>JALAZF010000201.1:137500-2637500 GCA_022829125.1 Lathyrus tuberosus | reverse complement strand
GGTGTTATTTATAATCCCCAGCAGGGTGGAAGTTCTCTTTGGGTTCAATCTTCAGCAAGTGTTATTCGTGATTCCCGGTGTAAGGGAAGTTCAGTTTGGATTTTATCTTCAGCAGAGGTTATATTTGGGAAGGTCATTCGGTTTGTCTTTTTCAGCACTACTCTCGGTGGAGTGTGTTTTGCATATCATAAGCATCTTTGCATTGCATCCTCCAAATGCGTAGCATTTCCATCTCGTATGTGTAACACCTCAAAATTTTCCCTCATATTTCTAACTCTAACTGGCTTATGTTTCATTACCTTTGCGTCGTCATTTGTGCATTTGCATGGTTCCTTTGGGCATGGGATCAAGGTATTCTCCAGCAGCTCACGGCATCTTCAGTTCCGGTATCATTTTAAACAATGTTCAAAGCCAAGCAGATAGCTTTCAAAGTCTTTTGAGCATTTATTTTGCTCATTAGATGATTTGATAATCAGAAGCTCCGGCAGTCATTTGTTGATCAGCGATTCAGCACCAGGCGATTATTTTCAGCAGTATTCCAAGCACGAAATGGAATTTACAGCATATTTCAGGCATGATTCTGTGATAATATCAAATGGCAAGTTTCAGAGGTCTAACATGGCACAGAACAGGTGAAAACAGGAAATTCTATAATATTCCCTCCTTTTGGCGCCACATTTTTAAATTTTTGAATTGAGTAATCGATTACTCTGGGCGAAATTGCAAAAATATGGCAATTTTCAGCATGGCAGAATTTTTGATCACTTGTGATCATGTGCTTGGCTTGTGCATGTGTTGGAAGGATCTAGAACTAATCTACTTTCATCATTTCCACCCCAAAATTCAAATTCTTTCCATCCTAATTCCACATTTCCTTTCCTAATACACTTTTCACTCCAATTTCCACTCATAAAGCCTCACTCTAAACCCACACTTAACTCCTAACCTAGGGGTTATTTAAACCAATTTATTCCAAACCTCTAGGACCCTAGATCATTTTTCACTCTCATTTTTCAAAATTTGCTCTCAATTCTCTCTCACTTTTTCATTCTCCATCTTCATCTTCAACCTCTCACCAAAGCTCCATATTCATAGATTCACAAATTCTTCATTGGAATTTGTGAATTCTTGAGCTAAACCTCCATCACATCCTCATTCTTGGTTCAGTTCTGCAGTAGCTACTGGTTTGGATCTTGAATTAAGTTGTTGGAATCACTTTTGGAGGAGCTTTTACTTATTTGAGGTGTTCTTTCTTGGATCTTCAAGTTTTCTTGGTAGAGCTTCATAGATCTCTGGATTTCTAGCTTTTATTCATCAATTTTCGTTTGCAACACTCACCAAAGCAAATCTCAGCTTTGTAGGTTAGTTTTTCTTAGATCTATGCTTGATTTAGCTTGATTTCAACTTATACAATGTAGATCTTTGGTTGTTGTTAATTTTGATCCATTTGCTTGAATTTGATTCTTGATGTTGATGATTATTGGATCTAAGTGATGTTTGAAGGATGTGATTGAACTTAATTTACGCGCATTGTTGATTACATGATCATTGGAATTGATTGCATAAGTGATTTTGCTGCTGAAAGTGCTTTTCAATGTTGAATTTCTGCCTCTGTTTCAGTGGTAATCGATTACTCAAATAGGGTAATCAATTACTCTGCCTTATTTTCACGTTTTTAGCCAAATTTCAACTGAGTAATCGATTACTCAAAGTGAGTAATCGATTACCACTGAAGCAGGTTGTGTTTTTCTTGCATTTTCTTACTTGTTTGAGGTCTCTTGCATGTCTAAACTTCATGGATTGATATGTTGATGATTTGTGGATTATTCTTGAGCTGTTTTACCTCACACCATTGTATGCGCACAATTTTCCAACACGCGACTCTCGGACTTTTATCGTTTATGATCATGTTGGCGTTGTTGCGTTCTTGATGCGATGAACACATAGCACACACCCCTTGAGCATGATAATTGTGAATTAATGTGTGTGTGGCTGGAATTGTGTTGTGCATGCTCGTTTGCCTTCTCTTCCATGAGGCGCATACTTGTTTCAATTTGTTCACATGCTTAATGATATGCATCCTTTCATGATGTGCATTTTTCCATGATGTCTTCAAGTTGTTCAACATGATGTATGATGTGTTTGTGATCATGGTTAATTGAGGAATGCATGATGTTGGATACACGTTTACTATGCCATGATTGAATTATATTCAAATACATTGCATGCTGCCCTGTTTCTACTGCTGACTATGTGTATAGGTGTTGTTGTATGTGCTGCTGTTTGGCCTTTTATACCTATTTTGTGCTGAATTGTGTGCGGTTGAAAGCTGTCTTGCTTGTGTGCTGTCTTTAACTGCTGTGCAGGTGTGGAGGCGATGTTGTAGCTGCTGCTTGTTTGTTTTATTTTCCTTTTCTTCTTCGTCTCTTTCACTCTTTTTCTTCCCTTGAATCTCAATACTTGTTTAAGTCTTGGATTTACTCCCTTAGAGCTACCTAGTCCAACTTAATTTTCGATTAAGCTTGGAGTAGGATTAGCATTAGGCTTCCCTTTGCATGCTAACTTAGGTAGAAGTTTCCCTTTCAAAATCAACTATAGGGCCATCTTTGCATGAAAACATTAGGTTAGAATTCCCCTTAGTGTTTTCTTTTCCCTTGAGTCTTCTCTTCTCATCTCATAACATCCCTAATACACTTAATAAACATAACGTATATTGCGCTTGAGCCTTAAGTGTAGGAAATGAAGAACGAGGGGTCTCCCTTCCTCTTCTAGAGTGTGTAGCATACGTCCCATTTGGGGGCGACCATGCGACTCACTCGTTCCGGCATGGTAGACTTTGGTGCAATGTAAGTTACAAACTAACTTCAATCCACTTCTGTCTAAAAAACACAAACCAAACTCAAACCTTTTTTATCCTTCGGGATCGTTAAGTTTCAAACTATTTTCAGAAAAGGGCACGTTAATTCTGTCTCGCCGTAAACAGGCCTCGGCCCTAACTGCCAGACGCGAATCTAACGTCGCTCGTAAAAAACACCGACCTCGTTAAGTCGAACTACGACTGCTCTGATTTCCTCCTTCTGGTCTGATTGAGGATACGTAGGCACAAGACGGCGATGTCTTGGCGAGCAACCTTCCCCCTTAGTTCGTGTCTGAACTACGTTGACTCTTACTTTCCCATTGCACGAGGGAATACGTAGGCATAGGACGTCGATGTCCTATCGAGTCACTTCTTTTCTTTTCTTCCCCGTCCCTCCGTCCTTTTCTGTTCCTATTCGTTCTTCCTTTCCAGTAGCAGCGGAGCTCCAGATGACGACACCCTTTGATCGAGACAGCAAGCGTGGATCCCATCGAGTACAATGGATGCGTGGGGGTGCTAATACCTCCCCCTCGCGTAACCGACTCCCTTACCCGTTTCCCTTGGTCGCGAAACCATGTTCTTTTCCTTTTCCCTCAGGTTTACGCAGTGTTTCCTTTCCCTCTCTTGGGGACAGCTGACGACTCTGGCGACTCTGCTGGGGATAGGTTGACCTCTTGCTGGTCCATCCCCTTTGCGAGTCATTCCTAGCGCTTGTCTGATTTTCTTTAATTGGGTGTTTACTGTGGTGCTGTGTTTTGATGTTTTTACTATTTTACTGTATTGCTATTTACTGCACTATTGCTTTACTGTATTACTGTATTTTACTGCATTTATTGCATTGCATTTCATTATTGTCATATGCTGGACTGTGCTGCGCTGTACTGGTTTTCTATTTGGCAGGTTGGGGTTCTGAGAGATAAGCCCAATACCCAGGCTTGAGCATACACCTATGATTAGCGTAGAAAGTAGTGTGACTTGTTTGGCATTTGGCTAGATGTAGTATACATGAAAACTCCACATCCAGACGAGGTTTTCTTTGGTAATATTCTATCCTGTGGATTTGGGGCAGACGATGGAATGTAACTTGGAAAACTGTCAACTCTGGCGACCGTCTCCCGAGGACTCAGTTGCGACACTCCTCCCGAGAGGTGATAATGGCAGACCAGAAATGGCAAATCCATTACGCTTCTCGATCCGAGGACCTAATGCTGGGAACTTGCTATAGGTTGTCCTTTTTGAAAGAGAATTAGTGGAGGCACTCATCGATTAGCGATAGCACTCTACCCCGAGGGATGAATGTACTATTGCTTCTCGACCTCAATGCCAGAAGTTGAGGATCTTTCATTTTATAGTACCCACGTGTGAGAGGGGCGGGTTGTTTACAGGTTTGCAGGTAACCTTGACCTTCAGCATACCCAATACTTTGGATTTCTTATCAGTATGAACTTATCAGTGTGGTTACTCTGGCGTTCTGGGTATTTGGTGCAAAGCCTTGAGATTATTCAGCTAGTTCAGTGCAGCAGTTGTCCAGCTTGTGGGGATACCTTGATCCCGTGGTTGCATCTGCATCATCATTTTTGCATGCATGTTCTGGTATTTCCAAGAATCTTAATTTTGAGGCTCGCTGTTGAGCGTTCCATCCATTTCTTGTGGTTCGTAAGAAAAGAAAAAACTTGAATCAAAGCAGAATGATTCCTTGGAAATATTCGAACATGGCATTTGCATAGCATTTCGCATACTCATACGAATAGCAGGTGCTCAGGAGATGATTTCTCATTGTGACTGGGTATTATCTTCAGGACAGCTAGCGTGACCTGCCACCACTACTTAACCTGTGAAAATCGGAGGATAGCTATGGAACAACTCCGTGCAAAAGTAACTGAAATGAAGATTTAGATGAGGCAGTTTGGGGAAGATATGTAGGCCATGTCCCAGGGTCAGAAACTGCTAAGAGAGGAAGTCAATCAGATGAGGACTCATATGGGCTTGGTTATGGAAATATTGAATAAGGTGGTAAAGAAGGAAAACGATCATGTGCTCGCTTCCACAACAGAGGTCCTTACTCCTCCCATTTCTTTGGGGTTTTCTCTAGATCATGGATTGCCTTGTGAATCCCCTCCACAAACTGAAGCTTCAGAGCTTTCTCATCAGCAATCACTTCTTGCTCCCCAAGAGGATCCTAAGTCAGAGGGGCCTAAGAGGAAGTTTGATCATATTCCAATGCCGTATACGCAGTTGCTTTCTTATTTGCTTGAGCTCAAGCTGGTTAAACGTGTTAGTTTGGGACCTCTTCCCACAAAGCTTCCTCTGGGATGTAATGCTAATGCTAGATGCGAATTCCACTCTAGGGCGCCTGGTCACAATGTTGAGAATTGTACAAGGTTCAAGCATAAAGTCCAAGAGCTCATTGATTCAGAGGCAATTAAGTTTAAATCAGTTGACACTGGTAAACAAGGTGATTTTATCCCATTGTTGCAAAGGAATTGGGGACTCCTTCCTTCTCCAAAGGATCCACCTCGCGTCAGGGATCTCTTCCACACCCTTATGTTGCAGAAGCTCTACGTAAGCAACACTTGTTTGGGCATCGTGTGGAAAGGAAAATACAAGGGCAGATGGGGCGTCCAAATTAGCATCAGCAGCAGAACTATCAGCAGCAGAGGCAACTCAGACCAAGAAGGCCCAAGAGGATATTTGATCCTATTCCTATTCCTTATAGTCAGTTGTTCGCTAGCTTGCTCAAAAGCTCTCTTATTCAGCGGAGGAATGTTATGCCAATGCCATACCCTATTCATCCGGACTATGACATGAATGCTATCTGTGAGTTCCATTTAGGAACGTTTGGGCACACACTTCATAACTGTAATGCGTTTCAGCACAAGGTACAAGATTTGATTGACTCAAAGGTTATCACCCCAGATGGTACCCCCACAAGATGAAGCTTCTTTATCAGAGTGAGCGCTCAAGGCTGCGAAGACATCATCAGAAGCAATAAGTCTAGACGGAGTCAAATCTCCTCAACAATGGCAATCATCAACTTCCTTTAGTGCATATTCATATGTAGCTTTCATTTGTTTGTTTAAACATTGTCTGCATGTAAAAACATGTTTGTGTTTTGAATGTTGATTTTAATGCAATGATGTGTTGATCTTGAAGTACCTTACTTTTATGCACTCATATCATATCTATATGCACTGCAATACCAACTTTCTTGCCTTAAACTCTTGAGGGAGGATGATGACATGAAAAAACGCAAAATCTTTGGTTATGTGCTTTTGGATACAACCCTGTTGAAGATGTACAGACATTGTTTCAAATCCCTAAACACTGGAGATAAAAGGGAGATAGACCCTCGTTAACACCTTTGAGCTTTGAAGTAGGAGTTTCTTTCGTACGAAAAAAACCCTCACACTTAACCCAGGGGCAGGGTGTCGCTCCCGGGATTTTCATCCAAGTACAAACGCGAAAGTGGCGCCGAAACAGAGTCGCCAGCAATGTGTATTTATCCCAAGAGAGGGAAAGGAAACACCGCATAAACCTGAAGGAAATGATAAGTATGGTCTTGCGACCAAGGGGAATGGGTAAGGGAGTCGGTTACGCGAGAGGAAGGTATTAGCACCCCCACGCGTCCATCGTACCCGATGGGATCCACGCTTGCTTGTCTCAATCAAAGGGTGTAAGGAAAGATGCTGGAAAAAGAACTGGAAAAGGAAAGGAAAAGGAATGGAAAAGGAACGAGAAACAAATGTAGGGAAAATAAAAGAAGTGCTCGAATGGGCCCTACCCCACTGCCTACGTATCTCATCGGGAACATGAGAATCAGAGCGACGTAGTTCCCCTCAACGAGGGTCGCTTTGTTTGTGTTTTTTGGGAACGGCTGACGTTCTAGCTCAGGTGTTGTAGGCTCGCTGGTTCGAATGCGTTACCATCTTGCAAGAGAACGAGAAGAAGCACGTTCGTACGTTGAGAATGAATGAGGTGAGAACAGAATTCCCGAAGGTAAGACGTGATTGTTTGTTTTTGTCTTTTAAGAGTTTTTTTCATTTGTTTGCATATGATAGTGTATCTAAATCTTAATCATTGGAATGTATACATCCTCACATTCCAAGATGGAATGAGTAAGAAAGTACACTAAGTGTGAAGAAGACCCTCACACTTAGTTCCAGTTATCAAGGTTCAAACACACTAGCATACTTGTATTTATTAAGTGTTTTTGTTGATTATGAAATGAAGAAGTGTTTTCTTTTTATTTGTATCTTCAACAAGTATTGCATTTAAGTCCCTCATACAAGATCAAATGTTTAACACATTGACCCAAGATGGGCCATATGCTACACATTCTAAGATCAAATTCAATTACATACACAAATTGACATACCAAAAGTGCATAAATGTGAAATGATTAATGAATGCATATGGGCAGTGGCAAATGCATCATCAACAAACCAAGATCAAACTCAAATCCATCAAGATGAATCATTAAGCATCCCATTCAAGACATGCATCAAAACTAGACAAAACATATACCATAATCATTTTCAAAGGAAAACAAATGTTCAAGCAAGGTAAAAAACATACACGCTCCAACTTATGCACACCACAACATCATGCTCACATGTATCACGTCACCTTCATTTCCAAGAGATTACACAAGTTTAACAAGTCATCAATCACACATGAACCAATATGCCTCAAGAACATGCTTCAAGAATGCAAACAAATCAACAATTGGATAATCATGCATCAAAGATTCACATACATCCAGCCACTAGAGGTTAAACAACCCTAGAAAATTCCACAAATATGCATCACACAAAGCCATGAAGGTTAGGGGTGGAATAGGTATCAATACATGCTTCCAAACAAGCCAAAAACACAAAAATTGCAGGTGCAAATCGATTGCAGCAGGGTGCAAATCGATTGCACATCTACAGAATGCACTTTCTAGTTAAAAAACAAAGGTGCAATCGATTGCACCAAGATGCAAATCGACTGAACAGCACCAGACCTGCAAAAATCACTTCTCATAATCACTTTTCAAGCACCAATCACTTATCCAAACATCCAAATGATCATGTACACAATTAGGCACGAAATTACATTGAATTATGATCCTCAAACATCAATTAAACTCAATAATCAACCACAACAAGAATCACATTCAAGCATACGAATCCAAATCGAAAATCCACTAAAAGTCTACATCGAATAAGTTGCGAATAAGCTAAAAACAGTGTAGATTTGAGAAAAACCAACCTACAAAGCGGAGATTTGCTTTGGTAATTGTTGCAAAGTGATCTTGATGCAGAAAATTCAAGAAACCCAGAGATTCCTCGATTACTAGCCGAAATGCGTCCAAACCGAACAAAATCGCTAAAATTCAACGAGATCGAACTTGCACCAAAATAAATGGTGTGAAACCTTTGGATTGAAGTAGAATAAGCTAAAATTCCAGAAATCCAACCGAAGAAAACCAAATGATGGAGTTTAAGCTCAAGAATTAATCACTTTTCAATGTAAAAGTGACTATTCTTCAAGAAATAAGAGCTTTTGTGTGTGGTTTTGGAAGAGAGAAGTAGAAGTTGATGAAGAATGAGTAGAGAAATTAGAGAGAAATGTGAGAGAATTGAGAGTGAAAATGGAACAAAAATGGTTGAAGCCTTGAAAATGAGTGAAGCACCTCTTAAATAAATTTTAGGTTTGGAGTATAAGTGGTTTGGAATGAGGTTTGGAATGAGGTTTAGGTTTGGAGATAGGGTCGGAGTTAGTTAGACTCAACTCACCGAGTCAAGTTAGTTAACTCGGTTAGTTAGGATCAACTCAGTTGCTTGGAAAACAAGGAACCACAATTGGTGTATTGGTGTATGACTTGGGCTGCAAGCAAGGCCTTGTGACTTGTGAACTTTCAGCATGAAACCCCCATGTTCGAGCCCTCGTATGACCTTCATAACTTGTTCAAATAAAAAAATGTCCAACATCAAAGTTGAAGAGGGCATGGAGATGAACAACTTTGATGTTCAACAATTTTTCATTTGAAGCCTTATTGATAGAGAAAATTGGCTTGACATTTGGAACGCCAACTGTTCGATGAAATTATGGCCTATGGGCCTGCACTTGCCTTGCCATGACTTGAGATTTGCCTTGATTTTACCAAACTTTGATTGATCATAACTCCCTCAATTTCGATCCGATGGAAGAGTTATTTATATGGATTTGAAGCTTAGAACATGAACTTTAATTGGCTCAACTTGGGCCTGAGGTTTGGATCTTTTATCTTGGAGAAAAAGAGCTTCAAAGTGTGGTGCAAAATGGTCCAAACTTGCCATTTTTGGAAACCCCAAAGTTTCTATTTTTGGCAGTTTTGTGATTTCTTGATTTTTCATTATTCCTCCATCATTTCTTGATCAAATCTTGTCCAATGAACATATGTAACTTGAATTTCATGAATTTGACCTTAAAAAGTCAGGAGTTGACTTTTTTCACTGTACAGTTGACTTTTTCCCCAATTTCTTGATTATCAAGCAACTGATCAATTGAACCTCTTCTGAAATGAACCAATGGCCAATCTTCCATCCTTAGACACTTAATATCATGTAGAAAACATTGAGATCAAGTTTGAATCAAAATTTCATCAGGAGACCACTTGAGTCCAAAACCCTAATTTTGCCTGTTTTTAATAGGAGATGTTGCACTGTTCAATCCTCCGGATGATTTCCCTCCTTTCAATGACTTGTGGGATCTAGGGGAGTGATATATGATATAATAGACCCTTGTTGCTTGTTTGAAGACCCTTGGCTCTTGTTCTCTTGCTTTGGATTATCCACCTTGAAGCACTAGATACCATGCTTTGCAACCAATGATATGCAACTTATGATCTACTATGGAATGCAAATCAGTAAAGCATAAGCCAGAAAAAGTTAGAAAAAGGTAGGGAAAATTTTGGGGTGCTACAGCTGCCCCTATTCAATCAACTTGGACCTGAAAGGATGATAGCAACTGCTTTCAGTCATTCAAGGTACAAGGTGATTGAATACAAAAAGAACCGCAAAATTTGCACTCTGTGGAGAAACAATAAAACTAGAGCCCAGTCACACCTTGCAAAGGAATCTGACGGAAAGAAAACATACCCAGAGAACCACATCGTCAAAGGGGTTTGACGAAAAGAAGAATGAAACCCGACTACAAGGATACATCATCAAAGTAAATTGACGGCAGGAAGACTCAACGGAAGAAACACATTGTCATGGGGATGACAGGAAGACGACTCGACCACAGGAAACACGTTGTCATAGGGATGACAGAAAGAAGACTCGACCAAAGGAAACACGTTGTCATAGGGATGACAGAAAGAAGATGAACCCCAAGAAACACCTCGTCAAAGGGTTGACGGGAAGAAAAGATAACCAACAGACCACATCATCAAAGAATTGACGAAAAGATAGCCCGAACACCCGACCGAAGGGACACATTGTCATAGGGATGACAGAAAGACAACTCGACCTAGGGAAAGACGTTGTCATAGGGATGACAGAAAGACGACTCGACCAAGGGACACATTGTCATAGGGATGACAGGAAGAAAAACCTGACTGAAGATAACCCACTGTCATAGGGATGACAGGGAGAAAATTCCACCGTAGGGACACATTGTCATGGGGATAACAGAAAGACCCAACTTAAGGAAGACATCGTTATAGGGATGACAGAAAGATGACTGAAGGAAACACATTGTCATGGGGATAACAGAAAGAAGATGAAACCCACACAAAGCACATTGTCATAGGGATGACAGCAAGAAAAGCTCGACCAAAAGAACACATCGTCATGGGGATGACAGAAAAAAGACCTGGCCAAAGGAACACATCGTCATGGGGATGACAGAAATAAGACCTGGCTGAAATGTCGTCCTCAAGGGGTTGATGGACAATGACTGGTCGAGGGTAAGATCGACGTATGATCTACGACCCAAAAGAAAGGTAAGCAGAGGGGCTGATTGTAATGTCTGCTTGGGATATGTCACCGTCTTTACTGAACATTGATTTGGGCTTTCGCGCAAGGTACCAAATCTGGCTTATGCTTCGCATGCATATGTTTAGATTTTCTTTCTATGGCATAATGCTCCATATCAAAATGGAAATGCTACGCGTTTTGAGGATGCAATGATCACTATATGCAAAATGCCGATGCATGCTCGGGCTACCGGGAAAGAAGGATGTGCCAAGTACAATTAAACTTTGCTGGCAAGGGCAGGTGAAACCTGATGGTGGTTATTTTCTCAAAGGAGAAATCTTTCTGGGTACCAATGGGGATTGGATTTTGAATGAAGTGCCAATAGGGATTGGACTTCAGGTTTGAAGGGAACGCCAAAAGGGATAGGATTTCAGGTTTTTTGAAATATGCCAGTAAAGTGGGTTAAGGAAGGATGCCGAGCAAGGTTGGGTTATAGATTTACTGTTTGGTTTTACAAGGCTTCATGCAATGCTATGCTGATGATTATGCAATGATGTTTATGATATGCAACAGGACCACTCCAGCAAAATAAATGCTGAAGAGACGGGGCCAACTCCGCTGGGGATGATAAACTGAATCGCCTTCAGTGTCATAACTGCTCGAGATCCCAATTAAACCTCCATTCTGTAGGAAAGTGTGAATAACAAACTTTTGCTGGAGGAAACATCCCAAGACTCTTGCTGAAGAAAAAAATACCAATGAAAATCGACCTTTAACTTGCTGGGGAACGCTAACCACCACCCAAAAATATGCTTGGGGGACAATGATTGATGACATCAGCTCTACTAGGGAACAACATTGGACTTACTCCTCTGTTGGGAATCTACCTTCTATCTTTACTCCGTTGGGGAGACGGAAACAACTTTGCCACACTAGGGAAGCACAGACCCAACACTCTTATCCTGTGTGGTAATATGAACTCTCGCTGAAAAGCAATAAACTCCGCCATACTGGCCAGGGGAGAGCAAACTCATGAACTCTTGCTGGGGAAAATGATTCACAATCTTCACAATGCTCTGCCGAATGTGACAAAACTTCAACTATCTCTGCTAGGGAGAGAGACTCAACTGGGGTCGTCACGTGTCAGCTATCAACGTGGGCCTTGTAGACGTGATATGACAAAAGGAGGTGTCCGGATGAAGTATAACCCATAAAGGAACCTGTGAATGGACATGTCTTTAGGATGTCTCGTGAAGATTCGACATATATTGCCCCATGGCTTTTGATTAACCGTCCTCCGGAGAGAATCACCTTTTGTGCTTTTGGAGTGGTCTGCCCCAGCTTTGAAATGATTTTGCCCCTGACTGTCTGATCTATGAAGGAATACCTCTGACTGACTGACCTTCGAGAGATTTGTTGAATCTCGAATTGATTTCCCCAGATTCTCGACATAATTTCCCCAGATTAACCGAACGGCAGAGATATTTCACAACATAACTGCCCCAGATTGACAACTTCTTAGCACGAATTGTCGTGAAAGCACACACCCAATATAATCACTTGATAACACATCCCCTGTCACACTCATCCCCGGAGTTTTCAAGCATCTCACTTTGGCAGGATCAAAATTCTCGACCGATGTTCACTTTGTAAGCCTTACGGGTGTCAAATACATGTAAGTGCAGAAAATATTTATTCCAAGAATTAGAATTATAATGCAATACGTATATTAATCTCGAAGTTTTTTCTGAAAAGATATCGCCAACACCTGTGAACAAGTCATTGGTTAAGGTGCGACACAAAAAAATTTAAATGGAAAAAGAGCATGCAATACCAACCAAGGTATTTTAGCACAACTCATGGGAGTCAGGAACGCTATCTTATTGAAATACGCCTTCAAAATAAACCATGTTTCAATTAGGACTTTTGAGGGTTGTAACGTGGCCTGGTTCGCGGTTTAAGAAAGAAAGGACATATGGCTCAATATTTTGTTTGTACCCACCCATTCTCCTTGATGTTCTCCAGTCCTACGTTCAGCTAACTCGACACAAGCGCTCGCCTTTCAAAAGGTTATGAACGGTATGAGGATGGTTAAGGAACCCACACGGTTTACAGGGTGACATTCACCCCTTTCATTTTTTGTGTCTGTGGTCACGCGACTTGTTCTTTCCTCGAGGATTTTTCTTTTTTAATCCTTTCATTTTTTCATTTCGTTCTTTTGTTTTCCCCTGATTTTTCCTGGACTTATTCTTTTTGAATTTTTAGATTTTGAAGTCCAGCAGGATGCCCTAACTTTTGCCTAAGTCACTTGTTTTCAAGTTTCGACTTAGCGGGCTTTTTCCTTTTTTTCTTTTGATTCCCCCTTTTTTTAATTATTCTTTTCTCTTTTTTTTTTGAACAATTGTGTGACACTGGATTATCTTGACTTGTAAAGAGTTCCGACCGTCCCACTCTTCGGTTGGTGAGGGATAACCGTAGGTGTAATTGATCCTTAGATGCACTTTCCTTTTGAAATTTGAACGCTCAGTCAAATTAACTGACACCTACCCTGCCCCAGGTTAAGATTGAGGGTTTTCTCATTTTCAGAAAGAAACTCCTACTTCTCGGCTCAACAGTGTTTGACAAAGGTTTCACTCCCTTATATCTCCGGTGTTTAGGAATTTGAAACAATGCCTGTACATCCTCAACAAGGTTTTGTCCCAAAGCATACAACCAAAGATTTTGCGTTTTACCTCATCATCCTCCCTCCAAGAGTTTAAACAAGAAGGTTAGCATTGCAGTGCATACAAACATTAAATGAGTGAATACGAATGAACTTTTTCGAGAAAAACATATTTATTGCATTAAAATCATCATTCAAGAACAGACAAAGTTATTACATGCAAACATTAACCAGTAATGCAAATTACAAATGAAAATGCGGTAAAGAAAATTGATATTAGCCATTGCTGAGGAGACTTGGCTCCGATTGGATTGATTGCTTTAGGAGATGTCTTTGTGGTCTCAAGTGATCACTTGAGAAGCTTCAGTTAACATACAGACCGTCTTCAGTGAAAATGATAAGCCCAGCGTCAATGAGATCTTGCACCTTATGCCTGAACACCTTACACTCTTCAAGGATATACCCATGTGTCCCAGAGTGATACTCGCATCTAACACTCTTGTCATAACTTGGAGGAAGGGGAAATGGAACAGGAGCAGCCTTCTCTAGCTGAATCAAAGAGTCTTGAAGTAAACGATCAAGCAAGTAACTGTAAGGAATAGTAATGGGATCAAACTTTCTCTCCTGCCTTCTAGACTTTTGTTGACTCTTCAGATGATAGCTCTGTTGGCGATGCCTACTTGTACCTTCCTCTCGTTTGGGCGCTTTCCTCGTTAGACTTGGCTTAGGAGCAGGCAATAATTGAGGACGAGAAGATTCTGAAACCATAGGTTGCGAGAAATGCCCCTGACTTGGTGCAACTTCAGGAGGGGGAACTGGGATATTCACTTCTTTCGCAGCAACAGCAGTAGGACCACCTTGTACACTTACGCCGCCCGACGTGAATTCAATTGCTTTCAAATCAATCAGATCCTGGACCACATGATGAAAGGCTTTACATTTTTCCACATTATGCCCCGGCGCACCAGAGTGAAAATCGCAATGGGCATTTGCATCATAATCAAATGGGAGCTTTCCACGAGGAGGATTTATCGTCCGAAGTTCAACCAATTGGAGCTGAAGTAGTGACCTCAACAGCTGAGCATAAGACATAGGAATCGGATCAAAGATTCTATCAGCTTTCTTCAACTTTTGTGGGTACTTCTTAGCCTTGGGGTTGTCTTGGGAAACGAGAGGTAACTGCTGACGAGGAAATTCTGGAACCCCAAGTTGTGCAGAAAATCTGTGAGGCACATCACTCTTTGGGATGGATCCCTCAAACAATGGAGGAGTGACAATTCCAGCCGCGGCCTCAGGCATGGGAGTATTATCTTTGCTTAACACACCTCTCACAATTTCCATAACCAAACTCATCTGAGTCTTCAGTTGGTGGACCTCCTCCTTCAACATTTTCTGGTCTTGAATCAGAGCTTCCATATCCCACATAAATTTCCCCATTTGGCTTCGCATTTCCCTCAACTCTGCTTGAACCAGATCCATGATTAACTTCCGAATGGCTTGAGCAGTTAAATCTACAACTTGAAGAAAACCAGACCAGGATAAGAATAACCAAGCCTCGAACACCTGTTATGCAAATGAGTATGCAAATGCAATGTTATGAATGCAATAAGACATGGGATCAAAGCTTCCACATAATCTGAATAATCATTGTGATGTGCTGATGACAAAATAGGTTCATGAGTCTGAAGAGAATACTGGAATAACCAGAATAACCAGAATACCGGACTGATAAGTCTACACTGATAGGAAATCTAGAATACCGGGTATGTTGAAGGTCAAGGTTACCTGCAAACCTGTAAACAACCCGCCCCTCTCACATGTGAGTACTAAGATCCTCAGTATCCTGGGCTCTCAGGTCGAGAAATGATGATACGTTCACCACTTCTAGTTTGGCATCATCATCAATCGAGGAGGCCTCAACTGATTCTCCAAAGCGAAGGGTCCTCAGCTTCTGGCACTGAGGTCGAGAAGCAATAGTACATTCATCCCTCGGGGTATAGTACTATCGCCAATCGAGGAGTGCCTCCACTGATTCTCTTTCAAAAAGGATATCCTATAGCAAGTTCCCAGCATTGGGTCCTCGGATCGAGAATGTGCAATGGGTTTCCCACAGAACGTGGTCTGCCACTATCACATCTCGGGAGGAGTGCCGCAACTGAGTCCTCGGGGAAACGGTCACCAGAGTCGACAGCTCTCTAGATAAACATCCTGAAATGTGCAAGATACGCACATCAGAACATGTCCTGAGATAGCCTCGTCTGGCTGTGAATTTCGTGATTACCCAACGTACACAGACGGTACGTAGGTCCCACTACTCTCCACTCTAAATCTAAGTGTGCACTCAAGCCTTGGTAATGGGCTCATCTCTCAGAAATCTCATCCCGCCAAACAGACAGAACGGTGCAACACAGTATAATATATGAAATGTAAATGCTAACATGCTGTAAATATGATACAAGTAATAAAATACAGTAACCAGCAAATACAAAATAACAGTAAACACCCAATGAAAGAAAAGCAAACAAGCGCTAGGATCGACTCACTTAGGATGGACCAGCAATAGGTCAACCTATCCCCAGCAGAGTCGCCAGCTGTCGCTCCCGGGATTTTCATCCAAGTACAAACGCGAAAGTGGCGCCGAAACAGAGTCGCCAGTAATGTGTATTTATCCCAAGAGAGGGAAAGGAAACACCGCATAAACCTGAAGGAAATGATAAGCATGGTCTTGCGACCAAGGGGAATGGGTAAGGGATTCGGTTACGCGAGAGGAAGGTATTAGCACCCCCACGCGTCCATCGTACCCGATGGGATCCACGCTTGCTTGTCTCAATCAAAGGGTGTAAGGAAAGATGCTGGAAAAAGAACTGGAAAAGGAAAGGAAAAGGAATGGAAAAGGAACGAGAAATAAATGTAGGGAAAATAAAAGAAGTGCTCGAATGGGCCCTACCCCACTGCCTACGTATCTCATCGGGAACATGAGAATCAGAGCGACGTAGTTCCCCTCAACGAGGGTCGCTTTGTTTGTGTTTTTTGGGAACGGCTGACGTTCTAGCTCAGGTTTTGTAGGCTCGCTGGTCCGAGTGCGTTACCATCTTGCAAGAGAACGAGAAGAAGCACGTTCGTACGTTGAGAATGAATGAGGTGAGAACAGAATTCCCGAAGGAAAGACGTGATTGTTTGTTTTTGTCTTTTAAGAGTTTTTTTCATTTGTTTGCATATGATAGTGTATCTAAATCTTAATCATTGGAATGTATACATCCTCACATTCCAAGATGGAATGAGTAAGAAAGTACACTAAGTGTGAAGAAGACCCTCACACTTAGTTCCAGTTATCAAGGTTCAAACACACTAGCATACTTGTATTTATTAAGTGTTTTTGTTGATTATGAAATGAAGAAGTGTTTTCTTTTTATTTGTATCTTCAACAAGTATTGCATTTAAGTCCCTCATACAAGATCAAATGTTTAACACATTGACCCAAGATGGGTCATATGCTACACATTCTAAGATTATAAGAGAAGACCCCTTATAATCTTTTCTTTATATGAAAGGCCTAAATGCAATAAGTGTCTACGTTTATTAGATATTTTGAATTTTCTTGGAGATGAGAAAATGAAAGACTCAAGTGGGCGAGAAAGGTAAAATCTAATGGGAGACTAGGACACACCTTAGTGTTAGCATGCTTGGAGATCCTATGGTTAATGTGGTTTAACAAACCTACTTCTAAAAGGAAGAAGAAAAAGAGCAAAAGAAACAACTTACTTCCAAAATGGAAGTTAAGTTGATCTCAAAGAGGGATGAAGAAGAAGTTATTCAAGGAAAGCATATAAATGCTTGTCATGCTCACACATTGAATGATTAAAAGAAATAAGAGAAGATGCAAGAGAAAAGTGTGTGTGGAAGCATATCCACACACTTACTTACCTTTAGCACCTACATGAAAATGTTAGTGTAAAACATATTTACAAGTAGTGAAATAAGGAAAGGATATCAAATAATGTTCAAACATATTAAGAACCAAAGAATAAAGATACTAAGAGTTAAGAATCATTCAAAGTCAGAACCTAAATCAAAAGAGAATCCTCTAAAGTTAAGAGACCAAACATACACAAACTATGTACAATCAAACTCTAAAACATCATAGAAATGCACTATGGAAATAAAAGATGAAGAATGGGTGGAAATGCAAAGTGATCATGCATTAATGCTTCATGGAATGCTAAGGTCAGAATCATATACCATTTACAAATGGCTTAACATGTATATGAATTATCATACCAACCATGGATGCAATGATACAAATAAAAGAAATAAGATGAAGTGGAAGTAAAGAGAAGAAACAAGTTTCAATTACATACACAAATTGACATACCAAAAGTGCATAAATGTGAAATGATTAATGAATGCATATGGGCAGTGGCAAATGCATCATCAACAAACCAAGATCAAACTCAAATCCATCAAGATGAATCATTAAGCATCCCATTCAAGACATGCATCAAAACTAGACAAAACATATACCATAATCATTTTCAATGGAAAACAAATGTTCAAGCAAGGTAAAAAACATACACGCTCCAACTTATGTACACCACAACATCATGCTCACATGTATCACGTCACCTTCATTTCCAAGAGATTACACAAGTTTAACAAGTCATCAATCACACATGAACCAATATGCCTCAAGAACATGCTTCAAGAATGCAAACAAATCAACAATTGGATAATCATGCATCAAAGATTCACATACATCCAGCCACTAGAGGTTAAACAACCCTAGAAAATTCCACAAATATGTATCACACAAAGCCATGAAGGTTAGGGTTGGAATAGGTATCAATACATGCTTCCGAACAAGCCAAAAACACAAAAATTGCAGGTGCAAATCGATTGCAGCAGGGTGCAAATCGATTGCACAGCTACAAAATGCACTTTCTAGTAAAAAAACAATGGTGAAATCGATTGCACCAAGATGCAAATCGACTGAACAGCACCAGACCTGCAAAAATCACTTCTCATAATTTTCAAGCACCAATCACTTATCCAAACATCCAAATGATCATGTACACAATTAGGCACGAAATTACATTGAATTATGATCCTCAAACATCAATTAAACTCAATAATCAACCACAACAAGAATCACATTCAAGCATACGAATCCAAATCGAAAATCCACTAAAAGTCTACATCGAATAAGTTGCGAATAAGCTAAAAATAGTGTAGATTTGAGAAAAACCAACCTACAAAGCGGAGATTTGCTTTGGTAATTGTTGCAAAGTGATCTTGATGCAGAAAATTCAAGAAAACCAGAGATTCCTCGATTACTAGCCGAAATGCGTCGAAACCGAACAAAATCGCGAAAATTCAACGAGATCGAACTTTCACCAAAATAAATGGTGTGAAACCTTTGGATTGAAGTAGAATAAGCTGAAATTCCAGAAATCCAACCAAAGAAAACCAAATGATGGAGTTTAAGCTCAAGAATTAATCACTTTTCAATGTAAAAAGTGATTATTCTTCAAGAAATAAGAGCTTTTGTGTGTGGTTTTGGAAGAGAGAAGTAGAAGTTGATGAAGAATGAGTAGAGAAATTAGAGAGAAATGTGAGAGAATTGAGAGTGAAAATGGAAAAAAAAATGGTTGAAGCCTTGAAAATGAGTGAAGCACCTCTTAAATAGATTTTAGGTTTGGAGTATAAATGGTTTGGAATGAGGTTTGGGTTTGGAGCTAGGGTCGGAGTTAGTTAGACTCAACTCACCGAGTCAAGTTAGTTAACTCGGTTAGTTAGGATCAACTCAGTTGCTTGGAAAACAAGGAACCACAATTGGTGTATTGGTGTATGACTTGGGCTGCAAGCAAGGCCTTGTGACTTGTGAACTTTCAGCATGAAACCCCCATGTTCGAGCCCTCGTATGACCTTCATAACTTGTTCAAATAAAAAAATGTCCAACATCAAAGTTGAAGAGGGCATGGAGATGAACAAATTTGATGTTCAACAATTTTTCATTTGAAGCCTTCTTGATAGAGAAAATTGGCTTGACATTTTGAACGCCAACTGTTCGATGAAATTATGGCCTATGGGCCTGCACTTGCCTTGCCATGACTTGAGATTTGCCTTGATTTTACCAAACTTTGATTGATCATAACTCCCTCATTTTCGATCCGATGGAAGAGTTCTTTATATGGATTTGAAGCTTAGAACATGAACTTTAATTGGCTCAACTTGGGCCTGAGGTTTGGATCTTTTATCTTGGAGAAAAAGAGCTTCAAAGTGTGGTGCAAAATGGTCTAAACTTGCCATTTTTGGAAACCCCAAAGTTTCTATTTTTGGCAGTTTTGTGATTTCTTGATTTTTCATTATTCCTTCATCATTTCTTGATCAAATCTTGTCCAATGAACATATGTAACTTGAATTTCATGAATTTGACCTTAAAAAGTCAGGAGTTGACTTTTTTCACTGTACAATTGACTTTTTCCCCAATTTCTTGATTATCAAGCAACTGATCAATTGAACCTCTTCTGAAATGAACCAATGGCCAATCTTCCATCCTTAGACACTTAATATCATGTAGAAAACATTGAGATCAAGTTTGAATCAAAATTTCATCAGGAGACCACTTGAGTCCAAAACCCTAATTTTGCCTATTTTTAATAGGAGATGCTGCACTATTCAATCCTCCGGATGATTTCCCTCCTTTCAATGACTTGTGGGATCAAGGGGAGTGATATATGATATAATAGACCCTTGTTGCTTGTTTGAAGACCCTTGGCTCTTGTTCTCTTGCTTTGGATGATCCACCTTGAAGCACTAGATACCATGCTTTGCAACCAATGATATGCAACTTATGATCTACTATGGAATACAAATGAGTAAAGCATAAGCCAGAAAAAGTTAGAAAAAGGTAGGGCAAATTTTGGGGTGCTACACAGGGGAGGCGTCAGTTAGTTTGACCGAGCGTTCAAATTTCAAAAAGTAGTGTGCATCTGAGGATCCATTACCTTTTATTCCACCATCAAGATGTCAAAAGATGTGAAACCACAATGGTTATCCATCAATGATCAAGGAGTGAGGTAGGCACAACCCTTTCAAACAAGTCAGACAAGACGGTGTCACACGATTTTTTCAAAAAAAGAAGAAAGAAAGAAAGCCCGCTAAGTCGAAACTTGAAAACAAGCGACTTAGGCAAAAGTTAGGGCATCCCGCTGGACTTCAAAATCTAAAGATTCAAAAGAATCAGTCCAGGCAAAAATTAGGGATAAAAAAAAGAAAAAGAATGAGAAAGCGAAAAGCTAAAAGGATTACAAAAGAAAATCCTCGAGCAAGAACAAAGTTGTGTGACTACGAACAAAACACAAAAGGGGGTGACTGTTACTCCAAAACCTCATTGAGTCTCAAACCATCAGTTGCATGGGTTCTTTAAAGATCACAAAATCTTTTTGAGAGGTGAGCGTTCGTCCAAAATTAGTTGAACGTATGACTGGAGAACATCACGAAGAGTGGGTGGGCACCAATAAACTTCGAGCCTTAAATCCTTTTTCTCAAAACCGTGAACCAGGCCACGGTACAACCCTCAAAAGTCCTAATTAAAACAGGGTTTATTTCGAGAACGTACTCCGATGAGATAGCGTTCCTGACTCCTATGAGTGACTCTTAAAGATCTTGTTGGTATTGCATGTGCATGTTTTCTTTCATTCAAAAATCAATGTCGTATCCTAAGCAGTGATTCGTTCACATGGCTTTGTGACATCTTTCCAATAAAGACTTCAAGATTAACATGTGTGTTGCATTAGAGTAATCATTTTCAAAATAAATATTTTCTGCGTGCGTACATTTGTTTAACATCAAAGAAGCTTACATGATGAACATCAGTCGAGAAGCTTGATCCTGCCAAGTTGAGATGCCTGAGACTCCAGAAGACATGTTGCTGAAAAACTATGTGGGGCAAAGGCGTTCCCAGCCAGTTGTGTTGAGATGTAACCAATCTGGGGCAATCGCATCGAGAAATGTTTTCGAGGTTCAGCCAATCTCGGGCTATCACGTTGAGTTCCGTTGAATTTCTCCAAAAGTAGTGTAATCAGGAGCAGCCACGACGAGAAATCTCTTCGAAGTGTAGCCAAGCTGGGGCAGTCAAGTTCAGAAAGTCTTTTCAGAGAGCGGTCAATCATGGGCAGTCACGTCAATAAATCTCTTCAAAGTTCAGCCAAACTGGGGGCAACCACGTTGAGATCCATTGAATCTCTCCAAAAGCATTCAAACTGGGGCAATTATGTCGAGATCCGATAAATTTCTCCACAAGCGGGTAGTATGGGGCAATCAGGTCGATTTGACAAATCTCTCTAAGCTCAGTAAGGGGCAAAGTTTCTTCGAGACTCGAGACAGGCCACCTCGAGAGTATGAGAAGTTGTCCTTTCCAAAAGATGACTAGTCAGAAGCACCTCTCAAAGAGTTTGAAGACACTGGGGCATTTCGAATGCTACGTCTTCTGTAAAATCCTCTCGAGGCAAAATTCTTTCATAGACCTTGCAGTATAGGGCAAATGGAGAATTAAATGAATCGTTGTTCACTCATGACGATCAATGGGCAGTTGATTAACTCAGAAGCTTGAAACAGAGGTCATTTCCAGCATGAGGTGTCTTTGATCTCTTTTCCCCAGCAGGATTCAGTATGCTGCTTCTTCCCAATAGAGTATCTGAATATCCTTCCTCTAGCAAGACGTCAGGAAGTTTGATTTCCCCAGTGGAGTCCCTGGTCATGGCTCTGCCTAAGCAAAAACAGGTCCCTCAGCAGAAGAATTATTCCTCAAGGTTGTCATCCCCAGCAGTATAAAAGAATTCCTCACCCCCGACAATGAAAGGTGACGGAATATTCCCAAGCATTTTTGAAAATGGTGGAGAGTCAGAGTATTCTCCTCCTCCAGCATGTCAGATCATTGATAATGCCCGCAGTTAAAGTCCAATGGTTATTGACAATTCAGACCCATCGGTTGTTCAGAGGTTATCCCCAGTAGGAGTTTTGGTTAATTTCAGTCCCCTAGCAAGTGTTTCTTCCCCTAGCAAGAAATATGGTTTATCTCAGTCCTCCAGCAGGTATTTCCTTCCTCCGCAAGAGTTTGTTTGATCTCAACTCCCTAGTAGCCAGGCCAGAAGGTTGTCATTTCCCCAGCGGAGTTCTATGGTTATAGTTCTTCCCCTAAGCAGACTGTTTCAGATTAGGCCCCCAGTAAGGTCATCATTCCTTACAGTAATCCTCAGCAAGCTTGGCAGTTCAAAGACCAGATTGTGTCAATATCCTCCCTAGCTGAGTCGGTGTTTTCCCATGGGCTGTCAGAAGATCAGATTGATGTTTGTTTCCTCCGTTCGGTTTGCGACTGTAACACCTCAAAATTTGCCCTCATATTTCTAGCTCTAACTGGCTTATGTGTCATTATATTTGCATCGTCATTTGTGCATTTTGCATGGTTCTTTCGGGCATGGGATCAAGGTATTTTCCAGTAGCTCACGGAGTCTTCAATTCCGATATCATTTTCAACAATGCTCAGAGCCAAGCAGATAGCTTTCAAAGTCTTTTTGAGCATTTATTTTGCTCATTAGAAGATTTGATGATCAGAAACCCTGGCAGTCATTTTTTGATTAGTTATTCAGCATCAGGCATTATTAATTCAGCGGGATATTCTGAGGTGTCAGCAAGAATTTGTGTTTCATTCCAAGTGTTACTCAGTAGCAATGCCAAGTTTTGGGTTTCAGAGGCTTAATGGTTTCAAAACAACTGTCAGAAGTCCCTTTTCCAAGTTTCCCTCCAAAAGGCGCCAAAATTCAAAATTTGCACTGTGTAACCGGTTACAGCGTATCGGATAACCGGTTACCCTTTAGTTTTTCTGCGCATTTCTTCAGTTTTTGAACTGAGTAACCGGTTAGCAGATATGCTGTAACCGGTTACTCTGGGCAAAATTTGAAAAATTCAGTTTGCATCATTGGTGATCATGTGCTTGGCATGTGCACGTGGGGAAGGATCAAGAATTGATATTTTCATCATTTTCTACCCAAAATTCAAATTCCTTCCAACATTTTCCACTCTAATTCCTCATTTCCTTTTCTAATCCATTTCCACCCCAATTTCCACCCACTAAACCTCACTCCAAACCCAAACTTAACTCCTAACCTAGGGGTTATTTAAATCAATTCTTTCCAAACCTCAAGGGACCTTGATCATTTTCTCACTCACGTTTTTAGAATTTGCTCTCAATTCTCTCTCACATTTTCACTCTCAACCTCCATTTTCAACCACACTCAAAGCTCTTTTTCAAAGATTAACAAGTTCTTCATTGGAACTTGTTAATTCTTGAGCTAAAGCCTCTCATCATCACTATATTTTTGGTTTTCAATTTGGGTTTTCGTTTGGATCTGGTTCTGAATTTTCAGAAGTGATTTTTGGAAGTGATTTTGGAGTTTTGGTTGCTTATTGCTTGGATCTTCTACTTTTGAGTGCAAGGAGCTTATGGATCTTGGATTTCTCTACTTGGATTCATCAAATTCTGTTTACAACACTTACCAAAGCAAATCTCAGCTTTGTAGGTTGGTTAATCCTAGATCCATACTCATTTTAGCTTAATTGCAACTTATACAATGTAGATCCATGATTTTTGTTGTGTTTTGATCATTTTGGTTGATTTTGATTGTGGATGTTGATGATTAGTGGATCTAAATGATGTTTGAATACTGTGTGTGAACTTAATTTTCGTGCATTGTTGATTACATGATCATTGGACATGATTACATAAGTGATTTGTTGCTGAAAAATGCTTTTGAAACTGATTTTTTTCACTACTGTCTCAAAGTAACCGGTTAGCAGTTATGCTGTAACCGGTTACACTGTGTATTTTTAGCGTAATTGGAGCAATTTTGAACTGTGTAACCGGTTAACAGTTATGCTGTAATCGGTTACCACTGAAGTAGAACTTGATTTTCTTGCATTTTCTTGGTTTTTTGAGATCATTTTCATGTCTAAACTTTATGGATTGATATGATGATGACACGTGGATTATTCTTGAGCTGTTGCACCTCACACTATTGCATGAACACAATTTTCTGACACGTGACTCTAGGATTTGTATCGTTTACGAACATGTTTGCGTTGTTGCATTCTAGATGCGATGAACATGTTGCACACACATTCGAATCATGTTCATTCTTGGTTAATGCTCAACTTGCTGGACACATGATGCATGATTGATGTTTGTCTCCTTGGTTGCTTGTGCATGACTTGTTTTGCCCAATGTGTAAATCATACAATTATGTTGAGTGTGTCTATTCTTGAGTGGTTAACATGATTATGTTTGTTCATATTTTATGTTCGCAACCTCTATGCTTGATTTGCCTCACTATGCATTGTTCATTTGCAATCATCTCTTGTTTGGATGCATGCTGCCCTGTTTTTACAGCTGGTGTTCTAAGTTTGTTCATGTGTTGTCTATTGTTCACACTTGCTGCCTGCTGCCTTTTACACCTATTTTGTGCTGAATGTGTGTGCTGTTGAAAGCTGTCTTGCTTGTGCGCTGTCTTTAACTGCTGTGCAGGTGTAGAGGTGTTGTTGTAGCTGCTGCTTATTTGTTTTATTCGCCTTTTCTTCTTCATATCTTTCACTCTTTCCTTCCCTTGAATCTCAAGACTTGTTTAAGTCTTGGATTCACTCCCTTAGAGCTACCTAGTCCAACTTAATTTTCGATTAAGCTTGGAGTAGGATTAGCATTAGGCTTCCCTTTGCATGCTAACTTAGGTAGAAGTTTCCCTTTCAAACTCAACCATAGGGCCACTTTTGCATGACAACATTAGGATAGAATTCCCCTTTAGTGTTTTCTTTTTCCTTTGAGTCCTCTCTTCTCATCTCATAACACTTCTAAAACACTTAATAAATATAACGTATATTGCGCTCGAGCCTTAAGTGTAGGAAATGAAGAACGAGGGGTCTCCCCTCCTCTTCTAGAGTGTTTAGTATACGTCCCATTTGGGGGCGACCATGCGATTCACTCGTTCCCGCATGGTAGACTTTGGTGCAATATAAGTTACGAACTAACTTCAATCCACTTCTGTCTAAAAAACACAAACAAACTCAAATATTTTTATCCTTTGGGATCGTTAAGTTTCAAACCATTTTCAAAAAAGGGCACATTATTTTCTGTCTCGTCGCAAACAGGCATCGACCCTAACTGCCGGACGCGAGCTTAACGTCGCTCATAAAAAAACACCGACCTCGTTAGGTCAAACTACGACTGCTCTGATTTCCTCCCTCTGGTTAGATCGAGGATACGTAGGCACAAGACGGCGATGTCTTGGCGAGCAACCTCCCCCTAGTTCGTGTCCGAACTACGTTGACTCTGACTTTCCCATTGCACGAGGGAATACGTAGGCATAGGACGAGCGATGTCCTATCGAGTCACTTCTTTTTCTTTTCTGCTTCGTTTCTTCATTCTTTTCCATTCCTGGTCCTTCTCCTTTCCAGTAGCAGTGGAGCTCCAGACGACGACACCCTTTGATCGAGACAGCAAGCGTGGATCCCATCGAGTACGATGGACGCGTGGGGGTGCTAATACCTTCCCCTCGCGTAACCGACTCCCTTACCCGTTTCTCTTGGTCGTGAGACCATGCTTTTCCCTTCCCCTCAGGTTTACACAGTGTTTCCTTTCCCTCTCTTGGGATAAATACACATTGCTGGCGACTCTGTTTCCGCGCCACTTTCGCGTTTGTACTTGGATGAAAATTCCGGGAGCGACAGCTGGCGACTCTGCTGGGGATCTGGTTCCCTATGTGAGTCAATCCTAGCGCTTGTCTATTTTTCTTTAATTGGGTGTTTACTATGGTGCTGTGTTTTGCTATTTTACTGTTTTACTATATTGCTAATTACTGCACTTTTGCTTTACCATATTATTGTATTTTACTGTATTTATCGCATTGCATTTCATTATTGTTACATGCTGGACTGTGTTGCGCTGTACTGGTTTTCTGTTTGGCAAGTTGGGGGGTTCTGAGAGATAAGCCCAATACCCAGGCTTGAGCATACACCTATGATTAGCGTGGAAAGTAGTGTGACTTGTTTGGCATTTGGCCAGACTTAGTATACATGAAAACTCCACATCCAGACGAGGTTTTCTTGGGTAATATTCTATCCTGTGCATTTGGGGCAGATGATGGAGTGTAACCTGGAAAACTGTCGACTCTGGCGACCGTCTCCCAAGAACTCAGCAACGCCTCTCCTCCCGAGATGTGATAATGGCAGTCCAGAAATGGCAAACCTATTACACTTGTCGATCTGAGGACCCAATGCTGGGAACTTACTATAGGATGACCCTTTTTTTTGGGGGGAATCAGTGGATGACCTCTTTGTTTAGCGATAGTATTGTACCCCGAGGGATGAATGTACTATTGCTTCTCAAATCGAGAATCCAGGACTGAGGATCCCGTTTTCTAGAACCCACATGTGAGAAGGGACGGGTGTTTGCAGGTTTGCAGGTAACCTCAACCTTCTACCTACCTGGTTTTCTGGATTTCTTGTCGGTGTATTATTATCATTCCGATATTCTGGCAGTTTTAGTGGGCCGTTATTCCAGATTTCTGGGTTTCTGATATTTGGGGTCTTATTCAGCCATCAGTACAGTAGTAGTTTTGAGCATCATGGATACCTTGGTCCAGTGTTTGCATTTGCATTATCATTTTTTTTTTGCATTTTAACATGTTCGTTCATTATTAGGGTTGCATCTTAACTTTGATTCCGGTTTTTTGAAGACTGTCTGAGATGAGTACTAGCACTGAGAAGAAGAAGAATATCATCATGTATAAGTTTCCAGAACTTCATCTAGATTCTGTTCACAAAATCTTGGCCATGGCGAAGCCTGAGGTACTGACATACTTCAGAAGAGAATATGGGAGAATCCTGAACTTCGCCCGTGACATTACCCAGTGTGAGTATAGGGCTCTGCATACTCTGCTGCAATTCTATGACTCTCGCCTACGATGTTTTCTGTTCACTGATTATCTTTTGGCTCCGACGTTGGAAGAGTTTTCTCTCATTTTAGATGTCTCTGTCAAAGAAGAAGTTCCTTTCTATCCCTCTAAAGAGCTTCCGGATCTGGAAAAGGTTTCCGCTGTTTTGCACTTGGATCCATCTTTGTTGACGAGAAATGTTGCCAGCAAAGGAGGATGTTTTGGTTTTCACGCGAAGTTTTTGATAGAGCAGGCTGCTATTTATGCTAAGAATAAGCGTTGGTCAGTGTTCTATGCATTATTGGCTATATGTGTTTATGGAACAGCGTTATTCCCAAATGTGACGGATTTCATAGACATGCACGCCATTCGAATATTCACGATGAAGAATCCGGTACCTACCTTGCTAGGGGATTTGTATTATTCAATGCATTATAAGAACGAGAAGAGGAGGGGAGGACCCCTTAATTTCTGCGCTTCAATTTTCTACAAGTGGTTTGCCGATCGCCTTCCCAAATCTGGGGCGTTCGTAGACTCTAGAGAAACATTGGATTGGTCCAAAAGATTGATGGGATTAAGGGCTGACAATTTGGCTTGGGTCAATCGTGATTTGTTGGGCCGTGAGATCATGGTTAGTTATGGGGGTTACCCAAATGTGCCTCTAATAGGAAGGAAAGGGGGAATTAACTATAACCCTGTTCTTGCTATTAGGCAATTTGGGTATGCTTTGAAAGAGCCGCCAAGGGATGAAGACGTTCAAGAGTCTATATATGTGAGTGGGGAAGCCAACCTGGAAGTGCTAAAGGAAGCTACAAGCATTTGGGAAGACCGTCACAAGAAAGGGAAGACTTTTTTCGGAAAAAGCAATAACAAAGCATTCCCTGGTGATTGAGCCTCCGGCCACAGTTGAGATAGAGAAGTTCAACAAGTTATGGGATGAAAAAGAGAAGCTTAGAGAGGAGAATGGTGAGCTGCATAGAGAAATTTACCAGCTGAAACATGAGCGATGTGAAGTTGTCCATGTTGCCAAAATGAAAACAGAACTCCTAGCCAAGAAGGAGAAAGAGTTGGCTGATGAGGTTATGGCCATGCAGAAGGTAGCACAAGCTCTAAAGAGTGTTAGCAGGGTCCTCAAGTCAAAGAAGGAAGAATTGGCCAAAGCTCTGTTAAAGATTAATAGGTTTAATGCGCACCAAAACACGGTAATCACCACCAACAAGCAGAAAGAGGATAAGTATTTGGAGTAGATTGACAGTCTGAAGTTGAAGCTCAGGAAGAGAGACGAGTAGATCTTATCAAGGACGTTCCAAAGACACGCAGTTGAGGAACGACTGAATGAGGCCATAGCAACCATAGAAGAGCTGAGGATACGAGCTGAAGTGAAGAGGCCTAGGCGTGAAAGCTCTAGCTTAGGCAGTGGGTGATACTCTGTAGTTGGCTCTTTCTTTGTTGTCTTTTGGGTCACCACCAGAATTGTTGGCTGGGATCTTTGTTCATCTTGCTTCAAACTTATTATGTTATCTTGGGTTGTAATCTCTGACAGTGATTTTCTCTGATATATGAGCAGAAGTCTTATTCCATCTTGTCTTTAAACTGGAATCAAGGGGTGGATCGCCCTGTGAATATACAAACATGTTTGCATTTGCATTTCCATAACCATAATCATTTTTGCATAACAAGTACTCGTCCCAGGGAGTTTCTAACCTTTATTTGGTTTCAGGCAGAATAGTTGATCTCAACATTCATCGCTACGTGACTCGACAATATCAAGCCAGAATCATGGAACAGGTGCAGGCAGAACTCACTGAAATGAGGACCCGTATGGAGCAGTTCATGAACCTCATGCAGGTCATAGCCCAGGGGCAGCAAGATTTGAGAACTGCAGTTTAAAGGTTGGAAGTGCAAATCCCCAATGTTAATCCTCCTGGCAAAGCGACAGTTTTTCCTCCTGGCGGAGCGGCAGTTGATCCTCTTGGCGGGGCTCCTGGTGGCGTCGGTCATACTAATCACCAGCATGTGGAGGACCATCAAGATGATCAGTTCTCTGTGCTGAATGTTGACGTGGGGGCTCATAATGATGGTAATGACAGAAGGTATGAAGAGTTAGCTATGAAGGTAAGAGCCATGGAATGTCAAAACTCCATGGGAATTAATGTTGCTGACATGGGGCAGGTGCAAGGGGTGAGGATCCCTGCAAAGTTTAAGCCTCCAACCTTTGACAAGTATAATGGCAGTACCTATCCTAAGACTCACATTCAGGCGTATTTCAGGAAGATTTCTGCATATTCGGACGATGAAAAGCTGTGGATGTACTTCTTTTAGGATAGCCTGTTAGGAGCTTCATTGGAATGGTACATGAAGCTGGAAAGAGCTTATATCAGGAACTGGAGGGACTTGGGCGATGCTTTCTTGAAACAGTATCAGTATAACATTGACATGGCCCCCAATCGTACCCAATTGCAGAATATAACACAGGATCCGAAGGAAGGTTTCAAACAGTACGCCCAGAGGTGGCACGAGCTAGCAGCCCGAGTACAACCCCCGTTGATGGAAAGGGAAATGGCTGATATGTTTATGAATAATTTACAGGGCCCATATGTAGAGCGCTTGGCTGGATATCCGTCCACTGGGTTCTCTGACATTGTAGTTGCTGGAGAGTGGATTGAAAGTCTATTGAAATTGGGGAAAATTCAAGATGGAAGTGGGGCGGGCTCTTCCAGTGCAAAGAGGTTTTTCGGGAGTGGCTCGAAGAAGCGTGTGTAGCGAGCGATTTTGGACGCGGTTCTTAAACGCTGGTCGCTCTCTGTGGTTGAGCTTACTACAGGTCGATTCATTTTTTATCCTATTGTGAGCTGATGAAGGAAGGGAAATAGATGTCTCCAATTAACCTTGCTTTGCATACTGAGTTTAAACAACGGTTTGTTAGGTTATGGATGCTATCAATGTGGGGGGCCTTTGTACTGGTTATTTGTATTTTTATCAATACAGTTTTCTTTCTGGGATTTCTTGTGTTATTTGGACAGACAGGTTTCTGGCGGGGAACAAGGATTAGGATGTTAGGACTGATGCTTTTTGATGAGAGAGTATGGGATTTAGGTTTTTTGTTGATTGTGCTCGCTAAGATTTTTCTTTCAATCTTATGCCTACGTATTCCCGTTTACCGAAACACGAAAATCAGAGCGTTCGTAGTTCCTCCTATTCTATGGGAGGAAATGGTTGTTTTTTTGGTGTCTTGTTCAAAGCCCAAGACGTGAAGTGAAAGGTAGTTGGTATCTTGTTCAAAGCCCAAGATGTGAAGCTAAAGGTGATTTGTATTTAGAGAGAATTTGTCATCTCTAACGAGGGGTCTGTCTATGACAAATGTTTATAAAGGAGAATTACTTTAACCGGGATTTGTGAATCCGGCAACACCATAATTTCCTTTATAGGGGATTTTAACCTGAAGGAGAAGACTTTAACTCAGTGTAGAGCAATAATATCTTTCCTTAGGAATTTCTCATGCTAAAAGAGGGACATTGGCATGGATGTAGATGATCCAGAGGCTTGCCGCTTACAGTGATTAGATGAAGGGGCTATTGATGTTTGTGTACTGTGAACGAGGCACAGCTTTGATGCTAAAAGGTTAATTGGATCAACCAGTGGTTTTCTTATACAAATCCTAAGAAGAGGCTAATATGTGTCTCGTACAAAGCCCAAGAGAGAGGCTAAAAGGTTTTGACTCGACGAGGGAATCTTTTGGTATCTCGTATAAAGCCCGAGATTGAGGCTATTGTTTGTTTGGCTCAATAAGAACCTTTTTGTATCTCGTATAAAGCCCGAGATGGAGGTGAAAGGTGTTATTGACTCAACGAGGGAGTCTCTTATGTGTCTCGTATAAAGCCCGAGAGAGAGGCTAAACGTTGTTTGACTCCGCTGGGGAGAATCATTTGTACAAAGCCCAAGAGGAGGCTAACTTCACTGGAGAAGGATCATTATACAAAGCCTAAGAGGAGGCTATGGCAACTGTTCAGTTAAGTGATAGGTCCAATATGCTGATTTTGAAAGAGAAAATCAGTTCTTATATGAACAATGTTGTATTCAAGGATTTGATTCGAGGATCCAGGTTATTCCTGTTCTTTAAGGAAATGGGAAATTCGAAGGGCATTGAGACTGTCCAAGTCTACAGGTTTACTTCCTATTCTTGAAGAGTGCTTGAGAATGTCTTTGAGACTCAAGGGAATTAGACTGTCCAAGTCTAGAGTTTTATCTTTCGTACTATGCTTTGAGAAACAGTAGTAGACTCTTTGAAAGGACTGTTCTATGAAGATGAATAAGTTCTGTTCCTATACCTCTAGAAGGTCGTCGGGACAATTTGTACGAAGCCCAAGAGGAGGCTGGAAACTTTTAAGAGGCCGAGAGGTCCTTGTACGAAGCCCAAGAGGAGGCTATCATTCCCGGAGGAAGAGATCTTTATACGAAGCCTAAGAGGAGGCTGTGAATACTTCTAAGAAGCCGGCGGGTCCTTGTACTAAGCCCAAGAGGAGGCTAAGTTGCTTTTAGGAAGCCTATGGGTCCCCAAACCCCGAGAAATTCAAGGCGAGCTATCCACAAGGAATATATCAAGTCAGGAAAGTTCGAGAATTTGGAAGAAACTCAAGAGATGCCATTCACGGAGAAAAGATCATCTCTCAGGAGTAGAGCTTCTTGACAAGAGCTTTTAAGAAGCCTGTGGGTCCCCAAACCCCGAGAAGTTCAAGACATGTCATTCACCGAGAATAGAGCAAGTCAGGAAAGTCCGAGAATTTGGAAGAAACTCAAGAGATGCCATTCATGGAGAAAAGATCATCTCTGGGGAATAGAGTTTCTTTGACAACTTCTATGAGTGACAGTCTATGAAAGGTTTCACAGAGAATGCTGCCTTTCATATCTCCATATTGTTTAACCCCAAGAGGAGGGAAGACTGTGTCTGGTAATCCTATGGGGATCTAGTTTAGATCATTTCTAAGAGTGATCAACAGGCTTAATGCTAGACGTAGTTGCCGGGGAAACTCTAAATATCTATACTATTATTACACAGTTGATATGAGTTTATGAAAGAAGACTTACAGTGAAACAGCCCCACAATACAGTTATATGTATATGAAAGCGGTAAATGAAAGCAATAACCACTTACTCGGTTGTAGAGCTTCCATGCTGTTTGGTTAGTTGTTCAACAAAGAAAGATTAAAAACAACAATATATTTCAAAATCAAAGGAGAAAGTGCTTTGAAAAAGAAAGATTTTGGGGCTTACAGCTCAAGGAGAGGCCCAGGGTTTTATCAGTGAGCGCACTGTTTGAATTTGTACAGAGGGACTTATACAAGTGACTGAGGCCCAAAATGTTTTCTATACAAATGGATGGGTCTTACACTCTCTCAAGAGGCCCAAAAAGTTTTAAAGAAAAGAAATGGGTCTTACTACACGAGGGTAGGCCCAGGTGTTTTATCAGTGAGCGCACTGTTTGAATTTGTACAGAGGGACTTATACAATAAGTGAGACCCAAAATGTTTTCTGTACAAAGTGGGTTGGGTCTTACACTCTAATAGAGGCCCAAAAAGTGTTTGAAAATCAATTTTGAAAGTTGGATTAATCAAAAACCCTAATTTTAATCTTTAAAAGTAAATATTTAAAGAAAATCAAACAAAATTCAAAATAAATTTGAATAATCCATTGATGATTTTGTTTAAGGTTTGGAAAAAATGAGGGATAATCACAAGGAATATTTAAACTCATTAGGTTTTGATTTTCAAGGTAAATATTCACTTTTAGAATGTTTAAAAACAATTAAAAATGAATATTCACAAAAATACTAATTATATTAAATAAATAATATAAATCTAATTTTTTTGTGGAATAAAATATTTCAACATTTTTGTGAATTGTTGCAAAAAGAACCAATCAAAAATGATAAAAATTGAAGAAGGTATTAATTTTTCAAATCATTAAAAATAATAATATGAAAAATAACAAAATAAACAAGTGATAAAAAGAAGTCTGGGGCGAGGGGGATTCGAACCCCAGACCTCTCGCTTGCCAATACACACAAAACTATCTGATGAACCACTGGGGCGCAATGCCAATTCAAATATAACATGACAAGTGAAAAATATATATCAAACTTAGTTGGAAAACCTGAAGAATGGCGCCATGGCCATCTTCTTCCTCGAGTTCGTGTGTGAAGCACCATATCTCACTCTTCTCTCAACCATTGGACATCATTCAAACACCAAACTCACGCATTTTTTCACAAGGAAGAAGATGGCAATACCCAATTTTATTCATTTTCAGTGTATAACAAATTATATCATTGTGGCCGTATGAACCGTAATTTTGAAAAAGCAATCGAGTAGGCATGATTATGAGTGCAATGATCAAATTTTTTGAGGGAAAACAATCAGCATATGATGGCAAGCAATTGGCAAAAATATCATGCGAGGAAATATGCATGGATCATGGAGTTTGAGTTGTGAGGCTTACCTTGATGCAAGCTGAAATGGAACTCTGCACAAACTTTGTTCCAGTCATGAACTGATGATCCCTACAGCTTCAATGGATGTTATGGAGTGTGTTACAAGCTTTGGAACACTTTGAAACTCTTTGGATCAAGCTGGAGACCTCCACCTGCATAATTGAGGTATAATGGCTTGGTTGAAGGGTGATTTTGAGCCTGAGGTGTTACAGTCAGTGTTTAAGTGTTTGGACACCTCAAATTCATCATATATGATGTGTTTGAGCAATTGGAATTGATTGCCTAAGACTGCAACTCAAAACCCGATAGTGGTTACTCAAAAACCAAAAAACTTGAGGTTTAAGGAAGAATGAGAGAAAGCAGTGTTGTAACTGGCTTTGGTGTGAGTTAAATGATCCATTGGGACCTCTATTTATAGGTGATCAACTTTTGTTTTGGAGGAATAGTGAATGGTTGCTGGATCAGATCACATTTGCATGGATTGGCTTGGAGGATTTCTTCTCAAGCAAGGCAAGCTAGCCATTCCCAAGAGCAGGGCTATGCCTTGACCAAAATCACATTCCTCAGATGTTTTTATTGTTGTTTAATCAGAGAACTTGACTGAGTAGGGTAGCTACCTTGACAATGCACTATTCCACATTAATGTACTTTGAATTCAAGGCAAAATGTGCCAAAGTGGATGAATTTCAAGTTGGAAGATTCCTTGGTCTTTTGACTCAGATTTATCAGTTGGATCAGATGAAATGTGATTGGTTTGAATACATGTGGCATGCTGATCCTCAGTTTTTGGTTCAAAATCGTGTGTGGCAAGCAAACATGCAAACTGATTTTTCCAAAACAGCTTGCAGCAGCATGACTTTGGGCATGGATTTCTCTTGGCTCAAGTTGAATCAATTCATGTTGTTAAGCTCTTTAAATTCTTGGCAACATATGCAACAACATTGATGTTTAACTTTGGACTTGATTCAAATTGCATCTATGTGAAAAGATCTCACTAGTTTTGGTGTTTCAACACAAAATCTGTCTTGCCCATAATTTTTCTAAGTGTTGGAAAATGGTGTACTTTCATATTCTCAGCCACTTTGGCTCACTCATAGCTCAAAATACATAATGAATTGGAGTTAGGTCTAGTTGAAGTTTTTGTAGAGGGCAATGAGATCTACAAATCAAGCCTTGGATGGAAGAAAATGGCTTTGTGGTTTAGGAGTTATGACCCTCCAAAGTTGGTACCCTAGCCACTTTATTTTTAACTTAGAAAATTTTCTAAGTTTTTATGGTTACCCCCTTTTATAAGTTATCCAACTTTTCTTGATTTTTATTGATGAATGATGATTCAAATCATACATTAACATCATTCTAGGGTTAAAAATCCATTTTGGTGAAAAATTTCAAAAAGTCAAAGTTGACTTTTGTGCACAGTTGACTTTTTATCAGATGAATTCCAAACTATGCAATTCTTCAGGAAATCATGTCCTTGACCTAAATCAAACTTGATAGACATGTTCCATGGGTGTCATAGGGTATATTGAATCATGTCTTAGGGCTTGGGAGCATGTCCTGGTCAAAAGTCAAAGCTACAGTTGACTTTTTTCCTTAAAACCCTAATTGTGGTGCAGATGAAATTGAGACTTGTTGCTCAAACCTCTTGGATTAATCCATTGTTCCAAATGGATCAATATAGTTCATTAGAGATCCTCAAACCCTCTCTTGAGGTCTTGGCTCATGGTTTGTCCCAAAAGTCAATTTAGGGGTGAATTAGGTCAAGAAACCCTAATTCCTGATTTTTGATGTATGTATCCCCTGAGGTCAAATTGACTTGATGCTTTGGTCCATGAGGTTCCATAGAGTATATTAGGTTGTGTTTTGGATGATTAGCTTGTGCCCAGATGAAAATTTTCCATCTGGAGGCCCTGGTCGACAAAAACCCTAATTTGGTGACACTGTCGATCTTGAGACTTGATCCACCTAGAAGGGAGCAACCTTGTGCTTGATCCTTGAAGTGGGAGTCCTTTTTATCCTTTGTAGTTACTTGAGAGGTTAGACAAGTTGAAGATCATGTCATTCCTTGATTGATCCTTTCTCTAAGAACTCTGAGAGGGCTTGAAACCCTAATTCTTGATTGTAGTGAATGCTCACCCATCTTTGGGGAGACTGATGAAGTATGATAGTTCCTCCATATTATGATGATGATTTTCACAATGATGGGAATCTTAGTGGTCAAAATTTGGGGTATGACAGCGTGAAGGTGAGACTAGTGCTGCTTATGGACAGGGGGGCAAAGGTAAAGGACGTCAGGCCTCGTACCATCAAGCAGCAGCTATAACTATTCTGGTTCCAGCTGCCGAATCTCAGCCACAATCTCAAAGACAATACCAACCGAGGCAAAGAATGAGTGATCGCCACTTTGACACTTTACCTATGACATATGCCCAGATGTTGCAGAATTTGCTCCGCTTAAAGTTGGTACAGTTGAGAACTCTGGAACCACCAGCAAGCAGGCTACCTTATGGCTATGATGCAAATGTGAAGTGTGAATTTCATTCGGGTGCGCCCGGCCAGCATATAGAGAACTGCAAAGCTTTTAAGCACGTAGTTCAGGACCTGGTTGAGTCAAAAACTATTAACTTCGCTCCTAATCCTAATGTGATTCAAAATCCCATACCCCCGCATGGAGGACCAAAAGTCAATGCAATAGAAGAAGACAGAGGCCTGAACTTGGTGACAGATGTTAATCAGGTCAGGACGCCTTTGGCAGTGGTGAAAGGGTGCTTGTTGAAAGGGGACGTGTTCCCTGGTTGTTTGGAAAATTGTCCAGAATGTTTGACTGTGATGAACGGCTGTGATGAATTGAGGAAGTGCCTTCAGATGATGATGGATGAGGGTCATTTACAGTTTGATCAAATGGGAATGAAGGATGATACAGTCTCAACAGTTACTATCTACTTTACTCTAGCAGAGATTCCTGTGCCGGCACCTATACAGATCCCTGCACCTGAACAGATGGCCCCTGTGACTATAATTATTCCAGGTCCTATGCCATACGAAAGTACAGAAGCGATCCCATGGCATTACAGAGTTGATGTTTATTATCAAGGGAAAAAACAGGAAGTGGAGATTCCCAAGGAAACTGGTTCAAGTGTGGGGAATGTAGGAGGAATGGGTGGCTTTACCCGTAGTGGAAGGCTCTTTGCTCCCCAGACGCTCCAAAACGATGATGCTGAAGCTTTGGCGAAAGCTAAGGGAAAGCAGGTAGTAAATGAAGAGCCAGTGCAGAGGGTAGAGCCTGGTATTTCCTTTGAAAAAGATGTTGAAGAGTTTATGAGGATTATCCGAAAGAGCAATTATAAAATAGTGGATCACCTGCATCAAACTCCCTCCAAGATTTCTATCTTGTCACTACTGTTAAGTTCCAAGGCACATCGTAATGCTTTGCTGAAGATTTTATATATGGCGTATGTTCCGCAAGAGATATCGGTGAACCAGCTCGAGTGTGTTATTGCCCATGTCAATGCCAGCAACGGATTGGGGTTTACTGATTTTGATCTAACGCCAGAGGGAAGAAACCAAAACAAAGCTCTCCACATCTCCATGAAGTGCAAAGGTGCAGTCTTGTCCCATGTGTTAGTAGATACAGGCTCGTCCCTGAATGTAATGCCGAAGAAAGCATTGGAAAAATTGGATGTTGAAGGGATTGTGCTCCGACCGTGTGATTTAGTTGTGCGCGCTTTTGACGGATCCAAAAGATCAGTTTTTGGGGAGGTAGAGTTGCCTGTGAAGATCGGACCCCAGGTGTTTAATATGGTTTTCTATGTGATGGATATCCAGCCAGCCTATAGTTGCCTGCTAGGGCGCCCATGGATACATGCTGCAGGGGCTGTTTCGTCAACACTCCATCAGAAGATAAAGTTTGTCGTGGATGGTCAGGTTGGCACAGTATACGGGGAGGAGGATATATTTGTCAGCCATCTGTCATCGTTCAAATATGTGGAAATGGACGACGAGATTCATGAAACTCTTTGTCAGGCATTTAAAACAGTGAATATTGAGAATGACCCTCCTTCCAGTGAAACAAGAGCAGGGACTTCCATCGTTTCTTACAAGCAGGCTCTTGAAGTAGTACGGTCAGGCCATGTTGAAGGTTGGGGTCAGTTGATTGAGTTGCCCTTCAAAGAAGACAAGTGCGGAATTGGTTATCAGCCTCCTCAAACTTCTCTGCCAGAAGGCCAAGAGCGCCAGGGACCTATCTTTTTCTCTAGTGGGGGGATCATCAACCCTGGTCAAGTCTTTGCTACAACTGAAGACGAGGGGGACAGCGACTATGACGTGGACAATTGGGTGCACCCATGTGTCCCGGGGCAGGAGCTGAATAATTGGATCTCTGAAGACCTCATCCAAGTCACTCTGCAGAAAGAGTAATTTTCTTTGTTTTTTCATGTTGCATGTAAAATCCTAGGCTCTGCCCAAGGCCTAGTGGTTTCATTGTAGGGCCATGTTTGTTTCATATGCAAGTTTATCATCAATAAAGGACGTTTTTATATTTCAAAAATTGTGTTCCCTGTCTTTCATTTTACTTCTTTTCATTTTATTTCAAATAAAAATGGCAATGTTTTTCTCCTTAGTTTGTTTTCTTTCTTTTCAAAAAACTCTTTCTAAAATAAAGCATGAACCATCATTCATGCAGAAGCAATTCTCTGGATTCTGTTGATAACGGTTCTGCTATGGCTCGATATGACTTTGACAATCCAATTTACCAAGCTGAAGAGGGGGATGAGGAAGACTGTGAACTTCCCGAAGAATTGGCCAGATTATCGAAGCAGGAGGAAAGAGCTATTCAACCTCATCAAGAGTCACTAGAAGTCATCAACCTTGGCACCGAGTATGCGAGAAAGGAAGTCAAGATAGAGGTAAGCCTAGCAGAGAATGTGAAGAAAGGGTTGATTGAGATGTTGCGTGAATATGTTGATATCTTTGCCTGGTCCTATCAAGATATGTCGGGGTTAGATACAGATATTGTTGTGCACAGGTTGCCTCTCAAAGAAGGTTGCTCCCTCGTCAAACAAAAGCTCAGAAGAACTAAACCAGAAATGGCCATTAAGATCAAAGAGGAGGTGCGGAAACAGTTGGATGCAGGTTTCTTGTCCCAGTACCTAAGAAAGATGGTAAGGTTCGGATGTGTGTTGACTACCGTGATTTAAATCGAGCAAGTCTGAAAGATGATTTTCCATTACCTCACATTAATGTGTTGGTAGATAATACAGCTCAATTCTCGGTATTTTCCTTCATGGATGGCTTTTCCGGTTATAATCAGATTAAAATGGCGCCGGAGGATATGGAGAAAACAATGTTTATTACCCCATAGGGCACGTTCTACTATAAAGTGATGTCTTTTGGTTTAAAGAACGCATGGGCAACTTATCAGTATGTTATGGTGACACTCTTTCATGACATGATTCATAAAGAGATTGAGGTTTATGTTGATGATATGATTGCTAAGTCGCAGACTGAGGAAGAGCACTTGGTGAATCTGAAAAGCTTTTTGAACGTTTAAGACAATTCAGACTGAGGCTGAACCCGAATAACTGTACTTTCGGGGTGAGATCTGGTAAGTTGTTGGGCTTTATTGTCAGTGAAAGAGGAATCGAGGTTGATCCAGTAAAAGTAAAAGCAATACAAGATATGCCCGAGCCTAGAATAGAAAAGCAAGTTCGAGGTTTCTTAGGGAGATTGAACTACATCGCTATGTTCATTTCTCATCTTACAGCCACTTGCAAGCCAATATTCAAATTGTTGAGGAAAGATCAGTCAATTCATTGGAATAATGATTGTCAAAGGGCATTTGATAAAATAAAAGAATATTTGCAGAAACCTCTGATTCTTATGCCTCCAGTTCCAGGGAGACCACTGATAATGTATTTGTCAGTACGTGAAAATTTGATGGGTTGTGTTCTCGGTCAACAAGACGAGACATGCAGGAAAGAACAGGCCATATACTACCTGAGCAAGAAGTTCACAGATTGCGAGTCCAGATACTCAATGCTTGAGAAGACATGTTGTGCACTTGCATGGGCTGCTAAGCGTTTGAGACAATATATGCTGACTCACACAACCTTATTGATATCAAAGATGGATCCAGTCAAGTACATTTTTGAAAAGCCAACTCTCACCGGAAGGGTTTCTCGTTGGCAGATGGTATTGACAGAGTATGACATACAATATACTTCCCAAAAAGCCATAAAGGGTAGTATTTTGTCTGACTATCTTGCTGAGCAACCAATTGATGATTATCAGCCAATGAAGTTTGAGTTCCCTGATGAATACATCATGTATTTGAAAATGAAAGATTGTGACGAACCACAGGTCGACGAAGGGCCAGATCCTGATGACAAGTGGAAATTGATGTTTGATGGGGCTGTGAATCTGAACGGTAGTGGCGTTGGTGCAATTCTCATAACTCTGAAAGGTTCCCATATACCTTTCATTGCCAGACTGACTTTTGATGTCACCAATAATGAAGCCGAATACGAAGCCTGCATTATGGGTATTGAAGAAGCCATTGATTTAAAGGTCAAGACCCTTGATGTATTTGGGGACTCTGCTCTAGTAATCAATCAGGTCAACGAAGATTGGCACACCCATCAACTCCACTTGATCCCTTATAGAGATTATACGAGAAGACTATTGACTTTCTTCAAAACAGTAAAGTTGTATCATGTACCTCGTGATGAGAATCAAATGGCGGACGCTTTGGCAACATTATCATCAATGATTCAAGTGAATTGATGGAATCATATACCCAAAATTGATGTGATGCGGCCTGATAGACCTGCTCATGTGTTTGCAGCCGATACAGCGACCGATGATAAACCTTGGTATCATGATATCAAGCGTTTCTTGGAGAGTCAAGAGTATCCGGTTGGGGCATCCAATAATGACAAGAATACTTTGAGAAGGTTAGCGGGCAGTTTCTTCTTGAATGAAGACGGTGTGTTGTACAAGAGAAATTTTGACATGGTCTTACTCAGATGCGTGGATAGACACGAAGCAGACATGTTGATGTAAGAAGTGCACGAAGGTTCTTTTGGTACCCATGCTGGTGGACATGCCATGGAAAAGAAATTGTTGCGAGCTGGTTATTACTAGATGACCATGCAGGCTGATTGTTTCAAATATGCTAGAAAATGCCATAAGTGCCAGTTTATGCTGATAAAGTGCATGTGCCACCGAGTCCTTTAATCGTGCTGAGTTCCCCTTGGCCTTTTGCCATGTGGGGCATTGTCATGATTGGAAAGATTGAGCCCACCACCTCTAACAGACATCGTTTTATCCTGGTGGCCATTGATTACTTCACCAAGTGGGTGGAAGCTGCTTCGTTTACAAATGTCACCAAGCAGGTGGTTGCCCGGTTTATCAAGAAAGAGATTATTTGTCGATACGGGGTGCCCGAAAGGATCATCACTGATAATGGTTCTAATCTTAATAATAAAATGATGCAAGAGTTGTGCCAGAGCTTCAAGATTGAACATCACAATTCTTCTCCGTACCGCCCAAAGATGAATGGTGTCGTCGAGGCAGCCAATAAAAACATCAAGAAGATTGTGCAAAAGATGGTCGTGACGTATAAGGATTGGCATGAGATGTTGCCTTTTGCTTTGCATGGGTACCGTACCTCTGTACGTACGTCCACTGGGGCAACCCCGTTTTCTCTTGTGTATGGTATGGAAGCGGTCATACCGGTTGAAGTTGAGATTCCTTCTCTGAGGGTCATGATGGATGTTAAGCTTAATGAGGCTGAATGGGTTCGAACGAGGTTCAATGAGTTAAGTCTCATAGAAGAAAGGAGATTGGCAGCAGTATGCCATGGGCAACTGTATCAGAGAAAGATGAAGCGGGCATTCAATCAGAAAGTGCGTCCTCGGAATTATCAGACGGGTGACTTGGTGTTGAAAAGGATTCTTCCTCCTAATACAGATCACATGGGCGAGTGGACTCCGAATTATGAAGGACCAAATGTTGTCAAGAAGGTTTTCTCGGGCGGAGCCTTGATGCTTACAACTATGGACAGTGAGGATTTTTCGTCGCTTGTGAACTCAGACGCAGTCAAAAAATACTTCGCATAAATGGACCCGCTGGACAGTAAAAAGAGAGTCCAGGCAAAAAGAGGACATCCCGGCGAACCAAAAAAAGAGAGAGAGAGAGAGAGAGAGAGAGAGAGAGAGAGAGAGAGAGAGAGAGAGAGAGAGAGAGAGAGAGAGAGAGAGAGAAAAAGGTACGGGAAAAAATTAGGGATAAAATAAATAAAAAAACTTAGTACACCCGGTAAGTTGAAAACCCGAAAGGGCAACTGAGGCAAAAATGGGTATCCCGGTGGATTGAAAACCCGCAAAGGGCGATCCAGGAAAAAGAGGGATTTAGCGAAAGGCTGCGATCTGAGTAACCTATATCCCGTCTCGTCTCAACAGGAGGCATTTCGAAGGATATGAATTGGTCCAATCATCCCCCTTGGAAAGCAAAACACTTGGAGAGTCTTGAAGACATATGAACCATAGCAGGATTGAAATTCAATGGATTTCCGGTTTCCACATTGCCATTAGGATAGTTTCTTTTTCTTTTAAGCAGTTACCTCTTTCTAGGAACTGCCTCCTAATGTAAACGCATAGTTTCGGGCTTTTCAATCAATAAAATTTTCTTTATTCAGAATATTCATTTCTTGTGTTTTCTTTTACAGTTTGTTTTGATTGCAAAAAACGTCCGAGTTTTTGATAAACATTGCATTTGAAAACATCTAGGCTTTACAATGACATGCGTGCAAAAGAAAATAATTAGAATTGTTTAATAAGCCAGGTGTTCTTGGGTGATGAATTCAAAACACAGGCTACCCTGGGGCATGTGTGCGCACTCTTTTTTTTGCAAGTGTTAATGTTCGCTGGTCAGCCCATCAATGGCACGTGATGTCTTCAGTGTTTTTTCAGCAGGACTTAAATAATAGTTCTCTTTAAGCAGAAGCGGTTACCTCAACAGGAATTTTCTTCCTTAGGGTTCTCATCCCCAGCAGGAACATGGTTGATCTCAATCCCTCAGCAGGTATTTCCTTCCTCAGCAAGAGTTCGTCTGATCTCAACTCCCCAGCAACCAGGTCAAAAACTTGTTATTTCCCCAGCGGAGTTCTATGGTTATAGTTATTCCCCAAGCAGTTTGTTTCAAAAATACATTCCCAGCAAGATCGTTATTCCTTTACAGTAATCTCAACAGGTTTCATCAATGCAGAGCCCAGATTAGGAGATCAGGTCACTTTGTTTCCCTCAGTATGAGTTGCGAACACGAGGACAATCCAACTTGTTATCCCCAGCGGAGTTGCCGTCTTTTCCTCAGCATTTATTTTATTGAGGAACCTCTTTGCATCTTGCATGTAGTATCATTGCATCCTAAAAAAAATGCGTAGCATTTCCATTCGGGATGGAGCATTACGCCATAGAAAAATCCAAACATATGCATGTGAAGCATAAGCCAGTTTTGATGCCCGTGCGAGAGCCCAAAGCTATTTCTCTTCGATCACATCGATGAAGCCAGAAAGAATGCCTCGCCCATTCCCCAACAGACTTTTCAAAGCAGCACAAGGGTTTCAATACTCTCCTCCCCGACAGAGTCTTATTCCTCAGTTTGTAGACCTTTTGATCATACATTTCAACCAAACATTACTGGAACCATTCCTGATAGGATTCCTTTAGCCGTTCCCGACAGGCGACCTTTGAGTTTTAAACATAGCCGTTCCCGACAGGCCCATTTACCGTTCCCGACAGGTATGCCACAGGTTTTCAACTTCATCCGTTCTCGACAGGCACCCTTTGAGTTTTAAACCTAGTCGTTCCCGAAAAGCCCATTCACCATTCCCGACAGGTATGCCACAGGTTTTCAACTTCAGTCGTTCCCGACAGGCACCCTTTGAGTTTTAAACCTAGCCGTTCCCGGCAGGCCCATTTACCGTTCCCGACAGGTATGCCACAGGTTTTCAACTTCAGCCGTTCCCAACAGGCGACCTTTGAGTGTTAAACCTAGCCGTTCCCGACAGGCCCATTTACCGTTCCCGACAGGTATGCCACAGGTTTTCAACTTCAGTCGTTCCCGACAGACACCCTTTGAGTTTTAAATCTAGCTGTTCCCGACAGGCCCATTTACCGTTCCCGACAGGTATGCCACAGGTTTTCAACTTCAGCCGTTCCCGACAGGCGACCTTTGAGTTTTAAACCTAGCCGTTCCCAACAGGCCCATTTACCGTTCTCGACAGGTATACTGTAAGCTTTAGACCTTAGTCGTTCCCGACAGACGACCTCTGAACTTCATTTGTTCCAGACCTTTTTCCACCAATACTATCTCCATCGTCACAACCGCTTCGTTGGTCATATATATTTTCTCTATCACCCGCAGAGTGCAAATTTTCCGGTTATTTTGTATTCAATCCCTATGTACCTTGAATTCCTGACAATCGTTCGCTCTCATCCTTTCAAGTCTGCAGTTGATTGAATAGGGGCAGCTGCAACACCTCAAACTTTTCCCTCATATTTCTAGCTCTAACTGGCTTATGTGTCATTACATTTACATCGTCATTTGTGCATTTTGCATGGTTCTTTCGGGCATGGGATCAAAGTATTCTCCAGCAGCTCACAGAGTCTTCAATTTCGGTATCATTTTCAACAATGTTCAGAGCCAAGCAGATAGCTTTCAAAGTCTTTTTGAGCATTTATTTTGCTCATTAGATGATTTGATGATCAGAAACCCTGGCAGTCATTTTTCGATTAGTTATTCAGCATTAGGCATTATTAATTCAGCAGGATATTCTGAGGTGTCAGCAAGAATTTGTGTTTCATTCCAAGTGTTACTCAGTAACAATGCCAAGTTTTGGGTTTCAGAGGCTTAATGGTTTCAAAACAACTGTCAGAAGTCCCTTTTCCAAGTTTCCCTCCAAAAGGCGCCAAAATTCAAAATTTGCACTGTGTAACCGGTTACAGCGTATCGGATAACCGGTTACCCTTTGGTTTTTCTGCGCATTTCTTCAGTTTTTGAACTGAGTAACCGGTTAGCAGATATGCTGTAACCGGTTACTCTGGGCAAAATTTGAAAAATTCAGTTTGCATCATTGGTGATCATGTGCTTGGCATGTGCACGTGGGGAAGGATCTAGAATTAATATTTTCATCATTTTCCACCCAAAATTCAAATTCCTTCCAACATTTTCCACTTTAATTCCTGATTTCCTTTCCTAATCCAATTTCCACCCCAATTTCCACCCACTAAACCTCACTCCAAACCCAAACTTAACTCCTAACCTAGGGGTTATTTAAATCAATTCTTTCCAAACCTCAAGGGACCTTGATCATTTTCTCACTCACATTTTCAGAATTTGCTCTCAATTATCTCTCACATTTTCACTCTCAACCTCCATTTTCAACCACACTCAAAGCTCTTTTTCAAAGATTAACAAGTTATTCATTGGAACTTGTTAATTCTTGAGCTAAAGCCTCTCATCATCACTATATTTTTGCTTTTCAATTTAGATTTTCGTTTGGATCTGGTTCTGAATTTTCTGAAGTGATTTTTGGAAGTGATTTTGGAGTTTTGGTTGCTTATTGCTTGGGATCTTCAACTTTTGAGTGCAACGAGCTTGTGGATCTTGGATTTCTCTACTTGGATTCATCAAATTCTGTTTACAACACTTACCAAAGCAAATCTCAGCTTTGTAGGTTGGTTAATCCTAGATCCATGCTCATTTTAGCTTAATTGCAACTTATACAATGTAGATCCATGATTTTTGTTGTGTTTTGACCATTTTGGTTGATTTTGATTGTGGATGTTAATGATTACTGGATCTAAATGATGTTTGAATACTGTGTGAACTTAATTTTTGTGCATTATTGATTACATGATCATTGGACATGATTACATAAGTGATTTGTTGCTAAAAATGCTTTTGAAACTGGTTTTTTTCACTACTATCTCAGAGTAACCGGTTAGCAGTTATGTTGTAACCGGTTACACTGTGTATTTTCAGCGTAATTGGAGCAATTTTGAACTGTGTAACCGGTTAGCAGTTATGCTGTAACCGGTTACCACTGAAGCAGAAATTGATTTTCTTGCATTTTCTTGGTTGTTTTGAGATCCTTTCATGTCTAAACTTTATGGATTGATCTGATGATAACGCGTGCATTATTCTTGAGCTGTTGCACCTCACACTATTGCATGAACATAATTTTCCGACACGCGACTCTTGGATTTGTATCGTTTACGAACATGTTTGTGTTGTTACATTCTTGATGCGATGAACACGTTGCACACACATTCGAATCATGTTCATTCTTGATTAATGCTTAACTTGCTGGACACATGATGCATGATTGATGTTTGTCTCCTTGTTTGCTGGACACACGTTGCACAGAGGCGCTGTTGTAGCTGCTGCTTGTTTGTTTTATTCGCCTTTTCTTCTTCATCTCTTTCACTCTTTCCTTCCCTTGAATCTCAAGACTTGTTTAAGTCTTGGATTCACTCTCTTAGAGCTACCTAGTCTAACTTAATTTTCGATTAAGCTTGGAGTATGATTAGCATTAGGCTTCCCTTTTCATGCTAACTTAGGTAGAAGTTTCCCTTCCAAACTCAACCATAGGGCCACTTTTACATGACAATATTAGGATAGAATTCCCCTTTAGTGTTTTCTTTTTCCTTTGAGTCCTCTCTTCTCATCTCATCTCATAACACTTCTAAAACACTTAATGAATATAATGTATATTGCGCTTGTGCCTTAAGTGTAGGAAATGAAGAACAAGGGGTCTCCCCTCCTCTTCTAGAGTGTTTAACATACGTCCCATTTGGGGGCGACCATGCGATTCACTCGTTCCCGCATGGTAGACTTTGGTGCAACGTAAGTTACGAACTAACTTCAATCCACTTCTGTCTAAAAAACCCAAACAAACTCAAATCTTTTTATCCTTCAGGATCATTAAGTTTCAAACCATTTTCAGAAAAGGGCACGTTATTTTCCGTCTCGTCGCAAACAGGCATCAACCCTAACTGTCGGACGCGAGCTTAACGTCGCTCATAAAAAAACACCGACCTCGTTAGGTCAAACTACGACTGCTCTGATTTCCTCCCTCTGGTTAGATCGAGGATACGTGGGCACAAGATGGTGATGTCTTGGCGAGCAACCTCCCCCCTAGTTCGTGTCCGAACTACGTTGACTCTGACTTTCCCATTGCACGAGGGAATACATAGGCATAGGACGAGCGATGTCCTATCGAGTCACTTCTTTTGCTTTTCTGCTTCATTTCTTCGTTCTTTTTCCTTCATATTCCTTCTCCTTTCCAGTAGCAGTGGAGCTCCAGACGACGACACCCTTTGATCAAGACAGCAAGCGTGGATCCCATCGAGTATGATGGACGCATGGGGGTGCTAATACCTTCCCCTCGCGTAACCGACTCCCTTACCCGTTTCTCTTGGTCATGAGACCATGCTTCTCCCTTCCCCTCAGGTTTACGCAGTGTTTCCTTTCCCTCTCTTGGGATAAATACACATTGTTGGCATCTCTGTTTCCGCGCCACTTTTGCGTTTGTACTTGGATGAAAATCCCGGGAGCGACAGCGACCACATGGACAATCCAGCTTGTTATCCCCAGCGGGGTTGCCTTCTTTTTCCTCAGCATTTATTTTGTTGAGGAGCCTCCTTGCATCTTGCATGTAGTGGTCATTGCATTGCATCCTCAAAACGCGTAGCATTTCCATCGAGGTGGAGCATTACGCCACGGAAAAATTCAAACATATGCATATGAAGCATAAGCCAGTTTGGATGCCTCGTGCGAGAGCCCAAAGCTATTTCTCTTCAATCACATCGACAAAACAAAAGAATGCCTCTTTCATTCCCCACCAGACATTACAAAGCAGTACAAGGGTTTCAATACTTTCCTCCCCAACAGAGTCCCAGTTTTCGGTTTGTAGATCTTTTGATCATACCTCTCAACCAAACATTACCTGAACCATTCCCGATAGGATTCCTTTAGCCGTTCCCGACAGGCAAACCGGAACAATTCCCGATAGGATTCCTTTAGTCGTTCCCGACAGGCAAACCGGAACCATTCCCGATAGGATTCCTTTAGCCGTTCCCGACAGGCAAACCGGAACCATTCCCAATAGGATTCCTTTAGTCGTTCCCGACAGGCAAGCCGGAACCATTCCCGATAGGATTCCTTCAGCCATTCTCGACAGGCAAGCCAGAACCATTCCCGATAGGATTCCTTTAGCCGTTCCCGACAGGCAAATCGGACCCATTCCCGATAGGATTCCTTTGGCCATTCCCGACAGGCCCATTTACCATTCCCGATAGGTAAGCCATAAGTTTTCAACTTCAGCCGTTCCCGACAAGCGACCTTTGAGCTTTAAACCTAGTCGTTCTCGACAGGCCCAGTTACCGTTCCAGACAGGTATACCATAGGTTTTCAACTTTAGCCATTCCTGACAGGCAACTTTCGAGTTCAAGTTTGACCATTCCCGACAGGCGCACCTTCACCGTTTCCGACAGGCACAATCTAGACTCCGACTATTCCCGACAGACCTTCTTTGGATTTCACTTGTTCTAAACTTTTTCCCCACAACTATCTCCATCATCACAACCGCTTTGTTTGTCATATCTTTTCTCTTTCACCCACAGAGTGCAAATTTTTTGGTTATTTTTGTATCCAATCCCTATGTACCTTGAATTCCTGACAGCCGTTCGCTCTTATCCTTTCAGGTCCACAGTTGATTGAATAGGGACAGCTGTAGCACCTCAAAATTTGCCCTCATATTTCTAACTCTATCTGGCTTATGTTTCATTACCTTTGCGTCATCATTTGTGCATTTGCATGGTTCCTTTGGGCATGGGATCAAGGTATTCTCCAGCAGCTCACGGCATCTTCAATTCTGGTATCATTTTCAACAATGTTCAGAGCCAAGCAGATAGCTTTCAAAGTCTTTTGAGCATTTATTTTGCTCGTTAGATGATTTGATAATCAGAAGCTCCGGCAGTCATTTGTTGATCAGCGATTCAGCACCAGGCGATTATTTTCAGCAGTATTCCAAGCACGAAACATAATTCACAGCATATTTCAGGCATGATTTAGTGATAATATCAAATGGCAAGTTTCAGAGGTCTAACATGGCACAGAACAGGTGAAAACAGGAAATTCTGCAATATTCCCTCCTTTTGGCGCCAAATTTTTAAATTTTAGAACTGAGTAATCGATTACTCAAAGTGGGTAATCGATTACTCTGGGCGAAATTGCAAAAATATGGCAATTTTCAGCATGGCAGAATTTTTGATCACTTGTGATCATGTGCTTGGCTTGTGCATGTGTTGGAAGGATCTAGAACTGATCTACTTTCATCATTTGCACCCCAAAATTCAAATTCTTTCCATCCTAATTCCACATTTCCTTTCCTAATACACTTTTCACTCTAATTTCCACTCACAAAACCTCACTCCAAACCCACTCTTAACTCCTAACCTAGGGGTTATTTAAACCAATTTATTCCAAACCTCTAGGACCCTAGATCATTTTTCACTCTCATTTTTCAGAATTTTCTCTCAATTCTCTCTCACTTTTTCATTCTCCATCTTCATCTTCAACTTCTCACCAAAGCTCCATATTCATAGATTCACAAATTCTTCATTGGAATTTGTGAATTCTTGAGCTAAACCTCCATCACATCCTCATTCTTGGTTCAGTTCTGCAGTAGCTACTGGTTTGGATCTTGAATTAAGTTGTTGGAATCACTTTTGGAGGAGCTTTTGCTTATTTGAGGTGTTTTTGCTTGGATCTTCAAGTTTTCTTGGTAGAGCTTCATAGATCTCTGGATTTCTAGCTTTGATTCATCAATTTTCGTTTGCAACACTCACCAAAGCAAATCTCATCTTTGTAGGTTGGTTTTCCTTAGATCTATACTTGATTTAGCTTGATTTCAACTTATACAATGTAGATCTTTGGTTGTTGTTGATTTTGATCCATTTGCTTGAATTTGATTCTTGATGTTGATGATTGTTGGATCTAAGTGATGTTTGAAGGCTGTGATTGAACTTAATTTACGTGCATTGTTGATTACATGATCATTGGAATTGATTGCATAAGTGATTTTGCTGCTGAAAGTGCTTTTTAAAGTTGAATTTCTGCCTCTGTTTTAGTGGTAATCGATTACTCAGATAGGGTAATCGATTACTCTGCCTTATTTTCACGTTTTTAGCCAAATTTCAACTGAGTAATCGATTACTCAAAGTGAGTAAGCGATTACCACTGAAGCAGGTTGTGTTTTTCTTGCATTTTCTTGCTTGTTTGAGGTCTCTTGCATGTCTAAACTTTATGGATTGATATGTTGATGATTTGTGGATTATTCTTGAGCTGTTTTACCTCACATCATTGTATGCGCATAATTTTCCGACACGCGACTCTCGAACTTTTATCGTTTATGATCATGTTGGCATTGTTGCGTTCTTGATGCGATGAACACATATCACACACCCCTTGAGCATGCTAATTGTGAATTAATGTGTGTGTGGCTGGAATTGTGTTGTGCATGCTCGTTTGCTTTCTCTTCCGTGAGGCGCATACTTGTGTCAATTTGTTCACATGCTTAATGATATGCATCCTTTCATGATGTACATTTTTCCATGATGTCTTCAAGTTGTTCAACATGATGTATGTGTCATACCCCAAATTTTGACCACTAAGATTTCCCATCATTGTGCAAATCATCATCACAATATGGATGTACCTTTGTGCCTCATCAATCTCCTCAAGGAATTGTTGAGCATTCACCACAACCAAAATTAGGGTTTCAAGCCCCCTCTAAGTGCTTAGACAAAGGATCAATCAAGGAATGACATGATCTTCAAATTGTCTAACCTCTCAAACATCCACAATGGATCAAAAGGACTCCCACTTCAAGGATTAAGCACAAGGCTGCTCCCTTCTAGGTGGATCAAGTCTCAAGATCGCCGGTATCACCAAATTAGGGTTTTGGTCGACCAGGGCCTCCAGATGAAAATTTTCATCTGGGAATGAGCCAATGATCCAAAACATAGCCTAACATACTCCATGGAACCTCATGTACCCAATTATCAAGTCAATTTTGCCTCAGGGGATACATACATCAAAAATCAGGAATTATGGTTTCTTGACCTAATTCACCCCTAAGTTGACTTTTGGGACAAATCATGGACCAAGACCTCAAGAAAGGGTTTGAGGGTCTCTAATGAACTATATTGATCCATTTGGAACAATGGATTAATCCAAGAAGCTTGAGCAACAAGTCTCAATTTCATCTGCACCACAATTAGGGTTTTAAAGAAAAAGTCAACTGTAACTTTGACCTTTGACCAGGACATGCTCCCAAGCCCTATGACATGCACCAATATACCCTATGACACCCATGGAACATTTCCATCAAGTTTGATTTAGGTCAAGGACATGATTTCCTGAAGAATTGCACAGTTTGGAATTCATCTGATAAAAAGTCAACTGTGCACAAAAGTCAACTTTGACTTTTTGAGATTTTTCACCAAAATGGATTTTTAACCCTAGAATGATGTTAATGTATGATTTGAATCATCATTCATCAAGAAAAATCAAGAAAAGTTGGATAACTTGTAAAAGGGGTAACCATAAAAACTTAGAAAATTTTCTAAGTTAAAAATAAAGTGACAAGGGTACCAACTTTGGAGGATCATAACTCCTAAACCACAAAGCCATTTTTCCTCATCCAAAGATGTATTTGTAGCCCTCATTACCCTCTACAAAAACTTCAACTAGACCTAAGTCCAATTCATTAAGGATTTTGAGTTATGGAGTGATCAAAATGGCTGAAAAATGAAAATGTCACTTTTTCCAACACTTAGTGAAATTTTCACTAAGTCCAAATCTGTCTTCATTTTTTTCCAAATGTAGGGGGATTTTTCACTTGGATTCAAAAGAGATCAAAACCAAACATGTTCAAACAGTTGTTGTATCATGTAAGGGCTTTCCAAAATGGCCAAGAACATTGCCAAATTCCATTTAAGTCATGAGATATGACATTGGCAAGTTGCCTTGCTGAAATTTGTCAAAGGCAAGGCAGAATTTGCAATTTTGCTCGATTTGCCAAAATCAGCCAAATTCAAATGCTCCTATCCACTTGGACACATCTAAGGATTGAATCTAAAGGGGACAATCACTGAGCCAAGCCTCCAAAGTCCATGGAACAAGAAATAGCATGTTGAACCTAGAATGGCCAAAATATGGACAAGACTCCAAATTTGGATTGAAGCATTCAATGGAAGCATCAAGGTGGCATGGACTGAGCCCTTCTCATCTGAAATCAGTCAAGACTTATCCAAGACCAAGGGGACCAAAGCTCTGTGCCCTAACCTCTAGTCAATGGCTAGAGGAGACTTGGATTTTCATTTACCAACATTGGCCAAACCTACTTAGCAGTTTCCATTCACTATTCCTTGCAAAACAAACTTGGTCTACTATAAATAGAGCTCAATTGTGTTCAGTTTGAGTACACCAAAGCCATCAAACAGATGATTTCCTCAAAATATCTTTCTCTTGGCAAAAATGCCTTTCTTAGCAAGGTAGCTATCGGGTTTTGAGTTAGAGGGCAATTCCACTCAAACCAATCACTCACACACCTCACATACATCATATAGAAGTGATCCAAACACTCACATAACATCTGGAACACAGATTTCACAAAATCACCAGCCAATTGCTCAAGTTCTTGACAGTTTTGCAGTTGAGGTGCCATCTTCAACTCCAAACCATTTCAATCCATTCCAAGCACTCAGACACATCACTTGGCACCTAGGGAAGCTATCTACATCATTGGAACCTAGCTGTAACACCTCCAACACAAATCACGATCACCAGCTGCAAGTGGTAAGCATGAGCTCTTCTAACTCTATGATCCATGCAATTTTTTCTGCACAATAATTTGGCCATATGTTCATAATCATGCATGGAATGTTTTCCCTCAATTAATTGCATTGTTTGAATCGTGTATCAAAAATCCTAGCCTTCATGCAAAAATTAGGGTTCTTGAGGATTTTTCATGATTTCTTGTTATATGTTTAATTTAAATGAAACTAATTGACATAGACATGATCGTGAGGTTGAGACGAGCATAATGATATGTGGATTGCATGTTATAATCAAGTATTCAGGGAGATTAGAGAGAAAATGCAAATCTGGCCAAGCCCAGAACACGCGCGTGTTCTTGGTGTGTTCTTGGCGCCATTTTTAGAAATTTGAATATTTGAATTTTGTGATTTTGTTTAATTGATTCAAAAATTAATTTCTCTCTGAGTTTTAATGATTTTGAGTTGATTCTTTTTTTAATAATTCACATAAATGTTAAAATATTTTATTTTATCAAAAAATCCCAAAAATATTATTTATTTCATATAATTGATATTTTTGCAAAGAATTAATATTTTAATTGTTTTTGACATTTTAAATATTTTTTCCACATTGATTTTGCAACTTTTAATGCTTTCTAATTATTTTGTAGGTCAATACTTAATTTTTGAAGCATTAATCCAAGATCACAATTTGTTTTCCATATGTAAAATAATTTTGATCACTTTAATTGAATTTTTATTCAATTAAATACATTTTTTGAAAACAAATTAGGGTTTTGGATTAATTCAACCCTCATAAATCATTTTCAAAACACTTTGGGCCTCTAATAGAGTGTAAGACCCAATCCTTTTTTTGACCAAATCATTTTTGGGCCTCAGTATTGTATAAGTCCCGATACCCTCAAAAACAAATGGCACGATCGTCGCCTTTTGAAAAATAACCAACTGGGCCTCTCCTTGAGCTATAAGACCCATTCAAAACTTTTGGGCCTCTAATAGAGTGTAAGACCCAATCCCCTTTTAACCAAAACCTTTTGGGCCTCACTTATTGTATAAGTCCCTCTGCGTTAAAAGAAAACCTCGGCGCGATCGCCATTTTAACGGAAGAATCAATTGGGCCTACCCTCGTGTTATAAGCCCCACTCTTTTTCTTTAAAACTTTTTGGGCCTCTTGAGAGAGTGTAAGACCCATCCCTTTGTACGGAAAACCTTTTTGGGCGACAGTCACTTGTATAAGTCCCTCTGTACAAATTCAAATAGTCCGCTCACTGATAAAACTCTGGGCCTCTCCTTGAGCTGTAAGCCCCAAATCTTTCTTCTTCAAAGCACTTTCTCCTTTGATTTTGAATATACTGTTGTTTTCAATCTTTCTTTGTTGAACAACTAACCAAACAGCATGGAATCTCTACAACCGAGTAAGTGGTTATCGCTTTCATTTACCGCTTTCATGTATATATAACTGTATTGTGGGGCTGTTTCACTGTAAGTCTTCTTTCATAAACTCATATCAACTATGTAATAATAGTATAGATATTTAGAGTTTCCCCGGTAACTACATCTAGCACTAGGTAAAGCCGTTTCAATCACTCTTAGAAATAGTCAAAACTAGATCCCCATAGGATTACCAGACACATTTTTCCCTCCTCTTGGGGTTAAACAATATGGATATATGAAAGGCAACATTCTCTGTGAACCCTTTCATAGACTGTCACTCATAGAAGTTGTCAAGAAACTTTATTCCCCAGAGATGATCTCTTCTCCGTGAATTGCATATCTTGAGTTTCTTCCAAATTCTCGAACTTTCCTGACTTTGATTTATTCTCGGTGAATAGCATTGCCTTGAATTTCTCGGGGTTTGGGGACCCACGGGCTTCTTAAAAGCACTTGTCAAGAAACTCTACTCCCCAGAGATGATCTCTTCTCCGTGAATTGCATCTCTTGAGTTTCTTCCAAATTCTCAAACTTTCCTGACTTGATTTATTCCTTGCGAATAGCTTGCCTTGAATTTCTCGGGGTTTGGGGACCCATCGGCTTCTTAAAAGCAATCGGCCTCCTCTTGGGCATTGTACAAGGACCCACGGGCTTCCTAAAAGCAACCCCGCCTCCTCTTGGGCTTAGTACAAGGACCCGTCGGCTTCTTAGAAGTATTCACAGCCTCCTCTTAGGCTTCGTATAATGATCTCTTCCTCCAGGGATGATAGCCTTCTCTTGGGCTTAGTACAAGGACCCGTCGGCTTCTTAAAAGTTTCCAGCCTCCTCTTGGGCTTCGTACAAATTGTCCCGACGACCTCCTAGAGGTATAGGAACAGAACTTAGTCATCTTCGTAGAACAGTCCTTTCATAGAGTCTACTACTGTTTCTCCAAGCATAGTACAAAAGATGAAACTCTAGACTTGGACAGTCTAATCTCCTTGAGTCTCAAAGACATTCTCAAGTGACCCCTTCGTTAAATAGGAAGGAACCCTGCAGACTCGGACAGTCTCAATACCCTTTGGATTTCCCGCTTCCTTAAAGAACAGGAATAACCCGGATCCTTGAATCAAATCCATGAGTACAGTATTGCTCATATAAAAACTGATTTTCTCTTTAAAATCAGTATGTTGGACCTGTCACTTAACTGAACAGTCACCATAGCCTCTCTCTTAGGCTTTATACAATGATTCTCCCCAGCGGGGTCAAACAACGTTTAGCCTCACTCTCGGGCTTTGTACGAGACACATAAGAGACTCCTTCGTTGAGTCAATCACCCCTTTCGCCTCCATCTCGGGCTTTATACGAGATACAAAAAGGTTCTTATTGAGCCAAACAAACAATAGCCTCCATCTCGGGCTTTATACGAGATACCAAAAGATTCCCTCGTTGAGTAAAAACCTTTTAGCCTCTCTCTCGGGCTTTGTACGAGACACATATTAGCCTCCTCTTAGGCTTTGTATAAGAAAACCACTGGTTGATCCAATTAACCTTTTAGCATCAAAATTGTGCCTCGTTCACAGTACTCAAACATCAACAACTCCTTCCCCTCCATCTAATCGTTGTAAGCGGCAAGCCTCTGGATCATCTACATCCATGCCACTGTCCCTCTTTTAGCATGAGAAATTCCTAAGGAAAGATAGCATTGCTCTACACTGAGTTAAAGTCTTCTCCTTCAGGTTAAAATCCCCTATAAAGGAAATTATGGCATTGTCGAATTCACATATCCCGGTTAAAGTAATTCTCCTTTATAAAACAGTTGTGACAAACAAACCCCTTTAGAGATGACAAGTTCTCTCTAAAGAAAACATCTTTTCAGCTTCACATCTTGGGCTTTGAAAAGATACAAACTACCTTTCGCTTCACGTCTTGGGCTTTGAACAAGACACCAAAACAACCATTTCCTCCCATAGAATATGAGGAACTACGAACGCTCTGATTTCCCTGTTTTGGATAAACGAGAATACGTAGGCATAAGATTGAAAGAAAAATCTTAGCGAGCACACTAAACAAAAAACCCAAATCCCATATCTCCATCAATCAAAAGCAGTAATTCAAAAACATCAGTCCTAACATCCTAATCCTTGTTCCCCGCCAGAAACCTTCTGCCAAGATAAAAAGAAAGAAAATCGTATTGGCGAAAATACAAATAACCAGTACAAAGGCCCCCCCACATTGATAACATTCGTAACTTAACAGACCGATGTTTAAACTCAGTATGCAAGCAGGGTTAATTTGAGACATCTATTTCCCTTCCTTATTCAGCTCACAATAGGATAAAAAATGAATCGACCTGTAGTTTAAGCTCAACCGCAGAGAGCGACCAGCGCTTAAGAACCGCGTCCAAAATCGCTCGCTACAGAAAAAATGACGCCCACCGTGGGGCTCGTCTTTCTTTTTCCTTCTTCCTTTTCATCTCTTATGTGAATACCATAGATTGGGGCTTCTGCCGGGGAACCCATTTTCTGTTAGGAACTTAGGATCCTTAGCTTTTAAAGGTCTAGGATGTTTAGGACAAATATATATACTGCTTTTCCTAATTGCTATACGTGTTTATTTTTCTACTAATGGGAATGCGGGTGATGCCGTATGTGGAAAGATTGAGTATACACTTAAGATAAGTGATGGCAACGGGGTCGACCATCAACCTCAGTGGAGGCTGACCAATGCAACCCATTCTCTCACCTAGACAATGGGCCGATTGTTAAGTCTGAGAAGCTGAGGAGCCAAACCCTTTTGTAGTGTGGAAACTATCAGAAATAGTTGTTACGCGATACTACCCTCATTTGAGGCTGGTGATCTATTCTCAGTGAATGGCACTTACTCTAAGATTGCACTACAACTCGCTGGCGATCCGCTTGTTGTTTTGCTTTCCTGGGAGGAGCTGATGAAAATGAGTACAGGTACAAAAAAAACACCCTAGTATAAACCTTTGGGGATGGGTAGAGCCTTGACTTGATGACAACGACCCTTTGACCCCATGTTTTTTCTATGTTTTTGTGTGCTGCATTCATGCATTCATTTAAAAAAAACATTAAAACATTCAAAAAACTTCTCTTCTAGTCTCTCTGTTTTTCAAATTAAACTAAGACTGTGATTGCAAATATCAGAGAAGAGGATTACACTAATGGATTTCGGTAGAAGGAGAACTCATACGTACACCTTCAAGGTTCCAAAACTAGGGGATTCGAGAAGGTTAGCAAGGATGATCACTAGCCATGAGGCTTTCAGAGCCAAGTACGGAGGTTTGCTGCCACTGTTAAGAGTCCATGTGATTGAGGGAATCATGGATGCGCTCATTCAGTTTTACGATCCGGTTTATCATTGTTTCACATTCCCGGATTACCAGCTATCACCAACGCTGGAGGAGTATTCTCATCTGACTGATCTACATATCACTGATCGAGCTCCATTTTCTGGACTGGAAGAAATTCCAAAGAATCAGACCATTGCAAGAGCAATTCATTTGGACGAGTCTGAGGTCAGGACTCACATGACCACTACGGGTGGCATCCAAGGTTTGCCAACCCAGTTCTTGACAAAGAAAGCCCTGTATTTTGCCAGTATAGGGAACTTGACTGCTTTTGAAAGCATCTTTGTCTTGCTCACCTACAGGTAATTTTTGTTCCCCAACATCAATAAATTCGTCGATATTAACGCCATTAAGGTTTTTCTCATTGGAAATCCTGTACCGACTTTGCTCGCAGATGCGTATCATTCTGTACACTTGGGAAATTTGTACATTGGAGGGGAGATCACATGCTGTGTACCTCTGCTTTATAAATGGTTTATCTCTCACTTGCCCAAGTCTACTGCTTTTTGGGATTGCAAAAGTGTCTTACGTTGGTCGCAGAAGATCATGTCTCTTACAAACTCTGATATAGACTGGTGTAATAGGATCTATGATGGAATCAGGATCATTGACCATTGTGGAAACTTCCCCAACGTACCCCTTATAGGAACTAAGGGAGGAATCAACTACCATCCGGTATTGGTTTGTCGTCAATTTGGATACCCGATGAGGCACATCCCACGGGGTGTTCATCTGGAAGGCCTTTTCTTCAAGGAAGGAGAAAGTGACAGAGCACTAAAGACGGAAATAGTGCACGCTTGGAAACACGTTCATAAGAAAGGACGGGAGTCTCTAGGAAAACCGGACTGTGTCTCGGTGGAGCCTTATCTCCACTGGGTACAAACTAGAGATCTCAAGCTAAAGATGCCTTATCCTCGTTACGAAATTCTTCCACCGAGGGAATCTGTCATGTACTTCATGACGGAAACTGAAAAGCTTCAGGTTACTCTCAACAAAGTTCAAAAGGAGAGGAGGTCTTGGAAGAACAAGTATCGCACCCTCGACGTAGAGTGCATCAAAATACAGCAATTACTGAAAGAGAAAGATGCTCTGATTGAAATTTTGGAGCAACATGCTGTGGATAATTAGGATGACCAAAGGAATTTGCTCGCTCCTTTCACTTGGCAAAGGAATGACAACCCGGCAACGGCCCAAGAGCCCCGGTCAAAGAAAAGGAAGATACCAGAATCAGCACCCGATTTCTCTTCAGAGAGGACTCGGGACCCATTAGCTTAGGTTTCTGTTTCTGCACTTTGTAATCTACTGTATTTCCATTTCTGTAATCCTTTGAATTCAATAAAAAGGGGTTTCCCCCACTGTTTGATATTTGCAATCTAATTGTCGAAGTTTATTTTGATTATACCTTAAACAATTAATATAATCATTGCATTCATCATTCTCACATCGCGTATTCTTCTTCCCTACGAATCTCACGTTTGTGTCTCGATTCTAGAGTCAAACTGTCTCATTCGTATAATACTCGGGCCAATCGTCAGAAAAAGATGGATGATCTTGAGGAAGAAAATAGAGAGTTGAAAGAAGAGATCGACACTCTGAGAGAGGATATGAGAAAGCTTCGTAACAACATGCAAGCCATGGTAGAAGCTCAGCTACAATGAACTGTGATCTCAGAGATCACCTCAACGCCCATAGTGGAGAAGTATGATCCTAGGTATCAAATACCGAAAGATCGTCCTTGGGGCATGCCTGTTAACTATATCCCGGAAGGATATATTCCGCCGATCACTGAAGATCAGGGAATCACAACAGAAGCCGCTGGGCCTGAAGGTTACAAACTTCGGGAAAGCGAAGATGCCAGGGCCATACTGAAGACTCCTGAAGGTTACAAACTTTGGGAGACGCCAAGATTCACTACCGTAGTCACGGTACCACCCCCTGTGATGCACAGTGTCCCGGAAGGACAGATTCCACAGACACCTTCTGGTAAGAAGGAAACTATGTTTGACAAAATGGAGGAATTCTAGGAGCAGTTCTTGGAAATGCAGAAGGAACTGCAAGCTATTCGCGGTCAGGATCTATTTGGAAAGGACGCCGTAGATCTCTGCTTGGTCCCCAATGTGAAAGTTCTGCACAAATTTCAAGTGCCCGACTTTGAAAAGTACAAGGGTAACTCTTGCCCTCAGAGCCATCTGGTGATGTACGCTCGGCAGATGTCAGCTCAGACGGAGAATCAAGACCTACTGATTCATTACTTCCAGGATAGTTTAATCGGTGCCGCACTCAAATGGTACATGGGTTTAAACCGTGCCACGATCAGCACATTCAGAGATCTTGGCACTGCCTTCGTCCAACAATACAAATACAATTTGGACATGGCACCTGACAGAGATCAACTCAGATCGATGTCGCAAAAGGACAAGGAAACCTTTAAGGAGTATGCTCAAAGGTGGCGTGAAATTGCCGCTCAAATTTGTCCACCTCTTGAGGAAAAAGAGATGACAAAGATCTTCTTAAAGACCTTAAGCTCATTTTACTATGACCGAATGGTTGCCAGTGCACCCAGTGATTTCACCGAGATGGTGGGCATGGGCGTACGTCTTGAGGAAGCCGTCCGAGAAGGGCGTTTAGTAAAAGACACTGGATCGACGAGCGGTACTAAAAAATACGGTAGTGCTCTCCCTAAGAAAAAAGAGCAGGATATTGGGAATATCTCTCTCGGAAAGCAAAGGCGACGTTATCAACCGGTAGCAGCTGTGACTCCTGCTACCAACCCTGCGCCTATTCCTACGTATCAACCTCAGGTTACGCAGAGCCAACCTGACCAACAAAGGACACAACAGCCTCTTCAGCAGGCTCGTCCTCCATACAACAACAACCGTACAACACGGCCACCAGGATTTGATCCTATACTCGTTTCGTACGCAGAGCTATTTCCATTACTAGTGGCTAAGGGGCACATTCAGACTAAATCTCCTCTTACAGTACCAGAAAATCCGCCTTTTTGGTTTAAGGTGGATCAAACATGCCCTTATCATCAAGGAGGATCAGGGCATAACATAGAGACTTGTCTCAATTTCAAGTCCGACGTGCAAAAACTTGTTAGGATCGGGGTCTTATCCTTCAAGGATACGAATCCTAATGTTCTTACGAACCCGCTGCCTCAACATGAGAAGGCTGCAGTCAATTTGATAGAAGGAGAGACTAACGATGTCTATCAAATTCACGATGTACTCTTGTTGAAAACCAATCTGGCCATGTGCCACCTCATAACTATCATCAGTGTGATATCTGCTCTAAAAACAATCAAGGATGTTCTGTGGTGCAAGCAGCCCTACAGGAACAGATGGATCTCGGACGGATCCAAGAGCACCGAGTTCGTGGAGTTAACATGGTTTACACAAATTCTAACGTCATTCAGAACCACGATATTCGTGCAAGGAATGTCAACTTGGTGGCGATGCACTCAAGGCAAAGCCAGTATCATAATCTGCCGCGGCACGATTACAGTTCCTGTCTGACTTGCTCGGTAAACAAACAGGGATGCTCTTTCATACAAGAGGCCCTCCAGCGTCAGATGGATCTTAGATGGATCCAAGACTACCATGATAGGAATCCCTATCAGATCAATATGGTTCAGATCTTTGATATTCGCGTGATGAATACCAACTTGGTAGAGTTACATGCTGAACAGGTCCGACTCGGATTCTTAATATCACACGACTATCAAAGCTATAAAGCAGGTTGCGAAAACTATCGAGGTTGTACCCTTGTCCAGGAGGCACTTCAGCACTTGTTAAATCACTGGTGGATGCCAATCTATATGGACGAAGATACTCAGCAAATTAGTATCAGTAACAAGAATCCTACTCGTCGTCAAAGTCAGGATGTCCGATCTGTGGAAGCTAACCTAGTGAGGTTACATTGTATTCAAAGTGGGCGTGGCCAGGTGCCACCACATAATTATGACCGTTGTAGCGTCTGTTTAGAAAGTAACCAGGGGTGTTACCTTGTGAGAGCAGCTCTTCAGGGTCAGGTGGATCGTGGAGAGATTCGTCCATATCCGGGTTCTGGACCTATCAACTGGACGCTGAACTACCTTGTCGATCGAGTCGAGGATGTTGTCACCATCTCTGGTCATCATAGGACCAGGGATGTTTTTGCCATTATCCCTCTACTTGACGAATCTAAGGTTCCCAACCGGGAACGGATCGAGATTACTTATGATGGTCAGAAAAATCATAAGGCTCCCGTAGTGATCTATCTACCGGGACCATTACCGTATGAATCGGCTAAGGCGATCTCTTACAAATACGGTGCAACGATAATTGAAAATGGAAAGGAAATTCCATTACCCTCCGTCGTGAATATTGCAGACATCAGTCGTGTAATACGGAGTGGTAGAATCTCCAACCGAGGGGTTGGAGAACTTAACAAAGAAAAGGAACTTCAGACAGAAGCTCCTAATCCACCAGTCGGTCAATCCAGTAATCCCGACCTTTCGAAAAATAATGATGAGATGCTGAAGCCCATCCAAAGGAGTGAATATAACATTGTTGATCAGCTGTTACAGACTCCTTCAAAGATCTCGGTATTATCACTGGTACTCAGTTCAGAAGCCCACAGGGAGGCTCTACAGAAAGTCTTGGAGCAAGCCTTTGTGGAACAGGATGTAACAATCAGACAGTTCGATAGTATTGTCTCTAACATCACTTCCTGCAACAATTTGGGATTTAGTGATGAGGAATTACCTGAAGAGGGTCGCCGTCATAACATGGCGCTCAATATTACAGTTAACTGCCAGGACGATGCTTTAGCCAGCGTACTGGTAGACACAGGGTCAGCCCTGAATGTTATGCCGAAGTCCACTTTGATGCAATTATCATTCAAAGGCCCTCCGATGAGAATCAGTGAGGTCGTCGTCAAAGCATTCGACGGATCCCAAAAAATAGTTATCGGCGAAGTTGATCTTCCCATAACTATTGGTCCTCACACTTTCCAAGTTACTTTCCAGGTCATGGAAATCCGAGAAACATACAGTTGTTTATTAGGAAGACCTTGGATACATCAGGCTAGAGCGGTTACGTCAACCCTCCACCAAAAGCTAAAGTTCGTCAAGAACGATCAACTTGTCACAGTCTGTGGGGAGCAGGCCTTGCTGGTGAGTAACTTGTCATCATCTGCTGGTATAGAACCCGAGGAGGTTATTGGAACGCAGTTCCAAGCACTGTCGGTGAGCAAGGACAATCAATCCCAAGGAGGAAGCTCGATTTCCTCATACAAAGATGCTATCAAAGCGGTCGAGAGTACCGATACAACAGGATGGGGACAGCTTGTCATTCCTACTGACAATAAAACAAAGAAGGGTCTTGGTTTTTCTGCAACCTGTACCCAAACAGCTGCCAACGATGAAAGTCTTCATCCCCTTCAAAACTTCTTCCACAGTGGAGGTTTCCTTCACCCAGTGTCTCAAGCAGTCCATGCTATCAATGAGGAAGATCCCTCTGACACGGATGAAGAGTGGAAGTCCTACCTTAACAAGGACGGTTATATGTCTCAGGAAGAGGTGCCTATGCCTTTTTGCTTTCCTACAGAGAGTCTGAGATTTATACCAAGGTCAGACGTCAAAATGATCTACGGAGATTGTGATCCAGAAGGATATCGTGCTCCGCCAAATTCATTAAAGGAAGACACTCTGATGAAAGACAACTTTGACCACAATTACCATGGCCCAATGGATGGTCTGCCAATGTGGCAACCTCACCCAGGAAACTTGGGGCAAGAAAGTCAGCCGAGTAATGAAACTCAGCTGAGCATCACTGAACAGAATACCTATGTCCTCACCATGTCATGGGATCAACACTCAGGTCATTCAGAAACTACTCAACATGAAGATGAATTCGCAACGTTTGCAGGGCTTGAATTCATCAACTTTGCTTTTCCCGAGGTCAACGTCATCGAGAGAGATGACTCCTCCAGTTCTAAAGAAGTGTGTGACACCCTGGGACAACCAAGTGGAAAATACGACTTCATGGTCAAATACACCGCTCCCGAAAGCTCTCGTATCAGGCTCGAAGATATCCAGCCAACTGGATGTGGAGATACAGCTGAGAGCACAAATACTATGCAAAATACAACAAAGGAATCCTCCTACGACAATTCTGCCTGGGAGACAGATTCCAATGATCCTGCTCCACCAGAAATCAGCGTCATTTCTGAAGACAAATCAAGGAAGGTGCCAGACTTTGTGATTCACCGAGGAGTTCGCCGCCAATGGGTTGCCGTCGAGATTCCGAAGATAGTTCATCAGTCAAAGTAATTGCCATCTTTAACCTTTCACCCTGCCTAGGTGAAACGGGTGTTTTGATAGGGCTCGCTTTCTGTAAATTTTCCCTCTTCGCTTTGCCCGAAGCGATAGAGTTTTGTTTTATAGGGCTGTAGTTTCAAGGATCGACTTGTTCATTAATAAAATAACGTCGTTCTGTAATTTCCGCATTAATTGTTGTTTTCTCTTTTTGCTTTTTCAGAAAATGGTAATCCTAAAAAACAATTCAATAATAAAAACAAGCAGTAAAATAAAACACTGCACACACTTGCATTTTCTCTATCTCTTCTAAACACGAATCATCACGTCATGCAGATTGCTTGTTTTAAATCCCGTTGAAACATACGATCCGATGCCTTCTCCCAACTTTGAGTTCCTGGTATTCGAGGCTGAAGAAGAAAATGACGACCAAATTCCATAAGAGATCTCTCGACTACTCAGACAAGAGGAAAGATCCATTGAACCTCACAAAGAACCGTTGGAAACGGTAAACTTAGGTTCAGAACAAGAGAGGAAAGAAATCAGGATTGGGGCACTGCTCAGTCCAACTGCCAAAGAGAGTTTGATAGAGCTTCTCAAAGAATTCCCCGATGTATTCGCTTGGTCCTATCAGGATATGCCAGGGTTGGATACCAGCATCATGGAACATCACTTACCGTTGAGATCGGAATGTCCGCCAGTAAAGCAAAGGTTGAGACGCACTCACCTGGACATGGCCATCAAAATCAAAGAGGAGGTACAGAAACAGATTGACGCGGGTTTCCTCGCTATGTCTGAATATCCTCAATGGTTAGCCAACATCGTACCCATTCCTAAAAAGGATGGAAAAGTCAGAATGTGTGTCGACTACAGGGATCTGAACAAGGCTAGTCCAAAGGACGACTTTCCTTTACCACACATTGACATGCTGGTAGACAACACAGTAAAGTTCAAAATTTTGTCCTTCATGGATGGATTCTCGGGCTATAATCAGATCAAAATGGCGCCGAAAAACATGGAGAAAACTTCGTTCATTACCCCATGGGGCACCTTTTGTTACAAGGTAATGTCGTTCGGTTTGAAGAACGTCGGGGCAACCTATCAAAGGGCCATGACTACTCTGTTTCATGACATGATATATAAGGAAATCGAGGTATATGTCGATGATATGATTGCAAAATCAAAAACAGAGAGTGAGCACGTTGAACATCTGTCAAAATTGTTCGAACGTTTAAGAAAATTCAAGCTCCGCTTAAATCCTAACAAGTGCACCTTCGGTGTCCGTTCAGGGAAACTACTAGGGTTCATCGTCAGCCAGAAAGGAATTGAGGTTGATCCTGACAAGGTCAAGGCCATTCAAGAAATGCCTTCTCCGAAAACTGAAAAACAAGTCAGAGGATTCCTGGGACGTTTGAACTACATCTCTAGATTCATATTCCTTATGACCGCCACATGTGCGCCGATTTTCAAGTTACTAAAAAAGAACCAGGATTGCATTTGGTCAGAAGATTGCCAAACCGCCTTCGACAGCATTAAGGAATACATGTTGAATCCGCCGATTCTATCAACTCCAGTGGAAGGAAGACCACTGATCATTTACCTCACAGTCCTAGAGGACTCAATGGGGTGTGTAGTTGGCCAACAAGACGAAACTAAACGGAAAGAATCTTCCATCTACTATCTAAGCAAGAAATTCACCGACTGTGAAACTCGGTACACGATACTCGAGAAAACTTGCTGTGCTTTGGCTTGGGCAGCCAAACGTCTTCGCCAATACATGATTCGTTACACTACTTGGTTAATCTCCGAAATGGATCCAATCAAGTATGTCTTCGAAAAGCCTGCTCTCACGGGAAGAATTGCCCGTTGGCAGATGCTGTTATCAGAATATGACATAGAGTACCATGCTCAAAAAGCCGTTAAAGGAAGTATTTTAGCCAATCATTTGGCTCATCAACCGATTAACAATCAAGAATCAATCGGGTTTGACTTCCCAGACGAAGATGTCATGTATCTAAAAATGAAAGATTGCGATGAACCGCTACCCAATGAAGGGCCAGAACCAGGTTCCCAATGGGGACTTATCTTTGACGGAGCAGTTAATCATTATGGAAACGGAATTGGGGCAATCATTGTTACCCCTCAGGGTACCCACATTCCTTTCACTGCCAGACTTACGTTCAAATGTACGAACAACGAGGCCGGATACGAAGCTTGTATCATGGGTCTCGAGGAAGCGATTGATTTAAGGATCAAAAACTTGGATGTATACGGCGACTCAGCTTTGGTTATCAATCAGATAAAAGGAGATTGGAACACATACTAATCAGGATTGATTCCTTACAAAGACTACGCAAGAAGGTTGCTACCCTTCTTCAACAGAGTTGAGTTTCATCACATCCCCCGTGATGAGAATCACATGGCTGATGCATTAGTCACTACCTCTTCCATGATTAGTGTAGGTCAATGGAACGACTTACCTAAGATCGACATAATGCGCCTTGAACGGACCGCTTACATCTTCCTGATTGAAGCAGTCCTGGACGACAAACCTTGGTATCACGATATCAAATGCTTCCTTCAGAAACAAGAATACCCACCTGGGGCATCCAGGAAAGATAGGAAAACCCTCAGAAGATTGGCTGGAAACTTCTTCCTGAGCGGGGACACTCTCTATAAGAGGAATTTTGACATGGTCTTGCTCCGATGCATAGACAGACCCGAAGCAGAAATGCTTATGAAAGAAATTCATGAAGTATCCTTTGGCACTCATGCCAACGGACACACAATGGTGAGAAAAATCCTAAGAGCAGGGTACTATTGGTTGACAATGGAATCCGACTGCTACAAGTACATGAGGAGGTGTCACAAGTGTCAGATATACTCCGACAAAATTCATGTACCACCATCACATCTCAAAGTTCTTTCTTCCCCATGGCCATTTTCCATATGGGGAATCGACATGATTGGCATGATTGAGCCCAAGGCTTCAAACGGACATTGGTTCATCCTGGTAGCCATTGACTATTTCACCAAGTGGGTCGAAGCAGCGTCATTCGCCAACGTAACCCGACAAGTGGTGGTCCGATTTATCAAAAACAATATCATCTGCCGTTATGGTGTTCCAAGCGAGATCATTACTGATAATGGATCTAACTTGAACAACAAGATGATGAAAGAGTTGTGCGCAGAGTTCAAGATTGAACACCATGGACGGAGAAAATGGACCCCAAATTATGATGGCCCCTATGTGGTCACGAAAGCTTTCTCAGGCGGTGCCTTGAAACTTGCAACCATGGACGGAGAGGAATTTGCCTACCCCACGAATGTTGATGTAGTCAAGAAATACTTCGCCTAAACTAAAACAAACGTCTCGGTGGATTGAAAACCCGAAAGGGCGGTCCAGGCAAAAGTTAGAGACATAAAAAAAAATAAAAAGAAAAAAAATCATCCCGGTGGATTGGAAACATCATAGTATAATCCAGGCAAAAATTAGGGATAATGGCAAGTAACTATGTTCAATAGAGGCTAGTCCCTCAGCAGCAGCAGCAGTTACACCATCCATCGGAGGAAAACTCCAGTCAAGGTCATCTTCGACAGAAGCTCAGGATGCCCCGAATTCAAAGTTGGTAGAAGGATAGTGGTCGTTATGTTTCAACGTAGCCCTTTTCCCTGTAAATTACCATTTTCAAACTTTGTATATACTCTTTGGAATCACGCGTTTGGCTGATCTCCATCTTATCAATAAAATTTGAGCCCTTGTGCTTTTGTTTGTAATTCTTATTTGCTTTAGCTTTACAGAATGGCGTTTTAACATGATTAGCGATTCTTGAAATGAAACAAAAATGAATTTACTTGTTAAAACTTTTTCTGCTTTTAAATTAAAGATGGCAATTGCTTTTGACTGTTGAACATCGAAAGAACGTCGATTGCGTCTCCAAAGACGTTTGAATTTCAAAGTGCATAATCAAAGTACTCCTTCTAGGCCAGTACGCCTGAATGAAGGGATCAACTGTGTCAGAGACCTTGTTTCGTCTGACACGCCTCGCCGAGTTCTTATCTCCTAAGCCCGATCAACATAGCTCCCAACAGGGACTATCTCTCCTAAGCAAGGTGGAATTGCTATTCTGAACCAACGTACTTCTTCGCCCCGCGATGGCCGAGTATCTAGTCGTGTTCATCCATTAGTTTGTATGTCGCGTCAGTTTTGTCAGCATAAACATACATACATCATGCATTATTGATTTGCATTCACATTTCATATTGCATCACTATCACTCTAGTCGGTCTTGTCCCCTGCGATAAAAGTCCTTTCAATCGAGTTGTCAGTTCTTGCCTCGTCAGGAAACGCTGCGTTTGAACAATCTCTCCTCCAGTATATCTCTGGATTGGAGTCGGAACTCGACCACTTTGATAACTTGAACCTCTGAAAATCCAGAGAAGCTTTCTATAAATGTCACTCTTCGCCATTGAAGATGATATCCTTGCTTTCCCGGATTAAGAAAAATCCACAGAGAAAGCCTCCTAAGCAGAGATTCGGCAGTACAACTGCCTTTCTCCGAAAAAGACCGCTGAGGAAAAGTTCATCAGCACCTCAAAATTGGATCCCATCATATGGCATTTCTCCGGGAAGATCCCGAGAAAAGTATGATGTAAGACCCAAAGCGAAAGCAGTCTCTCAAGAGACTCAGTTTCCCCAGATAGAGTCGACAAATGGCGTCTCCAACAGAGAAGTTTGTGCACCTCTACAACTCAGACGAATGGGTTCCCCAGCAGGTCTGACATCAAAAGTTTTTCCGTCAAATGGCATCTCTCCAGGAAAATTCGGCGAAAAGTTTGAGGAAAGCCGCTACAAATAGCGTCCCTTGTCAGTAAAGTTTATTGACAAAAGAAACTAAGACCAGTTCCTTGGTAGGAAACCAGGATCGAGGGGAAGTTTGTTTCCGTAACTAAGACCAGTTCCTTGGTAGGAAAACAGGATCGAGGGGAAGTTTAAATCAAAAACTAAGACCAGTTCCTTGGTAGGAAACCAGGATCGAGGGGAAGTTTGTTTCCGCAACTAAGACCAGTTCCTTGGCTGAAAACCAGGATCGAGGGGAAGTTAACCTTTTCTAAGCATCCTTGCTTAGCAAAAGAAGATGAATGTGTAATCAGCCATTCATAGCCATCAAAATTTTGGGTATTCCGATATTTAATCCTCTTGCACCTCGAATGCCCGAATACCTTCGTCATTCACACCTTCGTGTCCAAGAAGATTAAATAGGGGCATCTGTCATACCCCAAATTTTGACCACTAAGATTTCCCATCATTGTGCAAATCATCATCACAATATGGATGTACCTTTTTGCCTCATCAATCTCCTCAAGGAATTGTTGAGCATTCACCACAACCAAAATTAGGGTTTCAAGCCCCCTCTGAGTGCTTAGACAAAGGATCAATCAAGGAATGACATGATCTTCAACTTGTCTAACCTCTCAAACATCCACAATGGATCAAAAGGACTCCCACTTCAAGGATTATGCACAAGGCTGCTCCCTTCTAGGTGGATCAAGTCTCAAGATCGCCGGTATCACCAAATTAGGGTTTTGGTCGACCAGGGCCTCCAGATGAAAATTTTCATCTGGGAATGAGCCAATGATCCAAAACATAGCCTAACATACTCCATGGAACCTCATGTACCCAATTATCAAGTCAATTTTGCCTCAGGGGATGCATACATCAAAAATCAAGAATTAGGGTTTCTTGACCTAATTCACCCCTAAGTTGACTTTTGGGACAAATCATGGACCAAGACCTCAAGAAAGGGTTTGAGGGTCTCTAATGAACTATATTGATCCATTTGTAACAATGTATTAATCCAAGAAGCTTGAGCAACAAGTCTCAATTTCATCTGCACCACAATTAGGGTTTTAAAGAAAAAGTCAACTGTAACTTTGACCTTTGACCAGGACATGCTCCCAAGCCCTATGACATGCACCAATATACCCTATGACACCCATGGAACATGTCCATCAAGTTTGATTTAGGTCAAGGACATGATTTCCTGAAGAATTGCACAGTTTGGAATTCATCTGATAAAAAGTCAACTGTGCACAAAAGTCAACTTTGACTTTTTGAGATTTTTCACCAAAATGGATTTTTAACCCTAGAATGATGTTAATGTATGATTTGAATCATCATTCATCAATAAAAATCAAGAAAAGTTGGATAACTTGTAAAAGGGGTAACCATAAAAACTTAGAAAATCTTCCAAGTTAAAAATAAAGTGACAAGGGTACCAACTTTGGAGGATCATAACTCCTAAACCACAAAGCCATTTTTCCTCATCCAAAGATGTATTTGTAGCCCTCATTACCCTCTACAAAAACTTCAACAAGACCTAAGTCCAATTCATTAAGGATTTTGAGTTATGGAGTGATCAAAATGGTTGAAAAATGAAAATGTCACTTTTTCCAACACTTAGTGAAATTTTCACTAAGTCCAAATCTGTCTTCATTTTTTTCCAAATGTAGGGGGATTTTTCACTTGGATTCAAAAGATATGAAAACCAAACATGTTCAAACAGTTGTTGTATCATGTAAGGGCTTTCCAAAATGGCCAAGAACATTGCCAAATTCCATTTAAGTCATGAGATATGACATTGGCAAGTTGCCTTGCTGAAATCTGTCAAAGGCAAGGCAGAATTTGCAATTTTGCTCGATTTGCCAAAATCAGCCAAATTCAAATGCTCCTATCCACTTGGACACATCTGAGGATTGAATCTAAAGGGGACAATCACTGAGCCAAGCCTCCAAAGTCCATGGAACAAGAAATAGCATGTTGAACCTAGAATGGGCAAAATAGGGACAAGACTCCAAATTTGGATTGAAGCATTCAATGGAAGCATCAAGTGGAATGGACTGAGCCCTTCTCATCTGAAATCAGTCAAGACTTATCCAAGACCAAGGGGACCAAAGCTCTGTGCCCTAACCTCTAGTCAATGGCTAGAGGAGACTTGGATTTTCATTTGCCAACATTGGCCAAACCTACTTAGCATTTACCATTCACTATTCCTTGCAAAACAAACTTGCTCTACTATAAATAGAGCTCAATTGTGTTCAGTTTGAGTACACCAAAGCTATCAAACAAATGCTTTCCTCACAATCTCTTTCTCTTGGCAAAAATGCCTTTCTTAGCAAGGTAGCTATCGGGTTTTGAGTTAGAGGGCAATTCCACTCAAACCAATCACTCACACACCTCACATACATCATATAGAAGTGATCCAAACACTCACATAACATCTGGAACACAGATTTCACAAAATCACCAGCCAATTGCTCAAGTTCTTGACAGTTTTGCAGTTGAGGTGCCATCTTCAACTCTAAACCATTTCAATCCATTCCAAGCACTCAGACACATCACTTGGCACCTAGGGAAGCTATCCACATCATTGGAACCTAGCTGTAACACCTCCAACACAAATCACGATCACCAGCTGCAAGTGGTAAGCATGAGCTCTTCTAACTCTATGATCCATGCAATTTTTGCTGCACAATAATTTGGCCATATGTTCATAATCATGCATGGAATGTTTTCCCTCAATTAATTGCATTGTTTGAATCGTGTATCAAAAATCCTAGCCTTCATGCAGAAATTAGGGTTCTTGAGGATTTTTCATGATTTCTTGTTATATGTTTAATTTAAATGAAATTAATTGACATAGACATGATCGTGAGGTTGAGACGAGCATAATGATATGTGGATTGCATATTATAATCAAGTATTCAGGGAGATTAGAGAGAAAATGCAAATCTGGCCAAGCCCAGAACACGCGCGTGTTCTTGGTGTGTTCTTGGCGCCATTTTTAGAAATTTGAATATTTGAATTTTGTGATTTTGTTTAATTGATTCATAAATTAATTTCTCTCTGAGTTTTAATGATTTTGAGTTGATTCTTTTTTTAATAATTCACAAAAATGTTAAAATATTTTATTTTATCAAAAAATCCCAAAAATATTATTTATTTCATATAATTGATATTTTTGCAAAGAATTAATATTTTAATTGTTTTTGACATTTTAAATATTTTTTCCACATTGATTTTGCAACTTTTAATGCTTTCTAATTATTTTGTAGGTCAATACTTAATTTTTGAAGCATTAATCCAAGATCACAATTTGTTTTCCATATGTAAAACAATTTGGATCACTTTAATTGAATTTTTATTCAATTAAATACATTTTTTGAAAACAAATTAGGGTTTTGGATTAATTCAACCCTCATAAATCATTTTCAGAACACTTTGGGCCTCTAATAGAGTGTAAGACCCAATCCTTTTTTTGACCAACTCATTTTTGGGCCTCAGTATTGTATAAGTCCCGATACCGTCAAAAACAAACGGCGCGATCGTCGCCTTTTGAAAAATAACCAACTGGGCCTCTCCTTGAGCTATAAGACCCATTCAAAACTTTTGGGCCTCTAATAGAGTGTAAGACCCAATCCCCATTTAACCAAAACCTTTTGGGCCTCACTTATTGTATAAGTCCCTCTGCATTAAAAGAAAACCTCGGCGCGATCGCCATTTTAACGGAAGAATCAATTGGGCCTACCCTCGTGTTATAAGTCCCACTCTTTTTCTTTAAAACTTTTTGGGCCTCTTGAGAGAGTGTAAGACCCATCCCTTTGTATGGAAAACCTTTTTGGGCCACAGTCACTTGTATAAGTCCCTCTGTACAAATTCAAACAGTGCGCTCACTGATAAAACCCTGGGCCTCTCCTTGAGCTGTAAGCCCCAAATCTTTCTTCTTCAAAGCACTTTCTCCTTTGATTTTGAATATACCGTTGTTTTCAATCTTTCTTTGTTGAACAACTAACCAAACAGCAAGGAAGCTCTACAACCGAGTAAGTGGTTATCGCTTTCATTTACCGCTTTCATATATATATAACTGTATTGTGGGGTTGTTTCACTGTAAGTCTTCTTTCATAAACTCATATCAACTGTGTAATAATAGTATAGATATTTAGAGTTTCCCCGGCAACTAGATCCCCATAGGATTACCAGACACAGTCTTCCCTACTCTTGGGCTTAAACAATATGGAGATATGAAAGGCAGCATTCTCTGTGAACCCTTTCATAGACTGTCACTCATAGAAGTTGTCAAGAAACTCTATTCCCCAGAGATGATCTCTTCTCCGTGAATTACATCTCTTGAGTTTCTTCCAAATTCTCAAACTTTCCTAACTTTGATCTATTCTCGGTGAATAGCATTGCCTTGAATTTCTCGGGGTTTGGGGACCCACAGGCTTCTTAAAAGCACTTGTCAAGAAACTCTACTCCCCAGAGATGATCTCTTCTCTGTGAATTGCATATCTTGAGTTTCTTCCTAATTCTCGAACTTTCCTGACTTGATCTATTCCTTGCGAATAGCTTGCCTTGAATTTCTCGGGGTTTGGGGACCCATCGGCTTCTTAAAAGCAATCGGCCTCCTCTTGGGCATTGTACAAGGACCCACAGGCTTCCTAAAAGCAACCCCGCCTCCTCTTGGGCTTAGTCCAAGGACCCTACGGCTTCTTAGAAGTATTCACAACCTCCTCTTAGGCTTCGTATAATGATCTCTTCCTCCGGGGATGATAGCCTTCTCTTGGGCTTAGTACAAGGACTCGTCGGCTTCTTAAAAGTTTCCAGCCTCCTCTTGGGCTTCGTACAAATTGTCCCGATGACCTCCTAGAGGTATAGGAACAGAACTTAGTCATCTTCATAGAACAGTCCTTTCATAGAGTCTACTACTGTTTCTCCAAGCATAGTACAAAAGATGAAACTCTAGACTTGGACAATCTAATCTCCTTGAGTCTCAAAGACATTCTCAAGTGACCCCTTCGTTAAATAGGAAGGAAACCTGCAAACTCGGACAGTCTCAATACCCTTTGGATTTCCCGCTTCCTTAAAGAACAGGAATAACCTGGATCCTTGAATCAAATCCATGAGTACAGTATTGCTCATATAAGAATTGATTTTCTCTTTAAAATCAGTATACTGGACCTGTCACTTAACTAAACAGTCACCATAGCCTCTCTCTTGGGCTTTATACAATGATTCTCCCCAGCGGGGTCAAACAACGTTTAGCCTCTCTCTCGGGCTTTGTACGAGACACATAAGAGACACCTTCGTTGAGTCAATCACCCCTTTCGCCTCCATCTCGGGCTTTATACGAGATACAAAAAGGTTCTTATTGAGCCAAACAAACAATAGCCTCCATCTCGGGCTTTATACGGGATACCAAAAGATTCCCTCGTTGAGTCAAAACCTTTTAGCCTCTCTCTTGGGCTTTGTACGAGACACATATTAGCCTCCTCTTAGGCTTTGTATAAGAAAACCACTAGTTGATCCAATTAACCTTTTAGCATCAAAGTTGTGCCTCATTCACAGTACACAAACATCAACAACTCCTTCCCCTCCATCTAATCGCTGTAAGCGGCAAGCCTCTGGATCATCTACATCCATGCCACTGTCCCTCTTTTAGCATGAGAAATTCCTAAGGAAAGATAGCATTGCTCTACACTGAATTAAAGTCTTCTCCTTCAGGTTAAAATCCCCTATAAAGGAAATTATGGCATTGCCGGATTCACATATCCCGGTTAAAGTAATTCTCCTTTATAAAAGAGTTGTGACAAACAAACCCCTTTAGAGATGACAAGTTCTCTCTAAAGAAAACATCTTTTCAGCTTCACATCTTGGGCTTTGAACAAGATACAAACTACCTTTCGCTTCACGTCTTGGGCTATGAACAAGACACCAAAACAACCATTTCCTCCCATAGAATAGGAGGAACTAGGAACGCTCTGATTTCCCTGTTTTGGATAAACGGGAATACGTAGGCATAAGATTGAAAGAAAAATCTTAGCGAGCACACTAAACAAAAAACCCAAATCCCATATCTCCATCAATCAAAAGCAGTAATTCAAAAACATCAGTCCTAACATCCTAATCCTTGTTCCCCGCCAGAAACCTTCTGCCAAGATAAAAAGAAAGAAAACCATATTGGCGAAAATACAAATAACCAGTACAAAGGCCCCCCCACATTGATAGCGTTCGTAACTTAACAGACCGCTGTTTAAACTCAGTATGCAAGCAGGGTTAATTGGAGACATCTATTTCCCTTCCTTATTCAGCTCACAATAGGATAAAAAATGAATCGACCTGTAGTTTAAGCTCAAGCGCAGAGAGCGACCAGCGCTTAAGAACCGCGTCCAAAATCGCTCGCTACAGTATGATGTGTTTGTGATCATGGTTAATTGAGGAATGCATGATGTTGGATACACATTTGCTATGCCATGATTGAATTATATTCAAATGCATTGCATGCTGCCCTGTTTCTACTGCTGACTATGTGTATAGGTGATGTTGTATGTGCTGCTATTTGGCCTTTTATACCTATTTTTGTGCTGAATTATGTGCGGTTGAAAGCTGTCTTGCTTGTGTGCTGTCTTTAACTGCTGTGCAGGTGCGGAGGCGCTGTAGTAGCTGCTGCTTGTTTATTTTATTCACCTTTTCTTCTTCGTCTCTTTCACTCTTTTTCTTCCCTTGAATCTCAATACTTGTTTAAGTCTTGGATTTACTCCCTTAGAGCTACCTAGTCCAACTTAATTTTTGATTTAGCTTGGAGTAGGATTAGCATTAGGCTTCCCTTTGCATGCTAACTTAGGTAGAAGTTTCCCTTTCAAACTCAACTATAGGGCCATCTTTGCATGACAACATTAGGTTAGAATTCCCCTTAGTGTTTTCTTTTCCCTTGAGTCTTCTCTTCTCATCTCATAACATCCCTAAGACACTTAATAAACATAACGTATATTGCGCTTGAGCCTTAAGTGTAGGAAATGAAGAACGAGGGGTCTCCCCTCCTCTTCTAGAGTGTGTAGCATACGTCCTATTTGGGGGCGACCATGCAACTCACTCGTTCCCGCATGGTAGACTTTGGTGCAATGTAAGTTACGAACTAACTTCAATCCACTTCTATCTAAAAAACACAAAACAAACTCAAACCTTTTTTATCCTTCGGAATCGTTAAGCTTTAAACTATTTTCAGAAAAGGGCACGTTACTTCCGTCTCGCCGCAAACAGGCCTCGGTCCTAACTGCCGGACGCGAATCTAACGTCGCTCGTATAAAACACCGACCTCGTTAAGTCAAACTACGACTGCTCTGATTTCCTCCTTCTGGTCAGATTGAGGATACATAGGCACAAGACGGCGATGTCTTGGCGAGCAACCTTCCCCCTTAGTTCGTGTCCGAACTACGTTGACTCTGACTTTCCCATTGCACGAGGGAATATGTAGGCATAGGACGTCGATGTCCTATCGAGTCACTTCTTTTCTTTTCTTCCCCGCCCCTCCGTCCTTTTCCGTTCCTATTCCTTCTTCCTTTTCAGTAGCAGCGGAGCTCCAGATGACGACACCCTTTGATTGAGACAGCAAGCGTAGATCCCATCGAGTACGATGGACGCGTGGGGGTGCTAATAACTTCCCCTCACGTAACCAACTCCCTTACCCGTTTCTCTTGGTCGGGAGACCATGTTCTTTTCCTTTTCCCTCAGGTTTATGCAGTGTTTCCTTTCCCTCTCTTGGGGATAAATACACATTGTTGGCGACTCTGTTTCCGTGCCACTTTCGCGTTTGTACTTGGATGAAAATCCCGGGAGCGACAGTATGGAGCATTACGCCATAGAAAAATTCATACATATGCATCCGAAGCATAAGCCAGGTTTGATATCATCTTTGCCAGACGTTTCCTCAGCAGAGATTCAGGAGATTTAATCTTACTTTATCCTCGATGAAGTTGCCGATGAATTCGTTCATCTTGCTTGTACTCCCTTGCAGAGTTGTCTGTTTAGGCCTCTCTTTTCCCCAGCGGAGTCATCTTTTTAGATCTGTTGATTCTACTAACCTTTGGATGTGAGCCCGCCTCCGTGTTGACCTTCCTTGTGAAAATCTATCTTGTGATGGTAACCTTCGGTTATGAGTCCGCCTTCGTGTCGGCCTACCTTTATGTTTGGATATGAGTCTGCCTTCGTGTCGGCCTTCCTTTTGAAATCCATCTTGTGATGGTAACCTTCAGTTATGAGTCTGCCTTCGTGTTGGCCTACCTTTGTGTTTGGATGTGAGTCTGCCTTTTAGCCGGCATTCCCTTTCTTACGATGATATGAGCCCGCCTGTGGCCGACATTCATCTGGTATCCTTTGGTTGTGAGTTCGCCTGTGTGTTGACTTACCTTTGTTTGGATGTGAGTCCTCCTTTTAGCCGGTATTCCCTTTCTTGCGATGATGTGAGCCCGCCTGTGGCTGACATTCATCTGTTATCCTTTGGTTGTGAACCCGCCTTCGGCCGGTAAACTTTTGTTTGGGGTCGTGAGTCCGCCTTTTAGCCGGCATTCCTCTTAAATTCACTTTCGGTTATTATCCTCTTGATGTGAGTCCGCCTCCGGCTGACATTCTACCTATAATCCTTAGTTGTGAGTCCCTCTTCGACTGGAAAATTTTTCTTACATTGATGTGAGTCCGCCTTCGACCGGCATTCTTCTTAAAGTGTATCCTCTGTTTTGATATGAGTCTGCCTCCGACCGACATTCCTTATTGAGAATTCATGACCTGGTTGCTTTCTTATGATGTGAGACCGCCTCCGGTCGGCATCCCTTTCAAGTCCGCTTTCGAGTGGAGTCTATACTTTGAGTCCACCTTCGGCTGGCAATCACTTTATCATATATCTCTCCACAGTTTGCAAATTTCCGGGTTCTCTTGGTATTCAATCTCCATGTACCCTGAATGTTTGAAAGCCGCTGCTATCATTCCTTCAGGTCCAAGTTGATTGAATAGGGGCAGTTGTAGCACCCCAAAATTTGCCCTCATGTTTCTAACTCTAACTAGCTTATGTTTCATTTCATTTTTGCATTATCATTTGTGCATGTCATTGGTTCTAAGCATGGGATCAAGATATCTTGGTTAGCTCAAGAGGAGAGTATGTGTCTCAGAGGTTCAAACAAGAGATTATATTCAAGATAGGGGAACATTGTTCAAGGCATCAAGGGAAGAGATGTTCTCAATATCACCATCACTCAAGCTACAAAATTTTCTTATGCCTCAAGGCATCCTAATATGTTCATCACTTCATCAGATGATTGAAATTGGCAAGAGATTTGAAAGGGATTACCTCCTCCTATCTTTGGTCATCAGTGTAGGGTTTTGGACATCTGGGTATGTGGCACCCCCATGGGCAAGAATTTTGAAGGCTCATCATCCTTTTATTGCATAAATCATCTTTTTTTAAGGGATTCTCCATCATGTTCAGAGGAATAAGGGTTTTGAAGATGTGCATCTACCTCCTATCTTTTTGGGACCAAAATTAGGGTTTGTGATAAAATCAGTTTACTTCTGATTCTTTGACCAATACTTAATTCCATGGCCTCCTATATATTCTCAAGTTTCTAGGGGTGGAGGATTGATCATCAATTTGAATCAGAAGGCCTTCAATTGATCAGGGGATTGAGAATCAGTAGAATTGGGGATAAAGTCAATTGTGCAGAGAAAAAGTCAACTCATGATTTTATGGTCAAAATTGTGTCCCATAAGTCAAACATGATCAATGGATGAGATTTGATCAAGAAAAGTCAAAAGAATCATCAAAAATCAAGAATAGAGGAAACTTACCTAATTTGGCAAGTTAGGGTTTTCTAAAGTTTCCCTTTTTCGTAAGTTTGCATGCATGAATCATCACTTTTCATGGACAATTACACATCGAATCAAGCTTCATCTCAAAATCTTTTCAACATGAAAGTTTTAGAACCCTTCTTGAGTTTTCTTTTGGTGAAAAGAACTCCTCATTCCCATACTTAGAACTTAAATTATGATTTTTTCAAGTCATGGTCCTAAAGTAGTAATTTTATTGACCTAGTTTTGGTCATTCACTTCAAGGCTAGTTCTCATGGATTTCCAATCTTCAATCCAAGTTGTGTCCAACATGAAAATTGCTCCTCATGATCCTACTTACAACTTGACCACAAATTTCATCTCATTTGAGTGAGAATTATGCAAGCTAAGGCATCATGAAGACAAATACATAATTATGTGACATGAATGGATTTCTTGGTTCACAAGTCATATGTGGATCATTCATGCTTCTAATCTTTGTACTATTTCATCATTTACCACATGAACTTTAAGTTTACCCAAAATGGCCAACACACCATGTACCATGCATGCCATGAAATTCAAATAATTTGCCATATTGAGAAATTTTCCAAATTCACCAAAAGCTCCCACTTTCCATTTTCTAATCCCACCACACCTCATTCATGATCACCATATACCATTCACACTTCATTTTGCTCACTCATACCACACAAAATACTTCATGCACATGCCAAACCCGTATTACTATTCACACCACTTTTTGGCCAAATTTTCAAACACTTATTTTCTCTTGTTTTGGGCTTCTAATAACCTCTAACCCATCATATATAATCAGAACACAAATCCTAATGAGAGAAGAAGCTTCATTGTGCCTTATCCACATCCAAAACCCTACTTTCTCTCTCTAGAATCTCTCACTTTGTTTTTGGGTTTTACTCCAAGTCTTCTCCCACTTTTGGCGTTGTTCATCATCATAAATGTATTTAGAGGCAAGGAGAGTGGTTTTCTTTAAGCTTTGATCAATATTCATGGTGCAACGGACATAACTCCGCTGGGTAAGCTTACTTTTCTCCACTCTTCCATGCTAGCTATTCATGCGAAAATAGGATCATTCATGTGCATCTGAAGTCCTACACTATATAGGCATTGGTTTAGATCTTGTTTGTGCATGAATATGTGTGATATTTGATTTTTCATTTTTTAGGGCTTACTTTAATGGTTATTTTTGAAAACTAATCGCATATTTGTAATCTACACGAAAAACCCTTGAAGTTAGTACCCATGTTCTCTTGATTTGTGGAAGTTGAAGTTTGTGTGGCTTACTTTCATGGCCTGTTTTCATGGTGTTAGAGGCTTCAAAACGAAAAAATAATGCCAAAAACGACGCGTAAAATCGGGTGGGATAGTCCCCCCTTTTGGGTTTTTTTTTCGGAGACCGGACCACCTCCGGTGGTGGCCGGTCGGACTAGTTTTTACGGTGGCTAGGGCTGTTCCAGCGAGGGACTGGTTGTCTTGGGGAAGAAGATGATTGTGTGTTGGATGGTGATTGGTCCATTTTGTTTTTGTCTTTTATGGTTTTGTCTTATTCATTTAAAAAAATGTGACCAATTGATATCACATGATCACATAATTTTTGTTACACTCTTGTTATTAAATTCTAAAAATAATTGTTGCATGTTTGTTTTCATATGGGCCCTACAAATTTCTATGTGCACCCCCTGCATTTCTGACCCAACTGCATTTAACTTGTTTCTTGTTTCTACTGCATCCCTCATTTTCTTTGTGTTTTAATTTCTTTTCTTTTATAATCTGTTTTATTAAAAATAGTTTCAATTATCCAAAAAATTACAAAAAAAACATGTTTTATGGTTCTTGACGTCTTATTTAATTTTTCATAATTTTTATTTTAATTTTCATTTAATTTTGCAAATTTATTTGGAATTATTTTTGAAAGGTGTTTTCCATGTTTGCCCTTGTGATTAGGCTTTATGTTTGATTCTTTGTGGATCACTTCTTGAGCCAATCTTTTTGCCATATTTTTAAACTTAAACGAGGATTGTTTGAATGCCATTATTCTGCCTTGGTGACCAATATTTGATTGTATTTCATGTGGTTTTCATTGCTCCTCGATTGTTGCTCGACTTAGTTGCTATGTGAGATGTTTTGATCCAATTTGTGATGCAATTTTCCAATTCTTGTTGAGATATTTTGTACATTTATTCTTGGTGGACATAACATTAGTTTGACCATTTATTTGGATTTTTATAAGGCATGTTGCTATTTTTGGTTGATGCTTACATGTGGCTTGAATTTGAATGAAGCATGCTTGATACTTGGCCTAGTTTGTTATCTTTTTGACCACTTGAGCTTAAGTGAAGCTTGAAATGATTAATTTATGTGATCATATACTGTTTTTTTTTTATTTTGGCTTTAGAATCATTCTCATTTGATCATTTTCCTATTTGTGGTTGATTTTCCAAGTTGACTATGTTTTGGCCTTGCTCTTTTGATGTTCTTGAACTAGTTTCTTTGTGATGCCTTCTTGCATGGTCTAAGGAATACTTGGGGATTATTGTATGATTTGGATTACAGGTTTAAGATTCTGTTCCTCTTGATATAATGTCCATTATGTTATCATTTCTCACTTCTTGCCTCACATGATCTTTTGTTTCTTATATGGACGACTTAAGTGAATGGTTGTCTAGTTTTGATGCATGTTTTGAAGTTGATCCTTGATGTTTCTTCTTGCCATTCATGAATTGATATTTGTATTGATATACATGATCATGCTAGTGACATACTTGGATTCATGCCCTAATCTCACATGTTTTCTCTTTTGAAGTGTGTCTTACATGAGCTTTTTGTTGACAAATGTTTGTTTGTTGTTAAGATGCATCCCTTGAACCTTCTTGCTTTTTCTTTGCTCATTGACATAAGATGAATGTGATGTGATTTAGCTACTTCCCCATATTGTTTCTCATATGATTTGACCTCACTTCACTTTTTTTGTTGGTTGATAATACTTCTTGTTTGGTTTTAAGTCATTTGTGTGTTCATTAGTGTATTGTTTTGCCTAATTTGTTTTGACTTCCATTCTTGAAGTTTGGTTTGAAGTGTGTACACTTGATGTTGGTGCTGGTCTTGGATGATTAAATGTGATACTTGCATTGCTCATTGCTTATGTTAATCTTATTTCTTGAGTTGCTTGATGTTGCATCTTCTCCTTCATCTCTTTCTTCTTTCTTCTCTTTTAAGCCTTAAGACTTGTTTAAGTCTTAAGTTTGCTTTTGTTTTTGATTGATTAATATAATGTTTACTTGTGTTTGTTCACATGATCCCTTAGGATTCCTAGCTCAACTTAATCTTTGATTAAGTTAGAGGTAGGAGAGACATTAGGCGTTCAATCCTTTGCATGATAACAATTAGGATACTCCCTTTTTAAACCTTAACCTTAGGTCTACCTATTTGCATGCTAACATTAGGTAGAATTCCCTTCTATATCAATTTTAGGACCATTGTGCATGACAACATTAGGACCTAGTTTCCCCTAGTTTTTTTCTTTTCAACCTTTGAGTCCTTTCTCTTCTCATCTCAAACAAGTTCAAAACACTTAATAAATACAACGAGTATTGTACGCCACGAGCCTTAAGTATATGGGAAGTGATAAGCAGGAGTCCTTCCTTACCTTGTCTAGGGTGTTTTGTATACGTCTCGTCTTGGGTCGATTTGCAACACATTTGATCCTATGTCATATACTTTAGTGCAATACGAGTTTCAAACTAACTTAATTCACTTCTGTCTAAAAAACATAAACAAAGTTCAAATCTTTTTATCCTTCGGGATGGGTTTCAAATCATTTTCAGAAAAGAGCACGTTATTTCCATTCTGTCGCAAACATGCATCGACCCTAACTGCCGAACGCGAACCTAACGTGGCTTATAAAAAAACACTTACCGACCCGTAGGTCGAACTACGAATGCTCTGATTTCCTCTCTCTCATTCGATTGAGGATACATAGGCACAAGACGGCAATGTCTTGGCGAGCAACCTCTCCCTCTTTTTACCCGTAGTCCTCCGAACTACGTTGACTCTGACTTTCTCATTGCACAAGGGAATACGTAGACCTAGGACGGCGATGTCCTATCGAGTCTCCTCTTTGGTTTTCTCTTTTCGTTTTTCCTTTCCGGTTCCGTGTAGCAGTAGGCTTTAGATAACACACCCTTTGATTAGACAACAAGCGTGGATCCCATCGAGTACGATGGACGCGAGGGGGTGCTAATACCTTCCTCTCGCGTAACCGACTCCCGAGCCCGGACTATGGTTGCGATGACCATGTCTTCTCCATTTTAAGGTTTCTTTGATCGTTTCCTTTCCCTTCATCGGGATAAATAACGTTCGGTGGCGACTCTGTTTTTTCTGTCGGTTATTTTTCGCAGTTGCGACAGTATGCTCATTCGGACGAGAATGAGAAATCAGAGCAATCGTAGTTTGACTACGGGGTTTGACAGAAAAAGATGGAAGTGTGAGGGAAGGTAGACGCGGAATGATGGAAAAAGAAGGAAATGTGCTCGCCAAGATCATCGCAATCTTGTGCCTACGTATCTTTACTCGGACGAGAATAAAGAATTAGAGCAGTCGTAGTTCGTGGAGACGACCACGAAAAGAGGTGTTTGTGGGTTTGGATGAAGAATACTTGAACTTAAGAAAGATTCCTCGGGCCCAAGTAATCGGGAGAGTGAGTCAAAGACTTGTCTGTCTCTCTTTTTCATCTAAGGTGGTTGAGTTTGAAAAGGTTTGATGGTTTGAAAATGTTTGATGGTTAGACGAATTGGAAGTGTTTTAGAGGCGTCAATTGTTCACACACGAGTAAGAGAACCTGCACCTAAACAACCAAAGGGAGATCAAAGACTCAACCCCCCATTTTCACCTTGAAAAGAGTTTCGATATTGTTATGTGTTTTTGAAGTTTGATTGTGAAAATCCGCTTGACGTTGGATTAAGGGTTTGTTTGTATTTGCAGAGAGGTTGATTGCGAGGCAAAAGGCACTTGGCTTAAAGGCTTATTTTTTAAAATGGCTCGACGACAAATCGGGGGTTTGGTTGAAAAGAGGTTTGTTTTGAAAATGGCTCGACGACGAATCTAGAGTTTGTTTGAAAAAGGGTGAGAATCGATCCTAGTCCCTAGGGGTGCTCCTAGTAACGAAACCACGATGAATTGTGAAAGTGTGTGTGTGTTAGGTTGATGGTGAATGCTAATGAGCAATCAACTTACAGGGGTGTTTTGAAAATGGCTCGATGATGAATCGAGAATTAGTTTGAAAATGGTTTTGTCTATGCTAGTGCCTAGGCGTGCTCCTAGTAAACAAACCACAATCAAAGCAAAACGAATGCGTACATCGAAATAGGAGTGGGGTACATGTAAATTACAGGGAATTGCACAAAATAAAAGGTCTCATTTTAAGGTAGCCCAAGAGGAAGTCGTGTGTAGGCGAGGTGTCCTAAACTAAGTCTTGAGCAAGAGTCAGAGAAAACCTCCTTTGTTAGGGTTTCTGTACAAGGTCAAAGTAACCAACAGTCCACCAATTGAGTTTTTTATGGTTTCGATCGTTATTAGTGTGTTTTGATTAAGAATGAAATAAGAAACAAGAAGAGGGTTAGATGAACAAGTATGAACAAATGAATATGATATAAATATGAACAAGAAACAAGATAAAATGGACAATAATAGTATGAACAAGATAATATTTGACGGAAATCAAAGTTAGTTGTTACTGATTAATTGTTAGAGCAAATGATCTGTGATGGTTAAATAACCATCCTTGGGCTTTCAAACATAAGTTTGGGCCACGAAGAATCATTTTCCAATACGGGACATGTAGCACTAAACCATCGTAGCACGATCTATGACGAAGTTCACGCGAAAAGAAAAGGTGACAGTCTCGTCTTAATCACAAACTTTCGTCAATTAATCGAAGGTAACCTATCACGATCCCAAAGTATAGAAAGTGATCTCGATGATCACTCACTACAGATTTGAAATAATGAAGGTTATACAACCTCAACTAACCAACATTCGCGAATAGAAAGACTTCATCGATAAAAAATGAAATGGAAATGAAATAAAATTTGATGGAAAGAGAAATAAAATTGAAATGAGAAAGAAAATGGTCACATCGTAATCATGATTTTAAGTTGACAATCTATGATTTTAGACTTTCATTGACCAAAATAGAAAAGCGAAGTAAGAAAGAAGATGGTCTCATATTGATCAAGATTTTCATCGATTTATTTAAATCAACCAATCTATGATCTTTCGTTATATCATTGACCCTAATGAAAATAGCAAATCAATAATGAGATGAATAAATGGATTAACTTAAAAACAATTAGTGAAAAAAGGAACAAATAACATAAAGTAATATGGAGGGGTGTGCAAGATTATAAAGGGTGGTATGAAACATTATTTGGGCCTCACGACCCGTCCACCACAAGAAAGGCGAAAGAAAAAAAAATTAAAAAAAAGGTGAGCCAAGGCAAATGTGACCACGGGCTTTAAAAGCCCAAACACTATGAAAAAAGAAAAAAACATCACGGTTTATAAAAGAAAGCCATCAGTAATTTAAAGTCAAAATGGAACAAAAGAACAGGGTCGTGACAAGAACAGAGCAGCAACAACAACAACAAGGTTCGAAAAAATCAAAATCATATCGCTCAGGGAGTGTATCAACAGAATAGATCCGAAAAGACGGTTTCGCCACCAACCTTCTCCTCCGCTCAATCTAGTTTCTGTCTCGCTCTTGTCTCAGTTCAAGGTCTACGGGTTTGTTCTCATTCCTCTTCCTACTTCATCTCAATTTCTTCTTTCGTTCTGAGTTGCTTTCTCTGTTTCACGTTTTGAGTTTTGTGTTCAATCTTCTTCTCTCCTTCTTTTTCGATTTCTGGATCCGTGTGTTTTGAGTGTTTTTTGGAAGTGAAGTAGGTTGGTGATCGTTTGAAGACCTTATTGTGTTTTCTAGTTTTGAAAATTATGGACGGTTATGGAGGAAAGCGAAGGGCTCAAGTGAGGTTGTTGTTTGAGGAAGAATATGGAGAGATATTTTGAGATGAGGATGAAGGAATGTTTGAGGGAGATTCTGAGGTTTTGAGGGAATTTTCGCAGCGGTTTCTTGGCTCCAGAGAGCTTGAGGAATGAGGTGAAAATGTGTGTATTTATAGGGGACGTTGAGGGTATTATGGGAAAGAATTTGTGGATTATGAGCTGGAAATTTGTTTCTGCGTTTTGGAGAGTTTTGTCGTGTTTGTTCAAGAGATGGTTGTGTACGTTGATGCGTTGATAACGGTTGTACAGTTGTGAAATTTGTGTTGTGTGATTGTGTATTGTTTTGGAGCTGTGTGAAATTGCCTCAAGTGAGGTCCTTTTGCCGCACAAGGTTGGGACGTGATGGGAACGGCTTGTGGTATATTGTGAGGGAATTGTATGGCCTTGTACAGTTTTATGAATCTGTCCGTTGTTGAATACGTTGCAGCTGCAGTTACATGAATGGTGTGTGGTGATTTTGTGAATCATGTGTTGAAACTTTATTTTTACTTTGCAGGATGGTTTGAGGTTTATTGTGTGTAAAGTCATGTTCAATACTAGCTGGTAGGTTGCGTGTGGCTTTTGGTGGGATGGCATTGTATGACTTGCTCCTTGGTCTTGGAAAGTTGTAGTAACATTCACTTTTTCTTGTATTTTTATGGGCTCATGAAACAACGGACTCTTATTTATTGGTAATTGCAAATGGGCCTAATGATAATAGGCTTTTGTAGAATTTTGTATTGTAATGAGAATGGACTTTCAAGCTATTTACACCCTCCAAATTCGCTTGAATCAATTCCCCTTTGATTTTTTCAATTGAACTTGAATAAATATGCTTGAAATTTTGAATGAACTTTCCATATGAATAATACGCTTGAAATCGATTTTGACTGCCTCTGAATTCTCCATTAAAGTTTTGGATCAAAAGTGAATCAATCTCAAATTTTCAACGAATCGTGTCATTTTAAATTCTTCCTTGAACATCAAGTAACAATGGGCAACATAAAACCTTGGAGAATGAATATCTTGTACTGACTTAACCCGTGAGGCCAAATACACCAAACTTGGATATTTTGCAACTTGATTCCACCACATGAACCTGAACTGAACAACGAATTTGACTTATCCTTGGATTAATGATAAACCTAAGGACCACATAATCATGACTTGCCAAAGACTTGAAATATAGACCACGATGCAGTAGTCTAGAATCAACACCAATCCCTTAATTAAAGCTTTGAACACACACCACTTGAATCATTACAAACCCTGGCCCTGATCTTGAAACAAAACCCTGCCTGACTGAGATTAGGTCACAACTAGATGAGCCTTAATTAATATTGTACACACTCTTGCCTTGATACCCTCAAATGAAGCACAAACTTAGGCAACAAGAAAACAACATATTTTTTTGGATTTTTGAATAATTTTCAATTGATGGATGTACAAATGGAGATTTACACAAGTAGGACAAATTTGGGGTATGACAGGTTTTAGAGAAGAGACAAATTGTCATCTTAAGGGAGATATCTCACCTATTCACTACAAACATTTTGAGAAATAAGAGAATAAGGGAAGGAGCTTTAAACTTGGATATAAAAAATCCAGAGTAATGCCACATCTTCTTTTAACTGAGTCTTTACATTTTAAGAGAAGGGCCTTGACTTGGATATAGAATCAACAAGTATGCCACATACATCACTTAAATTAAAGAAGTGTTTTGCACACCATAATAAGAGAAGGACTCCAGCTTGGATTTTGAATCAACAAGTGTGCCACTTACATCACTTAAATGGAAAAAAAAATTGAAATGTTTGATTTATGTTTGGCGAGGGAATAGAAGAGACATTTCTTCCATAGAGATGATTCATGTCTCATCTCTGGGGAGTGTTGAATTTGACGCCAAAGGTTGGTTAGGGGTTGACTTGAGGTTTGAGGTTTTAAGCCATAAGGGGCTATGGTTGACTTTAGGACTTCAAAGGGGAATTCACATCTCTTTGAAGAGTTTAGTCTAAAGTCTAACTTCCTTGTACAAAGCCGAAGAGGATACTAAGTTGATTGTGAAGTCTCCTTGTATAAAGCCCAAGAGGAGGCTAAGTTATTATGAAGTTTCTTTGTATAAAGCCCAAGAGGAGGCTAAGTTATTGTGAAGTTTCCTTATATAAAGCCCAAGAGGAGGCTAAGCTATTGTGAAGTTTCCTTGTATAAAGCCAAAGAGGAGGCTAAGTTATTGTGAAGTTTCCTTGTATAAAGCCCAAGAGGAGGCTAAGTTATTGTTGGAACTTTAACAAGGAAAACCTAATGTTTTAACTAAGTTATAGTTTGAAGGGAATCCTAAAGTTTGAACTGAGTCTAAACTATGGATGAGTATTGAAAAACAACAATTATGCAAGTGTTGTAAATGTCAAGAGAAACTTAACAAGACAAGTTTGTTTGAGCTTTTAAACAAGTGTAGTCATCGAGGATGACATAAGTATGGAATGATTAAGAATGATATATTAACATGTGAATGAGTATCAGACAAAGAGACAAATTCATCATGGTAAGAGTTTATGAAGGAAATACTTGAACAAGTGAGCAAAGATTTAATCTATAGAAGCAAACACAAGGAAGTTCAAGTAAGCATATATTCAAAAAATGAATCGAAGATCAGATGAATAATTAAGGGTAATCACAACCCTAATGGAAGCTCGTGAGGATAAGTACAGGAATCAAGTATCCAAACATGGTTGACTCAAGGGCTTTGGGGAATCCAAACTCAAGTGGAAGCCCTAACTCTGTACAAAGATGTTTTGAAAGTTTAATCAAAGTAAAAACTCTAATTAAACATTTAATCAAAAGTATTTTCAAAAGGAAAATCAATTAAACATGGTATGAATGGTGTTTAAGTCAAGACAAACATGTTATGTACATTTAAACAAGACTTAAACAAAGCATATTATCCACATAAATAATCTTGATCAATTAGGTTAGGGAGAGAATAAAAGAAAAGTTATTTTAAAGGTATAAAACACTTAAAAATGTATCACTTTTCAACCTAATAAAAAATGATTAAATAAAAATTATTTTCAACATTTTTTATGGATTCCCAAAATAGGGAAGGTAAATGAAGAATGTGCAAAAAATTGGCTCAAAAATATTAAATTTGATCATTGAAAGAATGGAATGAATTTGTGAAGAAAAATGAAGAAAATAGGTGATAAAAAATAAGGATGGCCCTCCCAAGGTTTGAACTCGCGCCCTTGGGGAGGAGAGTTTAAAACATTACCATCTGAGCCATTTGCATATGGCTGATAGAGAATGGCAAAAATAAATAATATATGAAAAAATCCTTTTGAAAATGGTTTAAAAAATAAAATCAAAAGATCTGGGGCGAGGGGGATTCAAACCCCAGACCTAAGGGTAACACAAAGCCTTAAACACGCGCCTTCAACCACTGGGGTGGTAATACATCTGTTGATTTGTTTTCATCAAAATAAATATATTATAAAAATTCATTTTATTTTGAAATATGGGGCCATCGCCTTCACCTTCATCAGCTTCATCATCTTCATCTTCTCCAAATGCTATATCTCATAATACACATCCAAATGGCACGATGTAAAAATGAAACTTGATGGAAATTTGACAAGGAATTGAAAGGTTCTATTCAATTTCATTTAAATTCAGTGTATCCAAAGAAATTGATTTGAAAACTGTATGAACCCTAAAATAAAAATTTAAAATGAAATTCCATATGTACAAGATATGAAGCAATTGATTGAGGGAAAATGATCCTTACATCATGACAAATATATTTGCAACTCAAATGATCAAGAATGATGCATGAATCATTGAGTTCAGTAGTTGAGGAAACTTACCTTGCAAGTGAGAATCGAATTCTGGCTTGGAGGTGTTACAAATGCAAACTCTTGATGCTAACAGCTTCCTTGACCTCCAAGGATTGTGTTGCAATGCTAAAATTGGTTGGAAACCTTCTGGAACTCTTTGGCCTATCCAATTTGTAGCTTTGAGGAAAAATGGAGCAAAAGGGATGTGACTTGTTGATTCTGGTGTTTCAGAAGTTTGATGAGTATTTGGATCACTTCTATATGATGTATATGAAGTGTTTGGATCACTAGTTTGGATAGAGGTTGCTTGGAACTGAAGTTCTAAGTCTTGACTCTCTTAGAAGCTTTGAAATGTGGAAAGGAGAGGATTTGAAGAAAACAAGCTTCTTGCAATGTTTTGGTGTCATTTGAATTTTAGAAATGAGCTCTATTTATAGGAGAAATGTGTCTGATATTTTGAGTTTGAAAGGATGAGGATGTAGGCTATTATCCAACAAATGATGTCATGCACCTATAACTTGAAAGCCAAGGCATAAATGGGTTATTCTTCACATGGCTCAAGTTCTGATCTTTTGAGCTTGGTTCCTCAAGGTTTTATCCTATCCTTTGATGTTCTGATCATTCTTGGACAAATTGGATGATTTTTGCTCAAATTCACTATAGCACTTTAATGCTAGAGGACAAAACCTCACTTCCTACTTTTTGAATGATTTTTTCCCATGCTAAGTGATGAAACTTTGAAAATTCAGTTGTGTTTTGCAGAGCACATGCTTGTATGATCATTTTGGAGTTGATCTTGTGAAGATTTCAGGCTTGCAAGACTTATCCAAATCGTGTGGCACAAACATGTTGCAAATCTGTCTTGGAATTTCAGCTTGATCAAGCCTTGTTGCAACATCCATAACTCCTTGATCAAGTGAAGGATTTTGATGTTCTTTATCATTTTGGAAAGCTGGTATAATGTACTTCAACTTTGATGTTTAAAGTTCGTATTGAATCATTGTGGATCATAGTGAAAAATAACCCTAAAGTTGGCTTAAACACAAGACAGATTTTGTCCAAAATTTCACTAAGTGTTTTAGGTTCAAAAGCATGGAACCTCCAACTTCATGGCCTTATATCTTAAAATCTATGCATTTGGCATCAAGAGCCTGGTTCTGATCCATAAACACCTAGTGTGCAACATGAATTTTGTTTTCAATGAAAGAATCCGTATAAACCTACTTATCCTTGATACGAAGAATTACGACAAATGGTGCAAGCAAATGAAGGTGTTGGTTGGCTACCAAGATGTCCTTGAAGTGATCAAAAATGGGGTAAATCCTCTTGTCGAAGGTGAAACTGCTACACAACAAGCAATGCATAAGGAAGAGAAGAAGAAAGATTTCAAGGCAATGTTTTTTATCCATCAATGTGTTGATGGTGACAATTTTGAGAAAGTTGGCGATTGCGAATCGTCAAAGCAAGCGTGGGAGATCTTAGAGAAGGCCTGTGCAGGGGCTGGCAAGGAGAAGGTGGTGAGGTTACAAACTCACAAGCGTCGACATGAATTGATTCAAATGGAAGAAAATGAGACAATCAACGATTTCACAACAAGAATCACTCGGTTGGTGAATCAAGTCAAGGCATGTGGAGAAACTGTTATGGAGCAGTATGTTATCGCGAAAATCTTGTATTCTTTAACACAAATATTTAACAATGTAGTTGTGGAAAATGAGGAATCAAAGGATATTGCGAAGATGAGCAAAGAGGAGCTGCAAAGCTCTCTTGAGGATCTTGATAAAATGATGGATAAGAGAAATAATGATAAGGCAAAGGCGGAGATCGCTTTGCAAGTTCGGTTCAACAAGAAGGACGAGACATCGAAAGTAAAATGGCCCATGAAGAGCAAAAGGAATTTTTCAAAATTTTGGTGGAAGAGAGTCCAAAAATTCCAAGAATTTGACTTGTCAAAGAGGTGGGGGCAGCTGCAACAAAAATGGTGGTCAAGGAAACTTTAGAGGTGAAAAGAAGAGATTTGATAAAAACAAGGAGCAGTGCTAAGTGTCAATGGTTCAGTCATTTTGCAAAAGAATGCAATGCGAACAAGAAGGAACCTCAAGGAGATGAAGCCAAGCTTACAAGACAAGAGTTATATAAGGATAGTACACTATTAATGATGATCACAAAAGGGAAATGCAGCAACAGCAGCCTGCGGTACAGCAACAACAAAAATTCAAGGAATTCTGCAAAATTGAGGTGTGACTGGTTGAATGATATGGTTAACCGGTTACATGTTGAAGAAAACTCCATGATGCGTACGAAAGGAGTTTAATGCATTGAGGAATGGTACTTAGACTCGATTTGTTCTACTCATATGACGGGGAAGAAGGATTGATTTGTTAAAATCAATCATTCCATGAAAAACAATGTAAAATTCCAAGATGATACCATTCTAGCGGCCGATGAGATCGGTGATGTTTTGATCATGAGAAAGGATGGTGGACATTTCTTAATCAAAGATGTCTTGTACATTCCAGGAGTCAAATGCAACCTTCTAAGTATTGGCCAATTGCTTGAGAAGGCTAAGAAGATTCACATGGAAAATAAGGGATTGCGCGTTATGGATGCAAATGAAGTTTTGATCCTTAAAGCTCATATGGATGCCAATAGAACCTTCAAGGTTGAGTTGAAGGTTATGGAGCATATATGTCTTGCTATTCTAGCAAGTCGTGATGAGTGGATGTGGCCCTATTGTCTTGGGCATCTCAACTTTAGAGATCTCTATAACACCCCGATTTATTTTATTGTTTTTCGTAATTGGAATTATATGTTGTTGTGCATTTGTGAGTGGTTGTGGTTGGGGTTGCCCTTAGTATGGGTAGTGACCTTAGAATTATAGGGATTAAGATGTTGGGGGTGTGCGATCAGTTAGGTAGAACTTGGTGGTGTGGTGAGAATAGTTATTTGGTTAATATTATTATTTTAAATTATTAAGGGATATTGTTATTATTATTTAATTAGTAAGATAATAATAATAATAATAATAATAATATTGAAATAATAATAATAATATTAATAATAAAAGGATATTAGAAAAGAAAATAGAAAAAAAAAAGGAACTAGGGGGAGAACTCATTCAGTACGTGAAAAACTGAGAAAGAGAAAGAGGAGAGCTAGGGCAGAAGGAGGAGAAAAACTATTGTTGAGGCCAAAGTTTTCGTCAAGAACTCTAAGGTAAGGGTGAGGTTCTTTAATCTCGAAGGGTTGCATAATATTTGTATGAGGGTAGATAAACCTTTAGGATCATCCCTATGTGTTGTTTGTATTGATTTGGGATTGGGGTTTTTGCGTGTCGGAGGTTTCAATAAGAGGAAAAATGCATAAATTAACGGGTTGAATTATGGTTTATGTATACCTGTTTGTTTATATGAAAACCTGTGATTGTATGTGCATTTTTTAGACTGTTTGTGAGTGAAAACAGAGAAGGTTTGGGGCTGATCTGTGCAGGAATCGCAACTGCAGACTTGCAGAATCGCGCTGTTCGCAGTGCGAACAAAAGTTTGTTGGGCGAATGTTCGCCCCAGATTCGCTAAGCGAATGAAGTAGCAAACGAAGGAAAAGAAGAGAAATTCTGGGATGTGTGGTGGGGAAGTTCGCCCCAGGTTCGCTGGGCGAACTCCTGACGAACTCTAGTTAGCTGGGCGAATGAGAAGCGAACGGGGAGAGGAAAAAGTGAGTCTCTGGTTTTTTTATGGGAGAGATTGTTCGCTGGTAAGTTCGCTAGGTGAAATTCTAGCAAACGAGAGTTCGGTGAGCGAACTCGCAGCGAGCATGACAGTGTTGTTTGCTGCTGTCACGGACAGAATTTTATCAAACTTCAAAAATTCATAACTTTAAATATGTATGTCCATTTCAGTCGCCGCTCGAATCGTTTGAAAGCTGGTTTCATATACTTTTTTATAAAATTAATTTCAATACCAGAATTCCAACTATTCGATGCAGTAGTTGGGTTTTCGTGTATGTGTTATGTGTTGTACGTTGAAATGATGAATTTGGTTACGTGTATGCGTGTTCTGGTTGTGGATTGCTGTTGTTGTATGTGTTGGCAAGTATATGATGCGTGTTGGATAATTGTAGTATAATGTATCGACGCATTGATGGTCATATGCATTTGGTTATTGTTGTATGTTATCGTTGTATGCATGTCATGTTGCATAAGTCGTGCGATAAGTCGTGTGCCCATGTGGGGTGTGAGCGTCTTATCGGGATTCTTTGAAATAGAATCATGTTGTTGTTGTTGTTGAGGTGATCGTGTGCCCATGTGGGGTGTGAGCGATCACGGATGTCGTGTTCCCATGTGGGGTGTGAGCGGCTAATATAGAAATTTCGGCGGGAATTATGATCATGAAAAAGGGATCGAATTGGTACCACATGCATTGAGTCAAGTCGTGGGTCTCATTACATTACATTGTTGTGTTGTAGTGCATATGATTGTCTGTTTGTGTGGAAAATTGTATTCGTGCTGATGTTGTGGTGATAGGGTGAGCCTTATATGGATTATGTTCTTTCATACTTATTTTATGCATTTCTTATGTTGATTTGAGAATCTCACCCGTTCTGTTTGAATGTTACCTCCACGTGGGTAACGTGCAGATAAGCAGGATTAGTGCGGAGTCGAAAGTTAGTGAAGATGAAGTCTTCTCTTTTATTTCGTTGTGTCGGCGTCTGCTCTGATGTGTAACACTGGGGATTCGGAACGCTTGTCGTTATTTATTTTATTATTTGTTACCACCTTATTTGCTTGATGATGATTATGTGGCATTACACATGTTATGTTTTAGTTGAATTCCGCTGCTAAATGGGAAGATTAATTAAGTATGTTTTTTTATGATATTTATGTGTTACATATCATATGCATGAGCAGGTGTTTGTTGAACGTATCATCCTAAACGTTATATGTTTTATTTTACTCTGATATTTTATTATTAATTGTCTCGGGGGTTTAGGATGTTACAATCTCAAAAACTTGCAAAAGAGAGGAATGGTAATAGGGCTGTCATGGATCAATATACCAGCTAAAATTTGTGAAGAATGTGTTCAAGTAAAGCAACATAAGGGTAAATTTAGCAAGGGTGCATACCGTAGAACCAAGGATCACCTTGAGGTGGTGTATTCGGATGTGTGTGGGTCAATGCAAGTATATTCCATTGGTGGCAATAAGTACTTTGTCACATTTATCAACGATCATAGTAGAAAGCTATGGACATACCTAATAAAGATAAAGGATGAAGTATTTGAAGTAATCAAGAAGATCAAGTCTATGGTTGAGAGGCAAAGAGATCACAAGCTCAAAGTGCTCAAAACGAATGGTGGAGGTGAATATGTCTCAAATGACTTTGGGAGATTTTGTGATCAAGAAGGGATTGTACATGAGGTAGTACCACCCTATACACCACAACAAAATGGTGTATCGAAAAGGAAGAATTGATCGATCATGAACATGGGGAGAAACATGTTAAAGGGGAAGAACTTGCCGAAAGAATTATGAGGAGAAGCGGTATCCACAACTGCCTATTTTTTAATAAATGTCCTACAAAGAAGCTTGAGAATGTAACACCAGAGGAAGCATGGCCGGGATTCAAACTGAATCTAAACCATTTGAGAGTATTTGGTTCTGTAGCACACTGACATGTTCCGGGACAACTTAGAAAGAAGTTGGATGATAAGGGAGAAATAATGATACTTGTAGGATATCACTCTACTGGTGGTTACAAACTGTTTGATGCTGCAAATAGGAGGATTGTGATCAATCGGGATAATGTGGTCGATGAATTAAGCAAGTAGAGCAAGGTGTAGCTAGTTACCAACAGTCGTTAACCGTTACATGCAGTCGTTAACTGGTTACCAGAAAGCTATAAGCGGTTACAACTTCGAAATTTAAATTTCTGCAGAAATGGGAAGTGCGTAACAGCCCGTCGTCGAAGCCCGAAATGAGGAAAATGTTAGAAGATCAACAAGGCAAAGGGGTTTACCTCAAAGACTCAAAGACTGTGATTTGTTCAGAGACAACAAAGTCAATGATGATGGTGATTTCTTCCATTTTGCACTTATGGCCGAATCTGAACGTATTAATATGGAAGAGACTTTAAGTGATCCAAAGTAGATTTGTGCTATGAAGGAGGAGCTGGAATCCGTTGAGAAGAACAATACTTGGGAGTTGGTTAATCTACCGCATGGAAAGAAGCCAATTAGTGTGAAATGGGTGTTCAAAGTGAAGGAAAATCCCAAGGGTAAAATAATCAAGCATAAGGCTCGATTGATTGCTAAGGGATTTTTGCAAAGAGAAGGCATAGAATTTGAAGAGGCATTTGCATCGTTTGTACGGATTGAAACCATTAGGCTTGTTGTTGGTATTGCGAATAACCACAATTGGCCCATCTACCAAATGGACATCAAATCTGCGTTTTTGAACGGACCGCTTAAAGAGGAGGTATATGTAGGACAGCCCCCTGGTTTTGTTGTGAGAAACCAATAGCTGAAGTTTCACAAGTTAAAGAAGACAATATATGGTTTGAAGCAAGCTCCAAGAGCTTGGAATAAAAGGATTGATTGTTTCCTAAAGGATGTTGGCTTCAAGAAATGTGTATCTGAGCATGGAGTGTATGTGAAGACGGATACGAGTGAAGGAGTGATTATCCTTTTGTTTATATGTAGATGGCTTATTGATCACGGCAGCAAAGGAAATTGTATTTCTAAGTTCAAGAGTGAACTTCTGAAAAATTTTGAGATGACCGGTCTTGGCCTCATGATCACGGCAGCAAAGGAAAGTGTATTTCTAAGTTCAAGAGTGAACTTCTAAAAAAGTTTGAGATGACCGGTCTTGGCCTCATGACATACTTCCTTGACATTTAGTTCCATAAGTCCAAAAAGGGTCATGCACCAAAGAAAATATGCTCTTGAGATATTGAAAAAGTTTGAAATGAAGTATTGTAATGTTGCCATTACTCCAGCTGAACCAAGGTTGCAGTTGTCTAAGAATGAGGATGAGCAAGATATTGATCCAACTCAATATAGGAGGTTGATTGGATCCTTGCGTTATTTGTGTAATACGCGACTGGACTTGGCGTTTATTGTCGATATTGCGAGTAGATTCATGGGGAGACCGAATGTGCCTAAGATATGTCAAAGGTTCTCTTTCCCGCAGTGGATATGGGCAGAAAATACAATTTGCTTGATTTTATCGATTCTAATTGGTGCAGAGATAAAGATGATCGAAAGCCTACAACTGGATATATCTTTATGTTCGGTGCAACACTAATCTTATGGTGTTCGAAGAAATAACCGATAGTTGCACTCTTATCTTATGAGGCCGAATACATTCCTACTTCATTATGTGTGTGCCAAGTCATGTGACTTATGAATCTATTGGAGGAGCCGGGAAACAATGAGGGTGAGTCTGTTACACTCATGGTTGACAACGTTTCCGCGATTAATCTTGGTAAGAACCCAATTGCACATTGGAGGAGCAAGCATATTGAGATGAGGTTTCACTACTTTAGAGAACTTGTTAGTGAAGGAAGGTTAAGATTGGGATATTGTAGAAGTGAAGACCAAGTTGCTGATTTGTTGACTAAGGGAGTCACAAATGATGTGTTCAAGAGGTTGAAAATGAGCATGAGCATGGAAGACTTGGAGCACTTGAATTAAGGTGGTGTGTTGGATGTTATGATGGTAATTCAAGTGTTATAACCGGTTAACACAAGGGTGTAACTAGTTACAGCAAGGACAACAACATTTTCAAGTAGCGGAAAAGTGAAGTTTTCGTTGCTGTAACCGGTTAACCTGTGGCGTTAACCAGTTACCACTGAATGAGAATTTAACTCATGTCAACTATACAAGATTAACCAGATGGTGTAACCGGTTACGAGCCTGAATTTTGTATTTTTCTATTAATTCTTTTCATTGTTTTGATTCCCAGTCACAATGTAACATTTATATAAATATATAGGATGCATTCTCATCATAGACTAATGCATAATCACTTCTCATCCTCAATTATCTCTTTCTCTCAATTTTCCTATTTCACTCTCCCCATTCCAATTTTGTTTACATTATTCATCATTCTTATGATTCAAAGTTCCAACATGAGAAAAATTCCTTCTATGATGAAAAGTTAAAAATCTTAATTATATATCACAATCTTTTAATAGTCATATGTTCATTCTCAATTATTTGTTTTATTTTATAGATGTTACGCTATATCACTCATTTACATTTGTCTTTAATATCAGTAATAAAAATGTAACAAAATTTATAATACAGATGCGGGTATTTAACTAGTATTAATTTTAAAAACAAAAATAATTCTTTAATAAACTTATATCATTAGTTATTAAAAGAGTGTAAAAATTTATTTTACACTTGAAGAATAATGTAACACAATCAAGGATCTAATAATTTAATGTAATAGCTTCAAATTACTTAAGAGAAGATAATGTCATTGAAAGGTAGATAACAACATCTTTAGGTCCACAACATATATTTAAAAATAAAATAAAAAACAAGTATGAAAACAATGCATCCAAAAGAACACCCACATTGATAACAGATAAATAAATAAAACCATGGAAACAAGAATCCGAAATAGATTCTAGTACTCCTCCAAATCTTCATCATCACCGTCGCCGGATTCAGCACCAACTTCTTCATAATCCTTTTCCAGAGCAGCAAGATCCTCACGAGCTTCAGAAAATTCACCTTCTTCCATACCCTCGCCCACATACCAGTGAACAAAAGCACGCTTGGCATACATGAGATCAAACTTGTGATCAATGCGACTAAACACCTCAGCTACACTGGTGGAGTTTGAAATCATGCAAACAGCCCTCTGTACTTTAGCAAGGTCACCTCCAGGAACAACAGTGGGTGGCTGGTAGTTAATACCGCACTTGAAACCAGTAGGGCACCAATCAACAAACTGAATGGTCCTCTTTGTTTTGATGGTTCCAACAGCAGCGTTCACATCTTTGGGAACTACGTCACCACGGTACATCAGACAGCAAGCCATGTACTTACCATGGCGAGGATCACACTTGGCCATCATGGATGATGGCTCAAAAGCACTGTTGGTAATTTCAGCAACTGAGAGCTGCTCGTGGTAAGCCTTCTCAGCTGAGATAACTGGAGCATATGAAGAAAGCATGAAATGGATTCTAGGATAAGGGACCAAGTTAGTTTGGAATTCAGTGACATCAACATTGAGGGCACCATCAAACCTCAGAGAAGCAGTCAAGGATGAAATCACCTGAACACAAACAAAAACAAAGTATTAGCTCAATCATAAAATCACAACAATTGACAATCAGAATAGAAATAATTTCTTGAAAGCAAGATATACCTGGGAGACAAGACGGTTGAGGTTGGTGTAGGTGGGACGCTCAATGTCGAGGGATCGCTTGCAAATGTCATAGATAGCTTCATTGTCCAAAAGAACAGCAACATCGGTGTGCTCCAAGAGGGAGTGAGTGGAGAGGACACTGTTGTATGGCTCAACAACAGAGGTTGAAACCTGAGGTGAGGGATAGACAGTGAACCCTAGCTTCGACTTTTTTCCATAATCAACAGACAGACGCTCCAGGAGAAGAGAACCAAGACCAGAACCAGTTCCTCCACCAACAGCATTGAAAACCAAAAACCCTTGGAGACCAGTGCAGTTGTCAGCAAGCTTTCTGATACGATCCAAACACAGATCAACAATCTCTTTCCCAACTGAAAGTATCACAGATACACATAAAATTATACAGCATTCAAACACATAACACAAGATTTACATGTAAAATAGAAAAGAGTTTCAGGTTTAAGACATACTGGTATAATGACCACGGGCAAAATTGTTGGCAGCATCTTCTTTGCCGCTGATGAGCTGCTCTGGGTGGAAAAGCTGGCGATATGTTCCAGTCCTCACCTCATCAATAACAGTAGGCTCCAGATCTACAAAAACAGCACGAGGGACATGCTTTCCAGCACCTGTCTCACTGAAGAAAGTGTTGAAAGCATCATCACCTCCACCAACAGTCTTGTCACTTGGCATTTGGCCATCAGGCTGTGCGTAGAATTTCAAATGTCAGCATCATGACAATAACAGGCATAGATCATTTCTATGATAAAACTATAAAACAACATTCTGATTAAAATTACGGCAGTTTAGTAACGGTAAACTCATACATATTTTCATTTACAGATACAGATTTAAGCACATCATCAAAAATTGAAAATTACCGCTAGGTTAAAACTATAATTTTGGAAGCTAAACTTTATTTTAAATAACCTTAGAACAAACGGATCTAATAAAATCATGAATATAGATAACATTAACATCAGCGATCTCACAGGGAATAGAGATCTAACACAAATAAAATAAAGCAGATCCAACAAATTAATACCAATAATCAATTTAGAAAATCAATTCAGATAAAATTAAGTAAAAATGGAAAATAAATTATCAAATAACGGTCAAATTTCATCCAATCGATCAAATACTTGTCAAATTTCCTCCAATCGATCAAATAACGGTCAAATTTCCTTATATCTAATCAAACAACGGTCAAATTTCCTCAGATCTGAACCAATTAGAAACAAATAAAATGCAAAAAAAAAAAAAATCCTAGACTAGACGCATATGACAGATCTGAACCAAAACGAGAGAAAAACAGCAATAAAAAGCTAGGGACGAAGACTTACACCAATGCCGTGTTCGAGACAGTAAAGCTCCCAGCATGCATTTCCGACCTGAATACCGGCCTGACCGATGTGAACGGAGATGCATTCTCTCATTTTCGGTGATGAAAAAAAAATGGAAATTGAAAGAGAAAACTTAACGGAACGAAGAGAAAGGAGAGAAAAAGCGAAGACGTTTATGAAGACGCCTTCTTGTATATCTGGATCTGATAATGAAGAGAATATGAATTATTTGGGTTGTATTTATAGAGAGGTGTACCGGATTGTTGTGCTGGTTAACCGTAGTTAGTTTAGGGTGGGGTCAATGCGGTGGGTATTGGGTGAGTTGTATTCTGTTAGAAGTAACCAAAGTTAGAAACCGTGGTTACTTTATTTCGTTTTTTCAAAATTTATTCTTTTGCCGCTGTATTAGTAACGTTTATATTTTTCAATTTAAATTTCAAAATTTCAAAAATACTAAATTCAATTTTTAAATTAAAAATATATATAAATTGTAAAAATTAGTTCTAAAATTTAAGTTAAATCAAAATTCTCTGTTTAATTACTCAAATGATTTCAGAACAAGTACTTCACAAGAGGTGTGCTTATTAATCTCAAAATAATATGATCATTGAGCATTGAAAGCAACCTATATGAAAAAATCTAACTTTTTTTGTAAATAATAATATAAAAAAGAAATTGGGTAACTTGAATACGACTTATGACTACTAAAGCATAGATTATGAAAAATTAGAATGGATTCATCCAAAGGCTGAAAAGTGATGGAAGTACAAAACAATGTTAGTGAAAGAGTTTAAGCAATATTGGAGAAAGAGTTTCGCAACAAAACAAAATTGATTCGGACAAGATTTGCACTTATCCATAGATTTGCTTTGTAAAAATTGTGGAAGAAGAAAGGAAGAAGAAGAAAATTTGGGTTTTTCTCGTTGAAATTTCGTCTTATGACACTAATTGTTCCCATAGATTTTACTAGACAAAAGGAATCTATAAAGTACACATTCCAAAATCATGGGAAAATCTCAAAATATATTCCAAAGGTTAGATGTGGAAAGTTTATGAATCTATAAAGTATGGATTTTGTACAACTTTCTTTTGCCTTTGGATCATATGCATCTGTGGTATTTGGATCGAACTCTAGTGTCGACAAGGGTAACTTCATAGTTCGACAGGAGTTGTGTATGTTGTATTCGAAGTCTGTTCGAGCATAATGTCGAAATATGTTAGCTTTGTGTTTAAGTTAGCGTGTCAAATTAAACCTTGTTTGTAAGCTCAATTATTAAGTTAGCTTGTAGCCTAAGTTAGCTTTGTAGTTTATAAATACATTAGTTTTCTCGGGTTGTTGAGAGAGGTTAATTGTTGGTATTCACTTGTAATTTTTGAACCCTTATTGAGTAAGTGAATAGTAAAATAGTTTCAACCAATTCTTATTCTTCTTCTTCATTATTCTCTATCTTTTGTAAAACCTAATAGGGTTTCTTGTGTTTGTTCAAGAAACTCAATTTTTTTATCATATTTTGGTTTGTTCTTAACGACATCAATTCACAACAAACTGGTGTGGTAAGCGTGGAGGAGAAGATGATGTCAATAAAGTATGAGATTGAGAAATTCACCAGTGTGGATGCTTTTTATTTGTGGCGCTTAAAGATACAAGCCCTTCTTGTTCAACAGGGTTTTTTATAAACGTTGAAAGGATCGGAGAAGATGGACGCTGCCCTATCGGAGAAGGAGAAGACAACGATGGTCAAAAAACCCCCACAGTGCCATTGTATTGAGCCTTGGTGATAAGGTTCTCCGACAGGTTTCAAATGAGAAAACTTGAAGATTTGTACATGACAAAATCGTTGGTTAATCGTCTCTATCTGAAGCAAGCTTTGTATTCATTCAAGATGAGTGAAGACAAAGTTTTGGCTGAGCAGCTGGATATGTTCAACAAGTTAATTCTTGATCTTGAAAATATTGAGGTCAAGATTGATGATGAAGATCAAGCATTGTTGTTGTTGTGCTCTTTACTTAAGTCTTATGTTCACTTCAAAGAAGTTATCTTGTATGGAAGAGAGTCGTTGACTGGTCGATGGTTTTCATACGTCATTTCGCTATTTATTTTAGTTAATATTTTGTCATTGTTTATTTGTTTTACATCTCTTTTACCATATTTTATGCCTTGGTTGTGTCTTTTAGTGTTTTCAGGTTCATACAAACGTTCAAGAAGAATCGGAGCGAAAAAACCATAAAAATCACAAGTTTTGGAAAAGTATGAAGTAGGAAGACAGCAGCCTGACACGGCCACCCGTGTCGCCTGACACGGCCCGTGTCAGGAGAGTACCTAGAAAAGGCGATGTGGAAATGTGGCAGGGGGCTGACACGGGTGCCCATGTCAGCATGTCTGGAGCTAACAATAATTTTTGTCAAGTCGCTATGGAGCCAACACGGCCGCCCGTGTCAGCTGACACGGCCTGTGTTGGCTTGGACGCTACATCTTCTGATTTTTGTGGATTTTTCTACCAAGTAACTTCGGAGGGTATTTTGGGCATTTCCTAGTGCTGTTATGTGATCTGTGACTACCTAGGCTAATTTTTGAAGAAGAGAAAGGGACTTTTGATTGTACGAAAGAATTACGGAAGAAAGAATAGAGCTCTGGAGGATTGGAAAATAGGAGATTTTCATGATCAGAAGAAATTGAAGATCAACTTTTATCACCAATTCTTGTAATGTCTTTATTGTGTATTTTGTTTTCTATGAATATTATGAGTAGCTAAACCCCCCAATGCTAGGGGGTGTCCCTGAATTGTTATATAATGAACATCTTTTGAATTATTCAATGAGACTTTGCTTTCTTACCTTAATCTTTTGTTATGCAATGTATTTAACACTCTTTCAATCGAATAAATTGGGAACGATTTACGATTAGGGATTTGGCCTGAAAAACCAATCTATTGTTTTTGCATAATACATTACGGTAGATATTGCCTAGGAATGGGGATATCCCGTAGTGACTGATAAAAACCTTGTTAGAACTATTGCTTGATGTTCTTCCTTGACGGCTAAGGAATTAAGGTCAAGGGAGAATCTCAAAGGTTTTTCGGTTAAGGAATTTAAGAAAAATATTATTGAGGTTCAGTAAAATTAAGGTTTTGAAGCATGTCTCTCTGATAATGATTTAGGGTTCTTACTGAGCAATTCATACACCTTTCCTAGCATATTTTCTCATAATTGTTAAAGTCGTTTTATTATTCTGCTTATTTTATATTGTCATTATAACTATTATCAAACCAAACAAAACCCCAATGTTAATTTTTGTTCAATTGAAATAACATCTACACTTACAAATTATATGCAGTCCTCGAAAGATCGATTCTGGGGATAACCCCACGTATTACTACATCGGTAAAAATAGTACACTTGCTATTTTTCCGATCAAGTTTTTGGCGTCGTTGTCGGGGACTACCAAATTATAAGTTCGTGTGTTAATTCAATTGAAATTTTGTCACTCTGTGACTAAAATTTTATTTTTCTGTTATTTTTATTTTCATTTTTTTTTAACTTTTGGATTATTACTGTTGCTACTAATCTGCGTCTAACATTTTTATGCGAGGAAAATCCTCAGCAAATTTTCTTTTTGACGCAGAAATTGAAAGAACGCTACACGGGTGGCGTAGGCAAGCAAAACTTGCAGCGTGTGAAGCTGAACCGTCGAAGCACTCAAACTCAGGTTCAGAATCAGACAAAGATACAGTGACCATGGCTGGAAATCAACCAGCGGAGAGACTTCTGGGCGATTACGGTGGGGCAAATGCACCGGCTGGTAGGTTGACCATTGTGAACGAACTCCAGCTGCATCCTAGCACCATCACTCAACTTGAGAGGAGACCTTTCACCGGAAAGGTTAATAAAGATGCCAACAAACATCTGCAAAGATTTCTGACTATGAGCACCACTCTCAAGATTGAAGGGCACACAGAGGAAGCAAAGAAGTTAAGAATGTTTCCTTTCACTCTGGCGGAAGAGGCTAAAGAGTGGTTCTACTCGTTACCTGTTGGGAGTATTACCACTTGGGAAGAGATGGAGAAGGCATTTCTGAATGAGTATTTTTTTGCCTCTGTTTATATCCGAAAAAGATATGCTATTGTGAACTTTAAACAGAAGGACGGAGAATCTCTCGGAGACGCATACAAGAGGTTCAAGAAAGTTTTAGTAGTCTATCTGACTCACAACATGGATCAAACTGAGCAGATGTAGGTATTCGTCAATGGCCTCTAGATAAAGACTAAGCAACTAATTGATATAGCTGCCGGTGGCTCATCTAATTTTACAACAGCCACTGGTGTCAAAAAGATCATTGAAGCCATAGCCGCTAACGAGCATTTGGAGTTGTATGATCGTAGTGTGAGCCAACCAGGAAAGTTGATTTATTTGAAGCTTACTGAGCAAGTGGTAAAGATTGAAACCCAGATTGCAGCTGAGGTAGAGAGAAGACTTAAGAAGATGAATATTGGTACTCAAAGTGTGACACAAGTTCAAACTGGTCAACCCATGAGTTGTGAGATTTGTAGTGGACCCCATTATACTGCACATTGTGTTGCGACTCCGCAACAAATTGAAGAGATAAAATTCCTAAAGCAGAATAATCTCTACTCTCAAACTTATAATCTAGGGTGGAAGAATCATCCTAACTTCTCCTGGAAAGATCAGAATCAACAACAATACCCACAGCAGCAACAAGCTCCCCAAAAAGCACAATGGGAGATTGCCATTGAGAAGATGGCCGCTCAAAGCTTCCAATTTTAAGAAGAGACAATAAGTAATCTGAGGAACACAGGTGCTTCCATTAAAAATCTTAAAGTTCATATGAGCCAGATAGCACAACAATTAGCAAGTTCTCAGACACCAGGCGCCCTCCCAAGCGCCACAATCTCCAATCCGAAGAATCATGAGAATGTTAATGTTGTTACCGCAGAAAGCCAGGAAGTTGCAGAAGAAGAAGCCAGGCCAACTGAAGAGAAAAGAAAAGAAGCGGTTAAACCTAAGATCAAGTTACCGTACCCCTCAAGAGTGACAAAGAAGGAGACACAAGAAAAAGACTTTGAGAAATTCAGCTCATTGTTCAAAAAGTTAGAGATTAATATGCCCTTCTTTAAATCACTTGAACAAATGCCTCTATACAAGAAATTCATGAAGGATGTCATTGGAAAAAAGAAACCTAGTGGAGAGGAGGTAAAGAGTCTAATTGAGGAGAGTAGTGGGGAATCACAGGGTAGGAGAATTCCAATCAAACGGAAAGATCCTGGTTCTGTATCAATTCCCTGTACCATAAAGGACAGAACTTTTAAGAGAGTCTTGATTGATTTGGGTTCTAGCGTGAGTCTTATGCCCCTCTCAATTTTCAAAAAGCTGGGTATAAAGAAAATAAGTGAAACGGGAACAAATCTGAAGTTTGCCGACCTCACAACCAAACGGTCATATGGGCTAGCAGAAGATATGCTTGTGACCATTGATAACTTCACCTATCCAGTAGACTTTGAGATCATTGATCTACTTGGGGATGAGGAGTCGGCCATCATACTGGGTCGACCCTTCTTGATGACTAGTCGGTGCAATGTGGATATTAAAGCTGGTACTCTAACCTCGAAATATTTTGAGGAGGAAAGAACCTTAAAAGTGTTGGAGCTCGAGAAGCAAGGTCAAGAGGATAGTAATCACCCCTCAGTTTGAATGATCCGAACAGTGGAAAAAAACAAAAGCTTAAATCCACTTCTTGAAAAAGTCTCTGGAATAATCCATCAGGTTGCAGCATCTGAGTCATCTTTTGCACCTAGCAAGACTCCAACATCCAGCCAAGAAGTCAATAAGAGGAAGAAACATCAAAGAAAGAAGAGAAAAAAAACATCAAAGGAAGAATGTTGAAGTTGGATGTAAGTTGAATCATAATGTAGCTCTTAGTCCTGAATCTGACCAGTGCTCTGTTGTGGAAAGGTCAAGCAACAAAAGAAACAAAATGTGTAAGCTGAAATACCCCCCATAGCATTGGGGAGTAACCCGTCGAGCCATGCAATATTAAACGAAGCGCTACGTGGGAGGCAACCCGCGCTTGTCTGATTAATTATTTTCTATTTGCTGTTTGTTTTTGTTTTGGTTGCAGGAAATAATCTGAATCCTACATGTGCAAATGATGATGTAGCAGTGGTGTTGCATTGTCGTCAGCATCCTTAGTAAGGATCTCTGTGAGTGACCTCTCTCACTCTTGTTCGAACACATTGGGGTCAATGTGTAGTTCAAGTTTGGGGGAGGATTTACTGCTTGTAGTTTTTCTTCTTTGTACGGGTCTTGTCTATTTTGTGTGTTGCTTTATGAAAACCACTCTGAATTCTCCCCGAATTAGAACCGTCAAAAAAATTTCTTGTGAACACTGTGATTTTGAGATGGTCAAGAAAGTATATAGAGTTTGAGGGAAGAGGAGTTAGAACTAGGGACATGGGGAAAGTTTGAAAACTTAGGAATGACCCGAACACCCTAGATTCCCCGGAGTAAGAAAACGAGTCCAACGTGTAGATTTGTGCCATAGTACTTGGATTTGAGAAGTATTTCCCGATTAGTTCATACTGATAGTCCGGCATGACTAAAAAGAATTGCATGTATAAGGTTGATTGAGAGAATGACTTAAGGCACCGAAAAAATGAATAATGGCGATAAAGACAACTAGTCCTTCTAAGTTGGGTAACCCTCACCCGGTTACTTAGCCTAACGGCAGTTGAGTCTCAATTATCTTCCCAAGTGGACTAATAAATGCCAATGAGCGAGAAAAAAGAGATAATGCTGCCTAGAAAAACTTTCGATCAATTTTGTACATGTGAGGGAAAACGAAAAAATGCCTTAATCTGATTATCCGAATGAAAGGGTAGAAAATCGAAGAAAAGACTTAAGCCCAAAGCATAGTTGGAGAGGTAACCGAAAGGGGGATGTAGGTCCGTGGTTTTACCGTGATTTGTGTTTGTGTAATACCTTCGTTAACGGACGTTTACCAAGAAAACTAGTTTTCGCCGATCGGAACAAAGGCTCACGTATGAGTATAGACACACCTTACCTTCACAAGTCTTTCATTTGAGATGTATTGTTTGATCAAAAAAATCTTTATGCAAGCTTGTTGCTTGAGGTCAAGCAACGGTTTAAGTTTGGGGGAGTTTGATCGGTGGTTTTCATACGTCATTTCGCTATTTGTTTTAGTTAATATTTTGTCATTGTTTATTTGTTTTACATCTCTTTTACCACATTTTATGCCTTGGTTATGTCTTTTAGTGTTTTCAAGTTCATACAAACGTTCAACAAGAATCGGAGTGAAAAAACGATAAAAATCGCAAGTTTCGAAAAAGTATGAAGTTGGAAGACAGCAGCCTGACACGGCCACCCGTGTCGCCTGACACGGCCTGTATCAGGAGAGTACCTAGAAGAGGCGATGTGGATGACACGGCCTGTGTCAGCATGTCTGGAGCTAACAATAATTTGTGTCAAGTCACTAGGGAGCCAACACGGCCGCCCGTGTCAGCTGACACGGCCCGTGTTGGCTTGGACGCTACATCTTCTGATTTTTGTGGATTTTTCTACCAAGTAACTTCGGAGGGTATTTTAGGCATTTCCTAGTGCTGTTATGTGATTTGTGACTATCTAGGCTAATTTTTGAAGAAGAGAAAGAGACTTTTGATTGTACGAAAGAATTACAGAAGAAAGAATAGAGCTCTGGAGGATTGGAAAATAGGAGATTTTAATGATCGGAAGAAATTGAAGATCAACTTTTATCACCAATTCTTGTAATGTCTTTATTGTGTATTTTGTTTTCTTTGAATATTATGAGTAGCTAAACCCCCCAATGCTAGGAGGTGTCCCTGAATTGTTATGTAATGGACATCTTTTGAATTATTCAATGAGACTTTGCTTTCTTACCTTAATCTTTTGTTATGCAAATTATTTAACACTTTTTCGATCGGATAAATTGGGAACGATTTAAGGTTAGGGATTTGGCCTGAAAAACCAATCTATTGTTTTTGCATAATACATTACGGTAGATATTGCCTAGAAATGGGGATATCCCGTAGTGACTGATAAAAAGCTTGTTAGAACTATCGCTTGATGTTCTTCCTTGACGGATAAGGAATTAGGGTCAAGGGAGAATCTCAAAGGTTTTTCGGTTAACGAATTTAAGAAAAATATTATTGAGGTTCAGTAAAATTAAGGTTTTGAGGCATGTCTCTCTGATAATGATTTAGGGTTCTTACTGAGCAATTCATACACCTTTCCTAACATATTTTCTCATAATTGTTAAAGTCATTTTATTATTCTGCTTATTTTATATTGTCATTATAACTATTGTCAAACCAAACAAAACCCCAAAATTAATTTTTGTTCAATTGAAATAACATCTACACTTACAAATTATACGCAGCCCTCGAGAGATCGATTATGGGGATAACCCCACTTATTACTACATCGGTAAAAATAATACACTTGCTATTTTTCCGATCGTTGACCTTTGAAGATGTTCAGTCTGCCTTGTACTTGTAACACCTCAAAATTTGCCCTCTGTCTTTTAGCGTTAACTGGCTTATGTTTCATTTAATTCTTGCATTATCATTTTTGCATATCATTGTTTCTTTTGGGCATGGGATCAAGGTAGTTTCCAGCAGCTCATAGCATTATCAGTTCCAGTACTATTTTCAGCAGTATTCCGAGCCAAGCAGATAATTTTCAAGGTCTTTTAGAGCTTTTATTTTGTTCATTAGACGTTTTGATAATCAGAAGCTTCAACAGTCATTTTCTGATCAAGCGGTCTGGTATCAGACGTTATTAATTCGATAGGATATTCTGAGGTGTCAGCAAGAATTTGTGTTTCATTCCAGGTGTTACTCAGTAGCAATATCAAATTTTGAGTTTCAAAGGCTTAACGGGTTCAAAACAATTGCCAGAAGTCACTTTTCCAAGTTTCCCTCCAAGAGGCGCCAAAATTCAAAATTTGAACTGAGTAACCGATTACTCACCACGCGTTAACCGGTTACTCCCTTGTTTTTCTGCGCATCCTCAGCAAGTTTGAACTAAGTAACCGGTTACTCACCATGCGTTAACCGGTTACTCTGAGCATAGTTTGAAAAATTAAAATTTGCATCATGTGCTTGGCTTGTGCATGTGTGGGAAGGATCTAGAATTGATTCATTTTCATCATTTTCCCCCCAAAATTCAAATTCCTTCCAACATCTTCCACTCTAATTCCCCACTCTTCTTTCCAAATTCCATTCCTAATCTTCATTCCACTCATTAACCCACACTCCAAACCACATTTGGATTCCTAACCTAGCTTCTATTTAAATCAATTCATTCCAAACCTCACAGAACCTTGATCCATTTTCTGAATTTTCTACACTTCTCACTCCAATTTCCTCTCAACTCTTCTCTCATTTCAAAACCCCTACTCAAAGTTCCTTCATCAAAGTTCAACAATTTTTGCATTGAAATTTGTTGATCTTGGAACTAAACCTTCATCCACTCACCAATTCTTGAAAGGATCTTGGATTTGCTGCTGTTTCATTCTTGATTTTGAGCTTTTGGAGCTGATTTTGGAGGAAGCTTAAAGTAAAACCATCACATTGTTTGGATCTTGAAGTTTCTTACTAGGATCTTGAAGTTTCTTGCATACATCTTGGATTTCTTGCTTGGATTCATCAATTTTCGTTTGCAACAATCACCAAAGCAAATCTCAGCTTTGTAGGTTGGTTTTCTTTAGATCTATACTTGTTTTAGCTTATTTACAACTTATTCGATGGAGATCTTTGGTATTTTTTATTTGCATCCATTTTGCTTGAATTTTATTCATGATGTTGATGATTAATGGATTTAATTGGTGTTTGGTTGTTGTTATTTGATATGAATTTCGTGATTAATTGATTGCATGATCATTTGGATGTTTGGAGAAGTGATTTGCTGCTGAAAAGTGCTTTTGAAACTGGTTTTTTTTACTACTGTCCCAGAGTAATCGGTTACTCACCACGCGTTAACCGGTTACTCCTTTGTATTTTTGCGTAGTTTGTCTGATTTTGAACTAAGTAACCGGTTAACGCCCACAGGTTAACCGGTTACCACTGCTGCAGAATGTGATTTTCTTGCATTTTCTTATTTGTTTAAGATCTTTTGCATGTCTAAACTTCATGGATTAATATGTTGATGATTTGTGGATTATTCTTGAGTTGTTTCACCTCACACCATTGCATGAACACGATTCTTCGACACGTGATTCTTGGTTTTCATCGATGAATGTTTATGTTTGTGTTGTTGATTACTTGATGCGATGAACATGTTGCACACACATTTGAATCATGTTAATTCTTGGTTAATGCTCAACTCGCTGGACATATGATGCATGATTGTTGTTTGTCTCCATGGTTGCTTGTGTATGAGGTTTTTGATCAATGTTTGAATTGTGCAATTTTGTTGAGCATACTTGTTTTGACTTGTTCTTGTGCTTGATGTTGTGCATTCTTTCATGATTGTTTCCAAGAATTATTTACCATGGTGTGTGGTGTGATTGTAATCATGATTGATCAAGGGGTGTGTGATGCTTGATGCTTGCTCGTTATGCCATGTTTGAATTGTTTTCGATTGCATGCTGCCCTATTTTTACAGCTGCTGTTCTGAATTGTTTATGTGCTGTCAATTGCATACACTTGCTGCCTGCTGCCTTTTACATCTATTTTGTGCTGGATATGTGTGCTGTTAAAAGCTGTCTTATTCGTATGCTGGGTTTTTTACTGCTGTGTAGGTGCTGGAGCGCTGTTGTAGCTGTTGTTTTTGGTTTCGTTCTTGTTTTCGATTCGCTTTTGCATGCTAACTTAGGTAGATGTTTCCCTTCTTACCTCGACCTTAGGGCCATCTTTTGCATGACAACATTAGGATAGAATTCCCCTTAGTGTTTTCTTTTCCTTGAGTCTTCTCTTCTCATCTCATAATAATTCTAAGACACTTAATAAATATAATGTATATTGCGCTCGAGCCTTAAGTGTAGGAAATGAAGAACGAGAGGTATCCCCTCCTCTTCTAGAGTGTTTTGCATACGTCCCATTGGGAGCGACCATGCGAAGCATTCGTTCCCGCATGGTAGACTTTGGTGCAATGTAAGTTACGAACTAACTTCAATTCACTTCTGTCTAAAAAACACAAAAACAAACTCAAACATTTTTCATCCTTCGGGATTGTTAAGTTTCAAATCATTTTCAGAAAAGAGCACGTTACTTCCGTCTCGTCGTAAACAGGCACCGACCCTAACTGCCGGACGCGAACTTAACTTTGCTCATAAAAAACACTTACCGACCTTGTTAGGTCGAACTACGATTGCTCTGATTTCCTCCTTCTGGTCCGATTGAGGATACGTAGGCACGAGACACGATGTCTTGGCGAGCAACCTCCCCCCGTTAGTTCGTAGTCGTCCAAACTACGTTGACTCTAACTTTCCCATTGCACGAGGGAATACGTAGGCATAGGACAACGATGTCTTATCGAGTCACTTCTTTTTTCTTTTCTTCGTCGCTTCTCCGTTCTTTTCCGTTCCTGTTTTTTCCCCTTTCCAGTAGCAGCGGAGCTCCAGATGACGACACCCTTTGATCGAGATAACAAGCGTGGATCCCATCGAGTACGATGGACGCGTGGGGGTGCTGATACCTTCCCCTCGCGTAACCGACTCCCAAACCCAGACTATGGTTGCGACGGCCATGTCTTTCCCTCTTAGTTTTTCTTCGATCGTTTCCTTTCCCTGCGTTGGGATAAATAACGTTCAGTGGCGACTCTTCTGTTCTAGTTTTTTGCCAGTTGTTTTTCGCAGTTGCGACAGTAGTCTAAGGATTTGAACAAATGAAAAGAGCACAAGTCATCTTCTATTGGTGAAGGTTTGTCCGTTAAGGGGAAATTTTTGAAGAAAGATGGTAGATTTGAGAAGAAGAAGGGTAAAGTTCTACAAAATTCTTATGGTGGTAATGCTCCTACTATTAAGTGTTATCATTATAAGAAGGAGTGTCATACAAGAAAAGTATGCCCTGATCAACTAAATAATAATGGTGGAAAGAATAATGGTAATGTAGCCAGTGTGCAAGAAGGTTATGAATCATCTGATGTCTTGGTGGTTTCAAGAAATGACTCTAGCAAGGAGTGGATTATGGATTCAGGGTATACTTGGCACATGACTCCAAACAAAGAAGTGTTTGAAGAATTGTGTGATCAAGATGGTGGATCATTGCTGCTGGGAAACAAAAAGGCTTGCAAAATTGCAGGTATTAGATATGTGCTATTCAAGCTCCAATGGTGAGTCAATAAGGCTATTGACTGATGTCAGCTATGTACATTATCTTAAGAGGAATTTGATTTCTCTTGGTGAATTCGACAAGAAAGGATATGTTTTCAAAGGAGAGTAAAGCACCCTAAGGGTAATGAAGGGGTCGAAGGAAGTCTTGAGAGGCGTGAAGAAACAAGGCTTGTATACCCTTGAAGTTGAGGTTGTAAGTGGTTTAACAAATGTGGCATCCAAGAAACCTGCTTTGATGACTGAGCTATGGCACAAGAGACTTGGCCATGTCAGTGAAAGAGGTTTAGTCGAATTGTAAAAAAAAACTGATGGGTGGTGATAAAGTAAAAAAACTGGAGTTTTGTGAACCTTGTGTATTTGGTAAATCCTGTTTACATTCAGGCTGATCTTTGGGGACCTGCAAGGAATTCTTCACACTAAGGTGCAAAGTAGTTTCTATCCATAATTGATGATTACTCCAGAAAGTTATAGGTATTTATCCAGAAGACTAAGGATGAAACTTTTGAAATTTTCAAAAGTTGGAAGAATCTGGTCGAAAACCAAACTACAAGGCATAGAACTACTGTAGGGACTCCCCAACAAAATGGTTTGGCTGAAAGGTTTAATCGAACCATTCTGGAAAGGGTGAGGTGCATGTTGATAAGTGCAGGATTGAAAAAGGTGATTTGAGCATAAGCTATTGTGACTATAACATACTTGATAAATAGGTGTCCCTCGATAGCCTTAGGAATGAAGACACCTGAAGAAGTCTGGTAGGTACATCCACCTATTCTTGACAGACTTAGAGTGTATAATTGTTTAGCCTATGTTCATATTAGGTGTTGAGTCCCTACTTTTGAGATTGGCATTAATTTTGCTAAAACTAACTTAGAAAAAAGATGTTGGACAAGATGTCCTAACATGTTGAACTAACTACAGAATAAGATGTTTGACAAGATGTCCTATCAGGTGGATTCGACATCTTTGTCTGTTACTGTTTTTTTATAACAGGTGTGCCAGGTGTGTTTGGAATATGACTTGATTCCAGGTGGCATCTGAGATTATGGAATCAGAGATTCTGATTCTAAACGGAATATGCAGTTTCCTTGCAAGGAGACATTTTTGGAAACTTGGGATTGAAGAAAGGATTAGGTCGCAAATTCTGAGGAGGAGAATTACTGCGATTTTGGAAGCCCAAGTCCAGCTGTGGTTTGCAATATAAATCGGTTGGAGTTAACCTAGTTTGTTGGTTGATTATTGCAGTTATTTTAGAAGTACTAGGGTTTGTACTTATGTGAGCCTTTCGTGTATTGTGTGAATACTTGAGAAAGACTGTTTATTGAGTTGTAATATTTTCAGTCACTGTTGTGATTGGAAGGGAAATGAGAAGGGTCTCATACCTAGGAGTGTCTTAGGTAGAAATCTAAGAAGGGTAGTTTCTAGGTGCAAAGTTGTAAACGTTGGAGTTTAGCTTAGAACCAATTCTACTTAGTGATTTCATTCTTGGCTTGGTAGCCCCCAGACGTAGGTGTTGTTGATCACCGAACTGGGTTAACAATTTCTGTGTGTTTTTTACATTCTGCAATTAATCTTTGTTCTTCCTTAGATCCTTGTGAGAAGCAGAGATCAAGTGTCGCGACATCCTGTCTAACATCTTCGTGATCTGCTTAACCAAAATTTCATTTGGTATCAGAGTGGGCATTCTGCTCTGTATCTGGGTGAGATTTAGGGATGATACTTTCTGGTACGATGGATAAAGAAGGAGGAATTCTGAATAAACCACCAATACTTGATGGTTCCAATTATGATTATTGGAAAGTTCGCATGGCGGCGTTTATCAAGTCTATGGATGGAAAGGCTTGGAAGTCTGTGGTCAAGGGGTGGGATCCACCAAAGATCAAAGACAAAGATGGGAAGCTCACTGAGGAGCTGAAACCTAAAGAAGATTGGGATGATGAAGATGATAATCTTGCTCAAGGAAACTCCAAAGCCTTGAATGCCTTGTTCAATGGGGTGGATAAGAACATCTTCAGACTCATTAAGAATTGCACTGTTGCAAAGAACGTGTGGGAAATCCTGAAGACTGCTCATGAAGGTACTTCTCGAGTTAAATCTTTAAGACTTCAGTTGCTTACCACCAAGTTTGAGAACTTGAGAATGAGGGAAGATGAAAGTATACATGGCTTTCACATGAACATTGTTGATATCGCTAACACTTCTAGTGACCTTGGAGAGAAAGTTCCTGAATCCAAGTTAGTTCATAAAATTCTTAGGTCTCTTCCCAAGAGATTTGACATGAAGGTGACTGCTATAGAGGAAGCTCAGGACATAGCTACTATGAAAGTTGATGAGCTCATGGGTTCTCTACAAACTTTTGAAATGGGACTGAATGAGAAATCAGAGAAAAAGAAAATCTTAGCCTCGGTGTCAGATCATGATGAAGAAAAGATCAACCCAAATAAAGTAATGTCTAAGGCTGTTGTGCTTCTTGGAAAGCAGTATGGGCAATTGATGAAGAAAATGGAGGGGGTAGCAAGATCGAATGCTAAGCCTCAATCTTTCAAAAACTTTAAAAGAAATGACTTCAGAAGAAACTCTAAGCATGAAGAAAAGGATGACAAGATAAAAGGAATTAAATGCTATGAGTGTGAGGGATATGGGCACATCAGGTATGAGTGTCCTACCTTTCTGAAGAAAGAAAAGAAAGGACTCATTACATCCTGGTCTGAAGATGAGTCTGCAAGTGATGGTGAATCACCTAAACAAGTCTCTGATCTTACAAAAATGTTTAATTCTGATATAGATTCAGAAATTGGAAATCTATCCCATGATGATCTACTAAAATCCTTCAAAGAGGTCTATAAGAGATGCACTAAAATCTGCCAACTAGGAGAAGGACAACACAAGATCATTATGCTTCTTGAGGCTGAAAGAGAAAAACATCTTGATGTCATCTCTGATCTTGAGGAGGAAGTGGTTGTGCTAAAGTTCAAGCTTGAAAGTGTGACCAAGAATGTTAGAATGCTCAACATCAGTTCTGGTATTTTAGATGAAATCCTTCAAGTCGGGAGGAATGCTGGAGATGTCAGAGGACTTGGCTACAATGATCCAGAGTGCAGGCTCAATCCGATCAAAAGAAAACAGACAATGTCAAATAGAATGTCTCAACATCATTATAGACATCAGAGAAGACAAAATTGGAAATGTCATCACTGTGGCAAGTATGGTCACATCAAACGATATTGCTACAAGTTACATGGATATCCCAAAGGGAGGAGTACTGGAAAGAAAAAGAGTTCAAAGAATGAGTCCATGACTCTGGTAGTCCATTCCTATCAAGATGAGTACCCTGAAGAAAGGTGGTACTTTTATAGTGGATGTTCAAGATACATGACTGGTGTCAGGGAATATCCAGTGGATATAAAGCCCTATTCTTCCAACTATGTCACCTTTGGAGATGGATCCAAGGGAAAGATTAGAGGAGTTGGAAAATTAGATCACACTGGGAATCCTAGACTAGATGATGTATTGCTTGTGAGGGGATTGACAACAAATTTGATCAGCATTAGTCAACTTTGTGATCAAGGCCTAAAAGTAAATTTTACCAGATCTGAATGTCAAGTCATGGATGATAAAGGTAGAACTATCATGAAAGGATTTAGATCAAGAAAAAACTATTACGTGTGGACTGCCTCACAGACGGAGAGACTTCAAAAACCATCCCCAGATACGAACATTAGAAGATTAACTGAACTAGCACATATGAGGATGCAACGTCAGACTATAGCAAGGATGGAGAATCTTCTTCAGAAGGTCTTCAGGTTTAAGGAAATGACTGGAAATAGATGCTCTTATGCCATCACAGCAGACTCAGGCCATGAGACAGGAGATAAGAGTGACTATCCTCAAAACATTGGCACTGAAAGTGTTTTGATATGGGATAATGTAAAACCAGATGTCACAACATTCAACTGCGACATCTGGAATTACTCAGGGGTTACAGAAATAAAAAGAAAAATCCTGAAGGACAAATTAGGGTTTTTCTTAATTTGTGGCAAAGGTATACAAGGGTTCGTCTGTTTTGAAAAACATTTTTCTCAAAACCTTCTAAATCATACATATCGTCACTTTGCTCTAATCTTCTCAAACTCACCCACCTTTCCAATTGAAGAACATGTATATTGTGTGAAGATGTCTCAACAACAATCACCAACAAAAGCTATCAAGAAAGACTCAGAAGTGACATCTGAGTCTAGGTCAAAGTCTAAAGAGCTACACGCTGAAGAGGTAATTGATGTTGCTCCGATTACTATCATGCCATGCAAAACGGACAAGCTTCCGATCAAAAGATCCAAAAATATTCCACCAGGTAATCCTTTAAATACCTCTGATGCTTTTGTTAGTCCTAGGAAAGGCATAGAAAAATTCAACACAGATGAAAGGATTGGGAACATAATAGAGAATCTCATAAGCAAGGGGGACAGAGTGAGTATTACTGGAATCACCAGACCTCTTGCACAGATTTTGCCACCCAACTCATCTCAGGATCGGATGTTACTAAGAAGAATGCTGACAAAAAGGGAAATGATTTTGAAATGTCAGAAGGGAATCTGCACACCCTTGCTGACTCTGTGGTTAAAAATGATGGGACAGATGATGAAACATCCTCATTTGCACATGGGGCTTCAGAACAGGCTGATAAAATCATCGATTTGGATAACACGCCCTCTGACAATGAAGTTATTGCTACAAGCCTCTAGCCAAGTGTGTCGGAATGATTAAAAAGAAGAAAAGATAAAGGTGTAGCCATCTCCAATAAACCAAATAAAAGGTCTGCAGTTGGTCCTCATAGGCCCTGGAGCAAGGTTGGTGTTGAAAGCAAGAAAAGGAAGGCAGAGTCTGAAAGTAAATCAGACTATGATGAACAAAGTGTCATAAAGAAACCAGTTTCCAAGAAGACAACAGTCGTACTTCCTAAAGCCCTCACGGACAACATCTCCTTTCATGATGTTGTAAGTGTCAACAAATGGAAGCATGTTTATCATAGAAGAATTGGTTTGGAGAGAGAACTGGGACAGAATGTCCTTAAGTGTGAAGAAGTGATGAACTTGATTAAAGAAGCTGGGTTGTTAAGGACTGCCTCTCATTTTGACTCATGCTATGAACAGCTGGTGAAAGAGTTCGTTGTAAATATTCCAGAAGGATGCAATGATAGAAAAAGTGAGGACTACTTCAAGGTGTATGTCAGGGGAAATGTTGTGACATTTTCTCCTGCTGAGATAAACAAATACCTTGGCAGACCTGAATGCCCTCAGGCTGAAATTAAAGATTCTGATGATCAAATTTGTAGGGAGATTACTGGGAACACTATGAAGAATTGGCCAAGCAAACATAAGTTGTCTGCTGGGAAGCTCGTTACCAAATATGCCATTCTTCATAAAATTGGCTATGTGAATTGGGTTCCTACTAATCACACCTCAACTATTTCAACAGGACTTGGGAAGTTTATTTATGCAATTGGAAAAAGGAAATCCTTTGATTTTGGTGAATATATCTTTGATCAAATTCTGAAACAAGCCACCTCATCTGCTGTTAAATTGCCAATTTGCTTCCCATCACTCATATGTGGAATACTGCTTCAATAATATCCTAATATAATTCTATCTGGTGACACTGCCATGAGGAAAAAGTCGCCTTTGACTTTACATCATAAGCTGTTTGCGGGCAAGCATGCTTCAGGTATTGCCTCTATATCCACTCCAACCTCTGCAGCTACATCCTCAGAAGAGAATATCATTAATCAGCTAAAAGCAACCTGCAAAGAACTTGATGATATGATCAAGACAAACACTTCCAGAAAAGAAAAGCTTGAACAATTGATACAAGTCATGTCTGCTAAGCAGACCAAGGACACTAGAGGCAATGTTGGGAATGCTGAGAAGGGTGATGAGGAAAACCGTGAAGCATAAGAGGAAGATGCTGGAAATGGTTCTGGTGAAAGTGCAGGAGAAAAAGAAGATGACGAGGAGACTGAAGATGACCTCTGAGAGTTGTCTTCTCTTTAATCTTTATTTACTTTATGTTGTTTTTTTTCTTTTAGTTGTGTAAGGGCTAAATGCCCAGGATATTGCTTTTGGTTGTTTTTTCTTTATCTGTTTTATTGGTTTTTGAGTTAGTCTTTCTACCTTTGTCATATTGTGGCTAAAAAGGGGGATAATTACTAACATCACTAACCACTGCTGGTTGTCTACTAACCACTGGGGGGGAGTAGATCTGAACTGATTGAGGGGGAGACATATCCATGTTATGATTCCGCTGCTGCTCTAATGGTGGTCTCCCTGATATGTCTCTGCAGGACAATGAAAGTTAGTTTTAGCCAAAATCTGCCAAAGGGGGAGATTGTTGAGTCCCTGCTTTTGAGGTTGGCATTAATTTTGGTAAAACTAACTTAGCAGAAAGATGTTGGACAAGATGTCCTAACATGTTGAACTAACTGCAGGATAAGATGTTTGACAAGATGTCCTATCAGGTGGATTCAACATCTTTGTCTGTTACTGTTTTTTTATAACAGGTGTGCCAGATGTGTTTGGAATATGACTTGATTCCAGGTGGCATCTGAGATTGTGGAATCAGAGAGTCTGATTCTAAATGGAATATGCGGTTTCCTTGCAAGGAGACATTTTTGGAAACTTGGGATTGAAGAAAGGATTAGGTCGCAAATTCCGAGGAGGAGAATTGCTGTGATTTTGGAAGCCCAAGTCCAGCTGTGATTTGTAATATAAATAGGTTGGAGTTAACCTCGTTTGTTGGTTGATTATTGCAGCTGTTTTAGAAGTACTAGGGTTTGTACTTGTGTGAGCCTCTCGTGTATTGTGTGAATACTTGAGAATGACTGTTTATTGAGTTGTAATATTTTCAGTCATTGTTGTGATTAGAAGGGAATTGAGAAGGGTCTCATACCTAGGAGTGTCTTAGGTATAAATCTAGGAAGGGTAGTTTCTAGGTGCTAAGTTGTAAACGTTGGAGTTTAGCTTAGAACCAATTCTACTTAGTGATTTCATTCCTGGCTTAGTAGCCTCCAGACGTAGGTGTTGTTAATCATCGAACTGGGTTAATAATTTCTGTGTGTTCTTTACATTCTGCAGTTAATATTTGTTCTTCCTTAGATCCTTGTGAGAAGTAGAGATCAAGTGTCGCGACATCCTGTCTGACATCTTCGTGATCTGCTTAACCAGAATTTCATTAACAAGATAAGGTCGAACCTAGAGGTCTGGGATATATGTTCCTTGGATACCCATAAGGAGTTAAAGCTTATAGGTTGTGGTGCCTAGAGCCAGGTCACAAGAGGTGTATCACAAGTCGAGATGTAGTTTTCAATGAAACTGAGATGGCTTTCAAGAAAACTGATGACATTGGTAGAAGTTTGAAGATCTCTGAAGAAGAGCTGGAATAGGAAGAGATTCTTGTGGAGGTGAACATCTTCTCTATACATCACATTAAAAACAAACAATCAAAACCTTTTCCAAATGATTGTTGTAAGTGGCACACTTTTTTATTCAAAATCCAAGCTGGAGTCTTTCTCTTATCCTGGCTAAAATTCATCTTTCATCTAACAGATGTAAGTGGCAAGCCTCTGGATCCTTAACATCCAAGGCAATGTCCCTCTCTTAGCATGAAAGATTCATAAGGAAAAAGTGGCATTGCTCTACACTGAGTTAAAGCTTTCCTCCTTCATGACATCACCCTTATAAAGGAAATCATGGCATTGTTGGATTCTATATAATCCCAGTTAAAGTAGTTTCCCTTATAACCAATTTCTCAACATTTTGTGATGAATAGATGAGATATCTCTCATTTAGAGATGACAAATTCTCTCTCAGTCAAACTTTAGCTTCAATCTTGGACTTTGAACAAGACACAAATACTCACCTTTTAGCTTCAATCTTAGGCATTGAACAAGACACCAAACATCTTTCCTCCCATAGAAATAGGAGGAACTACGATTGCTCTGATTTCCCAAATCTCTTTACGGGAATATGCAGACATAAGATTGTGAAATCTTAGCGAGCACACAAATAAAAAAATTTAGGTCCAGGTACCTTCCAAAAAACAACAGAAAACCCGAAAACAACAAAAACAGTCTCTCAATCATCCCAAAGGAGAAACTTTCCCAATCCACAGCAGATAAACACAAGAAATAAGTTTAAATTAACAGAGAAACTGTAAAGACCATATACAATACATGCCTCAAATCATATATTATACATGAGTTTCACTTTTGGTACTGAAACATAATAAGTTCCTAGTTAACACATTATACACATAAATGCCTCTAATACAAAACACCTAAAAGTCTAAGGCATTATATATACAAGATGTTCCAAAATGATAAAAACTAAGAACTAGATCAAAACAATGATCTCAAAACATAACGCCATAGCGGAAGCCATGCCATCACAAAACCACGATCCGTAAGGAAAGTCAAATAACCTTGTCCTTACCCTTCGCCAAACCTGCAGAACCTGTGATGTAAACAACAACAGTGGGGTGAGATACATCAAATCTCAGTGAGTTCCCTATCTTAAAGTCCTCTCGGCTTTACAAGGTTCTAACAAAGTCCTAACTCATGTCCAAGGGGGAAGGGGAAAGACCATGAGTACACACACACAAGTAACCGCCACGGTGAGCCTGTAAACTCACACTAGTACCGAAGTACCTCTTGAGCCTGTAACTCAAGGATTCACAAGTACCGAAGTACGTTCTGAGTCCGTACACTCAAGAACTCACATATCAATAACCAATACCAAGGTATCCCTTTTTCCCGTACCCTTCTACGTCTAGAAGGCGATCCGAGTCATGGATCCTTGTAGCTACTTGGCATACGATTGGATTCGGGATCACCGGTCCGTACACCGTGATCCGTCACTTCTCACGGCCCGTACACCATCACAAGTCTCTTTACCCGTAGGCTCCAACCGTACTTAACACGGGACTCAAACCTGCCAAGTAGTTGTGTATAACGTTCAGAGGAGGTGCTCGAGTCTCATGAACTACACCGCACAACTGTGGTTATTGATAAACAGAATGCACACGCCTCGGCCTTTTATGCACGAGCGTGGCCACACATGGAACATTCACACTTCCGACACAGTTTTGGTAATAATCCTCACCCTGCCTAGTCCATATTTTAACATGCATACATTGCCAATAATAATTACACACAATTAACAGATAAAAGTCGATAAAACGACACTATTTCAGAAATCCCGACTTAATTAAATCGGCCGACAATCTTAAAACCAAAGTAATAAGAAAGTACATTTTATTATCTTTCCAACGATATCAAAATTGTTCCAATCCGAGTTACGTACAAAAAGTTACGGCATTGTAAACAATCGATCGGAAAAATAAATCACAACAGCAGGATTCTGCAACTCTCCTGGCCGTACGCGTATTGGCATTCCCCGTACGCGTATGCCCAAAAGCTCGCCCAGCCATACGCGTATTGCCCAAGGCCATACGCGTATGGGCAGAGGCATTTTCCCTTGAAATTCCTATTTAAAAGCCCAATACGCGTATTACCATGTCTCATACGCGTATTGCCTTGTCCATACGTGTATCATCCCATTTCCTTCACACCCATACGCGTATTGCCCTACTCAATACGCGTATGGCCCTGCGTGATACGCGTATGGGCAGTTTGAACCCAGAAATTTTCCTGCAGAATCTGTCTGCTACGGGTTGACTCAATTCAACCCCAAAATCCCATTTTCTAGTCTAAAATTCATCAAAACATGTTATAACATAACAATCAGTATAAACATACAATCACACATTGCATTTAGCAGTTAGATTCATGAATTTCATGCAAAATTAATCAATTTCCACAATTCCAATCTAACTCTAACTAAATAAAACTCTACCCTAAAGAGTCTAACTAGAACCCACCTGGATTACTAGACGAGGAGGTTGATACTGAGACGATTGAACGAAAAACAGATGAATTGATGATGATTCTTGAGCTCTTGGACAATTTTCTCTTCTTCCACTTCCTTTTCCTTTCTTTCTTTCCTTTTTCCTCTTTTCCTTCTTTCCTAGCTTTTGTTTGTTTCCAAATGAAATGGAAGGGAAATAGATAGTATAGAAAACTATCATTTATTAGTAACACTACTAAATGTCCAAAATTAGCTCAAATACATCAAATTATAAAAACTCAACGTTAACTACTATTAATTTAATCGACTCTGAGTTCGTCAGTTTACTCTAATTATTTTATCAAATAATTACTCAGAGTACTCCGGAACCCAGTTGATCATAATAATATTAACTAGAGCGTTTATAATTTTACGGGGTATTACATCCTCCCCCCCTTAAATAGAAATTCGTCCTCGAATTTAGAATATTACCTGAACAGATGCGGATAAGAATCTCGCATTTCCGATTCTAGTTCCCAAGTAGCATCGCCCGGATGCGTCATATCCCATTGCACCTTAACAAGTGGAATATCTTTGTTCCTTAACACTTTTGTTTCCCTTCCCACAATACAACTCGGTTGTGGTTCAAAAGTCAAATCCGATTCAATTTCCACTGATTCGGGTAGAATTGGCTGAAGAGGATCAGGAATAAACTTACGGAGCTGAGATACGTGAAAAACGTCATGCATCTCGGATAGAGAGGGTGGTAAGGCTAATCTATAAGCAACTTCACCAATCCTTTCTAAAATCTGATACGGTCCCACGTATTTCGGACTTAACTTTCGCGACTTAAACGGTCCTTTCAATCTCAATCTCGGAGTAACTTTCAGAAATACATGGTCACCTTCCTCAAATTCCAAAGGTCTCATACGATTGTCCGCATAACTCTTTTGACGATCTTGTGCTTGTTTAACCTTCTCGCGGATCATTCGAATCTTTTCCGTAGTCTCTTGAATAATCCCGGGTCCCAAAATCCTATCTTCACCAATTTCAGCCCAACATAAAGGTGTCCTACACTTTCTCCCATACAACGCTTCATACGGAGCCATACCGATACTCGCATGGTAACTATTGTTATAGGAAAACTCAATTAACGGCAAAAGTTCCTTCCAATTCCCTCTACTCTCTAGCACACAAGCTCTTAACATATCCTCCATCGTTTGTATTGTTCGTTCAGTCCGACCATCCGTTTGAGGATGATTCGACGTGCTCAAACACAAATTCGTACCCATGGCTTGTTGGAACACTTTCCAAAATCTCGAAGTAAACTTCGGATCTCTATCGGACACAATACTAGAAGGAATACCATGCAATCTCACAATCTCAGCAATAAACAACCTTGCAAGATGACTTACCTTATGGGTAGTCTTTACGGCTAAGAAGTGTGCAGATTTCGTTAGTCGATCAACAATTACCCAAATAGAATCATACCCACCTTGGGTACGGGGTAAACCCACTGCAAAATCCATGGAAATACTATCCCACTTCCAAACTGGAATATCCAAAGGTTGTAACAAACCGCCCGGTCTTTGGTGTTCAATCTTCACCTGTTGACATACTGCACATTCTGACACATATTCCGCTATATCCTTTTTCATCCCGGACCACCAATAATCCTTCTTTAAATCCTGATGCATCTTCGAAGAACCAGGATGTATCGTAAAAGTACCCTTATGAGCTTCGTCTAAAATCTTCCTTTTCAATGCCTCATCCTTCGGAACACAAATCCTTTGATTAAACAGAACAATCCCATCTGTCGCTCGTGTAAAACCCGGCTGAAGTAACAACTCTTGTAACTCTCCCTCTAACAATTGTGCCCGTTGAATCTCAACTCTCAAAGTAGAATTGACATTCAAATTTCCCATAATCACACCATTCGGAGTCCACACAACTGGAGATTAAGATCTCTAAACTTTTCCAACAATGAATACTCTAAAATCATCAATTCCGCACTATGAACCATTTTCCGACTTAAAGCATCCGCTACTTTATTCGCCTTTCCTGGATGATACTTCAATTCTAAGTCATAATCCTTTAAGTACTCCATCCACCTTGTTTGTCGCATACTCAACTCCTTTTGATCAAACAAATACTTCAAACTTTTGTGGTCACTGAACATTTCAAAACGTACACCATATAAATAATGACGCCACACCTTCGGTGCAAAAACCACTGCAGCTAGTTCCAAATCATGAGTCGGATAATTCTTCTCATGAACTTTTAACTGTCGAGAAGCATAAGCTACCACTTGACCACCTTGCATCAGAACACCCCCTAATCCCATCTTAGAAGCATCACAGAAAACTTCATAAGAGTTGTTAGGATCAGGAATAATCAATACTGGAGCACTCGTCAAACTTTCCTTCAAATGCATAAAACTTTGTTCGCAACCTGAATCCCATTCAAAAATAACATCCTTCCGAGTAAGTTTCGTCATTGGTAAGGCCAATTGAGAAAAGCCCTTAATAAACCTTCTATAGTAACCGGCCAATCCCAAGAAACTTCTAACTTCTGAAACATTTCTCGGTCTCTCCCAATTAATCACTGCTTCTACCTTCGAAGGATCCACTGCCACACCACCTCGAGATATCACATGTCCAAGAAAATTAACTTCCGACATCCAAAACTCACACTTGCTCAACTTAGCAAACAATTGCTTCTCTTGCAAGACCGATAAGACAATCCTCAGATGTTCTCCGTGCTCTTGTGGAGTACGAGAATAAATAAGAATGTCGTCAATAAAGATTACCACAAATTGGTCCAAGTAAGCCTGAAATATACGGTTCATGTAATCCATGAAAACAGCTGGAGCATTAGTCACACCGAAAGGCATCACTAAGAATTCATAATGACCATAACGTGTCCTAAATGCAGTCTTTGGCACATCGGAACTCTTCACTCGAATCTGATGATAACCCGACCGTAAATCAATCTTCGAGAACACACAGGCTCCTTTCAATTGATCTAACAAGTCGTCTATCCTTGGTAAGGGATACTTGTTCTTAATGGTAACTTTATTCAACTTACGATAATCAATGCACAAACGCATACCCCCATCTTTCTTCTTTACCAATAACACTGGAGCTCCCCACGGTGAAACACTAGGCCTAACGAAATGCTTAGACATCAAGTCCTCTAATTGGTCCTTTAATTCTCTTAATTCAAGCGGTGTCATCCGATACGGAGAAACGGATATAGGAGCCGTTCCCGGTATCAGGTCAATAGAGAACTCAACTTCTCTCTCCGGAGGAAGAGAAGAAACATCCTCAGGAAACACTTCAGGAAACTCACACACTATTGGAATACTCAGAACTTGCTGTTCACTACTTCCTTCCTTAGTAAGAACCAATAAAACAGATTTCTCTTTCTCAAACAAGAAATTTACCATTCCCACCGTACCTTCTAAAATCGTTGATAATACATCTTTCGGAGTAGTCTCAGCAGATGGAATAATAATTAGCTTCTCCTCACAACCGATAAAAAAACCGAATTAGCTGAAAGCCAGTCCATTCCCAGAACAACATCCACTTTCTTGAGCGGCAGACAAATAAGATCAATCTGGAAGACTCTTTCGTTCACCGACAACACACAATTTTCACACATCAGGGGTGTTTCAACCATTTCATCCATGGCAGTAGTAACCACCATAGGAGGAAATAAAGGAATAGTTTGCAACCCAAGTCGCTTCACGCATCTTAAAGACACAAAAGAATGTGTAGCCCCACAGTCAAATAAAACAAAACAAGGTTGACCATTAACAAAACACGTACCCGCAATCAAGGAATTATCACCCTTGGCTTTCCTTGCATCCAGAGTATATACTCGACCCGTAGTCTTCCCTTGTGCCTGATTCCTACTCTGAGGACAATCTCTCGCTACATGACCCATCTTGTTACACTGATAACACCGTATCCCATCCGAATAGCACCTACCAAAATGACTCCTCCCACAAGTGCGACATACCGGAGGCACACTAGTTCTAGAGCCCTGTACTTGCTTCCCTTTGGAAGACTGTTGCCTTTGCCTAAACTGTTGATTCGACCTTCCACGGTCACCTTGAGTTACCCTGTTCAAATCCACCTCCATTTGTATCTTTTTCAAGCTATTTTCCGCCACATAACATTGTCTTAACATCTCAGCATAAGTAGCAAATTCCCGTTGAGACACGCTGTGTGAAATCTCAGCCCTTAACCCAAACAGAAACTGATCTATCTTCCACCTCTCATCAGGAGCATACATGGCCTGTCTAGAATAGTCAGCCATGATCTCAAATTGTTCCGCATAAGAAGCCACTGATAAATTTCCCTGTCTCAACTGTTGGAACTCAAACTCCTTTTGAGACCTTAAAGAACTCGGAAAATATTTCTCCATAAAGATTACCTTAAACTGTTCCCACACTTTCGGCACTTCCTGAGTTGTCATCAAGGCTGAAGCGCTCTCCCACCACCTCATGGCAGGACCCTTCAACTAGTGAGAAGCAAAGACCACCTTATTCTCCTCACTGCAATGAACTATAAGAAAAATCCGTTCCATTCCTGTTATCCATTCGTGTGCCTTCACCGGATCTAGCCCTCCTTGAAACTCCGGAGGATTCATACGAACAAATTCCCTGTAGGTTCCTCCCGTAACTTCCGGAACAACCACTGGAGGATGCAGACCATCAGCCATTTGTTGCATCATCCCTTGCATGAACTGATTCTGCTGTTGCTGCATCTGTTGCATAAATTGGTACAGCGGGGCATTCCCTTCAACATCTTGTGGAACTGTCCCAGCTGGAGTAGTTCTTGGTCTTCCACGGTTGTTTCTGCGTCTATCAGCCATGTTCCTGAATTCCATATCAATAGGATTAAGTTGATCAGACTCAATACCATAAATATAACAGACAAGACCCATGGCGACACGCCGCATATGAAACGGAAAGAAACACTTATTCTATTTCATGGCTAGGTCGAGGATACGACCTGCTCTGATACCAACTGTAAAGACCATATACAATACATGCCTCAAATCATATATTATACATGAGTTTCACTTTTGGTACTGAAACATAATAAGTTCCTAGTTAACACATTATACACATAAATGCCTCTAATACAAAACACCTAAAAGTCTAAGGCATTATATATACAAGATGTTCCAAAATGATAAAAACTAAGAACTAAATCAAAACAATGATCTCAAAACATAACGCCATAGCGGAAGCCATGCCATCACAAAACCACGATCCGTAAGGAAAGTCAAATAACCTTGTCCTTACCCTTCGCCAAACCTGCAGAACCTGTGATGTAAACAACAACAGTGGGGTGAGATACATCAAATCTCAGTGAGTTCCCTATCTTAAAGTCCTCTCGGCTTTACAAGGTTCTAACAAAGTCCTAACTCATGTCCAAGGGGGAAGGGGAAAGACCATGAGTACACACACACAAGTAACCGCCACGGTGAGCCTATAAACTCACACTAGTACCGAAGTACCTCTTGAGCCTGTAACTCAAGGATTCACAAGTACCGAAGTACGTTCTGAGTCCGTACACTCAAGAACTCACATATCAATAACCAATACCAAGGTATCCCTTTTTCCCGTACCCTTCTACGTCTAGAAGGCGATCCGAGTCATGGATCCTTGTAGCTACTTGGCATACGATTGGATTCGGGATCACCGGTCCGTACACCGTGATCCGTCACTTCTCACGGCCCGTACACCGTCACAAGTCTCTTTACCCGTAGGCTCCAACCGTACTTAACACGGGACTCAAACCTGCCAAGTAGTTGTGTATAACGTTCAGAGGAGGTGCTCGAGTCTCATGAACTACACCGCACAACTGTGGTTATTGATAAACAGAATGCACACGCCTCGGCCTTTCATGCACGAGCGTGGCCACACATGGAACATTCACACTTCCGACACAGTTTTGGTAATAATCCTCACCCTGCCTAGTCCATATTTTAACATGCATACATTGCCAATAATAATTACACACAATTAACAGATAAAAGTCGATAAAACGACACTATTTCAGAAATCCCGACTTAATTAAATCGGCCGACAATCTTAAAACCAAAGTAATAAGAAAGTACATTTTATTATCTTTCCAACGATATCAAAATTGTTCCAATCCGAGTTACGTACAAAAAGTTACGGCATTGTAAACAATCGATCGGAAAAATAAATCACAACAGCAGGATTCTGCAACTCTCCTGGCCGTACGCGTATTGGCATTCCCCGTACGCGTATGCCCAAAAGCTCGCCCAGCCATACGCGTATTGCCCAAGGCCATACGCGTATGGGCAGAGGCATTTTCCCTTGAAATTCCTATTTAAAAGCCCAATACGCGTATTACCATGTCTCATACGCGTATTGCCTTGTCCATACGCGTATCATCCCATTTCCTTCACACCCATACGCGTATTGCCCTACTCAATACGCGTATGGCCCTGCGTGATACGCGTATGGGCAGTTTGAACCCAGAAATTTTCCTGCAGAATCTGTCTGCTACGGGTTGACTCAATTCAACCCCAAAATCCCATTTTCCAGTCTAAAATTCATCAAAACATGTTATAACATAACAATCAGTATAAACATACAATCACACATTGCATTTAGCAGTTAGATTCATGAATTTCATGCAAAATTAATCAATTTCCACAATTCCAATCTAACTCTAACTAAATAAAACTCTACCCTAAAGAGTCTAACTAGAACCCACCTGGATTACTAGACGAGGAGGTTGATACTGAGACGATTGAACGAAAAACAGATGAATTGATGATGATTCTTGAGCTCTTGGACAATTTTCTCTTCTTCCACTTCCTTTTCCTTTCTTTCTTTCCTTTTTCCTCTTTTCCTTCTTTCCTAGCTTTTGTTTGTTTCCAAATGAAATGGAAGGGAAATAGATAGTATAGAAAACTATCATTTATTAGTAACACTACTAAATGTCCAAAATTAGCTCAAATACATCAAATTATAAAAACTCAACGTTAACTACTATTAATTTAATCGACTCTGAGTTCGTCAGTTTACTCTAATTATTTTATCAAATAATTACTCAGAGTACTCCGGAACCCAGTTGATCATAATAATATTAACTAGAGCGTTTATAATTTTACGGGGTATTACAGAAACATGCAATAAAAGGCATATGGATAACCATACATACACTGGGTGTTGATAGCTTCCCTTTGTATAGCCCGACCCCGATCCCCGATCTCTTAACATTTGTTAAAGAAAACATTTGCGTGCAAGGTTAGTTTTAGATATCTTCCCTTTCCTTTCTAGCTTCATAGGATAAATAAGAAATCAGAAAGTAGCACCCAATTCCAACATTGCGGTAAGGTGGTCGCGTCACCGACAAAAATCGCACGCTAGACTAAGAATCCAGTATTACATAGAAGAAGCAAACACATTAATACCAAGTACCATTTTTCGCGCAATCATGTTCCAAATGGAGTACTTGAAGTTGTTCATGTCAACACTTAAGAGCAACTTGCAGATGTATTGACAAGGACAATCAAAATTGAACACTTTATTAATTTGAAGGATGTAATTGGTGTTGTTCATTTTTAACTTGAATATGAATTAATGGATAATGATGAATGTAATTCAACATTCAAGATTGTTTAGTTTTCATTTTATTTGTATTTGAGTTTCATTTGCATTTGAATTTGGTTTGAATTTATTTGCATTTTATTTTTGTCAAATAATTTAGTGACTAAAATTCATCTTTTAAAAAAGTGAAATGTCGTAAATTTAAACTGCATTAATAATTATTTTGCCAGGCCACAACCTTTTCTAAAAAGTAAAAAAAGAAACAGTAATTTCCTAACTTTTAAAGATTCCTTTAAACCAAAATAGCTTCAAAGAGATTTAAGCTCAACAACACCGTTTCAAATTATAAATATTTTTTTTTTAATTTATTAAATAATTAATATATTTGATATATAGATCAAATATATAATTATTCAATAATTTTAAAAAATTAAATTTGTTTATAATATGATTAGGAGAAAAAGGGAGTACATGTATAAGAAAGACACACAACCAACTAGATTATAATTTTTTATAAAAACAAACTTAATACATATCATTAATCAAAAAATGTTCAAGAGTGGAATTAAACATATTACGTCTAGGTTAAGAATTGGCCGCCCTAATAAGAGAATAGGCAATCATATTCACTAGACGTCTAAAGAACTTTACCTCAAAATTTAGGTTAACAAATAACAAAGCTTTTTAAAAAATTAATAATAAGATAAAACTTAGAGTCATCTTTATGATTTAAGTGAATGACTTGAACTACTAATTGAAAATCACTTTCGAAAACCACCACTTTTTTCATATGCAAATCAATGACTTCATGGATTGTTTCTTTTAGAACCAAAACTTCAATTTCATACACGGACATAATTCTAGAGTCCCAATTCACACTTGCAAAAATGAAACTCCCAATGTGATCACACACACCAACCTCTATTAAAAGTGCCATTATAATTATTAAACGTCAATTCCGCGTCGATAGGCAAAAAAAAAAAAACCTTCCATAGGCAAACTCTAATTAGTAGGGTGTGTTTGTTTGAAGTTATAAAAAATCATTCCTTAGAATCATATTGCTTGGATTAATATTCCTAAGAATAATATTTCCACTTATGTGTTTGGATAAAAAATATATTTCCTAGAAATGATTACATATTTATTTAATTTAAAAATTAAAAATAATAATATGTGAGTAGTAGTGAGAAGTTATAAAAAGTTGAATTTATTCCCATGAGAATGTTGAATTCCCACCCTTTATACATGAGAATAAATATGACAAAAATTATGTGCAAACAACATTTTTTGGAATAAAAAGTACCCGAAAATAATTTTTAAAAACTTGAACTTGAAACAAACATAAGATTGTTGTATTTCCAATGTCACATTCACGAGAATGTAATTTCAATCCTTGAAACAAACACACCCGTAGGGAAATGATTATTAACCCGAACAAGGTTATTTTTTTGGCCATAAGCCAAGGTAGGATTTAAAATCTAAAAAATGGAGATCTTTTAGTGATTTATCACCGAGCCATTTATAATAAATAATTCAATGTAAATATATCGTATTGTCAATTTACTTTTACATATATTCATTTGTAATAAATTATGTAAATATGAATAATAATAATAATAATAATTTATTTCATATATTTTAAATAATGTAATATTAATAATTTATTTTATATACTTAAAATAAATTATACAATTTGTAATACTAATAATTTATTTCATTATTTTAAATAAATTTTATAAATATATAATATTATTAATTTATATAATACTATTTAGATGACCAATGATCCAAACTATATATTATATATTGATCTAATTAATTAAATATATAATTTATAATTTATTTCTTTGAAAAAACAAAACTATGCTAATAATAGGAATAAGACAACGCACAGATCAACTTTGATCATGCCAAACTTAAAACCTGTACCGCATTGTGCAAAGAAACACCAAAACTACACCCATCATTCACCAAGTAATCTATGTTAGCAATTCAAGCATGCACCAATAAGAGTATGCATTCTAACGCCTGTAGCCGCAACAGAGAAGATAAATGCTTGTTTGGCGCAACAAATAGAAAGCTACAAACTATAAACTGAAGTATGGACAGAGACTATAAACTGAAGTGCTACAAACTATAAACTGAAGTATGGACAGAGACTATAAACTGAAGTATGGACACAGACACGGCGGACACAACGCTAACACAGTAATAGTTTGAAAAAATAATAAATTAAACGTGATCATAAATGTAGGTGCACAATAAATAGAAAGCTACAAACTATAAACTAAGAAGTATGGACACAGACACGACGGACACAACGGCAACACAGTAATAATTTGAAAAATAATAAATTAAACGTGGACACAACGCCAACCATAAATAGTTTGAAAAAATAATAAATTAAACGTGATCAATAAATTAAACGTGATCACAAGTGTCGGTGCCCAACAAATAGAAAACTACAAACTATAAACTAAGAAGTATGGACCCAGACACGGCGGACACAACGCCAACACAATAATAATTTGAAAAAATAATAAATTAAACGTGATCACAAGTGTCGGTGCCCAACAAATAGAAAACTACAAACTATAAACTAAGAAGTATGGACCCAGACACGGCGGACACAACGCCAACACAATAATAATTTGAAAAAATAATAAATTAAACGTGATCACAAGTGTTGGTGTCCGACCCTGACATGGGCACACTTTTTTTCAGAGGTTAAGTGCTACAAAGATGCAAAATGTTGTTCCATGTTGGAATGTGATTCCTATAACCTCATGTTAACCCTTCTGGGGACTATTACATTATAACATAACAGCTTGCAAACAGCAAAAACATGTCCTGAAAAAGCCTCAGCGACACTGAAAATATCTAAACAAGTAAACAGCAAAAACATGTGGCTCCATTTGCATTATTGGTAAAATTTATTCTGAAACATCATCATCTACATGCTTATGCTGAACAGAAATTGGTTTTTACCCAAACATTGGAACCAAAGACATTGAGAAACAATTATTTCCTCCTAACACCATACATACATGGATTCTATTCAAAATGTATAACCAAAAGGAATAACATTTTATGAATCTTATTACATCATTCACAACCAGTTATTTATCATGTATTCACTCTAACAAAGTCCCAGCATTTCGACTCATTGGATTATTCATCAAAATTCTCCCAAATGACATGGGGGAAAGAAAGTTCGCCTGGGGAGATTTACAGGGGGGAGATTTACACCAAAATTTGGCTGCAGATCATACTCACCACCCCAAAATGGAGGCATTCCAAAAGGAATAGGACGTCTTCTCCTTTTAAAGTATCTCAAAAAACCAGACCGAGGATTTCGAAAAGGTAGCGGTGGTTGTTCTGATTGCTTCTTCGATGCCCGATAATGTGCAAACAAGTTCTTAAAAAACTTCATACCATTCATCCTATGTCCAAACTCCTCTTCAAACTTTTTCCTCCATAACTCATCATTCGACGCAAGGTATGACAACTCTGAACAAGTGCAACACACTTTGGCCAAATCATCACCCGAAAGATACTCAAATATCAGAAGCTTAAGTTCCATCGGAAGTCGCATAAAACAAGGTGGAAGATCCAATCCAGCTTTATCACAAAGATCAATCAAAAGTGGCAATGCAAGTTTATCTTTCACTATCTTCCACAATTCAAAAACTTCATCATCACCACCACCATCACCATCACTAACATTAACACTAGCACTAGGTTCAGAATTTGCCAGCATCAACTCTAAAGGCTTAGCAAATCTAAATTTATCTAAATAAACCCTATGAACCCTAGAGCCAACATCATCACACAACGAACCATAAACATTCACAAAATTCCCTAAAGTTTGAATTTTTAAATCCACAGCATGAGATAAACCTTTAGAAACAATCTCAGGAAGAGTATACCTCAAAGATATCATTGAAGAAGAAGATACCTCATCAATAGCCTTACCCGAGTCTCGTTCAACACGAACAAACCCAGACTCGAGAATAACAGCATGAACCGCGAACACCAAAAGTTTGAAATCACTAACATCATCGCCAAGCGCTTCTCTAAGAATCTTTTTCATAAAATCAGGTTCGGGATTGCTCTTCTCCACCAACGCCACGGTTTCGTCGGTCACATCCACCATTTCTAGGGTTTGCACTTCGGCGGGCTTTTCTACCAAAGTCGGAGGCTTTTCTGCGGCGGGTTTGTGGGGGAGGGTTTCGCGGGAGAAGGCGTTGGGATTGAAAGTGTAGAAGATGAGGTCGCCGGCGGCGATGCCGAGTGAGTGGAGGGAATCGGTCGGAGAAGAAGCGTCGATTTCGTCTTTTCTGTTGAGAGAAAGATGAAGAGAAGAAGAGGAAGAAGAAGGAGAAGGGATTACGGTAGAAATTGTGTATTTGAGTTGTTGAAGAGAACATGGATCGGGAACTTCGATTTTTAGGGTTTCTTTGGATTCGAATGATCTGAGTCTGAGTTTCATGGTGTCTTGATTTGATTTGGATTTTTGTGTTCTCTGGGTAAATTCTTTGTCTGAAAGTTGTTAGATGCTGATAGTGGTGTATTTATAATTAGAAATGGAAATAAGTCGGTCGAATCATAAGGCTATGAAATTGTTCACTGTTCATTCACAGCACGCCAACAGCAAAATGTAAATTATCTAGAGTACAAGAAAATAATATGTTTTGGAAAAGTCTCATTTATCCTTACTTTGTTACACTATCTATATACTAGCGTCCAGACGGACACGTTTTTATAATGCGCAAGCGGATAAAAATATTAACGGCATTTTTTTAATATTTATTTTTTATTTTAGTTTAAAATATTTTAAAAATAATAAAAAAAATTGAATGAAATAAGTGTACAAACCACCATAAAACGGTTAGTAAAAGAGAAGTTAATATTTTTAAAATAAAAACTGAAAAGGGCACAATTGGAACAAAAATAAGCTACACCAAAACCAAGTTTTCCCTTTATATATGTTATAGATTATTGATATTTTAATTTATTTTTCTCTTTTTTTCAATTAATTTTGATTTAGGGTTTGAAATGAACGGATTTTTCAATTATTTAATACTTTTCACGTTTTTTTTTCACTTTTCAATTTAATATTAACTTCTGTCAAATCAATCAATTATTTTTCGTTTCCAATATTATTTTTTTACACAAGAGTCATTGGACGGACTTTTCAATTTCTTAACAGTTTGCACGTTTTTTTTCTCCACTTTTCAATATATGTTTTTACAAATTCAATACTAACTTCTCTCAAATCTATTTTTCATTTTCAATGTTTTTTTTTTTTCATAATAGTCCCACAAACAAAACGAAGTCTGATTTCTCTCATCCATCAAACCACAAAACCTTTTCTCTTTTCATGTCTCACAACGATTATGGTTCTCTTTAAACATCATCTCTATTATATGTGGAAACAATAACCTGAATTAATTTTTTTTTTGCAAAACCCATATATTATTTATGATTCTCTATTTATGGTTATCTGATATGTGTAACATGATTCAATTTTTTTTTGCAAAATCCATATATTATTTATGCTTCTCTGATATGTGGAAACAATAACCTAATTCAATTTTTTTTTTTTTTGCAAAACCCATATATTATTTATGGTTAAACCAAGTGAAACTCTCTAAATCACTTTTTGCTTTTGCAAACTTAATAATATTTTTCATCTATGTGTGTTTTACAGTGAAAAGAGAGACAATTATCTCTCAATCTCCATCTCTCATCTTCCTTCTTCATCTTCTTTCATTTTCATTTTCTCTCTTGTGTCATTTTCTTTCTTCTTATCTTTACCTTTTGATCTTTACTTTTAGGTTTAAATCTAGAAAAATAATTTGTGAAAAGCTTGTAGATTTAAAAATTGAAAATGGATTCAAAGAAAAAGCAAACAAATTTTCGCAATTGTATTTTATCTTGGCAAGTTACCAAGTTTTAATTTTTTTAAGTATAATTTTTTTTTGATGTCATTGAACTTTGGAATATTTTTATCAAAATGATTCATAATACACTGAGTTTAAAATTTTAATCAGTTTGTTTACAGGATTTGAAAATAAGATAAAAAGAAAGATCACCTCTTAGATATGGGAGATTAGAGGTGTGTTTGGTTCGGAGTAGATGGAGGATAGGGGAGGGAAAAATTTTAATTAAATATGTTTGGTTCAAATTTTAGGAGGGGAGGGGAGGGGAGCAAAATCCCTCCAAAACACATTTTTTACTTCCCTCCGAATTGAGGAGATTTGGAGGGGAGGGGAGGGAAAGTGAGTTTTGATAATTAAAAAATTATTATATTTACTAAAATATCCTCAATTTGATTTTATTATTTGGAAATTATTCGTTTTTTTCGTGTTACTTTTCCTCTTTTATGTGATTTTTTCGATTGCTTCCATCAATTTATTATAATTATTCTCCAACTTCAAATTATTTTATAGTTTTTTACTTAATATAAATCATAATCATTATACTTTTTATTTGTTTTTTTATAAAAAAGAAAATTATGTTTAGTTATATTCGTTTTTTTCTTCTAATTTTATTATGAATCATATCATATTTTCTTTTATATCAAATTTTAAATCATTTATTTTATTAAACATTTTAAACTATTATTATTTAATAATAATTTATTTTATGTATTTGTTTTGTTAGATGATTCATCACGATTTAAACGCTGTTATCATCATATAGTTTAATTTATGTTGGAGAGTTATAATCTGAATCAAATGTACTCAATTTTTTAATGTTATGGGATAAATAAATAATTTTTAGTCAATCTCCCCCTCCTGAACCAAACACATTTTTAATTAAAACCCCTCTCTTCCCCTCCCCTCCCTTATTTTGAACCAAACACTTATCTGATTAAAAAAATACCTCACCTCCCCTCCCCGCCCCTTCCCTCTATTAAAATCCCTCCCTTCCCTTCCCCTCATTTGAACTAAACAGACCCTAGAAGTTTATAAGAGAATTCAGAGTATGAAAAATAGAACTAGGTAAACATTTTCTTCTATATATTAAAATACTTTTCAAGAATTTTTTATTTTGTTTTTTATGTTAAAATTAATAAATTTTTGGTATTGACTTTTAAATATCTTATCCTCCTTAGTCTAATTATTTTTTTTTTTGTAAATATTACAATAGATATAATGCAAGCTTAAAGAAACATCTTAATGTTAAATTTAAAAGAAAAAAGGCAAAAGTATGGAGGAGCATCCGGACGAGTTTTATAGTATTTTGATATTTAAAATGAATTTTATAAAAATATTTACATCAATATTAGTATTTTTTTTCTTCTCTTTTTTATGTTGAAAAACTTCACTATTTTTATTATGTTACATTAGATATGTTTATTGTTATTTTGCGTCTTATTTTTTTTAGTGATTTCAATTTGATTTAGGATTCAAACTTTTAGTAAATATGTTTTCTAATATTTTTACTAATAGTGTTCTTCTCTTTATTAAGTTGGATCATGAAGATAAAATAAGCTTTATGTCAAGTTAGATCATAGAGGTAGAACAAGAAGCATAGACACTTGAGGAGAGAAAGAGTATAAGTAAAATGTGTTTTGTGTGCGGTAAAAAAAAAAAGTTAATTTTAAATTGAAAAATGTATATAATTATGATTATTGATAAAATAAAATAAAAATATATATTTTTGGGCAGAGTGTGTTTTCACAGTAACTAGCGGGATATCCGTGCTACCGCACGGGTCCTGTCTGTATTCACACGCTACGTTATAAAACATCACTTGTCAATCCTGACATTTTTTTTCAGACTTTAAATTTTTTACAGCGTAACCAATTTAATAGGTTAATAAATTCAACAACAATATATTTAAAAATATATAGTAATATCATTCAATAATTAAGACTTCCTACCTATGATATTCAAAAATATATAGTAATATCATTCAATACACAATATTTGACTTGAACATCGTACTTCATCGTTGCAACAATAATAAGTTCCTGATAAAAAATTTCATTCCTACAATAACCTGAATAAATATATCAAACTTAATTCAACGTATGGAAAAATAAAAATAAAATGATCAGTCTATAGTTGATATCTCATAGATTTAAAATATAAAAGATGCACATTAAAATGATCAGTCTACCGTTGATATCTCATAGATACGTTCACATCTACCCGTAAATATTCACATGGTTTCAAATATCTACTAATATTATGCACCAACTTTTAAGTATTGATCTGTTTTTATAAAAAATCGTGCAACCATTTTTCTAACTTCAATTATATAAAATAATATAAAAAAGAAAGATATAAAAGATGGACATTAAAATGATCAATCTACAACTGGTATCTCATAGATACATTCACATCTACCCGTGTATCAACATGTAGACTTTTCTCATTTATAAGCGTGTTGAACCCGTATGTCAATTTATAAAAAATATTTGTAATTTATTTCTGTTTATAAAAATAATTTTATCAATAGTTGAATTTTTTCCGTTTATTAAAATATTTATAACTTATTTTCGTTTATAATATATGATTGTAACTTATTCCTGTTTATATAAAATAATTGTATCGACAGGTAAACTTTTTCCCGTTTATAAGTTTTCTAGTACCTGTATCCATTTATAAAATTATTTTTAACTTATTTCTATTCAAAATCCTGTTTTATGAGCATGAATTTAACTTTAATGCTTTTAATTATAGTATTCATTTTTTAATCTATAACTATATATAAAGAGGATATGATATTTTGGGCTGGCCTATTTTCATTCCCATTATACCCTTTAAAATATAATTTATTTAATTTTAAAAAATTAAAATAGTAACAAAAATAAGTGTAGTTTTTTTAAGAGGAATTGTGATATTTAAAAAAAATACATGTAATATTAGAACTGTAATACTAAATAATTTTATGTCATCGTTGTTATTTATCCGTGATTTATACCATGACTCTTCAAAATTATACTTTTATTTGTAGTATATTTTAATAAATATTAGAACTGTATAGTTAGACGATATATTTTAAGTGTTAACCTAATTCCAACGTGAACACTATCTTCCTTATCATATACTTCATTTTCTTGGGAAAAAAACGTGGTACAATATGCGGTCTAGACTTAAAAAGCTGCAGCAATACACTTAACAACAATATAATCATCTCTATATCACATAATTAACCACAGACACGGGAGGAGGAAAAAAATTCAAAAATAACACACGCATATATGTCTCTGGGATGTGTCAATTTGTTAACAACCAGTTATCAACTTAAATATTTAGTTTTACCCGCAAGAGCACCCGGGAGCTCAGTACCTATCATCAAATGAGGAGACAAACATCCTTTGCATTTTATTCCTTAGCTTGCAACATATATGAGACATCAGTATTTACAATTACAATTAAATGACCCCATTACAATAATTCAATATAAATATTTTAAATTTCAATATTTGATGTTGGCTTAAAATTTTAATAGCTAATTAGGAAAACTATATTTATTTAAAATTTTAATAATTTTTGTTTTATTATAATATGGAAATTATATAAAATGAAGAAAATATAGCTTCTGGTCAAAATATTGAATAATAATGAGAATAAATTTATTATTGATTTAAATATTTTTATAAATAATGCTAAAACAAAAATAATATTTATATCTGGAAAAAAATTATATTATTAATTCAAATATTTTTTATATACTAAAAAATTATAGATACCAATTTATTATCTCTTTTAAAAATAATAAACTCTTTTGGTTAAACAATTTTGCTTTTTTTTAAATTTATTTTTAATACATTTTAGAAACAAATGTGTATATCATATCGGTACCCATGCATAGGCACGAGTATTCTACGAGTTACTAATGTACCGACTAAATTGCATTTTTATCCCAATTTTAAGTTACTAAGCTAATTTTTATTTTAAATTCAATCAGTTTTGATATCATCTCATATTTTTTAATATAAAATTATTGAAATATTATTTTTTTTCTTATATTTTTATCTATAAAATTGTACAATATATTTCTATACGATAATTTGTCATGTTTTACTAGAAACTTATCATTTAAAAATGAAAATATTGTTAATTTTAAGTTTTATTTTATAAGTAAAAGGTTACTTGGAATTAAAAATAAGCACTAGGATGTTCATCCTTTTACAAACAAAAAAAAACTACCACAAAACAAAAGCTAGAAGAACTACTCACGACAACCTCTGGGATTATAACACCACTCAACCTAAGAGATGTTTCCCTCTACCGAAAAACATTAAACCAATCCCAAACTATGGTCTTAATAAAACTCAACACATCCAAACTTACAAAAGTATTACCCTTAAAAAGAATGGAATTCTTATAAGACCAAATCGACCAACAAAAAAACAAAGCCTATAAATAAAAAAGAAATAGATGAATTTAAAATTTGTAACCTCATCGACAAAGAATCCGCAAATGAGGGGAACAAAACTTTAAATTTAAAATACGTGGACCAATTTTGTAAATTAGATTAAATATGAGGACTAAAATTGTAATTAAGCCTAATTTATATATAGTTTTTTTTTTAATAAATTGAGTATCCTCTACGCAGAACTGTAAAGACTAATCTCTCAAAGCGGAATGATCATAATAGGCGACTAAGTTCTCCCTTAAGAGATTTCGTCCATAATTATTGTAATAACCTGTATAACATATATCTAGAATAATATCATACATGTGTTATTATTTGGTACTGACACAATCATAAGTGTCTATTGGCATCATTTACATACTTGACCATTAACAAAATAATAAAGACAACCTATGGTACAAGATATGGAAAGTGCCAAAACTAAAAATCTAAGATTTAAGTACAATATTCGTCATTGTACAAGATACACAGCGGAAGATCACAATAAAAGCTACCCTTGAAACATTAATGCATAACTTCTCTAGTATACTAAACCTGCAAATAATACCTGAAAAAATAACAATAATATTGGGATGATATAATAATCTCAGTGAGTTCCCCTATCCTATGGGTTCACTCGACTTTACAGGGTTCCAATCAAATACTAACTCAAGTCAAAAGGGGATAGGGACTTGAGTTCACAAAACTTGCAATGTATGGAAACACGTCTCTTGAGTTCATCAAATTAAACAATCACTAGCTTAGAAACCGTACTAAGACATCTTTCCCCGGCCAACCCTATGTCTAGAGTTATCGACACGGGTGACGGATCCTTGTAACACACTCATCTTTCCCTTGAAAGCCCTCTCTCTAGGGTCATCGACACGGGTCACAGATACCTATCTCATACTTAGACATACACATGGATTTAAAATTCTAAGGGATAATATCAACCTTGAGAATCGTCGCTTCCTATGGGACTCTTAACCCATTTCAAGACTTTTACCCATATGGGATTTTCACACACCATGAGATCTGCCGCCTTTGGGACTCAAGCTCAGGTCATACAAGTATGAGTGCATACATCCCAATCTTACTCTATATAAGCATCATGACTTGGGACAGTACAATCAATGGATTGTTTCTGACTACGTGACCAAATATAACACAACGCGATTGTATTCGACAATAACAAGGTGATCACATTCACCTTAATCACAAGACAACACAACATGTTCCATACAAATCATATTAGTTTATGACTAAACTATAATTCTAGCGACTACTTGTCCACGATACACACCGAGGTACCCTTGCGTCCAAGCATAGCCATCTAAGTCAATCATCATGCCCTAATTATATTTCTAATTTATTTTTCTAGTTATATCCTAGGTTTCCTCACTCATCTTCATAGTGTTTTAAGCATGTTATTTTACAATCAAACATTCAATCAATAGACGTATATATCATACATAATAGCATAACACGATGCTATACACGAAACACATATATCCATAACTATCCTATACAACAATTGTATATGTTTGTGTTCTTCTTAATTATCAAATAGAGCATTAGAATAGCTTTCTAACTCTTCTAATTGTGCCTCATTCCGAGTTACAGTTCTCTAGTTATGGGCAAAACAAGAAACAAAATTCTGCATACTATCATGGTCGCCCAACGAGCAACTAGCGAGTCTGACTCGCTTTTGGTTTGCTTGGCGAACTCTGGGAGAGGCCCATGGAGTTGCAAAAATGTACCATGGTCGCCCAGCGAGCAGCTAGCAATCTAGCTCGCCTTATGTTTGCCAAAGCTTGCCCGACGATGTTGACAGAAATCAGCTCACCTCGAGCTTGCCAAAGCTTGCCCGACGAGAGCAACGAAATTCAGAATCTGCAGAACGCGATTAGAAAGGGACCGTGGCCAATTTCTTCAACCCACAAGCTCATAATGCATCCAACGACTCTTTTTAACATGGTATAACACAAATAGACATGCAATTCATCAAAACCATCATGATATCACACAAACCTAATTCCCCAACCATTTTCATGCACTTTCTCCCAAGCTAAATTATCTATGGAACTCACCTTAAAGATGCGTGTGGTGAAGAAATTGAGATGGGGTTAATGCTGATGATGAATCCATGAGCTTCCTCTTCTTCTTCCATGAGTTCTTCTTCTTTCCTCTTCTCTTCTCTCCTTCTCTTTTATCCTCTTCCTCTTATCTTTCTATCTTTCTTTCTCTCTTTTCTTCCACACACACACACACATATATATATATATATATATATATATATATATATATATATATATATATATATATATATACATTATAATATTGTATGATGATATAAAATATCGCATTTAATATTTTGTCATCTAACATCAATTGACCAATTATTAATATTACCAAAATGTCTCCTCTTGTACTTATTAATAATGGCCATTTTCCTTTAATAATAATTGATCTCTTTAGAGTTCACTAGTTACTCTATTTGTCCCAACTGAAAACACATGGAGCACTTGAGAGCATTAATTATTTCAACTGACAAAAGATAGAGTACATAGGAACTCAATTAATCTTAACTGACACCCAATTGAGCATTAAGGGAATATGAAATATTACATTCTCCCCCTTTAAATTGAATTTCCCCCCCAAATTTCCTCTACTCAACAATAACCATTCCTTGCAACACCATCTCATGTCAACAATTGACTTTCCTTCAGTTAACACCTCTGACATACTCAATTTTCTCACTTGTCTTTACTGACTAATTCCCTTCTTTCACAATTTTTCAAAATATCATGGTCTTAACCATATTCTCATTCCAATATCTGATTAACTCTTAATCTTGCCCCACTCCAATTATCCTTACACGCCATTCTAAAAAACTTGGTCAATTTCCTTCCGAAATCTGCAACTCTCTTTCTCGTACTGAGTCACACAAGACATAACCGCAACACCTTATCTTGGCTTGGGATAATCAACACTCATTGAATCTTCGTGAGATAATTTACTAACTTCTTGAATACACACAATATTGATGACCCTTTTTCTTATAAATCTTTCAACAATTAAGACAACTTTATAGTCCATTAATTGATATCCTTATCAACTTTACTTGACCTGATACTAAATATTGCAAGCGTCTACACCTGATACTTCACTCCTCTCGCACTATTCCAATCAGATAGTACACTTAGCACGAGATTGTCTGAATTTCATTCTTACAATTAACTATATCTTTAATCCTCCATAAACTTGATTGAGCTATTTCACCCATTGCCTTTCACTGCTCTACTCTGATTCCAACAGTGGAACACCTCTAATTCCTAGGCACTACTGGTTAGTTAACAATCACCATAGAAACACACTTAATCCCCAGAGTTCCCACCATCCAAAATAGTACTAGAACCTTACTGACATCCATTAGTAGAATAACTTTCTTGCTGACACATAGAAGTTTAGAATAGAACCAACACTCTCCAGAAGATAAGTATATACGAGTTACACGACAAAAACCATAAAAGTGTACAACCTTCAGATTCATCATATGCTCAAAGCAGGTAATCCAAATTAGTTTGATAATATCTGATTTTGGTTACTATATTCCATGTCAAATCCTCTTATAGGGTTCAGATTCACTCAAGGTTTCTGCCGACACAGGATCTCGGCCAATAGTAAAATAACACCATCAAGGAACTTCAATTCATCATTGAGATATCACTTCCAATGAACTTAAGCAATCCATAACGAAACTATGAGTTTCCATACTACTCATAGAATCACACAATACTCCACACACATTTGGAGATAACATTGCACTTCCTATCTAAAGTCATTCATCTCAATCGTCCTATTCCATTTCCTGCAACTCCAGTCTGTGTTCTCCTTCACATACGATCCAAGTCACATGCTTAAATTAAAAAATCTCTCATTCTCACTCTTTCTTGGAAGTACGACTCACAAATCCTTTCAAGTGGGCAGAGCATAACTACACACATCCTGTACCCCAATGATGAAGCCTATATCCGAGGCCATGAATCCGCGAGAATAAACAAATGCCATATTTTGACTAACCGCTTATAACTTACTAATACTTACCATACACTGACCAGATATCTTGGGATCACCACTTGGTAAGTCCTGTCCAATTCCTCCTTATCGAAAATTGATTCTGATAACCCTTTTAATAATTCATACTCTAACACCACTCTCCAGCCTTATACATATCTAATCTACTTAATACTTTCACATGTCTAACTACCATTCACTTCTACTCGTGATATAACATGACTATGGAAGTCCGCTTTAGTAATAAAGTCTATGCACAAAGACCATAAATTTTGAATATTTTTTATCCATTTTTCTCTTTTTCCAACTAATTCTCACTCATGATTTGAAATGGACATACTGGAAAAATTCTCACTCGTGATTTGAAATGGACAGACTTTTTTATTTTTTAACACTTTGCACGTTTTTTTCTCTCCACTTTTCAATTAAATACTACTCCCTCCGTCCCAAATTATAAGTCACTTTGCCAAAAAAAATTGTCCTAAATTATAAGTCACCTTACATTCCCAATGCAATATAAATGACATCTTCCCCAATATACCCTCAAATATTTATTATTATTTATTCTTTCAACTCTTCTAATTTCTCTCTCCTATATAATTATGAGGGGCATTACAGTAAAGTTATACATAATTTGTCTTTCCCATAAAGTAATAATTAAATTTCTTAATTTGTGTAAAAAACCCAAAACGTCTTATAATTTGGGACGGAGGGAGTATATGCTTTTACAAAGTTCAATCAATTATTTTTTTGTTTCCAATGTTATTTTAGTCTCATTAGTCATTGATTTACTACATGCTATGTCAATAACTTTTAAATATTTTTAGTCCATTTTTCTTTTTTCAACTAATTTTGAGTCATGGTTTGAAATTGACGAATTTTTCAATTTCTTAACATTTTGCACGTCCTTTTTATCCATATTTTACATACTCAATCCTACTCCTGTCAAATCAATAAATTGATTTTCATTTCCACTGTTTTAATAGTCACACAAACAAAACTGTATGTAAGTCTCATCTCTCTCATCCATCAAAATGCCAAAAAATTTCTCTTTCACGTCTAAAAGAGATCGTGGTTCTCTTCAAACATCATCTCTCTTTCATAACTCAAAAAGATTGTGGTTCTATTTAAACATCATCTCTCTGATATGTGGAAACAAAAATCTGATTCAATTTTTTTGCAAAACTCATATATTATTCATCTTTAAGACCAAAGGGATAAACAATCAAAAATTAAAAAAAAAATGCCTAAATAATTTTCAACAATACATATTAGTTTGTTAATGAATAAATAATGTCATTAAAATATTTAAAGTTAAAACAAAGAGTATATGTGTAACAACACGTAAAAATAATTAAATAACTGTTTTTCCCATTAAAGTTATGAAAATAATTTTTTTAATCGAATATAAAATCATGTTTGAAAATATTACTAAATTAAACAAATCAATAAATGTTAATATTAATTGTATGATAAATAAAATAAAAACCTTAAAATATTCATTCCATCAATATAACTTTACTTAAAAAAACTAAAACTCAACTTTGATATTAAAATAAAATTAAGAAATAAATGTTAATTATGATGTATATTAAAAGAAAATATTGATTATGAATTTTTAAGTAGTTGTATTCAACCATACAACTTTCCTTAGTAAATTGGTAAAATATTGTTTTTACTTTTTAGTAATAAAGTCTATGCACAAATACCATTAATTTTGAATATCTTTTATTCATTTTTCTCCTTTTCCAACTAATTCTCAATTATGATTTGAAATGGACTGACTTTTTCAATTTTTTAACACTTTGCACGTTTTTTTCTCTCCACTTTTCAATTGAATACTATATGTTTTTTTTGTTATTTTAGTCTCATTTTTCATTGATTTACTACATGTCATGTCAATAACTTTTAAATATTTTTAGTCATTTTTCTTGTTTCAACTAATTTTGACCATATTTTTCAATTTCTTAACATTTTGCACGTCTTTTTTATCCATATTTTACAAGTTCAATACTAACTTCTGTCAAATCAATAAATTGTTTTTCATTTCCATTGTTTTAATAGGCACACAAACAAAACTGTATGCAAATCTCATCTTTATCATCCATCAAATTCTAAATTTTTTCTCTTTCACGTCTCAAAGAGATCGTGGTTCTCTTCAAACATTATCTACAAAACCCATATATTATTCATCCTTAAGACCAAAAGGATAAACAATAAAAAAAAAAAAAAAAAAAAAATGCATAAATAATTTTCAATAATACATATTATTTTGTCAATGTATAAATAATGTCATTAAAATATTTAAAGTTAAAAGAAAGAGTATATATGTACAACACGCAAAAATAATTAAATCAATGTTTTAAAAACCGGACCGGATATCGAACCGGTAAAACTAACGGTTTAAGGTTCAATTGGTTAAACCGGTTAAACCTACGGTCGAACCGTTTATTAAATTAACTAATAATATGAAACTAAATTTCATAGATATGTCACACATTATTATATGTTCTCAACTTAATAAATTAAATATTTCAAAAATCCATTACAAATTTAATACAACAATATCAATAATACATAACATTAACATAGTTCTACACTTCATTTCAACCATCATTTAAGAATATTTTGACCAAACAAAAGAATTACAACAAAATAAATTAAACTAATTCAAACTAAGATTAAAATAATAGAATATAATAACTAAAATAAAGTTCAAATAATTAAGAATACCTACATTAAATAAGATAGAATATCAAAATATAAATAATACAATATACTTCATTAAACAACAAAAATTCGAATTTGAGTTGAACTACGACAAACAAGTCTTAATAGACAACAACAAACAATATTGACTTGAACGACAATCAATAGAGTTGGACATCGTGACTATGTTTGAAAGAGACGGCATAATGATGATGGAGTGTGCTATAATGGAGTGACAAAACTTAAAAGTTTGTATGATTGTAAAAAACACACGAAATTCATTTTTGTGATTGGGGAATGTATGCTAAGTTTTGATATTAACATATTAAAATTTAAAAAAAAAAATTTAAAAATGATCGATTTGATGAATTTTTTTAAACGGGCGGTTTTACAAAACCGGCTCCGGTTCTTTGGTTCGAATGGTTTTGAACGGTTCAATCCGGTTTTTTCGGTTTAACCACGGTTTTGACCCACTAGCGGTTTTGAAAGGTTGACCCAACCGGATTCATCTCTGATTCCCGGTCTAACCGGTTGAACCGGCCGGTTCGGTCCGGTTTTTAAAACATTGAATTAAATAACTGTTTTTCCCATAAAATTTATGAAAATAATTTTTTTAGTCAATATAAAATCATGTTTGAAAATATTACTAAATTAAACAAATCAATAAATGTTAATATTAATTGTATGATAAATAAAATAGAAAATTTTAAAATATTCATTTCATCAATATAACTTTACTTTAAAAAACTAAAACTCAACTTTGATATTTGTTCTAGACTGGGCCAGCGCCTGCCCGGCTGTCTGGCAGGCCCAAACCCAATGGCCAGCGGAAGCCCAACAAGGCCAAAGCCACTTCCGTGTCGAGCACGTGCCATGCCTCTTGGACGTCAGGCACGCAAGGTAAAGACTGTCGGACAGAAGCGTGTGGACTACGGACACACCTCTCCCCGACACCCACGTGCTCCTCCCCGAGAGGGCACGTTCTCTTGTAACTTCCCATTCCCGAAAGAAACGTTCTGCCCTACTTCTGGAGATTTCGGGACCGTTACACCAGGGCGAAGACCACGTGCTGGTCTTCATTACGCCACGTAAGCCCTGACAGTTGCTTGGATTGGGCCTTGCCATCTAGCCCAATGCGAGTAACCGTTGACCCCGCGCTGGGGTTCTCTATAAATACCCTCTCACTTGAGAGGGTCAGGTTACACAATCTCATACACTATAACCTTTTTCTGTACTTGCTTTTACTGCTGACCTTTGCCTTACTTGAGCGTCGGAGTACCTTGCAGGTACATCCCCCTCGGCCGTCTCACCATCACCGGAGCTGAGGATTCACGACATTGCTGGCCACCGTTCTCTTGTCTGATCCAGGTATGATCAGTGACACCGACTGTGGGGACTCTTTGCTTCCCCGTTTTTCTCCTTGGATAAACCAAAGCATTCCTCCTCAACAACCATGGCCAGTGTATCTGGAACCAAAGCACCGGACGCCGTCGCTGCACCATCCGAAAACGGCGACCATCGTGAAGAGAACGTTGTCGTCCCGGTTGAGGATGTCGACATCAGAGATGGGCAGATCAGCTCCCCATTCTCCGAGGACATAGCTGATGATGTCGCCGAACAGGTGATTCTGCAGGCCACGTACCAGCCTATTCCGCCACCGTCCGATGCAGATCCCAGTACGGTGGCCCTGTTCGCCTTGATCAACCAGACCAACCAGATGATTGCACAGCTGAACATCTGGATCGAAGCTCTGGAGAGAGGTCGACCCCGACGTTCTTCCCCGCGAAGACACCATCGTCCTCCCTCTCCCCATCAATCTCCCCAGGGAACTGTCCAGACGGACTCCCACAGTCCCTCCCCGCGACGCGAGGGTCGCAGGCCACGTTTGGAACGCCCTCAACCGGCAGTTGCCCAGAAACGCCACCGCTCACCTCCCCCGAAAGACACGACCAAGAAAAGGAGCAGAGACGCTGGCGAGAGACCCAGGGGCCAGCCCAAGAATCCTCCTCGTGGACAAGGATCTGGGCAAGACCGTCACTCCCTGTCCAGGTCCCCTGTCCGAAGCAACGAAGACGATCCAAGAATTCCCCTGTCCAAGGAAATTATGGACACCCAGATACCTCCGGGCATGGAGAAGCCCCCACATCTAGGGACCTATGACAGCACGGCTGATCCTGACGACCATATTGAGAGCTTCGAAGCGATGCTCGACTTTAGGAACGTTCAAGGAGCCATTAAGTGCAGGCTCTTCCCTACAACTCTCAGGAAAGGGGCCATGACGTGGTACAAACGGCTTGCTCCAGAGTCCATCACTTCCTGGAAACAGTTCAAGCAGCGGCTTTCCAGACATTTTACCGCTTCGCGCCGACACCCGAAGAAGGTGGCGTCCCTCGAGGCCATCTTCCAAGGACGGAACGAATCTCTCTGAAATTATATCGAGAGGTTCAATCGAGAAGCTGTCGAGGTCCACGCGACCGATGAGATGAAGAAGTTCCTGATCGCGAAGGGATTGCGCCCTGGAACTGACTTCGCCAAGACCGTGGGCATTCATAAACCCATAGACTTGGAAGATTTACTCGTTCGAGCTCAGTCTTACATCAAGTTCGAGGAGTCACATGCCGCCCAGCTGGCCCTCGACTCGCGACGACGAGAAGGCTCCCGCAGCCACAGAGATGAAGGCTCCCCTCCACCTCGATGTGGGGGAGAGAGGAGGAGGGACAACCAACCCCGGGACTCCCGCGGTCCTACTGGTATGTTCTCGGATTACACTCCACTCAACGCGACCCGCTCGCGAATATTCTCCGAATGCGCCAACTCGGAGTTTCAAATGGGGAGCGTCCGTTTTCCCAAACCGACGGCTCCCAAACCAAACACTGACAGGTCCAAGTACTGCAGGTTCCACCGCAGCCACGGACACGTCACCGAAGATTGCGTCCACCTCAAGGATGTAATCGAAATCTTGATCAAGGAGGGCCATCTGAAGAAGTACGCCCAGAAGAATGACCCCCCGCGAGCAGATAACCGGGACGCCCAGAGTGTTGAGGATACGGCCCATCCAGACGGGGAGAATCGACTTCAGGTCGCCCTTAGCATTACTCGACCCGAGGATTTCTGCATTTCTGAGGGAATCGAGAACGCCGAGGCTGTCCGCAACCTTTGGAGAAGCTTCCCCGAAGAAGACCCCATCGCTGCCCGTAGCACGTGGGAGAGCTTCCCCAAGACGATGGTTATATCGGGCGGGGGCCCCGAAAAGGTCTCCGTTGGATCAATAAAGAGGAAGTTTGATGAGCTGGAGTTGACTACATCTGCGAAGACCACCACCCTCGACAAGGTGTAAGGGAGATCAAACCCAATCACCTTCTACCTCGAGGAGTTGCCCGGAGGAGCGCCAAATGCAACTATTCCCCTTCTGATTCGAGCGCAGATGGCCAACTTCGACGTCCGCATGATCCTGGTCAACCAGGGCAGCTCGGTGGACATAATGTACGCTCACCTCTTCAGCACCCTCCAGCTCACCGAAAGGCACTTAACCCCGTACGTGGGCTCGGATTTGCAAGGGTTCAACGACACCACCACCAGGCCGTGGGGTTACGTCGAGCTGATGGTCACTTTCGGGATCGACAACACTGACCGACAGGTCAAGACCCGCTTCCTGGTGGTCGACTGTCCTTCCCTCTATAACTGCATCTTGGGGAGGACCACCCTGGCCGAACTTACTGCGGTGCCTTCAACGGTCCACCTAAAGATGAAGTACTACACCGCCAGAGGTCGTGTGGTCACCATGCACGGGGACATCGAGGCGGCCATAAGATGCTTCGACGCTGCCATCAAGGGTTTGAACATCAATGGTACCAAGCCCAAGAACCAAGCAAAGACTACTTCGGGCGCAGAGCAGATGCCACTCCCGCCCGTCAACGTGGTCGACCTTGACAGCAGGTTCCCCGGGGAACAGGATCCAGAGGATGCCGCTGGTGATGAATTTCCAGCTGAAGGCAACAGGCAGCCTATCTACCCAACGTGCCCCGTCCCAGACGGAGACTTTGAGCTGGTGACCCTCGGAGATGACCCTGACTGAAGCGTGAAGATCGGTTCTGGACTCCCCGACCTGGCGAAGAAGCAGCTGGAGGCCTGCCTCCGCGAGAATTCTGACCTGTTCACCTGGAGTGCTTCAGAAATGCCCGGTCTCGACCCTGAGGTGGCTTGTCATCAAATGATTGTAGACCCGACCGTTAGGGTCGTAGCTCAACGTAGGCGTAGGCAGTCTCCGGAGAAAGCGGAGGCTGCTGAAAAAGCTGTAAAAGACCTCCTAGAGGTAAATTTCATTTCGGAAGCCAAGTACACAACCTGGCTGTCCAACGTTGTACTCGTTAAGAAAAATAATGGAAAATGGAGGATGTGTGTTGATTATACCGACCTTAACCGGGCATGCCTGAAAAATTCTTACCCTTTGCCTAACATCGACCAGCTGGTCGACAATTATGTAGGTTTTAAGCTATTGTCCTTCATGGACGCTTACTCAGTGTACAACCAAATCCCCATGGACAAGGACGACAAGCAGCATACCGCCTTGATGACCGAGTCGGGCAATTACTATTACAACGTAATGCCCTTCGGCCTGAAAAACGCCGGCGCGACCTACCAGCGGATGATGAACAAAGTCTTTCGGGCAGAAATCGACGATATGCTCGAATTCTACATGAACGACATAATTGTCAAGTCCATGGCGGAACTCGATCACGCGGCTCACCTCGAAAAAGTGTTCGACACAACGAGGAGATGTCAGATGAGATTCAACCCCGACAAGTGTACCTTTGGCGTTCGGGCAGGCAAATTCCTTGGTTTCTACCTCACAGAGAGAGGAATCGAGGCAAACCCCGACAAGTGTAGGGCCTTCTCTGAGATACCCACCCCGGACTCGAAGAAATCCATACAATCGCTGAACGGGATGCTGACCGCCCTCTCCCGCTTCGTCGCCAAATCAACCCAATACGCACTCCTATTTTTCAAACTTCTTCACCAAAAGGCCACTTTCGAATGGAGCGAGGAGTGTGAGCAGGCGCTCCTCCATCTCAAACAGGTGCTATCACAACCCCCGGTCCTCTCACGGCCAGAGAACGGGGAGACGCTCTTCTTGTATCTCGCCATCACGGAAGAAGTGGTCAGCGCTGTCCTTATCTGGGAAACTCCCGACGGGGGCAGAAACCGATTTACTTCACCAGTAAAGCCCTCCAGGGCCCCGAGATCAGGTATCAACAGATCGAAAAGGTTGCCTTGGCCCTCATCACCGCAGCTCAAAGACTTCGTCATTACTTCCTGGCCCACACGATCGTGGTAAGAACCGAGCAACCTATAAGGCAACTCCTCGGTCGACCAGACATGGCGGGAAGAATGCTCAGGTGGTCGTTGGAACTCGCCGAGTTCGACGTCCAATACGAAGGAAGGAAAGCCTTCAAAGCTCAAGTGCTGGCTGACTTCGTGGCTGAAATGACCATTCCGAACCTTCAACCAACGGAGCCCAAAGGTGGACAATCTATGTCGACGGGGCGTCCAACTCGAAAGGAAGCGGGGCGGGCATCATCCTCGAGAACGAGGAAGGCATCCTGATCGAAGTCTCCCTCGAGTTATCCTTCCCGACGTCGAACAACCAGGCAGAATACGAGGCTTTCCTTGCCGGGCTACATTTGGCCGAGGACCTCGGGGCCAAGGAAGTCAAGATATTTACTGATTCCCAACTCGTGGCATCCCAGGTCCGAGGAGAGTACCAGGCCAAGAACGATTGCCTTATCGAATACTTAACCTTAGTAAAGGAAAAAATGAAGAGTTTCGTCTCCGCGGAGGTGACCCACATCCCGCGCGAGCACAACACCCCGGGCAGATATCTTGTCTAAACTGGCTAGCACGAAGAAGAAAGGAGGGAACAAGTCAGTCATCCAGGAAGTACTCTCTCATCCGAGCATCACCAAGCCCGCTCTAACGACAGATGTAAACGCTATCGGGGACGCCAATTGTTAGATGACACCGGTATACGAATATCCAATGACGGGCAAGCTCCCCGAAGATCCCAAGGAAGCAGGGATGGTCAAACGAAGAGTGTGATCATACACGATAGTCGAGGATAAATTATACCGTCGAGGATTTTCAATCCCCCTTCTCTAGTGCGTCGAAGAGAACAAGGCCCCGGTATCCTCGAAGAGATTCACGAGGGGATCAACGCCCAACACCTTGGTGGACGATCTTTAGCTCGCAAAGCACATCGGGCAGGGTATTACTGGCCCACTATGCAACACGATGCCAAGGAGCACGTTAAGAAGTGCGATAGATGCCAACGACACGGGGACATGCACCTCGCTCCCCCCCATGAGCTCAAAACGCTCTCATCCCCGTGGCCATTTGCGTGGTGGGGAATGGACATCCTCGGGCCTTTCGTCGTGGGTTCATACCAGAATAAATACCTTATCATCGGAGTGGACTATTTCACAAAGTGGATCGAGGCGGAAGCCTTGGCCAAGATCACGACCTTCAACATACTCCGTTTCTACAAGAGGAACATCCTCGCTCGGTTCGGCGTTCCCCAAGCAATCGTCACCGACAACGGGACACAATTCACCGACAAGAACTTCCAAGACTTCGTCGCCAAACTGGGCATGAAGCAGTACTTCACGTCGGTCGAGCACCCACAAACAAACGGGCAGGCCGAAGCAGCGAATAGTGTGATCCTTTGAGGATTGAAACGTCGGCTCGGCGAGGCCAAACAAAGGTGGGTCGAAGAACTCCACAGCATCCTCTGGGCCTACCGAACAACCCCACATTCCACAACCGGGGAGACTCCCTTTCGCCTGACCTACGGGATGAAAGCAGTGATCCCCGTGGAGGTCAGGGAACCCTCGAGAAGGGCAGAAGCTCCCCTCGAAGAGGGGGCAAACAACGAGGCCCTAAGGGAAGAACTCGACTTTGTCGAAGAGACAAGAACGGGGGCCTCCCTATAGGAAGCCTCACTCAAACAAAAAATTACTTTACGTTATAATAGCAAAGTTATTAAGCGTGATTTTCAAGTAAGCACCCTCGTCCTACAAAGGAACCAGAAAGATTTGCGGGAAGGTAAGCTCGCCGTGAACTGGGAGGGCCCGTACCGCGTCCGCGGAAAGGCGGGGACAAGAGCCCACTTCCTCGAAAATCTACACGGGGAGGAACTTGCTTAACCATGGAATGCTGAGAAACTCAAGCAATACTACAGTTAGACACTGCCCGCGACACCCCAACGTCGCGATTACGGGGGCGCGCTAAGGTACAAGCGCGACACCCCTCTTAAACGCAATGATCAAGGTCGCGTTGTGTGTGCGTGAAGACCATTGATCCAACGAGGACACCTCAATCGAGCCCTATCGTCGTCGTACCATGTAGGCAGAACACCCAACTCGCGATGGAAAGTTCACGCGGCGAGGTTAATACTTCTAACGAGCTCTTAGCCCCGTTGAAGGGCAGAATACACCTCCGACCACCCGATCAGTTCCCCACACGGTCGAGGAACATCGAAGTCGAGCAACTCCCAAAATCAACACATTACTTAGACAAAAATAAGTAAAACAAACAAAACAAGTAAACATCACACACATAAAAATGCAACGATCAAAATATAAATCCAGGCAAAAAGCCCATTGTACAAGTATTACAAATATCCCAAAAGCCTTTGGCACGCAGGTCGGGCAAACAAAAGAAACAAAACAAAATGGCTCGCAGGCCAAACAAAACAAGAAAATAGAACTTATTCTGTGGTCGTTCCCTCTGGCTGCTCATGCCTAGTCGCGTCCCCGTCAACCTCTTCCTCTTCCACCGGCCGCACGATTCGACCATCAACCACGTCGTAGTCAAAGAGGGCTCCCTCCGTAATGAGGCCAGGGTTGAGGATCTGAAGCTGCTGCACATCATTCTTGAAGCCTATTTCAGCAGCCACAAGGCTGTCCTGCTCAGTTTCTCGGAGTTTAGCAATCAACGCTGCCCACGACGTCAACAATCTATCTTCCTCGATTTCATCCTCGGCGGGGCGAGCAGCATCTTCCAATTCAGCGACCTTCTCCAAGAGGCTTTTCCTTCCCTCCTCGGCTTTTCTCAACTTCTTTTCTAGCTGTTTCAGGTTTTCGGCCTGCTGCTTCTGGTGCTCGGCCTGAACTCGGTTCTGTTCTTTGCACTCAGTCAGCTCCTTGCCCACTTTTGTCACCTCGGCAACAACGGACTAGAACCTCTCTTGCAGCCCGGTCAGCTCGGCTACAGGACAAGTCTCGTCGTTTAAGATTAAAGCCGTCGAACAAACTCGCATAACGGCGGGCAAGTCCTCAAGCAGGGCTTTCCTCCTCGAAGCTTGAGGAGCACCCAGGACGGCCTGGACTTCGGTAGCAGGGATACCTGGAGAGTTGGCACCCGAGAAGAAGTGGGGCCTCAAATAACAAGGAGGAAGTATGAACTTCTCAGAGGGAGGATTGTTCTCAACCGTCAGATCGACGTCCACCTGCCCGTCGGTGCGCTGCCGTTTCGGAGACCCTTGGCTACTGGGAGTTTGACTCCCTTGGGGAGAGGTCGAAGAATCCGTGGGCACCGAAGTCGTGGCAGGATGCTGTGCTCGGAGCTGTTCGACCCGACCCTTTTTCGAAGCTCGGATGTTTTTCAGTTTCTTGAGACGCTCCTCAGCACTCGACATCTTACCTGCACAGAAAACAAAGAGGTCAGTAATTCGAAAAGGAGGACGAAGGGAAAAGTAGGTCGGGGAGGCCACCCCACCTAACAGCTCAAGAGCCTCCTCGTTAGAAAACGTCTCGAGGAGAGCCCTAGTGTTGATCAGTCGACGTTTCGTTAAGACCTCCCCGTCGTCACCCAGAAGGAAGTCCCCATTCAGCGTCATAAACTTGGCTTTGTTAAACCCACTGACGAACTTGACTATGGCCTCGTGAGCCAAGCGATCCCCTTCACAGAGTTTACCAGGGCTGACGATATAGCTGTTTGTTCCCTTCTTGAAGTGTTCTTCAGTCCAGAACAACAGGAACCTGCGCACAAGTACCTCCTCTCGCCGCCCATCTACTTCTTCGACGACCCGATGGTACACTGAATTTATGGCCTCAAGTGTGACCGGCCTCACAAGGTAATACTGGTACTTGAAATCTCGCATAGAGTCCATATAAGTGTGAAACAGGCTGCTCACCTGCTTGAAGGACACCCAGCCATGCTTACCGTCGACGACCTACCGTTGAAGATGGAAAATGCGAAAAATAGGGGCACGGTCGCCCCGACCTTCAGGTATTTGCCCACGAGCTCTAAAGCCCTGATGAAAGCGAGAGAGTTGGGGTGGAGCTGAGAAGGGGCCAAACGCAGCCAGACAAACACTGACTGTTGGAAATCCGTGAAGGGCAGACGCCACCCCGCCTCGTCGAACATGAACTCGTAAACTGGAAACCGCATCCTGCTGTATGTCGAGCATATTCGATGATGTGGCCTATGCCTGAACACGTTCCACGTCTTCGCGGAACCCACTAGACGATGCTCGACGGTGCAAAATATGTCGTCCTAGTCCCCGTCGACAAACAGGGACATCATGTTTACGGCCTCCTCGCAGGCCTAGTCGTCGGGCGACCTCTCCCCGACGCTGGTTGTCTCCGCCATAGGTGATTCGGGCTCGTCGTAAGTATCTAAAGATCCCTCGACCACTTGCAATACGTCCATTTACCTGAAAAGCAGAAGGAAATGGTGAATTCGATGACCCATATCAAATCCACCCCGCCACCACAGATCAAGTGAAATGGCGAGGGAGGAACGTCAGGAAACGCGAACCCGCGACCATCCTCAGGTCCGCGGGGAGCGGCGTTGGGCGGGACCCCGAGATATTCGACCCACGTCCCCGTTACATTCTTCGTTTCCCCAGGGATCTCATCATTTATCCCCGGGAGATTCAACAAAAAAACTGAGAGATGTTCATCTCACGACCCCAGGACATTCTTCATGTCCTCGTGGATTTCATCGTCCCTCCCCGCGAGATTCAACGAATAAACTATGAAATTCCGCCGTTTTTGCCGGATATTTCGTGATTTCCATGGGAACTTCATCAGTTCACCATAGATTCACCCTACAAATGCAAACAAAAGAGGAAATAAAGAGAGAAACTTACTTCAAATGTATTTCTGGTAGGGTTTCGGTATGGCTGTCGGCGGCGAACGGTGTTTGAAGAGAGAACGAAAGAAGGCAAAGTCTGAGCAAAGGGAGAGCGAAAATGGAAATGAAACGAGATGGCTCCTATTTATAAGGGTCTCACGAACCTCGAGGGCTCCTAGGCAATCGATTACGCTACCCTAGCGTAGCCGCCCTAGGCAATGATGAGATGCGACACGTGGCACACGCTCTCCCACGCGTGTCTCTTCATTCCCCAACACACGTCCTTCTGTTCTCCTCAGTTCAAACTTCTCGTGTCCCCGCAACGTCGCCGAACTTCGACCAGACTAGCGCGAGCAAGTTGACTCATTTCTGCCCGGTTGACCAACCGCTCCTCGTTCAAAATCCCTTCCTCGACGGGATACCTCCTCGACATGGTGTTGACCCTTAAGTCATTACTCTGACACCTCTGAGCAACGACTTGGGGGGGTCCTGTTCTGGACTGGGCCAGCGCCTGCCATGCTGTCGGGCAAGCCCAAACCCAATGGACTGCGGAAGCCCAACAAGGCCAAAGCCACTTCCATGTCGAGCACGTGCCAGACGTCTTGGACGTCGGGCACGCAAGGTAAAGACTGTCGGACAGAAGCGTGTGGACTACGGACACACCTCTCCCCGACACCCACGTGCTCCTCCCCGAGAGGGCACGTTCTCTTGTAACTTCTCACTCCCGAAAGAAACGGTCTGCCCTACTTCCGGAGATTTCGGGACCGTTACACCAGGGCGAAGACCACGTGTTGGCCTTCACTACACCACGTAAGCCCTGACAGTTGCTTGGATTGGGCCTTGCCATCTAGCCCAATGCGAGTAACCGTTGGGCCCGCGCTGGGGGCTATCTATAAATACCCTCTCATTTGAGAGGGTCAGGTTACACAATCCCATACACTTTAACCTTTTTCTGTACTTGCTTTTACTGCTGACCTTTACCTTACTTGAGCGTCGGAGTACCTTGCAGATACCCCCCGACCATCTCACCATCACCGGAGCTGAGGATTCACGACGTTGCTGGCCATCGTTCTCCTGTCTGATCCAGGTACGATCAGATATTAAAATAAAATTAAGAAATAAATGTTAATTATGATGTATATTAAAAGAAAATATTGATTATGAATTTTTAAGTGGTTGTATTAAACCATACAACTTTCCTTAGTAAATTGGTAAAATATTTATTTTAGTGATAAAGTTTATTAACAAAGACCATAAATTTTGAATATTTTTTATCCATTTTCTCTTTTTCCAACTAATTCTCACTCATTATTTGAAATAGATGGACTTTTCAATTTTTTAACACTTTGCACGTTTTTTTTCTCCCCACTTTTCAATTGAATATTATATGCTTTTACAAGTTCAATACTAACTTCTGTCAAATCAATCAATTATCTTTTATTTCCAATGTTATTTTAGTCTCATTTGTCATTGATTTACTACATGCCATGTCAATAACTTTTAAATATTTTTAGTCCATTTTCCTTTTTTCAACTAATTTTGACCATAATTTTCAATTTCTTAATATTTTGCACGTCTTTTTTATCCATATTTTACAAGTTCAATACTAACTCCTGTCAATTCAATAAATAATTTTTCATTTCCACGGTTTTAATATTCACACAAACAAAACTGTATGCAAATCTCATCTCTCTCGTCCATCAAATCCCAAATTTTTTCTCTTTCATGTCTCAAAGAGATCGTGGTTCTCTTCAAACATCATTTATCTTTCATAACTCAAAAAGATTGTGGTTCTATTTAAACATCATCTCTTTGATATGTGGAAACAAAAATCTGATTCTTTTTTTTTTTTTTGCAAAACCCATATATTATTCATCCTTAAGACCAAAAAGATAAACAATAAAAATTTTAAAAAGAATGCATAAATAAATTTCAATATATGTGTAACAACACGCATAAATAATTAAATAACTGTTTTTCCAATAAAAGTTATGAAAATAATTTTTTTAATCGAATATCAAATCATGTTTGAAAATATTACTAAATTAAACAAATCAATAAATATTAATATTAGTTGTATGATAAATAAAATATAAACTTTAAAATATTGATTATGAATTTTAAGTGGTTGTATTCAACCATACAATTTTGCTTAGTAAATTGGTAAAAGATTTATTTTAGTAATAAAGTCTATACACAAAAACTATAAATTTTGAACATCTTTTATCCATTTTTCTCTTTTTTCAACTATTTCTCACTCATGATTTGAAATGGACGGACTTTTCAATTTTTTAACACTTTGCACGTTTTTTCCTCTGCACTTTTAATTGTATTATATGCTTTTTGCTATTTTAGTCTCATTTGTCATTAATTTACTACTTGCCCATGTCAATAACTTTTAAATTTTTTTAGTCCATTTTTCTTTTTTCAACTAATTTTGACCATAATTTTCAATTTCTTAACATTTTGCACGTCTTTTTTATCCATATTTTAGAAGTTCAATACTAACTCCTGTCAATTCAATAAATTATTTTTCATTCCCACTGTTTTAATAGTCACACAAACACAACTGTATGCAAATCTCATCTCTCTCATCCATCAAATCCCAATTTTTTTCTCTTTCACGTCTCAAAGAGATCGTGGTTCTCTTCAAACATCATCTCTCTTTCATAATTCAAAAAGATTGTGGTTCTATTTAAACATCATCTCTTTGATATGTGGAAACAAAAATCTGATTCATTTTTTTTGTTGCAAAACCCATATATTATTCATCCATAAGACCAAAAGGATAAACAATCAAAAATTAAAAAAAAAATGCATAAATAAATTTCAATAATACATATTATTTTGTCAATGAATAAATAATGTCATTAAAATATTTAAAGCTAAAAGAAAGAATATATGTGTAACAACACGCATAAATAATTAAATAACTGTTTTTTCCACAAAAGTTATGAAAATAATTTTTTTAATCAAATATAAAATCATGTTTGAAAATATTACTAAATTAAACAAATCAATAAATGTTAATATTAGTTGTATGATAAATAAAATATAAACTTTAAAATATTTATTATGAATTTTAAGTGGTTGTATTCAACCATACAACTTCTACTATCTATCTATTATAATTCAATTGCATGAAATCTCAAAATTGCCCTTTCATCACAAATTATTTACACTAACAAAAGGAAATTTTAGTAATTAATTAATGTTTACTTTTTTTCAATCTCAAATCCTATTATATCATGACAAGTGGCATTCATTTATCAATCTCTACCAATAAAATCACAATTAAATATTACATACACCTATTCTCTCTCATCATTCAAATTTCAAATCCCTCTCACATTTCTTTTTCCCACACTTTCTCACTTTCATTTTAAGTTTTTTCTCTATTTAATTATTATCCCTAAAAATACCAAAAATCTATTTTTTAATTTTAATAAAATTAAAAATTTATTTATCTCACGGGTCACTATCAACATAATATCTATTTTATTTTAATCTAACATTAATTTAAGAGACAAAATTAAATGTTAATTTTTTTCTTTATTCCTTTTTGTTTTTCATTTTATATAATTATTTAATACAATTTAATTTATATGATTATTATTCATTTTACAATTAAATATATCATTTTAAATTTTGCATTTTTATCTAAATATATTTTAAATCGCATCAAATAATTTTTTTATCTCACAGGTCATTATCACATCAAAATTTCCTTTTTTGTCTTTTTTTCATCTTATAAATCTTTTTTTTCTTCTTTTTGCATGATTATTTAATACAATTGAGAATGTATAATTATTTTTCAATTTATAATTAAATAACTCACTTCAAATTTACATATGTATATAAATACATTTTAATATCTATCAAATATACTTTATATTTCACGGGTCACTAAAAAAACAATACATATTTTATTTTAATCAGTAATTACCTTAATTTAAAAGATAAAATTCTTATTATCAAATATTAATTTTTTATTTTATTTTACAAGTTCTTTTTTCTCTTTGTATTTAATTACAAACGTATTTATATATTCATTGTTCATCTACTATCTACTATCTATCTATTATAATTCAATTGCATGAACTCTCAAAATTGCCCTTTCATCACAAATTATTTACACTAACAAAAGGACATTTTAGCAATTAACTAATGTTTACATTTTTGCAATCTCAACTCCTATTATATCATGACAAGTGACATTCATTTATCAATCTCTACCAATAAAATCACAATTAAATCTATCTATTATAATTCAATTGCATGAACTCTCAAAATTGTCCTTTCATCACAAATTATTTACACTAACAAAAGGACATTTTAGTGATTAACTAATGTTTATATTTTTTCAATCTCAACTCCTATTATATCATGACAAGTGGCATTCATTTATCAATCTCTACCAATAAAATCACAATTAAATATTACATACAACTATTCTCTCTTCATTCAAATTTCAAATCTCTCTCACATTTCTTTTTCCCACACTTTCTCACTTTCATTTTAAGTTTTTTCTCTATTTAATTATTATCACTAAAAATACCAAAAATCTATTTTTTAATTTTAATAAAATTAAAAATTTATTTATCTCACATGTCACTATCAACATAATATCTATTTTGTGATGAAATGACAATTTTTTGAGAGTTCATGCAATTGAATTATAATAGATTATTTACACTAACAAAATGACATTTTAGTAATTAATTAATGTTTACTTTTTTTCAATCTCAACTCCTATTATATCATGACAAGTGGCATTCATTTATCAATCTCTACCAATAAAATCACAATTAAATATTACATACACTTATTATCTCTCTTCATTCAAATTTCAAATCTCTCACACATTTCTTTTTCCCACAATTTCTCACTTTCATTTTAAGTTTTTTCTCTATTTAATTATTATCACTAAAAATACCAAAAATCTATTTTTTAATTTTAATAAAATTAAAAATTTATTTATCTCACGGATCACTATCAACATAATATCTATTTTATTTTAATCTACCATTAATTTGAGAGACAAAATTAAATGTTAATTTTTTTCTTTCTTCATCTCATGATTCCTTTTTTTTCTTCATTTTATATAATTATTTAATACAATTTAATTTATATGATTATTATTCATTTTACAATTAAATATATCATTTTAAATTTTGCATTTCTATCTAAATATATTTTAAATCGCATCAAATAATTTTTTTATCTCACGGATCATTATCGCATCAAAATTTCCTTTTTTGTTTTTTTTTCATCTTATAAATATTTTTTTCTTCTTTTTGCATGATTATTTAATACAATTGAGATTGTATAATTATTTTTCAATTTATAATTAAATAACTCACTTCAAATTTACATATGTATATAAATACATTTTAATATCTATCAAATAAACTTTATAGGTCACTAAAAAAACAATACATATTTTTTTTTAATCAATAATTACCTTAATTTGAAAGATAAAATTCTTATAATTAAATATTAATTTTTTATTTTATTTTACAAGTTCTTTTTTCTCTTTGTATTTAATTACAAACGTATTTATATATTCATTGTTCATTGTAAAATTAATAACTAATTTTAAATTTAAATACATATATAAATACATTTTATAACGTTCAAATTTACATTTAAACATATTTAATATTGTATCAAATAATTTTACCCGTGCGGGAGCACGGGTATCTTACTAGTTGCTTAGTAAATTGGTAAAAGATTTATTTTAGTAATAAAGTCTATGCACAAAGACCATAAATTAAATTTTGAATATCTTTTATCCATTTTTCTCTTTTCCCAACTATTTCTCACTCATGATTTGAAATGGACGGACTTTTCAAATTTTAACACTTTGCACGTGTTTTTCTCTGCACTTTTCAATTGAATACTATATGCTTTTTGCTATTTTAGTCTCATTTGTCACTGATTTACTACATGCCCATGTCAATAACTTTTAAATATTTTTAGTCCATTTTTCTTTTTTCAACTAATTTTGTGTCATGGTTTGAAATTGACTAATTTTTCAATTTCTTAACATTTTGTACGTCTTTTTATCCATATTTTACAAGTTCAAAACTAACTCCTGTCAAATCAATAAATTATTTTTCATTTCCAATGTTTTAATAGTCACACAAACAAAACTGTATGCAAATCTCATCTCTCTCATCCATCAAATCACAAATTTTTTTCTCTTTCATGTCTCAAAGAGATCGTGGTTCTCTTCAAACATCGCCTCTCTTCCCTAACTAAAAAAGATTGTGTTTCTATTCAAACATCATCTCTCTTATTTGGGGAAACAAAAATCTAATTCAATTTTTTTTTGTGCAAAATCCATATATTATTCATCCTTAAGACCAAAAGGATAAACAATAAAAAATTTAAAAATAAAATCCCTAAATAATTTTCAATAATACATATTATTTTGTCAATGCATAAATAATGTCATTAAAATATTTAAAGTTAAAAGAAAGAGTATATGTGTAACAACACGCAAAAATAATTAAATAACTGTTTTTCCCATAAAAGTTATGAAAATAATTTTTTTAATCGAATATAAAATCATGTTTGAAAATATTACTAAATTAAATAAATCAATAAATGTTAATATTAATTGTATGATAAATAAAATAGAAAATTTTAAAATATTCATTCCATCCATATAACTTTACTTTAAAAAACTAAAACTCAACTTTAATATTAAAATAAAATTAAGAAATAAATGTTAATTATGATGTATATTAAAAGAAAATATTGATTATGAATTTTTAAGTGGTTGTATTAAACCATACAATTTTCCTTAGTAAATTGGTAAAATATTTATTTTAGTAATAAAGTCTATGCACAAAGACCATACATTTTGAACATTTCATTTTTCTATTTTTCCAACTAATTCTCACTCATGATTTGTTAATACTAACTCCTGTCAAATCAATCAATTATTTTTTATTTCCAATATTAATTTTTTTTGCATAATAGTTATTATCTATCCTTTAAAAAAAATAATATGTTCTGACATTATTAGAAAAGTCGCTTTTAGTGACCGAATTAGTGACTGAAAATTTTTGGTCACTCTAGTAACAGAATTAGCCACCAAAATTAGACATCATATTAGTAAAATTTTAAAAGTCACTAAATAAAATTAGCCACCGAATTAGTGACTGATATTTTGTGACCATAATTTTGAGCTTCAAATAATCGTTTTTATATAAATTAATTCATAAAAAAATGCAATGACCGAAATTATTTTTTTGTTTTTTTTTTTTCATTTGCTTCCCTACCAATTTTCTCCTTTTATTTATTTTTAAAATTTTTAGTAAAAATTTCTAATTTTTATTATTTTAACAAATAAAATATATAGTTATATAAATAATTAACTCATACAAATTTATTAATTTAGATAAAATATAATTTTAATGACAATTAGTGTAAGAATCTTTTTAAATAATATTTGAAAGTTTTATTTCATTAATAATATATATATTTCAAATGCAAATTATACAACAAAAACCAAATAGTTTAGTGGACACTCGAAAGGCTCACAAAGTAAAGTGAATTGGTTTTATTCTTATTAGAGACAAAAAATTTGTTTTAGTTTAAGGTTTTTAAACCATTGAAAATGGTCCCTAAAATCGGGCACTAATTTCAGTCGCTAAAATTGGTCACTTTTCCAACCGAAATTTGGTAGTCACATTATTGGTCGCTAAATGTTATAGTGACCGGTTTTTAGATTTTTTCGGTCTCTAATTCGGTCACTTAAAGAGAATTTTTTAGTAGTGTGGAAAAGTCTTATTTGTCATTGATTTAATACATGTCATGTTAATAACTTTTAAATATTAAATCCTTAGTTTCTTTCTTTAACTAAACAACATTGTTAAAGTCTGTGTTTTCAAAGTCTGCGTCTTCAACCTTTCTGGATTCTGTTTGGATATTGTTTTTGGCTTAAACTCCTAGCTTTAGGGCTAGGGGCCTTGGCAATTGACAAACTTAGTCAAGCAAGGTTTGAAGGTTAGTCGGTGAGTTTTGGTACAAACCTCTATCAATGGAGTGGAATGTGGTTAGTGGTAAGAGCAGGAATATGAAATTCTCAGTTTGGAAAGAGAGAACGGGTAAACATTTAGGTGAGAATGAAATCATTTCTTCCTTCTTTTTTACAGAAATCCCCGATGGATACAACGCAAGAGATATGGCGAAAATCTTTATGGAGTTCGGTAGTGTTTATGAGGTTTTCATCCCGGCTAAACTGGATAAACGAGGAAAAAGATACAGTTTTGTCAGGTCCTGGAAGGTGGAAAATGAGAGAACAATGGTGATCAGCTTGGATAACATTCAAATTAAGGGGATGAAGCTTCATGTGAACATTCCTAGGTTCGACAGAAGGAGAGTGGTAGTTAGCAAAGAACCTAGATTCACACATAAAGGAGAAGAACACAAGAAAGTGGGACAAAACAAATCCTTTGGATCAATTGTTAGAAATGGAAGATCATATGTGGATGTGGCTAGAGGAAACTTAGACCGAGGAAATTCAATCAGAAAATATGTTGGGGTGCAAAATGAGATCGATTCTGGGAAGTTTCATCCTAACTGGAGTGGTTTATCTTTCACTATAAATGAAGAAGAAAGCAAGCGCTTTGAGCAAGCTTTTGTTGGCGTGATAAAGAAGCCCGGAAACTCATACAACATTCAAGAAATATTTCATAAAGAAGGTTTTTTTAATGTAAAAGTGACTCCAATGGGTGCCAATCTATGCTTACTAGAAGATTTGGAAGACAATGCGGTACGATCATTGGTGAAGGAAGAGGAAACTTGGTTACAAAATTGGATTGAGGATATTAGAGGGTGGTCTCCAGCAGAGGTTGATAAAGAGAGACTCATATGGGTTAAATGCTATGGTATCCCATGTCACGCTTGGAGAAATGACTTTTATAAATATATTGTTAGTAGAGTTGGAGAATTTATTTGTTGTGATGAAGAGACAGAGGCACACTCAAAGTTTGATGTTGCTAGGATACTGATAAAGACAAAATACGTTAGCAATCTCAATGAAGTCATTAGTGTAGAAATCAATGGGTATGTGTTTGTGATAAAGCTCGTGGAAGATAACCATGGTCCCAAACGTATAATTGTCAAGAAACATAAGGGGAGTAGTATAGAGGATTCAGACGAGTCTCTTGTAGAAGAAACTGAGGATGAGCTTGATGAAGAAGATGATTCAGATGAAAATCAATCTAAGGAGGGAGAATCCGATGAGATTTAAGCATCCAACAATAGAGGTGAGGCCTTGGATGGTGGGGAGGATAGGACACCTACGGATAGGACCAGGCCTATTAATCAGGTGTCAGGTGAAGCTGGTATACAGTACAAAAGTAATCAACCTTTCTCTGCTGTAATGAAGAGTACAAGCAATAGGTTTCAAAATCTGAAAGACGGGGACAGACAAAAGGTCACTTTTTGTAATGAAAAGAGTACTGAGGAGTGTAATGTGGGTGAGGCTCAAGAAATATTGAAGGGACAGGTGGAAAAGATGGGACTGAAAAGGTCAAACAATATAATAATACTTGACTTGGAAGAACGAACAAAAGAGATGGTGGGCCCAATTACGGAGAATGTTGGAATAACCGAGATGGGGACAAATGGTATTGGTCTGCAGGAACACGTGCCACAAATACTACAAGAAAGACAAAATAGAAAAAAGAAGTTAAAAACAGGAGATTTATGATAAAGTAAAGATTCCGTATGAACCTTCTTATTATTCCACGTTGCTCCATACCTCTTTGAAAAAACAAATCCAGATAACCACCTTTGGAGAAGCCGAAGAAAGCTTGTTGATGACCTCCCAGTCTGCTGAGAAGGAATCAAGATACTCTGGTGGCTCAATTCTATGTTGTGAATCGATCTCTAATGGGGATATAGTGGCAGGAAATGAAAGAATCAAACGGAATTTTGAAGATGTTCCAGGTAAGGTTTGGGCCATCCTTAATGCTATTGGCATTGAGGGTGATGAAGATGATGAAATACTCGAAGGGATCTTAAGGAAAATGGAAAGAGGTGATAATGAAAAAATGATCAGGTCGAAGGAGGCAACAAGTACAGTCAAATGAATCTGACGACATACAACATAAGGGGGTGTAATTCTTCGATAAAGAGAAGAAGACTTAATCAATTAATTGTAAAGAATAAAATTGAATTTTGTATGATCCAAAAAACCAAATGTCAACAGGTGGAGGAAGGATTGGTAAAGAGTATTTGGGGTGGAGAGGATTTTGAATGGTCAGCATCAGTTCCAAAGGGCAGTCAGGTGGCATGATCTCAGTTTGGAATAAGAATTCCTTTAATGCAAATATTAGTTTCAATGGGAATGGATATTTAGGAGTTGGAGGATCTTGGAGGAGCAGACTTATTTACATGGTTAATGTTTATTCTCCCTGCTCAGTGGCTGAAAAAAGAGCACTATGGAGGAAACTCATTGAAATAAAAGCTAGTTTTCCAAGGGGATACTGGATTGTGGGGGGGGGGGGGGGGATTTTAACTCAATCAAAAGTACAGAGGAAAGGCAAGGTGTTGGGAGATATAATCTGAATGAAATGGAGGAATTTAAGGCATTTATAGAGGACCTGAATTTGATTGACCTTCCCACTGTGGGGAACAGGTTTACCTGGTTCAAAGCCAATGGATCATGTAAAAGTAGATTGGATAGGATCTTAATTAGTGAAGACCTTTGTGATGTTTGGAAAGTGGTAAATCAGAAAATAGGATTGAGAGATGTGTCTGACCATAGACCAGTGTCTTTGATATTGAATGATGTCAACTAGAGCCCTAAGCCATTCAAGTCCTTGAATGCGTGGCTGGATCATCCTAATTTTGTGGAGTTTGTTAGAGATAGTTGGGATTCGGTCAGTACCACTGGCAATGCAGGAGAAGTTCTTTTTCAGAAATTCAGGCATTTAAAAAATAGGCTCAGATGGTGGAATGTTCATGTTTTTGGCATTAGTGATTTAAAAATAGAAGACAACATCAAAAAGATCAATGAGATTGAAGACATATTGGCTGATTCAAATGATGAAGAGAATAAGGAGCTCCTGAAGTTAAGAGGCAGGGCCTTGGAGGATATGTGGAACAAACTGAATACAAGAGAAAGTATTTTATATCAGAAGTCTAGGTTGAAATGGTTGGAGGAGGGAGATAGTAATACTAAGTACTTTCATTCAGTGATCAATAGAAGAAGGAGGTTGAACAATATCTCTGCCTTGAATGTAGGGTTGCAAGAGGAGGAGGGAGTAGAGAAAGTTAAACAAGTCATCCATGACTTCTTTGAAGACAAGTTTCACAATAACTCTTATGAGCCATTTGATATGGACCTTAGTTTGTTAAACAAAATTTCTGAGGAGGATAATAGGTTTCTCACTGATAGGTTTTCTTTTGAAGAGTTATTTGAAACCATTGAGTCATGTGAGGGTGATAGAAGTCCAGGACCTGATGGTTTCAATTTTAAGTTTTTGAGAAAGACTTGGGATGTGATTGGCAAGGAGGTGTACAATTGTATCAATGAATTTCATTACAAGCCTGCTCTTCCTAAAGCCTTCAGCTCTGCTTTCTTTGTTCTCATACCTAAGATGGAAAATCCTCAACATCTTAAGGATTTTAGACCAATAGCTCTAATTGGGTGCTTGTACAAGATTCTTTCCAAGATGTTAGCTACAAGGCTTAAATCTGTCATTGGTAAATTGGTTTCTCCTATTCAGATAGCTTTTGTACCAGGTAGACAACTTCTGGATGGTGTGTTGGTTGCCAATGAAATATACGATTATGTTAAAAAGAAGAAGAAGAAAGGTTTCATGTTTAAAGTAGATTTTGCACAAGCATATGACTGTGTAAGTTGGAAGTTTTTATGCAAGGTGTTATCTGCTATGAACTTCAGTTCAAAGTGGATTGGTTGGATAAGGGGCTTAGTTTGTAAGAGTTATGGATCGGTCTTGACCAATGGTAGTTCTTCCAAGGATTTTGAAATCAAAAAGGGATTAAAACAAGGGGATCCATTGGCTTCATTCCTCTTTGTTTTGGTAACTGAATGCTTGGCACTGTTGGTTAAGAAAGCTGAGGTGAGTGCCATTATGAAGGGCATCAAAGTAGTTGGCAGCATCACAAGTTGTCTGCTATAGTTTGCAGATGACACTTTATTCATCTGTGATGATTCATGGTCAAATATATGGGGTATTAAAGCTGTGTTGAGAGGATTTGAAGCATTATCAGGTCTGAAAATAAACTATAACAAGAGTAGCATTTTGGGATTTGGGGTAGATGGATATCAACTTGAGGCAGCCTCTACTTTTCTGAATTGTAAAGTGGGCAAGTTCCCTTTCAAATTCTTAGGATTAACAATTGGTGGTAGACATAAGGCATATGATTATTGGAAACCTGTTATTGATTCTTTCAAAAATCGACTGATAAATTAGAGAAGTAAGAATCTATCAATTGGTGGGAGGGTTGTACTAATAAACTCAGTTTTAACAAATCTACCAGTTCATTATTTTGCAATGTTTCTAGCTCCAGTAAAAGTGATTAAGGAAATTAAAGCTATCCAAAGAAGATTCTTGTGGTCTGGTCAGGGTGATAGAGAGAGTATAGCTTGGGTAAAGTGGTCTTTGGTTTGCAAATCTAAACAGCAAGGAGGTTTAGGAGTCAAAGATGTGGGTACATTCAATAGAGCCTTGGTAGCCAAATGGTTGTGGAGAATTAGTGATGAACAAGAGGCAATATGGAAAAGGATTTTAAAGGTTAAATATGATGGTGGTTTCAACAGTTTGTTTATAAAACAATCTGATGATTCTAAATATCAGAGCTCTAGCTGGTGGAAGGATTTGTGTCGACTTGCTTCACATTCCAATAAGCAGGGCATGTTCAATAATTTGCTGTGGAAAATTGGTAATGGTAGGAACACTTTGTTCTGGAAATCAAGGTGGTTAGGTGACTTGGCTCTCAAAAATCAGTTTCCAACTCTGTATAACTCATCTCCAAATCAAAATGTGCTGGTGAAAGATTGTGGAAATTGGAGCGATAATGTGTGGAATTGGGACATCAGAGGTAGAAATGTAATCCTTGCTAATGCAGTAGATGAATCTGTCGAGGATTTGCTGAGTTTATTGAGGGAAAGCAGGCTGTCCAGTTCAGAGGAAGACATTGTTATTTGGCCAAGGAAGATGGACTATTCTTTTAGTGTCAAAGAATGCTATGACAGGTGGAATAGAAATAATGAGGTCGACTTGTTGGAGGAGAATGTTAGGGATGCTCTTGGATATCTTTGGAAGCTTAAGTTACCGTTGAAGGTTTTGATATTTGGATGGAGATTTTTGTTGAACAGATTGCCTACACGGTCGAATCTCATCAAAAGAGGCGTCATTACATATCCGAATGGTATGCTGTGTGCTTTCTGTTCTGATAGGGAAGAGGATAACAGCCATTTGTTTCTAGGATGCAATCAAATCTTGAGGTTATGGACTGATATGGAAAATTGGCTAGGATGTAAACTTCCTACTGGTAACTGTTGTATTGAAATGTTTCTAACATGGGCAAAAGCAGGTGGGGCTGAATCAAAATTACTTTTCATATGGATTTCAGCCTGTTAGTGTATTTGGAAGAACAGAAATGCAATTCTATTTAAAGGGTCTGATATTGCAGAGAAAGACATGCTGTTAGAAATCCAAATGTTAACTTGGAAGTGGAGTAAGAAACAGAAAACGAGGGGATATGACGGTAGCTTCTATGATTGGGTGAAGATGCCTATTGCATCTCTATGAAATCAAGAAGGTTTTGTTTTTTAGCCTTAATTGAGGTTATTGTATTATCTGTTTTATTTCATGCTTTCTTTGTTCTTTAAGCCATGTTTATAGTTGGGCTAATAGAACTTAGAAAGGTCTCATTCATTGTGTAATTGTATCAAGTTGCCTTAATGAATGAAGCTTTGATTATTAAAAAAAAAAAACTTTTAAATATTTTTAGTCCATTTTTCTTTTTTCAACTAGAATTTGACTCATAGTTTGAAATTGACGGATTTTTCAATTTCTTTTCACTTTGCACGTTTTTCTCACTCATCCATCAAACCAAAAACAAATTTCTCTTTCATATCTCAAAGAGATGGTAATTTTCTTCAAACATCATCTCTCTTATATGTGGAAACAAAAATTTGATTCAATTTTTTTTTTTGCAAAACTCATATATTATTCATCCTTAAGACCAAAAGGATAAACAATAAAAAATTTAAAATAGACAAATAAAAAAATGTCTAAATATTTTTCAATAATATATATTATTTTGTCAATGAATAAATAATATCATTAAAATATTTAAAAATAAAATAAAAAGTTTATGCGTAACAACACACAATAATATGTGAAAATAATTAATTCAGAGTTTTTTCCATAAAAGTTATGAAAATGATTTTTTTTAATCATATATAAAATCATGTTTGAAAACATTACTAAATTAAACAAATCAATATATTTTAATATTAATTGTATCATAAATAAAATAGAAAACTTAAAAATATTTATTCCATCAATATAACTTTACTTAAAAAAACTAAAACTCAACTTTGATATTGAGATAAAATTAAGAAATACGTTTTTTTTCTCCATTTTTCAATTCAATACTATATATTTTTACAAGTTCAATACTAAATCCTATCAAATCAATCAGATATTTTTCATTTTCAATGTTATTTTTCTGCAAATAAATTATTATATATCCTATAAGAAAATAATATGATCAGAAAACTCTCATTTGTCATTGCTTTACTAGTTTACTACATCCCGCATCAATAACTTTTTAATATTTTGGCCTATTTTTCTCTTTTTCCAACTCATTCTGACTCATGGTTTGAAATTGACGGATTTTTCAATTTCTTAACACTTTGCATGTCTTTTAACTCCTCTCAAATCAAAAACCATTTTTCATTTCCAATGGTACTTTTCTGCATAATAGTCACACAAACAAAACTGTATGCAAGTCTCATCTATCTCATCCATTAAACCACCATTTTTTTCTCTTTCATGTCTCAAAGAGATTGTGGTTCTTTTCAAACATCATCCCTCTCTTTCATGTCTCAAAGAGATTGTGCTTCTCTTCAAACATATGTCTCTAATATGTGGAAACAAAAATCTCATTCAATTTTATTTGCAAAACCCATATATTATTCATTGTTAAGACTAAAAGGATAAACAATAAAAAAATTTAAATAGACAAATAAAAAATGCCTAAATATTTTTCAATAATACATATTATTTTGTCAAGGGTTAATAGCTATTTTGCCCCATGCCATATAGGCGCTTTTTGAAAAACCCACCTATAAAAAAAAAACTTGCAAAAAATACCCTAACATTTGAAGATTCTCTCAATTTTGACCTTTATCACATCCAGTCACCAAAAAAGCTGATGTGGCAGCGTTTTTTTTTTTTTTTTTTTGATGTGGAAGGCCATGTGGCTTTTTAATTTTATTTTTTATTTATTTAAATGCCAATTTGGCATTTTGTTTTTCATTTATTTTTAAGAACATGTTAATTGTTCAAAAAGTGTTGTAGGTAGGGGTAGAACTTTGGCATTTTGTTTTTCATTTATTTTTAAGAACATGTTAATTGTTCAAAAAGTGTTGTAGGTAGGGGTAGAACTCATGACCTCTCATCACAAAGCATCACTCATTACCACTAGACCATGTTGTGTTTTGTGACATTGTTTGCAACTATAATATACATAATACATAATTAACTAGTTAAAAATTTTTACTAAACTAAAATCTATTAAATCATTTATATTAAACTATTTAATTTTTTTCTTAATATACTGTAACTATTAATAATATAGTTAAAATGTTAAAAAATTATTATTATTTATTTTGAAAATGTTAAAAAGTAGGTTAGTTTAAAATTGATTTAAAATGTTTTAGTATATTAATTTAGTAATAAAATGTTAATTTATTATGTAAATTTAGTATATTAATTTAATATATTAATTTAGTATATTAATATGGTATAGTAATTAACATTTTAATTAGATTAAATAGATTAAATAAATATTAAGCTACAGTAAAATAAATTAAATAGTTAAATAAATATTTTAATATATGCTACAGTAAATTAATATTAATATTAACGTAAATTAATATTTTAATATAAGCTACAATAAATTAAATTAAATAAGTAAATGAATATTTTAATATAAGCTACAGTAAATTAAATTAAATAGGTAAATGAATATTTTAATATAAGCTACAGTAAATTTAATTAAATAGGTAAATAAATATTTTAATATATGCTACAGTAAATTAATATTAATATTAACGTAAATTAATATTTTAATATAGGCTACAATAAATTAAATTAAATAAGTAAATGAATATTTTAATATAAGCTACAGTAAATTAAATTAAATAGGTCAATGAATATTTTAATATAAGCTACAGTAAATTTAATTAAATAGGTAAAAAATATTTTAATATATGCTACAGTAATTTAATATTAATATTAACTTAAATTAATATTTTAATATAGGCTACAATAAATTAAATTAAATAAGTAAATGAATATTTTAATATAAGCTACAGTAAATTAAATTAAATAGGTCAATGAATATTTTAATATAAGCTACAGTAAATTTAATTAAATAGGTAAAAAATATTTTAATATAATTACACTATATTTACGTTATTACTATTAAAAATTAAATTAAACTAAATTAAAAATTATAAATATAAATTAATAAACTAATGTTAAAATAATTTTGAAATAAATTAGTGTATAATTAAAAACGAAATTGCTACACAAAAACCGAAACTAGTACACAAATTAATAAACTAATATTAAAAAGCGAAATTAAAATATACAAAAAAATGAAAGGTAAAAATACACTAATTTGCAAAATTAATAATTGTAGCATTTTAATAAACTAAAATCGATACAGTATAATTAAAAATAAATAAAAAATTACTAGAGTATAATTACTAAAATGATTTAATAGATTTTAGTTTAGTAAAAATTTTTAACTAGTTAATTATGTATTATGTATATTATAGTTGCAAACAATATCACAAAACACAACTTGGCCTCGTGGCAATGAGTGATGATGTGTGATGTGAGGTTATGAGTTCTACGCCTGCCTACAACACTTTTTGAACATTTAACATGTTTATAAAAATAAACCAAAAATAAATGAAAAACAAAATGCCAACGTGGCATTTAAATATATCAAAATAAAATTAAAAAGCCACATGGCCTTCCACATCAAAAAAAAAAAAAAAAAACGCTGTCACATCAGCTTTTTTGATGACAGGATGTGACGAATGTCAAAATTGAGAGAATCTTCAAATGTTAGGGTATTTTTTGCAAGTTTTTTTTTATAGGGGGTTTTTCAAAAAGCGCCTATATGGTAGGGGGCAAAATAGCTATTAATCCTTTTGTCAATGAATAAATAATATTATTAAAATGTTTAAAAATTAAAGAAAGAGTATATGTTTAACAACACACAATAATATGTGAAAATAATTAAATAAGAGTTTTCCCAATAAAGGTTATGAAAATAATTTTTTTAATCATATATAAAATCATGTTTGAAAATATTACTAAATTAAACAAATCAATATATATATTAATATTTATTGTATGATGAATAAAATAGAAAACTTAAAAATATTTATGTCATCAATATAACTTTACTTAAAAAAACTAAAACTCAACTTTGATATTGAAATAAAATTCAGAAATAAATGATAATTATGATGAATAATAAAAGAAAATATTGATTATGAATTTATAAGCGGTTGTATTTAACAATACAACTTGCCTTAGTAAATTGGTCACGTTCCTTTTTAAGTGTCGTTTTAGAAGAATTTTTTTGTTCCCATTTAAGTGTCGTTTTATAATTTAATGTTATAATTTGTCAATTATGTCCTTACTTTTTCAATAACTCCACTCACATTTTCCATAAAATTAATTATTTTTTCAATTGTAGTTATTGGAAAAAGAGAGTGTATGGTTGAATTTATTTGAAAAGAGAAAATAAATGAGGGTATAAAAGGAAAATTAACTCTAACAATCCACTATCTTGGTTGAAGAGCTTAATGCTAAAATGACACTTAAAAAGAAACGGAGGAAGTAGTTATTATCTATCCTATAAAAAAATAATATGTTATGGAAAAGTCTCATTTGTCATTGCTTTACTACATGTCACCTCAAGAAATTTTGAATATTTTTGGTCTCTTTTTCCAACTAATTCTTATTCATAAACTGAAATAGACGAATTTTTCCATTTCTTAATACTTTGATGTCTTTTTTTCTCCACTTTTGTCTAGGGGTGGCAAACGGACATGTCCGCCTCATTAAGGTCATCCCTGCAAAATCCCGCCAAAAAATGGGGTGAGGTGGGTGGTTATAGTTAAGAATGCGGGCCTAAAACCTACACCCTCCCCACAAAAAAGTGAGGGTGGGGCGGGGAACTCCCGTGGGCACCATACCTTTTTAGCCTAAAAATGCAAAAGTTTATATAAATTATCGTGTCCGCAAAAGCCCGTGAAGAAAACAGGGCGGGGCGGGGATGACATATTTGAGGGTGAGAGCCTAAACCCTTGGCCCACCCCGAACAAAAGTGCGGGCAAAACGGGCATACCCAACGGGCCGCGTCCGTTTTACCACCCCTGTTTTTTACTCGGCGTGGCAACATAACTCATACCTGTGGGTACGCACCCTGTAACACTCATATATAACAACATACGTCAAAGCATATATATTATACATGAATCCAAGTTTTGGTATTGAAATACCATAAGTTCCTAGTTAACACATTGTATACATTACATGCCCAAAATACAAAATACTAAAACTATGGCATAATATACACAAGATGTTTCAAAGTACTAAGAACTAGATCAAATAATGATCTCAAAATAATTCTCCACAATGGAAGCTATGCCATCCCAAAAAGCCAAGACATGTAAGGATAATCAAACGACTTTATCTTTACCCTTCGTGGAACCTTAAGTACCTGTAATATAATCAACAACATGGGGTGACATATTAAATCCCAGTGAGTTCCATATCTTATGGATTCTCTCTGCTTCACAAGGTTCTATCAATTCCTAACTCAAGTCAAAGGGAAGGGAAGTGACCTTGAGTTCACAATTTCACACTATATGGAAACATGTTCATGAGTTCACCAACTCAAAATATCACTAATCGACAACCTCATCAAGGCATCCCCTTTTCCCGTCCTCTCCTACGTCTAATAGTCGGTCCGAGTTATGGATCCTCGTAGATTACTTGGCATACGAAATAGATTCGGAAACTAAAGGACATATTATCACCTTACGAATCGTCACTTCACACGGTCCATAAACCATCACAAGTCTCTTTACCTTGTAGGCTCCATTCGTACTATACGCGGGAATCAAACCTACCAAGTAATCATGCGTACATTCCATAGGAGCCTAAGCTCATGAAACGACAAATATCAGGGAAACGATTCCGATTACGTGATCTCACATATAAACGTTATTGTATTTGACAATCACAAGGCCACATTCGCCTTAAGGCCATATTTGCCTTTTTCTCATAATATACAAGGGTTCACACATGTTCCATACTAGTGTCTTACTCTCTTCTAGACCATCACTCATCGAGGATGCACGCCTAAGCATCGAACGCATGAGCGTCGCCATCTAGATCATCTATAATTTCCTAGTCACTCTACTAGGTTCCACTATAGTTTCATGTTAAGGTTTTCTTACTCTTCTTATTCCATATTTTAAACATATATTCACTCAATTACAATTCATAATAAGAAGTTAGATATAGTACAACACATTAGTACAATAAAATACATGTAATAATTCAACTCATAATATATCATATTTCTTGAGCTTCCTCCTATTTATTTAATCGGGTAACAAAATCAATATTTTTCACTTTCACTGCGTAGGATATTTCCATAGCTTTCCAACGACTATTACTACGCTTCGATCGGAGTTACGATCTAAAAGATATGAATTTTTCAATATTTTTCTCCAACCAACGGTGGTAATCAATTACTCTAATAGGGTAATCAGTTACTCAAGCTTCACTATTCACACAGAGGCTAAATAAGATTTAGAGACACATTTCAGTAATCGATTATCCAAATAGGATAATCGGTTACTCAGTTCAAATTTTTGTGCAGATTATCAATTTTTCCACAAAGTAATCGGTTACTCTAATAGGGTAATCGGTTACTCTGTTACAGAACAGAAAAATTCTAGTTTTCTCATGATTCAAAACCATTCAACTTACTCAAAACTCATAAAAACTCAAAGGATCAAATATTCATTTATCATACATCATATTCACACCTGTAGCAATCATATTATGCATTTTTATCGAGATTTGAACCGTGAAAACAATCGATTCCACACAATATTCAATATTCACCATTTCTAACCTAAACTCTAACATTTCTAAAACTTCTAGAGCTTAAGTACTAACTAGAACCCACCTCTAAACAAAATGATGATGAAGATTGTGAGATGATTTAATGAAGAATGAAGAAGAATCCAAGCTTTCTCTCTTCTTCTAGGTTTCTTATCTTTTCTCCCTTTTGTTTTTCCTTCTCTCTACTTCTTTTTATCCTTGTTTCTATTTTTGCACAAGTGAGGGAATAGAAATGATATAGAGAAATATCAATTAGTTAGTAACATTACTAAATATCCAAAATATCTCTATAGCACCAATTGACAAAACCTCAGAGTCAGATAATATTAATTTGATCTGGTCTGAGCTCATCAGTTGCTCAAATTATCTTTGCAGATAATTTCTCAGAGTACACCGGAACCCAGTTGATCAAAACTAATATTATCCAGACTAAAATAAAATACGGGGTATTATATCCTCCCCTCCTTAAATAGAAATTCGTCCACGAATTTAAAGATTACATGAAAAGATGAGGGTAATCATTCTGCATTTCTGATTCTAGTTCCCAAGTTACATCACCCGGATGCGTCTCATCCCACTGAACTTTCACAAGAGGAATCTCTTTGTTCCTTAGTACCTAAGTTTCTCTCCCTGTGATACGGCTTGGTTGAGGTTTAAACGTTAAATCTGCTTCTATTTCAATCGTATCTGGTAGAATTGGCTGAAGGGGATCTGGAACAAACTTCTGAAGTTAAGACACGTGAAAAACATCGTGCATCTCTGATAGAGAATGCGGTAAGGCTAATCTGTAAGCTACTTCACCAATTCTTTCTAAAATTTGATACGGTCCCATGTATCTCGGACTTAACTTCCGCGACTTAAACGGTCCTTTTCAACCTCAACCTCGGAGTAACCTTCAAAAACACATGATGACCTTCATCAAACTCTAAAGGTCTCCTACGGTTATCTGCATAACTCTTATGACGATCTTGTGCTTGTTTAACCTTGTCACGGATCATTCTAATCTTTTCCGTAGTCTATTGGATAATCTCGGGTCCCAAAATCCTATCTTCGACAACTTCCGCCCAACACAAAGGCATCCTACATTTCCTTCCATATAATGCTTCGTATGGAGCCATACCAATACTTGCGTGATAACTATTGTTGTACGAAAACTCAATCAATGGTAAAAGTTCTATCCAATTTCCTCCACTTCCAAACACAAGCTCTTAACATATCTTCCATTATTTGTATCATCCGTTCCGTCTGACCATCCGTTTGAGGATGATTCGACGTGCTCAAACACAACTTCGTTCCTATAGCTTGTTGAAAAGCTCTCCAAAATTTTGAAGTAAACTTTGGATCTCTATCGGACACAATGCTAGAGGGAATACCATGTAACCTCACAATTTCTGAAATAAACAACTTTGCAAGATGACTTGCCTTGTAAATAGTCTTTACGGCTAAGAAATACGCAGATTTCGTCAACCGATCTACAATCACCCAAATAAAATCGTAACCACCTTGTGCACGGGGTAACCCAACTGCAAAGTCCATAGAAATACTATCCCAATTCCATACCGGAATTTCTAACGGTTGTAATAAGCCACCCGGTCTTTGGTGCTCAATCTTTACCTATTGGCACACCGCACACTCCGACACATACACCACAATATCTCTTTTCATTTCCGACCACCAATAGTCCCTCTTTAAGTCTTGATACATTTTCGAAGAACCAAGATGTATAGTAAAAGCACCTTTATGAGCTTCCTCCAAAATCCTTCCTTTCAACACCGCATCTTCCAGAACACAAATCCTTTGGTTAAATAGAATGATTCCATCTGTAGCTCGCGAGAAACCCGGTTGAACCAACATCTCTTGTAACTTTGCATCCAGCGTTTGCTCTTGTTGAATTTCCTCTCTAAGAGTAGAATTAACATTCAAATTTCCCATAATTACACCATTAGGAGTCCAAATAAATTAAAGATTACGATCCCTAAACTTTTCCAATAGAGCATACTCTAAGATCATTAACTCGACATTATGCAACACTTTCTGACTCAATGCGTCCGCTACTTTATTTGCTTTACCCGGATGGTACTTTAGTTCCAAATCCTAATCCTTTAAATACTTCATCCATCTTCTTTGACGCATGTTCAACTTCTTTTGATTAAAAAGATACTTCAAACTCTTGTGGTCATTGAACATTTCAAAACGTACTCCATACAAATAATGACACCACACTTTAAGTGTAAAAACAACCGCCGCCAATTCCAAATCATGAGTTGGATAATTCTTCTCGTGAACTTTTAATTGCCGAGAAGCATAAGCCACCACGTGACCATCCTGCATCAAGACACCTCCTAATCCCATCTTTGATGCATCACAAAATACTTCATACGACTTGTTAGGATCAGGAATGATCAAAACAGAAGCAGTCGTCAATCTTTCCTTCAAACTCATAAAACTTTGTTCACAAGCCAAATCCCACTCATAAGAACAATCCGTTCGAGTAAGTTTGGTCATTGGTAAAGCCAATTGAGAAAAGCCTTTGATAAACCTTATATAATAACTTGTCAGTCCCAAGAAACTTCTAACTTCTGAAGCATTCTTCGGTCTCTCCCAATTAATTACCGCTTCAACCTTCGATGGATCTACCGCCACACCTCCTTGAGATATGACATGACCAAGAAATCTACCTCCGTCATCCAAAATTCACACTTGCTTAACTTGGCAAAAAGTTATCTCTCTTGTAAGATCGATAGAACGATTCTTAAGTTATCTCCGTGCTCTTGAGAAGTACGAGAATAAATAAGAATGTCATCAATGAAGATCACTACAAATTGGTCCAAGTAAGGTTGGAATATCCGATTCATATAATCCATGAAAACAGCTGGAGCATTCGTCACACCGAAGGGCATTACTAAGAATTCATAATGGCCATAACGGGTTCTAAATACGGTCTTTGGTACACCTGAACTTTTCACACGAATTTGATGATAACCCGACCGCAAATCGATCTTCGAGAACACACAGGCTCCTTTCAATTGATCTAACAGGTCGTCTATCTTGGGTAATAGGTACTTATTCTTAATGGTGACTTTATTCAACTACGGTAATCAATACATAACCACATTCCACCATCCTTCTTCTTTACTAACAACACTGGGGCTCCCTAGGGCGAAACACTGGGTCGAACTAAATGCTTAGCCATTAACTCTTCCAATTGATCCTTCAATTCTCTTAACTCAAGCGGTGCCATCCGATACGGAGAAACAAATATAGGAGTCATTCCCGATACCAGGTCAATAGAGAATTCGACTTCCCTTTCCAGAGGAAGAGAAGTGACATCTTCGGGGAAAACTTCAGAAAACTCACAGACTACAGGGATATGCAGAACTTGAAGTTCGCTACTCTCCTTCTTAGTGAGAACCAAAAGAACAGATTTTTCCTTCTCAAACAAGAAATTTATCATTCTAACCGTACCTTTTAAAATAGTTGTTAACATATCTTTCGGAGTAGCTTCAGCGGACGGAATGATGATTAGCTTTTCTTCTAAACCAATAAATACCAAATTAGCAGAAAGCCAATCCATCCCCAAAACAACATCTACTTTCTTAAGCAGCAAACAAATAAGATCATTCTGAAAAACTCTTCCATCCACAGATAAAACACAACTTTTACACATTAAAGGTGTTTCAACCATCTCATCCATGGCAGTAGTAACCACCATGGGTGGAGACAACGGAATAGCTTGCAACCCAAGTCGCTTCATACATTACATTGACACAAAAGAGTATGTTGCTCCACAATCAAATAATACAAAACAAGGATGCCCATTAACGAAACACGTACCAACAATCAAAGAGTTATCACCCTTAGCCTTTCTTGCATCCAATGTATAAACTCGACCGGTACTCTTTCCTTACGTATGATTCCTATTCTAAGGATAATCCCTCGCCATATGACCCACTTTTTGACACTGGTGACACTCCACTCCTTCGAAGCGACATCTACCAAAATGCATCTTACCACAAGTACGACACACAGGAGGTGCACTTGATCTAGAATTCTGAACTTGTTTTCCTTTGAAGGCTTGTTGTTTTGGCCTATACTGTTACGTTGATCTCCCACGATCATTCTGATTCAACTTACTTAAATCCCCCTCTGCTTGAACTCTCTTCAAACTGTTCTCGGCCACATAGCATTGCCTTAGCAACTCAGCATAAGTAGTGAACTCTCTTTGAGACACACTGTGAGAAATCTCAGCTTTCAATCCAAAAAAGAATTGGCCAATCTTCCACTTTTCATCCGAAGCATACACGGCTTGCCTAGAGTAAGCAGCCATGATCTCAAACTTCTCAGCATAAACGGCCACAGACGTAGTACCTTGCCTCAACTGTTGGAATTCAAACTCCTTTTGAGTCCTCAAGGAGCTAGGAAAGTACTTCTCTATAAAGGTAGTCTTGAATTGCTCCCACACTTTAGGCACATCTTGGATAGTCATTAAAGCTGAAGCACTCTCCCACCGCCTCATAGTAAGACCTCTCAATAAGTGAGAAGCAAACACCACTTTGTTCTCTTCACTACACTGAACTATCAGAAAGATTCTCTCCATACCAGCCACCCATTCATGAGCTTTCACAGGATCTAATCCTCCATGAAATTCAGGAGGATTCATGCGCATGAAATCCCGAAAACTCCCACCTATAGCATCTGGAACAACCACTTGAGGATGAAACCCCTCATCCATCTGTTGTACCATCTGCTGCATGAATTAGTTCTGCTGCTGCTGCATCTGTTGTAAAAATTGGGGCCATGGGACATACCCCTCGCCGCCTGGAGGGTTCGTCTCGGCAGGAGTAGTTCTGGGTCTACCACGGTTTATGCGTCCATCAGCCATGTTCCTAAACATCATACAAATATGATTAAGTTGATCAGGCTCAATGCCATAATTATAACACTTAAGACCAATGAAGACACAACGCATATGAAACGGAAAGAATTACTTATACTATTTCATGGCTAGGTCGAGGATACGACCTTCTTTGATACCAACTGTAACACCCATATATAACAACATACATCAAAGTATATATATTATACATGAATCCAAGTTTTGGTATTGAAATACCATAAGCTCCTAGTTAACACATTGTATACATTACATGCCCAAAATACAAAATACTAAAACTATGGCATAATACACACAAGATGTTCCAAAGTACTAAGAACTAGATCAAACAATGATCTAAAAATAATTCTCCACAACGGAAGCTATGCCATCCCAAAAAGCCAAGACACGTAAGGATAATCAAACAACTTTATCCTTACCCTTCGCGGAACCTAAAGTACCTGTAATATAATCAACAACGTGGGGGTGAGATATTAAATCCCAGTGAATTCCCTATCTTATGGATTCTCTCGACTTTACAAGGTTCTATCAATTCCTAACTCAAGTCAAAGGGAAGGGAAGTGACCTTGAGTTCACAATTTCACACTATATGGAAACATGTTCATGAGTTCACCAACTCAAAATATCACTAATCGACAACCTCATCAAGGCATCCCCTTTTCCTGTCCTCTCATTCGTCTAAGAGTCGGTCCGATTCATGGTTCCTCGTAGATTACTTGGCATACGAAATTGATTCAGAAACTAAGGGACATATTATCACCTTACGAATCGTCACTTCACACGGTCCATAAACCGTCACAAGTCTCTTTACCTTGTAGGCTCCATTCGTACTATACGCGGGAATCAAACCTACCAAGTAATCATGCGTACATTCCATATGAGCCTAAGCTCATGAAACGACAAATATCAGGGAAACGATTCCGATTACGTGATCTCACATACAAACGTGATTGTATTTGACAATCACAAGGCCACATTCTCCTTTTTCTCATAATATACAAGGGTTCACACATGTTCCATACTAGTGTCTTACGCTCTTCTAGACCATCACTCGTCGAGGATGCACGCCTAGGCATCGAACACACGAGCGTCACCATCTAGATCATCTATAATTTCCTAGTCACTCTACTAGGTTCCACTATAGTTTAATGTTAAGGTTTCCTCACTCTTCCTATTCCATATTTTAAATATACATTCACTCAATTATAATTCACAATAAGAAGTTAGATATAATACAACACATTAGTACAATAAAATACATGTAATAATTCAACTCATAATTTAGCATATTTCTTGAGCTTCCTCCGATTTATTTAATCGGGTAACAAAATCAATATTTTTCACTTTTATTGCGTAGGATATTTCCATAGTTTTCCAGCGACTATTACTACGCTTCGATCGGAGTTACGATCTAAAAGATATGAATTTTTCAATATTTTCTCCAACCAACAGTGGTAATCGATTACTCTAATAGGGCAGTAATGACGACAACAATGAAGACACTAAAAACATTGTTTTGGCAGTAATGACGTCAATAATGGAAACAAGAACTTTTTTTGTGATAGTTATTCCAACATAGGCGGTAATGATCAAGAGGGTTCCTCATACTCTCTAACGGTCAATATCCCTAAAATGAATGAGAATAACTATAAAGAATGGGCTCAAACCATTCAGTTGGTGTTGGATAGCATAAGGAAACTTGGTTTCTTAACAGGAGCAGTAGCTGAACCGACATCAGGGGATCCTCGTTACAAACAATGGAAGTCTGAAAACTCTTTGCTTATTTCGTGGTTGGTAAGCTCTATGGAAAATGGAATAGGTAAGCCTTACATGTTTTTGCCTTCCACAAAGGATGTATGGGAAGTTGTTAAGGAAACATACCCTGATATTCAAAACTCCTCTCAAATTCTTGGTTTAAAATCAAAATTATGGCATGCGAAACAAGGTGATAGGAGTGTAACTGTTTATTACAATGAGCTGTTGACACCGTGGCAAGAGTTGGATCTCTGTTATGATGACAATTGGAGGTCTACAAAAGATAATGTTTTGTTTCTCAAGAGGCAAGAAAATGATAGTGTATTCATGTTTCTCGCTGGGCTCAATAAAGACCTTGATGAGGTAAGAGGTTGAGTTTTAGGAAAAATACCATTGCCAACTCTTCGTGAAACTTTTGCAGAAATAAGAAGAGGGGAGGCACGATAAGGAATTATGATGGGTAAGACACCACAAAGCGTTAAATCTGAAGGTTCAGCTTTGGCTACTAGGAACCTTGACGAGGGAAGGAAGTCAGATAAAGTTCCTTGGTGTGATCATTGCAAGCGTGAATGGCATACACGTGAAACTTGTTGGAATCTCTAAGGCAAACTTCTTAACTGGAAGAAGAAAGGTGGTCGTGCATTTCAGGCTAGTAATTCTGATCAAGGGCAACAATCCCCTACAACTCAGCTTCCACATACTACGGAATAACTAGATAGATTGTACAAACTCCTCGAGTCTCCAACCCCTTCTTGTTCTATAGAAACAAAAGGTAATTATGCATTTCTTAGTGTCAGTCCCATTCATATTTGGATAGTAGAATCAGGTGCCTCTGATCACATGACAGGTGAATCTACTTTGTTCTCTTCATACAGTCCATGTGCAGGTAATCAAAAAATAAAAATTGCAGATGGATCTTTTTCAGCCATTGCAGGGGTGGCAAAACAGGCCCGGCCCGTTGGAAATGCCCGTTTTACCCGCACTTTAGTGCGGGGTGGGCCAAGGATTTAGGCCCTCACCCTCTAATATGGCTGCCCCGCCCCGCCCCGTTTTCTTTGTGGGCTTTTGCGGGCAAGAACATTTACATAAAATTTTGTATTTTTAGGCTTAAATGGTGCAGTGCCCGCGGGCTTTCCCTGCCCCTCCCTCACTTTTTTGCGGGGTGGGCCTAGGTTTTAGGCCCGCATCCTCAACTATGACCGCCCCTCCCCGCCCCATTTTTTGTGTGTGCATTTGCGGGGCGGGCCTAAACGGGGCGGGCATGCCCGTTTGCCACCCCTAATTGCAGGTAAAGGGTCAGTTGTGTTGTCTCCAATATTAACTCTTACAAATGTCCTTTCTGTTCCAAACTTATCGTGTAATTTAATGTCTGTCCTTCAATAAATTAGCCCAAGATATAGATTTTCAAACTAATTTTTCTCGATCTCACTACGTCTTTCAGGATTTGAACTAGGGGAAGATGATTGGCAGTGCTCAGGAGAGTGGAGGACTCAACCACCTTGACATTGGATCTACATCACAACTACATATAACAATAAGTTCCTGCTTTGAGTCTTTTTCTGTTTTGAATAATAAAGATGACAACATTATGGTATGACATTTAAGCTTAGGTCATCCTAGTTTTTGTTACTTAAAACACTTGTTTCCTAAGTTATTTTACAATAAGAATTTTTCTTCATTTAAATGTGAAGCATGTGATTTTGCAAAGCATCATCGTTCCCAATTTTCAATACAACCTTATAAACCATCAAAATCTTTTTCTATTATTCACAGTGATGTTTGGGGCCCTAACCGTACAAGTACACTCTCTTTCTCAAAAAAATGGTTTATCACATTTATAGATGACCATACAAGAGTATGTTGGGTGTACTTGTTAAAGGGAAAATCAGATGTTTGTCAGGTTGTAAAGAATTTTTTTAATGGTGTAGAACCAATTTCAAACAAATATCAAAGTCTTTAGAAGTGATAATGGCAAAGAATATTTTAACACTATCTTGGATGATTTTTTTTCTAAAAAATGGGATTGTACATCAAAGTTCATGTCCTAATACTCCTCAACAAAATGGAGTGGCCGAAAGGAAAAATAGACATTTACTAGAGGTTACTAGAGCTCTACTTTTTTCAAATAAAGTACCAAATTATTTGTGGGGCGAAACTATTTTAACTACTACGTCTTTAATTAACAGAATGCCCTAAAATATTCTCAATTTTCAAACTCCAATTAATGTCTTCAAAGAATGTTTTCCTAATACTTGTGTTTTAACTGATTTGACTTTAAAAATCTTTGGTTGCACAACCTTTGTTCATGAACATAAAAATGTTGGAAAACTTGAGCCATATGCTATAAAATGTGTCTTTGTTGGATATTCTCCAACCCAAAAAGGATATAAATGTTTTGATCCAAAAAATAAGAAAATGTTTGTCACTATGGATGTTACATTCTTCGAAAATAAACCTTTTTTTGATGACACTCATCTTCAAGGGGGGAGATAACGAAGACTCGTTTCAAATTGAGGACATGAGTTTTTTAAATAACTTATCTTTGCCAGTATCACAAAATTCTGAGACTTTTACACCTGCACCAACAAAAAATGATCATGATTCTTTATATGATCCTACTCCTGTTATGAGTAAGGAACCTAGTGAATCCGAGCCTACATGATCTCTAGTAGAAACCAATGAGAATCCTAAAAACAGTGATAAAAATAAACTAATTGAAATGCCGGAAAATAATGAGTCACTTCAAGAAAACAGATTTGGATTAGTAAACAAGGCTTGGAAAGGAAAGGTTTTTAAAAAAAGGCACCATAAAGGAAGGGACGAGTCCACATCTCAACACTGACAGGAATCTGAATCAGGGAATGATCAACTTCCTAACAAAAGAAAAGGTAATTCTATCTTTGTTTCTGAGAGTCGTATTTTGTATCCTGATATAGATGATCCTGTTGCCATTAGAAAACCTGTCAGATCTTGCACTAAACACCCCATCTCCAATATTATACCATATTCAAGTTTGTCTTCATCTATGTATGCCTTCACCTCAAAATTGTCTGGTGTAGAAATTCCAAAAAGTGTACAAGTTGCTCTAGAAAATTCCAAAGTGGAGGGAAGTTGTACTTGAGGAGATGAAAGCTCTTGAAAAGAACAAAATTTGGAGTGTTACGTCACTATCAGATGGCAAGAAGATAGTTGGATGCAAATGGGTGTTTGCTATGAAGTATAATTTAGATGGGTCATGAAATTCTGGTATATCAGACTACAGATGTCCTACAGGATGTCGAGACATCTGATCTGAACAGAACAGCATGGTAAGGTATAAACAATTAAAACCAGTACATAAAAGCATAAACCACACACAGAATTTGTTCACCCAGTTCGATCTAACAATCTACATCTGGGGGCATACCAAGCCAGGAAGGAAGTCCACTCTTAGCATTATCAAATTACAGACTCAACAAACCAGTTGACAATCCACTAATCTAATCACTACCCAATGACCCTTCTACCTAAGTCCTCCCTAGGTAAGAGACTCCATCTCACTTCCAATCATCGTAATGATGTCTAGCAGTCAACACCTCAGCCACTGCATCAACAACTTGATTTCCAACAGCTCTTCAATCACAGAAAAGTAGAAGACACACTTCAATAACAATACCTAGACATGACACACATGACTAAGAACAATACTCAGAGTTGCTTAACAACTTCCTCCAAGAACAACTCTCACTCTTGCTTAAAAGCTTCGAGGAGTACAGTGACCATCTCACAATCCGAGTGGTTCACACATACCAACTCTCATAGAGAGTGGTTCACAAGAACGAAACCCTAATAATTTTACATCCTGGAATCATTTTTAAATCAGGTTACAAACACTCCTATTTATAACCTACATCCCAACTAGATTTGGGCTTCAAATCACAATAAAACTGATGTTAAAAATCTGCAATAACTTCTGCACCAAAATAGGTCTTCAATCAAATCTTTCCTAAATGATCTCCATAATTTAGAGAGTCATTATTCTTCTTGATTCTGACTTGAATCTTCCAGACCAAACAAAACAGCGCCACATAGGATAACATAATATTCCCAGAATATTCTGCATTTGTTAAATCATAACAGAATTTAACTGTCCAGCTCAGCACAGGCGCGATGTCGAATGATTCAACATAGGACATCTTATCCGACATGTTTAATGCAGAATATTAGAACATCTTGTTTCAACATCTTGCTGCTAGAATAGTTTTAGAAAAATAAATGCCAACCACAAAATCAAAGAAATAACAATCTCCCCCTTTGGCTTATTTTGGCTAAAACTACACACCAAACACTCTTGCAAAGACAACACAAGCAAAACATCAATATTAGAGACAGCAGCGAAAAACACACCATAACACCAACACAAAACACAGCATAGCAGCAAAAATTCACACCCCTTCAACTGCAGAAACTTCACAACAACATTTACCAACATCTCACACTAGCTCACTACTCACACTAGCAATCACAAATAAATGTTAAAACATCATATGGGACATCAGATATCAGCACATCATGCAATCACACACTCTCCCCATATATGACAAAGCAATAGCACACCAGAGCAATATCTATACAACCTTTGGATAACACAACCAGCTCCTCCTCAAGGAAACAACCAAGGACACTGGCTACTACTACTTACTTCTCCCCCTTTTTAGCCATAATATGCCAAACAAAAAAAATAGTAGTATTACTCCCCCTGACGTGGATAACTAGTGCACCTGAATGGAAAACATAAGACGCATCTTCATGTCTTCAAGAGCTCACTCCCAGTCCAGCCACCTGCTGAAGCACATTCATTTTGGCATCACAATCCCTTCTGACAAGAAAAAGTAGTCACTCACACATGAAGTTACATCATCCTATACGTGAGGAACATAAGGATCACCATCCTCCTTCAAACAAGCTAAAGCTCCCCCTCAAGCCAAGGGACCAGAAACAACCAGAGAGACACAAAAACTTCAAAAACACATCACAGCCCATCACATCACAGAAGATCACAATAACACAAGAACAGTACTCTCTCCCCCAAGCTTTTCAACTGGCCTTAGCAAGGCCCCACCTCTCCACAGGCAATCATTCCTATCATTCTCCCGTATGATAATTTGGCATACTCCTGATCAGTTGATGAGTATCTTCACCTTCAGACTTTCAAGCAATCAATACCTGATTTGCTTCAGTCTTCTCTACATTCTCCATCCAAGGCAGACCTTCTACTTCATCATTCTCCTGTATGACTATGTAGACGCTCCTTTAGGCACCAAGCTCCTGAACCAGATCACAATCACCCTTCACCAAGGAAATCCAACCCAGATAATGTTCCAACACCAAGTTAGAACATCTGCCACACACCAAGACAACATCACCATGATTCTTGATATGCTCCACCAACTGGACTTACTATAGCATAGTAATCCAAAGAACTAGAGAAATAAACTCTCATCCACCTTCAAGAAGAATAATCTCCTTGAGTCTTCAACTCATCACCCTTCTGCCCAAGAGTAACTTGTTCCAAGATAATCCTCAATAATAACCAGCTGCCACACTCTGATTATCTTGATTCTTCGAATCCACTTCTGAGATCAACCAAATGCCACAGTTTGATCACCTCATTCATGAATCCTCATATGAAAACAACCAAATACCACATTTTGATCTTTTTCACGTTTGTCAGAACTCTCACAGAGATATCCTGATCCACCAAGGAAACTTGATCTTCAAGTCACATGTTCCAATTGCTCAAAAGCAAACACACTTAGACTCCCTAAGCCATGGTCATGTAACATCTTCTCCTTCCTGCAGCTCCCGCAAACTGCCAAGAGAATGATCTTTTTAAAACATCCTATTGTTCATTCCTGTAGATCACCCTATCATAAGCTGATGTGCCACATCACCAACTGAGACTTCTGATGTTAAGCTGATGTCAGAACATTATGACATCCAACTGTTGAATTCAGCTCTTCCTTCTGCCACTCAGAAGAACCTCCTCCCTTTGCAGAAACAGATTTCCATGCTCTCATAGACTTGATTCAACAATCAAGGTTGAGTAGACAACCTCTATCCTGCTCAGAAACTCCAAAGACTTCAAACCTACCACATCTGAATCTTCAGAAAATAAGTAGTTCAAGACTACCTCATAGCTATACCAAAGAATGCCACTTCCCTTAGTAGAGCCGCCAGTAGAAAGCCAAAGATAACAGCCACATATCCTCGACTTAAAAAAAACCATGCTCCAAAGCACCTAAATCAGAAATAGACTGATCCAACCATCAAGATTATGATGTCTTCATAGTCTTCCATCTTCAATAGCATAATTCAGGACGTCACACACAAACACACCACAAAGAGAAATAAACAGCCACAAGAGAAAAGTAAATTCTCAACACTTCAGCAGCCCTGCACCTTTACATCAGACATATACATAGTCTCCCGTCAATGTATTTTGTCATTAGTTAGATGCACATCCTTATCAAAAGCAGACAAATACTCAACTCCTGTCAAGGTATTTATCATATGTGATAAGATAACCTTCACACACAAGGTACGACATTTGGTCTGACATTATTTTCCAGCACACTTGTGGCACTAGCTGATCCCTCTTTTATCAATCCACACCACTGATCACTTCAGGTTAGGTAAGTGGCTTGACCTGATACTCCACCATGAGCACAACTAACCTTCTTTGGTTGAGGAAGCAATGAACTGAAATGATGTTTCAACATCAGTTCCGACATCAGTCTAAATCCCATTAAACAACTACTATGGCTTTGGAGACAACATCTGAAGTAATCCATGTACAACTCTTTGCAGGGGATATAAGAGTTCACCAGTAGCTGATCATCCTTTCTGATCAGACCATAAATACTTGCATGATACACACCATCAACACGTCTGCATCTTTTACTCTTCCAAGTGTTCCATCATGTGGAGGACATCATATAGTTGAACCTAAGCTAGATGAAGACTTCCCTTGATCATCTTAAAGGTCTTTAAAACTAATCCAAGCTCCAGCAAAACTAAACAACAGCAAGACTCAGAGTCACTTTCCTAATTAGGTCAAGTATTAGAAAGACTCTTCTAGAGACCAAAATAAATGGCTCTATCCTTTCTTCAACAGATTTCTTGAAGAGTAAATCAACCACACACTATAGTGCCTTTAAGAGTGGACTTGAGAAATAAAACTCAAGTATCGTTGGCAACTTTGCACAGTTGGTTGAAACAGTCTTGCATACACTACATCATCACACATCAACTCTTCTGAGGAGACCAACCCTACTGCCCTTCCTTTACTAGCGACACAGGGACCCCCAGGGTTCCATCAGATACCATGCAGCGGAATACACAACAATCACAACCTCCTCAATAGTCTTCAGGTACAACATATTACACAAAATCACCACTATCCAGGTGCAAACGAAATTCTAGGTTTGAAACAAATCAAATAAAATCTCCACCATGATTGCAACCAAAAGGTAACAAACCAAACACAACATTCTGAACTGAATATTCTCCAGTTCTGTAGTCACATGTTAGGACATCAGACTTGACATCATGAACTGAAGCTCTGCAACAAAAAAAAACACCATTCTTCCACTTTGGCTAATATTGGCTGAAACAGCCTTTGCATGAAATACTGGGGAACCACAATCAAACATAGCAGCAATCAAACAAAACACAACACTAAAACAAATCAGAGGCGCACATAGCGGAAATAACAGAGCAATTCCTTGGAGAGAATTAAACTTCCCCACAACAAGATCCTCCAAAAGAAACTGAAACACAGTGTCAAGACATCTTGTCTGACATCACAGCTACACAGCAAGCACACATCCACCATACATCATTTCCTGCCTATAAGTACCAGCGGTAACGAATAGTCCATCCTCCACTTCTAGGGACCATTGAAACACCAGTATGAACCTATCACGTTCAAACAGCTTTTCAGTATAACATCCTTCTTCCTTTACCATGAACCAGAAAGTATCCCCCTCGGATCTCACCCAGAAACAGAACAGGATGCCTGCTCTGATACCAATTGAAATTCTGGTATATCAGACTACAGATGTCCTACAGGATGTCGAGACATCTGATCTGAACAGAACAGCATGGTAAGGTATAAACAATTAAAACCAGTACAGAAAAGCATAAACCACACACAGAATTTGTTCACCCAGTTCGATCTAACAATTTACATCTGGGGGCATACCAAGCCAGGAAGGAAGTCCACTCTTAGCAGTATCAAATTACAGACTCAACAAACCAGTTGACAATCCACTAATCTAATCACTACCCAATGACCCTTCTACCTAAGTCCTCCCTAGGTAAGAGACTCCATCTCACTTCCAATCATCGCAATGATGTCTAGCAGTCAACACCCCAGCCACTGCATCAACAGCTTGATTTCCAACAGCTCTTCAATCACAGAAAAGTAGAAGACACACTTCAATAACAATACCTAGACATGACACACATGACTAAGAACAATACTCAGAGTTGCTTAACAGCTTCCTCCAAGAACAACTCTCACTCTTGCTTAAAAGCTTCGAGGAGTACAGTGACCATCTCACAATCTGAGTGGTTCACACATACCAACTCTCCTAGAGAGTGGTTCACAAGAACGAAACCCTAATAATTTTACATCCTGGAATCGTTTTTAAATCAGGTTACAAACACTCCTATTTATAACCTACATCCCAACTGGATTTAGGCTTCAAATCACAATAAAACTGATGTTAAAAATCTGCAATAACTTCTGCACCAAAATAGGTCTTCAATCAAATCTTTCCTAAATGATCTCCATAATTTAGAGAGTCATTATTCTTCTTGATTCTGACTTGAATCTTCCAGACCAAACAAAACAGCGCCACATAGGATAACATAATATTCCCAGAATATTTTGCATCTGTTAAATCATAACAGAATTTAACTGTCCAGCTCAGCACAGGCGCGATGTCGAATGATTCAGCATAGGACATCTTATCCGACATGTTTAATGCAGAATATTAGAACATCTTGTTTCAACATCTTGCTGCTAGAATAGTTTTAGCAAAATAAATGCCAACCACAAAATCAAAGAAATAACAGGTCAATTGAAAAGTACAAGGCTTGCTTGGTGGCTAAAGGCTTTACTCAGGCCTATGGTATAGATTATTCAGAGACATTTGTTTCTATTGCAAAATTGAACACTATCAGGATTCTTTTGTCTCTTGCTACTAACCTGGATTGGCCCCTACATCAGTTAGATGTTAAGAGTGCCTTTCTTAATGACGATCTAGAGGAAGAAGTATATATGGACATTCCTCCTGGTTTTGAAAACAAATTTGGATCAAATGTGTACAAGCTAAATAAGTCCTTGTATGGATTAAAGCAGTTCCCTAGAGCTTGGTTTGAAAAATTCACTCAGTCCATGAAGAAACAAGGGTACATCCAAGGATAGGCTGACCACACCTTGTTCACAAAGTTCTCCCACGATGGGAAAGTTGATATCCTGATTATTTATGTTGATGATATTGTCCTTACTGGAGACTATGCTATGGAAATGGCAAGAGTAAAAGAGAAATTGGTAGTGGACTTTGAAATCAAGGACTTGGGATTCATGAGATATTTTCTAGGTATGGAGGTAGCTCGGTCAAAGAATGGTATTGTGGTTTCACAGCAGAAATACATTCTAGACTTGTTGAAAGAAATAGGAATGAGTGGATGTCGTCCTGCAGATACCCCTATGGATCCTAATGCTAAACTTTGGGGATAAGGTAATGTTCCTGTTGATACTGGAAGATATCATAGATTGGTTAGGAAACTAATTTATTTATCACACATCCGACCTGATATTGCTTTCTCAGTTAGTGTATTGAGTCAGTTTATGCATTCCCCTTTCGAGGAACATCTTGAGGCAGTCTATAGGATACTGAGATATTTGAAGGAAAATCTTAGAAAATGATTATTTTTTAAGAAGGCTAGTGAAAGAAATGTGTCTATCTTCACTGATGCTGATTGGGCAGGTTCAGTCACAAATAGAAGATCAACCTCTGGATATTGTACCTATGTTTGGGGTAATCTTGTAACATGGAGGAGAAAGAAACAAGGAGTTGTAGCAAGAAGTAGTGCAGAAGCCGAATTTAGAGCTATGTCTCAAGGTATTTGTGAAGGATTATGGATCCTTAGAGTCCTAGAAAAACTTAAGATGAAAATTGAGTTTCCATTGAAATCGTACTCTGACAGTAAAGCTGCTATTAACATAGCTCATAATCCAGTTCAACGTGACAGAACCAAGCATATTGAGATTGATCGACACTTCACAAAGGAAAGTTAGATGCTGGAATCTATGTCTACCTTTCGTGACTTCAAGTCAGCAAACTGCGGATATCCTGACCAAAAGTTTGGCAAGACCTACCTTTGAGCATTCGGTTGAAAAGTTAGGCATGATAGATATCTATGCACCAACTTGAGGGGGTGTTGGAAAAAAATTTATTTCCCTGTTTATTTTTATTTATTTTCTTTTATTCTCCATTAAAGAGAGAATTAAGTGTATTCATTGTATTCTCATTATATAAACAACCTTTGGCTTAGGAATAAAAACACAACAGTTTTGACCTATTTCTATATATATATATATATATATATATATATATATATATATATAATTTCTCAATTGCTATTTTGTCATCTAACACCAATTGACCAATTATTAATGTTATTAAAATGTCTCCTCTTGTACTTATTAATAGTGACCCTTTTATTTTAATAATAATTGATATCTTCATAGTTCATTAGTTAAACTATTTGTCCCAACTGACAACACTTAGAGCACTTAAGAGTACTAATTATTCTAACTGACAAAAGATAGGATATATAGGAGTTCAATTGATCTCAACTGACACCCAATTAAACATTTAAGAAAATATGAGATATTACAAAAGTTAGATCATAGAAGTAAAATAAGAAGTAGAGACACGTGAGAAGAAAAAAGAGTATAACTAAAATGTGTTTTGTGTGAAATAAAGAAGTAAATTTTGGATTAAAAAATATAGGTGATTATTATTATTGATAAAATAAAATAAAAAAAAAATATTTTTGGGCAGAGTATGTTTTCACCGTAACGTGAAAAGGGTGTTTTCATTTACTTTTTTCTTGCATCTATTTATCTGACATTTTTTCATTCTTCCTCTTATCTAATATCTAACTAATAAAAGGAAACCCCACTAACTCTCTATTTTAACCTTTTGATTAAACTCTCATTTTAACTAAATCAAAAGGGCATTATTGACTAATTACATAATTAGTGCAATATTAGGGACTTAGCATTTAATGTTGCTGATGTGTAAAATCAACAATTTTTCTCACGGTAAAATCAAGATATTTGGAAAAATTAGGATATCTAAAGACTCTTCTAAGAAACTGTGCATATCACCTAGGTCATTGCAATAGGTTTTGGGAACCTTAAGTTATTCTACACGGTTAACTGAACCCTAAAATCTCACATTGAAAAGCCCATATAACTCTCACAACATGTCACAACTTCCCATATAACTCGGTAATTGCAATCGATTTCCATTCCAATTCAAACTCACACGTTAATTTTTATTTAACTTTTACTCACCTTTCTCTCTCTGGTCTTTCTCTCCCGTGTTCTCTATTTTCCCAAAATCCTAGACCGCCTCCGCCCCCTTTCTCCGCCCTTTATACAACCATCCCCACCTCTAATGGAGAAATCAAAGACATTTTCTTGCTCATCTCCTCACGCTCTATTTAGAGAACTAAACATCATTTAGATGAGTGAAACGTTATCGGAAAACCCTTTTTGGTCTCCGTCTCCGGCCATTCAAATATGGAAGGTATCTCCTTTGATTTACTGATTTTATGTTGCTTAATGACTTTCTATTTATTTAATGCTTTTTATTTTTCATGTTTGATTCACATTTTTTCATGTTTTCATGTCAACGAAAATAAAAAATGTTGTAATCGGTTTTGATGTTGTTTATAATGTTTTTCTTTTTTTCTTTTTGGAGATACTAAGAGTTGATATCGAAAAATTACACTTAACAGTTTCCTCCATTTTTGCAGGTATAAGTGTTTGTAAGATGGTGAGAGTTATTTGGATCTATTTTTGTTATGAATGATTAAAAATGGTAATCGTTTAAATTGTTGTGGTGTTATTATTTCATTTTTGTTTGTTTCTTCTCATTTGGGTGTTTTTTTTCTTATGAATTTTGATTTCAGGGTATTACCTCTTGACAACACGGTTTTGTTGAAAATTGAAAATTTTCAAATGCCTACTGCTTAGCAACTCTTCCCAACGCCTCTTGCTTCAACCGTCAAAAGGTATGAATCTAAAATTTCTTTCTCTCTCGCAAATTTTCTCACAAAGATTATTTTTATAGCAGTTGTTTTTCATTACTTAATGTTGGCTTTCTTAAATTAGTGGATCACAATGTTTTTCTATCGGTTGTTTTTAGTATATCAGTGAAAAGTTCGTATTTGATCTGCCTTTTAGTATTCTATGTTTACTATAGTTGGATTCTGTTCAACTTTTTCTTAAACTGAAATGAAAAAACAGTTGTCTTTCATGCTTAATTTTGGATTTTGTTTAACTTTTGTTGGCTTTCATACATTACATGGAGGAAGTTACAATTTCAAAAATGAGTGAAAAGTTCATCTCTTTTCTGTCTTTTGTTTCATGTGTTAATGCATATATGCTTTTTTTATCATAACTTTTCCATGTTGAAGTTTTAAATGAAAAAAAAATTGGCTTTCATGCTTACTTTTGTCTGTGTTTAGCTTTTGTTGGCTTTCATACATACATTACATAGATGAATTTGCAGTTTTGGAAATGAGTGAAAAGTTTATCTTTTTTCTACCTTTCCTTTCATAAGTTACATTGATTTAGTGAATAATAGATCTTTTCCAAAATGTCAAGGCTAAAATAACATGCAAAGCGTACCAAATACTCATCCTATGTATAAGTTTTATGAGATACTTGAACAAGACAAATATAACATTTTTGTAATGCAGTTGATATTTATCAATATATAAATTGTATTGGGCTTTTTACGTGATATATCTATATATAAATGTGATATATTTATAAATTAGAACTGTTTTGATCGGTTTAGATTGTGCTATTAGATCGGTTATATAATTAAATAAGTGTGTTTGTTTGAGAGAATAAAATAAGGAAGTAAAATATTTCAATATTTGATATATTTGATAAATAAAAATAAAAATAATATATTTGGAAAAAAATAATATCAAACTTTTATGAATATTAACTCATATGAGAGAGGAGTATTTCCAAGAATAAAAATATTTTTTAAGAATATTTATTTAATTGATTTAAATGGTATTTGTAAAAATGCGAGGTTGAATATCCCACATTTCTATTTTTATATCAAACTTTAATAAATTATATCTTATGAATATAATTTATTCATAAAATTATGAGAATAAAAAATAACTAATCATTTGTACAAAAAAAAAACACTTTTCCTGTATTGTTTTAATACTTTTTGTATTTTTAAATTTTTTAAATTATATATATAAAATAAATTTTAAAATATTTTTAGAAAGCTAACTTATTGTTTTGTTGGAATCTCGGCAACTTTCTGCGGTATCACGAAAGCATAGGTGTTCGCAGGCGCGAACAACCGCTGGCCTTCCGTCGCAGGTTCGCTTGCGGGACCGGCCACACAAATCCCAGAACAGTGGTTAGAAGCGTATGTTGGTTTTTATCTGCGATAGTTTCTTTGTTGTTTCAAGAAAGAGTTGAGAGCAGTTGGATTCTCAACCGAACTTGTGCTTGATGAAGCAAGATAACGTAAAGGCAAAGACAAAAAGAGAAACAAGTAGACCAAACTGACTTAAAATGTAAAAGTAAATTGCATTAAGAAATATGGACGCAATCATACATTTGTGGGATTGAACTCGTTTCTCTCTAAGTTTGGTACTTTGAGTGTTTTTCCCTTTGAATGTTACATAATGCACGCCCTAAAATGGAAAAAGACAAAGCTATATATAGGCCTAAGGAGTAACTGTCCATCTGCCCAGACTTCCTCTGATGGTGACACGTGTCCCCCACTATCTTTTCAACTCACCATATTCTTGGAACTTTCAAACTTTTCCCGCCTAATCATTTGCCTTTGAACTTGAGATGACCTTTCGCCTGGCATCCTCCGACGCCACCACTTAACGTTTATCCGACGCCCTTTTTTTGATCTGTGTTGGACCAAGGTTTCTATCTCCCATCGTCGACATCCTTTATGCTCTTTGCCTACTTTTTCCTTGGTCGAAGCGTCGACAGCCTTTGTGCTCTTTGCCTACTTTTGCCTTGGTCGAAATCTCCTTGCCAACAAATTGCCCCCCCCCCAAAAGGCCAGTTTCGACTGAGTACTCCGTCGATTGAGAAACCTGGCTTTTGGTTTTCCTGCGAGATTTCGACGGCGTGTCCCTTTGTTAGTGCGGAATAGCGGCAAGCAACAAAAGTTTTGGAAGTATTTTTCCGGGAATTATCGTGTCCACAGAGATCGGTGCTACTAAACTGCCGTTCGACACTTTAAACGTTAATGAGTTTGGGTTTAGAATTGGTTGAAACATAAAAACAGAAAAGTAAATATTAACACAAGAAAATTCATTCGTCAGAGAGAAAAGACTTATCAAGCATGTATATATTCCACTCGTCACATACTTAAACTTATCGACCAGTTACACTCAACTTACAATACTCCTCAATATCACCCGGTATCGCTCACAATAGTGTTCATCTCTGACACACCGAGCTGAGAAACAACCGTATCACTCTCTTTGTCACTCTCGCGCACGAAGCCTCGAAATACGGAAGGCATTTAAGTTTCGACACCCATACGGATTGTTAGCCCTAAATCTATCTCTAGCATCCAGAAACTAACAGATAATTATCCTTAATCGAAGTTTGTGACATTTATCTCTAACACGACCCAAACCCCGAGCATTTAAGCAAAAATCAAGAACAATCACCAACAGAGATTTGTAAAGCAAATTAAATATAACGCCATGGGCGACAAATGTACATAAGATCAAAGTAAAAACATATACAAACCCAACAAATATGAAAGACATGAAGAAAAACAGAAATGAACCAAACACTTCACGGATTGTCAGAGCCGATCGACGAGAAATCCACCCCGGATCATCCAAATGCAAGCTTCCATGATGTTTTCTAAGCAAATCCAATGAAGAAATGAAATTTGATGGAGTGGGAGCAAAAAATATCCAAACCATCCCTTAAAAAATCTGTTTTTCCACTATTTATGGACTGTCAAAGTCGCAGACCGCGCTAAGCGCGCTAAACGCGCCCTAAAAAATTGTTAAACCGCCTTAAAAGCGCGTTGAGCGGGCTCGGAGCGCGCTGAGCGCGCTACTCGCTGGAATTTTCTCCTTTCTTGGGCTAGGAGCGCGCTCCTAGCATGCTTGAAAATCCAAAGCTTGCTTTCTTCATAACTTTTGAACCGTAATTCCGTTTTTCGCCCGGTTCGAAGCGTTGGAAAGCTTATACTATGCTCTATACAAAAATGGAAAAATCCCACTACTTGAATACCTACAAAAATGAGATAAAATCAATTAAACTCAATGATATTTACACGAAATGCAATATACACACTAAAATGTAAACTATACGCATTTATAAACAAAACAGGGTTTATTCGTATGATATTTAACAAAAAGCAACAATAAGTGCAACAAAACATATATACAAAAATAACTACAATTTGCACTTATCACCCTTCAGCTTATTTGCCAACATTACGCTTTCCAAAACACGTGTTAGCCTCCGTCTAACATGATGATGGTAATCATGTATCACGATTTCCAAGAGAAACGCCATGATTTGACTAGTCTCATCCTAAGTTATGGCCTCGAAAACCAACTCCCACTCACTTTCAGAATTTGAACAGTTGGGGTGATCTTTCATTTTTTTTCATGTGCCCTCAGTATAAATACCCTTGGATCCAAACTGACTTTCTTTTCACTTTCCACCATCACTTTTACTTCTTCTTGTTCTCTGTTCTCTACAACAAACACTTATGAATTGCTCCCTCCAAATGTTCTTTACCCCAGAACGATTTCTGCATTTCCATGGCTTCATCAGCAACTGCCACCACCTCTATTCCTCAAACCACCGGAAACAACCCTATTGCATATGTCCTTTCTAAAACGGAGACATCTCGTCGTCTTCCTCAACCGTCGTCCGCTGACGAAACGGTGGTGAGCAACTGGCGCCGCCAGATGGTTATCCCATTCGCGGTGGAGAACAAGCTCCATGCCTTCCATGGCCCCTACCCAGATGGGAAACCCTCTCCTGAGGATCTCCAAAAGTTCTTTCCTTGCTTTGCTCAGACGATTCCGCCAGCTTTCGAGAAAGGTGGTACCTTAGATGTCAAATATATGGCGCCTAAATCTCGAATCTTCAGATCTATGCCTGCTCCGAGAAACAAGGAATATCTTGATTGGCTCAACAAAGTCGAGGCTAAGCGTAAGGAGCAATGGCAAGAATCTGGCATTTTCGACGCCATCCAACTTTCAAGGATAGCTCATAGGGTTAACCCCTGTCTACTACTGGCGTCGATGCATTTCTGGGAGGCATCGACGAACACATTTCATTTCCCTTGTGGCATATTCACACCAACACTTTTCGATGTGGTGGCCATCACTGGCCTTTCGCCGCTGGGTGACACTTTCGACCCAACTCTAGAGACCAACAACACCTTCGACTTCGAGCGTGATAGCCTCCAAAATTATATCGAAGACCATCACAACAAACGCTCCACCGAGGTATCTGATGAGGAGCATATCGCGTTTTTGACACTCTGGCCGTCTTATTATATATTTTGCCCTGGCTCTTTACAAATAGCCAAAAGTTTTATTGCTCTGGCCATCCAAATCCATGAAGGTCGACGAGTATCTATGGCCAAGCTTCTGCTAGCTTCTCTCTACCACTCTCTTGGCTTGTCGATCATGCGTCTGAAGCTTCTCCACCAAACCACCAAGGCTTTGAACGTCTCAGGGCCTATGTGGCTGTTGCAGCATTGGCTCAACGCCACTTTCGAGCACAAGTTAGGATATCCTATTTCTCCCACAATGGACCGCTTAAACAAAGAACGTCCAGTCGAAGGTATGCGGCTTGCTTTGATGAACACTCAGGAAACTCCTAAAAAAGATCTTTTTATGAGGTATCTTACCATGTTTGTCGAGACTACCTCCTTTGTCCCTGAGATGGCACCCTTTGTGGAACGTAAATTCGGTCCCGAATGGTTTAGAAGTTCATTTCCTGGAGTTTCACCCAAAGCTGTTGCACAGTCGAATGTTGTATGGCGAGCGTTTCTGACTCCTACCATGATATCCTACAGGGTCGAGACGGTAAACAATGGCTATGGTTTCATGAACTATCATCCAAATTTAGTAGCTCGACAATTTGACTTAAGCAAAATGTTGCCTAAGTCCTTGGTGAAGCATCCTGATGACATCGTTCAATCTGGCCAACGTTTGACCCAAACGGGCCATAGGGCTTGCATGAGATTCGTCATAAACACTCAACATCTTGAATTGCCTGTATTTGTATGGCAACCTTCTTTTCTCACTACTCAGGAATTCGACGCTAGGTGGTCGGAGTACCAATCTCAAACGTTTGATTCAAACCTTTTCTTGGAGAACATGGTCGACGCCTTCGCTTCCCTGACTGGTAGACCCCCTAAATCATCAAAAGCAGCTCTGGTCACAGACGCTCCCGTCGACACCATAGAAGATCCTTCTACTAAGGTAATTTCTAGACTTCCACCATGTTTCGTATGCGAGCTTGCACTAACTATTTCGTCCTATTTCTTAGGGTCGCAAATGGGAAGAGACTGCTGCGTCAACCTCTACTAGACCAGTCAAGTAACCCAAGGCTACCACTTCACAGGTACATTCTCTCTTTTATTCTTCTTTCCTTCTCCTTTCTCTATCTGACTAAAGTTTCCACAGGTTTCTGAGAAAATTCCTTCTCCTGAGAGAACTGCGTCGAATGAAAGTGCTTATTCTCGAGTTTTCGCCACAACAGCCCCAACGTCTCCTCCTTCTACCCCTTTAGTGAGAAAGAAAAAGGCTTTGACCAAGAGAACCCCCTCAAGAACAGCTACTTCGACTATGGCCCCCGTTGTTCCCAAGAATCTTGAAACAGTCTTTGCACCAATCCCTACCGACGTTCCTCCTAAAACAACTTCATCACAACCTACATAGGTACTTATTTTCTGCCTCATAAATTCAAATGATGTTCAAATACAAGGTCTCATGGTACCCTGTTGTACAGGAAAATATGGTCACTTCGACCACTGTGGACAAAGGTGCTACTGGACTGGCAGCTGATGCCAATCCTACAGAAGCCACTATAATGCCAAGTCCTCAGAAGGTAGATGAGTTTTAGATGTCCGCGATGGAAGAAACCTTGGTGGCCACAACGCCTCCAATTCATCATGTCGACCTTGGGACTAGCAATGATGGTGCAACCATTGGTGAAAATGCAAATCCTATGCCTGTCGCCACCACAACCGTCGTCGGGGACAGTTTTCAGGCTCCTGAACATGGTTCAAAGAACAACTCGCCTGTTGTCGACAAGATCTTCACCCCAGAGGAACTTTTGGCAGCCAAACAGACAAATCCAACAGCGACCCTGAAGGCGCTACACAAATTTCGTGAAGAGGCTGAAGATGTCCAATCTATCAGTTCGACCACCATTCCAACCCCAGACATAGATGCCTCATTTTCTCTTAAACTCCAATAGCTGAAATCCTATCTTTTTGAAGAACAGTTTTTAGCTGCTGTTGCAGAAGAGTCGGCCATAGCCAACGATGTATTTAAAATTTTGGATGAGCTTTCTGAATTCCAGCTTCCTGATCCCATGGCCACGTACCTGATTGAGTTCGAAGCCTTCTTCACTCAGTTGCCAAGGACCTTTCCATGTGTCATCAGGCTGACGCTCAAATTCGGTTCCGACATAACGATCTGAAGCGTGAGTGGTATCTCAACTCAGTTTATGAGAAGAAGGTTGAAGATTTTGAAACTCAGAAGCATGAGCGTTCCAGTAAACGTCGCACCCTCGACCAGCAAATCTCCGATTATCAGGCTCAGATAGCAGAATTAAACAAGAAGATTGCTGAAGTCGAAACGCATAAAGCTTCTTTAGAGTCAGCTGAGCCTTTGCCTTCTCAGAAAGCCATCTACCACGAGGTAGCCCAGGGCATTGCTCATATCTAAGCTGCCATGAAGATCAAGGAGGCTATTGGCCGCATGAAGAAAAAGAAAGTGCTCCTCGAAACCAAGGATGTCCATGAGAAGACTCTCTTCGAAGACTTCAAGTCCCGTTTCCCTGAGTTCCCTTAATCTATGTGTCGAAACTGTTGTAACTCATCCACTATATTTTGTAAGCCATTTTTGGCCTTTTGGATTAATGAGAAAGAACTACGTTTGAATGTGAATCTCTTATAGCATAGGTTTATATTTCTTTAAATATTTCCCATTTACTCTCAAGATTCGTTGGTCCATTCCCAACTCTTTCACCTCATATGCATTATTGCTAAATACTTGGTTTACCTTAAATGACCCTTCCCAATTTGGTGACCACTTTCCCATCGTTCGATCCCGTCGATTAATGGATAATACTGCTTTCCAAACATAGTCATCAACAGCGAAGGTCTTCTTTTTGACCTTCTTGTTGTATGCTTTGGCGACTCGCGCCTTCTGACGTAGCAATACATTCGAGGCCGTCATTCTTTCCTCGTCCAAATCTACGAGTTCGTCTAACATCAACGCCCAATATTGCTCCGACGGAATCTCATGTTGTCATTGTACCCTAACGGACTGCAGGTACATTTCTGCTGGCCGCACAGCGTCGTGCCCAAGGGCTGGACGAAACGGAGTCGAATTGATCGACTCTTTAGGCGACGTACGACATGCCCACAAAACCTAACTTAACGTTTTGTGCCAGTTCTTTGGTTTCTTCGCTATGTGCTTCTTAATGAGCCCAATTATCACTTTATTAGCTGCTTCGACCTGGCCATTTGCCTGGGCGTAGTAGGGTGTCGAAGTAACCAGTTTAAAACCTATTTCGGCCGCGAATTCTTGCATTTTCTGCCCGATGAACACAGAGCCTTGGTCTGTTGTGATTGTCTCTAGTATCCCGAATCTGTACAAGAAGTGATTCTGGATGAATTCGATCACAGCCACTTGATCCACTTTTACTAAGGGTATAACCTCTATCCACTTTGTGAAATAATCTATACCAACAAGAATAAACCTCTGTTGTTTTGACGACGCGGGTCGAATCTCCCCTATCACGTCCAAAGCCCATCCACGGAAAGGCCATAGTTTGACAATCACATGCAGCTCGCTGGCTGGTACATGTTGAATACTGGCATGTTTCTGGCAGTCTTGTCATCCTTTCGCGAAGTCTATGCAATCTTTAAGTATGCTTGGCCAATAGACCCCTTGTCGAAACAAGAGCCATTTCATTTTGTGGCCAGCTTGATGGGCTCCACAAGTTCCACTATGAACCTCAGATATTGCCAAATAGGCTTTTGTATCTTCCAAGCACTTGAGCAATACTCCCTCTGGAGTTTTCTTCAGCAACTTGTTCCCCATAAGGACGTAGTTCAACGCTCTATATTTAGTTTTCCTGTCGACGCTGCCCACCGGATTCTCCAGATATTCGATGATTGGTTTTCTCCAATCTGTCGGTGACATACTGCTAACAAAAAGAACTTCATAGCTTTCCAAACATTCGACCAAACTCTTCGAATCCCTGGACACCGACCATTCTGATGGTGGAGGTATGTTTGACACCATCTTTTCTCTGGTTTCGATAAACTCCTTCAATCTTCCATCTGACACCTTATAGCCGGAGGCAATTTGTGCTAGCTCATTGGCCTCATAATTTTCCACCTTAGGCACATGCGTAATACTGACAACTTCAAAATGTTCCAATAATCGTTGGGCCAACGAGAAGTACACCTCAGGAGGTGTTCTTTAACACGCTTATATTCTTTCGTGATCTGCTTGATCACCAACTCTGAGTCTCCTCTTATCTAGACTTCCCTGGCACCTAAATCTTTGAGTATCTTAAGGCCAATGATTAAGGTTTCGTATTCTGCCTCGTTATTGGAACATCTCCTGTCGACCTTGCATTTGAACTTAATGGGAGTGCCCTGTGGGGATACTATTAAAATCCCAATGCCTGCCCCGGTTTTATGGCTTGAACCGTCAAAGTACAATTTCCACGGGGCAACGTCAATACTACTTATTGACGGTTCGATTATGGCGTGGTCAACAATGAAGTCTGCTACTATTTGCCCTTTCATCGCTCTTAAAGGAACGTATGTCAGGGAAAACTCAATCAATGTTAGTGCCCATTTTCCAATTTGACTATACAAAATAGGCTTGGACAACATATGTTTAATAACATCAAAATGCGACGAAACATAAACATCAACTGGTTTAATATATTGCTTTAATTTCATACACGAGAAGTACAAGCATAGGCACAACTTTTCAATCACAGTGTACCTAGTTTCAGCATCTATTAACATCCTACTAAGGTAATAAATGGGTCTTTCAACGCCACTATTATCCTCTTGTGCTAACATGCTTCCTATGGTCGTTTCCGACGCTACAATGTATAACTTCATGTTTTTATTTACACTGAGTGGTAACAAGATCGGAGGCTTTGTAAGGTACTCCTTGATTGTGTCAAAAGCCTCCTGCTGCTCATGTCCCCAATGGAACTCACTTTCCTTCTTGGCTTTGAGCAGTGGTGAGAACACTTTCGTCTTGCCACTTAGGTTTGAGATGAACCTCCTCAAGAAGTTTATCTTTCCCAACAAAGACTGGAGCTGTTTCTTTGTCGAAGGAGGCTTGAGATCCAAGATAGCTTTTGTCTTGTTCTGATTGATCTCGATGCCTTTCTTGTGGACCACGAATCCCAGAAAGTCCCCTGCATGAACACCAAAGGTACATTTTAGTGGATTCATTTTCAATCCATATTTCCACATTCTCTCGAATGAGCGTCGGAGGTGGTCAAGGTGACCATCCTCTGATGCTGATTTTATCACTATGTCATCAATTTATACCTGCATAAAGTTTTCAATAAAATCATGGAATATAGCATTCATAGCCCTTTGATAGGTTGCCCCAGCATTTTTTAACCCAAAGGGCATCACAACCCATTCGTATGTCCACAAAGCTCCTGGGCATCGAAACGCGGTTTTGGGGACATCCTCTTTGGCTATGAGAATTTGGTTGTAGCCGGAGTACCTGTCGAGCATGCTCAAATATACGAACCCTACAACTGAGTCGACAAGCATCTCTGCCACATGCATCGAATATTCGTCTTTACGGGTAGCATTGTTCAAATCCCTAAAGTCTATACAGACTCGAAGGGTTCCATTTTTCTTGATAACGGGAACTATGTTTGCTATCCATTCTATGTACCTTGCAGTTCTAATGAACCGACTTTTGAGTAGTCTTTCAATTTCCTGCTTGATCTTTGATGTAACTTTCGGGGCGAAGCGTCGAGGTTGTTGCTTCACTGGCCCTTTGCCTGGTTGAATTGGCAGTCGATGCTCCACTACACTCTGACTCAGACCAGGCATTTCGCCATAATCCCAGGCAAAGCAATCCTTGTAATCTTTCAATACCTTAATTAAGTTCGCCTTCATCTCTGGTCCCACTTTGGTGCTCACATAGGTGGGTTTTTTGGTTGTCCCATCCCCTAAGTCAACCTCTTCAAGTGGGTCCTGCGCCTGTATTTTCTGCAGCTCATGGTTTGGGTCTTTTTCAAACCCCAAAGGCTCATCGTCATAGATACAATCGAGCCTCCGGCTTTTTGAATCTGATTCTTGGCCTTGTAGGCCACTTTTTTGTGCATCATATTCGGCTTCTTCGATGGTTTGTTGGGACCTCTCTGTTTCAAGTGCCGACGCTCTTCTGTTTTCAGCCAAATAGGCTGAAATCCGAGTCATGCTTTCTGACTCAACAATCATTCTCACCAACCGTTGCCACCCCGTTGGTGGCATTTCAGCAGGTTCCTTGGCTTCATCAGCAGCATCCCATATGAACCCATGGTTAGGATCTAAGTTCAGGATGCGGCCTGTATCGACGGAGGTATAGGACCCCGACCCGGGAGCCACGTTGGCTAAGTGCTGGTAGAAAGATTTCTTGCCTTTGGCTTCGTCCATGTTGTAATAACTTTGATCTGCTTCGATGTTCTCGACGATACCATCTTTCCTCCATATAATCAACCTCTAGTGCATTGTCAATGGTACGGCCCCTATTCCGTGGATCCATTCCCGTCCCAGCAACATATTGAAGTTGACTTTTGAATTGATGACCATGAAGAGTGTCGACTTGTTGGTTGTTCCCACAGCTAAGTCCACTTTGACAACCCCCAGGATATTACTGGTTTTCCCTTCATAATTGGAAATAACCATGTTGTGCTGTCGGAGGTCAGCCTCTGTTTTTCCAATTTTCTTAAACAAGTTATGGGGCATTAGATTCACAGCTATCCCACCATCCACAAACACTTTGTTGACAGCCACTCCGTCAACTTTTGCCTTTATGAATAATGGCTTCAAGTGATACATCATCCCAGGGCTGGGGCATTCAAACATAGCCGTTTGTTCTTCGACTACACCGATATTCATCACATAATAACAGAGCGGTTTCTTATCCGCATTTTCATCAGGAATGAAATCTTCTTCGGCCTTAGAGACTTCTGATACCACATCATATTCGGCTGGTAGTATCGATACGATACCACAATTCAGCACGAAGTCTTCACCATAGGTGTCATCGTTGGTGTCATCATACATATCTTCATCAAAATCTTCCTGTGGTGAAGGGTTATATTCGTCATCTGACTGAGGAGAATATTTTGGCTCCTCTTCATCCGACTGGGGGGTATATCTTGGCTCCTTATTTATCTCACCCAGCGAAGTACATTTAGAACTCTGGGTCGAAACTACCCCTTTTTCTCCTGATACCCCCACGGTTACTGCCATGGTCTGGTTTGTCACCACTCGATCTTTTTCTACCGATTTTCCCTTTGGGAGTGGACGCTTGTGTCCAGATGTTCCAACAGGCTTTAACTGCGAAGTCGCAGCCTCTCTTTCAGCCTTCTTGTTTCGCTGATAGCGTCTCCATTGGGTCCTAGTCATGGGGTTTTTTCCCTTGTAGTTGGGGGACACCACATAGCCCATTGGCTTGACTCTTTTGTCGGAGACATTAGCTTCCTTCTCCAAGTCCAAGACCTTCCACTTTGGTCTTTTACTTCCTTTTTGATTGATTGGTGCCATCCACCTTTATTGTGGGGTATCGGAAAGAGGCACAAAAGTTCTAGGTCGTGCCTCTTGGGGCAAACTCATGTACTCTTAATTTCGACGAGGAGCACCATCCTTGTCGAACACAAACCTTGGGGTTGGTGGCTTCCCCTCTTGTGGCAGCTCCTTTTTCCTTGCCTTATATCTCTCATCAGCTTTCTCATCAAACACGGCGTTGCATCTAGGACATAATGCCGCTTTCGACCCGTTTATCTGGCACTTTTCTTGAAAATCAGTCAAACTTTCGCCAGCCTGGGGATATAATGCTTCAAGTTTTTATTCATCCCTCTGGTCGGAACCCTCAGTAGTTTCGACCATCATGCATTCCACAACTTCAGTCGTTGGTTTTTTGTTGGGACCCTTAGTAGCCTCAACCATTAAGCATTTGTACACCTCTGAATATAGATCCTCTTCGACCATCAATGGGTCTGCATCGACTTGCATCTTTGGCTTCTCGCCAAATTGAAGTCGGCCCTCCTTCAAAGCTTTCTGCACCAGATCCCTGAAAAGAACACATTGAGCTGTTTTATGACTAAGCAAATTATGAAATTTACAAAATCCCCTCTTTTTATTTTGTTCCAAAGGAGGGTCTTTTAAACCAGGGGGAATAATTATTTGACCATCTTTAACCAGTAAATAAAATATTTCATCACATTTAGAAACATCAAAAGTATAAGTCTTAGCAACATATTTATCTGTCTTTTTGGTTTCGATGGGATTCTTCCCGTTTGATGGTTTTAACAATTTGCACGTGTAGGGAGGTCCTGACTTTAGTTCAGCTACATGGACCTCACCCTCATCGACGAACTCCTCATCGTCAGAGGAATACTCGCCTACTGCCACATACGACACTTTCTCTTTTTTACGATATCGGTTAGCCTGAGTTTTCTCAACTTTCAACCGTTCTACTTGTCGGACGCGGTCAGCCAACTGGGCCATATCTCTAAGATATTGCGTATCCAGCTTCTTCCTGATAGAATAATCTAAACCGCCAGCTGCCATTTCGAATAACTCATGTTCAGGGACTTGAGTAAAGTACCTTGCTTTCAGAAGTCTAAACATGTTCAAATACTGATCAACTGACTCTGTGGCTTTGCGTTTGACGCTTGCCAACTCTTTCAGACTTATTTTCAACTGCCCCATGTAAAACTGTTCATGGAACAATCTTTCCAATTGTGCCCATGTGTGGACAGACTGAGGGGGCAACGTCGTGAACCACGTAAATGCATTCTTCGTGAGGGAACTTGGGAAATACTTCATTTTCAAGTCCTCATTGTGTGTTATGTCACCGGCTTCGGTTTGATACATGGCGACATGCTCAACAGTGGATTCCTCAGTTTCCCCAATAAACTTTATGAATTTTGGCACCTTCCAACCCCTGGGTAATTCTGTTTGTAGCATAAAATCTGGTAAAGGGGGCGTGTATGTCGGCCGTCGAAGGCCTGGATTCGCCCTGTTACGGACCATGATACGTTCGACCACAGCCTCTAAATTGTACTCCCCAGCCAAGGCATCATGTCGTACTTGCCTAACCACATAGTCCGGATCTTGGTTCCTATGGACTATCAAGGGAGACCTTTGAGCCATCCTTGGGATTTCTTCAAACTCACGAGGTTGTTCAATTGTTTCGTCAAAGACTTTGTCTTGACGAACGGGCGTCTCCGGTCGAGGCGGTGGGGTCTGTCGACCCTGAGCCCTAGGAGCACCTAGAAAGTCACCTATACGTGTCATTTGAGTTGCCAACTGTTGGTAACTCTGTGTTGAATCTTGTATTAGTGGCCTCAATATTGTACCCATCTGTTGGGTCAACATATGAACCATCTCATGGTTACTCTCATCCATTTGTTGCCTCATGACAGCGACAGAACTAGGGGTAAATGTCGGCATGGATTGAGAGAAAATATCAAAACCTGGAGGACGAGCCATTTGGTTCGCCAAAAGCCCTGACCCCTGATACGGTGAAAACGCTGAGGACGAACCTTCCCCAAACAAGGAGACGCTAGAGTGCAAACTCGACATAAACTCTGTCGACATCCCATAAGATCGAGGAATGGGAATTGTGACACTAGACATATACTGCCCCGTAGTCCCCGCCATAGTTGACCTTGGGTCTTGTCGGCGCGTCGCGGTTGGCCCACTAGGGGAAGTCGAAACCGCTGACATAGTACCAGAGCCGACATCAGTTGTTTGAGTCACAACCGTACTTTCCGTCGAAGACGGTTCGTCATACGGTCATGGTGTTACCATCTTACCACTGTGCAAAAATATACACTTAACTCACACGGGTCCCACCGAGTGTGCCAATTTGTTCGCATGCGTGAACAACCGCTAGACTTTCGTCGCAGGTTCGCTTGCGGGACCGGCCACACAAATCCCAGAATAGTGGTTATAAGCGTATGTTGGTTTTTATCTGTGATAGTTTCTTTGTTGTTTCAAGAAAGAGTTTAGAGCAGTTGGATTCTCAACTGAACTTGTGCTTGATGAAGCAAGATAATGTAAAGGAAAAGAGAAAAAGAGAAACAAGTATACCAAACTGACTTAAAATGTAAAAGTAAATTACATTAAGAAATATGGACGCAATCATACATTTGTGGGATTGAACTCGTTTCTCTCTAAGTTTGATACTTTGAGTGTTTTTCCCTTTGAATGTTACAAAATGTGCGCCCTAAAATGGAAAAAGACAAAGCTATATATAGGCCTAAGGAGTAACTTTCCATCTGCCCAAACTTCCTCTGATGGTGACACATGTCCCCACTATCTTTTTAACTCCCCATATTCTTGGAACTTTCAAACTTTTCCCGCTTAATCATTTGCCTTTGAACTTGAGTTGACCTTTCGCCTGGCATCCTCCTATCACACCCTCATTTTCACCCTAGCCCTAGCTTTGCATATCATATCATTTTCATCATCTATGCATCCCATTAGGTCATAATTAATCATGCATTGCATTGGTCTTCTAATGCACGGGCTCAAGAGGATCTTGGAATTATGGTTCCTATTGACTTTGAGATACTTTCATGCAAGTTTGAAGCAAGGGTTGATTTCTCATCGTCATGAGCATATTTCTATCAAGTGGAGGCTGAGTAACCAGGGTTTTGCTGGTTGTCGACATATCAGGCTATTTTTCTTCATCAGTATGCACACGAAGCATGAAGTTTAGGTTTTCTTACTCCTTGGTGTTCAAGATGGGCATGTGCCGTTCAATTCAGATTTACTTGAGGCTGATAGGTCAATGGTGTGTGCAGTGAGGTCTCAGTTCATTGGTTGTGACCTAATCTTGGTCAGGCAAGATTTTGTTTCAAGGTAAAGGCCAGGGTGTGTGTGATTCGAGTGGTGTATGCCTGAAGTTTCAATTAGGGTTTCTGTGTGAACTCAAGTTGTCTGTGGATCAGGTTATCAGGCTGTGATAGGTCAAGCGCTTCGTCAATGACTGGTTCATTTTAATTAGGGCTTTATGCAAAGTATTGAGATCTATGTGACAAGTCATTATCTTATGACTGGGCATTTAGTTCATTATGAAGGACTTATTCATCGACGTTCAAGTGTCTAGGTGCAAATGGATTCACTAATTCAAGGTCTTAGTTTATTCTAAGTCCAAGTTAATTTAAGATTCACTCTGATTCAGTGGTCCAATCCATTCAAGATTCAAAGATCGGTTTGTGGCTTCTCGAGGGCTAGTTCATCTTCTCTAAGCCAAATCATATCCATTTCCACTAAGCCCATTTTCTTGTTCAATTCTCATTTCTCTTACCCATTTCTTTTTTTCTTCAAATTCATTTTCATATCCGATTCTTATCATTTGTAACCCAACTTTCTCTTTTATTATTCACATTTCACTTTTTTTCAAACCCAACCCATTTCTCCATTCATTTTAAACCATATTTTAAATTCTCTTATATCCATAAACCATTTTTAATTCACTTTTTCTAAATCCATTCAACATCCATTTTTAATGTCCATAATTATCCATTCCTTTTTATACATATCCATCTTCCACATTTTATATCATTTTGTTATAATATCCATTTAAACCAAATTCACAATCTATTTGCTTAATTCATTTTTTTCCAAAAATCCAATTTGTTCCATAATCCATAAATGTTCATGTTTCATTATAATCCAATTCCAAGTTTAGTACCAATATCCCAAAGTCCACATTACCATTCTTAAAGTCCATAAATAAAGCTACAAGTCCATTTTTTTTTCAAAAGAGGAAAAAATATAAAGCCCATGTTTATATTACAAACATAAAGTTCAAAGCCCATCATATGCCAAAAATAAAAAAAAATGTATAACACAAACTTATAGCCATGGTTTTTTTACGTAAATAACCGTACAACAAGCACACAGCCATTCCTTGACCAAATTCAACACAGCAACAATCTGCACTGAAAAGGACAACACCAACCAAGGCCAAAACACCACTTGCTTCAATCGTACCATCAACAGCAACAATACAGCAAAAATGGCCAAAAAGTCTGCAACTTTGAAAAAGCGACCCTGCAATCAACCATCTACCAAAAACCTGCAATATCAGCAACATGAAAATGATACAACATAACCTCATGCAGTGAAAGCAACTGGACAATACCAACCAACAACACAGCAGTGTATCAGACAAAAAAATTCGAAATAAAGAGAGAGGAACCGAACCTGGAAGAAAAGGGGAGATTCCTCCAAAAAAACCTCAGCAAGAACAATATTGAAAAAAACCATCTCCATCCTTTCATCCACACAACAGCCACAAATTCCTCCTTTCGCTCACCCTGTTCACCGCCATTAATCACAACAACATCGCCACCATTAATTTCCCAGCAACAGCCACAACGCCTTCAACTCCTCTCCCGTTGTGTCCATTTTGTTTTCCAACCACCGTTTCGTCCGCCATCATTTGCCATGCTTCTGAAGGAAATCACCACCTCACATCCAAACACCATCACGCGGACATCACGCTCCATCGGCGACCGCTGAACCGAACCTCTCACCTTCATCACTCATCTCCATCAACATTCTGAACCTCACGACAACACAATACCCTTCATTATTTTTCAATCTTCTTCCAACCACAAACACTCCTTTTCAGAACCCAAAGCGTAACATTTCAAACCCGAATCGATTTCAACCCATGACAGAAGAGAAGAAGAACAGAAAGTGAAACAAAAAACGAACTTAAACCCAAACCCAAACGAACCTAAATTATACGAAGAAGAGAGTGAGAAGAAGCAGAGACGAATCACGCGAAGAAGAAGATCAAGAGAGTGTGAGACACGAGATCGCAAGAGAAGACTGAGAGATGGAGAAATTAGTGAGAGCGAGTGAGATGAACATAGTGGGCGAAAGCAAAATGGAGAGCGTTTGGAGATAGCGATACGATCTCTGTACTTGATTCTTTTTCCATTTTTTACGATAATCGATTTGCTGTCTTGAAGTTATGCAGCGGCTGGTGATGAACGTAGGGTTTCCACATAACCCTCTTGTATCCAAAACCGAACCAGATTCCAGGGTCGGGTCGACCCGGTTTTTTCCATGCATGGAGCGCCCCTTTGGGCCTTGATGCTCCCGATTCTTTCAGTCCTGGTCCATCTTAATTGGATTTTAAGTTACTTTTTTTCTATTTTCCCTTTCAGTTTTATTTATTTGCTTAGATTCAATTACTTTTTATATTATTTTGGTTAAAATTAATAGTTTTCATTTTAGATTAGATAGTAAATAAAAAAAACTCTAAAAAAGGTTGTCTTTAATTAGTTTCTTTTTAAATTAATCTTTTCATTTTGTATTCATGTTTAGATTTTAATTATTTAAGAGTTATTTTTATCATTTCGATTTCTTTAATCTCATTACTCTTTTTGACTCCTAATTTTGTGAGTTTGTGACTTAGAGGTTTAGGTTATATTGACTAGATCACGTGATTTCAATTTCTTGATTGACTTTCTTTTTTATTTCTTTTTGGGCCCATGATATAACAAAAATCATGATTACTTGATTTCCTTCAATCGATTCAAAATCTTGATCAATATGAGGCCATTTTCTTTTCGATTTCATTTCGGTTTCTATTTCATTTCTCATTTTCATTCTCTTCTAAAGTCAAAAAACCTTGGTCTAGTACCAAGTGCTCATTTTCAAAACTTCTTTTTGTATTGAACTAAAAAGAGAGGATTGGGTGAAGACCTATTCCTCTACGAGTATTAAGATGCTCACTTTAGAGTGTGTGGTCTCGATACTCGTCTTTCAATACGAAGATGTGACTATATTCACCACCCATTCTTTCAAAAACCTTTTTCTCTTTTTATTTCATCTCCTTGTGTCTAAAAACCTTGGTCTTGTACCAAGTGCATTTTCAAACTCTTTTCTCAATAAAACTTAGATGGTCGTGGAGTGGTTAGGCGAAGGCCTTCTCCTATCCCGAGTGCTTGACATTACCTTTAGGGTTCACTGTCGTAAAGCACTTACCATCTAAAACCAAAAACACTTTCTTAATAAGAGAATAAAGTTCTCTTTGTATTGAACGAAAGAGAGAGGATTAGGTGAAGACCTCTTCCTCTCCGAGTAATAGGATGCTCACTTTAGAGTGTGTGGTCTCGATACTCGTCTTTCAATACGAAGACGTGACTATATTCGCCGCACCATTTTTGAAATAAATCTTTTGAGATAAAGAATTGGGTACTACCCGAAGGGGTTCCTATCCGAGGATTTATTTCACCCCTTAAAAACAATCTCAACAAATCAAATGTGACATTTTGCCTTGATGGCGAAAATCAACCTTTTCAAAAAAAGGACATGTTACGTCCGTTCTACCGCAAACAGGTAACACATAAGACTCCACGAGCGAGCCGCAAAGCACCTAACTGCTAGAACCCGCATGTTAACATCGTCCATAAAAAACACCAACCAACCGTAGTCGGTCGAACTACGATTGCTCTGATTCTTCATTCTCGTCCGAATGTAAGATACGTAGGCACAAGATCACAACGATCTTGGCGAGCCCCCTTCCATTTTCTTCACCCGTAGTCCTCCGAACTACGTTGACTCTAACTTTCCCATTGCACGAGGGAATACGTAGGCATAGGACCGCGAAGTCCTATCGAGTCTCCTTTTTCTTTTCCCCACCTTTTCCTTTATCTTTTTCTTTCGTATTCTTTGGTTCTCACCCTTCTCTTTCCCTCTTTAGAACACACTTAGAAAGCAATACCTTTAGCAAACATCCTTACACATGAGACAAGCAAATGGTTCCCATCGAGTACGATGGATGTGAGGGGCGCTAATACCTTCCCCTCGCATAACCGGCTTCCGAACTCATCTCTTGGTTGCGAGACCATCTTATCCTTCCTTCTTTGGGTTTTCTCGATGTTTTCCCTTCCCCTCATGGGATAAATAAAGTTTGATGACGACTCTTCTGTTTCTTCCTCTTTCGCCTCCGGTCGACTATTTTTCGAGTAGCGACACCTCCGACCCCACTACTTAGCGTTTATGCGACGCCCCTTTTTTTTATCTGTGTTGGACCAAGGTTTCTATCTCCCATCGTCGACAGCCTTTATGCTTTTTGCCTACTTTTGCCTTGGTCGAAGCGTCGACAACCTTTGTGCTCTTTGCCTACTTTTGCCTTGGTCGAAATCTCCTTGCCAACTGTAAGACCCTAAATTTTGACCCCTAAGATTCCACATATTATTCACATCTCATTTTTCATCTTATACCACAAACAAGATCACACATTGGTTCCTTTATCCCTCTCTTCTTTAGGTTTATGCCTTGCGAGGATCACCGAGCATCTGTGTGTTTCTTATTTGCCTTTATTTGCTTATGTTTACTAACCTTTAATCAAAATCCAAAAATATGTTTGTTTCCCTTTTACTAACTTTTTCAGGAAGAGAATTAAGGATATCAAACAGTCCCTCAGCTAGAATGAATTTCATCTGAACAAAGTCAAAGTTGATCTGCAAACAATTCAAATTCATCTGATCAAGAGTTTCCAATATTTAATTGATTATTATTTAAGAGACTCCAAGGTTCATGTGTTTATGTCCATGCCTTCTTTGACAAGCAAGAAAAATCGAGCCAGAACCAAGACAACACATCAAAAAGCCATTTTTTTCTCATTTTTCATTGTGTTAATTGATTAACTTAATTGCACTGTGAAATGGTTAATCGATTAACACGTGCAATTTTTGAAAAAAATGTGCCAAATTCAAATTCTGCAGCAATTAGCACCAATTTTCATCATTTTGATCACATGTGGAATATTCTAGACCATCTCATTTTAATTCCCCTACATCACTTTGATCATTTCCTACCATACACCCTCACTAATCACCACTCTTTTATGAATTTCCCTCCAAATTCAAATTCCAAGCCTAATTTTAATTTCCAAACCAAACTTCAATCCACCAAATTTTCCAAGCCTAAACTCTATAAATAGAGCCTTCATTTCATTCATTTTTCAATCTTTTGAGAGCCAACAAACCTCTTGCAATTTCTCTCCCCAACTACCAAATTCACCAAAGCTCACATTTCTTCTTTTGAAAGTTAACAAGAATTCACATTGATTCTTGTTCAACTTTGAGCTAAACCTTCATCCATTCACTTTTTCTTCATCAATTCTTATAGATCAAGGCTTTGGAGTTTGGATCTTGGAGTAATTTGAAGCAATTTTCAGATTTGGAGTGGTAATCTCATTTTCCACCATTGTTGTTCAATTTCATCTTTCACAATGTAGATCCTTTGTTGATCTTGTTTGCTTGATCTTTGGATCTTGCAATTTGTGTTGATTACTGGTTTTTGCTGTTGTTTTACTCAAAATTTCGTGCACAATTGCATCCTTAATCATGAGGTGTTTGAATAAATGATTGATCAAGGATTATGCAATTTTCAAACTGATTTTCTACTGTTTTTACAGTGTTAATCGATTAACCAAAACATTCATGAATTGGTTAATCGATTAACATTTGAATTCTGTGCAAAAAAACTGCAAGTTTGCACTGGTTAATCGATTAACCTAATTACACTGTGAAGTGGTTAATCGATTAACCAGCATCCAGAATGTGAAAAATGCTTATTTTTGGGACTGTTTTGGTTTTTTTTTGCCATTTTCTTCCTTTTCCTTTGTTCTTAGCCTTAGATAACATATTTTTGTGGTTCAATTTGGCTTTCTCTTCATCTATTTCTCTTTTCTTTAGATCGATGAAAGTCTTATGGATCATTAGAATTTCTTTGTCAAATTCTTGATCAAGACGAGATCGGTACTTTCTTTTCTTTTCGTGCGGTATTGCTTTCAGATGACGATCTACATATCGTTCATCTAGCATGCATTAGCACAAAGAGCTATTGACCGACCTCATTTGTAGGGTAATTACTCCGTAAATTACTCGGCGATTGCTTAACATAGCGCAATATTTGTCCCGCATCGGAAAACTATCAAGAATAGTTGATTATTTGTCTTTTGGTTCAAAACTTATGAAACTTGTTGTTAGGAGGCTTTGGTCTTATCAATCCTCTAATGAGTTCTCATTAATCTTGACCTAAGTGCAATCATTCAATTATTATTGATCACTAACTCTAACGACTAATTACTATCTTACTAACATTACTATTGTACTAATCATTTACAATTCCTTCTCGCTCCTTATCTCTTTTACTTTTATGCTTCATTTTTATCATTTCATATCATGTTTATGCTTCCGCAATTTGCCCTTTGTCCGTTGGACATATGTTTATGCTTCCGCAATTTGCCTTTTGTCCGTTGGACACATGTTTATGCTTATGCCTTTTTTCACTTTGTCCATTTGGACCAAAAACATTAATAAAGGCCAAAACCTCTAAAAAACTTGTACTTCTAATCTTGGACTATGGTTACTATCCTATGCAATGGACATGGAGTTTTACACCTAGACCTTGGACTTCAATGCTATTCTTGAATCCTTGGACTTAGAACTTGGACATCCAATGCAATTCTTGGAACCTTGGACTTAGAACTAGGACATTTTCCCTTTGCTTTGGAATTATGGTTCGAAGACTTGGAAGCTTACTTGTGTGGTTAGGCTATTCTTATCCTTAGCTTTTACTTTATGCTTTAGGATAGTCACTTCTTCTCCACCCATTCTTCAATTTTCTAAACTCTCTCTCTTTTTCAAAACATTCTTGATTTCAAACTATCACCTCTTTCATAATCAAACCTTGACTTTGTCAAGTGATTTTACTCTTTTCATTTCATTTCTTAACAAATGCTAAACTACATAAGCATGTTGACACCTCTTTCAAAAGACTTTAAAAAACATCAAACTCATCAAACTCTCTTTTTAGGCCCTCGTGCACTTTTTCTTTAACTCTTTTTCATAAGTTTAGACATGATTCATTTCTTTAAGCGGAATTATTCGCTTGGAAATGACGACTTGTCTTTACATTTAAAATCAACCAAAACAAACAAATTTCATTCTTTGTACCATGAACTACGGGGTTTTGATCCTACATTGCACATCGTGGGTACGTAGGCATGAGGCGACAAGTCTCTCCAAACACAAAAATCATAAAAACAATTTCTCTTCTCATCTCCTCAATCACTTTTCAAGCAAACATTTTCAGACCAAAAGCGGTAGATATTTCAAATGGCTCCTATAGAGTACTATAGATGTTTTGGGTGCTAACACCTTCCCATTGCGTAACCAACCCCCCTTATCCAGTCTCTCTTCACCTGTTCTTGTTTAGAGCTTGTGTCGGTTTTGTTCGCTATTTTTCCTTTCCTTTTTGGATAAAATAAAAGTGCGTGGCGACTCTTGCTTTTTGAGTTAAGTTAATCAATAGCTTACACTCACGATTTTGCCGCTACAGGAAAGTGGCGACTCTGCTGGGGACATCCTCCCTTGAGGGGTTTAGCCTACTTTGATTTATCTACTGCTTTTTGTTTGATTTGCTTGTTGCTTGATTGTTCTGTTTGGGAGTTCCTCTGTGTGTGAGGTAGGTCCTATACCCGGACCAGAGTGTACTTTGAGATAGGAGGATGGTATAGTCAAGGGAGCTTTGAAGGAGTCGAATCCCGAAAAAGCAGAACTTGAGAATCCATCCACTCGGTGGTTGCCTCTTTGGAATTACTGATGTCGATCGAGAAATAGTGAAGGCATTACTTTTTCCATAGAAGCCTATAACACTGAGGACCGTAGTAACCCTTAACCCATCTTAGCCTTTTTAGGATCGTGGCGCGGAAGCTATGAAGATGCAAATCTGACTTAGCTGTTACACGATGCCACACTCAGGTTATATTCTCTTGAGGATAACTACCATCCTCCTAGCAAATCGGTGCGCTGGTGTGTCTGATAGTGGATTGTAGACCCTGGGCACTCTGTTAGAACCGCTGTTTTCTGCAGGTACAATGAAGACGAAACCTTAGTACATACCTTTGTGGGTTGGTTTCTTAATCTTGACTTCATGCTCGTGACTCGAACCGTTGAACCCGTGTGCTTTGAGTGATCTTGTTTGTGGTTGTTGCATCCATGCACTCTTGCATCCATGAGCATACATATGCATTCTTCCCAGTTACCTCAGAAACTCATTTCAACTGTCTCCTTCTCCAGTTATCTGTTCACCGTCAAGTTGTTTCCTCAACACAACTACGGAACTAGAGCTGCTGTTAGATTGAGAATGGAAAACCAAGAACAACACAACGCCGAAGTCAGAATGGAAATTGATGAGTTGAAGGCCGACATGACCAGACTCACAGAAATGCTGCAAGTTCTGATTGCTAGAGGTGAACCACCTTAGAGGACTGTGATTGTTAAAACTTCACCTGCTGGTGTTGACCCTCCACTGACTCAGCAACCAGCTTCTACTTGGCCAGAATTTGGGTTACCTCTGAATTACTCGCCACCCTTTGCAACTACTCTTATGTTTGTCTCGCCAGTATCTTCAGTTCCATTATTCACTGAACCTCAGCCTGTTGTGCATTCTATTGCTCAAGCTATTCCTGAGAATCCTTTCGTGTACCATGCTGCTGGTCCACAATCCGAAAATCAGGGAGAACCTGGATACATTGAAGAAGTCAGAGAGCAATGGCAAACTCTAGACAAAAGAATAAGAGACGTGGAAGGAAGTGATGTCTTTAATGCTTCCGCAATGGACATGTGCTTGGTTTCCGACTTGGTTATTCCTCCAAAATTCAAGACTCCTGATTTTGAGAAATACAAGGGGCACACCTGTCCCAGAACCCACTTGGTGATGTATTGCCGCAAGATGGCTGCTCATGCCAAAAATGACAAACTGCTCATTCACTGTTTCCAAGACAGCTTGAGTGGGGCTTGAGAAGAACCATATCCAAAGCTGGATGGACTTGTCTGATGCTTTCTTAAAGCAATATAAGTACAATCTAGACATGGCACCTGACCGCCGCCAATTGCAAAACATGTCTCAGAAAGAAAAAGAATCCTTTAAGTAGTACGCTCAGTGCTGGAGAGAGCTAGCTGCTCAGGTGGAGCCACCCTTGGCTGAAAAAGAACTGACTGGTTTGTTCATGGACACTCTCCAGCCACTCTTTTGGGAAAAGATGATAGGCAGTGTATCATCTGGTTTTGCTGACCTAGTCACTATTGGAGAAAGACTAGAAGAAGGATTACCAATGCTGAAGCCTTTAGTGGTGCTAAAAAGTATGCTGGGAATTTTCAAAAGAAAAAGGATGGCGATACCCATGATGTTTCAGTTGAAGGTAAACCTCATCGCAGGCAACAATAATATGTAGTTGTAGTTGCTCCTGTTGTCAATGCTCAAACAGTTCAAGCTCCTCGTCATCCTGTTAGACAAAATCAGAATCGCAATAGGGTTAACTTTGATCTTATCCCGATGTCCTACACTGAGCTGTATCCGTGTCTTGTAAAGAAAGGTTTGATTACAACGAGGGATCTACCTCCTCCTCCAAATCCTTTTCCAGCCGGCTATAGGGTTGATCTTCACTGTGAATTCCATCGAGGGGGGGGGGGGCAGGCCATAACTTGGAAGGTTGCTTTGTATTGAAAGCTAGAGTACAAGAATTGGTGAACTCAAAGATTCTGACTTTTCTTGATGAGAATCTCAATGTTGTCAACAATCCTTTGCCAGAGCATGCCAAGTGAAGTTTGAGTCAGTTCATACAGATCATCTCCTAAAGCCAGTATTTCAGACAAGACAACTCATCCTTGTTACTGATTAGTCACTAGGCCTTGTTTCTTTCTGTTTGCATTTTTCTTTGATTGTATTGATTGTTTGCTTTCAAACTTTATTTGTACTTTCATGGTAATTTCAATGAAATGAGCATTGCAATGTTTGATACAATTCATTTATATGCTTTCTTTTTCACAAAACAAAAATTTATTTCCTGTTCACTTTCTTTATCAGCTTTTGTTTATGCAAAGATTGGAGGGAGGATGATGAAAACGAAATACCTGAAATTGCTAGACTGTATGCTTTCAATTTAAAACTTGACTAATGATGTACATGCATTGTTTCAACTCCTAAACAATGGAGAAATAAGGAAGTTAATCCCTTTTCAACCCCTTCGAGCCTAGAAGTTGGAGTTTCTTTCTGTACGAAAAAACCCGCAATCTTAACCTGGGGATGGGTAGTTCTCAGTTAATTCGACTGTGCATGCAAAACACCTTCCAATAAAGGTTGCAATCACAAGCTTTCCTTCGCACACATCAAAGAAGCGTCGAAGATGTCTTTCAAATCAAAAGCCAGTGATAGTTCACCGTAATCATTAAGTCAGGCAGTCACTATCTTTCAAAAAAAGAAAATGAAAAAAATCAAAAGAAGAGCCCGCTAAGTCAAAACCAATGAAAGAGACTTAGGCAAAAATTGGGGCATCCCGCTGACTGTAAGCTCAAATGACATAGTTCAGGAAAAAATTAGGGATAACAAAAAGATCAATCAAGAGGTTACCAAAATCCTGAAAGACCAAACTAGTCGATTAAGGTCCTCATCAAAAACAACAAAATGTTGTAAGAAAAAGTGACTGTCATTTCAAAAAATCCCTTGGTCCTTGAACCATCATCATTAACTGTGTTGCAATTCCAAAATCATTTGGAACTTGAATGCATAGTTTGACTTAACTGAGCATAGGACTGGAGATCATCACGAAGAATGGGTTGGGTACAAATAAATTTTGTTGTTTCAAAAAGCCGTGAACCAAACCACGTTACAACCTTTAAAAGACCTCATTAAAGCCAGGTTTCTTTTGAAAGCATACTACAGCAAGGTTGCGTAATTTGACTCCTAAGTTTGTTGCCAATCATCTGCTTTGATGTCTTACCTTTGCTTTCTCTTTCACTTTGCATGTCTAAACCGCCGTGTTTTGATAAAGTGATTCATTTTGCTTTACATCAATAACATCATTCCAAAAAATTTAATTTTGATTTCAAAAAATTGCATTGAGCTTTGCATTAAAATTACCATGTTTGTTTGAATAATCTCATTTGCAGGCAAACTTTTCTCAGTAAGACAATTTCAAACAGTTGAGAAACTTGGTCAGTGATCATATCAGGGGCACATTACTTCCAGATCCTGTTGTGAATCAGTTCAAGATTTGTTTCTCAGTGCAAGTTATTCTCATAATTGGTTAACCAGAAGATCTCTTTCAAGACACATACTGAGTTTAGCCTTCTCAACAGTCATTTCAAGAACTGAAGCCATGATCAGTTCATCCCCAGCAACTGAAGCCATGATCAGTTCATCCCCAGCAAATGAAGCCATGATCAGTCTATCCTCAGCAATCATTTCAAGAATTGAAGCTATGATCAGTTCATTTTTCCCCTGCAGCAGTCAAACTGAAGCTATGATCAGTTTATCCTCATTAGTCAATCAATCTGGGGCAGTCTTCTTCAAGAATCCTCAAGATGTCTTTCCTCAAAAGACCATCAGTCTTATACAATTCATGAGTGTGACAGAGATGTGTTCAACATCTTCTCTCCAAGCAGAGTGGGCAGTGTTCCCTGTATTGAGGAATCAAATCCTTTCTTCCCTCACAAAAGAGTCTATCTCAGTTGTCTCTATCATATGCATTGCATACATAAATCATACATAAATCATTCATATACCATACATAGAAAGATTCTCATAGCTCGAAGTGTGCTTCATGCTCATATGCATTTCCTGAGGTCCTGTTGCTTTCAACATCTTACCTTGTGATCAAAGTCTAACTTACTTGGCGCCTACCAAAACAGTTACATGTCTTTTCATTCAGTGCTATTCCTGGATGTTGTTGTTTCCTTGTGCATCCAGTGCTATTCCTGGATATCCTGTTTGTCTTTTTTCTTTCCAGTGTTATTCCTGGATATTGTCGTTTCCCTGTGCATCTTGTCCTGTTGTTAGATGTTTGTTTTCTTTCATTCCAGTGATATTCCTGGATCTTTATATTCTTTCACTCCAGTGCCATTCCTGGATGTCTGTTTCTTTTGATTTCCAATGCCATTCCTGGATATCTCATTCCTCTTGTTTCTCCCAGTGCTATTCTTGGAAGTTTTGCCTCTCTTCTATAATCCCCTACAGATTTGCTTGGATATCTTTCAGTGGAATTCCTAAAAGTTTTATCTGTTCCTTCAGTGCCATTCCTGAATGAGTTTTCTCCTTTGCATTCAGCGTCATTCCTGGATGTCTTTCTCACTATCATTTAATGCCATTCTTGAATGTAGTGATTTACCTTTACCTTTCAGTGCCATTCTTGAAAGTCCCTGCTCACTTTATTCAATGCAAGTCTTGGATATGGTGAACTCTTTTTATCCAATGCCATTCTTGGATATTTCTTATATATTTTCCAGAACTTTTCTCACTTCATCCAATACTATTCTTGGATGTTGTGATTTCTTCTGTCCAATGCCATTCTTGGACACCTTTTCCCCAACCAAGTCCAATGCTATTCTTGGATATCTCTGATGTTTAAACCTTGCCATCCAATGCCATTCTTGGATGCCCCCAATTAAGTTTTTAAATGGAATTTTGTTTATATCCAATGCTATTCTTGGATGTATCCAATGAAGTTTTCAAATGGAATTTTGTTTATATCCAATGTTATTCTTGGATGTCTCTGATGCTTGTTATTGCCTCATTCAATGCCATTCTTGAATGTCGTAGTTCCATTTATCCAATGCCATTCTTGGATACCTTATCCCCAATAGAGTGTTTTTCACCTTCATCCAATGTTATTCTTGGATGACGCTGTTGTTTTTACCAGGAACTTTCTTCTTGTTGTCCAATGTCATTCTTGGACGTCTTTTGACATACCTTTTGTCTCATTCGTAGTTTCCATCCAATGTCATTCTTGGATGCCACTACTCGTCTTACAGGGTATTGTCCCTCTCTTTCCAACTATTGATGGATACTTCTTTTCACCTTGACAGATCTCCAGAAATAGCTTGTGTTCCCCGGTGTATCTTTTCGCGTCATCTCTCTCAATTTACCGTAACTCCCTTGTTTCAAGTTCCCCCCGCAGGGTGTGTCTTTTCGTTTACATTCATATCATCTTGTGGCATCTTAGTTTTTGTATTTAAGTATCTTCATATCTCCCGATAGAAGAGACTTAAATAGGGGCAGCTGTAAGACTCTAATTTTTGACCCCTAAGATTCCACATATCATTCACATCTCATTTTGCATCTTATACCACAAACAAGATCACACATTGGTTCCTTTATCCCTCTCTTATTTGGGTTTATGCCTTGTGAGGATCACCGAGCATCTGTGTGTTTCTTATTTGCCTTTATTTGCTTATGTTTACTAACCTTTAATCTAAATCTAAAAATATGTTTGTTTCCCTTTTACTAACTTTTTCAGGAAGAGAATCAAGGATATCAAATAGTCCCTCAGCTCGAATGAATTTCATCTGAACAAAGTCAAAGTTGATCTGCAAATAATTCAAATTCATCTGATCAAGAGTTTCCAATATTTAATTGATTATTATTCAAGAGACTCCAAGGTTCATGTGTTTATGTCCATGCCTTCTTCGACAAGCAAGAAAAATCGAGCCAGAACCAAGACAGCACATCAAAAAGCCATTTTTTCTCATTTTTCATTGTGTTAATCGATAAACCTAATTGCACTGTGAAATGGTTAATCGATTAACACGTGCAATTTTTGAAAAAAATGTGCCAAATTCAAATTCTGCAGCAATTAGCACCAATTTTCATCATTTTGATCACAAGTGGAATATTCTAGACCATCTCATTTTAATTCCCCTACATCACTTTGATCATTTCCTACCATACACCTTCACTAATCACCACTCTTTTATGAATTTCCCTCCAAATTCAAATTCCAAGCCTAATTTTAATTTCCAAACCAAACTCCAATCCACCAAATTTTCCAAGCCTAAACTCTATAAATAGAGCCTTCATTTCATTCATTCTTCAAGCTTTTGAGAGCCAACAAACCTCTTGCAATTTCTCTCCCCAACTACCAAATTCACCAAAGCTCACATTTCTTCTTTTGAAAGTTAACAAGAATTCACATTGATTCTTGTTCAACTTTGAGCTAAACCTTCATCCATTCACTTTTTCTTCATCAATTCTTATAGATCAAGGCTTTGGAGTTTGGATCTTGGAGTAATTTGAAGCAATTTTCAGATTTGGAGTGGTAATCTCATTTTCCACAATTGTTGTTCAATTTCATCTTTCACAATGTAGATCCTTTGTTGATCTTGTTTGCTTGATCTTTGGATCTTGCAATTTGTGTTGATTACTGATTTTTGTTGTTGTTTTACTCAAAATTTTGTGCATAATTGCATCCTTAATCATGAGGTGTTTGAATAAATGATTGATCAAGGATTATGCAATTTTCAAACTGATTTTCTGCTGTTTTTACAGTGTTAATCGATTAACCAAAACATGCACGAATTGGTTAATCGATTAACAGTTGAATTCAGCGTAAAAAAAATCGCAAGTTTACACTGGTTAATCGATTAACCTAATTACACTGTGAAGTGGTTAATCGATTAACCAGCATCCAGAATGTGAAAAATGCTTGTTTTGGGGACTGTTTTGATTTTTTTGCCATTTTCTTCCCTTTCCTTTGTTCTTGGCCTTAGATCACATATTTTTGTGGTTTAATTTGGCTTTCTCTTCATCTATTTCTCTTTTCTTTGGATCGATGAAAATCTTATGGATCATTAGAATTTCTTTGTCGAATTCTTGATCAAGACGAGATCGTTACTTTCTTTTCTTTTCGTGCGATATTGCTTTCGGATGACGATCTACATATCGTTCATCTAGCATGCATTAACACAAAGAGCTAATGACCGGCCTCATTTGTTGGGTAATTACTCCGTAAATTACTCGGCGATTGCTTAACATAGCGCAATATTTGTCCCGCATCGGAAAACTATCAAGAATAGTTGATTATTTGTCTTTTGGTTCAAAACTTATGAAACTTGTTGTTAGGAGGCTTTGGTCTTATCAATCCTCTAATGAGTTCTCATTAATCTTGACCTAAGTGCAATCATTCAATTATTATTGATCACTAACTCTAACGACTAATTACTAACTTACTAACATTACTATTGTACTAATCATTTACAATTCCTTCTCGCTCCTTATCTCTTTTACTTTTATGCTTCATTTTTATCATTTCATATCATGTTTATACTTCCGCAATTTGCCCTTTTTCCGTTGGACATATGTTTATGCTTCCGCAATTTGCCTTTTGTCCGTTGGACACATGTTTATGCTTATGCCTTTTTTCACTTTGTCCACTTGGACCAAAAATATTAATAAAGGCCAAAACCTCTAAAAAACTTATGCTTCTAATCTTGGACTATGGTTACTATCCTATGCAATGGACATGGAGTTTTACACGTAGACCTTGGACTTCAATGCTATTCTTGAATCCTTGGACTTAGAACTTGGACATCCAATGCAATTCTTGGAACCTTGGACTTAGAACTAGGACCTTTTCCCTTTGCTTTGGAATTATGGTTCGAAGACTTGGAAGCTTACTTGTGTGGTTAGGCTATTCTTATCCTTATCTTTTACTTTATGCTTTAGGATAGTCACTTCTTCTCCACCCATTCTTCAATTTTCAAAACTCTCTCTCTTTTTCAAAACATTTTTGATTTCAAACTATCACCTCTTTCATAATTAAACCTTGATTTTGTCAAGTGATTTTACTCTTTTCATTTCATTTCTTAACAAATGCTAAACTACATAAGCATGTTGACACCTCTTTCAAAAGACTTTAAAAAACATCAAACTCATCAAACTCTCTTTTTGTGCCCTCGTGCACTTTTTCTTTAACTCTTTTTCATAAGTTTAGACATGATTCATTTCTTTAAGCGGAATTATTCGCTTGGAAATGATGACTTGTCTTTACATTTAAAATCAACCAAAACAATCAAATTTCATTCTTTGTACCACGAACTACGGGGTTTTGATCCTACATTGCACATCGTGGGTACGTAGGCATGAGGCGACAAGTCTCTCCAAACACAAAAATCATAAAAACAATTTCTCTTCTCATCTCCTCAATCTTTTTTCAAGCAAACATTTTCAGACCAAAAGCGGTAGATATTTCAAAGGGCTCCTATAGAGTACTATAGACGTTTTGGGTGCTAACACCTTCCCATTGCGTAATCAACCCCCCTTATCCAGTCTCTCTTCACTTGTTCTTGTTTAGAGCTTATGTAGGTTTTGTTCGCTCTTTTTCCTTTCCTTTTTGGATAAAATAAAAGTGCGGTGGCGACTCTTGTTTTTTGAGTTAAGTTAATCAATAGCTTACACTCACGATTTTGCCGCTACACCAACAATATGTTATCAAAAAGACTACGGCTGGAAACGTATCAAAAAAGTGAAAATTAAGATAGACTTTTAATTTGCACATACCGGTGATATTATACATATTTGAAAAAACAAAAACTATAAGAACCGTTTTTATTTTTTTATTTTTTCATCTCTGAAATGAAATTTAATAAAATTCAATAAAAATATTTAATAAAAGAGTTAATAAAATTTTATAAAATCAAAAAAATATATAAAATACTTATTGGCTTAATTAACAAATTATTTGGCTAATATCCTATTTAAGAGTAAATCAAGGTGAAAATCAAATTAAACAACGATTTTTTTCGTGTTCTTTATTGTCATTTTTGTGTGATAAATTTTTGTTAATAATAATTATTGTTATTTAATATATTGTTTTTATAAATGAAAATGGAAAAGCTTTTTATATTCAAATTTTTATTGGTTAAAGGGTTATTGTTATTAAAGAGTTTGTCTTCTTCCTTTTATTTATTTATCATTTTCTCTATATTCAACGTTTTTAATTTTTTCTATTGACCATTATATAGAAAAATAGTTACAAATAAAATAATTATTTTTCATTTAATTTACTTTAATATTATTTTGTTTTTAGAATTTTTCTTTAACCAAGCATAGAAAAATCTTTTAATCAGATAGTTTGATTACATAAAAATTGATTCAATCTATTAAGTATATTTTTTTATAGACTTTTTTTTAAAATATCAATAGTTTGGTAGAAGAATCCTATATAATATTAGGAAGTGATAAAAGAAAAATAAATACTTATCTCATTCCAATAAGAATTTAAAAATGTGACAATAATAATCATACACTATTAATATTGATAAATGTGACAATAATAATGATACAATGTTAATATTAATATTGTGAGTAAAAAATAATATACTTGATCGAAAACCATATAGGATATTATGATACGATAAAAAAAATTGACCTAAAATAAAAATATAAGTTAATTCTTAAATCTTTCAAATTTAATATGCCTTATTTTTATTTCAAATCTAATAAATAAAAGTAAATAATATTTAATATTAAACGTAATTTACCTTTAATATTCAAAAATTTAATTTTTTAAATATGATTTTACATTTAGTATTCAAAATTTACGTAGTTGTTGTTATTAAATTTATAAATGGACACACGGGTACAAGAAACTTATAAACAGAAAAAAGGTTACATGTAGATACAATTATTTTTTATAAACAGGAATAAATTACAATCATTTTTTATAAACGATAATAAGTTATAATTATTATTTGACTCAGAAGAAAAATACAATGTTATATTAAAAAAAAATCAAAAAATTGTCTTTTACTGTTTTTTTCTATAGAATATTTATTTTAATTAGTTAGAATATTTATTTTACTTTAATCAAATTAACTAGACATCATCAGCACAATGAACACACGGATACAAGAAACTTATAAACAGGAAAATGTTTAGTTCATCAACACAATTATTTTTTATAAACAGGAATAAGTTACAATCATTTTTTATAAACAAGAATAATTTTTTTCTATAGAATATTTATTTTAATTAGTTAGAATATTTATTTTACTTTAATCAAATTAACTTGACATTAAAATAATAAATTCAATATTAATCATTAATAGGTGACATTTATTTATGAACATATTTAGTTTATCATTCTAAAAATATAAGAATAAAAATAATTTGTAATTATTTAGATCGTTATTTGAAATAAAATATATTTTGAAATTATTTGAATTTTTATAAAAAGGTTAATAAAACAAAACAAAATCAATTGAGATTTTGTAATTTTTTTAAACTTATAAAATAACTAAAACTTATCCAAATCTTTTCAAATTAATTTTATAATTGTAATCATGATAAAAAAAATGTTACATGGTAGTTATGAAAATTTAATGATAAATGATAATCATAAAAAATGAATGATAAAAACTAAAAATTTATTGATACAATCATTTTTATAAATTGAATAAGTTACAATTGTTTTTATAAACTGGAATAAGTTACTAATAATTTTATAAACGTAATAAATTCAACTATTTATACAAGTATTTGTATAAATAATATTAAGTTATAAATGGAAAAAAGTTACAATAATTTTTTAAACGGGAATAAGTTACAATTATTTTTATAAAAGAGAATAAGTTACAAATATTCTTATAAATGAGAAAAATTGAAGTATTAAAACAATTGTTTACATCATCAACACAATGGACACATGGGTAAAAAAAAATTACAAACGGAAAAAAGTTTACATCATCAACACAATTATTTTTTATAAACAGGAATAAGTTACAATCATTTTTTATAAACGGGAATATGTTACAATTATTTTTTGACTCAGAAGAAAAATACTATGTTATATTAAAAAAAACTTTTAAAAATTGTCTTTTAAGTTTGTTTTTTTTTCTATAGAATATTTATTTTAATTAGCTAGAATATTTATTTTACTTTAATCAAATTAACTAGACATTAAAATAATAAATTCAATATTAATCACTAATAGGCGATATTGTAAAGCCCATATATATATACATACATCAAAGCATATATTATACATGAATTCCACTTTTGGTACTGAAATATACAATAAGTTCCTAGTAAACACATTATACATATACATGCCCAAAAAGCCTAATACAAAAAAACTACGGCATAGTATATCTACAAGATATTCCAAAGACAAATACTAAGAACTAGATCAAATAATGATCTCAAAAACTCCACAACGGAAGCAAAGCCATCAGATAAGTAAGGATAATCACACAACCTTATCCTTACCCTTCGCGGAACCTGCAGTACTTGTGATGTAAACAACAACAGTGGGGTGAGATACATCAAATCTCAGTGAGTTCCCTATCTTAAAGTCCTCTCGGCTTTACAAGGTTCTAATAAACCTAACTCACGTCAAAGGGAAGGGAAGTGACTTTGAGTACACACACTATATAAGTATCCACCCTCGTGAGCCTGTTAACTCACACTAGTACCAAAGTACGTCCTGAGCCTGTTAACTCAAGAATCTCACTAATCAATAACCGTACCAAGGCATCCCCTTTTCCCGTCCGCTTCTACGTCTAGAAGACGACCTGAGTCATGGATCCTTGAAGTTACTTAGCATACGAAATGGATTCGGGATCATCGGCCTGTTAGTCGTGAACCGTCACTTCTCATGGCCTGTTAACCATCACAAGTCTCTTTACCCGTAGGCTCCATTCGTACTATACGCGGGAATCAAACCTGCCAAGTAATTGTGCATACGTTTCAGAGGAGGTGCTCGAGTCTCATGAAACTACACCGTAAGATAAACTGGTTATGATTATTAGACACACGCCTCGGCCTTTCATGCGCGAGCGTTGTCACTATGACAATTCACACTTTTCGACATTGTTTATGGTAATGTTCTTCACTCTACCGATTTCATATTTTAACATGCATACTTATTCAACAACAATTACCCACCATTAAACGATAAAAGTCGACAAAACAGCACTATTCTGAAATCCTGACATAATTAAATTGGCCAACAATCTTAAAACCATTTTAATAAGAAAGTACATTTTGTTAGCTTTCCAACGATATCAAGAATATTAAAAACGGATAAACGAGTCAAAAGTTATGGACATAACGAGAAATGGTATCGCGAAAAAACACAATTTTGCATCCCTCCTGGCCGTACGCGTATTGCCCTAAGCCATACGCGTATTGCCTTGCTTACTTGCCCATCCATACGCGTATTGCCCAAAGTGATACGCGTATGGACAGAGACTGATTTTCCTTCAAAATTCCTTTTAAAACTCCAATACGCGTGCTACCCTACCTCATACGCGTATTGCCCAAAATCGTACGCGTACCATTACGTAAATGAGCAGATGGCCGAGAAAATGGAACCCCATGCGCGTATTGCCCACGTTTCTGCATGGCCATACGCGTATTGCCTTAACCAATACGCGTATTGCCTTGGGTGATACGCGTATGGGCAGCGTGAAACCCAGAATTTTCCTGCATAATTGGTTCTGCGAAAATGTCTCATTTTCCCTTCCAATTCACTTCTAAACACTAGAAAAATACCATTTGGACACACAACAATGCAAATATAACATGTATCAATCATAAGGAATACCAAAACATGATTTTAGAGCAAAATTTCTCATTTTCTAACAATATCAAACTAACTCTAAAACTCTACTCTAAAGTGTCTAACTAGGACCCACCTGGATTACAAGATGAGGAGGTTGAAGCTGAGATGAAAAGATGAAGATTGGTTGATGATTCAAGTCCTAGAGTTCTTGAGAATTTTCCTCTTCTTTTCCCTTCCTTTTACTTCTCTTCCTTTTCTTTCTCCAAGTTTTCTATCTTTTCTCAAATAAGGAAAAAGGAAAAGAAAAATAGACATAGGAACATTAATTGGTAATACTACTAATTATCCAAATTATCTCAATTGCACCAATTAATAAAACTCCAAGTTAAATAATATTAATCTAATCAATTCTGAGTTCATCAGTTTACTCTAATTACTTTATCCAATAATTGCTCAGAGTACACCGGAACCCAGCTGATCATAATAATATTATCCAAAATGTTCACAAATTTATGGGGTATTACAGATATTTATTTATAAACTGAATAAGGTACCATTGTTTTTATAAATGGAAATAAATTACTAATAATTTTATAATCATAATAAATTCAACTATTTATACAATTATTTGTATAAATGAGAATAAGTTACAAATATTTTTATAAATGAACACACGAGTTCAAGGTGCTTATAAATGGAAAAAAAGTTACAATAATTTTATAAACGGGAATAAGTTATAATTATTTTTATAAAAAGAATAAGTTACAAATATTTTTATAAAGGAGAAAAATTGAAGTATTAAAATAATTGTTTTTAACATGAATAAATTAAAAATTGCTTTATATATTGTCACACAGACTTAAGGCGCTTATAAACGAGAAAAAAGTCTACATGTTGATATAAATATTTTTATATACAAAAATAAGTTACAATAATTTTTTTTAAACGGGAAAAAGTCTACCTGTTGATATAAATATTGTTGTTGTATTTATCAACCCATTATGTTGGTTATGTAAAATTTTTAGAGTCTAAAAAAAGGTTTGTAGATTTTATAAGTGATATTTCGCAACATAGCGTGCGACTACAAACGGTAGATGTGAATGTATCTACGAGATACCAGTTGTAGACTGATCATTTTAATGTTCGTATATATTAAATCTATGAGATACCAACTATAGACGAATCATTTGAATTTTATTTTTTCATACATTGAATTAAGTTTGATATATTTACTCATGCTATTATAGGAATGAAAAATTCTATCAAGAATTTATTATTGTTGCAGCGATGAAGTACGATGTTCAAGTCAGATATTGTGTATTGAATGATATCACTATATATTTTTGAATACCATATATAGGAAGTCTTAATTTTGTATTTTGTAATTTATATGTATTATATTGTTATTTGATTTAATAAACTATTAAATTTGTTACGCTGTAAAAAAAATTGACTCTGAAAAAAGATTGCAAGATTGACAAATGATATTTCGCAACGTAGCGTGTGAATACATACAGGACTTGTGCGATAGCACGGGTATCCCGCTAGTTATCTTTAATTATTTTCTATTCTCTGCCAACAAGGATTATAATGAATAAAACTCTATTAATTACAAGAAAGTTTTTTTTTATAGAATTTAATGAATTTTTTTAGTCTGTTATAATTCTTCATTTATTGAGTTAATTGATTTAGTAATTCATTTTGTAGTAAAATGTGAAAGATTACTATTCAATTTATCAAAAACATACAAAACCATTACATGTGAATCAAGCCAAATTTTTTGAGAGTTTCTTAATACACCATCTAAGTTTCTTAGGCACCACGTGAAATTTCTTTTTTTGCCCCCTGATTCCGAATGTGCACATCCGGATGCATCGTAACCTTAAAAAAAAAGTTGTCCCGGATGTGCATATCCGGAAGACCTCTGGATCTGTATATCCGGAATAATTGCTGATATATTTGAAGCTGCATGATCACTCCCCCTTCCCATTCTCAACCTTTCTTCTTCCAAACTCACCCTCTCCAACCCAAAAAACCCTACTTCATCAATACCATTTCTCACTCAAAAAGTTCAAGTTTTTGGTGCAACAAATCAAAGGGAGCAAGAAAAGATTGAATTTCAGGTAAGTATTCAGCTTCATCCACTACATTGCTCACATTATCAATCTACTTTTTTGAAAAAGTAAGTTACGCTACTTCCGGATGTGCACATCCGAAATGAATTGAGCATGAACATTTCCGGATGTGCACATCCGGAAAAGTGCCTGGAACTAATTAATTTAAATTTTCTGCAATTTTTAATATGTTTTATTTATACATATTTATTGTTCTATTATTGTTTATAAATAGATATGGTGCACCCCGATAACATGTCAAAAGAATTAGTTGCGCCGATTTGCCCGAAAGATGAAGGCATACTCGTAAAGTCGGTTGATGTCGGTGGTGACTTTAATAACAAGCAAGAGTTTGATGATCGTGAAAGCATACTCGCATACATTCGTAGGACGGATATTGAGCTTGGCTTCGGTGTAAATATCGAACGATCGAATAATGGTTCGGAAAGAAGAAAGGCTTTTGTAATTTTGGGGTGCGAAAGAAGCGGCAAATATCAAGTACCTCTACGGAAGTTAAAAAAATACGAGACCGGTACAAGAAAATGTGAGTGCCCTTTTAAGATTGGTGGTTACATGTTAGCTTCCAAGAAATGGAGATTTAGCATTCGTTGTGGTATACATAACCACGAAATGTGCTCAAAGTCTCAAGGTCATCCAACTGTATGTCGGCTCAAGGCGGAAGAGAAGACATGTATAGCCGACATGACCTTGAATCTTGTCCAACCAAAAAATATACTTGCCACGTTGAAACGGAAGGAACTCGACAATGTAGCAAACATAAAACAAGTGTATAACATTCGGTATCAGACGAACAAGGCAATTAGGGGAGATAGGAGTGAGATGCAACAACTGTTGAAATTGTTGGAGGACAACGATTACGTGTCTCGGTACAGATATCGCGATGATGGAATTACGGTCCGAGATATTTTTTGGACTCATCCGGATTCCATCAAGTTGTTCAACATGTAACACCCCGATTTAATTTAATTATTTTTTGTGATTAAATTGAATATTGTTGTATGTATTGTGTGTTGGTGTATTTTGGCCAAGTTGGGGTACCCTTAGAGTGGGGGTAGTACCCTTAAAATTATGAAGGATAAGGTGTTGGATGAAGGGTTAGTTGGTTAATATTATTATTTGAGTTATTGAGGATATTGTTGTTATTATTTGAGTCGGTGAAATAATAATAATAATATCTAAATAATAGTAATAATAATGTTAGAAAATAATATTTGGATAATAAGAAAAATATAAGAGAAAAGGGTTAGGAAAGGAAGAGGTGGTCAGTACGTGTTTTGAAAAGAAAAGGAAGAGCAGAGAAAGCTAGGTCAGAGAAGGAGAAATTGTGGAAGAAGAAATCAAGAATCCTAAGGTAAGGGTGGGATTTCTTTCATCTCTCAAGGGTTAAATGATGTAGGTATTGAAGTAGAAATCACTAAGTTAGAATCCATAGGGTTGAGTGAGGGTTTTAGGAAGATTTTGTGATAATATGATTGGAACTAATGAATTAGCCTTGTTTGATTTGTTTGGTTGAATTGCAATGTTAGATATAGGCGATTGGTGAAAAATCTGTGAATAATTGTTCTTAAAAATCAGTTTGAGTGTAGAAAATCACAGTTGGGAGATGCTGTTATCGCAGGGTTTTTCTGCCAAAATCGCAGAGCCCGCTTAGCACGATCTGGAGAAATTTCGCCTCTTCGAGGCAGTGAGTAGCGCGCTTAGCGCGGATAGGGGCGCGCTTAACGCGACCTGGGACTGGAAAAAAATATATTATTTTAATTACTTAAAATTCATGGAAAATATATATTTTACATTATATTGATGATGTGTTGTTGTTGTTGTTGTTGTATGGTGGGCATGTATTGAGGTGTTATGTGCTTGTTTTATTGATGTTGATGTGATAATGTGAAATGCATGATTGAATGACGCAAAGATGTGTAGTTGTTATATTGGTTCAATGATGTATGTTTCGATAAATGCATGTTGATTGTTAAATGATGTTGGTATGAAAATGAGTATACTATGTGTATGCATGAGTCGTTGTTGCATGTTGTCATTGATGGTGCATGGCATGTGCATAGTTGTGGGATGGCGTGCACAGGTGAGGTGTTATCGTCTATCCGAATTCCTTGATGGAATCGTTGTTGTTGGCGTGATTGTGTGCCCAGATGGGGTGTAAGCAATCACAGTTGTTGGTGTGACCATGAAATAGGGGTCGTTGGTGTGATCATGAAATAGGGGTTATACTTGACCATGAAACAGGGGTCGAGAGTTTCGACGGGAACTGTGATCATGAAATAGGGATTGATTTTGGTACCACATGCATTGAGTCTAGTCGAGTCTCCTTTGCATTCTGTTGTTGGTTGTGTTGCATGATGGTTGGTATAATTATCGATGATTGTTTGTGCATAATTTGAGGTGTGTGATTCTTGTTGGATGTTATGATATGGTGAATAACTTGATGATGTATGTTTTTCTATTTATATCATCTCTCTCTTTCGTAGATTTAAGCATCTCACCCCTTCTGTTTGAATGTTACCTCTACATGGGTAACATGCAGATAAGCATGAGTAGTTCGCAGATGGAGTGGAGAAGACGAGGTCTTCTGGTGCGAGTTATCGAGTCGTGTCTGCTCTGAGTTTGTAACACCGGGGGTGTCGGAACGCTAGAGTCTTTTAATTCCTGTTATATGTTATTACTGTTTTCATTAAGGATCTTATGTTTAACCAAACATGTTTCTTTTGCGTTGACTTTTCCGCTGTGCATAACTGTTGAAATGTTATGTTTAATTTAATATCACCGTAATATTATTGTGTGCATGTTAAGTTGAGTAGTAGAAGTAGCATCCTAAATCCATGTGTTTAATTTTACTCTGATAAATTACGATTAAATTGTCGTGGGGGTTTGGGGTGTTACAAAGTGGTATCAGAGCAGGTCGGTCCGTCCGACCAAGTTGTCGAGTCGTTATTGTGTGCTAGTTGTTTAGTGTCAGTGTCGGTTCCTTAACCATTGTGTTCTGTTGTTGGTGTGTGACAGATTTAGAATGGCTAGAAGGAACGATGTTGCTCTTGCTGTTGCTTTGCAAGCTATGGCTCAAGCAGTAGAGAATCTGTCGCGTGCTAACGAGAATGATGAGTTTCGGAAGAACAACCCGCCTACTTTCAAGGGAAGATATGATCCGGATGGAGCGCAGACTTAGCTCAAGGAGATTGAGAGAATCTTCCGGGTTATGGAGTGTCCTGAAGCGCAAAAGGTGCGGTTAGGTACTCATATGTTGGCTGAGGAGGCTGATGACTGATGGGTTAGTACTCGTCAAGTGTTGGGAGCAGCAGGTGAGGCAATTACTTGGGTTGTGTTCAGTAGAGAGTTCTTACGGAAGTATTTCCCTGAAGATGTCCGAGGAAAGAAGGAGATTGAGTTTTTGGAACTGAGGCAGGGTAATATGACAGTTACAGAGTATGCTGCTAAATTCTCAGATTTGGCTAAGTTTTATCCTCACTATAGTGCGGCAACTGCAGAGTTCTCAAAGTGTGTCAAGTTTGAGAACGGTTTGAGGCTTGAGATGAAACAGGCAATTGGGTATCAACGTATCAGAAGATTTCCTAATTTAGTGGACTATTGCAGGATATTTGAGGACGATGGCGAGGCTCGATCGGCTCACTATAAGGGGTTAGCCGAGAGAAGAGGGAAACAACCGGTGAATCGTGGGAAGCCTTATATAGCTCCAACTGAGAAAGGTAAATAGAAACATGCAGATGACAAGAAGCCAAGTGGGGGAGGTGCTTCTGCTCCTCTGAAGTGTTACAAGTATGGCGAGTTGGGACATCGTGTCAGTGAGTGCACGAGCGATGTGAAGAAGTGCTTCAAATGTGGACAGGCAGGACATCTGATTGCTGACTGCAAAGCTAATGTGGTTACTTGTTACAATTGTGGGGAACAGGGCCATATTAGTACTCGTTGTCAGAAACCAAAGCAAGCTTCGACTGGAGGAAAAGTGTTCGCTTTGACAGGGACTCAGACTTCCAGCGAGGACAGATTGATCAGATGTACATGTTATATTAATAATACGCCTTTGATTGCTATTATTGATACTGGTGTTACTCACTCTTTTATTACTGCTGATTGTGTAAGGAGGCTAGGCCTTGTTGTTCCTCCTATGAAGGGAGAGATGGTTATCGAAACTCCTGCTAAGGGATCGGTGACTACTTCTTTAGTCTGTATGAATTGTCCATTGTCAATCTTTGGTAAGGACTTCGGTGTGGATCTGATTTGTTTACCGTTGGGAGGTCTCGACGTGATTTTGGGTATGAACTGGTTGGAGTTCAACCATGTTCATATTAACTGTTTTAATAAGTCAGTTCAATTTCTTGCTCCTGAGGAAGAGGGAGAATATGGTTTTCTGTCTGCTAGAGAGTTGAAGGAGCTCTTGGAAGAAGAAGCTCAGGTGCTCGCATTGTTTGCATCTTTGTCAGTAGAGAGTAATTCAGTGATTAATGAATTGCAAGTAGTGCGTGAATTCCCGGAAGTGTTTCCGGATGACATTGCTGATGTGCCACCAGAGAGGGAAGTAGAATTTGCTATTGATCTTGTCCCTGGTACCAGACCTATTTCTATGGCACCATACAGGATGTCGGCATCAGAATTGTCAGAACTGAAGATGCAACTGGAAGACTTGTTAGAGAAGAAATTCATGAGACCAAGTGTATCGCCTTGGGGAGCTCCAGTGTTATTGGTAAAGAAAAATGACGGTAGTATGAGGTTGTGCATCGATTACAGACATCTGAATAAAGTAACAATTAAGAATAAGTATCCGTTTCTAAGAATAGATGACTTGATGGACCAGTTAGTGGGTGCTCGTGTGTTTAGCAAGATTGACTTGAGTTCGGGTTATCATCAGATACGGGTAAAAGACGAAGACATTCAGAAGACGGCTTTCAGAACTCGATATGGACATTATGAGTATGTGGTGATGCCGTTCGGAGTTACTAATACACCTGGTGTATTCATGGGATATATGAATCGTATCTTTCATGAGTACTTGGATCAGTTTGTGGTTGTCTTGATTGACGATATTCTGATCTATTCCAAGTCAGAAGCAGAACACGTGGAACATTTGCGGATTATGTTGCAAATACTGAAAGAGAAGCATCTCTATGCTAAGTTGTCTAAGTGTGAATTCTGGTTGAGAGAGGTAAGTTTTCTTGGTCATGTTATTTCTGGTGATGGTATTGCTGTAGACCCATCCAAGGTAGACGCTGTTCTACAATGGGAGACTCTAAAGTTGGTGACCGAGATTAGAAGTTTCTTGGGTTTGGCTAGTTATTACCGAAGGTTTATTGAAGGGTTTTCGAAGTTGGCACTTCCGTTAACTCAATTGACGTGCAAGGGGAAAACATTTGTGTGGATGTTTATTGTGAGAAGAGTTTCGTTGAGCTGAAGAAGAGGTTGACTACGGCTCCAGTGTTGGTTCTACCTAAACCAAATAAACCATTCGTGGTGTATTGTGATGCTTCTTTGATGGGGCTAGGAGGTGTGCTAATGCAGGATGGTAAGGTTATGGCTTATGCTTCACGAAAGTTGAGAGTACATGAGAGGAATTATCCGACTCATGATTTGGAGTTAGCTGCAGTGGTTTTCGTATTGAAGATTTGGAGGCATTATCTCTATGGTTCCAGATTTGAAGTGTACAGTGATCATAAGAGCTTGAGGTATCTGTTTGATCAAAAGGAATTGAATAAGAGGCAAAGAAGATGGTTAGAATTCTTGAAGGATTATGATTTTGGCTTGAACTATCATCCCGGCAAAGCTAATGTCATGGCTGATGCTCTGAGTCGAAAATCTTTGCATATGTCTGCTATGATGGTTAAAGAGTTGGAATTGATTGAACATATCAGAGATATGAGTTTGGTTTGTGAACAGACACCGCATAGTGTAATGTTGGGTATGTTGACGATTAATAATGAATTTCTTAATAATATCAGAGACAGTCAGAAGTTGGATGTGAAGCTAGTAGATTTGATGATTGAAGATAACCAAGCAGAAGGTAATGAGTACAGGGTGGACGAACAAGGTGTGTTGCGATTCCGTGACAGGATTTGCATTCCTGATAATACGGAGTTGAAGAGAATGATCTTAGAAGAAGGTCATCGGAGTAGTTTGAGTATCCATCCAAGAGCTACGAAGATGTATCAAGACTTGAAGAAGATATTTTGGTGGCCTGGATTGAAACGCGATGTGGCTCAATTTGTGTATGCTTGTTTGACTTGTCAGAAGTCGAAAGTGGAACACCAGAAACCTGCTGGTAAGATGCAACCGTTAGATATTCCAGAGTGGAAGTAGGACAGTATTTCTATGGATTTTGTGACAGGGTTGTCTAATACGCCGAAAGGATATGATTCTATTTGGGTGGTAGTGGATAGACTGACGAAGTCGGCACATTTCATTCCGATTAATATCAGTTTTCCTTTGCAGAAGTTGGCAGAGATTTATATTTAGGTGATTGTGAAGTTACATGGAATTCCGTTGAGTATTGTGTCGGATCGAGATCCAAGGTTCACTTCCAAATTTTGGGAAAGTTTGCAGGAAGCTTTGGGATCAAAGCTGAGATTGAGTTCGACTTATCATCCACAGACGGATGGTCAGACAGAAAGAACTATCCAGTCTTTAGAAGATTGGTTGAGAGCTTGTGTGCTTGAACAAGGAGGTGTTTGGGATAGTTATTTGTCGTTGATTGAGTTCACTTATAATAATAGTTATCATTCCAGTATTGGAATGACACCTTTTGAAGCGTTGTTTGGTCGGAGATGTCGGACGCCTTTGTGTCGGCACGAATCTGGTGAGAGTGTGGTGCTTGGACCTGAGATTGTTCAGCAAACTACCGAAACGGTGAAGTTGATCTGGGAAAAGATGAAAGCTTCGTAGAGTAGGCAGAAGAGTTACCATGATAAGAGGAGGAAGGATATTGAGTTTCAAGAAGGAGACCATGTGTTCTTGAGAGTCACTCCGGTGACCGGTGTTGGTCGTGCGTTGAAGTCGAGGAAGCTTACTCCTCGATTTATTGGTCCGTATCAGATATCTGCAAGAGTTGGACCTGTTGCATATAGAGTGGCGTTGCTGCCACGTTTGTCGAATTTGCATGATGTGTTCCATGTTTCGCAGCTTCGGAAGTATGTTCCGGATCCGTCGCATGTGATTCCGATGGATGATGTGGAAGTGAGAGATAATCTCACAGTCGAGGCCTTGCCAGAACGTATTGATGATTGTGAGGTGAAGCAGTTGAGGGACAAGAAGATCGTTCTCGTGAAGGTAGTATAGGGAGGTGCTGCCGGTGGGAACATGACTTGGGAATTGGAGAGCAGGATGTGAGAGTCGTATCCGAAGTTGTTCGCTTAAGGTAAATTTTCGAGGACGAAAATGTTCTAAGTGGGGGAGAGTTGTAACACCCCGATTTAATTTAATTATTTTTCGTGATTAAATTGAATATTGTTGTATGTATTGTGTGTTGGTGTATTTTGGCCAAGTTGGGGTACCCTTAGAGTGGGGGTAGTACCCTTAGAATTATGAAGGATAAGGTGTTGGATGAAGGGTTAGTTGGTTAATATTATTATTTGAGTTATTGAGGATATTATTGTTATTATTTGAGTCGGTGAAATAATAATAATATATAAATAATAGTAATAACAATATTAGAAAATAATATTTGGATAATAAGGAAAATATAAGAGAAAAAGGTTAGGAACGGAAGAGGTGGTCAGTATGTGTTTTGAAAAGAAAAGGAAGAGCAGAGAAAGCTAGGTCAGAGAAGGAGAAATTGTGGAAGAAGAAATCAAGAATCCTAAGGTAAGGGTGGGATTTCTTTCATCTCTCAAGGGTTAAATGATGTAGGTATTGAAGTAAAAATCACTAAGTTAGAATCCATAGAGTTGAGTGAGGGTTTTAGGAAGATTTTGTGATAATATGATGGAACTAATGAATTAGCCTTGTTTGATTTGTTTGGTTGAATTGCAATGTTAGATATAGGCGATTGGTGAAAAATCTGTGAACAATTGCTATTAAAAATCAGTTTGAGTGCAGAAAATCGCAGTTGGGAGATGTTGTTATCGCAGGGTTTTTCTGCCAAAATCATAGAGCCCGCTTAGCGCGGTCTAGCGCGCTTAGCGCGGTCAGGAGAAATTTCGCCTCTTCGAGGCAGTGAGTAGCGCGCTTAGCGCGACCTGGGACTGAAAAAAATATTATTTTAATTACTTAAAATTCATGGAAAATATATGTTTTACATTATATTGATGTTGTGTTGTTGTTGTTGTATGGTGGGCATGTATTGAGGTGTTATGTGCTTGTTTTGTTGATGTTGATGTGATAATGTGAAATGCATGATTGAATGATGCAAAGATGTGTAGTTGTTGTATTGGTTCAATGATGTATGTTTTGATGAATGCATGTTGATTGTTAAATGATGTTGGTATTAAAATGAGTATACTATGTGTATGCACGAGTCGTTGTTGCATGTTTTCATTGATGGTGCATGACATGTGCATAGTTGTGGGATGGCGTGCCCAGGTGGGGTGTTATCGTCTATCCGAATTCCTTGATGGAATCGTTGTTGTTGGCGTGATTGTGTGCCCAGATAGGGTGTAAGCAATCACAGTTGTTGGTGTGACAATGAAATAGGGGTCGTTGGTGTGATCATGAAATAGGGGTCATACTTGACCATGAAACAGGGGTCGAGAGTTCCGACGGGAACTGTGATCATGAAACAGGGATCGATTTTGGTACCACATGCATTGAGTCTAGTCGAGTCTCCTTTGCATTCTGTTGTTGGTTGTGTTGCATGATGGTTGGTATAATTATCGATGATTGTCTGTGCATAATTTGAGGTGTGTGATTCTTGTTGGATGTTATGATATGGTGAATAACTTGATGATGTATGCTTTTCTATTTATATCATCTCTCTCTTTCGTTGATTTAAGCATCTCACCCCTTCTGTTTGAATGTTACCTCTACGTGGGTAACGTGCAGATAAGCAGGAGTAGTTCGTAGGTAGAGTGGAGAAGACGAGGTCTTCTGGTGCGAGTTATCGAGTCGCGTCTGCTCTGAGTTTGTAACACCGGGGGTGTCGGAATGCTAGAGTCTTTTAATTCCTGTTATATGTTATTACTGTTTTCATTAAGGATCTTATGTGTAACCAAACATGTTTCTTTTGCGTTGACTTTTCCGTTGTGCATAATTGTTGAAATGCTATGTTTAATTTAATATCACTGTAATATTATTGTGTGCATGTTAAGTTGAGTAGTAGAAGTAGCATCCTAAATCCATGTGTTCTATTTTACTCTGATAAATTACGATTAAATTGTCGCGGGGTTTGGGGTGTTACACAACACGTTCTCGATAGTGCTCATTCTCGATAGTACCTACAAGACAAACAAGTATCATCTTCCATTATTTGAGATGGTTGGCGTTACGTCTATGAATAAGACATATGTCGTCGGTTTTGCCTTTTTGGAGTGCGAAAAAGAGGACAATTTTACGTGGGCGTTGGAGACGTGTCGGTCACTTTTGAAGAAACATGTTCAAATGCCAAAAGCAATTGTTACGGACCGCAATAACACCTTGATGAATGCGGTTGCAAAGGTCATTCCTTCTTCCATTGCACTACTTTTTCGATTTCACATAATAAAGAATGTGCAAAGTTGGGTTAAGACCGCGGTGGGTGCGAAACAAGTGGAGTCGGAAGACGAAAAAGTGGTCAAGTCGGGTGTCATTATAGATAAAATAATGGATGCATAAACTCATATTCTAAATTCTTCCACAACGGAATTATATGCCGATTCGGTCATGAAATTCCGGAAAGTGTGCGAAAAGTACCCCGCTTTGCTGAAATATGTTGAATCCACCATTCTTGATCAAGTGAAAGAAAAGATTGTTTGTGCGTGGACCGATGATGTACGACATCTTGGAAACACTACCACCAATAGAGTTGATTCTGCACATGCCACTTTGAAGAATTGGTTGGGGAATAACAAGGGGGATTTATGTCGAGATTGGGACTCCGTGCATCTCATGATTAAAAACCAACACAATGAGATACAAACCACTTTTGGTCGGAGCATTACGGTTTTGGAACATCGGTTTAAAGGTAACTTCCTCTACTCTCAATTGATCGGCAACATGTCTCGGGTGGGGTTGGACTATATTTTTCACGAGGCAAACCGAGCCGAAATGGTAGGTTCCGATAGCGCAAAGTGTGGTTGCACTATTGTGAAAACCTACGGTCTTCCTTGTGCTTGTGTCATTGTTACAAAGTTGAAACTAGGTGAGCCAATACAAATTGACGAAGTTTGCCCTCATTGGATGAGACTTAGTTTTGATGATGATGGTTTTAAGGAAGGAGATAAACCAGATATCTCTATTTTGGCCGAATTGGGAGCGATTCAAGCGAGATTTTCGAAGGCCGATGACAATATGAAGCTACACATCAAAGAAGAGTTGAGGAAGATTGCCTTCCCCGAAACAACCGCAATGACACTGCCCTCTCAACCGGTTAAGACAAAGGGTGCTCTGAAGAAGTTGAAGCCTACACCTAATGACAACTCGACAACTCGGTTTCCTTAATATTATGAGCACGTTGACAAACTCTTTCCAGACTCTCTGACTCCTAAATCTCTACAAAGTGTCATGAAAGGAGCTCGCATTACCAAACCGGCTCCGACACCGATTCCACGAGTTCCAACTCCGAATGCACCGCTTCTGACACCGACTCCACGTATAATTTCCTTTATCGACGAGATGCCAGTTTTTATGCACAAGCATATCAACGGTATCATTGATGTTGTAGGGGATGGTAATTGCGGTTATCGAGCCGTGTCGGCTCTACTCGGTAAAGGAGAGGAAGGTCATGCACTTGTCCGTCATCAACTTATCCTAGAGTTGGAGACGCATAAAGAAGCATACTTGCGTCTATATGAAAATCAAGAAAAATACGACAAGGTTTACGAGTCACTTGTTCCGTGGTTGAGTGGTCCGGCACCGGTATTGAAATGGATGAGCTTCCCCGAGATGGGTCATCTTATCGCATGCGCCTACGATATGGTGTGTATCGACTTGACGTGATACGGTTTTTCGGAAACCTTTTTTCCACTCCACATCGCACCACCGTCCAATCCAAATGATCGCATCATGTGTATCGGATGGCTTGCGAAATCAAGACATTTTGTACAAGTTATCTTGAAACCCGGATGCCCCATACCATCTAAATCACCGCAATGGATGACGCATGCAACCGCAATTGTCGAGTCGTGGCCGGATAGTTTTGTTGAAAGGATGCTTGAATTCAAAAGATTGAACTCAATTGAAAAGGCATCAAATGTGGAAAAGTCAAAAGGTCAAGCTCCGCTAGATTTAGACGGAGATTTTTGTTTTAACTGTTTTGTATAATCATACGACAAAATGTACATTTTTGAAGTGAAATATATTGATTTTTTATTCATATGTCTTTTTAATACCCTTATGAATTTTATTGCAATGAAAGCATTCCAATTGGTTGCATAACATATTCAATTCTGTTTGAAAATATATCAGTAAAACATTCTGATTTGCAGATCCGGGAAATTTTCGGATGTGCACATCCGGAACAAATATTTTTAAGGTTTGTCCGGATCTGCACATCCGGAACAAACTTAGGCAAAAATAACTTTACCCTAACTCTTCTATAAATTAGGGGTTTCATTTGATATCATTCACACAAACTCTAAATGTCTCAATTATATGATATCAAGTTTCGTTGGTATGTCGCAAGTGTCTCCTACATCGACGGCAAAACATGCGGTCACACGTTTAAGCTAATGAGGGACATCTCCATCGGCGAGATCATTGACGACATCGAACATCTCCTACCTTACGGAGACAAACGGAAGGTTGCGAAGCTTCAGTATCGTTCATCTTCGGTTGACAACGAAGGGAACGTCGCTTACAGCCTTGTTGAGCTCAACAACCAAGAGGATGTTAGAGCGATGTGGCAAACTTTTTTCGGTTGCGAAGAACGATTCCAGCTCGAGTTTGAGGCAACCGTCAAAATTCGAAGAACGGTCGATGACATCTTAGAGATGTGCAAGCGTCCACCAGGCTATTGATCTTGTAATATTTAAATTTCTGTCGATTTAATGGCGATTTTCTGAATGTAATCCCGATTTTATTTTATGAATGTGAGAAACATTGTTGTATTTTTGGTGTTCTGTATCAGGATATATTCCAGATTTGCAAATACGAATTTCTTCCGGATGTGCACATCCGGAAAAAACTAAAAATTTTAAAAAAAATGTGCGTCCGGATTTGCACATCCAGAACGCAAGGATATTTCGTCAGCGCGCATGGTGCCTAAGAAGGTTGTGTGGTGTGTTAAGAAATTCTCAATTTTTTAGCATTAAATTTGGTTTTTTAAAAGTTGTTTTCTATTTAAATTTATTTATTGATTTAATTATTCTTTATTCATAAGTTTGAAATTTGAATGCCTGCACCTTTCCTAAATATCTTCCACCTCACAACAACTTATACATTCCAAGTTTTCAATTTAACCATTACTTTCGATTTTCAATGATTTTTTTTTATGATTTTGTAATTAATTATGACACACCAAATTAGTGAGTTTATAATTTTATTGATAATAATTAGAACTTAATTATTTGCGATGCTATAGTTTTCACCATTGAAAATTCATCTGAGTTTTTAAAGGCATGATTCAACTTAACTTGTATAATCACCATATAATTGTTAAATATATAAGTAATATTGTATAAATTAAATTATATTAAAACTGTATGATAATATGAACAATTTTATGAAAATTATTATATAATTATATATTTTTTATTTTGTTAATTTCAATAATTTAACGTAATATAAAATTGGATTTTAATGGTCACTAAAATAATTATTATTTTCAAATATTTGTGTAGTTTGAGAATTTTAATTACTTAATATATGATTTTTATTTGTTAAATTAAAATTTTTATTGTCGTTAATATTTTTTGAGGATGCTAATCAACTGTAGAATTTTTTTTAACCAAATCATAACTTATAATTTTTTAAAACATCAAATTAAGTTACTAATGCACCGACTAAATTGCATTTTATCCCAATTTTAAGTTACTAAACTAATTTTTATTTTAAATTCAAACAATTTTGATATTATTTTATATTTTTTTAATATAAAATTGTTGAAATATTATTTTTTTATTTCTTATATTTTTATCTATAAAATTGTACAATATATTTTTGTACAATAGTTTGTCATGTTTTACTATAAACTTATCATTTAAAAAATGAAAACATCTTTAATTTAAAATTTTATTTTATAAGTAAGAGGATACTTGGAATTAAAAATATGCACTAGGGGTGTTCACCCTTATACAACTAGAACCAAAAAAAAACAAAAACTTCAACCACGAAACAAAAACTTCAAGAACTACTCCCAACAATCTATGAGATTATAACCTCAGTCAACCTAAGAGATGTTTCTCACTTTTCAGTGAAAAGCATTAAACCAATCCCAAACTATGGTTTTAATAAAACTCAACACATCCAAATTTATAAGAGTATTATCCTTAAAAAGAATGGAATTTCTACAAGACCAAATAAACCAACAAAAAACAAAAAATACATGAATTTAAAATTTGTAACCTCACCGACAAAGAATTCGCAGTCGAGGGAAACAAAACTTTAAATTTAACATAGATGGACCAAACAAAACTTTAAATTTAACATAGATGGACCAATTTCTTGAATTAGATCAAATATGAGGACTATAATTGTAATTAAGTCTAATTTATATATAGTTTTTTTTTATAAATTGAATATACTCTGCGCATAATTATAAAGACTAATATTTCAAAGCAGAATGATCATAATAGGCGACAAAGTTCTCCCATAAGAGATTTCGTCCATAAATATCTTCAATTTTTATAAGTTGCATGTTCAAGCGTGAGATCAAACCCAAAACTTATAGTTAAATTGAAAAAAAAAACATTTATTATATTAATCAAATGCTCTTAGATAAGTTTCTTTTAGTTTAGCGATTTCGTCTATGATTATTTTCATTTTTTATATTGGATTTAATATTTTTTTTGTCATTTTTTATAAATAAAGTTATAAAATTATATAAATAATTAATAAATTTAATATTTCAATTTTTTTAATTTTTGTGATTAGTAATAATTTTTAAATGCATACGTACTCTTTTAATTAACACTTATTTAATTTTATTAATTATGTGAGTGCTACTTACAAATTCAACTGGGTTTTGAATGATGTCAAACAAGGTAGTATATCGTAGCGTTTTTGTATATTGGACGGTGTCAACCTAAATTTAGATGTGCATTTGTCATTTTAGCCTTAGGATGCATAAAAATAGTCTTTGAACAAGTTTGATAGGTCTTAGACATGTCATACACATCAAAAACCAAGTTTTGTGTGTCAACATAACAACATAGGCCGACCTATACGAGTTCAGGTCGATCTATGGAAGCCTTGGCTTCAATACAGGTCGGCACATCCAAGTTACAGGTCGACTCTCATGCTCCAAGAACGAATCCTGTAGGCTCTGCCAGTAAGTCGCCTCTCAGGTCGCCTTATAGGCCGACCTGAACACCTTCATAGGCCGATCTATGACCTTCACATGCCGACCTATGCAACTTCAAACTTGAAAAATTCTTTTTTCATCTTATTTTATTTTTGCATTCTCTTTGCTCATTTCCACACATACCTATATATACTCATACACGCACCTTCTTCTAGTTAAATGGTTTTCTAGAGAATAAAAACCTAAACGAAACTAGATTACAAAGTTGTCAATCATCTTCATCTCTTCTTTTATGCATACACACAATTGAACTACATATAATTATTTTTCGATTGGGTGACCATCTAGATTAGGGTTGATAACGTCCAATTAGGTTTAGTGTAACCAAGAATATTGGGTTAGGAACTTTATGTGTTTTAAATAAGAAAACCAAGGTGGGGTTTTCCTTCAAGATCAGTGTGATTTGAAGGTTTTGGACAAGATCACATCAACAGAGATTCGACCGAGTAAAGGCCTTGGGACAAGGTAGTTTCCTTGCAAGGGAGTAACGTGAGATGGTGAATTGTGTTTGGAAATCTTAGGTTTCAACAAGTTGCGTGCACGGGTTAATCGGAGGATTGTGACCGCATTGTTGGTCACTTGATCAAGCTTTGATCAAGGGTTTAGAGGTGCAAGAATCAACACAAATCATAGGGATTTTGGGTTTGAGTTCTTCATCTCTTGTATAAATGATTTTGCAAAGTTAAGGTTAATTGTTAGTATCTCAATTCGATTTCGGATTAAGGGCAGACGTACCCATAGCGAGACCGATTGGGAAACTGCCTAAACAAATCTTTGTGTCTCTTTATCACTTTAATTTTCTTTAATTGTTGTTCTTGCAAGTTTTCGATTTCGTTATTATTTTGATTAATTCGATTGGAAATTGTTTTCAACTTTCTTATAAATTTTTGTTGTTGATATAATCACAAACACTTTGATTGTGATTGGCTTTTTACATCAACAAAATAAATCGAATTTCCAAACATGACCAATCGCACACAAAGTGTTCGATAACTTGTTTGTGTGTATTTTTATCGCTTTGTGTTCATTGAAAATAAGCATTACGATTAACTTTGTATTTGACTGATCTCTGACTTGATAATTGTTAAATGATTTGTATTCATTATCATTCCAAAAGGTTTGCGTTACGCATATAACTTTTTGATAGTAGGTTCGGTTAGACGATTCGATCCAGATCGTTTTTCCGCTGCACCATATTTTTGAAAATAGATTTTTGCCAAAGTTTTTGGTTGGAAAATTTGTGATCTCCCCCCTCTAGATCGAAGCATATCGTCTAACAAGTGGTATCAAGAGCTCTGGTTCATTCCGTACTTGAGATATATTTCTTATAAGAATGGCTACCAAACCTAAGGATGCGTACAATAGAGCACCAATTTTCACCGGCGAAAATTATGGATATTGGAAAGCTCTTATGCGTATTCATGTTAACTCAGTTGATAAAGGTATATGGGACGCTATCCAAAATGGTTTGAATAAGTGTGGAGGGTGTTACTTTACCTGAATCGGAAGCACAATGGGATGCTAATGATTGGAAATTATGGTCACATGATTGGAAAGCAAAAAACATTCTCACTTTCACTTTGGGAGTTAATGAGTTTTATCACGTTTCTCATTGTGAGACCGCCAAGGCTATGTGGGACGCATTAGAGATTGCCCATGAGGGTACTAATGATGTCAAACAAGCTAGAATCAACACATTGAATCAAGAGTTTGAGTTGTTCCGTATTGAGCATGGTGAAACCATTAAGGATATGCGAAAACGGTTCACTCATCTCATAAATCGATTAAATGCACTAGGTAATCCTGTTTCCAATGAACATGCTACTAACAAAGTTTTGAGGTGTTTAAGTAGGGAATGACAACCGAAGTTCATCGCTATTAAAGAAGTAAATGATCTTAAGTCGCTTGATCTTACGAATTTGTTTGGTAAGTTGGAAGAGCAAGAGAAAGAGCTTACTTGTTTGGCAAAATAAGAGAAGGAATATGAAAAGAGATCGAAGAATGAGAAAGGGAAAGACAAAGAAGAAGGGAAAAAAGTCAATTGCTCTAAAGACTTCTAGCTCAAGGCATTCTCAAGATGAGCAAAGGGATAGTGAACCTAAAGATGACAATGAATCCGACAAAGAAGATATAGGATTGTTCATAAAGAGAGTTAACAAATACATGTCAAAACATGGTGACAAGTACCCCCAACAAGTACCGTGATAAATCAAGAAGGTTATCGAGTTCCTCAAAAGAAGAAGATGAGAGCAAAAAGGAGAAGTCACGAAGTACGTGTTACAACTGTGGTAAACCCGGTCACTTTAAGCCAAAGTGTCCAAAAATTAAGAGTGAAAAAGGCCATCACAAAACGTCTAGAAAATCTAGAAGAGCTTATGCCGCTTGGGAGAGCGAAACTAATTCTTCAAGTGATGATAACTTTACTTCAAGTGATGAATCGACCAGGCTTTTCTATATGGAAAACAAAGGAAAGAAAAAGGTTGTAAGTCACTCCAAACTTCAAGCTTCTCATGATTTAGCCTTTTTCTCAAATTTAGGAGTCTTTTGAAAATCTACAAAGACAAGCCATATATGTCTTCAAGAGATTAGCTTCAAACAAGAGAATTATCTCCCATTTGGAAGCTAAGATTGCTTAAAATGAAAAACATATGGAAACACTAAGGAAATCTATGTCAGATATTCTAGAAGATCAAAATGAGGCTCCTAAATCAATTTGGTTTGGTTGAGAAACTTGTCACATTTGGAAAAATGAGTCAAGAACTCTCAAGGATAAACTAGATAAGGCTTTGCAACCCAATGTTACTTTTGCTATAGATACTTCCAAGTATGACTTACCATCTCATAATCCGTATTGAATGTATAGTTACGTTAAAAAGGAACCAAATAGCAAAAGGTTATCTTCTCTCAACTTGTATTGTCGCTATTGTTGCAAGAAGGGACACACCATTACAAAGTGTAAATTTAGGAAACTCTTTGTTCCTAATGGTGTCTTTCAATGGATGCCTAAGTGCAATCAAGGCTTTACTAATCCCCAAGGACCCAATGAATATTGGGTACCTAGCATAATTTGTTAATCATGTAGGAAAAATGTCTTTACTCTATGAAGAGAGTATGGGATCTCATTTATGGAGCATCAAGGCATAACACAGTGACATGTCCTTATTGTTTTGATCTATGTGACTAACAAAGCGGATTATGTTACCAATCAGGTTAACTCTTTGTTTTTTTTAAATGGTAAAAGTGTGTGAATGATTACTAATATGATATCCAAGAAGTGTCAGAAAGGTATTATGTTCAATAATGCAGGTTATCTTCGACTAGACTTGCTCAAGTACATCAAACTAGGAGTGATCAACCTAAGCTGATGAAACTTGAGGAGAAGCAAAATTAACATCATAATTGAACAAGATGAAAAGTCCAGCTGCAGTGGACGACAGTCTTTTAAATTGGAGAACCTCTAATAATCATCAAATGATCTCCTTGGATACATTACTAATCTCAATTGTAAATACTTGTACAAGAAGAACAGTGGTAAAAGTGCTTTGGTCTTGTTTGTGTTTTGTGGCACTTATTGCATTAATTTCAACTTTCGTTCGAAATTTATTCGAGGAATGCAAGTGCATCCTCTGTCTTGTGTACGTGTTGGCTGGACGATTTTGACTGAGAGGAGTTGACGAAAGGGCTAACATATAGGTCGACTTCATAAGGGAAAGATGGTAAGAAAGCCAAAGCGCAGGTCGACATCCATAGAAGAGGCGTCGGAGGTCGACCCAAAGGCCATGCTGTCGAAGGGTTTCAAATAAGGGCAAATGAAACCAAACTGGGAAGTCTTTGAGCGGGAAGAAATTTGAAAAGCTGAGAACGTGGGGAAGTTTCAAAGATGGTGGGGCGACACGTGTCACAACCAGGGCCAACATTGAGAGAAAAACAGTTATTTTCTTTTCCTATTTAAAGCAATGTCCATTGCCATTTTTAGGGGTCGCATTTGTGACGTTGCAAAAGGGATACACTCTAAGTACCAAGCGCTAAGAGAAAAGAGTTTACACCCACAAGATGTATGATAGCGTCCACATTTCTTTTTAAAGCAATTTACATTACCAAAGTTCAAGATATCTTGCCAGTTACTTATTTGCTTGTTTATTTAATTCGTATACACTTTTTCTGGAAGTTTTTTCCAACTAACTCTAAATCAGAACCATCTTACGAACATCACACATACTCCAACCAATTTGTTCTGGGATTTTGTTGTCGATCCCGCAAGTAAACCTGCGATAGGAGACCAGCGGTTGTTTGCGCGAAAATTGTGTGCGAACAAATTGGCACACCTGGTGGGACCCTTTTGAGTTGAGTGTATGCATTTACATATTGGTAAGATGGTGACACCACGTCCGAACGAAGAACCGTCTTCGGCGGAAAGTACAGTTGTAACGCAAACAACTGATGTTGGTTCTGGCACTGTGTCTGCGGTTTCGACCGTCCATAGTCAACCAGTCGCGACACCACGTCGGTTTGAACCTAGGTCGGCAATGACAGGGACTACATGACAACATGTGCCTAGTTTCACAATACCCATGCCTAGAGCATTTGGGATGCCAACAGACTTCATGTCGAGTCTATATTCTAATGGTCCGGTGTTTGGGGAAAGTTCGTCGCCAATTTTCTCACCGTACCAAGGATTAGGGCCTTTGGCAAACCAAGTTAATCGACCCCAAGGTTCAATCTTTTAACCCAATCAGTTCCAACTTTCACCTCTAGTTCTGTCGCAGTCATGAGACAACAGATGGATGAGAGTAATCACAAAATAGTTCATATGTTGACTCAACAAATGGGCACCATATTAAGACCATTAATACAAGATTAGACCCAGAGTTACCAACAATTGCCAACTCATATGACACAGATAGGTGATTTCCTAGGGGCTCCTAAGGCACCAGGGCGACAGACACCTCCACCTAGGCCAGAGACACCAGTTCGTCAAGATGAAGTCTTCGACAAAACAATTGATCAACCCCATGAGGTTGAACACACACCCAGGGTGGCCCAAAGGCCTCCTGTTGTGTTAGTACATAGGAACCAAGATCCAGACTACGTGGTCAGGCAAGTTCGACACAATGCCATGGCTGGCGAACCAAACTTGGAAGCTATGGTTGAACGGATCATGGTTCGAAACGGAGTGAATCCAGGCCTTCGTCGGCTACCATATACATCCCCGCTACTAGATTTTGTTTTGCAGACAGAACTGCCTAGGGGATGAAAGGTTACAAAGTTTATCGAATTTGCCAGAGAGACCGAAGATTCCACAGTCAAACACGTTGCCAAATATCAAACTGAAGCCGGTGACATAGCAAATAATGAGGACTTGAAAATGAAATACTTCCCAAGCTCCCTCACAAAGAATGTGTTTACTTGGTTCACCACGTTACCCCCACAGTCTATTCATACGTGGGCACAATTGGAAAGATTGTTTCATGAACAGTTTTACATGGGACAATAAAAAATTAGTTTGAAAGAATTGGCCAGTGTAAAACGGAAGGCCATAAAGTCAGTGTACTAATATCTAAACAGGTTTAGACTTTTGAAAGCACGGTGCTTCACTCAAGTCCCTAAACATGAGCTAGTCGAGATGGCTGCGGGCGGCCTAGATTATTCAATCAGGAAAAAGTTAGACACGCAATACCTCAGGGATATGGCGCAGTTAGCCGATAGGGTCCGATAGGTCGAACGTTTGAAAGCTGAAAAAACCAAAACTAGCAGATACCAAAAGAAAGAGAAAGTTTCATACGTGGCTGCTGACGAATACTCTTCTGGTGATGAAGAGATCGTCGATGAAAGTGAGGTTAACGTGGCTGAACTCAAGCCAGGGCCTTCGTACACATGTAAATTATTAAAACCATCAAACGGGAAAAATCCCGCCGACACTGAAAAAACAGATAAATACGTTGCTAAAACTTACACTTTTGATGTATCCAAGTGTGACGAAATATTTGATTTATTAGTTAAAGATGGTCAGATTATTGTTCCTCTTGGTTTGAAGGATCCCCCATTAGAACAAAAGAAGAAAAGGGGATTTTGTAAGTTTCATAATTTCCTTGGTCATAAAACAGCTCAATGTGTTCTTTTCAGGGATCTGGTGCAGAAAGCTTTGAAGGAAGGCCGACTTCAATTTGGCGAAAGGCCGAAGATGTAAGTTGACACGGATCCTCTGAAGGTCGAGGAAGCCTTGTACTTTGAGCTTTATGATTGCATGATGGTCGAGACTACTGAAGGTCTCGTCAAATCTTTGACAACTGAAACTTTTAAATGCATGATGGTCGAGACTGCTGATGGTTCTGACAAAAAGACTGAAGAAGAACTAGAGGCAGTCTACCCTTAAGCTGGTAAAAGCCTGATAGATTTCCAGGAGAAATGCAGGGTGAGTGGGTCTAAGGTTATGTTATGCCCAAGGTACAATGCTGTTTTTGACGGAAAAGCTGTTGAGAAATACGAAGCTGGCAAGAAAGAGACACTACGAAATGATAAGCCGTTTGTCCCAAGATTTGTGTTCGACCAGAGCGGTGCCCCTCGTCGAAACGAGGAGTACAGGATGATGTTCCAGCAAACACGACCCAGGACCTTTGTCCCACCGTCAGACACTCCACAAGAAAAGTGGGTGGAACTAGTGAGTCAGAAATGGAGCAAAAGGCTGAAATGGAAGGTGTTGGATCTCGATAGGGAAGATAAGACCTCCGACAAGAGGGTCGAACCCAGGGGCTATGTGGTGTCTCCCAATTACAAAGGAAAGAATCCTATGACAAGGACTCAATGGAGGCGTTACCAGTGAAACAAGAAGGCTGGAAAAGAGGCTTCGACTTCATAGTTGAAACCTGTCGGGACCTCTGGACAGAAAAGGCAGTACCCAAAAGGAAGGTAGGTCGGGAAGGAAAAAGTTGTGACAAATCAAACAATGGAAGTGACCGTTGAAGCTTCAGGAGAAAAGAGGGTGGTATCAACCCAAAGCTCGAAGTGCACATCCTTGGTTGAGAGCAAGAAAGAACCATAGTACACTCCCCAGTCAGACGAAGAAGAACCAAAGTATTCTCCCCAGTCAGATGGAGAAGATACCTCGTCACCAGAAGACGACTTCAACGAAGATATGTATTATGATACCAATGATGACATGTACGATGAAGATTTCATCGTAAACTGTGGTATCATGTCGATATCACCAGCAGAGTATGATATGGTGTCGGAAGTCTCTAAAGCAGATGAAGATTTCATACCAAATGAAACTGCGGAAGATAAGTCGCTATGTTACTATGTTATAAATAGTGGTGTAGTAGAAGAGCAGAGGGCCGTGTTTGAGATACCTAGTCCCGGAATGATGTACCATTTGAAACCATTATTCATAAAGGCAAAGGTCGACAGAGTGGCAGTCAACAAAGTGTTCATGGATGGAGGGGCAACTGTCAATTTAATGCCTCATACTTTATTTAAGAAGATTGGGAAGACTGACGCTGACCTCCGACAACATAATATGGTTCTATCCAACTACGAGGGGAAAACTAGCAATATTCTGGGGGTTGCCCAAGTCGACCTAGCTGTAGGTACAACCACCAGATCAACGCTCTTCATGGTCATAATTCGAAGGATAATTTCAACTTGTTGTTGGGTCGGGAGTGGATCCACATGATAGTGGAAGTGCCTTCAACTTTACATCAGAGATTAAGTATCTGGAAGAAATATGACATTGTCAAAAATATTGAGGCTGATCAGAGCTATTACAAGATTGATGAAATGAAGGGAACGAAGAAATCTTTTGATCAGCACCTGGCTAATGTGGCACCTTGTGACGATGGATCAGAGTCTTATATCTCTGTCGATACGGGTCACGTCTTGAATTTGGATCCTGATTATGGGTTCATTTGGGATGCTTCTGACGAAACAATGGAGCCTACAGAAGAACACCCACCTATGGGGTGGCCAGTAGTCGATGAGAATGACTACTGAGTCAGAAAGTTTGGCTCGAATTTTGGCCTATTTAGCTGAAAACAAAAGAAAGTCGGCACTAGAAGCAAAGAAGTAACAAAATCTAACTGGTGAAGCCGACAACAATACACAAGTAAATGGCCAACAAGGCCAAACAATAGCTTTAGAAAGCCGGAGGCTTGATTGCATTTACGACGATGAGCCTTTGGGGTTTGAGAAAGACCCATCCAATGAACTGCAGAGAATGCAGGCGCAAGACCCACTCGAGGAGATAGACCTAGGAGATGGGATTACAAAAAGGCCCACCTACGTGAGCACTAAAATTGGGTCGAAGATGAAGGCTAAGCTGATCGAGGTATTGAAAGAATACAAAGATTGCTTCGCCTGGGACTATGGAGAAATGCCTGGTTTGAGTCGAAGCGTAGTGGAACATCGACTGCCAATTCAGCCAGGAAAAAGGCCAGTAAAATAGCAGCCTCGACGATTCGCTCCAGAAATTACTCTAAAGATTAAGAAGGAGATCGAGAGATTGCTCAAAAGCCGGTTCATCAGAACTGCAAGGTACGTCGAATGGATAGCGAACATAGTGCATGTTATCAAGAAAAATGGAACCCTTCGAGTCTATATAGACTTTAGGGACCTGAACAACGCTACCCCAAAAGACGAGTATTTGATGCTTGTGGTAGAAATGCTAGTCGATTCAGCTGCAGGTTTCGAATATTTGAGCATGTTTGGCGGTTATTCTGGCTATAATCAAATTCTCATAGCCGAAGATGATGTCCTAAAAACTGCGTTTCGATGCCCTAGGGCTTTGGGAACATACTAATGGGTTGTAATGCAGTTTGGATTAAAGAACGCTGGGGAAACCTATCAAAGAGCCATGAACGCTATATTCCATGATTTTAATGAGAAATTTATGCAGGTGTATATTGATGACATTGTGATAAAATCCTCATCAGAGAATGGTCACTTAGACCACCTTCGACGTTCATTTGAAAAAATGAGAAAATATGAATTAAAGATGAATCCACTGAAATGTGCTTTTGGTGTTCACGCAGGGGACATCCTGGGATTTGTGGTCCACAAGAAAGGCATTGAGATAAACCAAAACAAGACAAAAGCAATTTTGGATCTCAAGCCTCCTTCGACAAAGAAACAACTCCAATCTTTGTTGGGGAAGATAAACTTCTTGAGAAGGTTTATATCAAATCTAAGTGGCAAGACGAAGGTGTTCTCGCCATTGCTCAAGGCCAATAAGGAAAGTGATTTTCACTGGGAACGGGAGTAGCAGGAGGCTTTCGGCGCCATCAAAGAGTACCTCACAAGACCTCCAATTTTATTGCCACCTAGTATGAATAAGAGCATGAAGTTGTACATTGCTGCGTCGGATACGACCATAGGAAGCATTTCAGCACAAGAGGATAATAATGGCATCGAAAGACCCATTTATTACCTTAGTCGAATGTTAATAGATGCTGAAACTAGGTACACTATGATTGAAAATTTGTGCCTATGCTTGTACTTCTCATGTATGAAATTAAAGTAATATATTAAACCAGTTGATGTTTATGTTTCGTCGTATTTTGATGTTATTAAGCAAATGTTGTCTAAACCCATTCTGCATATTCGAATTGGGAAATGGGCACTAGCATTAACTGAATTTTCCTTGACGTACGTCCCTCTAAGGGCTATGAAAGGTCAAATAGTGGCAGACTTTATTATCGATCACACAGTAGTCGAACTGTCGATATGTATGGTCGACGTTGACCCTTGGAAGTTATACTTCGATGGGTCAAGCCATAAAAATTGGGCAGGTGTTGGAATTTTAATAATATCGCCGCAGGGCATTCCGACTAAATTCAAATGCAAGGTCGGTAAAAAATGCTCTAATAACGAAGCAGAATATGAAGCCTTAATCACCAACCTCAAAATACTCAAGGATTTGGGGGCCAAGAAAGTTAAAATAAAGGGAGATTCTGAACTGGTTGAAATTCTGGCCTATGCAGAGAGCAGATGTCCTAACATATGTCAAGACATTGTGCTACATAATCATTTAAACTTGGAGGGGTAACAACAGACTGATACCTTGAATATCAGACCTGCATCCTCACAGATGTCACGACATCTGATCCAACATGTCAGTCAAGAACATTAACAAAACTGTAAATTGCAGAATGTTAAATAAGACAGTAATTGTTAACCCAGTTCGGTGCAATTCACCTACATCTGGGGGATACCAATCCAGGATGAAGACTTCACTATCTGTAAAACTGTTACAAAGCTAAACTCCCTCGTTTACAACTTTATACCTAACATCTACCCAATGAACATCTTTATCAAGGCTAAACTCAACCGTTTACAACCTTGATATGAGATACCCCACTCACATCCTAATCACAACCTGTGATATCTCTATCTTCTGCCAATTCAGAACTGTCGCGGTTTCTTAACATTCAAGCTATCTTGGACTTGCTTCAAAGCTTCGTCCAAGAACAATACAACAACCATTACCTATAGGCTTCTGGTTGTGTCCCTGTACCTATGCCTTCCATTCTGCATCCCATATTACAGAAGGGAGACTTACAACTCCTAAGAGAGCCAACGACTCTCAAACCCTAAACCCTTATTCAACACAAAGGAACTAGGTTACAAAGTTACAAGCGATACAAAAAGTACAGTCCTTTAACGTTAGGTCTAAGTATCCTTATATAGTCTTCTGTTGTCTTGGGCTTTCAATCTTTTCTCCTGTGTTTCCTTGATCCGCTCCTTAATTCTTGCAACAGATTAAAACCTGCTAACATACCAAGTTAGTTAGGATGTCAAGACATTTCCTTTGACATCTTTTTCTTCTGCAGATTCTTCAAGTTTATCATCAGAATGTTTTAGCAAAATTTAGTCAAACACCAGGTGCTTTCACTAGTGATTAAACAGATCACGAGAGAGTATAAATGCTTAAAAGAACATCTTTTGATGTACTTCGTAATGGCGAAGCGACTGTTGGAACGCTTCAAGGTTGTCGACATTACGCATGTGCCCAGAATAGAAAATCAATAGGCAAACGATTTAGCGCAGATTGCCTCCGGGAACAAAGTGTCAGAAGAGAAGTTGAAAGACTTCATTAAGGTTAAGGAGAAGATGGTGTCAAACATACTACCATCACCAAGCCTATCAGCCTAGAAGCTGGAGGAGCAAACGTCTCGACAGAGGGTTTGATCGAAAGTTTGGGAGATTGTGAAGTTTTCGCTATTAGCAATCTGTCGTCGTCAGATTGGAGAAGACCAATCATCGAGTATTTGGAAGAACCAGGGGGAAATGCTGATAGGAAGACTAAATACAGAGCTCTAAGTTGTTATAATGGGAAATTAGTTGCTGAAAAAGACTCCAGAAGGAGTGTTGCTTAAGTGTCTGGGAGACACATATGCATACCTAGCAATCTCTGAAGTCCATAGCGGGACATATGGAGCTCACCAAGCCGGCCATAAGATGAAATGGTTGTTATTTCGACAAGGTGTCTATTGGCCAAGCATGCTCAAGGATTGCATGGACTTTGCAAAAGGATTCCAATACTGTTAGAAACATGCACACATTCAGCATGTACCAGCCATTGAATTACATGAAATTATAAAGCCATGGCCCTTTTGAGGATGGGCGTTGGATGTCATAGGCGAAATTTGACCAGCCTCGTCGAAACAACAGAAAGTCATCCTGGTGGGTATAGACTACTTCACAAAATAGATAGAGGTTGTGCCTCTAGTAAAAGTGGACCAGGAAGCTGTGATCGAATTCATCCAGAATCATATTTTGTATAGGTTCGGGATCCCTAAAACCATCACTACAGATTAAGGTTCCGTGTTCGTTGGCCAGAAAATGCAAGAATTCACAGCAGAAACGGGTTTCAAGTTAGTTACTTCGACGCCATATTATGCTCAAGCAAACGGTCAAGTCGAAGCAGCCAATAAAGTAGTGATTGAACTCATCAAGAAACACCTGGCTATGAATCCAAAAAATTGGCACAAGAGATTAAATCAAATTTTATGGGCTTGTCGAACATACCCTAAGGAGTCGGCCAACTCAACTCAGTATCGTTTGACTTTCGGCCAGGACGCCGTATTGCCAGCAGAGATTTGTCTACAGTCAATTAAGGTGCAACGTCAAAATGAGATTCCGTCAGAGCAATACTGGAACATGATGCTAGATGAAATCGTGGACTTAGACGAAGAAAGGATGGCAGCGTTGAATGTGTGATTACGTTAGAAGGCACGAGTTGCCAAGGCATATAGTAAGAAGGTTAGAGAGAAGACCTTTGAAGTTAATGATTATGTGTGGAAAGCAGTGTTGCCTATGGATCGACGGGATCGAATGCTAGGGAAATAATCACTGAATTGGGAGGGACCATTCCAAGTAATCCAAGTGTTCAGCAACAATGCATACGAGATTCAAGAAGTAGGTGTGGACCAACTGTAGCAAGCGATTTTGGACGCGGTTGCGAAGCGCTATCGCTCTTTGGTGGTTACTACAGGTCGATTCATTTTTTATCCTATTAAAGCTGATGAAGGAAGGGAAATAGATGTCTCAAATTAACCCTGCTTGCAAATTGAGTTTAAACAGTCAAAACTGTTGGTTTACAGATGCTACAAAGATTCGGGGTCTCTATTAGGTTTTTTTTTTTTTAAAAGTGGTGTTCGGTTAATTGGTGGGGGGTTTAAGATGTTAGGACGGATATATGAAAGTATGGGGATTTTGGTTTTTTTGTTTAGTGTGCTCGCTAAGATTTTTCTTTCAATCTTATGCCTACGTATTCCCGTTTACCAAAACAGGGAAATCAGAGCGTTTGTAGTTCCTCCTATTCTATGGGAGGAAATGGTGTTTTGGTGTCTTGTTCAAAGCCCAAGACGTGAAGCGAAAGGTAGTTTGTATCTTGTTCAAAGCCCAAGATGTGAAGCTGAAGAGTTTATTTGTATCTTGTTTAAAGCCCAAGATGTGAAGCTGAAGAGTCTATTTTTATGTTGTTTAAAGCCCAAGATGTGAAGCTAAAAGGGTGTTGACTTTAGAGAGAATTTGTCATCTCTAAAGAGGGGGTTGTATGTCACAACTATTTATAAAGGAGAATTACTTTAACCGGGATGTGTGAATCCGGCAATGCCATAATTTCCTTTATTGGAGATTTTTAACCTGAAGGAGAAGACTTTAACTCAGTGTAGAGCAATGCTATCTTTCCTTAGGAATTTCTCATGCTAAAAGAGGGACAGTGGCATGGATGTAGAAGATCCAGAGGCTTGCCGCTTACAGCAATTAGATGAAGAGTAAGGAGTTGTTGATGTTTGTATACTGTGAACGAGGCACATCTTTGATGCTAAAAGGTTGATTGGATCAACCAGTGGTTTTCTTATACAAAGCCTAAGAGGCGGCTAATATGTGTCTCGTACAAAGCCCGAGAGAGAGGCTAAAAGGTTTTGACTCAACGAGGGAATCTTTTGGTATCTCGTATAAAGCCCGAGATGGAGGCTAATTGACTCAACAAGAGAGTTTTTGTATCTCGTACAAAGCCCGAGATGGAGGTTGGAATTTGTTTGGCTCAATAAGAACCTTTTTGTATCTTGTATAAATCCCGAGATGGAGGCGAAAGGGGTTATTGACTCAATGAGAGAGTCTCTTATGTGTCTCGTACAAAGCCCGAGAGAGAGGCTAAACGTTGTTTGACTCCGCTGGGGAGAATCGTTTGTACAAATCCCAAAAGGAGGCTATGGTTACTATTTCAGTTAAGTGGCAGGTCCAGTATACTGATTTTGAAAGAGAAAATCAATTCTTATATGAGCAATGCTGTACTCAAGGATTTGATTCAAGGATCCGGGTTATTCCTGTTCTTTAAGGAAGTGGGCAATCCGAAGGGTATTGAGACTGTCCGAGTCTGCGGGTTTCCTTCCTATTCTTGAAGGGTGCTTGAGAATGTCTTTGAGACTCAAGGAGATTAGACTGTCCAAGTCTAGAGTTTCATCTTTTGTACTATGCTTTGAGAAACAGTAGTAGACTCTTGGAAGGACTGTTCTATGAAGATGACTAAGTTCTGTTCCTATACCTCTAGGAGGTCGTCGGGACAATTTGTACGAAGCCCAAGAGGAGGCTGGAAACTTTTAAGAAGCCGACGGGTCCTTGTACGAAGCCCAAGAGGAGGCTATCATTCCCGGAGAAAGAGATCATTATACGAAGCCTAAGAGGAGGTTGTGAATACTTCTAAGAAGCCGTAGGGTCCTTGTACTAAGCCCAAGAGGAGGCGGGGTTGCTTTTAGGAAGCCTGCGGGTCCTTGTACGATGCCCAAGAGGAGGCCGATGCTTTTAAGAAGACGATGGGTCCCCAAACCCCGAGAAATTCAAGACATGCCATTCACCGAGAATAGATCAAGCCAGGAAAGTTCGAGAATTTGGAAGAAACTCAAGAGATGCCATTCACGGAGAAAAGATCATCTCTGGGGAGTAGAGTTTCTTGACAAGTGCTTTTAAGAAGCCTGTGGGTCCCCAAACCCCGAGAAGTTCAAGACATGCCATTCACCGAGAATAGATCAAGCCAGGAAAGTCTGAGAATTTGGAAGAAACTCAAGTGATGCCATTCACGGAGAAAAGATCATCTATGGGGAATAGAGTTTCTTTGACAACTTCTACAAGTGACAGTCTATGAAAGGGTTCACCGAGAATGCTGCCTTTCATGTCTCCATATTGTTTAACCCCAAGAGGAGGGAAGACTGTGTCTGGTAATCCTATGGGGATCTAATTTTGACTATTTAAGAGTGATCAACGGGCTTAATGCTAAACGTAGTTGCTGGGGAAACTCTAAATATCTATACTATTATTACACAGTTGATATGAGTTTATGAAAGAAGACTTACAACGAAACAGCCCCACAATACAGTTATATGTATATGAAAGTGGTAAATGAAAGCAATAACCACTTACTCGGTTGTAGAGCTTCCATGCTGTTTGGTTAGTTGTTCAACAAAGAAAAATTGAAAACAACAGTATATTCAAAATCAAAGGAGAAAGTGCTTTAAAAAAGAAAGATTTGGGGCTTACAGCTCAAGGAGAGGCCCAGGGTTTTATCAGTGAGCGCACTGTTTGAATTTGTACATAGGGACTTATACAAGTGACTGAGGCCCAAAAAGGTTTTCTGTACAAAGGGATGGGTCTTACACTCTCTCAAGAGGCCCAAAAGGTTTAAAGAAAAAGAGTGGGGCTTATAACATGAGGGTAGGCCCAGATGATTTTTCGTTAAAAAAGGCGATCGCGCCGAGGTTTTCTTTTAACGCGGAGGGACTTATACAATAAGTGAGGCCCAAAATGTTTTGGTTAAAAGGGGGTTGGGTCTTACACTCTAATAGAGGCCCAAAAGTTTTGAATGGGTCTTATAGCTCAAGGAGAGGCCCAGGGTTTATTTTTAAACTGGCGACGATCGTGCCGAATTTAAAAATGTACAGAGGGACTTATACAATAAGTGAGACCCAAAATATTTCTGTACAAGTGGGTTGGGTCTTACACTCTAATAGAGGCCCATGAGTGTTTGACAATGATTTGTTTGAGTGAAAAATCAAAGAAACCCTAATTTTATTCTTTAAAAGTAAATATTTAAAGAAAATCAATGAAAAATACCAAATAGGTTTGAATAAACCACTTGTGATTTTTGTTTAAGGTTTGAAAAATGAGGTATAAATCACAAGAGATATTAAAACTCATTTGGTCTTGATTTTTCAAGATGAATATTCATTTTACAATGTTTAAAAACAAATAAAATGAATTTATTCACAAAAATACTAATTATATTAAAAAAATAATATAAACTCAATTTTTTTGTGGAATAAAATATTTCAACATTTTTGTGATTTTTTGCAAAAAGAACCAATAAAAAATAATTAAAATTGAAAGAGTTATTAATTTTCCAATTAATTAATAAACCATGAAATTATTGGAAAAAATGACAAAATGTGAAAAAACACAAAATGGCATAGGTGGGGTTTGAACCCAAGACCTCAAGGTTACAAGGCGCGCACCTTACCAATGAGGTGGTGATACATCCATTGTTTGAAACAAAACAACAAATATACAAGTCATGCCTTGGTTTTAGGTCTGGCCCAAGGCAAGTTTTGGCAAGTTTTGGCTCAGAAACGTGAAGGTCATAACTTTCTCAATTCATAATGGTTTGAGACAAATTTTATATGCATCTGGACCAGAATTTCATAAGGAATCCAATGGTGGTGGTAGTTTTTTCAGATCACACTCCCTCCTCAAAACCCGATAGTGGTTTTGAAAATGACCTATAATTGCATTTTCTATGCTACAACTTGGTACAAGCATGGATTACATGGTGATTTAGCTCAAACACAACATATACAACATGTATGAGATGTTTATGATCAGTGGACTTCAAAGCATTGCATGATTCAAAGATTCCAAGTTGTGAGGCTTACCTCCTTTTTTGAGATTTTGGAGCTTTTGTGCAATCTGTCAAACCTTTTGTTCCAGAAATGATTTGATGCTTTAGACACACTCAAATGATCCCTTAGAAGCTTTTAGGATGATTGGAATTGACTGGTACCTGCAAAAACAAAAACAGTCCCTTTCTTGCAAAAGGGGTTAAAAGTGACCAAAATAGCAACTCCCTCAAATGGTGTTCCAGATGAGGGGAACCATTTGGGACAGTTCAAGGATGATATTTGGAATGTGTTTGAGGTTTTATCTGGTTTGGAAAGTGACTGAATTAAGACATGGCTTGAAAAATGCAAACAAAACCTATTTTGAGGTTTTGAGAGGTGACTTTGTGATTTTGTGATTACAAGTCACTTGTGATAGTTTTCACAGCTTACATATGATATATATGAGGTGTGTGTGTGATTGATTATGATGGAAAAGCTCTCAAGCTCAAAAACTCAAAGTTGCCTTGCTAAAGAAGGCATTTTTGCCAAGAGAATGAGGTTTTGAGGAAAGCATTTGTTTGATGGCTTTGGTGTTCTCAAACTGATCACAATTGAGCTCTATTTATAGTGGAGCAAGTTTGTTTTGGGATCCACAGTGAATGGCAACTGCAGCAGGTGTTTGTTCAATGTTGGCCAATGGAAATCCAAGTCTCCTCTAGCCATTGACTAGAGGTTAGGGCACAGGGTTGTGGTTCCCTTGGTCTTGGATAAGTCTTGACTGAATTCAGTTGAGAATGGCTCAGTCCATGCCACCTTGATGCTTCCATTGAATGCTCCAACCCAAAATTGGAGTCTTGTCCCTATTTTGGCCATTCTAGGTTCAACATGTTATTTCTTGTTCCAAAGACTTTGGAGGCTTGGCTCAGTGATTGTCCCCTTTAGATTCAATCCTCAGAGGTGTCCAAGTGGATAGGAGCATTTGGATTTGGCTGATTTTGGCAAATCGAGTAAAAATACAAATTCTGCCTTGCCTTGGCAGATTTCAGCAAGGTAACTTTGCAATGTCATATCTCATGACTCAAATTGAATTTGGTAATGTTCTTGGTCATTTTGGAAAGCCCTTACATGATACAACAACTCTTTGAACATATTTGGTTTTGATCTCTTTTGAATCCAAGTGAAAAATCCCCCTACATTTGGCAAAAAGTAGGGTAAAATCTGACTTAGTGAAATTTTCACTAAGTGTTGTAACAAAGTGACTTTTCTTGATTTTGATCACTCCATAACTCAAAATCCATGAGGAATTGGAATTAGGTCTAGTTGAAGTTTTTGTAGAGGGCAATGAGATCTACAAATCAAGCCTTGGATGGGAGAAAATGGCTTTGTGGTTTAGGAGTTATGACCCTCCAAAGTTGGTACCCTAGCCACTTTATTTTTAACTTAGAAAATTTTCTAAGTTTTTTATGGTTACCCCTTTTACAAGTTACCCCGCTTTCTTTGATTTTTCTTGATGAATGATGATTCAAATCATACATTAACATCATTTTAAGGTTAAAAATCCATTTTGGTGAAAAATCTCAAAAAGTCAAAGTTGACTTTTGTGCACAGTTGACTTTTTATCCGATGAATTCCAAACTGTGCAATTCTTCAGGAAATCATGTCCTTGACCTAAATCAAACTTGATGGACATGTTCCATGGATGGTATATAGGATATTGAATCATGTCTTAGGGCTTGGGAGCATGTCCTGGTCAAAAGTCAAAGTTACAGTTGACTTTTCTCTCAAAACCCTAATTGTGGTGCAGATGAAATTGAGACTTGTTGCTCAAGCTTCTTGGATCAATCCATTGTTGCAAATGGATAAATGTGGTATATTAGAGACCCTAAAATCATATCTTGAGGTCTTGGTTCATGGTTTGTCCCAAAAGTCAACTTAGGGGTGAATTAGGTCAAGAAACCCTAATTCCTGATTTTTTATGTATGCGTCCCCTGAGGCAAAATTGACTTGATGATTGGGTCCATAAGGTTCCATGGAGTATATTAGGTTAGGTTTTGGATCATTGGCTTGTGCCCAGATGAAAAATTTCCATTTGGAGGCCCTGGTCGACCAAAACCCTAATTTGGTGACACTGTCGATCTTGAGACTTGATCCACCTAGAAGGGAGCAGCCTTGTGCTTGATCCTTGATGTGGGAGTCCTTTTGATCCATTGTGGTTGTTAGACAAGTTGAAGATTATTTCATTCCTTGATTGATCCTTTGTCTAAGAACTCTGAGAGGGCTTGAAACCCTAATTCTTGATTGTAGTGGATGCTCACCCATCTTTGGGGAGACTGATGAAGTATGATGGTTCCTCCATATTGTGATGATGGTTTTCACAATGATGGGAAATCTAAGTGGTCAAAATTTGGGGTATGATTCATTGGGATTCGTATCTTTGAAAGATAAGAGCCCGCTCCTAACAAGCTTTTGCACGTCAGATTTGAAATTGAGACAGTTCTCTATGTTATGCCCTGATCCTCCTTGATGATAAGGGCATGTCTGGTCCACCTTAAGCCAAAAAGGCGGATTTTCTGGTACTGTAAGAGCAGACTTAGTTTGGATGTGCCCCTTAGCCAGTAGTAACGGAAATAGTTCTGTGTACAACATGGGAATAGGATCAAACCCTGATGGTCGTGTTGTACGGTTGTTATTGTATAGAGGACGAGCCTACTGAAGAGGCTGTTGTGTCCTTTGCTGATTAGGTTGGCTCTGCGCAACCTGAGGTTGATACGTAGGAATAGGCGCAGGGCTGATAGCAGGAGTTACAGCTGCTACCGGTTGATAACGTCGCCTTTGCTTTCTGAGAGAGATATTCCTAATATCTTGATCTTTTTTCTTAGGGAGAGCACTACCGTATCGTTTTGTACTACTCGATGATCCAGCGTCTTTTGCCAAACGTCCTTTTCGGACGGCTTCCTCAAGACGAACTCCCATGCCCACCATCTCGGTGAAGTCACTGGGTGCACTGGCAACCATTCTGTCGTAGTAAAATGAGCTTAAGGTCTTTAAGAAGATCTTTGTCATCTCTTTTTCCTCAAGAGGTGGACAAATTTGAGCGGCAATTTCACGCCATCTCTGGGCGTACTCCTTAAAGGTTTCCTTGTCCTTTTGTGACATTGATCTGAGTTGATCTCTGTCCGGTGCCATGTCTTAATTATATTTGTATTGTTGGACGAAGGCAGTACCAAGATCTCTGAATGTGCTAATCGTAGCACGGTTTAAACCCATGTACCATTTTAGTGCGGCACCGGTTAAACTATCCTGAAAGTAGTGAATTAGCAGGTCCTGATTCTCCGTCTAAGCTGACATTCGCCGAGCGTACATCACCAGATGGCTCTGAGGGCAAGAGTTGCCCTTGTATTTTTCAAAGTCGAGCACTTGGAACTTGTGCAGAACTTTCACATTGGGGACCAGACAAAGGTTTGCGGCGTCCTTTCCAAATAAATCCTGACCGCGAATGGCTTGCAGTTGCTTTTGCATTTCCAGGAACTGTTCCTGGAACTCGTCCATCCTGTCGAACATAGTTTTCTTTCTTCCAGAAGGTATCTGTGGAATCTGTCCTTTCGGGACAGTGTGCACCACAGGGGGTGGTACCGTTACTACGGCAGTGAATCTTGGTGTTTCCCGAAGTTTGTAACCTTTAGGAGTCTTCAATATGCCTCTGGCATCTTCGCTTTCCCGAAGTTTATAACCTTCAAGACCAGCGGCATCTGTCGCGATTCCATGATCCTCAACGATCGGCGGAACATATCCTTCCGGGATATAGTTTGCAGGCATGCCCCAGGGACGATCTTTCGGCATCTGATACCTAGGATCAAACTTCTCCACTATGGGCGCTGAGGTGATCTCTGAGATCACAGTCCTTTGTAGCTGAGCATCTGCCATGGCTTGCATGTCGTTACGAAGCTTTCTCATATCCTCTCTCAGAGCGTCGATCTCTTCTTTCAACTCTCTGTTCTCTTCCTCAAGATCATCCATTTTTTCTGACGATTAGCCCGAGTATTGTACGAATGAGACAGTTTGACTCTAGAACCGAGACACAAATGTGAGATTCGTAGGTAAGAAGAATACGCGATGTGAGAATGATGAATGCAATGATTATATTAATTATTTTTTTGTTTAATCAAAATAAACTTCAGCAAATACAGTAGATTACAAGGTGCAAAAACAGAAACCTAAGCTAATGGGTCATGAGTCCTCTCTGAGGAGAAACCGGGTGCTGATTCTGGTACTTTCCTTTTCTTTGACCGGGGCTCTTGGGCCGTTGTCGGGTTGTCATTCCTTTGCCAAGTGAAAGGAGCGAGCAAATTCCTTTGGTCATCCTGATTATCCACAGCATGTTGCTCTAAAATCTCGATCAGAGCATCCTTATCTTTCAGTAGCTGCTGTATTTTGATACACTCTACATTGAGGGTGCGGTACTTGTTCTTCCAAGACCTCCTCTCCCTTTGTACTTTGTTGAGCGTAACCTGCAGTTTTTCCGTTTCAGTCATGAAGTACATGACAGATTCCCTCGGTGGAAGAATTCCGTAACGAGGATAAGGCATCTTTAGCTTGAGAGCTCTTGTTTGTACCCAGTGGAGATAAGGCTCCACCGAGACACAGTCCGGTTTTCCTAGAGACTCCCGTCCTTTCTTATGAACGTGTTTCCAAGCATGCACTATTTCCGTCTTTAGTGCTCTGTCATTTTCTCCTTCCTTGAAGAAAAGACCTTCCAGATGAGCATTCCGGGGAACATGCCTCATCGGGTATCCAAACTGACGGCGAACCAATATCGGATGATAGTTGATTCCTCCCTTAGTTCCTATAAGGGGTACGTTGGGGAAGTTTCCACAACGGTCAATGATCATGATTCCATCATAAATCCTATTACACCAATCTATGTCAGAGTTGGTGAGAGACATGATCTTCTGCGACCAGTGCAAGGCACTCTTATGATCCCAGAAAGCAGCAGACTTAGGTAAATGGGAGATAAACCATTTGTAAAGCAAAGGTACACAACATGTGATCTCCCCTCCGCTGTACAAATTCCCTAAGTGTACAGAATGATACGCATCTGCGAGCAAAGTCGGCACAGGGTTTCCAATGAGAAAAACCTTAATAGCGTTGATATCGACGAAGTTATTTATGTTGGGCAACAAAAATAATCCGTAGGTGAGTAAAACAAAGATGCTTTCAAAAGCAGTCTCGTTCCCTATACTAGCGAAGTACAGAGCTTTCTTTGTCAGAAACTGGGCTGGCAAACCTTGTATGCCACCCTTGGTGGTCATGTGAATCCTGACCTCAGACTCGTCCAAATGAATTGCTCTTACAATGGTCTGATTCTTTGGAATTTCTTCCAGTCCAGAAAATGGAGCTCGATCAGTGATATGTAAATCGAGCAGATGAGAATACTCCTCCAGCGTTGGTGCTAGCTGGTAATCCGGGAATGTGAAGCAGTGATAAACCAGATCGTAGAACTGAATGAGCGCATCCATGATTCCATCAATCACATGGACCCTTAACAGAGGTAGCAGACCTCTATACTTGGCTCTGAAGGCCTCTTGGTTTGTGATCATTCTCGCCAAACCTCTCAAATCCTCTAGTTTTGGAACCTTGAAGGTGTACTTATGAGTTCTCCTTCTACCAAAATCCATTAGCACAATCCTTTTCTCTGATATTTGCAATTACATTCTTAGTTTAATTTGAAAAACAGAGAGACTAGAAGAGAAAATTTTTTGAATGTTTTAATGTTTTTTAGATGAATGCATGAATGCAACACACAAAAACATAGAAAAAACATGGGGTCAAAGGGTCGTTGTCATGGAGTCAAGGCTCTACCCATCCCAAAGGTTTACTAGTGACTTTTGTACATGTCTCTCATCATCATCAACTCTTGTCAAGAAAACACCAGCGGGCCGGGAACCGTGCTAGGTGATGTTTTTTGAAGAGTCATCAGAAGAGGGTGGCATCGCATGACAACTATTTCCGATAGCCTCTACGCCACTAATTTGCTCCTCAGCTTCTCAGACTTCACAATCGACCCATTGCATGTGAGAGGGAATGGGTTGCATTGGGAAGCCTCCACTGAGGTTGATGGTCGACCTCGTCGCCATCACCTATCTTAAGTGTATACTCAATCTTTCCACATGCGGCATCACACGCATTCCCATTAGCAGAAAAATAAACACAGATATCAATTAGGAAAAGCAGTATATATATTTGTCCTAATCATCCTAGACCTTTAAAGCTATGAATCCTATGTTCCTGACAGAAAATGGGTTCCCCGGCGGAAGCCCCAATCTGTGGTTTTCACACAAGAGAAGAGAAAAAGGGTAGAAGAGCCCCACGGTGGGCGCCACTTTTAAAGTTTCCACCTAATAGATGGGAAGAGAACAAGATCTCGCTACAAAGGTGAGATAGATCCTAATGACACGTCCCTAGCAGAATCGCCACCTCCCCAGCAGAGTCGCCATTTTTCTGTAGCGAGCGATTTTGGACGCGGTTGCGAAGCGCTATCGCTCTTTGGTGGTTACTACAGGTCGATTCATTTTTTATCCTATTAAAGCTGATGAAGGAAGGGAAATAGATGTCTCAAATTAACCCTGCTTGCAAACTGAGTTTAAACAGTCAAAACTCTTGGTTTACAGATGCTACAAAGATTCGGGGTCTCTATTAGGTTTTTTTTTTTAAAGTGGTGTTCGGTTAATTGGTGGGGGGTTTAAGATGTTAGGACGGATATATGAAAGTATGGGGATTTTGGTTTTTTTGTTTAGTGTGCTCGCTAAGAATTTTCTTTCAATCTTATGCCTACGTATTCCCGTTTACCGAAACAGGGAAATCAGAGCGTTCGTAGTTCCTCCTATTCTATGGGAGGAAATGGTGTTTTGGTGTCTTGTTCAAAGCCCAAGACGTGAAGCGAAAGGTAGTTTGTATCTTGTTCAAAGCCCAAGATGTGAAGCTGAAGAGTCTATTTGTATCTTGTTTAAAGCCCAAGATGTGAAGCTGAAGAGTCTATTTGTATCTTGTTTAAAGCCCAAGATGTGAAGCTAAAAGGGTGTTGACTTTAGAGAGAATTTGTCATCTCTAAAGAGGGGGTTGTATGTCACAACTGTTTATAAAGGAGAATTACTTTAACCGGGATGTGTGAATCTGGCAATGCCATAATTTCCTTTATAGGAGATTTTTAACCTGAAGGAGAAGACTTTAACTCAGTGTAGAGCAATGCTATCTTTCCTTAGGAATTTCTTATGCTAAAAGAGGGACAGTGGCATGGATGTAGATGATCCAGAGGCTTGCCACTTACAGCGATTAGATGAAGGGAAAGGAGTTGTTGATGTTTGTGTACTGTGAACGAGGCACAACTTTGATGCTAAAAGGTTGATTGGATCAACCAGTGGTTTTCTTATACAAAGCCTAAGAGGAGGCTATTGGCCCAACAAGAGGGTGTTTTTTATGTGTCTCGTACAAAGCCCGATAAAGAGGCTAAAAGGGGTTGGTCCTACAAGAGGATATTTTATACTCAACAAGAGAGTGTTTTTGTATCTCGTACAAAGCCCGAGATGGAGGCTAAAATTTTGTTTGGCTCAATAAGAACCTTTTTGTATCTCGTATAAAGCCCGAGATGGAGGCGAAAGGGGTGATTGACTCAACGAGGAAGTCTCTTATGTGTCTCGTACAAAGCCCGAGAGAGAGGCTAAACGTTTGCTTTGCTGGGAAGAATCATTGTACAAAGCCCAAGAGGAGGCTAGTGTAACTGTTTCAGTTGAGTGACAGATCCAGTATACTGATTTTAAAGAGAAAATCAGTTCTTATATGAGTAACACTGTACTCAAGGATTTGATTCAGGGATATTTCCTTTTCTTTGAGGAAACGGGAAATCCAAAGGGTATTGAGACTGTCCGAGTCTACGGGTTTCCTTCCTATTTACCGAAGGGGTCACTTGAGAATGTCTTTGAGACTCAAGGATATTAGACTGTCCGTGTCTAGAGTTTCATCTTTTGTACTATGCTTTGAGAAACAGTAGTAGACTCTTTAAAAGGACTGTTCTATGAAGATGACTAAGTTCTGTTCCTATACCTCTAAGAGGTCGTCGGGACAATTTGTACGAAGCCCAAGAGGAGGCTGGAAACTTTTAAGAAGCCGAGTGGTCCTTGTATGAAGCCCAAGAGGAGGCTATCATTCTCGGAGGAAGAGATCATTATACGAAGCTTAAGAGGAGGCTGTGAATACTTCTAAGAAGCCGGCGGGTCCTTGTACTAAGCCCAAGAGGAGGCGAGGTTGCTTTTAGGAAGCCTGTGGGTCCTTGTACGATGCCCAAGAGGAGGCCGATGCTTTTAAGAAGCTCGTGGGTCCCCAAACCCCGAGAAATTCAAGACAGACTATTAACAAGGAATAGATCAAGCCAGGAAAGTTCGAGAATTTGGAAGAAACTCAAAGATGCCATTCACGGAGAATACATTCATCTCTGGGAGTAGAGTTTCTTGACAATTCCTAGTGAGGACAGCCGAAGAGAAGACTGTATCTGGTGATCCTATTGGGGATCTAGCTGTCTATTTCTACGAATAAACGAAACGGCTTTTCCTAGTTCTAGACGTAGTTGCCGGGGAAGCTCTAAATATCTATACTATTATTACACAGTTGATATGAGTTTATGAAACAAGACTTACAACGAAACAGCCCCACAATTCAGTTATATGTATATGAAAGCGGTAAATGAAAGCGTATAAACACTTACTCGGTTGTAGAGCTTCCATGTTGTTTGGTTAGTTGTTCAACAAAGATAGATTGAAAACAACAGTATATTCAAAATCAAAGGAGAAAGTGCTTTGAAAAAGAAAGATTTGGGGGCTTACAGCTCAAGGAGAGGCCCAGGGTTTTATCAGTGAGCGCACTGTTTGAATTTGTACAGAGGGACTTATACAAGTGACTGTGGCCCAAAAAGGTTTTCTGTACAAAGGGATGGGTCTTACACTCTCTCAAGAGGCCCAAAAAGTGTTTAAAAGAAAAAGAGTGGGGCTTATAACACGAGGGTAGGCCCAGATGATTTTTCCGTTAAAAATGGCGATCGCGCCGAGGTTTTCTTTTAACGCAGAGGGACTTATACAATAAGTGAGGCCCAAAATTGTTTTGGTTAAAAGAGGATTGGGTCTTACACTCTATTAGAGGCCCAAAAGTTTTGAATGGGTCTTATAGCTCAAGGAGAGGCCCAGATGGTTTATTTTTAAACTGGCGACGATCGTGCCGAATTTAAAAATGTACAGAGGGACTTATACAATAAGTGAGGCTCAAAAATTGTTTCTGTACAAGTGGGTTGGGTCTTACACTCTAATAGAGGCCCAAAAGTTGTGAATGGGTCTTATAGCTCAAGGAGAGGCCCAGATGGTTTATCTTTAAACTGGCGACGATCGTGCCGAATTTAAAAATGTACAGAGGGACTTATACAATAAGTGAGGCCCAAAAATTGTTTCTGTACAAGTGGGTTGGGTCTTACACTCTAATAGAGGCCCAAAAGTTTTGAAAATGATTTGTGAGGGTTGAATTAATCAAAAACCCTAATTTATTTCCAAAATGTATTTTAATTGAATAAAAATTCAATTAAAATGATCAAAAATTGTTTAACATGTGGGAAACAAATTATGATCTTGGATTAATGCTTCAAAAATCAAGTATTGACCTACAAAATAATTAGAAGTCATTAATCTTTACAAAATCAAGAGGGAAAATATATTTTAAATGTCAAAAACAATTAAAAAAGAATCAACTCAAAATCATTAAAACTCAGAGAGAAATTAATTTTTGAATCAATTAAATAAAAATCACAAAATTCAAATATTCAAATGTTGGAAAATGGCACTAAGAACAAGGGCAAGAACACGCGCGTGTTCTGAGTTTTCCAGATTTGCATTTTCTATCCAATCTCTCTGAATACTTAATCATATCATGCAATCCACATACCAATCAACTCGTTTCAACCTCACGATCATGTCTATGACAATTAATTTCATTTAAATTAAACATAAAACAAGAAATCATGAACAATCCTCAAGAACCCTAGATTCTTCATGAAGGCTGGGATTTTTGATACACGATTCAAATAATGCAATTAATTGAGGGGAAACATTCCATGCGTGATTATGAACATATGGCCAAATTATTGTGCAGCAAAAATTGCATGGATTGAGAGATTACCAAGTTTAGGCTTACCTCTAGGTCGTGACAGCAAGAGAAAATTGATTTCTGAGTTGGAGGTGTTACAGATGAGTTGTGATGATCTGAACAGCTTCCTTACACCCTATGGAGTGTGTTTGAATGCTTGGACTTGATTGAAACTGGCTGGATCACTTCATGGCATCTCAACTGCAACTTGGTTAAAACCTTGAGCAATTGACTGGTGATTTTGAGAAATCAGTGTTCCAGTTGTTGTTTAAGTGTTTGATCAGCTCATATGTGATGTATATGAGGTGTGTGTGTGATTGGTTTGATTGGAAAAGCTCTCAAACTCAAAACCCGATAGTGACTTGCCTTAGAAGGCAAAATTGGAGTGAAAGAAGAGATTTTGAGGAAAGCATCTATTTGATGGCTTTGGTGTACTCAAACTGATCACAATTGAGCTTTATTTATAGTAGAGCAAGTTTGTTTTGCAAGGAATAGTGAATGGCAACTGCTGAGTAGGTTTGGCCAATGTTGGCAAATGAAAATCCAAGTCTCCTCTAGCCATTGACTAGAGGTTAGGGCACAGGCTGCTGGTTCCCTTGGTCTTGGATAAGTCTTGACTGAATTCAGTTGCTAAGAGCTCAGTCCATGCCACCTTGATGCTTCCATTGAATGCTCCAATCCAAAATTGGAGTCTTGTCCCTATTTTGGCAATTCTAGGTTCAACATGCTATTTCTTGTTCCAAAGACTTTGGAGGCTTGGATCAGTGATTATCCCCTTTAGATTCAATCCTCAGATGTGTCCAAAGTGATGACAAGGCTTGGAATTGGCTGATTTTGGCAAATCGACCAAAAGTGCAAAAATCTGCCTTGCCTTGGCAGATTTCAGCAAGGCATCTTGCCAATGTCATATCTCATAGCTCAAATTGAATTTGGTAATGTTCTTGGCCATTTTGGAAAGCCCTTACATGATACAACAACTGTTTGAACATGTTTGGTTTTGATCTCTTTTGAATCCAAGTGAAAAATCCCCCTACATTTGGAAAAAAGTAAAGGCAGATTCTGACTTAGTGAAATTTTCACTAAGTGTTGGAACAAAGTGACTTTTCTTGATTTTGATCACTCCATAACTCAAAATCCATGAGGAATTTGGATATAGGTCAGTATGAAGCTTTTGTAGAGGGCAATGTGATCTACAAATCAAGCTTTGAATGGGGAACAATGGCCTTGTGGTTTAGGAGTTATGGTCCTCCAAAGTTGGCACATTAGTGTCACTTTTTCCATAACTTAGAAATTTTTCTAAGTTTTTATGGTTACCCCTTTTACAAGTTATCCCACTTTCTTTGATTTTTCTTGATGAATGATGATTCAAATCATACATTAACATCATTTTAGGGTTAAAAATCCATTTTGGTGAAAAATCTCAAAAAGTCAAAGTTGACTTTTGTGCACAGTTGACTTTTTATCAGATGAATTCCAAACTATGCAATTCTTCAGGAAATCATGTCCTTGACCTAAATCAAACTTGATGGACATGTTCCATGGGTGTCATAGGGTATATTGAATCATGTCTTAGGGTTTGGGAGCATGTCCTGGTCAAAAGTCAAAGTTACAGTTGACTTTTCCCGCGAAACCCTAACTGTGGTTCAGATGAAATTGAAACTTGTTGCTCAAGCTTCTTGGATCAATACATTGTTCCAAATGGATCAATATGGCCTATTGGAAACCCTCAAATCCTGTCTTGAGGTTTTGGCTCATGATTTGTCCCAAAAGTCAACTTAGGGGTGAATTAGGTCAAGAAACCCTAATTCCTGATTTTTGATGAATGCATCCCCTGAGGTCAAATTGACTTGATGATTGGGTCCATGAGGTTCCATGGAGTATATTAGGTTATGTTTTGGATCTTTGGCTTGTGCCCAAATGAAATTTTTCCATCTGGAGGCCCTGGTCGACCAAAACCCTAATTTGGTGACACTGTCGATCTTAAGACTTGATCCACCTAGAAGGGAGCAGCCTTGTGCTTAATCCTTGAAGTGGGAGTCCTTTTGATCTATTGTGGATATTTTTAGAGGTTAGACAAGTTGCAGATCAAGTCATTCCTTGACTGATCCTTTGTCTAAGGCTCTGAGAGGGCTTAAAACCCTAATTTTGATTGTAGTGAATGCTCAACAACCCTTGAGGCATTTGATGAGGCATGATGGTTCATTCATATTGTGATGATGATTGATACAATGATGGGAATCTTAGTGGTCAAAATTTGGGGTATGACACCAACGAATCCTAAGAGTAAATGGGAAATGTTTGAAAAAATATAAACCTATGTTACTAGAGATTCAAATCAAAAGGTAGCTTTTCATTAATAATTAGCCAAAATAGGCTGAGGACCAAGATGGCTTACAAAAATCTCCAAATGGAGTTACAAAAGTCAGACAATTTAAAATGTAAATGAAGATTAAGTAGGGAACCGGGATTTGAAATCTTCAAAATGAGTCTTCTCATAAACAACCTTGTCGTTGAGAAGGGCCTTCTTTTTCCGCATTTGGCTGATTGTACCCTTTAGGGCAAGGGCCGTTTCGACATGAGCAATGCCCTGGGCGACCTCTTGATCAATCACTTCTTGAGCAGGCAAAGGTTCAGCAGAATCCAAAGAGGTTTTTTGTTTCTCGACCTCAGCAATTTTTCTAGTAAGTTCAGCTATCTGAGCCTAATAGTCGAAGATCTGCTGGTCGAAGACACGGTGCTTATCAGAACGCTCCTATTTTTTGGAATCGAAATCCCCAAGATTCTTTTCGCGAAGTGAACTGAGGTACCACTCACGATTCATCTCATTGGTCTTTGCTCTGATCTGAGCGTCGGCCTGTTGATAAACGGTCAAATCCTTAGCCAGTTGGGTGAAGAAGGCCTCGAATTCGATCAGGTATTTGGCCATGGGAGCAGGAATTTGAAAAATGGGAAAGTTCACCCAATATCTTGAAAACATCACAAGCTACAGCGGCCTCCTCTGCGACGACAGCCAGAAATTCGTCCTCAAGTAGGTACGTTTTCAACTGTTGAAGCTTGAGGGTGAAGGAAGCCTTCATTTCTGGATCAGGAATGGCCGTCAAACTAGCAGGTTGAACGTCCATGGACTCCTGGCAAAGCTTGTGCAATGCCTTCAAGGTTTCTGCTGGATTCATCTGCTTCGTCGCCAAGATTTCCTCCGGAGTAAGAATTTTGTTGGCATTCGGCGTAGGCATGTTGAGGCCACCTCCAGTAGAAGCTTAAGGATTCAAGTTGCCCTCAGCAGTTCTAACACCAGTAATAACAGCCAAAGGGTTTTCACCACCAATGGTGGTTGCACCATCCTTGCCAGCCTCAGTCGAAGTGTGTTGAATTTGAGGCGTCTTCCCCGCTGGATCATTTTTTGTCGACGCTCCTTGAAACTCGTCGACTTTTTTAGGAGTGAAAACAGTTGTCATCTCAGGCGGGTTTCCCGCGTCAGCTGTTGCAGTATTATCCTTCTCAGCAGTGGTCGAATCAACCACAGTTTCCTGCAAGAGGAGGTTCAGTGAAAAAATACCCAAGTAATATATGAGCCAAGAAAACAAGGACGATAAATACCTCAGTAGTATGTTTGGGAGGAGGTGCTTCAGAGCCGACAGGTTTGAAGACCTCATCAAGATTTCTTGGAACAGTGGGTTTCACGGTCTAAGTGACTGATTTGGAAGACGTTCTCTTGACTGGGACTTTCTTTTTCTTTACCAATGGAGTAGCCAGAGGGGATGTTGAGGCTTCAAAGGGTAAAATCCTAGATTGGTGCTTTCATCCGACACGTCCCCCTCAGGAGATGGTATTTTCTCAGAGGCCTAAACAAACAACAGGGTAAGATAACAATAAGAATGAGTGCCAAGGGACATCGAAACATGTCATACCTGTGGTTTCAGGACTTTCGGTTTCTTTGCAGCCCTTGTTGAGGTTGATGCAACAGTTGGTTCCCGTTTTCGACTTTGGGAGACAATCACAAAGGATTAACTAATGATAATTAATGAAATGAAAGAGAGGAGTTTAGGAGTTACCTTCTTTGGTGGGTCTTCTGTGGCATCTGCCCCCTGAGTGTTCACGACAGGCACAATAATTGTCAAAGTAGGAGCTTCGCCAGCAAGGGCAGCAATGGCGTCGACCATGTTTTCCAGGAAGAGGTCACATTGGAAACATGGGTTGGGTATTCTGACCACCAGACATCAAAGTCTTATATGGTGAAAAAGGATGGTTGGAATGAAAAACAGGAAACTTAAGGCGTTGAGTCGACCTAGAAAATTTGAGGCAATTTTTGTGGCCTGTCAAGTTCAGTCGTCGACCAGCCCAAACAATGTCAGAAGAATTCCACAATAAGGACTTAGCAAGCATCTGGCTCAAGCCAAATTGACGGGCCACCAAGTTGGGTTGGTAGTTCACAAACCTGTACCCCGTACTCCCCGTCTCAATTCAGAAATGAAATTCTGGTACCAGATATGTGATGTTACGTGTGATGTCACAACAACACACTCTGCAATGGACAAAGTAAAATAACATAAGAGAACACAAAGAATTGTTCACCCAGTTCAGTTAAACAACTTACTCTGGGGGCTACCAAGCCAGGGATGAATTTCACTATCAGTGGAATTAATTTACAGACTCAACAACCCAGTTGACATCTCCTAAACTTAATCTCTACTTAATGAACCTTCTACCTAAGAGACCACTTAGGTATGAGAACACTACTCAATCCCTAAATCACTTCAGTGATATAATTCAAAGATCACACACTTTGAAAAACACAACTTGATTCTGCTTCACAGCTTTGATCAAGAACAACTCAAAACAACAACACCAATTCACACTAGAATGGTTTACAACACATACACGAAGACACAAACGACTCTCAGTCTTTAGCTCTCTTTCTTCGTTACTTTCTTCAAAGGATTGATGCGCTTTATATAGCTATTTGATTTGGTCTTGGACCTGCTACAATATCTGACCTGATTTGTTATTTAAAACTGAATCTCCAAAACAGATTTTCTCTCTCAAAATCTTCTTAAATCTTCAGCCTTTAAACACTCCTACAAATCTGCATCAAATCTGTTTGCAACAGAAAATATCTCCTCCAAGATATTCGCATCCAATAACTCTAACAGCTCTCCCAAATTCCAGCTAATACGCTTAACCCCAAAAACATCTCCAACCTGATGTTTTAATGATCTGCATATCTGATGTCATGACATCGCATATGACATCAGACTTCAAAACTTCAACAACTTAAATACTTAACATTATCCAATGTTAAGACTCAATGTTAAGACATCACCCATGTGACATCAACATTGAACAACTTTGTTTTGCCAAAATTCTAGCCAATCCAAGAACTAACAATCTTTCCCTTTGGCTAATTTTGGCTAATACAATGTCTGCAACATCAGAGACTTCAGCAGCGGATAAAAATTTTAAAACAAACAGCTCTCATTTCAAAATGCTGCACATCAAAATCAACAAGGGGCAAACTCCCCCTCAAAACCAGACCCATCATAAACAGCTATTCAACATGCACACTCCCCCTCAACATCTGCACCACACCAGAACTGAGATAGGTCACACTCTACACACAAAGGCTAGGCTAACTCTCCCCCTTTTTAGCCATAATTGGACAATCACCAAACACAATGTCCTGACATAATAAGTGACGTAGTCAAACAACAAGTTCCAACACCTTGACTGGTCAGGCGATACAAACAATGCTCCTTGTTTGCATTATAAAAACAAGCCTTTCTTCCTTCTAGTAGAACCACACAGCAACCAAGAATGAGCCAGTCAAACACCAAAGATGCAACACAGAACCTCAAGCAGAAGGATAAGACTTCAGATCCACCTAAGAAGAGGAGCAAAATAATGACTGCAGCTGAAACTACTTCAGGAACCACAAAGACAGGCAGAACCTCAGCGACAACCATGAAACCCAGCAAGAAACTTCTTATGCAACAACATGCTTCTGATGATGATTGGGATGAATACTGGAAAGCTTTTCTAGATGCAGGGGGTTGGGATAATTTGTAACTATTGATGTACTTCAAACATGTATGCCTTCAGCAATTGAATAAAATCAATATCTAAAATAATACACCTGCTTAAAACACTCTCTAGCACATTTAATCTTCATAAATGCAAATTCTCAATTTACTTCTCAAACTTTCAAATTGGTTTGCATCTAATGCTTTAGTGAAGATATCAGCTATCTGTTTATCTGTAGCTACATGCTCCAATGCAACAACTTTGTCCTCAACCAATTCTCTTATAAAATGATGCCTTATATCAATATGCTTAGTTCTGCTATATTGAATAGGATTCTTAGAGATATTGATAGCACTCAAATTATCACAGTACAATGTCATGACATCTTGCTTGACATTGTATTCTGTTAACATCTGACATCCCACCAAATACTATGTCATCAACATAGATTTGAGTTATCATCAGTTTTCCTTTTTCCTCTTTAACAAACAAGGTCTTGTCAATCCCTCCCTTTCTGTAGCCATTCACAACCAGGAATTCAGTAAGCCTTCATACCAAGCTCTTGGTGCTTGCTTCAAACCATATAGAGCTTTCCTTAGTTTGTACACATGGTCAGGAAATGTTGGATCAATAAATCCTTTTGGTTGATCAACATACACCTCTTCATTTAAGTAACCATTCAAGAAGGCACTCTTAACATCCATCTGAAAAAGCTTGAATTTGAAATTACAAGCCACCCCTAAGAGTAATCTGATAGATTTCAGTCTTGCCACAGGAGCAAAGGTTTCATCATAATCAATTCCTTCAACCTGAGTGTATCCCTGAGCAACTAATCTGGCCTTGTTTCTGGTGACCACTCCTTGTTCATCAGATTTATTCTTGTAAATCCACTTGGTGCCTATTCTGGACTGGGCCGAGGCTGCCCAACAGTCGAGCAGGCCCAATCCATACTGCCTGGAGAGGCCCAATAAGGTCCTTCTGCGGACACGTGACTGCCACGCGCACACCACAGTTTAGTCGGGCACTGAGTCATCGTCGGGCACCTGGCAGAAAGAGAGGAGGGCATCACACCCTACTGAGATGTGCCTCCTCGACAGACCAGCTTCTCCCCGCGAGTATGCTACGCAACACTCCTCGACGGACACGATTCCTCCCCGCGAGGCCATGCCTATTCTACGAGCTTCATGTCTCCTCGACACAGAAGGCTCCTCCCCGTGAGGAGCACCCAATGGTCCACCCCGCGTGGACACGTTCCAAGTAACCTCCCACTTCCGAAAGATTCGGTCTGCCCTACTTCCGGAAATCTAAGAGCAGTTACTCTAGGGCGAAGACCACGTGCTGGTCTTCACTACTACACGTAAGCCCTAGCAGTTACCTGGAGTGGGCCTAGTTGATCCAGCCCATTGCAGGTAACCGTTGGCCCCGCGCTGGGGGCTCTCTATAAATACCCTCTCATTTGAGAGGGTCAGGTTAGACACTTTTCTTCCCACCATTCTCACTTCTTGTATTTGCTGATATTCTGTGCACTCTCTCACTTGAGCGTCTGAGTACCTTGCAGGTACATCCCCCCCGGTCGTCTCTCACCACCACCGAAGCTGCCGTTCCAGACGTCGTTGGTCACCATCACTGTCTGATCCAGGTACGATCGGTGGCGCCGTTTGTGGGAAAAACATAAGCTTCCCTGTTTTTCTGTTCGACAAACCAAAGCTTTCTCCGTCCAACAACCATCATGGCCAACCCATCGGCAAATCAAGCTCTAGACAACGTTATTGCACAGCTCAGCACTGGCAACCACGTCGACAACAACTCTTCCCGACCCGTCGTGGAGAACGACGCCAGAGACGGACTCACCGCCTCCCCTTCTTCCAACGAAGTGGAGTACGAGACAGCTCACCAAGACGGACAGGAAATAATCCTCCAGCCCATCTTCCAGCCCGTGGACCCGCCGCCAAATGCGGATCCGAGCACCTCCGCCCTGTTTGCGTTAGTCAATCAGACCAACCAGATGATCTTCAATCAGAACATACGGATCGAGGCGCTGGAGAAAAGTCGTGGTCGATCTTCCCCGCGAAGACACCGACCACCGCCATTTCCAAGATGTTCTCCGTCCCCGGAGGCATCGCGTAGTCCTTCCCCGGTTCCCAGGGGTAGCCAGAACAGACTCAGAAATGCCACCGCTCCCCGCCACTGAAGGGGCCGGTTCGGTCCTCGAAAAATAAAAGGAGCAAGATGGAAACCAAGGAGCCGAGAGGACGCCCAAGAGACCACTCCCCGAGACGCCACTATGTTCATGGGCGACACTCCCCCTCTGTGTCCCCAGGAGCCAGCGAGGACGACGACTACCGGACCCCTCTGGCCAGGCACATCATGGACGCCCCTATCCCTAAGGGCCTGGAGAGACCCCCATCCTTAGGAACCTATGACAGGACATCCGATCCTGATGACCATGTCGAGAGTTTTGAAGCTCTGCTCGATTTCAGGAACATCTCCGGCGCCATAAAGTGTCGACTATTCCCTACGACTCTTCGGAAAAGGGCAATGGCTTGGTATAAAAACCTAGCTTCTGAATCGATTACGTCGTGGAGGGTCCTGAGGGAGCGCTTCAGAAAACACTTTACGGCCTCCCGTCTACATCCGAAGATGATAGCCTCCTTGGAAGCCATCTTTCAGGGGAAGGATGAACCCCTCCGAAGCTACATAGAGAGGTTAAACAAGGAAGCGGTCGAGATCCACGTGACCGACCACATCAAAATGTATCTCATCATCAAGGGTTTGCGGATAGGGTCCAAGTTCGCAGAATCCGTCGGACTACACCGTCCCCGCAGCTTTGAGGGCCTCCTCGAGAGGGCTCAATCACATATTGAGTTCGAGGAAGTTGAAGCCGCACAAATTTCCCTCGACTCGAGGCGCAGAGAAGGCCCCCGCGGCAAAAAGGAAGAAGGCTCCCCTCCACCCAGGCGGGCGGAGATAGGAGAAGAGAAGACTCTCCTCCACCCAGGCGAGGCGGGGAAAGAAAGAAAGAGGCCCGGACCAAAGAGCCCCGCGAATCACGGGGACCGTCTGGCCTTTTCAAAGATTACACACCGCTGAACGTGTCCCGCTCACGCATTTTCAGTGACTGTGCCAACTCGGAGTTCGTCAAAGAGGGAATCCGCTTCCCGAAACCGACGGCTTCCAAACCAAACGCTGACAAGTCCAAGTACTTCCGTTTCCATCGCAGTCACGGGCACGTTACTGAGGATTGCGTCCACCTCAAAGACGCCATCGAGACGCTGATTAAAGAGGGGTACCTGAAGAAGTACGCCAAGCAGTAAGAGGCCCCCCGCCCCAGCGGCCAGGAGGCCCAGAACGTCGAGGAGTCAACTCCCTCTCCCAACAACGGATCGCTGCAGGTCGCGTTGAGCATCACGCGGCCTGAAGACTTCGGTTTTCCTGGAGAGCTCGACAGCCCAGAAGCTGTCTAAAACATGTGGAACAACTTCCCAGTAGAGGACTCGATAAGTGCCCGCAGTACCTGGGAGTCCTTTCCCCAGGCACTGGTCATATCTGGCAGAGCCCCTGACCGTTTGACCGTTGGGTCGATAAAGAGGAAGTTCGACGAACTGAAGGCGACAACTCCTCGAGCGCCTACTCTCGAGCGGTTCAAGGGAAGATCAAACCCGATTACCTTCTACCTCGAGGAACTTCCCGGTGGGGCGCCGAACGCCAACATTCCCCTCTTGATCCGGGCACAGATGGCCAACTTTGATGTCCATAGAATTTTGGTCGACTAGGGGGGCTCGGTGGACATCATGTACGTCCACCTCTTCGAGACCCTCCAGCTGACTAAGCAACACTTGTCCCCATACGTAGGATCGGACCTGCAAGGCTTCAACGGCGCGACCACCCGACCATGGGGCTTCGTTGAGTTGATGGTCACCTTCGGGATTGAGGAAATTGCCCGACAGGTGAAGACGCGTTTCTTGGTGGTAGACTGCCCGTCCCTCTACAACTGTATAATGGGGAGGACCACGTTGGCGGAACTAACGGCCGTACCATCAACGGTGCACCTGAAGATGAAATACTACACGAAGCGCAGACGTGTGGTCACTCTCCACGGAGACATCAATGCGGCCAGAAGGTGTTTCGACGCAGCAATCAGGGGTCTGAGCGTCGTTGGCGGCATCAAATCTAAGACTCAGGCCGAGACACCTTCAGACGTCGTGCAGGCTCCACTACTGCCAGTCAGTGCGATCGACCTTGACATCCGATTTCTCGGGGAGCAGGAGGAAGCTGATGGCGAGGATCTCCCACTTGAAGTCAACGGGCAGCCTCTCCACCCAACGCGCCCCGTTCCAGATGGAGATTTCGAGTTGGTTCCACTCGGCGACAACCCGGACCGAAGCGTGAAGATCGGCTCTGGACTCCCCGACCTAGCGAAAAGGCAACTGAGGGCGTGTCTCCGAGAAAATGCAGATTTGTTCGCTTGGAGTGCTGCAGAGATGCCCGGACTGGACCCTGAAGTAGCCTGTCATCAGCTGACTATAGATTTGGCCGCTAGGGCCGTAGCTCAACGTAGGCGTAGGCAGTCTCCGGAAAAAATAGAGGCTGCTGAAAAAGCTGTAAAAGACCTCCTAGAGGCAAATTTTATTTCCGAGGCCAAGTACACAACTTGGTTCTCAAATGTTGTACTCGTTAAGAAAAGTAATAGAAAATGGAGGATGTGCGTTGACTACACGGATCTTAACCGGGTATGCCCGAAGGACTTTTATCCTTTACCTAACATCGACCAACTAGTCGATAATTCTGCAGGATTTAAATTACTATCTTTTATGGACGCTTATTCGGGGTACAACCAAATCCCCATGGACGAGGCCGACAAACGGCATACAGCCTTCATGACCGAGTCGGGCAATTACTACTATAACGTAATTCCCTTCGGCTTGAAAAATGCGGGGGCCACCTACCAACGGATGATGAACAAAGTCTTCCGGGCAGATATCGGCGACGTGATCGAGGTTTATATGGACGACATGATCGTCAAATCCGCGGAGGAAATCGACCATGCCGCTCATCTCCAGAAAGTGTTTGACACGGCGAGGAAATGTCGCATGAGGTTCAACCCCGACAAGTACACCTTCGGTGTTCGCGCAGGGAAATTCCTCGGGTTCTACCTCACGGAGAGGGGCATCGAGGCGAACCCTGAAAAATGTAGGGCGTTCTCCGAAATCCCCACACCGAACTCGAAGAAGTCGATCCAGTCGCTTAACGGAATGCTGACGTCTCTCTCCTGTTTCGTAGCTAAATCCGCGCAGTACGCACTCCCCTTCTTCAAGCTTCTCCGGCAGAAGGCGACATTTGAATGGAGTGAGGAATGCGAACAAGCCCTCCTCCATCTAAAGCAAGTCTTGTCTCAACCCCCGGTCTTATCCCGACCAGATACCGGGGAAACACTTTTCTTGTACCTGGCCGTCAGCGGCGAAGCAGCGAGCGCTGTCCTTATACGGGAGACCTCCGACGGGCAGAAACCGATTTATTTCACGAGCAGAGCTCTGCAGGGCCCCGAGCTCAGATACCAACAGATCGAAAAAGTCGCCTTGGCCCTCATATCCGCGGCCAGAAGATTACGTCACTACTTCTTGGCCCACACAATCGTGGTAAGGACAGACCAGCCTATCCGACAGCTCCTCTGCCGGCCAGATATGGCGGGGAGAATGCTCTGGTGGTCTCTTGAGCTATCCGAGTTCGACCTTCAATACGAAGGAAGAAAAGCCCTTAAAGCCCAAGTACTGGCCGACTTCGTAGCGGAAATGACCATCCCAGAATCCTCTACCAATGGCTCCCAGAAATGGACGATTTACGTCGACGGGGCCTCCAGTGCAAAAGGCAGCGGTGCGGGCATTATCCTCGAGAACGAACAGGGCATCTTGATAGAGGTCTCCCTCGAACTGTCCTTCAAGACATCGAATAACCAAGCAGAATACGAAGCCTTCCTCGCGGGACTTCGACTTGCGGAAGACCTTGGAGCAAAGGAAGTCAAAATCTTCACAGACTCCCAGCTCGTGGCATCGCAGGTTCGGGGAGAATTCCAGGCTAAAAACGATAGTCTCATCGAGTACCTAACCCTGGTGCAAGAAAATTTGAAGAAATTTGTCTCCGCGGAAGTGGCTCACATCCCGCGCGAGCACAACACTCGAGCAGACGTGCTCTCCAAGCTTGCGAGCACTAAGAAAAAAGGAGGGAACAAATCGGTCATCCAGGAGATACTAACCCAACCGAGCATAAACAAAACCGCACCGGCCACAGAGGTCAACGCAGTCGGGGACGCAAATTGTTGGATGACCCCTGTTTATGAATACTTGGTGACGGGCAAATTACCCGACGACCCTAAAGAAGCTGGGGTAGTCAAGAGGCGGGCATGTGCTTATATCGTCGTCGAAGGCAAGCTATACCGTCGAGGATTCTCCATTCCCTTACTCCAGTGTGTCGAATAAGGCAAAGTGTCGGGGATCCTCCAGGAAATCCACGAAGGGATCAACGCCCAGCACCTCGGCGGAAGATCCCTTGCCCGAAAAGCACTCCGGGCAGGATATTATTGGCCCACTATGCAGCATGATGCAAAGGAACACGTTAAGAAGTGTGACCGCTGCCAGAGACACGGGGACATGCACCTCGCTCCTCCAAACGAGCTTAAGTCATTATCGTCCCCGTGGCCATTTGCGTGGTGGGGAATGGATATCCTCGGACCTTTCGTCATGGGGTCATACCAAAACAAGTACCTCATCGTCGGGGTGGATTACTTCACGAAGTGGATTGAGGCCGAGGCGCTGGCCAAAATCACTGCTTTCAACATACTCCGTTTCTACAAGAGAAACATCCTCGCCCGATTCGGGGTGCCCCAAGCCATTGTCACGGACAACGGGACACAGTTCACCGACAGGAACTTCCAAGACTTCGTCGCCAAACTGGGCACAAAGCAGCACTTCACGTCGGTCGAACACCCTCAAACCAACGGGCAGGCCGAAGCAGCGAACAGAGTGATACTCAGGGGACTCAAGCGACGACTCGGCGAGGCCAAACAACGGTGGGTCGAGGAGTTGCACAGCGTCCTCTGGGCGTATCGAACAACCCCACACTCAACGACCGGGGAGACCCCGTTTCGCCTAACATACGGAACCGAAGCGGTTATCCCCGTCGAGATCAGGGAACCCTCGAGGAGAACAGAAGCTCCCCTCGATGATGGAACGAACGACGAAGCATTGCGAGAGGAACTCGACCTTGTCGAAGAGATAAGGACCGGCGCTTCCCTCCGAGAAGCCTCTTTAAAACAAAAAATAACTTTGCGTTATAACGACAAAGTCATCAAACGAGACTTCCAAGTAGGCAGTCTTGTCCTACGGAGGAATCAAAAAGATTCGCGCGAAGGAAAGCTGACCGCGAACTGGGAGGGCCCGTACCGCGTCACCGCTAAGACGGGGACGGGTGCCTATTACCTCGAGAACCTACACGGGGAACAACTTGCTCGACCATGGAATACTGAGAAGCTCAAGCAATACTACAGTTAAACACTGCCCGGGACATTACAACGTCGTGAACACGGGGGCGTGCAACGGTACATACGCGACACCTCTATATAATACACGACGGCCAAAAACCACGAAGTGTGTGCGTGAGACTTTTTGGCCCGGTGAGGAGACCTCAACCGAGCTCCTTCGTCGACGTACCAAATAGGCAGAACACCCAGCTCGCGATGGGAAGTTCACGCCGCGAAGCTAAGACATCGACCGCTTTCTTAGCCTCGTCGAAGGTCGGAGTACAACCCCTGACCGCTCGGATAAGCTCTCTTCGCAGTCGAGCATCATCAAAGTCGAGCAAAAGCCCAAGGCGCCAGTGGTATCAACTACTTAGACAAAAATAAGTAATGCATAAAATATCACACACAAGCAAAATTGATAAAGAGGCACAACGAAGTATGAAAATCGGGCAAAGCCCATTGTACGAATGTTACACATATAACCCCACAAAGCGGGCAAAAATAACCATTGTACGAAAAGTACATCAAATAAGCCCACAAGCCGGGCAAAAACAAAATGGCACGCAGGCCAAGCAAACTATGTCCCTACTCTGCGGCAGTCTCGGTGGCGTCCGACCCACCTCCCTCGTTGGCGTCCCCTCCTTGCCCGGGCGACACTATCCGGCCGTCGACCACCTCGAAGTCAACGTCCGCCCCATCGGTCACCAGGCCGGGATTCAGGATCTGGAGTTGCGCCACTGCGTTTCGGAACCCTATGCCCGCAGTCTCAAGAGCGTCATCCTCGGCCAGACGAATATCCTTCTCAAGTTTCCTGAGTTGGGCCACCAACGCTGCTCGAGTGGTTAGGAGCCTATCTTCTTCGGTTTTGCCTTCAGCTGGCCGCACAGCAGCCTCCAACTCGGCGACCCTCTCCTTGAGTCGCTTCTCCTCTGCCTCCAATTCGGCGATGCGGGCAACGTGGCCTCTCTCCGTTTCCTCGACTTCCTTCAGCTTTTTCTCAGCCCGCTGCTGCTGCTCGCTTTGTTCTTTGTTCAGGTCCCTACACTCCTTCAACTCATTGCGCAATTCGAGCATCTCAGCATCCAATTTCTCGAGCTTTTCTTGCAGTCGAGAAAACTCAGCAGTAGGGCGAGTCTCGTCGTTCAGGACAATGGCGGTCGAGCAAAGCCGCGTGACCGCAGACAAAGCCTCAAAGATCATCTTCCTCCTCGCCTCCGCGGCAGCTCCCAGCACAGCTTGGACTTCAGAGGGAGGGACACAGGGATAGATGACTTCGGAGAAGAAGCGAGGCTTTTGATGACATGGTGGGAGTTTAAACCTTGAAGGAGGTGGGGGACTGTCTTTATGGCCTAGGTCGACGATCTCCACGCTCGAAACCCGTTGTCGCTTTGGCGTCCCTTGAGTACCCGGAGACTGGCTCCCAGCAGGAGGTGTCCGCCTCTCTGAAATCTCGGACACAGTGGCAGTAGGCTGAGACTGACTGGAACCTTCGGGCATGGCGGCCGAGGAACCACCCTCAGGCATGGCCCCGGAAGGAGCGACATCTTAACCTTTCGAGCGAGACGCCTCCACCCGAAGCTGCTCTTCCCTAGCCCTCTTCGCCTTCATTTTCTTGAATCTTTCCTTGGCTCCGACCATTTTTCCTGCAAAAAGAAAGCAAATGTTAGTAAGGCAAGGAATGAAAAGAATACAGATGCGAGGAAAACTTAGATCGTGCATGTTTTCACCACCTAACAACTCGATGGCCTCTTCATCGGAGAAGGTCTCGAGCAGAACGCGGGTATTGATCAGACGGCGTTGTTTCTTCACCTACCCGTCTGCTTCCAGTATAGGCTGGCCGTCCAGCGTTTCGTGCTGAGCCTCGTTGAAGCTCGCGACGAACGCGACGATCTTATCGTAAGCTTCCCGCTCATAGACATCCAGCTGGTTATGCTTCACCTTATATTTGTCGACCCCCTTTTTGAAGTGTTCCTCCGTCCAGTATAGGGGGAACCTCGGCTCTAGAACCTCCTCGGAGACACCGTCGACCTCGCGAGTGACTTTCCGGTACAACGAGTATACGACCCCGACGGTGACCGGCTTCACGAAATAATAACGGAACTTGAAGTCCCGGATGGAATCTAAGTATGTATGAAACAGAGCTTTGCTCTGCTTGAAGGACACCCATCTATGTCGTCCACCGGCCGACGACCTCTGTAGGTGGAATGTCCGGAAAAAGAGGGATGTCGTCGGGACGATTTCTAAATACTTACAGACAAGCTCGAAGGCCCGGATAAAAGCCAAGGAGTTCGGATGAATTTGCGAGGGGGCCAGCTGCAACCAGGAGAAGATTCCCTCTTGTAAGTCCGTGAAGGGCAACCTCCACCCCGCCTTGTCGAACATAAATTCATATAACGGGATGCGCATTCCCCGGTAAGGCGAGCATATCCGGTGATGCTCCTCTGGACGAAAAACTTTCCAAGATTTGTCGGACCCGATGAGTCTGTGCTCGACGGTGCAGAACGCGTCGTCCACGTCTTTGTAGACGAAGATAGACGACATCTCCAGGGCTTCTTTACAGACCCACTCTTCGAACGGGCGCTCCCGTGCGAAAGCCATGTGGGCCATGGGGGATTCGGGTTAATCGTCGTCTTCTTCGAATGATCCTACGGCCACCTTCGTAGACAAATCGTCCATTTACCTGAAAAGCAGAAGGAAACGGTGAATTCGATGGGTCGTATCAAATTCACCCCTCCACCGCTGTTCAAGCGAACGGGCGAGGAAGGGGCAAGGCTTTCTCGGTTCCCCGACATAGCCGGCCGAGGGTCGACATGTTCGCCGGGGAACTAGTCGTATCCCCGGAAGATTCTGCCCCCGTGTTCGCGCGACGCAAATGAAAAGAGGCTATTGAGGACCCCGAGACATTCAACGGGTTCCCGACGTGTTCATCCCTAGTCCCCGAAATATTCAACGAGAGCGGGTGAAGTTCTTAGCACCCCCTTTCTCAACAACTAAAGATTCCCGCCGTATTCGCCAGGAATCCTCTCATTTCTCGTGAGAACATCATCAGTTCATCAAGGAAATGCCATATACTAGATGAAATTAAAGAGAAATGTAAGAAAAAGATCAATCTCGAAGCAAGTACCTTGTGAGTAGCGGTTTAGGGTTCCGGCACGGAATTTCCGGCGGCTTTACGGCGGCGAGCGGAGAGACTAGGTTTCCGGCGCGGAGTGTCCGGCGGTTGACGGCTGCGAACGGCAACTAGAGAGGGTAGAGAGAGAAGGAGAGGGATTCTTGAGAGAGAAAGGCAAAAGTGGAAAATGAACGAGGGGAGCGGCTTTTATAAGCGATTCTCACGGAACTCAAGGGGCATAGGGCACTCGAGTGCGCTACCCTAGCCAGCCGCCCTAGCCTCCCTAGGTAATAATGGCAGGCGACACGTGGCACGCATGCAACCGCGCGTCTTCCCACACGTGTCGTTCCAGTTTTCCCCAACGCTTTTACTCTGAGACCCCTCATCTCCCCGGCGTGCCGACCAAACGCGACTGAATGATGCCCGACTTATGTGCGACCGCGTGGACGTCGACCACGAGAATGGCCTCCTCAGTTCCCCTCTTGGCGTATCCCCGACGTGCCAGTAAGCCTTAAGTCATTACTCTGACACCTCAGAGCAACGACTTGGGGGGCTCCTATTCTGGACTGGGCCGAGGCTGCCCAACAGTCGAGCAGGCCCAATCCATACTGCCTGGAGAGGCCCAATAAGGTCCTTCTGCGGACACGTGACTGCCACACGCACACAACAGTTTAGTCGGGCACTGAGTCATCGTCGGGCACCTGGTAGAAAGAGAGGAGGGCATCACACCCTACTGAGATGTGCCTCCTTGACAGACCAGCTTCTCCCCGCGAGTATGCTACGCAACACTCCTCGACGGACATGATTCCTCCCCGCGAGGCCATGCCCATTCTACGAAGGCTCCTCCCTGCGAGGAGTACCCAACGGTCCACCCCGCGTGGACACGTTCCAAGTAACCTCCCACTTCCGAAAGATTCGGTCTGCCCTACTTCCGGAAATCTAGGAGCAGTTACTCTAGGGAGAAGACCACGTGCTGGTCTTCACTACTACACGTAAGCCCTAGCAGTTACCTGGAGTAGGCCTAGTTGATCCAGCCCATTGCAGGTAACCGTTGGCCCCGCGCTGGGGGCTCTCTATAAATACCCTCTCATTTGAGAGGGTCAGGTTAGACACTTTTCTTCCCACCATTCTCACTTCTTGTATTTGCTGATATTCTGTGCACTCTCTCACTTGAGCGTCGGAGTACCTTGCAGGTACACCCCCCCCCCCGGTCGTCTCTCACCACCACCGGAGTTGCAGTTCCAGACGTCGTTGGTCACCATCACTGTCTGATCCAGGTACGATCAGTGCCAATCAAATTAACTCCATCAGGCCTTGGTACAAGCTCCCATACTTCATTCCTCTTGAATTGCTCCAGCTCTTCATGCATTGCATTTATCCAAAACTCATCAGTCAATGCTTCCTTGACATTCTTTGGCTCAATTTTGGAGACAAAATATGAATTTGCTATAACTTCTCTTGACCTAGTCCTCACTCCAGAATTTAGATCACCTATAATAAGCTCCTTTGGGTGGTCCTTCTGCACTCTGATAGAGGGATCTTTATGAGGTTGCTCAGTTTCAGGCTCAGCAGCAACAACATTAGGAGTTGGACTTCTGTCTTCAGCTTCTGGTGCAACTTCACCAACTGATGTTCCAACATCATCTAGGACATCATCATTTTCCTGCTTATCATTGTCATCAATCACCACATTTATGGACTCCATCATCACCTTGGTTCTAGAGTTGAAAACCCTATATGCTCTGCTGTTGGTAGAGTATCCCAAAAATATTCCTTCATCACTTTTGGAATCCAATTTTCTTCTCTGTTCTCTATCAGCCAGAATATAACATCTACTTCCAAAAACATGAAAGTATTTAACATTAGGTTTTCTTCCCTTCCATAGTTCATACAGAGTGGATGAAGTGCCTCTTCTCAGAGTACCCTGTTGTGAATGTAGCATGCAGTATTCATGGCTTCAGCCCAGAAATGATAGGGAAGTTTCTTGGCATGGATCATAGCTCTAGCAGACTCTTGGATAGTTGTGTTCTTCCTCTCAACTACTCCATTTTGCTGAGGAGTAATAGTAGATGAAAACTCATGACTTATACCTTCAGCAGAGCAAAATTCTTCAAACTTGCTATTCTCAAACTCTCTTCCATGGTCACTCCTTATCCTGATAACATTACTCTCTTTTTCTCTTTGAAGTCTTTGACAAAGATCTTTAAAAACATCAAACACCTCTGATTTGTCTTTGATGAAGCTCACCCAGGTGTACCTTGAATAGTCATCCACAACTACGTACGCATATTTCTTTCCACCCAGACTTTCAACCTGCATAGGTCCCATCAAGTCCATATGAAGTAGTTCCAAGACCTTGGAGGTGGTGTCATGTTAAAGCTTCGGATGAGACATCTTTGTCTGCTTCCCTTTTTGACAGTCTCCACACACTTTTCCTTCCTCAATATTAAGTTTGGGAATTCCTCTGACTGCTTCTGAGGAGATGATTCTCTTCATTCCCTTTAGGTGAAGATGTCCCAACTTCTGATGCTAGATTTTGACATCATCTTCTTTAGCAAAAACACAAATGGAAGAATTTGAGTCTTGTGGCACCCAAAGATAACAATTGTCCTTAGACCTGACTCCCTTCATAATGACTTCTCCTTTATCATCTTTGACAATGCATTCAGACTTTGTAAAGTCTACTTTGAATCCTTGATCACAAAGTTGACTAATGCTAATCAAATTTGCTGTCAGTCCTTTAATAAGAAGAGCATCCTCCAGTCTAAGAGCACCAACACAGTTCAGTTTACCAATCCCCTTGATCTCTCCTTTGACCTTATCACCAAATGTAACATGGCCTGAAGAATGAAGCTTCACATCTACCAACAGATTCTTAACTCCAGTCATGTGCCTTGAACACCCACTGTCAAAGTACCAATCTTCTTTGGTGGAAACCCTTAAAGAAGTGTGAGCTATCAAGCTGGTAACCTTAACTTTAGGGACCCGTTGCTTCTTAGGCTTGGTAACCTGCCTTCCTTTATGACAGTTCTGTCTGGGAACAACCTGATGAGCCTTCTGTGGATATCCAGGTAGCTTATAACAATAAGCCTTAATGTGTCCAAAACATCCACAATGGTGGCTTCTCTAGTGTCTGTATTTCTTCTTAGATGGAGTTCTGTCATGATGTTTTAACATCACTGGTTTGGAGGTGATAACATCATTAGAACCTGCATCATTGGTGAATCCCAAGCCACATTTGTCTGCAGCCATCTTCCCAATACTAAGAATGTTGTCTAAAGCATCAGTACCATTGTTCAACATTCTGATAGTTTTGGTCATAGAGTCCAGTTTATAGTTAAGCATACTGACTTCAGCTTCAAGTTCAGTCTTTTCAGCTTTTAACTGTACTATGGTTTTCTTCAGCTCTTCTCCTTCAAGACACACTTGTTCACTTCTTATGAAAATATCTTTATAAGTGACAGCAAGTTCATCATAAGTAACCTCATCATCACAAGAATCATCATCTGACTCATAAACCCCAACCATAGCTCTAACAAGTTTAGCTGAATTTTCTTCAGATTCACTCTCACTGTCAGACCAAGAAGCTGATAACCCTTTATGCTTCTTTAAAAAAGTAGGACATTCCTTCTTGACATGTCCATACCCTTCACACTCATAGCATTGTATCCCTTTGTCATTACTAGACTTTTCTTCATCTTTAGACTTTTTCCCTTGTTCTCCTTATCTGTTGATGTCAGAAGTAATGTTCTTGACATTGGGAATATAAATCCTATTTATCCTCTTCATAACTTTGTTGAACTATTTTCCCAGCAAAGCAATAGCCTGAGACAGCTCCTCCTGAGAATCATCCTCTTTCCCTTTCTTGGCTTCTTCAGAACTGGAAACCAAAGCTATACTCTTGGACTTCTTTTTAGGTTCCTCTTCAGTTAACCCTAGCTCAAAGGTTTGAAGAGATCCAATAAGCTCATCAACCCTCATTTTGCTGATGTTTTGAGCTTCTTCAATTGCAGTCACCTTCATCTTATACCTCTTGGGAAGGGATCTAAGGATTTTCCTCACCAGCTTTTCTTCAGTCATCTTCTCTCCCAGAGCACTAGAGGCATTAGACAGCTCAAGAATACTCATATGAAAGTCATGAATAGTTTCATCTTCCTTCATCTTTAGACTTTCAAACTTTGATGTCAGAAGTTGAAATCTTGACATCTTAACCTTTGAAGTTCCTTCATGAGTAGTCTTTAAGATGTCTCAAGCTTCCTTAGCAACTTCACAGGTATTAATCAACCTGAATATGTTCTTATCAACTCCATTGAAAATAAAATTTAAAGCTTTGGAATTACCAAGGGCAAGCTCATCTTCTTCCTTGGTCCATTCTTCTTCAGGTTTCAGTTTTGAGTTGCCTTCTTTTTCTTTCCCAGCATCATCTTTCTCAACAACAACAGGTGCTTTACATTCTTTTATGATAGCCTTCCAAGCCCTGCTGTTCAAGGATTTCAAAAAGGTAATCATCCTTGGCTTCCAATAATCATAATTAGAGCCATCCAGAATAGGGGGTCTATTCACAAATCCACCAACTTCCTTGTCCATCTTACCAGAAAGTATCAGCCCTAGATCTCACCCAGATGCAGAGCAGGATGCCTGCTCTGATACCAATTGAAATTCTGGTACCAGATATGTGATGTCACAACAACACACTATGCAATGGATAAAGTAAAACAACAGAAGAGAACACAAAGAATTGTTCACCCAGTTCAGTTAAGCAACTTACTCTGGGGGCTACCAAGCCAGGGATGAATTTCAGTATCAGTAGAATTAATTTACAGACTCAACAACCCAGTTGACATCTCCTAAACTTAATCTCTACTTAATGAACCTTCTACCTAAGAGACCACTTAGGTATGAGAACACTACTCAATCCCTAAATCACTTCAGTGATATAATTCAAAGATCACACACTTTGAAAAACACAACTTGATTCAGCTTCACATCTTTGATCAAGAACAACTCAAAACAACAACACCAATTCACACTAGAATGGTTTACAACACATACACGAAGAAACAAACGACTCTCAGTCTTTAGCTCTCTTTCTTCGTTACTTTCTTCAAAGGATTGATGTGCTTTATATAGTTATTTAATTTGGTCTTGGACCTGCTGCAATATCTGACCTGATTTATTATTTAAAACTGAATCTTCAAAACAGATTTTCTCTCTCAAAATCTTCTTAAATCTTCAGCCTTTAAACACTCCTACAAATCTGCATCAAATCTGTTTGCAACAGAAAATATCTCCTCCAAGATATTCGCATCCAATAACTCTAACAGCTCTCCCAAATTCCAACTAATACGCTTAACCCTAAAAATATCTCAAACCTGATGTTTTAATGATCTGCATATCTGATGTCATGACATCACGTGTGACATCAAACTTCAAAACTTCAACAACTTAAACACTTAACAATATCCAATGTTAAGACTCAATGTTAAGACATCACCCATGTGACATCAACATTGAACAACTTTGTTTTACCAAAATTCTAGCCAATCCAAGAACTAACAGGAAAGATAACATGGTGGGAGTTAGAAACACCCTCCATATAGAATTCGGTTGCGCTGCTGCTTTTGGGGAAACACCAGGGAACAGATTTCTGAACCACGTCGGACCAAACTTTCGATCCATAAAGGGTGCCATACTTGGGACGAAAGGCGTGGCTTCCACAAACATGTTGAGATACTTCATGAAGAGAGTTTTATTTGGAGTTTCTTGAGTGGTCATTAGGGCAAGTCGAACGCCTTCTATGGGACATTCTTCGTTTAAACGTTGCATTGTTGCAGATGCAGGATAACCCAACTAGTGTTCGAATGTGGCATTAAGCCAATGTTGCAACAATCGCTTAGGCCCTGAAATGTTAAAGGCCTTGGTGGTCTCATGGAGGAGTTTCAGTCGCAAGGCTGATAACCCAATGGAGTGATAGAGGGAGGCTAACAAGAGCTTACCCAAAGATACCTGTTAACCCTCATGAATTTGGATTGCCAGGTTGATGTAGCTTTTGGCTATTTGCAGATAGCCAGTGCAGAAGAGATAGTACGATAGCCACAGAGTCAGAAAGGCAATGTGTTATTCGTCTGACACTTCGGTGGAACCTTTATCATGATGATCTTTGATATAGTTTTGAAAACCAGCACGCTCGAAGTCGAAGGTGTTGGTCGTGTCCAGAGTCGGGTCGAAAGTTTCACCCAAAGGTGAGAGGCCAGTAATGGCCGCCACGTCGAAAAGCGTCGGCATCAACATACCACAGGGAAAGTGGAATGTGTTGTTCGACCCTTCCCAGAAATACATCGACGCTAGCAGTAGATAAGGGTTAACCCTATGAGCATTCCTAGAGAGTTGGATGGCGTCGAACATGCCAACTGTCTTCCATTGCTCCTGACGTTTGCCCTGGACCTTGTTGAGCCAAGAGATGTAGCCCTTGTTGCCAGGTGTAGACATCGACCGGAAAACCCTGGCCTTAGGCCCCATGAACTTGAGGTCGAGGGTGCCACCTTTCTCAAAGCAGGTGGTATGGTGGGAGCGTAACAAGGAAAAAATGATTGGAGTTCTTGATGATTCAGTTTCTTATCAGGATATGGCTAATGGAAAGCATGCAGTTTGTCGGCCACCGCAAAAGGGAATGATCATCTAGCGTTGCCAGGTTGCTACCACCGCATCGTCGACAAATGTCGGTTGAGGAAGGGGTCTGAGGGATTCACTTTCAGAAATAACGTAGGCAATGGGGTTGTTTCCAGTGGTGTGAGTAGCGAAAGCGGTGAATGTTGCAGAAGAAGCCATTGAAATGAGAACTAAGATTAAGAAAACTTTGGGAGCAAAAAAGTTTTGGAAGAAGAGGAAATTGCGAGAAAATGTGGAAAAGAAAGCCAAACGTGAGTGAGGAGTATTTATAGACAAATGACATGTAACTGAAAGGTCAAGAAAAACGAATTGTTCCGATTCTGTAGTTAGTGGGAGTGGTTTAAAGCCCCTAACTTAGGATGAGACTAGGTATAATTGAAATTCTGGCCTATGCAGACAACAGATGTCCTAACACATGTCAAGACATTGTGCTACATAATTATTTAAACTCAGAGGCGGAACAGCAGACTGATACCTTGAATATCAGAAGTGCACAATCACAGATGTCACGACATCTGATCCAACATGTCAGTCAAGAACAATAACAAAATTGTAAATTGCAGAATGTTAAATAAGACAGTATGTGTTAACCCAGTTCGGTGCAATTCACCTACATCTGGGGGATGCCAATCCATGATGAAGACTTCACTATCCGTAGAACTATTACAAAGCTAAACTCCTTTGTTTACAACTTTATATCTAACATCTACCCAATGAACATTTTTATCAAGGCTAAACTCAAATGTTTACAACCCTGATATGAGATACCCCACTCACATCCTAATCACAACATGTAGGGGTGTTCGCGGTGCGGTTTGGTTCGGTTTTGAGCATAAAAATCATCCTAACCGCGAGATAAAAATGCATGCGGTTCGGTTTGGTTCGGTTGATTTTTAAAAATTCATCCAAACCAAACCAATGCGGTTAGAATCGGTTCGGTGGTTGCGGTTTATAGATTTCTTGATTATGGAATTATAAAACTAAGAAACTAATCATATAATTTCCTATCAATTAAATTGAGGCAACAAAACCAAACAATATAGTGTACTTGATATTTCCTATCAATTAAATTGAGGCAACAAAATCATATAATTTCCTATCATATATTTTGAATACACTGCCAGGAACACTATTGAATAATATTGAGGCAACAAAAACAATATTGAATACACTGCCAGGAACACTGCTAATACAAATGCACACACAGGAACACTGCTAAGATTGAACTGAGCATTCCTAAAAACAATACTAAGATTGAACTGAGCAGAAAAAACAATTGAACTGCAACCTGAAAACAATACTAAAAACAAACAGTCTGCAACCTGAAATAATTATCCATACAATATTTATATTGAACACCACACACATAATTCTACATATCATGTTAAGATTGAACTACTAAAAACAATATTAAAAACAAACAATACTAAAAACAAATTTATACTAAAAACAATTGAACTGCACACATAATTCTACATATCATATTACAAATTTATATTAAAAACAAACTGTTAAGATTGAACACCACACATAATTATCCATACAATATTTATACTAAAAACAATTGAACTGCTAAGATTGAACTGAGCATTCCTAAAAACAATACTAAAAACAAACAGTCTACAACTTGAAATAATTATCCATACAATATTTATATTGAACACCACACACATAATTCTACATATCATGTTCTGCAACTCCATCTCCATCTACATTCCCAAAATCGTGTCATAATTGCTCTTGTTCATGTTCATGTTCTGCAACTCCATCTACATATCATAATTGAGAAAATTGTGTCAGATTAATTGATTTATGAATAAAAAGATTTAAAAACTTGAAAAATTGAACATACCATTTGACGTGGAGTTTCTAAGCACATCTACTAATCGGATTCAATATCAGAAAACCCCTCATTCGATTGTGGGATCGGAGCTAATTCTAAGCATGTATCAAATATAACAAAAGTTAAACATAAAAAATATAACAAAAGTTAGACATAACAAATATGAATAAAATAGAATCAATTATATACATATATACCTTCTTCGAGCTTCTCTAAATCTTCCAAATGCTCCTCGATATCAACTTGCAAAGGTGAAGATCTTAACCAATTTTGTGCACAAATTAAAGCTTCAACAGTGTGTGGTGTAAGAGAGCTCCTATAACAGCTAAGAACTCTACCCCCTGTGCTAAAAGCAGACTCTGAAGCAACAGTTGATATTGGCATAGCCAATATATCTCTAGCTATTAGACCAAGAGTAGGGTATTTGGTAGAATTCACCTTCCACCAATTTAATATGTCAAAATCAGGACTTTTCTTTTCCCTAGGCTCTGTGAGATACAAATCAACTTCATTTTTACTCAAATTTGGATCTTGATCCATCTCCTTCTCAAATCTATCATCCAGTTCTGATCCTTCTTGTGCAAATTCTAATCCTTCTACTTCTTGTGCAACACTTTCTACTTGGCCTTTCTGACTATACCTTTCAAATATTCTAGCTAAAGTTTCCTTTACCTTATCACACAAAGAATCAACAATTTCCTTCTCATAATATTGATGCAATCCCCAGCTAACAAATTGGAACTTACGACGAGGATCAAAAATTACAGCAATAAAGACCAACATATTCATCTTTGAGACGTCCCCCCAATACTTACTATATTTACCTCTCATATTGATAGCCATCTTTGCAAGTATTGGGTCATCTTTGTGACATCCCATCCAATTATTGAATGCATCCAATATCTTACAATGTTCCAAGAAATATGTTGAAGATGTTACATAAGTTGAACCTGAAACCTTCTTAGTGATTTCAAAAAACAACTTCAGAAATTTCACAAAACACTTAGCATTTTCTCAATCATCATTATTTGGGACACCACCTTCCAACACTGCATACTTAACACACTTCTCACCTAATCTCTTAAATGCCTACATTCTATTTTTCAAGTAAGAGATAGCAAGATCATTTGAACTAGCATTATCAACCGTGATGGTGAAAATCTTATCTATCATCCAACCTTCTATGCACTTCTCAATCTTTTTTCCAATTACCTCCCCCCTATGAGACGTGATTGGACAAAAATTAAGAATTCTTTTATGCATCTTCCAATTTTCATCAATGAAATGTGCAGTAAGAACCATATAATTAATATTTTGCACAGATGTCCATGTATCAGTTGTTAGGGAGACACTTTGATTTGTTTTAGTTAACATGTTTATGTTTCTCACTAGTGTAAAGGTTCAAACAGTCCATAGCAATTTCAATTCTCCCCGGAAGCACGAGTATAGGTTGTGTAACACTCATAAAATAACGAAATCCTTCATTTTCAACAAATGAAAAAGGCAACTCATCCACAATTAACATTCTAGCTAAAGCTTGTCTACACAAATCACCATCAAAATGGATAGCAACAACCCCACTACTACTAGTTCCTTTACTATCTTGAACGCTAAGAACAGTTTGGGTAGGATCAAGATTTTTGGGAAATTTTTTACATTGTACTCTTAGATGATTTGATAAATTGGAGGTTCCATTTCTATGTGAATCAACAGCATAAGATGTATGCTTACACCACTTACACACAGCCCTACCACCTACTTTGTCAAAATGCTCCCAAACCCAAGATTTAGGCCTACAGGGTTTTTTTTTACCTGGCTCATCAGCGTTAGAAACACCCTTTGTCTTTGTAGATGCTTCCCCGTCTTTCCTTTTCTTGTTGTTTTGAACATTGGCACATTGATCTTTGTCACCTTGATCAACATTTTGAGGTGGTGGTTCTGTTGTAGGCATTAATGATGGACTATTTTCAGCCTGCAAATGAGGAACAAACTTTTTAGCAAAAAATAACATAAAGAAAACAGTAACATATAGCAACTTCTACTTTACTTTTATTGATTGCATAAGTAGAAATCCTATTTTTTGTCAATTCAAATGTTGCTTCATTATTGTGATTTCATTTGATTTTATTCAAATTATTCCTCCATTTAGTATGAAATAGAATAACTGTTCTAAGCTAAAAGCTAAAATATTGACAAATTAATACTGCGCCAAATGTAGAAAACATGCTAAATATACCAATCTACACATCAAGGCCAATCACGGTAATCACTAAGTTCCAAATATTTCACAGTATGGCAAGAAATCAAGGGGAAATGAAAGCTAATCAAGGATTTGAAATATTTCCAAAAGCAGCCGAAACATGTCGGTTTGAAAGTGGAAACAATATTACCACACGTATCTTGAAATTGAAAACAGAAAAGCCAAGTTTCTATAACATGCTCCAAACATATCGAACCGAAACGACAAGAATCACAATTCATAAACTTGTTTCCAAAACCAATTTCCCCAAAAGTTAAAGCCCGTTCTGGATGAAGCTTATATAAAAGGGACCAATTTCACAAGAAGGGGGGAGCAAACAAAAGAAAACACCAAATTCAAAGAGAGCTCCATCGAACCAATACTTACACCCAAAAAAAATCAGCAATCACACACAGAGAAAATTTTCACACCAGTAACATACACCAGATATGCATAACTGATACAGACTTGTATAATGTGGATCTCAAAATTGGAAAGAACATTACAAAAACCTCTACTGATACATATCCAGTACCTAATTTTCGTTCATCGATATGGTTCGATTTGTATGAGAGCCAACAGCAGAACTCACTTCTTCCATATCTAAAAAAAATTCCATAAACGAAATTAGATAACCCACAAGAACTTGCAAAAACGAAATTGCAGAAATTGAAATTAGATAACCCACAACAATTGAAATTGCAGAAACGATAAAAACTTCACCTTTGTTGATTGACATTTGAGAGAGTGAGGGTCTGAAACAGCGAGAGTGAGAGAGGAGACGACGAGTGAGAGAGACGATGAGACGGTGAGACGGTGAGACGGTGAGACGGCAAGGCGAGGGATTGAAAGGGTGAGACAGCGAGAGAGAGAGGGAGAGAGTGAAACTTGAAGACGGCGAGAGAGAGAGAGAGTGAAACTTGAAGACGACGAGAGAGAGAGAGAGTGAAAGGGTGTCTGAAATGAAACCCTAGATTCATCCAAATGAAATTAATATGGAAATTTAATATTAGAAATTAGGAATTTAGGTTAATATGCGGTTCGGTTCGGATCGGTTCGGTTGTGTGGAACAAAAACCGCAAACCGAACCGAACCGCGCGGTTCATTAAAAATATCATCCAAAATCATCCAAACCAAATGCGGTTTTTTACGGTTTTCAGTTTGGATTGATTCGTATTACGGTTTTGCTTTTGGATTGGTTCGGATACGATCACCCCTAACAACATGTGATACCCCTGTCTTCTGCCAATTCAGATCCTGTTGCGGTTTCTTGACCTCCATGTTATCTTGGACTTGCTTCAAAGTTTCGTCCAAGAACAATACAATAACCATTACCTACTATTTTCTGGTTGTATCTCTGTACCTATGCCTTCCACCCTGCATCCCATATTACAGAGTGTAGACTTACAACTCCTAAGAGAGCCAACGCCTCTCAAACCCTAAACTCTTATTCAACACAAGAGAACTAGGTTACAAAGTTATAAGTGATACAAATTTACAGTCGTATTTTTACCCTAGGTCTAAGTATCTTTATATAGTCTTCTGTTGTCTTGAGCTTTTAATCTTTTCTCCTTTATCCACTCTGCAAATTCGCACCAAATCTTTGACAGATTTGTTTTATAATTAAACCTGCTATATTAGTAAGATGTTAGAACATCTTCTTTGACATCTTTAATATTGAGCAGATTTCTTCATCTTTATCATATTCATATTTTACCAAAATTTCGTCAAACCACAAGAGCTTTCAATAATGATATTTCTTGGAAATCGTGGCGCAGAAAGATGCCATCATTACGTCAGACATCGTGTGACACGTGTTTGATTCGACGGAAGGAAAAAACAATTGAGTTGCTGGGTCGAAACCAAGGTGCAGTCGAAATCTCGCAGAAAATCAAAACGTCAAGTTTCTCAGTCGACATAGTGCTCAGTCGAAACTGGCCTTTTGGGGGGCAACTTGTTGGTTGGACGATTTCGACTGAGAGGAGTTAACGAAAGAGCTAACATATAGGTTGACTTCAGAAGGGAAAGATGGTAAGAAAGCCAAAGCGCAGGTCGACATCCATAGAAGAGGCGTTGGAGGTCGACCCAAAGGCCATGCTGTCGAAGGGTTTCGACAAAGGGCCAACGAAACCAAACTGGGAAGTCTTTGAGTGGGAAGAAATTTGAAAAGTTGAGAACGTGGGGAAGTTACAAAGATGGTGGGGTAACACGTGTCACAACCAGGGCCAACATTGAGAGAAAACACAATTATTTTCTTTTCCTATTTAAAGCAATGTCCATTGCCATTTTTAGGGGTTGCATTTGTGACATTGCATAAGGGATACACTCTAAGTACCAAGCGCTAAGAGAAAAGAGTTTACTCCCACAAGATGTATGATAGCGTCCACGTTTCTTTTTAAAGTAATTTACATTACCAAAGTTCAAGATATCTTGCCAGTTAATTATTTGCTTGTTTATTTAATTCGTATACACTTTTTCTGTAAGTTTTTTCCAACGTACTCTGAATCAGAACCATCCTACCAATATCACACATACTCTAATCAATTTGTTCTGGGATTTTGTGGCAGATCCCGCAAGTAAACATGCGATAGAAGGCCAGCAGTTGTTCGCACAAAAATCGCGTGCGAACAGTACGGTGAGGTAATATCGCTTCAACCCTATTTCTTATTACATATGTAAGTGTTTCTTTTACCTGTTTATTACTTATGGATATGTGATGAACTATGTGCATGATGTTTGTGATATGTGTATACTTCCAAAAATATCAAATGTGATTGTTTTGTGTTGCATTTTACAAGTTTATAATAATTATAAATAAATGTTATCACATTTCATCTTATTTCAAACCAAGTCATGTTTGCATTCTTTTTTGTTGCATGAGTCAAGCAAACAAACCATTAAACATAATCATATGCATGTGCACCTCATCAACTTGTTGTTCGTGAGTCACCACAAGTCTCTCAAAGTCACTATAGACTCACTTGAGTCAAGATTCCTTTCATTTTCAAGTCTTAAGGTCAACACAATCTGGCACGGGTCGACCTATGCGAATTAATTTTTACATTTGTCTGAAATGTTCCAGTACAGGCCGACACATGTTATTTCAGGTCGGCTAATGATGAATATTTTTTAATTTCTTGTGTGTTCGCTTCAGTATGTGCCAAACTATAGATTGGACAGGCCGACATATACGCTCTGAGTTCGACTCATAAGTTCCCTTTGGGACATTTCTCTTCATTTCTATCCTTGTTCTTGCATGCTCAACAACACCCATCTTCCCCAATCCACTCAAATACATCAAATTCACAAAAATTTGTGTTTGATTTCAATCTAACATCATAAATCCCTCATTGGTCCTCAAATCTTTGTCTTATCTTTCAAAATCTATCACTTTTCCCGTTTTTCTCAAAACCCCCAAAACTCATCCCATATCATTAAAAAATTTGAAATTCTCTCTTGTCTTGTGTTTTTTGTTGTATATTTGTGTTGATTTGCTGTTATTGCTTATGTTGGAGTGTATGGGTACTCTTGAGTCTCTCATTCTCTCATATTTGTTGTTCAAGCATTTTCACAAACACCTTGTGTGCACATTGTATCTCACCAATCTAATGACCTCCAAGTCCAAGAGTGTATCTAAAGGGAAAGGCAAAGCTTCCTCATCCACTCGTGCCCCTGAGAATCCATTTTCATTGGTTTCAAAGAAATATAAGAAGGATTTTGAGCTTAAGCACATGACTCGCCTAGTCGTCAATCAATACATGTGGAAGAAGAAAACTATTGAAGGTTTGGCTCTTCCTAGAGTTATGAATCGTGTTGAGCATCAAAACATTGATTACTTCATGTAGTTAGCTCAAGACTACAATGAGGTTTGGCTCTTTCATATTTTATTATTATTGTATTTAATAACTATAATAATAATAATAATAATAATAATAATAATAACTATTATTATTATATTATATGATGTTCCATATTTCACTTAAGTGCATCGTACCTTACAATGTTCCATAATTCTCTCAAGTACACCATACCCTATAGCGTTCCTTATTTATTATATCTCTAATCAATCTGTCCTTATGCGTGTGATCCTGTAGGTTCTCGTGACATTGACAATTATATTAAATTATATATTTAATGTAATAAACAGTGAGCAGTATCTAACAACACATCACTGCTATCGGGGCAGATCAAGGGCAAACCATGTCAGGACTCCATCAACCAGGGGCAGATCACCTATAGTTTTTGTTGACTGAGAGAAAATCCCTCTAAAACTCAGTCAATGTGAGTTAAGTCGCTTCAACGCTCCTACCGGGACAAGCCAACTCAAGAGAACGTTGAGGATAACCACTCAATGAGTCGGTTGATCAAGGACAAATCCATTCATGATTCAAAATTCTGGGGTAAGCCTTCTAAGGCCATATTATGGTATAGTTGTTTCGAAACTTCCTTTCAAGGTAAAAATTCTTCAAAGACCCAATAGACAGGGGCAAGATAAGTAACAGATTGAGGCAAGACGAGCTATAGAGGGGCAAGTTCTCTCCATGCTTTTAAGCTGCTTGAACAAACTTTACCGTACGTCAGCAACCATTGAGTTTAAGACTAGTGTCGGGGAATTATACTATCACCTCATCTAATAACCTTTGCCTTTTGACAAGCAGCCTTAATGCAAAAGAAACCTTCCATCCATTACCCACACAAGGGTATTTTTGGAAGCCTTTGAGTCATTTCATAAATCATTCTCATGCATTAATCATGTCGCTTTGCTCTAGTGTTAAGCCATGCATATCATCTAATTCATCGAGCATATGCCCATAGCATAAAAAAACAAAAGTCAAAACCATTTCTCTTCTGGTAGACTATTTGAAAGTCAGTTCCAGTCTGAAAGCCATTTTTAAAGCCAGTTCCCGTCTGGTAGCATTTTCTTAAAACTAATTCCCGTATGGTGGCTGATTGTAAAACCAGTTCCCATTTGGTAGCCTAATTTTAAATTCAGTTCCTGTGTGAGAAAAATATACAAGAAGGGGGTTGAATTATGTTATTCGTTTTCGATATTTTGCTTCTGAACAGGGTTTAGATTCTAAACCACTGTTCAAAATCTGATAATTAACTGCAGCGAAATAATAACAGAAGCAAAAAAATAATAATAAAACACACAGAGATTTATATTGGTTCCTCCAAAACTGAGAGTAATCCAATTCCCTTTCAGCCTAAGATATTTTCCACTATAGTCAAATCATGATTACAATTTCTTATGCCCTCAGCACAAGACTTTAATGCTCAGACCTTCTACCCGAGACTTCCTGCTTAGACCCTCAGCCCAAGACTTCCTGCTTGAACCCCTCAGGTTGAAGACTTCCTTGCTCAAGCCCCTCAGGCTCAAGACTTTTGCTCATACCCTCAGTCCAAAAATTCCATGCTTAGATTCACAAATCCAAGACTTCTGCTCAAATTCCACGTATTCAAGACTCCTGCTCACACCCTTCAGATACAAGACTTTCCTGCTAAGATTCCAGGAGTCCAAGACTTCTGCTCAGACCTACAATCCAATACTTTCTTGCTCAATCAACAACTGATTAAGACTTCAATGCTCTAGCACATACCAGGAGACTTACTTGGCTCAAGCTTCACAACAAAAGACTTTGATGCTCGAGCACATAGCAAGAGACTTTATCTAAACTACTAAACAACTTGTGTAATAGAATAGAGAACAAGGTGTAATTGATACATAATCAGAGGTACATGGCAATAACCATAACAAACATCACAACACTTAAGATTTTTAATATATTTAATTTTTAAGAAATATTTAGGCTTTGTATAATTTACAACATATAACAGAAATTCCGCATACTCGATTGTGTTGCTATTGTTGATCTTGTTAATCATCCATTTTGATAGAAGCGAGGAATGCTTCTATCTTTCTTGGCTCTTCTTTTTTTTTCTCTTTGTTCCTTGTTGAAATTCCATGTTGAATCTTCAGCTACTTATATAGCAGATTCAGAGGACTAGCCGTTGGAAGACATAACTTGTACAAGTGTCTTTGTTATTCCATAATATAAGAGACGTTGAAGATAGATACGCCAAAAGATCTAGATCCATGGTGTAACTTGTTTAACCATTGCGTCTTTCTTGTGATCTTGTACTATAGATTCGTTTATAGTAGATATCCGTAAAGCATGTCAACTCTTATTGAACCTTGTGAACACAGACTCTAGCTGACAGCAGATTTGATAATGTAGCTTGCTTTCTACAATACAGATAACTTTAGCTTTATCGTTGGTTCTGAATGATCACCAGAAGTTGATACATTTAATACGCTTAGAGACAATATATTGCTCTTCTGCGATGACAGCACTTCTCCCACATCGATTTCATACCCTTAAACTGCATTTTTCACCTCTATTAACACAAATTAAGCCACTATAACCTATATCTAACACACATACATCATTCACAACGACCACAACACAACAAATCATAAAAAATCATCACCTTTAACCTCTAAATCCTAGGTTTTTCCCCAAAACCCCAAAATCCCTAATAATTTCTAACTCTATATCATACACATTGAAAGGTAATACTCCCCATATCTTAGAATATTGTCTCCTTCGACATCTCTTGAAGTTTCACCGGAATTTTTCTATGCCCTAGCCTCCTTCTCACTTGTTCTTCAGAGCACATTTGCCTCTTCCTAAAAAATAATATGAATAATGAGTTCCTTTCACTATTCTCTCTTAAAATACCCCTAAATGTGCTCTTCCCATTATACCCTCACTTATCCATCCCTAATGACCAACATACCCTCAATACTCCCACTTATATTATTTTAAATAATAAATAATAATTTGAATAATACTATATGATTATTCTTACTATTAATATTATTAAAATAACTTCACCACAATGCATCGTGCCACATATCGTCAAAATCACCTTATATCCTCAAATAAGCAACAACTAATCATAATCAAATTTGGGGTGTTACAACTCTCCCCCACTTAAAGAAATTTCGCCCTAAAAAATTACCCGAAGAAAACAGAGTCGGATACGACTCCCCCATCGGATCTTCATGCCCCCCATGTCCAACACACGAGCCATCAACAAATCCTCCAAGGACTTGATACTCCTCCCTATCTGACCATCCGTCTGCGGATGCTAAGCATAACTCATCCTCAACTCAGTGCCCAACGCATCTTGCAAATTCTTCCAAAACCTCGACGTAATTCGCGGATCTCCATCCCAAGTAACTCCGTAGTTTCCTCAATGTACATCTCAGCTAATTCCTGCATAGAATTATTAATCTTCATTGGTAAGAATGAGTTGACTTCGTCAATCTCTCCAAGATCATCCAAATCGAGTCATTCCCCTTCGCGGCCTTCGGTAAACCCGACACAAAATCCATGGAAATACTATTCCATTTCCATTCTAGAATATTCAACATCTGCATCAGACCCATAAACTTCTGATGTTTCGTCTTTAGCTTCTGATAAGTCAAACACACATACACAATTCGATAACATCCCTCTTCATGAATACTCTTCTCAATCTTTGGAACATCTGGTATACACACTCTACCTCAGAACCTCAACACGCCATTTTCATCAATTCGAAATTCACCTCCGTTACCTTAGCTAATTAAAATTGACTAATCAACCAACTTCAAGTTAAATCGCTGACATACTTTGATTTCTCCCAGAATCACCATAGTCAGTTCCAACATACTCAACTTCACACTGTCAGGAGTCCCATTACATACTAAACTCACATCTCTAAATTGCTCGATCAATTCCAGTTTTCCTCACCTTAAGCATCGACATATGCAGTAACTTCCTACTCAACACATCAGCTATTACTTTTGCTTTACCAGGGTGTTAACTTAAATCAAAATCATAGTCTTTCATCAACTCCAACCACCTTCTATGCCTCACATTTAACTATTTTGATTCAACAAGTACTTCAAGCTTTCATGATCACTGAACACTTCAAACAATAAGCCAAAAAGATAATGTCTCCAAATTTTCATCACAAACCCCGAGATTGCCAATTCCAAGTCATGCGTAGGATAATTCCTCTCGTGAACTCTTAATTGACTGGAAGCGTAAGCAACAACCCGACCATCCTATATCAACGCTCCACCAAGACTCATCTTAGACGCATCACATTACACCACAAAAGACTCACTCGGATTAGGACAAATCAATATCAGAGCGGTTGTCAATTTTCTTCTTCCGGCCTACAAAACTCCCTTCACATGCAACATCCCACACATACGCTTGGCCCCTTTCGAGTCAACTAAGTCAACGGTAATGTTGACTTAGAAAAACCTTCAATAAACTTGTGATAACAACTTGCTAATCCCATAACGCTTCTTATTTCAGTAGCAGACTTCAGAGTCTCCCACTACAACACAACATCAATCTTAGAAAAATCAATAGCTATTCCACCATTAGAAATCACCTGATCAAGGAACTTACTGTCTACAACCAAAACTCATATTTTGACAGTTTCGCATACAACTTCTTCTCCCTCAATACCTACAACACAACTCGCAATTGTTCTGCGTGTTCTTCTTCTGACTTAGAATATATCAGAATATCGTCAATGAACACCACCACAAACTTATCCAAATATTTATGGAAAATTCTATTCATATATTTCATGAACACACCAGGTGCATTGGATACACCAAACAACATCACAGTGTACTCATGGTGACCGTACCTCGTCCTGATAACTGTCTTCGGAATGTCTTTAATTTCTTACTTCATCACCAACTTGGCTATCTCCTTTATTCTTGATAGTCACCTTGTTTACGTCCCAACAACATCATTAACAAATCACTACAATTGGACCTTATAATCAACATCATGTTTATCATCAATTAGCACGTCGTAACATAGAGACCTCACTAAATAACCATCATACTCCTCATGTAACATATACCATAAGTTACAGCAACATCCCAGCCTTACGAAACATAGATATGCATAATTCCACTTAATTTCATCAATGAAAACACGTTTTTCGCTCCAGGAAGTCGCGTTAAGCAAGCTTTCATCCGCGCTACGCGCGCTTCTTGTTGCCTCGACCGGCTAAATTTTCTTCAAACCGCGCTAAGCGCGCCACATCGCGCTAAACGCCCTCTGTAATTTCAGCAGAAAAACTCTGATATCTCATGGGAACACATCCAAAAGTCACACACCTTAGATAAATCACCAACCACTGCATTTCCTTATGCCTTCAAAGAAACCCACGTCGTAAACACTTTTGCACCATCTTTCACAAACTTATCCACTTGCTTAACGGAACAAACAACTCTTCACCTTTGCCGAACTTAAATTCATGCTCTGGAGACAAGTCGTGGATATCTTCAGGAAAACATCAGGAATTACACACCACTGGCATATCACTAGTCGTCGCATTGCTCTCTATGCCCCGAGAAGCAAACATCAACAATACCTGATCATTCTCCCTCAAGACATTCCAACTTGACCGATAGACAAGAAACTCGAACTCTCTTCATCTTCAAATATAATAATCTGTATCGACTCATCAAAACCATCTGTAAGCACTCATCTCAAGTCCAATCGATTTTTACCGCACATACCATCTAAGCTGGCAAGACACGTCTATCCCATCCAACATGATTCCGTCTACTATCAACAAGAGATTAAGGGTGATCAGTTCCTCAATTTGTCAATAGATAGCCGACAATCACGATGGGGGCATAAACCATACCTCCCAAACTCCAATAGCGTTCCTTGTGTTAGACGGTGTGGCTAGTGATCGAGAGGGGGGGTGAATAGATCACCTCCTTGAAACTCAAGGATTTAAAAAAGTTTATCAGAGTCTTTCAAGTTAGCGGAAAAATTATGATCCCGAATCGACTTCCGTCTATTCTGAACCAGCTACTAGAAAACCGGACACACGAGTTTATGCTGGATTTATTAGGATGACAAAGATATATTAATACCAGATATGAATCGACTCAAATGCACTTATCATACAAAGGTTGTTTCCAATGAACAAAAACACAGAAAACAATTTTGTCAAACACTTGGCGTGTATGCATTCAACGATTAACAATAATGGTGATTTTGACAAAGATTTTCGTACCACTATTGTATCTTGAAACTTTAATACGCAACACACCAAACGAATCACAAAATTGTTGAAAGCGTAAAGAGATAAAGATAGAATACGATACGTAGAGATTTGGTAAGGAAGTTCCCCACTTCCGTCCTCGCGTGTGGGTACGTCTCCCTCTCAATTTCAAAATGAAATTGAGACCTGTTATATCAATAATGCTGAATTCATTCTTTACAAGGTTACAATACAAATCCAGAAATCTAAACCCCAAGATCTTCCTATTGTATGAACCTTCACTTGATCTGAGCTTGATCAAGAATTTTCCTGCAAGAAATACAGACAATTCACCGGTTCCACGACCTGTTTGCGAAATCTCCAGATTTCCAAACCCTACGCTGCGGCTGAATCTGTTCTGCAATCGTGACTAACAAACCCTCAAGAACACACCCGTTCTTGAAGGACAAACCAGATGGTTTTTCCTCGAAACCCCCTTTGTATCTTCAACTCAGCTAGATCAAAGATCGTACCACTGAACGTTATCTCAAAGATCCCTTAATCCGAAGAACAAAAATGATTATGTGTTGATGTTCTTGAATTAACGAGATTGAGAAGATGATGAAGACAAAGTCTCTTTCAGGTTTCTAACACTGCTCTTAAAAAATGATGCACACCAAACTTGTCTTTTGCTTTGATTGCACTTTTTCACTCTAACCAGAATTCTACCGCCAAACTGAACTGTCATGACACTTATATATGAAAACAGAAACGGTTAAAAGCAACAAACAGCTCTATGTATCGATACAAGAGTCGTATGCGTCGATACATAGTGAGTATAACACATGCATGAGTCGACACATGGTTGTATGCATCGATGCATACTGTACCTGTTAATTTTCAGAATGTAAAATAAATCATGCATCGATACATGATGCGTATGCGTCGATACATACCCTAGTTACAAAGGATCATGTATCGATACAAGTGTCGTATGAATCGATACATACTGAAGCAAAACGGTTTTTTTGTGAGTTTATCAAAGGTATGTGTCGATACAAGACACGTATGAATCGATGCATACATAGGGAAAATCGTTTTTATGATTACAATGATGATATGAATCAATTTGCATTGTCTTTTAAATCATAGTAGGTATGAAATCATATGTATGTACAAACTAATCATGCATACAAATCTTATATCATGCATATCACACAATTTACAATCATACAAAAACTTAAAGGCTTGCTCACACCTTGCATCTTGTGCACTAAACTACCTAATGCACAAATCCTTAGTTGACATAAGCCTTATCTCCGCATTCCCACTGGAATCGAGAATAACACCGTCCTAATAACATTTGCACTCTTGCAATCCAATACACACTGAGCCAACATTCCACAACCAAAACATCCCAGAGAAGCAATAACTTCTCCCCCACTTGTTTCAAACCAACACCTGGAGGCAAACGGTTAGAAAACAAGCAAGTACCGACAGTGTTTCACACACATGTCGCATACTAAGAAACAAACATCATTAGACAACCTGGCGGGATAGACCGACCTGCTCTGATACCACTAATGTAACACCCTTCTAACCCAACATAATATACGCGATAAGTATACTTAAATGAATCAGAGTACATCATAAAAAGGTGTCACATTTCTTCATAAAACATCAATTAAAACATCCTGCTCCGTAACACGAGTTTTCAAAACATTTTAAAAATAATAATTTCTTTAGTAATATCCACAACTAAATTCAAACTTTGCAGCGGAATCATAAATTCAAATATCTTCTTATATTTCATCAAAACATCGAGACCTTTGGGTCATTGTCAACAATCATCATCAAGTAAAATCGGCATATGGTAACTCATAAGAATCATTCTAATAGAACAACATAATATTCACTTAAGTGTTTCCCTACCTGATGTTACATCTACCAGAGCAAGACACCATACAACTCTACGAAAATAAGCTAAACAACTCCAAGCTAGAACTTCACGCACCGAGAAGCTACTCCTGAATATCTGCACGTTACCCACGTAGAGGCAACATTCAAACAGGCAGGGTGAGTAATCACAATTCAATATAAATAATATAAAGAGAAGACATTAATGGTTCAACATTCATCTTAATCAAACATCCTAGCAACTCACCCAAAACATCATATAAATCACCAAGTCATCAACATCACAAACATGCAATCATGTAATGTCACCAAGAATGAAATGCAACGTCATAAAATGCATATGGTACCAAATCGTCAAAATAATGGACACTAGGCCTTCAACCCTCCACAAGGGAGCACGTCACAAAATACGTCAAAACTTTAATCCACACAATGAGATTAAAGCCACCATCATCATAATTTATGCCATGAATGCAAAGATGCAACACATCATCATCAAAATCGTCATTCACATCAGCATTCATGTAATTATTCAACATACTCATCATACAACATCTATACATCAGTCATATATTCTATCAACCTATAATCGTCATCACATAGCAATCATAAACATCATATTATAACATTCACTACTTCATTTCAACACCAAATCATCCTAATTCATTTGATTGTCATGTTCGTCACATAGCATGTATAAACATCAAAACATGCACATCATCTATTTATTCCATTATAGCATCATTATAGTAACATCATTCACATAACGCATACCCTCACAAGCAATCAACGCATAATCATCATATAAGTTCTAACATATAATTAACATCATAAAACAACAACACCCTATCGTTATACTCTAGATCAATATAAACATCATATAATCTTCAACACATAGCAACATCTTTACAACAACAATACCCCACAACATTCGACTACATCCCAAACAACCACTATTACATTTACCGGTTAATTCACACCACATCATACCATAACCACTCAACAACACCCTCACGCAACATTATAAGCAACAACTATCACAATTGCATGGTAGACCACAACAACTTAATAACAATATCATACAACCTCATAATTCACAATCACAACACATATTCATGCGACCGATGTCCATATTTCACAGTTCGACACATTAGAACATACAAGAAAACACACATGGCTCGTCGAATAGTTGGAAATCTATCATTGAAAACAATTTTAACATAAAGTACATAAAGTCAGCTTTCCAACGATTCGAACGACGACCCAAACGGACTTACGAATCAAAAGTTATAAATTTTCGAAGTTTTTAAAATAAGCTGCCCGAGGGGACTGCGCTAAGCGCACTAAACGTGGCTAAGCGCCCTCTGCGAACTAGTCAAAAATCTTTGCGATGACAACACTTCTCCCACATCGATTTCATACCCTTAAACTGCATTTTTCACCTCTATTAACACAAATTAAGTCACTATAACCTATATCTAACACACATACATCATTCACAACGACCACAACACAACAAATCATAAAAAATCATCACCTTTAACCTCTAAATCCTAGGTTTTTCCCCAAAACCCCAAAATCCCCAATAACATCTAACTCTATATCATACACATTGAAAGGTAATACTCCCCATACCTTAGAATATTTTCTCCTTCGACCTCTCTTGAAGTTTTGCCGAAATTCTTCTATGCCCTAACCTTCTTCTCACTTGTTCTTCGGAGCACCTTTGCCTCTTCCTAAAAAATAATACGAATAATGAGTTCCTTTCACTATTCTCTCTTAAAATACCCCTAAATGTGCTCTTCCCATTATACCCTCACTTATCCATCCCTAATGACCAACATACCCTCAATACTTCCACTTCTATTATTTTAAATAATAAACAATAATTTGAACAATACTATATGATTATTCTTACTATTAATATTATTAAAATAACTTCACCACAATGCATCGTGCCACATAACCACATATCGTCAAAATCACCTTATATCCTCAAATAAGCAACAACTAATCATAATCAAATTTGGGGTGTTACAAAGGCCAATTCCTCATCGTTAGACATTCCATAGGAATTTTCTTCAACAGGCTTGAGGAAATAGTGATCTCTTTGACGACTTTTCTTCATTTAATTACATTTATTTACTCTAAATAATGCTAATTAAACCTTCAAGACTCAGTCTACTCAAGTTTTTGACTTCTTGAATATATATGACTTTATGGTTTAATATCAGCAGGCAGACTTCTTAGAATTTGCTTGAAAAATGAGATGAAGTGTAACTTAATAAGCTTCAACCTGATTCCCTTCAAATAAGAACACAAGGATTCAAAGATAGTCTCGAGCATTATACATATCAATGATGTTGATATACTTAGAATGAGATAGAGCACCTACCAAAATGTATCTAACTCCACGAAGATTTCCATAAAGCTTCTTCTGAGCTGGTGTGAGAGATTTTCAATCTTTGATCATCTTACACCATCAACTTCTATAGTAATACCTTTCTCAAGTGTATTCTATAGACCTTCATCAAAACCCTTTATCAAGACCAATGATTTAAAAATATCTTGCTCTTCCATCATTTAAATTCAGTGGGGTCACCCCTGAATATAGGAGGATTAGCAAAGTGATATTTTTCATATGGTACTTGATTCCTTCTTGAAGGAAAGTCTTTAACATACACATTTTTCTCATTGGATCTCTATCTGCACCACTATTAAGTATTATGCACATACCATGCTCTGATACCAACTGAAGGTGAGAAAAATACATAAGATGAGGGGGGTTGAATTATGTTATTCATTTTCTTTATTTTGCTTCTGAACAAAGTTCATATTTTAAACCACTGTTCAAATTCTAATAATTAATTGCAGCGAAATAATAACAGAAACAAATAAATAACAACAAAATACATAGTGATTTATACTAGTTCCTCCCAAACTGAGAGTAGTCCAGTCCCCTTGCAGCACAAGAGATTTTCCATTATAATCAAATCATGATTAAAATTTCTTATGCCCTCAGCACAAGACTTTACTGCTCAGACCCTCAGCCCGAGACTTCCTGCTTCAACCCTCAGCCTAAGACTTCCTGCTTAAACCCCTCAGGTTCAAGACTTCCTTGCTAAAGCCCCTCAGGCTCAAAACTTCTGCTCATACCCTCAGTCCAAGACTTCCCTGCTTAGATTCCACAAATCCAAGACTTCTACTCATACCCTTCAAGTACAGTACCTTCCTGCTCAGATTCCACGAATCCAAGACTTCTGCTCAGACCTTCAATCCAAGACTTTCTTGCTCAATCAACAACTGATTAAAACTTCAATACTATAGAACATAGCAGGAGACTTATCTGGCTCAAGCTTCACAGCAAGAGACTTTAATGCTCAAGCACATAACAAGTGACTTTATCTAAAATACTAAACAACTTGTTTAGTATAATAGAGAACAAGGTGTACTTGATACATAATCATAGGTACATGGCAATAACCATAACAAAGATAATAACACTTAAGATTTATAAGATATTAAATGTTTAAGAAATATTAAGGCTTTGTACAATTTACAACATATAACAAAAATTCTGCATACTCGATTGTGTTGCTATTGTTGATCTTGTTATTCTTCTATTCTGATAGAAGCGAGGAACACTTCTATCTTTCTTGACTTTTTTTCCTCCTTGCTCCTTGTTGAAAATCCATGTTGAATCTTCAACTACTTATATAGCAGTTTCAGAGGACTAGCCTTTGGAAGACATAACTTGTACAAGTGTCTTTGTTACTCCATAGTACAAGAGACATTAAAGATAGATACACCAAAAGATCTTGATGCATTGTGTAGTTTGTTTAACCATTGCGTCTTTCTTGTGATCTTGTACTATAGATCCGCTGAGAGTAGATATTTGTAAAGCATATCAACTCTCCTTGAGCCTTGTGGACACAAACTCTAACTGACAGCATATTTGACAATGTAGCTTGTTTTTTGTAGTAGGGATAACTTTAGCTTTATCGTTGGTTCTGAATGATCACCAGAAGCTGATACATTCAATAAGCTTAGAGATAATATATTGCTCTTCTCATGCTGAGGCCTTCAACTTTAGAGTCTACGCAAACATATATTATCAGTCTTCATTTAAAGAACGTTCTTCCAATTCTGAGCCACCAGAAGCCAATAACTTATCTTCTCTCAAGTGCGTCCTTATATCAGATTTCAAATATATTCTTCTCACTACTACAGAAAACCCATTTAACAACGGTTGGGAAAGATGTATCATCATGCGGGCGCATGAGTTGTTATGGAGAGTGTTGTTGTAAAATGATACTTACTATGACGACCCATTAACCGTTGTAATAACCTGGAAACAGTGCGCCCTATCACAACAGGTTTTCAAACAAACGGTTATGATAAATATAATGGCCCTTGGTTCGATTCCCATCCGCGCCATTTTGATATTTATTTTTTTCTGGACAACGCGCGAGATATTATAACAGTTATGATGTATAACCGTTGTTATATATTCTGCTGGATTAACAAATATCATTATGCTTTTCAATATAATCCCATTTTTAACCTATTTATTGTTCATCATATCACAGTAGAAAATACAACCCACATATGTGATAAAGTTTTCATTCAAGTTCATATATTCAAGGTTATGTGATGAGTTTACCACATATGTAAATATTTTTAATAAGAACTGTGTGCCATGTCGAAGACAATAAAATGCAAGTTTCATATAAAATTTCATAAGTGCAAGTTTCATATTTAATACATCTATATTAAACTCCGGAATATTGAAGACAACAGAGACAATTTTAAGTTTTAACTATCAAATCTAAATGTCATAGTTGACATAAAATTACTCCAACCAAACGGTGCTTCGTCATCGTCATTTGAATCGACCGTAGCTGTCCTCCTTCTCTTTCTTCTTGATCTCCTTCTTCTCTTTCTGGATCGTATTCCTTGTAAGTCGACCGCCTGTTGGCTATGTACAGGTTGTTCGGGCCAGACAATTGGTTGGACCTCTGTAGCCTCTGCGACCTGGACAACTTCTTGGACATCTACGACATCTACGACCTGGACAACTTCTTGGACATCTACAACATCTTTAACCACACGCGCAATTTGTTGGACTTCTTGGACAACTTCTTGAACATCTACAGTTTGTTGGACCTGGACTGCATTGTTGGAACTCATTTTGATTAGTTCTCTTCAATGATGCTGCTTGTGTGATGGTAAGAAGAGGAATAACGTATTTATAATGATTTCTCTGATTCTTCATCTTCTCTCTACATTGAAAATCTAATCGTTTTAGTTAAAAGTCATTATTGTTTCTTGAATTCAAAAACCATTGCTAATTCTTCATCTTCCTCGTTCATTTTTTATTATATTATTATTTAAGATGGGGCATTGGAAATCAAAACATTAAATAAACTAATATAGACCCTAATGCTATTTACATAAGAAGTGGTAATGTGTGTTTAAGGAATAATGGGCTCTAAGATGCCACACCACGATGTTCCTATAAATTTTTGTTATGTATAAAACATTACTAAAATAACCTATCACAAAACATTAAATAATGATGATATAAAAACATTCATTGATGATGCGTGTACATGGTTACGATGACAAAATTTAGATTAGAAGTTTTAGTACACAAACATCAAACTGGACCAAATTGCGAATAAATTAAGTTTGAAGTAGAAGAAAATAGAACTAACATGCTTATTTCCCGGACTGCTACTTAAAAAAGGCGCACGGTCTGCTTTGATGTCATTGTTCCATTCAATCCCTGAATAGCTTCCTCAACATTCTTTCTGTTACAGAAATAACTTGAAGGCATTAAAACATAGCGTATATGGCAAGCGAGGCATAAATAACACACTACTGATGATATTGGCAATACAACAAGTGTTACCTAACACCAACTTGAACATCATGCCTACCAGATTTCTTGCAAAACTTTGCAGAACCCTGTTCTATATACATGTAACTTCCACAAGAGAAATCAAAATTCTATCTATGATAACCAACAAATGTCATATCATAGCCAATGAAATCAGATTACCATGGTATGTATTACGAACTAGTAACTTATACCAAAGTATATCCCAACAGACAATCATAACCTAAAGCATATGAAACATGTACTCTCATACTGACTTGAGCATATACAACATAAACAAAGAAAAAAAGAATGAAGATGTTGAAGAGTACCGTACTTCGAAGTTGAGGAATCAAATGAAGGAAGAGGGTGAACATTTGAGCACATACAACATAAACCAAGATAAAAGGAATGAAGATGTTGAATGGTACCGTATTGAGAAAGATGAAGATTTGAGCTCCAAATGAATGGATACGAAGAAAGTAAAGATTACGCCACCACTGTCGTCTCTGGCTCGCTTGTTCGCCTAGGTCGTCTTATGAAAGAAATACAGATTAAGTTTTGTTTTTAATTTATCAGTAAACCATTAAATCTCGGTTGTGTAACTCAACCATAGTGGAAATGTAAGTCCTCTAACAACGGTTGACTTTCTTCACCGTTATAAAATCATTTACAATTAATTTTTTAAATAATTGACTTAAGTGACACAAGAGTATAACAACCCTTGTTTAAACTAACCATTGTAAAATCATTTACAATTTATTTTTTAAATAATGGACTTAAGTGACACAAGCGTATAACAACGGTTGTTTAAACTAACCGTTGTAAAATAATTTACATTTTATTTTTTAGACAAATGACTTAAGTGACACGCGCTTAATGTACTCTAAAAAATGGAAAAAATGAAGTTTCTGAGAATCGAAGCTTGTCACACATCATTTATTACTACGATTTTTATAGACAACCGTCATTAAATCACTGTTTATAAATCCAGCTACTCACTAGGTGCGAAAATTTAATATATTACAGCGGTGTATATTTCTTCCGTTGTAAACCCGACGTTGTTGTTTGCACGTTTTGTAGTAGTGTCTTTAAGCTTTAGAACTTGCACACTTAGAGCACACATTAGATAACACCATTGTTCTTTCAATACTTTGTTATCATCAAAACCCAAAGGATACATGTCATGAACAAATCTTGTTCTAACAAGTTTATCAAAACCAGTTCTCGTTTGGTAGTTCATTTTAAAGTCAGTTCTCGTCTGACAATAAATCAAAAAACCTGTTCTCATCTGGTAGACTATCTGAAAGTCAGTTTTCGTCTGACAAACAAAAACAACAAAACACTAGTTCACGTCTGGTAGTCTATCCATTCAAGTCCATTTCTCGTCTGGTAATTCGTTTTCAAAATCCAGTTTGCTTCTGGTGCCCTTAAACCATAATCTGGTTTTTCGCAAGCATCTTCATAGTCCGACTTTGTTGGCACCTACAAAATATTGGAATATTGATGTTTGTCCATTGAGGTCCATTTTCTTTTATCTCTCGATGTATTTCTGGATGAGTATTGCGTTATGATGAATTTTCAAAAACTTATCTGATGTATTATCAAGTTATTTGGTTTGTTCTATGAGAAGCCACCACCCGCCATTTTGTTACGTGAGAATTCATAACTTGTTTTTGGATCTGTGAGTTATCAGATACCATTTGAGTCATTTTGTGAGAAGTCAGAGCCTGCAATTTTGTTACGTGAAAATCCGTAACTTTTCATTCTTGTTATTTGAGAATCCATAACATACTATCTTGTTGATAATTGTTCATTTTACAATCAAGTAACACATTATAAATTGACATGTGTATCTAAAAACATTTTATATTGTATCAAATTGAATATCACTCAATAATGATGCACACCACTAACTTTTTATTTCACAGGTCATTATCAGGACAATATCAATTTTATTTTAACCAACAATTACCTTTAATTGAGAGATGAACTTTTTATTTTCAAATGTTAAATTTTTTGTCTTCAAATTCCTTTTTCATTTCAAATTTGCACATATATCTAAATATATTTTATACTGTATTAAATAAATTTATACACGCGGATGCAAAAATATCTTATTAGTTTTATCTAAAAAGTAATAGTAAAAATGAAATTGAAAAAAAAATATGAAAGTTCCTGTTCATTTCTTTATTGTTAGAAAATACTGAAAAAAGATGTGAGTCCCACAAAAATCATATATCTCTTCTCAACTTCTCTGCATTCCAAATAAGACTTCGCTCTTCAGGGTCTCTCTCATCACAACTTCTTTTATAACAAACACACCCTTAATTGTTTATTTAATTATTATAGAACAATTAATACTAATCCATACTAATCATCACTTAAAGTATCAAAAACAAAAAAATCATCATTTAAAAGTTAATTAATTTATAACGGTGTAGATAGCAACTATCACCAAATTTTGCCCCTTTCAAAACCTAAAACTATATAAAAAGCCCAAAAGAAAAAAAAAATTAAAATTACTTAATAATAAACGTATTTTTATTTTTCTCAAGAATCTAAGAGGACATTTACCAAGCTGTCAATCCTTCTACTCCTGTCTGTCTCCTTCTCAATCTCGATCAGTAAAAAAAGACTAAAATCCCTCTTTCAGTTTCAATTTCAACTCTCCCCCAAAACCCTGCGGAATTAACCTCTTTCCTTCTCCATAAACCCCTTTTCATCTCCATTGGTATGTATATCTATACCTATATCTATATCTATATCTATATCTCACATGTTGTTCTTTATTGTTTAAATTGTAAACCGCATTAATTTTTTTTTTGCCTGCAATTTAATTTTCTTTATCTGGGTTGTGAAAAAGATTCAATTTTGATGCTTCCCTATGGATTGAACTTGTGTTCCGTGTTGATTTTGTGGCACATTGGTTATATTTTATAGTTCTGCTATTTTGTTTTAACAAACAATTATAAATTGAATTTGATTATTGTCTCAATTTCTGTGACCTAGCTTTAATTTTGTTTACTTGAATGCCACTTCTTTTATAGTGTGTACTGGTTTATAACGATTAACGAGTTTCACTGTTTTGTATATTGGCTTAATGATATGTATAATATGTAATTGTATTGGGAGATACTAAGATATGAATGAATTTTTACTCTTGTAGACTGCGATATCAGTAATATTCGGAATTGGAGATTTCTGTGTTCAGATGTCGAATAATAATCAACAATATCCAGGCTTACAGGTACAGTACCTATACCTAGAACTAGAAGTAGAAAATTTTGCTGGTTTATATGTTATTTTGTTGATGTTAATTTTATTTTTCTATTTGTTGTGCTAGCCACTTCGGCCTCCGATGTCCGGTTCAATGGATCCTCAGCGTAATTTCGGTCAACTCATGCCTGTTCAAGTAATGCTTTTATGATTTTAACTAACTGTGATGGTATTGGGTTTAGGTCAAATTATGGGATATTTGAATAAACTGATTTGTTTCTGCAGTTTCGCCCCGGTGTTCCGAATCAACAGCCGCAACAGTTTGTTCCTATGCCTCCTCAACATTACCACCAACAGTATAATGTTGGAATGCCTCCTCAAAATCAACAGCAGCAATTTTCTCAACCAATTCAACAGTTTCCTCCGAGAGTTGGTCAGCAGTTACCAATTCAACCACAAATGATGCAACTGCCAATTGCTCGGCCAAACATGCAAACCTCGTCCGATTCAATGATGCCACAGCCTGATTCTCAAGCTCCGAATGGATACACACCAGGTTTAGGTGGCCCCGGAATGCCACTTTCTTCATCGTTTATGGTAATGTTCGGGCTTGTATTTATAGTTGATAATTTAATTCTCCATCATACAAGTGTTGATTCAAGGTTTTCATTTATGCAGTTTGCACCATCCTCTTATGGTCAAGCGCCACAAACTAATTTTAATTCTACCAACCAATACCAACCTGTTCCCCAAATCCAAGCTCCCGCTGGTTCTTTGTCCCAGAGCATTACTCCTGGTACAACTCCTCAGAGCAACGGCGAGCAACCTACAGCTACAACTGTCATACCTTCAGTATGAGTCTTACTTATTTTTGATTTTACACAAATTCTGTGTATTGCCTCAGCGGAAATTTTATGCAGTCTTAATTTATTTCTTTCAGGCTACAAATGTCCAGCCACACCTTACCAGCGTTGGCTCCTCCGATTGGATCGAGCATACGTCCTCTACTGGAAGAAGGTAATTGATTGAGTTGTCTGCTTGTGATCCTAGGGTACAGACCATGGTTGAAAATAAGTACGGGGTTGGGAGAGTGGGAGTGGCAATAGGTTATCGGCCAGTGTTTCTAATAAGCTATTCCCTTAGCATATATCATTGCCTATTGGGCTTGAAGTTCTATTTTTTAGACTTTTGTGTCTGTCTTCATCCTGCTCGGTAGTCCTTTTTTCACCTATCATGGGCTCCAAGCATACTTTGGGTGTAGACTGCAGCTACTAGTTAGTTTACCCTGATAGTATTATTCTTAATTAAAATGGTTGAAAACTACAAACGAAGATGCTAGTTTTTTGTAGATGTGTTTCATATTTTAGTTTTGGTTTAACATTTGTTTCTTTCATTTGACCTAAACTGGCTATCCAACTTGTTTACATCTATAATGATTCCAACATGTTTAATAAAATTCTATAATAACATCACTCTTGGGACTAATTGCTAGTTGTTTAAATCTCTATCCTTCTTAACTTTTGATTGTCATAAAAAATTAATTCAATGAACATCTATTAACGGGAAGTTACTATTAGTATTTAGTATTTAGACTTATCCCCGGTCTTATGTTACTGTCTATGAAGCATTGACATAGACACCTGACACGACATCGACACTGACACGTTGACATCGGTTATAACTTAATAAAATATAAATTGGACCTAATCACAAGTGTCGATGTCGTAGAACGACATAGACACTGACACACCTTTTTTCAGAGGTATCGGTGCTAGAGAGATTGCTGTCAATTTATAAATATTCTTTATGTTCATGCGGTGAGTTAGGAGAATTTTAAATACTCTGGGTACTGCTCAAACTTTTCTAGTAATAACTGTTTACAAGTCTCAGTTTATAAAATTTCTCTTTATTTTACAGATTTTTCTACAATAAGAGGACTAAATTATCTAGCTGGGAGAAGCCTTTTGAATTGATGTCACCTATTGAGGTGAGTCATACCATTAATTTTACTTCATTTTTTTGTATTGTTAGCTGGTCATGCCTTTTGGATCTTTTACTTTTTGGGTTTCTGGTGGAAGTTGGGACTTTTGTATCTCTTTTGGTTAGCAAGTACAATGTTAGCTGGGTCAACATATTCAAGTTTAATTGTTATTTACTTTCTATTTGTTCATGTGTGGTGAAAATAATCCGGTACATTAGCTCACTCTTCACTGAATGGGTTTTCTCTCAGGCAGGCAACCATCAATCTTGACTTTTACGTCTTATTGTAAGGTCAGTTTTGTGACAATTGCCGGTTGGACTGTCTGATATCAGCTTTGTTTTCCTTGGATGATGCTGTAGTGAATAGTTTTTTATTACATTATTTTAAAATTTAAGTTATAGAGTAAAACTTATTCTCATTAAAATCAGAAACAATAATCAGTTCTATTTCTTGGGGTTTCTTACTTCTTTCTTTGTGTCCCGACTTCTAACTTATGGTAGCTTATTCATGATTCATAGATCCTTGTGTATATTTGTTAAAGTTTGCTTCTGAAAATAAAGTGCTCTCTCTCTGGTTCTACTTCATGTGTGCGCACATATTTTTATTTTTCCTTAATGTGATTTTGACTCTAGATAATTACTGTCTTCTATTTTGAGTAATAGTAATAGTATCACTCCAAACACTTGTTTTTTACGCCTTTAGGACTTTACATCTTCCAATTTTACTTTATTCAAATCTATATATGTGTGACTCCCATAGCTTTAAGATGCTTACAGGTTCATGCTGTGCTACTCTGTTGAGAGGTAGGATATGCTTTGAGTCTTTGCTGCTTGCTGTACCTACTGTTTTATTATAATGTTTGTAAATTCTATCATTGCATCATTGTCTAGATTGTTAATTACTTTAGAGTTTTGTCATGATTTATCAGTTTCCAATATCGTTCTTTGTATTAGAGTTGAACTAGGCAAAATTTTCATCCAAAAGAATGTTTCCAATCTTCCTACTTGTAGAACAAACGGTAGATAAGAAAACCAATGTTGATTTTTGTAGGTACTGCTTGTGCCTTAGAACTTGGGTTTTCTCCTATGGAAGTAATAAGTTGCGTTGCTATCTATTTCTTCTATATGGTTTACTGCTGTTTGATTTTAGGATCTTAAAAAGGTTACTGTAAATGATGTTTGCTAAGAAAATTTGCAGTTGCATTGCATTCATTTATGAACTTTTAATATAAATGTACATTGTAGTTACATTATGAGGATTCAGGATTTCATATCCATCGCCTATGAATCATTTAGTATTCCTGTATATATACAGTATGATCAATTGGGAGGATTGCATGTAACAAGAAGGACTGTCAAGGTTGCTGGTGAAATAGTTTGCTTCACTTGGATTTTCGGTTAAGATTTGGCAAGGAGGAGAAATAACAATATGAAATGTGGAGGCTGACTATAATTGACATTTCTATAATGCGCGGCCTCTAAATTTCTGCATCTTCAGATGACCATTTTGTGTAAATATTCATTCAACTCTTATTTGCTAATGGCCAGAACTCTGAATCATCTGGGACTGGAGTGAAAAATCCATAAATGTCAATAAACAATTTTTTTTTTTTTGCTTAGGGAGAAGTAGGCTAGTTTTCTAAGTGCAAGATATTAGTTGGCTTGTTGGTAATTGATCCTTTACCTCCCCCAATTATTTCCTGGATTTGTTGTTGTTTCTATCACATTATTTCTTTGGAAGGAAATCTCTTTATGATAACTTATTCAATTCTTTTCACTTTGTTAGAGGGTAGATGCATCAACAAACTGGAAGGAGTATACAAGTCCTGACGGAAGAAAGTGTGTCTTGGTTATGTTAACTTGTTTTTTTCTTCTGTTTTTAATGCTTGTTGCTGATTCTTCACTCTAAATTTTATAAAATTCTGTAGGTATTACTACAACAAGGTCACGAAGGAATCAAAGTGGTTAATTCCCGAGGAACTGAAGGTTTCCATCATTGAAAACAACACCGTTTTAAATATTCTGAGTTATTTTATGCCACATGTTTCTGTACTCACATTTCTTTTACGTATTTGTGTTTTGCTTAAAGTTTGCCCGTGAGAAAGTTGAAAAGGAAAAGGTCAATGCAACTCTTCCCGAGCCACTACTGAATCCCTGTTCTCAACCCTCTGCAGTTTCTGTGACTGATGCAATGCCTAGTACGGATAATTCATCTTTGCCTGGCCAAGATGAACCAACAAGTCCTGTTTCAGTTGCTCCAGTCGTCACCACGTCCCCAATTAATCAGCAATCTGAGATGACTTCCGGATCACATGTCTCCCCTTCTGCAGCCGCTATAACTGGAACAAAAGTTGATGAACCTGAGGCACCCATAAATACTATCAATCCACCAGATGTTAGTGTGGGAAGTGATAGAGCATTTGTTTCTGATATTAATACTGCTGCAACGCCAAAGTATTCCCTATTCTGCTAGTTTCATGTTCTTTCTCTGATTTCATTTTTGTCTGGTGGTTACATTATTTTACTTGTTTCTGGTAAAAATGTTGTAGGAATGACGCCAATAACCTTTCAGCTCAAGATACTGTAGTTTCTGCTGATGGAGTTCCAGGAGAAGATAAAGTATGCAACCCTCATCACAGTCTTAATGTCTCTTGGAAAGTTTAGCTTCTAGTAGTTAGCAATATGATTAAATCTTTATTTTTGCAGGTTGGAAAAAATGATTCAATAGCGGAAAATGTTAATGACGTGGCCTCAGAAACAAAGGCAGTTGAGCCAGAATCCTTAGTTTATGTGAATAAGATGGTATGCAAACGAAATATCAATATATCAACTCTCTCTCTCTCTCTCTCTCTCTCTCTCTCTCTCAGACACAGACACACAGAAACACTATTTTTCTTGGGCATTGAGCGTATGCTATATTTTCTTTTCAGGAAGCTAAAGATGCATTCAAAGCACTCTTGGAGTCTGTAAATGTTGGTTCTGACTGGAATTGGGATCGGGTATAGTGATCTCAATTCATTAAAATATTTTATTTGACTTATTTAAAACATCGTACTTTTTGAATGTTTCTCTTGTTTATTTGATTTGCTTGACATTGATGTTCAGGCCATGCGATTAATTATTAATGACAAAAGGTATGGTGCCTTAAAATCTCTGGGAGAAAGGAAGCAAGCTTTCAATGAGGTAATTCTCATGTAACCATGGAGAGGTCTCTTTCTACCATTATTCTTCGCTCTGATTTATTTTATCCCGCGTTTGTGCACTTTACTTTAGCTCTGATTTATCATCCGTCACGAGCAAAGTCTTATTTAGTATCTATCTTCTTTTGTATTTATTGATCAAGTATGTTGGTATCAATGATGGAAATTTTATAAAGATAATTGCTTCTAGTAACCATGTAAGTTCTCTGTTGTGGCCCTAGTCATGTCCAGAGTAAACAATTATGCTCTATAGTGGTGCTATAGCACCAGATAGTGTGGCCTACTGAGGTACTGAGGCTGCCACAGAGTGCCGGTTGCTCCACGCCTCTCACACAAGTGATTATGGCTGTTGCGACTGTTGTAATCAAATAGGGTTAGAAGTCCATCGTTTCTCCTGTTTCCCAGAGTTTTCCAACCTCTTTGCTAACATTTTAATGATATCCTCTCCACTTTTGGCACACAAAACAATGTCAGGTTTAAAACCCTTCTTTCCCAATCGTTCATGCATCGTGTTGTCCTCTGTGCTGTGTTCTCTACAGTACTCAACGAGCAACAATTATGTTAGTGGGATCAATCATCTGTCAATCAAGCTTGTAGATGTGTAATCTCTGTACATTGGGTTTATACTAAAGAAATTCAACCTATGTATGTCTTGTAATATCCTTTTTCTTATTTTACTTCATACGAAATATAATTTTTTTTTAAAAATGTTTAGAATATTTGACCTGTTATGATCTGTTTAAAATCTCCTTCTGGCAACAATAATTTGGCCAATTAAGTTCAGATGAAGTTAAATTTCCTGTACTAGAAACTATTTCTTAACTTTTCTTGGGACTTACTCTTCTTCCTTTGTTCTTGGCCTTTATTTAGGGTAGAATATTTTGATCCTTGAATTGTTGTCCATTTGTTATACCACAATCCTATGTATCTCTTTTTCTTTTTTGGTTACAACTTAATATCTCTTCTGATAAATCTAATTTTTCATTTGCCCTGACTTTTTTAAATGGATAATTTTATTAAAATTGATATTTAATCTAATCATTATTATTAGAATATAGTAATACATTAGGTATAGTTTATTAAGGAGAGGATAGTAAATTGATCGCTATATTATTTTTTATTGTAAATTTGTGATCTTATAAAGTTGCTATCGCCAATTTATATTGGCTAATGTGCTGCATCATTAACTTAATATTTATGACATGATAACACCGTTATTTTTGTATTTTCAGTACTTAAGTCAAAGGAAAAAACAAGAAGTAGAAGAAAAGCGTATGAGGCATAAAAAAGCACGGGAGGATTTTAGAAAAATGTTGGAAGTAGGTTTATCTGCTTTACGATATCTTTATAACCATGCAATATGACACTTCCTTTGATTGTGCATACTTTTGTTGCTAATCTATACAATTATTTTCCAGGAGTCCACTGAGTTGACTTCATCCTCTAGATACAGGTTTCTTTTGTTTTTCATGATATTTGAATTTGATTTTTTTTCTTGACTTAGATTGGCCAAAAATTTCAAACAATATATTTTGGATCTTGCTATTGATATTTCATTTTGGGAAATCAATGCAGCAAAGCAATAGCTATTTTTGAAAATGATGAACGTTTCAAAGCCGTTGAGCGAGAAAGAGATCGCAAGGATATGATCGATAGCTTCTTGGAAGACCTTTCAAACAAGGTACATTATATTGTCCAACCATTTTTAAAGCCTACATACATATTTCTGGTTGTTTGACTACTTCCTATGCACATGAGGGATGTTTTTTAAGGTTGTGTTCAATGCATTAAAATTGCTAATATTATGAAATGCTATTCATGAATATCAACCTGTGGAATTTTCATTAGGAACGGGCTAAGGTACTGGAGGAACGGAAGCGAAATACATTGGAATACAGGAAATATTTGGAATCTTGTGACTTTATTAAGGTAAATGTTTTTTTTATTCATAATGTTTATAAAGGTTCATATGATGCTAAAATTTCTATTGATGCATTCATCACCTTCTCCATAGGCAAATACGCAGTGGCGAAAAGTTCAAGACCGCTTAGAGGCCGATGAAAGATGTTCTCGGCTCGAGAAAATTGATCGTTTGGAAATATTTCAAGTAACTTTCTTTTACCTTCTTCATAATTTAAGTTGACTATTATTGTGATTTAACTTCTGTAGTATTGATGTTTTCCGCTAATCTCCTTGAAATGGGCAATAAATTACAGAACCCTCAACACAATCAATCAATTGTATATATAACACACACACACGCCCACCCACTCACCCACGCACGGACACACGCAGCCAGCCAGCCAGCCAGACTCGCACGCACACACACTCACAAGGTTTTCAATATTTAATTTTGGAAATTGCATAATTGAAGAAACAATGGAAACTAATTATATAACAGCAAATTAGATGATATTTTCCCTAAATTGGTGATGCTTACCCACAAATCTAATTTATGTTTTACCTTTCAGGATTATTTGCGCGATTTAGAGAAGGAAGAGGAAGAGCAGAAAAAGATACAGAAGGTGCTGTTATGTTTATGCTCAATAAGTGGTTGTATGACTAATCACTCCCCTCCTTTATTTTATTGCATAATCTCATCTCTTTTCTCAAACAATAGGAAGAATTGAGAAAGACGGAACGCAAAAACCGTGATGAGTTCCGCAAATTGATGGATGAACATATCGCCTCAGGCATTCTTACAGCAAAAACTCACTGGCGTGATTATCATTCACAGGTTAACTGTCTATTGCTATGGCAATTCATCTTTTTGTTTATGTTTTCTGTTTTTTGTGTTAAGGTGCAAAGTTTAATCTTTTGATTTATTGTCTTGGACACTTGGATTAACTATTTTACAGTGACGGCAATGATGATGTTGTTTTTGGTGGTATTGTAGGTGAAAGAATTACCAGCCTATCTAGCAGTAGCTTCAAACACCTCAGGTTCAACTCCAAAAGAGTTGTTTGAAGATCTTGCCGAAGAGCTAGAGAAACAAGTGAGTATGCTCAAGTGTATTTATGGTTGGTGTTGAACCATCCAACTAGCCTTTTATTCTTTCTCCCTTACGATTATTTTTCAAAATATATTTTGTTCACTTAGGTGCTCCTGGGAGTAACTTAAATTTCAATTTACTGTAAAGGCAAGATAAAGAATTATTATATGTTGATACTTTCAATTTTATTTTCTCTTTCGATATATCACGAAGCATTGAATGACTTTAGTTATAAGCTCATCCACAAGGATCCATAGCAACCTAAATAAATTAAAGCTATCTCACATCAATAAAAAATCAATTTGGGTACTAATGATAAATTTCATTATACATATCTTACTATGTTGCGATGACATTATTCCTCGGCTCATGAGCTGGACAACTTCTACATTTATGCATCCTGATAAACTTTGTAATTGAAAATAAGTGTTCTCACCAAAACTCAATCTTCCTTCTTATTTGATATTACAGTATCAAGAAGAAAAGAGCCAGATAAAAGATACAGTGAAGTTGGCAAAGGTATGAGGGATTGATCCTTTGTGGTTTCTGTTTAATAATCATTTTCTGACATATACGGTGTTATCTTACTTCTCAGATCACGTTGTCGACAACCTGGACTTTTGAAGACTTCAAATCAGCTTTATCAGAACACATTAACTCTCCGCCTGTATCTGATAACAATTTTAAGGTAGGTACACGAGTGACATATACACACAACCATGACTACTGAATTTTTTTACATCTTGGTACCAATTGCCAATTTGTGCTGTACAACGAGTGGCGTCTCAAGTTTTTCTTATATTTCTTATTTTCCTCACAGTTCTGCTCGAACATGTGGTTTTTCCATATATTTATATCTATGAATATAAAAACTAGTTTTAAAGCATAAAACATGAAACAATATTTTTAAGGATATCCCATCTCTTAAGAAGGTTTTATTTCTTTTGTCTTTAGTTTTAATTATTATTGATTTGGAAAATATGCCTTCTCCAAGTCTCGTCTGATTCTGTGCTATCCCGCAGTTAGTGTTTGAAGAGCTACTGGTACGGGCTAGGGAGAAGGAGGAGAAGGAAGCTAAGAAGCGTAAACGTCTTGCAGATGATTTCTTTCATTTACTATATTCTACCAAGGTGACGTATTGCAGTCATTAACTAATAAGTCTCACATTGTAACAATTGGAAACTAAATATTTTTATTCTTTTGCTTAAATGTTGCAGGATATTTCCGAGTCTTCAAAGTGGGAGGACTTTAGGCCACTTGTTGAAGATAGCCAAGAGTTCAGGTCTGAATTATGATAATTTTAAGCATGAAACGTAAATGTTTGCTTCCTCATGTTATAATGTCTGGACGTCATATAGTTTGCTATATCACACTCTTGCATTTCCTTCATTGCTCTGTTCTGAACTCGTATTTTTGATAATCGTCTACTTTGGTGAACAAGCATCTTGTTTTCTTTTGTTCTTTCTTTTGCATCTTCCTGTTACACCCGCGCATGTGCAGGCACAGGCAAAGGGGCGCGCGCACACACACTCTTTGAAGGTGTAAAATTGATTTTAACAAGTTTGGTTGCTTTCAAGGAGAATATATTTTGTCTTCAGAATTGATTCTAACTTGAAGCTAGGATTTGCATCTTTTGAGTTTAAACATGATATTTACTTTGATATTTATTGTTCTACTCACTTTTATATTAATGGTCCAAATATAAGTCCTTTACATTTAACTCACTCTTAAGTTAAATCAATTTTATACAATCAATTCATTCAAAATTTATTTTTGTCACCGCTGAACCAAACATTTATCAAAATAATTGAGTATTGATAGTTAACCCCCGAGGGTTGGTATAGTGGTGGAGGGTTGGGTCTTGAGAGTGCGCTCCTCTCAAGGTTGTGAGTTCAAATCCTACTAGGTGCTATCAATCCTTGTGTTGGGTCAGTCCATACAGAGCTTTGCTCTCGCTTTAAACGGAGCCTCCGCTAGTGGACGGTGGGATTGGTCCTCTTGGATTAGTCGGTTGCAAGGCCGGATACCAAGATTTAAAAAAAAAACCCCAAGGGATCTGCTAGGTGCAATCAATCCTTGTGTTGGGCCAATAAAAATAAAATTGAGTATTGATAGTTTATGGTACAAAATTCTAAAACATTGGGATTTTTATTGAGTGCTAAATATGAATGTTTGAGTACTTTTCTGGGTTCGAAGTTTGTTGTGTATTATAAACTAATGTTATCGTATCAGTCATCTTTGGTATAGCAGTTACTCTGCAATTTTGTGTATCGCGATAACTTTTTTGTGGCTGGCTGTTTGGCGAATAAGCCTATATATTTTCAGAAATAAGTTTATATTTCCTGTTTTTACTTTTTACTGGCTGTATATGCTTTTCTAGATCTATTGGAGATGCGAGCCTCTGCAAGAAAATGTTTGAGGAGTACGTTATGCAACTGAAAGAAGAGGCAAAAGAGAACGAGCGGAAACGAAAAGAGGAAAGGGTATGAATTCTGCTCATTTCATCCATATTTGAAAATTGAGTTCTATGCTTCTCAGCCATTGTATGAAGCGTATCATCTATGGTAAAGTAAAAGCTTTCACTTGGTAGCTAATAAGTTCTGAAAACAAAATCTTGTTCAGGCAAAGAAGGATAAAGATAGGGAGGAAAGAGAAAGAAGGAAAGCAAAGCATAGAAGAGAAAAAGAAGGAGGGCGTGAAAGATGGAAAGAGGATACGCATAAGAGAGATAGAACAGATAGTGACAGTATGGACTTAAATGATATCCAATCGTCTAAAGAAAACAAAAGGAAGCAGCATCAAAGTCCGGACTATGTTTCACTCGAAACTGATAAAGACAGGACTAAGAAATCTCACGGTCACAGTAGCGACCGCAAGAAATCCAGACGGGTAGGCAAATTTGTCACTTGACTGTTTTTCACCATTTTCAGTTTTGTAAGATTTCATTTATTAATTTTTTTTTTGTTTTGGGATGAATGGAGCAGCATAGTTCTGGTCATGACTCTGATGAAGGACGGCATAAGCGACACAGGAGAGACCACCGTGATTCTTACAGAGAAGGCGATCCGCTTGAAGATGGGGAGTTTGGCGATGACATAGTTATGGATAGATGGTAATCATGTCTATTTTTATAGAGAGCTTCGTTGTATTCTGTAATGTCTAACCCCCAAAAATTTGTTACTAGAAGGTTAAGTTTTCTCACTTCAGGCCCGGTTTGTGGCGACTTACACTAGTATAGTGCCATTTTTTTTTTTTTTAAATTTTAAAATATATTCTTCACTAGTATTGATATTCTCATTCTTAGTAAAATGGATGCAATGTTTTAATTCTCATGAATCTGGAAGTATACCTGTAGACAGGAAAAAAGTGTTTTTATCATAAACTAAAACATGAAAAATTGTTTGTGTGTGGACTTTTGTTGTTGTTGTTAAAGATGAGTATGGAAATAGAATCCTATATATGAGTGTTTCAAGTGCAGATTGGAGTGAGCATGAACCGGATATGGGTTACTTCCTGTGGTTTGGAATCTTATGGACTGTTAAGAAGTTTTTGTTCTTTGATTCAGAGGTAATGTCATGCTTTTTTAGTATATCACTCTCTAAAATATACCACTCTCTTAAAAGATGTTGAAATAGAACTATAAAAGATAATGTCATGCTTTTTTTAAAAAGTCATATAAAATCATAGAAATATAAAAGATTGAATTTAATTGGTATGCACTACTGTCAACCAATCACCGTTGTGTATTCCGTCACATCAGACTGTAATTTTTAAGTTAACAGTATGACATGACATGATAGATTAATAAATTTTTATTAGATGATAGTGTAAAATTATTTTACCTTGTCAGTGCATACCAATTAAATTAACGTTATGCTTTTTTAAAAGGTTATATAAAATCATAGAAATATAAAAGATGTGGGAGGTTATTTTTTTTTTCGGAAACCTTTACTTTTAGCCATGTGTTTTTGATAGTATAATTCTTAGAATATATTGTCATATTTTTATTGCATTTTAATTTTTAAGAAAAATAGGTATATTATGTTAGTTCAAATAGAACTAAACTTTAATTCTAACAAAGTTCAAACTTTAATGAAGGAGAAAATACTGGTTAAGTGAGATTCTTACGAGTGTCGATCAAATTCTTCAATAAAGATTGGTCATTGATAAGATTGGTGGGTACTTTGCACCTTAATATTATTAAAAATTGGATGATGTTAACATGTTTGGAAATTTAAAAATGGAAAGTTTGTTTTGGAAAAAACAATGAAAAAATTAATTATAAACTTTTTAATTAAAACAATGCATAATAAAAAAAATTAATTACCGACTTTTAATTAAAATAAGGCATAATTTTTTTTAAAGAAAATCTATATTTACCTTAAAGGCACTTGTTAGCATCACCCTTAAAAACTAACATAAATATTTTAATAGCTTAAAAAGAATAATAAATAAGTGAATAAGCAATGCCGATTGTCAAAATGGATTATCCGACTCTTTAAAGTCGGACCCAAAAACCCCTTTAGAGTTTAAAATATATTACTTGAATTTGGCCCTAAGATGTATTACTAGAAACATGCTAAATGGGCAATTTATTTATTATTTTTGTAAAAAAATAAAATAAAATCTAATAATATTTATCATATATAATGTATTTCATTAAATATAATATATTTTTTAAATAATATATTATATTTTAAAAAGTTGCCTATTATATTATATTATATTTTAAATATTATATATAAATATTTAACATAACATAAATTAATAGAAAGTTGTAAAGTAAAATATAAAATAATAAAATATTATTTTTATTATATTAATATATAATATTTAACATAAAAAATTTGAATTTAATATAAGAGATGACTTTTGGAGTGTAATAATTTATTGTATGGTTTTTGAGTGAAATAATATAAACATTAATATTTTTTTGAATTTTTAATTATGCAGATCAAACAGACTACTTGTAGTCTATATGGACTATTTTTAATGGGTAACAAACATTTTAGAATTTGATTAAAAAAATTTGGGGATTTTTTATTCCACTGGGTGGAAAAACACCCTATAAAAAAATTATAATGTCCATCAGATTTTGAAGATGCATCTCCGACCGCGCCTTGTCTTACGTCAAAATGTTACAACTAATTCAGGTATGTATCTCTGAAATATTTCAAAACACACCCCATACACTCCTCTCTGAAAGATCCATTTTAAACATTTATTAATTCCGAGATGCATCTCCGTTTAGGGTTTACAGAGATACATATTTGTAACCAGTAAAAAAAGGGCAAGTTAAGTTAATTATCTGGTTACTCAGATGAAAATGACGATTTATAAATGTTAAGGCCCCCTGTTATGTGATGAACATTAAATCATAAAACCGATATGCAAAAAATGACATAAATCCGGAGTCAAAATAAGACATGACATACACAATAAAGTCAAAATAAGTAAAAATATAAAACAACCGAACATAAATCTAAACTACAAATACTATCAACTACTTCGTATGCTGGACTAGAGCCACTCGGGCTCCTCGACCTCCTCTGCCCCCCGTCCTCTGACGCTGTCTCAGGTACATCAGTGCCTCTGTCATAATGGCATCTAGGACCTCCCTCACCTCAGAACCATCAAGAAAGATACATCTGTCAATGCCTGCCTACGCAATCTCCACAATACGATGACATCTAGGCAACACATCATGAGCATGATCTAAGCCTTAAAAATACGACGACATCTAGGCAACACATCATGAGCATAATCTAAGCCTGAAAAAGTGTTAGAACACATAAATCATTAGTAAGGGCGTTGCAAAAATATAATGAAAATGACACAAACACTAAAATACCAATAAATATTACCGTCAAAAGTGTGATGCTTCCTGTCACTTGCACCGTCTTCCACCTACAGCCCATTGGATAACTTAGAATACAAGTAAACCAAACAAGCGCCCTCCATCTATACTCATGGATTCACTCAAAGCCCTCGAAGTATCGTAGGTAGAGGACATCCACATAAGTGGCACTCTTGTCCACAAAAATGGTAGTGCCAACCAAATATAATAGGTATACTTCCATAACATATCTTCTATGTTGCCCCACCAGCTCCTCCTGCTTTGCTCTAAGCAGCTCATTTGCATATACCTTTTTCAGGAATTCAAACCTAGCATGAGCCCATCTGGTTTTTTCAAACTCCCTCAAGGCAGCCTCTGTGTCAACTCCTAAATAGCCTACCATCAACTAAAGTGTCTCATATTTGCTAATCCTCCAATGATCTAAAAGCTTCCCCCTAATTGGAAGATGCAGTCATGACATATCGTCGAGTGTGATAGACATCGGACAAAGTGGTAGATGAAATGATGAGGTCTCAGTATGCCATCTCTCTACAAATGCATCATGCATTATGTGGTTCACTGTAACATAATCGGTCTAGCATAAATCCTTCATCCCAGATAACTGTAAAGCATCCTGAAACCACTCGTCATTATGTAAGCTAGTAATCTTCCACCCATGGTTAATGAATTTCAGCGGATCACAATCTTGTAGAAAAATAAATGATCATTAGAAACTTGTAATATAATAATAAACGTAATTTAAAAAGAATGAATCTAACTAATTTTACCTCTCCATCCCAAATATGTCTGTCAGTATGGTCTGGGTAAAGAGGCGGTAGTGACAACTCTAACGGGTCTCTTCCAAATACCTGAGGTGGCACTGACTCATCATCCTCAGGTGACACTAACTCATCATCCTGAGGTCCCTCTGGTTCCTGGGGTGACACTGGTGCCTTAGGTACCTCCGATGACTTGGTTACCTCTGACGCCTCGGGTGCTCGAATAGGTGAAACCTGTTGCCTACAGAAAGATGTAGGTAGTGATGCGTCACTAAGTGACACCTGTCTCCTATGGGAAGAAGAATGTGGAGATATATGAGTCCCAAAAGTCGACGCCTCCACATTAACCGGGCTAAAGGGAACATGAGTCTCGAAAACCTGACTCTTTTCCCTTCGAAAAGATGCATGTTGTTCAATCCTGTCGTGCCTCATTCTGTCATCTCTATCAACCATAATGGTTGTAAGTAAACTGGAAAAGTGTCACAAATTATTACAAGCAACCCTACAAACAAGAAACGCAAAAAAAAGAAGACAAATAAAATATGGAGATGCATCTTCGGTTCATAGGAATCCAAACGCTAAAAAAATACGAAGATGCATCTCCAGAAATTCCTGCAACTTTCATTTTCATCAATGGCCCTAATGCAGACCACCAAAACCCCAAAAATAATGCATTGATTGTTACTTTTAACTATGAAACACATTTCTCATAATGTATCAACTATCAAACATGGATAAACTATATATTTCAATACCTAATAATCAATTCCTACAAATTTATACAAAAATTAAAAAAAGTTTACAATAATAAAAAAATTACAAGTGAAGAATCTTTGAAGATGATGTAGTTAAATAAGCTCTTTGATGTCGTCCGATGGTGATTGAAGAAACTTTAATGTTGCTTAATTGATTTTGAAACAATGTGATCTTGAGAGAGTTTTAGAGAAAACTTTGTTTTTTTAACAAGTGAGGAAGAAGAAGGGTTCTGACGGGTTATGTACAAGCAGTGCCCGAAGATGCATCTCCGTAGTTTTTTCATATTAAGTCAGACTTTTATTGACTTAGGGTGCGTCCGAAGATGCATCTCCGAAATTTAAAGACATTTTTATATTTTCACGTTGCGCCCTAGTAATAAATAGGGTGCATTAAGAAATTCCCAAAAACTTTTAGGAAATTCAAACTCTAATTTTAAGTCTCAAATCCTATGTTTTTTCGCGCTTTTCAAGACGATACATATGAGTTAGTCCATTTTGATGACTCTATGTCACATCATCTTGCAAATATATAATTTAGGACTATTTCTTAATGCACCCTATATGTTTCTAGAGCACCATGTGGATTTCCACATATGCCCCCTGATTCCGGAGATATATCTCCGGACGTATCCAAAGTTCAGCGAACGTTGAAATATTTCAGAGATATATCTCTGGAACAATTTAGAGCTTAACTCACGCCAGACTCTTCTCCTTCCTCATTTCACAGATATCATACTCTCACAAAACACCAAACTCTCTCAATTTCATCTATTGTCACAAGCATCAAATTTCTTCAAGCAAGGCGTCAGAGGAATTAAAAGGAACATCAAGCATAATCTCTAATATCAGAAACAACATTTGAATCATCAATTTCACGTATGTTTTTCGAGTTTTCGGTAAATATTAGAGTTTTAGTGTAAATGTGTAAAAATCAATGATTAGGGGTAGAAATGTGTAGAAATCGCATGTAGCATAGTTTAGACTTAGTGTATGACTTGTTTGTTAGCTCAAAAGGGCGATCAGGACATTTTGTTTTCACATTGCAAGAGGTACATTACGCTATTGTCGCGACCTCTGAGTTGCAGAATATCTCTGAAATTGTTCAGTGTTTCATATCTTTTGGGATATTTCGGAGATGCATCTTTCGAAGTATTCAAAGTAAAAAGATTTAAGGTGTTTCTGGAGATGAATCTCTGGAATATCCCGCAGTCTGTTTTTTTTTTAATATTCTTGTTTGTTTGTGTTGTCTACACTAATGATACGACGTAATTTACCTTACATGTGTTATGGATGATAGAGTCGACAGACTGAGACATGGTCGGGTTGCCCATCACACATACATTCGGCGGGAGCGAAGCCAGCAGGTTCCGGAGGCAGCAGGTACATCTGGTCAGACCGAGGCGTCGACTTTTAGGGATCTGTCTACTCTTGGGGCTCGACCTTCACCTCATGCCACTCCATCTCACGCCACTCCACCTTTTTCTCCCTCTTCCCGTAAGAGACGGGATTCACCAGCTGACACGTCACTTCCCCATCCTCCCGCATGCGTCAGGATGCACCAGTGCTACCTCCTGCTAATCCGGTGCCACCTCCCGCTGATGATCCTACTGATCCAGTGCCACCTCCGGAGGTTGAGGTTGCCGATGATACTTTGCCAGAGGGATTCAGAAGAGGTTCATCTGATATGTCCTTACTTCCTCTCTATCCAGACCATAATGCCAGACATATCTGGGACAGTGAGGTAGCATTAGTCTGATTTTTGGTTTATTTTTTACGTTAATTTAAATGGCTGACATTGATTATTTATATTATTGATTATTACTGGCATTGATTATTTCTGGAAAATCGTAGGGCGATCCCCGAAAGTTTTTGAACCATGGGAGGAAGATTGTTGGCTTAGCTTAGTCGGATGAGGAATGGTTTCAGTCAGTTCTGACCTTATCTGGGTTGAGGGACCTATGCATGACCGGTTACACTCTAGTCAACCACGGGATGCTTAATGCATCTGTGGAGAGATGGCATTCTGAGACGTCTTCTTTTTTTATCTCCTGCATGGTGAGATGTCTATCACACTGGACAATGTCTCGTATTTGTTACATCTTTCGATCAGAGGGAGATTCCTCGATCATGGTAGGATGACCAAAGACGAGGCAGTCGATATGATGGTAGAGCATCTAAGGGCTGATCCCGGGAAGGCGATGAAGGAGGTGGATAGGACCAGGGGTGCTCATGCTAGATTTGAGTTCCTGAAGAAGAGATATGATGAGGAGATCGTTGATGCAGAGGTGGATGATGGTGATGCTGAGCAGGTGGAGGTACACATGGCTCGTGCTTTGAGGGCATATTTTATTTTTTTAGTTGACACTTCCATTTTTGTGGACACGAGTGCCACCTATACTGACGTTGCATACCTCAGATACAACTTGGATCTCACTCGGATCCATGAGTACAATTGGGGGGCAGCTTGTGTAACGCCGCAGACTGCTCTCAGGATTACCGATTGGTCCCACAAACTAACACAAATCTTTTCAACATATTTTGTCCTCACTCACACGCTTTCCGAGAAACTTCCCAAAAGGCCACCCATCCCAAAGTTTCTCCAAGTCAAGCACGCTTAACCGTGGATTTCTTATGGAACGGGCTACCAAAAAGGAGATGCATCTTGTTGGTATAAGTAGTACTAATCAATCCTTATAAGTCTTCCTTCAACCATGCAGTTCCACACCTGCACAACCTCAGGATCCCTCTCATTCCAATGTGAATTCGGCGACAACTCTCCGCCCTATTCGGCCTCAAGTGTTACATCCACTCTCTGCCCTCTTCGGCCTCGGGTGTTACATTGCCTGACCTAAGTGTATTTGAAGTTGCGAGATGGATGTCGGTGGAGGACGAAGCAGGTCACAAGTAGCACGACACTACTGGTGGTAATAATTTTTGACCCTTGAATGTTTTCTTTAACTTTTTCATTTCATATTTATGAAACCAATGCCGATAATTATTGATCACTAAATGCTTTTTATTTTTATTTTCATTTCAGGCTTGGATCCTCCAGCATTTCCCGCGCATCGCTGGCTGGGCGAGTGTGAATGAGTACACTAAGGACATGCCCCGTGCCCGTGCTTTTATCCTGCTTAGAAGGAACCGGACAGTCGAGCCTTTCAGAATCCTCCTTGACCGTTTGGTTGTTGAGGACATCCATTTCAACAGCCACGTTGATCACCGTCAGACGCGACCATTTGACGACATATTTCTATACTCTGGATGAGTGGCTTGCAGATCACATATCATTCCTCCTTGTAACACCCCATTTTATGTATAGAATATTTTATCGTATTTATTTAATTAATTATGCTTTTTCTTAATTAATTTAATTGTTGGTTTGGTTGTGGGGTGTGACTCCTTGAGTTAGGGGCACGGTAAAATATTATGGGGGGAAGGAATAATTTAGGGTTATTTTAATAGGTAAATAATAACTTTATTATTTTAATCAAAATAAGAGGATAATATTTATGATAATTAGAATAAAATAAAATTGGAAGTTAGTAAGAGGAATGTGGGTATTACGGGCAATATGAGGATAAGTTGAGGGTAAAAAGGGAGGAGCCTGATGAGAAGGGAATAAGTTTTGGAATAAAATAAGGATTTAGACAACCTGAGAGTGTCAATACATGCTTTTGGACGTTGGAGTAAAAGAGACAAATTGGCTAGAGGTAGAAGAAGGGAAATCAAGAGAGGGTTGCATGAATTGTTAGGTTTTCAGGTAAGGGGGAGATGTGTGTCATACCCCAAATTTTACCCTCAGATTCTGATCATTTCATATCATTCTAAGTCAGTCTCTGTTTTCGCATTTTTAGTAAACATATCATTAATCATGCATTTTCTTTCTTCCATGTCATTCTTGACTTTTATTTATTTTATTCTTATGATTTGTTAAATAATTATTTTAGGTTTATTTGGAGGTTATTTAGTTTAATTTCAATTTGGGCTCATCTTTTTATATGATTTATATTTAAGATAGTTTATTTTTATTTTTAAACTTAATTTAATTTAATTTTAATTTTAGTTTAATTTTTATATTAGTTTAGTTAATTAGATTATTTTTAATTTAGTTTACTTTTAATTTTAATTTGATTTAATTAGATTAATTTTATTAATTTGGTTTAGTTTAATTTTAATTTTAATTCTAATTTAAGGTAGTTTTTATTCAGTTTTCATTTTTATTATTTTTCTTTCGTTAAAAAATCATAAAAGATACTTAGAGTCCATTTTCTTTTAGTTTAAATATAATATAAAAAAATACAAAAAATAGCAACTACAAAAAGACTTTTGATCCCACTCTGAGCCTACGCTACATGCCAAATACTACTCCAAAGACCTGCTCCAAAACCTTTCAAACTTTGACCCTCTTGTTTTTTTAGCAACAACAATGATACACTAAAATGGACCCTGCTTTTCTATGATCCCAAACTCTTGCTACATCCTGTAACACCAGAAACCTGCTTCTGCGCAAAACCAACAACAGACAACAACTTGCACTTTGAAAAGGACACAACCAACATCAATGACATAGCTTATTATAGTCAACAATGCCTGAGCATTTGAGAGTGATATATCAGCAATGTTGGACAAGCTTCAAACTTAGTAAGCAAGTCTGATTTTGATTTTAAAAGGGGGATGAATAGAAATTGAGGAGGGGGAGGAAAAACAGAAAATACTATCAGACCTCCCATCTTAGTAACGCCAACAAAAAAGGACCTGCCTTCTTGACTCGATTAAGCTACGTGCTGATCATCACTGTTTTCCTACCCTCATCAACCATCAACCTCTTGCAACTCCTTTTTGTCGGCCCCCTTTCATTTTCACGCACCACAACCGGCCTTTGTTTCTCAATAAACTTCGACCTTCATTCTTTCAACCACCTCCAACCACTTGATACCACCTATCGCAAACCTCAGCTTCATCACAAACCTCGCAGTTTCCGCCACTGTTTTGCAAAACAACAGCAACAATACCTCTCAAATCTTTCTTCTTCACTGACCATCAAGCTACTCCCTCCGCCTGGCTCACTTCAACTCATTCATACCCTCACATCTCAATAGTTTTCAGATGTGACATTGGTTCTATTTCAAATAAACCCATCGCCCTCCTCATTCTCCACGAACACACCCAAACTCACCACCGCCATCAAACTTTCCAAACCGTCAAAACACAAACAACAACAACACGACCCACATACTCTCACTATCAGTTTCAGTAGAAAGGAGAAAAACTTATTCTCAGACAATCAACAACACAGCCGCGCCAACGACGCACGACGTACTTTCTCCATCGTCGTCGTTTCTTTCGTTCAGCCACCATAACAGCTCCACCCTTCACGTCGTCAAACCACCGTGCCGCCGCGATCGAAGACGGAAGTACCGAAAATGGAAACAGAGAAGAGATTGAGAATGAGCCGTACGCAAAAAGCAGAAGATCAGCAACGCGAAACAGAGAGGTCGAACATTGAGAGAGGCCACGCGATATTGAGGAAGGTCGTAAGTTAATTTGAGTTGCTTTTCATGTGACTATTGTTTGATTTGTTGTTTGAGCATGTTTTGGGGAACTTTTTCTTTGATCGTGTTTCTTTACATAAGGAGAAATAGAGACGGTTTTCCAATTTGCTAGATTTTTACTTGTGTTAAACTCATATTGGATCATACGTGGAGCGAATTGACCCGACCCAGGCCCACAGTTCTCTTCTGCGCCCCATTTGATTCCTAACCCACACCTCTCATTTCAATACTACACCCTTATTTTCATTTTGTTTTTTTCTAATTAGTTGTTTTCATTAGGATTTATTAGGTAATTTATTTTTAAATAGTTAACTTAATTTTAGTTAGGATTAAGTGACTAGGTTTTAGTAGTTAATTAGAATTTTAGCTAGCTTTAGTATTTAAGACTAAGTATATCTTTTTTTAGAATTAGTCTCTAGAGTTAATTCTTTTTCTTTTTAGAATTAATTTTTTATTTAGAATTAGATTTCAGAATTATTTATCTAAGTAGTAATTAGTCTTTTCTAATTAGAAATTAATCCTTTTAGGTTCTAGTTTGCTTAAGACTTTATTTAATTTCTAATTTAGTTTTGACCTTTTTCTATTAATTCCTGATATTCATTTTTCCTCTAACTATCATTGTGTTTGTTGTATATATATTGCTATTTATCTTACACTTATTACCTGAGTTTTTCTATTTGCCCCTCTGTTAACTTTACCTCATTCCAAAGGAAAGGGTCGTTCTCGTTGACTGCCACGTCATTTAGGACAGCCTTGTCCATCATTCCTTTATCTCACGCCACCGTGCGATCGAGACTTGCCTTCCCTTTTAACCTAACCTTAGGTTTAGAGTCTCCGTGCTCTATTTAGGTGTTCCGCTGTGGACACTTCTTTCCCCGTTTTACCTAGCCTTAGGTTTGAAGTCGCCGCACTCCATGTAGGTGTCTTGCCGTCAGACTCTACTTTCCCTTGGAACCTTGAACACAGTCAAGAGTTCCTCACCTTCGTTGAGGGGAACTACGGACACGCTGATTTCTCAAAGTACATTTTGAGAATACGTAGGCATAGGATTGTGAGATCCTAGCGAGCCACCTTTTCTTTTTTCCACCTTTCTATTTCTTACCCTTTTACCCCGTAGTCAAGGGAACTATGAATGCTCTGATTCCATTCCCGCCAGGATACGTAGGCACGAGATGCGATGTCTTGGCGAGCATACTTAGTGTATATACCCTTAGGTCTTTACCTTTAACACATTACCTTTAGCAAGCAAACTTTAGCATAACACGAATACTAACAAGAGGTTCCTGTAGAGTACTACAAATACTTAGGATGCTAACACATTCCCTAGGTATAACCAACCCCCAAACCTTAGATCTCTTAGTTGTGTTCCTACATAGCGCACTTAGGGTTTTTCGGTCTTTACTCTTTCCTTTGGATAAATCAAAGCTCGGTGGTGAATTTCAAAGATTTGTGATTCAAGTTAGTTAATAGCTTGATATCCGATTCTCACCGCAACAGAAATGACGATTTCACTGGGGACGGTCTCCCCTAAGAGGGTTAAGCCCACCTTGTTGTATTTGTGTTATTTTACATGTTTGCTTGCCTGTACCTTTGTATATTTATATTTGTATATATTTGTTGTGCTTGGGTTTTTCTGTGTGCAGGGTTGTTTACTTTGAGTGGTGAGGGTATGTCCTATACCCAGACTTGATTGTACACTTATGATAAGATAGTGGATATAGTCAAGGAGACTTTGAGGGAGTAATTCCAAAGGAGTTGACTTGAGATTCCACACTCAGTTGAGGCCCTCTTGAGGGTGGTATATGTTGAACGAGCAATCGTGAATGCATTGCCACTTTCGACCTAGGAGCCCGTGACGCTGATGACCTTTAGTTACCCTGTTACCCCCTCTTGGCCTCTTAGGATGTAGTGCGATGACTATGAGGGAGTAATCCTGAAATGGTTGATACGCGATGCTACACTCAGACGAGACTCTCTTGAGAATATTATTGACTACCAAGTAATTGGGAAATCGATAATATCCGAAAGATGGGTTGCTGACTCTGGGAACTCTTTAGAACTCTGTTCTACGGATACAAGAACCCTAGTACACACCCTGTGGTTGGTTCTTTACCCAAACTCCATGATGTGATCTCCAACCCTTGATCCTGTTGCATGTGTTTTGCATCTTATTTGCATTGCATTGCATATCATTTGCATCTTTGCATGTTTCATTGCATACGTCTGTTTGTCCAGTGGCTCATTTCTAGCTGTCTCTATCTTCCAGTGTCACCTGTGAGTCGTCAAGCTGATGCCTCGACACTGATATCGGACTAGAGTTGACTACAGACGCAAGATGTCAGAGCAAGAGGTATACAATGCTGAGATCCGAATGGAGATCGACGACCTCAAGTCAAGTGTGACCAAACTCACTGAAATGCTTCAAGTTTTGATTGCTAGGGGAGAGCCTCCCCAAAGGACAGTCATCCAAGAAGTTTCAAGCACTGGTCCTCCACTGGTTCAAATGCCACCTTCAACTTGGCTAGAATTTGGTTTGCCACACAACTACTCTCCACCGATTGCATCTACTGCTATGGTTGATCAGACTGTCAGACCGACATTTCAAGCTCCTATTTTTTCCGAGCTTAGACCATAAGCTCCTGCTATGGTTCATGTTGCTCCACCACCAGCTCAAGCTCCCCAATGTCTGGCTGCACGACAAAACCAGTACCGTAATAGAAATCATTTTGATCCTATTCCCACGAAGTATACTGAACTGTATCTTGGTCTGGTTGAGCAAGGTTTGATTACCACAAAGCCTATGCCTCCTCCTCCAAATCCTCTTCCAGCCGGCTATAGGGCTGATCTTCATTGTGAATACCATCAAGGTGGTGCATGCCATAATTTGGAAGGTTGCTTTGCGTTGAAGGCTAGAGTACAAGAGCTGATGAGAAACAAAATCCTCTCCTTTAAGAACAATCTCAATGTTCAGAACAACCCTCTGCCAGGGCACGCCAAGTGAAGCTTCAGTCGACTTCAGCAGATTATCCTCCTAAAAGCCAGTGTTTTAGACAGGACAGCTCATCCTTGTGTTGATTAGTCACTAGGCATTTGTTTCTTGTTGTTTGCATTTTCTTTATTTTGTAATAGCTGTTTGCTTTCAACTATGTTTGTACTTTCAAAATTAATGAAATGAGCATTGCAACTTTTGATTCAATTCATTTTGTCTGTTATTTACATCTATATGCTTTCTTTTGCAAAATATTTTATCTCTTTTCCATTTTCTTTTGATTATGCAAAGATTGGAGGGAGGATGATGAAAGCGTCATACCCAAATTGTTGTTAGTATGCTTTCAAATCAAGACTTTGCTGACGATGTAAGGCATTGTTTCGACTCCTAAACACTAGAGAAATAAGGAAGTAACCCCTCGTTAACCCCTTTGAGCCTTGAAGTAGGAGTTTCTTTTCTTTACAAATAAAAACCCGCAATCTTAACCTGGGGCAGGGTAGTTCTTAGTTAACTTGATTGTGCAAGAGTTTCATACAAGATACCTTTCAACAAAAGGTTGCATTCACAGTTTTCCTTCGCACACAGCAAGCAAGTGTCGAAGATGTCTTTCAAGTTCAAACTTTAATGATGGTTCACCGTAATCATTAAGCCAGACATTCACAAGCTTTCAACTCTTTTAAATTCAATGTAGTACAAGTTGTTCCCAAAGTGATAAACAAAGAAGGATCGTCAAGAAATCCTTACTCAAAGAACGAGCCGAGTCCCTTTCGAGGCAAAAGCTAAGAAAGATAGGAAGCTCATGACCTTACCTCATGCAAAGAACAAGCTTGTATGACAACCAAAAGTTGTAAGGAAGCAGTGACTGCCATCTCAAGACCATTGAATTTTGAACCATCATCATCGCTATCATCAGTGCAATTCCTAACCTATGGGAACCTGAGTGCATAGTTTGAGTTAACTGAGCATAGGATTGAAGATCATCACGAAGATTTGGTGGGCACAAATAAACTTTGAGCTTTTATCTTTTGTTTCTTAAACCGTGAACCAGACCACATTATAACCCTCAAAAGACCTAACTGAAGCAAGGTTATTTTGAAAGCATACTACAACAAGGTTGCGTAAACTGACTCCCAAAGATCTTTGCAGATCATTTATCTTGGTATCATACCTTTGCTTTACCCTTCACTTTAAATGACTTGAACCTCCGTGTTCTGACCAATGACTCATATACTTTGCATCTTTCAAAAAATGAAATTGATTTCAAAAGTTGCATGAACTTTGCATTTACCATGTTTGTACAAGTACTTTTGTTTGCAAACTAGCTTTCCTCTCAAGGAATTTTCAAACAACCGAGAAACTTGGTCGGTGGTCCTATCAGGGGCAAGTCCTTCTCAGAGTTGGTTCATCTAGAAGACCTTTCAAGACTCATGCTGGGGCAAGCTTTCCCAGTATATAACAAAGCAGTCATTTCAAGAATCAATCCAGCTGAAGCAATGATCAGCTCATCTACAACAGTCAGCTAATCTTGGGCAATTTATTTGAAGTATCCCCAGGCAGCTCTTCATCCTTCCTACAAGGATCATCACTTGATACAGTTTACCAGTGTGGCAGAGATGTGATCGGTAGAAGCATCTCTAGTCCCCGAGCAGAATGGCAGTGATCTCCGTGTTGAGGAATTAGTCTTCCAGTCTTATCTTCTCCCAGAAAGAGTCGAGCTATGTCGTCAGCATCTGCATCTGCATTTGCATGGCATAATTTATATACCATATGCATAGCATAAGTGTTTCATCTTGATTTGCATTTCTCCAGAGGTCGTGTCGTTATCCACGTCTTACCTTGTGGTCAAAGTCCAACTCACGTGGCACCTACTAAACAGATATTGTCGTGTCTATCTGACGTTCTTCCAGATATGACCTTTCTTATTCGATTGTTTTTCTGGATATGTTTGTTCCTCTTTTGTATCCAATGCCATTCTTGGATGTCGTTTATTTGTCTCTTTCTGATGTTCCTCCAGATTGAGTCCTTTGTTCTGATGTTTTTCCAGAACCTATCTGATGTTTTTCCAGATAGTCCTTTGTAATTCTGATGTTTTTCCAGAATTTCATTGCTTTTACCATCTGATGCTCTTCCGGATGTGTCTCTCTTTCTGATATTTTTTCAGATTGAGTCTTTTGTTCTGATGTTTTTCCAGATATTTCGCTTTGTTATTCTGATGCTTTTCCGGAACGACATTGCTTTTACAATTTGATGCTCTTCCGGATGTGGCTCTTTTTTTGATGTTTTTTCAGATTGAGTCTTTTGTTCTGACGTTTTCCCATAACTTATCTGATGTTTTTCCAGATATTTCGCTTTGTTATTCTGATGCTTTTCCGGAACGACATTGCTTTTACCATCTGATGCTCTTCCGGATGTGTCTCTCTTTCTGATATTTTTTTTAGATTGAGTCTTTTGTTTTGATGTTTTTCCAGAACTTATCTGATGTTTTTCCAGATATTTCGCTTTGTTATTCTGATGCTTTTCTGGAACGACATTGCTTTTACCATCTGATGCTCTTCCGGATGTGTCTCTCTTTCTGATGTTTTTTCAGATTGAGTCTTTTGTTCTGATGTTTTTTCAGAACTAATTTGATGTTTTTCCAGATATTTCGCTTTGTTATTCTGATGCTTTTTTGGAACGACATTGGTTTTACCATCTGATGCTCTTCCGGATGTGTCTCTCTTTCTGATGTTCTTCCAGATTGAGTCCTTTGTTCTGATGTTCTTCCAGAACCTATCTGATGTTTTCCCAGATAGCCCTTTGTGATTTTGATGCTTTTTCGGAATTACATTACTTTTGCCATCTGATGCTCTTCCGGATGTGCCTTTCTCTTTCTGATTTTCTTCCAGATTGAGTCTTTTGCTCCTGACGTTTTTCCAGAGCACTTTTTGTGTCTATCTAATGCTCTTCCGGATATGACCTTGTTTATCTGATGTTCTTCCAGATATAATGTTGCTTATCTGATGCTCTTCCAAATATGTCTTCAAAACCCTTTTCCCATACATTTAATGCTCTTCTAAATGTTTCAGATGTATCTCCAGAATTCTTGTCTTCATCTAATGCTCTTCTAGATGTCTTCAATTTGTTTCTGACTTTGGTTAATGGTTGCTGAATATTTTCAAGTCCGTTTCCATTCTCCATCCAATGCTTTTCTGGATGTGTGCCGGAGTTTATTCGATGTTTTTCCGAATATCTCTGATATGCTTCTCGAAGTTTATTCAATGCTCTTCTGAATGTCTCTATTGTCAGTTTGTTTCCCAGAGTTTATTCAATGCTTTTCTGAATACCTCTGATGTTTGCTTGTCTCATGTATTTCCCAGTTTTTTCCCCACCTCATTCAATGATCTTTTGAATATCGTGACTCTTTTCCATCCATTTCCATTCATGGATGGTGACTTTTGATTCCCCAGTAGAGACTCTCTTTTAGGTTCTATTTTCATTGAGGATCTTGTGTTATCTTTTCTTTCTAAAGTGTCAGCCGGTCACGCTTGAACCAACTGTTCTATCACTTTAGGTTTCCCCCAGTTTTATTTCAGTTTCCCCAATGTTGTATTCTTCCCTAGTGAGTGTTTATTCATTGGTTGAACTTTGTCTCTGTCTGCTTTCGTTTTTGTCTGCATTTCTGCATTTACCATTCTATCATTTTCATTATACTAGAGTTCATTGCATGTCAGTGCATCTGAGGTAAATTTTTTTGATTATCTATATTTAAATACCTTCCACCATGATTTCATGAAGACTATCGTCACTAATGTCATCTGGTAAAGTTATTTAAATAGGGGCAACTGTCATACCCCAAATTTTACCCTCAAATTCAAATCATTTCATATCATTCTAAGTCGGTCTCTGTTTTCGTATTTTTAGTAAACATATCATTAATCATGCATTTTCTTTCTTCCATGTCATTCTTGACTTTTATTTATTTTATTCTTATGATTTGTTAAATAATTATTTTAGGTTTATTTTGAGGTTATTTAGTTTAATTTCAATTTGAGCTCATCTTTTTATATGATTTATATTTAAGATAGTTTATTTTTATTTTTAAACTTAATTTAATTTAATTTAAATTTTAGTTTAATTTTTATATTAGTTTAGTTAATTAGATTATTTTTAATTTAGTTTACTTTTAATTATAATTTGATTTAATTAGATTAATTTTATTAATTTGGTTTAGTTTAATTTTAATTTTAATTCTAATTTAAGGTAGTTTTTATTCAGTTTTCGTTTTTATTATTTTTCTTTCGTTAAAAAATCATAAAAGATACTTAGAGTCCATTTTCTTTTAGTTTAAATATAATATAAAAAAATACAAAAAATAGCAACTACAAAAGGCTTTTGATCCCACTCTGAGCCTACGCTACATGCCAAATACTACTCTAAAGACCTGCTCCAAAACCTTTCAAACTTTGACCCTCTTGTTTTTTTAGCAACAACAATGATACACTAAAATGGACCCTGTATTTCTCTGATCCCAAACTCTTGCTACATCCTGTAACACCAGAAACCTGCTTCTGCGCAAAACCAACAACAGACAACAACTTGCACATTGAAAAGGACACAACCAACATCAATGACATAGCTTATTATAGTCAACAAAGCCTGAGCATTGGAGAGTGATATATCAGCAATGTTGGACAAGCTTGAAACTTAGTAAGCAAGTCTGATTTTGATTTTAAAAGGGGGATGAATAGAAATTGAGGAGGGGGAGGAAAAACAGAAAATACTATCAGACCTCCCATCTCAGTAACGCCAATGAAAAAGCACCCGCCTTCTTGACTCGATTAAGCTACGTGCTGATCATCACTGTTTTCCTACCCTCATCAACCATCAACCTCTCGCAACTCCTTTCCGTCGACCCCCTTCGTTTTCACGCACCACCACCGGCCTTTGTTTCTCAATAAACTTCGACCTTCATTCTTTTAACAACCTCCAACCACTTGATACCACCTATCGCAATCCTCTGCTTTATCACAGACCTCGCCGTTTCCGCCACTGTTTCGCAAAACAACAACAACAATACCTCTCCAATCTTTCTTCTTCACTGACCATCAAGCTACTCCCTCCGCCTGGCTCACTTCAACTCATTAATACCCTCACATCTCAATAGTTTTCTGATGTGACATTGGTTCTATTTTAAATAAACCCATCGCCCTCCTCATTCTCCACGAACACACCCAAACTCACCACCGCCATCAAACTTTCCAAACCGTCAAAACACAAACAATAACAACATGACCCACATACTCTCACTATCGGTTTTAGTAGAAAGGAGAAAAACTTATTCTCAGATAATCAACAACACAACCGCGCCAATGATGCACAACGTACTTCCTCTGTCGTCGTCGTTTCTTTCGTTCAGCCACCATAACAGCTCCACCTTTCACGTCGTCAAACCACCGTGCCGCCGTGATCGAAGACGGAAGGGCTAGAAATGGAAACAGAGAAGCGATTGAGAAGGAGCCGTACGCAGAGAGCAGAAGATCAGCAACAAGAAACAGAGAGGTCGGACATTGAGAGAGGCCACGCGAGATTGAGGAAGGTCGTAAGTTAATTTGAGTTGCTTTTCATGTGACTATTGTTTGATTTGTTGTTTGAGCATGTTTTGGGGAACTTTTTCTTTGATCGTGTTTCTTTACATGAGGAGAAATAGAGACGGTTTTCCAATTTGCTAGGTTTTTACTTATGTTAAACTCATACCGGGTCATATGTGGAGCGAATCGACCCGACCCAGGCCCACAGTTCTCTTCTGCGCCCCATTTGATTCCTAACCCACACCTCTCATTTCAATACTACACCCTTATTTTCATTTTGTTTTTTTTTTCTAATTAGTTGTTTTCATTAGGATTTATTAGGTAATTTATTTTTTAAATAGTTAACTTAATTTTAGTTAGGATTAAGTGACTAGGTTTTAGTAGTTAATTAGAATTTTAGTTAGCTTTAGTATTTAAGACTAAGTATATATTTTTTTAGAATTAGTCTATAGAGTTAGTTCTTTTTCTTTTTAGAATTAATTTTTTATTTAGAATTATATTTCAGAATTATTTATCTAAGTAGTAATTAGCTTTTTCTAATTAGAAATTAATCCTTTTAGGTTCTAGTTTGCTTAAGACTTTATTTAATTTCTAATTTATTTTTGACCCTTTCCTATTAATTCCTGATATTCATTTTTCATCTAACTATCATTGTGTTTGCTGTATATATATTGCTATTTATCTTACACTTGTTACCTGAGTTTTTCTATTTGCCCCTCTGTTAACTTTACCTCATTCCAAAGGAAAGGGTCGTTCTCGTTGACTGCCACGTCATTTAGTATAGCTTTATCCATCATTCCTTTATCTCACGCTGTCGTACGATCGAGACTTGCCTTCCCTTTTAACCTAACCTTAGGTTTAGAGTCTCCGTGCTCTATTTAGGTGTTCCGATGTGGACACTTCTTTCCCCATTTTACCTAGCCTTAGGTTTGGAGTCACCGCACTCCATGTAGGTGTCTTGCCGTCAGACTCTACTTTCCCTTGGAACCTTGACCACAATCAAGAGTTCCTCACCTTCGTTGAGGGGAACTACGGATGCTCTGATTTCTCAAAGTACCTTTTGAGAATACGTAGGCATATGATTGTGAGATCCTAGCGAGCCACCTTTTCTTTTTCCACCTTTTATTTTTTCCACCTTTCTATTTCTTACCCTTTTATCCCGTAGTCAGGGGAACTACGAATGCTCTGATTCCATTCCCGTCAGGATACGTAGGCACGAGATGCGATGTCTTGGCGAGCATACTTAGTGTATATACCCTTAGGTCTTTACCTTTAGCACATTACCTTTAGCAAGCAAACTTTAGCATAACACGAATACTAACAAGAGGTTCCTGTAGAGTACTACAAATACTTAGGATGCTAACACCTTCCCTAGGTATAACCAACCCCCGAACCTTAGATCTCTTAGCTGTGTTCCTACATAGCGCACTTAGGGTTTTTCGGTCTTTACCCTTTCCTTTGGATAAATCAAAGCTCGGTAGTGAATTTCAAAGATTAGTGATTCAAGTTAATTAATAGCTTGATATCCGATTCTCACCGCAACAGTGTGCTTATCTAGTGGGTGTTAAAGCATGAAGGGGTAGATGGAGGGACCCTTAACCTCCTTAGGGTTGAGTGTTTTGATTTATAATTTTGAATTGTGATGTTATGATGGTTGTTATATGATGATTATATGATGAATTTCGTGTGCCTTATTTGTGTGTATTTTTCTATTTTGATGATTGAACCTATATTCACCATTGTTACAATTTCGAAGGATTTAGGCATAACCTTAAAACAATGATTTGATGATTTAATTATGTTAGAATTATAAATTAACTTGAGATAATTAGAGTATTGCATGGATTGTAATTTTCTGAGCGTTTGGATTTTTACAGAATTGGAATCGGAGGTCCGGAAGGCCTCTAATGATGAAAAACGAAAAAAATTCTAGGGAGCGTGCTCAGCGATGGAGCTGTTGTTCGTGTTTTTCGGTCGAAATCGTTTTGACCATAACTTTGGATCTGTAAGTCCAAATCGAGTACCGTTCAAAGCGTTGGAAAGCTAACGGGAATTACTATCAAATGAAATTGTTTTAAGGGGATGAATGGGTTATGATAATATGAGTATTTGATTAAATGGTTGTTGTATTATGATGAAATGTTTACCTGATACTGTTAAACGATTGATTAAACATGATTGTGGTTATGGTGTTGTTGGAACGATGCTGCTTGTTTTTATGTATATGCATGTTGTTGTTCATGTGGATTATGTTACTGGTGGCATACACGGCCAGATGGGGGACCAATGTGTATGTGTTGTTGTTGCATATTGAGAGTCCATGCATTCATGTTGTCCGAACTTCAGTTCTTTTTTGGTGAGCCTCGATCATATGGTGATGGCAGCGTTATGCTTCTCGGCAGTTAAAGGTTCATGAGAGGAATTATACTATGCATGACCCAGTGTTAGCACATGTGATTTTTGTATTGAAAATTTGATGGCATTATTTATTTGGTTCTATGTTTGAAGTGTTCAGGGATCACACAAGTTTGAAGTATCTATTTGATCAGAAAGAGTCGAACATGAGGTAGAGGAGATGGCTTGAGTTGTTGAAAGATTTTGATTTTGATCTTAATTTCCATCCTGGTAAGGCTAATATCGTGGTTGATGTGTTGAGTAAGAAGTCTTTACACATGTCGATGTCCATGGTTCGAGAGTTGGAATTGATTGAGCAGTTCAGAGACATGATTTTGGTATGTGAAGGGACTCATAATAGTGTGAAGCTGGGTATGTCAAAGCTGACGAGTGGTATTATTGAAGATATTAGAGAGGGTCAGAAGACTGGTGTGGGATTGGTTGGCCGACTTATGTTAATGAATCAAGATAAGGGTGATCACTTAAGAATCGACGAGAATAGTGTGATGAAATTCAGAGATCGAGTGTGTGTTCCAGACGTGCCAGAACTTGAGAAGATTATTCTCGAGGAAGGACACCGTGGTAAGCCGTGTATTCATCCAGGTGCGACCAAGATGTATCAAGACTTGAAAAAGATGTTTTGGTGGCTAGGGATGAAGAATGATGTTGCTGAATTTGTCTATGCTTGTTTGACTTGCCAGAAGTAAAAAATTGAACGTTAGAAGCCGTTGGGCCTGATGCAACTGTTGAATATTTTGAAATGGAAATGGGATAACATTTTCATGGATTTTTTTAACAGGTTTGCCGAAGACTTCGAAAGGATGTGATTCCATTTGGGTGATTGTTGACTGGTTGACCAAATCAGCTTATTTTATACTGATAAAGATCAATCACTCTTTGCAGAAGCTAACTGAGTTTTATATTGAAGAGATTATGAAATTACATGGTATTTCTTTGAGTATTATGTCAGATAGAGATCCAAGATTTACATCAAGATTCTGGGAGATTTTGCAAGCTGCGTTTAGAACTAAGCTGAAGTTCAGTTCTGCTTATCATTCACATACAGACACTTAAATAGAGAGGACTATCTAGTCTTTAGAGGATTTACTGAGGGCTTGTCTGCTAGAACAAGGAGGTGCTTGGGATAACTACTTGTCGTTGATTGAGTTTACCTACAACAACAGTTTCCATGCTAGTATCAGGATGGAACCTAATGAGGCGTTGTATGGTAGGATGTGTAAAACTCTTTTGTGTTGGTATGAGTCAGGCGAGAGTGTTGCGGTCGGACTTGATATTGTTCAGCAGACGATCGAGAAGATCAAGGTGATTCAAGAGAAGATGAAAGTGCCGCAGAGTCATTAGAAAAGTTACCATGAAAAAAGGAGGAAAACACTAGATTTCCAGGAGGGAGATCATGTGTTTTTGAGGCTTACGCGGGTAATTGGTGTTGGTCGAGCTTTGAAGTCTCAAAAGCTCAAGCCTTCTTTTGTTGGTCCATACCAGATCTTGCATAGGATATGAGAAGTGGCCTATTGATTACTTTGCCACCGCCACTTCCGAATCTTCATGATGTGTTTCAAGTGTCTCAGTTGAGGAGGTACATGTAGGTGGAAGAAACAAAAGAAAGAGGGAAGGGGTTTGAATTGGGTCTTGCTCTGATCACGTAACATCAGGCTGTGAACGTTTGTTTTCATTTGCTTGGCTTTGCTTTGTTGAAGTTTAATATCATATTTTGTTGAGATCTCAAAGTGTTGAGAGTTGGATAATACAACTCATTTTGCTTATGTTATAAAAGTTGAAGTTTATGAGACTATATGCTATGAGTGCTATATTGTTTTTAATTGCTTTATTTATGATTCCACTGCGATGATGCCATATGAATTGATGTCGTATAAACATTCTAGTGAAAATGTATGCATTAAATTTTTTTGTTGTAACTCGTGTTATGAAGAAAGTCACGTTTGTTCTGTGTGACACCCTAAGAGGTTGTATTTTGTTATTTAAATTCTTTGATAATTATAAGCAGGGTTTAGGGTGTTACACTCCTCATCTTCCCAAGCGCGTCACGCGGAAATTCAGGTACACACAGACCATCCCCAGACACCCTGTTGTATCTGCTTCTCCTGCCTTGTCTCGTAGACAGATAGAGGAGATGTTTACTGATTATGAGTACCGCCTGGTATCAGAAGAAGATCGAGCTACCATAGTGTCGAATGACTGGAGCTACGTTGACAGATACATCAGGTGGTTCTTCAGGGTCTCACACCTGTACATGGTGCAGATTGCTCCAGGAGATCTGCCAATACCAGCTCATCAGGAGATTCTAGAGGAGCATCAGGCTCAGCTAGATCATACTAAGGATGTCTTGCCTCGGTGTCGTCGTATAGTGGAGATTGTGCGGGCAGACATTGATGATGGTATCTTCCTTGAGGGGTCTGCTGTCAGGCGAGTCCTGGATGCCATTGTGGCGAAGGTACAAGGGACATTGTTGTACCGTAGACATCGCCGGAGGACCGCCGGGGGGGGGGGGGGGGGTTGATGACCGAGGAGGCAAATGAGGCATATGAGGTATAGGAGAGGTTGTCAGGCACACTCAGTAGTTGTCTATTATTATTTTGATGTTGTATTATAGTTTGTACTTTATTTATGACATTGTTACTACATTTTGGATCTCATGCTGTACGACATTTTACTGTTGTATTGCTATATTATTTTTGACACACAATATTAGTCTTTTATTAATTTTTACTTCTGTTTTTTCATCTGAAAACAAATACAAAGGTCATTATAAAAAAATCTATTCCGATACACTTTCGAGACGTATCTCCGAAATATTCTCGTAGATACATCTTTAGAACAATTCAAATGTAAATGAGATATGGGTGACATATTTTGAATGTTTAAACTTTAAAATTGTTCAGGAGATATATCTCCGAAATATGTCAATGTTTACTCAGAAATGGAGTGCGTCCGGAGATGTATCTCTAAAAACATGAAACATTTGTAGAATTTCGCATGGTGAAATAGAAATACATAGGATGAAAAAAAATTCTCTAATTTAGATGATAAAAGATGATGTGCATATATTCAAGTTGAAAAATAAAATAAAGAAGAATTTTTAAAGCTTATAATTTATGTTTTATAGCTTATACGCCTATATATTAAAAAGTTCTATTTGATAAAAGTTCTTACTTTATTTACTTTAATTATTTTAATTTTGAATGTAGTTATGAAACACATTCAAAAATCAGTATTGAGATCCATATTATTTTTGCATATGATGTAGTTCTAATTAAAGTTGAGGAAATAGTTAAATGAGAAGTTGAAGACGGGTCTAAAAGTGTTTGACTTTTGTTTAAACAAAAGTAAGACGCGATATATGAAATATAATTTTAGCAAAAATTGTAGTTCACATGTTGGATTTAAATACTTTAGATTTATAGTACAAAAAAGTTGAAAAATAGAATAAGATGAAAACCATCAAATTCAAGTTGTGTGGTTGAAATGAAGGAGAACATTGAAAATTTTATGAGACACAAAAGTACCGTTCAAATTGAAAAAGATGTTTTTACCTGAAAGTTGTAAGACAAGTGATGTTGTACAAAACTCGATAGAATAAACTTATCTGATTTGAGCATGCAGAAAAAAGACTTGTAAATTATTTATTAAGAATAATACATCAAACGTAGAGTAATCGGATAATTAAAGACAGATGAATAAAGATAGATGAAGATCTAGAAAAACTATTAAAATAAATGTTAAGATTAACAGGTTATATAGAAACAGGATTTCTAACCTATTATTAGCGAGATAAAACTTATTGTTGTATACTTTTTTATAAGCTAATTCAAATACCTTATCATTTATCATTTTCTCTCTCAAATTTTCCAATGTTTTCTTAATTGAAAAAAAATTAAAATTAATTAAATATATCTCTTTTATGTCATTTCATACTTATAAATTAAGTTTAACCATTGATTTTACCAAATATTATGAATTTAATAAACTAGCTTATTCACTATTAAACTACCAACTAGTTTATAATAAGTCGTCAACTTGAGTATATCAGCTGCCTCTAACAATTACAATGTTGTCAAACATAACTTGTGCACCTGTACACATGATTAGAATATTTCCATCAAGAATTAGTTATAGATTCTTCATAAAATAACAAGGTATCATAGAGCTTTTGATCCATAAAGCTCATCACCACCTTTTCTTCATTCACCTCTCTATTTCTTCTTAGATGATGGAATTTTACTCACTTTGTAACACTTCAACTAACTCACTTGTTCCCTCTCCCATACTCATACATAAATAGAAGCAATACCTCTCACTCTCACATGTAAACTGAAGCTAGCCAACTTGACCCATTTCTCATATGTCAAGTGAAGCTCCCTAGTGACACTCTTTTACTTGTTAAATATGTAATTCATTGTTTTAGAGAGATTATATTTGATTTAGAATGTTCAGATTTGATTTATAAATATTAGATTAGATATTTTTGTACTTTAGCTTGAGATGCAAGTTAACCTAAATCTATAAATAGGGAGAAACCCTTATCATTGTAATAATCAAGTTTGATAATCACGGTCTTACAGTTACAAAGTCATAATAAAATTCCACAGTTGTGGGCAGAGAGTTACTCTGCAGTTCATACTCATCTTCTTTAAACATGTTCTTATTTTTGTTCATTGTCATTACATAACAATCTTGAGATCAAGATTGAGAAGAATTCACCATAGGTCGTGGTTGAATTCCAACATCTGGTATCTAGAGCTCCGGTTTTGATTCAAGGGAAGAACAACTGTGATGTCGATGAATCACCCGAACGGTCACTTTCCAACAAATCTTCTAATTCTCAAGAAAGATAATTATAAGAATTGGTGCAAGCAGATTAAGGTGGTTCTCTGTTACCAAGATCTTTGGGATCTTGTGAAGGATGGATTATCATCGCTTGCAGAAACTGTGACAGATCAGGAGAAAGCAGCATATAAAGAATTGAAGAAGAAAAGTTATAAATATCTCTTTATAATCCATCAATGTGTTGATCCAGATAACTTTGAAAAGGTTAGTGATGTAGAATCAACAAAAGAAGCTTGGGAGATTCTTGAAAAATTGTTTGGAGGCGCAGAGAAGGTGAAAGAGACGAGGTTACAAACTCACAAAATAACTTATGAATTGCTTCAGATGGAAGACAATGAAAGTATAACATATTTCTTCAACAGAGTTACAAAGCTGGTGAATCAAATCAAGGTATGTGGAGAAGTGTTGACATCAAGATCAGTTGTATCAAAGATCTTGAGGTCATTGGCTCCAAAATTTGACCACGTGGTAGTAGCCATTAAAGAGTCAAAAGACTTGTCAGTATTGACGAAGGAAGAGCTTCAATGGACACTTGAGTCTCATGAACACAGGATGGCTGAAAGAGCTACAGGAAAATTGAAGAGTGATATGGCTTTGCAGGCACAGTCAGAAAAAGAAAGGAAAGGCAAAAGAAGCTGGAATGGCAACAAAGGTACCAATTCGAATGGTCAAAATCAGCATGAAGGAAACTAGTCGAATTAGAGAAAACCCTGGAACCAAGGCAACCAAAGAGGTGGTGCTGTAGGTAGAGGAAGAGGTTGTGGTCGAAATCCTGACCAAAGTCACATCCAGTGTTTCAATTATCAGAAGTATGGTCACTATTTTAGTGATTGTCCAGAAAAAGGAAGAATCACGAAACTGATGCAAAGCTGGCGAAATATGAAAAAGAGATGTTGCTAATGGTCACAACAAGAGATGAAGAGAGATTCCAAGATCAGTAGTACTTGGACTCAGGATGCTCATCACACATGACTAGAAGGAAAGATTGGTTTGTCAACATGAAGCCCTCGACAAAGAACATGGTTAAACTTGCAAATGACAATACTCTAGCAGCTGAAGGTATTAGTTATATTCTGATTATGAGGAAAGATAGCAAGTGGTCAACAAGTTCCAATGTGTTTTACATACCAGCTATGAAGAGTAATTTGCTCAGTATAGGGCAATTAGTCGAAAAGAACTACAAGGTGTCGATCGAAGACAAGATGATGAGAGTTCTCGACGCAGGTGGTAGGTTGATCTTGAAGGCTCCAATGTCTCAGAATAGAAACTTCAAGATTGAACTCAATGTGATGGAGCACAAGTTCCTAGCAACTGCAGCCAGCAGAGATGAGTGGTTATGGCATTTTCGACTAGGCCATCTCAACTTCAAGGACATCAGAGAGCTAAAGGGAAGAAATATGGCTTCAGGATGACCTGGAATAGACATTCCAAGTAAAGTCCGTGAAGAGTGTGTTCAATCGAAACAACACAAGAATAGCTTCACCAAGGATGCAGGAAGGAAGTCGAAGACAATTATGAAAGTCATATACTCTGATGTATGTGGTTCAATCCATGTGGATTCGATTGCAGGAAATCGATACTTTGTCACGTTCATAAATGATTACAGTCGAAAGCTGTGGACTTACCTCATCAAGAAAAAAGTGATGTGATCGAGTCGAGGTATTTTCCAGATTCAAATCTATGGTCGAAAGACAGAGTAGTCAAAAGCTGAAAATTCTGAGGACTGATGGTGGTGGAGAGTATGTGTCGAAAAAGTTCGATGCATTATGTGAAAAATAAGGGATTGTGCATGAGGTGGTGCCACCCTACACTCCACAACAAAATGGAGTTGCAGAAAGAAAGAACAGAACCATCATGAACATGGTGAGAAGTATGTTGAATGGAAAACATCTACCCAAAGAATAATGGGGAGAAGCGGTTTCGACAACAACATACATATTAAACAGATGCCCGACGAAGAAGCTTGAAGGAATCACACCAGAAGAATTTTGGTCGGGTGTAAAGCCTAACCTCAGTCACTTGAAGGTGTTTGGATCTATAGCACATAGACATGCGCCAGATCAATTGAGAAGGAAGCTTGATGACAAGTTGAATTAGATAATCTTGATAGGATATCACTCGACTGGAGGTTACAAGCTGTTCGACCCAATAAATAAGGAGCTAGTGATCAACAGGGACGTGATCATAAATGAGCTTAAAGAATGAGATTGGACTGAGAATGTCAAGAAGGATTCAGTGAGATTCTCTTGTGAAGAACCAGCCACTGAAGTCGAAAGAGAAGTTCGACATGAATAAGTCAGAGATGAAGCAGGCCCAAGCAGACCTCGACGAACAAGGCACATTCCTGCAAGGTTACAAGAATGTGTGATTACATCAGATGATGTGGTCGATGAAGAGGGTGAGCTGGTACATTATGCTTTCTACGCAGATGTCGAACCAGTCAATGCAGCTGAGGCATTGAAAGATTCGAAGTGGGTGAAAGCAATGAATGAGGAGTTAGACTCCATCGAAGTCAACAACACCAGGTCACTTGTCGAATTACCTCAAGGCAAGAAGGCAATTGACGTGAAGTGGGTTTACAAGGTGAAGGTGAATCCTAAAGGAGAAGTAACTCGACACAAGGCGAGACTTGTGGCGAAAGGATTTCTTCAGAAGGAAGGAATAGACTTTGACGAAGTTTTTGCACCTGTTGCTAGGATCAAAACAATCAGGTTGGTTGTGGTCTAGCAAACATGAATAATTGGCACACATGTCAGATGGATGTGAAATGTGAATTCCTGAATGACCCCTTAGACGAAGAAGTTTATGTTTCACAACCAGCTGGGTTTGTGAAACAAGGTGAAGAAAGAAAGGTGTACAAGTTGCATAAAGCCCTGTATGGACTTAAGCAAGCTCCAAGAGCTTGGAATATGAAGATCGACAGCATGTCAGCTATCAACTTGGCCAAGAATCCAATAGCACACGGTCAAAGCAAGCACATCGAAATGAGGTGCCATTATCTTTGAGAACAGGTAGCAGAAGGGAAGATGAACTTGGAACACTGCAAAACTGAGAATCAGATTGCAGACATCATGACGAAGGGAGTGCCAGTCGAAGTGTTCAAGAAGTTAAGGTCTATGATGAATGTAGATAGTTTAGACCCAATGAATTAGGTGATGTGTTAAATATGTAATTCATTGTTTTAGAGAGATTATATTTGATTTAGAAAGATCAGATTTGATTTAGAAAGATTAGATTATATATTTTTGGGCTTTTATAGTTTGGGTTTTAGCTTGAGATGCAAGTTAACCTAAATCTATAAATAGGGAGGAACTCTTATCATTGTAATAATCAAGATTGATAATCACGGTTTTGCAGTTGCAAAGTGATAATAAAATTCCACAGTTGTGGGCAGAGAATTACTCTGCAGTTCATACTCACCTTCTTTAAACGTGTTCTTGTTTTTGTTCATTGTCATTACATAACATATTGAGATCAAGATTGAGAAGAATTCACCATAGATCGTGGTTGAATTCCAACATCACTCACTCAAAGCAAATATATTAGAGACATTCTTTCTAGAACCAACATTCTGAAGTGCAATACCATCAACACCCATATGATTTCCACCTACATGCTCTCCAAAGTTGTTTCATCCACCTCTCACAACCTTTTCCTATACAGATTTACAGTGGGAGCTTTACAATATGCAATAATCACCTATCTTGAAATATTCTATATAGTTAATATGATTTTCAAAATTATGTCTAATCCCTCTGAACTCCATTGGATTGTTGTTAAAAGAATCTTAAGATACTTTACGGCTTCCATACACTTTGGCTTCAAATTTTACCCTACTTTTTTGTTTGGGAGTTTGGAGTGGAGAGGAAGAGAGAGCATGGAGGAAGAAGATTTGTTAAAAAAAAAATAGTGAAATTTTTAACATTTTTTTAAAATTGTGTTTTTGTTTAGAATAGTAATATTTATCATTACTATATTTTTAATTTTTAAAATATTATAACAACATAAAATATATTTCAAGAATTTATGTAAGCCTTTTAAATTTCTCCAAAATTTCCATCTAATACAAATTTTGAGTTCCACAAATTAAGAGAATTTTGTATTATAAATAAAATTAAATCCTAAAAAATCCTCCCAACCAAAATCCTTCAACTCTTTCCTCTTATAATTTTTTTTTTCAAAGTCATTCCCTCTCACTTCCAAACTTTCATTGAGAATTTGGAGTAGACGCGAAGGAAGAATTTCAGAAAACCAATTTTTGAAAAATATAATTTTTTTAAACATCTTTTAGAAAAAAGACTTTGTATAAAATGATAAAATATTTTTTATCATTAACATATTTTTAATTTTTGAAATATTATAACAACGAAAAATATATTTAAACAATTTGCCTAAACTTCAAAACCCTCATCCAATATAATTTTCACTTCTCCAAATAAGAGAAATTTTGATTTTTGAATAAAAATAAATTCTCAAAATCTTCGACATTTAAATCCTTATACTCTTTTCACTCAATCATTTTCTTTTTTTAAATCCCTCATCTCCATTCCTTCGTAAATGTATTTCATGATGTTGATTGAGCTTGCAAACCATAATAACTTAAGATAAACATATGGATCTTCCATCTTCTTTGGACTAAATCTCATTTTCTTGTGAAGAAAGCAATGTGTTATTTCTAGGTCAAACACTAAGTCTTAGTATATGAGCCTAACTTAAGCACAGTGATCCACTGTTGCACATGGGTCAAAACGAGTTTATAAGGGTAGTATAGGGAAGCGACACTCGAGTCGTATCACAAGAACTCTTGAATTAATTTAACCAACCGATTGAAACAAATGGAGGTTTGGGTTTTCGATTATGATTATGATTAAGAGAAATTAATTACAAATAATATTAACAAGCTATTCTACTGGTTTGATTTCTGACTTATCACTGATTTCCACCTTACCAAATTCCTAAGTGGATTCAATCCCTATTCGATTATAATATCGATTGAACAAGCTTAATTGATACTATATGATTTACGCTCATATTTTGCGAATTAAGCAAACGGTTAAAGATTATGCGAATTAACGAAAAAGCTACGTTAAACGCGATTATTGTTAAGGACCGCGAATCAATCGAGTTTAATCAAAACCACTCTATGACATATCAAATTAAGAATTTGAAATTCATAGAACAAAATTGAAAAGGAAAAGAAATTGAATTGATAAATGTAAAAACCTCAAAGCCCTGATTGAACCACGATTTAGAAGATCAACCGTATGAATTTTAGCTCTCCATGGAATTTAGCGGTCGTCTCTTCTAATTTACGTGAAATCTGAATACATAGCAGTAACATTGCAGGTTTGTTTAGATAATACATGAAAACCGGGCTCTAAGAGTAACTGACCCGGAAAACATAATTTTGGCTAATAAAATAAATATTTTCTTATGGAAACGAATTATTTGACTCCTCTGCACTCTGCATTAGTTTCTGCCTTCAACACAAAATTTGTAGTTTTTTCTCTTAGCTTTTTAATGCATATTAGAATACGTCAAACGGCATCTCGTAGCTCAAGTTATGATCTGCACAGTAAAAAATGTCAAATTACCGTTTATTCAAAAAGTAAATGACAAAAATAAAATAAGAGAAAAATTAAATAAAATTGGAAAACATACTAAAACTCATAAAAATAACAAAAAAAAAAAAAAACTTTAAAAATGTCATAGCACAAAATAAAAAAAGTGTGCATCAAAATACACTTATCAGAAAGCTAATATTCTTTGGCTTCAAACTCTTTTACAAGAGCTATATATTCCATTTTACTAAAATGTTTTTTATTGTGATAAAAGGGTCACAACCAAGCTCTCATCTTTTCCATATGCAAAAAAAAAAACCTCAAGTGCGTCCACATTTGAAAGATATATTGTTGACAAGAAACTCGTGATAATGGTGAGTTAGATAGATTGTCACTAGAAAAATGAAGAAAGCTAAATAATAAATGAAAAGCATCTCAACTTTTCTTTTGCCATACAACCCCACCCCACCCACAGCAAAGCAACTGTAGACCAAATGCGAAAAGCACTGTCCATCCATTAGCATCCTCTCATTCATTGCTTCTAGTTTTTAGTTTTCTTCTTTAGGCATGCAACTTGAAAGTTCATGCAATCAATTTTGCATTGCTTTGTTGTTTACATGTTGATGCTTTCATCATTGTTTTCTCATGATTTTAATTATTAAATTTAAGTCAAAGCCATTATAAGAATCTTAATCTTGAGGGGATATTTGTTTCACACATTCAAAAGTTATTCCTAGGAATAACATATTTGAGAATATAAAGATAAAAATTTGACTCCCAAATAATTTATAAAAGAGTGTTTTTTTACACATAATTTGATATTTCTTCAAGAATAGAAAGTCATGATTTTTTATATAAAATTTTACTATAAAAAAACACATTCTCTTATTCTCACAAGAGAATTATAACTTATTCAATTTTAGAAATTTTTAAATATTTATGAAATATCTTAATTGATATTTGTTAGTGTTGTTCTGGACTGGACATGCACATGATCCACAGTAAGGCAAGGCCCAACCCAGTCCAGCTCTTGGCAAGACCCAATAACGAGATTCAACCAATCTAGCCGTTGGGCACAATATAGCCGTTGGACACAATATAACCGTTGGGCACAATATGACCGTTGGGGATGTCCATCTCACGCGCTTGGCAGTTCACGCGACCAACTACTCCTCCAGAGTTCACGGAGACAGTTGGACCAGGTCAAAAAGTCACACGCTAGACCTTCCACCTGGCAGTCTCCCATTGCCCGACCAGATATTTCGGCCACATGGGAGACCTTGGCCCCGTGATGGGGTATATCTCTATAAATACCCTCTCACTTGAGAGGGTTAGGTTGGATCAATATTCAATATTCTAACTCAATACCTATACACGTTGTACTTGTTTTCTCTCTATCCCAAACTTTGGCATCGGAGTACCTTGCAGGTACACCCTCTCCTCTCCTACAACCATCATGGCTGCCCTACACGGAAGGCCACAAAGATCCATTCTGATCACCTCAGATCAGTGGTGCCGTCTGTGGGAACAACGCTTCCCCGTCTTTTGAACCAAGATCCCTTATCTTTTCAACCTAAAAACCAAAGCTTACTATCTAAAATTTCCTCGATCATCATGGCCTCAAACCAAAACGATGATGCCCATCAAGATTATGCTGTCGCCGTTACATTGGATAATGTCGACCACCACAACCCTGGAGTTGCGATCCATGAGACCGACCACCGGGACGGAAAGACTGCGTCTCCTTCCTCCGACAATGTGAAACCATGCATGCAGACTTCCGGTCACATCTTTGAGCCCATACTTTTCCCTCAAGACGCTGATCCCAGCACTGTGGCCCTCATTTCCTCTCTCAACAAGTCCAACTACCTGATCTTCCAACAGGGCGAGAAGATCCACATGCTGGAGCATGCCCTTCAGGAGCGACTTCCTTCGCATTCCATCTCCACGCCCTCAGTCTCCCCCTCAGAAACGTTGACAAGACAAATCTCGGAGCAATTCTCCCGTCAGGGGACGGTCAAAGTTGGAGGAACCTGAGCAAGAGGTCACTAGGAGAAGACACCGTACTCCTCCTCGGAGATCCAAACGTTCTCCTGCCCCAAAGAGGACCAAGCCCTCAGAAAAACATCATGAACATCGTCGTCAGTGCATAAATTCTCCTCGACGCAGCAGAAGTCGCGGGTGCAACCACTCCCCATACAGGTCATCGAGCACGAGCGACGATGACGACGTCCATGGACCTCTATCTCAAGAGATCATGGACACCCGTATTCCTCGCGGACTGGAGAAACCTCCTCCTCTAGCTCTCTATGATGGCACCACTGATCTGGGCGACCATATAGAAAACATTGAAGCCATGCTCCATTACCACAACGTGAGCGGAGCAATTAAGTGTAGGCTATTTCCCATCACCCTCAGAAAGGGGGCCATGACCTGGTATAAGAGTCTTCCCCGAGGCTCAGTCACCTCGTGGAAGGACCTGAAGAACCAGTTCGTCCGACACTTCACTGCTTCCCGACGTCATCCCAAGTCCGAAGCCACTCTCGAAGGCATTATTCAGGGCAAGGAAGAGCCCCTACATGCCTACATTGAGAGATTTAACAAGGAAGCTGTAGAGGTCCACGCACCGGACCACATAAAGAAATACCTCCTCGAGAAAGGGCTGAAGCCGAAAAGTGAGTTTCGTAAAGTGGTGGGCATCAAAACATCTCGCACCCTGGCCGAACTCCTACGTAAGGCCTAAGCTTATATACAATACGAGGAAAAAGAAGCCGCCTACAAGGCTCGGGACTCAAGAGATCAGGAGAATTCCAAGGCAACAAAAAAGGATGACTCAGAGGCTCCCCGGCGCGACAAGGAGAGAGGAAGAGACGACCGTCCTCGCGAGGATAAGGGACCTGCTGGTCACTTTACAGAATACACCTTGCTGACAGCTCCCCGCGAGTGCATTCTCTCCGAATGCATTAACGCGGAGTTTAAGCAAGGGGTGTCTGTTTCCTCAAATCAACAGGGTCAAAGGGCAACACTGACAAGAGTAAATACTGCCGTTTTCATCGCAATCACGACCACATGACCAAAGATTGCGTTCATCTGAAGGACGCTAATGAGATCCTCATCAAGGAGGGTCACCTGAAATAGTACACAAATAAGGGAGAAGCTTCTCGGTGAGAGACCTCCGAGTCTAAGAAAGAAACGGAAGCTTCGCTATCTAGTCCTCCTCCGCAGGTTACCATGTCTGTCTCACGGCCAGAAGACTTCTTCGTCCCTGACTACCTCGAGGATCCTCCCCAGATTGCCGCGCACAGCTCCTGGGAGACCTTCCCCACTGCGATGGTCATATCCTGTGGCGGATACAATGAGCTCATTGTAGGGTCGGTCAAAAGGAAAGTCGACCAACTGATCGATTGTAGCCCTGACTGACTGTCCACACTCGAGAAATTCCGAGGACGTTCTCAGCCCAAAAAATTCTACCGTGAAGAGCTGCCTAAAGGTTCCCCAAACTCACACATCCCTCTTCTCATCAGGGCAAGACTGGCCAACACTGATGTCCGACGGATCCTGGTCAACCAGGGCAGTTCGGTGGACATCATGTACACCAGTTTGTTCCACACCTTGAAACTCGACCAAAAGAATCTGTCGTCGTACGTGGGGTCAGACCTGCAAGGATTCAACGGGTTTACCGCTAGACCTTGGGGGTACATGGAGCTCCCAGTCATGTTCGGGGAGGAGGAGGCTTCCAAGACAATCAAAACACAATTCCTGGTCATCGATTGTCCATCGTTGTACCAGTGTATCCTGGGGAGACCAACCCTCGTGGAGCTAATAACTGTCCCTTTAACAGTTCATCTCAAGATGAAATATTACACGGAGAAGGGCTACATCGCGACTTTGCATGGAGATATAGAGGCTGCGAGGAGATGCTTCGAAGCAGCTACCAGAGGGCAAATCTCGATTGGCGTAGCACCAAAGGCCGCCAAACGGGTAAGGGATGAAGATCTTCCCAGCGAGGAAAGCCAGCCCGACAAAAAGCCAGCTCTCCCAGTGCACACAATCGACCTCGACAGCCGAATCTATGAAGAAGGCGAGGAGGACAACAATGAAGACACTCTAGCAGTGACAGGAAACTCCCCTGCATCAACCATCATGCGTCCTATACCAGATGGGGAATTCGAAGTGATCACCTTCGGAGACAACCCGAACAGAAGAGTCAAGATAGACGCAGGACTTCCCGGAGAGGTGCAGGAGCAGCTGAAGACATGCCTGAGAGACAATGCAAACTTATTTGTTTGGAGCACCACAGATATGCCCGACCCTGACCCTCAGACTGCCTGCCATCAACTCACCATCGACCCAGCAACTCGAGCAGTAGCGCAGCGCAGATGCAAACAGTCTGACAAAATGGCACAGGCTAGTGAAAAACTTGTAAAAGACCTCTTAGAGGAGAAATTTATCTCAGAGGCCAGGTATACAACATGGTTGTCCAATATTGTACTAGTCAACAAACATAATGGACAGTGGAGGATGTGCATTGATTACACTGATCTCAACCGGGCTTGCCCGAAAGACGCTTATCCTCTGCCTAGTATAGATAAGCTGGTAGATAATTTCGCAGGTTTCAAACTCTTGTCCTTCATGGACGCCTACTCGGGATACAACCATATTCCCATGTCCGAAAAGGATAAGAGATATACCGCTTTCATGACCTCGTCTAGGAACTATTACTACAACATAATTCCCTTCGGTCTGAAAAACGCTGGGGACATGTACCAGCGCATGATGAACAAAGCCTTTCGATCAGAAATCGGAGACATGCTCGAAGTATATATGGACAACATGATCATGAAGTCCCAAGAGGAATACGATCACACGGTCCACTTGCAAAAGGTTATCGACCAAGCGAGAAAATGCAAAATGCGGTTTAACCTAGAAAAGTGTACCTTCGGCGTACGGGCAGGGAAGTTCCTCAGCTTCTACCTCACCGAGAGGGGGATCGAGGCTAACCCTGACAAATGTCGAGCGTTTGCTGAATTTCCCATGCCAAAGTCAAAGAAATCCATACAATCCCTCAACGGGATGCTTGACTCATTATCTCGCTTCGTGGCCAAGTCTGCCCAACATGCTCTGCCTTTCTTTAAGCTTCTACAAAAAGAGGCCACATTCGAATGAACAGATGAATACGAGCAGGATTTGCTCCACCTCAAGCAAGAATTGTCTGAACCGCCAGTTCTGTCACGACCAGACAGCGAGGAGATGATGTACTTGTACCTCTCCGTCATGAGTGAGGCCATTAGCGCTACACTCATCCGAGAAACCCTCGATGGGCAGAAGCCGATATATTTCACCAGCAAAGCCTTGCAAGGGCCAGAACTCAGATACCAGCAGATCAAGACAGTTGCCCTGACCCTCATCAACGTCGCGAGGAGATTAAGGCACTACTTCCTATCCCACACGATAGTCGTGCGAACAGACCAGCCTATAAGACAACTGCTTAGCCGGCCAAACATGGCCGACAGAATGTTCAAATGGACTTTGGAGTTGTCAGAATTTGACATCCATTACGAGGGAAGGAAGGCCCTCAAGGCACAAGTCCTGGCCAATTTTGTGGCATAAATGACACCTCCAGCGTCCCCATAAAGCGGAGCACATAAATGGACCATCTTCGTCGACGGAGCGTCCAGTTCCACGGGTAGTGGTGCAGGCATCATCCTCGAGAATGGAGAAGGGATCTTGATCAAAGTATCATTAGTCTTGTCCTTCTTTACATCAAATAATCAAGCCAAGTACGGGGCATTCCTCGCATGCTTATGGTTGGCTGAGGACCTGGGCGCCAAGGAAGTGAAGATCTTCACAGATTCCTAGCTCGTGGCATCCCAAGTACGAGGAGAGTACTAGGCCAAAAATGATCACCTCGTCGAATACCTGACACTGGTAAAAGAAAAGATAGCAAAGTTGTGGGAAGTCTAACACGTCCCCTGCGAACGAAACACTCGAGCAGATGTCCTGTCAAAATTGGCTAGCACCAGAAAGAAAGGTGGCAATAAATCCGTCATACAAGAGATACTCCCCCGCCCAAGTATCGAAAAGTCATCGGGGCTGCTCAACGTCAACGCCATTGGCGACAACAGCTATTGGATGACCCCGGTATACAATTACCTCATCACAGGGGAGTTGTCCGAAGACATCAAGGAGGCCAGCGTAACCAAGCGAAGGGCCTGCTCTTACGTCCTGGTCAATGACAAGCTCTGCCGACGAGGATTCTCCATCCCCCTCCTAAAATGTGTTTTGGAGCTTAAGGTCCCCGACGTTCTCCAGGAAATTCACGACGGTATCAACGCGCAATATTTGGGAGGGAGATCCTTGGCACGAAAGGCCCTGCGAGCAGGATACTATTGGCCGACCATGCATCACGACGCTAAGGAGCATGTCAAGAAATGTGACAGATGCCAGCACCACGGGGACATGCACTTGGCACCCCCTAACGAGTTGAAGACTTTGTCCTCCCCATGTCCCTTCGCCTGGTGGGGGATGGGTATCCTCGTCCCCTTCACAATGGGGTCCTATCAAAATAAATTTCTGATCATGGTCGACTATTACTTTACAAAATAGATCAAAGCCGAAGCTCTCGCCAAGATACCAACCTTTAACATACTTCGTTTCTACAAAAGAAACGTCCTCGCACGATTTGGGGTGCCCTAAGCCCTTGTGACCAACAATGAAACCCAATTCACGGATAGGAAGTTTCAGGACTTCGTCGCCAAACTAGGCACAAAGCAACACGTCACTTCCGTTGAGCATCCCCAGACTAATGGGCAAGCAGAGGCCGCAAACAGGGTGATCCTTCGAGGTCTAAAATAAAGGCTAGGCGAAGCTAAAAAGAGATGGGTCGAGGAGCTATATAGCGTGCTCTGGGCCTATAGAACAACCCCACACTCAACCACCGGGAAGACTCCCTTCCGACTAGCATACGGAACCGAGGAAGTAATTCTACTGGAGATTATGGAACCTTCTAAACAAATTGAAGCTGCTCTCGATGAGGAGCTGAATGACGAAGCTATAAGAGAAGAACTCGACCTGGTCAAAGAGATCCGATCAGGGGCAGCTCTCCGTGAAGCTTCGCTGAAACAAAAAATAACTCTGCGCCACGACACCCAAGTCATGAAGCGCGACTTCCAAGTTGGCAGCCTGGTTCTATGCAGAAATAAAAAAGATTCACGTGAAGGCAAGCTGGCCGCAAACTGGGAAGGGCCGTACCGGGTCAAATCAAAACAGGAACTAGTGCTTACTACCTCGAACAGCTGGACAGAGAACCATTTGCTTGACCATGGAATGCTGAAAAACTCAAACAATATTACAGTTAGAACCGAATATCAGTCAGGACTAACTGCCGACAAGCTCCCCCTCACTACAGAGAGGTTGCTTGGCCACGAGAGCGTGCCATGGTGCAAGCACAATCCTTAAAATTACAACAAAGGCAAGTTTCTGCTCATGGGACGAGCAGACTCCGTGCCCAACGGGGATACCTCAATCGAGCTCCGCCGTTGCCGTACCAGCGTGGCAGGACACCCATCTGGCGTTAGAAATAGTCCAAGCCCTGTTCGATCAGGACCTCGACCGAGATCCTAGTCCCACAACTGGCAAAATTACTTCGCCTACTCGACAAGTTCCCCAAACTATCGAGAATTAAAACGAGTCGAGCAAACTCCTATGTCTATCGAGCATAATTAGCAAATATTAGCATACACATATGATGCAAGACATACAATGTCAAACACAAATATATATATATATATAATATGGCCACATGGCCGAAAAGTTGTCAATATATTACAAACATGGGCCAAGTCCAATCGTCGATTACAACCAAAATGGCACGCAGACTAACAAAATACTAAGGTACAATCAAAAGCTAAACTTAATCGGTGGGAAGCTTGGGAGGAATCACCTGGCCGTCAACAACTTGGTTCAGAACGCCCATGCCCTCGGTGACCAGTTGGACGTCAGAATTCAAGGCCTTCATCTGCTCCACCGCAACATTGAACCAGAACTCATCCGCTCCCAGGTTATCCTGCTCGAGGATGCGGACCTGACCAAGCGCTCACGCATGTTTGACATTTTCCCTGCTGTCGCTCCCGAAAGATTCGCATCCAACGGTAAACGCGAGAGTGGCGCAAAAGAACACAGAGTCGCCAGCAAAATGTATTTATCCCAAGAGAGGGAAAGGAAACACTGCGTAAACCTGAAAGAAAGGGAAAGAGCATGGTCTCACGACCAAGAGAACGGGTACGGGAGTCGGTTACGCGAAGGGAAGGTGTTAGCACCCAACACGTCCATCGTACTCGATGGGATCCACGCTTGCTGTCTGCATCAAAGGGCGTCGTCATCTGGAACTCCACTGCTACTGGACCGAAGAAGGAACGAGAACGGGAAAGAACGGAGAAACGAAGAAGAAAAGAAAAAAGAAGTGACTCGATAGGACGGTATCGTTGTCCTAGGCCTACGTACTCCCTCAGTGCAATGGGAAAGTCAGAGTCAACGTAGTTCGGACGGGAACTGTGGGGGAAGGTTGCTCGCCAAGACAATCGCTGTCTTGTGCCTACGTATCCTCAATCGGACGAGAGAGAGGAATCAGAGCTAACGTAGTTCGCGGGTACGACCACGGGTGGGTAAGTGTTTTTTACGTGAGCGACGAGCTCTTTCACGAAAAAAAAAGAAGTTTGAAACCCAACAATCCCGGAGGACAAAAAGATTTGAATTGGTTTGGTGTTTTTTAGACAGAAATGTCTTTTAAGTTGTTTCGCAACTTGCATTGAACCCAAGTCTTGAATACAGGAACGAATACTTTCGTGCGTCGTCCCCAACAGGACAAACACTAGGTATCCTAGAAGAATGAGAGGAAGCCCCTCAATCCCCATTTCCCACATAGAAGGCTCAAGCGCAATACACGTTAACTTTTATTACGTGTCTTGAAGAAGTTTTGAGATGAGAAGAGAGACGACACAAAGGAAACTCTAAAGGGGAACTAAGAGTCCTAATGTTATCATGCATGGATGTCCTATGGTTAGTGAGGTTTAGGAGAGACGACTACCTAACCTAATGCTAATCCTACTCCAAGCTTAATCAGAAATTAAGTTGGACTAGGTAGCTCTAAAGGGAGAGAATCCAAGACTTAAACAAGTCTTGCGACTCGAGGGATGAAAAGAGTGGAAGAGAAGGAGGAGAAAGAGAAGTGAAACACAAGTGGCCTTAGCTCACTTCAAACACAAGTATGAAAGTTGAAAGATAAAGGAAGAAAGTAAAATGTGGAAGCATATCCACATTCAAACAACTTACCATTTGCCCCTGAAAATGTTAGAAGTATTCACATATGACAAAATGAAACTCAAACAAGCATAAGGCCATAAAGAAACAAGTTCTAAAGTACATCAAACATCAAGTTCAGAACCTAATGGTCCTACTGACCTCTACTATTAATCATGCACAATTAGTCAAAAAGAAAAGGGAGAAGTCACTCAAGTACCAATCAAGTCATTAAAGAAGGAGTGAGATGAAAAGAAGTGATCATGTAAAGCAACCAAGTCAAAATTTCACAAAGTGAACCAAGTCCAGAAGTGACACAATCCTAAATATGTGGTTAAACAAGATCTTCAATCATCATTCAAGTCATACAAACACTTTCACAATCAATTAAGAAGCAAAGAAGAAGAAGTGAAGTGAAGTGAAACATGATTCATTCTTGTGAAACAAGTGACTTAAGGTGCAAGGCAAATATCAAACATGCAAAGATGAGATCCAAATATCACAACCAGAAGTCAATTAACATGCTATCAACCCTCAAACAAGACCTAAAATTGTGGCACAAGTGCCTCCATGATCAAGCAAACCAAACATGAAGCATATATTCACAAATTGGACAAGTTAAAGCTCATGCTTCAAAGAAATAACAAACATGCCTCAAAAATTATGTCATTCAGTATTCAAGCATCTCAAACATGTATAATTGACATATCAAATCCACAAGTAATGAATCAGAACCAAAGTCAATCAACAATTAGGTCAAAGCATCAATAGGATTTCATACATTCATGCTCAAAGCAACACATCAAAATTCATCCAAAAAGGACCTAAAAATCATTCCAAAAATCTCAAACATACCTCAACATGTTATGAACACAACCCAAAAAGAATCAGGATCAAATCACTTTTAAAATGAGAGAAATAAATGATGCAATATGAATTATGCAATATGAAGTGCAAATGAGAAAAATTAATTTGGAAAATTAATATTTAATGCAAATTTAATGCAAAAAATAATAAAATAAAATGTGAAAAATTAATTTTAATAATGAGTATGCGTGATGAATTTTTTTGGAATTTTTTAGTATATGCAAGTATTTTTAAAAATTAATTATGAAATGGTATGTAAAAATAGAAAAATAAAAAAAAAGAAATGAAGCCAGGGGTGTATTAGCAATTCTTAACAACACACGGAGCCAACCAAAACGCGCTTGGGCCAAGAATGAAGGAGGTGCGAAAATAAAAAGAAAACAAGGCCCAATATCATTTAGAAACAAACAAAAAAAACACAAACTCAGCACAAGTGAAACGCTGCGTTTCATTAATCCAAATCAGAGTCAAACCCGTCCACGCGTGCAAGGACCGGGGTCAAAATGCCACCTCACCCAACACCTCAGACGCCGGAGCCCTAGCTCCGGTCGTCTTCCCCGGCAAGGCTCACCGGCGACGACTGTAAACGGTACCAAAACAACCTCAACCTTACACCATTTTGAAGTATTTTCCATGTGGATGCCAAATCCACCATCCAAAATCATCTAAAACGAATAAAACACAGCAAATCGAAGCTCACAAATAAACATACTCAAACTGAAACCTTAACAAACAAGTTCATACACATCCCAAACATTGCCTACTACTTGGTAGGACTTCAGAGGAGCTCACAACAAGCGAAATGAACGTGTATTATGGCAGGTATGAATCAAGAAAAGTTACCTAACGGAGCGACTCCGTTGGTCCTTCAAACCTTGCGATGAGGCTGGTAAAAGATGCAGATCAACTTCTCTGAGCTTGGGAAGAGTAGATCGAGGCCTTGCTTGCTTGGAATCGTCTTCAATTTCTCACAACAAAAACTTGGTTGGATGATGAAGATGGAGATGCTGAACCAACTAGAACAAGGGTTCCAGTTGCCAAAAAATGCGTACAGAAGCAAGATCACACTCCAAGGATGCATAATCAATAAAAAAAAAAGAATGAAGTGGCTGTGCAAATGAGTGATTCGAATCAGAGGAAAAATAAAAGAGTGTGAGCTTTTCTGATATGGTTTTCGTGTGAAATGGAATCCCCCCCTCATCCTAGGGTTTGTGATGACTTTATATGGTGGGTTGAGAGTGATTTTGGGCCTGAAAAAAAAAGACAAAGTGGTGTTTGGAAATTTTTGCAAAGATTGAAAGAAAGAGAGAGAGAACGGTACAAGTAGTGGTGTTATGGAGTGTTGGTAGTGATTTTTGGACGTGAAAAGAATGTGAGTATGTTGTGGAGAGAGGTCAGGCACGTGAGAGAGGATGTGAGCTGATATTTGTACAATTCTCATTTTCTATTTATGGCAAAACATCCCTATGATGTGTGCATGGCATGCATGGCTTGGCTTAGTCTCATTAGGCAAAGAAAATTAATGTTATGCGTGTGAACATGTGAGGTCATGAAGCATGCTGCCAAAATGAAATGAATAAAACTAGGTCATGAACACCATTTGACCACATGATGACACCATCTTTGAAGGGATATAACTTTCACCACAATGGTTCAAATGACACAAACTTGGGTTCTTTGAAAAGAGGGGATTGCCCTCTACACTTTTCATGTTGGAAGTTTCTCAATCCAAGGCCCGGAAGTCATCCAAAAGTGAGCATGAACTTGAGTACACCAAACTGTCCAAGAATAACTTAGAAAAAATTCTAAGTTTTCAAGTTTTTACAACTTAAAACCTCCATCTTTGAAACATCATAACTCTCTCAAAAATGATCCAAATGGCATGGTTCTTGTGCTCATTTTGAAGGGAAAACTTCAATCTACAACTTCCATGTGGAAAAGGTTTTTGAATGAGGCCTTGAAAATGGTGAAAAATGGCTTAGAAAGTGATTAAAAACTTACTAAAAATAGTAAGTTTCTAAAAACCTAATTTTCCAATTTTAGCAACTTTCCCAAATTTTTGATTTTTTATGAACCTTTGAACATTTCTTGATCAAATCTTGTCCATGGACCATATTTGACTTGAAAGTCATGATGTTGACCTCAAAAAGTCAGGGGTTGACTTTTCCACTGCACAGTTGACTTTATTCCCAATTCTCCTGATTTTCAAATTTCTGATCAATTGAAAACCTTCTGAAGCAAATTTATGGACAATTCTCCAATCCTAGACACTTGAGGACATGTGGAATACCATGAGGTCGAGTCTTGTCCTAAAAATCAGAAATAAACTGATTCTATAGGAAACCCTAATTTTGGCTCCTCTGGTTAGGAGAAATCAGCACATCCTCCAAATTCAAATTCCTCTGAGTATGATGTGTGTCATGTCCACCAATGATGATATGTGCCATTTGGAGATGATAAACAATCAAAGAGCTTGCTCATTTGAGGGTTAAATCTCAGAATCTCCAAAACCCTAATTTAAGAAACCAAGTTAGGAGAGTGTGATTCTTTTGAATTCCCCTGCCAATCTTGATCTTGTGGTGAGATGATGGACCAAATAAAACACCTTGAGGCTCAAGGCTCATTTGTGGTTCAAGAATTGATAGCATCAAGAATTTTCTCTCCTCTTAGCCCCTTGGGCAAAGCACATGAACTGTTGTTTGAAAATCTGATAAACCTCTTCTTCCTTTGAGTTAAACCAAGTACCTTGATCCCATGCTAGGACCCAATGCTATGCACAAATGCTAATGCAAGAAATGCAGAGAAACATAAGCCAGTTATCTAAAAACAACAAGGCAAATTTTGGGGTGTTACAGCTGCCCCTATTCAATCAACTTGATCCTGAAGGTATGATAGTGACGGCTATCATGCGTTCCAAGGATTCACGGAGATTGAATACCATAAGAAACCTGAAATTTGCAATCCTCAAAGGAGGGACGACTCCACTGGGGAATAAACAATAAATGCTGCACTGTCACAACACGTACGAGTGTTGGAAACCAAAACTGTATTAAAAAGTCTTGAAATAAACACAAACGAGTGTTAGCTACGCCGGGGATAAACACGGACGAGTGTTAAAGAATCCAGGATATCAAATACGGACGGGTATTGAGAAGATACATGGACGGGTGTAAAATGTCAATGCGGACGGGCATTGAAATAAAAGTTCAAACACAGACGGGTGTTGAAAATGGTACACGGACGGGTGTAAAATGTCAATGCGGACGGGCATTGAAATAAAAGTTCAAACACGGACGGGTGTTGAAAATGGTACACGGACGGGTGTAAAAGGGATTCAATACAGACGAGCATTGAAAAAGGTACACGGGCGGGTGTAAGAGATTTCAATACGGACGGGTATTGGAAAAAAGGTATACGGACGGGTGTAAAAAAGGTTCAAGGCGACCTCTCTGGGGATTGAAATGCAACACGGATGAGTGTCGGAAGTTCAATACGGACGGGTATCAACGAGGTACACGGACGGGTGTAAAAAGTCAATACGGACGGGTACTGAAGAGGATACACGGACGGGTGTAAGAGGTTTCAATACGGACGGGTACTGAAAAGGTACACGGACGGGTGTAAAAGGTTTCAATACGGACGGGTACTGAAAAGGGTGTAAAGCAACTTTATCGGGAATTAAACTCGCTGGGGGAATGGAAGGCGACACGGACGAGTGTCATCAAAAGGTCAATACGGACGGGTATTGAAACAAAAAGGCGACCTCTCTGGGGATTGAATCGCAGCACTGACGGGTGCCGAAGGAAACACGGACGAGTGTCATCAAAAGGTCAATACGGACGGGTATTGAAAAAGTTCAAACACGGACGGGTGCTGAAGGAAACACGGACGAGTGTCTGACGGTAAAAATTTCGAGGGAATAAACCAAAGGACCACCTGGACGAAGGGGTACAAACAAAATCAAGGATAAACAATCCTGGCCAAAACGTTCTGCCGGGGAACTATCAAATATTGTTTAACCCAACACCTCTGAAATCCAGCTTTTCCTGACGAAGGAAAACTCAAACCTGGCTTACGCTTCAGATGCATATGTTTGAATTTTGCCGTAATGCCCCACATGAAGTGGAAATGCTACGCATTTGGGAGGATGCTATGCAAAACAAATGCTTATGCAATGCAAAAGAGACGTCCCAGCAAAATAAATGCTGAAGACCAGAAGCAACTCCGCTAGGAACGGCAAACTAAATTGCCACTGAAACAAAGGAAAACTTGTTGAGGAAAACTTCTCCCTGCTAGGGAATATCACAATCACCAATTCTGTCGGAGATGGACGAGACTCCAAGAGGATATCCACTCTGTTGAGGAATATCAAGATCAACAACTCTGCTGGAGATGGACGAAGCTCCGAGAGAATACCCACTCAGCTGGGGAAGGATATGAATACTGAAGATGGAAATTCCACCGCTGGGGACGACCTACTATTTCAGAACTTGGCTTCGGCGCCTGCCAAAAACGATTGGCCTTAAGACCTGCTGGGGATACCACTCACCACCAGACTCTGATTGGGGAAATGAGCTTAATCTGCTGCTAGGGAAGTAACTTTACCCTCACCCTGCTGGGTACTAGATCAAACCATTGTCGTCGAGACTATACTTTCTGACCAACCGAGGAAAGTAGACACCAGGACCCTGTGGGGATAATAACATCTTCGTCCACAAACTTCCTGTTGGAGGTACGGCAACATTCACCTCAAAGCAATCAACTTCTGAGTACTTGCTGGGGAATAACAATCCAAACACGACTCCGGCTGGGTATACAATCCTCTGTACTTTGCTGAGGAAGACGATCCTCAACGACTCCGTTTGGGAGAGAAAGTAATTGTCAACATTCACCTGCTAGGGGATAGCACAAGCTTCCTGACTAGCTGGGGGACAAATAAATGCCCCATGCTCCGTGGGGATACTTCACTTGCTGAAGAAAGATGTGCCAAGTCACAACTCTGGCCTGGGAGAAAACCTCTTATATCCTGCTAAGGAAAACGATCCTTAACGACTCCACTTAGGGAATTACTTCTTTATACTCTGGTTGAGGAAGACGACCCTCGATACTCTGATGGGGAAGAGTAATAACCTGCTGAGGACGATCAGACTTCAAAGTAGGGGAGAGCTCTACTCTACTGGGGGAGTACATCTGTCACCCTGCAAAACCAACAGAAAGGTCTATGCGCAGAAATGATTACATTGATTATCAACATAATGACTGTCGCCTAAGCAATTGCCACTGTTTTCCAACTTGTGTCATAAAGCTCAACGTTTTAGCATGTAATGTTTTTATCAAAAATATCGGACATTTTCACAAACAACACAGGTAAAACAGAAAACAAAAGCTCTTTAACTGAAATGCAAACTTTATTGAATGAATTGGCCTGTAAATAGGCATTTACATCTGGAAGCAATTCCTGGAAAGAGGTAATTGCGCAAAAAGCAAAAGAAAATACAAATGTCGGCAATGTGGGGAACAGACATCCACCATGACTCGACTCAGCTATAACCCATATGACTTGTTCATCCGCATATACTTTGGCCTTCGACGACGACTAACTGGACTGATTCCTTTCCTCAGAATTTTCCAAGTGTGAACGGTGATCACAGATCGGGCGCGGATCGTAGTCTTTGCTCTAAAATCCCTAACTTTTGCCTGGATCGCCCTTTTCGGGTTTTCAATCCACCGGGATACCCATTTTTTGCCAAAGTTGCCATTTCAGGTTTTCAACCTTGCGGGTTTATTCTTTTTCTTTTTATCCCTAATTTTTGCCCGAACCTTTTCTTTTTATGGTTCGCCAGGATGCCCCATTTTTGCCTGAACCTTCTTTTTATGCTCAGCGGGTCTCTTTTATGCAAAGTATTTTTTGACTACATCCGCGTTCACAGGGGACGTAAAATCTTCGCCATCCATAGTTGAGAGTAATAAGGCTCCACCAGAGAAAACCTGTCTTACTACATATGACCCTTCGTAATTCAGAGTCCACTTGCCCCTGTGATCTGTTTGAGGAGGAGTGATCCTTTTCAGAACTAATTCACCAGCTTGAAAACACCGAGGACGCACCTTCTGATCAAAGGCTTTCTTCATCCTGCTCTGATACAACCGGCCATGCGCAATGGCTTTCAATCTCTTCTCTTCAATGAGGTTCAATTCATTCAGCCGGGAACGCACCCATTCAGCTTCATCCAGCTTCACATCTGTCAGAATTCTCAAAGAAGGAATCTCAACTTCTAATGGCAGGACTGCTTCCATGCCATACACTAGTGAGAAAGGAGTTGCCCCAGTCGAGGTGCGTACCGAAGTACGATACCCATGCAAAGCGTAAGGCAACATCTCATGCCAGTCTTTGTATGTCACTACCATCTTTTGCACAATCTTCTTTATGTTCTTATTAGCCGCTTCAACAGCCCCATTCATCTTCGGACGATAGGGAGAAGAATTGTGATGTTCGATTTTAAAGCTCTGGCATAGCTCCTTCATCATCTTGTTATTCAGATTTGAACCATTATCAGTAATGATTCTCTCCGGGACTCCATACCGGCAGATGATGTCCTTCTTAATGAACCGGGCTACCACTTGTTTGGTGACGTTGGCATACGATGCTGCTTCCACCCACTTCGTGAAATAATCGATAGCATCCAGGATAAAACGATGTCCATTTGAAGCAGTCGGCTCGATCTTCCCAATCATGTCAATACCCCACATAGCAAAAGGCCAAGGTGACGACAAAACATTTAGAGGAGTAGGCGGTACGTGCACCTTGTCAGCATAAATCTGGCATTTATGACATTTTCGGGCGTATTTAAAACAGTCAGACTCCATAGTCATCCAATAATACCCCGCTCTCAATAATTTTCTGGCCATAGCATGCCCATTGGCATGAGTACCGAAGGAACCTTCGTGAACCTCTTCCATTAACAAGCCTGCCTCGTGTTCATCAACACAACGTAGCAAGACCATGTCAAAGTTTCTCTTGTACAACACATCATCCTTGTTCAAAAAGAAGTTTCCTGATAACCTCCTCAATGTCTTTTTATCTTTGGAAGATGCCCCGACTGGGTATTCCTGACTCTTCAAGAAGACTTTAATGTCATGATACCAAGGCTGGCCATCTGATACCCCTTCAACTGCAAATACAAAAGCAGGTCTATCCAAGCGCATGATTCTGATTAAGGGAGCTTCATTCCAAAGATTCACTTTATACATTGATGACAATGTTGCCAACGCATCAGCCATCTGATTCTCTATCCGGGGAATGTGATGGAAGTCTATTCTGTCAAAGAAAGGTAACAATCTTCTGGCATAATTGTTATATGGAACGAGATTTACTTGACGAGTCTCCCATTCTCCTGTAATCTGATTCACCACAAACGCAGAATCACCATAAACATCGAGGTTCTTGATTCTCAAATCAATTGCTTCTTCTAACCCCATGATGCATGCTTCATACTCCGCCTCATTGTTGGTGCATATGAACGCTAATCGGGCAGTAAAGGGTATATGAGAACCCTGTGGAGTCGTAATGATTGCCCCGATTCCGTTGCCATATGAATTAACAGCCCCATCAAAAACCATCTTCCATTGAGATCCAATCTCAGGTCCTTCATCAGGCAAAGGCTCTTCACAATCCTTCATCTTCAGATACATGATATGTTCATCCGTAAATTCAAACTTCATCGGTTGATAATCCTCAATTGGCTGTTCTGCGAGATATTCTGACAAAACACTTCCCTTAATGGCCTTTTGGGAAACATACTGAATATCATATTCTGTCAGAACCATCTGCCAACGGGCTATTCTACCAGAAAGTGCTTGCTTCTCAAACACATACTTGATTGGATCCATCTTCGAAATCAAAAGGGTTGTATGGTTTAACATATACTGCCTCAAACGCTTAGCGGCCCAAGCGAGTGCACAACATGTTTTCTCCAGCATCGAGTATCTTGACTCGCAATCAGTAAACTTCTTACTCAGGTAATAGATGGCGTGCTCTTTTTTACCTGACTCGTCTTGTTGACCGAGCACACAACCCATTGAATTCTCAAGAACCGTGAGATACATAATCAAAGGCCTTCCTGGCGCTGGCGGCATAAGGACCGGAGGTTCCTGCAAGTATTCTTTAATCTTTTCAAATGCCTTTTGACAATTTTCATTCCACCTGACCGCTTGATCTTTTCTTAGCAACTTGAAGATTGGTTCACACGTGGCTGTGAGATGCGAGATGAACCTAGCAATGTAATTCAATCTCCCCAAGAAACCACGAACCTCTTTTTCTGTTTTCGGCACAGGCATTTCTTGTATGGCTTTTACCTTTGCAGGATCAACCTCAATACCCTTTTCACTAACAATAAACCCCAGCAATTTTCCTGATCTCACCCCGAAGGTGCATTTGTTTGGATTCAACCTCAGTCTGAACTTCCTTAACCTTTCAAATAACTTTTGAAGATTCACCAGATGTTCTTCTTCCGTCTGTGACTTCGCAATCATGTCGTCAACATAGACTTCAATCTCTTTGTGAATCATATCATGAAAGAGAGTCACCATCGCCCGCTGGTAAGTTACCCCTGCATTTTTCAATCCAAAGGGCATCACTTTGTAGCAGAAAGTTCCCCACGGTGTTATGAATGTTGTTTTCTCCATGTCCTCTGGAGCCATCTTGATTTGGTTATACCCAGAGAAGCCATCCATGAAGGAAAACACAGAATACTGAGCAGTATTGTCAACTAACACGTCAATGTGAGGGAGCGGGAAATCATCCTTTGGGCTTGCTCTATTCAAATCCCTGTAATCAACACACATCCTGACCTTCCCATCCTTCTTAGGTACAGGCACGATGTTAGCAACCCATGGAGGATAATTTGTTACAGCAAGAAATCCGGCGTCTAACTGTTTCTGAACCTCTTCCTTGATTTTGACAGACATCTCCGGTTTAGTTCTTCTCAACTTTTGCTTGACCGGAGCACAACCTTCTTTGAGTGGTAGCCGGTGCACAACAATATCAGTATCCAGCCCGGGCATGTCTTGGTAAAACCAGGCGAAGATATCCACATACTCACGGAGCATTTCAATCAATCTTCCCTTGACACTGTCTTCCAATGCAGCCCCTACTCTTACTTCCTTTCTAGCGTCCTCGGTTCCCAGATTTATAATCTCAATTTCCTCCTGATGAGGTTGGATGACTCTCTCCTCTTGCTTCAACAATCTGGCCAACTCTTCGGGCAGTTCACACTCTTCGTCAGCCTCTTCTTCAGCCTGATAAATTGGATTGTCAAAGTCATACCGAGCTATAGCTGAGTCATGATCGGTGTCATCTGAACAAAAGGACCTGCAATGATTGATGAGGTATGTTTTATTATGATGCAACAAAATAAACACATTGCCATGTTGATGTGGGTTTTTAAATGCATAAAAATAAAAACAGAAAAACAGAGATCAAAATATTTGAGTGTGAAAAGTCCTTTATTGATGATAAAGCAAAACATGCAGCAGTTAAAAGCCCTACAAACAGAATCACTACGTCTTGGGCAGAACGTAGGACCAAAATAAGGAAACAAAGCAATTACTCGAAGCCTGTCACTTGAATGACTTTCTCGGAAGACCAGTTGTGTAGACTTTCCCCTGGGACACAAGGACGGATCCAACTATCCATGTCACAATCACTGTCTCCTTCTTCATCAATAGCATTAACTCTGTCGAAGAAAACTCCAGCGCTAGTGAACCGGACAGGGCCATAGAATTTTGGGGGATCCTCATCTCTTCCGGATGGCTTATATCCCAATCCATAAGTATCCTTCTTTTTCTGGACTTCAACCACCTGGCCCCACCTCTGTGAGCTACCCGCTTCAACCACAGCTTTGGCGTCTTTTAACGAAGACATGGAACCCTCAGGTTGATTTGCCACTACGGGCTGCACTACAGCTGCAGACTGAACAACTTCTTCAGAAACTTTCACCTTCTCAAATCCCTGGCACAACGTCTCGTGGATTTCCCCATCCACTTCCACGTATTTGAAGGTTGACAATTGACTGATCATTATGTCTTCTTCTCCGCATACTGTCACTACGTGACCATCAACCATATACTTCAGCTTTTGATGTAAAGTGGAAGTTACAGCACCTGCCCCATGGATCCAAGGACGACCCAATAAACAGCTGTACACTGGCTGAATATCCATAATGTAAAACGTTGCATTAAAGATTTCCGGTCCAACCTTGATCGGAAGCACAATCTCGCCAAAAACAGACCTCTTCGAGCCATCAAAAGCTCGCACCACCAAGTCACTTGGTGTACAAATCAAACCGCGAGTATCTAACTTCATTAACGCTTTCTTGGGCAATACATTCAACGATGAACCAGTATCAACCAAGACATGTGACATCAACGAGCCACGGCATTCGATCGAAATATGCAGGGCATTGTTATGATTCCTGCCAGCAGAAGTCAAGTCAAGATCTGTAAAACCCAGGCCGTTACCCGCATTTACGTGCGCTACAACCCCTTCCAGCTGATTAACAGAAATCTCTTGAGGAACGTATGCTGCATTCAAAACCTTCAAAAGAGCATTCCTGTGAGCCTCAGAACACAAGAGCAGAGACAGAATAGAGATCTTGGACGGGGTCTGATGTAATTGGTCCACGATCTTATAATCGCTTTTTCGGATGAGCCTCATAAATTCCTCTACATTTTCTGAAAAAGCATCATCAACCGGCTTCACTGTAGATTCCACAATCACTGGGGTCTGAACAGAACCATCCATCGCCTGTTTTCCTCTATCCTGCCTAGAGGTACTGGGTTGATCGTTAACCGGAGGGAGCACTCTACCCTTCTGGTTATGGCATCAGTCTCAACTTTAACCCCTGAACTAGAACCCACTGGTGAAGTATTCATTAGCTCTTGCTTTTGCCCATTGACAAATACCTCTGCACCATAATTCCACGGAATAGCCTTAGAACTCTCGTACGGAATGGGTCCAGCCCTTGTGATAATGACTGGAGGTGGCCTTGCTGGACCAGAAATAGTAATTGTTTTGAATGGAATAGTGATAGTGGCAACCTTCTCACTAACAACCTCTTCTAGCTGATTACCTCTGTCAAACTGTAAACAGCCCTCATCAATCAGATTCTGAATACCCCTCTTCAACGAATCACAACCATTAACCTTTATCAAACAATCTGAGCAGTTCTCACCACAACCCGGATAGACATCACCATTCAATAATCTGTTCTTAACCACCACCAACGGAGTCTTCAGCTCCTCCACATCCACAATCAAATTCAAAGTTTCACAGTCCTCAATTATAGCATTCACCCTTGGCCCATTGTGATTAGGCATCGGGTTCTGAATAACATTGGGTCCGTCATTCGAGAAATTGATGGCTTTTGAGTCCACAAGGTCCTGCACCTTGTGCTGAAACGCCCTGCACTTCTCCACCGTGTGCCCAGGAGCACCAGAATGAAAATCGCAGTGTGCGTTAGCATCGTAGCCTCGTGGGAGTTCCCCTGTTGGTGGAGCCAAGGTACGAAGCTCAACTAGACGCAACTGCAGTAAATGTTGCAACAACTGTGCATATGACATTGGGGGTTGATCAAAATGCCTCTCTGCATTCCTCTGTCTGTTCTGATACTGACCCTGCTGCCTATTCTGATTAGCATTACCCCTTTGTTGCTGTAGTGGAGGTAATGTTGCTGGAATGGTTACTGATGCTACCTGTTGATTGTTAAACTGACGCTGTTTCCCTTTTCCCCTGTGGGATGATACAGCATTGGTCTCTCCTTTCTTCTTATAATTATCAAACAGCTTTTTTCCCTGTCCGGAAGACGATCCATCACCGCTAGAAACCTTCCCAGCCTTAATTCCGACCTCTATCTTCTGCCCAATAGCAATCACATCTGCAAACTTGCCTAGAGAACAAGGCAAAAGCTTCTCATAGTAGTGCTTAGGCAGTGTGTCCATGAACATATCTAGCATCTCTTTCTCTAGCATTGGTGGCTGCACCCTAGCTGCCAATTCACGCCACCTTTGCGCGTATTCTTTGAAACTCTCATCATTCTTCTGGGACATGCTCAACAACTGAGTTCTGTTGGGAGCCATGTCCGTGTTGTACTGATAATGCTTGATGAAAGCTGCAGCTAGCTCTCTCCAGGTACGAACATCTCTGCTTTCTAGCCCCATGTACCATTCCAAAGACGCGCCAGACAGGCTGTCTTGGAAGAAGTGCATCATTAACTTTTCATCCTTAGCGTGAGCAGCCATCTTCCGGGTATAGGCCTTCACATGAGTCCTTGGGCAGGTAGAGCCATTGTACTTTTCTAGCGTAGGAATCTGAATCTTGTGTGGAATAACAACATCAGGGACCAACCCTAGGTCGTCCAAATCAATCCCCAAATCATCCTGTTTCACTACTCCTTTCAACTGAGCTTCGATTAAACGGATTCTTTCATCACTGACCACAGGAAGGGCAGCATCTAAACTCCTGACCGAGAACACATCGTCCTGTTGATCATCAAAATGATGGCCAAGGATAGCCCGAACAGTACTTCCCTCTCCAACCACTGTAGGAATTCTGCCCTGTCCACCAGCACCAACTCCGCCCGGAGGGATATTACGGTTAATAAGACCACCGTGTAGGATACCATTTTCGTCGACCTGTGCCACTAACGGCTGGACCAGAGTTCTGAACTCGTTCTGACTTTGCACCACACCCTGCATCATTTCCATGAACTGGTCGATGCGAGCTTGCATAGCGGCCATATCTGCTTGAACTTTGTCCATCACTCTGTTTTGATTGAGCCGAGTAGAATAACGATGAGTTGGTTGATCAATCCTGACTGAAAGAAAGAGAGAACATAAGAAAACCAGAGAAACCCAAGAAAACCTGCAATGCAAAGAATGAATATGATTATGCAAATGCAAATGCAACAAACATATTTGAACATTTCCAAGGTATATCCGCTTTGATTCCATTCCAAACAACCGGGCCAGGGATTAGACGCAATATCGGAAAATAAATCCGACCCAGAAATACCACCGGATCCAACCACTGGAAACCAATCACAAAAATAGAAAACTACCAAGGCAAAAATATCTGAATCAAACATTCTATTATCAAGATGGAAGAATTCATACAAACAAAGTCGATCGTAACCAACGGTGATTCCATCAACAATCCTGATGGTAACCACATAAAAACAGATACACAATACACTACAATTCTACCCCAAACAGGCTAGCCTCCACTTCTTCCAGAAGATTCAAAGTGTCAGGATGTGCCGGTCGCGAGATTAGCCCTTTGATTAACCTGTTTCTCTTTGCAATCTCTTGGTTCAGCGTTGCAATCTGCTCTTCAGCATTGCTACTTTCATGCCTTACCTTCTTGATTCCAACCTGTAATTTAAGCTCTTCAATCTCCTTTTGGGATTCTTTCCACTTGTTGAAGAAATGCTTCCCCTTTTCTTTCGCCTTTTGCAGCTCTTTGTTTAGTACCTCGTTTTCGACTTGAACCTCACTCCACATCTCTTGATAAACATCAAGCTTGGTTTCAGTCTTAGCCAAAAGCTTCTTAGTTGTCCTGGTGGTCTGACTTGAAGTCTCTGCTGCCATGCTGATCTTCTTGAAATGCTGAATTCTTCTATTCAGATCATTTTCTGTCTTCTTCAGACGCTCAGTCGACTCTTTGACCTGCCACTTCAGCTCCAAATTGTCATGCAAAGCTCCTTGCAGCTGACTACTCATACCGGAATTCTCTGCCCTCAATTCTTGCACCAACTTCTGTTGCTTGTTGAACTCTTCAATAGGCACAGTAAGTCTTTCCTCCACACTCTCTGGATACAAGGGAGACGCCCGATCAAAAGGCAAATAGAACTCTTCTACCCTCTTTTTCACCCATTCAACATACGGAGCGAAAGCTTGGTTATTGGGTTTCCCCAAAACAGTTTTACCTATCTTCTGTCTGTTGAGCCAGGCTTGAGAAGCTTCTTGTGCAATAGCTACACCATCAATCATATGAAAATACAAGGATTCTTCCAAATTTTTCTCAGCTGGAGGATCTCTTAGGGCGTACGCAAACTGCCTGATAGCCAAAGATGGGTTGTAGTTAATACCTCCCTTTCTTCCGATCAAAGGTACATTAGGATACCTGCCACAGCTATGTAGAATATCAGTCCCCAACAAACCCTTATCCACCCAGAGAATGTCTTTAGCAGCTAATCCCATCAGACGCTTACTCCACTCTAGAGAAGTCTTCGATTCCACAAAAGCACCGGATTGGGGTAAACGTTTGGCAAACCACTTGTAGAAGAGAGGTGCGCAACAACAAACCACACCACCTCGCTTTTTCTCATTCCTGTTATATAGAGTGTAATGGAGATCACCTAACAAAGTCGGTACCGGATTCTGAGCTGTAAATATCTGAATAGCATCCGTATCGACGAAGTCAGACTCATTAGGGAATAACACAATGCCATATATACACAGAGCTAATATAGCATTAAAAGCCCTCCACCTATTCTCCTTAGCTTCCTCTCGAGCCCTCTTTACCAAGTACTCCAAATGATACCCTCGGGATTTTCCTTTCTTAGAAAAATCATCCTCTACTGTAGATCTGCTCAAATAAAGAGCCTCAGACACTGCCTGGAAATCACACTCTCCTTGGGAACCACAGAAAGGAACACCTTCTTTGACAGGAATCCACAAGATGTTGGAGTATTCCTCCAGGGTAGGAACCAACACATAATCTGGCATCACGAAGCACCTCAGGGAAGGATCATAAAACTGCATCAAGGTGTGTAGCCCATTATATTCATATTTACTGAGACTCCGAACCAGGGACAGTATCCAACCATACTTCTCTTCAAAGGCTCCCAAAACTTCCGGACCAGCTATACTTTGTAAACTGCTCAAAGGACCAAGAGTGATCTTCGGAAACTTGTAGATGATGATATTCTTCTTACCCCTCTTAGTGTCCATCCCTAAGAACGCCCTCTGATTGGAATCAAAGACTAGATACTACCTGAAAATGCACAAACATGAATGTCAGATAAATGGAATGCAATGCAGAGCACGAGATCAAGGTATCCACATAAACTGGCTGCACTGTGCTGACTGAACAAATCAAGGCTCTGTGCCAAAACTCAGAATCAACAACAACCATAGTGATAACAACAGAAAACCGGGTCGGTTGATGGTCACGGTTACCTGCAAACCTGTAAACAAACTGTCCCTCTCACATGTGGGTACTAGGATGTTCAGTATCCCGGGCTCTCAGGTCGAGAAATGATGATACGTTCACCATTTCTGGTTTGGCATCATCATCAATCGAGGAGGCCTCAACTGATTCTCCAAAAACGAAAGATCCTCAGCTTCAGAGGTTTGAGAAGCAATAGCACATTCAGCCCGAAGGATACAATGCTACCGCCAATCAAAGAGGTCGTCTGCTGATTCTCTTTCAAAAAGAAGGATCCTATGGCAAGTCCCCAGCATTAGGTCCTCGGATCGAGAGTGTGCAATGGGTTTGCCACATAAAGTGGGCTGCCACTGTCACATCCCGGGAGGAGTGCCGCAACTGAGTCCTCGGGAATGGTCATCAGAGTCGACGATTCCTCCAGAGAATAACTACTGGCCTGTATCAGCATACAGTAGCAGAAAGCTCCGGATAGAACCTCATCTGATTGTAGGGATCGTGATCACCCGCACGTGGCCAACACCACGGGAGCGTCACGCCTGCCCACGCTAAAGCCTAGGTGTATACTCGAGCCTGTGTATTGAGCTCATCTCTCAGAACATCCCAACCCGCCAAACAGAACAACAGCCAGCACAACGCAGTATATCCAGTATGACAATATAAAATGCAATGCGATAAAAGCTGTAAAAACAGTAAAGCAGTAAAGCGAAAATACAGTAAACAACAATACAGTAATATACAACACAGCAAAGCACCATAGAAACATCCAACAAAAACAAACAGACAAGCGCTAGGATTGACTCGCTAAAGGGGAAGGACCAGTAGTAGGTCAACCAGATTCCCCAGCAGAGTCGCCAGCTGTCGCTCCCGAAAGATTCGCATCCAACGGTACAAACGCGAGAGTGGCGCAAAAGAACACAGAGTCGCCAGCAAAGTGTATTTATCCCAAGAGAGGGAAAGGAAACACTGCGTAAACCTGAAAGAAAGGGAAAGAGCATGGTCTCACGACCAAGAGAACGGGTACGGGAGTCGGTTACGCGAAGGGAAGGTGTTAGCACCCAACACGTCCATCGTACTCGATGGGATCCACGCTTGCTGTCTGCATCAAAGGGCGTCGTCATCTGGAACTCCACTGCTACTGGACCGAAGAAGGAACGAGAACGGGAAAGAACGGAGAAACGAAGAAGAAAAGAAAAAAGAAGTGACTCGATAGGACGGTATCGTTGTCCTAGGCCTACGTACTCCCTCAGTGCAATGGGAAAGTCAGAGTCAACGTAGTTCGGACGGGAACTGTGGGGGAAGGTTGCTCGCCAAGACAATCGCTGTCTTGTGCCTACGTATCCTCAATCGGACGAGAGAGAGGAATCAGAGCTAACGTAGTTCGCGGGTACGACCACGGGTGGGTAAGTGTTTTTTACGTGAGCGACGAGCTCTTTCACGAAAAAAAAAGAAGTTTGAAACCCAACAATCCCGGAGGACAAAAAGATTTGAATTGGTTTGGTGTTTTTTAGACAGAAATGTCTTTTAAGTTGTTTCGCAACTTGCATTGAACCCAAGTCTTGAATACAGGAACGAATACTTTCGTGCGTCGTCCCCAACAGGACAAACACTAGGTATCCTAGAAGAATGAGAGGAAGCCCCTCAATCCCCATTTCCCACATAGAAGGCTCAAGCGCAATACACGTTAACTTTTATTACGTGTCTTGAAGAAGTTTTGAGATGAGAAGAGAGACGACACAAAGGAAACTCTAAAGGGGAACTAAGAGTCCTAATGTTATCATGCATGGATGTCCTATGGTTAGTGAGGTTTAGGAGAGACGACTACCTAACCTAATGCTAATCCTACTCCAAGCTTAATCAGAAATTAAGTTGGACTAGGTAGCTCTAAAGGGAGAGAATCCAAGACTTAAACAAGTCTTGCGACTCGAGGGATGAAAAGAGTGGAAGAGAAGGAGGAGAAAGAGAAGTGAAACACAAGTGGCCTTAGCTCACTTCAAACACAAGTATGAAAGTTGAAAGATAAAGGAAGAAAGTAAAATGTGGAAGCATATCCACATTCAAACAACTTACCATTTGCCCCTGAAAATGTTAGAAGTATTCACATATGACAAAATGAAACTCAAACAAGCATAAGGCCATAAAGAAACAAGTTCTAAAGTACATCAAACATCAAGTTCAGAACCTAATGGTCCTACTGACCTCTACTATTAATCATGCACAATTAGTCAAAAAGAAAAGGGAGAAGTCACTCAAGTACCAATCAAGTCATTAAAGAAGGAGTGAGATGAAAAGAAGTGATCATGTAAAGCAACCAAGTCAAAATTTCACAAAGTGAACCAAGTCCAGAAGTGACACAATCCTAAATATGTGGTTAAACAAGATCTTCAATCATCATTCAAGTCATACAAACACTTTCACAATCAATTAAGAAGCAAAGAAGAAGAAGTGAAGTGAAGTGAAACATGATTCATTCTTGTGAAACAAGTGACTTAAGGTGCAAGGCAAATATCAAACATGCAAAGATGAGATCCAAATATCACAACCAGAAGTCAATTAACATGCTATCAACCCTCAAACAAGACCTAAAATTGTGGCACAAGTGCCTCCATGATCAAGCAAACCAAACATGAAGCATATATTCACAAATTGGACAAGTTAAAGCTCATGCTTCAAAGAAATAACAAACATGCCTCAAAAATTATGTCATTCAGTATTCAAGCATCTCAAACATGTATAATTGACATATCAAATCCACAAGTAATGAATCAGAACCAAAGTCAATCAACAATTAGGTCAAAGCATCAATAGGATTTCATACATTCATGCTCAAAGCAACACATCAAAATTCATCCAAAAAGGACCTAAAAATCATTCCAAAAATCTCAAACATACCTCAACATGTTATGAACACAACCCAAAAAGAATCAGGATCAAATCACTTTTAAAATGAGAGAAATAAATGATGCAATATGAATTATGCAATATGAAGTGCAAATGAGAAAAATTAATTTGGAAAATTAATATTTAATGCAAATTTAATGCAAAAAATAATAAAATAAAATGTGAAAAATTAATTTTAATAATGAGTATGCGTGATGAATTTTTTTGGAATTTTTTAGTATATGCAAGTATTTTTAAAAATTAATTATGAAATGGTATGTAAAAATAGAAAAATAAAAAAAAAGAAATGAAGCCAGGGGTGTATTAGCAATTCTTAACAACACACGGAGCCAACCAAAACGCGCTTGGGCCAAGAATGAAGGAGGTGCGAAAATAAAAAGAAAACAAGGCCCAATATCATTTAGAAACAAACAAAAAAAACACAAACTCAGCACAAGTGAAACGCTGCGTTTCATTAATCCAAATCAGAGTCAAACCCGTCCACGCGTGCAAGGACCGGGGTCAAAATGCCACCTCACCCAACACCTCAGACGCCGGAGCCCTAGCTCCGGTCGTCTTCCCCGGCAAGGCTCACCGGCGACGACTGTAAACGGTACCAAAACAACCTCAACCTTACACCATTTTGAAGTATTTTCCATGTGGATGCCAAATCCACCATCCAAAATCATCTAAAACGAATAAAACACAGCAAATCGAAGCTCACAAATAAACATACTCAAACTGAAACCTTAACAAACAAGTTCATACACATCCCAAACATTGCCTACTACTTGGTAGGACTTCAGAGGAGCTCACAACAAGCGAAATGAACGTGTATTATGGCAGGTATGAATCAAGAAAAGTTACCTAACGGAGCGACTCCGTTGGTCCTTCAAACCTTGCGATGAGGCTGGTAAAAGATGCAGATCAACTTCTCTGAGCTTGGGAAGAGTAGATCGAGGCCTTGCTTGCTTGGAATCGTCTTCAATTTCTCACAACAAAAACTTGGTTGGATGATGAAGATGGAGATGCTGAACCAACTAGAACAAGGGTTCCAGTTGCCAAAAAATGCGTACAGAAGCAAGATCACACTCCAAGGATGCAGAATCAATCAAAAAAAAAGAATGAAGTGGGTGTGCAAATGAGTGATTCGAATCAGAGGAAAAATAAAAGAGTGTGAGCTTTTCTGATATGGTTTTCGTGTGAAATGGAATCCCCCCCTCATCCTAGGGTTTGTGATGACTTTATATGGTGGGTTGAGAGTGATTTTGGGCCTGAAAAAAAAAGACAAAGTGGTGTTTGGAAATTTTTGCAAAGATTGAAAGAAAGAGAGAGAGAACGGTACAAGTAGTGGTGTTATGGAGTGTTGGTAGTGATTTTTGGACGTGAAAAGAATGTGAGTATGTTGTGGAGAGAGGTCAGGCACGTGAGAGAGGATGTGAGCTGATATTTGTACAATTCTCATTTTCTATTTATGGCAAAACATCCCTATGATGTGTGCATGGCATGCATGGCTTGGCTTAGTCTCATTAGGCAAAGAAAATTAATGTTATGCGTGTGAACATGTGAGGTCATGAAGCATGCTGCCAAAATGAAATGAATAAAACTAGGTCATGAACACCATTTGACCACATGATGACACCATCTTTGAAGGGATATAACTTTCACCACAATGGTTCAAATGACAGAAACTTGGGTTCTTTGAAAAGAGGGGATTGCCCTCTACACTTTTCATGTTGGAAGTTTCTCAATCCAAGGCCCGGAAGTCATCTAAAAGTGAGCATGAACTTGAGTACACCAAACTGCCCAAGAATAACTTAGAAAAAATTCTAAGTTTTCAAGTTTTTACAACTTAAAACCTCCATCTTTGAAACATCATAACTCTCTCAAAAATGATCCAAATGGCATGGTTCTTGTGCTCATTTTGAAGGGAAAACTTCAATCTACAACTTCCATGTGGAAAAGGTTTTTGAATGAGGCCTTGAAAATGGTGAAAAATGGCTTAGAAAGTGATTAAAAACTTACTAAAAATAGTAAGTTTCTAAAAACCTAATTTTCCAATTTTAGCAACTTTCCCAAATTTTTGATTTTTTATGAACCTTTGAACATTTCTTGATCAAATCTTGTCCATGGACCATATTTGACTTGAAAGTCATGATGTTGACCTCAAAAAGTCAGGGGTTGACTTTTCCACTGCACAGTTGACTTTATTCCCAATTCTCCTGATTTTCAAATTTCTGATCAATTGAAAACCTTCTGAAGCAAATTTATGGACAATTCTCCAATCCTAGACACTTGAGGACATGTGGAATACCATGAGGTCGAGTCTTGTCCTAAAAATCAGAAATAAACTGATTCTATAGGAAACCCTAATTTTGGCTCCTCTGGTTAGGAGAAATCAGCACATCCTCCAAATTCAAATTCCTCTGAGTATGATGTGTGTCATGTCCACCAATGATGATATGTGCCATTTGGAGATGATAAACAATCAAAGAGCTTGCTCATTTGAGGGTTAAATCTCAGAATCTCCAAAACCCTAATTTAAGAAACCAAGTTAGGAGAGTGTGATTCTTTTGAATTCCCCTGCCAATCTTGATCTTGTGGTAAGATGATGGACCAAATAAAACACCTTGAGGCTCAAGGCTCATTTGTGGTTCAAGAATTGATAGCATCAAGAATTTTCTCTCCTCTTAGCCCCTTGGGCAAAGCACATGAACTGTTGTTTGAAAATCTGATAAACCTCTTCTTCCTTTGAGTTAAACCAAGTACCTTGATCCCATGCTAGGACCCAATGCTATGCACAAATGCTAATGCAAGAAATGCAGAGAAACATAAGCCAGTTATCTAAAAACAACAAGGCAAATTTTGGGGTGTTACACCTGCAGAAATAAAAAAAGAGATTATCACATTGCACAAGACGTTAAAGGTTTGAGCAAAGGGTTAATTTATACCAAGGAACTCAAACGCGACATCCTGGTTCTCACATTCGAGGAGGGCCTTGGTATTTATGTAGCGGGTTGCCCGAGCAGGCTCCCCATCTTCCCCGAGCAGAACTTTGTTGTCCTTATCACTATAAAAGCAGGGATAACACTCTCCACAAAGGCGGTCAACGTCCGAAAAGACTTCTTGTCCTCCGTGCTCAGCTGGTGGTATTTGACGAGGAACTGGTCAGTCCTATACCTAAAATGAGCAAGCACACATTCCAGCAGAAATTTTGACACCGACCTCGTTAATTCCCGACCATTTACCTCCAAGGTTTCTATGGTCTCCAGAGATTCCTTGGCCGCTTCCGAGACAGGCTTCATGATCAGGAACCTGTATTTGAAATTTTGGATAGACTCCGAATATGGCCAAAATAGCCTGCTCTGTTGTTTAAAGGACACCCAACTATGTTTTGGACCAGCTGTGCTCCTCTGGATCTGGAAGATGTAGAAAAAGAGCTTCACTGTAGCTCTGATCTTCAGATACCGATATACTAGCTCGAAGGACTGAATAAATGCCAAAGCGTTCGGATGAAGTTGGGCAGGACACAACTCGAGATGACAAAAAATAGCCCCTTAAAAATCAGTGAAGGGAAGACGGTACCCTGCCTCTATGAAAGTGAATTCGTACATTGGGAATCTCATCCCCGGGTACACCGAACATATCCGGTCATCCTCTTCGGGACAAAGCGCTTTCCAGCCCACAGGTGCATCCTCTGCCCGATCCTCGAGGTAAGGGAACGAACGGGCCTCCACCTCGGTGAAGGTCGATCTCGTCACCAATGGCTCATGGGCGATCAAACTAAGATCCCCCTCAGCCAGTCTGATGTTGGCATGCTTGACAGGTTGTGCAACCTGCTCGTTAAATGTCCTAGCGTCGGGGACGACTCCCTCGTTCCTATCGGCCATTTCACCTGAAAAGCAGAGGAAGTAAAAGTGAATTCAACGACAGAGATCAAATCTATCCTTCCACCACAAATCAAGTGAAAGGGCGAGGAATAAGTTCGAGGATGCCCTCAAGCCCTAGTCGACAGTACCGGGACACGGTGAAATCCTTTCCCCCGAAGAATGGGGACGAGTCTCTGCGACTCTACAAGAGGAGGATGCCTAATGCCCGACTACAAACTTGAGCTACTCTTAACCAGAAACCTAGGAAGATCTACACAGTTCTACGCTACAATAAAAAACATTCATCCTAGGTTCATCATGTTCTTCAGCATCTTCATGAATTTCCTAGAAAATTCATGTGTTCATCGAAGAACACATGAACTTCAACCGGAAAATCCATGTGTTCATCAACGAATGCATGAACTTCAACTGGAAAATCATGCATTACTGGGAAATTCAAACTAAATCAAGAACTATCCTAAGACTAACAAGCAAGGATGAAGAGCTTACTTGAAGATCTGAAGGTTGAAGATGAAGATCTGGAGGTAGAAGATGAAGGCTGACGACGACGAGATAACTCCGGCGAAGAGACAAGTTGTAGAGCAAAAAAAGGTTGGGGAGAGAAATTTGCGTGAAGTATGTAAATGAATCCTCGCTCCCCCCTTTTATAAATAGTTTCTCGCATGGGGAAGTACAAAAGACAAACCATCATATCCTAGACCCCTAGGCCTTGACGAAAATTAATTGTGCCACCACGTGTCAGAAGGGAATCTTCATTTGGAATTCTCAAAGTTAAATGTTGTATTCCCCAAGTTTTCTCTAGCTCTCTGCGGGCATACCCTCCTCGACGATTCATGCAAGTCACCTCCTCATCGAGGCTGGTCGACATAAAGCTTCCTTTTCGCGAGCATCTTTTACTAAGCATGGTCGACATAAAAACTCCATTTTCGAGAGCACGCCCTAGCATACTAAGGGGGCTGTCGGACGCTTAAGCCACCAACTGTCGACCACGCTGACCATAGACAAGCGAAGAACATGTCCCCGAACATTGTCACTCGAAAGCAATGACCTCAAAAAGCTTCCTCGTATTTCAACTCTTGCCCCTCGGTCGACCAACAAGGCTATCTCAAGTCATTACTCTTCCTCAGAGCAAAGACTTGGGGGGCTCCTGTTCAGGACTGGACAAGCACATGGCCCACAGTAGGGCAAGGCCTAACCCAGTCCAGCTCTTGGCAAAACCCAATAACGAGATTCAGCCAATCTAGCCGTTGAGCACAATATAGCCGTTGGGCACAATATAACCGTTGGGCACAATATGACCGTTAGGGACGTCCATCTCACGCGACCAAATGCCCCTCCAGAGTTCACGGGGACAGTTGGATCAGGTCAAAAGGTCACGCGTTAGACCTTTCACCTGGCAGTCTCCCATTGGCCGACCAGATATTTCAGCCACATGGGAGACCTTGACCCCACGCTGGGGGATATCTCTATAAATACCCTCTCACTTGAGAGGGTCAGGGTGGATCAATATTCAATATTCTAACTCAATACCTATACACTTTGTACGTGCTTTCTCTCTAGCCCAAACTTACTTTGGCATCGGAGTACCTTGCAGGTACACTCCCTTCCTCTCCTACAACCATCATCGCTGCCCTACACAGAAGGCCACGAAGATTCATAACTCAATTCATAACAATAATATTTTTTATATATTTTTGTAATGTATTGATGCAACTAAGTTATTGATACTTATAAATTATCAATTAAAATAAATTCTTTATATCTATAAATATTTATTAGCAAATGTCTATTTAAGAGATACAACAGTTTAATTAACCAGGTAGAGAGAATAATTGATCCTAAAAAAATTCTCTTCACATAGGCCAAATGATAGAGTATTTAAATACTCATTAAATCAAATTGTTTCTTTTTTCCAAACATTCGTCTTTGAAAAAATACTGAATGAATATTTAATTGTATAATTAATTCTTAACTTAATTCAAAGTCTCATTAAAACCATTTTGTTAGTATCTCTCAAAAAATATAATCAATCTTGTTATTCTTTCCATAGCAACACAGTAAGCATATATATATATATATATATGAGGATCAACTTATTTTAAAAGTAAATTTTCTTAACTTACTCTATATCATAATCTTAGAACTGAATATAATATAATGGTTATTTAGTAACAAGGCTAATTTAACCATTAGATTAGATTCAACTCTAAGGTTTTGATGTGGAGTAAGTTAAAAAAACTTAATTTTAAAATGAGTTGATCCACACCCACCCACCCACCCCCCAACACACACACACACACACACACACACACACGCACACGTACGCGGGCGCGTACACACACACACACACACACACACACGCGCGTGCGCGCACACACACACACACACACACACACACACGTACTGTTGGAGTACAAATAGAGTTAGGGTTTTAGTTATCGTTCTACAGAGATTGTTTGGTGATATTACCGCCGTTCTACAATCGTAACGTTTCAAACTTTAAAGTAACAAGGGGTTTTTAGATTGTTTTCGTAGCGTTTGCATTCAAAGTTAATTAAAAGCTGTAAAAAGATTGTTTTAACGGTTTATAAAAGTATGTCAAGATTAGGGTTCGGCAACCCACTTCGTACGTAGATAATCGATAAAGCTACTGAACTTGCTCAAATGATAAATACAATCACATATCCTCCTAATATGTTTATCTCTAACACATATTGTGAGTTTTGCCATTTTGATCCTTTGTTGATCTCTCACACAAACTATCAACATGACAACATTAGAGTTCAATATTTATGAACATCAACACACATTGCTATCTCTAGCCAATATACATTGATGGATGACAAACCTAGGTAAAGAGTTGGAGCATATTTCTCAATCATGATCCAACACAAAGAATAAACATAAAAACAAGGTTTATCATCATATGTTTATCATCCAAGAGTTCATAAGATAGGATCAATCCATATACATACAAAATAAATGTTTACCTACATCTAACCTTGACACAAAAGAGAGATTAGCTACACATCTTCATGGTAGCTTGCACAACAAGTAATGAACAAAGTTTTTGGAGCATCAATCTTCAAGAATCAAAGATTGAAGCATAAAAACTCAGAAACTAGAAAATGGGTTTCAATGGAGTTTTTCTTTCCAAAATATCTCTAGTACCAAAATGAGAAGATGAAAAGTAGTAGGTAATGTAGTAGTCCTCCAAATGAAACAACATCAGCCTAAATAGAGGTATTTCCCAGAAAGGAGCGCCGGGCGGTGAGCAGACGGCCGGGCGAAAGACACTTTTCAGCACACGTGACAACTACCAAGCCACAAGTGGGACATATATTTTTCCAAGAGCGCCGGGCGAAAGACATCCACCGCCGGGCGATGCGCAATTAACGGCCGGGCGAAGCAGGAGGCGCAGCAGTGCCAAGCTACTGGAACTTGGTATGAAACATGGGGGATCCTACCGCCTGTGCATCGCCGGGCGAAATATCCCAAGCGCCGGCCGAAAGAGATGTACCGCCGGGCGGTCAAAGAGGCGAAGCAGTGCCAAGTTACTAGAACTTGGTATGAAAACTTGAGAAATTTGGGGGATCCTACAGCCTGTGCACCGCCGGGCGGTCAAGAGGCCCAAGACCAAAAACATGAATTTTTCACCACTTCAAAAACAGGTCGAATTGAAAGCGATTACTCAACCAGAATACCTGCAAAAAGTAGCAAACACATCAAAGCACCATATGGCCACAAAAATGCCAGACCAGCTTAATTAATAAGTCGTTTTTCGGTTAAAGCGATTAACAGAGCTCAAAAGGTGTACAAATAACCTATGAAAATAAACACATTTACACACCTAACAACTCTCCCCAACTTGCATCTTTGTTTTTCCTCAAACAAAAGTGAGTGTTCATCAAACACAACCAAGATTTCCAAATACCACATTAACCGAAACCAGAAATGGTTCAAACTCGAAAGATGCACGCTCAAAATTTTTCAAAATATCCATAGGATCAAAACATGAATATGAAATCATCCTTATCGTAAAATCATACAATGCAACACAAAGTATCCTCAAGTTCGAAATGAATCACCTAACTTATTCAAATGAGCCTAGCTCAATATATACAAAGGACAAAACAAACTCAAAGCAACAGTGCCACATCCAAAACAATTTATGCACTCATCTCACAATTAATCAAGCAAAAATGGAAACAATGATCACAAAAGGACTTTTATAGGTTAAAACTTGGCTGGGCTAAGAAATAAGGGACATAAGTACACGACCATTGAACACGAAAGGGGTAAATTTTTCGATGAGCATTTTCTGTTCGAAACAAGCCTTTATGCCCAAACTTCCCAACTTTTTTCACAATGCATTCTATTTCTCTTTCTTTTGAATTTCACAAATATATATATATCATTCATCATATTTATCATTTTTTTTTCTTTTCCAATCTTTTTGAGAATGCATTGCCCACAATTCCTTCTTCTCTTATCAAAATGAACCAATCTCCCCAACTTCAACAATATTATGTCTCAATTCAAAATGCTCATCAAACGGTTAAAGTAAGGGTTCATGCTTCAAGAAAACAAAAATTTTTCATTTTAGTCTAAAGAGAGGTATCAAATGTTCACACACTCGCAAGGTAATATTGAAGTGAATTTTTGGAACAATGGTTCTACTCATAATACTCAAAAATTGCCTTGATCATTTCAAAGTTCCATAATTCAAAACAAAAAGTAAGATTAAACATAAAAAATTTGAGTAAGCAACAATTACTAAAATCCCTCATTAATTTTCTTTTTGAACAATGGAGGGCACTCACATATATGGTTATGTCCTAATTGAATCACATCGAACAAGAGTTTACCAAACATTGCATTGACAAACTTTACCAAAAGTAAAAACTCGCATTCACACAATGATTCTACCACACAAAATTCCAAACTTTGGTTGCACACCATCAAGAATAATATCATCACCATCCATGATGAAAGCCAACAAGGTAATCTTTTCTCTTCCTTGTGTTAACACACAAACTTTCAAAAATTTTAAGGGCAATTTTCACTTTCTTTGTGCAAACACACATAAATTAAAAACAGAATTTAAACACCAACTGAAATAATATAAGTACTGGTGTAAACACACCCAAAATTGTACTCGCCGAAGCGAACCACAATACAACACCAGAAAATTCTCGCCGAAGCGATCCAAAATTCTAACTGAAATATAAAAACTGAAAATAAAATACTGAAACTAAAATTCCTAAAACGCAATAATAAAATAAAATCCTTCACTTTGACGCCTCCGCTAATTAACCAAATCATGGAGATCATCCTGCATCTCACCAATGCCCTCATCACCATCATCATCATCATCATCATCATCATTATCATCCTCCGCAACAACACCACCGGTGCTTGCCCCCTCCGAAAAGAATGGGCGTCTGTCCCCAGGCCAATTTGCATAAGCGTCGTACGCCTCCCTTGTAGGAAAAGGAAGATACTCCGTCGGGTGCGTCTGATAATGATACAACTGCTGCATGCAATCAAAATTAAATTGGTTAGACCTGTTGAGCGACTCACCCATATCCCAAGTATAGTTGAATGCCGCCTTCATATCGAAGACGGATGAGTCGCTCGTATCCGCCTGAACACGAGAACTGCTCCCTTTCTCTGCTGCAGCCTTTTTCTTCCTCTCCTCCTTTGGCTTACAAAATCGATCCAAATAATTGTCATCAACCAAAAACTTTAGTTTTTCGTTAATGACGCCTGGAATGAGAATATCAGTTTCATAGATCAAAGATTGAACCAAACAAGGAAAAATAATAGGAGCATCATCATGAACTCCTGGCCTCCGGGAATTTTCAACAAAATTTTTCATTTCTCCAGCAATGACCTGTGCAACATCCACTTCCTTATTTGTCATAATACAATACATGAGGAGACCGACATCAAGCGGGACAGAAGAGCGGTGCTGCCGTGGTATTACATTGTAGCATAACAAAAGGAGGACAACTTGTGCCTCCGGAGTCATGTACTTCCGACTATACTTAATCGGCTCCCCTTTAGCATTTCTATCAACCGAGCACCCTGGTTTTAGGAGTACACTACCAACAAGTTGGTGATTATGCAATTCTTTCAACAGTTTGGTGTAATCGTCGGTCTGCAAGATACCCAAGGAACTCGGCTTTCCCAAGATTTTGTTGATGGAATCTCGGCTAAAACTGATTTCCCTGCCCCGTACGTAGGTTTTGAACCTGTAAAATTCATCTTCGGGCTGAATCGCGTTTGCATAGAATTCTCTAATCAACTGAAAGCAAACACGATCAGCGGGGTTCAACAAAGTTCCCCACCCCTTCTTTTCAAATATGGCCTGAATTCGCCGATAATCCCCTTGGCGGTTGATAGCAAATCTCTTTTCAGAGAGGACAATTCTGCCCTCTAGAGACTTGATCCGTGATTCATGATACGCGGAGATAAATCGGTGGCTGTCGAATTGCGCAGAAACGTTGGATGTGGATTCTACACTTCGCTTTTTTGTTCTTCGACGTTGAGGTCCAAAAGAAGCCATCTGCAACAAAAACAACCATAACAGCAATGCAAAGACAAAAAGATATCAGCCCCGTCAGACACAAAGAATGGAACAGAACGAAAAAAATAGAACAGGACAAAACACCCCTAGACCGCCGGGCGATGTGCAGGCGATGCACCGCCCCTCAACCGTCGGGCGATGTGCAGGCGATGCAGCGCCTCTGCACGGCCGGGCGGTGGCACGAAAATTGTCAAAATTTCTTTACACAACAGCAGCAGAAATGCACAAGAAATGGGTTTTACTGAAATTATCACACCCATACTAGAAAAATCAAATTATCACACATGCATACTTACTCAAAACCCACTCCAGAATTTTAACAGAAATCAGACATGCAAATTGCTTTCAAACCAGAAAAATGAAATTGAGTGAGGGTTTGAGTAAGTAATTTTCAAAATCAAACAATGATGAAATGAACATGAATCAAAGCAAAACACTGTCATGCATACCTGGATTGCAGAGAAAAAAAAACTGGAGTTGAGAGAGTGTGAGAGCAGAGGGAGAGACTAGTTTGTGAGTTCCAAATGAGAGATAAAAGCAACAATATCACTTTCCAAGGGTTTTAAAACCAGAAGGGCATAATGGTCAAAACCCCATTAAATTTATAATAATTAAAAATAAACCCTTAGCAAAGAATTTGAAAATACAAACAATCCTCTCCCACCAAAATCTCACGCCTGGCCCAGGAGGGGCCATTAAACACACAACCGCTGGGCGGTGTGATTCAAGTGCCGGGCGCTTTACACCAGAGACAATTTCTCTGCTTTGGTGCAGCAGTTTCAGCAAGTGCATCAAAGCTTCTACATCATTAGTGCAGAAAATTTCACACAACACTACAAGGCATGGTACACTCAAAAACACTAAAAATCAAGAAATTAAAGGAAATACTTACCATGTTGGGGGTGCCTCCCAACAAGCGCTTGTTTAACGTCGGATAAGCTCGACGGTCCAAGATGCTCAATTAAGAACATCAAGGAGAACAACACTAGAGGCGCGATCGAAATTTCCAAGAAGGTAAATTTTCAGGCGCTGACCGTTTACGGTCCAAGAATCCTTCTTTTCCAGGTCTTCGATAACCACCGCTCCAAACTCCTTTACTTCCTTCACACGAAACGGACCGGACCACTTGGACTTTAACTTTCCCGGGAAGAGTCTTAACCGAGAGTTAAACAGCAATACCAATTGTCCGGCCTTGAAGTCCTTTTGCCGGAGCTTCTTGTCGTGGTACTCTTTCACTTTTTCCTTATACAACCAACTTGAGTGGTATGCGGCATTACGCATTTCTTCCAACTCAAGAAGTTGCACTTTTCTCTTGGTACCGGCCAAGTCCTTGTCAAAATTCAGCATTTTTAAGGCCCACAAGGCCTTGTGCTCCAATTCAACCGGTAGATGGCAAGTTTTACCATAAACTAGCTGAAACGGAGTTAGACCAATTGGAGCTTTGTAAGCAATGCGATATGCCCACAAAGCCTCATCCAATTTTTGTGACCAATCCTTTTTTGAACTAGACACGGTTTTTTCAAGGATTCTTTTTATCTCTCGGTTGGATACCTCAGCCTGACCATTCGACTGCGGGTGGTAAGGGGTCGCCACCTTATGTGATACACCATAGTGTTTTAAAACATTTTCGAGAGGTGTATTACAAAAGTGCGACCCACCATCGCTAATGAGCACCCTAGGCGTGCCAAAACGGGAAAAAATGCATTTCTTTAAAAAATTTATCACCGTTTTTCCATCCGCCCTAGGTGAGGCAATTGCCTCAACCCACTTCGAAACGTAGTCTACTGCAACCAACATGTACTCATTTCCAAAAGATGGTGGAAATGTACCAACAAAATCGATGCCCCAACAATCAAAAATTTCTACCTCTTATATGTTTTGGAGAGGCATTTCATCTCTTTGTCCGATTCCACCAGTTCTTTGGCACATGTCACAACTTTTAGCATGAAGATGTGCGTCTTTAAAAAGAGAAGGCCAATAAAATCCTGATTGAAGGACTTTAGTGGCCGTTCTCGTACCATTAAAATGGCCTCCATATGGCGAGTTGTGGCAATGCCAAAGAATGCTTTGAGCCTCATCACTCGTGACACACCTTCTCAAAAGGTTGTCACTTCCTAACTTAAACAAATACGGGTCGTCCCATACGTAATAACTGGCATCCGAAAGGAACTTCCTCTTTTGGTTCCAAGTCAGGTCTTCGGGCACCCAACCGGTAGCCTTATGGTTAGCAAAATCTGCAAACCAAGGCCTAACTTGGACTTTGAAAAGTTTTTCATCAGGAAATTCCTCTTGGATTTCCTTTTCAGCAATGGTGACCTCAACATTCACAAGGCGAGACAAGTGATCTGCCACCAAATTTTCCGACCCTTTTTTATCTTTTATTTCCAAGTCAAACTCTTGTAATAAAAGGATCCATCGGATGAGCCTTTGCTTCGAATCCGGTTTGGTTAGCAAATACTTGAGCGCCGAGTGATCGGTGTACACAACAACTTTAGACCCGATGAGGTAGGATCTAAATTTCTCAAGCGCATACACTATAGCAAGTAATTCTTTTTCAGTTGTGGCATAATTAATTTGTGCCTCATTTAATACTTTACTAGCATAGTGTATCGCATGGAAATTTTTCTCCTTCCTCTGGCCAAGTACCGCTCCAATAGCATAATCGCTCGCATCGCACATAAGTTCAAAATTTGAAGTCCAATTTGGAGCAATTATTATTGGAGCGGTAACTAACTTTTCTTTCAAAATATCAAAAGCGTGAAGACATTCATCGTCGAAAAGGAATACATGATCCTTGCTAAGCAAGTTGCTCAATGGTCTAGCCACCTTTCCAAAGTCTTTGATAAAACGCCGATAAAATCCGGCATGCCCAAGGAAGCTACGGATCCCTTTCACGTTGGTTGGAGGAGGCAACTTCTCAATCACTTCAACTTTCGCTCTATCAACCTCAAGGCCTTTGGACGAAACTTTGTGGCCGAGCACAATTCCCTCCGTTACCATAAAGTGACACTTCTCCCAATTCAACACTAGGTTTGTCTTCACACACCTCTCTAGCACAGTTTCCAAATTTGTCAAGCATAAATCGAACGAACCTCCAAAAACAGAAAAGTCGTCCATGAACACTTCCATTGTCTTTTCTATTAAGTCGGAGAAGATGGCTTGAACGCACCGTTGGAAAGTTGCCGGCGCATTACATAAACCAAAAGGCATCTTACGATACGCAAAGATACCAAAGGGACACGTAAAGGCCGTCTTCTCATGATCCACCGGGTCAACCGCAATTTGGTTATACCCCGAATATCCATCTAAAAAACAATAGAACTGCTGCCTGGATAACCTTTCTAACATTTGGTCCATAAATGGTAATGGAAAATGATCTTTTCTTGTCGCGGTGTTGAGCCGTCTATAATCAATACACATCCTCCACCCCGTCACTGTTTTTGTTGGAACCAACTCATTGTTCTCGTTACGAATCATGGTCATTCCTCCCTTTTTTGGCACAACATGGACAGGACTAACCCAAGGGCTATCGGAAATCGGGTAAATCATACCGGCTTCCAATAGCTTAACCACTTCTTTTCTCACCACCTCTTTCATTGTTGGGTTTAAGCGGCGTTGCGGTTGGGCTACCGCCTTGAAATCTTCTTCCATCAAGATACGATGCATGCAATAAGCCGGGCTAATTCCTTTTAAATCGGAAAGGACCCAACCTATCGCATCTTGGTTTTTCTTCAAAACATGAATTAGACGGCCTTCCTCTTTTTTTGACAACACGTTACTAATGATAACCGGCTTGTTACCACCGTCATCAAGATAAGCGTATTTTAAATTGGAAGGTAAGACCTTCAATTCAAGTGGTGAATTCTCAACTTTCAAATCCTTTTTTAATTCTTCCGGTTCTACCTCCCAAGGTTGCAACTCTTTGAGGGAATCAAGCTCTTTTAAGCACTCTTCAAGAGCTCTTTCTTCTTCTTCGGAAAATACTTCAAAAGAATCATTAAGAGCCATTTCCAAAGGAGAGATTTCATGTACATGCTTAGAAACCTCCACAATTGCTTCTTCAATTGCATCGATCCGAAAGCTATCATGTTTATCTTTGGAATGTTTCATAGCTTCGAAAAGATCAAAACAAACCTCTTCATTTTGGACCCTCACCTTCATCAAACCGTCATCCACATCAATCATCATACGTGCGGTTTTCATAAAAGGCCGTCCAAGAATAAGAGGAGCATCATCATCCTCTTCCATATCAATAACAATGAAGTCCACCGAAAAGTAAAATTTGTCAACTTTTACCAAGACATCTTGAGCTAACCCATGAGGATGAGTTGTGGACTTGTCGGCCAATTGTAAAGTCATACGAATGGCTTTCATCTCAATGTTCCCAAGCTTCTTTACAATGGACAATGGGATAAGATTAATGCTTGAGCCCAAATCAATTAAGCCCTTTCCAACATAGACGTCACCAATGGTGACCGGCAAAGTCACACGCCCCGGATCAACTTCTTTTTTAGGAAGAGTTCTTTGGATGATTGCGCTACAACTCGCGTCAAGAATAATAGTTTCTGGTTCCGAATACCTCCGCTTCTTCGTGAGAATGTCTTTCATGAACTTTGCATACTTCGGCATTTGTTCCAAAGCTTCGGCAAACGGAATGTTAATTTGTAATTGCTTGAAGATGTCCATGAACCGTGTATAGTGCCTCTCATTTTCCTTCTTTGAAGGAGCATGAGGATATGGTAAGTTTTGGATTGGAATAGCGCTCACTAACGCTTTTCCCTTCTTCACTCTCCTAAGTTTCTCCTTTTTCTTCGACTCATCACCACTATTATTTTCAACTTCTACCATTTTATCATTTTTATTTTCAACTACTTCCTCATCACTACAATCCTCTACAAGACCATCAAGTTTTTCTTCCTCTACATTTTCCTCCTTCTCTTTAACCAACTCCTTCCTACTTCTAGTAACAATCGCCTTGCAATGCTCCTTAGGATTCACTTGAGTATTCGCGGAAAAGGAAGGACCCGATTGTTGTTCGGCAATTTGCTTGGCAAGTTGCCCCACTTGGTTTTCAAGATTCTTAATCGCCGCATCACTACTCTTTTGGTTGGCCATTGACATTTGCATGAATTGAGTCAAAGTGTCTTCCAATTTAGAGCTAGCAACCGGAGGTGGTGGAGGTTGATACGGATTTTGCCGGTTTGAAGGACCGGCACCATAACCTTGATTATTTTGATAATTTGCTCGCGGTTGAAATCCTTGATTTCCTTGATAATTTTGTTGAGAATTGTGTTGTTGTTGGTAAGGTTGTTGTTGTCTACCTTGATAATCTCTTTGATTTGCCATATAGTTCACTTCTTCAAAACCCGGAGGAGGACAAAATCCGGTGTCATGCTCCCCCTTACAAAGTTCGCAACAAGCTACTTGCTTACTTCTGCTTGGCTCCTTCATTTCTTTGATTTGTTGAGTCAAAAGCTCCACTTGTTGAGAGATAAGCTTGTTTTGCGCAAGGATCGCATCGTTAGTTCCCAATTCAAGGACACCGGGCTTCTTTTGAGAGTTTCCACGACTTTGACTTTGAAGATCGTTTAGAGCCATTCTATTGATAATATCAGTTGCTTCCTCGGCATTCTTTGCCATCAAACTTCCTCCCGCAGTGGCATCCAACAAAGTCTTACAATTCGGTTGGAGACCATTCTTGAAGATATGAATTTGTGTTAACTCATCAAACCCGTGACCTTTACATTTGCGAAGCATGGACTTGAATCGTTTCCATGCTTCATTGAGGGATTCATTAGTGCCTTGAGAGAACACTGAAATTGCTGTTTTTGACTCCATGAAACGGTTATGAGAGAAGAACCGTTCAATAAATTTTTCCTCCAAGACATTCCAATCGGTCATCACGGCTGGAGTTTGATCGAGGTACCAATCCTTTGCCTTGCCAAGCAAAGCATGCGGAAATAATCTTTTAAAGAGAGGTAACTCTTGTGCTGGATCTACACCGGCCGCTAATGCAATCTCATAGAATTTTGTGAGAAACGCAAAAGGATCTTCATGGTCCATTCCGGTGAATGGACTTCCATACAATAAATTCAAAGTTCCAGTTTTCATTTCAGCTTGCCTTTCTTGATTGTTGTTGGCAAACTGAGCGGTATGTCGTGGACTGTTCACACAAGGTGTGGATGCGGGAGGTGGAGGTGGTTGCGCCATGATTGGTGTGAATGGTGGTGGTGGTGTTGTAGTAGAACTTCCTTCTTGCTCTTGTCTTTGTCTCGCAAGCTGCCTCCTCCGTCTAGTTCTGCTATTGGGCCTACGAGCGGTTCTTTCAATCTCAGGATCGAAAAGAAGTTGGTCCGCCGGTAGTTTCCCTCGCATAAACCAAGTCTGCACACTTAAACAAAACACATCAACAAGCACAAGAAAAATTGTAACAAGTTGAAAACTTCACAACTATTGCAATGCTTGAAATATCAATTTACAATCCCCGGCAACGGCGCCAATTTGTTGGAGTACAAATAGAGTTAGGGTTTTAGTTATCGTTCCACAGAGATTGTTTGGTGATATTACCGCCGTTATACAATCGTAACGTTTCAAACTTTAAAGTAACAAGGGGTTTTTAGATTGTTTTCGTAGCGTTTGCATTCAAAGTTAATTAAAAGCTGTAAAAAGATTGTTTTAACGGTTTATAAAAGTATGTCAAGATTAGGGTTCGGCAACCCACTTCGTACGTAGATAATCGATAAAGCTACTGAACTTGCTCAAATGATAAATACAATCACATATCCTCCCAATATGTTTATCTCTAACACATATTGTGAGTTTTGCCATTTTGATCCTTTGTTGATCTCTCACACAAACTATCAACATGACAACATTAGAGTTCAATATTTATGAACATCAACACACATTGCTATCTCTAGCCAATATACATTGATGGATGACAAACCTAGGTAAAGAGTTGGAGCATATTTCTCAATCATGATCCAACACAAAGAATAAACATAAAAACAAGGTTTATCATCATATATTTATCATCCAAGAGTTCATAAGATAGGATCAATCCATATACATACAAAGTAAATGTTTACCTACATCTAACCTTGACACAAAAGAGAGATTAGCTACACATCTTCATGGTAGCTTGCACAACAAGTAATGAACAAAGTTTTTGGAGCATCAATCTTCAAGAATCAAAGATTGAAGCATAAAAACTCAGAAACTAGAAAATGGGTTTCAATGGAGTTTTTCTCTCCAAAATATCTCTAGTACCAAAATGAGAAGATGAAAAGTAGTAGGTAATGTAGTAGTCCTCCAAATGAAACAACATCAGCCTAAATAGAGGTATTTCCCAGAAAGGAGCGCCGGGCGGTGAGCAGACGGCCGGGCGAAAGACACTTTTCAGCACACGTGACAGCTACCAAGCCACAAGTGGGACAAATATTTTTCCAAGAGCGCCGGGCGAAAGACATCCACCGCCGGGCGATGCGCAATTAATGGCCGGGCGAAGCAGGAGGCGCAGCAGTGCCAAGCTATTGGAACTTGGTATGAAACATGGGGGATCCTACCGCCTGTGCATCGTCGGGCGAAATATCCCAAGCGCCGGGCGAAAGAGATGTACCGCCGGGCGGTCAAAGAGGCGAAGCAATGCCAAGTTACTGGAACTTGGTATGAAAACTTGAGAAATTTGGGGGATCCTACCGCCTGTGCACCGCCGGGCGGTCAAGAGGCCCAAGACCAAAAACATGAATTTTTCACCACTTCAAAAACAGGTCGAATTGAAAGCGATTACTCAACCAGAATACCTGCAAAAAGTAGCAAACACATCAAAGCACCATATGGCCACAAAAATACCAGACCAGCTTAATTAATAAGTCGTTTTTCGGTTAAACCGATTAACAGAGCTCAAAAGGTGTACAAATAACCTATGAAAATAAACACATTTACACACCTAACACGTACGCACGCAAGCACGCGGCCGCGGCCGCGCACACACCTATACACGCACGCGTACACACACGCTCACGCACGCACACACACACACACACGCACGCACGCACGCACACAAACAAGTACTCATGCCCGCACGCACGATTTATCACGCATGCACGCGCACACACACACATATGGGTGGGGATCAAGTTATTTTAAGAGTAAGTTTTTTTAACTTACTCCACATCATAACCTTAGAATTGAATCTAATCTAATGGTTATTTAGTAACAAGGCTAATTTAACCATTAGATTAGATTCAATTTAAAGACTATGATTTGGAGTAAGTTAAAAAAAATTTCTTGGAGTAAGTTGATCCCTAATATATATATGTATTGTTGTGACAACCGATACCAATTAACAAATTCTTGATTGAGAAACAGAGTTTCTTGGGGGAACAATGAAACGGTTAGAACAAAGAGAGTATGAAGAAAGAATAAAGAAGAAAGAAGGAAAATTGGATTTTGGGCAAATTGTTTTCTATTCACTTTCTCATTTAGGGTTTACAAATTTAAATGATTACAAATGAATAACACAATTGGCCTCTCTCAACAACCAGAGAGATCTAGCTTATTTATAGACTAACTAGCTAACTTATACAACAAGCTAACTAAACAATTGGATCCTTAACACAAGGCCCAATTCGACAATACATACTAGAACTAACTTAGACTACAATATGTAACATTTAGACATCAACATGCGAACCATCTTCGACTTCATGCTTGTCTCCTGTTGAAACCTGAAAGCCTTCTCTGTCGATAACACTAGAGTTTGATCCAATATCTCACAAATCTCCACCTTGGAACACTCTACAATAACAGGGAATAATCTAGCTTTCATCATGCAACTTTATCAATGGCATACAGTGGAAAAACTTGCAGCTCGACAATGTCTTGGTAAACATATCAGCAACATTGTCATCAGTCGAAACCTTCAGCACTTAGACTTCTCCACGCTCGATTATCTCTCTGACAAAGTGCAACCTTACATCGATATACTTCGTTCGCTCATGATAGGCTGAATTCTCCGACAGGTGTATTTCACTTTGACTATCATATTTAACAATGATAACTCGATCTTGAAGTTTCAGCTCCTTTGCAAAACCTTCAAGCCACAATGCTTTTTTCATAGCTTTAGTGAGGGCAATATATTATGCTTTAGTGGTTGATAAGGTAACAACCTTTTGAAGTGTTGCTTTCCAACTGATTGTTGTGCCGACCATAGTGAACGCACATCCAAAAATAGATTTTCTGGAATCCATAAAACCTGCATAATCAGATTTGACATGTCCTTCGATGTCGAATGTGCTATCATCACCACAGACTCCACCATAAATCCAAACTTTATTTAGAGACCCATTTATGTACCTAAGAATCCACTTCAAAGCTTGTCAGTGCGCCTTTCCAGGATTGGCCATATACCTGCTTACAAGACTCACTCCATACGCTATGTATAGCCTCGTACAGATCATAGCATGCATCAAAGACCCTACTATACTAGCATATGGAATGCTATTCATCTATATTCTTTCAAATTCAATACTCAGACTTTAAGTAGTACTAAGCTTAAACTGAGGATTTGTCGGAGTCACAACAGGATTTGAATTCGACAAACCAAACTTGTCTAGAATCTTCTGTAGATATGTCTCTTGAGATAAGCATAATTCCGATAACTTTCTATCTCTCCGGATATCAATACCAAGAATCCTTGTGGCAGCTTTCAGATCCTTAATTTCGAACTCCTTACTGAGTTCATCCTTCACCTCCATTACATCCTCGACACTATTGCTAGCTATGAGGATATCATCCACATAAAGCAACAAAATAACAAGTGAGTTTCCAGGTCGAAATCTGAAGTAAACACATTGATCGAACTGGCTTTTAGTGAAACCAAAGGGTGCCATGAACTTGTTGAATCTCCTGTTCCACGGTTGAGGAGATTGTTTTAGGCCATACAAAGACCTATTCAGATTGCATACAAAATCTTCCTTATTCTTTTTTGCATACCCTTCAGGTTACCGCATCAGGATCATTTCATCTAGATCACCATACAGGAAGCTGTCTTCACATCCATTTGTTCTAGTTTCAGGTCGAACTTCTCCACCATGGCTAACAACATTCTAATGGATCTATGCTTTACAACAGGTGAGAACACATCATTAAATTCAACACCTTCTTTATGACTCAACCCCCTAGTAACCAACCTTGCCTTAAAGCGCTTCGACATCACTCATTCGATTCCTTCCTTGACCTTGAAAATCTACTTACAACTGACTAACCTAGCCCCTGCTGGTTTCTCAATTAGCTCCCAATTGTTATTATCATGAAGAGATTTCATCTTGTCATCCATGGTTTTTCGCCATTCAATCTTATTTTGACTCCTCATAGCTTCCTTGTAGCCTCTAGATTCTTCCTCAAGTACCTCACTTGCAGAGATTAAGGCAAAAGCTATAAGATCTGCATAACCAAGTATTTGAGGTGGCTTGATGACTCTTTTCGGCCTATCTCTTGCTAGTAGGTAGTCATAAACAATTTCCTCAACCTCTTCAGCATCTTGCTCTTCTTCTTTGACTTCATATGGGTTATACACTTCAACATCACTATGCTCCACCTCAACAGAAATCTCTACCTGTTCCAGCTCCTCTTCATAGATTTCTGCACTTCGACCAACATCACCAATTTTCTTGAACGCCATCTCGACTTCATTAGAAACAACATCATGACTTGTGATACATCTTCTGTGACCTGGTTCTAGGCACCACATCCTATAGCCTTTGACTCCCTCAGGATATCCAAGGAACATGCATCTCAGAGCTCTAGGTTTGACCTTGTCTTACCTAATGTGAGCATAGGCTAAACAGCCAAATATTATCAGTTTGTCGAGATCTGGTGGTTGACCCGACTAGGGCTGGAAATGAGTCGAGTCGAGTCGAACTCGCCTTAGATCAGTTCGACTCGTTAAGAATTAGCCGAGTTCGAGTTCGAGTTCATCACAAACTTTTTTTTCAGCTCAAACTCGACTCCTTAAGAATTGGCTGAGTTCGAGTTCGAGTTCATCACGAACTTTTTTTTTAGGTCAAACTTGACTTGTTAGAAGTTCACGAATATCTCGGTTCAACTCGTTAGGTTTATCTTGTTAGGTTCAACTCGCTTATTTCACAGACTTAAAAGTAATTTTTTTAAGTCTATTTTTTATATATATATTTGACATTTTAAATTAATATTTTAAAATAAAAGTTATATGATTGGAATTTATACGATGTTAATTTTATTTGTATAATTATTCGTAGAAATAATTTACTCACTTGAGAATATAAATTATCAATTAAAACCATTAGATTAAATGAAAATATGAGACTAAGATTTAGAACAAATCTTTAAACCTACTCTTAAAGACAATATAATCTATCTCATATATAATCGAATTGACTCATGAACCTAACGAATCGAACTATGTATAGTTCAAGTTCAGATCATTTAGTTAACGAACTTAGTTTTTAGCTCATATTCAACTCATTTGGTTCATGAACCTAGTTCAACGATTTAATTTTCGAATCGAGTTTCGAACTATTTTCGAGTTGGTTTGGTTCATTGCCAGCCCTAGACCCGACCAAACTTTTTCAGGTGTCTTCATTCCCAAAGCACCTTCTTCAATCCAGCACTAACCAACATGCATCTAACCCTTTCAAGGATTGTTCGATTGAATCTATCAGCTAAGCCGTTTTGTTGAGGAGTACCTGCTACAATCTTATTCCTTGTAATCCCAGACTCGACACAGTAACTGTCGAAAGCTTCATTGCAAAATTCAAGGCCATTGTCGGTTCTCAACCTCTTGACCTTTCTGCCAGTTTAAGTTTCAACCAAAACCTTCCAACTTTTGAAATTCTCAAAAGTTTCATCCTTAGTCATCTGAATGAGTACCCATAATTTTCTGGAATAGTCATCAACTATGGATAGAAAATACCTTGCACCTGAATGTGAATGATTCTTTGCAGGCCCCCAAAGATTAGCATGAATGTAGTCAAGGGATCCATGTGTTCTTTATTTATCTTTGTTAAACTTCACCCTACAGGATTTACCAAATACACAAGGTTCACAAAACTCCAACTTCTCGACTTTGTCCCCACCTAGCAGGTTTTGTTTCCCCAGTTCGACCAAGCCTCTTTCACTGACATGGCCCAATCTCACGTGCCATAATTATGTCTTCGACACAGGTTTAGTGGATGCAAAATCTGCCGAACCACTTACAACCTCAGCCTCAAGGGTATACAAGCCTTGTTTCTTCACACCTCTCAAGACTTCCTTCGACCCCTTCATGAATTTCAGGATACCCTGCTCTCCTTTGAAGACATGTCCTTTCTTTTCTAATTCACCAAGAGAAATTAAATTCCTCTTAAGACCAGGTACATACCTAACACCAGTCAATAGCCTTATTGACTCATCACAGAGCTTGAATCTCACAGATCCAATACCTGCAATCTTGCAAGCTTTATTGTTTCCCAACAACACTGATCCATCATCTTGATCACATAATTCTTCAAACACACTCTTTTTTGGAGTCATATGCCAAGTACATCTTAAATCCATAATCCACTCTTTGCAAGAGTTGTTGCTCGACACCACAAGGACATTAGATGATTCATAATCATCTTACAGAATAGCTGCATTGCCATTGTCCTTACCTCCATGATTATTCAGACGCTCATGACACATTTTTGTTGTGTGACCCTCCTTCTTACAGTGATAAACTTAATCCCAGAAATATCACCACCATAAAACTTTTGCTGAGTTTTACCTTTCTTCTTCTCGAACCTACCATCCTTTTTTTTTGAGATTTTTCCTTTAACGAACAACCCTTCGCCAACTGATGATGATGGTTTCTTCTCCTTTCTTTCATTTAAATCCTTCAAATACAAGGCTACTTGAACTTCTTTAAAGGTCAGGGACTCTCTTCCATACAAGAGGGTTTCTGTGAAGTGAGCATGTGACTTAGGTAAAGAACACAACAATAACAACACTTGATCTTCGTCACTAATGGTAACATCAATATTTTCAAGATCAAGAATCAGCTTGCTGAACGTATCCACCTACTCCGTCAACACTTTATCTTCATTCATCTTGAATGAATACAAAGCTTGCTTCAAGTACAAACGATTCACCAAGGACTTTGTCATATACAATCCTTCGAGTTTCAGCCAAACACCAGCTGCCGTCGTCTCCTTCGAAACCTGCCTGAGAACCTTATCACCAAGACTCAGAATAATTGCACTGTGAGTTTTCTCGGTCATCGTTCTCTTATCCTTCTCCGTCAATGCATCATCCATGGCATCTCCCCCCTTTAACGCTTCTAGCAAACCCTGTTGAACAAGAAGGGCTCGCATCTTCAAGCTCCATAAACTGAAATCATTAACTCCGGTGAACTTCTCAATTTCAAAGTTTGTTGATGACATCTTCCTCCATGTTCACCGCACCAGTATGTTGTGACAAACGACACCAATTAACAAATTCTTGATTGAAAAACAAAGATTCTTGGGTGAACAATGAAACAATTAGAACAAAGAAAGAGAGAGAGAGAAGAAATAATAAAGAAAAAAGAAGAATAAATGAATTTTGGGCAAACTGTTTTCTACTCACTTTCTCATTTAGGGTTTACAAATGATTACAAATGAATAACACAATTGGTCTCTCTCAACAACCTGAGAGATCTAGCCTATTTATAGCCTAACTAGCTAACTTACACAACAAGCTAACTAAATAATTGGATCTTTAACACAAGGCCTAATTCGACAATACATACTAGAACTAACTTTGACTACAATATGTAACACTTAGACATCAGCATGCGAACCATCTTTGACTTCATGCTTATCTCCTATCGAAACCTAAAAGTTATCCCTATCGACAACACTAGAGTTTGATCCAATATCACACACACACACACACACACACACATACACACATATAATTATAAAAACTTGCTAACCAAATTAATCGCATATAATATTTTAAACTATATAATTATATTTATAAAAAACTTTGTTAAGAAATGTGATTGGGCCTAACTCAACCCTACAAAACTGGTTGGTAGGGTAAGGATTGCCCCCACTTATAAACACATGCTCATACCATATATTATCTGATGTGGGAGTTAGGCCCAACCACATTTCTTAACATGGTATCAAGAGCCTTTGGTTTATAGATCTGGTGGGTCACCTACAATGAGGTTTTCGCTATCGGGCCACCCAACATTTATTTCCACGCTCCAAATGTCCAGTCCTGACCATGAGGGGGTGTGTTAAGAGTCCCACATCAGATAATATATGGCCTGAACATGTGTTTATAAGTGGTAGCAATCCTCATCCTACCAACCGGTTTTGTAGGGCTGAGTTAGGTCCAATCACATTTCTTAAAATCCACAAGCTCATTTGATGCTTAAAATTTAGCTTCACATCTTATTTTAGAGAGATCAATTTTCAACACTTCAAGGAATATTTTTCTAAAATATGATATTTGAGCTTTTATAGCTTTGATAATATTTGACATCTCTTAATGGTATTAACAATAATAATATTAATGTGTTGAACAATTCTAAAATATGTTTAGTTTTAGTACAGGAGTTAGTCATGTCACACAACGCCAAATTAAGACCATGAGAAGTATAATTATAAGCTTGATTTATGTCTAAAAAAATTCTTTTGTTCACCTTAATTTTGTCTTTCATATATGACCTATTATTATAACCTTATCCTCATACATGAAATATATTAAGATCAAGATTTTTTAATTCATTTTGTAAAACATCGAAAAAGCCTTTGGCTAGTTGTATCATTCACGTTCAAAAATTCTAAAAAAGATTCCTCATTACTGACTAAATTTGAAGAAACATCCACATATCGTATTATTAAAGTCATTTGTTCTTGATGACTAACATCAAAAGTACAATCAAGTATCACTGAAAAATATTTTGCTTGTTTGATTTTTCTAATAATTTCATTTTTAATTGCAGAAGCAGACAAAAGTATTATCTCGTTTTAGATATTATGTCCAAGGAAGTGAACATGAACATTATCATCTGTAATATGTCTAACTTGTTCTTGGACAATGAGGTCAAATTCAACTGACATTTAGTTAAGCCTAAAAAATTGTCATTACTATTTTGGCACAATCTCTCATTAGAACCACGAAAGACCAAGCTATATTTAACAAGTAATATCACTATTTAAATAATTCTTTTTAAAACACTTTTAGGGATCCTTTTTGCTAATCAATCTTTGAGATGTTTAATCAATATTTTGAAAATTTTGCATCCTTTGATGCAATTCATATCAAGAAGTTATATTCTTAGCATGTTCCATGCCTATTTCATGTTCTCTAAGCTTTTCACTAACATGTGCTCAATCACTGAAACACTCGTTTGCTAATTGACCTCTACCAATCCCTTTTTTAAAAATATTATAACAAAAATAAAATTTTATATTAAGCACTTTTGAATAAACAAGCCAATCTATATTATATTTTTCTCCATTTGATAAAACTCTAGTGTACAAATTAGCTGTAAAACGCCTAGATGATTTATCTTTAGTACATTTGAAATAGAAAAATCTCTTTTAGGACCTTTTGTAGCTAATAACAAAAAAGTGGTTGGATGCCTCAATTGGACTATAACAAAAGACACACAATATCTGCTTGGGTCATCTAACATGCTAAGTTAAACAAGATTCTCTATAGTAGAGACTCTATCCCGAAGCAACCGACAAGATAAGACAATTATTTTAATAAGAATCCATCTCTTCCATACAAAAGAGTGGATATAACCTACTCCTAAGTGAGAATCGAAGACCTATAGTCTAGAACCTAACATCATCATGAAAAGTTACTCCCTCTTAAATTTTTTTTTTAATATTGTTGCACACAAATAAAGAAAAATGATGAGTGAATGAATAAATGTAACAATTTTACAAAGTTGTCCTTAATTGATATTTTTTTAATAAGAAATTTGTATCCAACAGGATTCGAACCTGAGACATTGAGAGGAACATCTCAAGACCCAAGCGTTTCACCACTAGGTCACACACACCACTAGGTCCTTAATTGCTATTGATTACACATGCATTATTATAAATACAAATTTTTTAAGCTAAAAAAAATAATTATTTTGAGACATAGAGAATATCTCTTTTATTTAATATCCCAAATCAACTAGTCTTCCCACCTATTGCCCATACACCGTACATGTTGATTTTGCTACACAGATTTAGAAGATCCTAGGAAGCCTATGACATAAATGGTACTCCTTCTGTTTTATAATGAGTGATTCATTTGAAGTAAAATAGTGTCTTAAAATGAATGACTCATTTTAATTCCTAATGCATCTTTTCAATTTTGCCTTTTAAATAGGGCTGGCAATAAACCGAACCACTCGAAAATAGTTCAGAACTTGGTTCGATAATTAAATCATTAAACTAGGTTCATAAACCAAATGAGCTGAATATGAGCAAAAACTATTTTCATTAACTAAATGAGTTGAACTTGAATTATGCATAGCTCGACTCGTTAGGTTCATGAGTCAACTTGATTATATATGAGAATGATTATATTATCTTTAAGAGTATGTTTAAAAATTTACTCCAAATTTTAACCCTATATTATCTCTTATGTACTAGTTATGGAAATAAAGATGATAATTGCATTTAGAGTTGTTCTTGTTGGAGACATTATGACATTGGGTAAAATAACATGTGTAATGAAGGTTGCAAGTGGTGTAATTCTTCTGTGATAAAAATGTATCGATTTATAGTATTTTTTTTGTACTATTTCATTAAATTTATAAGTTTCCTAAATATTTGACAAAGTTATGGGTTTTTTAGATAAATTTAAACTTCAATTGAGTGTTTTATGAATTAGACTTTCAAATGTGTCTCTTGAAAGTTGTGTAGTTTTTGAATTAGTAGATTTTTGAAACAAAGTTAAATTCCATACTCCTAACTTTTATTTTATCTCAATATTTTCTTTTTAAAAAAACATTAATTTAAAATGTTAAATATATAAAATTAAAATATATTTAAAAAATGGCTTTTAAGTCCGTGAAATAAATGAGTTGAATCTAATGAGATGAACCTAACGAGATGAACCGAATAGTTCGTGAACTTTTAACGAGTCGAGTTTGAGCTTAAAAAAAGTTCGTGTCAAACTCGAACCGAAATTTAAGCTAACCTAATTCTTAACGAGTCGAGCCGAGTTAAGGCGAGTTCGACTCGACTCGACTCATTTCCAGCCCTACCTTTAAATAATATTATTTTCACCATTCTCAATATATGATAGAAGTACTTTAGTAAAAATATCATTCTCTCTTTTTTATTTTTATATTTTTTTATCTGTATGAAATGATCAGAATCATTCATTGTGAGACAGAGAATAAGATTCACCCATAAATCTTCTCAAAAGAAGTGAGATGACCATTAGTCACCTTCCAAAATAGCCCCAAATAAACTAACCTAACATTCGACTCAAACCCAAAAATGAACCCCTTTCCACCAAATAGAAGAAAACCTAAAATCTTAGGACCATCCCTAGCATAAGAAGACTACCCGAGAACTATAATGCACCGAATGTTTATCAAACCAAATGCCACTATTAGGATGAATGACAACATTAATGTATATATTAAATTGTTTTCTTTATAACAAACTAGTGGGAGACCCGTGCATTCGCACAGGTACTGGTATATGGTACGCGCATTTTTTCTAAATTAAAAAAATTTTATATTTTCAACCAAAAAAGTTAATATTTTTAAAAGATATAATAATTTAGTGCCTATAATCAACAACGAATTTGACCCCGTATATAAATGTTAAATTTGTTTTGACATGACTTATATATTTGAAATTATATAATAATAATTGAATTAACAAAGTATGTTTTTAGTATTTTTTAATAAATATGAATGACACTAAATTGTCCCAAAAAAAATATAAATAAAATTATGTACTTAACAATAAATTAGTATAATAATTCGATTTCAAAAACATTGAAAGATGTTTTTGATAATTGAAATGTTTAAGTTTTTGTAACAGATAAGAGAATTATGTTATAAGAGATAGTACAATGATCGATAAATTTATGTTATTCAATATTTGAACCAGTAATAAAGTTGATCCCGTTTATGAAAAGACTGTTTGTTTTTGTATATAAAAATTGTTTAAGAAAAAATAAATTTGTTCTCGTATATAAATATTAGTTTTGTTTTGCCATGACTTAGAAATATATTAGAGTAAATAGTGAAGTTGCTCCTGTTTATGAAAATATTAAAATGCATAATATTATTTTTGTTTTGATAGTATTTATAAAAAATTTGGAATGAATAGTAAAGTTGTTTCCGTATCTAACAATAGTATTTTTCCCGATATAAAAACATATAATATACAATGTATTTTTCCTGTATATAAATAATTAATGTCATTTTGCATTATCTATAAAATTATTTCAATGAACAGTAAAGTTGTTCTCGTATATTAAAAAAATTGAGTAAATAATAAAATTGGTTTCCCTGATGACTATAATTTGATAAGTTATTTCATTTTCCCTGATTCAAATAATTTTTGTATCAGAAGTTTTTAAAACTTGATAATGTCTTTTGTAAATTTTAAAATAAAGACAAAACTTAATAATAATAGTATCAGAAATACAAATGAAATTATCGTATTTGTTTTTTGTTTATTTACAAATGAGATGTTATTTTATAAGGGATTCGGATTTAAAAATATAGACTACTTAATTATAAAACCCCCATATTTTAGTCACATATTAGAAAGGTCGATAAAACAATAGGATATTTAATTTTCAAATGAAAATCATCTAATAATATTAACTTTTGACGTATTACTAATTATATTAATTTCATACTACATTGTAATGTAGATGAGAGTGAAATATTGGCTTTCTTGACCGAGTACACTTTAATGGTAGTTTGTCTAAATATATTTTGTTGATTTGGTTAAGCTATGCTTGGGGATATACACAAGTGCCTACATTTTGAAGCTTTACGTGTTTGATGATAAGTTCATGAATTCGCACTGTCCAATATCCCACAGTTCGACATAAAAAAATAAATAAAATTAAGTGTTAAGTATGTGTGTTTTTTAATTGAACTGATATACATTTTTATTGGTGTATTGCAATTTGTTGTAATAATTATTTTGCTCCTCCCAACTACAATTACGTATGCCGAAACGACATTTTAATTATAAACGCTGCACATTGTAAATTAAAATTGAAGAAGATAGTGTAAAAACTAAAGATAATAAAGCAATGCAAGTTGAAGAAGACAAAAAGTTGATTTGAAGAAACATTGCAAAGACAAAAGACATAGTAAATGGCTGAAAAGAAATCTAAAGAAATGTTGCATACTTAATCACTAAATCTAAAACTCCTTCCAGACAAATAGTTGTCCCAGCTATAGTCTCGTTCATCGTCATCATCAGAATCAACTAGTTCGTAGTCTGATTCTTCCTCGTCATCTGAATCAAAAATTTTTACCCTCCTCACGAATGTTGCTGATGTCGTTTTTCTTCTCCTCTTTCTTCTTTGTCGAAGTGTAGGAGCATGATGGACCTGTAGAACAAAACCATTTAATCAGTATTGTCAACATCAACAGACAACTCTGCAGCCACAACATATGCCATGATGTATAGTGGGATATTGTATAACCCACTTTATCCACATGAAGATACTGTGTCCTTTAACATCAACAGAAAAAATAAACAGACCCTGAGATAAAAATACTATGGCGTCTTGCTGATGTAACCCAGCCTAAGGCTAAGCTGTATTGGGATTAAGAAAGGCAACAAAGGTGATGCAATATAAGAAAGGGCTAAAATATCCAGGGAAAACGAAATCGTACCGGGGGGAGCTGCAGAGGTGGTTGAAAGTGGGGGCCCTGTTGGTGCGATTGACGGCTCTCAAACTCCGAAGGTGGTTGAACCTCCGTACGTGGTTGGTTGTCAGTAGCGGGTTGTACCTGGACAACAGCTTCGGCATTTTGTTGCATCTGTTGATGTTAAAAAAATTATAATATTTAAACACAATGAAAGAATATGGGAGAGATCTTTTTAGTGATTAAAATATGCAGCACTAAATGTATGTGTTGAACCTGTAGAGTTTGTTGGGCGTCGACAGGATGATGAAGACCGCCAGGTTGTTGCAATTCCGGAGAAGGTTGTATGTTAGGCGTTGTCTGGACGTCAGTAGCCTCTGGCGCATCGAAAATTTTGTTGGATGCCATAGAAATACTTGTGCATTTCTGAAGTTTGGTGTCAGTTGTAGAGAATAGGAGGCAGGATTAAATAATGAAGCTTGTGACTCTGTAGCTTCCCCCTACATTGGAAATGAAAATGCATTAATAGTTTCGAAACTGTAAAGTTGGAATATTGGGAGGCAAAATAATGAGTGGTGATGGTCAAGTCTACCATTTAGTTGCAAATACGGTGTATTATGTTATTGGGCATTAAAGGAAAAGAGAAGGATCCATGAAATATATTTTGGATATAAAACTTGACATATAAAGTTACCATATAAATGATACCAGATGTAGAGAGTCATCCGAATAAAGGGTTTCCTAAATTTTCTGGTATTGTCCATAATATAATAGCACCTGCAGTAGCAACACCAGATTGTTGAGAGGCAAAACCCAAGATATCTGCCATTACAGGGGACTGAAAACCATGAAAAGTGTTTGTAAAAAAACTCAGCATATTTTTGAACCTAAAAAATAAATACCAGATTATGATACATTCATTATTACGTGGTTATAATGTTACAAAGAATCTGCGAAACAGACACGGAACCCTGTTTTTCTGTTGTCTGAGCGTCCTTTTTTCCACCATATTCAAGGATCTCGGTTCCATTAGGCTTTCCATTCCCTGTCAAACAAAAATAAAAGTGTGACTTTTACTGTAAATGTTACAGAGTCACAATGATCAAAACGAACACTTCATATAAGAAAGAATAACCATATTCATAACAAAAAGTGTTTATTCGCAATAAAATGAAAGCTTTTAAACTTTAAATCTAACAATAATAGTACTAATATGTATCGTATCCCAGTTGGATTTGATAGCATTATGAAATTTTGGTAGCAATGGAAAAAAAATACACTCAGTCTTGTTTAGTGTTGAAACTTGGATGCCACCACATTCAAGTTGACATGACCAGAAGCATATGAAAACCTAAGCGTTTGATGGAGTCCTCTAATAACACATAAAAAACATAAGCAAAAAGACACAATGCTTTAACATTATAAGCACATTTGAAGTAACCACTATTCAAATATTACAAATTGTTAACAATACACAAACAGTTACATAGATGAAAGGGAGATCTTAAAGTTATTTGGCATTTCAATGTCAATTTCACATGATAAATCATCCTCAATATTGAAAAGAATGCAATATCTACATATGTTGTGCATATCAAAACACTTAACATCCCAGTTCTATTTCTTCTATGAAAATTTGTCTCCATCACTGTTTCTATTGCTTAGTGCATTGCCAAGAGTTTTCAACATCACTGCATTATCAGCTTTACTATATGGGTGGCACATGATATTATGCAATATATGGTTACCATTATTTAGTGACAATTACTTACTAATTATCCTTGTTAGTAATGTATATAAATTGTACATAGGTAAGACATAACATGCACTATTTCTTTCTTTTATTCCTAACTGTCAAGTAAAATAAAGAATCTGTGATACCATAAACATATATGATCCCACTTCCATTTGCTTACAAAATGGATATTACATAATACACTTACAAAATTTGTTCCAATTCACACATGAATGTAGCTCCCAAATTGAAGTTAAATAACCCTATATCACCAAATGTAATGATTGAGAAAATAGCATATACATTATAGAATGAAAAATAGTACTAATCAAACACATTTGATGCACCAACCAGAGACCTTAAGCACTTTATCTGCATAGCTACAGCCTAATAGATGAGTTATTAGGGAATGATGAGTTATATTTACATGTGCATAGCTACAACTTAATAGATAAATAAACCCTCAGTTACAAGTGGTTAAAGACACATTGTATTACAACCAGAACATACATTCCTTTTCCACTTTAAGTTCACTTAATTTCTAATATTCAGAATGGTAGCAGTTATGCACCAAAACAGATTATCCTTACTTCAACATTAGGTAATAACTATTTATTATGAATTGTAACAAACTCAATAAGTAAGTACTCGATAATAGACATGTTAACCTAGACAATGAAATATACAATAGGAGACACTTAACGAAAATAATCTCAAACTTCTTGCCGGTATTTCCAACCACGAAGATGTGTTCATACTTTGTCTCATGCTTCATTTTAAGCAATGTATGAAGAAGAAAAAATGTCTCATAAAAAAGAGACCAATGAAATGAAATTCATTTAAAAGGTCTAATGTAACTACAACAAACCTAAAGAGGATTAAAGGCATGGCCATGAGGCGTTGTCAACTTAAAAGAAAAACACAACTTTTGAAGATGGTTATCTGAGAGTGAAACAACATCAGTTCCAGCCAAATCTAACCTGCACAGAAACACAAAACAACGATTTAAATTGAAGTGAAGAAATAAATTCAAGCGATGATAGCTAAAGATGACCTGTGAGTTGTGGCTGAACATGTGAAAGTTACTAAGGCTAGAAATCTGTTATTTTCCAGTTCATCTACTAAGTTATATAGTCAGGATTCAGGAATCTTCTCTTGAATAAATTACTGATATATTAGAAATTATATATTTTCCAACTTCTATAATTTAAAACCAAGCATGGAAAATAGTAACATTTGAGCAACCTAAAAGCAATAATGGTACCCAATCATACATGTGCGTATCAACCCAGCTTACTCCGGGTTTCATTGAAGAGATAACAACATCATGAGTATCAAGAACAGCTTGCAGAACATGGAAACTGAAAAAAAATGACAAAAGAAATGTTATAAAAACCAAGAAATTGAGCTATATGAAAGGTTCATAAATGGGACATCTTAACAGGAAAATGAATTATAAAATTGGTTGAGCCTTTGTAGGAAACTATCATTAGTTTTTGTGAGAATTTGCACTGCAGTTGTTTACACTGGTGCATATTGGATATTAAGAAAGCGCTTACATTATATATAAGTTATTGGTCATTGGTAAACTTTCCATTTATCTGCACCAAATAAAAATAAAGTTAAAGTTAAGCATAAAAAGATTATTCTATTAAGTAGATAATATGATAAATTGTATCTACTAATACCCGACGAGCACACACACACACACACACACACACACACACACATACACACACACACACACATAGATAAGCATACAGGTAATAATTATTAGAGTAATATGAAAAACAAATGAACAAAGAAATGAACCATGTGGATGTTTGGTGATTCGGTCACATAGCTCAAAGTGGCAACAGGCGTGTAGCATATAAATCATGTATAATGACCTAAATTACTTTTTTAATGTTAATAGAAAGACTCACAGGGTAAGAAATTTTTTTAGTATAGGCACACTTTGTGTGATTACTTACAGCAAATAGAAAGTAAGACAAAATTTGAAGAGAAGATATAGAAGAAGTCAGTTGGAATCTAAGTTATTGCTGCTACCCTTTTACAAACAGCACCTGCATCAATTGATCCCAACAGCATGTGCATTTCCTTTGACTGCAACTTTTTTCCTTCATATCTCATCTTTGAAACCATTGGTCCTGATCCAAGACAAATTGTAGAAATTTCTGCAACCAAATAAGTGAAATCCTGCTAGGCAAACATAGTTAAGTTTCAGCAACATTCAGACAGAAATAAGGGTCAGTTTGGGAGAGCTAACAAAATTGTCTCCTCCCTTATATAAAAACATATCGGTTCAAAAATTCAATGCTAGAAATTCTTATACATGATATTATGTCAAACATTAAAGTACTTGTTCAATTTAATATTTTCAAACAGTATTATGAACATGAGGCTCCTTAGCATTTTCTACATTAAAATCAAGTTAAGTACATGAAAAGAAACAGAAGAAGAATCAAAATAAGTTGTAAAATGATGATGATACCTTGAAAATGTAAAATGATGTATCCTTTCGAACATGAAAACTCTTCACTTTGTCATGGTCTACAGGATCAAATAATATCAATACAATCTATTTGAGTAATTAACAACAATTTTCTAAAGACACAAACAATACTAATTTCTACAGAAGCAAGCTTAGAATATGTTTATAATAGTGCAGATGTCTTCCTGTTCTTTCTTCAACCTCTCCTGCACAGACCCATCGGAGATATTCTGTGCAAATTTTTCAGAATAAAACATAAAATATGTTACAATAGAAGTTGAAAGTTAGTTGCAAATGAAGCTTGGTTTGATTAAAAATTATAGTTCTGACAGAGTTAAAATAATTGTCTTAAAATATAATAGGTTTAGGCATAGGTCAACTTTGGGAGAAAACTAGTGTAACTACATCACAGTGAAGCATACCAGATACAAGCTTCGGGTATTACATGATCTCGCAGCTCACTCCTTTCCTTTTCTCCCCTTCCAAGAATCTTGTATTCCGGTTCAGCACTAACTACAGAGCTAACAGGCCATCTGCAAGAAACGCTACAATATGATAAGAGGAAACGCATCTTAGAAAGAATTAATGTCACATTGAAAAAGAAAAACAACACTTATTTTCGAACATTGTTTATATGCTAAAACGACAGTTGCCTGAGATGGAAGCGTAAAATCATCCATGTTTGGCACATTTCTCTGAGAAGATAAAAGCCAACTTCCTGGGCCACCTACAAAGCCTAAACCTTCCTGACCAAGTGGTGAAGTACTCCACATCTGCCATGTTCCCTTATCACTTGCAGCTACATCATCTGCAAGAGAAGCATTTCATCAACAGTTACCGGATGATGTTTTAGTTTGAAAATGAAAGACATTTCATTAACACAAGCAGAGGATTCATGTTAATACATAACCTTTTTAGGAGCCACCGACTCATTCTTATCCTTCAATCTCCTGTAGCAGAACCACATCAGCAACTGCCGATCCGTCAACCCCACCTTCTCAGATAACTCAACCCTCATAGGCTCTAAAGGGTAATTATCCACTAATCAAACAAAAAACATCATAAACTCCACCAAAACAAAAGATTAGAATCTTCAAAACTCAAGAATTAAAACACAAAACACCAAAACCTAAATCACAAAATAAAACACCATCAATGATAAACATTACAAATACAAATATAAAACATACAACAAAAAACCATCAATGATAAACAATAAAATTATATATGGTATAGATATAACTAGGGGTGGGAATAGGTCATGCCGGCCTACAGGGGCCTATAGCCTAGCCTACTTAAGGTCAGGTCAGGCCAGGTTTTTTTAATAAAACGGCCAGACTTAGGCTTTTTTAAAAGCCTATTTAATTAAATAGGCAAGGCTTAGGCTATTAAAAAAAGCCTATGAAGCCTTATAGGTCAACCTATATTTTCATATATATTAAAAATATGCTAAATAGGTTGTCCAATATATGCATATATATTAGGAAAAAGGATACATATATTGACCTATATATGCATATATATTAGAACAAAGGCTAAATAGGCCGGCCTATACATATATAGGTTAGCCTATAAAGCTTCTTAAATAATATGGAATAATTGAGAACCATAATGAGAATAAGGCTTGTAAATAGGCTTTCAGGCCAGACCAGGCTTTTAAAAAGGCCAGGCCAAAAAAGAGAGCCTATAATAGGCCATAGGCCAGGCTCAGGCCTTTTAAGTTTATCGTAGGCCAGACCTAGGCCTTATAAAGCCTAGCCTAGCCTAGCCTATTTCCACCCCTAGATATAACATAGTAGTGTCCTTAAGTAACAACGAACAACAGAAAGTATAAAGCATTGAACTTGAAACAAAATCAAGAAAATATAGAAAGTAAGAATATTAAACAATAATCTAAAATGCATTGGAACCACAAAATACTAAAAAAACTACCTGTTTATCCCCAAATGCACACCAAGCTTTCACGTTCTTAGGATTCAAAATCACCAACTCAATCAAATCCGCAAGCGTTGAGTCAAGTCGTACGCATTCACTCGTTGAGTTTCAACTCAGCTCTCTTAAATAACACATCACTGTGTTCTTCCTCAGCAAGAGAACCAGCTGCGAGAAATCCCCAACGACGCATCAAGCAATTCAATAAGCAACTCAGCTCTGTTAAATAACACATCATTCTTTTCAACATAAACTTATTACTACAAAAGCGCACACCACCGTAAAACCATCGGAAACACCACAATCATCGTCGGCTCCACTTTTCCATTCGGTACCCCCGACAACCTTGTAGTCTCTATTGTAGAAAATGAAGAGAAAATAAAGAAGAAAAGGAAGAGACTGATTATGTTGCTACAGACCGCGAAAGAGAGGAGAAAGGAAGATATGGAAGAGAGAACTCAAAATAAGTAGATGAAGATAGTAGACAGAGAGTTATGTTTGTGTTTGAAAAGTGGGTGTGAGATGAAGAAGTGTGTAAGCGCAGGTTCCTATGTTCTGCTGCATTGGGTACACAATTTTCTTCTCACCATGCCAATTCTCAGCTAAAGCAAGCAAGGGTGATGTTCCCAAGAGAGCAGTTTGGTTAAAAGAAAAAGTTGAAAACTTGAACTACCCGGCACTATTGAGGAGCAGTTGTGCAAAATTGAAGGCTTTGTTGTCCAAATAAGCTAGTTAGTCTTCAATCAGAACATGATTTAGTTGCAAATAGTTGGTTTTGGACTTAAATTACCCCTAATTTTGTGACGTGGCAGCTTTAGAAGAGAGGTTATTATTGTGTTAACCACAACCACTAAATTTCCTGTATTATAGATTACTTATGATAGTAAAAATTTGATTAACTATTAAGTGTCACTTTAATCAATAACAAGTTCTTATTTTCTAATTTCTTTTTAATTAAAAATGACTAAGGAAATATATATAATTACTTAAGCACTAATGAGAATCTAAAAGTAAAGTAGTCCCCAACAAGACACTAAATTTCTATATAAACATATCACATAGACTTATTCTTGCTGCATTCCAAAGCAATAGGCACTTCTAGCAAACAAATAATTAAATGTCGTCTAAAATTAGTTCTCCTCTTTGCTTGATAGTGTTCTTCTTCCTCTTCTTAACTTTCACTCATGCAACAAAAATTGCCCATGTTTCTTCCCCTATCATCTCATCCAATACTCAACATGAGGTAAGTTACTTTCATTCATTCATATCATATTATCTGAGGCCTCATCATATTATATTTTCAGAGTCGCCTTTTTTAAAATTAAATTATAGTTAAATAGAGTCTCATAAAATATTTATCAAATTAAATCGTGATTAAATAAATTTTAGTTAAACTATGACTAATTTACACGTGACTTCTTACAATTTTGCATATTATACCCAATTTTTAAATCAAATTCTATTTTTTAATTGATAATTTTTTTTGAACGTGATGATTGCAGGTTTTGGAAGATGAAAAGGTCGACATAGAACAAAATTGTGAGGGTATTGAAGAAGATGATTGTTTGATGAGAAGAACACTTGTAGCTCATACGGATTATATCTACACACAGAAGCAAAAGCCATAGCTTTGAAGATCGTTATCTACACCTTGTTGTAATTTTAAGTACAAGCATAAGTTTTCATATGAACATTAGTTTTTGAGCTTTGAAGATTTAGATATGTAGTAGTAATATGTTTTTTTTTTGTGTGTGTATATATTAATTTTGGTAGATAAATATTTTGATATATTTTAATTTATACATAATTTAAGTTCTTTTTTCTTTTCTTTTTTGGGGGGTGGGGGTAGAAATGTTTTCAGTTTGATTGGTTATATAAAAGTATAAGCTGTAAAGTTGGGACTTGTTTGGCACATAGCCAACAAGATGGATCCAAAGTCACTTGTTTTGTAAAGTGAATAATAACTTTTGCAGGAGAAAGTAAAGCTAAAAATTATTGATTATTCTTGTTCACTTTTTATTTAAAACATTAGAGACATGAATAAAAATATTTAATTTATAACTTTAATTATAAATTATTGACAAAGGATTTATAGTAAACTCAATTATAATTTTTTGTCTACCCGTTTTCAGATTTTATTGTCGACCCAATCAAATACTACTTATTTTGTAAATAAAAGAAGATATATCTTTTATCAACTATACACAGTAATTGAATGGAATAATTATAATAATTATATATTTTTTAATATTTTATTTTATATTTATCGAAAGACAAAATTATATCCATAATTTTATACATTTATCAATGAAAATTTTGTTTTATGTATTTTATTAAATTATCGATAATTGGCCCGTATTTTTTTTTATGTCAAGTATTTGCTCCATGCTCATTGTTGCTGGATATAAGAGTGAGGTTGATTACAAGATCTATTGTTTAATTTTTTTTCCGGAAATGCTCTTTTCACATCTTATGTGACGCGTCTTATATTTTTAGAAATTTAAAAATACATTTTCTGTGTTGTGAGATGTATCTCTCCCATACTATTTTTTTTCTTAATTTAGCAATATATTTCATTTTTGATAAAATATAGTTTGGAGATACATTTTCGTAAAATCTCATAAATGCTTTCAAGATAGCAACAATGTTTCAACATTGATATTTTTTGAGGCAAACCTATATTTTAGGTGATTTTAGATCATAAATTAAAAAACAAATACATTAATTAATTGAAACATGCCACACATACATTAAAACGATCACAAATTAATTAAAGTAGAATAAAAAAAGAACACAACCAAACAAAACAACTAAGTATGTCTACCCCCTAGCTTCTCAGTCTTTACTGCAAGGCATTCAGTGCATCGACAACAATGCCTTCTACGAGGGCCAACTGGGGTCTGCCTTCTGAAAAAAATCATGTATCTATGCCCAATCTCGCCATATCAACAATATGCCGACATACATTACTTACGTCTTGGATGTGGTCATCCCTAGCCTCAAATACCTCCTGATTAGACGACCTAGGTTGTTTTCCAGGAGTGTCTAGTGTCATGATAGGGTATGACACCTTATATAACCATGACATGTAGTCGTCTGCATATGTCCAATGTACAAGAGCTAGCACCTTGCGACACTAGTCTTGTATCAAATGACTCTCGAAATCCTTAAATATTGCATTAAGATCTCTTTGCGGCAGATGGTGGGAGAAGCAGACTCTAAGGGCGTGTCTTGGAATAATCTATAAATATCCAAACAGGCGCATCACTCACTCGGGTAGATACTAATACATCAGACCTAACCCACATGTAAGTCATCTGGATTATAATGAAATGAGGTCCAACTGACGCGTCTGGCGGTGACCGTGGTATGGACATAAGACAATGTCATCTGCTACAGTGCAATCAAGATACACTCGGAAAGGCTCGATCGCCTAGTTTTGTCTGGGTTGTTTTCAGCCATTACATATATAATAAAACCAGAAAGTCAAATCAAAATTCAACCAAAATGCAGCCATGCACAAACCTCCAACCAAATGGAAACACATGTCTATATCAACTACCCATTTCAATTGTATTACTATCTAATGCAGCTTAAACAACCTATGTTACCTAAAACATCATTCAAAACACAAAAAAAGAATGAATGAAATGAGATACTTATCAAATTAGATTTGTGGATGAAGAGCTTTAATGGAGTGAGTAAGAATGGAGTGAAATGCAGTAAATGAAGTAGAATTGAGTGAATGAAACTTGCTTAAATAAGGTTTGCAAATGATTTGTAGCAAAAGAGCTAAAATGGATTTTTTGAGTGAATTTTTCAAAAAATGAAGGAGGAAGAAGGAAGGGTCTGGCACGGGTTAATGAATAAAACACTTACGAAGATGCATCTTTACAAAACTCTCTAAATTTTGAATTAAGGGTGTTTACAGAGATGCATCTCCAGACTCACCCTTATGTTATACGGAGATACATCTCTGAATAACATTTTGAAAAAAATAAGGGTGACTCATCCATTTGCGCTAAAGGGAGTGTAAAAAAGATGCGTTTGGAGATGCATCTCCGGACGATAAGGGCAGTTTTGGGTTTTCACCGTGGTGGAGGAGCACATCATGGGATCTAGAGAGTAAATCCCCATTTTTTACCCGTGATCTATTGTGATAACCAATCAACTATCTTATTTACCCATAACTTCATTTTACATGCAAGGACAAAGCATATGAAGACTGTTCTCTTATTTGTTTGAGAGAGTTTTGGCAAAACAACTCACTGTGATACACATCATTGACATTGATAAGTGGATTAATATGCTTACTAAGTATGTTTCCAGAAAAAAGTTCTTCCATTTGCATTCCAAGCTCAATGTGACTACATCTTCCACGTGCCATTGATCTCAAGCTTAAAATGGTGTATTAGAGTAGAATGTGTAACTATAAGTTAGTAGTTCACCTAACCAATCAAATTTTTTTGAAAGATCAACTCTTGGTTAATGGTGTGGTAGTTGTGAATGAGCTGGTTGACCTTGTAAAAATGATTAAGAATACTGTCAATGTGGATTTTGAAAAGGTTTATGACTCTTCCAGTTGGAGTTTTTTAGAATATATGCTTTATAAATATCGTACTTGGACGTGCACTTGTTTTTTCTCTGAGAATCTGGCTATCTTGGTCAATGGTTCTCCATCAGAGGATATTAGCATCCAGAGGGGCTTGAAACAAAGAGACATTTTTGCCATATTTATTTTCCTTTTGGTTGCGGAAAGGCTTAATGGTCTTCTCATGCAGGTTGCAGGTCTCAATCATTTGTCTGGATTTAGGATTGGCTTTTCTGATCTAATGATTTTCTGTCTTTAGTACAGTGATGATACCATAATGATTTCTAGTGCATCAATGGAGAATACTTGGATTATCAAATTTATCCTTAGAGGTTTTAAGCCAGCTTATGGCCTTCAGGTAAATTTCTCCAAAACTTTCCTTAATGGTATTAATGTGGGATGTACTTTTTTGGAGTCAACAAGTGACTTCCTGTATTGCTACCACCATACCTTCCATTTTAAGTACCTTGGTTTTCTGGTGAGGGGATAATACCCTATTAAAGGAAACTTATGAACCTCTTGTCTCCATCTTGTTTACACATCTTCTATCTTTGAAGTATAGGTTTGTTAGCCTATGAGGTAGGGTGACCCTCCTTAATTCTGTTTTGAATGTTATTCCTATCTTCTTTATATCTTTCCTCAAGATTTGTTATGCTTCAGAGGAGTTTCCTATGGGATGAAGTTAGTGGTAACGATAAGATTCCCTAGGTTAGTTGGGCAGATGTGTGTAAACCCAAGAAGAACGCATGGGATTGGAGTCTGCGACCCTCGCTTAGTAAATCTAGATCTTATTGGAAAATGGATGTGGTGTTTGATTTTTGAGTCCACCGGTCATTGGAGAAACATTTTTATTACTATATATGGGATTCAAGGTGTTACATACTTCGAATAAGGTAGGGTGACAAGACTCTAATCCATTTCTTCTTCGTGGAAATGAGTCTCCCTCTTAGATTATAAATTTATTAACACCTCAAATTGGTTTGTGGATGGATTGAGGCAAAAGGTGGGATCAAGTATGCTCGTATATTTTTGGAATGACCCTTGGGAGGGGCCCATCCCTCTTAGAGTTACTAGTTATAGGTTTTTCCTTATCTTTGAGCAAAAAATGAGTAAGGTGGGTGATATTGGTACTTGGAAAGATGGGGTCATGGTCTAAAATTTTCTTTGGAGGAGAGCATTCTTTAACTATGAACAAGATTTGGTGGATGAAATTATCCCTGGGGAGCTATGTGCTTGCAAATACAACTATCTTCAAGACGATCTTTGGTGGTTTTGATGCGAACAACACCTAATGTCAAACAACGTTTGGTGGATCTCTAATCAAGAAACCTAGGATGATGATGATGATGTCTATAAAATAATCTATATCAAGCCTCATTAAATAGAAGAAGTCAAGTCTCATATGAAGTGTTAAATTAATGGTGAATCTAGTAAGGGATCTTGAAGCTTCAAGGTTGTGAAAGAGAGAAAGTGTGAAAGCTTGCTTAGTCCTATGTCTGAGTAATCAGTGTATCGTAAAATTACAAGAGTATCTCACAAGATACTAAGTAAACTCTTAAACATATAAAAATATTTTTAAAGTCTATCTGCATTTATAAAATCACCAAAAAATGTTTTACACAAGTAACTAGTTGGTCACTAGCTTGAATAAGCCTTTAGGAGTGTTATTTACACTAGATAATTGATTAGCACACTAGGGTTAATCGATGATCTCTTTTAGTAATGGATCCTAATCATTTAAGATGTATTTTAATCGATTAATAATGGCAAATTTGAATACCTTCCATATTTAAACTACATAATCATTTAGACCTAGCTCATAATCGATTATTAGCATTAAAAAGCCATGGGATCATTTTTCATTTTTGGCTTTATTTTTTCCTATGTAAAGGAGGCTTATCCTCATTTCAAAATACACCAGAATTCAAATTTCTACTATCCTCTTTTTATATTCTCTCTTATATCCTTCTTATACTCTTTCACCAATGTTGCCTTAGTGACTTGTGAGTGTAAAATACTTTAGAGACTATTTGTTTGTACTGGTGGTCGTGCTTAAGTGTTATTCATCAAGAGTATGATTCTCTTGTTTGATATATTTGGTTCTTGAGATTGTCCTGGTAAAATCTCAATTTTGTTATTGAGATTCTCCTGGTAAAATCTCGGTTTTGTTATGGACATTGTCCTAGTAAGATCTCTGTTTGATTCTTGAGATTAATCAGTAAAATCTCAGTTTGGTTTGTGAGCTCATCTGTTAAAAGCTTTGTTTGCTCTAGGGGATCGACCTGTGTAAAATCTCTCATATGTTATATAATAAGGTTCATAGACATATCTATAAATCTCAACACATATTTTAGTGGAACTCTTAAGTAGAAATTATTGGGGAAAGGAGTAGGTCAAACCTCTATAAATCCTGGTGCAATTTTTATATCTCTATCTCTTTTATTTCTCTTGATTTATTTTATTTCCTCTCTATCCATTCTTTCGATTTTCTGATGTTTTATCTATGCACTACCATAAATTATTTTTAAAGTAAAAGATTTTTTTTTAATTAATTATAATTTTTGCACTTCACAATTCACTCTCTCTTATATTTGAATTAACTTTTTCAATAATCCAACCCATTTGGAGTGTTACTCTCTCGTTAGAGAGCGATTGTTGTTGTTGGTCGCCGAGAGAGAATAGTATTTTCACTGTCATCTCTGTCTACTGTAATATTTTTAACTCTCATGCTTCTATTTCTACCTTTCCATCTAGTTTAGGTTGTTCGTTAGCTTCCATTTAAGGTAGTTGGGCTCTCTCGAAAATAGTGGTATTTTCTTGACAATTTCTCCAAGATAAGATCTCGACTAGAGAATATTGTGTATTAGGTGGGTGATTATAGATCATACTGGTCTTTCTTATGGATTATGTGTTGGATTTTTATAGGCGGTCTTCCACTTATTTGTCACTTGTTATATTTATGCAACCCTGTGGTATATGATTTTTCGATAGTTGGGGAGGATATTTGTCTTACCGTAAGATATTCTACCTCTGTTTGAGATTTTTCCTTCTTAGGAGACTTGGCTAGGATTATAGCAATCTTATCATGATTTGGCGTTCAATGGTGTGGACTTTATGAAAAACCAAGAATAACTTTATCTTTGGAGGATTGTTGATTGACGAGGAGACCTTAAAAGATAAGTGTATCTTTCTTGTTTGAAAATGATTTTCGACCATTTCTTAATACAACCCATAGCTTTCTTAGGCACCATGCGAATTTCCGTTTTTGCCCCCAGTTTTCGGATGTGCACATCCGGACGCACAATTTTTTTTAAAAAAAGTTGATTTGTTCTGGATGTGCATATCAGGAATAATTCCTGATCTGCAGATCCGGAAAAATAACATAACTTTATTTTTTTTTAAATCAGTTTTGTTGGTTGGTCGCAGATGTTAATATGTCGTCGCAACTTAATATACATTCGAAAACATCCATATATAAAATAAATTGATATATATATATATATATATATATATATATATATATAATACTCCTGTCAAAATACAGTACATAAATGTAATAAAAATAGAATACATCAAACAAAAAACTATTGTGTATGCCGAAGGATCTCTCCTGGCTCCCCTGCTCTTCTGCCCCTGCCCGCCGTCCTGGCTCGATGTTTGCGGTACTGAAGTGCCCCCCGAGCAATCTCAATAATCCTATCCATGGCAAGTCTGCCACCAGAGCCCTCAGGGAGGTGACCGTCCGCAATGGCCGCCCGCGCTATCTCCTCTATCTCACGACAGCGAGGTAGGACATCTTGAGTATGGTCCAGCTGAGACTGCTGCTCCTCTAATATCTCCTGATGAGCAGGTCTGAGTGGCGATCCCTCAGCAGTGGGCACCGTGCACGGGTGTGAGACGGTATAGAACCACATGATGTACCCGACAACAATGCTCTAGCCTCTCGACGCTCTGGTCGCCCGAGCCTCTTCTGGTACCAAGTGGGACTGGAAGTCAGCATATGTCTCACCTATCTGCGTGCGGGTCAAGCCTAGAGGAGAAGACTCACGAGGCATCCTGGGGATCGTCTGGGTGTAACCGAACTGACGCAAGACGCACTCCGGCAGGTATCGAGCAATAATGGTCGAACTGCATGCCAACCATTCGGAGAACTGCGAAACCTCATCGAACGGGCGCGTCACACGGTGATCGACATAGGCGTCATAAAAAATGTCCTCAGCAGCCATCCGATCAAGATAAACTCTGTAGGGCTCGGGCGCTTGGTTCCCTCTGAGCAAGAGAAATGCAGCAGCACGCGGCATATCCTTTAGTGTACCCCCCGACACTCCCCCAACCAGTAATCTTGGGAAAGTGCTGTAATATCCATGCCTGAAATGGAAAACATAACATCGGTGTCAAACAATACCTACATTGTCTTTAACCTATGTTATTCATATTACCTAACAATTTTTACACCTAAATTTCTACTCTAAATCGATTACTTGAAAATAACTTCGAAACTCTAAAATTCAAAAACTTACCGATTAAATTAAGATACAGAGGATTTGGAGTGTCTTGATCGTTGTAGAAGTTGCTCTGCGCCGAACTCGAGTGAAAAAAGTCGGGATTTGTGGGAATGAGAAATTGAGAGTTTGAGAGAGTTTGATTGTTTGGAATGTGAAAAGCTAAAGAATGAGGGGGGGGGGGGGAGAAGGGTCTGACGCAAAGTTATAAGAATTCCTTCCGGATTTGCACATCAGGAATTATTCCGGATATGCACATCCGGAACAAATCAACGTTTTTAAAAAAAAAATGGTGCGTCCGGATGTGCACATCCGGAATCAGGGGGCAAAAAAGAAATTTTGCGCGGTGCCTAAGAAACCCATGGGGTGTATTAAGAAATCCTCATGATTTTTTGGTAGATTGTTAAGGTGTGCTTGTTTTTTCTCTAATTGGCTGGCGGACTCTATCATTTGCCTGCACCAATAACTATTCAAATGTGTCATTTGATTTTCTTAAGGTGTGGTCCTATGTTGCGAGTAGTGGTTTATGCGAGACACCTTTTATTTTGTTTTGTTTTTCTTTTGTTTTTTTTGTTGAGCTTTTAATACACTTCTTTATAGGGATGGCAAAACGGACCGCCCCGCCTTAAGCCTGCCAAAAAAACGGTGGGGCGGGCAAGCCCGCCTAATGGAAACGGGCTTAAAAATCTAGCTCGCCCCGCCAAGGTGGCGGGTTGGCGGGCGGCGGGCTTGCCCACCAACTTTTTTATTTATTTATTTTTCATTTTTTTAATAATTAATAGGCTTGTTTTTACATTTCAAATAGATTTTTCACTTATTTTTTAGAATAATTTTTACAAAGCATCTTTTTAACAAATTTTACTTCAAAAAGTATTGCATATATTATCAAATAAATGTACAAAATAAAGCTATCAAGAATTGAAATTACTAGAATTAACTAAAAAATGACGGGTTTAAGGTGGGACAAGCTAAACGAATAGGTGCGGCGGGCTTTGGCGGGTGGCGGGTTTTGGCGGGGCGGGCTTTGGTGGGTGGCGAATTTTTGCGGGGCGGGTTTTGGTGAGCGGCAGACCCAAAATCCCAACCCAACCCGCCATATTTTGGCGGATGCGCGGGCCGGCCTGACGGGCCACGGCCCGTTTTGCCACTCCTACTTCTTTGTGTTATTCACCAGCTTCATTGTATATCTTGTATTATTTGTCTTATTTTTTATATCTATAGTTATTTGTGATTAAAAAAATTGCAAAAGACAATTGTAATGTTGTTAGACCTAACTCATACACAAAATTTGAGTCTGTTTTGGATATTGCTAGGATCATATTCGAATCGATTAAGAGTTAGTTACTTCTAACATGTGGAGTTGTGCACATAATTTGAGTTATTTAGGATGAATTCCTATTAACCTGGATTTAGATCATATATAATAGTGTAATAAATATTGATAGGGTGTGAAAATAAAAAATTCTTTGTATTGTCTTAGCTTAATATATATGGACCTTCGATAATAATATTCCTTTTATTAAAACGAAAAGAAAAATTTTTGTGAGTAATTTTAAATATATATAAATAAGCGCTTTTTGAATCTGGATTTATTCTATAATTTTCTGGAGTTCAATCCACTTAAATTTTTCTTTATTAAAAAATATAATTATTTTTAGAACAAAACATAACCTAATTATATAATCTACCACTTTCAAGTTTCTAAAAAGGTGACGAAGCTCTCATATTTTCCACATGCAAAAATACCCTTAATTGCGTTCATATTTGAAAGATGATCTTGTTGACAAGAAACTCGTGATGATGATAGAAAGATAGATGGTGAGTTAGCTAGATTGTCACTAGAAATAATTAATAAATGAAAAGCTTCTCAACTTTTCTTTTGCCACCACCATTTACTAAGTCATACATCCCCACCCACAGCAACCGTATACCAAATGCGAAAAGCACTATCCACCCATTTGCATCTTCTCATTCATTACTTGAAGCTTATGCTTTTTTTTTGGCATGCTAGATATATATTATTTCATGAGTACCTTGAAAATTCATGTAATCAATTTTGCATTACATTGTTGTTAGTTGTTACGCATGTTGATGCTTTCATGATGCTTTGTCATGATTTTCATCATTAAATTTAAGGCAAAGCCATGAGTTGAATCTTAATCTTAAAAGAAAAAATATTGATTATTAGTATAATTAGGGGTGACAAACGGGTATGTCAGGCTAAAAAAAAAGTGGAGTAGACATAATTGAAGGTGCGAGTTTAAAACTTTGACACGCACGCATTAAAAGTGAGAACGAGGCGAGGCGGATCCGCGGACACTGTATATTTTAAGTTTAAAAATACAAAAATTATGTTAATTCTCATGCCTGTAGAAATCCGTCAAAAATGGGACGGGACGTGAAGGACACATTAGAGGAAGACATCCTAAACCCTTAGTCCGCTCCATAATAAAGTGCAGGCAAAACGGACATGTTCAACGAACCTGACCCATTTACCACCCCTATGTATAATTAGTTTTTTTAAATAGTGTAATTAGTTCATGCCACGTTTATTTATTTGAAGAGAAAATAAATATTTGATGGAATAATACTTTAATATATTTAATAGAATTAGAGTTTGACTTACTTCATTTTTATAAAATCGTCTTGTAAAGTGAGTATTAGGTGTAACACCCCCAATCTATACCCCCAAATATATAAAGCGATAAAATTTCATCAGAGTATAATTAAAACATTCACGGCATAGACCGAGGGGTCACATCAATTTGAAACAAAATACACATAAACCTGCTCATAAAGATATGCAACAGTCAGGTAGCAATTAACAGAGGAACTTAGTTCCTACTACCCACAATTCAGATACAGAATACAAGCGGAAAATCTGTACTGAAATCTCATATATATATATATATATATATATATATATATATATATCATGAAAAGTTTGTCTGCCAAATACAATCATACATGTACAATCCCAAAAGAAACATGTGCATATACACACAAATCACCAACGGTCTCCCTAACTACCCGATGCCACATATCAGAGCCGACCGACAAAAGAATGAAGACCTAAGCTTCACAAAAAGACCTCCAGCAATCTAATCTGCAATGCCTCATAGAGCATTTAAAACAGCAGAAGGGTGAGAAACACAATCATAATATAATTGCATATAATTATATAATAACACAAAATTACACACATAAAATATTCTCACCACAACGTACCACAGAATCCAAATACAACACAACACAATACATATCTCATTTATCCATCACCAATGCATATCAATCATATACAATACAATTATCACCAGCACCACTATATATATATATATATATATATATATATATATATATATATATATATATATCTCAACTCATCAATTCCAATCACAACTCCACACAAAATCAATCCATTCATGATTTATGCAAATGCACAGAGACCGACACAACGACTCTATGCAATGCATATACGGTACCATCCATCCATCATTCTCAACACTAGTTCACTCAGGAACTATTGGAATCATCGCTTGTTACTTAGTGTAACTCCCCGTCGGGCAAACGATGTTCCCCGTCGCTTTAGGTCCTCTTTGTATAAGGCTCACGACGTTTATGGATTGCTTTAGGTCCTCTTTGTATAAGGCTCACAATCCGATCGCTTTAGGTCCTCTTTGTATAAAGCTCACGATCGTCTATAATCATTGCTTTAGGTCCTCTTATTTTTTTAAGGCTCACGATGTTATAGAGGATTCCCTTTGGAACCGTTTCGTCGCTCACACCCACTAGGGAACACGACATCACCAACATGCATATCATGATGCTTGGCATACAATGACTCATGACATTCAAATGCACACATATACACATTCCATAATCATGCATATATCATCAAATACCACACATAGCATTTTCTTGCCCTTAGGCCACAAACCATCAACACACCATCTTATCACATGCATTTTCATCACACAACAGCACACAAGTCATACAATATCGATATCCACAGCACATTGTACATTACACGTCAAATTCACACAATTAAAACGGCAAAAGTCGACAAAACGACACTATTTCAAATTCCTGACATAATTAAATTGAGCAACAATCTCAAAACCATTTTAATAAGCAAGAACAACTCAAAAGCTTTCTAACGCACCCAACCGCGCCCCAATCCGACTTACGGATCAAAAGTTACGAAGAAAACAAAATTGCACAAACAGCCATGTTCGCTAGGCGAACCCTCTAGCGAGCATTCGCTACCACCTTCGCTAGGCGAATGTCCAGCGAACCCACTATCAGATAAAAATAGGCACAAAGTTCTCTAGGCGAACCCCTTGGCGAACCAAGGCAGCAACAACCAGAACCAAAAAGATACAAAGTTCGCTAGGCGAATAACGTTAGCAAACACTCGCTGACCTTCGCTAACTGGTTCGCTAGGTGAACCCGCGAAAACTCATTCGCTACTGCTTCGCCCCAGGTTCGCTAGGCAAACCAAGGAAAACCCAGAAATTCTGCAGCGCTGTTTGAAGTCCAAAAACCATATTTTCACCCAAAAACTCTTCCAAACCAAAACAATGAAATCAGAACATAATCTAATCATGGTAACAAGTATTCTACCGCATTTACACAGATTTCCAACCGCAAAAACATCGATTTCTATCGTTTATCACATTTCGACCTATATCTAAAAACCAATAAAACTTCCACACAAACATACATAATCATACACAAGCATAGTATAACCGAGTTTCGCACCCTTACCCGATTAAATCGCGTTTGAAAAGTCGGTTGAATCGGTTCCTAGATTTCCAAGTTTTCTCTCTTTCTCCTTTTCTTTCTCTTTTCTTTCTTCCTCTTTTTCTTCTCTTCTTTTTCTTTCCTTTCTATTTTCTCTCTTTCTATTCCTATTATATGAAAAATATAATATCTACCCAAACAAAAGACCAAAATACCCCTACACTCAAATATCTCGCAAACGCTCCCAAAACGCGATAAAATATAATCTCGATGAAAAATAACATATTTTCAAATAAAAGTCAGAAATAAAATAATATAATAATAAAATAATCGAAACGACTCAATTAAATAAAACAGACAAAACTGGGGCGTTACAACTCTCCCCCACTTAGAAATTTTCGTCCTCGAAAATATACCTGAGACGAACAATTCTGGATACGACTCCCGCATCCGACTCTCCAACTCCCAAGTCAAATTGCCCTCAGCAGCACCTCCCCACGCTACCTTCACAAGTGCAATATCCTTGCCCCTTAACCGCTTCAACTCGCGATCCAAAATTCTCACTGGTAATGCCTCAACCGTAAGGTTCTCCCTTACCTCAACCTCATCCATCGAAATCACATGCGACGGATCTGGAACATACTTCCGAAGCTGTGAAACATGGAACACGTCGTGCAAATTCGACAGATTCGGCGGCAACGCCACCCGATAAGCCACAGCACCCACTCTCGCGGATATCTGGTAAGGACCAATAAACCGAGAAGTAAGTTTCCTCGACTTCAAAGCACGACCCACACCCGTTACCGGCGTAACTCTCAGAAATACATGATCGCCCTCTTGAAACTCTAGATCCTTCCTTCTATGATCATGATAACTCTTTTGCCTACTCTGAGAAGCCTTCATTTTCTCACGGATACGCTTTACCTTGTCTGTAGTCTGTTGAATCAATTCGGGTCCAACCACCGAACTCTCACCAGATTCGTGCCAACACAACGGTGTTCGACATCTTCGTCCATACAACGCTTCAAAAGGTTCCATTCCAATACTAGAATGGAAACTGTTATTATACGTGAATTCCACCAACGCAAGATAACTATCCCACGCACCACCTTGTTCAAGAACACAAGCCCTCAACAAATCTTCCAACGACTGAATCGTTCTCTCCGTCTGACCATCCGTCTGAGGATGATAAGCTGAACTCAATCTCAATTTAGAACCCAACGCCTTTTGTAAACTTTCCCAAAATCTCGAGGTAAACCTCGGATCTCGATCCGAAACAATACTCAACGGAACACCATGCAGCTTCACAATCGCACTGATATAAATCTCAGCTAGCCTCCAAAGAAAAACTGATGTCAATCGGAATGAAATGCGCCGATTTAGTCAGTCTGTCCACCACCACCCAAATAGCATTATGCCCCCTCAGTGTATTCGACAATCCTGTCACAAAATCCATAGAAATGCTGTCCCATTTCCATTCAGGAATATCCAACGGTTGCAACAAACCACTAGGTCTCTGATGTTCCACTTTCGACTTTTGGCACGTCAAACACGCATACACAAACTGAGCCACATCTCTTTTCAATCCAGACCACCAGAAAATCTTTTTCAAATCTTGGTACATTTTATTAGCTCTCGGATGTATACTCAAATTACTCCGGTGTCCTTCCTCCAAAATCATCTTTTTCAACTCCGCATCATCAGGAATACAAATTCGACCACGAAACCTCAAAACACCATTAACATCCACTTTAAAATCACTATTCGCATCTTTTTCTCCAATCAACATCAAATCCACAAATTTCACATCCAGCTTCTGTTTCTCACTAACCGTCATCAGAAAATCATTAGTAACCTTTAGCAGACCCAGCCTCACGCTGTCGGACGTCACCTCACACACCAAACTCAAGTCCCTAAAAGCTTCCAAAAGCTCCCACTCTTTAACCATTAAAGCGGACATATGTAACGATTTTCGACTCAACGCATCGGCTACCACATTCGCTTTACCAGGATGGTAATTCAAGCCAAAGTCGTAGTCTTTCAAAAATTCCAACCATCTCCGCTGCCTCATATTTAACTCTTTCTGATCAAACAAATATTTCAAACTTTTGTGATCACTAAAGACTTCAAATCTAGCACCAAAGAGATAATGCCTCCAAATCTTCAATACTAACACCACATCCGCTAATTCCAAATCATGAGTAGGGTAATTTTTCTCATGCACTCTCAACTGCCTCGAAGCATAAGCCACGACCTTACCTCCTTGCATTAGCACCCCACCTAGACCAATCAAAGACGCATCACAATACACCATAAATGGTTCAGTAGGATTCGGCAAAATCAAAATCAGAGCTGTCGTCAATCTTCTCTTCAGCTCACTAAAACTTTCCTCACACCGAATATCCCAAATGAACGCTTGCCCTTTACAAGTCAACTGGGTCAAAGGAAGTGCTAGCTTAGAAAAACCTTCAATGAACCTTCGATAATATCCGGCCAAACCCAAAAAGCTTCGAATTTCGGTAACGGATATAGGAGCCTCCCATTGTAGAACTGCTTCTACTTTAGATGGATCCACAGCAATACCATTACCTGAAATCACGTGCCCAAGAAAACTCACCTCCGACAACCAGAATTCACACTTGGATAACTTGGCAAAAAGTTTCCTTTCCTTCAAAACTTGCAAAACAAAACGCAAATGCTCCGCGTGCTCCTTCCGAGACTTAGAATAAATCAGGATATCATCAATGAACACAACAACAAAACGATCCAAATGCTCGTGGAAAATACGATTCATGTACTCCATAAACACACCTGGCGCATTTGAAATCCCGAACGGCATCACAGAATATTCATAATGACCGTAACGTGTCCTAAAAGCCGTCTTCTGAATATCTTCCTCTTTCACCCTAATCTGATGATACCCTGACCTCAAGTCAATCTTACTAAACACACAAGCACCTACCAACTGGTCCATCAAATCATCAATTCTCGGAAGAGGATACTTATTCTTAATCGTCACCTTATTCAACTGGCGATAATCAATGCACAACTGCATACTTCCATCTTTCTTTTTCACCAATAAAACTGGAGCACCCCAAGGCGACACACTAGGTCTCACAAACCTCTTTTCCAACAATTCGTTCAACTGCTTCTTCAACTCAACCAACTCAGATGCCGACATTCGATATGGTGCCATCGATACAGGTCTAGTACCAGGAACTAGATCTATAGAAAACTCCATCTCTCTCTCTAGCGGCAAGTCCGAAATATCCTCAGGAAACACTTCCAGAAATTCACACACAACAGGAAACACATCAAGTGCAACTTGACTATCCACGGATAACGAAGCAAACAACCCGAACAACTGAGCTTCATCCGCCAAAAGTTTCTTCAACTCTTTGGTAGATAATAAACTCGAGTCTTTGTCTTCCTCAAGAGAAGGAAACCTTACTAACTTATGATAACAATCAATATGAACCCGATTAAACTGCAACCAATTCATTCCCAGAACCACATCTAAACCCTCCAACGGTAAACACACCAAATCCATCTCAAAGTCTTTACCATAAATGGTCAAAGGACAACTTAAACAAACCAAAGAAGTAGTTACCAACCCCATTGCTGGAGTATCAATAACCATCTCACCATCCATCAAAGACAACACAAGATTCAAACGCTTCGCGCACTCAGACGAAATAAACGAATGAGTCGCTCCAGTATCAATAATAGCAACTAAAGGCGTACTATTAATAAAACAAGTACCTCTGATCAGACGATCTGCATTAGTAGTCTGAGTTCCTGCCAATGCAAAAACTTTCCCACCAGTTGGAGCTTTCTTCGGTTTCGGACACTTTGTACTAATATGACCAGGTTCACCACAATTGAAACACTTCGCCACATTCTGCCTCTTACAATCAGCTGCAATATGTCCCAAACCTCCACAATTGGTACACTTCCTCATATCTTTTCTGCATTCAAATTGTCGATGTCCTAGATCACCACACCTAAAACATCTCGGAGGATCAGACATACCTCCCCCACTTGGTCTTTTCTCAAAATTACCCCTTTGTTTACCTTTATCAGCTGGTGTTACATAAGGACCACTACGAAACTGTTGCTTTCCTCTCCTCTCGCTCACACTCTTATAGTGAGTAGAACGAGCCTTACTATCCTCCTCATAAATCCTACAACAATCCACCAAATCAGAAAACGTTCGAATTCTTTGGTAACCAATTGCCTGCTTTATCTCAGGACGCAATCCATTCTCAAACTTCACACACTTAGAAAACTCCGCAGTCGCTTCTGCATAATGTGGATAAAACTGCACCAGCTCCACAAACTTAGCAGTATAATCAACAACAGACATACTACCTTGTTTCAATTCCAAGAACTCAATTTCCTTCTTTCCTCTTACATCTTCGGGAAAATACTTCCTCAGAAACTCAATGCTAAACACAGCCCAAGTGATCTCTTCCTCTGCAGCTTCCAACACATGACGTGTACTAACCCACCAATCATCAGCTTCTTCCAGTAACATGTGAGTACCCAGTCTCACCTTCTGATCCTCAGCACAATCCATCACTCGGAAGATTCTTTCAATCTCTTTAAGCCATATCTGAGCACCATCAGGATCATATCTTCCTTTGAAGACAGACGGTTTGTTCTTCCTGAACTCATCATTACCTGCAGCATTAGGTGCACCCTGAACAGCCCGAGCCATAGCTTACATCACAGCAGCTAAAGCAACATCATTCCTACCAGCCATATTCTGTTCATTTCCAATAACAACAACTATGGTTAACAAACAGCTCACCCAAACACCAACACTGACAAGGACTGACACAAACTGACATGGACTGGCTCTGATACCACTTAATGTAACACCCCTAATCTATACCCCCAAATAAATAAAGCGATAAAATTTCATCAGAGTATAATTAAAACATTCACGGCATAGACCGAGGGGTCACATCAATTTGAAACAAAATACACATAAACCTGCTCATAAAGATATGCAACAATCAGGTAGCAATTAACAGAGGAACTTAGTTCCTACTACCCACAATTCAGATACAGAATACAAGCGGAAAATCTGTACTGAAATCTCATATATATATATATATCATGAAATGTTTGTCTGCCAAATACAATCATACATGTACAATCCCAAAAGAAACATGTACATATACACACAAATCACCAACGGTCTCCCTAACTACCCGGTGCCACATATCAGAGCCGACCGACAAAAGAATGAAGACCTAACCTTCACAAAAAAGACCTCTAGCAATCTAATCAGCAATGCCTCATAGAGCATTTAAAACAGCAGAAGGGTGAGAAACACAATCATAATATAATTGCATATAATTATATAATAACACAAAATTACACACATAAAATATTCTCACCACAACGTACCACAGAATCCAAATACAACACAATACAATACATATCTCATTTATCCATCACCAATGCATATCAATCATATACAATACAATTATCACCAGCACCACTATATATATATATATATATATATATATATATATATATATATATATATATATATATATATATATATATATATATCTCAACTCATCAATTCCAATCACAACTCCACACAAAATCAATCCATTCATGATTTATGCAAATGCACAGAGACCGAGACAACGACTCTATGCAATGCATATGCGGTACCATCCATCCATCATTCTCAACACTAGTTCACTCAGGAACTATTGGAATCATCGCTTGTTACTTAATGTAACTCCCCGTCGGGAAAACGATGTTCCCCGTCGCTTTAGGTCCTCTTTGTATAAGGCTCACGACGTTTATGGATTTCTTTAGGTCCTCTATGTATAAGGCTCACAATCCGATCGCTTTAGGTCCTCTTTGTATAAGGCTCACGATCGTCTATAATCATCGCTTTAGGTCCTCTTATTTTTTTAAGGCTCACGATGTTATAGAGGATTCCCTTTGGAACCGTTTCGTTGCGCACACCCACTAGGGCACACGACATCACCAACATGCATATCATGATGCTTGGCATACAATGACTCATGACATTCAAATGTACACATATACACATTCCATAATCATGCATATATCATCAAATACCACACATAGCATTTTCTTGCCCTTAGGCCACAAACCATCAACACACCATCTTATCACATGCATTTTCATCACACAACAACACACAAGTCATACAATATCCATATCCACAGCACATTGTACATTACACATCAAATTCACACAATTAAAATGGCAAAAGTCGACAAAACGAAACTATTTCAAATTCCTGACATAATTAAATCGAGCAACAATCTCAAAACCATTTTAATAAGCAAGAACAACTCAAAAGCTTTCTAACGCACCCAACCGTGCCCCAATCCGGCTGACGGATCAAAAGTTATGAAGAAAACAAAATTGCACAAACAGCCATGTTCGCTAGGCGAACCCTCTAGCGAGCATTCGCTACCACCTTCGCTAGGCGAATGTCCAGCGAACCCACTATCAGATAAAAACATGCACAAAGTTTGCTAGGTGAACCCCTTGGCGAACCAAGGCAGCAACAACCAGAACCAAAAAGATACAAAGTTCGCTAGGCGAACAACGTTAGCGAACACTCGCTGGCCTTCGCTAACTGGTTCGCTAGGAGAACCCGCGAAAACTCATTCGCTACTGCTTCGCCCCAGGTTCGCTAGGCGAACCAAGGAAAACCCAGAAATTTTGCAGCGCTGTTTGAAGTCCAAAAACCATATTTTTCACCCAAAAACTCTTCCAAACCAAAACAATGAAATCAGAACATAATCTAATCATGGTAACAAGTATTCTACCGCATTTACACAGATTTCCAACCGCGAAAACATCGATTTCTATCGTTTATCACATTTCTACCTATATCTAAAAACCAATAAAACTTCCACACAAACATACATAATCATACACAAGCATAGTATAACCGAGTTTCGCACCCTTACCCGATTAAATCGCGTTTGAAAAGTCGGTTGAATCGGTTCCTAGATTTCCAAGTTTTCTCTCTTTCTCCTTTTCTTTCTCTTTTCTTTCTTCCTCTTTTTCTTCTCTTCTTTTTCTTTCCTTTCTATTTTCTCTCTTTCTATTCCTATTTTATGAAAAATATAATATCTACCCAAACAAAAGACCAAAATACCCCTACACTCAAATATCTCGCAAACGCTCCCAAAACGCGATAAAATATAATCTCGATGAAAAATAACATATTTTCAAATAAAAGTCAGAAATAAAATAATATAATAATAAAATAATCGAAACGACTCAATTAAATAAAACGGACAAAACTGGGGCGTTACATTAGGTGACGTCTCCAAGGCGTAAAGATGATGATCCAATAATAAGGTGAAAGGAGACAAGCGCAAAGTAGGTAAACTCTATTCCCCTTTGAGTAGACAATTTCACTCCTGAGAGCTCTATTGGTCGTTCAAATCTATCTAACGGCTGACCGCAATCCATGCATCACTTAAGGTTTTCAGTTGTCAATTGCTTCTCCTATTTATAGGAAAAGTGCGTTATTTATTGGTATTCAAATCCATTATCATTCAAGAATTACTTTTCATTCTCTTACTGATTTGAGCGTTGGAGTGATAACCTTGAACATCACCCCCCCTCTCCACTGCATTAGAAGCTCGGTACCACCGCAACAAGCTTTACCTCATCGACCAACTCTATCTCCACTATGAAATGCTGGCGCCATCTGTGGGAGTTGAAATCTGATTGTCATTCCTTTCAAAGTCTAGATCTCCTTTGTTAAAAGAGCATATCTCTTCTATTAGAAGTTCGGATCTCCTCCACTCGAAGTACAAATCTTTCTTTACTGATCACTTTCTTCGAATTCTGACTTCCTTCCATCATATCCTCTTCTAGATCCATCGACTATGTTGGCTTCAATAGTCACTCACCCCATCATTCAACGACAAGTTGTTGTCGCTACTACTGTAGTTGTCAAAGATCCACCACCTATTCCTGAAATAATAGAAGATTTAGTCTTAGTAACATCTTCGTCTTATCCTTCACGGCAATATCTCATTCAACCTTGAGAGGACCAGGGAGTATTCCAACCTCTTGTGTTACCTGGATCCACACAATGGTTTAGTCTGGGTGAGCATTCACTCAAACCTCCATGAGACTTGTGATATCTTGACAGGAAATGCTCTTCGACTTTTAGTTATTACGGGTTAACCTCAATGTGTAGAGAGCAAACGATCTACTGAACAATGTTTACAACATGGTCCAGTAGCAGAATACACATGCCCTGATAGAAATACTATTTAGAACTGAAGAAAGCCTATAACATGCTAACTCAAAGAGCAGCATAATGCAAGAAGTTCCCTCCTAAATAAATCAAGTCGTCATTCTAGAGCCGAAATCTGTTAGAGTGGTACCTCCGCAAAGGGAAGTTCTAAGGTCTCCAAGTTGTTGCCATTATCAAAGACATCATGCGTATTCTCCTAATTGTGAAGGGGGAAAACAATCACATTTCCCCGAAGGTCCACCACCTTTCTAGGTCGAAGAGGATCTATAAAACTTTTCACCAATACAAAAAAGAGGGAAAAGGAAAATATATGGAGATCAACATAGCCTCCCTAGTCAAGCAATTGCAAGACATGGTTATCATGTCCCCTAAAAGTAAGGTGGATCATCTCAGTTAGACGAGTACAAGTGGTTGATCCAAGTTAAGTCAATGCCAACCAACACATCCACGTGTCGCACCTCAAAAAATCGCTTAATCGAAGACACGACCCTCGCGCGAAAGGCGCGGAACGGTTCGACAGAGTTGCCACCGAACTTTATTTATCCCAAAAGGGGGAAAACAAAATATCGAGAAAACCTTTAAGAGAGATAAGAACATGGTCGTCGCAACCACATTCTGGATTCGGGAGTCGGTTACGTGAGAGGAAGGTACGCGCACCCCCTCACGTCCGTTGTACTCAACGGGAACCTCTTAGTTCGAATTGTGATGAACGTTATCTAAGCTTGTTTGTTTTCTTCTCAATGATATATGAGAAAAGGTAAAGTAAAAGGTTTCGATTATTAAGGGAAATGGGTTGGTTTTAGGATAGGGTGCTCGGCAAGATCATCGCGACCTCGGGCATACGTGTGCTCATTCGAACGAGAATGAGAAATCAGAGCAATCGTAGTTCGACTACAGGAAGGGATAGAGGGAAGACGGAAGATGGGGGGAAAGTAGCTCGCCAGGATCTTCGCAAATCTTGTGCCTACGTATCTTTACTCGGACGAGAATAAAGAATTCGAGCGGTCGTAGTTCGTGGTACGCCCACGAAAAAAGGGGTTAGTGGGTTTGAATTTTAGGAGACGAAAGATTGAATGACATACAACCCAAGGGGCGTGCCTCGAGAGCAGTCACTCAAGAATCCAAGGAATGCTAGACTTCAAGAACTCAGTTCTTTCGTGAGTTAATTGCTAAAATGTTTGATAATGGTTAAGTGTTTTAGGACGAAAGGGTGAATGAATAACAACCCAAGGGCGTGCCTCAAGAGCCATTCATTCGAAGACCCAAGGAATGCTAGATTCCAAGAATCTCCTCCTTTCGTTAGTTGATTAATAAAATGGTTTGAAAAAAGATCGAATCGGATTGGTTGAAAAAAGAGGTGAGGATCGATACTAGTCCCTAGGGGTGCTCCTAGTAGCGAAACCACGAGATGTGCAAGCGTACGTTTGATGTCGAGGCAAAAGGCGCTCGACTTACGAGAATGTTTCGAGAAGTAGCTTGACGATGAATTGAGGATTGGTTTGAAAATGATTTGGTTTGTTAAATGTTTTAGGGAGAATGGCGATTATTCGATAAACGAGACGTCGGCCTCGCAACCAATTAATCGGGGCATTATTGGGATGCTAGATCCCAACGACACCTTTTTCATTCGATTGATTTACGAAATATTGTTTGACGAACAATGAAAGTACCACATGGAATGCTAGACACCAATGGCATTCCTTTGTCAAAGTAGTTAAGACGAGTGTTTTAGGAGCGAAAGGTCGAATGATCACCACCTAAGGCGTGCGCCTCAATAGTGGTCACTCAAGAACCCAATAAGTGCTAGACCTCAAGAGCTCAATTCTTTCGCGATTTAATTAAAAAACGATTTGAATATGTGTGTTAAGTGGTTTTAATCGAAAATTAAATGCTTAGGCATTTCGATAATTGTTAGTGTGTTTGATTAAAATATGAAAAAATGAAATGGTTAGATAAATATGATATGAATATGATATGGACAATATGATAAGAATATGAACAATAATAATCAAGATAATATTGACAAGATATAATATCGACATAAAAATAAAGTTGATCTCGTCTTAATCAATATTTAATCGAGAAATCGATAATCAACGATTTTTGACTTTCCTTGACCAAAAGTGAAAATAAAAGAATATGAGGTAATGAAAAATAAATTGAAACAGAAATAAAATCGGAAAACTAAGAAAGGTTTCACCTTTATCAAGATTTCAAATCGAAAATCGATAAATCATTGATATTTTGGTTTTCATTGACCCAAAGTGAACAAAAAATAATGAAATAAAATCGAAAAGAGAAAAAGAATAAAGGTCTCACCTTTATCAAGATTTTAAATCGAAAATCGATAAATAATTGATATTTGGTTTTCATTGACTCAAAATAAATAGAAATAAAATAAGGACAATAAAATGAAATAAAATCTAACATAGATAGGAATAAAGGTCTCACCTTTATCAAAATTTAATCGAGAAATCGATAAATCGTTGATATTTGGTTTTCATTGACCCAGAATGAATAGAAATAAAACAATAAATCGAGATAAAAATAAATAAGTGGTAGGCCTCATATAAATCAAGATTTGGTACCGATTTTAAAAAATCAACTAAATCAAGATTGTTGTCATATCATTGGCCCAAAAGTCGAGAATTGAAATAAAAATGAAATGAATCATTATGAATAAAATTAATGGAAAGAAACATGAAAAACAAATGACTAAAAAGTTATTATTTAAGAAATTTTAAAATGAGTAGTGAATTGTTAAAACAAATAAAAAAGAATAAAAGAATAAAAAGAGGGGTGTGCTGAATTAAACGGGTGTAAAGGGATTAGGTGGTGCTAGAAATAAACAATATGTACTTCTTAAAACCTCAAAACAAAAACAAGTGGGGGTGGCGTTCTAAAAAATAGTGATCGAGAAAACAAACAGAGCAACAACATTTCCAAAAAACAACAAATAATCAACAGCGTAGCGAACTTTTCACGAATACGAAAGTCATGAGCTTTGTCCCAACCTTCTCGCGACGGAAACGACGAGATTTCTTACTTGCAGGTTTGTGATTCGTTTCAGATTTGGGTTCTGTTTGTCTCTCTTCATCTATTTCTTCTTCTCTTCCGATTTGTCTCTCTTCTTCTTCTCCTCAATCTCTCTTTGTTTCTGATTTCGGTTTATGCGTTGATTCATCTTTCTTCTTCTACTTCTCTGATTTTGGGTTTTCTGGTTTTGATGATTTAATTTTGGGTTGAAGATTGAAAGGGTTGTGTTGTGCGGTTATGGTTGTTTGATTGGAAGTGGTTTTCGGTTGTTGAGTGATGATAGGGATTGTTTGGGTTATTAAAGAGTTTAGGTTGTTGTTGTGGTCTGAAGATGAGGGGTGAAGGAGAAAGGAAGGTATTGGTGTTGTTGAAGAAGGTTTTGAATGTCAAAGGATGAAGGTTTGCGCAGCGGTTTTTGTGGCGGCTAGGGCTTCTCCAATGAGAAGATTTGAGGGTGTATTTATAGGAGAGAATCAGGGTATTTTGGGGAGTGAATAGTGAGCTAGAAATTGTGGTGAGGGTGAGTTGCGTTTTGGTTGTTGTCGTTGCAGGGTTTTGAGCGTGGAAGATTTTGGACGTGGTTTTGGGTGGGATGGTTGTACGATTTTGGAATCGTGGGTGGGAGCGGCTGTTGTTGTACGGTCGTTGTGGAAAGTTTGGAAAGAAGGTGGGGTCAGCTGAAAGTTTTGCTTCAGTACGGTGCGTATTATTTTTTCAATATCATTTCTTCATTTCAAAACTTGGTTTTGTGTCCACTGATGCTTTTTGAATTTGTTTTTTTTTTGGTTTGCAAGAAATGCAGGTTCGCTGTAGTGGATTGAGGTTTGTGTTGGCTGAAGAAATCGATGGAGGTTTGTGTGGCTAGTGATATCTTGGTTTTTTTTATTAGAGTTGGAACAGCTTGTGAATGGTTGAAGGGAGAGAAAGAAATTGAGGGAGAAGAATTTGTTCTGAAAAGTGAAGAAGGTTTTTTGAAGTTAGAATCTTATTTTCAAAGGGAGAGAAAACGATTTCATTCTGGTCTTGTTAAGCTGTGAAAATTTGTGTAGGTTGTAGTGTATGAACGATTTCAGAAAAGCTGCTGCGGTTTTGTCTTATTGTGTGATGAATTGATTTGGAATCAGGTTTTGGGTATGTGTTGGTGTATTATTGCAGATCTCGTGCGTGATGAGTGGAAGCTAGGACATGTGAAATGGACATTTTGTGCCGAAGTTGTATGTATGACTTGTAGATCTTTGAAGGATTGACTTTCTAATGACTTTTTGTAGATTCATGAACTGGTTTTTTAGAAATTTGGTAATGACAATGGGCCTTATTTGAACTTTGTAATTTCTTGGCCTTTTGGTAATATGGATGGAAATTGGTTACTAATGAAAATGGTTTGGATAATAGAAACGGTTTAGACATGGGAAATTGGATAAAAAGAGTGGTTTTATGGAATGGATATTGAGATGGTTTTTAAAAAAAAAAAGATATTAGAAAGATTTGTGAAATGAGTTTAAAAATGGAAATGGTTTATGAAGGAAATGGATAACCAATGGATTTAATGGATAACAAAAAAAAAAGTGGTTTTTGAAATGAATATTAAAAGTGGATATGGTTTAATTGATAGAAAATAATGGAAATTGATAAGAAATAGAAAGTGGAAATGGATATGGACATTGGATTTTATATATGGATATTAAATTGGATGAAGGATAAAAATGGTTAAAAGATAGATATGACATGAAATGAAAATGGATAAAAAATAAAAGAGAGATGAAGTTGAAGTCAACATATTTTTTGGGTTTTTCTGAATAATGGTGAGTGGATGGATGTACAAGTGAAAGATGATTTACAGGTAGGACAAATTTGGGGTATGACAGATGCCCCATCTAATTGGCTTAAACCGAGTAAGGTGAACTGTTGCGGCGTTCATTCTTTCGAGGTAGAAGACAATTAGATATGAAGAAGACCACGAATTTGTGCGAAATGAAATAAAAGTGCTTGGGAGGTGAAACGATGGATCAATGTCACCCCTCGAGTAGACATTGAATAACTTGCAAAGGTCGTTACCACCAAAAGGATGATAACAAGAGAATCTGACACCAAAGGGATGACAGACCTATCACCATAAGGATGATAGTAACACACACACACAGACCCTTCCACCAAAAGGATGAAAATGAGGTCAAAGCCTGCTATTACCAAAAGGATAATAGGGCACACACACGCACAGACCCTTCCACCAAAAGGATGAAAATGAGGTCAAAGCCTGCTATTACCAAAAGGATAATAGGGCACACACACACAGACCCTTTCACCAAAAGGATGAAAATGAGGTCAAAGACTGCTATTACCAAAAGGATAATAGGGCACACACACACAGACCCTTCCACCAAAAGGATGAAAATGAGTTCAAAGCCTGCTATTACCAAAAGGATAATAGGGCACACACACACAGACCCTTCCACCAAAAGGATGAAAATGAGGTCAAAGCCTGCTATTACCAAAAGGATAATAAGGCACACACACACAGACCCTTCCACCAAAAGGATGAAAATGAGGTCAAAGCCTGCTATTACCAAAAGGATAATAGGGCACACACACACAGACCCTTTCACCAAAAGGATGAAAATGAGGTCAAAGACTGCTATTACCAAAAGGATAATAGGGCACACACACACAGACCCTTCCACCAAAAGGATGAAAATGAGTTCAAAGCCTGCTATTACCAAAAGGATAATAGGGCACACACACACAGACCCTTCCACCAAAAGGATGAAAATGAGGTCAAAGCCTGCTATTACCAAAAGGATAATAAGGCACACACACACAGACCCTTCCACCAAAAGGATGAAAATGAGGTCAAAGCCTGCTATTACCAAAAGGATAATAGGGCACACACACACACAGATCCTTCCACCAAAAGGATGAAAATAAGGTCAAAGCCTGCTATTACCAAAAGGATAATAGGGCACACACACACAGACCCTTCCACCAAAAGGATGAAAATGAGGTCAAAGCCTGCTATTACCAAAAGGATAATAGGGCACACACACACAGACCCTTCCACCAAAAGGATGAAAATGAGGTAAAAGCCTGCTATTACCAAAAGGATAATAGGGCACACACACACAGACCCTTCCACCAAAAGGATAAAAATAAGGTCAAAGCCTGCTATTACCAAAAGGATAATAAGGCACACACACACAGACCCTTCCACCAAAAGAATGGAAATGAGGTCAAAGCCTGCTATTACCAAAAGGATAATAGGGCACACACACACACAGAACCTTCCACAAAAAGGATGGAAATGAGGTCAAAGCCTGCTATTACCAAAAGGATAATAGGGCACACACACACAGACCCTTCCACCAAAAGGATAGAAATAAGGTCAAAGCCTGCTATTACCAAAAGGATAATAGGGCACACACGCACACAGACCCTTCCACCAAAAGGATGAAAAACAAGGTCAAAGCCTGCTATTACCAAAAGGATAATAGGGCACACACACAGACCCTTCCACCAAAAGGATGAAAATGAGGTCAAAACCTGTTATTACCAAAAGGATAATAGGGCACAGACGCACACAGACATCTGACACCAAAAGGATGACAGACCTATCACTAAAAGGATGATAGTGGACACAACTTACTACTACCAAAAGGATAATAGCAAGCAAAATGATAACAAAGGCTGTCACTCACCAAAAGGATGACACACAGACCAAGGGTTCACAGATCGGCGACACCAAAATGATGACGGATCAATACAAGCTACCACCACCAAAAGGATGATAGGAACTTCCCACTTGCGAGGACCAATACCAAAAGGATGAAGGTTAAGTTGACTTGACATGAATGGCTACCACCAAAAGGATGATAATAAGTTTCTGATTTTGAGGATTGACCAACACCAAAAGGATGCAGGTTGAATTGAGTTGACAGGGTTCGGCTATCACCAAAAGGATGATAGTAAGGCAATTGACAAAAGGTCAAGTTTGCTGGGGATATGATAAGTGATGCTTATTTGGAGACATCAACAAAAGGTTGAAGAGACCCAACTCAATGAGGAACGCCCACTGATTTACTTGGAGATCACAGCTTCATCAACAAGAGGTTAAAGATTTCATGAGGAACGTCCATGAACTCGAAAAAAAGATGCCCCTGATTGGGCTGGAGATTGCTTGCCGTCTTGTCTTGAGCTTAGTCAACAAAAGGTTGAACAACTTCTTCGTGGGGAGCGCCCACGGATATGAAGAAGATGCCCCTTGCTAGGCTGAAGATCTTCTTGCAGTCTTGAGATTGATCCTGGACCTTGACATGCACGTATGAATGCTTGATTTTGTAATGATGTGCAATGCATATGTTGACGCGCGGAGATGCAAGTGCTGGGGAAGTATGATTTGGTTTTTTGGGTATGCATATGATGCACATGATGTCTAAATGCTGAATGTGATGCATATGATTGCAGACGGGTGATTGGATATGTTTGGAGATGGTGTCAGCATAGTGGAATTTTAGTAGTTGCCAATGACGATTGGACTTTTGGGCGGTGGGAGGGATTTGATTTCCTCGACACTCAGTTCTTTGAAGACGTCATGATTGAAGTAGACGAAGATGCTCTCGAGCTCAGAGTTTGACCGCTTGTTGATTTGTTGGTGAGTTCGTTCCTGAGAAGACCATGACTCTATGCTTGAGGGTCAGGGTGGCCTGAAACTGGGCGTAGCGACATGATCAACTCATGAAGACTGTGCCTTCGCTCTGAACTTTGATGATTGGAAGTGTCTGGAAAGGTATGCTTGTCCAAGTTGAAGGTACATAAGGGATTTGCCTACTGCAATGGGTTTTGCCCCAGTCTGAACATGGTAATGGTCTGCCCCTGATTAACCAGTTCTGAGATGATTTGATCTTTGGAAGTTGAGATTTGATGTGCTTTGAGATGTCTTGCCCCTGATTGAGGTGTTGAAGGAGTTTGCCCCAGACTGTGGGTTTTGAGGGAGTCTTGCTTCGGGTCGGCGCCACTGAAAGCTCAAGTTCCTCTTTGATTGCCCCTTGTTGGAAGTGCTTTGATGCCTAGCACTGATTTGCAATTAAAATTGCTCATTCACAAATGGTAATGCAAGTTTTGAAAAAGAGTCGTTTATTCGAGTGTCGTGATAGTGAGACGAATGGACCGTTGGCCCAAACGTGTGCTGATTTTGATGGTGTGAAAGATATAGCAAGGAGAATGACACCAATGCTGAAGATTAGCAAATATGGGGAGTCAGTTTACGCAACCTTGCAACAGTATGCTTTCAGAATAAACCTCGCCTCAATTAGGTATTTCGAGGGTTGTAACGTGGTCTGGTTTACGGTTTATGAAACAAAGGATATTAGGCTCAAAGTATGATTTGTACCCACCCCTTCTTCGCGATGTTCTCCAGTCCTACGTTCAGTTAATTCTACACATATTTGTCTTCCAAAAGGGTTGACGGTGTAAGAGTGATGGCTCAAGGTTTGCTCGAACTGGCAGTTACCTTATTTTGTTTCTGATGGATGTCAGTGACCTTTTGGTTTTGATATGGTGGTCACTGGATCTTATTTTGTTTTTGTTGAGGATTCGAGGGCCTCTTTTGTTTTTTGATCGCTATCTTTTGCATGGGCTGATTTCTCTTTTCTAGTCTATCAGGGTTGCCTTGATTTTTGCCTAAGTCTCCTTTGAGGTGCTCGACTTAGCAGGCCTTTGATTTTGTTTTGTTGGATGATTGTGACTGCCAAGTCGTGGTTATTGATGAACAACCGTCATGTCTTGTGGAATTTTGCTTTGTGATTTGAGTGCATAATTGGGTTAACTGAACACTACCCTGCCCCAGGTTGAGTGTAAGGGTTTGTAGATCAGAAGGAAACTGCTACTTCTAGGCTCGAAGTGGTTTACTAGGGATTAACTCCTTGTCTCTCCAGTGTTTGGGGTTGAAACAATGCCTGTACATCATTGACGAGATTTGGTCCAAAAGCATACGGTTTGCAATTATGGGTATTTCGTCATCATCATCCTCCCTCTAATCATTGCTAAACAACAGTTGATAAAGAGAGTGAAGTGGAGATATGTGTCGGTGATGAGTGAAAATGAGTGAAAACGACATAACTAATTCAAAACATGCATAATTACTACATTAAGAAAACCAGATACGAAAGGCAATGTTTATAGCATACAATACTTAAACAAACAAAAAGCAAAATAATAAGAATGCAAATGATGGGATGGCAACATGACTGCCTTCTTCGAGGAACTGTCTTCTTGTCTTGACTTGATTGGTGCTTGACATAGCTTGTTCAGAGTTGGAGACTATTCTGCTTGTCTTCGGCAACCCCTTCAATAACTGATGGTCCTGCCTGACATGTGGAGGCATGGTCTTATTGGATATGATTTATCATTTGTCTGCTCTTGGCTTGAATAATGCATCTGTGTCGAGGAAACGGCTTGATTTGCTGGAGATGAAGGAAGGTGAAGTGAGATTCTGAGGTTGAAAATGTAATGCAAGATGCGTAACGGATGCAATGCAATGACATGAGATGCAATGCAAGATGCAAGATCCAGGATCGCAGATCACAGGTTCAAACATTTCTGAGGTTAGTCGTTCACGGGTAGATAACCAAAGCCTCTGATCAAAGAAATCTTATAGGTAGCCTCTATGAGGAAAGTTCTAGGTTCTTTACCCACAAACCCACTCACGGGATAGTTTCTACGTTGATGGATAAGGTTCCCAGGATTACGGACACTAATCGCATCAACGTCACGCAACAGGCTAGCTGCATTACGATGAAAATGACGACAAGGTCTCTCCTGAGTGGGATCCTCGTGCTAGGCGCACAAGGAGTGAGTCCTTGGAGACTAACACTACACGACCACCAATATAGAACTTGGTTCTAAGAGTGATTCATAGAGTCACGGACCCTTCATGAATCAAGTCGTGCGACAGGCTAGCTGTGTTACAACAGGATCTACGAAAAGGTCTACTCTAGGGGAGCTTTCATGCTAGGCACACAAGGAGCGAGTCCTTGGGGACTAACACTACTCGACATCCAATTCTAAACTATGTGTTCTCTCTGCTTTTACCAAAGCTCGGGTGTAGAGCTTTACTCATGATATCATCCCAAGATCCAACAGATAAGAACAATAATGAGCATATAAAAGCCATAAGAGAACAAATACGTAAACGAGAAGAAAAAAGCAAACAAAGATAACGCTCCTCACAAATCGCTCTAAGATAGGCTTGACTCTCTCTTGCATGGAGCAAATATCCCCAGCAGAGTCGCCAGCTGCCAGCAGAACGGTTCGACAGAGTCGCCACCGAACTTTATTTATCCCAAAAGAAGGAAAGGAAAATATCGAGAAAACCTTTAAGAGAGATAAGAACATGGTCGTCGTAACCACATTCTGGGTTCGGGAGTCGGTTATGTGAGAGGAAGGTACGCGCACCCCCTCACGTCCGTTGTACTCAACGGGAACCTCTTAGTTCGAATTGTGATGAACGTTATCTAAGCTTGTTTGTTTTCTTCTCAATGATATATGCGAAAAGGTAAAGTAAAAGGTTTCGATTATTAAGGGAAATGGGGTGGTTTTAGGATAGGGTGCTCGGCAAGATCATCGCGACCTCGGGCCTACGTATGCTCATTCGGACGAGAATGAGAAATCAGAGCAATCGTAGTTCGACTACGGGAAGGGATAGAGGGAAGACGGAAGATGGGGGGAAAGTAGCTCGCCAGGATCTTCGCAAATCTTGTGCCTACGTATCTTTACTCGGACGAGAATAAAGAATCAGAGCGGTCGTAGTTCGTGGTACGCCCACGAAAAAAGGGGTTAGTGGGTTTGAATTTTAGGAGACGAAAGATTGAATGACATACAACCCAAGGGGCGTGCCTCGAGAGCAGACACTCAAGAATCCAAGGAATGCTAGACTCCAAGAACTCAGTTCTTTCGTGAGTTGATTGCGAAAATGTTTGATAATGGTTAAGTGTTTTAGGACGAAAGGGTGAATGAATAACAACCCAAGGGCGTGCCTCAAGAGCCATTCATTCGAAGACCCAAGGAATGCTAGATTCCAAGAATCTCCTCCTTTCGTTAGTTGATTAAAAAAACAGTTTGAAAACAGATTGAATTGGATTGGTTGAAAAAAGAGGTGAGGATCGATACTAGTCCATAGGGGTGCTCCTAGTAGCGAAACCATGAGATGTGCAAGTGTGCGTTTGATGTCGAGGCAAAAGGCGCTCGACTTACGAGAATGTTTCGAGAAGTAGCTTGACGACGAATCGAGGATTGGTTTGAAAATGATTTGGTTTGTTAAATGTTTTAGGGAGAATGACGATTATTCGATAAACGAGACGTCGGCCTCGCAACCAATTAATCGGGGCATTATTGGGATGCTAGATCCCAACGACACCTTTTTCATTCGATTGATTTACGAAATATTGTTTGACGAACAACGAAAGTATCACATGGAATGCTAGACTCCAATGGCATTCCATTGTCCAAGTAGTTAAGACGAGTGTTTTAGGAGCGAAAGGTCGAATGATCACCACCTAAGGCGTACGCCTCAATAGTGGTCACTCAAGAACCCAAGAAGTGCTAGACCTCAAGAGCTCAATTCTTTCGCGATTTAATTTAAAAAACGATTTGAATATGTGTGTAAGTGGTTTTAATCGAAAATTAAATGCTTAGGCGTTTCGATAATTGTTAGTGTGTTTGATTAAAGTATGAAAAAATGAAATGGTTAGATAAATATGATATGAATATGATATGGACAATATGATAAGAATATGAACAATAATAATCAAGATAATATTGACAAGATATAATATCGATATAAAAATAAAGTTGGTCTCGTCTTAATCAAGATTTAATCGAGAAATCGATAATCAACGATTTTTGACTTTCCTTGACCAAAAGTGAAAATAAAAGAATATGTGGTAATGAAAAATAAATTGAAATAGAAATAAAATCGGAAAACTAAGAAAGGTCTCACCTTTATCAAGATTTCAAATCGAAAATCGATAAATCATTGATATTTTGGTTTTCATTGACCCAAAGTGAACAAAAAATAATGAAATAAAATCGAAAAGATAAAAAGAATAAATGTCTCACCTTTATCAAGATTTTAAATCGAAAATCGATAAATCATTGATATTTGGTTTTCATTGTCCCAAAATAAATAGAAATAAAATAAGGACAATAAAATGAAATAAAATCGAACATAGATAGGAATAAAGGTCTCACCTTTATCAAAATTTAATCGAGAAATCGATAAATCGTTGATATTTGGTTTTCATTGACCCAGAATGAATAGAAATAAAACAATAAATCGAGATAAAAATAAATAAGTGGTAGGCCTCATATAAATCAAGATTTGGTACCGATTTTAAAAAATTAACTAAATCAAGATTGTTGTCATATCATTGGCCCAAAAATCGAGAATTGAAATAAAAATGAAATGAATCATTATGAATAAAATTAATGGAAAGAAACATGTAAAACAAATGACTAAAAAGTTATTATTTAAGAAAATTTAAAATGAGTAGTGAATTGTTAAAACAAATAAAAAATAAAAAAGAATAAAAAGAGGGGTGTGCTGAATTGAACGGGTGTAAAGGGATTAGGTGGTGCTAGAAATAAACAATATGTGCTTCTTAAAACCTCAAAACAAAAACAAGTGGGGGTGGCGTTCTAAAAAATAGTGATCGAGAAAACAAACAGAACAACAACTTTTCCAAAAAGCAGCAAATAATCAACAGCGTAGCGAACTTTTCACGAATACGAATGTCATGAGCTTTGTCCCAACCTTCTCGCGACGGAAACGACGAGATTTCTTACTTGCAGGTTTGTGATTCGTTTCAGATTTGGGTTCTGTTTGTCTCTCTTCTTCTATTTCTTCTTCTCTTCCGATCTGTCTCTCTTCTTCTTCTCCTCAATCTCTCTTTGTTTCTGATTTTGATTTATGCGTTGATTCATCTTTCTTCTTCTACTTCTCTGATTTTGGGTTTTCTGGTTTTGATGATTTTATTTTGGGTTGAAGATTGAAAGGGTTGTGTTGTGCAGTTATGGTTGTTTGATTGGAAGTGGTTTTCGGTTGTTGAGTGATGATAGGGATTGTTTGGGTTATTAAAGAGTTTAGGTTGTTGTTGCGGTTTGAAGATGAAGGGTGAAGGAGAAAGGAAGGTATTGGTGTTGTCGAAGAAGGTTTTGAATGTCGAAGGATGAAGGTTTGCGCATCGGTTTTTGTGGCGGCTAGGGCTTCTCCAATGAGAAGATTTGAGGGTGTATTTATAGGAGAGAATCAGGGTATTTTGGGGAGTGAATAGTGAGCTAGAAATTGTGGTGAGGGTGCGTTGCGTTTTGGTTGTTGTCGTTGCAGGGTTTTGAGCGTGGAATATTTTGGACGTGGCTTTGGGTGGGATGGTTGTACGATTTTGGAATCGTGGGTGGGAGTGTCTGTTGTTGTACGGTCGTTGTGGAAAGTTTGGAAAGAAGGTGGGGTCAGCTGAAAGTTTTGCTTCAGTACGGTGCGTATTATTTTTTCAATATCATTTCTTCATTTCAAAATTTGGTTTTGTGTCCACTGATGCTTTTTGAATTTTTTTTTTTTTTTTTTTTGCAAGAAATGCAGGTTCGTTGTAGTGGATTGAGGTTTGTGTTGGCTGGAGAAATCGATGGAGGTTTGTGTGGCTAGTGATATGTTGGTTTTGTTGATTAGAGTTGGAACAGCTTGTGAATGGTTGAAGGGAGAGAAAGAAATTGAGGGAGAAGAATTTGTTCTCAAAAGTGAAGAAGGTTTTTGAAGTTAGAATCTTATTTTTAGAGGGAGAGAAAACAATTTCATTCTGGTTTTGTTAAGCTGTGAAAATTTGTGTAAGTTGTAGTGTGCGAACGATTTCAAAAAAGCTGCTGCGGTTTTGTCTTATTGTGTGATGAATTGATTTGGAATCAGGTTTTGGGTATGTGTTGGTGTATTATTGTAGGTCTCGTGCGTGATGAGTGGAAGCTGGGACATGTGAAATGGACATTTTGTGCTGAAGTTGTATGTATGACTTGTAGATCTTTGAAGGATGGACTTTCTAATGACTTTTTGTAGATTCATGAACTGTTTTTTTTAGAAATTTGGTAATGACAATGGGCCTTATTTGAACTTTGTAATTTCTTGGCCTTTTGGTAATATGGATGGAAATTGGTTACTAATGAAAATGGTTTGGATAATAGAAACGGTTTAGACATGGGAAATTGGATAAAAAGAGTGGTTTTATGGAATGGATATTGAGATGTTTTTTTTTAAAAAAAAAGATATTAGAAAGATTTGAGAAATGAGTTTAAAAATGGAAATGGTTTATGAAGGAAATGGATAACCAATGGATTTAATGGATAACTAAAAAAAAGTGGTTTTTGAAATGAATATTAAAAGTGGATATGGTTTAATTGATAGAAAATAATGGAAATTGATAAGAAATAGAAAGTGGAAATGGATATGGACATTGGATTTTATATATGGATATTAAATTGGATGAAGGATAAAAATGGTTAAAAGATAGATATGACTTGAAATGAAAATGGATAAAAAATAAAAGTGAGATGAAGTTGAAGACAACATATTTTTTGGGTTTTTCTGAATAATGGTTAGTGGATGGATGTACAAGTGAAAGGTGATTTACAGGTAGGACAAATTTGGGGTATGACACCACGATGGCCAATATGTAGTGGCTATGTCTTTTCCTTGTGATTATGAAAGATGATGATGTGTTTCTGGTACGACCAAAATAGATCAAAGTCCCATCACAAAAACTTAGAGGTGTTGTCACAAATACTGCATGAATATGACTAAACAATTCAAAAATCCATGATGTCAATGCACAAATACAAATGAAGCAAGCCACAAAATGGAAAAAATTGACTCACCCCCTCTTAGTAGCTAACCACTATGGAGGCAATGGTAAGTCTGCCATAAGTAAACCTCGAACCACGTTTTCACCTTGGGGAAGCGAAGGGGTATCAAACCTTAGTCGAGAAGGGTCCCTAGAGACTTCTAATAAACTTCAAGCTCGACCTTATGAGAAAAATTTGCACCCCAGAAAAACGAACTCGGGGTTATAAGTAATACTACAAAATCAAGTAAATATACGGGTATGTATCAAACTAAAATATTCATTGTAGGACAAATATTACTAATCCATTAGATTTACATAGGTTGGGTACAATAAAATTGATAAAAAGAGCTTGTAAACCAAGGAAATCACCTCTTTGTCCTCAATAGCTTGATCAAGATGAATTTGCACTCGAGAGATCAGCCTGATAGGATAAAAATGACCCCCTACTTCACGGAACTTTCCAAGAAGTCTTGGGCAATATAGTAACTTTCTTTTACTGATTTGGATAACTTCTTAGACAAGGAAATATTCTCGAGGCGCGTCTCACAGTGGATGTCATCATCGTTTTTTTAACTTCTTGAGATTCCTTCAAAGACTTTTCAAGCTCTTCTATCTTTTTGGGGAAGGACCAGTTTACTTCTTCTTAAGCTGCACCCATTTTAGATAAATATGTTTGAATAGAAGCCAAAGTCTTGTTCTTCTCTGTCACTTGCTGAGTAAGTAGTTTCACCTTCTCAATCAGGGTATCTGGATAATCAAAGGGCTCCATATCGACCTCTTTAGCCTAAACAAGTTCTTCCAATCACTTATTCTACTCAATAATGAGGGCATTAACTTATTCTTTAAGCCTCTCATTCTCCTATGAAAGACGACCAGGCAAGAATACTCCCCCTGTCTAGCATCCCTAAAACTCAAGACGGTTGACGCCCGACGTGTGTGATAAACCAACTCAACTAATTCTTCATGTCGATCATCTTTGCAAAGATTCAAGAGGTAGGAGTAATCTTCGTCAAAAATTAAAGACTGAAACTCCCTAGTCATCAACGGGCCAAGAAATATAGTAGTAGAGGAGATGAATCCATTTAAACTAAAGTTTGCTCTTCTGCATATATGAGTCGACAATGTTTTGAAAGTAAACTCTCAACCTAAAGTTCTTCAAGTTCAGGTATATAAGCTATAAAATTATCATCCTTTAGCTGCGATAGAAGTAAAATAATATTTAACATGGTTCGATCAAAAGAAACCTAGACTTCTATTTAAGCTAGGGGAGGATTAATTTGAACAATCGGACTGATGGGTGTACCACCGGGTGTACTCGATGTAGAAGCTGTGAATCTATGTGTTGATCAAGTCCATATAGTGTTGATAATGAAAACATTATGAGGTGAAGTCGTCATCTGATATGGTGATCAAGTAATGGTGCTTGAAAATCAAGATATCAAATATAATCTATGTGGTTATCAAGTTGTGGTGATTAGAGATCAAGATATCAAATCCTATCTCTGGAGGACAACACCTAATGTCAAGTGGCATTTGGTGGAGTCAATGAAGATCTAGGATCAAGCAGTTTGTCAGATTATGTTGTATAGCATGAAGAGTTATCTCAAGCCTCATCAGAAAGAAGATTCAAGGTTATAATGAAATGATAAAGTCAAAGATAATGTAGCAAGGAGTCTGGAGCTTCAGAGTTGTGAAAGAGAGGAAGAGTGAAAGCTCGTCAAGTCTGTGTCAAGTGATCTGTGTCTATAAGGGTATAAGACTAACTCTCAAATTTACTAAGACAAATCACACACACACACACACACACACACACACACACACACACACTTTCAAATGATCAGAAAGTTTATCTTATTTTATTAAATCAACCAGAAAATGTTTTTGTGCCTAACTAATAGGTTAGAGACTCATTCTAATCAATTAAATGGGTTTTTTTTACATGGCACAATCAAGTAGACCATTAGGGATAATCGATTATGAGGTTTGAAATCCTACTAATCAATTATTAGCTCTCTTAATCAATTAGTGGATGAGACTTTATAAACCTTCCTTTTTTGTACTACATAAATGATTATCCATGTGGTATAATCGATTATGAGCTGTGAAAGGCCCATGGATCCTTTTCTTTTTTAGCCACAATTTGTCATATAAATAGAGGGTTTCCTTTCCTTTCATTTTACCCCAAAAACATATTCTAATTCTCTCTCTCTCTCTCTCTCTCTCTCTCTCTCTCTCTCTCTCTCTCTCTATTTCTTGACTTTTATCTTAGTGATTTTGAAAGGGAAATATATTATACGTGAGGTGTTTGGGTCTAGTGTAAGGGCATTATAGTAATATCTCATTATGAGAAGTTTATTTTTGGCTGTGAGTTAAACCAATTAAAAAGCTCTTGTTTGGTTATTGAGGTGAACCTATTAAAATATTTGTTTGGTTGGAAGGTCTCCATAATTAAAACTCTCGTTTAGTTTATGAGCTTAGCTTTATGTTAAAAGCTCTAAGTTGGTTCAAGATTGTCCTGGTGGTTAAATTTCTTAATTTTGAGGTCTCCACAATTTAAACTATACTGTTTGATTAGGAGGAAAACCATTGGAAAACTACGGACCTTTTGTAAGAAGATTCGTGGGCAAAACCTGTCTAAATCTCACATCATAGTGGAAACTCATAAGAAAGAATTCTCTGGGAGATTAACAGGCCAAATCATTACATCGAACATCTATAAATCTCTAGTGCATCTTTCTCTTCCCTTAACTCTGTATGTTTTAGTTTTTCTTACTGCATTTTCTTCAGTCTATTTTCTTTATTCCTCTTCTTATCATTCGCTTGTTTAATAAATTTGTTTAAACTTTTATTTTGTTAAAGGATTTTATTCTAACATCGGTTTTTAAATCAATACTATTCATCCCCATTTTGTGTTTGAGTCGCTTGTCCAACAAAAGCTCACCCAATAGAGAGCCCTTAGAATACCTGCCAGAAGAGAGATAACACAGAGGTCCCTCATCATCCACTACATTGCTTCTTTACTCTTCATCTCATCTACACAACCAACAAGGGAGAAGTTAGAGGAAGGATAGTTCTAGTAAACAATCAAGAAAGTATTATTTCAATGTCACTTTCCAAAAATGTTCTTCCTTTCCTTTTATGGTTTAGCATCAACTAGCTTGCAGGTTCGAATGAACCTTTTCAATCGTTTTCTAAACGTCGTGTCGGGTGGAACAATACCCTTGACATAGCTAAGCTCATTTCATAAGACCACCAATTGTTTTTTCAAGTATAAATTTTCTTGGGACAAGTCCTCCTCCTCGTAGACATATGATCCTGCCCCCATCAAGATGAAGTGATTCTTTCTTTAAAACTTAATGAAGAAATTTATGCACACAGATGGAGGACAAGGTTCTAGTTTGCAGATCTTCGCGTGAGATTTTTTCAAAAAGAGGGCTAACCAGGACAAAGAGATCCTTGAAAATTTTTACACTATCAGAATAAGTCTCGAAGAATCTGTCGTTTTTCCTTAGAGAAAGCAGGCATGAGCTGTGCACGTGATTCAGATTGTTTTTAGTCTTGAAGAAATGGAAAAACATCATCACAACCTACTTACCCCCCTGTACTCACACCAATATTGGAAAACATTGACAAACGCGTGACCCACCAGATGTAACTAGGAAGGGAGATCATCAATTGGTTCAGAACACTAATCTCAAATTCATTAAAAGGAAGATAGAAACCTATTGGAGAGAATAAACCCTAATGAAAGGGAAGGTCACACCCATTATATTGGCTACATATCCTCTTATCTCGATCTAGAGGAAACACTCCCCATTCATACGAATGACCTTCATCAATCGAAGCCTTATCTAGGATACCTTTACAAATGAAAGCAGAAATGATCCCCGGTATTTCCCGATCCACCTAGTCGTCCAAGATATCTCTACTTGCCTTTCTAGTCAAAGTTAATGCAATATCCATAATCAAGAATACTACGAAGAGGGGTCAAATACATACAAGATTTGGCAAGAAATCAAGTTCAAACACAATCACTCATAGTATAACATGTTAACAACAAAAGAAATCTATCGAGAATGAAACAAAGATATCAAATGTCCATTATTCTAAAAAAGGGAACATAAGCAAAATAAATACTTTAACTTTCTCTTAGAGAAAATGGATCGGTCAAACATGCATATTAAGTACCAACAAACAAGATTATATGAACTTGACCAAATGTTAAAACAAGAATGCTCACAAAGAAAAAATGACACTAGAAGCAGAAAGAGTTTTGTTACAGGTCACTAATGGTGGAAATGGTCAAAATGACGCTTAAAATTCGCTTAGAAGTTACTCATCAACTAAAGATTGCATGATCCACTACACACCACCAAAGATTAAGATTTCCTCAAAATCCGTTCGAAGTACTCAAGTGATCTAAGGAAGAGGGAAGATCATCACCAACTAGTGTAGGAACACATGTCAATTTTTCCCAACGACATGTTATCTATTACAAGGAAAACATTTAAATCACATGTTCCTAGTGACATTTACGTACCATCAATGGCTTCCATGTCCTCGGATTCAATGGACGAGTAGGAGCACTTATTACAAATCCTCATCCTATAAAGCAATAACAAGATCTTTGGGGAAACTATTTTACTGTTTACAAGGCCCAAAGATAATGGTCATATATAAAGGTGAAAGGAGTCAAACACAGAGCATGTAGACTTTATTCCCCCTTTGAGCAAGCAATTCCACGTTTGGGAGCTCTACATACCGTCTAGATTCGCCTGATGGCTAGTCGCGATCCACGCCTCATTCCACGCTTTCAGTTCTCAAATGCTTCTCCTTTTTAAGACGGAAAGCACATAATTTCTCAAATATTTAAATTTATTCTCATTCACACACTACTTTTCATTATCTTACTGACTTAAGTGTTGGAGTGTTAAAATTACAGGACCATCGCAACAAGCTTCGCCTCCCGGTTTACCGATCAACTCTAGTTCCACTACGAAACAGTGAGAGTGGCATTCTTTGAAGCAATGTTTAGATTGATGGACTAGATTCGGAGCGGAACAAAATGGAACATAATGCAATGAAGTGGAGCATAACGTAGTGGAACAAAGATTATATTCCATTGCTTGTGTATTTTTTTTATAATTTGAAGGACCTGAACATATCAAATCAGTTCATTCCATTACATACACCACAAATCAGATGAAATGAATTTCATCTAGGGTTGGCAATGAATCGAACCAACTCGAAAATAGTTCGAAACTCGGTTTGACAATTAATTCATTGAACTTGGTTCATGAACCTAATGAGCTAAATATGAGCGAAAAACTAAGTTCGTTAACTAAATGAGTTGAACTTGAACTATACATAGTTCGACTCGTTAGGTTCATGAGTCAACTCGATTATATATGAGAATGATTATATTGTCTTTAAGAGTAGATTTAAAGATTTAATATAAATTTTAACCTTATATTTTATTTTAATCTAACGATTTTAATTGATAATTTATATTCTCAAGTGAGTAAAATATTTCTAAAAATAAAGTTAAGATCATATAAATTAATTAACTTTTATATTAGTAGATTTTTAAGACAAAGTTAAATTTCAATCTAATAACTTTTACTTTATTTCAATACTTTTTTTTAAAATAATATTAATTTAAAATGTCAAATATATTAAAAAAAAAATAGACTTTAAAAATGCCTTTTAAGTGCATGAAGCAAACGAGCTGAACATAACGAGTCGAACCGAGTTACTCGTGAACTTATAACGAGTCGAGTTTGAGCTTAAAAAAAATTCATTTCAAACTCGAACCAACATTTAAGCTGGACCAATTCTTATCGAGTCGAGTCGAGCTGAAATGAGTTCGACTCGACTCGACTCATTTTCAGCCCTAATTCCATCATATTCCATTCCGGACTTCATCTATTATTTGTAAATTCAAATAATATAATCTCATTATTTATCACTTAATTCCATTATATTTTATTTCATAACACCAATCCAAATATACCTTTAGTTTATACCCAAGAGAAAGCTCCACCACAATAAAGAATAAATAATATACCAATTTTCTATCCATCCTTCATTTTCTCTTTTGAAAAGTATAACGAAAAGATAAATACGTGAGAATCTAAAAGTAAAGCAGCCCCCCACAAGACACCAAATATCTATATATAAACAGATCACACAGTCTTATTCTTGCAGCATTCCAAAGCAATAGGCAATTCTAGCAAACAAATAATTAAATGTCGTCTAAAATTAGTTCTCCTCTTTGCTTGATAGTGTTCTTCTTCCTCTTCTTAACCTTCACATATGCAACAAGACTTGGCCCTATTTCTTCTCCTATCATCTCAACCAAAACTCCATATGAGGTAACTTACTTTCATTCATATCATGTTATACTCAATTTTAATTCAATAAGTGATTAAAGAACGTTAGTGAAATCAAATTGTATTATTTAATTGATACTTTTCTTTTCTTGAACGTGGTAATTGAAGGTTTTGGAAGATGTTGACAGAGAAGAAAATTGTGAAGGTATTAATGAAGATGATTGTTTGATGAGAAGAACACTTGTAGCTCATACAGATTATATCTACACACAGAAGCAAAAACCATAGGTTATTTAAAGATCGCTTTCTACACCTTGTTGTAATTTTATGTATAACCATAAGTTTTCATATGTTTCTTTTAAATAAAATAGGTATCTTAAAAAAATTAATTTTATGTAAATTAAATTTTGATCTTTGAAGAGTTAGTGAAGTTACTTGTTCTCAAATTTATGCGGTTACAGACAGAAGAGTTGTAAATATTTTGAAATATGTTAGTTTAAGTTATGGAATTCTTAATTGTTTTCTTTTTGGGGTGGGGATACGAAATGTTTTCGGTTTGATTGGTTATATCAAAGTATAAGCTGTAAAGTTGGGACTTGTTTGGCGCATAGCCAACAAAATGGACCCATGGTCACTTGTTTTACAAAATGAATAATAACATTTACAGGAGAAACTTAGTAAAATTTTAGTTATAGATTCTTGGTGTATTTAGTACAAACTTGTGTGTCTATCATACTTCACATTCAATCTTCCATTAGTGAGGAAATCTTTGTTGGGACATTGCTTCACTTATCCACCAGTTATTTTCTTAGCTATTTCGTTAATGAATGGAACTTTATTAGACTTTGTAGACTTGTTTCTGCCCAAATAATCATTAATAATGGAAGGTGAAAACTTCACACATTTCCCTCTAACATAAATTTTTCTATATTCCAGGCTTCCTTCAATATTCTAATAAGGTGAGATGTTCATAATAAACTCTTTGATCAGCTTTTCATAGCAAGGACTAATATCAGTTGCAGTCTTCATTAAACCATTAACTTTTATCAAATTCATAATCTCTTTACAATCAAAAGCTTTTATGCCTAGCTCTCTTTCACTAGCAACCCTTCTTTGAAAGACATATTTTCACTTCTAAACACTTATTTCAAAATAGAATGAGACATCATCTAAGGAGCAGCAACAACATTCACAGGAATCCTCTTACCACCAACCTTTCTCCTTATGGTGGACACAATGTCCTAGACATCTTCTTCAGCATCTGTCTCAGAGTCACTTAATTGAGAAAGCTTTCTCTTTAGAGACTTCTTCTTAGGAGTTTTCTCTTCAACATTTCTTTTCTTATTCACTGACGTCCTTTGAGTAGTTTTATTCTTCACAAGTTTAGTGTTCTTCAAAGAGGTTTTGAGAGGAAAAACTTTATTCTTCTCTTTCACCCCATTAACCACATACCTAGTAATACTCCTCATTACTTTCACTGCAAGTTCTTCATCAGTCTCAGTATCTTCATAAATATTCACCACTTCTTTTTCTACATATTTCTCTTGAGGCTTGGTATACACTTTCAATAATCCTCTTCATGATATTAGCAATGGTAATATCATCATCTTCATCAACTTGATTAACTTCCACACTTCTTTTACTTTGAACCTCATCCTCTACATTTTAAGGGTTCTCATTGAGGATATCATCAGTAGAATCTTCAGCGGAGACATAATTTCCATTAAAAACATCATCCATAAGCGTATCAATGACAAGTATATTAATAGGATGACCATCAACCATGACAGATTTTTTACTAGGGTTTGCTTTATCACGAGGTTCATCAGTGGATTCAGTGAGAGGTTGAATAGGTGGTTCATCAATTGGTACAAAAGTGGGTTCAACCTATGGACCACCAGACGTTGGAACAGATGTTTCAGCATCTAGTTCAACATGTGTATGGGTGTTCATTGGTTCAGGCAAATCCGAACAAAACCCGAATCCAAATCAAACCACGGTGTTTGAGTCATACATTTTTTTTAGTTTGGGCAAAAACCGAACCAAACCAATGAAACCAGATGTTAATTGGTTTGGTGTTAGATGTCAATCATGTCTAAAATTTCTCATTTATAATTGGCATTTTTCAACTCTTTTATGTTAATTTATTGGAATTTTTACTTGGAAGTTTGCCATTCTTCAAACTTTGTGAAAATACCTTTGGTGCCTTTAATTTGTGTGTTATTGTGCAGAAAACGGGCATCTAGTCTTCAAAGAGTGAGACACAAGGAAAGTGAGTAAAGTTGCCAAAGGAAGGGAAGAATATCAGTAAGTTCGCTAGGAGAACTTGCTAGCAAATGTTCGCTGAGCGAACATCTGGCGAGGCACCAGCGAAGGCTCCCAGATTAGTGGCAGTACCAAAAGGCCCCTAAGTTCGCTGTGCAAACAAACCAGCGAAGGTTCGCTGTGGAAATGATCCAGCGAAGACCTGGCAAAGCATCTCATAAAAGAGGCAGTATCTAAATGGACCTAAGTTCGTTGTGCGAACTTGTAGGCGAATAGTTCGCTAGGCGAATAATCATTCGCACTGCGAAATTCTGAGTTATCTCAAAGGCAGTTTAACTATGCAGAGGCACATCAAGTGCCTATTTTGATGTTCACTAGGCGAATAAACTGTTCGCAGTGCGAACACGACAGATTCTAATTGTTATATTTAAGCACTTTTGGTCATTTTTGGGGATCGAAAACCCATTTTTACACACCACAGCCTAGTTTTCTCAGTTTTCATCATCCAAGAGTGATATTTTACATAGAGAAGCTGGATTCACATCCGAGTTCGATTATTTGACGTGGATGCTTTTTCATCTCCTCCCCAAACTTGTGAAGCAAGCTACCGTGGTGATGGGTAGCTAAACACCTTTGTGTCTAGATTAGAGGTAGTTAATCTTGCTTATATGTATTTCTTTTGATCTTTTGTATATGAACAAGGTTGATGATCAATATATGATGAAGTTGTTTGCTTTTAATGTTGTATTTATGGTTTGAATCACTCTAGACATAGATTTTCCAAATCTTGATCTAATGTCTTCATCTATTAAAAACCAAACTCTAGACATAGATTTGGGATTTAATATTTGTTTTGTATTGATCTTAATGTTTATTGTTTCGATGGTTGGTTTGAGACATCATCTAGCGATTTAAACCATAATACTCATGAAGTCGCTTTAGACATAAACAGATTCGCGAGGATACGCGATTGTATTAATCAAAACTAAGTTCATATGCTTGATTAATCGGATACGTATAAAAAGGATTAACGAACTCTAATCTTGACATGTTTTTACCAATCGATTAAAACCAAAACTTTTTACCGTTGATTATAATTTTTATGCGAACGTTGCGATACAAAATCGAACCAACCACTTTATTTGTTCTATGTTTAAAAAGATTCCAATTGTAGAACGGCGGTAATATCACACAATCCCTGCGGATACGATAACAAAAACCCACACTAATACTCTTTCAACAAAATGGCATCGTTGTCGGGGATTGTTGTTTGATATTGCAAGCATTGCAATCGTTGATACATTTTAAACTTTTTTCATCTCAGTTACTTTTTCTTGAGCTTCTTAATTTGTTTGGTTATGTTTTGCAGACCCTGTTTATGCGAGGAAAGTTACTTGCAGATCAACTTCTTTTCGATCCTGAGATTGAGAGAACTGCACGTAAGTTGAATAGAAAAACTAGACGGAGGAGGCAACTAGCCAAAGAAAGACGAGAAAGAGGAGAAAATTCTATTTCTACACCAACACCACAGTTTACGCCAAACATGGCAGCACCACCACCACCTGCTTCAACGCCATGTACCAACAGTCCGAGGCACACGGCTCAGTTTGCGCGCAATGCCCCCAATGGGAGGCACTCTGAGATGAAGACCGGAATTCTTGCTCTTCTGTACCAAAATCCTTTTATCGGTATGGATCATGAGGATCCTTTCACTCATCTCACAAAATTCTACGAGATTGCGGGTGCAACGGGAGGGAAGAAGAAGCATTGTTCAAGAGACTATTTCCGCATTCTTTAATTGTGAAGGCAAATGAATGGTACCTTGATCAATCAACTTCGGTTTATGGAGGCAAAAAAAGCAATTGCGGTATTCTCTCAAGGCAGAAATGAATCTCTCAACGAAGCTTGGGAGAGATTCAAATCCATGCTACGAAAATGCAAGGGTCACGGTTTTGATGAACTTACGCAAGTGCACATATTCAGAAATGGTCTCCAACCAGTTCACAAGACCTTGTTGGATGCTACTTCGGGTGGTTTTTTAATGACCAAAAGCACCAAAGAAGCAATTTCTATCATGGATAAGATGACACTTAATGATCATCAAGGAAGTCATAATCGTGGTACACCGCAAAAGGAACCGAGAATGCTTGAATTTGGAACCAGTGATGCGATTCTTGCTCAAAATAAATTGTTGTCCCAACAAGTGGAGTTGTTGACTCAACAAATGTCAAAGCTTCCACAACAACTAAAAGAGATGCAAGAATTGCCAAGCAAGAGTGTTCAGGTAGCTGTTTGTGAATTATGCAGAGGAGATCACCCTACCGGGTATTATCCTCTGGTTGTGGAAGAGGTGAATTATGCTGGAAATCCAAATCAAGGCTATCAAGGAAGACCACCTTATCAAAACACTCAACAACCTTACCAAAACAATCAAGGTTACCAACCAAGAGGGAATAATCCGGGTTATCAACAAGGTTACCGTCAAAATCCTTATCAACCAACACAAGATCAAGGTGGAAGTTCAAAGATGGAAGATACTTTCACTCAATTCATGCAATTGTCAATGGCCACACAAAACAGTACTAAAGCTTCAATCAAGAATCTTGAATCTCAAGTTGGACAACTTGCGAAGCAATTAGTCGAGCAACAACCGGGGCCATCCTTTTCCGCTAACACTCAAACAAATCCAAAGGAACATTGCAAGGCCATTTTTACAAGAAGTGGAAGAACAATAGGTGGAGAAGTTGAAAAAGAGGTGGTAGTAGAAAAGGAGAATGAGATTGTAGAGGAGGAAGTTGAAAAAAATGATGAAGTGGTTGAAGTTGAAAAAAATGATGTAGAGGAGAAGAAGAAGAAAAAAGAGACAAAAAGAAAGGAGTATGAGAAAGAAGTTCTACAAAGAAGGTTACCATATCCTCTTACTCCTAAGAAAAAGGAAAATGATAGGCATTATGCAAGATTCTTGGACTTATTCAGTCGGTTGCAAGTAACCATTCCTTTCTATGAGGCTCTCGAACAAATGCCTAAGTATGCCAAATTTATGAAGGACATACTTACAAAAAAAGAGGTACACGGATAAGGAAAACATTAATCTCAATGCCAATTTTAGTGCCGTTGTTCAAAGTATACTTCCGCAGAAGGAAAAAGATCCGGGAAGAGTAGCTTTACCTATCACTATAGGTAATGAGTTTAAATGTAAAGCTTTGATCAACATGGGTTCTAGCATCAATTTAATTCCTTTGTCTGTGGTTAAAAGACTTGAGAACATGGATGTGAAATCAACCATGACATTGCAACTTGCGGACAAGTCAAGGACTCGTCCTCATGGTGTTGTGGAGGATGTGTTATTAAAAGTGGATAAATTTTTGTTTCTGGTTGATTTTGTGATCATGGATATGGACGAAGATGAGGATACTCCGATCATCCTTGGAAGACCCTTCATGAAAACCGCAAAAATGTTGGTAGATGTTGATAAAGGCATCATGAAGGTGAGGACTAGTGAGGAAGAAGCATGTTTCACACTCTTCAAAGGAGTGATGTATTCAAGTCTAGTGAATGAAGACACTCATAAGGAAAAAGAATTTGCAAGAGAGGCTTTGCGGAAAAAGAAGGTGAAGACGCTAAAGTGGCAATGATGAAGTCGTGTTGGGACTTCTCTTTCTTAAGAAAAAGGGGATCAAGAGTAGGTCATGATAATGGTTGAAGTTTTTGCTGTTGGAGTGTTTTTCTCAGAAGCTAATCCATGAGCTTTTAGTTTCGAGGTTTTAAGCCTCCGAACCGTCGAGCTCAAACGACATTAAACAAAGTGCTAGTTGGGAGGCACCCCAACAATGTAAGTATTCCTGCATTTTTACTGTTTTTGTGTATTATAAGTTGTTTAGAATGAGTGTGAAGGATGTGCTAGCGGACAGTAGCAATTTTCAAATTTCTGTCAGTTTCGCTGAGAAGTTCGCACTGCGAACCTGGAGCGAGCATTCGCTAGCCAGTTTGCACGGAGAACGCAGCAAGACATAATTAATTTGTCTGCTGCCACATCACTTAAAAAGTGTGGAAAAAAGTGGGTGGGCCAGATGTTAGGGCCCAAGACCCATTCTTCAGACTTTGTTGAGGAAACCCTACCCCACCTCACTTGCCACTCTCATTTCACAAACTCTCAAACTTTGTTACTCTCACTCTCACAACATCTCACGAGCTTTGAAGATTTTGCAGCTTCTTGTTAATTTTTCCAAACTAATCCTATCAGTATCACAGGTTTGAGTTTGTTATCTCCTTTAATTATTCATAGTAACATGTGGTTAGGGTTAGTTATAGAACATTAAGAAAAACTTGATTCTAGGTTAAATAGTTTGCCAATGCATGTTCTATTCTTGTTGATTCTGTTATATTGCATGTGGGTTCTATCAATATGAAGGAATATAATGTGTTTGTGGAGAATTTGTTGTTAATATAAGTGTAAGCAGAACCTACAGAATCAGAAATTCGCAGGGTTCGCCATTAGTTCACCTTGCGAAACTGGGGCGAATCTTTGCTAGGACTTCGCCTAGCGAATCTGGGGCGAGTGTTCGCCAGGGCTTCGCCCTGCGAACTTATGGGCGAACAAGGAAGAGTTTTTCAAATTTTTTTGTGATGCTAATTTCTGATTCTAATGACAATTGGTTTGTTTCCTCACTAATAAAAATTGTGTATTGGCTAGTTGGTTTTTTTTATGGTTTTGCAGATGGCTCCTAAGATCGTTCCTTCCAAGAAACGAAAAGTCGGAAGCATATAACGTCCGGCCCCAATCCAGTTTGATTTGAACCGATTTAAAGGAGCAAAACAAGCTGCTGATACCTAACGCTTGAAAAAAGGAGCATCCTACCCGAGAAGCGTTTCAACCTCAACCCAGAAGGATCCTACTGGGTGGTAGCGGGAATCCTTGAAAGTAAAAATTGGGGGAAATTGATCACACCTGGTGATAGTTACAATGTGGAGTTGGTTCAAGAGTTATATGCAAATGCACTCCCGAATGATGATGAGGTGTTTAGATGGACTAATTTGGTTTGCGGTAGGGAGGTAAAGTTCGACCGTGACACAATAAACACTGTTCTATGTAACCCTTTGACTTTAGGAGAGAATGAGATAGATGCTTATCACCATACTTTGAGGTTGCATAGAGATACAGATATGATTACTCGTGATTTGTTGCTTGAAGGAAAGACTGTTGAATTGAACCCATATGGGGTTCCTCGGAGATATCACAGGGAGGACATGCGTCCTTTGGCACAACTTATTCTTTTGTTGGTTTTGACCAATATTAAGCCAAATTCGCACACCTCTACTGTGCCAATCCCGATTGCTCACCTTGTCCATAATATTCTAACAAATGTGCAGATTGATGTGGCTCGAATCATCGCAGACGAGATGCGTGAAGTGGTTGAAAGCGGACTTAGTTCCGATTTAGGAAGAACTGTCCTTTAGTTTTTCCTTGTTTGATTATGTTTTTGTGTGTGCATGCGAGGGTGAAAGTACCCTCCCGTCGTCAGGTGACGGTTCCTGCTGCTATTGATGACCGATATGTGGACAAGTTCTGTAGGCCCAAAGGATGGAAGAGAGGACAAACTTCTAGCGCTGACACTGATGGTGGCAGTACATCTGGTTCAGGATTGTCAGGCTCTCATGGTTTTGATCCCTTTCAGAGGGAGGTTTGCAGTTATAATTGGGATTAGATGGCGGCGACTCAGCGCGCCATGATTGACTTACATGACTCTATACAGGTACTTCAGCTACAGTATACGGAACCCACAGTGGAGCACTGGATGATGTCTAGGGAGCAGTTCCTAGTACATTTTGTGTGGCCTGAGGCCAGGCCACAGTTTGGCGAGGGGGCAGGTGTAGGTCATGAGGATGCTGCTGAGGAGGCCAGAGATGATGATGATATTGGTGATGATGGTTCCGAATCTGGTTCTGTGGAGGTGTCTGGTTCTAGTGATGAGGTTGAGCTGGAGGAGACTGAGTCCGAGGAGGACCAGTTCTTTTTGTTGATGTCATTTTGAGCATGATCATATGCAACTTACTTTGGTCTACAAAGTGAAGTTTCTGTTTGCATTTGATCATTGTTAGATATTTATGATTATTGTATTATCTTTTGTTGTACTTTATCCACTTTGTGGAGCATTTTGAATATTGTTGTACTATGTACCATGTTTGGGGTACAAATAATTTTGTTGGTGTTTCTACACCATAGCACATTATTATTATTGTTATTTAGTTGAATTTTTCAGTTACAAATGTTCAGCTTGCGTTTTTACTTTCGTTTTTTTTATGTTGTTAAGAGTTGAATTCTTCAGTTAGGAATGTTCAACTCTTAAAGTGTTATTGTTGGTTTGCTTATTTTTATGTATTGTTGGTATGCTTGTGGCAATTTTAATGTTTCCATTTTTGGTGTGAAAATGTAAGAATTTATAGGTTGGTGATGATAGTTCATCAAGGAAGATTCTTCCAAGTTTGGATGGCAATGATAATATTTAAGCATGTAAATGTTGGCAAGGTACATGGTTACCTCTTTCTATAATGTAGAATGTTTAAGAACTTCTTTTCTTTGTACAAATGTAAATTTGTTTCTTGTTGCAACTTTGTTGAATGCTTGTATCACTTAGGTCCAAAAGCCAAAATGGTGAGAAACCTCCATTGTCTACTAAATGCATAGGATGACTGATAAATTTTGTTTAGTACTTTTGATTCATGCTTTATCTTATGATTTGTTTGATTTTGTGGAAACATTAGAAATGATCAAGGAATTTGTTGATAATGAGCACAACCATTTCCAAATAGTAATTTACCCATGAGTAAGTGAGTATTCGTTAATCCTTTGAGCCTAAACAGTTTAGATCTCGTTTTAGTGATGAACTTTGTGTATGTACATAATTTGAAAATTTAGTTCATCATTGAATTTTGAGAGATTCTAAAAAAAATTCTTCTTGAATCTTTGAGCATTGTTGACATTGATTTCCTTTCCATAAAAAGCAAGGAACATTCTCTTAAGGTTTGTTTGAAAATAAGTTGGGGAGAATGAAAAAGAAGAATGGTAGGTTGCTAAAATTTTTGAAAAATTTCAAGCAAGCATTAAAAGAAAAAGAAAATGTGAATATGAATGTGAAAAACAAAGAAAAAGAATGCTTGCTTGAAAGAGAAAAATAAAGACCAAAATAATTGTGCATAAGGAAGTTTGAGAAGGTTTGTGATAGTGGGATGAAAGTGGTGAATGAAATTGAGATGTGTAAATACCTTGTATAGTGAATGTTCTTTTGCATCGGAAATTTTGATTCAATAGCCTTTAGAAATGTCCCTTTATTGTAAACTCGACCAAGCTACAACCTTAAAAGCTCTTAGTGATCTTTTTGCTTCCATGATTTCTTTATTGATCGTTTAGATATTGTATAAATTAGTTTGTACTTGCATCATTTGTCGGATGAGTGAAATTGCCCCGCGTTTGTAAGCGCGCATTTCCTTCAATTATTTTTCGAAGAGGAGTGTTAGAGTGATATAAGCATGATACTTTAGTTGTTACTTGAAACATTGTTTGATATTTGTTTAAGAACTAAGTTCTTTTCTATTGTTCAATTCTAGGAATTTGTAATCATTGCTTGTTTACATTTATTGTTTACTTGAGCCTTGAATCTTTTCTTGGTTGAGTTAAATGCTTGAGCAAATCCTCTGGTTTTCAATGAGAGGCATACTTTGCTTGTGGACAAGCAAAAAGTTAGTTGGGGAGAGTTTGTTAGATGTCAATCATGCCTTAAATTTTTAATTTATAATTGGCATTTTTCAACTCTTTTATGTTAATTTATTGGAATTTTTACTTGGAAGTTTGTCATTCTTCAAACTTTGTGAAAATACCTTTGGTACCTTTAATTTGTGTGTTATTGTGCAGAAAATATGCGCCAAGTCTTCAAAGAGTGAGACACAAGAAGGTGAGTAAAGTTGCCAAAGGAAGGGAAGAATATCAGTAAGTTCGCTAGGCGAACTTGCTAGCGAATGTTCATTGGGCGAACATCTGGCGAGGCACCAGCGAAGGCTCCAAGATTAGAGGCAGTAACAAAAGGCCCCTAAGTTCGCCGTGCGAACAAACCAGCGAAGGTTCGCTGTGGAAATGCTCCAGCGAAGACCTGGCGAAGCATCTCAGAAAAGAGACAGTATCTAAATGGACCTAAGTTCGTTGTGCAAACTTGTAGGCGAATAATCATTCGCACTGCGAACTTCTGAGTTATCTCAGAGGCGGTTTAACTATGCAGAGGCACATCAGGTGCCTATTTTGATGTTCACTAGTCGAATAAAATGTTCGCAGTGCAAACGCGACAGATTCTAATTGTTATATTTAAGCACTTTTGGTCATTTTTGGGGATCGAAAACCCATTTTTACACACCACAACCTAGTTTTCTGAGTTTTCATCATCCAAGAGTGATATTTTACATAGAGAAGCTGGATTCACATCCGAGTTCGATTATTTGACGTGGATGCTTTTTCATCTCCTCCCCAAACTTGTGAAGCAAGCTACCATGGTGATGGGTAGCTAAACATCTTTGTGTCTAGATTAGAGGTAGTTAATCTTGCTTATATGTATTTCTTTTGATCTTTTGTATATGAACAAGGTTGATGATCAATATATGATGAAGTTGTTTGCTTTTAATGTTGTAATTATGGTTTGAATCACTCTAGACATAGATTTTCCAAATCTTGATCTAATGTCTTCATCTATTAAAAACCAAACTCTAGACATAGATTTGAGATTTAATATTTGCTTTGTATTGATCTTAATGTTTATTGTTTCGATTGTTGGGTTGAGACATCATCTAGCAATTTAAACGATAATACTCACGAAGTTGCTTTAGACATAAACGGATTCACGAGGATACGCGATTCTTTTGATTTAAACTAAGTTCATATGCTTGATTAATGAGATACGTATAAAAAGGATTAACAAACTCTAATCTTGACATGTTTTTACCAATCCATTAAAACCGAAACTTTTTACCGTTGATTATAATTTTTATGCAAAAGTTGCGATACGAAATCAAACCAACCACTTTATCTGTTCTATGTTTAAAACAATTCCAATTGTAGAACGGCGGTAATATCACACAATCCCTGCGGATACGATAACAAAAACTCACACTAATACTCTTTCAGCATTCGGGCAACAGATTTCCAAAATTCTACCCATGAACCCGTCTACCTAAACCAACCATATTAATTCATATAATTTATATCATCATTATCATGGAAACTAGTATAAGATATTCAACTTCAAGAAGAAGAAAAATGAGACGTCATTTGTGACATTCACAACTTATATGAAGAAATGAAAAAATTATGAATTTTATATTATTATGAAAATTAGTTAATGTAAATTAGATATTTTTTAAAAATATTTTTGCACATTTGTTTCTAATGTATCCAATCAATTCAACCCAAACCAACCCGTTATTTCCCTAGTTTGGTTCGATTTGGATTTTATCGAGAAAAAAAAATGAAAATCCAATCCAAACCAATCCATATATTTTTTATCGGTTTGGGCATCAGATTCTCTCAAAACTAAACCAAACCGACCCGTGAACACTCCTAAACATGTGGATCAACATGTGATTCAACATGTGGTTCCTCATCAGTGGTTTCAACATGATCAATGATTTTTTTGTGGTATTGGAATCTTCTTCCTTAGCAATATTCAAAGATTTAATATGCACAATTGGTTCCTTGTCAGAGGGACTTACCTTTTCAGAAGATTTCTTCTTCTTAGTGACAATACTCTTTGATCCTTTTGTTGAAATAACCACTAGAACAATCATTTTCAAAGGTATGGGGTTGAGGATCACTTCAGGTTCATCAACATTGTTGTTTGATTCATAAACCTTAATTTTCTCCGTAGTAACTTTATCTCTTAAATTGATACAAAGCATCTTAACCCCATAATTATTTTTAATTGGCTTTGGTTCAGATGTCTTAGCATCATCAATTTTTTAGCTCATTTACTTACAAGTTTGAAGAATTTGAGAGAGAGGAATATGGCCAGTTGTGTGTGTGGGTGTCTAAGAGAGAGAGAGAAAGATAGATAAATAGATAGATAGATAGATAGATAGATAGATAGAGAGAGAAAGAGAGAGAGAGAGAGAGAGAGAGAGAGAGAGAGAGAGAGAGAGAGAGAGAGAGAGAGAGAACCCTTCATACGTGTAGAAGCGAAGAAGTTTAAAAATGAGCTAAAATAGGAATATTATGCCTTATTTCTTGTGCAGCAATGATAAAAGAGAGAGAAATTTTCCTTTTTCATGCCTCGTTTGCTTTAATTTCTCATATATGCAAATGTCCATAGTGCCTATTAGCCTTTCAATCTCAACTTTCTTTGCATACTTGCTTTGAGAAATAATAATGTTGTCTTCTGTTTTTACTTTATACCCAAGATTGTAGGTGAATTCTCCAGTTAGACTTATTTCAACTTCATACTGCTTTAGTTAGACATAATGTTCCAACATCTTGTCTAACATTTCACCACACACAAGGTCATAAATTAGTTTTCCTTTATCATTATTTACACATAGAGTGTTATTTATTCCAACCAGGCCTTTCACTTGAATGGGTTCCATTAGATCCATATAAAGTAACTCTAGAACTTTTGAGGTGGCAAGATGCTAGAGCTTCTTAGGGGACATCTTGGTCTGCTTACCTATTTGGAAATCTCCACAGATTTTGCCTACTTCAATCTTGAGTTTTGGCAATCCCTTTATATCATCTTCATATTTGGTCTTTTTCATACTCTAGAGGTTGAAATGACCAAGTTTTTGGTGACATAGCATGGTGTCATCTACCTTGGATATCAAACATGTTAAGGATTGACTTTATTTTAGATACCCATAAATAACAATTGTCTTTGGACCTTGAACCCTTCATTAACACTTCTTAGTCTTTGCTAGTGACAATACATTCAGCCTTGTTGAAGTTTACATTCAGACCTTGATCACATAGTTGACTTGTGTTGATCAAGTTAGCAGTTAGACCATCTACCAGCAATACATCATCAAGAAAAGGGAAACCTGGACTAACTAGTTTACCTATGCCCTTGATTTTTCTTCTTGCTCCATCACCAAAGGTAACATAAATGTTGGAGTAGGGTTTCAACTCTTCAAGATAGTTCTTTTCTCTAGACATATGCTTGGAACATCCACTATCAAAGTACTGATCTTCTCTTGAGGAAACTCTAAATGATGTATGAGCTATGAGACTTATGGTTATTTTATTGGGTTTCCACATTTTCTTTGCTTGAGGTTTCTTGCCCTTATTTCTGTTGTACCTTGGATGACTATATGATTGAGGATATCCATGTAGTATATAACAATAGGGCTTTATATGACCATATCTTCCACGGTAGTGACATCTCATTGATGAGTTCTTGTTTCCTCTGTCAAGCATGCTTGCTTCCATTGAGTAAGCAAAAGTCTGTATGTTTCAGCCAACTCTTCATTAGTGATTTCTTCATCACTAAACTCACTACTAGAATTATATTTTCCAGTGAAAGTCATCACCTTGTTAATTGTTTCTTCTTCACTCTCATCATCAAAATCATACCAAGTGATTGACAATCCCTTTCTCTATTTCTTTAGAAAAGTAGGAAATTTAGCTTTGATGTGACTGAACCCTTCATATTCATAACATTGTGCTCCTTTGTCTCTGTTAGGTTTGTCTTCATCTTTGATCTTGCTCTTAGGACTGATGTCTGACACCTTATCTTGGACATTTGTCCTCCATTTTCAGTCCAGCCTTCTTAAAGATTTATTAAACTTTCTTCAAACAAGAGTTATAACATCTGATAGAATTTCTTCACTTTCACCTTGATCTTCATCCTCTTTAGTGTTGGAAACATATGTTATATTATTCTTCTTCTTTTTTTCTTCTGATATGTTATTTATAGTCATCTCAAAGGTTTGTAGAGAACTAATGAGTTCATCAACTTTGATGATGCTTAGGTGTTGGGTTTCTTCAATAGTTGTAACCTTCATATCAAACTTCTTAGGTAGTGATCTAAGAATTTCCTGGCCAGCTTTTCTTTAAAAATCTTATCTCCTAAGGCAAAAGAAGTGTTGGAAATGCCACATAGTCTGATTTTGAAGTCAGAGATGGATCATTAATCCATAATGAACTTGAGATATGCAACTTGAGAGTCGATTAAATAGTTGAAGACAATGTTTTCTTCACGAAGGGAGGGGTTGTGGTTTAACTGCAATCCCCGTGACATAATTTTAAGTTAAATAAGTATGTTCAAAAGACCCAGTTACATTATAGGTTAATATATGTAAAATTGAATTTCATTGCAAACCCCTTTTACGAGGTTTAGGCTTTGTTCAGGAGTTTGGAGGAAAAAGGAGGGGGCTTTGAAAAATAGGAACGGTTGAGTGAAAAGAATTGAAGAATTTTGGTTAGGAGGGTTTTGAAGGGTTTGTGTTTATTCATAACACCAAAAAAAAACCTAATTTGAGATAACTCAAAAATTTTATTGGAGGAAGGATTTAGAGGGTTTTGAAGGACTTAGACAAATTGTTCAAATATAACTTTTGGTGTTATAGTATTTCAAAAGTTAAAAATATATTCATGATAAACATTATTTTATCATTCTAAATGAAAATTTCTTTTTAAAAATATTAAACATTTCTCTATATTTTTTTAAAACAATATTTTTCTATGCACTCAATTCCCTTCCCCTCCAACCTTCCAAAAAAAAACTTTAAGAGTGTGTTTGGATGAGGTAATTGAGAATTTTTAAGAAATTCAAAATTCTAAGCAATTTAAATAATTCAATTAAAATCTATTCATTTTTTAAATTCTTTTGTTTGGATGGAGTATTAAAATGATTCATTGTTAAATTTTTTGGGTCATTTTCATAAATTTGAAAACTTTTGAGCCAAATTTAAAATATGAAAAATAGATATCAATTTGCAATTTGTGAAAATTTAAAGGAACTAATTTGTAAAATTTGAAAACTATTAGGGATTTATTTATAATTTTTTGAAAATTTTAGTGATGAATTTGAAATTTTCATAAAATATGAGGACCATCCTGCAAAATTTGGAAAATTAATAATAAACAATTTAACATTTGCATTATATAGAGTGAATGAGCAATTTCAAATTCTTTACTTTTTGGTGTTATTTGAAATTTCTTAAATTTAACTTAAATAAAATAAGTACATCATAAATTTATATCATTTTAACAATTTTCTATATTTTTTTATCCATACAATGAGTTTTGAATTTTGTTCAAATAATTTTAAATTTTCTCAAAAAATTATTTTCCCTCGTTAAAATACTTTATCTAAACACACTTTAAGAAAAATTAAAATAAATTAAATAGAAAAAAAATACTTACGGAATGTCCACATTATGATATAATGTGAAATATAGGGCACATTTCTTTCAATTTTAAAATAATGGATTTTTTTTTTGTATTTTCAAAAATAGATATTACAAAACCGTTTTTTAAAATATTACAACTTTTTTTATATTCGTTTTTCTAAATTAAAAGACTAATTTTGACATTCTAAAATATAAACATACATTATTAAAGATCAAAAGATAATTGAAAACACAATTTTTTTCAAAAAGTTGTATCTCAAAAATGATTTTTATGAAAATCTATTTGAAATAGCTTCAAAATTAAGTGTTTTTTTAGAAATTTTGATATTAAAAAAATTTCAATAAAATGATAAAATATATAAGATAATATTTTAAAAATAATTATTCAAACTAAATTATTATTTGAACTTTTATAAAAAGTTTCTTTATAAATTTGTTTATACAAAATTATATTACACTATAAAAATCATCTATAATATAAGAAATTCCAATGCTCTGGAAAACTCTACTCTACCCTTATTTCTGATTTTGCCACATCCCCAAACTAGGAGCAATTTAGGTCCAAAATTTTCTTTTTTTAAACCAAACTAGCACTTGAAACTGGTATTTTATTTGGTTATGCAATTTTATACCTATTATTTTGGTTCAGTAACTGATTTTACTCTTATTGAGTTGAAAAACAACAAAATTTATTCAACTTGTTGTACTACATTTCACACTTTCCCAAACTTTTCCTCATTTCTCTCTCCCTTGTCCCCTTGTCTGCTCTCTCTGCGCAGCATAAACTAAAAGTCTTATACCTTTCAATCTCCCATCCTTCTCTCTCATTTATTCTTCTTCTGATTTTTTTTCTCTCTTCGGCTGCCTCTCTCTTCCTCTTTTTCTTTCGTATCTCTTCGCTACCTCTCTCTTCCTCTTCTTCTTTCTTCTTTTTTCTTTTCTTCAACCAAATCTATAAGGTTCTAGCAAGATTTAAAGAGATATATTATTCGAAGTTTTTCAATGGTAGCTCTGTGGTGGCGGAAACACATTTCCGGCGGTGAGTGTGGTGGTGGTAAAATTCAAAATGATTTATGTGTTATTCTACCTGAAACCCTAAGTTTAGGCTTTTTAAATGATTTTTGTATAAGAAAACTATGTTAATAATCATATTTGTGTATTAATTGATTTGTTTTATTTGATCTGTTTAGGTTTTGAACTTTGGGATATTATGTATTTTGATTGACACGCGCTGATACTATGTATTTTGTTGCGAATTCTGATAAGAAAAAGGAGGATTGGATTAACTCGATGTCGCTGTCGATTGTTCAGTATTCTAGATCTGTTACCGATTTGGAGATTGTCGATTACGATAACGCCAAACGCTGATTGGTTGCGGATCACGTGCTTTCTTGGTTTGTGTTGTGTTTGTACTTAACTCATTATTAATATAGTTCAAATTCTCAAATTTTGCAAACTTTTTCTTTGCTGTTGATTATTTTTTTTAATTACTTGGTGTTTTGTAAACTTAACTCATTTGTTAGAATGATTTTGGAAGTGTTCATATAAATAGTTTAAAGTTAATTTATATTTTTGCTATAAAATGGCTTATAGAGAATCACTTATCATGATAAACACTTTTAAATTTTGTTTCCCGACACTTATTGCAAGCATTCCCATGCTATGGACTTTGTGTGAATGATCCATTATCAACTAATTATATCATTGAATTAGGTGGTTTCATGTGTTGCAGAGAGTTGGACATTGTTTCGGCACTCACTATTAACCATTATAGACGGTTCTAAAAGCTCTGCTGCCAGAAATCCATGTGATTTTTCGACCTTCACTTTAATATGTACTTGATCTGGTTTTCTATTGTTGTTAACTTTTTTCATTGTTGTCCTCTTCATGCAGATGATATCGTTATTTCCATTTCGAATATATGATGTGATTAGTATAATATATATTTTCTTTTGCTCTAGTCTGAGAATGATTATTTTTTTCTGCATTTAGTCTGTTAGTAAAAGCTTTTACCTTATAACTCAGAGATAGTGTTTTCTCAGTATATCTTCATAATGGGCAGGTCAGCTGGTTTAGTTTCAATCATGATGTCCATATTGAAAGAGAACATATGTGTTACTATAGGGTTGAAATGCCATTTTTCAAGTAACTATAGTTCTGGCCATAAGGATTGAATGATGTGTTTTTTCTTGCCAACTTATGTTCCAAAGTATAGAGCTGTATTTGCTAACAAATGATTTGCTTTTATAGATGACTCCATACTTGATTAATTTATGTTTTAGGATGATAGTGAGTGTGAAATGATGTTTCGTTTCTAGATAACACAAATATTTATGTATCTCTTTGTTCTACCAGCTGTTGGAGCAGGACTTACTGGAACCAAACTGGCTAGGAGATATTTGAACAAATCTAAAGCTAACACCTATGTTTACCATAACAAAGAAGAAGAAGAAGAAGAAGAAGCAGGCTATGTTGAGGTGACCATGGATATTCAGGGCGGCTCTGGTGCCTTACAAAGTATGAAAACGATAACAGGAAGTGAGATAGGAGATAGTGATCGTGAGAAACTGTGTTTGACTAGGAAGAGGTTGGTGAAGAAGAAATCTTTTGGTGCTTCAATGGTTCAGAATGCTACTATTTGCATAAAGCAGCTGGAGCATTTGACATCATTTACAAAGCCAGAACTAACAAAACGATTGGAAAGAACCAAGTCTGCAGTGACTCATGCTCTCACTAGACTCAAGTTTATCAGCACAACCGATGTAAGTGCAGGATAGTCTAAAGTTGAGAAAGAGTTTGAGAAGCTTACTGCTACCACTGATGGATATCTTCCTCCTGCTCTCTTCGCTAAATGCATTGGTTAGCCAGTTCTACAATATTGCTTCAAATGATATGATAAGAACTTTGAATGCTATAACCAATGTTTTTTTGCCGACGGAGACTATTTGAGCTGCATCAGTTGTATTTGACAGTAATTCTCTGCAATATAAAAGATTGCAGTGATCAAGTGATTAAAAACTTTGATTATAATTATAGATTAATTTCTAAGTGTTTCTTTGGATTTAATTGTAGGATTAAATGTGGAGTCTGAAGCGTATGCAGAGAAGCTTTTTCATACTCTTGCTCGACAGAGAGGTATTCAAGGGGGTTCGATTAACAAGATCCAACTTAGGGAGTTCTGGGACTGTATTTCTGACCAGAGCTTTGTTACTAGGCTCAAAACATTCTTTGACATGTAATTCTTTCTTTTGGTTAATGTAAACATTTTGTTGAATGCTTTTTAAACATATCACCAACATTTGATTTGGATTGCAGGGTTGACAAAGTGCAGATGAAAGAATCACTAAGGACGAGATAAAAGATGTATGGTATCATAATATTATTAAAGTAGTTTTCTATCAGTCAGTTTTTTTTTGTTAATAATTTTTTTTTAATGTGATTCTGCTCTCAGATTATATGTCTGAGCGCAACTGCCAACAAACTGTCAAACATTCTGAAACAAGCGGAGGAATACGTAGCTTTGATCATGGAAGAACTTGCCCTAAAAGGTTCAATTTTTACTGAAAGTTAAACAAATATCTTTTTGTTCTCCCAAGCGGTATTTGAACAAATCTTACTCATTTCATTGCCATGCATTACTGTTTTTATTTTGTTTAAAAACAAATATAAGTATGAAGAAAGTGGCAAGACATAGAATAATAAACTAGCAATTTCACATTTTTTGTGTGGGTATGCTGATCACATTTTACTTTTTAATGATCACCTAGGATGCCTGCTCGAAACTACAAGGAGACTGCAGCATTTCAAATACAAAGTCACCCTCTCTTCAAAGAATTTCAAACGTATCACATTCGCGACCTTCAGATGTCATCTATAACTTTCAAGAATCACCTAAAGACTTGTGTTAGGAAGCATTGGTGTCGTCGCCTTTGGTTCTTTCAATCCCCTCCCGGCTTATGTTATTGGCCTTGTGGTGGAAGCTTACTACAGAATTGAAAATCAACATCACTTAGAACACGAGATAGACAATTGGTGCTTGATCAATGGCAGCAAGGGTATTGTTGCGGTGAGAATCGGATATCAAGCTATTAATTAACTTGAATCACACATCTTTGAAATTCACCACCGAGCTTTGATTTATCCAAAGGAAAGGGTAAAGATCGAAGAAAACCCTAATTGTGCTATGTGAAGACACAACTAAGAGATCTAAGGTTCGGGGGTTGGTTATACCTAGGGAAGGTATTAGCATCCTAGATATCCATAGTACTCTACAGGAACCTCTTGTTTGTATTTATGTTATGCTATTGTTTGCTTGCTAAGGAAAGTGCTAAGGTTAAGATAAGACATATGGTAAAGACCAAGGTGCTAAAGGTAAAGACCTAAGGGTATATACACTAAGTATGTTCGCCAAGACGTCGCATATCGTGCCTACGTATCCTGACTAGGATGGAATCAGAGCATTAGTAGTTCACCTAACTAGGGATGAGGAACTCTTGATAATGATCAAGGTTCCAAGGGGAATGAGTATGATACTCATATAGAGTTAAAGAACTGTCTAAGTCTAAGTTGACAAACTAATCTAAGGAGATTGACTTTGAAAAAGTCAAAAAGGAAGTGAATACTCATTATGATGAGAATCACATAGATTTTAAGAACTCTACCCTAATTCTAAGTTGTAAGGTAAATGGCTCTAAAAAGGCCAAAGAAGGAAGTAAGCAACTATGATGATAGTGCTTACATGAGAAGGTAAGGATCCTAACCTAAACTAGGTCAAGGAGAAGTGGCTCTAATGAGGCCAAGGGGAAAGAGGCTCTAATTAGGCCAAGGGAAAATAATCCTAATAAGGTCAAGGGCAGAAATGGCTCTAGTGAGGCCAAGGGAAGATGATCCTAATGAGGTCAAGGAAAAGAAATAATGAAGGAATCTAAACCAACAAGAAGATGACTTATGAGTCAACCATGAATCTTTCCTTAGGAATGAGGGTAAGCCACAGAGGGACAAATGTCAAGAATGACAAAAAAAGTAAGGTTAAAAACAAAGCATGTAGCAGAAGTCATAACAACATAAGAACCACAAGATAAATCACATTATACATCAAACGTTAAACTTAAAAATAAATGAAAATGAAAATAGAAAACAAAACCTAATTAAGTTAAAGATAAGCAAAGTAAAGACCTAATCAAAGATTATTGATTAAGCCAAAATAATTAGTGCTAATCAAGTATAAGAAAAATAATTAACTAATTAATATTTAACTAAATATTTTGTTAGTAACTAAGACCTATTTAGAAAATAATTAACCTAAATGAAATAACTATTCTAATTAATTATTATAATCCTAATTAAAAATAGAAAATTACATTAATTATATTAAATTAATAACATAAATTAATTAAACTAAAGGAAATAACTTAAGTAAATTAACCTAAATAAATTAAAAAGATTAAAAAGAGAAATGGAACAAAAAGAAACAGGGGTGCAAATAAGTAAGAAAAACAACACAGAAATATAAATGGGCCTTCTGGGGGGAGTGTCCAGCAATTCCAAACCCAGCCCAAAAACATCTGACTCGTGGATTCCATGGGGAGAATCTGATGAGACTCTCATGTGCACACTACATCACGGCCGTTTAATCTAAATATCTGACCTAGTCAAAACAAATATGTGCTAAGGGTGGAAGGCATATGGAGAGGACAAGCATCCCAAGACCTACTGGATTAACGTAGATGGCCTGAATGATGAAGATCAAACGGCCACGACGGTGACACGTGTCACCGTCATTCAAACCAAACTCAGCAAATGGGATGCGCGTGGTGGATTCTGGAGAATGACATAGGTAGTCCAAAACAACAACAATAAAACGTAAAGTAAAAAAGGTACACAAAATCATTCACATTCTCTCTCAATCCTTTACAAACCCTTCTCCTTCTTAACGCCATACGCCGTCAGAAAATTAACGCAGCCGTCGGAGAAGAAGGTTCCACGGCGGAAACCGCCGTCTTCTCCGGCGAAGGTGTCTCTTCTCATCACAAACCCAAAATAAACTCCCTTTATTTTTCTACCCTGAACCCAAATATAACACCAGTTTTGCAAAAAAAAAAACTAACGATCCTGTCATACCCTAATTTTTGACCCTAAGATTCTGTTTTTTCGCATCGTCTGCATAGCACATCACATCATTTCTAGCTCAATCATCCATGCATAACTAACAAATTTGCCAGACTTGTGTTTGTTTGTCTTCCTTTGTGAATATAGGGTTGCTGCAGAAGGTTCATAGGTTATGAAGGTTGTATGTGTGTGCTTATGGGGATTATAGTCCTTGCAATTTATGTGGAATTCCTATGGAAACGAAGGAGGGGAGTACCCTAATGCATATAGTCCAACAGTCGTGACGTGATTCATGGCCTAAGTTGTAGGATGGTGTCAACTCTAAGATAATTCGTCCAGAAGGTTCATGGCATGTTGGGATTAAGATTATGAACAAGTCATGAATTGGCCCTTTGTGCTTCAAAGTAATACAAGGTCAATTTGCCTCAGAATTTCTCGAAAGGTTTTAGGGTTTGTTCGTGAAGATATAGTGCATTAATCTCCAACTCAAGTTTGTTGGGCTTTCGTACATTATAGTTTGTAGTCTGGGATTTCAAGTTTGGTTGCAATATGGTGTCATCTGAGGAGCATTATTCTTTGAAAGAGTTTGGACGTTATTAAGAGTTATTCATGGTTACAAATTCAAGCATAAAAGTTCAAGTTATATTCACCACCACTCAAAGTACAAACTCAAGAATTCAAGATACAAGAGATTTTTAGATGGTTGTCATCATATTCTAAGCTCAAGATTCATTCAAGTAAACTCAAATTCCTCCAAGGATTACAAATTTCATAGAAGTCAACTAGGAGATTTATATTTTAAGGATAAGCAAATTGAACTTATAAAAGAATTTTGAGTTACAAGTCAAATTCAAGAATTCTTTACAAGATATCCAAGAGTTCCCTATAGCCTTCTTCAAGCCATACAAGTGTCCGGATTCACGTGTCATAAGCTGTGGTCATAAAGGTTTTTATTTTATAAAAAAAAAAGAATTTACAATTTGAATTCATAAGAGTAAGGCAATCCCTAAGAACACAATCAAGAGGGAAACTCACGTATTTACACTAATTTTAAAATCTCCTATTACAAAGGCACATGATAATTGGAGTGCATCAACCTTCAGACGCTGCGAAGCTGCCACCGAAAGTTCATTTTGTATAAACAACAACATTTCCATTCCTAGATTGTGGGGTGACCTAGAAATCAAACCCAAGTATCCAATGTTTGACGGCTGGAAAATTGCTCCCCACTGTAGGACGTCTTGTTTCGCATCGACGGAAGTTTGTCCTACCAGAACAACACCCAATCAACCATAACCCAACAAACAACGACAATAAGAAGGGATCTGAAGTAAATTAAAGAGTAGAAATCAGAAAGGATAACACATAATAAGCATTAAAAAGAGAAAAGTTGAATAGAAGTAGAAATGGATATTTAAGGCCATAACTCACGTGCATCATTACCTTCCACAAGTCAACTGATGTATCGACATTGCAAATGTTGGGTGGACCGCAGAACTGCTGTAAATCACCAAAACACCATCTCACGACCTTCGTCATTCCATCGATCCAGTAATTTCTCATCCCTGCAAGTTAATGTAAGAACGATTTGTTGTTTGAAATGGAAGAATAGAGTTGAACTTTGTGATTGAAAAGATGAGTGTTGCTACTAGAGTCCATTCCATCCTGTGTCACTTGTGGCTGGCTAGTAGCTTGAAATCAAAGTCAGATGAGTGTTACTACTGGCTGGTGATTTAGAATCGATTCCCTGCACAATCATACACCATCAAAAAGTCAGTACAACCCTGATAAAGTGGGGCATATTCCCAGAAATCACATGTTTGATAAGAATAAGTCTAATTCAAGGAAAACCAAATGCAAGACAGTAACAGCCAATACCAGAATTTTCAAATCATCCTCTCCACAAGCCATCAAGACTGCGGTCATGTTCTGCAAACAAACCAGCACACAACGTTATCAAGAATGCAGCCAAGGTCTTGAATAAATGTATTTTGACATCTACAGCCAAATTGACATATGTGAGCAACAATGAAAAGACAAAAAAGGTCCAGCTCATTAATTCAGGGCAAACAAGTAAGGAAAGGAATCATGAAAGTTTCAGACATGTTCAAATCATAAAGAGAAAGGATCAAAGAGTTAAAGGGAAGAATCAAGAGTGATTTAATTTTTTCCAAAATAGCTACAGACCTGTTGAGTTGAAAACGCATCAGACGTACTCCGATAAGTAAGCTCTAAACCTCGTCTTCGTATCATCTTGATCTTGTGTATGTAATATCTGAGTTTGATTTAACCTTCGAACTGTTCATCTCCATTGATGAGGAACTTAGGGTTTTTTTTATTGTCTGGTTTTTATTCGCAGTACTGGTTAGGGATTTGGGAAAATAGATTTGGGGTAGAGTTAGAAGAGGGTGAGACGGTCGTTTTGGTGGGAGTTCAGAGGCGTTTAGACCTCAGCCGCCGCCGGAGGCGATTCCTGGCGCGGCAGTCCATTTCTCCGACTGGAGGGGAAGAGAGTCAGAGAGAGAGAACGAGTGGCAATGTTTTTTTTCGTTATGTTTTTATTTATGTTATGCTTTAATCCTGCACACGCCGTCCATTTTTCCTTTACCGTGAACCTTCATCCCAGGCTACTGACCAAAGTCATCCGATTGACTCATCTGAATCAGACGACCACAATTTAACTGGCTAAGGGGTACACGGTGGATCCCCTATCTTGGCCCTACACTGATCCATCCGCTTATTTCTGCTTTTAATTCTATTCTTTTGTTTTATTAACCATAACCTCTCTTTTTAAAAAAATATATCTTCTTAGATTAATCAGTTTAATTTTTAGTTAACTTTTTAATAAGAATCAAACTAGTTAAGCTTCGAAATTAATAACCCTTAAGATTTAAAATTAATAATTTTAACAATTTAATAATTTTTTTTCTAAATATTAATAAACCTTTTAATATATTAGACCTCTTTTAAAATAAAATAAACTCTTTCAAGTTATTTAGGTTCAATTCTTTACTCTAATTTTAATTCAATAACTAAATAAATAACTTCTTCAATTTACACCTAACTTTTTTTCTCTCACCTTAACCTAATTTACTGACTTTATGTGTCGTATCTATCATTAAAATTTTCAATCACATGCTTGAACCTTTTTTTAATTTCATCTATGTTTAACATGTTACATATTATTGATATCTTTTCCTTATAACTTATTTGTACGTTAATTGCATATTTTATCATGACTTCATACTTATGTTTTACTTTTATAATATAATTACAAGTGCTCTTATGATCTATTTAAATAATCATACCTACTTAACTAATCTTAAGTTAGTCGTCCCCTTAAATCCAAAGGAAGGTCACTAATATTGACTAAACCGTCATAAGACTAACTCTTAGATCCCTTGGCCTTAAATCTGGAGTTTTCGTACTCCATGTCTCGTTGTAGACACTTAAAAACCTTAGCTCTAGGATCGGAGTTTTTATACTCCGAGTAAATGTCCTCCATGAACATTTACAAACCTACCCCTCTTGGACCATCCTACAACTTTAGAGTCACCGTACTCTATGTAAGGTTTTGCCCAAAACCTTACTTCCCTCTTGGAACCTTAACCCCGTCAAGAAGTTCCTCTTCTTAGAACTATGCATACTCTGATTCTACACCCGAGGATACGTAGGCGTAAGGTGCGATGCCTTATCGAGTATACTTAGATACTAACCCCTAGGGCTCAACCTTTAGCATAGTACCCTTAGCAAGCGAAATATAAAAATAATAATAACATAATAAAACGAGAGGTTCCCGTAGAGTACTACGGACGTTTAGGATGCTAATACCTTCCCTAGGCGTAACCAACCCCCGAACCTTAGATCTTCCCCTTTAGGTTTTTGACCTTGAACCTTTCCTTTGGATAAATCAAAGTCGGTGTCGAAATAAATGTGATCCTAGTTCATTAATAACAATGGTATCTAATTTTCACCGCGACAGATCCCCACAAATGTCATCGTTCCCTTTCAAAACCCTAAACCCCAAAAAAAGCCTAAAGAAAACTCTAAGCCATCTCTAAATCACAGAAATGCAAGAATAGTAAATTGCAAACGTGCATCGAAGATGGAAAGGAGGAGGGGGTTACCCAAATGAAGTCCTTTCGAAAACCAAACTCTGATGAGGCTCCCTCGAATCAAATAGATAAGTCCCTCTTCTTCTCCCTTTCTCTTTCACCTTAGACAAAATTTATGGTTAGGTTTTCTGAAGAACTGGGTGTTAAAATTCAAAACTAGGTTTTTGCTATTTTAAACTTGTATGAACTCTTGCTTTTCTTTTTCAAAGTTCTCTCTGTATTTTTTGTGTGTCCGTTCTCTCTTTTAAATGAATCCCCCCTTTATTGAAATGAAATTCAAGCTTCTTCAACAATTTGAATTCTCGTCTGTTGCACACTCTTTGTCTCTTTTCTATTTTTGATGCTATTGATCCTTGCCATCCATCTGCAATTCTGATTCATGACTTCAACTATGAACATTTGGACGTTTTCCTCTCTTTTTTTTATGCCAAACTTTTCTGAACAAATTCTGATGCAATGAGCTTGCTCTTATTTGTGATATTTGCCATTAAGACTCTCTGCCACGCCTTGTACTTCTCTGAGCCCTTTTTGTCCTGTTATGAATTGTCTTTTTTGTAAAATCTTTATCTGATGTCTGCTGCCTTGTGTTACCCCTAACATCAGACTTGCATTACTGCTCTGAAACTAGGACATGCTGTGATTTTCATGAAAATGAATATGAATGTGTACAAAATGAAAAGTTCTTCTTTATGAAACCTTGACATATAATGACTGATATGTAATAGGAATGGTGCCATGAGATGTCCTGAATTGAATTTGTTTTAGAACTGTCTTGGATTGAGTTTATGGATGATGTGGCTTTTGAATTGAATTGAATTTGTATTTTTGGTTTGAATTGGTGTTGGATTGATTTGAACTGACACGGTTTTGATTGAATTTAGTCCTAGAAATGTGGTTTAAAACTTTAAAAGGTTTGGATGAAATGGTTTATTTTTGTGATGTTGTATTGAATTGTTTGACCTTTTCATCCTTGAATGAACATATGTGATACGAATATGTCATGAAATGGTTTGGAATTAATGATGATTAATGATTGAAATTGTGTTTGGTGTAGATTTGAAAATGGAAAAGACACGGAGATGGTGATGCAACAAAATAGAACATGAGGCATTGGAGCGTGGATGCAAACAAAGTGGAACATGAGGCCTTAAAGTGTGGAAATTGGAGAAGAGGAATGAAACATGAAGATGTCATAGCGAGCAAAATTGTGACCAATTGAAACAAGTTGTAACAAAAGTGATTTGTACAAATTGTCTTAGTTGTAATGTATGTAACAAACAAACAAGTTGTAAATAAATTAAATTTGTTATCAAGACATGTAATCTCAAAATATAGTTTTGAACTATGTAACTCCAAATTAAATCAAATAAGGTAGCTTCTCAAAATGGAGTCAAACCATATGTTCCAATTATGACAAATTAGGTGATCCTCAAATGGTTCCAAGCCATGTAATTTTCAACTTGTTCCAAATTGACTCCAACTTAAAGACTGTAACATGGATAGAACGCTCTCCCAAATTGCACCAAATTGACACCAGACTATATCCAAGCATCAACTTCTCACGTGGTGACAAGAGTGTAGTTTCTTGAATTCCGAAAATGGAACAAAACTTTGAAATGAATCTAGAAACTTGGAAGACATTTGGATATTGAACTAGAGCAATGAAAGTGAACAACTTGTGTTTTCAAATAAATTATGCTTGAAGGAATCCACATGGATAGAATTTTCCATTTGCATTCACCCTTCAATATTTGACACCATAAGGAAACCATACACTAATGTCTGGAATAAATGCTGCTTGATCTTCTGAAAAATGCCAAGTCAAGGTCTTTCTAAACTTGTGCACCTATAACTTCTGAATCTGTTCATTCATTGAACCTAATCCCTCCTCCCCATTTGTAGTTCAGGATTCCCTCTTTACAAAGATCATTAGTTTGTTCTCATTGGCTCAAAGATGAGTGAGATATGACCTTTGCCAGATAGCTAGATTTCTTGATTTCCTCACTTTAGAATCTCCACCAAAACTCTAAGTTCCACAAATCTCCTGATTCTATAACTTCACTTGATTTTTTCCTTGAAATGAAATATAGTGGACCAAATAACATCTTAGGAGCCCTTGAACCATGAGAGGACTTAGCTTGATGCTCTTGCCCTCCTCTTGTGCAAAACTGTAGCTTTCAATATAAGAATAAACTCTAGCAAAACTATGATGGTTAGTTGAATATGCACAGATGATTGAACCCTAATGCAAATGCAAAAAAAGTCATGACATCTAAGGGATAAAATTTGGGGTATAACAGTTGCCCCTATTTAAATATCTTCACCGGATGGCATGAGTGATGATAATCCTCGTGGAATCATGGTGAAATGTATTTAAATATAGCAAACCGAAAATTTTTCCCCTAGATACAATGTTATGCTAAGGACAGACAGAACTATGCAAATGCTGACATGCCATGAACTTCTAATATGATGATATGATGGTGCAATAATGCAGACAAAACAAAACATAAAAGGGACGAAGGTCAACAACCCAAAGGTGAGACTTACTGGGGAATGACTAAGAAGTCAATGGGGATCAGAAAATAAACTTGGGAACTCCAAAGGTCCTCACAGGAGGTGGAATTCAGATTGGTGATCTCCACTGGGGAACGATCTAGGGAGATAATCAACAGGTTCAGATATGACCGGACGACCTCGTGGACTGCAAAAAGGGTAGATAAAATTCTTTACTGGGGATGGAACCAGAAAGAAAATATGATCCCTACCGAGGATCAATCTGAAACAAAAGGAAAGACTCCCAACAAATAGATTTTCTGGTGGTTTCCTATACTGAAGAGTTCAAACGGGATCTTCAAGAAAAACCAGAAAAGACAGAGACTAACATAAACTCTACATGCGCCAAATGATGGTAGCCACATGGGGCTTCAAGGGATATTGGTGATGACCAATCTTATGGTGAAGATAAAAATATAAAATGCCAATGATGATTGGTCTTAGAAAAACCTTCCAGTCATCACTGAACTTAGGATACTGATAATGATCAGACCCTCAACAAATGCCACTAATCACTGGACTTTCACGGGGATATTGGTAATGACCAAACCTCTGCTGGGGATAAGGTTATAAGATGCCAGTAATGATTGGACTTAGAAAAACACGCCAGTAATCACTGGACTTGAATACCAATAATGATTGAATTTTCAAATAATGCCAGTAATCACTGGGCTTAGATACCAATAATGATTGGGTTTTGAAAGAGAAAATACAGTTAAGACTGACCAATTATGATTGGATTTGAAACAGAAAATACAGTTAAGACTGACCAATTATGATTGGATTTGTAATAGAAAATACAGTTAAGACTGACCAATTATGATTGGATTTGAAACAAAAAATACAGTTAAGACTGACCAGTTATGATTGGATTTGAAACAGAAAAACAGTTAAGACAGACCAATTATGATTGGATTTAAAACAGAAAATACAGTTAAGACTGACCAATTATGATTGAATTTTAAACAATGCCAGTAGTTACTGGACTTAGGAGAGAATTGGTAATAACCGAGGACTCCAAAACCCTCAACAATTGGAGTTCAAACAATGCCAGTAATAACTGGACTTCACCGGGATATTAGTAATAACCAAATAAAACAGCAAACTTAAAGGCGTCAATGATGATCGACCTTGCAAATAGCGGTATTACACCTCACAAGAATACTGGTAATAACCAGTTAATCAATATTAAGAGGGAACTAGTAGCAACTAGAAATCAAGGGAAATATTGGTGAAAGCCAGACCAATAACACCAATGAAGATTGGACTTGCGACGAACGTCAACAACAAATGGAAATTCACCAGAGATTGCTAGTAATGACTAAACTTCCTGGGGATGCGGATAATAATCAAATTGATGCATGCTGGTGATAACCGGACGCAAGCAGGACACGGATGACGATCCACGAACTCAAAAGAGAAACCTACTATGAACAGGTTAAGGTAAAAGAGGTAAAGACCCAAAAGAAACACACCAAATGCTAAATGCACATGATATGGTATGATGTGAATGGTTAATGATATGCAAGAGTCAACTCTGATGAGAGGCGAAGAGACCGGGGAAAAGGGGAAATGGATAACATATCCACTTCAACGGGCCACATTGAATCTGAAGAGAACAGCCGCTCAGGGGTCTAATAAGAAATGTTCTTCTTTCACCTGAGGAGGTAAAGACTTTCCACATTCAACAAACATCTGTGGATGATACTGGGGAGAAGTCCTTTGTGTCATGGTAATCAGTTATCACTAAGGTGTTCAATCCTAGAGGCATTGCCGGCTAAACTTGCTTCATTGGAGAATTACATGTCAGATGGTTTAACAGTGCTTTCGTCACAACAAGAACCACCGGGGGAGCATGTGATTTTACCAAATCGTCCCAAGAGCCAAAGTAGATTATGTTTTCATTGTGTTTTCACAAAAGATTTGTTTTTTTATTTCAAAATTTTTCCGCTTTCAAAACCATTATTAATAAATAAATGAAGTTTTGCATAACAAGAAAAAAGTAGAGCAATGATAAATATCCAACAAATAAATGGTTCAAAAATCTGATTTTATTAAAATGGCAACTTGCATATGGCAAAGTTCCATGGAACATTACAATTAGGAAATGGCAATAAGAGAAAGGTTACATTGTATTCAATGACCACTACTATCCCTCATGACTAAGAATCTTCCAAAGCCTTGCTGCTGATGAGAGCGAATGAGCTTAAACTTCTGCTTGAATTCCTTGGTATTGATGACAACCCTTCTGACACAGTGAAATGCCTTTTGTCCCTAACTTTTGCCTGGATCGCCCTTTCGGGTTTTCGATCCACCGGGACGCTCATTTTTGCCTAGGCCGCCCTTTCGGGTTTTCAACCTAGCGAGCTCTTTCTTTTTTATTTAATCCCTAACTTTTTCCTGAGTCTCCTTCATAGGTTATGATCCACCAGGATACCCTTTTCTTGCCTAAGTCACCATTTCTGGTTTATGACTTAGCAGGCTCTTTAGGCGTAATATTTTCTTACTGCGTCAGCATTTACATGGTGTGAGAGTTGTTCACCATCCATCATCGTAAGAATTAGGGAATCTCCTGAGAATATAGTCTTTACCATAAATGGGCCTTCATAATTAGGCGCCCATTTTCCACGTACATCCCTTTGAGATGGCAAGATCTTTTTGAGTACGAGTTCCCCTTCTTGGAATCACAAACACGGACCTTCTTATCAAATTCCCCTTTCATCCTCTTCTGATACAAATAACCATGACACATCGCAGTCAGACGTTTCTCATCGATGAGGTTCAGCTGATCATATCTTTCTTGGACCCACTCCGCTTCTTCAAGCTTGCTCTCCATCAAAATTCTCAAAGATGGTATCTCTACTTCAATGGGAAGAACAACATCCATCCCATATACCAAAGAAAAGGGGGTTGCCCCTGTCGAAGTCTGAACCGAAGTTTTATATCCATGCAAGGCAAATGGTAACATCTCATGCCAATCCTTATAAGTCTTGACCATTTTCTGCAGGATCTTTTTTATATTTTTATTAGCAGCTTCGACAGCTCCATTCATCTTGGGATGGTAAGGTGAAGAATTATGATGTTCAATTTTGAAGCTATCACACAACTCCTTCATTTTCATGTTGTTCAAATTTGTTCCATTATCTGTTATGATCCTATTTGGAATTCCATAATGACAGATAATTTGGTTCTTGATGAAGCGGGCAACCACTTGCTTGGTCACATTGGTGTAGGAGGAAGCCTCAACCCACTTTGTGAAGTAGTCAATAGCCACTAAGATGAATTGATGACCATTAGAAGCTTTTGGCTCAATTTCCCCAATCATGTCAATGCCCCACATAGAGAACGACTAAGGTGATGACAACACATTCAATAATGTTGGAGGTACATGCACCTTGTCAGCATAAATTTGGCATTTGTGGCATTTTCTGGCATATTGGATGCAATCGGTCTCCATAGTTAACCAATAATATCCAACCCTCAAGATCTTCTAGACATGGTATGCCCATTGGCGTGAGTGCCAAAGGCTCCCTCGTGAATGTCTTGAATTAACAGGTCTGCTTCTCGTTTGTCAACACATCTTAGCAAAACTGTGCCATGATTCCTTTTGTATAGCACATCATTACTGAGGAAAAACTTGGATGACAACCTCCTCAAAGTCTTCTTTTCAAGAGTTGAAGTATTAGCGGGATATTCTTGGTTCTTCAGATAATTTATGATGTCATGAAACCATGGTTTCCCATCCACCTCTTCTTCAACCAACTTCCAGTAGGTTGGTTCTTTCTTGCGCTCAATTCTAATCAGTGGCGCCTCATTAACAAATCTGACCTTCCAATTTGAAGCTAACATGGCAAAAGCATCATCTATGTGGTTTTTTTATCGCGGAACATGACGGAAAGTGATCTCATCAAAGTATTGGATCATTTCTGCAATGTAAGCACGGTACGGGACCAACTTCTCATCTCTAGTTTCCCATTCACCTTTGACTTGATAAATAACCAGAGCAGAATCTCCACTGACCTCCAAAATCTTGCTTCTGAGATCAATAGCTGCTTCCAACCCTAGAATGCACGCTTCATATTCAGCAATGTTGTTCGTGCACTCAAAACATAGTCTCGCTGCGAACAAGGTATAACCACCGTCAGGGTTCATCAACACAACACCTACACCATGCCCATTATAGTTAGAAGAGCCATCAAACATCATCTTCCATCGGGAACCAGGTCCAGAACCTTCATCAGAGCCAGGCTCTTCACAGTCTTTCTTTATCAACATAATTTCTTCATCTGGGAAATCAAACTTGAGGGGTTCATAGTCTTCCACAGGTTGATCTGCGAGGTAATCTGATAAGACACTCCCCTTGATAGACTTCTGAGTGAAGTACTGAATATCATACTCTGATAAGAGCATGTGCCAACGGACAAGTCTTCCAATTTGAGCAGGCTTTTCAAAGATATACTTTATTGGGTCCATTTTTGAGATCTATAAAGTAGTATGAAAAATCAGGTATTGCCTCAAACGCCTGGCGGCCCATGCTAAAGCACAACAAGTCTTTTCCAAAAGTGAATATTGACTTTCGCAATCAGTAAACTTCTTGCTCAAGTAGTAAATGGCATGCTCTTTACGTCCAGATTCATCATGTTGACCCAAAACATAACCCATTGATCCTTCTAATACAGTCAGATACATGAAGAGGGGTTTCCCTAGAATAGGTGGGACCAATATTGGTGGTTCTTGCAAATAACTCTTGATTTTGTCAAAGGCCTGCTGGCAGTCGGAGTTCCAATCTACAGTTTGGTCTTTGCGAAGCAGCTTGAAGATCGACTCACAAGTGGGAGTCATATTGGAGATAAACCTGGAGATGTAATTCAAACGACCAAGAAAACCTCTTACTTGAGACTCAGTTTGTGGAGTTGGCATCTCTTGGATAGCTCACACTTTGTTAGGCTCTACCTCAATTCCTCGTTGACTAACGATAAAACCGAGCAACTTTCCTGATCTAACACCGAAGGTACATTTAGCAGGGTTCAACCTCAATTGATATTTCTGGAGTCTTTTGAACAGTTTCAGAAGGTGATCCAAATGGTCTTCCTCACTCTGAGATTTAGCAATCATATCATTAACATACACCAATCTCTTTATGCATCATATCGTGAAAAAAAGTCACCATAGTTCTTTGATATGTTACCCCTGCATTTTTCAAACCAAAGGGCATGACCTTGTAGCAATAAGTCCCCCAAGGATTGATGAACGTGGTTTTGTCCATGTCGGCGGGATCCATTCTAATCTGGTTGTAACCGGAGAAACCATCCATAAAGGAGAAAACTACAAAATGGGTCGTATATCCATGAGAGTGTTGATATGCGGCAGAGGGAAATCGTCCTTTGGACTTGCCTTGTTAAGATCCCTATAATCCATACACATTCGTACTTTTCCATTCTTTTTCATCACGGGCACAATGTTGGCCACCCATTCAGGGTATCATGAGACTGCTAGAAATCTTGCATCAAGTTGCCGTTTGACCTCATCCCTGATCTTGAGAGACATGTCAGGCATACTTCTTCGAAGTTTCTGTTTCAGTGGCAGGCACTCAGGCTTGAGTGGTAGTTTATGAACTACTATGTCTGTATCCAAACCAGGCATGTCCTGATAGGACCATGCAAACACATCCACATACTCTTCAATAAGCTTTACCAACCATTGTCTGATCTCTACCCCTAGCATTGCCCCTATCTTGACTTCCTTCATGTCCTCATCGGTACCAAGATTGACGGTGTCAACTTGTTCCTCGTGTGGATGAGATCCGTGTACTCGTACTCAAACATTTTTGCCAACTCATCTGGGACTTCATAGTCTTCTTCTCCCTTATCTTCAGCTTGGTAGATGGGTGAGTCAAAGTCAATGGTGAAAGTAGGGTCATCGAATACAACGAGTTTGTGGATTATTTTGCATGGTGGAGTGACTTATTTTATTAAAATGCACAAAATTAAATGCAAGAAGAATATTTTTGGTATTTTTGAAAAAGATTGTCTTTTTCCCTTAAAAGCAAAAATGGTAAATGAGAACAAAAGAGTTTAACAAAATATCTTCATTGATTAATAAAAGTTGAAAGTGGTGGCCCATACAAAATATTCTGATAGCCTTGGGCACAACTATGGAATTGAAAACAGACAACAAAAACAAACATATTACTCTGGCGCAAGGAACAACACAGGGATCTCATTAGCTTCCCAATTATCTAGTGCAACGTCACACTGAAACACCAAATGGCTGACATTCTCATCTTCGTCGTCTTCTATCATGGCATTGACCTGATATCCTTTACTGATGAACACTTCCTGGATTGTCTTTGGTCGCATTGTTGTAGAAGCAGATGTCTTACCACGAGTTGGTTTGTAACCCAACCCTTGATACTTCTTCCTTTCTTGCACTTCAATAACGTTGCCCCAGCTGCGGGAACACCTTCTTTCATGGAAAACTGGACACTCTTGAATGAAACAAAAGATGGATTAATCAGGACCACCGATTCTTCAATGTCCAACATGACAGCATTGGCTATTTCAAGAGCTTGGAAAGAAGTTTCCAAAGCATCCTCATCAGCCTCTATGTAGCGGAAGGAAGACAAATTACTGACTATCAAGTCCTCTTCGCCATGTATGATAACCAGCTTATCATCAATCACGAACTTCATCTTTTGATGTAGTGTTGAAGTTACAGCACCAGCTTCAAGGATCCATGGCCTTCCAAGTAGGCAGCTGTAGGCAGGATTAATGTCCAACACTTGGAATATGATGTTGAAAACATGCGGGCCAATTAAGATTGGTAGCTCAATTTCACCCATTACAAATCTTCGTGAGCCATCAAAAGCTTTGACAATTAGGGAGGTAGGTTTCATTTCAGCCCCTTTGTAAGACAACTTTTCAAGTGTCCTCTTAGGTAAAACATTTAGAGAGGAGCCAGTGTCCACGGGGACTCTTGCCAAAGTGTCTTCTTGACATTTCACGGATACATGTAAAGCAAGATTGTGGTTTTGACCTCCACTAGGTAACTCCTCTTGCTAAAGCTGAGGGTGTTACTGTTTACCGTGAAAATTGGTAAACAACCGTTGATCTTCCAAATCTAACTTTGGTGACTCACAGGATCGATCAGATTGATCCTAGGACATGTGCTAACAATTAATCTAAGGTAAATTCTAAAGAAATGAATACTTCGACAATACTCATAAAGGAAAGTTTGTTGAAAATGCAATACGAGACAACATTTCAAAACGTTAAGTTAAAAGGCTGAAAATGTATAGGAAGGGGTCGACAGTGTTCAGTGAAGGTCAAAAGTATAAAACTAAGAAAAAGTGCAGAAACGTAACTTGCGTTAAATAAAAGATAAAGACTTAACGAAAGATTGAAGTAAATTGCATTGAAGAATAAATGGTGTTTACATCACGTACATTCTCACAAGACTCTTTTCTCAACACGCGGATACTTTGAGTAAATTTGGAGTTACTTGTACAAAGTGAACACAACACCCTAAATCCTATTGCTAGAACCCCTATTTATAATACTAAAACTAACTGCTATAAACTGCCTGAAATAATCAACAAATGACAAGTGTCGCATTGTATGCTTCCATTGCTTGGATACACGCCACTTGTCTTTCTTCAAGAGCGAACCAAAGTAACTACTCCCTCCTTTATTTGAATTTGAATTTGAATTTCCCAACGTCAGACATTAGCAGTGTTGTCGGTCGAAGGTGACCTCTTCAACTCTTAGAAATATTTTCTAAGTCCCAAAAAACATCCTCTCTTCTTGTGAGCATCTTCGACTAAAACCATATCATACAGATCCCGTCGAAAGCCTCTTTAAACCTCTTCAAGAGTTTAATATTCCCATCAATACTTCCAACTTCATATAGGAGTCGAATTTATGAGCTAACAAATTGCCCCCCAAAAATGTATTTTTCGACAGTACTGAAGAAAAGGGCATTTTTTTATAGTGTCCATTCGACGCCATCTTTCGACCATGCATAGGTGTCCATCAAAAACTGACTAATCCACGTCCCAAGAAACTATTTAGTTTCTTTTCAATCAAATTTATGACGTCACAGCCAATTATGATTATGACTAAAACGTCTCCTCGGAAATCACATCAAAACCCAAACCATCATAACCTCTCCTAGAGTCTAGGAGATCGTGGACATAGGTAGCAACTGTCACCGCCCCTACTTTGACTCCTGGAATGACACGTGTCCCACTAGCTCTAGCTCCTTAATGATGATTAGTGACCTTTTAGTGTTTCCAAAACATTTTATAAATAGTCTCTTCAGAAACTATTTTCATTTTTTCAACTCCAAAGTATCCACTACGCACTTCCTCCTCTCTTCAAAAACGTTCAACCCTTCATCTTCAACAAACCCATTTTCCTCAAATTTTCACCAATGGCTTCTTCAACTGCTACTACTCAAGACCCAAAGAAAAGCCAGAAGCTCAAAGGTCAAAAGAGCGTACCACTACTTCCTCCATTCGCTACATTAAATGGACCCAAGGTGGTAAAGAATCAGCAATTCATCCCTGAGCCTCTCAAGGAGGAAAAAAGACACATCTACGAATCCTAGGTACTGATTCCTATTACCGTTTCTGGGAAGCCATTAGCTTTATCTGGTCCCTTGTCTTCTTTAGATACAGATTATACAGCCATTAGTGACTTCTTTCCATTATATCGTAAAACCAAACCTTTGGGGCAGAAAGACAAAGCTAGGGTAACATCTGAACCCCATGACAATGTAGCCCTAAAAACATAGATTTGAAGTATCTGAATGATGGGTCTAGGCTATTTAGGGCAACCCCATATTTTAAGGATTCTGACCTCTATTTGAACTGGCTGACCAAGTTAGAGAAAGTGAAAGCAGAAACTTGGAAGAGCTTAGGAATCTACGACTTGATCATGATGTCGAAGACAGGCCCCGCTTACTGTCCAACTTTGTTAGCATCATCTTTGTATTTTTGGGATAGTACCCATTATACTTTCCATCTCCCTTGTGGGATGATGACACCCACTCTCTTCAACATAGCCAATATCACAGGGCTAAGACCACACAGGTTAGTTTACGACCCTGAAATAGATGCTCTAGACACTATAGGATTCGCCACCACCAAACACACTTATACTCATTTCATAAACCATTACCATGACAAGCAAACTGACACAGTCGAAGACAAAGAGCACATAGCATTTCTGGCTATGTAGCTTTCTCGCTGCGTGTTCTGTACCAAATCCTTGCAAGTGGCCAGAAAATACCTGACTCTGGCCAATCAATTGGACCTTAATCGGGGCATTTGCCTAAGTGAAATGATATTAGCCAGTCTGTATGAGTCTTTAAGTGAAGGTGCTGGTCGTCTGAAAGACCAAGAGAGCAACGGGAACCTCCTGCTATCCGGACCCTTTTGGCTACTTCAGCTTTGGCTTAATGCCACTTTTGAAGCCAGCCTCCCCAACAAAGGGTTTGTGGAGGAAGACGCTGCGGAGATTAAAGAGAGATAAGTCAAATGGGTTCGACTGGTGCAACTGACCCCAAACGAAGAAGGGCAGACACTTAGGGCATCCTTCTCTGGCTTCGTCTAAATGTTTGCTAAGCGCTATGAGTTCACACCAAGGATGGCGCCCTTTGTTGAACGAAAATATGGCCCTGAATAGTTTACCAGACCCTTTCCTCCTTCGTTCAAAAAACATGAAGAAGAATTGCAGCGTGTCTGGGAGGCATTCCTGATCCCTCAACTTATCATTCATCAACTCAACTTGCTAAAGGGTCAAACCTCTCTGATGGCCTATCAACCAAATCTTGTCTCTCGACAATTTGGTTTAGTCCAGACTCTACCCAAGTGCCTGTATGAGAAGAAAATCCACGTTATCCTTCCCAACACTATCTACGATGCCATAGAGAGTTCGACACACCTTGCTCGACATGCTCATCGATCACTCCTAACTCCCGTCTACTTTGAACCTTCTCATCTCTGCACCCAAGAGTTCCACGACTGGTGGTCGAAACATTATGCTGCAGAGTTCCTTGATGTTTCCAGCTTCACTCAGTTGATTGACCAAGCTTTTGTTGATGTGCAGGAGAAGATCAAGAAAGGTACATCCACTCACATTAAGGAGATTCAAGCCTTCCAGAAGTACTTTGAAACTATTTATCGACCAGATGATATTAGTCGAACCGTCCGTGAAGCTGCGGTTACGCTAAAGGAGAAATTTTTAAAGAAAATTGAGAGTTTGAAACTCCCTTCATATGTTCCTCCTGAGAAACGCTATGAAGTGGCTTTCGCACTATTTCCTCCAAAGACTCCTCGATTGCCATCTGCTGATTTTGGAGTGGCTTTTGCCTCTCCATTTCCAGATTGGTTCATCTGTGGGGATTCTATATAGATCCTTCACCAGCAGTCGAAAACCAAGGCTCAGCGGGTGGTTCCGACTAAGTGTACGCTAGACAGTTTCCAAGGACACCTTCATGTCGGTATCGAAGATGTTCGCATCGAATCCGAAATACATGAAGGTTTGGATTCTCCAATTTTATGTTCTTTTATTCGAACTTTATCATTACTGACTTGTGGTAACTTGGTTTGTTTTGCAGCTATACCCAAAAAGAACACATCTCAGCAACTGGTCGAAGCCAAAGGTGAAGGCAGCAAGGTACATCTTACACCTCGCCCTTTCGTAGATTATTCTTTCTTCCCCTAATGCTTCTCATTATTTCAGGCTTCTCACAAACCACCTCCGACACCTCAAAGGAAGTCAAAAAGGGGAACTGCCCAAATTATCTTCGATTCAGAGGATGATGACCAATCCCCTCCTGAAGACTTAAAGATAAAGAAGAGGAATAAACCCAGCCAAGAGACTGAGCCTAAGACGGCCAAAGTCTCCAAAAAGACAACCACTACAAGAGTTACAAAAGCCTCCTCTGGAGCTGCCTCGAAACCAGCCGCAGATAATGCTGAAAGCAATAACTCCAGCCCTGATGCTGAAGGTGTCAAGGTAACTCATCGTATCACTTCTTTAAAGAATCAACTTATTTACCTTGTTTGCTTTGATCTGACTTGCTTCGACTTAATTTAGGCTGATACTAGTGGTTCGAAACCACCGGTGGATAATCCTCCTTCTCCCATCACTCTCCTGAATAGCCAAGGTGAGCCCACATACCATCCCACTTCTGACTTGGGCTCTGGAATGAGTTCACTAGGTGAAATTAACAAACCTGGTTTTGAAACAGCTCCTCCTTCGCCAGCAAAGACTACTACCCAGCAGTCTCAAACAGATGGCTCCGACCATGAGGCAGACGATGTTCAGCAGGATCCAGACACAGAAAATCCAAAAGTTGCTGCCATGGATGAAGATACACCCTTGGTCGATGAAGAGGGATCCCTAATAGACGAACCCATTGGGGCTGCCAATGTTAACCCAGAAGGAGAGGAAGAAATGGAAGAAGATGATGATGAGACCATGCACCAATCTGAACTTAATAGCCATAGTGATGAAAATGATGATGACAAAATGGACGAAGATGAAGAGGGGGAGGACAAAGGTGAGGAGGAGAAGGCTGACAAAGGACATATCAACGAGCCAACCCATGTCGAAGCTACTACCACCCCAGCAACTACTGCTGCTACTGAAGGCAAGGCCACCTCAGCTGTGTATGGAGCAGGCCTTTCTGAAAAAGAGTTGGATGCCTTGAAGACTAGCAATCCTCGACAATACATAAAGATTCTTCTTGGCCGTCGAGGAAGCTCATCTGATAAAACTCCCAGTTCTTCGACTACCTCTGGGGATCAGCCTTCAAGCAAACCTGAGGACAATATCCTTCTGAAGATAAAAAATAAGATCTTTAAGGGTGACCTTTTCACACTCTTACAAATGGAAGATGTCACTCATATCTCTCTGAAAAATCTCCTCCAACAAGTTGACATCCACGCTATTTCTCCAGAATCTGCCAACGTCATCTTAGAGCTTGGCACTATGATTGACCAAGTCCATGGTGACCTCAAACGCCTGTCCCAAATCGAAAATGCAATTTCAACCAAAGCTGATAATGCGGCTGCTGCTTGGGCCTCTGCCATTGACTCTGAGAATAAGGTAGCAGAATTAGAGGAAACCAAAGAGAAGAACAAGCAGGAAATCACCTCCAATGAACAAAACATTGCTTCCTGGGAGCGAAAGATCAAGAAGCTTAGAGCCAACATCTCAAAGGCCAAAAATCGCAACGCTGATTTGTCTGCCTTTGATGACTCTGGCGCGTCGAAAGAGCTTGAAAATGCCATCGCTTTTGCCGAGAAAGCTCAACAACTGGAGAAGGAAGTTGCACACTTAAAATCTGACAAGGCCTTGTGTGAAAAGCGTCTTGACCTCCAGAAGTCGAAGTACTTGAAGATGAAGGAGAATCTCCCCTTTTAGCTTGTTACTTTCTTTGTAATTTTCTCTTAATTTGATGCTCCATAGCCCTTTGAGGCTTTTATATGTAATGACTTTTAAGCCATTTTGGCATTCATAAATACCATTGTTGGCTTTTCCTTTGTTACGTCGAATTACTCTTTAACAATTTTAATTTCTTGAAGTGCTGGTTTATATTTTTTCAACTACTTGCCATTTACTTTCAAGATTCTTTTATCCTCATTTAATTCTTCAACTTGATAGGCTCCATTAGAAAATACTTGCGTAATTTGAAACGGGCCCTCCCATTTTGGGGACCATTTGCCCAATGCTTTAACCTTTCAATCCATAGGCAGGATTACCTTCCAAACTAAATCTCCAGGCGAAAAGGTCTTGATTTTAACCTTTTTATTATAAGACTTCTCCACTCTTTTCTTTTGTCTCTTCACAAGTTCCAAAGCTTTAAGTCTTCCTTCGTCCAAATCTACCAGTTCGTCTAACATCATATTCTAATAAAACTCAGAAGGAATTTCATGATGTCTCTGAATCCTAGTCGACTGGAGACAGACCTCAACAGGTAACACTGCATCGTGACCAAAAGTCAATCGAAAAGGAGTAGTGTTGGCTGCTTCCTTGGGATAGGTTCGACATGCTCAGAGGATCTGGTCTAATGTCTTATGCCAATTTCTAAGCTTCTTTCGCACATGTTTCTTGATCAAACCAATCACCACTTTATTAGCTGTTTCGACTTGACCGTTAGCCTGAGCATAATAAGGTGTAGAGGTTAAGAGTTTGAAACCCATCTCTTTAGCAAACCCCTGCATCTTTCGACCGGTAAAGACTGATCCTTGATCTGTTGTGATCGTTTCTAGGATTCCAAACCTGTAAATGATGTATTTTTGAATAAAATCGATCACATCCTCTTGATCCATATTTGGTAAAGGTATCGCTTCGATCCACTTCGTAAAGTAGTCAATTCCTACCAAAATGTATCTCTGATTCTTGGAGGATGTTGATCGAATCTCTCCAATTAGATCCAAAGCCCAACCTCTAAAAGGCCATGGTTTGATTATGGAATGCAACTCGCTTGCAGGGATATGCTGTATGCCAGCATGAACTTGACATTCTTGGCAACCCTTAGCGAATTCAATGCAGTCTTTTAGCATAGTAGGCCAATACATGCCTTGTCGAAACAATAGCCACTTCATCTTATGGCCTACTTGATGTGCCCCACATGCCCCACTATGGACAGTCGAAAGCGCAAGATACGCTTCTGTTTCACTAAGACATTTAAGTAAGACTCCTCAGGGGTCTTTTTAAACAATTCATTGCCTAGAAGGACATAACTTAAGGCTTGATACCTAACCTTTCGCTCTGTGGACGCTGTCGGGTTTTGCAAGTACTCGACTATAGGCTTCCTCCAGTCTTTGTCAGTCAAGCTATCTATTGCAAAAATCTCAAAATTTTCATCATCAACGTACCCAAGCTTCGTCACTTCTAGATCTGATGGGCATAATCCAACAGACACAACTTTACCTCTAGCCTCGATTGCCTCTTATAAATTTTCCTTCGAAACCTTATACCGAGAAGCAATCTGAGCCAAGTCATTGGCCACTTGATTCTCTAGTCGAGGTATGTGTCGAATGCTTACTACTTCGAATTTCTTTAGTAGTTTGTTGGCCACTACAAAGTACATGATAAGATTTTCCTTAACACATTTGTATTCCTTTGTAATTTGCTTTATGACCAACTCTGAGTCTCCCATTATTTCGACTCGAGTTGCCCCCAATTCTAACAAAATTTCAAGTCCAGCTATTAAGACTTCATACTCAGCCTCGTTGTTGGAACAAAGTCCTTCGACCTTGTACTTAAATTTTGTTGGAATTTTATCAGGCGAAATAATTAGCATGCCTACGCCTGTTCCATCTTTGTGGCTAGAGCCATCGAAGTATAACTTCCAAGGTTCTAGTTCGACATAATTCAAAACGTCTTCATTTATGGAGTGGTCGACTATAAAGTCTGCTACCACCTGTCCTTTAACTGCTTTCAAAGGTTTATATGTTAAAGAGTACTCAATCAATGCCAGTGCCCATTTACCAATTCGACTATGCAAGATAGGTTTAGACAACATATGTTTGATAACATCAAAATGAGACGAAACATAAACATCAATCGGTTTTATATATTGCTTCAATTTTGTACAAGAGAAATACAAGCATAGGCATAATTTTTCTATCATGCTATACCTAGTTTCTGCATCATTCAATACTTTACTGAGGTAGTAAATGGCTCTCTCGACACCATCCTCATCCTCTTGAGCCAACATGCTCCTTATGGTTTTGTCTGAGGCAGCTATGTACAATCTCATACTCTTATTCCTACAAGGTGGTGAAAGAATTGGAGGATGACTCAGGTATTCCTTGATCTTGTCGAAGGCTTCCTGCTGCTCCTGCCCCCATTCGAACCCATCTTTATTGAATCAGAGCAATGGTGAAAAGGCCTGCTTTTTTCCACTTAGGTTCGATATGAACCTTCTCAAGAAATTAATCTTGCCCAACAGCGATTGCAGCTCCTTTTTTGTTGATGGAGCTTTCGCTTCCATGATGGCTTTAGTCTTATTCTGGTTGATCTCGATCCCCTTTTTATGGACCACAAAGCCTAGAAAATCCCCTTCCTGCACACAAAACGCACATTTAAGAGGATTTATTTTAAGACCATGTCTTCTCATCCTTTCAAAGGAATGTCGAAGATGGTATAAGTGACTCTTCCCTGAAACAGACTTAACCACGATATCGTCAATATATATTTGCATGAAAGTATCTATATAATCATGGAAGATTGAGTTCATTGCTCGTTGATATGTTGCCCCAGCATTTTTGAGGCCAAAAGGCATTACTACCCACTCGTAGGTGCCTAAGGCTCCAGGACAACGAAAAGCTGTTTTGGGGACATCATCTTCAGTAATGAATATTTGGTTATAACCAGAGTACCCATCTAACATACTGAGATACTCATGTCCTGCAGCGGAATCGACTAGCATTTCTGCCACAGGCATAGAATACTCATCCTTAGGAGTTGCACAATTTAAATCTCTAAAGTCTATGCAAACTCTTAAGAAACCATTCTTTTTAATAACAGGTACAATGTTAGCTAACCATTCGACATACCTGGCAGTGCGGATAAATTTGCATCGAAGGAGTCTTTCGACTTCTTCCTTTATCTTTGAGAGAATTTCTGGGGCAAACCGTCTTGAATTCTGTTTAACTGGCTTCTTCCCAGGATTGATCGACAACTTATGTTCGACCAACTCTCTACTCAAACCAGGCATTTCATCGTAGTCCCAGGCGAAACAGTCTTTAAACTCCTGCAACAACTGGGTAATTTCGACCTTAAGTTGTGGGTCAAGATTGGCACTAACATATGTTGGCCTTTTGGTTGCCCCTTCACCTAGGTCGATTTCTTCTAACGGATCCTGCGCCAGCATCTTAATATTATTTGCCAGCGGATCTTTTTCAAATCCCAAAGGCTCATCGTCATAAATGGCGTCAAGCCTCTGGCCTTGTTCTACACCATGAACCTTATCAGGTGGCTCTGGGTCAAAGTCCTTACCAGGACCTTCTTGGTGGAATTCAGAATTGGCTTCGCCAGCCATATATTCATTAGCAGCCTCCATGGCCGCTTGTAGTCTGGTTTCAGCCACGTAGGCTGAAATTCTCTTTAATGATTCGAACTTAGTCATTATCACTGAATTCACTTCCCCACCCTGTGGGGTCTACCGCAGGTTCACCAAGGTATGGAAGCCTTTCCCCTGGCACCTCCTTATCCCAACGGAAACCCTCGACGGGATGTAAGTACAATGAGCAAAATGTCTCGTCATCTGGGACAAACTCAAAGTCTGTTGGAACACAAGGGGCAATGTGAGCCAAATGTTTGTCGAACTGACGTCTGTCGACATGATTTATCAGTGCTTTAAAATACCCCTGATTAGCTTCAATGTTCTCGACTATGCCATCTGGCCTCCAGATGGTGATTCGTTGATGCATCGAAGATGACACTGCACCAATGCCATGTATCCACTCTCGTCCTAAGAGCAGATTGTAGTTGGCTTTTGTTTCCACTACCATGAAGACCGTGGGCCTAGTGATTGTCCTAACTGTTAAGTCAACTTGTATCACACCCAGTGTAGAGCCAACCTTTCCTTCATAATTTGAAAGAACCATATTATGTGGCTTAGTATCAGTATCATACTTGCCAATCTTGTTCAATAAGAAATGTCGCATCAAGTTTATTGTTGCGCCACAATCAACCAATATCTTATTTATTGGCACGTTCTCCACCTTGCCAGTAATGTAGAGGGGCTTTAGGTGGCTTTTCATCGCCTCTGTAGGTCGCTCGAAGAAGGTGTTCTGCTCTTCAACGCACCCATTATTCATAATATAGTAGCACACAGGCTTGTGTGCTGCCATTTTTGCTTCAGTGCAGGCATCCAAATCTTCGACTTCTGTAATTTGGTCGAACTCCCTAGGCATTACAGACACCACATTGACTATGATGTCGAGAGAAGCATCAGACTCAGAGTCGAAGTTATCTGTCATTTCTTCATCATCTTCGATAGTCTTTTCAGGTTTATCCTCTTGAAAGGCAAACAGTTTTCGTCCTAAGGGTATTTTTTCAGCAGTCTTCGACTGGGCCTCCCTGAGAGCCTTCCTTCGATGTTGCTCTCTCCTCTATTGAGATCGCGACATCGGGTTCTTCCCCTTATAGTTTTCAGAGACATACGCCGATTTGTTGGAAGTCTGAAACTCCTTTCGATATTCTATTGAAGAGCCTCTGCCCACATCAAACTTCTGCCATTTTTTCTGACCTTTTTCCTTTCCTTCGACAAGTTTCATCCAGCTTCCTATTGGTGCATTGCTTGTTGGTTTAAAGGTACTGGGTCTGGCCCCTAGGAACTGTGTTTTTCTCCCTACTTGTTTTGAAAAAGACCTTCTAGGGTCGAAACCCCTTTGACCATGGGATGTTTTCTTCTCCCTTCTTTCCTTAGCTTTCCTAATCCCTTCAAGATTGTGAGCAGCCTTTTGATCGAAGATTGCACTGCATCTGGGGCATAACATGACACCTGATCCCTTCTTTTAGCAGCGATGAAGGAATTCAATGATAGTTTCTTCCTGTTTTAGATACGCCACTTTGTTACGCTCCTCTTGGAAGCTTGCTTCATCAACCTCTATGGTCATATGTTGTGTAATCTCGACCATATTTACGTCCATGTCGACTTCAACACTAAGATTCAGATTACAGAAGTCTACATTGAGGCCTTCAGTAGCCTCATCCCTCTTAACGAAACTCTCAGCAGTTTCCTTGGTAACCAGCATCATTTTTTAATCTTCAGTGATCCCCTCATCTAAACCATCAGTAGCTTTGTCGAAGCCGTCAGCGGCCTCGCTCATGAATTTCTCCATTGTATTGATGTCAAGGCCTTCAGTAACCTTGGGTAAAACAGCACCATTGGCGAAATCTTTAGCAATTTCCACCATATTAATTGAATAGTCAAAGTCATCAGCAACTTCTACCATGTGTACCTCTGGCTCAGCATAATGGGCCTCCACTGTTTGCAATGGGTCAGTGTCAATTTTCATTTGACTTTTGCTTTTCTCTCCGAACTTCAGCCTGCCCTCCTGAATATCATTTTGCACCAAGTCCCTGAAAAGAAAACACTGAGAAGTTTTATGACCTAGAAATTATGGTACTTACAAAATCCTCTCTTTTTTCTTTGTTCTAAAGGTGGCATTTTGGCGCCAGCAGGCACTATCATTTGTCCATCTTTAACTAACAAATCAAAAATTTCGTCACATTTAGTGATGCCGAAAGTATATGTTTTCTTAGGAAACTTATCATTCTTTTCATATTCGACCGAATTTTTTTCCAGTCGAAGGGGCTAACATTTTACAAGCATACGGAGGACCCTGTTTTAATTCAGCGACATCTATCTCATTTTCGTCGAAATACAATGGTTCATCATATGAACCTTCGACATCCTCATTATATTCAACATAAGCTACCTTCTTACTCTTATTAAACTTAGCCTTTTTGTCTTTCAGACGTTCTAACTATCGAACCCTATCAGCTAGTTGGGCCATATCTCTCAGATACTGGGTATCCAACTTCTTTCTGATAGAGTAATCAAGGCCACCAGCGGCCATTTCGACCAACTCATGCTCTGGCACTTGAGTAAAACACCTAGCCTTAAGTAATCGAGACCTGTTTAGGTAATCGTCTATTGGCTCCGTAAACTTTCGCTTTATGCTAGCCAACTCCATCAAACTAATCTTAGTTTGTCCCATATAGAATTGTTCATGGAACAAACACTCTAACTGGGTCCAATTACAGATTAAGTTAGGAGGTCGGGTTGTAAACCAAATAAAAGTATTTTTGGTGAGAGAACTTGGGAAATATTTTACCTTAAGACTTTCATCATTTGCAATCTCTCCAGCCTCAATCATATACCGGGCTACGTGTTCGACAGTAGATTCAGTTGTATCTCCTGAGAACGTGGTAAACTTTGGGACCTTCGTCCTAGGAGGTAATTCTGATTGTAGAATATAATCCACTATGGGTGATGTATAGTTTGGCCTAGTAAAGCCAAAATTTACCCCCATTTCGAGCCATTATCCTTTCGACCATAGCTGCTAGGTTATTATCTGCTGCTATGTTGTTACGTCGAACCTGTTGTACAACATGGTCAACATCTTGGTTTCTATTTACTATCACTACCCCTTGCTCCCCCTCTTCAGGAATTGGCACTTGGTTCCTTGGTGGTTCGACTCTAGGGGGTTCTAGATCCGCCTCAGGTATAGTCCCTAGGTTCCGCCGCGGGATATTCTCCACCACGGTCGCACCTCGTACAGGGGCTGATACCCCCATAAATTCTGCCATGCGCGCCAATTGCGCTGCTAATTGCTGGTTAGTTTGGGTAGTGTTCTGGATCAAGGGCTGGAAAATTTCCCCCATAGTTTAGGACAAGGTTTGTACCATTTGTAGGTTACTCTCATCCATTTGTTGTCTTAAACATGTTATAGACGTGTTTGTCAGACTAGGACCTTGAGTGGAATATCCCACACCTACACTTTGATTGTTTTGACCTATATTTATCCTAGATCCTGACCCTTGTAATGGCGAAGACATTAAATTTTCTGAGAATACTGGGGGGGAATTTTAGAGGCTTTGCATTATTGACGTTGGCATTCCATAAGGTGGATTCCTTGGTAATGGTTGTGAATATCCTGGAGGGGGAAAATGCCTAAACGTCGAAGTTCCTCCTGGTGGAGTTTGAGGATTAGATGTTTGTGGCCTAATGTACTCCAAAACAGGTTGAGTGTAAGCCCCTATATATGTCGACCCTGGTCCTGCCATTGATGGCATTAAGTCGGACATAACAAGAGGTGGTATTGGCTCTCCTGTCGAAGGAACTGAAGGTGGTACCACATCGTTCCTGGACATGTTTTGAGGGTTAGTGTTACTAGGCTGGGCATTCGAATTACCTGACTGAGGATTAGAACCACTCCCTTGAGGGTTTGGATTGTTTGGCTGACTAGTGTTCGTCGCCATTTTTCTAGTATATCTTCTCCTTGGTCTCTCTTCGTTTGTAGTGGCTACCTTACCACTTCTCAATAACATGCAACGAAGCTTTTTAAGAAGGAAACGATTGATGAATGAATATTTTCAAAATTTAGAAAGATCTTTATAAAGTTAGCACTGTCCCACTGGGCGTGCCAATTTGTTTACCGTGAAAATTCGTAAACAACCACTGATCTTCCAAATCTAACTTTGGTGAGTCACAGGATCGATCAGATTGATCCTAGGACATGTGTTAACAATTAATCTAAGGTAAATTCTAAAGAAATGAATACTTCGACAATACTCATAAAGGAAAGTTTGTTGAAAATACAATACGAGACAATATTTCAAAACGTTACGTTAAAAGGCTGAAAATGTAAAGGAAGGGGTCGACAGTGTGCAGTGAAGGTCAAAAGTATAAAACTAAGAAAAAGTGCAGAAACGTAACTTGCTTTAAATAAAAGATAAAGACTTAACGAAAGATTGAAGTAAATTGCATTGAAGGATAAATGGTGTTTACATCACGTACATTCTCACAAGACTCTTTTCTCAACACGCAGATACTTTGAGTAAATTTGGAGTTACTTGTACAAAGTGAACACAACACCCTAAATCCTATAGCTAGAACCCCTATTTATAATACTAAAACTAACTGCTATAAACTGCCTGAAATAATCAACAAATGACAAGTGTCACATTGCATGCTTCCATTGCTTGGATACATGCCACTTGTCTTTCTTCAAGAGCGAACCAAAGTAACTACTCCCTCCTTTATTTGAATTTGAATTTGAATTTCCCAACGTCAGACATTAGCAGTGTTGTCGATCGAAGGTGACCTCTTCAACACTTAGAAATATTTTTTAAGTCCCAAAAAGAATCCTCTCTTATTGTAAGCATCTTCGACTAAAACCCTATCATACAGATCCCGTCGAAAGCCTCTTTAAACCTCTTCAAGAGTTTAATATTCCCATCAATACTTCCAACTTCATATAGGCGTCGAATTTATGAGCTAACAGTTACAAGCAATGATATTTGCAATTATACTGTCAAACTGGTCGGTAGTGATATCTCTCTTGATTCTAGTAAATTAAATATGCGCTCAATTACAGTAACTTCCTCTTTCTTCATTTTACTGATTACTTGTAGAAAACCTTCGTTAATCAAACCTTGAATGTCATCTTGAACCAATTTGCATCCTCTAACACTAGCATCACAATCTTCAAAGTCATTATGGCAAACCTTTACCAAACCAGCTTCAAACAATTTTGAATGAAAAACCCTGACAGGAGTCTTAATCCTAGACGCATCCATAATCAACACCTCGTCACTTCCATCTTTGATAGCATTTATAATCCCATGTGCAGGCAATGGGTTATTCTTCACATTCGGCGGATTATCCCCAAAGGACGGAATCTTCTTCTCAATTAAACCCTTCAAAACATATTTCAGCGCAAGGCATCCTTCTAGGTCATGACCGGCAGCGCCTTGGTGGAATGCACAATGGGCATTAGGGTTATGAAATTGCATTGACTTTTCTGTAGGTGGGCCCAAAGATCTAGTGGTGATCAAACCTTGTTGGACCAAAGAAGGGTAAAGCTCTGTGTAAGTCATTGGAATAGGAGGAAATGAAGGTTTTGCCCCTTATCTTCTGTAGGGAGCGTTTGATTGAGGGGTTGATGGCCTCTCTTGTTGTTGGTAAGTTGGAGCACTGGGTGCTTGTTGATAGTTGGGTTGTTGTTGATAAATGGATGCTTGCTGCGCGGGCTGATAATTTGAAGCTTGATGATTGAAAGCTGGAGTCATAACTGCCACATAAGGTTGTGGGGCATACTGCACAGGGTATATTGGTTGTTAAACAAAACCTGGGTTAGATTGCTGTTGATAAACTGACTGTTTCCAAACTTGATTCTTCTTTCTGCCTGTCATAACTGCATTTGTCTCCCCTTATTTCTTTTTATGGAAATTACTACGAGGTTTCCTGTTGTTGCTACTGCTTGAATTACTTGAAGAACTAGTCACCTTGCCACTCTTCAAATTGGCTTCCACTTTAACACCCACAGCCACAATGTCAACAAAATTGGCGGTAACGCTACTAATCATCCTTTCATAAAACTCAGGCTTCACAATGTCTACGAACCAGTCAGCTAGTTCTTTCTCGGACAATGGAGGTTCCACTTGGGAAGCAGTTTCCCTCCAATATTGAGCATATTCTTTAAAGGACTCTGAGTTGTTCTGAGACATACTTAAAAGCTGCCTACGATCAGGGGCCAAATCCATGTTATACTTGTAATGTTTCACAAAATCATCTGAAAGATCTTGAAAACTGTGAATTCTAGATTGGTCCAAACCCATATACCATTTAGCATAGGCTCCTTTCAAGCTATCTTGAAAACAGTGGATCATTAGCTTGTCATTATCCACATATGCTACCATTCTTCTGTAGTACATAATCAAGTGTGACTTTGGGCACGTCGCGCCTGAATACTGGTTGAAGCTGGGAATCTTGAACTTCGGTGAAACCACTAAACCAGATACCAAACACATATCTCTAGCATCAGTACTAAAGTTGTTACTGCCTTTCATCGCTCTCATCTTTCTTTGAATGGTTTCCACGCTTTCTTTAAGCCTTTCATGACGCTCGTCCCCTTCTTCAAACACTTCGAGGAAATCATAAACCGGTGGTGGGTTATGGAAAATGGGGTGCACTTGAGCTTGCACAGTTGGTGGAGCAAAGGTTGGGACAACTTGTTGAGGAATAAAACCATAAGGCAAACCAAACGGTGGCATAACAGCAGTGTTGACATTTGTAGAAGGTTCCACAGTTGGAGTGACAATCTCGAAGACCACGGTGGTCAAAGTATCCGTCTTTGATCTGATAACTTGTAGGACTTCCATGATCTGCCCTACGCTTCCTCGTAAATCCTCCAATTCATTGTTGACCCTATCCAATTCAACATTCTGCTCAGACATCCTTTGGCGAGCTTGGGCTCTAGTGGTGTATCTGCGTCAGAGATTCAGTGTGACGGTTTCTGAAGACAAGACGATGGGATGAGACACGACAAGAAAGAATGCACATGTTGACATGAATGAATGATGCAAATGCAAATGCAAACAAAGCAATCAAGGAACTCAAAATTAAAATTTTCAAACATTGTAGATATTGAGGATACGTCTTAAAACAACTCATTTTATTAGTCAACTTGCAAGTTTTACAAAATAAGTGGTACACCTCCAAAGTCCATTACATAAGCAAACAGAAATACAACATAAAGGAACTAAGAATCTAATCCACTTGATGACGGTCCTTCTTCTCCACGGAGCTCCTTCATGAGTTTGTCAATTTGTTCTTGCATCCTCGCTTTGTCGAGGGTCAGCTCCTCCAATGCCTTCTTCATATTCAACTCTTCGCTTGTAGGGACTACAGGTGGCTTATGACGCGGATAAGGCATCCTCATCACGAGGGCTACTCCACGGGCCCATTCCAAGCAAGCTTCTGTGATAGTACAATCAGGATTTCCTAATGCAGTCTATCTTTGTTTGTTTATGCAACGCCAATCACGCGCAATTTTGACTCTAAGCTCAGGGTTTTCTCCTTCTTCAAGAAAAAGTACCATCAGGTTGCTAGGATCAGGTTCTTCTTCCATTGGGTGAGCAAGTTGTCGGCGAGCGAGAACGGGGTTATAACGGATGCATCCCTTTCGGCCAACAAGAGGCACATTGGGGAAGTCCCCACAACTATGAATCATAAGGATCCCCCGATATATTGGATCGTACCACTCGATGTCTGAATGGGTAAGCTCCAAGATTCTCTTGGACCAAATTAAATTGTCTTTCACATCCCAGAAGGTTGCGGTCATTGGTAGGTGCGAAATAAACCACCTATAAAGGAGAGCAACACAGCACACGATCTGTCCTTCTTCTCACAGAATCTTCGAGTGAATGGCATGATAGGTATCAGCCAACAGATTAGGAACCGGATTTTTGAGCATAAAAATATGGATGGTGTTGACGTCAATAAAGTCTTCGATGTTGGGAAATAGGAATTGTCCATAAGCCAACAGTGTTCTTCCCATCAGCAAAAAACCGAGCCTTCTCAAACAAGAACTGAGCAGGTAAACCAGAAAGTCCTCCCTTGATAGTCATGTGGGTTCGAACGTCAGACAACCTTTGGCTCGTTCCTCTCGCAATATCTTTCTCAGTGAGTTCATATTCTAATCCGGAGAATTGAGGGAAATAGTTGACAGGGAGGCCCTTCAAAGCAGAGTATTCTTCCAAGGTCGACATCAACTGGTAATCAGGAAATACGAAGCAATGATAAATGGGATGGTAGAGCTGAACCAGCGTCTCCAACAGTCCCTCAGCCCTTTGAAGCTTCAACAGTGGGAGAATCCTTCCATATTTCTCCGAGAAAGCTAATGGGTCTTCAATCGGTTCTCCTAGTTCCTTTATTTGCTCAACATTAGGAACCATGAAGGTGTACGGCCAAGTACCTCTCTTTCCAAAATCCATTTTACAATCTATGCAAAACAAATTTTCAGTTCCTTGACAGAGTTAGCAAAAAATGCAAAATGCAATGCAAAAGTTTCATGGAACTCAACCATTTATGAAATATCAAGGGATATCAAAAGACTCATTCTCATTAATGATAAAATGGATTACAAAAATTCAGTACATCTCACAAGAGTCTTAAACATATAGCTAAATAAAAGCTAACAAAAAGACCTAAGGAGACTCTCCTAAAAGCCTCATGTTGAGCCTCCTAATCTCTTCCTACATCCGAGCCTTTTCCATAATGAGCTTATCAACGATCAACTTCCACGAATTTGACTGAGGGTCAGAAGTGCTTGGCACTTCTTGTGTCTTCTTCTTTTTGCAGGAAAGTACTTCTTCATTCTTTGCTTGTAGCTGCTTTTGGAGTTCTAGATTCTCTTCGACAACTACTTGATATTTATGCTTCCAAGCCTCTCCTGTCTGTTGAGCTTGGTTCAAAGCAATCCTCAGCTCCTCTGCTTCTGACATGAAAATCAGGATAGGTTCCTCCTTCAAGGCAATTGGCTCTTGTCTGGAATAGGGCATCTTCAGCTTACTATCCCTCTTTCGAACCTATTGGAGATAAGGCTCCAAGGATACGCAATTAGGCTTCCCTATATCATTCTTGCCTTTCTTGTGCCTGTGACCCCAAGCACTCAAGATCTTTCCTTTTAGCTCCTCATGCTTCCCATACTCTTCGAAAAAGATATCTTCCACATGAACACCGAAAGGCTTGTCCTTCAAAGGGTATCCCAACTGTCGGCGAGCCAAAACTGGGTTATAGCTTATTCCCCCTTTTGTGCCAAGAAGAGGCACATTCCTAAAGTCTCCACAACTATCAGTGATCATCACCCCATCGTAAACGCGGTTGTACCAGTCAATATCAGAGTGGGTGAGAGCCATAATATTCTTTGACCACCAACCCTTCTTAGGGTCCCAAAATGCGTTTGCCTTCAGTAAATGTGAAACGAACCACTTATACAACAAAGGAGTGCAACAAGTGATCTGTCCTCCATTGCAAGCATTCCTCAGATGAACGGAATGATAGGCATCAGCCAGCAAGGTAGGTACGGGGTTCCTCTTCAAGAAGATCTTGATGGTATTAAGATCTACAAAGTTCTCGAAGCTTAGAAAAAGAAAGATTTCGTAGATAAGCAAGGCAAAGATGGCCTCGAATGCATCCATACTCAGGTGTTTGGCATAATACTGAGCTTTCCCAACTAAGAATTCCACAGTCAAACCAAAAATTCCTCCTTTGGTAGTCATGTTGTTTCGGATATCAACTAACTCCAAATGTGTGGCCTTAGCTATCTCTTGTTCCTTGGGATCTTTCTCAAAGATTGGGAATGGAGATTTGTCTAGAATAGGCAGACCGACGAGCTGAGAATACTCTTCAAGTGTGGGCAAGAGCTGGTAATCAGGAAAGGTAAAACAATGGTAAACCGGGTCATAAAATTGAAGTAAAGTGGAAAGGAGCCCTTCATCAACCTTCATCTTCAATAGAACCCATAGCTTCCAATATCTATCCTTGAATCCTTCAAGATCTGTCAGCAAGGTTCCCAACCTTCTTAGGTCGTCCATTTTAAGACTCTTGAAAGTATACTTCACAGTGTTCTTCCTCTTACTGTCCATGATAACCCTATGATATTCACAAATAAAAGGTCTAAGTTCCATGAAACTCATACGAAATAGATGCTTATGAATGCATGAGTGCACAACCACAGATAAGCACGTATTCACATATTCACAAATATACAGACAAAGGGCCTAGGTTTAGATCATGAGCATGGAGCCATGGTCTACCCATCCCAACTGGTATGTACTATGGATTTATCATATGTAGAACAGGGTTCTAAAAGTTCCCAGAGTCAACAACCCATCTTTCAGATATTATCATTTCCCGAATGACTCGGTAGTCAATGATATTCTCAAGAGAGTCTCATCTGAGTGTAGTATCGCGTATCAACCATTTTGGGAATCGACTCCCTCATAGTTATCGCACTACATCCTAATAGGCTAAGCGGAGTAACAGGTGACTAATGGTCATCAGTGTCATGGGCTCCTAGGTCGAGAGTAGTAACGTTTTCACGAATAGACTCGTTCAACATGATTAACTCTTAAGAGGTCCTCAACTGAGTGGTGGTTTCTCAAATCGACTTTTTCGGGAATCGACTCCCTCAAAGTCTCCTTGAATGTACCACCTTCCTATCATAGGTGCACTCCAGTCCGGGTATAGGACATCCTCACCACTCAAAGTAGTAACCCTGCATACAGAAAACCCAAGTACAGACAGATATATACAGATATACAAATATACAAGCAAGCAAACATATAAAATAACACAAAGGCAAACAAGGTGGGCTTAACCCTCTTAATCTAGTTCATCCCTAGTGAAGTCGTCATTTTTGTTGCGGTGAGACTCGGATATCAAGCTATTAATTAACTTGAATCACACATCTTTGAAATTCACTATCGAGCTTTGATTTATCCAAAGGAAAGGGTAAAGATCGAAGAAAACCCTAATTGCGCTATGTGAAGACACAACTAAAAGATATAAGGTTCGGGGGTTGGTTATACCTAGGGATGGTGTTAGCATCTTAGATATCCATAGTACTCTACAGGAACCTCTTGTTTGTATTTATGTTATGCTATTATTTTCTTGCTAAGGAAAGTGCTAAGGTTAAGATAAGACCTATGCTAAAGACCAAGGTGCTAAAGGTAAAGACCTAAGGGTATATACACTAAGTATGCTCGCCAAGATGTCGCATCTCGTGCCTACATATCCTGACTAGGATGGAATCAGAGCATTCGTAGTTCACCTAACTAGGGATGAGGAACTCTTGATAATGATCAAGGTTCCAAAGGGGAATGAGTATGATACTCATATAGAGTTAAAGAACTATCTAAGTCTAAGTTGAAAGACTAATCTAAGGAGATTGACTTGAACAAACTCAAAAAGAAAGTGAATACTCATTATGATGAGAATCACATAGAGTTTAAGAACTCTACCTTAATTCTAAGTTGTAAGGTAAATGGGTCTAAAAAGGCCAAAGAGGGAAGTAAGCAACTATAATGATAGTGCTTACATGAGAAGGTAAGGATCCTAACCTAAACTAGGTCAAGGAGAAGTGGCTCTAATGAGGCCAAGGGGAAAGAGGCTCTAATGAGGCCAAGGGGAAATAATCCTAATAAGGTCAAGGTAAGAAATGGCTCTAGTGAGGCCAAGGGAAGATGATCCTAATGAGGTCAAGGAAAAGAATAATGAAGGAATCTAAACCAACAAGAAGATGACTTATGAGTCAACCATGAATCTTTCCTTTGGAATGAGGGTAAGCCACAGAGGGACAAATGTCAAGAATGACAAAAAAAGTAAGGTTAAAAACAAAGCACGTAGCAGAAGTCATAGCAACATAAGAACCACAAGATAAATCACACTATACATCAAATATTAAACTTAAAAATAAATGAAAATGAAAATAGAAAACAAAACCTAATTAAGTTAAAGATAAGCAAAGTAAAGACCTAATCAAAGATTATTAATTAAGCCTAAATAATTAGTGTTAATCAAGTCTAAGATAAATAATTAACTAATTAATATTTAACTAAATATTTTGTTAGTAACTAAGACCTATTTAGAAAATAATTAACCTAAATGAAATAACTATTCTAATTAATTATTATAATCCTAATTAAAAATAGAAAATTACATTAACTATATTAAATTAATAACTTAAATTAATTAACCTAAAGGAAATAACTTAAGTAAATCAAACTAAATAAATTAAAAAGATTAAAAAGAGAAATGGAACAAAAAGAAACAGGGGTGCAAATAAGTAAGAAAAACAACACAGAAATCTAAATGGGCCTTCTGGGGGTGCGTCCAGCAATTCCAAACCCCAGCCCAAAAACATCTGGCTCGTGGATTCTATGGGGAGAGTCTGATGAGACTCTCTCGTGCACACTACATCACGGCCGTTTGATCTAAAGATCTGACCTAGTCAAAACAAATACGTGCTAAGGGTGGAAGACATATGGTGAGGAAAGCATCCCAAGACCTACTGAATTAACGTAGATGGCCTGAATGATGAAGACCAAATGGCCACGACGGTGACACGTGTCACCGTCATTCAAACCAAACTCAGCAAATGCGATACGTGTGGTGGATTCTGGAGAATGACACAGGTGGTCCAAAACAATAACAATAAAACGTAAAGTAAAAAAGGTACACAAAATCCTTCACATTCTCTCTCAATCCTTTACAAACCCTTCTCCTTCTTAACGCCATAAGCCGTCAGAAAATTAAAGTAGCCGCCGGAGAAGAAGGTCCCACGGCAAAAACCGCCGTATTCTCCGGCGAAGGTGTCTCTTCTCGTCACAAACCCAAAATAAACTCCCTCTATTTTTCTACCCTGAACCCAATTATAACACCAGTTTTGCAAAAAAAACTAACGATCCCCACAAATGTCATCGTTCCCTTTCGAAACCCTAAACCCAAAAAAAAACCTAAAGAAAACTCTAAGCCATCTCTAAATCACAGAAATGCAAGAATAGTAAATTGCAAACGTGCATCGAAGATGGAAAGGAGGAGGGGGTTACCCAAATGAAGTCCTTTCGAAAACCAAACTCTGATGAGGCTCCCTCGAATCAAACAGATAAGTCCCTCTTCTTCTCCCTTTCTCTTTCACCTTAGACAAAATTTGTGGTTAGGTTTTCTGAAGAACTGGGTGTTAGAATTCAAAACTAGGTTTTTGCTATTTTAAACTTGTATGAACTCTTGCTTTTCTTTTTCAAAGTTCTCTCTGTAATTTTTTTGTGTCCGTTCTCTCTTTGAAATGAATCCCCCCTTTATTGAAATGAAAGTCAAGCTTCTTCAACAATTTGAATTCTCGTCTGTTGCACACTCTTTGTCTCTTTTCTATTTTTGGTGCTATTGATCCTTGCCATCCATCTGCAATTCTGATTCATGACTTCAACTATGAACATTTGCACATTTTCCTCTCTTTTTTTATGCCAAACTTTTCTGAACAAATTCTGATGCAATGAGCTTGCTCTTATTAGTGATATTTGCCATTAAGACTCTCTGCCACGCCTTGTACTTCTCTGAGCCCTTTTTGTCCTGTTATGAATTTTCTTTTTTGTAAACTCTTTATCTGATGTCTGCTGCCTTGTGTTACCCCTAACATTACTTTTGCACTGCTGCTCTGAAACTAGGACATGCTGTGATTTTCATGAAAATGAATATGAATATGTGTACAAAATGAAAAGTTCTGCTTTATGAAACCTTGACATATAGTGACTGATATGCAATAGGAATTGTGCCATGTGATGTCCTAAATTGAATTTGTTTGAGAACTGACTTGGATTGAGTTTATGGATGATGTGGCTTTTGAATTGAATTGAATTCGTATTTTTGGTTTGAATTGGTGTAGGGCTTATTTGAATTGACACGGTTTTGATTGAATTTAGTCCTAGAAATGTGGTTTAAAACTTGAAAAGGTTTGGATGAAATGGTTTATTTTTGTGATGTTGGATTGAATTGTTTGACCTTTTCATTCTTGAATGAACATATGTGATATGAATATGTCATGAAATGGTTTGGAATTGATGATGATTAATGATTGAAATTTTGTTTGGTGTAGATTTGAAAATGGAAAAGACATGGAGATGGTGATGCAACAAAATAGAACATGAGGCATTGGAGCGTGGATGCAAACAAAGTGGAACATGAGGCTTTAAAGTGTGGAAATTGGAGAAGAGGAATGAAACATGAAGATGTCATAGCGATCAAAGTTGTGACCAATTGAAACAAGTTGTAACAAAAGTGATTTGTACAAAATGTCTTAGTTGTAATGTATGTAACAAACAAATAAGTTGTAAATAAATTAAATTTGTTATCAAGACATCTAATCTCAAACTATAGTTTTGAACTATGTAACTCTAAATTAAATCAAACAAGGTAGCTTCTCAAAATGGAGTCAAACCATATGTTCCAATTATGACAAATTAGGTGATCCTCAAATGGTTCCAAGCCATGTAATTTTCAACTTGTTCCAAATTGACTCCAACTTAAAGATTGTAACATGGATAGAACGTTCTCCCAAATTGCACCAAATTGACACCAGACTATATCCAAGCATAAACTCCTCACGTGGTGACAAGAGTGTAGTTTCTTGAATTCCGAAAATGGAACAAAACTTTGAAATAAATCTAGAAACTTGGACGACATTTGGATATTGAACTAGAGCAATGAAAGTGAATAACTTGTGTTTTCAAATAAAGTATGCTTGAAGGAATCCACATGGATAGAATTTTCCATTTGCATTCACCCTTCAATATTTGACACCATAAGGAAGCCATACACCAATGTCTGGAATAAATGCTGCTTGATCTTCTGAAAAATGCGAAGTCAAGGTCTTTCTAAACCTTTGCACCTATAACTTCTGAATCTGTTCATTCATTGAACTTGATCCCTCCTCCCTATTTGTAGTTTAGGATTCCCTCTTTACAAAGATCATTAGTTTGCTCCCATTGGCTCAAAGATGAGTGAGATATGACCTTTTCCAGATAGCTAGATTTCTTGATTTCCTCACTTTAGAATCTCCACCAAAACTCTAAGTTCCACAAATCTACTGATTCTATAACTTCACTTGATTTTTGCCTTGAAATGAAATATAGTGGACCAAGTAGCATCTTGGGAGCCCTTGAACTGTGAGAGGACTTGGCTTGTTGCTCTTGCCCTTCTCTTGTGCAAAACCCAGCTTTCAATAGAAGAACTCTAGCAAAACTATGATGGTTAGTTGACTATGCACAGATGATTGAACCCTAATGCAAATGCAAAAAAAAGTCATGACATCTAAGGGGTAAAATTTCGGGTATAACAGGTATAGTAAGTTATTGCCAACTTTTTGCAACATTTCTATTTAGGTATTATGGGAGAGAAAATGACAGAACGAGTTAGGAGAATGATGTTCTCAGGTGCATAGCTCATCCTTTTGCTATTTTTTTTTATAATTTTAAATATGGGACTTGTGAAGATTTTTATTTGTTTCATTAACATGGCACCCATGCTACGGAATGAAGTATGATGGTTTGATGATGAGGAAAACAGTGCAGACAATTTATCCATGAGATTGGTCAATGATGCTATTTTTGTACGATATTTACCAATGAAGTAAAATTGTGATCAAATGACAATATTTTTTCAATGTTAAATGATAAATTTTTGGATTTTTTTTGGGAGGGGTAGAGTAGAGGTTATTTTTTATCTTAAAATTTTCATTATTGAATGAAACATCATTTGCTTTGATTTTGACATCTTACATAATATGTGTTATATTAGCAGTGTTTCAACTGATGTAACAGATACTACCACCATCGGACAAGTAATGGTTAATGGAGACCTGTGTAGCAAGGCTAACCCAGAAATTTGCCATATCTAGAAGGAATCAGCAGATGCATCCTCCTCGTGTGTGAAACTTGTTGTCCAACGACTTCAATCTTCTCCTAAGGGAAAGCTTAGATAAACCATTTGAAATCATGATTGTGTTAGTGACTAATTGATGATAAGTAATATTAAGAAAAACTGTAGTCATTTTGTTGTTCCAAATAGTGGAGCCAACACCATTGTTCTATTGATTCTTATTGTGTTTTCCATTACTTGGTACAACGAAACAGTAAAATCGCGACTATATGAATTGTGTCAATCTTATTGCTGGAAAACTCCTTCATTTGAATGCTGCAAGGAAGAGGGACCAGACCACCGTAAGTTGTAAGTCTCCCATTATCATTTTTGTTTTAATTTTTTTATATTAATATGTATAACTACCCAGATCTTGTAAAGTTCTCTGTATTTCTCATTCAAGTGATACAAAATAGATGATACCACACAACATAAAAAGCTCTCAGAATTTAGTGTTCGACACGGTATATATGTTTTATTTTATTATGACTCTGAGGATTCTGTGTTGACTACATTTGCTACATTTTAGATTCACTTGCAAAGCGACGATGAAGATAGAAGAAGCCCCAGATATGTTTTTTGAGTTTATGGGGGAACCCTTGCCAAAGAAGAAAGATGCAGCTAAGGGTGCATTATGGTACCTGCAAAAGGAAGGTTATCTGCATAATGCTGATGCTAATTGACACACTCCTAACAATTATACATCATGTAGCAATTATATATCATGTAGCATAATCCGAAACAGTTTGGTATATGAGAATCCAATGAAAACCATAAGAGTCCCAAAATGGAAATATGTTGTATGATAATGTGTTTGTAGTGTCAAAGTTGTTTTTGTCGTAGTGTCTATATTGTCGCTTTATTTTTGTAGTACATTTTTAATAAACAATGTATGACGGTGCGTGAGTAATTTTGGTTTGATATTTTACCGAATATATTATAGTTACAACATTTACAACAAATATTTACAAATTAAAGAAAATAAATGAATTTTTCATTTGTATTTGCTTTATCTAAACTATTCTAGGAAATTTGATAAATGAAATTACATATTAATATTATTTACATAACATGCACCATATTGCAGTTTAGAAAAATCCTGGAAAAAATAATAAAAATAAATTGATTAATTAAAATAATATCATTTCATTTTAAATTTTTAACAATGACAAAAATTCAAAGATTTTTATTATTGAATTATGGTCTAAGTTAATGTTTACTATGCCACACAAAAGATTGTTTACTAATTGCCAATATCCCACGATTTTTTTCAAAGGCACTTATTATCCATATGTCTGACATTCAGAATAGACTGTCCTTTATGAAAAGTTATATCAATTTGTCTATCAAGTAAGTTTACACTTTGAACCAATTAGTTGACAATGTTTTTAAATAACAACATATTAAATAACGTTTATATATTGAACCATGGTCACTACATAACCAGAGTTTTATAAAGTACTTTTCATTTTCACATTTACCATAAAGCCTGCCACATATATATAATAAAAGTTAATACTTATGCTGAAAAGTTGCAATCACACTGCACAATGATGCTCTACGTTTACCCATAGGGATGCATATCCCTTTCTTTTTTAATACTCCCTCTGTCTCAAATTATAAGTCACTTTGCCTAAAAAATTTGTCCCAAATTATAAGTCACCTTACATTTTCAATGCAATATTAATGTCATTTTTCCTAATATACCCTCAAATATTTATTATTATTTATTCTTTCAACTCTTTTAATTTCTCTCTCCTGTGTAATTATGAGAGGTATTACTGTAAAGTCATACATAATTTGTCCTTCCTATAAAGTAATAATTAAGTTTTTTAATTTGTGTGAAATAATCAAAATGTCTTATAATTTGGGACGAAGGTAGTATAACAAAGGGAAAATACCATTTTTGGTCCCGTATCTTAACCTTGGGGTTCATCTTGATCCCTTAATTTTAAAAAGGTCCATATTATTCCCTTAACTTTTCAAAACGTTCCATATTAGTCCTTTTTGTCCTATTAGCGACGAAAAAAATTCAAAAATCAGTCGCTAAATTCGTCGCTAATTAGACAAAAAGAACTAATATGGAACATTTTAAAGAATTAATGGACCAATATGGACCTTTTTAAAGTTAAGGACCAAAAATGAACCCCGAAATTAAGATACGAGACCAAAAAAAATATTAAGCCTATAAAAAACAAAAAAAAAAGTGTAATCATGTGAATCTAAACACAACTGACTATGTGCATAGTAAATGTTCGACATTAACTCAACAATAAAGAAATTCATAATAACAAAATATAAAATTTCTAAATAACCAATAAATTAAAGGGTTAATAGTCATTTTCACCCCTGCCATATAGGTGAGATTTGAAAAACCCCCCTAGAAAAAAAACTTGCATAAAATACCCTAACATTTCAAAATAATTTCATGGTAGACCTTTTACACGCCACATCATCCAAAATGCTTATGTGTCATTATTTTTTCATCCTTTCTTTTAATTTTAATTGTCACATGGGTTAATGATGAGATGCAATGACCAAAATACCCCTAAGTGAAAAAACATTGGATTTGTGAAAATTAACACATTTCATCTATCTCATTTCCAACCCTAACAATTAGGGTTCTAGTGTTCAGAATCCGTCTGTCTTCTTCGATTGGTTGTAGGGTTCTAGTGTTCAGAATCCGTCTGTCTTCTTCGATTGGCTGTAGGAATCACATCAGTAGACACGAAAAAGGTATGATTTTTATTGATTTTGTTGATAAGTTCCTGCATTTAGATTTTCATTGTTGTTCATTGCTGGGTTCAATGGTATTTGCAGAAATGGGTGTGTTTGGTGTCATTTTCCATCATGGTGGAAACTTTGTCCATCAAGGTCACATCATTTACCGGGGAGGGAGTGAAACAATCGTTGAAGGTCAAGACTCTGATAAGTGGAGTTTCTTTGAAGCTGTTAGTTTGGTTAGAGAGTGGGGTTACGAAGGATTCAGGCTATGGAGGAACATTCCACAAGTGGACGAAGGATTCATGATGTTGGTGATGTGGCGTGTAAAAGGTCTACCATGAAATTATTTTGAAACAAAATGGCTATTAACCCTAAATTAAACAAGATGAATTGAAACAAAAATAATATTTATATATGGAAAAAATACATTGTTAATTCACATTTTTTTATATATGAAAAAAAGTACTATTGTTATAAATGGGCACAACTTTACTTTTGATTCTAATTTTTTTATATACGGGAACAACTTTACTGTTCATTCAATTTTTTTTATAAATAGTGTCAAAACAAAACTAATATTTATATACGGGAAAACATACATTGTTGGTTAAAATATTTTTATATAAGGGAGAAAATATTATTGTTATAAACGGGAATAACTTTACTATTGATTCAAATATTTTTATAAACGGGAACAACTTTACTATTGATTCAAATATTTTTATGAATAATGTCAAAAGAAAAATAATATTTATATACGGAAAAAAAAATACATTGTTAATTCAAATATTTTTATATACAAAAAAAATAATATTTTTATAAACTGTCATAACTTTACTTTTGATTCAAATATTTTAATATCAGGGAACAATTTTACTATTGATTCATTTTTTTTATAAACTATGTCAAAACAAATTTAATATTTATATACGAGAAAAAATACATTGTTGATTAAAATGTTTTTATATAGGGAGAACATACTATTGTTATAAAGGGGAATAACCTTATTATTGATTCAAATATTTTTATATTGTCAAAACAAAAATAATATTTTAATTTAAATATTTTTATAAACCGGAACAACTTTAATATTGATTCAAATATTTTTATAAATATTATGAAAACAAAATTAATACTTTCATTCAAATATATTTATAAATAATGTAAAAATAATAATATTTATATACGGAAAAAATATATATATTATTGAATAAAATATTTTTATATACAGAAACAAATATTATTGTTATAAACGGGATCAACTTTATTACTAATTCAAATATTGAATTATAAAAATTTATCGACCATTGTATTCTCTCTTATAACACAATTGTCTTATTTGTTAAAAAAAATTTAACGATTATTTTATCTAATACAATTTTCAATAGTTTTTGTTAATTATATTATTATTGATATTGTTGTTTATCTTTCATCTTTTACATGTATTATTATTTCAACTTAATTTTACTATTATTTTTATTTTATTTTTTTATTTTCAACTTTCAAAATTTATGACCGTCTACAAACAAACGCGCGTCCAAAATCATATCTCACCCACAAACATACCCGTGCATAATCATGAATTTGTTACTAATTTAGAAAAAAAAAAAAAAAGACAAAACAAACAGACGCGTAGTTATATAATTTTTTTTTAAAAAAAATGTTGGCCTAGAAACATACTATCATTTTGAAATGATATAAATGGTGGCGTGTAATTTGGTTGAGTCTAAAACACCAATCAAATTGAAGGTATAATTAATACATATTGCTTTTTCCTGAGTGGATTAATTCGTCTGACAAATCATAGCAGGAAACCTAACAATAGAAACTTCTACAAGATTTGTAAATTCCATTCCATGGACCTGGTGACTTTTATGGCCTGCGGTATTTGCCCGCTTGGTTTGGAAAAATATGATTCCAATTACTTCTAGGTTGACTTGGAAACCAGATGTTACTCGTGTGCTAATTATCCTCAAATTTTTAATGTTTCTACCCCTAAAAGTCAAAGTCTAGAAAAACTAAGAACTTTTAATTATAAATGGGAACAACTGACAAAACAATAATACTTTAGTTATAGGAAGTTAGCCAAAGTTTGCTTTAGATACATACATACAATAATGATTAATAAACATAAATTTTAAACACCTAAACCGATTAGCTATATGAATTTCTTTTATATGTTTAATAGACTAAGAAGAGAACAGAAAAGGAAAGAATTTTTAAAAACAATTTTTTTTTTAATAATAATAAGATATCCGTGTGTTCCCACAAATAAATTTATTTAATACGATATAAAATATATTTAGATATACATATAAATTTGAAATGATAAAAAGGAATTTGAAGAAAAAAATTCACATTTGAAAATAAATAATTCATCTCTCAATTAAAAACAATTGTTGGTCAAAATAAAATAGATATTGTCTTGATATTTAACAGTGCACTGAAAGTTAGCGTTGTACGTCATTATTGAGTGATATTCAATTTGATAAAATATAAAATATTTTTAGATATACATGTCAATTTATAATGTGTTTCTTAATTGTAAAATGGACAATGATAATATAAACTCAATTATATTAAATAATCATATAAAAATAAAAAATTGTGAGATGGAGAAAGAAAAAAAAAATTCACATTTGTAAATAAGAAATTTGTCTCTCAAATAAAGACAATTGTTGATTAAAATAAAATAGATATTGTTCTAATAATGACCCGTGAAATTGAAAGTTAGTTGTATGCACTGTTATTGAGTGTTATCTAATTTGATACAATATAAAATGTATTTATATAAACATGTCAATTTCAAATGAGATACTCAATTATAAAATAAATAATAATCATATAAATTATGAATTTTTTTTATATATAATAATTATAAAAAGTTATGTTTTTATTTTAGATAAATTTTGTATTTAAAAAATTCAACATTTTTTTGTGTTCTTCTTCATTAAAAAAGTTTCAAATTTTGTTATTTATATTAAAAAAATTAAAATAGGAAAAAAAATGAAAAGAGAACAAAAATTAAAATGACTGTAAGAAAGTGTGAGAAAAAGAATTGTGAAGAAAATTTGAAATTTTAATTAAGAGAAGAAAAAGAAGAGTAAGAAACTTAAAAGTAAATAGTGGAAAATGAATGAGGTGGCAAAATGAGATAGTTTCATATTTTTTTAGCATTTGTTAATTACAAATATATCATTTTGCTAGTACAATTTAAAAAATATATATATAATCGTACCTGGATCAGACAGTTTCTAGTGGCCAACGACGTCGTCTGGACTTCAGCTCCGGTGCGGTGGAAAGACGGCCGGGGGGGGTGTACCTGCAAGGTACTCCGACGCTCAAGTAAGATAACTGTCAGAGAATAGCAAGTACAGAGATGAGAGTAGAAGTGAACGTAACCTGGCCCTCTCAAGTGAGAGGGTATTTATAGAGAGCCCCCAACGCAGGGCCAACAGTCACTAGCACTGGGATGGATTGCCAGGCCCAATCCAAGCAACTGCCAGGGCTTACGTGGCGTAGTGAAGGCCAGCACGTGGTCTTCGCCCTGGGGTAACTGCTCCTAGATCTCCGGAATTAGGGCAGACCGATTCCATCGGGAGTGGGCAGTTACATGAGAACGTGTCCTCGCGGGGAGAAGTCTTGCGTGTCGAGGAGAGACATGTCCTCGCGAGGAGGACTTGCTTGCGGATGGGGATGACTCCTCGCGGGGAGTAGCGTTCGCGTGTCGAGGAGGGGCGAACTCCGGGGAAGGCTCAGCGCCTCTGCCCGAAGCTCAACGCCGTTTGTGCCCGACACCGCTGAAGTGGCACGTGCCCGACATTGACTGGACTGAGGCCTTCGTTGGGCCGCCTTAGAACGTGTGGGTCAGGCCTGCTCGGCTGAGGAGCGTACCTCTGGCCCAGTCCAGAACAGGAGCCCCCCAAGTCGTTGCTCTGAGGCGTCAGAGTGATGACTTAAGGGTCAAGGCTATGTCAAGGGCATGCCCGGTCGGGAAAGGGGCTTCGAGAGAGGAACAGTTGGTGAACCGGGCAGAAACAAATAGGCATGCTCGTGCAAGACTGGCCGCAGAGAGGCAACGTCGCGGGGATACGAGGTGAATGAAGAGACGCGTGTTGGGGAATGAACAGACGTGCCTGGGGAAGCGTGTGCCACGCGTCACACCTCATTATTGCATAGGGCGGCTACCCTAGGGTAGCGTAATCGATTTCCTAGAGACTCCTCGAAGCTCGTGAGGGGCTTATAAAAGGGGCGAGTTCGTGCCATTCGCACACTCCCACCTTTTTCGCTCCGCATCTCATCTAGTCACTGTTGCTGCTCTGCCGCCGTACACCGCCGTGCACCGCCGTCTTTGTTGTTCTAGTATGCTATCCTCCACCGCTCAAGTAAGCTCTTAATCCCTTATGGTTCCTTTTTTTCTTTCTTTTAGTAGTTTTCCGGCGAGTTGAGGGCGTTCCTAGCACTCCGTTAGGGTTCCGGCCGGGAACGGCGGGACGTTCCTAGGGTTCCGGTGGGTTTTGACGGTGGTTTGGGATGAACATCCCGAGGACAAGATGAATGTCCCGAGGACACTTATGAATACACCGAGGACACGTGATGAATGTCACGGGGAAGTGAGAAGGGAGGATCGGGGAGCGAAAAGAGAAAGGACGGGGTGATGGCCTCAGGTAGTTCGCCGTGTCCCCAAATATTTTCTTGCTCGCTGCCCTTTCACTTGATCGGCGGTGGAAGGGTGGACTTGGTCACGACCAACGAATTCACCTATTTCCTCTGCTTTTCAGGTAAAAATGGCCCGAGGATTCTGGGAATTCTCTACGTAGACACCGAACCCGACGTGGATGGACCCGCTCAGATCCCCGGGGAGGCACCCGTGCGTCCGGCCGACGAATGGGCTGGGGAAGAGCCTCTGCATATAGGGTCGTGTTTCTCCGTCGACGACACAGACGCTTTCGCGTTTGTCGAGAATGTCCCCGAAGGAGAGGAGGCCACGTGGACGGCTTACCAGCCCCGGGCACACCATCACATTTGCTCGAACTATCGCGGGCTGCAATTTCCCATGTATGAGTTTGCCTTTAAAGAGGCCGGTATTCGCCTCCCCTTCAATAGCTTTCAACTAGGGGTTTTCACCCGTCTGCACTTGGCGTCGTCGCAGCTTCATCCTAACACGCTCGCTTTCATGCGGGCGTTTGAAATCGTCTGTGACTATCTCCAGATTGGGATCACCCTCGAGCTCTTCTTCTGCGTCTTCCATTTGCAACGTTCAACGGACAATGGGCGACATAGTTGGGTTTCTTTCAAACAACCCAGGAAGTTGTTCAAGGCGTACGCGGACTCAATAAGGGGCTTCAAGAGTAGGTTCTACTATGTCATGCCTGCGACGCACTCGGCTGTGGGTACGCTCTATGACATTGTGCCCGACGGATCCAGGGGAGAGAGGTTCGTGTCCAAGTGTCCCCTGGAGTGGGAGGACGCCCACTTCGCGCTCGGTACGGAGGATTACCTCGTGAAGCATAGCGAGCTGTCGGAGGATGACAGGGGGGGCGTACGCCACATTGGTCGCGTATGTCAATGCGTTGGTAGGGATGGAAACCACCTCCTCGACTCCCAAGGGAGGGTTGTGACCGCGGTTCGCTATATAAACACCCGGGGGCTCCTCGAATGCAAGTCTCCCGACGAGGCCAAGAGGTTCTTAGGTGGGATCTCCTCATCCTGTTCGGGCCTTCATTTGAAATTCTGGTACAGACATGTGATGTCAAGTGCAATGTCACAACATCAATATCTGTTGTATGAACAAGTCAATAATAGAAACAGAAACGCATAAACCACACACAAGGATTGTTCACCCAGTTCGGTTCAACAACCTACATCTGGGGGCATACCAAGCCAGGAAGGAAGTCCACTATTAGCAGTATTAAATTACAGACTCAACAAACCAGTTGACAATCTACCTAATTTAATCACTACCCAATGACCCTTCTACCTAAGTTCTCCCTAGATAAGAGACTCCATCTCACTCCCAATCATCGCAATGATGTCTAGCAGTCAACATCTCTGCCACTGCATCAAGAGCTTGATTACCAACACCTTTTCAAACACAGAAAAGTAGAAGTCACACTTCCATGACACACCTTAGAGTTGCTTAACAGCTTCCTCCAAGAACAATCCAATACTCATTACCTACAGGTTTCTAAGTAAGAACACAGTGACCATCTCACAACCCGAGTGGTTCACTTTGACTAAGCCCTATTGATCTACATCTTGGACTCGTGCCTATTCTAGGTTACAAGCATTCTATTTATAACTTTTTCCCAACTGGATTTGGGCCTTCAAATCACAACAAATCTTCTGCTACAAATCTGCAAAAGATTCTGCTACTAAATAGATCTTCAATTAACTCTTCAATCAAATCTTCATAATTAATTCTAATTATTCTCCATATCTTTTTGCATGAAAATAGCAATAAACTAATCTTCAACACAACTGAAAAAGATTGCTTCAGAATAAATCAACTCCTTGAAAATATCAGATTTGATATGAAATTAAACCAGATATGATTTGAATCTAAAACCAGAATGTAAAACAGATTTGATCTTCAAATATTTTTAAATCGAACAACCCTTAAACATAGCAACAAGATCTGCTCCACATCTGATTGCAACTGAAAATATATGTCCCATGATATTCGCCTGCAATCTCTCCACCAGATCTTCTCAAAACACACTTAAACAAATGCAGCCATAACAAACCACATCAGACTGATGTTCTGATGTTCTGTCAACTGATGTCAAGACATCAAGTTTTAACATCACATGACAGCAGTACTTACTGACCCAGACAACTAATGTCGTGACATCTCCTCCAACATCTGTCACATAATAGCAGCAACTGCTGTGCCAGAACCCAGATGTTATGACATACTGTTATGACAGTAATACTCCATATCTGTAATGATGTCTGATTAATCATGTCAGGACATCTCACCCAATATCCTGCACAACAGATGGTTTTCTGATGTTCTGTTGTTCTGGTCAAGACATCACACATATACATCAGCAACTAAAACTTCAACCCTGCAATAGCTAATGTTAGGAACCAATGTTATGACATCAGACATATGACATCAACATTGACACAACATTGTTTTACCAAAATTCCAGCCAACTACAAGAACTAACAATTTAGCTTTGTCTCTTTGTGCTAACTTTTTCCATGTTTTCTCTTGCAGCTCAAATGTCTAACGCCACCGAGCGTATCATGAAGTTGGTCGCCGTGCGGGCACCCAAGCGTACCAAGAGTCTTGTCCGAGAGATTATTCAGACTGCGGTGCCGGCTGGGACGACGAATGGCTCCTCCTCGCCACAGTGCAGCCAGTCCCCTCCTTCGGAGAGCACCCCTGCCAAGAAAGCAAGGACCGAGGGGCCTGTCCTTGTGGATCTCATGGACCCTGTCTCGCCGGAGAAGTTTCAGATGCCCGCTTGCCACCTCCAGCAGAATTTCTTCGGGGGAAGCCCCCCTGTCATTGTTGATGCCGAGGTGAATGCAGTTCTGGGTATGGACGGGGTGGCCAGGAGAGAGGCATTTGTTGAGGACCTTGCGGCCATGATGCGGGTCTTTGAGACTTCCTTGATATTGAATAATGGGGGCCCCTCTACCTCTGAGCTACAAAAGCTGAAAGACGACTACACTGCCCTCGAGAAGGAGAAGGATAAGGTTGCGGCTGATCTGCTGAAGGCCCAGGCCGAGTGCGAGGACCACCCCAACACCCTCCGCGAGCTGAATGAGGTCAAGTCTGCCCTGAAGACGACTCAAGAGGAGCTTGATCGCTCTCGGGAAAGGGTTGGGGAGTTGGAGGTTGTTGTCCATCCCGCGGAGAATGAATCTCCCGTGGAGAAAAATCTTACTGACCGCGCCGCTTTGATTGGAAAAAATCGGGAGCTTCAGCAAGATAGTCTGGAAGCTCTGGAGACAGGCTTTAAGAATGCCGTGGAGCAGATCGACGCTGAGAATCTAGGCGTTCAGCTGGTGCTCGACAGAATCAACTCGTTCCTTCGTGTGGTCGCCGGCAAGCTCAACCTTCCAGAGGATGGGGAGGAGGAAGATGGAAGGTGGGTCGAGGATGAGATCGTCATGTAGTTCTTTTGATTTTTTGGCCTGCGCGCCATTTTCTTTGTAATGATTTGTGTCTGGCATATGTGCCAGGGGCTTTTTGACATTTTTATAATATTTGTACACTGGGTTTCTGCCCGCTTCTAAGCATTTTCGTTTATCCGCTATTGTCGTTGCTTGTATAGTTTTGATTGTGTGTGGTGCATTTGTTATACTTTATTTTTGTCTAAGTAATAAGACTTTGGGATTTTCTCGACCTTGATAGTCCCTGACCGCGTGGAGAGCTGGTCGGGCGGCCGGAGGCGTATTCCGACCTTTAACGAGGCTAAGAGCTCGGTCGAGGTCTTAGCTTCGTGGCATGAACTTCCCATCGCGAGCTGGGTGTTCTTCCCGATTGGTACAACGACGGTGGGCCTCGATCGAGGTATCCCCGTCGGATCAAAGGTCCTCGCGCACACACAATGCGGTCTCTGATCGTCGTGTTCTGTATAGGGGTGTCGCGCTCGTACCTTAGCGTGTTCCCGTGATCGCGGTGCTAGTGAGCCGCGGGCAGTGCTTAACTGTAGTACTGTTTGAGCTTCTCAGCATTCCATGGTCGAGCAAGTTCTTCCCCGTGCAGATTTTCGAGGAAGTAGGCTTCTGTCCCCGTTTTCGCGCGGACGCGGTACGGGCCCTCCCAGTTCGCGGCGAGTTTGCCTTCTCGCGAGTCTTTCTGGTTCCTGCGTAGGACGAGGGTGCCTACTCAAAAATCACATTTAATAACTTTGTCATTATAACGTAGTGTTATTTTTTGTTTAAGTGAAGCTTCTCGGAGAGAAGCGCCCGAGCGTGTTTCTTCGACGAAGTCGAGTTCTTCCCTCAAGGCTTCGCCGTTCGCGTCCCCGTCGAGGGGGGCTTCTGTCCTCCTTGAGGGTTCCCTAATCTCCACGGGGATCACCGCTTCCGTTCCGTAGGTCAAATGGAAAGGGGTTTCCCCGGTCGTGGAGTGTGGGGTCGTTCGATAGGCCCAGAGGACGTTGTGTAGCTCCTCGACCCACCGTTGTTTGGCGTCGCCTAATCGGCGTCTCAATCCTCGGAGGATTACTCTGTTCGCCGCCTCAGCCTGCCCGTTCGTTTGGGGGTGCTCGACCGACGTGAAGTGCTGCTTCGTGCCTAATTTGGTGACTAAGTCTTGGAAGTTCTTGTCCGTGAACTGTGTCCCGTTGTCGGTGACAATGGCTTAATGCTCGCCGAATCGGGTGAGGATGTTTCTTTTGTAAAAACGCAGTATGTTAAAGGCCGTGATTTTGGCCAATGCTTCCGCCTCGATCCACTTCGTGAAGTAATCCACCCCGACGATGAGGTATTTGTTTTGATATGATCCTATGACGAAGGGTCCAAGGATGTCCATTCCCCACCATGCGAACGGCCACGGGGAGGATAGCGTTTTGAGCTCGCTAGGAGGAGTGAGGTGCATGTCCCCGTGTCGCTGGCATCTATCGCACTTCTTGACGTGTTCCTTGGCATCTTGTTGCATGGTGGGCCAGTAGTACCCTGCTCGAAGCGCTTTACGGGCTAACGAGCGGCCGCCGAGGTGCTGTGCGTTGATTCCCTCGTGGATTTCCTGGAGGATGTCGGGGACCTTAGACTCCTCGACACATCTGAGGAGGGGAATAGAGAACCCTCGCCGGTATAGCTTATCCTCGACTACAGTGTACGAGCACGCCTGCCTCTTGACCATTCCTGCTTCTTTGGGATCTTCGAGCAGTTTGCCTGTCATGAGGTATTCGTACACCGGGGTCATCCAGCAGTTGCTGTCCCCGATAGCGTTGATGTCCGAAACCATGGTCAGTTTGTCGATGCTCGGGTGGGCAAGCACTTCTTATATGACGGATTTGTTCCCACCTTTCTTCTTTGTGCTCGCCAATTTGGACAAGACATCTGCTCGGGCATTGTGCTCGCGGGGGATGTGAGTTACTTCCACGGAGGTGAAATTTTTCATCTTTTCTTTCACCAAGGCCAAGTATTATATGAGGCTGTCATTCTTGGCTTGGTACTCTCCTCGGACTTGCGAGGCCACGAGCTGGGAGTCGGTGAAGAGTTTGACCTCCTTGGCGCCGAGGTCCTCGGCCATCTGGAGTCCTGCGAGGAAGGCCTTGTATTCGACTTGGTTGTTCGATGTCGGGAAGGACAGTTCAAGGGATACCTCGATCAAGATGCCTTCCTCATTTTTGAGGATGATGCCCGCCCCGCTTCCCTTTGGGTTGGATGCTCCATCAACATAGATCGTCCATTTCTGTGATCCGTTGGTCGAAGGCTCCGGGACGGTCATCTCTGCTACAAAGTCAGCCTATACCTGTGCCTTCAGGGCTTTCCTCCCTTCGTATTGGATGTCAAACTCGGCGAGCTCGAGTGACCACCTGAGCATCCTCCCCGCCATGTCCGGTCGTCCGAGGAGCTGCCTTATAGGTTGTTCAGTTCTTACGACGACGGTGTGGGCGAGGAAGTAGTGGCGTAGCCTCCTTGCCGTGGTGACGAGGCCCAGGGCGACTTTCTCAATCTGCTGATACCTGAGCTCGGGGCTTTGGAGGGCTTTGCTCGTGAAGTAAACTGGCTTCTGCCCGTCCGGGGTTTCCCGAATGAGGACGGCGCTGACTGCTTCACTCGCGATTGCAAGATACAAGAAGAGTGACTCCCCGTTCTCAGGCCGTGAGAGGACCGGGAGTTGTGATAGGACTTGTTTTAAGTGGACGAGTGCCTGCTCGCATTCCTCGCTCCAATCAAACTCCGTTTTTTGTCGAAGAAGTTTGAAAAATGGGAGTGCGTACTGTGCGGATTTGGCGACGAAGCGGGAAAGGGCGGTGAGCATCCCGTTCAATGATTGTATCGACTTCTTTGAGTCCGGGGAAGGGAGCTCGGAGAAAGCCCTACACTTGTCGGGGTTGGCCTCGATTCCTCGCTCTGTGAGGTAAAACCCGAGGAACTTACCTGCCCGGACGCCGAAGGTGCACTTGTCGGGGTTAAACCTCATGCGACATCTCATCGCCGTGTCGAACACTTTCTTGAGGTGTACGGCGTGGTCGACTTCTTCTGCGGATTTGACGATCATGTCGTCCATGTAGACCTCGAGCATGTCGCCAATTTCATCCCGGAAGACCTTGTTCATCATCCGTTGGTAAGTCGCATCGGCGTTCTTCAGACCGAAGGGCATCACGTTGTAGTAGTAGTTGCCCGATGCAGTCATGAAGGCTGTGTGTTATTTGTCGACCTTGTCCATGGGAATTTGATTGTATCCCAAGTAAGCGTCCATGAAGGATAGAAGTTTGTAACCTGCAGAATTGTCGACTAGTTGGTCGATGTTAAGCAAGGGGTAACAGTCTTTCGGGCAAGCCCGGTTAAGATCAGTATAATCAACGCACATTCTCCATTTTTCATTATTCTTTTTAACAAGTACAACGTTGGACAGCCAGGTCGTGTATTTGGCCTCCGAAATAAAATTTGCCTCTAGGAGGTCTTTTACAGCTTTTTCGGCAGCCTCCGCTTTTTCGGGAGACTGCTTACGCCTACGTTGTGCTATGGCCCTAGCGGCCGGATCTACTGCGAGATGATGAGATCAGCGTTCTCCCTTAGACATGCTTTCAGCTGCTCCATGCGAAGAGATCAGCGTTCTCCCTTAGACATGCTTTCAGCTGCTCCTTTGCCAAGTCGGGGATCCCGGTGCCAATCTTCACGTTGCGATCTGGATCGTCCTCGAGGACCACGAGCTCAAAGTCCCCTTCTGGGATGGGGCGCGTTGGGTAGAGGAGTCATCCGTTGTTCTCCGCCTGGAGGTCGAGGTCTTCTGCCCCGTCTTCATCGGGTCCGCTCGGGAACCTACTGTCGAGATTGACCGCGTTGACGCGCGGGAGAGGTACCTGTTCGGCGTCCTGGGGTGGCTTGGCCACGGTCTTGGGTTTGGGGCCGATGGAACTCAGGCCTTTGATGGCGGCATCGAAGCACCTTCTGGCCGCGTCGATGTCCCCGTGCATCGTCACTACTCGACCCCTGGTCGTGTAGTACTTCATTTTGAGGTGGACCGTTGACGGTACCGCCGTAAGTTCAGCCAGGGTGGTCCTCCCGAGGATGCAGTTGTAAAGGGACGGGCTTTCGACCACCAGGAAATGGATCTTCACCTGTCGAGCTGTGTCTTCGGCCCCGAATGTAACCATTAGCTCCACGTAACCCCATGGTCTGGTGGTGGTTCCATTGAACCTCTGTAGATCTGAACCGACGTACGGGGTTAAATGCCTCTCGTCGAGCTGAAGGGTCCCGAACAGTTGAGCATACATGATGTCGACCGAACTCCCCTGGTCGACTAGGATCCTTCGAACGTCAAAGTTCGCCATCTGCGCCCTGATCAGGAGGGGAATAGTGACGTTTGGTGCTCCCCCGGGGAGTTCCTCGAGGTAAAAGGTGATAGGGTTAGAGTTTCCCCGCACTTTCTCGAGTGTGGTCGCTTTTGCCGACGTTGCTGATTCCAGTTCGTCAAATTTCCGCTTGATCGACCCAACGGATAACTTCTCGGGACCGCCTCCGGAGATGACCATCGCCTTCGGGAAGCCTTCCCAGGTGCTCCGGGCAGCGACGGGGTCCTCGTGGGGGAAGGTCGCCCACATGTTGTGGATTGCTTCTTGGCCCTCAATGATTAGGGGGACGAAGAAGTCCTCCGGTCGAGTGACGCTGAGGGCGACCTGTAGCCGGCTCTCGTCGGGAGGAGGAGTTGTCTCCTCGACGTTCTGGGCTTCCCGTGAGCTGGGCCGAGGAGTATCGTTCTTCTGGGCGTATTTCTTCAAGTGCCCTTCCTTGATCAGAATTTCGATCGCATCCTTGAGATGGATGCAGTCTTCGGTAACATGCCCGTGGCTCCGGTGGAACCTGCAATACTTTGATTTGTCAACGTTTGATTTGGGAGCAGTTGGCTTCGGGAAGCGAACTCCCCCTTTCAAAAACTCGGAATTCTGGCATTCGGAGAGGATTCAAGCCCGGGGAGCGTTGAGCGGGGTGTACTCCGTGAATCGGCCAGCTGGTCTGCGCGGTTCCCGAGGATCACGGTTGCGGTTCTCTTTCTTTCTCCTCCTCGCCGGGGAGAAGAGTCTTCATCTTTGTGGCCACGGGGGCCTTCTCTGCGTCTCGTCTCAAGGGCGATCTGAGCTGCCTCCGTCTCCTCGAGTTCGATGTACTTCTGAGCTCGAGCGAGAAGGTCCTCGAGACGTCGGGGTCTGCGGAGGCCTATGGATTTGGCAAAGTCAGATCCAGCACGCAGTTGTTAGGTGCTAGAAAGTGTTAATATTTAGATTAGTTTTTAGCACCTTTTTGTGAGCTTTATTCGTAAATCCATGCCTTTTCCCATTGTTTCCGTTTATAACCGTTTTCTAGTTAATTTCATTATTTGTCGTATCTATCTATCTTTTGTGTTTTTATTGCCGATTTTTACATGGAAGGGTGTGGAATGGAGCCTCGAGGATCCCACAAAAATAGTTTGAAGAAATTTGGATTTTTCGAGCATGCTTTGAGCGCGCTCCCAGCGCGAGGATGGAATGACTTACAGTAGCTTGCGCGCTCAGCGGGCTTCTAAGCGCGCTCAGCGAGTTCTGGCGGTTTAACTTTTAAGTTAAGCGCGCTCAGCGGGCGTCTGCGCGACACTCGGCTCCCTTATAAAGTGGTTTTGATCAGATTTTTGACACATTCATTATTACATTCTAAGATCAAAAGATATTACACTGTAGCATTTCATTTGTGGAAGATAAAAAGCATCATTTTGTCGATAAAATCGTCGTTGATGCTCGTTTCTCTTCTACCGATTCTTGTTGATCAAGCTACCATGAATATGTGTAGCTAATTTCTCTTTTGTGTCAAGGTTAGATGTAAGTAAACCTTTACTTTGTATGTATATGGATTGATCCTATCTTATGAACTCTTGGATGATGAATGTATGATGATAAACCTTGATTTTATGTTTATTCTTTGTGTTGGTTCATGATTGAGAAATATGCTCCAACTCTTTACCTAGGTTTGTCATCCATCAAAGTACATTGGCTAGAGATAGCAATGTGTGTGATGTTCACCAAATATTGAACTTTAAAGTTGTCATTTTGATAGTTTGTGTGAGAAATCAACAAAGGATCAAAATGGCAAAACTCACAATATGTGTTAGAGATAAACATATTGGGAGGATATGTGATTGCTTTTATCATTTAACCGAGTTCATTAGCTTTATCGATTGTATACGTGCAAAGTGGTTTGTCGAAACTTAACCTTGACATGTTTTTATAAACCGTTAAAACAATCTCTTTATCGCTTTTAATTAAATTTGAATGCAACCGCTACGAAAACAATCTAAAAACCCTTGTTACTTTAAAGCTTGAAACGTTACGACTGTAGAACGGCTGCGATATCACCGAACAATCTCTGTGGAACGATAACTTAATCCCGAACTCTATTTTTATTTCAACAAATTGGCGCCGTTGCCGGGGATTGTTATTTGATATTGCAAGCATTGCAATAGTTGTGAAGTTTTAGACTTGTTACAAATTTTCTTGTGCTTGTTGATTTGTTTTGTTTAAGTGTGCAGACTTTGTTTATGCGAGGGCAACTACCGGCGGACCAACTTCTATTCGATCCTGAGATTAAAAGAACTGCTCGTAGACTCAACAGCAAAACTAGACTGAGGAGGCAACTTGCGAGACAAAGACAAGAGCAAGAAGGAAGTTCTACTACAACACCACCACCACCATTCACACCAATCATGGCACAACCACCTCCACCTCCCGCATCCACACCTTGTGTGAACAGTCCACGACATACCGCTCAGTTTGCCAACAATAATCAAGGAAGGCAAGCCGAGATGAAAACTGGAACGTTGAACTTGTTGTATGGAAGTCCATTCATCGGAATGGACCATGGTCATTCTATGAGATTGCATTAGCGGTCGGTGTAGATCCAGCACAAGATTTACCTCTCTTTAAAAGATTATTTCCGCATGCTTTGCTTGGCAAGGCAAAGGATTGGTACCTCGATCAAACTCCCGCCGTGATGACCGATTGGAATGTCTTGGAGGAAAATTTTATTGAACGATTCTTCTCTCATAACCGTTTCATGGAGTCAAAAACAACAATTTCAGTGTTCTCTCAAGGCACTAATGAATCCCTCAATGAAGCATGGGAACGATTCAAGTCCATGCTTCGCAAATGTAAAGGTCACGGGTTTGATGAGTTAACACAAATTCATATCTTCAAGAATGGTCTCCAACCGAATTGTAAGACTTTGTTGGATGCCACTGCGGGAGGAAGTTTGATGGCAAAGAATGCCGAGGAAGCAACGAATATTATTAACAGAATGGCTCTAAACGATCTTCAAAGTCAAAGCCGTGGCAACTCTCAAAAGAAGCCCGGTGTTCTTGAATTGGGAACTAACGATGCAATCCTCGCGCAAAACAAGCTTATCTCTCAACAAGTGGAGCTTTTTCCTCAACAAATCAAAGAAATGAAGGAGCCGAGCAAAAGTAAGCAAGTAGCTTGTTGCGAACTTTGTAAAGGGGAGCATGACACCGGATTTTGTCCTCCCCCGGGTTTTGAAGAAGTGAACTATATGGTAAATCAAAGGGATTATCAAGGTAGACAACAACAACCTTACCAACAACAACACAATTCTCAACAAAATTATCAAGGAAATCAAGGATTTCAACCGCGAGCAAATTATCAAAATAATCAAGGTTATGGTGCCGGTCCTTCAAACCGGCAAAATCCGTATCAAACTCCACCACCTCCGGTTGCTAGCTCAAAGTTGGAAGACACTTTAAACCAATTCATGCAAATGTCAATGGCCAACCAAAAGAGTAGTGATGCGGCGATTAAGAATCTTGAAAACCAAGTGGGGCAACTTGCCAAGCAAATTGCTGAACAACAATCGGGTCCTTCCTTTTCCGCGAATACTCAAGTGAATCCTAAGGAGCATTGCAAGGCGATTGTTACTAGAAGTAGGAAGGAGTTGGAGAAAGAAAGGGAGAAAAAAGTGGAGGAAGAAAAACTTGATGGTCTTGTGGAGGATTGTAGTGATGAGGAAGTAGTTGAAAATAAACGTGAAAGTGAAGGTGTAGTTGAAAATAAAAGTAATGACATGGTTGAAGTTGAAAATAATAGTGGTGAGGAGTTGAAGAAAAAAGAGAGACTTAGGAGAATGAAGAAGGGAAAGGAATTAGTGAGCGCTATTCCGATCCAAAACTTACCATATCCTCATGCTCCTTCAAAGAAGGAAAATGAGAGGCACTATACGCGGTTCTTGGACATCTTCAAGCAATTACAAGTTAACATTCCATTTGCCGAAGCTTTGGAACAAATGCCAAAGTATGCAAAGTTCATGAAAGACATTCTCACGAAGAAGTGGAGGTATTCGGAACCGGAAACTATTGTTCTTGACGCGAGTTATAGTGCAATCATCCAAAGAACTCTTCCTAAAAAAGAAGTTGATCCGGGGCGTGTGACTTTGCCGGTTACCATTGGTGACGTCTATGTTGGAAAGGGCTTAATTGATTTGGGCTCAAGCATTAATCTTATCCCATTGTCCATTGTAAAGAAGCTTGGGAACATTGAGATGAAAGCCATTCGTATGACTTTGCAATTGGCCGACAAGTCCACAACTCACCCTCATGGGTTAGCTCAAGATGTCTTGGTAAAAGTTGACAAATTTTTCTTCCCGGTTGATGTTGTTGTTATCGATATGGAGGAAGATGAAGATGCACCTTTAATTCTTGGCCGACCTTTCATGAAAACTGCCCGAATGATGATCGATGTGGATGACGGTTTAATGAAGGTGAGGGTTCAAAATGAAGAGGTTTGTTTTGATCTTTTCGAAGCTATGAAACATTCAAAAGATAAACATGATAGCTTTCGGATCGATGCAATTGAAGAAGCAACTGTGGAGGTTTCTAAGCATGTACATGAAATCTCTCCTTTGGAAATGGCTCTTAATGATTCTTTTGAAGTATTTTCCGAAGAAGAAGAAAGAGCTCTTGAAGAGTGTTTAAAAGAGCTTGACTCCCTCAAAGAGTTGCAACCATGGGAGGTAGAACCGGAAGAATTAAAAAAGGATGTGAAAGAGGAGAAGTCACAACTTGAATTGAAGGTCTTGCCTTCCAATTTAAAATACGCTTTTCTTGATGATGGTGGTAACAAGCCGGTTATCATTAGTAACGTGTTGTCCAAAAAAGAGGAAGGCCGTCTAATTCATGTTTTGAAGAAAAACCAAGATGCGATAGGTTGGGTCCTTTCCGATTTAAAAGGAATTAACCCGGCTTATTGCATGCATCGTATCTTGATGGAAGAAGATTTCAAGGCGATAGCCCAACCGCAACGCCGCTTGAACCCAACAATGAAGGAGGTGGTGAGAAAAGAAGTGGTTAAGCTATTGGAAGCCGGTATGATTTACCCGATTTCCGATAGCCCTTGGGTTAGTCCTGTCCATGTTGTGCCAAAAAAAGGAGTTATGACCGTGATTCGTAACGAAAAAAATGAGTTGGTTCCGACAAAAACAGTGACGGGGTGGAGGATGTGCATTGATTATAGACGGCTCAACACCGCGACAAGAAAAGATCATTTTCCATTACTGTTTATGGACCAAATGTTAGAGAGGTTGTCCGGGCAGCATTTCTATTGTTTCTTGGATGGATATTCGGGGTATAACCAAATTGCGGTTGACTTGGCGGATCATGAGAAGACGGCCTTTACGTGTCCCTTTGGTATTTTTGCGTATCGTAAGATGCCTTTTGGTTTATGTAATGCGCCGACAACTTTCCAACGGTGCGTTCAAGCCATCTTCTCCGACTTAATAGAAAAGACGATGGAAGTGTTCATGGACGACTTTTTGGTTTTTGGAAGGTCGTTTGATTTATGCTTGACAAATTTGGAAACTGTGCTAGAGAGGTGTGTGAAGACAAACCTAGTGTTGAATTGGGAGAAGTGTCACTTTATGGTGACGGAGGGAATTGTGCTCGGCCACAAAGTTTCATCCAAAGGCCTTGAGGTTGATAGAGCGAAAGTTGAAGTGATAGAGAAGTTGCCTCCTCCGACCAACGTGAAAGGGATCCGAAGTTTCCTTGGGCATGCCGGATTTTATCGGCGTTTTATCAAAGACTTTACAAAGGTGGCTAGACCATTGAGCAACTTGCTAAGCAAGGACCAGGTATTTCTTTTTGACAATGAATGTCTTCGCGCTTTCGAAATTTTAAAAGAAAAGTTAGTTACCGCTCTAATAATAATCGCTCCAATTGGACCAAAAATTTTGAACTTATGTGCGATGCGAGCGATTATGCTGTTGGAGCAGTACTTGGCCAGAGGAAGGAGAAGAATTTCCATGCCATACACTATGCAAGTAAAGTTTTAAATGAGGCACAAATTAATTATGCCACAACCAAAAAAGAATTACTTGCTATTGTGTATGCGCTTGAGAAATTTAGATCCTACCTCATCGGGTCTAAAGTTGTTGTTTACACCGACCATTCGACGATCAAGTATTTGCTAACCAAACCGGATTCGAAGCAAAGGCTCATCCGATGGATCCTTTTATTACAAGAGTTCGATTTAGAAATAAAAGATAAAAAGGGTTCGGAAAATTTGGTGGCGGATCACTTGTCTCGCCTTGTGAATGTTGAGGTCACCATTGCTGAAAAGGAAATCCAAGAGGAATTTCCTGATGAAAAACTTTTTAAAGTCCAAGTTAGGCCTTGGTTTGCAGATTTTGCTAACCATAAGGCTACTGGTTGGGTGCCCGAAGACCTAACTTGGAACCAAAAAAGGAAGTCCATTTCGGATGCTAGTTACTACGTATGGGACAACCCGTATTTATTTAAGTTAGGAAGTGACAACCTTTTGAGAAGGTGTGTCACGAGTGATGAGGCTCAAAGTATTCTTTGGCATTGCCACAACTCGCCGTATGGAGGCCATTTTAATGGTGCGAGAACGGCCACTAAAGTCCTTCAATCGGGCTTTTATTGGCCTTCTCTTTTTAAAGACGCACATCTCCATGCCAAAAGTTGTGACCAGTGCCAAAGAACTGGTGGAATTGGACAACGAGATGAAATGCCTCTCCAAAACATACAAGAGGTAGAAATTTTTGATTGTTGGGGCATAGATTTTGTTGGTCCATTTCCACCATCTTTTGGAAATGAATACATGTTGGTCGCCGTTGACTACGTTTCGAAGTGGGTTGAGGCAATTGCCTCACCGAGGGCTAATGGCAAAACGGTGATAAAATTTTTAAAGAAATACATCTTTTCCCGTTTTGGCACTCCTCGGATGCTCATTAGCGATGGTGGGTCGCACTTTTGTAATACACCTCTCGAAAATGTCTTAAAATACTATGGTGTATCACATAAGGTGGCGACCCCTTACCACCCGCAGTCGAATGGTCAGGCTGAGGTATCCAACCGTGAGATAAAAAGAATCCTTGAAAAAACCGTGTCTAGTTCAAAAAAGGATTGGTCACAAAAATTGGATGAGGCCTTGTGGGCATATCGCACTGCTTACAAGGCTCCAATTGGTCTAACTCCGTTTCAATTAGTTTATGGTAAAACTTGCCATTTACCGGTTGAGTTAGAGCACAAGGCCTTGTGGGCCTTAAAAATGCTGAATTTTGACAAGGACTTGGCCGGGACCAAAAGAAAAGTGCAACTTCTTAAGCTGGAAGAAATGCGTAATGCCGCATACCACTCAAGCTGGTTGTATTAAGAAAAAGTGAAAAAGTACCACGACAAGAAGCTCCGGCAAAAGGACTTCAAGGCCGGATAATTGGTATTGCTGTTTAACTCTCGGTTAAGACTCTTTCCGGGAAAATTAAAGTCCAAGTGGTCCGGGCCTTTTCGTGTGAAGGAAGTGAAGGATTTTGGAGCGGTTGTTATCGAAGACTTGGAAATGAAGGACTCTTGGACCGTAAACGGTCAGCGTCTAAAAATTTACCTTCTAGGGAATTTCGATCGAGCTTCCAGTACTGTTCTCCTTGATGTTCTTAATTGAGCATCTTGGACCGTCGAGCTTAGCCGACGTTAAACAAGCGCTCATTAGGAGGCACCCCAACACTGTAAGCTTTTATCGTCTTTACTAGTGAATTTGCTGTTTAGACATGGTTTGTGAAAAATTGATGTTGTATGATGTTTAGGGTGATGTTTTGAACGTGTGGATGATGTCTTTTTGCTGCTGGGAGAATTTTTGATTTTACAACCTTGCCTCTTTTTCTCATTTCCCTCATTTTTCCTTCATTTTCTCTCCTTCAAAAATTTTCCAAAAATTTCCTTGTATTTTCTCTCCTCTACATCATCTCCCTTTCATTTTCTGCTGACCCCCATCATCATCAAGCATTGTAAGTTTTTGTTTTAGCAATATTTTCATTTGTCAATTAGAAACCCATTTTTGGGACATTGTTAGTAATTGTTGGATGTGATGTTTTTCTTCTTTCCTTTGCCTCTGTAATGACGAATTTCTGTGTAAGAGTTTACTGAGTATGCTTGCATGTTGTTAGTAGTTAGAATTGTGGAAATTAGGTGTAATACCCCAAAATTTGCCCTCCCTTTTTGGCATCATAGTTTAGCATTATCATATATCATATCATATCCATCTCATTAGCATTGTATTGCATTTAACATAGAAAAATGAAGCATAGCATCCCTCTTACCATCAGGGCATGTGATCAGGTGAAAGGTGGACAATCAAGGAACCATTCAAGGCACAAAAAGGTCAATCAAGTAGCCTCAAGGCAAGCCAAGAGGTCTCTCATGTCTCACACTATCTCAATTGATCATCCAAAACCTCAAGGAAGTGAGATTCAATGAGAGATTGAAACAATACATACTTCATCATGCAAGAGGTTTAAAAACTGAAGGAAAAACCTCAAAAGAGATAGCGCATTGATCCAAAGTCACTCTCAAGTGGCATATCTCATCATCCTTTAAAGGGATACACAACATAGTCTGAGAAATTTGAAATTGAAGACTGCACATTTTTCTCCTAGAAGGTGGGCACCAAAATTAGGGTTTACAATAAAATCAGGGAATCTCTGATTTTTTGGACAAAACTTGATGTCATGGTATTCTACATGTCCTTAAGTGTATGGATGTGGAAAATTACCTCTCAATTGGTTTTAGAAGTGGTTCAATTGGAAGAAAGATAAAAAATCAGGAAATTTGGGGCCAAGTCAAATAATCAGAAGAAAAAGTCAACTCTTGACTTTTTGAGGCCAAATTCATGAAATTCATGTTATATGTGTCCAATGTGCAAAATTTGATCAAGAAACTCCAAAGGAATCATGGAAAAATCAAGATGTGGAAAGTTGCCATTTTTGGGTGAAGTAGGGTTACTAAAAATAGTAATTTTGGATCATTTTGGACTACACTTTGAACCAAGGCCATTTAAAATTGGAGCATCAAATGAAAATTCCACCAGGCCACAACAAAAGATCTTACTTTAAGCTTCAAATCCATGTGTAGAACATCTCCATTGGATAAATATTGAGGGAGATATGATGGATCAAAGTTGGAAGAAAGTAGGCCAAAACTAGGTCATGACCAAGTATTTTCAGGTCGCGCGCACATCATTTCCTCAAACAGTTGGTGTGCCAAATTTTCACTCATTTTTCTCAATGATAAAATCTCCAAATGAAAATCTTTTCAACATCAAAGTTGTTCTTTGTAGTGTCTTCTTCATGATTCATGTTGGACAAAATGCCATTTGATCAAAGGTTAAGGAGTTATGATGGCTCAAAGTATGGTCAATGCAACTGAAATTTGACTAGGTCACAACCAAGTCATGCCACACATGCGCGTATTCTGCAGCATTTTAAGCCAGTCTTGAGTTCCTATGTTTGAAGCTCATTTTCAATATGTTGCAAGTCTCATTTTCACTTCTTTTCAACATCAAAGTTGTTGTACCATGTACACACTTTGAAATGGTACCAAGATCACTCATGTCCATGGCTTGAAGAGAGAGATATCCATGCACAAACTTCACCATTTCCAACTGAGGAATCACATCAGAGTTAGCAGTTTGGTTCAGACATTCATTAAACAATCCATGAACTTTATTTCCACATTTGGTCAAGCACATATCACCTACACAATGTTTAACATCACGTGCCTTGCATGAAAATAGAGAGAACAACTTGTTGAGCAAGTTTCTGCCACAATAGCCTTACCATTCCAAGCTTCACTCTTCATTCCACCATAACTGTCGTGAACATTCCCACACCACACCACAACCTTCAATGACTCGCCCCTAACTAACTTGACTCAGTTAGTTAGGGTGCACTCACTTTAACCAATGTGACTCATTTAACTCACTCATTAAACCACAGTTAACTCATAGTATATAACCAAATTTCACTTCACAATTCAGGGTTGAACTTCACTTTCTCATTTCCACTCTCAAGAACACTCTCACTCTCTCAACATCCTCTAAACTTTTTCTCTCTCTGTGTGCACGGATCAGTCACCTTCATCCATTTCACCTCATCATCATCAATGGTGGTTGATTGAAGGAGATTGCAGCATAGTCCTCAAGGTTGCTTCAAGCACTTTTCAACATTGGATCTCTCTGCTCTCGAGACAACAAGTCACATAGCATTTATTTTGCTTAGTTTGTGAAGCTCCAAGATTGAAGAACAAGTGCTTTCTCTGGTTTTCTCAAGACTCTCCAAGAGCTGCAAGTTCAGGTTCCAAACTTCTCAAGCACTCCTCTCACATTTTATGGTTTATTTGTTGTTTTTATCATGACATGAGCTCAATAGGAACATTTGACACTCCGGCTAGTTGATAGGCCTTGTAGAGGCTTAGATCCAAAAGTTAGGGCATATCTTTGTCTCCTCTGTTTTCTACGTGTGCGCATGGTATGTGAAAGATAATTATGGATTCGTATTGTGATTAGCATGAGCTTCATTTTGATGTGTGCATTGTGTATTTTTGCGACGATGTGAGATTCGCAGGTGACGGTTCTCGCCGGAGAAGGTGACCGGAGATCCCTCTCCGGCCGGTAGCTTTAACTCCTAGGGTTTTCTCAGTTTGAATATTGGTCGTTGGATTTGTGAATCGTGCGGATAAGATTGTGCCAACACATAAAAAATGTCACATGCGTGGCACATGTTTTATTTTAATCAGAGTGAACATTATGTGGTGTGGTACACTGTATGTTGTGTGGTCCTTCGTGCGCGTGTATTGATCTTGGCTACTTTGACTGGATGTTGACTGTGACTTGATCCAATGGCTTGTGTGGTTTTGACTTGGTTTGACTGAAGTGCATGGTAGTTATTGTGGTTTGCGCGTAAATAGACCTAACCAGATTGCTATCCACACCTCCATTTTTAAAAGCCCAATTAATTTGAACTGTTCAATTGCTGTGTTCACACCCCCATTCACATTTACATTTCATTTTATTTTTTTCATTTTTCATGCACGTTTCACTTTTCAATTTTTAAAAATACCAAAGCCTCATTAAAAATTCCACAAAAATTCATGAGCATTCTTAAAACATTTAGAAAATTTTTCATGATTTTATTTCTTGATTTTATGACCTTTTTGCCCCTGTTCTATAATATTATTTGAATTTCAATTCGTGTGCATGCTTAATGTGATACATAAATTTGTGCATTTTTGTCTTGATCATTAAAAATTGTTTTGGTGCTCTTCTTTTTGCATTAAGTCATTAATCTCTTGAGGTATATTAAGTGATTTTTATTTGATTTTTTTAGGTCAGTTTATGGCATGTTTGGTGTTCATTTTTGTGTTACTTTGTATGATGTGTATACTTGACCTAAGTGCATTGTATAAAGCCTTTTTGTCTTGATTTCTTGCTTGATATTTTGGTATATGATTCACTTCTGATTTATGCATCTTTAAACCATGCTTTATTAATTTTCATAAGTCCATTTAATTTTTGTTTAATGCATTACCTTTGAAGCATAATAACATGTCTTATCATCTTAACTTTTGTGCATGTTTACATGATTTCTTTTGTACATACTTGCATGATCATTTGCATATTTGGTGAACCATTCATGTGACATAATAGGTCATTGATACATATTATATGTCATCTTTGCATGTTGATTATCATTTGAACCTTGTGCACCTTTAACATGTTGTGTTTGCACTTTCCTTTTTTGGACTTCCATTTCAATTCTACTTCTTCTATCACTTCTTAAATGTCTTGATGTGTTATGCATGAAAACTTGTGAGATGTTTGTGAATCCTTTTTCATTTCATTTCAATTCTGATCCTTAGATTACATGTTCCATTCATGCATGTGTTTTTTCATTTCTTTTCATCTTTCATTCTCCCTTTTCTTATGGTAGCATGTTCCAATGTCATGGATGATGTTTGTTGCCTATCCACTTGGACTTGCATGATAAGAATCATTTGTTTTCCATATGATGTACATTCTGGTTGTGGTTATAGGATTTGATTTCTCATCTAATTCTTTTGAGTTTTATGGTGCATTAAATGTTCTTTTACTTCTTGTACTTCTTATACATGTTTACTAACCATGTAGGGGCTTTGGTAAGTTGCAATTGAGTGTGGATAAGGAATCCACATTCAAACTTCTATCCTTTCTCTTTTACATTTCAATTTTGTGTTTTGTTAAGCACTTATGTGCTTTCTTTTAATAACTCATCACTTTCCCTCTTGAATTACAATTCATCTTCTACTTTAGAAGTGAATTGTTTAATTCATTCTTGCTTTAGACTTTAGGTTTAAACCTCACTAACCATTAGGATCACTCCCTTTAATCTTCAATTAGGATTGAGTCTTATTTCATATAGACTTTTACCTTTTCTCCTCTCTTGAGTCTCTTTTCTCATCTCAAAGAAAAACTCAAAATATGTAATAAAGGTAGGCACTTATTGCATTTAGGCCTTTCATATAAAGAAAAGATTATAAGGGGTCTTCTCTTATAATCTTAGAATGTGTAGCATATAGCCCATCTTGGGTCAATGTGTTAAACATTTGATCTTGTATGAGGGACTTAAATGCAATACTTGTTGAAGGCACAAATAATAAAAAACACTTCTTCATTTCATAATCAACAAAAACACTTAATAAACACAAGTATGCTAGTGTGTTTGAACCTTAATAATTGGAACTAAGTGTGGGGGTCTTCTTCACCCTTAGTGTGCTTTCTAACTCATTCCATCTTAGACTATGAGAATGTACACATTCCAATGGCTAAGATTTGGATACACTATCATATGCAAACAAATGAAAAAAACTCTTAAAAGACAAAAACAAACAATAACGTCTTTCCTCCGGGATTTCTCTCCTCATCTCATTCAACTCATTCCTTAAGGATGCGTCATTTCCGTTCTACCGCAAATAGGTAACGCCTAAGTCTCCCTACAGCGAGCTGCAACACCTAAATTGCTAGAACGTGAATGCTGACGTATTCCACTAAAAAACACAAACAACTTTCCCTTAGGTGAGGGGAACTACGTCGCTCTGATTCTCATGTTCCCGATGAGATACGTAGGCAGTGGGGTAGGGCCCATTCGAGCACTTCTTTTATTTTTCCTACATTTGTTTCTCGTTCTTTTCCATTCTTCCTCATGTCTTTCTCTCAGTTCCTTTTCTAGTATCATTTTCTATCACCCTTTGATCGAGACGAGCAAGCGTGGATCCCATCGGGTACGATGGACGTGAGGGGGTGCTAATACCTTCCTCTCGCGTAACCGACTCCCGAACCCAATTCTCTTGGTCGCAAGACCATGCTTTTCCTTCCCTTCAGGTTTATGCAGTGTTTCCTTTCCCTCTCGTGGGATAAATACACATTGCTGGCGACTCTGTTTCGGTGCCACTTTCGCGTTTATACCTGGATGAAAATCCCGGGAGCGACAGCTGGCGACTCTGCTGGGGACAGATCGACCTCTTGCTGGTCCATCTTAAGCGAGTCAATCCTAGCGCTTGTTTGCTTTTCTTTCATTGGGTGTTTACTGTTGTGCTGTATTTACTGTTTCATTGTATGGTTATTTATTGCTTTACTGTACATTACTGTATTTACTGTTTTTAGCATCACATATCATATTATTACTGTTGTATTGGACTGTGCTGTTTTCTGTTTGGTGGGATGGGATTTCTGAGAGATGAGCTCAGTACACAGGCTCGAGTATACACTTAGACTTAGAGTGGAGAGTAGTGGGACCTACGTGCCATCTGTGTACGTTGGGTAATCACGAAATTCACAGCTAGATGAGGCTATCTTGGGACCCATCATAGCGTGCGCATCTTGCGTCTTCCAGGATGTCGATCTAGAGAGCTGTAGACTCTAGTGACCGATCTTGAGGACCTTGGTGGAAATATCTCTCTTTAGCGGTGACAGTGGCAGACCACATTCTGTGGCAAACCCACTCGCACCCGAGGGCCCACTTTGGTACTTGCATAGGATGACCTTTATTTTCTATGGTGAGTCAGTGGACGACCTCTTTGATTGGCATAACATTGTATCCTACGGGCTGAATGTGCTATCGCTCCTCAAACCTCCGAAGCTGACAAGCCTTATTTTCTAGGAACCACATGTGAGTATGGGCGGGATGTTTACAGGTTTGCAGGTAACCCAGCCTCCTACATACCTTACTTGTGATTCTATGATTATTACAGACAGTGTATCCTATGACAGTCTCAGATATATTGCCAGATTCAGTACAGAGACACAGTGCACACAGTTCAACACAGACACAGACACCTGGATACCTGATCACATGCCTTTTGCATTTGCATAATCATATCATAACAGGTTATGTTTGTCATTTTCAGGTACCTACCATATTGTCTGATTCCAATCATGAGTTCCCAAGAAGTTGAGGTTAAAAGGAAGAATAATGTGTCATACAAATTCCCTGACCCTAAGCTGGATTTATTGAATAAGATGATAGGCATGGCTGGTTCTGATGTTCTCAGCACTTTTCAGAAAGAGTATGGAGAGCTGATTAAGATGGTCTGTGCATTCACAAAGTATGAGAAGGATGGGTTACATACTTTCTTACAGTTCTATGAGCCATCAATGAGATGTTTCCTATTCCCTGACTACATTCTGATGCCCACTCTGGAGGAATTCTCATTTATTTTGGGAATTCCAATCACGTCTGCTATACCGTATTTTTTTGAAGGTGCTCTTGCCCCTGAAGTAATTGTTGTTGTTCTACGTATGGACCTGTTTGTTGTGAAAAGTGGCCTAAGCAGACTCAAAGAAGATGAAGGATTTCATTTGGAGTTTCTTTTACAACAAGCTCAGGAAGCTGCCAAGGCTAACAATTGGACTACTTACAACGCTGTGTTAGCTCTTTGCATCTATGGTTTGGTGCTTTTCCTCGGCCAACCTGACTTTGTTGATATGCAAGCGATGAAAGTGTTCGTTTCGAAGAATCTGATTCCTACCTTGCTAGGGGATTTTTATTACTCCGTACACTACAAAAATGAGAAGGCAAGAGGGAGTTTGGTTAGTTGCTGTACCCAATTGTTATGTCATTGGCTCTTCAAACATTTACCTCGGACTGGTGCGTTTGTAGAAACTGCTGAGGCAATGAAGTGGTCCAAGAGACTGATAGGTTTGACTGCCAATAATATCATTTGGTTTGATCCCAAATTACTGACGATAGAGCTTACTGTCAAATGTGGAAGTTTTCCGAATGTGCCTCTACTTGGAAGAAGAGGTGGGTTTAATTAAAACCCGGTATTGGCAGTTAGACAATTTGGTTATGCCTCGAGACATCCTCCTGCCGATGAAGAGGTTAGCGTTTCTCTGTATTTCGTGGGGACCAAGAATGAAAGAGTGTCGGAAGTAATAAATGCTTGGAAATTTAGGCAAAGAGAGGGAAAGTTGACTTTCAGCAAAGGAGACTGTAGATCATACCCTGACTACGATGCTTGGGTTGAGATGAAGGTCAAAAAGTTGTTGCTACCCTTTTCCAGGGAGGTTCTTTTATGTCCAGATCAACATTCCATGGTACCGACCGAAGAGTACGAGAAATTGAAGAAAATGGTCAGGGAATTACAGATAGAGAACTCTGGAATGAGCAGATGTCTTCAGAAAGCTCTAGCTGACAACAAAGAGTTGGAAAAAGAGAGCGTTGAAAGCAGAAAAAACCCTGGCGGACAAAGAAGAAGATTTTGATGAGAGAGCTCGATACTTCCGGAAGCTTACCTTGGGAGCAGATGATACTAGTCAGGCTCATAAGGCTACAAAGCAGGCGCAAGCCCGAAGCAAGGATTCGTTAGCTAAACTCCGTCAAGCTTGGGATGAAGTCAGAATTGAGAACTCTGAATTGCAGGCCCAGTTAAAAGATAAAGATGAAGAGCTGAAGAAAGCACACGTGGAAATAAGAAAGTATCGAGAAGATCTTGGCAAAAGTCAAGAACAAGTAAGAAATACTGAAGAAAGGCTGAAAATCGCCAACAAAGAGCTTGAAGATGTCACAGCAGAGCTTAAGCTGGTTAAAATTCAAGCTGGAATCAAGAGGCGCAAAGGAGCCAATGAAGATGAAGCCTTGTTGATGCACGTGGGGTCATTAGAAGATGCATTGGAAAAAAGGGACGTAGTAATCAAAGAGCTGATTGAGAAGCTGTATCATCAGCGTACCCGCATCTTGTTCGAAGAGATTAAGTATTCCAGCTAGAAGCTGAAGGATGTAGAGCTGTCGGATTAGTAATTTTTTGTCATTTCTTTGTAATTTACAACGGTTACCATCAGAATTATTGATGGATCCATTTGACTGCTTGTTTCTTATTGCTGAAACTATGACAAACGTGCTTGAAAGTCTTCGGGAATTTGTATGAAATGAGCTATTTTTGTTCACAATTTCTGGTCTTCAGATATATGTGATGTGATATCTGCACACTGGCACACTACAAAGTCATTATTTCAGGTCTTCAGATATTTGTGATCGATGTATATTAATATCTCTTCATGGCAAAACTCAATAATCATGACTCCTGGTCTTCAGGAATTCGTGGTTACGATTGGAATCAGGATATGAAAAGTATCTTGAAATGACAAACATAACTTTGCATTTGCATTTGCATATCATTTTTGCATTGCAGGTTTTCCTTTTGCAGGCGCCTGCTAACCTTTATTTGGTTTTCAGGCACGATAGCTGATACCCCAGTTCACCGATATTCTACCCGACGCAATCAAGCAAGAGTAATGGAGCAAGTTCAGACGGAGTTAGCTGATTTGAGGGGAAGGATGGAACAGTTCATGAACCTTATACAGGGGATTGCTCAAGGTCAACAGGAGCTGAGGACCGGTCAAGAAAACATGAGGATTGGACAAGAAGCTATGAGAACCACTATCCAGAGGCTGGAAACTGAAATCCCAAATCGCACTGTGCGCACTCCTCCTGTTGGCACCATCCCTGCTGGTGGAGTACATCTGGGATTTGATAACAATGAGGATGGTCAAGATGACCAGTTCACTGCATTCAACAATGACATGGGTTTCTATAATGACGATCGGAAGTACGAAGGGTTAGATGAAAGGCTCAAGGCTATTGAGAGCCAAAATCCTCTGGGAATTGATGTAGAAGACATGGGTCTCGTGCAGGGTGTGCGAGTCCCTCCCAAGTTCAAGCTTCCTGCTTTGGATAAGTACAACGGCAGTACCTGTCCCAAAACACATTTGCAAGCTTACAATCGCAAGGTTGCCGCTTATACTAATGACCAGAAGCTCTGGATGTATTTTTTTCCAGGATAGCCTGTCAGGCGCCTCCCTGGAATGGTACGTTAAGCTGGATAGGGTTCACATAAAGAGCTGGAAAGATTTGTGCGCTGCATTTCTAAAGCAGTATCAATATAACTTGGATATGGCACCTAATCATACTCAGCTGTAGAGTATGACTCAGGATCCTAAGGAGGGCTTTAAGTAGTACGCACAAAGATGGAGGGAATTTGCTGCACGAGTTCAACCACCTTTGGGTGATCGTGAGATGGCTGATATATTCATGAGCACACTCCAAGGGTCGTATTTGGATAGATTGGCTGCGTGTCCTTCCACAGGGTTTGCTGATATTGTTGTTGCTGGGGAACGAATAGAGAGTCTGCTGAAATTGGGTAAGATTCAAGACGTCGGTGGGACTGGTTCTTCGAGTTCGAGAAAACCCTTTGCCAATGGATCAAGGAAAAGAGAAGGGGAGTCCAGTGATGTGCATAGAGGAGGGGGCAGAGGCAGGAATCAGTCTTATCATCAGGTGGATGCTATAACCATTCCAGTTCCAACTGGACAGCAAGCTCCAGATCAGCAAGGTAGACCCCGATTTCAGAATAACAGACCAAGGGACCGTAAGTTTGATCCTTTACCTATGTCATATACTGCTTTGTTACCACAACTGCTCAAAGAGAAGTTGGTTGAACTACGGACTATAAGACCGCTAGACTCTGGAAAATTGCCTCAGGGTTATGATGCCAATGCTAGATGTGAATTTCATTTTGGCGCGCAAGGTCACTCGATAGAGAAGTGCTGGGCTTTTCACCATAAGGTTCAAGACCTGATTGACGCAAAAGCTATTAATTTCTCTAAGCCGCCGAATGTTCGTGATAATCCAATGCCCCATCATGGAGGTGCAAGCATGAATGCTATTTCTGATAGTGGGAAACTGAATCTGATTACTGATGTGAACTTGGTAAAGACTCCGCTGTTGATTGTAAAAGAGCGTTTGTTAAAAGGAAAAGTGTTTCCTGGATGTGGCTCTGATTGTGAAGATTGTTCAAGACAGATTAATGGCTGCAGTAAGTTGAAAGCTGGACTGCAGGATCTTATAGACGAATGAAGCCTTCAGTTTGACAAAGTAGAGAAGGAAAAGGATGTTTCTACTGTTACCATCTATTATAATCCAGTGGAGATACAGGTGCCTGTTGAAGCTCCTGTTGCTATCATCGTGCCTGAGAGGCCGAGACCAGTTACGATTATAGTTCCTGAATCGGCTGCTTATGTGTCCAATAGGGCAGTTCCATGGCAATATGGAACTGATACTCATCAAGGAGGAAGTCAACAGAAAGCAGAGGCTGTTGGTACCAGTGTTGAGAACGTCAATGGACCAAGTGGTTTCACCAGAAGTGGTCGACTGTTCGCTCCCCAGACTCTAAGGAGTGATAAAGAAGTTGAAGTCGCTGCAAGAGCAAAAGGAAAACAGGTTGTTGATGACAAGGTGCCTGCTCAGGAAGAAGACCCTAAAGTCAATTTTGATAATGAGGTTGAGGAATTTATGAGGGTTATCAAAAAGAGTGATTACAAGATCATTGACCAGCTTAATCAGACACCCTCTAAAATTTCGATATTATCCCTGCTAATGAGTTCAGATGCACACCGGGCTGCTTTGTTGAAGGTTCTGAATATGGCATACGTTCCCCAAGAGATTACAGTAAATCAGTTAGAGGGAGTAATTTCTAACGTGAATGTGAGCCACGGGTTGGGGTTTACGAATAGGGATTTGACTCCGGATGGACGTAATCATAACAAGGCTTTGCACATCACACTTGAATGCAAAGGGGCTGTTTTATCGCATGTGCTGGTTGACACAGGTTCTTCCTTGAATGTGTTACCCAAAAAGGCCCTGATGAAAATTGAAGTAGATGGATTGGTTCTTAGACCCTGTGATCTGATTGTGAGAGCTTTCGATGGATCCCAAAGATCGGTGTTTGGAGAGGTAGAGCTACCCATACAGGTTGGTCCACAGATATTCAAGACGATCTTTCATGTTATGGACATTCAGCCTGCTTACAGCTGTTTGTTGGGCCGACCGTGGATTCACGCAGCAGGCGCAGTTACCTCCACACTGCATCAGAAGCTCAAGTATGTGTTCGAGGGTCAAGTGGTTACTGTTTACGGCGAGGAAGATATATTTGTGAGTCATCTATCCACTTTCAAATATGTGGAAATGGATGGAGAAATTCATGAAACCCTGTGCCAGTCTTTCGAAGCCTTGAATATCAATAACTTACCAGAATCTACTTCAGCAGCAGTGGTGTCGAATGTGCCAGGTGGGCCGAGTGCATCAATTGCATCCTACAAGCAGGCCAAAGAAGTGGTTGAAAGCGGAAATGCCCAAGGTTGGGGTAAAGCTATAGATGTGTTCGTGAAAGAAGATAAGTTTGACATTGGATACCAACCGAGCCGGACGCCAGCTCCCCGATTCCGTGGGCCAATCCATTTCAACAGTGGAGGAGTTATCAATCCCAATCAGTCCTGCTCAGCAATAGAAGATGACTCTGAAAGCTCAGCTTACTTGGACAGATGGGTATATGCACTGGCTCCGGGCGAAGTATTGCAGAACTGGTCTAGTGAAGAAATCGTTCATGTTGTACACCATTCAGAGTAATAATCCTTGTCTTTCATAATGCATAAAATCCCACACTTTGCCCAAGGTGTGAGGATCCATTTGTAGGGCCACCATATTTTCTCAAATAATGTTCAAATATCAATAAAAGGACGTTTTTGTTTACAAATTTGTGTTCCTTTATTCTTTCTTTTTTTATTTTTGCACAAAGAAAATTAAAAATGATAATGCACTTTCTTTTCTTTTGTTTTCAAGCAAAATAATCTAAAATAAAGCATAAATCCAATCATGCAGACTTGATTATGTGAATTCCTCTGAAAATGATTCTGTTATGCCCACGTATGATTTCGACAATCCGATCTATCAAGCTGAGGAGGAAAGTGATGAAGACTATGAACTCCCGGAAGAATTGGCTAGATTGTTGAAACAGGAAGAGAAGACCATTCAGCCTCATCAGGAAACTCTTGAGATCATCAATATTGGGTCAGAGGAAAGCAAGAAAGAGATCAAGATTGGTGCGAGTCTGCGGGCTGATGTAAAGCAGGAGCTGGTAGTCATGCTACGTGAATACGTTGACATCTTTGCTTGGTCATATCAAGATATGCCAGGTTTAGATACAGACATAGTTGTGCATAGACTACCATTGAAAGAGGATTGTCCACCGGTCAAGCAAAAGCTGCGCAGGACGAAACCAGAAATGGCTTTGAAGATCAAAGAAGAGGTACAGAAACAGTTGGATGCAGGTTTTCTGGCAGTGACCAACTATCCTCCTTGGGTGGCCAATATAGTACCGGTGCCGAAGAAAGATGGCAAAGTTAGAATGTGCGTGGATTACAGAGATCTCAACAGGGCGAGCCCTAAAGATGACTTTCCACTCCCTCATATTGATGTGCTGGTTGATAATACTGCTCAGTTTTCAGTGTTCTCATTTATGGATGGATTCTTCGGGTACAATCAGATAAAGATGGCGCCTAAAGACATGGATAAGACCACATTCATTACCCCGTGGGGTACCTTCTGTTACAAAGTAATGCCTTTTGGGTTGAAAAATGCAGGGGCAACTTATCAAAGAGCAATGGTGACGTTATTCCACGATTTAATTCATAAAGAGATCGAGTGCTATGTGGATGACATGATTGCTAAATCAAAGGCAGAAGAGGAACATCTGATCAACTTGAAGAAGTTATTTGAGAGGCTGAGGAAATTCAGGTTGAGAATGAATCCTAACAAGTGTACTTTCGGCGTGCGATCTGGAAAATTGCTTGGTTTCATTGTCAGTGAAAAGGGGATAGAGGTTGATCCTGCTAAGGTGAAAGCTATACAAGATATGCCTGTACCGAGAACTGAGAAAGAAGTTCGCGGCTTTCTAGGGAGATTGAACTACATTTCAAGGTTCATATCTCACTTAACTGCCACTTGCGAACCGATATTCAAAATGCTAAGAAAATATCAAGCGGTCAGGTGGAATGATGATTGTCAAAATGCATTTGATAAAATAAAAAGATATTTGCAGGAACCTCTGATTCTAATACCTCCAGTTCAAGGGAGACCACTGATTATGTACTTGACAGTGCTCGAAGGATCCATGGATTGTGTTCTCGGTCAACACGACGAGACAGGTAGGAAAGAACACACTATTTACTACCTGAGCAAGAAATTTACAGATTGTGAATCGCGTTATTCAATGCTTGAGAAGACATGCTGTGCACTCGCATGGGCCGCCAAGCGATTAAGACAATATATGCTCACACATACAACCCTGTTGATCTCAAAATTGGATCCGGTCAAGTATATTTTTGAGAAACCAGCGCTTACAGGTAGAGTTGCAAGGTGGCAGATAGTGCTGACAGAGTACGATATTCAATTTACTTCGCAAAAAGCAATCAAAGGAAGTATACTGTCGGATTATCTTGCGCAACAGCCTCTTGATGATTACCAGCCCATGAGGTTTGATTTCCCCGATGAGGACATCATGTTTCTCAAAGCGAAAGACTGCGAGGAACCACTTCTGGAGGAGGGGCCTGACCTTGAATCCAAATGGAGTTTGATGTTTGATGGGGCAGTTAATATGAATGGGTGCGGAGTTGGTGCAGTCCTCATTACGCCAGAAGGTGTTCACATGCCCTTCACTGCCCGAGTAACTTTCGGGTGTACCAACAATGAAGCAGAATACGAAGCTTGCATACTAGGGATCGAGGAGGCTATCGATTTACGAATCAAGACCCTCGATATCTTTGGTGATTCAGCACTGGTAATCAATCAAGTAAAGGGAACTTGGCACACACATCAGCAGAATTTGATTCCGTATAGAGATTATACGAGGAGATTGCTGACATTCTTTACAACTGTCAAGTTGTACCATGTTCCTAGAGATGAAAATAAGTTTGCAGACGCCTTGGCCGCTATATCTTCGATGATCAAAGTGCATGGTTGGAACTTTGTACCCAGGATTGATGTATCTCGTCTTGATAGGCCTGCTTTTGTGTTTGATGTTGATGCAGTGTCTGACGATAAGCCTTGGTACCATGAAATCAAATGTTTCTTGAAAAATCAAGAATACCCGCCTGGGGCATCTTCCAATGACAAGAAGACATTAAGAAGGCTAGCTGGTAGTTTCTTCTTGAACAAAGATGGCGTGCTGTATAAAAGGAATTTTGACACGGTCCTGCTCAGATGTCTGGATGGACACGAGGCAGACCTGTTGATGATTGAAGTGCACGAAGGCTCTTTCGGTACCCATGCCGGGGGACATGCGATGGCTAAGAAATTATTGAGATTGGGGTATTATTGGCTGACCATGGAGTCAGATTGCTGCAAGTATGCCCGCAAGTGTCACAAATGCCAGGTCTATGCAGACAAAGTACACGTTCCTCCCAATCCGTTGAGTATCATGTCCTCTCCGTGGCCATTTGCGATGTGGGGCATTGATATGATCGGGAAAATTGAGCCTACTGCTTCAAACGGCCATCGTTTCATCTTGGTCGCCATTGATTACTTCACTAAATGGGTTGAAGCAGCATCTTATGCCAATGTCACTAAGCAAGTAGTGGCTCGTTTCTTGAAACGAGATATCATTTGTCGATATGGAGTGACCGAAAGAATCATTACTGATAATGGTTCTGATTTGAACAACAAGATGATGGCTGAGCTATGCCGGGACTTCAAAATCGAACATCACAATTCTTCTCCGTACCGCCCGAAGATGAATGGCGCGGTTGAAGCGGCCAACAAAAATATCAAGAAGATTGTGCAGAAGATGGTTGTCACGTACAAAGATTGGCATGAGATGTTACCACTGGCTTTGTATGGGTACCGAACATCAGTCCGTACGTCCACTGGGGCAACACCATACTCACTTGTATACTGTATGGAGGCAGTTCTGCCGGTAGAAGTTGAGATCCCCTCTCTCCGAGTGTTGCTGGACGTTAAGCTAGATGAAGCTGAATGGGTACGAGCCAGATTTGATCAGCTGAGCCTTATTGAGGAGAAACGACTAGCAGCAGTATGTCATGGCCAACTATACCAGCGCAGAATGAAGAGTGCTTTCGATCAAAAGGTTCGACCTCAAGTCTACAAGGTCGGAGATGTGGTAATCAAGATAATACTTCCTCCGAGTACAGATCACAGGGGCAAATGGACTCCTAATTATGAAGGTCCATTCGTGGTTAAAAAGGTTTTCTCAGGCGGAGCCTTATTGCTGACAACCATGGATGGTGAAGACTTTTCATCCCCTGTTAATTCAGATGCAGTTAAAAAATACTTCGTATAAAGAGACCCGTTGGATAAAAGAAAAAAGGAATCCAGGCAACAAAGGGCATCCCGGCGAACCAAAAAACAGAATAAAGGTTCGGGCAAAAATTAGGGATATAATTGAAAAAAGTGTACACCCGGTAAGTTGAAAACCCGAAAGGGCAACTTAGGCAAAAAAGGGTATCCCGGTGGATTGAAAACCTGAAAAGGCGATCCACGCAAAAGAGGGATTAAAGCGAATGACTGCAGTCTGAATTAATCTGTACGTTTTCTACTCTTCAACGAGCTGGCAAAATTCCAAAGGAGGAATTGGTCCGACCACGAGTTTCCGAAGGCGAAGATAATTAGGAGAGTTGGAGTACATACTGGCTATAACAGAATCAGAAATCAGTTGGAATCCAATTTCTGCATTATCATTAGGATAGATTTCTTTTCTCAATTTTATGGCAATCGCCTCTTTCAGGGGTTTGCTTCTGATTGTAAAGTCGCCGATTTTAGCATTTCATCAATAAAATTGAATATTCAGTCACGAGTGATGACGCTGAATTTCACCGTATTTTTGACTCCGATTTCGCATGCATTCTTAGTCTTTTAAGGTCCTTTTATTATGTTATTATTATGTTTTTCTTTGTTTTCAGGTTTTTAGTCTAATCGGAGCCCCGAGCGAGAAAAGGAGCGAAAAAGGAGCCGAAATGAGCTAAAATAGAGAAAATCAGCATTTTGCACTTATGGCATCCACTCTGGCGGCCGCCACAGGGTCTTCCATGATGTGGCCATGTCTCAAACTCCTCCCAAGCTGTTTTTCCCCACGATCTCCAACTGCCCAAGCAATTTTACACTCATGGCGGGCGCCATGGTGTTGTGGCGGGCGCCACAAGAGTAAAACAAGTTCCCGCCCAAATTCAAATGCTAGGGGCATCCTTGTCTTTTCCACATGTTTCCTTGCCTATAAATAGGACTTTAGATTTTCGTTTTTCATCATCCAAGCTTAGTTGTTCATAAGCATATATCAGTGTAATAGTGGTAATCGCTTCACATCGAGGTGTTACTACATTCGAGAGATCGAGTCTGTAAGAGCCTGTGAGATTGAGTCTTGGAGCACTCTGGAAGGAAGTTAATCCTGCCGCCATTTTACTTTCAGTTAGCATTTTATTCAACCACTCCGATTGGAGCAGGTTTTTATTACTTTACCTTTTGTCAACTTTATTTCTTGCACTGTCTTTTAATTTCATTTATTTTTCGCACTGCTTTACTTTCATTTACTTTCCGCACTCGCACTACTTTCATTTACTTTCCGCACTCGCACTTAAATACTTTTTTATGAAAAATCTAAAAATGAACTTTTACTTTACCATGTCTGGCTAATTTTATAAAGGTTAGAATGTGAAGATCATAACTGAACCGATAATCTGTACAATTGTTAGTGGAAACACTTAAGGGCTATTTTAACTTTCAATATAAGTTTTCCCGTTCTTAAATTCCGTTGGGTAAGATCGAAAGCCGTCCAACGCCTATCTAAACTTAATTGTTTTTAAACTATTTCAAAAACAACGAAAGCGCTTTGTTTAGTTTATTAGGAGTTTTTAATTTAAAAGGAAAAGAGATTTTAAAACCATTTTCGGACGCGTTAAGAAGTTTAAAGTCTGGTTCGTAAGAACCTCTTTTTTTTAGAAAATCCAGGTTAAAATACTTTTCAACTTGGTCAAGATACTATATTTCTTAAAAATAGGTTTACTACTCTAACGCAATGCGCGCCTTTTTATCCGTGACAATAAGAGGGTTTGATTAGGGGGTACAACTCGGTTCTGAATACGCGAAAGCGACAGTTCCTGTCAAATTAGTTCTTTTCAAAGTAGAAAACATTGCCCGTAAGTAGTTCTATTAGCAAGTACTTGGATTATCAATTGGTTGTGTGAATTGCATTCGAACCTGTCTTTATCAATTAATTTTAATTACTTTATTTATTACCGTGCACTCTTCAAAACTACTATTTTCAATCACCTTAGATACACACCTTAACAATAGATAGCGATAGATTGACACTTGGTCTCTGTGGATACGATAATCTTTTATATTACTCTGACGCATTCGTACACTTGCGAAAAAATACGCATCAAGTTTTTGGCGCCGTTGCCGGGGACCAATTTCGTCAAATTTCGTACCCTGTTGTTATACCGTTTAGACTAAGGAAGTTACCCGCCGGTCAATGCGAAAAACTCGTAGTACCGGAAGTTTAGTAGACCCTCTAGCTGAACCAGAACGTTACGCTCGCGCACGTTTATATTTCCGTAAACTTAGGAAAGCTATGGCCGAAGATCAAAATCAAAGACCTCTTAAGGATTTCGCCCAACCATCCAACGAGGAACCTAGTTCTAGTATAGTAAATCCAGCCATACCAGCTAACAATTTTGAACTTAAACCATCCCTGCTGCAGTTAGTACAGCAGAGACAATTCGCAGGTCTTGCTACAGAGAACCCAAACCAACATTTGAAAAACTTTCTCCAACTAGCAGACACCTTTAAAACCAATGGAGCCCCTCCTGAGGCGATTCGCTTAAGATTATTTCCTTTTCCCCTCAGAGATAAGGCCATATCTTGGTTAGATTCCCTTCCACCAAATTCCATAACAAGTTGGGAAGACCTTAGAAAAGTATTCCTTGCCAGATATTTTCCCCCGAGTAAGACCGCTGTTCTTCGAAACCAAATAACTAGATTTACCCAAAACCAAGGAGAATCGTTGTTCGAAGCCTGGGAGAGATATAAAGAGTTGTTAAGAGCATGCCCACATCATGGTTTAGAAAATTGGTTAATCATTCAAACCTTCTATAATGGACTTCACTATAACACTAAGATGACCATCGACGCCGCCGCAGGTGGCGCACTGATGAACAAACCTTACCCTGAAGCTAGTGCCCTTATCGAAGATATGGCCCAAAACCATCAATCATGGGGAGTAGAACGAGCGACAGTGGAAAAGAAGGAAGCCCAAGGAGGAATACATGAGTTAAGCTCTATAGACATGATGCAAGCTAAAATGGACGCATTAGCCCTAAAAGTTGAGCATATGTGTACAACCCCGAATACTGCAGCCGCAGTTTCGTCAGATTGTGAGATATGTGGGACGAAAGGACACCAATCCGCAGAATGCAGTCTGTTAAACAAGACCAGCTCTGAACAAGTGAACTACACCCAAGGGAACCCATTTTCAAATACCTATAACCCTGGATGGAGGAATCACCCAAACTTTTCCTATAAGAATAATAACCCTATCCAAAATACTGCCCCTCCGAGACAATCAAGTTATCAAGCCCCAAGATCAAATCAACCTATGCAACCTGTACCACCAAAACCGAGCCTTGAGAAAATCGTGGATAATTTTGTCGCTGCTCAAATCCAACAAAACAAGGAGTTCATGAACCAAAACGTTCATGTTAACGAACTAATTACCCAGTTAGGAACCAAGGTTGACCAAATAATCACTCACAATAAGATGCTTGAAACCCAAATCTCGCAGGTAGCTTTAAACCAAGCCCCTCAGACCACACCTGGAGGACAATTCCCTGGACAACCTCAACAAAACCCGAAAGGACAAGCAAATGCCATTACCCTACGAAGTGGGACCGCTTATGATGAACCTTGTAACCCAAGGTTGAGTGATCCCAAAACTTCTAAGGAAGATGACAACATCCCAGATAAAAAGAAGAAACCAGAGGAATCTGTAAACCAGGAAAGTCAAGAAAAAGGAGAAGAACCCAAAGACAAAACCTATATACCACCCCCGCCATACAAACCACCAATACCATATCCGCAAAGACTTAAACAAACCCAGATCAATAATCAGTATCAGAAATTCATTAAAGTTATAGAAAAACTTCACGTAGAAATCCCGTTCACAGAAGCCATTACCCAAATACCATCCTACGCAAAGTTTCTCAAAGACATCCTTACCAATAAACGTAGACTTGATGATCCGAAACCCTTGGAATGTAATTCTATTGCCGAAAATAAATTAGCAAAAAAGGATAAAGATCCTGGAAACTTTTCCATTCCTTGTATTTTGGGGAGTCATGTCATCGAAAAAGCTTTTCTAGACTTAGGAGCTAGTGTGAGCTTAATGCCCTTAGCGGTTTGCGAAAGGTTAAATTTAGGAGAGTTGCAACCTACCAAGATGTCACTTCAATTAGCCGATAGATCTGTTAAATATCCGATAGGCATACTTGAAGATGTCCCTGTTAGGATAGGTCAGTTGTTTATCCATACTGATTTTGTTGTCATGGACATTAAAGAAGATGATGACATACCAATTCTTCTAGGTAGACCATTCTTATCAACTGCTGGAGCCATAATAGATGTCAAAAAGGGGAAGCTAACCTTTGAGGTAGGGAACGAGAAGATAGAATTTATACTTTCAAAATTTCTTATGGCACCTGTGATAGGAGACGCGTGTTATGCAATAGATATCATTGATGAATGTGTTAGGGAGTTAGAGCAAGAAGAAGTCATTGAAACAATTAAGCTGCCATCAACTCTTATTTTGGAAGATGACAATTATAAGAAACCCTACATCGATGATAACCTTTACGAATGTTTATCCCTTACCCCAGATCCTATGCCTTGCCCTATTAAACCAGCCTTGGAACTTAAGGAACTGCCTAAGAACCTGAGATATGAGTTTCTTGATGAAGAAATGAATCGTCCGGTTATAGTTAGTGCTGCCTTGAGACAAAAAGAAACAGATCAACTCTTGGACGTTTTACGAAGATATCCCTCAGCCTTAGGATATAATATCTCTGATCTGAAAGGTATAAGTCCATCCGTATGCATGCATCGGATTTCGCTCGAAGTAGATTCAAAACCTTCCAGAGAACACTAGAGAAGGATAAACCCTATACTGAGTGATGTTGTCAAGAAGGAAGTTCTGAAGTTGCTAGAAGCAGGTATAATATATCAGATCTCGGATAGTAAGTGGGTGAGCCCTGTGCATGTGGTACCCAAGAAGGGAGGCATCACAGTTGTGCAAAATGATAAAGGTGAACAAATAGCAAAGCGGATAGAAGGAGGTTGGCGTATGTGCATAGACTATAGAAAGTTAAATAAAGCAACTAGGAAGGATCATTTCCCTTTACCGTTCATAGACCAGATGTTAGAACGTCTTGCCAGACATTCTTACTTCTGCTATCTAGACGGGTATTCGAGATTCTTCCAAATACCTATACATCCAGAAGATCAAGAAAAAACTACCTTTACATGCCCTTTTGGAACTTTTGCCTACAGACGAATGCCTTTTGGACTCTGTAATGCCCCTGCTACTTTCCAACGTTGCATGATGTCAATCTTTGCAAATTATCTAGATGGAATCATGGAAGTATTTATGGATGATTTCTCGGTTTGCGGTTTTGATTTCCAAAATTGTCTTATCAACCTCGAGAAAATCCTGGAAAGATGTGTGGAGGTGAACCTTGTACTGAATTGGGAAAAATGCCATTTCATGGTGACTGAAGGAATTGTTTTAGGACATATAATCTCCGAAAGAGGTATAGAGGTAGATAAAGCAAAAATAGAAGTTATAGAGAACCTAAAACCACCCAAGACTATCAGGGAAGTTAGAAGTTTCCTTGGACACGCTGGATTCTACCGCCGTTTCATCAAGGACTTCTCCAAAATAAAAAAACCTTTAACTGACCTGTTAATGAAAGATGTTGAATTCATCTTTGATGAAAAATGCAATGAAGCATTCAACCTTTTGAAGCAAGCATTGATTTCAGCACCCATTATGAAACCCCCTGATTGGTCTGAACCGTTTGAGATAATGTGTGACGCCAGTGATTATGTTGTAGGAGCCATTCTAGGTCAGAGAAAAGATAAAAGATTACATGTAATATATTATGCCAGTAGAACCCTAGACGCCGCCCAGCTCAATTACGCAACAACCGAGAAAGAACTCCTAGCGGTAGTTTTCGCTATAGACAAATTTAGATCATATCTAGTAGGAGCCAAAATTATAGTTTACACCGATCATGCTGCCATCTGTTACCTGCTAAGTAAAAAAGATGCTAAACCCAGGTTACTTCGATGGATTTTGTTGCTACAAGAGTTTGACTTAGATATCCGAGATAAAAAAGGCACAGAAAATGTAGTAGCCGATCACCTATCTAGGCTAGAATACCTGAATCCTGAATTAGTACCCATAAATGATGATTTTTCCTATGATAGACTGATAGCCCAGTTGGAAACCATTGAAGATAAAAAACCAGACCCTCATGAGCACTTTCAAAAATCCTTAGCTGTAAGTAACGTGCCCTGGTACGCTGATTTTGTTAATTACCTAGCTGCTGGTATCATACCCCCTGATCTCGATTACCACAAGAAGAAGAAGTTCTTAAGTGATGTTAGAAACTTCTATTGGGACGAGCCACTTCTTTTCAAGAGAGGTAAAAATGGCATTTTCCGCCGTTGCATTCCAGAAGATGAGGTAGAAAGTATAATTCAACATTGTCACTCTGCGCCTTATGGTGGACATGCAAGCACCTCTAAGACCTACGCCAAGATTCTTCAAGCTGGCCTATTCTGGCCTACCATGTGGCGTGATGTCCATGCTTACATTGTCAAATGTGATAGATGCCAACGCATAGGAAATATTTCAAGACGCGACGAAATGCCTTTAAGAAACATCTAAGAAGTAGAACTCTTCGACGTATGGGGTATAGATTTCATGGGACCATTCCCACCATCTTTAGGAAACAAGTATATCTTAGTTGCAGTAGACTACGTGTCTAAATGGATTGAAGCGATAGCTGCACCCACAAACGACACTAGAGTAGTGATTAAATTATTTAAAAATTATATATTCCCCAGATTTGGAACACCCTGTTTAGTTATAAGTGATGGAGGATCTCACTTCATATCAAGAATATTTGATAAGCTTTTAAGCAAGTATGGAGTTAAGCATAGAGTAGCAACACCATATCACCCACAGACTAGTGGCCAAGTGGAAGTATCTAATAGGGAGATTAAACAAATTTTAGAAAAAACTGTCTCTATATCCAGAAAAGATTGGTCGCAAAAGCTTCAAGAGGCTTTATGGGCCTACAGAACCACTTTCAAAACCCCTATAGGAACAACCCCCTACCAACTAGTCTATGGAAAATCTTGTCATTTACCTTTTGAGTTAGAGCATAAGGCCTATTGGGCCATTAAAACTTTGAATTTGGATTACCTAACTGCTGGTGAGAAACGTATCCTTGACATCCACAAATTGGAAGAACTCAGACAGCAAGCCTACGAGAATGCCATAATATACAAAGAAAGAACAAAAGCTTGGCACGACAAAAGAATCGTAAGAAAAGACTTCAACTTAGGCGACCCTGTTCTCCTGTTCAATTCTAGGCTACGGCTCTTCCCAGGAAAGCTCCGTTCAAGATGGACTGGCCCCTTCAAAGTATCAAAAATTCTGAGGTCTGGAGCTGTTGAAATAAAAAACGAGACATGTAAACCATTCATCGTCAATGGACAAAGACTGAAGCTCTACGAAGGAGGAGACATTCCAACAACCTACTCCAGCCACACTCTAAGTGATCCACCAATCCCGACAAGAGATGTATAAGTTCCAGTCGTCAAGCTAACGACGTTAAACAAGCGCTGCATGGGAGGCAACCCATGATTTTCTTACCTTATTTACTTTTTCTGCATTTTGTTTTATTTTATTTCTTGTTATATTTTGTCAGGACTAATGTTTGAAATGTTTGTGTTTTACAGGACCTTCTTCCTAACTCTGTGCAGAATGCAGAATTTTGACGACATGCATGTGACTTTCAGGAATGACGCCCAGAGAGAGCGTTACTTTGTCCACTTCAGGCGTCCTATGGCACCTACGAGGTACCCAGATCAGGCTTGCATGGAGGCTTTAGGCATTGAGCCTAGTGTCAGATTCTTATGCCACCAGCTTCAATGGGACCAGTTCGACGACCTGAACAACACCTATAGGAACCTCACTTTGGAGTTCCTCAGCTCGTTTTCTTATGACCCCTGGGCCGGACCAGATGGATGTGCTATTTTCAGGTTATTTGGGACTGAGTACTCCTTCACTCATAAGGAGTTTGGTGATTTATTAGGTTTTCAGACGACCCCTGATGCTATTCCTGAGACACCTATGGGATACTTTCTGAGTAGGGAAGTGGAGAAGTTCTGGAGTGATATCTCTGGTGGAGGGAGTCAGGATCCTTCCACCCAGTTCTCACATGTTATCCACAACCCTGCATTGAGGTATTTTCAGATGATCATAGCACACTCTTTCTTTGGATTGCCAGATGCTGAGACCTTGCTTAGTGAGGAGGAGATCTTTCTACTGTTTTGTGCGACCCAGTCACGTCCTGTGGCATGTGGGAACTTTCTGCTGAAAGGTCTTATTGCCAGGTTACTCTCCTTATCTTATTTCGAAACATTGGGGACAATGTTCGATTTAAGTGTGGGAGGGGATTTTATTGCTTTCTATTTCCATTTTTAGTTAGTTGTTTATTTCTTGTTTTTGTCTATGTCTTTTTTCTAGAAAATGCACGAGTCTGACGAGTCACCAGTACAGTGTATCCCTAGTGCACCCTCATTTTTCCCCATTTCTTTAGCCCTACAAAAAATTTTTTTCGCAAAAAGAAAACATTGTTGTTCTACACGTTTTTTGGGCTTTAAGACAGGTTTGGATTAGGATGTGGTGACTTAGGTGAACTTTTTGAAACATTAGTATCGTTTTAGCACCGTAGACTTCACGAATATAGGAATCATTCCAAAACCCCATGTACCATGGCCTTAATTATCATTTCCAAATTTGTCCTAAGTAGTTTATTTCAGCAGTCAGCTCCGGCCTAAGCATTTTCTACGTAGGGGACTGATGAACATAAGTGAATGATCCAGTAAAATAAATAAAGAAAAAGGCAAACTCCGGATAGATGACCCTCACAAGGTCGTTTAAACCAAAAAGTTGAATTGTTGCCACAAAAAAAAAAAAAAAAAATATATATATATATATATATATAATTTTAGCTCACCCATTGTTAGTTGGTTCAGAGGTATCTGGCGCTGAACTCGGTAGGGCGGATTACGATCCGATCCCCCGCAACTGCATTTGGGTTAAATAAAAGGGTTTACACAGTCTTATGTGCCAGAAACCCTATGTTTTGGATCAGAATCACTAACAGGTCACTCTACTATGAAACATGTACGGATAACGGGCTTAATGTGATTGCGCCTGAATGAAAAGGACCCAAAAAGAGATGAAGAGGTAGGCCTAGTTATTGTGGGATGATACGGTTGACTAATATAAGAATGAAGTTTCTGTCCGCCTCTGCGGATAAGTGTCATTACGATACCCTTGGTTCACTTAGTACCTGTCACTGCATCCTGACTTGAACTTAGAAGCCCTTTTTGCCCGAATCACGTGTCAGCACTAGTTTTCTTACTTTGAGCTTTAAATGTTTTGCTTGAGGACAAGCAAAGGTCTAAGTGTGGGAGAATTTGATGACACTGAATTTCACCGTATTTTTGACTCCGATTTCGCATGCATTCTTAGTCTTTTAATGTCCTTTTATTATGTTATTATTATGTTTTTCTTTGTTTTCAGGTTTTTAGTCTAATCGGAGCCCCGAGCGAGAAAAGGAGCGAAAAAGGAGCCGAAATGAGCTAAAATAGAGAAAATCAGCATTTTGCACTTATGGCATCCACTCTGGCGGCTGCCACAGGGTCTTCCATGACGTGGCCATGTCTCAAACTCCTCCCAAGCTGTTTTTCCCCACGATCTCCAACTGCCCAAGCAATTTTACACTCATGGCGGGCGCCATGGTGTTGTGGCGGGCGCCACAAGAGCAAAACAAGTTCCCGCCCAAATTCAAATGCTAGGGGCATCCTTGTCTTTTCCACATGTTTCCTTGCCTATAAATAGGACTTTAGATTTTCGTTTTTCATCATCCAAGCTTAGTTGTTCATAAGCATATATCAGTGTAATAGTGGTAATCGCTTCACATCGAGGTGTTACTACATTCGAGAGATCGAGTCTGTAAGAGCCTGTGAGATTGAGTCTTGGAGCACTCTGGAAGGAAGTTAATCCTGCCGCCATTTTACTTTCAGTTAGCATTTTATTCAACCACTCCAATTGGAGCAGGTTTTTATTACTTTACCTTTTGTCAACTTTATTTCTTGCACTGTCTTTTAATTTCATTTATTTTCCGCACTGCTTTACTTTCATTTACTTTCCGCACTCGCACTACTTTCATTTACTTTCCGCACTCGCACTTAAATACTTTTTTATGAAAAATCTAAAAATGAACTTTTACTTTACCATGTCTGGCTAATTTTATAAAGGTTAGAATGTGAAGATCATAACTGAACCGATAATCTGTACAATTGTTAGTGGAAACACTTAAGGGCTATTTTAACTTTCAATATAAGTTTTCCCGTTCTTAAATTCCGTTGGGTAAGATCGAAAGCCGTCCAACGCCTATCTAAACTTAATTGTTTTTAAACTATTTCAAAAACAGCGAAATCGCTTTGTTTAGTTTATTAGGAGTTTTTAATTTAAAAGGAAAAGAGATTTTAAAACCATTTTCGGACGCGTTAAGAAGTTTAAAGTCTGGTTCGTAAGAACCTCTTTTTTTTAGAAAATCCAGGTTAAAATACTTTTCAACTTGGTCAAGATACTATATTTCTTAAAAATAGGTTTACTACTCTAACGCAATGCGCGGCTTTTTATCCGTGACAATAAGAGGGTTTGATTAGGGGGTACAACTCGGTTCTGAATACGCGAAAGCGACAGTTCCTGTCAAATTAGTTCTTTTCAAAGTAGAAAACATTGCCCGTAAGTAGTTCTATTAGCAAGTACTTGGATTATCAATTGGTTGTGTGAATTGCATTCGAACCTGTCTTTATCAATTAATTTTAATTACTTTATTTATTACCGTGCACTCTTCAAAACTACTATTTTCAATCACCTTAGATACACACCTTAACAATAGATAGCGATAGATTGACACTTGGTCTCTGTGGATACGATAATCTTTTATATTACTCTGACGCGTTCGTACACTTGCGAAAAAATAAGCATCAACGAGCTTTTATTTTCATTTTACTGTTTTGTTTGCAAAAACGTCTGATTTTTTATAATAAAACGTTACTTTGAAAATATCTTGGCCTTGCAAAAACATGCACAAAGACAATTGAAATTACTTTGCTTGTTGGACAACCTTGGATGGTGGACTCAAAAGACCACGCAATATCCTGGGGCATGTGCATATTCTTTTTCTGTTGCAGGTAATGAGCACGATCGATCCAAGCAGCATGATCGTAACCACGAGCAGATATTTGCTATGAATTGATACTGTTGTATCTTATTAAATCGATTATTCCATTCAAGAGTTCCCACCAAGTTTTGTGACGACAACGGTGGTCGAAGATGGATTTCTTCTGTGTTGATAACGGTTATTAATGCAGTGAATACTCCAGGTTAATAACAAGTGCCAATCCTCCAGTACCTTGCAGACGATGTGAAAGGTAGTTCAAGGTAGAGTGTTCGTATAAGAGTTTGAAAACGCTTGGTTTTCTATAAAATCCTCTTAAAAGACGAAATTTTTAGTACTAACATCCCTCGTGGAATTTACTCTTGGCAGGATGTACCAGCAAGTGGTAGTATCATATCTCCCGTAGGTTTCAGCAGGTGAAATTTGTCAAAGATCAATCCCCAACGGAGTTATTGACCCTCCCATGCATGGCGCATGTTATCTCCCCAGCATAAGATGTTCTAGATCTGCTATCCCCAGTAGAGTTTGAAGACATTTGGTTTTCTGTAAAATCCTCTTAAAGGGCATTCCCCAACACGAGACGCTTTAAAGCAGTTTTCTCTAGCAGAGTGTGTTGTAAACTCATTATCCCCAGCGGAGTCGTCAAAGGGAAAGTTTTCCCAACATGGGGCACTGTGACATTTATCCTAAGCTAGACAGTCTTCTTCCTTAGCAGATTACCGAGGAATTGCTTTGGGTTTCCCTAACAAATCTCTAGGGACTCTTTCTCAGCATGTTGCAACGGATTGTCTTTCAACCAAGATTTGGATATCCCCGGCAGAGCAGCCCTGATTCCCCAGCAAGATCGTATCTCTGGTAATGGTACCCCCACAGAGTTCAGCATTGAATCTTGTCTGCTATACTCCCTAGCCGAGTCGCGGTAATTTCCCCAGCAAGGTGTAAAGAGATCGACAGAATCTCTCCTTCAGCAAGGTGTCAACATATGATATTACCCAGCAGGTGGTGTAATTCTCAGTATTGCTCATTTACAGCTGAAAGTCCAATTTATTTTTGGCATACAGACAGTTTGTTCATATTATTTCAGCAGGTGGGATAGTATGGTAGATGGTTGTTCCAGCAGGTGGGATGATCATTATATACTGTTTGTTCATATTATTCCAGCAGGTGGGATAGTATGGTAGATGGTTGTTCCAGCAGGTGGGATGATCGTTCAGTTGGCAATTTTGAGCTTCCAACAACAGTTTGGTAAGCACCGAAGTCCAACGACAGTTTGGCAAAGCTTCCCACGACAGTTTGGTAAGCACCGAAGTCCAACGACAGTTTGGCAAAGCTTCCAACGACAGTTTGGTAAGCACCGAAGTCCAACGACAGTTTGGCAAAGCTTCCAAAGCCGGTTTGGCAAGCACTGAAATCCAACGACAGTTTGGTAAAACCTGCAAAAGTCCATCTGAAGATGGCAAGTTTGAGATCCCAAACGCCGGTTTGGTAATCCTTGAAGTCCAACGACAGATTGGCAGAAATCCAGCACAAATTGGTGAAAGTCCCACAACGGTTTGGCAGAAGTCCAACGACAGATTGGCAGAAATCCAGCACAAATTGGTGAAAGTCCAACGACAGTTTGGCAGAAAGTCCAACGACAGATTGGCAGCGCAGCTAAAGTCCATTGACAGTATGGCAAGCCAGTAGTCGCCTGGCGTCGTTCAAAAAGACATTGTTGAAAGTCCATCGACAGTATGGCAAGCCAGTAGTCGCCTGGCGTCGTTCAAAAAGACATTGTTGAAAGTCCATCGACAGTATGGCAAGCCAGTAGTCGCCTGGCGTCGTTCAAAAAGACATTGTTGAAATTCCATCGACGGTATGGCAAGCCAGTAGTCATCTGACATCGTTCAAAAAGACAGATCTCTCCGATGACGTTCATTTGAAGATTCAATCCAGCAGTCTCGTTGGGTTTATATCCCTTTTGTTCTTCATCATCCAGAGCAAATTTTTGGTTATACTTGGTATTCAATCGCTATATACCTTGAAAGTCTGAAAGCAATCGCTTTCAGGCATTCAGGTCTACAGCGTTTGAATAGGGGCAGCTGTAATACCCCAAAATTTGCCCTCCCTTTTTGGCATCACAGTTTAGCATTATCATATATCATATCATATCCATCTCATTAGCATTGCATTGCATTTAACATAGAAAAATGAAGCATAGCATCCCTCTTACCATCAGGGCATGTGATCAGGTGAAAGGTGGACAATCAAGGAACTATTCAAGGCACAAAAAGGTCAATCAAGTTGCCTTAAGGCAAGGCAAGAGGTCTCTCATGTCTCACACTATCTCAATTGATCATCCAAAACCTCAAGGAAGTGAGATTCAATGGGAGATTGAAACAATACATACTTCATCATGCAAGAGGTTCAAAAACTGAAGGAAAATCCTCAAAAGAGATAGCTCATTGATCCAAAGTCACTCTCAAGTGGCATATCTCATCATCCTTTAAAGGGATACACAACATACTCTGAGGAATTTGAAATTGAAGACTGCACATTTTTCTCCTAGGAGGTGGGCACCAAAATTAGGGTTTACAATAAAATCAGGAAATCTCTGATTTTTTGGACAAAACTTGATGTCATGGTATTCTATATGTCCTTAAGTGTATGGATGTGGAAAATTACCTCTCAATTGGTTTTAGAAGTGGTTCAATTGGAAGAAAGATAAAAAATCAGGAAATTTGGGGCCAAGTCAAATAATCAGAAGAAAAAGTCAACTCTTGACTTTTTGAGGCCAAATTCATGAAATTCATGTTATATGTGTCCAATGTGCAAAATTTGATCAAGAAACTCCAAAGGAATCATGGAAAAATCAAGATGTGGAAAGTTGCCATTTTTGGATGAAGTAGGGTTACTAAAAATAGTAATTTTGGACCATTTTGGACTACACTTTGAACCAAGGCCATTTAAAATTGGAGCATCAAATGAAAATTCCACCAGGCCACAACAAAAGATCTTACTTTAAGCTTCAAATCCATGTGTATAACATCTCCATTGGATAAATATTGAGGGAGATATGATGGATCAAAGTTGGAAGAAAGTAGGCCAAAACTAGGTCATGACCAAGTATTTTCAGGTCGCGCGCACATCATTTCCTCAAACAGTTGGTGTGCCAAATGTTCACTCATTTTTCTCAATGATAAAAGCTCCAAATAAAAATCTTTTCAACATCAAAGTTGTTCCTTGTAGTGTCTTCTTCATGATTCATGTTGGACAAAATGCCATTTGATCAAAGGTTAAGGAGTTATGATGGCTCAAAGTATGGTCAATGCAACTGAAATTTGACTAGGTCACAACCAAGTCATGCCACACATGCGCGCATTCTGCAGCATTTTAATCCAGTCTTGAGTTCCTATGTTTGAAGCTCATTTTCAATATGTTGCAAGTCTCATTTTCACTTCTTTTCAACATCAAAGTTGTTGTACCATGTACACACTTTGAAATGGTTCCAAGGTCACTCATGTCCATGGCTTGAAGAGAGATATATCCATGCGCAAACTTCACCATTTCCAACTGAGGAATCACATCAGAGTTAGCAGTTTGGTTCAGACATTCATCAAACAATCCATGAACTTTATTTCCACATTTGGTCAAGCACATATCACCTACACAATGTTTAACATCACGTGCCTTGCATGAAAATAGAGAGAACAACTTGTTGAGCAAGTTTCTGCCACAATAGCCTTACCATTCCAAGCTTCACTCTTCATTCCACCATAACTGTCGTGAACATTCCCACACCACACCACAACCTTCAATGACTCGCCCCTAACTAACTTGACTCAGTTAGTTAGGGTGCACTCACTTTAACCACTGTGACTCATTTAACTCACTCATTAAACCACAGTTAACTCATAGTATATAACCAAATTTCACTTCACAATTCAGGGTCGAACTTCACTTTCTCATTTCCACTCTCAAGAACACTCTCACTCTCTCAACATCCTCTAAACTTTTTCTCTCTCTCTGTGCACGGATCAGTCACCTTCATCCATTTTACCTCATCATCATCAATGGTGGTTGATTGAAGGAGATTGCAGCATAGTCCTCAAGGTTGCTTCAAGCACTTTTCAACATTGGATCTCTCTGCTCTCAAGACAACAAGTCACATAGCATTTATTTTGCTTAGTTTGTGAAGCTCCAAGATTGAAGAACAAGTGCTTTCTCTGGTTTTCTCAAGACTCTCCAAGAGCTGCAAGTTCAGGTTCCAAACTTCTCAAGCACTCCTCTCACATTTTATGGTTTATTTGTTGTTTTTATCATGACATGAGCTCAATAGGAGCATTTGACACTCCGGCTAGTTGATAGGCCTTGTAGAGGCTTAGATCCAAAAGTTAGGGCATATCTTTGTCTCCTCTGTTTTCTACGTGTGCGCATGGTATGTGAAAGATAACTGTGGATTCGTATTGTGCTTAGCATGAGCTTCATTTTGATGTGTGCATTGCGTATTTTTGCGACGATGTGAGATTCGCAGGTGACGGTTCTCGCCGGAGAAGGTGACCGGAGGTCCCTCTCTGGCCGGTAGCTTTAACTCATAGGGTTTTCTCAGTTTGAATATTGGCCGTTGGATTTGTGAATCGTGCGGATAAGATTGTGCCAACACATAAAAAATGTCACATGCGTGGTACATGTTTTATTTTAATCAGAGTGAACATTATGTGGTGTGGTACACTGTATGTTGTGTGGTCCTTCGTGCGCGTGTATTGATCTTGGCTACTTTGACTGGATGTTGACTGTGACTTGATCCAATGGCTTATGTGGTTTTGACTTGGTTTGACTGAAGTGCATGGTAGTTATTGTGGTTTGCGCGTAAATAGACCTAACCAGATTGCTATCCACACCTCCATTTTTAAAAGCCCAATTAATTTGAACTGTTCAATTGCTATGTTCACACCCCCATTCACATTTACATTTCATTTTATTTTTTTCATTTTTCATGCACGTTTCACTTTTCAATTTTTAAAAATACCAAAGCCTCATTAAAAATTCCACAAAAATTCATGAGCATTCTTAAAACATTTAGAAAATTTTTCATAATTTTATTTCTTGATTTTATGACCTTTTTGCCCCTGTTCTATAATATTCTTTGAATTTCAATTCGTGTGCATGCTTAATGTGATACATAAATTTGTGCATTTTTGTCTTGATCATTAAAAATTGTTTTGGTGCTCTTCTTTTTGCATTAAGTCATTAATATCTTGAGGTATGTTAAGTGATTTTTATTTGATTTTTTTTAGGTCAGTTTATGGCATGTTTGGTGTTCATTTTTGTGTTACTTTGTATGATGTGTATACTTGACCTAAGTGCATTGTATAAAGCCTTTTTGTCTTGATTTCTTGCTTGATATTTTGGTATATGATTCACTTCTGATTTGTGCATATTTAAACCATGCTTGCTTAATTTTCATAAGTCCATTTAATTTTTGTTTAATGCATTACCTTTGAAGCATAATAACATGTCTTATCATCTTAACTTTTGTGCATGTTTACATGATTTCTTTTGTACATACTTGCATGATCATTTGCATATTTGGTGAACCATTCATGTGAAATAATAGGTCATTGATACATATTATATGTCATCTTTGCATGTTGATTATCATTTGAACCTTGTGCACCTTTAACATGTTGTGTTTGCACTTTCCTTTTTTGGACTTCCATTTCAATTCTACTTCTTCTATCACTTCTTAAATGTCTTGATGTGTTATGCATGAACACTTGTGAGATGTTTGTGAATCCTTTTTCATTTCATTTCAATTCTGATCCTTAGATTACATGTTCCATTCATGCATGTGTTTTTTCATTTCTTTTCATCTTTCATTCTCCCTTTTCTTATGGTAGCATGTTCCAATGTCATGGATGATGTTTGTTGCCTATCCACTTGGACTTGCATGATAAGAATCATTTGTTTTCCATATGATGTACATTCTGGTTGTGGTTATAGGATTTGATTTCTCATCTAATTCTTTTGAGTTTTATGGTGCATTAAATGTTCTTTTACTTCTTGTACTTCTTATACATGTTTACTAACCATGTAGGGGCTTTGGTAAGTTGCAATTGAGTGTGGATAAGGAATCCACATTCAAACTTCTATCATTTCTCTTTTACATTTCAATTTTGTGTTTTGTTAAGCACTTATGTGCTTTCTTTTAATAACTCATCACTTTCCCTCTTGAATTACAATTCATCTTCTACTTTAGAAGTGAATTGTTTAATTCATTCTTGCTTTAGACTTTAGGTTTAAACCTCACTAACCATTAGGATCACTCCCTTTAATCTTCAATTAGGATTGAGTCTTAGTTCATATAGACTTTTACCTTTTCTCCTCTCTTGAGTCTCTTTTCTCATCTCAAAGAAAAACTCAAAATATGTAATAAAGGTAGGCACTTATTGCATTTAGGCCTTTCATATAAAGAAAAGATTATAAGGGGTCTTCTCTTATAATCTTAGAATGTGTAGCATATAGCCCATCTGGGGTCAATGTGTTAAACATTTGATCTTGTATGAGGGACTTAAATGCAATACTTGTTGAAGGCACAAATAATAAAAAACACTTCTTCATTTCATAATCAACAAAAACACTTAATAAACACAAGTATGCTAGTGTGTTTGAACCTTAATAATTGGAACTAAGTGTGGGGGTCTTCTTCACCCTTAGTGTGCTTTCTAACTCATTCCATCTTGGACTGTGAGAATGTACACATTCCAATGGCTAAGATTTGGATACACTATCATATGCAAACAAATGAAAAAAACTCTTAAAAGACAAAAACAAACAATAACGTCTTTCCTCCGGGATTTCTCTCCTCATCTCATTCAACTCATTTCTTAAGGATGCGTCATTTCCGTTCTACCGCAAACAGGTAACGCCTAAGTCTCCCTACAGCGAGCTGCAACACCTAAATTGCTAGAACGTGAACGCTGACGTATTCCACTAAAAAACACAAACAACGTTCCCTTAGGTGAGGGGAACTACGTCGCTTTGATTTTCATGTTCCCGATGAGATACGTAGGTAGTGGGGTAGGGCTCATTCGAGCACTTCTTTTATTTTCCCTACATTTGTTTCTCGTTTTTTTCCATTCTTCCTCCTGTCTTTCTCTCAGTTCCTTTTCTAGTATCCTTTTCTATCACCCTTTGATCGAGACGAGCAAGCGTGGATCCCATCGGGTACGATGGACGTGAGGGGGTGCTAATACCTTCCTCTCGCGTAACCGACTCCCGAACCCAATTCTCTTGGTCGCAAGACCATGCTTTTCCTTTCCTTCAGGTTTATGCAGTGTTTCCTTTCCCTCTCGTGGGATAAATACACATTGCTGGAGACTCTGTTTCGGTGCCACTTTCGCGTTTGTATCTGGATGAAAATCCCGGGAGCGACATTAGGGTATGAAATTTTAGACTTAGGGTTAGTAGAAAGGTTTATTTGCTTTGATTTTTTATGTTTAGTTCTCTGTAACAGGCTGTGTAGTGAAATTAGGGGTTGTGTCTATCTGTTTGAGCCATCTGTACAGAGGGGGGTTTTTCTGCATTTCGCAGAGCCCGCTCAGCGCGCTCCTGCGCGCTCAGCGCGCTCTGAGATTTTCAGAAAAATTCCCCCTTTTCCCAACTCTGTTATGCTATATTGTCATTGTTCTTATTACTGTTTACATAATTTAGGAATTTTAGCTTGCTGTTTTCACTAACTTGTGGTACTATTTTGTTTGTACGTTGTTTTTCTTTTGTCTTTTTCAGATGTCAGGAAGAAAGAAGCAATGTGTTGGTTCGACGTCGAATCCTAACCGAAGAGCTCCCGCTGGCCAATTTGATTCAACGCGTTTTGTTGGCCTCGAGCATCAACAAAGATATGTGGAGCTTGAAAAAAGATCAATATGGCCGGACAGGTTAATCATGATTGATCCTGATGGTCCACATAGGAACATGAGTCATTTTGTGCAGGGTGGGCCATGGGATAAGCTTGGTTCTCCCTTCCCTGAGTACAACATTGATATTGTTAGGGAGTTCTATGCTAATGCATTGCCGGCTGATGGGGAGACGTTCACTTTTCAAACATGGGTTCGGGGGAAGGTAATAAATTTCTCGAGGGAATCCATCAATAACTATCTTGGGGGACCACCTCAGCTGGGGGAAGATGATTTATGTGATTTTTCACGGACGTTGGCTCGGCGGAACTGGAATGCCGACCAACTTAGGGAGTCTTTGTGCAGAGAGGGGGGCACTTACATTTTAAGTGTTGCTGGTGTGCCGATAAAGTTTGCTAGGAGGGTGTTGGATTCTGTCACTCAGCTTGTCATGTCGGTTGTTCTATACAACCTTCGACCGAGAAGCCACACCTCATCTATTCCCATGGAGACCGCGGCTCTAATTTTTCATTCGTGCACAGCGGGACATACCGTGGACTTTGGGCGGATTATTTCAAATGAATTGAAGAGAACTGCCACCAGTGGTACACCACTTGGAGACCGTGTGGCTTGCGCTCTCATTTATCCAGGTTTGATTATGGCTTTATGCCATGAGGCGCAAGTTGCATTGCCTTCCCACCCGAATGTGAAGCTCTAGATTGTTGATGATAACTATGTCACTCGACATTGTATGGGGGCGATTGATTTTGAGCAGGTTGTCCCTGTAGCTGCTGCTGCTCCTGCTCGTGGCCGTGGGCGCAGACGCGGGCACGCTTTTGATCCGAGTGCTGAGGCCAATTGGGCCATGCATGAGGCTCATCAGCGAGCTTTATTATTTATGCATGACTCTATGATGCAATTGCAGCTGCAGATTCGGGAGCCACATGTGGACCACCGACTGAGGACTCGCGAGGAACTCATTGCTTATGCTCGTTGACCTGAGGGCAGGCTTGGTTTTTCGGAGGGGGCAGGCGACCGTGATGACGATGGCGGTGATGATGATGTGGATAGCTCTAGTTCTGATTGACGTTGGGGTTTGACTAGTCTTTTATGTTATTTTGTTTTGTTTTTATTATTTTACTTGGTATAACTATTATGGTTGGATTTTGTATTGACTACTAGGAATTTTGTAGTCTCCATTCGGGCGGATGTGAGTTTGAATTTGGTGTTAAAAAATTTTCTTGGTTGACTTAATGAATTTAACATCCGGGTGGATGTTGTTTTATGTTTATATGGTTAGTTTGTATAGAAACTTTTGTTGTTTGCCAACTTTATTTTTTGAAAGGTAATGGATGGTTGAAGCAAGTTTGTTTCTTTGAACATTTAGTGTTGCACTTCACCTTTCATTGATGGTGATGATATAAGTCTAAGTTGGTGCACACAAAGGTACTCTGTTTTGTGCTTGGTAGAATGTTAGTATGTTTTTGAACTTTGTGCTTCACATGATTTTCAAGCTTTTCTTCATTTTGCAATTTTTGTTCATTTTGGAATCAAGTAGGACACAACCACAAATGTGAGTCCCTCAATTGTTCATTAATATTGAGTGATTTTGTAAATGTTGTTTAGCTCGTATGATTCATGTTTAATCTTTTATTCATGTGCAAACCGTGGAAACATTGAAATGATCTAGGCAATTTTTTATTATGAGAAAAACCAACAATCCATATAACCTTCAATTTTACCTTATGAGAGGTGTGAGCACTTGCTAGCCATGTTGAGCCGTGAATTGGAATGAATTTTGTATCTACCCGTCATATGATCAAAAGAATGCGCTTTATTGTGGGTTGTTGATGCTAAATGAAAATCATTGTGATTCATTCTAGTTTTTTTGTTTTTACACTTAACCCTTTGTTTGAACATACTTCTGAAGAACATTGCCCATTAATTATAGTATGGTTTAAAGTTGGGGAGAGTTGTGCTAGTTTGTGAAAAAGAAAATGGAGTGGTGAATTGGTGCCTCTTGTGAAGAAAGAAAGAAACTTGAAGCACTATTATGTGCTATGCTTTGCACTCCAAAGGGAGTTGTTTGAAAAGAAAATGAAAGAGTGCACCATAAGAAAAGAATAGAAAAGAAAAGAAAGGTTTGAATTGAATTGTTATGAGGTTTGTCTAAGTGGGTTATTGGCATGTTCTTCATTTGTTGATAATTTTTGTTAACCACTTTGATTCATTGGCCTTTTTACAAATATCCCTTTCTTGTTTAACCTTGCCTAGTTACAACCTTTAGAAGCCCTTAAGTGATCTTTGTTTCCTTGGTTTTCTTGTTGAATTGATTTGATGAATGCATGAATTGTTCTGGATGCTGACACTTTTGCTATGAGTGTGTTTTGTCCCTTGGATATATTGAGCTAGGCTCATTCGAATAAAGTAGGTGATTCTAATTTGAACATTTGTTGCTTATGAATTGTGCTTGTTAATTATGTTTAGAATTTAGTTCATTTACATATTTTCATTCTTCGTAAGGACGAACGGTACTGGCGTGCGTGTTTATTTGGTTTGAACCATTATGTTTTGTTGGTGTTTGTTCCTTGTTTTTCGCTTGCTTCTATTCTAAATTATCTTCGTTTGAGGGCAAACAAAGAGACAAGTTGGGGAGAGTTGTTAGGTGCTAGAAAGTGTTAATATTTAGATTAGTTTTTAGCACCTTTTTGTGAGCTTTATTCGTAAATCCATGCCTTTTCCCATTGTTTCCGTTTATAACCGTTTTCTAGTTAATTTCATTATTTGTCGTATCTATCTATCTTTTCTGTTTTTATTGCAGATTTTTACATGGAAGGGTGTGGAATGGAGCCTCGAGGATCCCACAAAAACAGTTTGAAGAAATTTGGATTTTTCGAGCATGCTTTGAGCGCGCTCAGCGCGCTCCCAGCGCGAGGATGGAATGACTTACAGTAGCTTGCGCGCTCAGCGGGATTCTAAGCGCGCTCAGCGCGTTCTGGCGGTTTAACTTTTAAGTTAAGCGCGCTCAGCGGGCGTCTGCGCGCTCAGCGCGCTTCGCGACACTCAGCTCCCTTATAAAGTGGTTTTGATCAGATTTTTGACACATTCATTATTACATTCTGAGATCAAAAGATATTACACTGTAGCATTTCATTTGTGGAAGATAAAAAGCATCATTTTGTCGATAAAATCGTCGTTGATGCTCGTTTCTCTTCTACCGATTCTTGTTGATCAAGCTACCATGAATATGTGTAGCTAATTTCTCTTTTGTGTCAAGGTTAGATGTAAGTAAACCTTTACTTTGTATGTATATGGATTGATCCTATCTTATGAACTCTTGGATGATGAATGTATGATGATAAACCTTGATTTTATGTTTATTCTTTGTGTTGGTTCATGATTGAGAAATATGCTCCAACTCTTTACCTAGGTTTGTCATCCATCAAAGTACATTGGCTAGAGATAGCAATGTGTGTGATGTTCACCAAATATTGAACTTTAAAGTTGTCATTTTGATAGTTTATGTGAGAAATCAACAAAGGATCAAAATGGTAAAACTCACAATATGTGTTAGAGATAAACATATTGGGAGGATATGTGATTGTATTTATCATTTAACCGAGTTCATTAGCTTTATCGATTGTATACGTGCAAAGTGGTTTGTCGAACCCTACCCTTGACATGTTTTTATAAACCGTTAAAACAATCTCTTTACCGCTTTTAATTAAATTTGAATGCAACCGCTACGAAAACAATCTAAAAACCCTTGTTACTTTAAAGCTTGAAACGTTACGACTGTAGAACGGCTGCGATATCACCGAACAATCTCTGTGGAACGATAACTTAATCCCGAACTCTATTTGTATTTCAACAACAGTCCATGGAGAATTAAATATCTCTTCATGTCGTCGATCGTATGGACTTCGACAGCTTCTTTGTTGAATCTCTCGATGTAGTTTCAGAGAGATTCGTTCTTCCCTTGGAAGATGCTTTCTAGGGCAGCCTCCGTCTTCGGGTGTCGACGAGACGCGGTGAAGTGTTTGGTGAAGCGTTGCCTAAGTTGCTTCCAGGATGTGATCGACCCATGTGCCAGACCCTTATACCAAGTCATGGCTCCCTTCCGCAAGGTGGTGGGGGAACAGCCTGCACCTGATGGCTCCCCTGACATTTCGGAAGTCGAGCATTGCTTCGAAACTCTCGACGTGATCGTCGGGGTCGGTCAGGCCGTCATAGGTCCCCAACGGTGGGGGTTTCTCCATGCCTGCAGGGATTGGGGCGTTCATGATTTCCCACGACAGAGGGGTCCTCTGGTCCTCGTCGTTGCTACCAGCCGGGGATCTCGAAGGTGATCGATGATGCCGTGGAGGGGAGTTCCTCGAACGGTTCTTCGGTCTCTCCTCGGTCTATTTGGTCTTCTTGGTGGACATGGGGGCCCTAGGTTCTTTCTGAGGCGACGAACGTAGGCGTTTCTGGGAGATCGTCGGCTGGGGACGCTCGAGGCGCGGGCGGCGGCCCCCGCGCACCGGCGAGGGGGTTCGAGATTCTTCGGAAGGAGTCCTTCGCGGGGAAGGAGAACGGCGATGTGACGGTGGACGACGATGTCTTCGCGGGGAAGATCGTTGTGCCCATCCTTGCTCCAACACTTCAATTCTGGTATTCTGGTGTGCGATCAGCTGATTGGTCTGATTGATCAAGGCAAATAGGGCCACGGTGCTCGGGCCCGCATTGGACGGAGGAGCAACTGGTTGAAAATGGCTTACTGATCGTCTTGGTGGGCGACGTTGTAAGCCATATCTTGGGAGTCCGGGGAGGCGGTCTGCCCATCTCTTATGTCGCCTTCGCCGCCGTTGAGGATGACAGCGTCCTCACGGTGGTTCCCGTTCTCGAGTTGTGTGAGCACGGTGTCCAGAGCCTGGGTAACTGACGGATTGGCCATGTTGGTGATGAATGAGGGTTGCTTTGGTTTAACGAAGGAAAAACAGGGAAGCAAAGGGTTCCCACAGATGGCGCCACTGATCGTACCTGGATCAGACAGTTTCTAGTGGCCAACGATAATAGAGAAAGGATGTGTGAATTAGGATATTAACGATAATAGAGATACAAAACTTTGTTAGTATGAAATTATCATTGTGATTGTCTTGTTGGGAAGTGTAGATTACTTTATACATTATAGTAATGTTTTTAAGAAGAATTTTTTAATACTTGGATCAACACCATATTTTGTATACTTATTTAAAGTGTTCTCAATGATATTGATATTGATGGATGAATCAAAGCAGCATGCCGCCAAAACCAATACGAGTTGGTATACCATTATAACTTTCATCTAAAATAATAATAGCGCAAGAGTAATTTTGAAGTTCCAGCCGATGAAATAGTAGTTTGTGTGCCCTGTTTGCGGTTTAGTGAAGAAAATAAAGGAGTTCTTTGTGGAGTAGGTAGTCAAGGAGAGTCTATACATGAGAATGGTTTCATGAGAAATACAAGAGTAGTTATGGCTTCTCCAAGTACACCAGATTCCCGCATGAAAGAGGTCATGATAGCTACCTTGCATTTTGTTTTTTACACAAACATTTTGATTCATGATCAAGAAGAATTTTGAATGATTAAAGCTAAGGTAAAACAAAATGTTTTTAGAGTCCATACACTCACGAACACAATGAAGTAAACTCTCATTTCCTATGACACATTTAGAGCACATAGTCAAAAGGCCATGTTTCAATTGTGAAGTAGAAAGAGAGTGGTAACATTATTATGACAAGCAAGCCAAAGATGAACTTTATCTTTTCTAAAGGCATAATTTCCATATCAAAATCTTGGTTTTAGGTTCCAAGTTAGGATCATGTAAATCTTATTTGTTGCGGAAGATCCAATAATGGCCACTCATAGTAGTGTAAGTATTATTTATCTAATCCTACCATATGAAGACATCTTATGTACTGAGGTTTAAGGATAGCATTTTGGTGGTGAGTTTAACGGTGATGTGACGAGGGAGATGAGTATATATTGATGGATATGGGGTGGTGTTCTAGAGTACAACTATTGAATTGTTATATTAAAATCTTGTATGTGAACATAATCAACAAGAGCTAATATAGGTCCAAAAGTATTCCAGTGGTTGTACCAGAAAGAAGAGGAGTCTGATTCAGGACTACAACTAAACCAATCTTTTAATATGTTTTTCACTTTGACAATGGAGTTTTAGGTTGATGAACGTTATGGGAATAAAGAGAGAGTAAACAGGCACTAGAAAAACACTTATGAGAGAGTAAATGTACCCAAAGTATATTAGTATTTTAAAGCATATCCCAAACAAACTTTTTGATGAGGGATGTGTTGGAATCTCTAAATGAATATCAGTTTTGGTAATACCCTTCCAAATAAAGTTTCGATTCATATGATCAATTAGGTCATAAAATTTTTGAGGGAGCCATGTGATTTACATCTAGTAAGAGGACTTGGAAATGAGGGTTGAAGTAGCAAGAACTAATCTATGAGACTTGTTGAGAAACTTGTTTTTCTAGGAACATATTCAAGTTTTCATTTTTCCAACATGAAATTAAAATCTGATCTTTTAGCTCTACCTTTTAGTGTGGGGAATTCTAGAAGAATAAAAGGCACGAGATTTGGCAAGATTGTTCTTCAGCCCTGATGCATGACTAAAATTGTTCAAGAGAGTGGTGATAGCTCTGATTTGAGACTCTTTTCCTTTACGAATAGAACAACTCCATATGAAAGCAGGATATGAGACATGTGAGGTCTATTGATATAGATGAAAATAGGACACTAAGAACCATTATAGACAACATTGGTCAAGGAAATAGAAAGTTTCTCCATGCAGATGATGAATAAGTGAGGCAATAATGGATCCCTTTTTTTGAAGACACGTGAAGGCTTTTTTTTTGTAAGCAAGAAATTCAATAAACAGAGAACAAAGGGTTCTCGAACCCACTTACAAACAAACGAGACGAAGCTCGACAAAAGAAAATTACAAACCAATTAGGCCTCAAGACAAATAGTTCAAAGGAAACTTACTAAAATCATAAAAGCTACAATTGGAATTAGTAATTTTCCCGATAAAAGACCACCTCCAAATTAACCATTTGACATTCCAAACCACATCAAAAATATTCCAAACAACATTCCTAAAAATAATACATTTTCTCAACAACCATAAAGACCAAGATGTCGCCAACCAAATAACCCCTTCCTTACCACTCTCCACCTTGTTCCTTTTACAAAATGAAAACCACTTTAAGAAACTCTCCTTAAGCACCAACGTTCCAACCTCCTCAAAACCGACCCAATCGGCCACTTCCTTCCAAACCATTCTAGCCACCGGGCAACCCAACAAAATATGATTTAAAGATTCGATTTCGGACAAGCAAAAAACACAATTCAAATCGGAATTCGGAAAAACACAACCTCTAAAGGAAAGAGAATCCTTAGTTGGGAGCCTATTTAAAAAACACCTCCAACCAAAAGCTTTGATTTTGAACGGAACCAACCCCTTCCACACCAAAGAAAAAGCGTCATCATACTTCTCCCTAGGACCGTAAGGAATTCGAATACAACTAACACGAGAGTAAAAATAGCTCACCGAATAAGTCTCCAAATTAGTCGCCAACCAACGGACCGTATCCGGCTCCAACGGAACCGGACGGAAATGATACAAAACCGCCCGCAACTCCAATAGATCGAAATCTACTCCAATCCCAATTTTATTCTCATTCAATAAAATAGATAATTATGAGGAAGTGGTACGGTGCATAGCGAGCTTAATGGTTAGTTGAGGGAAAAAAAGGTCCAATAAACAACTTTTGAGGAAATGCAATTAACATTGTCGAAGGCATATCCGAGATCCAATTTGAAGGCAACGTCACTTTTTTCTTCTTTATTTTAAGCATGTAGTAAATTATTTCTTACAAAATAATAACATTGTCAGTGGTGCCCCTTCCTGGCAGGAAACTTCTTGGGTATGGGCCAATAAGAGTGTCAAGAACAAATCGAAGATGGTTAACCAATAATTTAGTAATAATCTTATACACTATGTTACAAAGGCTTACAACTCTAAATTCATTGAAAGTTATTGGAGTGTCAACTTTCGTAACATTATCACCTATAATGTGTCAATATTTTTTAAACAAAATGCATTGAAATATATCTAGACAAAGGGTTTTGAAAGGATTCATAGAATTTAAGGCGCATGTGACTTATCCATTTTATTTTCAAAGTACAAACACACATGTCAAAAGAGCAAAAATAAGGACTCCGCACTCACTAAAGATTTCTTTCCTCTCCGTGCAACCGTTTGCACTCACAATAACACGAGTGTCAATAGATTTCTTCCTCTGCAAGGAAGACGACACTTTCACAGGGTCGAACCCTTCTTTATAAAGAAGTCCCTAGTATAAAGATTTCAGATCCTCCTTCATAATAATTTCTTCAGCAGAAAGAGAATCCAATATTTTAGAAATCTGCTCATGCAATAATGAGAAGACTTGGTTAGGCTAGAGCAGAAGGCAAAATGAGCCTTTCAGGGTAATTCATTGTGAAACAAGCTTTTAAATAGGTTTTTAAGTTTAAACAGACTTTTAAAAAGGTTATGTTAGAAGTAAAAAAATTATAATAGATCATAGATCAGGCTTACGTGTTAAAATTTTATCGTAAGTCAAACTCGAGCCTTTTATTCCCACACGTAAAGACCATGTAATAATTCATTGTGTCAGTGGATAGGTTTTAGTCCATTATAAAGTCCATCTTAGTTAAAAACAAGGTCAAATATTGGGTGAACAACATTTAAAAAACAAAAGGTTTTGTATAGATATTAGGTAGAGAAAATGTGTGAATGTTTTAAATTCTGTCACAAAAGACATAATTTAAGTCTAGGCTGATGTATGTGAAATCGAATTTCTCTACAACTCCTTTAGCAAGGTATGAGGGGAAATTAGATGCAATGATTAAGAAAACACTTCGAGTGTGTTTGGATGAAGGATTTTAACGAGGGAAAGTAAATTTTTGAGAGAATTTGAAATGACTTGATCAAAATCCTTGTTTGGATAAAAATATGGAGAATTGTTAAAATGATGTAAATTTATGGAGTATTTTATTCATGTTAAATTTAAGGAATTTAAAATGACACCAAAAAGTAAAGAATTTCAAATTGCTTCTTAACTCTATATAATATGAATGTTAAATTGTTTATTATTAATTTTTCAAAATTTGCAAGTTGGTCTTTATATTTTATGAAAATTTCAAATTCACCCCTAAAATTTTCAAAAAATTGAAAATTAGTCCCTAATCATTTTTAAATTTTACAAATTGGTCCCTTTAAATTTTCAAAAATTACAAATTGGTCCCTATTTTCATATTTTAAATTTGACCCAAAAACTTTAAAAACTATGAAAATGGCCCCAAATTTTTTACATTGAATCATTTTAATACTCCATCCAAACAAAAGAATTTAAAAATGAATGAATTTCAATTGAATTATTTGAATTACTTAGAATTTTAAATTCCCTAAAAATTCTCAAATTCCTCATCCAAACACACTCTTAGAGTATGTTTGAATGAAAAATTTTAATGAGGGAAAATAACTTTATGAGAAATTTAAAATGTCTATTGTTTGGATAAAAAAAATGTAGAATTGTTAAAATGATTTAAATTTATGAAGTATTTGATTCAAGTTAAAATTAAGGAATTTCAAATTATGCCCAAAAATAAAGAATTTGAAATTTGATCCCTAGTTTTCATATTTTAAATTTGATCTAAAAGTTTTAAAATTTATGAAAATGACCTTACAAATTTAAAAATGAATCATTTTAATATTACATCCAAACAAAAGAATTTAAAAATGAATGTATTAAATTGAATCATTTGAATTGCTTAAAATTTTGTATTCCTTAAAAAATTTCCAATTACTTCATCCAAACATACTTAAAGTGTGTTTAGATGAAACATTTTAATGAGGGAAAGTAATTTTTTTAAAGAATTTAAAATGACTTGATCAAAATTCTTTGTTTGGATAAAAAATATGGATGTAAATTTATTAAGTATTTTATTCAAGTTATATTTAAGGAATTTCAAATGACACAAAAATTAAAATATTTGAAATTGCTCCATAATTTGAATGTTAAATTGTTTATTATTAATTTTTAAAATTTTATAAAAAAAGTCCTTATATCATATGAAAATTTCAAAGTATTCTTCAAAATCTTTAAAAAATTGAAAATAAATTCCTAATCATTTTTAAATTTTACAAATTGGTCCCGTGAAATTTTCAAAAATTGCAAATTGATTCATATTTTTTATATTTTAAATTGGACCCAAAAGTTTTTAAAAAAATTAACAATGAATCATTTTAATACTCCACCCAAACAAAAGAATTGAAAAATGAATAGATTTCAATTGAATCATATTGCTTAGAATTTTAAATTCTCTAAAAAAATTTAATTACATCATCCAAACTTATCAATATAAATGTTCTTTGATTGTTCAAAAAAAAAAAGAGTATGTTTAGATAAAGCATTTTAATGGGAGAAAATAATTTTTTGAGGGGATTTATTATAATTTGACCAAAATCTATTATTTGAATAAATTTTTTGGAGAATTGTTAAAATGATTTAAATTTATGAAGTATTTTATTCAAATAAAATTTAAGAAAACTAAAATGACACCAAAAATTAAAGAATTTGAAATTACTCTTTCACTTTATATTGTACAAATATTAAATTGTTTATTATTAATTTTTCAAAATTTGCAAGATGGTCCTTATATTTTATAAAAATTTCAAATTCATCCCTAAAAATTTTAAAAAATTGCAAATAAATCCATAATAATTTTTAAATTTTACAAATTAGTCCTTTTAAATTTACAAAAATTACAAATTAGTCCTTTTAAATTTTCAAAAATTACAAATTGATTTCTATTTTTCATATTTTAAATTTGTCTCAAAAATTTTAAAAATTTATGAAAATAACCATAAATATTTAATAATTAATCATTTTAATACTCATCCAAATAAAATAATTTTAAAATAAATAAATTTTAATTGAATTATTTAATTGTTTAAAATTTTAAATTGTTTAAAAATTCTTAATAATCTTATCCAAACACACTCTTATAAAATGTTTACATTTTGATATAAGGTGAAATGTTATATTAGTACATAATTTCAAAAAAATAAAAATAAAAATATTGACCTACAAAATTTGGTTGAGTCTGAAACACTTGGATCAAATTGAAGGAATCATTATTTCACATTACTTTTTCCACAGTGGATTAATTTGTGTGAGAAATCGGAATAAAAGACCTAACAATAGAAACTTCTACGTGGATTTGTAAATTCCATTGCATGGTACAAGGATTGACTTTTTTTTTGGCATGCAGTATTTGCCCGCTTGGTATTGAAAAATATGATTCGAGTTACTTCTAGGTTAACATGGAAACCAAGTATTACACGTATGCAAGTTATCCTCAAATTTTAATGTTTCTACATCTAAAAGTCAAAGTTCTAGTCAAAGTCTAGAAAAACTAAGAATTATTAATGATAAATGGGAAAAGCTGACAAAACAATACTTTAGTTATAGGAAGTTAGCCAAAGTTTAATTTAGGTTTAGCATAAATGATTGTATAGAAACAAATCTTATACATATACTAATTGTTATCCTCAGCATCGTCTTAAATTTTCGGAGGTGGGTTTAATTGTTGAAAATTAAATAAGAGTCTTATTTATTATAGTTTACTAATAAAAAAATATTTTATTAAATTTTAATTTAATAAATTGTACATATCAAATCTGATCAAATAAAGCTAGATCCAATAAATCTAGAGGGTTTCTTAATGCACCATCCAAGTTTTTTAGGCACCACGTGAAATTATTTTTTTTCCCCCTGATTCTGGATGTGCACATCCGGACGCACCAATTTTTTAAAAAACGTTGATGTGTTCCGAATATGCATATCCGGAAACAATTCTGATGTGCACTTCCGGAAGGATTTCTTATTAATTCGCGTCAGACGTTCTTCCTCCCCCTCATTCTTCACTTTTCCATTTCCAAAATCTCTCAAACTCTCTCAAACTCTCAAATTTTCAATCACCACAAATCTCGATTTTTTCCACTCGAGTTCGGCGCAGATCAACTTCTACAACGATCAACACACTCCAAATTCTCCGTATCTCATTTTAATCAGTAAGTTTTTAAATTTTAGAGTTTCTGAGTAATTTTCGAGTAATCGGTTTAGAGTAGACATTTAGGTGTAAAAATTGTTAGGTTGTATGAATAACATAGGTTAGAGACAATGTAGGTTGTTTTTACTGCTTCAGACGGACGATCAGGGCATTAAAATGCCCTTTTGCATGTTACAGTGGCCATGACTGCCATTTTTAAACTTCAAAATACGTATCGGATGTGCAGACCAGGAAAGATTTTAACGTTTAGTTTTCTGAGTGTTTCCGGATGTGCACATCCAGAAATATCCAACGTTAAAAATTATGTGTCCTTCTGGATGTGCACATCCGGAAGACTATTTTTTTTATTTTGTTTGCTTGTTTGTTTTTGTTTAATTATTTTTAAACAAAATTTAATTTATTTATTATGCTTTGCAGATTACATGGATGGCAGAGACGATCGTACCATACATGGACGGACAGCTCAGCACGCATCTGTCTGACGTGAGCGGATGCAGTCTACAGTCAAGGCTTCCGGCGCAGAGGGAGTTGGGGTAGCCCCTACAGCTGAGGGACATCCTACACCACATCTTACACCACAGCCATCCACATCACAGGTTCAGACCACTTCCACATCATAGGTTCAGGCCACTCCCCCGTCAGCCGCCGATTCTACATCTCGGAGGCGTCGGGATTCTACTGCTAGTTCATCAAGGTCCCATCCCGCACGCAGGCATCGTCGGGAGACTCCAGCTCCATCAGCTGCTCCTCCTCGTTCCCATGTTCCTGTTCCTGTTCCAGAGGGTGATCACCCAACACATGAGGGTGTTGACGCTGATGACGATTTCGATGAGCTGGGCGGTTACCCCGGGGGACCGTCTGATATGTCCCTACTCGTGGGGTACTCTGAGCATACTGCCAGATATGTCTGGCTAGGACAGGTAACTTTTCTCGGTTTATTTATAGAATTGTATTCGTTGAAAATATGTTCATTTGTAACATTGTCTTATTTGGAAATTTTCAGGAGAAGGATTCACAGAAGTTCTATAACCATGGGGGCAAGGTTATGGACACGATTGAGATGCTGTCAGAGGCTGAGCGGTTCACGTATGCACTTGCGGAGTCTGGTCTTGGAGGCCTGTCTAGGATTGGGTATTCCCAGATCCAGTACGGTATCCTGATGGAATTTCTTGAGAGATGGCACCCTGAGACATCCTCATTCCATCTACCGTACGGCGAGATCACGATCACGCTGGACGACATCACGGGTACCCTTCTCCGTCACGGTAGGATGATGAAGGCGGACGACATGGAGTTGCTGGTTATAGAGATTGGGGCTAGCCCAGAGAAGGCACGTGCGGAGGTGTACCAGTTGAGGGGCGCACACGTCCGGTTCTTATTTCTGATGGATAGATTTGGTGAGGCGCTTGCAGAGGCAGGACGGGCAGTAGGTGATCCAGCTGAGGTGGAGATCCACAGGACGCGTGCCCTTAGATGCTACTACTTATTTTTGCTGGGCACGCAGGTGTTTGTGGACACCAGCACCTATTATGTTGATATTGTCTACCTCAGGTACCTTTCGGATCAGACAGAGATCCATGGGTACAACTGGGAGGCGGCTGCGCTGGCATTCACCTATTCTATGCTCTCTGATGGTTGCAGCTGAGCAGCCAAGACTGTGGCAGGCAGTTGTACGCTATACGTGGTAACAATCTAATATTCTAAATGATTTTTTCATTTCTTTTCTTTCTGTATTCATTATAATGTTTGACACCCATGTTATGTTTTCCATTTCAGGCATGGATTTTACAGCACTTTCCCTACATTACTGGTTGGGGGAGTGTCCAAGGGTACACTGAGGATATGCCACGTGCTGCTGCATTTGTCCTTGTAATACCCCAAAATTTGCTCTCCCTCTTTGTCATCATAGCATGGCATTATCATTTATCATATCATATCCACCTCATTAACATTACATTGCATTTAACATAGAAAAATGAAGCATAGCATCCTTCTTACCATCAGGGCATGTGATCAGGTGGAAGGTGGACAATCAATGGATCCTTCAAAGCACAAAAGGTCAATCAAGTTGGCTCAAGGCAAGCCAAGAGGTCTTTCATGTCTCATACCATCTCAATGGAACATCCACAACCTCAAGAATGAGAGATTCAATGGGAGATTGAAGCATTACATCTTTCACTATGCAAGAGGTTCAAAAAATGAAGGAAAACCCTCAAAAGAGATAGCTCATTGATCCAAAATCATCCTCAAATGGCATATATCATCATCCTTTAAGAAGGTACACAACATACTCTGAGGAATTTGAAATTGAAGACTGCACATTTTTCTCCTAGGAGGTGGGCACCAAAACTAGGGTTTCCCATTAAATCAGGGAATCTTTGATTTTTTGGACAAAACTTGATGTCATGGTATTCTACGTGTTCTTAAGTGTATGTGTATGGAGAATTGCCCCTCAATTGGTTTTGGAGGTGGTTCAATTGGAAGAAAGATAAAAAATCAGGAAATTTGGGGCCAAGTCAAATAATCAGGGGAAAAAGTCAACTCTTGACTTTTTGAGCCCAAAATCATGAAATTCATGTTACATATGTCCAATGTACAAAATTTGATCAAGAAACTCCAAAGGAATCATGAAAAAATCAAGATGTGGAAAGTTGCCATTTTTGGATGAAGAAGGGTTACTAAAAATAGCAAGTTTTGGCCATTTTGCATCAGAATTTGAACCAAGGCCATTCAAATTTGGAGCACCAAATGAAAATTCCACTCTGCCTCAATGAAAGGCCTTGCTTTAAGCTTCAAATCCATGGGTAGAACATTTCCATTGGATAAAAAATGAGGGAGATATGATTGATCAAAGTTGGAGGAAAGTAGGCCAAAAACCATGTCATGACCAAGTTTGGCCAGGTCTGCGCGCAGTCATTTTCTCAAACAGTTGGTGGGCAAAATGTAGGGATCAATTACTCATGGTTAAAGGCTTCAAATGAAAAATCTTGCAACATCAAAGTTGTTCCCCTATGTGAGATCTTCGAGATTGATGTTCATGATTTTTTCATTTGATCAAAGGACAAAGAGTTATGTTAGCTCAAAGATTGGTCAACACAACTGAAAATCCATGCCATGCACACCTTGCCAACCAACCTCATTTCCTCGCCCATAACCAGTTTCCAAACCTTATTGTTCTAAGTCATTTTCAACCTCTCCCAAGCATCATTTCCATTCAATTTTCATGCCAAAGTAGTTCTACTACAATCCCTCTTTCTAATGATCACAAAGCCTCATCAAATTATTCACAATACATGGAGAATTTCCTTCTCAAACTTGCTTGTTTTCATTGGTTCCAACTGTCATAAAATCAGAAAAAAGTAAGTGTTGTTGCCACTTTTCCTCATTTGAACCAACAAATTCTTACTTGCACGTGCTGCTCATGATCATTATACACTAAAGAGGAAGAACAAAACTTGCGAAGCAAGTTTCTCTTGCTGCTACACCAGAACAGCTCATCCTCACCATTCCTTCCACTTGCTCCTTACCATAACACTCTAAACCTCCACCTCACCATAGCACAGCCATTGATAAATCGTCCCCTAACTAACTTGACTCAGTTAGTTAGGATGGACTCAGCTTAACCCACTCAACTCACTCTAACTCACTCATTTAACCATGAGTTAGCAGATTAAACTCAACATATAAGTTCCAACACTCTCCACAATTTGAGGGGAACACTTCATTCTCACTCTTTCTCTCAAACGCTCTCACATTCTCTCCATTATCTCTCTCTGATTCCACACGATTTCAACACTCTTCTTCCACTTTTCATCTGCATTATCATTGTTTGGCATTGTTGGATCAGGAGCACACTGAATCTTCATCATTCTCCAAGTGAAGCTTCATCAACATTTTGCAATTTTCTCTCTGCTCTCAAGATATCAAGCTCAAACAGCATTTATTTTGCTTAGTTTGTGAAGCTCCAAGGAAGAAGAAGAAGATAGGATCTCTGGTATTCTGGTAGATCCAAAGTTCATCACATTTCAGGTTCCCTTCTTCAACTTTGTTTTATTGAATCTAGCTTGTTTTTGTGGTGTTTGTGGCCTAGTAGAGGTCGTGTGCGTCCTGGCTAGTTGATAGGCTTCTTAGAGGCATAGTTTCAAACCTAGGGCTTAATTTGATTGACTCTGTTCTTGCTGTGCGTATGTGTTTTGTGGCTTTCATGGGCATATTCATGATGTACGTGAGCTCAGCATCATTTTGATATACGTTTTGTGCATTTTGGTGAGGTTCGAAGGTTGCAGGTGGTGGCTGTTGGCCGGAGAAGGTGACCGGAGGTCCCCTCTGGCCGGTGACTGTTATGACTAGGGTTTATGCACGTTTTAATCTTGTCCATTCATTTTCCATGATCGTGTGGTCCAAAAGTTGACAGCACATTAAAATTCACGTGCAAATCATGTGCACCATTTCTGAATTTACTTAAACATTGTGTAGCATGGTACATGGTAATGAGTGTGTGTCCTCATCCGCGTGTGTTGGATCTGCGTACTTTGACTTTCGTTTGACTATGACTTAATCAATGGCTTGGATTGTGTTGACTGATGTTGACTGAAGGTGCGTTGTTGTTAACGTGTTATGCGCGTAATTGGACCTAAGCCAGATTGATATCCACACCCCCTTGTTTAAGGCCCAATGTAATTTGAACTGAATAGTTACTAGGCATACACCCCTTCCCTCATTTCATTGCATTTTATTTTTTTCATTTTTCTACACGTTTTCTTTTTAATTTTTAAAAATACCAAAACAGATTGGAAAATTCTACAAAAATTCATGTGTATTCTTAAAACATTTAGGAAATTTTTCATGATTTTATTTTCTGATTTTATGACCTTTTTACCCCTGGTCCATAATTTTCTTTGAATTTCCATTTAGATGCATTCTAAGCATGATACTTGAATTTGTTTAATTTTGTTCTTGCTCATTACCAACTGTTTTGACATGATTCTTTTTGCATTGATTCACTAATACATTGAAGCATGTTAGATGATTTTTGTTTGATTTTTTAGGTCACTTTATTACATGTCTTGATGCCTATATTTGTACCACTTTGCATGATGTTTAATTTGACCTAATTGCTTTGTTTGAAGTCATTTTGCTTTGAATTTTGATATGCTATTTTGATATGTGATTCATCTCTGATTAGTGAACTCCAATACCATGTTTTCATAATTTTCATGAATCCATTTGGTCTTTGTTTGATGCATTACATTGGATGTATAATCCATGGCATGTCATTACAACTTTAGTGCATGTTTACATGAATTCTTTTGTGCACATTTGTATGAGCATTTGCATATGTTATGAGCCATTCACTTGACATTATAGGTCATTGGTACATATTATATGTCATCCTTGCATGTTGACTTTCATTTAAACTTTGTGCATCATTAACATGTATTGTTTGCACTTTCTTTTTGAACTTTCATTTCAATTCTTCTTATATTACTTCTTGAATGTCTTGAAGTTGATTCATAAATACTTTTGAGATGTTTATAAACCATTTTCCATTTAGTTTCAATTCTGGTTGTTGATTTACATGTTCCATTTATGCATGTCCTCTTCATTTCTTTCCATCTTTCATCTACCCCTTCTTCTTGTAACATGTTTAAATGCTAATGGGTGATGATTATTGCTTATTCACTTGCACTTGTATGATGATATTCACTTGTTGTCCATATGATGCCCATTCTGGTTGTGGTTCTAGGATTTGTTTTCTCATTTAATTCTTTTGAGTTTTATGATGCATTACATGTTCTTTTACTTCTTATACTTCTTATACATGTTTACTAACCATGTAGGGGCTTTGGTAAGTTTCAACTGAGTGTGGATAAGGAATCCACATTCAACTTCTATCCTTTCTCTTTTACAATTCCATTCTATGTTTTGTTAAGCACTTGTGTGCTTTCTTTTAATAACTCATCACTTTCCCTTTTTGAATTACAATTCATCTTCTACTTGGGAAGTGAATTGTTTAATTCTTTCTTTCTTTAGACTTTAGGTTTTAAACCTCACAAACCATTAGGATCACTCCCTTAACTAATCAATTAGGATTGAGTTTTAGTCCATATAGATTTTTACCTTTACCCTCTCTTGAGTCTTTCATCTTCTCATCTCTTAAAGAAAATTCAAAACATATAATAAAGGTAGGCATTTATTGCATTTAGGCCTTTCATATAAAGAAAAGATTATAAGGGGTCTTCTCTTGTAATCTTAGAATGTGTAGCATATAGCCCATCTTGGGTCAATGTGTTAAACATTTGATCTTGTATGAGGGACTTAAATGCAATACTTGTTGAAGGTGCAAATAATAAAAAACACTTCTTCATTTCTTACTCAACCAAAACACTTAATAAATACAAGTATGCTAGTGTGTTTGAACCTTGACAATTGGAACTAAGTGTGGGGGTCTTCTTCACTCTTAGTGTGCTTTCTTACCCATTCCATCTTGGAATATGAGAATGTACACATTCCAATGAATAAGATTTAGATACACTATCATATGCAAACAAATAACAAAACACTTCTTTCTAAAAGACAAAAACAAACAATAACGTCTTTCCTTCGGGAATTCTTTTCTCACCTCATTCACTCTTAGCGTACGAACGCGCTTCTACTCGTTCTCTTGCAAGATGGTAACGCACTCGGACCAGCGAGCCTGCAACACCTGAGCTAGAACGTCAGCCGTTCTCTAAAAAACACAAACAATTCATCCCTAGTGAGGGGAACTACGTCGCTCTGATTCTCATGCTCCCGATGAGATACGTAGGCAGTGGGATAGGGCCCATGCGAGCACTTCTTTTATTTTCCCTACATTTGTTTCCCGTTCCTTTTCTTTTCTTTCTCCTTTCTTTCTTTCAGTTCCTTTTTCAGTATCCTTTCTTTACACCCTTTGATCGAGACAAGCAAGCGTGGATCCCATCGGGTACGATGGACGCGTGGGGGTGCTAATACCTTCCCTGCGCGTAACCGACTCCCGAACCCAGTTCTTTTGGTCGCAAGGCCATGCTTTTCCTTTCTCTCAGGTTTACGCGGTGTTTCCTTTCCCTCTCTTGGGATAAATACACATTGCTGGCGACTCTGTTTTGGTGCCACTTTCGCGTTTGTACTTGGATGAAAATCCCGGGAGCGACAGCTGGCGACTCTGCTGGGGATGATCAACACTTCATGCTGGGGAAACGAACATGCCCCATGCTTGGACAAAACAACAATTCGTCCCCGAAGAGGATGTCATAAGAGGATTTTACAGAAGATTTAGCCTCTTCAAACTCTTGTGACTTCGCTGGGGATAATGACCATCAGTTTCGGTGTCGACGAGACCACTCTTTTGGGGAACCTGTGACCGTTATCGACATAGAAAAGCTTGTAGCTGTTGGAAGTACTGTATGAGAGAATCGACTTAATAAGATACAACGGTACCCAGTCAAACTTAATTCACTGATATCGAACCGTTATGAACAATCGTCGAACGAACGATGAACGCCGATCTCCTTACCCGTAATTGCCCCAGTCTTTTGCGTGGGGTGATTGATTACTGGTCTTGTGCTTAAAATCATCTGCACCTGCTACCTGCAACAAAAGAATATGCCCACATGCCCCGAATATTGCATGGCTAGAATCCACCATCCAGGAGTATTCAACATTCGAAGTAATTTCAAATGTTTTTTCTGCGCATGTTATTGCAAGGCTGCCATGTTTTCAAATGCAATGTTTTATCAAAAATTAGGACGTTTTTGCAAACAAAGCAATAAAACAAAAATAGAAAGCTTTTTATTGAAGTTCAATTTATTGACTGAGAGCCCAGAATAGGCAATTACATCCGGAAGCAATCCCTGGAAAGAGGTGACCGCTGAAAATTGAGAAAAGAAACTATCCTAATGGCAATGTGAAAACGGAATTCCACTGAGTTTCCATTCTGTTATGACCAGTATGTCTTCAAAACTCCCCGACCTTGCCTTCTGAAGAATGATCAGACCGATTCCTATCTTTCAGAACGTCAGTTGTTCAAACGATAATGGGGTACAGATAACTCAAACCGTAGTCATTCGCTTAAATCCCTCTTTTGTGTGGACCGCCCTTTCAGGTTTTCGATCCACCAGGATACCCTTTTTTGCCTAAGTTGCCCTTTCGGGTTTTCAACTTACCGGGTGTATAATTATTTTTCAATTATATCCCTAATTTTTGCCCGAACCTTATTCTGTTTTTGGTTCGCCGGGATGCCCTTTTTTGCCTGGATTTTTTTTATTCTTATTATCCAGCGGGTCTATTCATGCGAAGTATTTTTTGACTACGTCCGAGTTGATAGGGGATGAAAAGTCTTCGCCATCCATGGTTGTAAGCAATAAAGCTCCGCCCGAAAAGACCTTTTTAACCACGAATGGACCTTCATAGTTAGGAGTCCATTTGCCCCTGTGATCTGTATTGGGAGGAAGGATCCTTTTGAGTACCACATCTCCGACTTTATAAACCCGAGGACGCACCTTCTGGTCAAATGCCTGTTTCATTCTGCGCTGATATAGTTGCCCATGACATACAGCCGCCAATCGTTTTTCCTCAATAAGGCTCAGCTGATCAAATCTGGCTCGCACCCATTCAGCTTCATCTAGCTTAACATCCATCATAACTCTGAGGGACGGAATTTCTACTTCAACCGGTAGCACTGCCTCCATACCATATGCAAGTGAGAATGGGGTTGCCCCAGTGGACGTGCGTACCGACGTTCGATACCCATGCAAAGCAAATGGTAACATCTCATGCCAATCTTTGTACGTGACAACCATCTTCTGCACAATCTTCTTGATATTTTTGTTGGCCGCTTCGACCGCGCCATTCATCTTTGGGCGGTACGGAGAAGAATTGTGATGTTCGATTTTGAAGTCCCGGCATAACTCAGCCATCATCTTATTGTTCAAATTAGAACCATTATCAGTAATGATTCTTTCGGGAACTCCATATCGGCAAATGATATCCCGTTTCAAGAAACGAGCGACCACTTGTTTTGTAACATTGGCATAGGATGCGGCTTCAACCCATTTGGTGAAGTAATCAATTGCCACCAAGATGAAACGATGACCATTGGAAGCTGTAGGCTCAATCTTTCCGATCATATCAATGCCCCACATGGCAAACGGCCAAGGCGACGACATGATACTCAACGGATTTGGAGGCACATGCACCTTGTCTGCATAGATCTGGCATTTATGGCATTTGCGGGCATATTTGCAACAATCTGACTCCATAGTCAACCAATAATATCCCGATCTTAACAACTTTTTAGCCATTGCATGTCCTCCGGCATGGGTACCGAAAGAGCCTTCGTGCACTTCAATCATCAACAAGTCTGCTTCATGTCTATCCACACATCTAAGCAGGACCGCGTCAAAATTTCTTTTATACAGTACGCCATCTTTGTTCAAGAAGAAACTACCGGCTAACCTTCTCAACGTCTTCCTGTCTTTGGACGATGCCCCGGGCGGGTATTCTTGACTTTTCAAGAAACACTTAATGTCATAAAACCATGGCTTGTCATCAGACGCTGCATCGACCGCAAACACAAATGCTGGTCTGTCAAGGCGGGATACCTCAATCTTAGGTACATGGTTCCATCCTTGCACTTTGATCATGGAAGACAAAGTGGCCAAGGCATCCGCGAACCTATTCTCATCTCGAGGAATATGGTACAGTTTCACTGTTGTGAAAAATGTCAGCAATCTCCTCGTATAATCTCTATACGGCACTAGATTTGCTTGGTGCGTGTACCAACTCCCTTTCACTTGATTGATTACCAAAGCTGAATCACCGAATATATCAAGGGTTTTAATCCGCAGATTAATCGCCTCCTCGATCCCCATTATACAAGCTTCGTACTCTGCTTCATTGTTGGTGCATCCGAAAGTTATTCGTGCAGTGAAAGGCATATGAACACCCTCCGGCGTGATAAGAACTGCTCCAACTCCGCACCCATTCATATTGACAGCCCCATCAAACATCAGACTCCATTTGGATTCAGGGTCTGGTCCCTCCTCCGGAAGTGGTTCCTCGCAGTCTTTAGCTTTGAGAAACACGATGTCCTCATCAGGGAAGTCAAATTTCATGGGTTGGTAATCATCAATCGGCTGTTGCGCAAGATAGTCGGACAAGATACTTCCTTTGATGGCCTTTTGTGAAGTGTACTGAATGTCATACTCTGTCAAGACCATTTGCCACCGTGCAACTCTGCCTGTCAATGCTGGTTTCTCGAAAATGTACTTGATAGGATCCATTTTTGAAATCAACAAGGTTGTGTGCCTAACCATATATTGCCTCAATCGCTTAGCGGCCCATGCAAGCGCACAGCATGTCTTTTCAAGCATTGAGTATCGGGACTCACAATCATTGAACTTTTTGCTCAGGTAGTAAATAGCATGCTCCTTCCTACCTGTCTCGTCATGTTGACCGAGAACACAACCCATGGAACCTTCAAGCACTGTCAGATACATTATCAGCGGTCTCCCTTCAACTGGAGGCATTAGAATCGGAGGTTCCTGCAAGTATTCTTTTATCTTATCGAATGCCAATTGGCAATCGTCATTCCACCTGACCGTTTGATCTTTCCTTAACAATTTAAATATTGGCTCACACGTGGCTGTTAGGTGAGATATGAACCTTGCAATGTAGTTCAATCTACCGAAGAAACCACGAACCTCTTTTTCTGTTCTCGGTTCAGGCATTTCTTGTATTGCTTTCACCTTGGCAGGATCAACCTCAATTCCTCTTTCGCTCACGATGAAACCCAGTAACTTTCCAGAACGCACCCCAAACGTGCACTTGTTTGGATTTAATCTCAGACGGAACTTTCTCAACCTTTCAAACAGCTTTTTCAGGTTAACCAGATGTTCCTCTTCTGTTCTCGACTTGGCAATCATATCATCTACATAACATTCGATCTCCTTATGAATCAAGTCATGAAACAATGTTACCATCGCCCGCTGGTACGTTGCCCCTGCGTTTTTCAACCCAAAAGGCATTACTTTATAACAATATGTACCCCACGGAGTAATGAACGTGGTCTTCTCCATATCTTCAGGTGCCATCTTGATCTGGTTGTACCCGGAGAAACCGTCCATAAATGAGAACACTGAAAACTGAGCTGTATTATCGACCAGCACATCAATATGAGGTAGTGGAAAATTGTCTTTCGGGCTAGCTCTATTAAGATCTCGATAATCCACACACATTCTCACTTTTCCATCTTTCTTCGGTACTGGCACGATGTTGGCTACCCATGGAGGATACTTTGTCACAGCCAGAAAACCAGCATCCCACTGCTTCTGGACTTCCTCCTTAATCTTTAAAGCCATGTCGGGGTGAGTCCGACGAAGTTTCTGCTTGACTGGCGGACATTCTTCTCTCAATGGTAGCCTGTGCACGACAATATCCGCATCCAACCCCGGCATGTCTTGATACGACCAGGCGAAAATGTCAACATACTCGCGCAACATTTCCGTCAAAGTTTGCTTCACATCTGCTTGCAAGCTGGCACCAATCCTGATCTCTTTCTTGGCGTCCTTGGTACCAATATTGATGATTTCTACAGTCTCCTGATGAGGCTGGATGACCCTTTCCTCTTGTTTCAACAATCTGGCCAGTTCTTCAGGGAGTTCACAATCTTTCTCATCCCCTTCTTCGGCTTGATAAATCGGATTGTCAAAGTCATACATCGCCATATCAAAATCGTTATCAGTGGTATCCGGAGGATCAAGTCTGCATGAACGGGTTCATGCCTTATTTTAGAATTTATTTTTAAGCAAAACAAAAGAAAATGAAACATTGCCATTTTATTATTTTTTGTGCAAAAATAAAAACTGAAAGACAGGGAACAAAATTTGATTGCAAAACGTCCTTTATTAATGATTAAACATTGCAAATGCAACCATGGTGGCCCTACAAATGAATCTATACGCCTTGGGCAGAGCGCAAGATTTTGACATGCATTATGGTTAGAAAAAACAAAGAAAAATTACTCTGTCTGAAGAGTAACCCGGATGACTTCTTCAACGAACCAGTTCTGCACTTGTTGTCCCGGAGCATGAGGGCGTACCCAGTTGTCCAGGTCACAATTACTGTCAACACTATCCTCTGTGGCTGCACAAGACTGGTCCGTGTAGATAATTCCCCCACTATTGAAAGTAATGGGTCCCCTGCTCCCCGCATCTGAAGTTGTAGAGGGATGATAACCAATACCAAATTTGTCTTCCTTCATTGGGGTCTCTATCAACCTGCCCCAACCTTGGGCGTTGCCTGCCCTGACGACTTCGACAGCTTGTTTGTAAGATGAAATGGAGGTACCAGCCCCAACTGGTACAGAAGAAGACTCAGGTGCATCGTCAATATTGACTGCTTCAAATGATTGGCACAACATCTCGTGAATTTCCCCATCCATTTCAATGTACTTGAACGTGGACAAGTGACTCACAAAGATGTCTTCTTCCCCGCACACTGTCACAACCTGCCCTTCAAACTCATACTTCAGCTTTTGATGTAGAGTAGAAGTAACAGCCCCGGCTCCGTGAATCCAAGGGCGCCCCAATAGGCAGCTATATGCAGGTTGTATGTCCATTACATGGAACGTGGATTTGAATACCTGTGGTCCAATTTGTACGGGCAATTCCACCTCACCAAACACAGATCGTCTGGTCCCATCGAATGCTCTGACCACCAATTCACTAGGCCTTAAGATCAAACCATCAACTTCCAGCTTCATCAATGCCTTCTTGGGCAAGACATTGAGTGATGAACCAGTGTCTACCAGTACATGAGATAACACTGCGCCCTTACACTCCATCGTGATATGCAAAGCCTTATTATGGTTTCTTCCTTCAACAGTCAAATCTCTACTTGTAAAGCCCAAGCCATGGCTAACATTAACATTGGAGATTACGCCCTCGAGCTGATTAACAGTAATTTCTTGTGGCACGTATGCATTCTTCAATACTTTCAACAACGCCTGCCGGTGCGCATCAGAGCACATCAATAGTGACAAGATTGAAATCTTTGAAGGGGTCTGATTCAGTTGGTCCACAATCTTATAATCGCTTTTCTTGATTATCTTCATAAATTCTTCCATTTCTTTATCAAAAGTAATCTTTGTCTCTACTTCAGGTGTAGGCGCACTTTCAACCACCTGTTTACCCTTAGCCTTTGCTGCAGCTTCTACCTCCTTATCACTTCTCAAGGTTTGGGGAGCGAACAACCTTCCACTCCTTGTAAAGCCCCCTACATTATCAATATTTGGGCTGACTGACGACTCAACTTCTTGCTTTTTACCTTCGTAATATACATCTGCCCCATAGTGCCATGGGATAGCCTTCGTGGACGTGAACGGAATTGGTCCTGGCACCGTTATAGTGACAGGACTGGGCCCTTCTGGCGCAACACTCGCCACGGGAGCTGCATTGACCGGCATTTGAATCTCAGCGGGGGTGTAATAGATGGTCACGGTTGATATCTCATCAGTGTCTTTCACGACTCTGTCGAACTGTAGACATCCTTCATCGATCAGATTCTGTAAACCCATCTTCAACTTATCACAGCCGTTCTCCTGATTCATACACTCAGAGCAATCTTGATTACAGCCCGGGAACACCTGTCCCTTCAATAAACGATCTTTTACTACCAACAAAGAAGTTTTCACTTGATGAACGTCTAACACCAAATTCAATCTCCTCCCATCTTCAATAACGTACACATTTGCTGCACTATGATCAGGCATGGGATGCTGAGTAATATTAGGAGCGGGAGAGAAATTGATGGCTTTAGCATCAATCAAATCTTGTACTTTATGATGGAAAGCCCAACATTTTTCAATGGAGTGCCCCTGAGCACCTGAGTGGAACTCACAACGAGCATTAGCATCGAAGTTAGATGGCAGGTTTCCAGCACCCGGAGCTTTCATAGTACGGAGTTCTACCAACTTTAACTCGAGTAGCCGGGGCAACAGCGCGGCATAAGTCATAGGGAGAGGATCCATCTTACGATCCCTCTGTCTAGACCTTTGCTGGAAAAAGGGTTGTTGCTGTTGAACTTGTTGTTGGGGTTGTTGTTTCTGAATAGACGGTGTGGGGATTGTTACAGCATCTACCTGATAATAAGCTCGGGAACGCCCTCTGCCTCGTCCTCTAAACACAGCATTCGTATCACCTTCTCTTCTTTTCTGGTTACTAGCAAACGGTTTCTTCGTCCCCGAAGAGCCAGCCCCACTCACATCCTGGATCTTTCCAAGCTTTAACAGACTTTCTATTCTTTCTCCCGCAATCACAATATCAGCAAATCCAGTTGACGGACAAACAGCTAATCTATCAAGATAGGCCCCTTGCAAGGTGCCCATGAACATATCTGCCATTTCTCTGTCTGACAAGGGAGGTTGGACCTGGGCAGCCATTTCCCTCCACCTCTGTGCATATTCTTTGAAACTCTCCTTGGCATTCTGGGACAATCCCTGCAATTGAGTGCGGTTGGGCGCCATGTCAATATTATACTGGTATTGCTTCAGGAACGCTTCTGCCAGATCTTTCCAATTCTTCACAGCAGCTCTATTCAACTTCATGTACCAGGTCAAGGATGTCCCAGCCAGACTGTCCTGAAAATAGTGCATCCATAGCTTCTCGTCATCCGTATGGGCTGAAATCTTCCCAAAGTAAGCTTGAAGATGCGTTTGGGGACACGCATTGCCGTGATACTTATCAAAAGTGGGAGGTTTGAATTTAGGGGGAATTATGACTCCTGAGACCAGCCCCAAGCTGGTAACATCAATACCCATAGAGTTCTTGCATTCTATGGCCCTGATCTTTTCTGCCAACTCATCATACCTTCGATCACCTTGATTACCCACATCAGCATCTAGTAGAGTAAATTGGTCTTCCAGAGTATCTTCAAGAGTAATACCAGCATGCCTACCATTTCCATTACCCCGATTGTTACCACCGGGAGGAGGGTTGCCACCGGGAGGAGGGATGCCGTGTCCCTGTGAATTGTCATGTTGGTCACCTTCGGGCCCATTGTCTGGACGCTCGACCAGAAGCCTCAACCTCTCCTGATTTTGCGCCATGCCAGTCATGAGGGTCATGAACTGGTCCATACGCGCCCTCATTTCGGCCAAATCACTTTGCACTTGATCCATGATTCTTACTTGATTCCTTCGCGTCGAATATCGGTGAATATGACTCTCCGCTATACTGCCTGAAACCAAGTAAAGGTTAGAGTCCCTGCAACGAGTACCTGAAAAGCAAGTAACAAAAATGCAAAATGATATGCAATGCCATGCAATGCCATGTTTGTCATTTCCGAGGTGCTTTATACCCTGATTCCAATCCAACCACAGAAATCTGAAGACCAGAAATTGTGATATAAAGATACGTGTCATGGTCATGTGCTTGTGTGCAGCTATCTGATAAGGAATAATTCTAGATAAAACTGCTCATACTCATTCAACGAAGTATTCAAGTACATTTAAGAAAGGTTCAACCGCAAATGCAATACAAGGAAAAATGGATCCATCAACAAGCCTGATGGTAACCATTAACAACAAAATATAAGGAAAAGAACATCAGTCTGACAATTCCACACCCTTCAGCTTATCACTTGAGTATTTGATCTCCTCAAAAAGTATACGGGTACGCTGATGATTCGGCTTTTCAATCATTTCTTTGATCAAGACATCCCTTTTCTCAAGAGCTTCAGTTAAAGAACCCATATGCAGCATCAGAGCCTCGTCATCACACACTCCTTTGTGTCTCTTTATGCCGGCTTGCGTCTTGAGTATCTCCATTTCTATCATGACTTCCTCAAGCTCTTTCTTGGTATTCCTCAGCTCACCTCTAGCTTCTTCTAGCTGTTCTTGACTCTTACCGAGGCTTTCCCGATACTTTCTCCTCTGCTCATGCGCCTTTTCAAGCTCTTCGTCCTTAATCTGCAACTGTTCCTGTAATTCAGCATTCTCTATCCTAACTTCGTCCCAAGCGTGCTGAAACTTTGTTAACTTTTCTTTGGTCTGTGCTAACGCCTGTTTGGTTTGCTTGTGGGCTTGAGTAGCATCATCAGCACCTTTACTAATCTTCCGGAAATGTTGTGCTCTTCCAGCAAAGTCTTTTTCTTTTGCAGTTAGGATTTGTTCAGCATCTTGGGCTTTCCGCTCCAACTCTTTGTTGGCATGTAGAGCATTCTGAAGACGGCTACTCAACTCGGAATTCTCTCCTTGGAGCTTTTCCACCAAGGCTTGCAACTTGTCAACTTCTTCCACAGTAGCAGTGCTTCTTGCTTTCTCATTCTCCGGATACAAAAGGGGTGCCTTACCAAAAGGCAAGAGAAAATCTTCAACTCTTTTCTTCACCCACTCTTCATATGCTGGATAAACCCGGTTGTTGGGCTTTCCTAGAGTAACTTTCCCCTTTTTCAGTATGCTACCCCAGCTTTCAGAAGCTTTCTGTGCTGCTTCCCAACCATCTGATGTATGAAAATAGAGGGACTCCTCCACATCTCTCTTAATAGGCGGACCTGTCAGGGCATACCCAAATTGTCGAATGGCCAAAGAAGGATTGTAGTTAATCCCACCCATTCTTCCTATCAGTGGAACGTTAGGGAACTTACCACAGCTGTGGATAATATTCTTGCCAATCAGCCCATGATCTACCCATACGATGTCCTTGGCCACCAATCCCATTAAACGCTGTTTCCACTCTAGAGAATCTTTGGAATCCACAAAAGCCCCTGATTGTGGTAAACGGCCTGCAAACCACTTATAGAACAAGGGTGCACAACAATGAATTATCCCTCCTCTTTTCTTTTCGTTTCGGTTGTACAATGAGTAGTGAAGATCTCCCAGTAGCGTTGGCACCGGGTTCTTCATCATGAATATTCGTATAGCGTCCGTATCAATGAAATCCGGCTCGTTGGGAAACAACACTATGCCGTATATACAAAGGGCTAGCAAAGCATTAAAAACAAGCCAATTCTCGCCTTTAGCTGCTTCCTGGGCCTTCTTAATCAGATATTCCAACTTGTAACCACGAATCTTTCCTTTGTTGGAGACATTGTCGCCTAACTCTGATTTGCTCAAATAAAGAGCACCAGCCACCTTTCCAAAGTCAAGATCCCCCACTGATCCAAAGAAAGGGGGCTCCTCCTTGATAGCAATCCCCAACATGTTGGAATACTCCTCCAGGGTAGGAACCAACACATAGTCTGGAAATACAAAACACCTCAGAGGCGGATCATAGAACTGCATCAACGTATGGAGACCTCTGGCTTCATAATCACTGACATTACGGACCATAGATAAAATCCACCCATATTTCTCTTCAAAAGCTTCTCGTACTGCAGGACTCGCCATTCCCTTCAGCATAATAATAGGGCCTAAAGTAGGCGTAAGGAACTTATAGCTGATGATATTCTTCCTCTCTTTAGTGTTCATCTTTGCAGGGACCTGATGACTGGAATCAAGGGTAATATATGCACCTGGAAATGAATAAACATGTATGTTAGGATATGATAATGCAATGCAAAGGGTAATGTGATCAGGTAATCAGGTGTTTGTGCTGAACTGTGAACGATGTCAGTGTAGCTCTGAGACTAATATAGAACCATAGATAAGAACCATCTGAATACAATAGGATGAAACTTCCTTTTGGTGCAATGATGATAGAAAACCGGGTATGTAGGAGGTCATGGTTACCTGCAAACCTGTAAATAACCCGCCCTTCTCACATGTGGGTACTAGGATGTTCAGTATCCCGGGCTCTCAGGTCGAGAAATGATGATACGTTCACCATTTCTGGTTTGGCATCATCACCAATCGAGGAGGCCTCAACTGATTCTCCAAAACGAAAGGTCCTCAGCTTCTGGCACTGAGGTCGAGAAGCAATAGTACATTCATCCCTCAGGGTACAGTACTATCGCCAATCGAGGAGTGCCTCCGCTGATTCTCTTTCAAAAAGGGATGTCCTATAGCAAGTTCCCAGCATTGGGTCCTCGGATCGAGAATGTGCAATGGGTTTGCCACGGAATGTGGTCTGCCACTGTCACATCTCGGGAGGAGTGCCGCAACTGAGTCCTCGGGAATGGTCACCAGAGTCGACAGTTCCTCAAGAGAATAACCACTGGCCTGCATAACATGCAGTAGCAGAAAGCTCCTGATAGAACCTCGTCTGGTTGTGGGTCTCATGAACAACAATACGTGGTCACCACCACGCAAGCGTCATGACTATCCACTCTAATACCTATGTGTGTACTCAAGCCTTGGTAGTGAGCTTATCTCTCAGAACACCCATCCCGCCAAACAGACAAAACAGTGCAACACAATATAATATATGATATGTAATGCTAAAATGCGGTAAATACAGTAAAATAAATAAACAGCAACATATAGCACAATAGTAAACACCCAATGAAAGAAAAACAAACAAGCGCTAGGATTGACTCGCTAAGGAAACCAGAGATTCTGGGTTCGCTCCCCAGCAGAGTCGCCAGCTGTCGCTCCCGGGATTTTCATCCAAGTACAAACGCGAAAGTGGCACCAAAACAGAGTCGCCAGCAATGTGTATTTATCCCAAGAGAGGGAAAGGAAACACCGCGTAAACCTGAGAGAAAGGAAAAGCATGGCCTTGCGACCAAAAGAACTGGGTTCGGGAGTCGGTTACGCGCAGGGAAGGTATTAGCACCCCCACGCGTCCATCGTACCCGATGGGATCCACGCTTGCTTGTCTCGATCAAAGGGTGTAAAGAAAGGATACTGAAAAAGGAACTGAAAGAAAGAAAGGAGAAAGAAAAGAAAAGGAACGGGAAACAAATGTAGGGAAAATAAAAGAAGTGCTCGCATGGGCCCTATCCCACTGCCTACGTATCTCATCGGGAGCATGAGAATCAGAGCGACATAGTTCCCCTCACTAGGGATGAATTGTTTGTGTTTTTTAGAGAACGGCTGACGTTCTAGCTCAGGTGTTGCAGGCTCGCTGGTCCGAGTGCGTTACCATCTTGCAAGAGAACGAGTAGAAGCGCGTTCGTACGCTAAGAGTGAATGAGGTGAGAAAAGAATTCCCGAAGGAAAGACGTTATTGTTTGTTTTTGTCTTTTAGAAAGAAGTGTTTTGTTATTTGTTTGCATATGATAGTGTATCTAAATCTTATTCATTGGAATGTGTACATTCTCATATTCCAAGATGGAATGGGTAAGAAAGCACACTAAGAGTGAAGAAGACCCCCACACTTAGTTCCAATTGTCAAGGTTCAAACACACTAGCATACTTGTATTTATTAAGTGTTTTGGTTGAGTAAGAAATGAAGAAGTGTTTTTTATTATTTGCACCTTCAACAAGTATTGCATTTAAGTCCCTCATACAAGATCAAATGTTTAACACATTGACCCAAGATGGGCTATATGCTACACATTCTAAGATTACAAGAGAAGACCCCTTATAATCTTTTCTTTATATGAAAGGCCTAAATGCAATAAATGCCTACCTTTATTATATGTTTTGAATTTTCTTTAAGAGATGAGAAGATGAAAGACTCAAGAGAGGGTAAAGGTAAAAATCTATATGGACTAAAACTCAATCCTAATTGATTAGTTAAGGGAGTGATCCTAATGGTTTGTGAGGTTTAAAACCTAAAGTCTAAAGAAAGAAAGAATTAAACAATTCACTTCCCAAGTAGAAGATGAATTGTAATTCAAAAAGGGAAAGTGATGAGTTATTAAAAGAAAGCACACAAGTGCTTAACAAAACATAGAATGGAATTGTAAAAGAGAAAGGATAGAAGTTGAATGTGGATTCCTTATCCACACTCAGTTGAAACTTACCAAAGCCCCTACATGGTTAGTAAACATGTATAAGAAGTATAAGAAGTAAAAGAACATGTAATGCATCATAAAACTCAAAAGAATTAAATGAGAAAACAAATCCTAGAACCACAACCAGAATGGGCATCATATGGACAACAAGTGAATATCATCATACAAGTGCAAGTGAATAAGCAATAATCATCACCCATTAGCATTTAAACATGTTACAAGAAGAAGGGGTAGATGAAAGATGGAAAGAAATGAAGAGGACATGCATAAATGGAACATGTAAATCAACAACCAGAATTGAAACTAAATGGAAAATGGTTTATAAACATCTCAAAAGTATTTATGAATCAACTTCAAGACATTCAAGAAGTAATATAAGAAGAATTGAAATGAAAGTTCAAAAAGAAAGTGCAAACAATACATGTTAATGATGCACAAAGTTTAAATGAAAGTCAACATGCAAGGATGACATATAATATGTACCAATGACCTATAATGTCAAGTGAATGGCTCATAACATATGCAAATGCTCATACAAATGTGCACAAAAGAATTCATGTAAACATGCACTAAAGTTGTAATGACATGCCATGGATTATACATCCAATGTAATGCATCAAACAAAGACCAAATGGATTCATGAAAATTATGAAAACATGGTATTGGAGTTCACTAATCAGAGATGAATCACATATCAAAATAGCATATCAAAATTCAAAGCAAAATGACTTCAAACAAAGCAATTAGGTCAAATTAAACATCATGCAAAGTGGTACAAATATAGGCATCAAGACATGTAATAAAGTGACCTAAAAAATCAAACAAAAATCATCTAACATGCTTCAATGTATTAGTGAATCAATGCAAAAAGAATCATGTCAAAACAGTTGGTAATGAGCAAGAACAAAATTAAACAAATTCAAGTATCATGCTTAGAATGCATCTAAATGGAAATTCAAAGAAAATTATGGACCAGGGGTAAAAAGGTCATAAAATCAGAAAATAAAATCATGAAAAATTTCCTAAATGTTTTAAGAATACACATGAATTTTTGTAGAATTTTCCAATCTGTTTTGGTATTTTTAAAAATTAAAAAGAAAACGTGTAGAAAAATGAAAAAAATAAAATGCAATGAAATGAGGGAAGGGGTGTATGCCTAGTAACTATTCAGTTCAAATTACATTGGGCCTTAAACAAGGGGGTGTGGATATCAATCTGGCTTAGGTCCAATTACGCGCATAACACGTTAACAACAACGCACCTTCAGTCAACATCAGTCAACACAATCCAAGCCATTGATTAAGTCATAGTCAAACGAAAGTCAAAGTACGCAGATCCAACACACGCGGATGAGGACACACACTCATTACCATGTACCATGCTACACAATGTTTAAGTAAATTCAGAAATGGTGCACATGATTTGCACGTGAATTTTAATGTGCTGTCAACTTTTGGACCACACGATCATGGAAAATGAATGGACAAGATTAAAACGTGCATAAACCCTAGTCATAACAGTCACCGGCCGGAGGGGACCTCCGGTCACCTTCTCCGGCCAACAGCCACCACCTGCAACCTTCGAACCTCACCAAAATGCACAAAACGTATATCAAAATGATGCTGAGCTCACGTACATCATGAATATGCCCATGAAAGCCACAAAACACATACGCACAGCAAGAACAGAGTCAATCAAATTAAGCCCTAGGTTTGAAACTATGCCTCTAAGAAGCCTATCAACTAGCCAGGACGCACACGACCTCTACTAGGCCACAAACACCACAAAAACAAGCTAGATTCAATAAAACAAAGTTGAAGAAGGGAACCTGAAATGTGATGAACTTTGGATCTACCAGAATACCAGAGATCCTATCTTCTTCTTCTTCCTTGGAGCTTCACAAACTAAGCAAAATAAATGCTGTTTGAGCTTGATATCTTGAGAGCAGAGAGAAAATTGCAAAATGTTGATGAAGCTTCACTTGGAGAATGATGAAGATTCAGTGTGCTCCTGATCCAACAATGCCAAACAATGATAATGCAGATGAAAAGTGGAAGAAGAGTGTTGAAATCGTGTGGAATCAGAGAGAGATAATGGAGAGAATGTGAGAGCGTTTGAGAGAAAGAGTGAGAATGAAGTGTTCGCCTCAAATTGTGGAGAGTGTTGGAACTTATATGTTGAGTTTAATCTGCTAACTCATGGTTAAATGAGTGAGTTAGAGTGAGTTGAGTGGGTTAAGCTGAGTCCATCCTAACTAACTGAGTCAAGTTAGTTAGGGGACGATTTATCAATGGCTGTGCTATGGTGAGGTGGAGGTTTAGAGTGTTATGGTAAGGAGCAAGTGGAAGGAATGGTGAGGATGAGCTGTTCTGGTGTAGCAGCAAGAGAAACTTGCTTCGCAAGTTTTGTTCTTCCTCTTTAGTGTATAATGATCATGAGCAGCACGTGCAAGTAAGAATTTGTTGGTTCAAATGAGGAAAAGTGGCAACAACACTTGCTTTTTTCTGATTTTATGACAGTTGGAACCAATGAAAATAAGCAAGTTTGAGAAGGAAATTCTCCATGTATTGTGAATAATTTGATGAGGCTTTGTGATCATTAGAAAGAGGGATTGTAGTAGAACTACTTTGGCATGAAAATTGAATGGAAATGATGCTTGGGAGAGGTTGAAAATGACTTAGAACAATAAGGTTTGGAAACTGGTTATGGGCGAGGAAATGAGGTTGGTTGGCAAGGTGTGCATGGCATGGATTTTCAGTTGTGTTGACCAATCTTTGAGCTAACATAACTCCTTGTCCTTTGATCAAATGAAAAAATCATGAACATCAATCTCGAAGATCTCACATAGGGGAACAACTTTGATGTTGCAAGATTTTTCATTTGAAGCCTTTAACCATGAGTAATTGATCCCTACATTTTGCCCACCAACTGTTTGAGAAAATGACTGCGCGCAGACCTGGCCAAACTTGGTCATGACATGGTTTTTGGCCTACTTTCCTCCAACTTTGATCAATCATATCTCCCTCATTTTTTATCCAATGGAAATGTTCTACCCATGGATTTGAAGCTTAAAGCAAGGCCTTTCATTGAGGCAGAGTGGAATTTTCATTTGGTGCTCCAAATTTGAATGGCCTTGGTTCAAATTCTGATGCAAAATGGCCAAAACTTGCTATTTTTAGTAACCCTTCTTCATCCAAAAATGGCAACTTTCCACATCTTGATTTTTTTATGATTCCTTTGGAGTTTCTTGATCAAATTTTGTACATTGGACATATGTAACATGAATTTCATGATTTTGGGCTCAAAAAGTCAAGAGTTGACTTTTTCCCCTGATTATTTGACTTGGCCCCAAATTTCCTGATTTTTGATCTTTCTTCCAATTGAACCACCTCCAAAACCAATTGAGGGGCAATTCTCCATACACATACACTTAAGAACATGTAGAATACCATGACATCAAGTTTTGTCCAAAAAATCAAAGATTCTCTGATTTAATGGGAAACCCTAGTTTTGGTGCCCACCTCCTAGGAGAAAAATGTGCAGTCTTCAATTTCAAATTCCTCAGAGTATGTTGTGTATCCTCTTAAAGGATGATGAGATATACCATTTGAGGATGATTTTGGATCAATGAGCTATCTCTTTTGAGGGTTTTCCTTCAATTTTTGAACCTCTTGCATAGTGAAAGATGTAGTGCTTCAATCTCCCATTGAATCTCACTTCCTTGAGGTTTTGGATGATCAATTGAGATAGTATGAGACATGAGAGACCTCTTGGCTTGCCTAGAGCCAACTTGATTGACCTTTTGTGCTCTGAAGGATCCATTGATTGTCCACCTTCCACCTGATCACATGCCCTGATGGTAAGAAGGATGCTATGCTTCATTTTTCTATGTTAAATGCAATGTAATATTAATGAGGTGGATATGATATGATAAATGATAATGCCATGCTATGATGACAAAGAGGGAGAGCAAATTTTGGGATATTACAGCTGCCCCTATTCAAGCGCTGTAGACCTGAATGCCCGAAAGCAATCGCTTTCGGACTTTCAAGGTATATAGTGATTGAATACCAAATATAACCAAAAATTTGCTCTGGATGATGAAGAAGAAACTTCCACGACATTGCTGGCTTGAATCTTCAATGACACATTGTCGGAGAAAACTGTCTTTTGAATGACGCCAGACGACTACTGGCTTGCCACACTGCTGGTGAACTTTAATAATGTCTTTTGAACGACGCCAGACGACTACTGGCTTGCCACGCTACTGGTGGACTTTGATAACGTCTTTTGAACGACGCCAGACGACTACTGGCCTGCCACGCTACTGGTGGACTTTAATAATGTCTTTTATGCAACTCCAGACGACTACTGGCCTGCCACACTGCTGGTGGACTTTGAAGCTTCGTGCCACCCGAAGACGGACTTTTGCCAATCCACTGTTGGACTTTTGGAATATGCCACCCTTAGATGGACCTTTGCCAATCCACTGTTGGACTTTTAGAATATGCCACCCTTAGATGGACCTTTCGCCAATCCACTGTTGGACTTTTGCCACCCGAAGACGGACTTTTGCCAATCCACTGTTGGACTTTTAGCTGCTTTGCCACCCGAAGATGGACTTTTGCCAATCCACTGTTGGACTTTTGGAATATGCCACCCTTAGATGGACCTTTGCCAATCCACTGTTGGACTTTTAGAATATGCCACCCTTAGATGGACCTTTCGCCAATCCACTGTTGGACTTTTGCCACCCGAAGACGGACTTTTGCCAATCCACTGTTGGACTTTTAGCTGCTTTGCCACCCGAAGATGGACTTTTGCCAATCCACTGTTGGACTTTTAGAATATGCCACCCTTAGATGGACCTTTCGCCAATCCACTGTTGGACTTTTGCCACCCGAAGACGGACTTTTGCCAATCCACTGTTGGACTTTTAGCTGCTTTGCCACCCGAAGATGGACTTTTGCCAATCCACTGTTGGACTTTTGCCACCCGAAGACGGACTTTTGCCAATCCACTGTTGGACTTTTAGAATTTGCAAAATTGTATTACTCTCTGCATCTGTATCAGACATCTCTGCTGACTCTGCTGAGGAGCAATGACCAATGATTTGACTTTGGAGACTCCTGAAAGGATAACCTCTCCACTGGAGAATGAATGAACAATCCGTCTTCTTCGAATTGTCAAGCTTGCCAAAAATAAATTGGACTTGAAGAATAATAAATCTGCCAGGAATCACTTCATCTGTTAGGGGAATGAATTCTGGTCACAGCGATTCCGATGGGGATGAGAATTTCTTTGTATGGCGTCTTGGCGAGGGAAGAAAAGTCATAAAAACTCTGCTTGGGGATCTATCCAATCCAAGACCCTTTGTAGGGGTTATCAACCTTCTGACCCGGCTGGGGAAAGACTGTACCATCCCTGTTGAGGAATAGATTCTGCCGATCCTATAAACCTCTGCGGGGAGAACAACAACTCAGCTGGGGAGTATTGCTGACAAGATCCGATGCTGACCTCTGTGGGGGATCATTACCAGAGACATCATCTTGCTGGGGAATCAGGGTTACTCGGCCGGGGACATACAAATCCTGGTTAGAACATTCCACTACAACTTGCTAGGAAAGAGTCCTTAGAGATCTGTTGGGGAAACCCAAAGCAAATCCACAGTATTCTGCTGAAGAATATGACTGTCAAGCTTAGGATAAGTACCACAATGCCCCATGTTAGGCGAGCTTCCCTTTAGACAATTCCATTAGGGATGACGAGTTTATAACAAACTCTGCTGGCGGAAACTGCTTTAAAGCGTCTCGGGTTGGGGAATGCCTTTTGAGAGGATTTTACAGAAGACTAACTGTCCTCAAACTCTACTGGGGATTGTCAACACTTCATGCTGGGGAAACAAACATGTCCCATGCTTGGACATCACAACAATTCGTCCCCGAAGAGGATGTCATAAGAGGATTTTACAGAAGATCTAGCCTCTTCAAACTCTTGTGACTTCGCTGGGGATACTGACCATCAGTTTCGGTGTCGACAAGACCACTCTTTTGGGGAACCTGTGACCGTTATCGACATAGAAAAGCTTGTAGCTGTTGGAAGTACTGAATAAGAGAATCGACTTAATAAGATGCAACGGTACCCAGTTGAACTTAATTCACTGATACCGACCCGTTATGAACAATCGTCGACCGAACGATGAACGCCGATCTCCTTACCCATAATTGCCCCAGTCTTTTGCGTGGGGTGATTTATTGCTGGTCTTGTGCTTAAAATCATCTGCACCTGCTACCTGTAACAAAAGAATATGCCCACATGCCCCGAATATTGCGTGGCTAGAATCCACCATCCGGGAGTATTCAACATTCGAAGTAATTTCAAATGTTTTTTTCTGCGCATGTTATTGCAAGGCTACCATGTTTTCAAATGCAATGTTTTATCAGAAATTAGGACGTTTTTGCAAACAAAGCAATAAAACAAAAATAGAAAGCTTTTTACTGAAATTCAATTTATTGACTGAGAGCCCAGAATAGGCAATTACATCCGGAAGCAATCCCTGGAAAGAGGTGATCGCTGAAAATTGAGAAAAGAAACTATCCTAATGGCAATGTGAAAACGGAATTCCACTGAGTTTCCATTCTGTTATGACCAGTATGTCTTCAAAACTCCCCGACCTTGCCTTCTGAGGAATGATCAGACCGATTCCTATCCTTCAGAACGTCATTTGTTCAAACGATAATGGGGTACAGATAACTCAAACCGTAGTCATTCGCTTAAATCCCTCTTTTGTGTGGACCGCCCTTTCAGGTTTTCGATCCACCAGGATACCCCTTTTTGCCTAAGTTGCCCTTTCGGGTTTTCAACTTACCGGGTGTACAAATCTTTTTTCAATTATATCCCTAATTTTTGCCCGAACCTTATTCTGTTTTTGGTTCGCCGGGATGCCCTTTTTTGCCTGGATTTTTTTTATTTTTGTTATCCAGCGGGTCTATTCATGCGAAGTATTTTTTGACTACGTCCGAGTTGACAGGGGATGAAAAGTCTTCGCCATCCATGGTTGTAAGCAATAAAGCTCCGCCCGAAAAGACCTTTTTAACTACGAATGGACCTTCATAATTAGGAGTCCATTTGCCCCTGTGATCTGTATTGGGAGGAAGGATCCTTTTGAGTACCACATCTCCGACTTTATAAACCCGAGGACGCACCTTCTGGTCAAATGCCTGTTTCATTCTGCGCTGATATAGTTGCCCATGACATACAGCCGCCAATCGCTTTTCCTCAATAAGGCTCAGCTGATCAAATCTGGCTCGCACCCATTCAGCTTCATCTAGCTTAACATCCATCATAACTCTGAGGGACGGAATTTCTACTTCAACCGGTAGCACTGCCTCCATACCATATGCAAGTGAGAATGGGGTTGCCCCAGTGGACGTGCGTACCGACGTTCGATATCCATGCAAAGCAAATGGTAACATCTCGTGCCAATCTTTGTACGTGACAACCATCTTCTGCACAATCTTCTTGATATTTTTGTTGGCCGCTTCAACCGCGCCATTCATCTTTGGGCGGTACGGAGAAGAATTGTGATGTTCGATTTTGAAGTCCCGGCATAACTCAGCCATCATCTTATTATTCAAATTAGAACCGTTATCAGTAATGATTCTTTCGGGAACTCCATATCGGCAAATGATATCCCGTTTCAAGAAACGAGCGACCACTTGTTTTGTAACATTGGCATAGGATGCGGCTTCAACCCATTTGGTGAAGTAATCAATTGCCACCAAGATGAAACGATGACCATTGGAAGCTGTAGGCTCAATCTTTCCGATCATATCAATGCCCCACATGGCAAACGGCCAAGGCGACGACATGATACTCAACGGATTTGGAGGCACATGCACCTTGTCTGCATAGATCTGGCATTTATGGCATTTGCGGGCATATTTGCAACAATCTGACTCCATAGTCAACCAATAATATCCCGATCTTAACAACTTTTTAGCCATTGCATGTCCTCCGGCATGGGTACCGAAAGAGCCTTCGTGCACTTCAATCATCAACAAGTCTGCTTCATGTATATCCACACATCTAAGCAGGACCGTGTCAAAATTTCTTTTATACAGCACGCCATCTTTGTTCAAGAAGAAACTACCGGCTAACCTTCTCAACGTCTTCCTGTCTTTGGACGATGCCCCAGGCGGGTACTCTTGACTTTTCAAGAAACACTTAATGTCATAAAACCATGGCTTGTCATCAGACGTTGCATCGACCACAAACACAAATGCTGGTCTGTCAAGGCGGGATACCTCAATCTTAGGTACATGGTTCCATCCTTGCACTTTGATCATGGAAGACAAAGTGGCCAAGGCATCCGCGAACCTATTCTCATCTCGAGGAATATGGTACAGTTTCACTGTTGTGAAAAACGTCAGCAACCTCCTTGTATAATCTCTATACGGCACTAGATTTGCTTGGTGCGTGTACCAACTCCCTTTCACTTGATTGATTACCAAAGCTGAATCACCAAATATATCAAGGGTCTTAATCCGTAGATTAATCGCCTCCTCGATCCCCATTATACAAGCTTCGTACTCTACTTCATTGTTGGTGCATCCGAAAGTTATTCGGGCAGTGAAAGGCATATGAACACCTTCCGGCGTGATAAGAACTGCTCCAACTCCGCACCCATTCATATTGACAGCCCTATCAAACATCAGACTCCATTTGGATTCAGGGTCTGGCCCCTCCTCCGGGAGTGGTTCCTCGCAGTCTTTAGCTTTGAGAAACATGATGTCCTCATCAGGGAAGTCAAATTTCATGGGTTGGTAATCATCAATCGGCTGTTGCGCAAGATAGTCGGACAAGATACTTCCTTTGATGGCCTTTTGTGAAGTGTACTGAATATCATACTCTGTCAAGACCATTTGCCACCGTGCAACTCTGCCTGTCAATGCTGGTTTCTCGAAAATGTACTTGATAGGATCCATTTTTGAAATCAACAAGGTCGTGTGCCTAACCATATATTGCCTCAATCGCTTAGCGGCCCATGCAAGCGCACAACATGTCTTTTCAAGCATTGAGTATCGGGACTCACAATCATTGAACTTTTTGCTCAGGTAGTAAATAGCATGCTCCTTCCTACCTGTCTCGTCATGTTGACCGAGAACACAACCCATGGAACCTTCAAGCACTGTCAGATACATTATCAGCGGTCTCCCTTCAACTGGAGGCATTAGAATCGGAGGTTCCTGCAAGTATTCTTTTATCTTATCGAATGCCAATTAGCAATCGTCATTCCACCTGACCGTTTGATCTTTCCTTAACAATTTAAATATTGGCTCACACGTGGCTGTTAGGTGAGATATGAACCTTGCAATGTAGTTCAATCTACCGAAGAAACCACGAACCTCTTTTTCTGTTCTCGGTTCAGGCATTTCTTGTATTGCTTTCACCTTGGCAGGATCAACCTCAATTCCTCTTTCGCTCACGATGAAACCCAGTAACTTTCCAGAACGCACCCCAAACGTGCACTTGTTTGGATTTAATCTCAGACGGAACTTTCTCAACCTTTCAAACAGCTTTTTCAGGTTAACCAGATGTTCCTCTTCTGTTCTCGACTTGGCAATCATATCATCTACATAACATTCGATCTCCTTATGAATCAAGTCATGAAACAATGTTACCATCGCCCGCTGGTACGTTGCCCCTGCGTTTTTCAACCCAAAAGGCATTACTTTATAACAATATGTACCCCACGGAGTAATGAACGTGGTCTTCTCCATATCTTCAGGTGCCATCTTGATCTGGTTGTACCCGGAGAAACCGTCCATAAATGAGAACACTGAAAACTGAGCTGTATTATCGACCAGCACATCAATATGAGGTAGTGGAAAATCGTCTTTCGGGCTAGCTCTATTAAGATCTCGATAATCCACACACATTCTCACTTTTCCATCTTTCTTCGGTACTGGCACGATGTTGGCTACCCATGGAGGATACTTTGTCACAGCTAGAAAACCAGCATCCCACTGCTTCTGGACTTCCTCCTTAATCTTTAAAGCCATGTCGGGGTGAGTCCGACGAAGTTTCTGCTTGACTGGCGGACATTCTTCTCTCAATGGTAGCCTGTGCACGACAATATCCGCATCCAACCCCGGCATGTCTTGATACGACCAGGCGAAAATGTCAACATACTCGCGCAACATTTCCGTCAAAGTTTGCTTCACATCTGCTTGCAAGCTGGCACCAATCCTGATCTCTTTCTTGGCGTCCTTGGTACCAATATTGATGATTTCTACAGTCTCCTGATGAGGCTGGATGACCCTTTCCTCTTGTTTCAACAATCTGGCCAGTTCTTCAGGGAGTTCACAATCTTTCTCATCCCCTTCTTCGGCTTGATAAATCGGATTGTCAAAGTCATACATGGCCATATCAAAATCGTTATCAGTGGTATCCGGAGGATCAAGTCTGCATGAACGGGTTCATGCCTTATTTTAGAATTTATTTTTAAGCAAAACAAAAGAAAATGAAACATTGCCATTTTATTATTTTTTGTGCAAAAATAAAAACTGAAAGACAGGGAACAAAATTTGATTGCAAAACGTCCTTTATTAATGATTAAACATTGCAAATGCAACCATGGTGGCCCTACAAATGAATCTATACGCCTTGGGCAGAGCGCAAGATTTTGACATGCATTATGGTTAGAAAAAACAAAGAAAAATTACTATGTCTGAAGAGTAACCCGGATGACTTCTTCAACGAACCAGTTCTGCACTTGTTGTCCCGGAGCATGAGGGCGTACCCAGTTGTCCAGGTCACAATCACTGTCAACACTATCCTCTGTGGCCGCACAAGACTGGTCCGTGTAGATAATTCCCCCACTATTGAAAGTAATGGGTCCCCTGCTCCCCGCATCTGAAGTTGTAGAGGGATGATAACCAATACCAAATTTGTCTTCCTTCATTGGGGTCTCTATCAACCTGCCCCAACCTTGGGCGTTGCCTGCCCTGACGACTTCGACAGCTTGTTTGTAAGATGAAATGGAGGTACCAGCCCCAACTGGTACAGAAGAAGACTCAGGTGCATCGTCAATATTGACTGCTTCAAATGATTGGCACAGCATCTCATGAATTTCCCCATCCATTTCAATGTACTTGAACGTGGACAAGTGACTCACAAAGATGTCTTCTTCACCGCAAACCGTCACAACCTGCCCTTCAAACTCATACTTCAGCTTTTGATGTAGAGTAGAAGTAACAGCCCCGGCTCCGTGAATCCAAGGGCGTCCCAATAGGCAGCTATATGCAGGTTGTATGTCCATTACATGGAATGTGGATTTGAATACCTATGGTCCAATTTGTACGGGCAATTCCACCTCACCAAACACAGATCGTCTAGTTCCATCGAATGCTCTAACCACCAATTCACTAGGCCTTAAGATCAAACCGTCAACTTCCAGCTTCATTAATGCCTTCTTGGGCAAGACATTGAGTGACGAACCAGTGTCTACCAGTACATGAGATAACACTGCGCCCTTACACTCCATCGTGATATGCAAAGCCTTATTATGGTTTTTTCCTTCAACAGTCAAATCTCTACTTGTAAAGCCCAAGCCATGGCTAACATTAACATTGGAGATTACGCCCTCGAGCTGATTAACAGTAATTTCTTGTGGCACGTATGCACTCTTCAACACTTTCAACAACGCCTGCCGGTGCGCATCAGAGCACATCAATAGTGACAAGATTGAAATCTTTGAAGGGGTCTGATTCAGTTGGTCCACAATCTTATAATCGCTTTTCTTGATTATCTTCATAAATTCTTCCATTTCTTTATCAAAAGTAATCTTTGTCTCTACTTCAGGTGTAGGCGCACTTTCAACCACCTGTTTACCCTTAGCCTTTGCTGCAGCTTCTACCTCCTTATCACTTCTCAAGGTTTGGGGAGCGAACAACCTTCCACTCCTTGTAAAGCCCCCTACACCCCCTACATTATCAATATTTGGGCTGACTGACGACTCAACTTCTTGCTTTTTACCTTCGTAATATACATCTGCCCCATAGTGCCATGGGATAGCCTTCGTGGACGTGAACGGAATTGGTCCTGGCACCGTTATAGTGACAGGACTGGGCCCTTCTGGCGCAACACTCACCACGGGAGCTGCATTGACCGGCATTTGAATCTCAGCGGGGGTGTAATAGATGGTCACGGTTGATATCTCATCAGTGTCTTTCACGACTCTGTCGAACTGTAGACATCCTTCATCGATCAGATTCTGTAAACCCATCTTCAACTTATCACAGCCGTTCTCCTGATTCATACACTCAGAGCAATCTTGATTACAGCCCGGGAACACCTGTCCCTTCAATAAACGATCTTTTACTACCAACAAAGAAGTTTTCACTTGATGAACGTCTAACACCAAATTCAATCTCCTCCCATCTTCAATAACGTACACATTTGCTGCTCTATGATCAGGCATGGGATGCTGAGTAATATTAGGAGCGGGAGAGAAATTGATGGCTTTAGCATCAATCAAATCTTGTACTTTATGATGGAAAGCCCAACATTTTTCAATGGAGTGCCCCTGAGCACCTGAGTGGAACTCACAACGAGCATTAGCATCGAAGTTAGATGGCAGGTTTCCAGCAACCAGAGCTTTCATAGTACGGAGTTCTACCAACTTTAACTCGAGTAGCCGGGGCAACAGCGCGGCATAAGTCATAGGGAGAGGATCCATCTTATGATCCCTCTGTCTAGACCTTTGCTGGAAAAAGGGTTGTTGCTGTTGAACTTGTTGTTGGGGTTGTTGTTTCTGAATAGACGGTGTGGGGATTGTTACAGCATCTACCTGATAATAAGCTCGGGAACGCCCTCTGCCTCGTCCTCTAAACACAGCATTCGTATCACCTTCTCTTCTTTTCTGGTTACTAGCAAACGGTTTCTTCGTCCCCGAAGAGCCAGCCCCACTCACATCCTGGATCTTTCCAAGCTTTAACAGACTTTCTATTCTTTCTCCCGCAATCACAATATCAGCAAATCCAGTTGACGGACAAGCAGCTAATCTATCAAGATAGGCCCCTTGCAAGGTGCCCATGAACATATCTGCCATTTCTCTGTCTGACAAGGGAGGTTGGACCTGGGCAGCCATTTCCCTCCACCTCTGTGCATATTCTTTGAAACTCTCCTTGGCATTCTGGGACAATCCCTGCAATTGAGTGCGGTTGGGCGCCATGTCAATATTATACTGGTATTGCTTCAGGAACGCTTCTGCCAGATCTTTCCAATTCTTCACAGCAGCTCTATTCAACTTCATGTACCAGGTCAAGGATGCCCCAGCCAGACTGTCCTGAAAATAGTGCATCCATAGCTTCTCGTCATCCGTATGGGCTGAAATCTTCCCAAAGTAAGCTTGAAGATGCGTTTGGGGACACGCATTGCCGTGATACTTATCAAAAGTGGGAGGTTTGAATTTAGGGGGAATTCTGACTCCTGAGACCAGCCCCAAGCTGGTAACATCAATACCCATAGAGTTCTTGCATTCTATGGCCCTAATCTTTTCTGCCAACTCATCATACCTTCGATCACCTTGATTACCCACATCAGCATCTAGTAGAGTAAATTGGTCTTCCAGAGTATCTTCAAGAGTAATACCAGCATGCCTACCATTTCCATTACCCCGATTGTTACCACCAGGAGGAGGGTTGCCACCGGGAGGAGGGATGCCGTGTCCCTGTGAATTGTCATGTTGGTCACCTTCGGGCCCATTGTCTGGACGCTCGACCAGAAGCCTCAACCTCTCCTGATTTTGCGCCATGCCAGTCATGAGGGTCATGAACTGGTCCATACGCGCCCTCATTTCGGCCAAATCACTTTGCACTTGATCCATGATTCTTACTTGATTTCTTCGCGTCGAATATCGGTGAATATGATTCTCCGCTATACTGCCTGAAACCAAATAAAGGTTAGAGACCCTGCAACGAGTACCTGAAAAGCAAGTAACAAAAATGCAAAATGATATGCAATGCCATGCAATGCCATGTTTGTCATTTCCGAGGTGCTTTATACCCTGATTCCAATCCAACCACAGAAATCTGAAGACTAGAAATTGTGATATAAAGAGACGTGTCGTGGTCATGTGCTTGTGTGCAGCTATCTGATAAGGAATAATTCTAGATAAAACTGCTCATACTCATTCAACGAAGTATTCAAGTACATTTAAGAAAGGTTCAACCGCAAATGCAATACAAGGAAAAATGGATCCATCAACAAGCCTGATGGTAACCATTAACAACAAAATATAAGGAAAAGAACATCAGTCTGACAATTCCACATCCTTCAGCTTATCACTTGAGTATTTGATCTCCTCAAAAAGTATACGGGTACGCTGGTGATTCGGCTTTTCAATCATCTCTTTGATCAAGACATCCCTTTTCTCAAGAGCTTCATTTAAAGAACCCATATGCAGCATCAGAGCCTCGTCATCCCACACTCCTTTGTGTCTCTTTATGCCGGCTTGCGTCTTGAGTACAAAGGAGTGTGTGATGACGAGGCTCTGATGCTGCATATGGGTTCTTTAAATGAAGCTCTTGAGAAAAGGGATGTCTTGATCAAAGAGATGATTGAAAAGCCGAATCACCAGCGTACCCGTATACTTTTTGAGGAGATCAAATACTCAAGTGATAAGCTGAAGGATGTGGAATTGTCAGACTGATGTTCTTTTCCTTATATTTTGTTGTTAATGGTTACCATCAGGCTTGTTGATGGATCCATTTTTCCTTGTATTGCATTTGCGGTTGAACCTTTCTTAAATGTACTTGAATACTTCGTTGAATGAGTATGAGCAGTTTTATCTAGAATTATTCCTTATCAGATAGCTGCACACAAGCACATGACCACGACACGTCTCTTTATATCACAATTTCTGGTCTTCAGATTTCTGTGGTTGGATTGGAATCAGGGTATAAAGCACCTCGGAAATGACAAACATGGCATTGCATGGCATTGCATATCATTTTGCATTTTTGTTACTTGCTTTTCAGGTACTCGTTGCAGGGTCTCTAACCTTTATTTAGTTTCAGGCAGTATAGCGGAGAATCATATTCACCGATATTCGACGCGAAGAAATCAAGTAAGAATCATGGATCAAGTGCAAAGTGATTTGGCCGAAATGAGGGCGCGTATGGACCAGTTCATGACCCTCATGACTGGCATGGCGCAAAATCAGGAGAGGTTGAGGCTTCTGGTCGAGCGTCCAGACAATGGGCCCGAAGGTGACCAACATGACAATTCACAGGGACACGGCATCCCTCCTCCCGGTGGCAACCCTCCTCCTGGTGGTAACAATCGGGGTAATGGAAATGGTAGGCATGCTGGTATTACTCTTGAAGATACTCTGGAAGACCAATTTACTCTACTAGATGCTGATGTGGGTAATCAAGGTGATCGAAGGTATGATGAGTTGGCAGAAAAGATCAGGGCCATAGAATGCAAGAACTCTATGGGTATTGATGTTACCAGCTTGGGGCTGGTCTCAGGAGTCAGAATTCCCCCTAAATTCAAACCTCCCACTTTTGATAAGTATCACGGCAATGCGTGTCCCCAAACGCATCTTCAAGCTTACTTTGGGAAGATTTCAGCCCATACGGATGACGAGAAGCTATGGATGCACTATTTTCAGGACAGTCTGGCTGGGGCATCCTTGACCTGGTACATGAAGTTGAATAGAGCTGCTGTGAAGAATTGGAAAGATCTGGCAGAAGCGTTCCTGAAGCAATACCAGTATAATATTGACATGGCGCCCAACCGCACTCAATTGCAGGGATTGTCCCAGAATGCCAAGGAGAGTTTCAAAGAATATGCACAGAGGTGGAGGGAAATGGCTGCCCAGGTCCAACCTCCCTTGTCAGACAGAGAAATGGCAGATATGTTCATGGGCACCTTGCAAGGGGCCTATCTTGATAGATTAGCTGCTTGTCCGTCAACTGGATTTGCTGATATTGTGATTGCGGGAGAAAGAATAGAAAGTCTGTTAAAGCTTGGAAAGATCCAGGATGTGAGTGGGGCTGGCTCTTCGGGGACGAAGAAACCGTTTGCTAGTAACCAGAAAAGAAGAGAAGGTGATACGAATGCTGTGTTTAGAGGACGAGGCAGAGGGCGTTCCCGAGCTTATTATCAGGTAGATGCTGTAACAATCCCCACACCGTCTATTCAGAAACAACAACCCCAACAACAAGTTCAACAGCAACAACCCTTTTTCCAGCAAAGGTCTAGACAGAGGGATCGTAAGATGGATCCTCTCCCTATGACTTATGCCGCGCTGTTGCCCCGGCTACTCGAGTTAAAGTTGGTAGAACTCCGTACTATGAAAGCTCCGGGTGCTGGAAACCTGCCATCTAACTTCGATGCTAATGCTCGTTGTGAGTTCCACTCAGGTGCTCAGGGGCACTCCATTGAAAAATGTTGGGCTTTCCATCATAAAGTACAAGATTTGATTGATGCTAAAGCCATCAATTTCTCTCCCGCTCCTAATATTACTCAGCATCCCATGCCTGATCATAGTGCAGCAAATGTGTACGTTATTGAAGATGGGAGGAGATTGAATTTGGTGTTAGACGTTCATCAAGTGAAAACTTCTTTGTTGGTAGTAAAAGATCGTTTATTGAAGGGACAGGTGTTCCCGGGCTGTAATCAAGATTGCTCTGAGTGTATGAATCAGGAGAACGGCTGTGATAAGTTGAAGATGGGTTTACAGAATCTGATCGATGAAGGATGTCTACAGTTCGACAGAGTCGTGAAAGACACTGATGAGATATCAACCGTGACCATCTATTACACCCCCGCTGAGATTCAAATGTCGGTCAATGCAGCTCCCGTGGCGAGTGTTGCGCCAGAAGGGCCCAGTCCTGTCACTATAACGGTGCCAGGACCAATTCCATTCACGTCCACGAAGGCTATCCCATGGCACTATGGGGCAGATGTATATTACGAAGGTAAAAAGCAAGAAATTGAGTCGTCAGTCAGCCCAAATATTGATAATGTAGGGGGTGTAGGGGGCTTTACAAGGAGTGGAAGGTTGTTCGCTCCCCAAACCTTGAGAAGTGATAAGGAGGTAGAAGCTACAGCAAAGGCTAAGGGTAAACAGGTGGTTGAAAGTGCGCCTACACCTGAAGTAGAGACAAAGATTACTTTTGATAAAGAAATGGAAGAATTTATGAAGATAATCAAGAAAAGCGATTATAAGATTGTGGACCAACTGAATCAGACCCCTTCAAAGATTTTAATCTTGTCACTATTGATGTGCTCTGATGCGCACCGGCAGGCGTTGTTGAAAGTATTGAAGAGTGCATACGTGCCACAAGAAATTACTGTTAATCAGCTCGAGGGCGTAATCTCCAATGTTAATGTTAGCCATGGCTTGGGCTTTACAAGTAGAGATTTGACTGTTGAAGGAAGAAACCATAATAAGGCTTTGCATATCACGATGGAGTGTAAGGGCGCAGTGTTATCTCATGTACTGGTAGACACTGGTTCATCACTCAATGTCTTGCCCAAGAAGGCATTGATGAAGCTGGAAGTTGATGGTTTGATCTTAAGGCCTAGTGAATTGGTGGTCAGAGCATTCGATGGGACCAGACGATCTGTGTTTGGTGAGGTGGAATTGCCCGTACAAATTGGACCACAGGTATTCAAATCCACGTTCCATGTAATGGACATACAACCTGCATATAGCTGCCTATTGGGGCGCCCTTGGATTCACGGAGCCGGGGCTGTTACTTCTACTCTACATCAAAAGCTGAAGTATGAGTTTGAAGGGCAGGTTGTGACAGTGTGCGGGGAAGAAGACATCTTTGTGAGTCACTTGTCCACGTTCAAGTACATTGAAATGGATGGGGAAATTCACGAGATGTTGTGCCAATCATTTGAAGCAGTCAATATTGACGATGCACCTGAGTCTTCTTCTGTACCAGTTGGGGCTGGTACCTCCATTTCATCTTACAAACAAGCTGTCGAAGTCGTCAGGGCAGGCAACGCCCAAGGTTGGGGCAGGTTGATAGAGACCCCAATGAAGGAAGACAAATTTGGTATTGGTTATCATCCCTCTACAACTTCAGATGCAGGGAGCAGGGGACCCATTACTTTCAATAGTGGGGGAATTATCTACACGGACCAGTCTTGTGCAGCCACAGAGGATAGTGTTGACAGTAATTGTGACCTGGACAACTGGGTACGCCCTCATGCTCCGGGACAACAAGTGCAGAACTGGTTCGTTGAAGAAGTCATCCGGGTTACTCTTCAGACAGAGTAATTTTTCTTTGTTTTTTCTAACCATAATGCATGTCAAAATCTTGCGCTCTGCCCAAGGCGTATAGATTCATTTGTAGGGCCACCATGGTTGCATTTGCAATGTTTAATCATTAATAAAGGACGTTTTGCAATCAAATTTTGTTCCCTGTCTTTCAGTTTTTATTTTTGCACAAAAAATAATAAAATGGCAATGTTTCATTTTCTTTTGTTTTGCTTAAAAATAAATTCTAAAATAAGGCATGAACCCGTTCATGCAGACTTGATCCTCCGGATACCACTGATAACGATTTTGATATGGCCATGTATGACTTTGACAATCCGATTTATCAAGCCGAAGAAGGGGATGAGAAAGATTGTGAACTTTCTGAAGAACTGGCCAGATTGTTGAAACAAGAGGAAAGGGTCATCCAGCCTCATCAGGAGACTGTAGAAATCATCAATATTGGTACCAAGGACGCCAAGAAAGAGATCAGGATTGGTGCCAGCTTGCAAGCAGATGTGAAGCAAACTTTGACGGAAATGTTGCGCGAGTATGTTGACGTTTTCGCCTGGTCGTATCAAGACATGCCGGGGTTGGATGCGGATATTGTCGTGCACAGGCTACCATTGAGAGAAGAATGTCCGCCAGTCAAGCAGAAACTTCGTCGGACTCACCCCGACATGGCTTTAAAGATTAAGGAGGAAGTCCAGAAGCAGTGGGATGCTGGTTTTCTGGCTGTGACAAAGTATCCTCCATGGGTAGCCAACATCGTGCCAGTACCGAAGAAAGATGGAAAAGTGAGAATGTGTGTGGATTATCGAGATCTTAATAGAGCTAGCCCGAAAGACGATTTTCCACTACCTCATATTGATGTGCTGGTCGATAATACAGCTCAGTTTTCAGTGTTCTCATTTATGGACGGTTTCTCCGGGTACAACCAGATCAAGATGGCACCTGAAGATATGGAGAAGACCACGTTCATTACTCCGTGGGGTACATATTGTTATAAAGTAATGCCTTTTGGGTTGAAAAACGCAGGGGCAACGTACCAGCGGGCGATGGTAACATTGTTTCATGACTTGATTCATAAGGAGATCGAATGTTATGTAGATGATATGATTGCCAAGTCGAGAACAGAAGAGGAACATCTGGTTAACCTGAAAAAGCTGTTTGAAAGGTTGAGAAAGTTCCGTCTGAGATTAAATCCAAACAAGTGCACGTTTGGGGTGCGTTCTGGAAAGTTACTGGGTTTCATCGTGAGCGAAAGAGGAATTGAGGTTGATCCTGCCAAGGTGAAAGCAATACAAGAAATGCCTGAACCGAGAACAGAAAAAGAGGTTCGTGGTTTCTTGGGTAGATTGAATTACATTGCAAGGTTCATATCTCACCTAACAGCCACGTGTGAGCCAATATTTAAATTGTTAAGGAAAGATCAAACGGTCAGGTGGAATGACGATTGCCAATTGGCATTCGATAAGATAAAAGAATACTTGCAGGAACCTCCGATTCTAATGCCTCCAGTTGAAGGGAGACCACTGATAATGTATCTGACAGTGCTTGAAGGTTCCATGGGTTGTGTTCTCGGTCAACATGACGAGACAGGTAGGAAGGAGCATGCTATCTACTACCTGAGCAAAAAGTTCAACGATTGTGAGTCCCGATACTCAATGCTTGAAAAGACATGCTGTGCGCTTGCATGGGCCGCTAAGCGATTGAGGCAATATATGGTTAGGCACACAACCTTTTTGATTTCAAAAATGGATCCTATCAAGTACATTTTCGAGAAACCAGCATTGACAGGCAGAGTTGCACGGTGGCAAATGGTCTTGACAGAGTATGACATTCAGTACACTTCACAAAAGGCCATCAAAGGAAGTATCTTGTCCGACTATCTTGCGCAACAGCCGATTGATGATTACCAACCCATGAAATTTGACTTCCCTGATGAGGACATCATGTTTCTCAAAGCTAAAGACTGCGAGGAACCACTCCCGGAGGAGGGGCCAGACCCTGAATCCAAATGGAGTCTGATGTTTGATGGGGCTGTCAATATGAATGGGTGCGGAGTTGGAGCAGTTCTTATCACGCCGGAAGGTGTTCATATGCCTTTCACTGCCCGAATAACTTTCGGATGCACCAACAATGAAGCAGAGTACGAAGCTTGTATAATGGGGATCGAGGAGGCGATTAATCTATGGATTAAGACCCTTGATATATTCGGTGATTCAGCTTTGGTAATCAATCAAGTGAAAGGGAGTTGGTACACGCACCAAGCAAATCTAGTGCCGTATAGAGATTATACGAGGAGATTGCTGACATTTTTCACAACAGTGAAACTGTACCATATTCCTCGAGATGAGAATAGGTTCGCGGATGCCTTGGCCACTTTGTCTTCCATGATCAAAGTGCAAGGATGGAACCATGTACCTAAGATTGAGGTATCCCGCCTTGACAGACCAGCATTTGTGTTTGCGGTCGATGCAGCGTCCGATGACAAGCCATGGTTTTATGACATTAAGTGTTTCTTGAAAAGTCAAGAGTACCCGCCCGGGGCATCGTCCAAAGACAGGAAGACGTTGAGAAGGTTAGCCGGTAGTTTCTTCTTGAACAAAGATGGCGTGCTGTATAAAAGAAATTTTGACACGATCCTGCTTAGATGTGTGGATAGACATGAAGCAGACTTGTTGATGATTGAAGTGCACGAAGGCTCTTTCGGTACCCATGCCGGAGGGCATGCAATGGCTAAAAAGTTGTTAAGATCGGGATATTATTGGTTGACTATGGAGTCAGATTGTTGCAAATATGCCCGCAAATGCCATAAATGCCAGATCTATGCAGACAAGGTGCATGTGCCTCCAAATCCGTTGAGTATCATGTCGTCGCCTTGGCCGTTTGCCATGTGGGGCATTGATATGATCGGAAAGATTGAGCCTACAGCTTCCAATGGTCATCGTTTCATCTTAGTGGCAATTGATTACTTCACCAAATGGGTTGAAGCCGCATCCTATGCCAATGTTACAAAACAAGTGGTCGCTCGTTTCTTGAAACGGGATATCATTTGCCGATATGGAGTTCCCGAAAGAATCATTACTGATAATGGTTCTAATTTGAACAATAAGATGATGGCTGAGTTATGCCGGGACTTCAAAATCGAACATCACAATTCTTCTCCGTACCGCCCGAAGATGAATGGCGCGGTCGAAGCGGCCAACAAAAATATCAAGAAGATTGTGCAGAAGATGGTTGTCACGTACAAAGATTGGCATGAGATGTTACCATTTGCTTTGCATGGGTATCGAACGTCGGTACGCACGTCCACTGGGGCAACCCCATTCTCACTTGTATATGGTATGGAGGCAGTGCTACCGGTTGAAGTAGAGATTCTGTCCCTTAGAGTTATGATGGATGTTAAGCTAGATGAAGCTGAATGGGTACGAGCCAGATTTGATCAGCTGAGCCTTATTGAGGAAAAGCGATTGGCGGCTGTATGTCATGGGCAACTATATCAGCGCAGAATGAAACAGGCATTTGACCAGAAGGTGCGTCCTCGGGTTTATAAAGTCGGAGATGTGGTACTCAAAAGGATCCTTCCTCCCAATACAGATCACAGGGGCAAATGGACTCCTAACTATGAAGGTCCATTCGTGGTTAAAAAGGTCTTTTCGGGCGGAGCTTTATTGCTTACAACCATGGATGGCGAAGACTTTTCATCCCCTGTCAACTCGGACGTAGTCAAAAAATACTTCGCATGAATAGACCCGCTGGATAACAAAAATAAAAAAATCCAGGCAAAAAAGGGCATCCCGGCGAACCAAAAACAGAATAAGGTTCGGGCAAAAATTAGGGATATAATTGAAAAAAGATTTGTACACCCGGTAAGTTGAAAACCCGAAAGGGCAACTTAGGCAAAAAGGGGTATCCTGGTGGATCGAAAACCTGAAAGGGCGGTCCACACAAAAGAGGGATTTAAGCGAATGACTACGGTTTGAGTTATCTGTACCCCATTATCGTTTGAACAACTGACGTTCTGAAGGATAGGAATCGGTCTGATCATTCCTCAGAAGGCAAGGTCGGGGAGTTTTGAAGACATACTGGTCATAACAGAATGGAAACTCAGTGGAATTCCGTTTTCACATTGCCATTAGGATAGTTTCTTTTCTCAATTTTCAGCGATCACCTCTTTCCAGGGATTGCTTCCGGATGTAATTGCCTATTCTGGGCTCTCAGTCAATAAATTGAATTTCAATAAAAAGCTTTCTATTTTTTGTTTTATTGCTTTGTTTACAAAAACGTCCTAATTTTTGATAAAACATTGCATTTGAAAACATGGCAGCCTTGCAATAACATGCGCAGAAAAAACATTTGAAATTACTTCGAATGTTGAATACTCCCGGATGGTGGATTCTAGCCACGCAATATTCGGGGCATGTGGGCATATTCTTTTGTTGCAGGTAGCAGGTGCAGATGATTTTAAGCACAAGACTAGCAATAAATCACCCCACGCAAAAGACTGGGGCAATTATGGGTAAGGAGATCGGCGTTCATCGTTCGGTCGACGATTGTTCATAACGGGTCGGTATCAGTGAATTAAGTTCAACTGGGTACCGTTGCATCTTATTAAGTCGATTCTCTTATTCAGTCCTTCCAACAGCTACAAGCTTTTCTATGTCGATAACGGTCACAGGTTCCCCAAAAGAGTGGTCTCGTCGACACCGAAACTGATGGTCATTATCCCCAGAGAAGTCACAAGAGTTTGAAGAGGCTAGATCTTCTGTAAAATCCTCTTATGACATCCTCTTCGGGGACGAATTGTTGTGTTGTCCAAGCATGGGGCATGATTGTTTCCCCAGCATGAAGTGTTGATCATCCCCAGTAGAGTTTGAGGACAGTTGGCCTTCTGTAAAATCCTCTCAAAAGGCATTCCCCAGCACGAGACATTTTAAAGCAGTTTCCTCCAGCAGAGTTTGTTATAAACTCGTCATCCCTAACGGAATTGTCTAAAGGGAAGCTCTCCTAACATGGGGCATTGTGGTACTTATCCTAAGCTTGACAGTCATATTCTTCAGCAGAATACTGTGGATTTGCTTTGGGTTTCCCCAACAGATCTCTAAGGACTCTTTCCTAGCAAGTTGCAGTGGAATGTTCTAACCAGGATTTGCATATCCCTGGCAGAGTAGCCCTGATACCCAGCAAGATCGTATCTCTGGTCATGGTATCCCCACAGAGGTCAGCATCGAATCTTGTCAGCAACTCCCAGCTGAGTTGTTGTTCTTCCCGCAGAGGTTTATCAGATCGACAGAATCTATTCCTCAACGAGGATGGTACAGTCTTTCCCTAGCCGGGTCAGAAGGTTGATAACCCCTACAAAGGGTCTTGGATTGGATAGATCCCCAAGCAGAGTTTTTATGACTTCTCTCCCCTAGAAAGACGCCATACAAAGAAATTCTCATCCCCAGCGGAATCGCTGTGACCAGAATTCATTCCCCAACAGATGAAGTGATTCCTGGCAGATTTATTATTCTTCAAGTCCAATTTATTTTTGGCAAGCTTGACAATTCGAAGCAGACGGATTGTTCATTTATTCTCCAGTGGAGAGGTTATCCTTTCAGGAGTCTCCCAAGTCAAATCATTGGTCTATGCTCCTCAGCAGAGTCAGCAGAGATGTCTGATACAGATGCAGAGAGTAATACAATTTTGCAAATTCTAAAAGTCCAACAGTGGATTGGCAAAAGTCCGTCTTCGGGTGGCAAAAGTCCAACAGTGGATTGGCAAAAGTCCGTCTTCGGGTGGCAAAAGTCCAACAGTGGATTGGCGAAAGGTCCATCTAAGGGTGGCATATTCCAAAAGTCCAACAGTGGATTGGCAAAAGTCCATCTTCGGGTGGCAAAGCAGCTAAAAGTCCAACAGTGGATTGGCAAAAGTCCGTCTTAGGGTGGCAAAAGTCCAACAGTGGATTGGCAAAAGTCCGTCTTCGGGTGGCACGAAGCTGCAAAGTCCACCAGTAGTGTGGCAGGCCAGTAGTCGTCTGGAATTGCATAAAAGACATTATTAAAGTCCACCAGTAGCGTGGCAAGCCAGTAGTCGTCTGGCGTCGTTCAAAAGACGTTATTAAAGTCCACCAGTAGCGTGGCAAGCCAGTAGTCGTCTGGCGTCGTTCAAAAGACATTATTAAAGTCCACCAGCAGCGTGGCAAGCCAGTAGTCGTCTGGCGTCATTCAAAAGACAATTTTCTCCGACAATGTGTCATTGAAGATTCAAGCCAGCAATGTCGTGGAAGTTTCTTCTTCATCATCCAGAGCAAATTTTTGGTTATATTTGGTATTCAATCACTATATACCTTGAAAGTCCGAAAGCGATTGCTTTCGGGCATTCAGGTCTACAGCGCTTGAATAGGGGCAGCTGTAATACCCCAAAATTTGCTCTCCCTCTTTGTCATCATAGCATGGCATTATCATTTATCATATCATATCCACCTCATTAACATTACATTGCATTTAACATAGAAAAATGAAGCATAGCATCCTTCTTACCATCAGGGCATGTGATCAGGTGGAAGGTGGACAATCAATGGATCCTTCAGAGCACAAAAGGTCAATCAAGTTGGCTCAAGGCAAGCCAAGAGGTCTTTCATGTCTCATACCATCTCAATGGAACATCCACAACCTCAAGAATGAGAGATTCAATGGGAGATTGAAGCATTACATCTTTCACTATGCAAGAGGTTCAAAAAATGAAGGAAAACCCTCAAAAGAGATAGCTCATTGATCCAAAATCATCCTCAAATGGCATATATCATCATCCTTTAAGAAGGTACACAACATACTCTGAGGAATTTGAAATTGAAGACTGCACATTTTTCTCCTAGGAGGTGGGCACCAAAACTAGGGTTTCCCATTAAATCAGGGAATCTTTGATTTTTTGGACAAAACTTGATGTCATGGTATTCTACATGTTCTTAAGTGTATGTGTATGGAGAATTGCCCCTCAATTGGTTTTGGAGGTGGTTCAATTGGAAGAAAGATAAAAAATCAGGAAATTTGGGGCCAAGTCAAATAATCAGGGGAAAAAGTCAACTCTTGACTTTTTGAGCCCAAAATCATGAAATTCATGTTACATATGTCCAATGTACAAAATTTGATCAAGAAACTCCAAAGGAATCATGAAAAAATCAAGATGTGGAAAGTTGCCATTTTTGGATGAAGAAGGGTTACTAAAAATAGCAAGTTTTGGCCATTTTGCATCAGAATTTGAACCAAGGCCATTCAAATTTGGAGCACCAAATGAAAATTCCACTCTGCCTCAATGAAAGGCCTTGCTTTAAGCTTCAAATCCATGGGTAGAACATTTCCATTGGATAAAAAATGAGGGAGATATGATTGATCAAAGTTGGAGGAAAGTAGGCCAAAAACCATGTCATGACCAAGTTTGGCCAGGTCTGCGCGCAGTCATTTTCTCAAACAGTTGGTGGGCAAAATGTAGGGATCAATTACTCATGGTTAAAGGCTTCAAATGAAAAATCTTGCAACATCAAAGTTGTTCCCCTATGTGAGATCTTCGAGATTGATGTTCATGATTTTTTCATTTGATCAAAGGACAAGGAGTTATGTTAGCTCAAAGATTGGTCAACACAACTGAAAATCCATGCCATGCACACCTTGCCAACCAACCTCATTTCCTCGCCCATAACCAGTTTCCAAACCTTATTGTTCTAAGTCATTTTCAACCTCTCCCAAGCATCATTTCCATTCAATTTTCATGCCAAAGTAGTTCTACTACAATCCCTCTTTCTAATGATCACAAAGCCTCATCAAATTATTCACAATACATGGAGAATTTCCTTCTCAAACTTGCTTGTTTTCATTGGTTCCAACTGTCATAAAATCAGAAAAAAGCAAGTGTTGTTGCCACTTTTCCTCATTTGAACCAACAAATTCTTACTTGCACGTGCTGCTCATGATCATTATACACTAAAGAGGAAGAACAAAACTTGCGAAGCAAGTTTCTCTTGCTGCTACACCAGAACAGCTCATCCTCACCATTCCTTCCACTTGCTCCTTACCATAACACTCTAAACCTCCACCTCACCATAGCACAGCCATTGATAAATCGTCCCCTAACTAACTTGACTCAGTTAGTTAGGATGGACTCAGCTTAACCCACTCAACTCACTCTAACTCACTCATTTAACCATGAGTTAGCAGATTAAACTCAACATATAAGTTCCAACACTCTCCACAATTTGAGGCGAACACTTCATTCTCACTCTTTCTCTCAAACGCTCTCACATTCTCTCCATTATCTCTCTCTGATTCCACACGATTTCAACACTCTTCTTCCACTTTTCATCTGCATTATCATTGTTTGGCATTGTTGGATCAGGAGCACACTGAATCTTCATCATTCTCCAAGTGAAGCTTCATCAACATTTTGCAATTTTCTCTCTGCTCTCAAGATATCAAGCTCAAACAGCATTTATTTTGCTTAGTTTGTGAAGCTCCAAGGAAGAAGAAGAAGATAGGATCTCTGGTATTCTGGTAGATCCAAAGTTCATCACATTTCAGGTTCCCTTCTTCAACTTTGTTTTATTGAATCTAGCTTGTTTTTGTGGTGTTTGTGGCCTAGTAGAGGTCGTGTGCGTCCTGGCTAGTTGATTGGCTTCTTAGAGGCATAGTTTCAAACCTAGGGCTTAATTTGATTGACTCTGTTCTTGCTGTGCGTATGTGTTTTGTGGCTTTCATGGGCATATTCATGATGTACGTGAGCTCAGCATCATTTTGATATACGTTTTGTGCATTTTGGTGAGGTTCGAAGGTTGCAGGTGGTGGCTGTTGGCCGGAGAAGGTGACCGGAGGTCCCCTCCGGCCGGTGACTGTTATGACTAGGGTTTATGCACGTTTTAATCTTGTCCATTCATTTTCCATGATCGTGTGGTCCAAAAGTTGACAGCACATTAAAATTCACGTGCAAATCATGTGCACCATTTCTGAATTTACTTAAACATTGTGTAGCATGGTACATGGTAATGAGTGTGTGTCCTCATCCGCGTGTGTTGGATCTGCGTACTTTGACTTTGGCTTGACCCTGACTTAAATCAATGGCTTGGATTGTGTTGACTGATGTTGACTGAAGGTGCATTGTTGTTAATATGTTATGCGCGTAATTGGACCTAAGCCAGATTGATATCCACACCCCCTTGTTTAAGGCCCAATGTAATTTGAACTGAATAGTTACTAGGCATACACCCCTTCCCTCATTTCATTGCATTTTATTTTTTTCATTTTTCTACACGTTTTCTTTTTAATTTTTAAAAATACCAAAACAGATTGGAAAATTCTACAAAAATTCATGTGTATTCTTAAAACATTTAGGAAATTTTTCATGATTTTATTTTCTGATTTTATGACCTTTTTACCCCTGGTCCATAATTTTCTTTGAATTTCCATTTAGATGCATTCTAAGCATGATACTTGAATTTGTTTAATTTTGTTCTTGCTCATTACCAACTGTTTTGACATGATTCTTTTTGCATTGATTCACTAATACATTGAAGCATGTTAGATGATTTTTGTTTGATTTTTTAGGTCACTTTATTACATGTCTTGATGCCTATATTTGTACCACTTTGCATGATGTTTAATTTGACCTAATTGCTTTGTTTGAAGTCATTTTGCTTTGAATTTTGATATGCTATTTTGATATGTGATTCATCTCTGATTAGTGAACTCCAATACCATGTTTTCATAATTTTCATGAATCCATTTGGTCTTTGTTTGATGCATTACATTGGATGTATAATCCATGGCATGTCATTACAACTTTAGTGCATGTTTACATGAATTCTTTTGTGCACATTTGTATGAGCATTTGCATATGTTATGAGCCATTCACTTGACATTATAGGTCATTGGTACATATTATATGTCATCCTTGCATGTTGACTTTCATTTAAACTTTGTGCATCATTAACATGTATTGTTTGCACTTTCTTTTTGAACTTTCATTTCAATTCTTCTTATATTACTTCTTGAATGTCTTGAAGTTGATTCATAAATACTTTTGAGATGTTTATAAACCATTTTCCATTTAGTTTCAATTCTGGTTGTTGATTTACATGTTCCATTTATGCATGTCCTCTTCATTTCTTTCCATCTTTCATCTACCCCTTCTTCTTGTAACATGTTTAAATGCTAATGGGTGATGATTGTTGCTTATTCACTTGCACTTGTATTATGATATTCACTTGTTGTCCATATGATGCTCTTTCTGGTTGTGGTTCTAGGATTTGTTTTCTCATTTAATTCTTTTGAGTTTCATGATGCATTACATGTTCTTTTACTTCTTATACTTCTTATACTTGTTCACTAACCATGTAGGGGCTTTGGTAAGTTTCAATTGAGTGTGGATAAGGAATCCACATTCAACTTCTATCCTTTCTCTTTTACAATTCCATGTTATGTTTTGTTAAGCACTTATGTGCTTTCTTTTAATAACTCATTACTTTCCCTTTTTGAATTACAATTCATCTTCTACTTTGGAAGTGAATTGTTTAATTCTTTCTTTCTTTAGACTTTAGGTTTTAAACCTCACAAACCATTAGGATCACTCCCTTTAATCTTCAATTAGGATTGAGTCTTAGTCCATATAGGTTTTACCTTTTCTCCTCTCTTGAGTCTCTCTTCTCATCTCTCAAAGAAAATTCAAAACATATAATAAAGGTAGGCATTTATTGCATTTAGGCCTTTCATATAAAGAAAAGATTATAAGGGGTCTTCTCTTGTAATCTTAGAATGTGTAGCATATAGCCCATCTTGGGTCAATGTGTTAAACATTTGATCTTGTATGAGGGACTTAAATGCAATACTTGTTGAAGGTGCAAATAATAAAAAACACTTCTTCATTTCTTACTCAACCAAAACACTTAATAAATACAAGTATGCTAGTGTGTTTGAACCTTGACAATTGGAACTAAGTGTGGGGGTCTTCTTCACTCTTAGTGTGCTTTCTTACCCATTCCATCTTGGAATATGAGAATGTACACATTCCAATGACTAAGATTTGGATACACTATCATATGCAAACAAATAACAAAACACTTCTTTCTAAAAGACAAAAACAAACAATAACGTCTTTCCTTCGGGAATTCTTTTCTCACCTCATTCACTCTTAGCGTACGAACGCGCTTCTACTCGTTCTCTTGCAAGATGGTAACGCACTCGGACCAGCGAGCCTGCAACACCTGAGCTAGAACGTCAGCCGTTCTCTAAAAAACACAAACAATTCATCCCTAGTGAGGGGAACTACGTCGCTCTGATTCTCATGCTCCCGATGAGATACGTAGGCAGTGGGATAGGGCCCATGCGAGCACTTCTTTTATTTTCCCTACATTTGTTTCCCGTTCCTTTTCTTTTCTTTCTCCTTTCTTTCTTTCAGTTCCTTTTTCAGTATCCTTTCTTTACACCCTTTGATCGAGACAAGCAAGCGTGGATCCCATCGGGTACGATGGACGCGTGGGGGTGCTAATACCTTCCCTGCGCGTAACCGACTCCCGAACCCAGTTCTTTTGGTCGCAAGGCCATGCTTTTCCTTTCTCTCAGGTTTACGCGGTGTTTCCTTTCCCTCTCTTGGGATAAATACACATTGCTGGCGACTCTGTTTTGGTGCCACTTTCGCGTTTGTACTTGGATGAAAATCCCAGGAGCGACAGTCCTGCTCAGAGGGAACCAGGCGTTGGACTCCTTCAGAGTGTATCTAGATCGGATGGCTGCTGAGGATGTTTTGTATTGCCCCTATGCCGCTCACCGTGTGACGCGCCCGTTCGATGAGGTTTGTTTGTTGTTAGGATGGTTGGCATGCAGTTCGACCGTTACTGCCCGATACTTGCCGGAGCGCGTCTTGCGTCAGTTCGGTTACACACAGACGATCCCCAGGATGCCTCATGAGTCTGCTCCTCTAGGCTTGACCCGCAGGCAGATATATGAGCTATATGCTGACTACCAGTCCCACTTGGTACCGGAGGAGGCTCGGGCGACCAGAACGGAGACAGACTAGAGTGTTGCTGCCGGGTACATCGTGTGGTTCTACACCGTCTCACACCCATGCATGGTGCCCACTGCTGAGGGATCGCCACCCAGACCTGCTCATCAGGAGATATTAGAGGAGCGGCAGTCTCAGCTGGACCATACTCAGGATGTCCTACCACGCTGTCGTCAGATAATACAAATATGGCAGCAGACCATTGAGGCCGGTCACCTCCCTGAGGGCTCTGGTGCCAGACTTGCCGTGGATAGGATGATTGCGATTGCTGGGGGGGCACTTCAGTACCGCAGACATCGATCCAGGTTGGGGGGTAGGGACAGAGGAGTAGGGGAGCCAGGAGAGATCCTTCGCCATACGCAGTAGTTTTTTTTAATGTATCATATTTATATTACATGTATACACTGTATTTTGACAGACGTTTATTATGTATATATATATATATATATATATATATATATATATATATATATATATATATCATTTTATTTTATATATGGATGTTGTCAAATATATATTAAGTTGCGACGATTTATTAACATATGCGACCAAGCAAAAAATACCGATTTTTTTAAAAAAAAAATTCTGCTGTTTTTCGGATCTGCAGATCAGGAATGTTTTCGAATGTGCACTTCCGGAACGCATCAACGTTTTTTTAAAAAATTGGTGCGTCCGGATGTGCACATCCGAAATCAGGGGACAAAACCGGAAATTCAGATGGTGCCTAAGAAACAAGGATGGTGTGATAAGAAATCCTCTAAATCAAAATCCATATAAAATTAGGTTGGATTGATTTATTAGGTGAGCATGATTTTAAAAAAAAAATGTTCAAAACAATTAGGTTTCGAGTAAATCTATATCCAATCCATAAAATTTACTCAATCCATAAATTGTATCACTAACTACTAGTTTTTTTTAGGTGTCTTAGATCAGTTTTGGCCAAACCCAAAAATTGTATCACTCAACCAATGTACCCTATATGGTTCGGATTTTATTTTTGGCTAAATTCAACCCAAACTTATTCAAATACACCTTTACTATTTTTAGCCATAATTTAATTGTGAAAAAATTTAGACCGTGTGTGGTTGTCTGTCTTGTACACTCTCAAAGTCGATCTTAAGTATACCGTTTATAAATTTTAATAATTTTTTGTTTTCTTAATTTATAGACACACATTGTCATTATATATTTTTTATATAGTGTTTAATTTAATGTGTACTGGCCACACTAATTGATAACTTGTATTGATGTTGAGTAAGTAATAGTCGCACATGGTCTTATCAATGAAAATTGTAAATAAATATTTGATGACTTCTCGGTAAGTGTAAATCTCTTGTTTATCCCTTGTTATTATTTAGTACATTAAATGAATGATAAAGTCGTTATATTTTTACAACGAATTAACAAAGTCGCTATACCAAATCCCTTTATGTATAGCTCACTAATTTCTACTAGTGACTTCTTATCCCTATTCGGTCGAAAAAAGTGATTTAGGTGTTGATCGTGAAGGTTGGATCAGATCCTGTAGAAGTGGGCCACCAAGTTCGTCAGGGATGCTGGTCGTAAGGAGAGGAGGGGGGTGTACCTACAAGGCACTCCGACGCTCAAGTAAGAAAGGGTCAGAGAAAAGGGGCAAGTACAAAGTATGAATTCTTAGGGTGAATATTGGATACCTGACCCTCTCAAGCGAGAGGTTTTATATAGAGCCCCCAACGCGTGGCCAACGGTCCTATTTTCAGGGCGAAATAACCGTTTTCTCCAAAGAATAGGTAACTATCCAAACTAGTCGTTATGTCGGGCAGGGTGCCTAAAACTAGCTGTTATGTCGGGCATAGACATGGTTCCGGGCACCTGTCCACAGCTGTTCAGGGAGTTATGAAGCCGTGCATAACGGGCAGTAATCCCGGGGAGGAATGTTGTATTCCTTGCCCGGTTGGAGGGACAGAAAGGTAATTTTTGCCCCTCTGTGGATTGGACTAAGGCAATTTGGGCCGCTCTGGAGCAGAAGCGGATTGGGCCATGTCTAACCATTGGTCCAGTCCAGAACAGGAGCCCACCAAGTCGTTGCTCCCGAGCATGGGAGTGATGACTTAAGGGCAGTTCGTTGCTTCGGGGAGCTAGCATGGAGCCGTCGTTTGAAAACGAGGAGGATTGTCTCAATGTACTCGTGACCCCCGGTGTTCGTGAAATTCGTGGTCGTGACCTTGTTGCCCGGTATTCGGGGAGACTAATGGTTAGACAGAATTGGAAACGTTGGGACGCCACGTATGCCTAGAGCTCCGTGTAGCAGTTACTAGGCAATGATGGCTAGTGGATAGCCATCATGGCCTACGAGCGCGTGTACGCACGTGCCCCTTTGTATAAAAGGGGGAAATTCGTCTCATTTGGAACTTTTCGTTTTGATTTTTCTCTGTTTCCTTCACCATCCTTGCCTGTCACCGTCGTCTGCCTACTCCGACCACCGCCTTAAGCTTCGAGCAGCTACTTTCGTCTACTTAAATCAAGTAAGTTTTCTGATACCTTGCTTGTTTTACTCCTTTTTGTTGTCGATGGTAGGTTGCATGTGGTTAGGGTTGGGTTTAGAGGACGAAATGGGTGAGTTTCCGGCGATTGTTGGTGGTGGACGGTGGTTGTGCCATTTTTCTAGCTCTGACATGTCGCCGGAGTTAGTAGTATGTTTCAGTGAGCAGGGTGGTCCATGGCGATGTTGCGACAGCTATGTATGTGTGATCGCCGCGTCTGTTCCTCTTTTGAGTGGGTGATGAGTTTTTCGGTAGGACATTCCCAGATTCCGGTGACGCTTTGCGATTTCCGACGAAGCTTCAAACAGAAATCGAGTATGAGTGCGGGGAAGCTCCTCGCCCGGGGATGATTAGCTTCGAGCGTCTCCTCGCGGGGAGGTGTCAGCTTTTCCTTTGATGTTAGGGCTTAGGTCGGGGACGTTGTCCTCATCCCTTTGCGCGCCCTTTCACTTGACTTAGCGGTGGAAGGGTGGATTTGATTTGTTGTCGAATTCACTTTCTTCTCTGCTTTTCAGGTGATCGTAATGGCGACGGGGCCAGATAGAGAGGTTATCCTAGATACATCCGAGGAAGAAACAGGCTCTTCGGAAAATAGTAGCTCGACGGCCTCGAGCACCTCCAGTGATGTCGGGGAGGAAGAAGACTTGGAAGTTATGGACGAGGACGCCGTTGAAGGTCCTGATGAAGAATGGGAGGTGGCCGAGCCTTCCGAACATGTTTCCACTTTCGCAACATATGTGAGTGATGTCTTCACGGAGGTTGGACCGGAGAGGGAGTGGAAGGTGCACTTCCCTACTGAGGAAGAGCGGGTCTGCACGAACTTCGGGGACCGTTTTACGATGTACGAATATGCCTTTAAGGAGTTGGGCCTGAGGTTGCCGTTCACTGAATTTCAGCAGTCAGTGTTCGTTCATTTGAGATTGGCCCCTTCGCAACTGTATCCCAACTCGTTGGCCTTTATCCGGGTGTTCGAGCTGGTATGTGAGCATCTCTCCATAAGGGCTACTCTCCCTCTGTTCTTCATTGCCTTCCATCTTCAAAGGCAGCTATCGGGGAGGAAGTACGGCTGGGTTTCTTTGAAGCAACCACGTAAGCTGTTCAAGCCTTTCTCCAAATCGATACGGACGTTCAAGGAGCGATATTATGTTATCGAGCCCCTGTCTGAAGCTGCCCAGGACAGTACATACGTCTGGGAGATTGAGGTGGACAAGGCTGGGAACGACCTGCGTGACGAGGAGGGAAAATTTATTGGGCAGAGAATCTATAAGTTCCCCATCCATTAGGCGCCCGATCATTTCGCCAAGAAGCCCATCGACTATGTCCTCCAGCCGAACGAGCTCCACGGGCAGGATGTCGTGGTGTATGAGGAGTTGGTGAAGTGGGTCAACTCCTTCCGGCTTGCTGAGTGCTGGACAAGCAAGGGTAATCCAATCTTCGAGGAAGATGGGAGTCAGAGGGTTGAGCGTCGATTTATCAATATTAAGGCACTGCTGGAGCGCAAGACCCCCGAGGATGCCAGGAAGCTACTTGGTAGTCTTAGTTGTTTAAATTTGTTTGCTTTATTTCTTTTCCTCGTATCTAACGTGCTCGTATTTTGTGTGTGCAGGTGAGATGCCTCAGGCTCATGACCGGGTTGTGAGGAATGCTCTCGCGAGGAACAAGGCCGGTGCGGCTCCTCCGAAGTCTCGATTTGCCAGTGCTCGTGGTCCTTCTCTGACGTAGTCTGCTGCGGGGACCTCTTCCTCTCCTACTCCTGCTCCCCGGGGGTCTCCTCTTCCTTTGACTGGTCGATCCAAGCGGCCAAGAATTACTGACGTTGTGGATCTCACTCGGGCATCGGAGAAGGGGAAGTTCGAGCTTCCTCCTTGCATCCATGACAGGAAATTCTTCGAGGGGAACTCTCTGCTTGTGCCTCGGGCGGAGTCTCTTTGCTTGGAAAGCATGGACCACTCGAACAAGAGGGCGTTGGTGGCTCAAGATGCTTCCACCTTGGTCAGGATGCTGGAGATGGCGGCCGTTTATGCCGAAGGGGACTCTGCAACAGAGGCCGAACTTACCGCTACTCGGGCTTCCATGGCGTCCCTCAGAGAAGAAGCTAAGGTTGCCGAAGATGCTCGGAAGAAGGCTGAGGAGGAGGTGGCTCAGTTGAAGAAGGAGAACTCCACGCTGGTGGCGGAGAAGAAAGTTGCCGAGGAGCTGGTCCAGCGGCTGAGGGCGGCCAATGCCTCGGGTGATGATAACCTGGAAGATGTGAAGCCATTGAAGACGAGATCCGAGTTTGCTGACGGCCGAGGATGATGGTATTGTCGTTGCAGAGGAGTCTTTCGGGAACGCCGTGGCTCAACTGCGGGTGGTGAACCCTGAGCTTGACTTTTCTATCGAGGGCACCCACTATCTGGCGCACGTTGAGGATGGCCGAATCGTCATGCCCGATGCTCTCCTTGAAGGGAATAACGAGGATCAGCCCACGGAGGACCAGGGGCCTCAGTCCGAGCCTGCCGAGCATGTGGATGAGTGAGGAGTTTGTATTTTTGATGTTGTTGTAATCTGTCTGGCCTGCGTGCCGAGTATTGTTGTAATTTTTTTTGGGCGTGGCCCCCGTTTGATGTAACTCCGTACAATTGTGGTCCTTGCGGCCATTTATTATGTTAAGTTATTATAAGTTCGATTCTGTTATCGGCATGAGTTCACTTGCTTTTATTTTTTGCTAAGTTTTGTACTCATGCTCGTTGTGAATGTGTATCTGCCCGTGATAGGGAGTATTTGTCTTGCACAAATATTTTAGGGGGATTGCTCATTGTAGATGTGTTCGGCAGTGAGGGGAACTGGTCGAACGGCCGGGGAATATCCTGGCGGGGGTGCGGAGCTCAGGTCGCGCATGAGGCCTGAGTTCGCGGCGTGAACGTCCCATCGTGAGATGGGGTTCTTCCAGTCATGGTACTTCGTCGACAGCGATGCTCGATCGAGGACCGCTGTCGAGCAGTTACCCGGCTCGTTACTGAGCGAGGTTCTGCTTTATTCGTATGCGACGCTTGTACCTAGACGTGCATAGTGGCCAGTAGCTGACGTTCGTCGTTGCGACGGGTCGAACCGAGAATTTAGCTATAGTATTATTTTAGATTTTCAGCGTTCCATAGTCGAGCAAGTTCTTCCCCGATGAGATGTTCTAGGTAGTAGGCCCCATTTTCCATTTTTGCTCGGACGCGATAGGGTCCTTCCCAGTTGGCTGCTAGTTTGCCTTCGCGAGAGTCTTTGTGGTTTCTTCTTAGAATAAGGCTTCCCACGTCGAACTCTCGTCGTATCAACTTGGCGTTGTGCCTGATGGTAATTTTTTGTTTCAGTGAGGCTTCCCCGGTTCGGATTTCCTCGACGAGGTCGAGTTATTCTCTCAATGACTCGTCGTTCATCTCCTCGTCTAGGGGCGAATCTGTCCGCCTAGAGGGCACGTGAACTTTGACGGGAATTACGGCCTCGGTCCCGTATGCTAGGCGGAAAGGTGTTTCCCCGGTCGTTGAGTGTGGAGTTGTGCGGTATGCCCATAGTACGTTGTGCAGTTCCTCGACCCATGCCTTCTTTATTTTGTCCAACCTTCGCTTGAGGCCTCGAAGGATGACTCGGTTGGCTGCTTTAGCCTGTCCGTTTGTTTGAGGGTGCTCTACGGATGCGAAGTGCTGCTTCGTGCCCAGTTGAGCGACGAAGTCTTGGAACTTCCTGTCCGTGAATTGCGTCCCATTATCCGTTACTATAGCTTGGGGGATACCGAAGCGTGCAAGGATGTTTCGTTTGTAGAAACGCAGGATGTTGAGGGCAGTTATTTTGGCTAGAGCTTCCGCTTCTATCCACTTTGTGAAATAGTCTTCGCCCACTATTAGGTATTTGTTCTGACTCGATCCTACCGCGAAGGGTCCTAGGATGTCAAGGCCCTACCATGCGAATGGCCATGGGGAGGACATAACCTTGAGCTCGTTAGGCGGAGCTAGGTGCATGTCCCCGTGTCGTTGGCACTTATCGCATTTCTTCACGTGTTCTTTCGCGTCGTGCTGCATGGTCGGCCAATAGTATCCTGCTCGGAGGGCCTTTCGGGCAAGCGACCTTCCTCCGAGATGTTGGGCGTTTATTCCTTCGTGGATTTCGCGCAGGATGTGCGTGACCATCTCTTCCTCGACGCATTTGAGCAGTGGAATTGAGAATCCCCGCCTGTAAAGTTTATCTTCGACCAGGACGTAAGAGCAGGCTCTTCGCCTGACTGTGCTGGCCTCCTTTGGGTCGGAGGGAAGTTCGTTTTTGGCGAGATAGTTATAGACAGGGGTCATCCAGCAGTTGTTGTCGCCGATCACCTGCACGTCGAGGGTCGGGGAGGTCTTCTCGATGCTGGGTCGAGGAAGTACTTCCTGTATGACGGATTTGTTTCCGCCTTTCTTCTTTGTGCTGGCTAGTTTGGATAGCACGTCTGCTCGCACGTTATGTTCCCGGGGAACGTGTTTCACTTCCACTGTTGTGAACTTCGCCTTCTCCTTCTTGACCAGGGCCAAGTATTCGGTCAGGTTGTCATTTTTGGCTTGGTATTCTCCCTGGACCTGGAGGGCCACGAGTTGTGAATCCGTGCAAATGATGACTTCTTCTGCGCCTAGCTCCTTGGCAAGGCGTAGCCCAGCGAGGAAGGCCTCGTATTCAGCCTGGTTATTGGAGGTTGGAAAGGACAAGGTGAGTGGAACTTCAACAATAATTCCTTCGTCGCTCTCTAGTATGATGTCCGCGCCGCTCCCTGCCGAGCTCGAGGCACCGTCAACGAAAATGGTCCATTTGCGCGCTTCGCTCGTGGGGGAGTCTGCGAATGTCAATTCCGCGACGAAGTCGGTCAGAGCTTGGGCCTTGAGGGCTTTTCTGCTTTCGTACTAGATGTCAAATTCGGACAGTTCCAACGACTATTTGAACATTCGGCCAGCCATATCTGGTCGTCCGAGCAGCTGCTTTATGGGCTGGTCTGTTTGAATCACGATCGTGTGAGCCAAGAAGTAGTGTCTTAGTATTCTGGCTGCGTTGATGAGGGTCAGTGCCACTTTCTCTATCTGTTGGTATCTCAACTCTGGTCCTTGCAGCGCTTTTCTCGTGAAATATATGGGCTTCTGCCCGTCAGGTGTCTCTCGGATGAGGGCGACGCTCACTGCCTCGGTTGCTACGACGAGTTACAGGTACAACGTTTCGCCATTGTCTGGGCGAGAGAGGACCGGTGGCTCTGAGAGTACTTGTTTCAGATGGAGAAGGTCCTTGTCACACTCCTCAGTCCATTCGAATGCTGCCTCCTTGCAGAGGAGCTTTAAGAAGGGTAGGGCGTGCTGGGCGGACTTGGCCACGAAACGAGATAATGACGCGAGCATCCCATTGAGGGAATGGATGGATTTCTTGGACTTAGGTGTAGGAAACTCGGAGAATGCCCAGCATTTGTCGGGATTGGCTTCGATTCCTCATTCTGTTAAGTCGAAGCCGAGGAATTTGCCCGCCCGGACACCGAACGTGCACTTCTTCGGATTAAAACGCATTTTGTATTTCCTTGCCTGTTCGAAGACCTTTCTTAAATGGGCGGTATGATTGGTTTCCTCGTGGGATTTTACGATCATGTCGTCCATGTAGACTTCGAGCATGTCGCCTATTTTTCCTCAGAATACTTTGTTCATCATTCGTTGGTACGTTGCTCCGGCGTTCTTCAGGCCGAAGGGCATTACGTTGTAGTAATAGTTGCCCGATTCGGTCATGAAGGCCGTATATTTTTTGTTGGACATTGCCATCGGAATTTGATTATAGCCAGAGTAGGCGTCCATGAACGATAAGAGTTTAAAACCAGCAGAATTATCAACAAGTTTATCAATATTGGGGAGGGGGTAGGCATCCTTCGGGCATGCCTTATTGAGATCGGTGTATTCAATGCACATGCGCCATTTTCCATTAGATTTTTTAACTAGTACAACGTTGGATAGCCAAGTGATGTACTTGGCTTCCGAAATAAATTTGGCCTCGAGGAGGTCCTTTACAGCTTTTTCAGCAGCCTCCGTTTTCTCCGAAGACTGCTTTCTCCTACGTTGTGCTACGGCCTTGACGGGCGGGTCAATTGTTAGCTGGTGGCAGGCGACGGATGGATCTAAGGCGGGCATCTCGGCGGTGCTCTATGCGAAGAGGTCAGCGTTCTCACGGAGGCATGCTTTGAGCTGCTTCCTCGCGATGTCGGGCAAGTCTGCTCCAATCTTCACTCCCCGCTGAGGGTCGTCGCCGAACAGAACGATCTCGAAGTCGCCATCCGGTATGGGGCACATCGGATAGGAGCTGCTTCTGGACGATGTGGACGGGTTGGTTGAAGTTGCTCGTTCCTCCTGCTAGTCTTCTTCCGGGAAGCGACTGTTGAGGTCGATGGAGTCGACCTGGGGAAGAGGTTTGGCTTCCTCGGAGCTGCTTGGCAATGTTGGCTTGCCCGATGCTTTTAGCTTGGATGCAATGGCGTTGAGCCCTTTAGTAGCTGCCTCGAAACACCTACGTGCAGCTTCAATGTCGCCGTGGAGGGTGGCGACCATCCCCTTTGGAGTGTAATACTTCATCTTCAGGTGGACTGTTGAAGGCACCGCTACCAACTCGGCCAGAGTTGGATTTCCGAATATGCACTGGTAAAGCGACGGGCAGTCGATCACCAGAAATTATACCTTGAGAGATCTGGCCGTCTCAGCTGACCCGAAGGTTACGATCAGTTCGACGTAGCCCCATGGCTTGGTCAGTGATCCGTTGAATCATTGTAAATCGGACCCTACATAGGGGGTAAGGTGCGATTCGTCCAGCTGAAGCGTTGAGAACAGCTGGGAGTACATGATGTCGACCGAGCTGTCCTGGTCGACGAGGATCCTGCGAACGTCGAAGTTCGCCATCCGGGCTCTGACGAGCAAAGGTATGCTTGAGTTCGGGGAACCCCCGAGGAGCTCCTCCCGGTAGAAGGAGATAGGGACGGAGCCCTTCTGGGCCTGATCAAGCATGGTCACCTTGTTGGAGCTTGTGTTGATCAGGTGCTCGAACTTTCGTTTCACGGAGCCCACAGTGACTTTGTTGAAACCCCCGCCAGAGATGACCATGGCGGAGGGAAATGTCGCCCACGGGCTGTGGGCCGCGAAATAAGCAGAGGCGCTGAGCCCGTCCGGGACGTAGAAGTCTTCCGATCGCGATATGGACATAGCGACCTGTATATTGGCGTCTTCCGAGGAGGGTACTTCCTCCTCTATCTTCTTAGACTCCTGGGCGTCCTGCCGAGGAGTGTCCTTCTTCTTCGCGAACTGTTTCAGGTGTCCGTCCCTGATCAGTATCTCAATGGCATCCTTCAGATAGATGCAGTCCTCCGTAGTGTGGCCGTGACTCTTGTGGAAAAGGCAGTATTTTGATTTGTCTACGCTTGGTCTGTTCGGCAGTTGTTTGGGGAAGCGGACCCCTGCCTGCTTAAACTCCGAATTGGAACATTCAGACAAGATCTTTTCCCTTGAGACAGTCAGGAGAGTGTAGTCATGGAACCGCCCGGAGGGCCCCTTGTTGTCACGGGAGTCACGAGGACGATCCTCGCGCCTCCGTTTGCCCCGACGAGATGTCGAGGCTTTCTCTCCTCTGGATGCCCGAGCATTCTACTGATGGCGTGATGCTCGGACGTTGCTGGCCGCAACCTTCTCTTCGTACTAAATGTGTGATTGGGCTTTGAGGAGGAGGGCGTCTAAGTTCCTCGGTGGTACGAGGCCAATGGCTTTAGAAAACTCAGAGCCTGGGCGGAGCCTTTGCTTGAGCAGAAACTTCTTCATTTCACCCGTTGTAGGGACTTGTACAGCTTCCTTGTTGAACCTCTCGATATATGCGCGGAGAGGTTCATCTTTTCCTTGGATTATGGCTCCAAGGGAGGCCTCAGTTTTGGGGGTGGCGGCGAGATGCTATGAAGTGACGCGAGAACATCCTGCCCAACTGTCTCCACGAGGTAATGGACTCCTCGGGCAGTTTCTTGTACCATGTCATTGCTCCTTTTCGGAGCATGGTCGGGAACAGTCGGCATTTGATGGCGCCCAGTACGCCGCGGTAGTCTAATTGTGCATCGATGTTCTCGATGTGCTCGTCGGGGTCAGTGCTCCCGTCGTACGTGCCAAGTGACGGGGGTTTCTCCAAGCCTTTTGGGAGATGGGTAGCTAAGATCTCCTGGGACAACAGGCCGCGAGGCTCGTTGTCTCTGCTAGAACTGGTGTATGATGGGGACCGAACGGGACGCTCGCGACGGCGGTTCCTCCGGGGAGAAGGAGAACGGTTCCTTCGAGGAGAAGGTGAGCGGTTCCTTCGGGGGTAGGTGAACGGACCCGGCCCGTAGACTTGACTGGGGGAGATTGCTCGTTCCTTCGAGTCCTCTTATGGTCGTGAGTGTGCTGGTCACGCGGGGAGATCTGGTCGCGCTTTCGGGCTGCGTGAGGATCAGGCTCTTGGCGCAGTCTTCGGTCGACATCTCTCCGGGACTGCGGGCTCCTTGATCGTCGCTGGTTCCTCCGCGTAGGAGGGGATCTTGGATGGTTGGACTCTTCTAACGCCCCAATCCTCTCGTTTTGCTGCAGGATCAGGGTGTTGGTCTTATTGATTGCTTCCAGAAGGGCTGCCACGGCCAGGTCGGCGTTGGGCAGAACAGAAATGTGCTGGACACCAAGTGAAGACTGATCATTGTTGTGATCAGCAGGGGCAGGGGAAGGAGAAGCAGTGGCTCTGTCCCTTAGAAAACGGGCATCTCCGAGGAGAGATGACTGGCCGTCAACGTCAGATTTTTTGACGGGGAAGATAGTGGTTTGGAGAGCATCCTTGGTGCGATCTTGGGAGGCTATAATCGTGATGATCTTTGAAAATTGTTTTGATCTTCGGTTTCTGAGGAAAGAAAAATGGGGAGAACAATGTTTCCCACAGACGGCGCCACTGATCGTGAAGGCTGGATCAGATCCTGTAGAAGTGGGCCACCAAGTTCGTCAGGGATGTTGGTCGTAAGGAGAGCAGGGGGGGTGTACCTGCAAGGCACTCCGACGCTCAAGTAAGAAAGGGTCAGAGAAAAGGGGCAAGTACAAAGTATGAATTCTTAGGGTGAATATTGGATACCTGACCCTCTCAAGCGAGAGGGTTTATATAGAGCCCCCAGCGCGTGGCCAACGGTCCTATTTTCGGGGCGAAATAACCGTTTTCCCCAAAGAATAGGTAACTATCCAAACTAGCCGTTATGTCGGACAGGGTGCCCAAAACTAGCCGTTATGTCGGGCATAGACATGGTTCCGGGCACCTGCCCACAGCTGTTCGGGGAGTTATGAAGCCGTGCATAATGGGAAGTAATCCCGGGGAGGAATGTTGCATTCCTTGCCCGGTTGGACGGGCAGAAAGGTAATTTTTGCCCCTCTGTGGATTGGACTTAGGCAATTTGGGCTGCTCTGGAGCAGAAGCGGATTGGGCCATGTCTAGCCATTGGTCCAGTCCAGAACAGGTGTTATTACCGTGCGTTAATTCAAAAGTCATCTACTAGTGGTCTCCTATCTCTATTCAGCCGGTGAAAGTAGATTAATTATCATAGTTCAGACTCATAGGCTTAGGTTCAATAATCCTACTCGTCTAAATTCTTATTATCAGCACATCCACAAATAATAAGCATTAAGAACAAAGATAATTAAATAGAAAATATAACTTCAATTATTTATAAAACATCAAACTAAACATATAATCCAACAGGTTCAAAACAAGTTCATCGGTTAAAACCTAATCTAGAGTAATTTAGCTACTCATAGTAATATAATAAAATACCAAGAGATGAGAAGACGATTGCATGTGAAATCCTTGAAGAGTTTTGGCCTTCAATGGTTTTCAATGCTCTCAAAATTGCTTTCTAATGACACATTGTCGTCACTTTAGAGTAAAAACCACAAAGCCCTCAATTCTCTACCAGAAAAGCCTATTTATAGCAAAAACAGTGCGTCAGAAAAAGCCAAGAAAAGTGACTCGTCCCAACCGCGCCATTCTGTATCACGCCCACGATGACCACATCGCGGCCACGATTATTCTAGTGCAATTTTTGCCCTTTTGTTCCAAGTTTTTCCAATTTTCACTATTTCTTCCAATTTTCTTCACTTGGTCAATCTTGGTTATTCCTTGACATTTTTACTTAACTTTGACTTGATATTTCATCAAAATCACTCAAAATACTCATGAAAAACATGTAATGACAACCCCAAACTTAGTATGTTGTTGTTGGGTTTAGGCCCTTTCATTTGGCTCACTTATTTAAGTGGAGAATATCAATTTAGGGTTGAGAGAGATAGAGAAAAAAATAAGGATTCAAAAGAGAGAAAAGAGGAGAGAAATTCATTCCCGTTTTTCTGCAACCAGTCTCACTAAATTTATGATCCCCAATTCGTTAACCGGTGGATCGAGCTCAAATTTGGTGGGCAGGTTCATAACACATATATCTAACTTTTAATCGTTCAGAATTTCAAAACAACGTCTGAGGTGAAAGTTATTTGCTTCGCTTCGAAGCTACAAATTTGGGAAAATTTTTCAGCTTTTTGATTCTTATTTGTAAGTTAGTTTGCTTTGTGATTTGCGGTTGTTAGCACTAGTTTATGAATCACTTTAAGACTCCCTTGTACCCTTAATTGATTATAGTGGAATTATTTCTTTGGTATGGACGACTCGTGGTTTTTAATCTCATATTAAGGGGTTTTCCACGTTAAAAATATTGCTGTTCTTTTGTGCCTTTATTTGTTCGACTTGCCGTCTTATATTTGTTGTTGATCCTCAAGGTTCCTACAAGTTTGAGAGTTTTATATCCGTTACGTATTGGTCTATTATTGTGTCTTAATTTCCCATCAGAGTGGCATCAGAGCTCTTGGTTAAGGGATATTTTACTTGTTTGAATGACGGAGTTAAATACAAAGATGACGATGGTATTGTTGAATGGTTCTAATTATCATTTATGGAATGGCAAGATGAAATACTTACTATTTTGGAAGAAATTGCATTTACCGGTTTTTAGTACCGCAAAGCCAAATTTTGTGTCTGATGAAGAATGGGAATTTGAAACAGGTATGTGGTTTTATTCGACAATATGTAGAAGATAATGTTTATAATCATATTGCTATTGGGACACATGTAAATTTTTTGCAGGAGAAGATAAAGTCCTTGTATGCCTCTAAATCAGGGAATAATAAATTATTCTTGTTGAATAGCGTCATAAGTTTGAAGTATAAGGAGAGGACTTCTATTTCAGCTCACTTTAGTGAATTTCAAGGCCTCCTTAATCAGATGTCAGGAATGAGTATCAAATTTGATGATGAACTTTTGGGACTATTTCTATTGTTATCTTTACCAAAGTCTTGGGAGATATTTCGGGTTTCTATCACAAGTTCTGCTCATAGAGGTGTTGTTTCTTTGGAAACAGCTAAGGGTGGTATTCTTAATGAGGAGATGAGAAGAAAGACACGAGGTTCTTCATCTCAACCTGAGGTACTTGTCACTGAAGATAGGGGGAGAAGTCATAAAAAGGAACCGAAGGGTGGTTGAGAGAATAACAGAAGCAAGTTAAAGCTGCGATACAAGAATCTAGAGTGTCATTATTGTCACAAAACCGGACAAATACAGAAGTATTGCTATCAGTGGAAAAGAGATAACAAAGGCAAGAAAGGTAAGTCTAAACAAAGATACCATGTAGATCATGATGATGATTGTGTTACTACTACTACTAGTGATGATCTTGTTATTCTCCGTGATCATGAGTCTGTTAATCTTGTATCAGACAAGAGTATGTGGATAGTTGACAGTGGTGCTACATTGCATGTTACACCAAGGAAGAATTTCTTTACATCTTATAATTCTGGTGATTTTGGAGTGTTGAAGATGGGTAATGATGACGTATCTAAGGTAATTGGTGTTGGTGATGTTTGCTTGTAAACCAACATGGGAATGTAATTGGTACTTAGAGGTGTCAAACTTGCTCCAGATATTCACTTTAATTTGATCTCTGTGCATATGCTAGATGATTATGGTTATGATAATCACTTTGGTTTTGGAAAGTGGAAAGTCAACAAAGGTAACTTGGTTGTGGCTAGAGGGGAAAATATTTCTAAATTGTATTGGACAAAAGTTTTGGTTGCTATGAACAGTGTGAATGCTATATACATGGAAGCATCTTTATGGCACCGAAGACTTAGTCATATTGGTGAAAAGGGGTTGTATGTTTTGGCCAAAAAGGATCTTCTTTCTGAACTAAAGAATGTAGATTTGGAGAAGTGACTAATTGCATGACTGGTAAACAGACTAGAGTATCTTTCAAGAGACATCCTCCCTCAAGGAAGTCAAAGTTGCTTCAATTGGTACATTTTGATGTTTGTGGTCCATTAAAGGTACAATCCTTTAGTGGTGCACTTTATTTTGTTACCTTTATTAATGATTTCTCTAGGAAACTATGGGTTTATGCCTTAAAGAGAAAAGACCAAGTTTTGGAAAAGTTCAAAGAATTTCATGCTTTGGTTGAAAGGCAGACAAGCAAGAAGCTGAAATGTGTTTGTTCACACAATGGTGGAGAATATTATGGACCATTTGATATCTATTACAAGCAGCATGATATTACACATGAAAAGACTTCTCCTAAAACTCCTCAATTGAATGGTTTAGCAGAGAGGATGAATCAAACACTAATTGAGAGAGTAAGGTGTATGCTCTCTGAAGTTAAGTTGCCCTATCATTATTGGGGCGAGGCACTTTACACGGCATTGCATGTTCTTAATCTTACTCCTACTGTTGCTTTGAACAATGAAGTTCCAGACAAAATTTGGTTTGAAAAGAATGTCAAGTATGATCATTTGAGAGTATTTGGTTGTAAGGCCTTTGTGCACATTCCAAAGGATGAAAGATCCAAGTTGGATGCAAAGTCAAAACAATGTATCTTCATCGGCTATGGGCAAGATGAGTTTGGCTACAGGTTGTATGATCCCGTAGGAAATAAGCTTATTCGAAGCGATGTGGTGTTTATGGAAGACCAGACTATTGAAGATATTGATAAGGTAGAGAAGGCTACACCCAAGAAAGATATCAGCTTGTCTAATAGTGATCCAGTTCGGTTACCTAGTCATAATCTGATGCTATTGGTGGTGATGATCACAATGATGAGCCATATGATTATGTTGATGATCAACAACTTAGAGATGATGTAAATATTCCAACTAATGATGGTGAGGGGGAGAACGATTTGTCACAGGATGAGAATCTTGGTGAAACTCCATAATCATCTCAAGTTCAACCTAGGTGGTCTAACAGGCAGAGACACCCTTCTACAAGGTATAATTCTGATGAGTATGTGACCTTGATTGATGAGGCTGAACCCAAATGTTTTCAAGAAGCCGTGGAAAGTGACGAAAATCAAAATTGGATGGATGCAATGCATGATGAGATGAAATCATTGCATGATAATCACACTTATGATTTAGTGAAGCTGCCTAAAGGAAAAAGGGCTTTGGAAAATAGATGGATTTATAGAGTTAAACATGAGAGCAACTCTAAGTCTCCAAGATATAAAGCCAGATCAGTGGTGAAAGGTTTTCATCAAAGAAAGGGTGTTAATTTTAATGATATTTTCTCACATGTTGTAAAGATGTCATCAATTAGAACCGTGTTGAGTTTGACTGCTACTCTTGATTTAGAGGTTAAGCAAATGAATGTGAAAACGATTTTCCTTCATGGTGATTTGGAGGAAGAGATCTACATGAAACAACCTGATGGTTTCAAGTTAAAGGTAAAGAAGATCATGCGTGTAGATTGAGAAATAGTTTATATGGGTTGAAGCAAGCTCCAAGGTAGTGGTACAAGAAGTTTGAGTCTGTTATGTGTGATCAAGGATACCAGAAGACTACTTCAGATCATTGCGTCTTTATTAGAAAATTTTCTAACGATGACTTCATTATCCTGTTGTCATATGTTGATGATATGCTTATTGTAGGGAAAAGTATTTCTAACATTAACATGTTAAAGAAGCAATTGGAATAGTCATTTGCCATGAAAGACATGGGAGCAGCTAAATAGATTCTTGGCATTAGAATCATGTGTGACAAAAAAGAGAAGAAAGTTTGGATGTCACAAGAAAATTATACCGAAAGAGTGCTGCAAATATTCAAAATGGATAGTTTTAAGGTGGTGGGCACTCCTCCTGCTACTCGTTTCAAGTTGAGTTCTAATAAAAGCTCTTCAAGTGAAGATGAAGCGTTTGATATGAAACATGTTCCTTATGCGTATGTTGTGGGTAGTTTGATGTATGCAATGGTGAGTACAAGACCAGATATAACACATATTGTTGGCACAATCATTAGATTTTTGTCAAATCCAGGTAGAGAGCATTGGAATGCTGTAAAATGGATTTTAAGGTATCTTCGTGGTACTACTTCTATGAGGCTTTGTTTTGGAGGAGATAAGGCTACTCTAGTGGGGTACTCTGACTCAGATATGGCTGGAGACATTGATTCAACAAAGATACAAGAATGTGACAAAGATTCATGTAGTCGATTTTGAAGCCCATAGTGAACTGCTGAAAGAAAACACTATTTTAAAAGAAAAAATCAGTAGTTCAGAAAAAGAAAACTATGCTCTACAAAGCAAGAGTGATAAACTTGAAAAAGATATTCTTTTAGAGGCTTATATGGACTCTGAATGTGCTTCCAAAAAATATGAAGCTTGTTTTAAAAAATTTCTAGCTAAGAATATAGATATAAGCAAAATGGCTTCAATGATCTATGGAATTAGGGGTAACGGGAAAAGAGGCATTGATTATGTTAAACCAAAGAACTCCATGTTCAAGCCTTAACCCAAAGAGAATGTGCAAAATTCAAAGGCTCTATATTCACATTCCACATTTGGTCATACACTTAATATATATTCTGCACATAAACCATGGGTTGATAAAACCCCTATGATAACTAACCACAAAAGGACCCAAAAAGATATGGGTACCAACAAATAAAATAATCAATGTAGCAAATATTCTGAGCAACAATGTTGAGACACCAAACATGGTACCTAGATTGTGGATGATCTCAACACATGGAAGGAAAAAGGTATATGTTCCAAGATGTGGAACTTAAGCCCAATGGCTTTGTAGGTTTTGGAGGAGATTAGAAAGGTAAGATCAATGGTATAGGAACTATTGGTAATGATTCCCGTCCCTCTATTTCTGATGTATGTGTTTTATGCTTAACACAAACAAGTTTGATTCTTATGCTCAAAGATGTATCATGTTATGATACTCTGAACGCTCAAAAGGCTACTAATTATACAACATTGAAACTAAGATTATTGAGGAATCAATTCATATTGATTTTGATGATAAGCTTGGGGTTGTTATATTTTGACGATATTATATACTTCCATTAGAGAGGCGACTGTCTTTTAGATGATACATCTTGTTGGTTATATGATTCTGTTTCAGGTATTCCTATTTATTATTTTATTTATTTCGTTCTTATTTATCAAAACATTTTGTATATGTAATTTGTGTTCATTGTACATTAATTGTTCGATATACGAGCATTTACCATCAATTTGGGACAAGTTTGATAGTGGTCCTACCACTAATGGCTCCCTAAGAGCCACCGATAGAGGTCCATCCATTCTCATTCAGGCGGTCTTCTAGAGTATATGAGGATGATCGATGCTCTGGCCGTAAAGTATGTCATATGGACATCCTATGTAGACCATAAAGTACATTAGGGAGTTTGATGCCATATGGGACCTTCAAATGACGTGTCATCACCTCCATCTAGTATAACTAACCAACAACGACTACATATGGTAGAACTTCTTTTAGATAACCTCATGGGTATGGTAAAACGAGATGGGGAGATCTATTCATGGTTATCTCAGATAACACACATTGCCTGTGGTAGATCGACATATATTTTATCAGTTTGTTCCCTGACATTATTTTGGATTTGTAATGAATTATTTGTATATTATTGACATTTTATCTTAACATTTCATTATTGTGGGATGAACATAACTTAACATGAACATTGCTTAACATAACTTAACAAGAAAACAATTAAATATTACTTGATGATTCATAATGTTTCAACATCTTAATAATACCGTCGACAGATCTCGCAACTGTCGCATCCACCTCGATCGAACCCTTTGTTTCGTATCAATGTTCTCTACATAACTCTTAAATCTTCATCCGTCTTCAACTCAAAATTATTGAACTTCACATTTTCTTCGTTATCAATCGATGGCAAACAATGCTTGATCTTTAACCAACATCGTGAGGTGTTTTTATTAAAAACATATGAGACATATTTATACAAATTTAAAACTATTATAGACAACACAAAACTATCGGTGCAATCATAACCCTACAAAAGTTTCGACACTATCACAACAGCTCAAAAATAATGCCACCATATTTTTAAGGGGTGTGGGGAAATATCTTGTATACCTGATTTTTTGAAAAAAAAAACTGTATAAACCTTTTGATAAGCACCAACTATTTCAAAAATCTGATAAAAACCTATGCCTGATTTTTGTATGTACTATCGAAATTTATGCGACTGAGAGAAAATTTTACAACATAAAATTAATAAAAAAAAAAATGACAACGATATTTTTGCCAATATAAAAAGAGATTAATTACTATGCACTGACAGTGTAAAAAGTTTTACACTGTCAATACATCACCATCACCCGTTTGGATTACTTTACAGATTATTAAAATAAAAGTCAAACTTCTCTTTACATCCAACGGTTATAATTAACTGACAGTGTAAATTCCTTTTTACACTGTAAGTGCATTTCAATTAAATTGATATAAAAATATACGAGGGTGCTAGTTTAATTGAGGGTGTGTCAGATAGGTTTCTCCCAAAGGCCAAAGCCAAATGGTTTGACTACTTTTATATGGGCCTGACTCATGGGCCATAGTGAAGGATTTCCCGCCATTCGGTTCTTCTCTCCCTCACTGCAAACGCAACGCAACGCAACCGTTCCAGATGAAGACGATAACAATCACAAATTGAAATTGATTTGGTACAAAATTTCAAATGTTGCAAACCCTAGTAGCACCCGCAAGCTTTCGCTTCTCGAATCGAATATCTCTTCGAAGCTTCACCGTTCGTGCATTCACTTCCTCCACTGATTATGAAGACCAGTCTCGTGGTGGCCTCCCTCGATTCTTCTCCGAAACTCTTCCTCCTTCCAAGGTATTCTCTTCCCCAATGGCTCTTTCACAACAGCATTTCTATAAAATCACTCACGAATCTGACTAATAGGTGTGTTGCTTCAATTTGGGAAAAAAAGTTCAGTTGATAATGCCTCTCTTTGTTGACTGTAGAGTATATTTGGGACTTGTAAAGTTAGTATTTTTAGGGTTTGTTAAGAATTCATACTTTTCTGCAAAACCATTGCGGTTGGGTTGCCTTTTTTTTGTTTGGATTGTGGTAAATGGTTTGAAGATATTTATTTGTTTTTTTTTTTGTTTTGTTTCTGTTACTATTCATTCAGGGAAATGTTATTCGGGTAAAAGGAGATGAATTTTGGCACATGACAAAAGTATTGAGGTTGTCCACCAATGCTAGGTAACCCTTATTCATAACAGCTAGTGAGTGAAAGGATAATTTGTTCGATTTTCAATTAATTTTGTCTTTGAAATTGGATATTTCTTTTGACAAATTGAATAGTTTTTCAAAGCTCTAGTTATAGACATTTGATTTCTATTGAGCATTAGTGCATTCGGTAAATCACAATAGATTCAATGTAGAACATTCCATGTCTGCAAACCTTGTTTGTCTGTTATAAATGCTAGTTCTTTTTGTGGTAATGGGAAGGGGTGAGAGAGGTTAACTACGAAGTGGATTTTCAATGGTTTCTGTCAATATTTTGGTTCTTTTTTTGTTGCTGTTGTTTTCTCAGTCAGTATTTACTCTGCTTTTTAAGTCAATGGAAGTAAAATGTAAGATAGGTTTTGTCCATGTTTCTAGGCCATGTTTCAGAATTTCTGTCTAGCACTGTGAGCCAGAAATTTTTTGTTTACGATCCAAATTATGATGTTCAAGGGTACAGCTCTTCAATGGGAAAGGGGGTCTGGTAGAAGGAAGTATACAGAACATTGACCGCACTGGACTTGATTTTGTTGCATTGACTGATCCGAAGTTAGTACCTCCACAGAATTTGCAATTGCATGTATTTTCTGGTTTTGGTAAGTTCGTGTAATGTTCTATTAAAATAAAAATTACTTATATATGATTACTTGTTTTCAACACTTGACTTTATCACTCAATTTTTCACATGTTGTGAATCTTACAGGTACTCTGAAGGGTGGCCGTGCCGACTGGCTTGTAGAGAAGTGTACAGTATGTTTCAATAGCATATTGAAATTTTATATGGTTAGATTAGCGTCTCTATATGTTATGGTTGTTTTTCTTCCATTCATGACTTCCATAGGAACTTGGAGCCAGTAGTGTTACTCCCCTATTGACCGAACGTTCTCCGTCAATCTCAGAAAATCGGGTGGACAGACTGGAACGTGTCATTTTAGCAGCATCTAAACAATGTAAATGTTTTTCTTTTTGCATCTGAAGCCATACATTTATTTTGCTCCTTTCAGAAATTTCTTTGGCCTATTTAAACTGAAGTTTTAAAGTTGGGTCTAAAATGAAGGGTGACCCATTTTGATTTTGGTCAGTGAACCTTGTATTATTGCCTCTTGTTTAGGTCAACGACTGCATGAAATGATCCTGAAACCTCCTGTAGAGATTGATGATATTTTGCATCTTGTAAGTTCTTCATTCTAACTACCTGGCAAGAAAGTTATTATGAATTTAAATTGTTCGAGAAGAATTTTGACCCGGGAATTGTAATAACCTATCAACGTTGATGATTCCATCTTATTTTCCAGTGATATGTTTGTTATTTCCCTTTTTTTCCTTCTTGGAATTCTTTGAATTAAACTGGAATTTGATTCTAGTGGTGTTAGGTGTTAACGATTCAATATATGTGGCAACATAGTCAGTTTATGAAATATGCTCATAAAGTTTCAACACTTGTCTTATATGATCTTAACTTGACCTTTTTTCTGTCACCTAGATTGCGCAATCAAAGCTATCGCTTGTCGCAACAGCAGAAGCAGCTCCTGTTCTTAATGCTTTGTTTTCATTGGAAAAGGAAACTAGTGGCTTACTCATAGTCGGACCTGAAGGCGGTTAGTATACATAATAAGTCCATTTTTACTTTTTTTGTTTCACTGCATGTCTAGACATATGGTAATAAGTCGAGTTTAGATGTAAGGTTAATTATCCCGGTAAATTCTTCCTGTTCTTATTAGGCTATAATGAAATCGTGGTTGGCAAATAATTGTTGTATTTCTAGGGAGGGCAGGTATATTATCAGGCTCAAGTTAAATTGACACTGGTTTATGTTGTACTGGTGTCCTGCAGATTTCACTGAGAAAGAAGTGAATATGATGATGGAAGCAGGTGCTAAAGCTGTTAGTCTCGGGCCTCATCGTCTTCGAGTTGAAACTGCCGCAATAGCACTTTTGTCTACTGTCATGTTATGGTCTGATTCTCGACAAACTTCAGTTTCTTGACTCATCTGTATATGTATGCCGGGTCAGACATGATTATGATCTAGAAACAATATATATTTTGTATTGTTTGTCGGTTAGGTTTAATTATTCTAAGTTCACATTGGAGATGAAGATGTCATTTCTGTATGGGTTTGGTGTTTTGAAAAACCATGGTGATACATGGTGAGTCCACAGTTACACAGAAGCTACACCTTATAGCAGCTGGCCTCCATACATTTCCCTTGCATGTACTGCAAAAACTCACATTATCTGTTTATAACCGTAGAAGCTACTAGGATGGTCTGGTGGTGAGGGATTTAGGTAGAGTATGAGGTCTAAGATTCAACTGTCGTTGTCTGCATAATTACAGATCAGGATCTGGTTATGGAGAATGCAATGAAAGAGGTTGTTAATGGATATTCTCAGTCTTTTTTTCATCGAGTCCAGACCTTTCCATAGATTTCAGGCCCATTAAAAACCTCTTCAACTGCATTCCTTATAGTTGGGTCTTGATCTATTAGTATTGCATTGCATTCTTGATAGTTGGATCTTGATCTATTATTATCGCAGTAGTTTTATGTCCTCCCATTGTTTTAAAAAATTCCTCAAACAGCGATAATGACTCATTTTTTGAAGAGGATGATTCATGTTAACGAATGATGCAAAAATGATAAAGTACTTATTTGTGTTGTATCAAATGAAATTACATCTTTAAACTGAGAGTATACTTTTGTATGTTGTATCAAATGAAATTACATCTTTAAACCAAGTAATTTTTCAAACAAATGTCATCAGCCCAAAACACATTTCAGCTTCTCTTCATTATCAGACTCTGTCATAAAAAAATGGTTCATCACACTTTTTCTTCTAAAATTATCAATAAAAAAATTGGCACAAGAGTCTTTGGTCAATTCTCTTATAATGGTTGAATAGTATTAAAAATCTCTGAGCAATATTCAGTTTCATAATTCTCAACTTGCTCCTTCAATAATTGATAAATGTTCCAAGTGCATACTTAACTCTATTCCAAGAAAATAATTAAGTCTCATGAATAATGTTTACACTTTTTGTTCATTACATTTTCAATGTCAATATTATTTTTCTACTTTTAGAAAAATTATTTTCTACCATTTATTTCCCACCTTATTTATTTTACTATTTTAAAATACTCTTATTTTCTTGTTTAGCTAAAACTGCACACTAAAACCAACAACATATACATAATTTTTGTAAAATTTTCCTATTTTGATAAAGAATCAAATATGTAACGAATGCCGAAATTCATGTTATAAAGGTGAATAAGTGAAATGACGAAGATTTGAATCCGCGTCCTTGCATTTGATGACCTTACACAATTATCAATTGAGCTAACTTAGAGAGAAATAACTCAATTTATTTTTAAATCTTAATCACATATTTTAATCTAGTAAGTACTATTTCTTAAGACTTATAAGAGATCTCCTTATTTAAATTAACCTCCATGCCTAGCATAATGTTCATACAGACATGCTATAGCTGTCTGTCCTCCAGGTATGGTTAGCCAATTCTATGCTATAACTTTGACTGAATCGATTTAAAAATTACATACGTGTTCAATGTGGGAAGAAAAAAATCATAATCCTATTTCTCGCGTAATTGAGTTTGTAGAGAATGTTGACAATCTAGTTGATATAATATGAGTGGGGTTATTTTCACAACTACTTATATGGTTAATGCAGTATACAGTTTAATGTGGATAATAATTAAATTTCTTGTCAAATTTGTCTGTAAAAATATATTAGAGTTAAATATGTTTTGGTCTCTATAAATATCTCACAATTCATTTTTAGGCCCTATTAAAAAAAAACATTTTGGTCCCTATAAAAATTTTATGTATGCAGTTTTAGTCCTTGCTAATTTCTAAAATTTTGAAATTTATTTAATTACCCCTAAACTTTTAAAATTTTGAATAATTTTTTTCACACGTGTTTAGATTGCTATTAAATATTTGTTTACCAAATTATATAATTTTTTAAAATGAGAAGAATTAAATATAATTTTTTTTTTAATTTTTAAAGATAATGATAAAAGTAATGAAAATCTCGACTTTTAAATCAAATTTTGAATTCTTTTTTTCTCGAGAAACTTTTTATAACGTTGTAAATATATCTGCAAAATAATCATTCAAAAATACACATTGGCTTAACAATAGAGACTAAAACTTCGTGCATAATTATTTTGTAAGAATCAAAACACGCTATTTTTTTTTATAGGAATAAAAAATATAATTTGGTACTTTTATAGGGATCAAAAACATATTTAACCCACCCAATATATTATTTGTATATATGAATTACTATAATTTTCTAGTAAATACTAACACATAATTTTAATACAAAGAAATCCTTCTTGGTATATACATACTGGTACTCCACAATCCACGCCTTTGTATATTTTATTCGTGTCGTGAATCACATAAACTACCTTCTATTTATAGATATATTCTTGAATGCACGGTTGCATTATCATATAGAACCTTTTTACGTCATTTCCTCGTCAGATTTTCTAGCATCCATGACAAAAACAACAACCAAGAAAAGCAAGCTTAAGCACTTCCTATTAGGCCCGGTAAGAGTTCTCAAGAAAGCAAGACAATTTTACATAAAAAATATCATCGAGTGCGCCGGAGGGTATGGTTTTGGAGCTGTCAGTCACATTCCACACTTGCCTAAGTCCATCATCGTCAATGTCGATGATGGGGAAGATATTGCGACGAAGCAAAACCATTCGGTTTTGAGGTGTAAGAACAATACTGAGGTGAGAAAGATGGGGAAGATCGACGAGGATCAACTTTGTTGTTTTGAAAACAAGCAAATTAGTTTGAAAAACAGTGTTTTGCATTTGCATCCAATGAAGAGGACTAGTGTTGTAAAAATGTCTGTGGATCATGAGTTGTGTTGAGGATTGTTTTACTTTGTTTACCGGAAAAAAAGTTATTTGTTCTGCTTTAAATCATAAATAATTGTTTTACTTTTCACTTTAAGTGTTAAATATATGTAGATGTTTTTTTTCTAACACCGAATTCATTAAAATAGAACACTAAGAGTATTCTAACTCTTTATAAATTAAAAGAAATCAGGAGAAATTTTCCACCAACAACAATTATGATAAATTATATAATAGATTTATGCAAATATCTTGATAATTATGATTGAAATACAAAATATCTCCTAACATCATCTCCAAATTAAAAATTTGATGTATCAAACAATATTGTTCAAATTGCAGCTCGTTTCGTTAAATATAACATTGTTTCTAGATTTCCAAAGTCTCCAAACAACCATCTACCAAATGATATCAATATTACTTATACTACGATAATTTTAAAGAATCTACTCCAAGATAATAAAAACTTCTAAGAAGGACCAAAAACACTTATAAAAAATTCAGTCCAAAATCCAACTTGCTCTCAAACTTTTTTCTACACCAAACAACCAAAGAAAAGACTATTTATGGCTTCCTCCGATTGAAGGCACAATACGCAAAAAACATCATGACCCATTAGACAAATGACAATCACCCGTGGATGGAAGCGGGTGATGGCATTTATAGTGTTCAAATTGGGTATCACCTTATTCATGAGGGGAAATTTAATAATGACTCAAATACATCTAATAGAAATTATAATGATAAGACTTGGAATAAATTTTGGAACCTTAAGTCTCAATCGACAATAAAAACCCTTATTTAGAGCATTTTTGTTATGGACTGAACCAATGGCTAGACATGGTCCAATCCGCTTCTGCTCCAGAGCGGCCCAAATTGCCTAAGTCCAATCCACGAAGGGGAGAAAGTTACCTTTCTGCCCTCCAACCAGGCAAGGAACACATCGCTCCTCCCCGGAGTTACTGCCCGTCACGCACGGCTTCAATGCTCCCCGAACAGTTAAGGGCAGGTGCCCGAAACCACGCTTATACCCGACATAACGGCTAGTTTCGGGCACCCCTGCCCGACATAACGACTAGTTTTGGCAGTTACCTATTCTTCGGGAAAACGGTTATTTCACCCCGAAAATAGGACCGTTGGCCACGCGCTGGGGGCTCTATATAAACCCTCTCGCTTGAGAGGGTCAGGTCCAATATTCACCCTAAGAACTCATACTTTGTACTTGCCCCTTTTCTCTGACCCTTTCTTACTTGAGCGTCGGAGTACCTTGCAGGTACACCCCCTCCTCTCCATACGACCAACATCCCTGACGCACTTGGTGGCCCACTTCTACAGGATCTGATCCAGCCTTCACGATCAGTGCCGCCGTCTGTGGGAATCATTGTTCTCCCCATCTTTCTTTCCTCAGAAACCGAAGATCAAAACAATTCTCAAAGATCATCACGATCATGGCCTCCCAAGATCGCACCAAGGATGCTCTCCAAACCACCATCCTCCCCGTCAACAAATCTGACGTTGACGGCCATTCATCTCTCCTCTGAGATACCCGTTTCATCTGGGACGGAGCCACTGCTTCTCCTTCCCCTACCCCTGCTGATCACAACAACGATCAGCCTTCACTTGATGTCCAGCCCGTTCCTGTTCCGCTCAACGCCGACCCGGCCGTGGCGGCCCTCCTGGAGGCGATCAACAAAACCAACACCCTGATCCTGCAGCAAAACAAGAGGATCGGGGTGTTAGAAGAGTCCAGCCGTTCGAGATCCCCTCCTCCGCGGAGGAACCAACGACGATCAAGGAGCCCGCAACCTCGGAGAGACATCGACCGAAGACTGCGCCAAAAGCCTGATTCTCGCGCAGCCCGGAAGCGCGACCATATCTCCCCGCGTGACTGCTGACACTGGATTTCGAATGACGGTGGGATCCGGAGATTCCAGGGCGTGTCGGCGCAAAGAGGCACGTCAAGGTGTCGAGTCGACACCAGCAGAAAGGCACGTCGGAGAAACGGCGACAAGTCTTGGCGTCGGAGGGAAATGAGGTGACAAGCTGGTGTTAACTTCAAGGAACAAGTGTTTAGGTGGGAAAAGTTTGAAACTTCCAAGACTATGGGAAGTTAAAAAGAAAGTGGGGTGCCACGTGTCAGCTTCAGAAGACATTCAGATAGACAAACAGTTACATTTTAGGCCTATATAAGGCGCTGTACTTTTCATTTTTAAAGGTCGTATTTTTTCACATTGTAAGGGGAAAATACTCAAAGTACCAAGCTTAGAGAGAAACGAGTTCACTCCCGTAAACAAATGTACACTTGCGTCCAAATTCTACTTAATGCAATTTACTTCCAGTATTTAATTTAAGACATTGTTTTTTTTTTCTCGTTTTACTCAACCTCTCCTTTATTTCTTTGTTTTGCGCCAAACTCGTTGATCGTTAGAAAACCCTTTGCGTCACCAAGGTCACCTCAGCGTGACAACTCTCACTAAAAAACCCCGAAACTAAAACGCACCACAAACATACGCTTCTAATTCCCTTGTTCTGGGATTTGTGTGGCCGATCCCGCAAGCGAACCTACGACGGAAGGCCAGCGGTTGTTCGCCCCGGCGAACAAAGTGGCACACCTGGTGGGACCCGTGTGAATTGAGTATATGTTTTTGCGTAGTGGTAAGATGGTAACACCACGACCGAACGAAGAACCGTCTCCGGCGGAAACTACGGTGGGAACACAGACAACTGATGTTGGCTCTGGTACCATATCAACGGTGTCGACCTCTTCTAGCGGACCAATTGCAACGCCGCATCGAAACGACCCGAGATCGACAATGACAGGGACTACGGGGCAATATATGCCTAGTATCACCATGCCTATACCTAGATCGTATGGAATGCCGCCAAAGTTCATGTCAAGTTTGCATTCTAGCGGCCATATATTTGGGGAAAGTTCGTCCCCAGTATTTTTGACTTATCAAGGGACAGGACACGTGTCGAACCAGATGATTCCACCCCCAGGATTCAACCTTGTCTCTCAATCAATACCGACCTTTACCTCTAGTTCCGTCGCGGTCATGAGGCAACAGATGGATGAGAGTAATCATGAGATGGTCCACATGTTGACCCAACAGATGGGTACAATATTAAGACCACTGATACAAGAGTCAACCCAGAATTACCAACAACTGGCGACTCAGATGACACGAATCGGTGACTTTTTAGGTGGCCCTAGGGCTCAGGGTCGACAGACCCCACCACCTCGACCAGAGACGCCCCGTCATCAGGATGAAGTCTTCGACGAAACTATAGAACAACCTCGTGAGTTTGAGGAGATCCCTAGGAGAGTTCAAAGGCCTCATGTGATTGTTTATAGGAACCAAGATCCAGATTTTGTTGTCCAGCAGGTTCGACAGGACGCCTTGGCTGGAGAACATAACTTGGAGGCCGTAGTCGAACGTATCATGTTCCGTAATAGGGCGAACCCAGACCTTCGACGGCCGACATATACATCCCCATTACCTGATTTTGTATTGCAAACAGAATTGCCCAGGAGATGGAAAGTGCCTAAGTTCACCAAGTTCGCTGGGGAAACGGAAGAGTCCACGGTCCAACACGTCGCTAGGTATCAAACCGAAGCAGGCGACATAGCGAACAATGAGGACTTGAAAATGAAATATTTCCCAAGTTCCCTCACGAAGAATGCGTTCAAGTGGTTTACCACGTTGCCCCCTCGTCCATTCACACATGGGCACAATTGGAGAGACTGTTTCACGAACAATTTTATATGGGACAGTCGAAAATAAGTTTGAAAGAGTTGGCAAGCGTCAAACGCAAGGCCACAGAGTCAGTAGACCAGTACTTGAATAGGTTTAGACTTTTGAAAACACGGTACTTTACTCGAGTCCCTGAACACGAATTAGTCGAAATGGCTGCTGGCGGCTTGGACTATTCGATCAGGAAGAAGTTGGACACGCAGTATCTTAGAGATATGGCCCAACTGGCTGACTGAGTTCGCTAGGTCGAACGACTGAAAGCTGAAAAGGCCCAGTCTAACAGATATCGTAAAAAAGAAAAATTATCTTATGTAGTTGCTGACGAATATTCATCTGACGATGAAGAAGCCGTCAACGAAAGTGAGATCCACGTGGCTGAACTTAACCCAGGACCTCCCTATACATGCAAGCTGTTGAAACCATCGAACGGGAAAAATCCCACCGAAACTAACAAGATAGATAAATACGTCGCTAAAACTTATACCTTTGACGTTTCCAAATGTGATGAAATATTTGATTTACTGGTTAAAGATGGTCAAATAATTATTCCGTCAGGTTTGAAAGATCCCCCTCTAGAACAAAAGCAAAAGAGGGGATTTTGTAAGTTTCATAATTTTCTTGGTCATAAAACAGCTCAATGTGTTCTTTTCAGGGATTTGGTGCAGAAGACTTTGAAGGAGGGTCGACTCCAATTTGGCGAGAAGCCGAAGATGCAGGTTGACACCGACCCACTGAAGGTTGAAGAGGCTTTGTATTCAGAGGTGTACGAATGTTTGATGGTCGAAGCTACTGTGGGCCTTGACAAGTCACCAATGGCTGAAGTGGTAGAATGCATGATGGTCGAAACTACTTAAGGTTCGGACAAGAGAGCAGAGGACAAACTTGAAGCAGTGTACCCCCAGGCTGGTGAAAGTTTGGAGGATTTTCAGGAAAAGTGCAGGATAAGCGGCTCGAAAGCCGCACTATGCCCCAGATGCAATGATGTGTTCGATGAGAAAGCTGCTGAGAGGTATGAGGCAAGCAAGAGAGAAGTGCTTCCAGAGAGCAAGCCACCTGTCCCAAGGTTTGTGTTCGACGGGAGCGGGGCCCCTCGTCGGAATGAGGAGTACAGAAAGCTGTTCCAAGGGGCAAGGCCTAAAACTTCCGTGCCCCCATCAGACTCCCCACAGGAAAGATGGATGGCACCAGTGAATCAGAAAGGAAGCAAAAGACCAAAGTGGAAAGCTCTTAATTTGGAAAAGGAGGCGAATGTCGCCGACAAAGGGGTCGAACAAGCAGGATATAGGGTGTCCCCCAACTGCAAAGGGAAAAACTCTATGACTAGGACCCAGTGGAGGCGCTATCAGCGCAGTAAGAAGGCTGAAAGAGAGGCTACGACTTCAAAAGTGAAGCCTGTCGGAACATCTGGACAGAAGCGCCAGTACCCAAGAGGAAGATGGGTAGAAAAGAATAAGGTGGCGACGAACCAGACCACGACAATGACTGTGAACACTTTGTTGCACCCCAAAATTTGCCCTCCTTACTTTAGTACTAACTGGCTTATGTTTCATTTCATTTTTGCATTATCATGTGTGCATATCATTGGTTCTTAGCATGGGGTCAAGGTGCCAGAGGCAAGTTCAAGAGGAGAAGATGTCCTTCAAAGGGTCAAGCAAGAGAGCTCAAGTGGATCACTCTCTCCTAACCAGTGCAGAAATTAGGGTTTTGAGATTCTTGGGTTTATTGCTCCAATGGGCAAGCTCATTGGGTTTTTATCATCACCAAGTGGCATATCCTGTCTTTGTTGGAGAGGATACACATCATATTCAGAGGAATTTGGATTTAGAGACTATGCTATTTCCTCCTAGACTGAGGACACCAAAACTAGGGTTTGCTATAAAGTCAGTTTATTTCTGATATTTTGGGCAAGACTTGATTCCATGGTATTCCTTGGGTCCTTAAGTATCTAGGAATGGAAGATTGTCCATCAGTTTGGTTCATGAGAAGTTCAATTGGCCAATGGATTGGGAATCAGGTGAATTGGGTAAAAGTCAACAGTGAGAGGGGAAGTCAACTGTGGAATTTTGAGGTTCTCTCCAAGGTTTTCAAGATCCCACATCCTCATATGGCCTTCAGGGGTCAAGTTTCATGCCATTTATCAAGAGTCAAGGGTTGGTACAAAAGTTACTAAATATGGAAATGACCTATAATTTGAAAGTTTCCTTTTTGGGCAAGTCCTTACACTACATTCAACTTGACTTTTCACCATCAAGAAAGCTTCAAATGAATTTTCCTCGAACATGAAAGTTGAATATCTTTTTCTCCCCTTTCCAACAAGTACTAGTGGGTCTCTATATCATTTGTGAAACTAAAGTTATGACCAAAAGAAGGCAAAGTTGTTTTTAGGGTTCCATTTTCACAACTTTTGCATTTTGGGACATGGTGACCTATAATTAACTCCATTGCCTCAAGGCACATTCCAACATCAAAGAACAATCCCTAATGACTATTTTTGGCCTTTGAATCAAGTGGATCCATGGTTTATTCCTCACTTATTCTCCATTATGCAAAATTGCCAAATTGTTGAAAACTCATGAACCAATACATCTCAAGGCCCAAGTCAAATTCAGGTGGGATTAGCAATTGTCAAATAAGTGATCCATCATGAAATATTTGGATATCCATGCATGGAGGAGGGTGTATTTCACATTATTCAAATTTCCAAATTTTCCCAAAACTCATTAAACAAAGAATTACCAAGGCCCAAGTGATCATCAGTGGTTTAACCTAGCCTATTTAAACTTACTCATGCATTGGTTAGAAAAAATTACACGTGAATTGGAGGAGAAAAAGAGCTTGAACCCTAAAAACTTCTCTAATTCGTATCTCTCAACCAAGAGGAGCTTTTCCAAAAATTCTTCCACAATCTTCTTTCTGGGGATCCACAGAGCACAAACCAACCATCCTTTGAAGCTAACAGTGAGAATACGTGGTGCATAGTCTCAAGTTAGTGATATTTTTTATGATCACAAAACTCTCTTTTTAAATACGCATAATGTTGTGTGGCATCCATGGATCATTCTGATATATTTATTTTTGAAATTGGACGTGTGGTTTGATGGCATCGTGTGTTTAAAGTTTTGGAACCCTAGCTTGTTCTCTTTGTTTTTAATTATGCATTAGTTATTTGTAAATTTGGATTGGATATTCATGATCCTGGTGAAAATCTGGACAAAATGGTATATTCGTGTGCGTTTTCTGGGTGCTTTTAAGTTGCAGGTGGCCGGAACCCTAGCTCCGGCGGCTGGTGAGGGTTCCGGCGAGGTGAAGGGTTTAGAGGTAGAAGAGATAATCTGGGTCATCCGTGGCTTGGATCCAAGGGCCATCATGCTGCCACGTTTTTTATTTTTAAGTTTTTATTTTAATACTTGTGTGTTTTGCTAACCCACAGGTATTATCATGCACCCTCTGATCATAGCCATCCATCATGCGTATTTTTATTATGTTGACTGCTTCACGTGCGTCTGATGAATCGTGTGGCTGACATTGTGCCAACCAATTATTGAAACCATGTGCCGTGAACGTGGGATTCCATGGTGCGCTGAGTGGTTGCGTGCTTGCATGTGTATCATTGTTACCGTGCATTGGTTGATCTTGACCATTGGTTTTATTGACTTTGTGATTGCGTTGACTGGTTAAGGAGCGTTAGATGCATCCAATGGCGTGTGTTAAGTCAATTAGTTGACTGGGTCACATGTGTACTTCTTTTTTTTTTATTTCCCTGATGGACTTCTTGCTTTGGGCCTTCCTATTTACACCCCCCACTTAAGCCCATGTTTTATTTTCAACGTGCTTTGGCTACTAAACACAACCCCTTGCATATTTCATATTTTATTTTATTTAATTTGCATTAATCCATTTCTATCTTTAAAAAATAGTTTCTTGCATTAAAAAATTCCCAAAAAAATCATGAAACATATTTGGAATTTTACAAAATTTTCACAAATTTTATTTTATTATTTTATTTTATTTTTAGCATCTGAAATAAATATTTGTTTATTTTCTTTTTGAATTATTCATATCATGCATACCTAAACTTGTAGAATTTTGTTCTCATAGCATACAAGACCTTTTGCACTCATTCTTTTTGCATTATTTTATCAACACATTGAACTTCATTAAAATATTTTTCTCTCATTTTTAAAATCATTTCATATTGCATTTTAGTCCTCCTTTTTTGTATATTGAGTCATGTTTCTTGTCTGAATTTTGCATGATTGTTTGAGTAACTTATATTTTGAATTTTGACATGAATTTGGACATGTTGTTTGCTTCTGGTTGAGATATGTTGATAATTAATTTGGTGATTTTAGAAGATGTTTTGCTAATTGTTTGATTGCTTTTATTTGAGGTCTTCTTGTATGCGTATCTCTGATCATGTCTGGTTACCTGTTTGAAAAGGCACTTGTGCCATTGTTTTGGGATTGCTTCCTTGAATTCATGAATCATGCTTGGATTGTTATAGCTCACTTGGTTATCATTATATGTCATTGTTTGTGTTTCATTTGCCTTAATATTATTTATGTCTGTTTTGTACTAACCTTTTATGCAGGGGTTGAGGTAAGCTATTTGAGGGTGTGGATAGTTATCCATGTCCACTCTCACTCTTTCTGTCTCTCATCTTTTCTTTTCTTTAGGCTTAAGTCGTCGTCAAACCTCACTAACTGTAGGTCACCCATGCATGATAACATTAGGATTTTTAGTTTCCCTTTAGAGTTTCCTTTGTGTCTTCTCTCTTCTCATTTCAAAACTTCTTGAAAACACTTAATAAGGATAAAGTGTATTACGCACGACCCTTAAGCGTGGGGAATGAGAAATGAGGGGCTTCCTCTCATCTTTCTAGAGTGCTTAGCGAGCATCCTGTCTTGGGACGATGCGTTAAGTATTCGCCCATGTGCCCTAGACTTTGGTGCAATGCAAGTTATGAACTAACTTAAGTCACTTCTGTCCTAAAAAATACAAACAAACTTCAAACCTTTTTGTCCTTCGGGATTGTCAAACTAAAGGCTATTTTCAAAAAGGGCACGTTACTTTCCGTCTGAGTCGCAAACAGGCATCGACCCTAACTTCCGGACGCGAACTTAGCGTCGCTCATAAAAAAACACAAAAAGAACTTGGTCCGAACTACGTTGACTCTGAATTCCCCATTGCACAAGGGGGGTACGTAGGCCTAGGACATTGACGTCCTACCGAGTCTGTCTTTTTCTTTCCCTTCCCCATCTTAGTACAACTATAGATGATAGGATAACTCACCCTTAGAATAGACAACAAGCGTGGATCCCATCGAGTACGATGGACGCGTGGGTTGCTAGCACCTTCCCCTCGCGTAACCGACTCCTGAACCCAGGTTATGGTTGCGATGACTATTCCTTTCCCTCTTCCTCAGGTTTATGCGGTGTTCTCTTTCCCTCTCTTGGGATAAATTTACACGGCTGACGACTCTGTTTTCCGCGCCACTCTCGCGTTTGTACCTGGATGAAAATCCTGGGAGCGACAGCTGGCGACTTTGCTGGGGACTCTGGTTGACCTATGCTGGTCCATCCCTAAGCGAGTCATTCCTAGCGCTTGCTTGTCTTTATTCTCTTTGGGTGTCTTTGTTTTTGCTTTGCTGTGTTTGTTGTATTTTTTCCGCCTTTTCTGCATTGCATCTTCATCTTTATTACTGTCATACTGGATATCGCTGTGTTGTGCTGGCTGTTTCTATTTTGCAGGTTGGGTTGTTCTGAGAGATAAGCCCAATACCCAGGCTTGAGTACACCCTAGGACTAGAGTGGAGAGTAGTGGGACCTACGTGCCCGCTTGGTACATTTGTGTGTTCACGAAATTCACAACCAGACGAGGCTATCTTGGGACGCATTCTAACGTGTGTGTCTTGCGCATGTTAGGATGTCGATCTAGAGAGCTGTTGACTCTGGTGACCGATCATCGAGGACCTTAGTGGAAACATCCCTCTTTAGTGATGACAGTGGCAGACCACGTTCTGTGGCAAACCCATTCGCACCCGAGGGCCCACTTTGGAACTTGCATAGGATGGCCCCTATCTTTTGAAGAGAATCAGTGGAGGCACTCCTAGATTGACGATAGTACTGTACCCTGAGGGATGAATGTATTATTGTTTCTCGACCTCAGTGCCAGAAGCTGAGGACCTTCCGTTTTGAAGAATCAGTTGAGGCCTCCTCGATTGATGATGATGCCAAACCAGAAATGGTGAACGTATCATCATTTCTCGACCTGAGAGCCCGGGATACTGAACATCCTAGTACCCACAAGTAAGAGGGGATGGGTGTTTGCAGGTTTGCAGGAAACCGAAACCTTCAACCTACCCGGTTTTCTGGATTTCTCATCAGTGTTTGATTATCTGGGTTCCTGGTTATCTCAGTGGTTCGGTACTTTGGAATTCTGGTTTTCTGGGTTGTGGTTCTCGTTCAGTTAACAACACAGCACATCCAGCAGTGTTGCCTTGATCCCATGTTTGCATGAGCATATCATTTTTCTTGCATTCTGACATGTTTGACATTTTTCAGGGCTTGCATCTTACTCTTGATTCCGGTTTTCTGAGGTTACCTTGGCATGGATGTCCCGAGAAAGAAGACTGTTGCCTATTCGTTCCCAGATCCGACCTTGACATTGATTCACAAGCTTATTAGTATGGCTGGTCCCAGAGTTCGTACAGAGTTTAGTGGAGGGTATGGGAGACTTCTGAAGTTTGTCTACAATATCTCCAAGTATGAGAAGGATGCCATTCATACACTTCTTCAGTTTTACGATCCGTCTTTGCGTTGCTTCACTTTCCCAGACTACATCTTGGCCCCAACGTTGGAGGAGTTCTCATTTATTTTGGGAATCCCCATCAGGCATGACATAGTATTCTTTTCTGAAGAACACCCCGGGATAAAAGAAATGGCTATTGCTCTTCATATTGGTGAATCCGTTCTGAGCAGTAATATTGAGGAAAAACAAGGAGCTAAGGGTTTCTTATTGAAGTTCTTGTTTGATCAAGCTTGCATACATGTTAAAGAGAAGAATTGGACTGCTTTTCAAGCTATTATGGCTATGTGCATATATGGGATTGTCCTGTTTCCCAATGTTCCTGATCTGGTGGATATGCATGCTGTCAGAATATTTATTTCAAAGAATCCTATACCTATCTTGCTAGGTGATGTGTATCACTCAGTCCACTACAAGAATGAAAATAGGCGGGGAAAAACCGTGAGTTGTTGTCCACCGCTCTTATCTACTTGGTTTCTGAGCCATCTCCCCGAAGCTAGCGCCTTCGTTGATACGAAAGATTCTCTGAAGTGGTCAAAGAGGTTAATGGGCTTGACTACTGACAACATTTTCTGGTTCAACCGTGATTTGCTAGGAATAGAGATTATTTGCAAGTGCGGAGAATTCCCTAATGTACCCTTGATAGGGAGAAGAGGTGGAATTAACTATAATTATTCCCTTGTTATCAGGCAGTTTGGTTATCCTTTGAAAGGTCCACCTAAAGAGAGAGATATCAAAGAGTCCTTATTCTTCAATGGTAATGAGGATCAAGAGATGATAAGGAAGATTGTGAATGCTTGGAAGCAGGTGACCAAGAGGGGAAAAACTTCATTCGGGAAATGTAACAACCGGGCTTTCCCTTCCTATAAAGAGTGGATTAAGAAGAGAGCAGAAGAGGAGCTTCTTCCCTTCCCGGTAGAACCACCATCTTACCCCTTGCTGATTGAGCCTCCTACCACAGTTGAGATAGAGAAGTTTAACAAGTTGTGGGCTGAAAAGGAAAAGCTGCGAGAAGAAAATAGTAAGCTACGAAGAGAGATTTATCAGTTGAAACATGAGCAGGGTGAAGCTGTTCATATCGCCAAGTTGAAGACAGAGCTTCTTGCTGAAGCAGAAAAGGAGCTAGCTGACAAGGTCGCGGCCAGACAAAGGATGAAACAAGCTTTAGATGGTATCAGTAAGGTTCTCGAGTCTAAGAAGGAGGAATTGGACAAGGCTTTGTTAAAAATTCACAGGTTCAATGCTCACCGAGAAACTGCAATGGCTGAGAATAAGAGAAAGGAAGACGATTACCTGGCTCAGATTGATCAATTGAAGTCGTAGCTCAAGAAGAAAGACGCTGAGATCTTATCAGGGGTATTCCAGAGATAAGCAGTCGAGGGTCGACTCAATGATGCCATAGCCTTCATAGAGGAACTGAAGGTCTAAGCTGAAGTGAAGAGATCCAGACATGAGGGACCTAGCAAGGATGGTGTTTCTGGAGAAGACGCTTGGGAGTTACATTGCCGATACTTGGAAGGGATCATGCATAGGAGAGACGTTCTCATTCAAGAGCTAATTCAGAGACCAAAGCATCCCGACACCAGAAAGCTGTTCAAGGAAATTCAAGACTGGAGCAAGAAGCATAATGGATGGGGGGGATTGACACTTGTGGACTTTGATGACATGCCGTAGTTTTATATTCTCTCTTATTGTATTTGGGCCACCGCCAGGCTTGTTGGTTGGGATCTATGATTATTGTATTCAGACTTGTGATTGTTGACATTTGGTTTTCCTCTGGTTTTCTTAATATATGAGCAGAAGTCTTGTTGTTAAACTGGAATCAAGGGGTGGATCGCCCTGCGGATATTCAAACATGTTCATTTGAATTTGCATATTCATAATCATTTTGCATAATCATTTTGCATGACAGGTGTTTATCTCCGGTATTCTCATCTTGTTCTAATCTCAGAATTGCAGACTTAACTCCTCAGGCCATTCAAGAGTTGATCATGGAGCAAGTTCAAGCTGAGTTGAGGGAAATGCGAGGCCAGATGGGGCAGCTTATGGGGAATATGTAAACTCTCATGCAAGACCAGAAGATGCTGAGGGAGGAGGTCAATCAGATGAAGACTCAGATGGGTTTGGCCATGGAAATTTTGAATAGGGTGTTGAATAAGGAAAACAGACATGCGCTCGCTTCCACAACAGAGATCCTTACTCCTCCCATCTCTTTGGAATCTGATTTAAATCGAGGATTACCTCGTGAATCTCTTCCACAAGCGGAAGTTCCAGAACTTTCCCAACAACAGCTAGGTCTTGGCTCCCAAGAGAAGCCCAAGGGCAAAAAGTGTACACAGAGACAGAAGAAGTCTGAAAGAGTTTTTCATCCTCTCCCTATGCCATATTCTCAACTATTGCAGCATCTCCTTCAGTTGCAACTGGTACAGAAAAGGACTTTGGCTCCTCTCACTGGTAATCCTCCACCAAGCTATGATGCAAGAGCCCATTGTGATTTCCATTATGGGGCACCAGGGCATACTGTGGAGAAATGTAGGGCCTTTCAGCACCAAGTCTAGGATTTATTTGATGCAGGGGAAATTGAGTTCACGTCGGGCGGCGTGAATATACAAGGTGATTTTACCCCAATTGTTGCGAAAGAAGTGGAGACTCCTCCCCTCTTTGCAGGATCCACCTCATGTTATGGACTTTCTCCACAACCTTTTGCTGCAGAAGCTCTACGTCAGCAACCTTTGTTTGTGCCTCAGCCAAATGAGGAAAGGAAAGTGCAAGCGCAGGTGAGGCGCCCAAATCAGCACCGACAGTAGAATTATCAGCAGTAGGGGAAACTGAGACCAAGAGGGCCCAAGAGGATATTTGATCTTATTCCTATCCCTTATAGTCAGCTGTTTGCTCGTCTGCTCAAGAACTCTCTGATTCAAACGAGGAGTACCGCGCCGGTACCATACCCTATTCCTCCGGATTATGACATGACTGCTAGGTGCGAGTTCCACTCGGGAACGTTTGGGCATACAATTGATAAGTGTAATGTATTCTAGCACAAGGTGCAAGACCTGGTAGACTCAGAGATCATTGTATTCACTGAAGATGATATGTACATCAATGGAAGCCTCTTTTCTCAAATGAACACTCAGTCTGCAAGTACGTCCAGGCAGAATTAAGCTTCCTCAGCAATGGCAGTCTTCAGCTTCTTTTCTGCATTTTTATTTGTAGTTTTTCATTTCTTGTTAAAACATCGTATGCATGTAAGACTTGTTTGTTTCTTATGATGATATTAATGCAATGTGTATGATTTTCTTGAAGTAATCCATTCGTGTTCACTCTCAAATGTTTTTATGCACTGCAATACCAATTTTCTTGTTTAGAACTCTTGAGGGAGGATGATGAGACGAAAACGCAAAATCTCTGGTCGTATGTTCAAGGATAGAACCCTGTTGAGGATGTACATGCATTGTTTCAAACCCCTAAACACTGGAGAGATAAGGAGATAAACCTTCGTTAACCCCTTTGAGCCTTGGAGTAGGAGCTTCTTTCACACTAAAAAACCCTCATACTTAACCTAGGGGCAGGGTAGGCGTCAGTTAGTTTGACCAAGCGTTCAAATTTAAAAAAGAGTGTGCATCTGAGGATCCATTACCTTCTATCCCACCATCAAGAGGTCAAGAGATGTGAAACCACAATGGTTATCCATCAACAATCAAGGAGTGAGGCAGTCACAACCCTTTCAAGCAAGTAAGACAACCAGTGTCACACGCTTTGTTCAAAAGGAAAAAAAAAAGAGAAAGCCCGCTAAGTCGAAGCTTGAAAACAAGCGACTTAGGCAAAAGTTAGGGCATCCCGCTGGACTTAAAAATCGAAAAACTCAAAAGAGTCAGTCCAGGCAAAAATTAGGGATCAAAAAAAGCAAAAGAAAGAAAAAGCGAAAAGCGAAAAGGATTACAAAAGAAAATCCTCGATAAGAACAAATTCGCGTGATTACAGGCACAAAAGATAAAAAGGGGTGACTGTCACTCCAAAACTTCCTTAGGTGTCAAACCATTAGTGGCATGGGTTCCTTAAAGACCGTAAACCTTTTGAGAAGATGAGCGTTTGTGTCAGATCAACTGAACATAGGACTGGAGAACATCACGAAGAGTGGGTGGGCACCGATAAATTTTGAGCCATAAATCCTTTTTTCTGAAACCGTGAACCAGACCACGTTACAACCCTTAAAAAGTCCTAATTGAAACAGGGTTTATTCCGAAAGCGTACTTCAACAGGATAACGTTCCTGACTCCTATGAGTTGTGCTAATAAGATTTGTTGGTATTTCATGTGCGCATTGTTTTGCCATTCAAAAAATCAAGGTCGCATCCCAGCTAGTGATTCGTTCACAAGGCTTGGCGACGCACTTTCAATAAAGCTTCAAGGTTAACATGAGTGTTGCATTAGAATTGTCATTCTCATAATAAACATTTTCTGCTTACATGTGTTTGATATCCAAGAAGCTTACACGATGAACGACAGTCGAGAAGCTCGATCACGCCAAGTTGAGATGGTGAAAACTCCGAAGGACAATCATGTCAAGGGGTATGTGGCCAAGAGACTGTGCGCGGCCTGGGGGTTTCCAATAAATGGTGATAAGATGCAGCTAATCTGGAGCAGTCACATTGAAAACTCTCCCTAAAGCAGCCGAATAGGGGCAATCAGGTCGATTTGACAAATCTCTGTAAGATCAGTCAGGGGAAAAATTCCTTCAAGACTTGGGGCAGGCCACCTCTAGAGCGTGAGAAATTGTCCACTCCTGAAAATGGTTACTTGAAGACACCTCTTCAAAGTTCAGAATACTGGGACAGAGTATTTTCAAGTTATTACAAATCCTTTCGGGGTAAGTTACTTCATAGATTATGTCGTCTGGGGAAGTTATGTCGAGATCTGATAAATCTCTCCAAGAGTTTGAAGACCCTGGGGCAGTGTGGAAGCCAGATCTTCTATAAAATCCTCTTGAGATGATTTCTTCCATTAGACCTGGTGGTCTGGGGCAAGTGGAAAGTACAAAGGGCCGTTTATGACCATAGAGACAGGTCAGGTTGGAGGGCAACAACATTGTACTCCCCCAGTAGGGTTGCTCTCCCCAGCATTGAGATTGCACCTTTCCTCAGCAGAGCAAACCTTCCCCAGCAGGAGACTTGGGAAGTATTTTCTCTGGATCAAGACGTTATTTCCCCACAGAATCAGGGTTTTCACTTCCCCCATCCAGTCAGGAAGCGTGCTTTCGCCAACCCTGTCATATTCTAGTCCCCAGCAAGGTGGAAGTAAAGTCATTCTCCCCACCAGCAGGCTAAGTTCAGCAGTATCCCTAAGCAGGATGGTATTATGGATTGTTTTCCCCAAGCAGGATGGTATTATGGGCTGGCATCCCCCAGCAGGTCCTGAGCCCAATTGGATATTAGCAATCTTCAGTAACAGACTTCCGGTTCCGTTATCGGCGTTCATCCTCAACTCCCCCAGCAGAGGAGAAATCTCAGGTTTTGGATGTTACCTTCAGTAAAAGACAGGTGTAGCCCCCCGGTAGTTCTTCCGGGATTTCATCCCCAGCAGAAGTTGTTGATCCGAAGAGTCGATCAGTACGACCCTTCTCAGCAGAGTTCTTGGATTCAGAGGACAATTTATTTTTGTCATCCCCAGCTGAATTGGTCTTTCCTCTCTGGCATTTATTTTGCTGGAGGGATCGTTTTTGCATATCATAAGCATTCGCATTGTATCCTCAAACGCGTAGCATTTCCATTTCGTATGGAGCATTACGCCACAATTCAAACATTTGCATTCAAGGCATAAGCCAAGTTTGATACTTTCTTTGCCAGTTCTCTTTCTCAGCAGAGATGGCACAACTCAGGAGATTTTGGAGGGATGCGTTCCCCATACTTGTGCTCCCCGGCAGAGTCTTTTATTTAGACTTCTCCTTCCCCAGCGGAGTCATCTTATCTGTGGATCGTGAGTCTGTCAGAAGTTTCCCTTTGTTTGGCTTTCTCTTTAGTGAAATCCAGTTCTCGCCTGGTATTCAGTTCTTGCTTGACATATTTTGCTGGCCAGTTTCCCTTTCTCAGCAGGGATGGCATTTATTTTGCTAGTTCTCTTTATTAGCAGAGATAGCAATCCTTTGGATATTTTCTTCGTCAGTTCCCTTTATCTGCAAGGATGGCATTTATGTTGCTAGTTCTCTTTATCAGCGGAGATAGCAATCCTTTGAAGATTTTTGTCGTCAATTCCCTTTATCAGCAGGGATGGCATTTGTTTTGCTAGTTCTCTTTATCTGCAGAGATAGCAATCTTTTGAAGATTTCTTTCGTCAGTTCCCTTTATCAGCAGGGATGGCATTTGTTTTGCTAGTTCTCTTTATCAGCAGAGATAGCAATCTTTTGAATATTTTCCTTCGTCAGTTCCCTTTATCATCAGGGATGGCATTTGTTTTGCTAGTTCTCTTTATCAGCAGAGATAGCAATCCTTTGAAGATTTTCGTCGTCAGTTCCCTTTATCAGCAGGGATGGCATTTGTTTTGCTAGTTCTCTTTATCAGCAGAGATATCAATCTTTTGAAGATTTCTTTCATCAGTTCCCTTTATCAGCAGGGATGGCATTTGTTTTGCTAGTTCTCTTTATCAGCAGAGATAGCAATCTTTTGAATATTTTCCTTTGTCAGTTCCCTTTATCAGCAGGGATGGCATTTGTTTTGCTAGTTCTCTTTATCAGCAGAGATAGCAATCTTTCGAAGATTTCCTTTCGTCAGTTCCCTTTATCAGCAGGGATGGCATTTATTTTACTAGTTCTATTTATCAGCAGAGATGGCGATCTTTTGAAGATTTTCTTCGTCAGTTCCCTTTATCAGCAGGGACGGCATTTATTTTGCTAGTTCTCTTTATCAGCAGAGATAGCGATCTTTTGAAGATTTTCTTTCCTCAGTTCCCTTTATCAGCAGGGATGGCATTTATTTTGCTAGTTCTCTTTATCAGCAGAGATAGCAATCCTTTGAGGTTTTCTTCGTCAGTTCCCTTTATCAGCAGGGATGGCATTTATTTTGCTAGTTCTCTTTATCAGCAGAGATAGCAATCTTTGGAATGATTTCTTTCGTCAGTTCCCTTTATCAGCAGGGATGGTATTTATGTTGTTAGTTTTCTTTATCAGCAGAGATAGCAATCTTTTGGGTATTTTCTTTCGTCAGCTCCCATTGTCAGCAGGGACGGCATTTATGTTGCTAGTTCTCTTTATCAGCAGAGATAGTAATCTTTTGAAGATTTTCTTCCGTCAGTTCCCTTTGTCAGCAGGGATGGCATATTTCGAGATTCCTTTGTCAGTTCTCTTTATCAGTAGAGATGACATGACCTGGGAGAGTTTGTTTCACTTTATACCCAGCATACCTGGCACTCGTCCGTGTTGTGACAGTACAACATTTATGGTTGATTCTCCAGTGGAGTTGTCCCTCCTTTGAGGATGGCAAATTTCTGGGTTCTTTGGTATTTAATCTCCGTGCATCCCGATTGTCTGAAAGTCATCACAATTATACCCTCAGGACCACGTTGATTGAATAGGGGCAGCTGTTGCACCCAAAAATTTGCCCCCCTTACTTTAGTACTAACTGGCTTATGTTTCATTTCATTTTTGCATTATCATGTGTGCATATCATTGGTTCTTAGCACGGGGTCAAGGTGCCAGAGGCAAGTTCAAGAGGAGAAGATGTCCTTCAAAGGGTCAAGCAAGAGAGCTCAAGTGGATCACTCTCTCCTAACCAGTGCAGAAATTAGGGTTTTGAGATTCTTGGGTTTATTGCTCCAATGGGAAAGCTCCTTGGGTTTTTATCACCACCAAGTGGTATATCCTGTCTTTGTTGGAGAGGATACACATCATATTCAGAGGAATTTGGATTTGGAGAACGTGTTATTTCCTCCTAGACTGAGGACACCAAAACTAGGGTTTTCTATAAAGTCAGTTTATTTTTGATATTTTGGGCAAGACTTGATTCCATGGTATTCCTTGGGTCCTTAAGTATCTAGGAATGGAAGATTGTCCATCAGTTTGGTTCATGAGAAGTTCAATTGGCCAATGGATTGGGAATCAGGTAAATTGGGTAAAAGTCAACAGTGAGAGGGGAAGTCAACTGTGGAATTTTGAGGTTCTCTCCAAGGTTTTCAAGATCTCAGATCCTCATATGGCCTTCAGGGGAAATGTTTCATGCCATTTATCAAGAGTCAAGGGTTGGTACAAAAGTTACTAAATATGGAAATGACCTATAATTTGAAAGTTTCCTTTTTGGGCAAGTCCTTACACTACATTCAACTTGACTTTTCACCATCAAGAAAGCTTCAAATGAATTTTCCTCAAACATGAAAGTTGAAGATCTTTTTCACCCGTTTCCAACAAGTACTAGTGGGTCTCTATATCATTTGTGAAACTAAAGTTATGACCAAAAGAAGGCAAAGTGGTTTTTAGGGTTCCATTTTCACAACTTTTGCATTTTGGGACATGGTGACCTATAATTAATTCCATTGCCTCAAGGCACATTCCAACATCAAAGAACAATCCCTAAGGACTATTTTTGGCCTTTGAATCAAGTGGATCCATGATTTATTCCTCACTTATTCTCCATTATGCAAAATTGCCAAATTGTTGAAAACTCATGAGCCAATACATCTCAAGGCCCAAGTCAAATTCAGGTGGGATTAGCAATTGTCAAATAAGTGATCCATCATGAAATATTTGGATATCCATGCATGGAGGAGGGTGTATTTCACATTATTCAAATTTCCAAATTTGCCCAAAACTCATTAAACAAAGAATTACCAAGGCCCAAGTGATCATCAGTGGTTTAACCTAGCCTATTTAAACTTACTCATGCATTGGTTAGAAAAAATTACACGTGAATTGGAGGAGAAAAAGAGCTTGAACCCTAAAAACTTCTCTCATTCGTATCTCTCAACCAAGAGGAGCTTTTCCAAAAATTCTTCCACAATCTTCTTTCTGGGGATCCACAGAGCACAAACCAACCATCCTTTGAAGCTAACAGTGAGAATACGTGGTGCATAGTCTCAGGTTAGTGATATTTTTGATGATAAAAAAACTCTCTTTTTAAATACGCATAATGTTGTGTGGCATCCATGGATCATTCTGATATATTTATTTTTGAAATTAGACGTGTGGTTTGATGGCATCGTGTGTTTAAAGTTTTGGAACCCTAGCTTGTTCTCTTCGTTTTTCATTATGCATTGGTTATTTGTGAATTTGGATTGGATATTCATGATCCTGGTGAAAATCTGGACAAAATGGTATATTCGTGTGCGTTTTCTAGGTGCTTTTAAGTTGCAGGTGGCCGGAGAAGGTGGCCGGAACCCTAGCTCCGGCGGCTGGTGAGGGTTCTGGCGAGGTGAAGGGTTTAGAGGTAGAAGAGATAATCTGGGTCGTCCGTGGCTTGGATCCAAGGGCCATCATGCTGCCACGTTTTTTATTTTTAAGTTTTTATTTTAATACTTATGTGTTTTGCTAACCCACGGGTATTATCATGCACCCTCTGATCATAGCCATCCATCATGCGTATTTTTATTATGTTGACTGCTTCATGTGCGTCTGACATTGTGCCAACCAATTATTGAAACCATGTGTCGTGCACGTGGGATTCCATGGGCGCTGAGTGGTTGCGTGCTTGCGTGTGTATCATTGTTACCGTGCGTTGGTTGATCTTGACCATTGGTTTTATTGACTTTGTGATTGCGTTGACTGGTTAAGGAGCGTTAGATGCATCCAATGACACGTGTTAAGTCAATTAGTTGACTGGGTCACATGTGTACTTCTTTTTTTTATTTTATTTCGCTGATGGACTTCTTGCTTTGGGCCTTCCTATTTACATCCCCACTTAAGCCCATGTTTTATTTTCAACGTGCTTTGGCTACTAAACACACCCCCTTGCATATTTCATATTTTATTTTATTTAATTTGCATTAATCCATTTCTATCTTTAAAAAATAGTTTCTTGCATTAAAAAATTCCCAAAAAAAATCATGAAACATATTTGGAATTTTACAAAATTTTCACAAATTTTATTTTATTATTTTATTTTATTTTTAGCATCTGAAATAAATATTTGTTTATTTTCTTTTTGAATTATTCATATCATGCATACCTAAACTTGTAGAATTTTGTTCTCATAGCATACAAGACCTTTTGCACTCATTGTTTTTGCATTATTTTATCAACACATTGAACTGCATTAAAATATTTTTCTCTAATTTTTAAAATCATTTCATATTGCATTTTAGTCCTCCTTTTTTGCATATTGAGTCATGTTTCTTGTCTGAATTTTGCATGATTGTTTGAGTAACTTATATTTTGAATTTTGACATGAATTTTGGACATGTTGTTTGCTTATGGTTGAGATATGTTGATAATTAATTTGGTGATTTTAGAAGATGTTTTGCTAATTGTTTGATTGCTTTTATTTGAGGTCTTCTTGTATGCGTATCTCTGATCATGTCTGGTTACCTGTTTGAAAAGGCACTTGTGCCATTGTTTTGGGATTGCTTCCTTGAATTCATGAATCATGGTTGGATTGTTATAGCTCACTTGGTTATCATTATATGTCATTGTTTGGGTTTCATTTGCCTTAATATTATTTATGTCTGTTTTGTACTAACCTTTTATGCAGGGGTTGAGGTAAGTTATTTGAGGGTGTGGATAATTATCCATGTCCACTCTCACTCTTTCTGTCTCTCATCTTTTCTTTTCTTTAGGATTAGGTCGTCGTCAAACCTCACTAACCGTAGGTCACCCATGCATGATAACATTAGGACTTTTAGTTTCCCTTTAGAGTTTCCTTTGTGTCTTCTCCCTTCTCATCTCAAAACTTCTTGAAAACACTTAATAAGGATAAAGTGTATTGCGCACGAGCCTTAAGCGTGGGGAATGAGAAATGAGGGGCTTCCTCTCATCTTTCTAGAGTGCTTAGCGAGCGTCCTGTCTTGGGACGATGCGTTAAGTATTCTCCCCTGTGCCCTAGACTTTGGTGCAATGCAAGTTATGAACTAACTTAAGTCACTTTTGTCCTAAAAAATACAAACAAACTTCAAACCTTTTTGTCCTTCGGGATTGTCAAACGAAAGGCTATTTTTAAAAAGGGCACGTTACTTTCCGTCTGAGTCGCAAACAGGCATCGACCCTAACTGCCGGACGCGAACTTAGCGTCGCTCATAAAAAAACAAAAAAAGAACTTGGTCCGAACTACGTTGACTCTGAATTCCCCATTGAACAAGGGGGGTACGTAGGCCTAGGACGTTGACGTCCTACCGAGTCTGTCTTTGTCTTTCCCTTCCCCGTCTTAGTACAACCATAGATGATAGGATAACTCACCCTTAGAATAGACAACAAGCGTGGATCCCATCGAGTACGATGGACGCGTGGGGTGCTAGCACCTTCCCCTCGCGTAACCGACTCCCGAACCCAGGTTATGGTTGCGATGACCATTCCTTTCCCTCTTCCTCAGGTTTATGCGGTGTTCCCTTTCCCTCTCTTGGGATAAATTTACACGGCTGACGACTCTGTTTTCCGCGCCACTCTCGCGTTTGTACCTGGATGAAAATCCTGGGAGCGACACACTTCAGGAGAAAAGGAGGTGGGGTCGACCCAGAGCTCAAAGTGTACTTCGCTGACGGAAAGCAAGAAAGAGCTAGAGTATATTCCTCAGTCAGATGAAGAAGAGCCAAAATACTCTCCTCAGTCTGATGAAGAGTATGACCCATCACCTGAAGGAGATTTTGATGAAGACATGTACGACGACACCAATGATGACACCTATGGCGAAGATTTCTTGGTAAACTGTGGTATCGTGTTGGCTCTACCAGCTGAGTATGATGTGGTGTCTAAAATCTCTGAGACTGAAGAAGACTTCATCACTAGTGAAAATGCGGATGACAAGCCGCTATGCTATTATGTGATGAACAGTGGCGTGGTCGAAGAACAAACGGCTATGTTTGAACGTCCTAGCCCTGGGATGATGTATCATTTAAAGTCGTTATTCATAAAGGTGGAGATTGATGGGGTGTCTATCAACAAAGTGTTTGTAGATGGTGGAGCGACTGTGAACCTAATGCCTCACAGTCTGTTTAAGAAAATTAGAAAGACGGAGGCTGACCTCCGAAAGCACAACATGGTTTTGTCCAACTACGAAGGAAAGACCAGTAACATCCTAGGGGTTGTCCAAATGGACTTGGCAGTAGGTACAACCAACAGGCTGGCACTTTTCATGGTCATCAAATCGAAAGCAAACTTTAATCTGTTGTTGGGACGTGAGTGGATCCATGGATTTAGGGCAGTACCATCAACAATGCACCAAAGATTGATCATTTAGAGGAAGGATGACATCATCGAAAATATTGAGGCAGACCAAAGCTATTACAAAGTCGACGAAGCCAAGGGTACCAAGAAGTCTTTTGACCAGCACTTAGCAAATGTGGCTCCTTGTGATGACGGATCAGGGTCTTACACCTCCGTCGACACGGGTCGTTTCCTGAACCTAGACCTCGACTATGGGTTCATCTGGGACACTGCCGACAAAGGTATGGAGCCAATGGAAATGCCACCAACGGGGTGGCCCACTACTGGTGAAAATGACTGCTGAGTCAGAAAGCATGACTCGGATTTCAGCCTATCTGGCTGAAAACAGAAAGATGTCGGCACTCGAAAAGGATGAGACTCTCCAAATAACTAAGGGGTCCGACCAGGACAAAAAAGCTAATGGCTCACAAGGCCAAAGGGAAGCTGTAGAAAATCAGAGGCTTGATGGTATTTATGATGACGAGCCTTTAGGGTTCGAAAAAGGCCCAGATCATGAACTACAGAGAATGCAAGCCCAGGACCCGCTTGAGGAAGTCGACTTGGGGGATGGAACAACCAAAAGGCCCACCTACGTGAGTGCCAAGGCAGGACCAACAACGAAAGCCAACTTGGTTAAAGTGTTGAAAGAATACAAGGACTGTTTTGCCTGGGATTATGGCGAAATGTCTGGTTTGAGTCGGAGTGTAGTTGAGCATCGTCTCCCAATCCAGCCAGGCAAAAGGCCAGTAAAGCAACACCCTCGGTGTTTCGCCCCAGAAGTGACGTCGAAGATCAAGCAGGAAATTGAAAGATTGCTCAAAAGTCGGTTCATCAGAACTGCAAGGTATGTAGAATGGATAGCAAACATAATTCATGTTATTAAGAAAAATGGGACCCTTCGAGTGTGCATTGACTTTAGGGATTTGAACAACGCTACTCCTAAAGACGAATATTCGATGCCCGTGGCAGAGATGCTAGTCGACTCAGCTGCGGGGTTTGAGTATTTGAGCATGCTCGATGGCTATTCCGGTTACAATCAAATTCTCATAGCCGAGGAAGATGTCCCCAAAATCGCATTTCGATGCCCTGGGGCTTTGGGGACATATGAATGGGTGGTGATGCCTTTTGGGTTGAAGAACGCTGGGGCAACCTACCAAAGGGCTATGAATGCTATATTCCATGATTTTATTGAGAATTTTATGCAGGTATACATTGATGACATAGTCATAAAATCGTCATCAGAGGATGGTCATCTCGACCACCTCCGACGCTCATTTGAGTGAATGAGAAAATATGGATTAAAAATGAATCCACTAAAATGTGCCTTTGGTGTTCGTGCAGGGGATTTCCTGGGATCCGTAGTCCACAAGCGAGGCATCGAGATCAACCAGAACAAAACAAAGGCCATCTTAGATCTCAAGCCTCCAACAACAAAGAAACAGCTCCAGTCTTTGTTGGGGAAGATAAATTTCTTGAGGAGGTTCATCTCAAACCTAAGTGGCAAGACTAAAGTGTTTTCACCACTGCTCAAGACCAAGAAGGAAAGTGAGTTTCGCTGGGGACAAGAGCAACAAGAGGATTTCGACGCAATCAAAGAGTACCTTACGAAGCCTCCAATCCTATTACCACCTAGTATAAATAAAAGCATGAAGTTGTACATTACAGCGTCGGATACGACCATAGGCAGTATGTTAGCACAAGAGGATGATGGTGGCGTCGAAAGACCCATCTATTACCTTAGTAGGATATTGATAGATGCTGAGACTAGGTACACTATGATTGAAAAGCTATGCCTATGTTTGTACTTCTCATGTATGAAATTGAAACAATATATCAAACCAATTAATGTTTATGTTTCGTCGCATTTTGATGTCATTAAGCATATGTTGTCCAAACCTATTTTGCATAGTCGAATTGGGAAATGGGCACTAGCGTTAACTGAATTCTCCCTGACATACGTTCCTTTGAGGGCGATGAAGGGTCAAATAGTGGCAAACTTCATTGTCGACCACGCTGTAGCCGAAACGTCAATACATAGCATCGACGTCGCCCCGTGGAAATTGTATTTTGACGGGTCGAGCCATAAAGACGGGGCAAGTGTTGGAATCCTAATAATATCCCCACAAGGAACCCCAACTACCTTTAAATGCAAAGTCCATGGAAAGTGTTCAAACAATGAGGCAGAGTACGAAGCCTTAATTACTGGTCTCAAGATACTCAAAGACTTGGGAGCCAAAGAGCTTGAGATAAAAGGAGATTCAGAATTGGTGATTAAAAAAATCACGAGGGAGTATAAATGCTTAAAGGAGCATCTTTTAAGTTACTTTTCGCTGGCGAAGCGTTTGTTGGAACATTTCAAAATTGTCAACATCTCGCATGTGCCAAGGATAAAAAACCAGAAAGCTAACGAGCTGGCACAAATTGCCTCTGGTTATAAAGTGTCGGAATGTAAGTTGAAAGGCTTCGTCGAAACTAGGAAAAAGATGGTGTCGAACGCACATGCACCATCAAGTTAGTCGATATCCAAAGTCTCGATGAGCTTAGTCGAAGGTTTAGAAAGTTGTGAGGTTTTCGTTAACGATATGCCACCAAGAGACTGGCAAAGGCCAATCATAGAGTATCTGGAAAACCCGTTGAGCAGCACCGATCGAAAGACTAAGTACAGAGCAATGAGTTATGTCTTAGTAGGAAACGAGTTGTTGAAGAAAACTCCAGAAGGGGTATTGCTCAAGTGTCTAGGAGACAGTGATGCATATTTGGCAATTTATGAGGTTCATAATGGGGCTTGTGGAGCTCACCAGGTTGGCCAAAAAATGAAATGGCTTTTGTTTCGACAAGGATTCTACTGGCCCAGCATGCTTAAGGATTGTATAGATTTCGCGAAGGGATGCCAGGATTGCCAGAAGCACGCAAACATCCAGCATATCCCAGCCAGCGAATTACACGTGATTGTTAAAACATGACTTATTCGAGGATGGGCTTTGGATGTAATAGGGGAGATTCGGCCAGCTTCGTCAAAGCAGCAAAGATTCATCCTCGTAGGAATAGACTATTTCACGAAATGGATAGAGGCTGTGCCTTTGGTGAAAGTGGATCAAGAGACTGTGATAGACTTCATCCAGAATCATATCTTGTATAGATTTGGGATACCTGAGACAATCACGACAGATCAAGGTTCTGTGTTTGTGGGGCAGAAGATGCAAGAGTTTGCGGCGGAAATAGGTTTCAAGTTGGTTACTTCGACGCCATACTATGCTCAGGCGAATGGTCAGGTCGAAGCAGCTAACAAGATAATAATTAGTTTAATCAAGAAGCACGTTGCCAAAAAGCCAAAGAACTGGCATAAGGCGTTGAGTCAAGTGTTGTGGGCTTGTCGGACGTCACCCAAAGAGTCGACCAACTCTACTCCATTCCGTCTAACCTACGGACACGACGCTGTGCTACCCGGAGAAGTATGCTTGCAGTCCGTTAGAGTGCAACGACAGTATGAGATTTCGTCGGAACAATACTGGGAAATGATGTTAGATGAACTCGTGGACTTAGATGAGGAAAGAATGGTGGCTTTGAATGTGTTGTTGCGCCAAAAGGCCCGAGTCGCCAGGGCATACAATAAGAAAGTCCTAAGAAAAACCTTTGCCGCCAACGACTATGTTTGGAAAGCGGTGTTGCCCATGGATCGACGAGATCGAACGATGGGAAAATGGTCGCCCAACTAGGAGGGACCATTTCAGGTGACACGAGTGTTTAGTAACAACGCATACGAAGTGCATGAGTTGGGAGCAGACCAACGAATCTTAAGAGTAAATGGGAAATATTTGAAAAGATACAGACCCATGTTGCAAGAGGTTCACATCAAAACATAGTTTTCATTAATTTAAGGCCAAGAATGGATTACAAAATATGGTGCATTACATTATACCAACATATAAACTAAGGAAATTAAGGAAATCTAGCCTTAAAATCATCAAAGAGGACCTTCTCATGAACTATCTTGCTCTCAAGAAGAACCTTTCGTCGCTGCATGCGACTGATAACATCTCTAATCTTCATAGCCGCTTCGACGTGAACAAGTCCTTGAGCGACTTCGTGGTCGATAGTTTCTTGAGAAGGCAGAGGCTCAGCTGAGTCCAAAGAGGCTTTTTGGTGTTCGACCTCAGCTATCTTTTTTGTCAGCTTCGTGATCTGGGCTTGATATTCAGATATCTGTTGGTCGAAGGCTTGGCGTTTGTTGGAGTGCTCTTGTTTTTTGGTCTCATAGTCCCTAAGCTTCTGTTCGCAGACGGAGCTAAGATGCCACTCGCGTTTCATGTCGTCATGGCGGAACCGAATTTGGGCGTCGGCCTGATGATGCATAGCGAGGTCCTTGGCCATTTAAGTGAAGAAGGCTTCGAACTCGATCAGGTATGTGGCCATGGGGGCAGGAAGTTGGAACTCAGAGAGTTCATTCAGAAGGTTGCAGACGTCATTGGCTATGTCGGATTCCTCAGCGACGGCCGCCAGAAACTGCTCCTAAAAAAGATAAGACTGCAGCTGTTGAAGCTTGAGATTGAAAGAAACATCCACTTCCAGAGTTGGGATTGCGGTCGAACCGGTGGGTTGAATCTTTTCGGCTGTCTGGCGAAGTTTGTGTAATGCCTTCAGAGTTGCTGCTGGATTTGTTGCTTTGGCCGCCAAGAGTGCCTCCGGAGTAAGAGCTTCCTCGACAGCAACCGAAGCCTTCTCTGGTCAATGTTCAGGGATTTGGAGTGTCTCCTCGACGTCCGTATCCGCGGCGGGCGAAGGATTAATAGTCACCCCAGGGAATGCATCATCATGCTCCAAGTTATCAGTTGCAGCAGGAGACGTCTTCGCCAAGCTTTCCTCGGGAATAAGTGGGTGAAACTCATCAATCTTTTGGGGACTTTGCGTAACGGCAACATTGGCAGTAGGGATGTCTGCGGCCAATTCAGTATCACCCTCACCAACAGTGGTCGAAGTAACCATATTTTCCTGCAAAAGACAAAATGCCAGTGAGCTTCGTCACCCCAAGGTCGTCTAGGACACAAATAAAGTTGGAATACCTGCACAGGAGTTGTTGTCTTGGGGAGGGCGACAGAGGGAATTGGTTCGAAAACATCTTCAAGATTTCTTGGGACGACTGGGGCCACCGTCGAGACGCTGGGTTTTAAAGGTGTCCTGCGCGTTATAGCCTTTTTCTTCCTCACCAAAGGGGTAGATGGAGGAGACGCTGGAGCTGTTGCAGTGAAGACTCGAGAGTGAGTGCTCTCATTCGATTCAGTCCTTTCTGGGGAAGGTACTTTCTCAAAAACCTGCGCAGAAGTGATGTAAGAACAAAGGGAAGACAAGGACGCAGAACAAGAAATTAAAAAATACCTGTAGAAGGTTGGCCCTAGGTTTTTTGGCAGGTCTGGTGGAAGTCGACGCAGCAGTCATTTCTCGTTTGCGCCCCTGAAAGCAAAGCTGAAACTAGTTAGTTCAGACCTATGGGCAAACGAAATCAAGAGTCTAGGGTCTACCTTGGTCGAAGTATCCTCTGCAGGGTCGACATCTATGATAGGGGTTATAGTCGACGGTTTAGGGATACCAGCTGTAGAGGCAAAAACGTCGACCACGTTTGCCAGGAAAAGATTTGGAGTGAAAGCTTGAGTTTGGTACTCCAACCACTAAGCCTCAAATTCCTGAGTAGTGAAAAAGGAAGGCTGGAAGGAGAAAACCGGTAGCTCCAAGTGTTGAGAAGCCCTGACAAACCTCATGCAAGCTTTGTGACCTACGTGATTCAAGCGTCGACCGGACCATACTATATCCTCAGGATGCCTCACTAAGGGTTTTGGCAACATCTGGCTCAGGCCAAATTGTCAGGCCACCAAATTTGGACAGTAGTTCATGAAACCATATCCATTGTTCCCCGTTTCGATGCGGAAAGAGATCATGGTGGGAGTAAGAAACGCCCGCCATATAGCATTCGACAGCGCAGCAGCTTGAGGTGAGACTCCAGGGAACGGGTGTCTGAACCAGTCAGGCCCAAACTTACGCTCCATAAATAGCGCCATGTCAGGGACGAAGGAAGAGGTTTCCACAAACATACTGAGATACCTCATAAAGAGGGCTTGTCTTGGAGTTTCTTGGGTGGTCATCAAGGCTAGTCGCAGTCCCTCGACAGAACGTACTTTGTTTAGACGCTCCATCATTGCAGAGGCTGGATATCCTAATTTGTGCTCGAAAGTGGCGTTGAGCCAATGTTGCAACAACCACATAGGCCCTGAGATGTTTAAGGCTTTAGTGGTTTGGTGGAGGAGTTTCAGTCTTATGGCCGACAGGCCAAGAAAATGGTAGAGGGAGGCCAACAGAAGTTTGGCCAGAGATATCTGTCGGCCTTCGTGGATCTGAATGGCCAGACTGATGAAACTTTTGGCTATTTGTAAGGAGCCAGGGCAAAACATATAATATGACAACCAGAGAGTCAAGAAGGCAATATGCTCTTCATCAGAGACTTCTTTAGAGCGTTTGTCATGATGATCTTCGATGTAGTTTTGGAAGCTAGCGTGCTCAAAGTCGAAGGCGTTGTCCGTCTCCAAAGTCGGGTCGAACGTCTCACCCAGTGGCGAAAGGCCAGTGATAGCCGCCACATCGAAAAGTGTTGGCGTGAGCATGCCACAAGGAAGGTGGAATGTGTTTGTCAATCGTTCCCAAAAATACATCGACGCCCGCAGCAAACAAGGGTTGACCCTGTGGGTGGTTCTAGAGAGTTGGATGGCGTCGAAGATACCGTATTCTTTCCATTGCCTTTGGCGTTTCCCTTCGACTTTGTCAAGTCAGGCGAGGTAATCTTTGTTGCCTGGAGTTGGCATGGATCTGAAAACGCGAGATTTGGGTGCCATGTATTTGAGGTCTAAGGTGCCCCCTTTCTCGAAAGCAGGTGGGATCGTTTGGTCGACGCAAGGGAAGAACTTCAGGAGTTCTTGTGGATTAGGTTTGTTGTCTGGAAGGGGGCCATGGAAACCACACAGCTTATTCTCAACCACGAATGGGATAACCATTTGGCGGCACCAGTTGGCCACCACCGTCTCATCAGCGGAGGATGGTTGAGGAAGAGGATGGTGTGTTTCCGCTTCAGAGATTACGTACGCGATCGGGTTGTTACCAGTGGTTTGAGGAATGTGAGTTGTAGGGGTTCTTGATGAAGCCATTGGAAGAAAGAACGCAAAGGGTACTCTGAGGCGGTAAAAGCTTTAAGAAGAGGAAGATGAAATCAAAGTCTGGGTTTCAGAGCAAATGACAGTTTTGTGAAGAAGGAGTTATGAAAAGTGGTGAGTTCCTAAAGAAGACTATTTATAGGGCGCATGCAGAAAGATGAAAGGTAAAAAACTTTTCAACTTCTGAGAGTAAGTGGGGTTTGGTTTCGAGGCCCATGACTTAGACGGGACTAGCCATCATGGCGTTTTCTTGGGAATCGTGGGATTGAGATTGCCATCATCATGTCAGACGGCACTTGCCACGTGTTGAGATGAAAGACCAAACGATTGGCAAAGGCGTCGAAATCCTGCAAGAAACCAAAAAAGCCAGATTTCTCCATCGACACGGTATTCAGTCGAAACTGGACTTTTGGGGGGGGGGGGGTAATTTGTTGACACTGGATTTCGACTGACGGTGGGATCCGGATATTCCAGGGCGTGTCGGTGCAAAGAGGCACGTCAAGGTGTCGAGTCGACACCAGCAGAAAGGCACGTCGGAGAAACGGCAACAAGCCTTGGCGTCGGAGGGAAATAAGGTGACAAGCTGATGTTAACTTCAAGGAACAAGTGTTTAGGCGGGAAAAGTTTGAAACTTCCAAGACTATGGGAAGTTAAAAAGAAAGTGGGGTGCCACGTGTCAGCTTCAGAAGACATTCGGGTAGATAAACAGTTACATTTTAGGCCTATATAAGGCGTTGTACTTTTCATTTTTAAAGGTCGCATTTTTTCACATTGTAAGGGAAAAATACTCAAAGTACCAAGCTTAGAGAGAAACGAGTTCACTCCCGCAAACAAATGTACACTTGCGTCCAAATTCTACTTAATGCAATTTACTTCCAGTATTTAATTTAAGACATTGTTTTTTTTTCTCGTTTTACTCAGCCTCTCCTTTATTTCTTTGTTTTGCGCCAAACTCGTTGATCGTTAGAAAACCCTTTGCGTCACCAAGGTCACCTCAGTGTGACAACTCTCACTAAAAAACCAAGAAACTAAAACGCACCACAAACATACGCTTCCAATTCCCTTGTTCTGGGATTTGTGTGGCCGATCCCGCAAGCGAACCTGCGACGGAAGACCAGCGGTTGTTTGCCCCAACGAACAGTGACCAACACGCTCACGACCACAAGAGGACTCGAAGGAACGAGTAATCTCCCCCGGTCAAGTCTAAAGGCCGGGCCCGCTCATCTTCTCCTCGAAGGAACCGCTCACCTTCTCCACGAAGGAACCGTTCCCCTTCTCCCCAGAGGAACCGCCACCACGAGCATCCCCTTCGGTCCCCATCATACACCAGTTCTAGCAGCGACGACAAGCCTCGCGACCCGTTGTCCCAGGAGATCTTGGCTACCCGTCTCCCAAAAGGCTTGGAGAAACCCCCGTCACTGGGCACGTAAGACGGAACCACTGACCCCGACGAGCACATCGAGAACATCGATACGCTAATAGACTACCACGGCGTACGAGGCGCCATAAAATGCCGACTGTTCCCGACCACGCTCTGAAAGGGAGCGATGACATGGTACAAGCAACTGCCCGAGAAGTCCATTACCTCGTGGAGACAACTGGGCAGGATGTTCTCACGGAACTTCACAACATCTCGCCGCCACCCCAAAACTGAGGCCTCCCTTGGGGCCATAATCCAAGGAAAAGACGAACCTCTCCGCGTATATATCGAGAGGTTCAACAAGGAAGCTGTACAGGTCCCTACAACGGACGAAATGAAGAAGTTTCTGCTCGAGAAAGGGCTCTGTCCAGGCTCTGATTTTTCTAAAGCCATTGGCCTCGCACCACCGAGGAACTTAGACGCCCTCCTCCTCAAAGCCCAATCACACATTCAGTACGAAGAGAAGGTTGCGGCCAGCAACGTCTGAGCATCACGCCATCAGGAGAATGCTCGAGCATCCAGAGGAGAGGAAGCTTCGACATCTCGTCGGGGTGAACGGAGGCGCGAGGACCGTCCTCGTGACTCCCGTGACAACAAGGGGCCCTCCGGGTGGTTCCATGACTACACCCCCTGACCATCTCCAGGGAAAAGATATTGTTCGAATGTTCCAATTCGGAGTTCAAGCAGGCAGGGGTCCGGTTCCCCAAGCAACTGCCGAACAGACCAAACGTGGATAAATCAAAATACTGCTGTTTCCACAAGAGTCACGGCCACACTACAGAGGACTGCATCCATCTGAAGGATGCCATTGAGATACTGATCAGGGACGGCCACCTGAAATAGTTCGCGAAGAAGAAGGACACTCCTCAGCAGGATGCCCAGAAATCCAAGAAGATTGAGGAGGAGGTACCCTCCTCGGAAGACGCCAATATACAGGTCGCTATGTCTATATCGCGACCAGAGGACTTCTACGTCCTGGACGGCCTCAGCGCCCCTGCTTATTTCGCGGCCCACAGCCTGTGGGAGACATTTCCCTCCGCCATGGTCATCTCTGGCGGGGGTTTCAACAAAGTCATTGTGGGCTCCGTGAAACGAAAGTTCGAGCACCTGATCAACACAAGCTCCAACAAGGTGACCACGCTTGATCAGGCCCAGAAGGGCTCCGTCCCCATCTCCTTCTACCGGGAGGAGCTCCTCGGGGGTTCCCCGAACTCAAGCATACCTTTGCTTGTCAGAGCCCGAATGGCGAACTTCGACGTTCGTAGAATACTCGTCGACCAAGGCAGCTCGGTCGACATCATGTACTCCCATCTGTTTTCAACACTTCGGCTGGACGAATCGCACCTTACCCCCTATGTAGGGTCCGATTTACAGGGATTCAACGGGTCAGTGACCAAGCCGTGGGGATACATCGAACTGATCATGACCTTCGGATCAACTGAGACGGCCAGATCCATCAAGGTGTAATTTCTGGTAATCGACTGCCCGTCGCTTTACCAGTGCATTTTTGGAAGGCCAACTCTGGCCGAGTTGGTAGCGGTGCCCTCAACAGTCCACCTGAAGATGAAGTATTACACTTTAAAGGGAATGGTCGCCACCCTCCACGGCGACATCGAAGCTGCACGGCGGTGTTTTGAGGCAGCTACAAAGGGGCTCAACGCCATTGCGTCCAAGCCGAAAGCGTCGGACAAGCCAACATTGCCAAGCAGCTCCGAGGAAGCCAAGCCTCTGCCCCAGGTCGACTCCATCGAGCTCGACAGTCGCTTCCCCGAAGAAGACCAACCGGAGGAACGAGCAGCTTCTACCAACCCATCTACATCGTCCAGCAGTAGCTCCCATCCGATGCGCCCTACCCCGGATGGCAACTTCGAGATTGTTCTGTTCGGCGAAGACCCCCAACGGGGAGTGAAGATTGGAGCAGGCCTACCCGGCATTGCGAGGAAGCAGCTCAAAGTATGCCTCTGGGAGAATGCCGACCCCTTCGCATGGAGCGTCACCGAAATGCCCGGCTTGGATCCGTTCGTCACCTGCCACCAGTTGACAATCGACCCAGCCGTCAAGGTCGTAGCACAACATAGGAGAAAGCAGTCTCCGGAGAAAACGGAGGCTGCTGAAAAAGCTGTAAAGGACCTCCTCGAGGCCAAATTTATTTCGGAGGCCAAGTACACCACTTGGCTGTCCAACGTTGTACTAGTTAAAAAATCTAATGGAAAATGGCGCATGTGCATTGATTACACCGATCTCAAAAAGGCATGCCCGAAGGATGCCTACCCCCTCCCCAATATTAATAAACTCGTTGGTAATTCTGCTGGTTTTAAACTTTTATCGTTCATGGACACCTACTCGGGCTATAATCAAATTCCGATGGCAATGTCCGACAAAAAATATATGGCCTTCATGACCGAATCGGGCAACTATTAATACAACGTAATGCCCTTCGGCCTGAAGAACGTCGGAGCAATGTACCAACGAATGATGAACAAAGTATTCCGGGGTGAAATAGGCGACATGCTCGAAGTCTACATGGACGACATGATCGTAAAATCCCACGAGGAAACTGATCATACTGCCCATTTGAGGAAGGTCTTTGAACACGCCAGGAAATACAAAATGCATTTTAATCCGGAGAAGTGCACGTTCGGTGTCCGGGCAAGCAAATTCCTCGGCTTCTACTTGACGGAACGAGGAATTGAAGCCAATCCTGACAAATGCCGGGCATTCTCCGAGTTTCCTTTGCCCAGGTCCAAAAAATCCATCCAGCCCCTCAACGGGATGCTCGCGTCACTATCTCGTTTCGTGGCTAAGTCCACCTAGCACGCCCTACCATTCTTCAAACTCCTCCGCAAAGAGGCAGCATTCGAATGGACCGAGGAGTGTGACAAGGCCCTTCTCCATCTGAAACGACCGCTCTAAGAGCCGCCGGTCCTCTCTCGCCCGGACAATGGTGAAACGTTGTACCTGTACCTGGCCGTAGCAACCGAAGCAGTGAGCACCGCTCTGATCCGCGAGACACCTGACGGGCAGAAACCCATATATTTCACGAGCAAAGCGCTACAAGGACCAGAGTTAAGATACCAACAGATAGAGAAGGTGGCACTGTCCCTCATCAACGTAGCCAGAAGATTAAGACACTACTTCCTGGCTTACACGATCGTGATTCGAACAGATCAACCCATAAAGCAGCTGCTCGGACGACCAGATATGGTCGGCCGAATGCTCAAATGGTCGTTAGAACTGTCCGAATTTGACATCCAATACGAAATTAAAAAAGCCCTCAAGGGCCAAGCTCTGGCCGACTTCGTCGCAGAAATGACATTCGCAGACTCCCCCGCAAGCGAAGCGCGCAAATGGACCATTTTCGTTGACGGTGCCTCAAGCTCGGCAGGGAGCGGCACGGGAATCATACTGGAAAGCGATGAAGGAATCATCGTTGAAGTATCACTCACCCTGTCCTTCCAAACCTCCAAAAACCAGGCTGAGTACGAGGCCTTCCTCGCTGGGCTACGCCTTGCCGAAGACCTGGGCGCAGAAGAAGTCGTCATTTGCACGGATTCACAACTTGTGGCCCTCCAGGTCCGGGGAGAATATCAAGCCAAAAACGACAACCTGACCGAATACTTGGCCCTAGTCAAGAAGAAGATGGCGAAGTTCACAACAGTGGAAGTGAAACACGTTCCCCGCGAACATAACGTGCGAGCAGACGTGCTATCCAAATTAGCCAGCACAAAGAAGAAAGGCGGAAACAAATCCGTCATACAGGAAGTACTTCCTCGACCCAGCATCGAGAAGACCTCCCCGACCCTCGACGTGCAGGTAATCAATGACAACAAATGCTGGATGACCCCAATCTACAACTATCTCGCCAAAGACGAACTTCCGTCCGACCCAAAGGAGGCCAGCATAGTCAGGCGAAGAGCCTGCTCCTATGTCTTGGTCGAAGATAAACTCTACAGGCGGGGATTCTCCATCCCGCTGCTTAAATGTGTCGAGGAGGAAATGGTCGCGCACATCCTACGCGAAATCCACGAAGGAATCAACGCCCAACATCTCGGCGGAAGGTCACTTGCTCGAAAGGCCCTCCGATCAGGATACTACTGGCCGACCATGCAACATGACGCGAAAGAACATGTGAAGAAATGTGATAAATGCCAACGGCACGGGGACATGCACCTGGCTCTGCCTAACGAGCTCAAGGCTATGTCCTCCCCATGGCCATTCGCCTGGTAGGGCCTAGACATCCTAGGACCCTTCGTGGTAGGATCAAGTCAGAACAAATACCTAATAGTGGGCGTAGACTATTTCACAAAATGGATAGAAGCGGAAGCTCTAGCCAAAATAACTACCCTCAACATCCTGCGTTTCTACAAACGAAACATCCTTGCACGTTTCGGTATCCCCCAAGCGATAGTAACGGACAATGGGACGCAATTCACGGATAGGAAGTTCCAAGACTTTGTCGCTCAACTGAGCACGAAGCAGCACTTCACATCCGTAAAGCACCCTCAAACAAACGGGCAGGCCGAAGCAGCCAACCGAGTCATCCTTCGAGGCCTCAAGTGAAGGCTAGACAAAACAAAGAAGACATGGGTCGAGGAACTGCACAGCGTACTGTGGGTATACCACACAACTCCGCACTCAACGACCGGGGAAACACCTTTCCGTCTAGCATACGGGACCGAGGCTGTAATCCCCGTCGAAGTCCACGTGCCCTCCAGGCTGATAGAGTCCCCCCTAGACGAGGAGATGAATGACGAATCATTAAGAGAAAAACTCGACCTCGTCGAGGAAATCCGAACCAGGGCAGCCCTCCGCGAAGCCTCACTAAAACAAAAAATTACCATCAGGCACAACGCCAAGGTGATACGACGATAGTTCGATGTGGGAAGCCTTGTTCTAAGAAGAAACCACAAAGACTCTTGTGAAGGCAAACTAGCAGCCAACTGGGAAGGACCCTATCGCGTCCGAGCAAAAACAAAAAATGGGGCCTACTACCTAGAACATCTCACCGGGGAAAAACTTGCTCGACCATGGAACATCGAAAAGCTAAAAAATACTATAGCTAAGGCCCTGATTCTCGCTTCGACCATCACAACGACGGACATCAGATATCGACCATTATGCACGTCTAGGTACAAACGTCGCATACGAATAAAGCAGAACCCCGCTCAGTAACGAGCCGGGTAACTGCTTGACAGCGGTCCTCGATCGAGCATCACCGTCGTCAAAGTACCATGATTGGCAGAACCCCAGCTCGCGATGGGACGTTCACGCCGCGAACTCAGGCCTCAAACGCGACCTGAGCTCCGCACCCCAGCCAGGATATTCCCCGTCCGTTCGACCAGTTCCCCTCACTACCGAACAAATCTACAACGAGCAATCCCCCTAAATTACTCGCACAAGTCAAATACTCCCAATCAAGGGCGGACATACATTCACAACGAGCATGAGTACAACACTTAGCAAAAAATAAAAGCAAGTAACTTCATGCAGATAACAAAATCAAACATATAATAATTTAACATAATAAGTGGCCACGAGGACCACGATTGTACTGAGTTACATCAAACGGGGGCCATGCCCCCCCCCCAAAATAATAATATAAATTACAAGCAATTACTCGGCACGCAGGCCGGACAGATTACAACAACATCAAAAACACAAACTCCTCACTCATCCACATGCTCGGCAGGCTCGGACTGATGCCCCTGGTCCTCTGCGGGCAGATCCTCGTTATTCCCTTCAAGGAGAGCATCGGGCATGACGATCTGGCCATCCTCAACGTGCGCTAGATAGTGGGTACCCTCGACAGAAAAGTCAAGCTCAGGGTTCACCGCCCGCAGTTGAGCCACGGTGTTTCTGAAAGACTTCTCCGCGACGGCAATACCATCATCCTCGGCCGTTAGCAAATGGGCAACCAGCTCGGATCTCGTCTTCAATTCCTTCACATCTTTCGGCTCATTGTCACCCGGGGCATTGGCCGCCCTCAGCCGCTGGACCAGCTCCTCAGCAACTTTCTTCTCCGCCTCCAGCGTGGAGTTCTCCTTCTTTAACCGAGCTACCTCCTCCTCGGCCTTCTTTCGAGTGTCATCGGCACCCTTGACGTCTTCTTTGAGGGACGCCATGGTAGCACGGGCAGCATTAAGTTCGGCCTCAGTTGCGGAGTCCCCTTCAGCGTAAACGGCCGCCATCTCCAGCATCCTAACCAAAGCTGAAGCATCTTGAGCCACCAACGCCCTCTTGCTCGGGCGGTCCATGCTTTCCAAGCGAAGAGACTCCGCCCGATGCATAATCAGAGAGTTCCCCTCGAAGAATTTCCTGTCAAGGATACAAGGAGGAAGCTCGAACTTCCCTTTCTCAGGTACCCGAGTGAGATCCACAGCGTCAGTAATTCTTGGCTGCTTGGATCGACCGGTCAAAGGAAGAGGAGACCCCCAGGGAGCAGGAGTATGAGAGGAAGAGGTCCCCGCAGCAGACTGCGCCGGAGGAGGAGCACGAGCACCAGCAAACCGAGACTTCGGAGGAACTGCTCTGGCCTTGTTCCTCCCGAGAGCATTCCTCACAACCCGATCATGAGCCTGAGGCATCTCACCTGCACAAACAAAATACGAGCATGTTAGATACGACAAAAAGAAATGACGCGAACAAAATCTAAATAACTAAGACTACCAAGCATCTTCTCGGCATCCTCGGGAGTCTTGCACTCCAGCAGTGCCTTAATGTTGATAAATCGACGCTCAACCCTCTGACTCTCGTCTTCCTCGAAGACCGGATTACCCTTGCTCGTCCAGCACTCAGCAAGCCGGAAGGAGTTGACCCACTTCACCAGCACCTCGTACGCCACGGTGTCCTGCCCGCGTAGCTCGCTCGGTTGAATAACATAGTCACTGGGCTTCTTGCCGAAATGATCGGGCGCCTAATGGATGGGGAACTTATAGATTCTCCGCCCAATAAACTTCCCATCCTCGTCGCGCAGGTCATTCTCATCCTCGTCAACTTCGATCTCCCAGACGTAAGTACTATCCTGGGCAGCTTCGGACAAGGGCTCGATGACATAGTACCGCTCTTTGAACGTCCGTATCGACTCCTAGAATGGCTTAAACAACTTGCGGGGCTACTTCAAAGACACCCAACCGTACTCCCCCCCCCCCCCCCGATAACTGCATTTGAAGATGGAAGACAGTGAAGAACAGAGGGAGAGTAGCCCCTATGGAGAGATGCTCGCATACCAGCTCGAACGCCCGGATGAAGACCAACGAGTTAGGATGCAGTTACGTGGGGGCCAATTTCAAATGCACGAACACTGACTGCTGAAAATCAGTGAACGGCAACCTCAGGCCCAGCTCCTTAAAGGCATATTCATACATCATGAAATGGTCCCTAAAGTTCGTGTAGACCCGCTTATCCACGGAAGGAAAGTGCACCTTCCACTCTCCCTCCGGTCCAACCTCCGTAAAAACGTCCCCCAAATACTTCGCAAAAGTAGACACGTGCTCAGCGGGTTCGGCCACCTCCCACTCCTCGGCGGAGTCCACGGCGACGTCCTCGTCCATGTCGTCCATCTCCTCTTCCTCCCCAACATCACTGGGGGAAATCGAAGCCGTCGAACTCGTGGCCGTCGAGCTACTATTATCCTCGGAGCCTGTTTCTTCCTCGGATGTATCTATGATAACCTCTCTCTATCTGCCCCCGTCGCCATAACAATCACCTAAAAAGCAGAGAAGAAAGTGAATTCGACAACAAATCAAATCCACCCTTCCACCACTAAGTCAAGTGAAAGGGCGCGCAAAGGGCTAAGGACAACGTCCCCGGCCTAAGCCCTAACATCAAAAGGAAAACTGAAACCTCCCCGCGAGGAGACGCTCGAAACAAATCATCCCCAAGCGAGGAACTTCCTCGCACTCGTACCCAGTTTCCGTTAAAGCTTTGCTGGAAATCGCAAAGCTCCACCGAAATCTGGGAATGTTCTACCGGAAAACTCATCACCAACTCAGAAGATGAACGAACACGGCGGTCACACATGCATAGCTATCACGGCGACGCCGTGAACCACCCTCCTCGCTATAACATACTAACACGCCCGCCGACATGTCAGAAGTGGAAAAGTGGCACAACCACCATCCACCACCAACAATCACCGGAAATCCACCTATTTCGTCCTCTAAACCTAGCCCTAACCACATGTAATCCACCATTGACAACAAAAAGGAGTAAAACAAGCAAAGGATCAGAAAACTCACTTGATGTAAGAAGATGAAAGCGGCTGCTCGAAGCTTGGAACGGTGGTCGGAGTAAGCAGACGGTGGCAACGGGCAGGAATGCTGAAGGAAACGAAGAGAAATCAAAGCAAAAAGTTCCAAATGGAACGAATTTCCCCTTTTTATACAAAGGGGCACGTGCGAACACACGCTCGTAGGCCATGATGGCTATCAACTAGCCATCATTGCCTAGTAACTGCTACACGGAGCTCTAGGCACACGTGGCGACCCAACGTTTCCAATTCTGTCTGACCATTAGTCTCCCCGGGCACCAGGCAACAAGGTCACGACCACGAATTTCACGGACACCGGGGGCCACGAGCACATTGAGAGAATCCTCCTCGTCTTCAAACGACGACTCCATGCTAGCTCCCCGGAGCAACGAGCTGTCCTTAAGTCATCACTCCCATGCTCGGGAGCAACAACTTAGGGGGCTCCTGTTCTGGACTGGACCAATGGCTAGACATGGCCCAATCCGCTTCTGCTCCAGAGCGGCCCAAATTGCCAAAGTCAAATCCACGAAGGGGAGAAAGTTACCTTTCTGCCCTCCAACCAGGCAAGGAACACATCGCTCCTCCCCAGAGTTACTGCCCGTCACGCACGACTTCACTGCTCCCCGAACTGTTAAGGGCAGGTGCCCGAAACCACGCTTATGCCCTACATAACAGCTAGTTTCGGGAACCCCTGCCCGACATAACGACTAGTTTGGGCAGTTACCTATTCTTCGGGAAAACGGTTATTTCGCCCCAAAAATAGGACCGTTGGCCACGCGCTGGGGGCTCTATATAAACCCTCTCGCTTGAGAGGGTCAGGTCCAATATTCACCCTAAGAACTCATACTTTGTACTTGCCCCTTTTCTCTGACCCTTTCTTACTTGAGCGTCGGAGTACCTTGCAGGTACACCCCCTCCTCTCCATACGATCAGCATCCCTGATGCACTTGGTGGCCCACTTCTACAGGATCTGATCCAGTCTTCACAGTCAATTCTTAACAAGGTTAGTCAATTTGGAATGAACGAAACAAATGAGCACTCTAAAATATAGATATTTTTAAAATAGTGAAGTACTGGTACCTGGTACGCACCCGTACTTGGTACATACATGGTATTCGTGGTCCTTTAGTTTTTTTTATTATTCTTATTCGAGTAAAATTTTTTTTAAAGCAAATGGAATTAATAGAAGAAACGAGAATACTAGGAGTATTCCAATCCTTACAACAAGAAAACATTCCCCACCAACACCCCGCTAGATTCTAAAAGGATTTAAACATCAATCTAGAAGGGAAGGGTTGGAGTACGGAATCTCTCCCACACAACCCCATTTCTAAACTAAAAGTTTGATATCCCAACATAAATTATCAACATTACAGGAAAACGAATTGAAAATAATGTCGTTACTTTCCTTCCACAAAGACCAAATTACCGCCAACCAAATGACTCCTCTAATAGGCCAAAAGTTACCACCACCAATCCATTCTCTACTAAAAGAAATGAAATTGCCTGAAAAAATAGTCTCGACTCGACACCAACCGCTGATATTGTGCCACAAAAATTTGGCTATCGAACATTCGAAGAGAAGATGGACCAAATGCTCTTCTTCATGATTGCATAAACCACATTGACTTGGAACCTCCATCCCTCTTTTCCTCAATTCAACTCTAGGTGGCAACCTATTCCAAGATACTTTCCAGCTAAACAATTTTATTCTCGCAGGAGCCTTTAAAAGCCAAATTTTATTAATTAGCTCCTGTTGATACGACTGAACTGAAGCATAGTCTAAGGACGGCATCATCAAATCATACACACATCGAACCAAACTCGCGACTTCACTATCATGATTCCAAATAACCTTGTTCGCTGCAGCAGGTAAAATGGAAAAGTTATGCAGGAGATTCTGCAACTCCACGCTGCTGCTGATATTGAAAGAAGAAGAGGGACTAGGAATGCCTAAGTCATTCCAAGCCCACACTCCATCATTCTAACTCCCCATGTCAGCAACAAAAACATTCTTGAGGGAACTCTCCTGGTAACAGTCTGGAAAAATATCAGCAAGAGGGGCATTCCCACACCACGGAAAATGCCAGAACAAGGTCATAACGCCGTTATCAATCTCAAACTCTACCATCTTCTTAAAGTTGAACTCTCCCTCCGTTTTCGTTCTACTTAGGCTTAGAATATCCTTCCACCAATAAGATGACTTATTTCCCGAACGCTTATTAGAATTCATCAATAGAAGATCTAAGTTGCCGTATTTCGCTATAAGAACTCTCTTCCAAAACGAACCATTATCTGAAAGAATACGCCATTTCCATTTCGTCAACAACGCCAAACTAAATTCTTTTAAACTTCTAATTCCAAGGCCACCTTCTTCTATATTTCTGCAGACCATCTTCCAATTCAGCCAACTAATTTTGTTCTTTCCATCTTTACTTCCCCATAAAAAGCTCCTCCTAATCTTATCCAAAACTTTCCAAACTGCAACAGGAGCCTTGTAAAAAGAGAATATAAAAAATGGCAGACTAGAAAGAATAGATTTGACAAGCACTAATCTACCAGCCATCGAAAGATTACGACTCCTCCACGATTCCAGCTTCGCTTTGAGCTTCCCAACAATCTTATTCCAAGACATTATTCTTCTAGGATTTATGCCAAGACGGATGCCAAGGAAGGGAAATTCAGCCATATCAATCTTGCAAGAAAGAAAGTTCGCAGCAGACAAGATAAAGTAAGGAGAGACATTTAAACCAATTAGCCTACTTTTATGAAAATTGACACGGAGGCCCGATAACAATTCAAAAGCCCTCAAAACCGCTTTAAGACACCAAATATTATTCCAACCTCCTTCCCCAATCAATAGTGTATCGTCCGCAAATTGAATGGCCTCCACTTTCACTTCGTTATTAATCGAAAAACCTTTGATCTCCCCTATTTCCACCGCTTTATAAAGTAATCTAGTAAGCCTTTCCGTAACCAAAACAAATAAAAAAGGAGATAAGGGGTCTCCTTGCATCAAACCTCTACGAATCTCAAAATCACCCGTAGGACTGTCATTGACGAGAATCAAAAGATATCCATTAAACACACATGCTTCCATCCATTTCATCCATCTTAAACCAAAACCCATCTTGACCAACATGAGCTTGAGAAAATCCCAATTCACACTATCGAAAGCCTTTTCAAAATCAACTTTAAACAAAACACACTTCTTGTTAGTTTTCTTTGCTAAATCGATAACCTCATTCGCAACCAACACTCCATCTAATAGAAATCTACCCGGAACAAACGCTGTTTGATTACTGGACACTAACCTTCTAATCACTAACTTAATTCTAGCCACTAGAACTTTTGCTAATAATTTCTTCACACATCAAAGCTTAGGGGTAAGGACCAAGAAAGCTGACCTCAAAGCTTTAGGCAGGAAGCCATGATAGAAAAAATCTCCGAAAAAGGCCATAAAGTCATGCTTCATAAAAAACCCACATTTCTTCAAGAAATAGAAGGTAAATCCGTACGGGCTAGGGCTTTTGGCCCCATCGCAGCTCCAAATAGCCCTTCGAACTTCCTCCTCCGAGAACGGTTCTTCGAGAGAGGCAGCCTCTAAATCTGTTAGGCGGCTACAATCCACACCATGAAGCTCAGGTATGCTCTCCAAAGGTTTAGCATATTTGACTTGAAAAAAATCCTTTACTGCATCCTTAACGCCTTCGACTGAGTCAACCAAACCCTCCCTTGTGTTAATAGCTCCTATGTAATTAGATCTAGCTCTCCTACTGACCGCATTGTAAAAGAACTTAGAATTGACGTCGCCCTCTTTACTCCATTTCACTCGGGACTTTTGAACCAACAGATTGTATTTAATGTGAAGGAACTTCCACATATTCTTGCTAGCTTCAGATCTCCTGCTCACCAAATCCTCCACGTCAGAATCAACCGCATTGAATAACTCCCTATCAGCCTCATTCAATTTATCCACTTCTTCTTCCACATTCAGATCATACCAACCAAACTTGACTTTATTCCAAATCTTCAAATCTGCCCTAAACCGTTTAAGTTTCTCCTTTAACACAAAATCACTCTTACCATCAACTTTATAGCTCCTCCATTTTTCTTCCGCAAACTTAATGAAACTAGAATCTTCAAACCAATCATTGTTGGACTTGAAAGGTTTCGGGCCCTAGTTCCTTTTGACGATCTTCAACCAAATAGAAAAATGATCGCTAATGTCTCTCTTACCGATGGATTGATTGATAATGCCCAACTGTTGATAAAATTAGAATCCACCAAGGACCTATCTAAACGACTCATTGTCTTGCCATCACCACTATACCACGAAAATTTGTTGCCAGTCACCGGTAAATCCAACAACTCCATCGAATTGATGAAATTAACAAAAGCATTTGTTTCATTAGCTCTGTCATAACCCGCCTTTCCCTTCCTCTCCTCTATATTAGTGATGGCATTAAAGTCCCCTCCCAAAATCCAAATGTCGTTAGTCCACTTTTTCTTTAAACTTTCCAAATTATTCCACAGGGCCTTTTTATCAGCGAGCGAACAACCAGAGTAAACGTTGATAATATAGAACACTTTATCGTTCCATACCAGTTTGTCACCTAAGAACCCATCGCCCCTGAAAGAGCAGATAGGAGTGACTACATTAGAGTTCCAAAGGGTGATTATCCCCCCAGATCTCCCATTAGAATGACAAAACGACCAACTAACTTCATTAGTCCACCATAGATCCTTGACAACCTTTAAATCCACAGAAGCTAATTTAGACTCTTGAATAAGGAAGATATCAGCTTTACCTGACATAATCAAACCATTGATTCTCCTTCTTTTGGACAAATTGCCTCCCCCCTTATATTCAAAGATCCTAAAATCATTGGATTCATCTTGATTTCGCCTTCTTTCCCTCCTTGAATTCTCTGTCTTGAGCCTCCATTTCAGCTATTTGAGATGAATAGTCTCTAAAACCCTCTTTAGCCTTGACTCCCAGTTTGGTGATTACTTTCCAAACTTTTGTTCCAACATTAGATTCTAAATTATCCTTGAATTTCAGATTGCATCTCTGAATATCCGATTCTGTAATAGATTCCCCTCCTTCATCAGATTCTGAATTAGATTCCCCTCCAATATCTTCATCCACTGAGTGAGATTTATTTCTTGATATAGGCAAAGAAGACAAAGGTTCACTAGTTATCTTTGTTGTACGTCTCTTGCTAGAAAACAGTTGAGATAGATATTCAATAGTATTTTCCGAACATAAGGGAGCCTCAAAAGGAACCCGACCCACTTTTTTCTTTTTCCCTTTGGGCTTAATTTTCCTCCCCGACCCATTTAAGTCCACTATCATTTTAATTTTTGATTTTTTCTTCTTTGCAACCCTTCTTGTCTTAATAGTATCATTAAATGCTGGGTCTATAGCAGGGCTATAAACAACATCTTTCACCTTTTCGGTCGACCTACTCTCCTCCTCTGACCCCACGCCTACTGCCTCTGACTTATCAGGAAAAGGAAGCCCTTCACTACTACGAAAAACTCATTTAACAACGATTGGAAATGACATATAATAACGGGGGCGAAGGCATTGTTATGTAGAGTGTTGTTGTATATGAGGTACGTATAATGATGGTCCTGGGAAACGTTGTTGTATTCCAGTATGCGCACACCATTTCACGACGGTTAGTTTAGTCAACCGTTGTGATATACTAAACTGTAATCTGGTTCGATTCTTAGCAACAACATTTTTTATTTATATTAGCGTTTGACATACAACTACGGATAGGTTTATAACCGCTGCCAAAAACATACTGTTTTAAATATAAAATTTATCTGCGTATCAAATTATTCCCATAATTTATCCTGTCAAAACAGCTTCTGTTTACATGCAAACACAATATGTGCATCAAACACAATTCTTCCTATATTTTATCCTTATAAATGAATCACAGAATTTACCCTAAAAGAAATTTACATCAAAAGCTAAATGAATCAGAGAATTAAACTGCTAACATTGTTTAAATCAAAAGCCAATATTATTGATTTCATTATGTGCATCAAAAGCCAAAACTATTGTTCACATTATGTGCATCAAAAGCAAAAAATATGTGCATCAAAAAATGTTGCTGATATATCATACAACAGGAGCAGAACCCTTAAGCTCATTGTGGATATACGCCCAACATTTACGAAGATCCACAAAGTCCTCAAGGGGGAATGAGGTTTCGTCGTTAAACATCTACATAAGAGCAAAAAATTGAAGATATATCATGCATGATAATAATTCAATAGTCAACTTATATATTAATATATGTAAACATTTTATGGCATATATTACCGTATCCCATGAATCAACAGTGCCGGCAAGGACGATGTTTAACATATGTTTTATGATAAAATACCCACACTCGTAACTCCCGCGTTGTTTCCTCGTCTACAAATTACATGAATATAAAAACATGAATACAACCACACATGCATGAATGTAAATGAAATAAACAGGTAATCGGGCCACTTACTTTAGGAGCAAGGTATGTGGGTTTTTTTCTAACATTCCTCAACATATTAACATGCTCCACAATACTGCACATTGAAAATTGAATTAAACATATTACATGATAAACTAATTACAATTAATGCCAAAGAAAATGATATTAAACAAAGACACTTACGTTAATACAAGATCTTTCATTGGTTTGTGGAGTAGATCATGCAAGGAACACAGTAATGTCACCGTATTTGTCCTAAACGATATTACGATCAATTGTCAATGACCACTGAATGAACACGAGAATATATATATATATATATATATATATATATATATATATATATATATAGTTTTTACTAAAACAAAACTAAATATAGAATATATAAATAAATTACAACAATACTTACCTACAGAGGAATGATGCAAGGTAACATTCTTTTCCTCCCTCATTTAGCCGTTCTTTCAAGTACTTTTCCATGATTTTTTTTTCATTATACGCCCAACTAATATAAGTTGGCTCCAAGATTCCATAAGTACTTGATTTATTTAACTCTATACAAACACGGTGAATGTACCTAAATGGTAAAAAAAAATGAATAAATTAAGGGAGAAAATACAAAAAATTATAATGTTCTATAATGACATGTATATTCGACTATATACTTACGTGCACCAAACTTGCAAAATAGATAGTTCAAACCACTTATATCCTGCGAGAAAATCCCTCACATCTTCAGGAGTGTAATACACTAAATCCAATTTTGGGCAATGTTCTAGCGGGAGAGGTTGCGCAAGGTCTGTTGTTGAAATGGAGTAGTATAAACTTGTTATTTCATTTGGACTAGGGTCCAATATCCCATTGCGGTTATCTACAGGTGGGGGAGGGGCTGTACAATTGCTCCCTTTTGTAGAAGCGTGATTTATGACACTTCTACTTGGAGTTTGATCATCACCAACGCAACGACGATCTTCATTAGTTCGTTGTTCGAGGCTTTCACTTAATCTCTACATCATAACATTCAATTAGAACATAAAACAAAAATAAGCATAATATATTCAATTAGAACATATAATATATATCATACAAAAATAAGCACGATTTACGACACATACCGAGTACATCTCTTGTAACCTTTCCACTTCTTTCTCCCTTTTTTCCCTCTCCTCCTCAAACAACCTCCTTTGCTCCGCCAATTGCTTCTCAACATTATCAATCTTTTGTCGTTGAGCAAGAAATTCAGCGGTTTCGGTGCTTCTTCTTTGAGATCCAAAGTATGACCTCAAGCCGACACCATCTCCAACACCACGGACACGACCTCCATGCTCAGCTGTTCCGATAGCTTCGACTAATATGTCATGTCGTGCTTCCAGAACAAATGTGCCTTCACGGGCCGCCACAACCAAGTTATCCTACACAACATGAGCAACTTAATTACATAAGCAAACACATTTAAATAACAACTCATGAGCAACTTACATAAGCAAACACATTTAAACAAAACATATACTTACAATTTTCTCAGCAACTACTCTTGAAGCCTCAGAGGTGTACTCTCCATTAGGTCTTAATCGAGCCCTCTTCCATTTCTCATGTCTTGAAGGTGGAGATGGAATGTCACCATCTCCTCCTTCTTGTAGTTTTTCCTGCAGGATCATCTTCTCAAGTTTCCTGTAACCCCCACGAGACAATCTATGGGGGTACATGTTTTTCGCCTTGTTCTGAATTCCTACTTCGCTTTTAGCCTGTTATTAACATAGTGAAAAATGTGTATGATTAGTATCTATAACTCATTAGCATAACATTATAGGTTACATAAGACTACTAGTACTAACCTTGAATTCCTCAGAACGGCGTTTCTTCGTAAACTTCTGCCACACCTTCTTCGATAAAAAACTATACCGAATCCATGGAGGTTGAAGACCGCTCTTAGGCTTCGTAATGTAGTCAGCCGTGAGCCGTGACTTAAATCCCCTCCAACGAACACCGACATAAGTCATCCACTTTCTTTTCAATTTTGAGTCATCGGTAAACTCAAAATTCAACTACATTAAATCAATATATAAGTATGAATTAGAAACTATGGTAGTGATATCAAATATATGAAAATTATAGTATGAAATACCTTAATGTCTGTCCATAAGCTGTCTTTGACATTACCATCCACTTCTCTCCAATCATCAATCAGTATACTGACTTTGCTACGTGCAAGGAACGCAACATAACTCCTAAAAGTAGCGTAATGTGGACAATCCACTAATCTGTAGTGCGAATCAAACTCGATCAGAATTTTTGCACCAGATGAGTTGCGGACTGATGTGAATTGGGGCATCATTGTGACACCTCTTTGTGATCTTTTCGTTTGACTTTCAGTTGTTTGAGTTTCATTGGCTAACCTTTCATTTGTTTGAGTTTCTTTGCTGGTTTCTGATGAAGAACTCGACAAGGTCGACATCTAAGTTCAAAAACAACAACAACAACATGAACAACAATGGCAAAAGAGTTTACTGTAGATGCATGGGGAAAATATTTTACGTACCCTAAACGTGACGACGAAGTAAACGATGTTGGTGTTGGTGTTGTTGTTGTCTTCCTTCCTTACGACAACAACGGTGACGATGATGACGACGGTGTTGGTATGTGCGTAATCTTCTATTTTCTTCACTATCGTGATGATGATGACGAAAATGACAACAAATGGATACTGATGATGCAAGCTTTGGTGGAATCGTGTATTGTTTCACAGTATTGAAGGTTAGAGTTTAGGGTTGAAATCGTGTAACGTTTCGTCTGGTTTCTATTTTCAATGGAATCGAAATAAGGATACTGAAGAGACAATGAGACTACCTAGTTTGTAGACTATTGAAACACTACTGCGATGGTCAAGAATTTACACCGTTATGATATATTATTTACATAATGAAATTTCATATTAAAGCGCCAGAGTTATTTTTAGAATTAAAAATTAAAAAAACATACAAAATATATCACAACGGTGTATATAAACAACCGTAGTCATAACTTTTAATTTTTTTTAATTAGAAGTAAATAAAAAAGTAAATGCGCGCTTTAACATAAAAGGAATAATATATATGAATACGCTGAGGTTCGAACACATGAAAGCTTGAAGGTATCACTACGGTTGATTTATCAACCGTTGTTATATACAGATAATCACCACGGTTGGTTTATCAACCGTTGTTATATACGAATAAGTTTTATTCAATAAACAAATAAAATACAACCGCGCCTTAGTTTAGATATGTCACAACGGTGTAGGGATGAAGCGTTGTGAGCATGGCGTCGTTGTTTACGCGTTTTGTAGTGGTGCTTTTTGCGCTTCCAACACTACTTTGTCAAAATCCAACTGTCTTAGGCCTGACTTAGGAATTCCGACTTCTTGACAGGCTGCGTCCAGTTGGTTCTTTCCATTCCTTTCCAAAGAAACCAGATTAACCTGATCAGTAAAAAGATTCAGGGGTTCCTGACCAATTCCATCATCTTCAAACTCAATCTCGTTGCCTTCATCGAAGTTCCATTCTTCTTCTTCATCTGCTATGTCGTTGTACTTGCTCTACAAACTCTCAGAATCCGATGAAGATTTCTCAGTCGTCTCCTTCTTCTCCTTGCTGCTCAAGGTGATACGTAAAGGTCCATGCGCATCCTCTACAACCTTGATATTTAACACAGTCCCAGCGATTTCCACAGGAATAATCTCCTTAAGAACCAAAACACATTTAGTTCTGACAAGGATCCTAGCCACGTCCAAGCATTCGCCTTTAAGGGTGTTTTAATCAACACAAACATAACAACCCACTATTTTAGCAAGAAGTTAAAAAAAAAAAGGAACACCACGCATGACCAGGAATTCCGTAACAGCGCAACCAAGTCATACGATCTTTGTCTACGTCTTCTTCCTTCCATCTCCTAATCTCTGAGAACCATTGTCTCAACCAGTTTTCAGCACCTGAAATAATATCTAGAATTTCGCCCTCTTCAACTTCTTCAAGTAAGCATAAGTTAGCCCCCAATAGTTTTCTCGTTTATATTATATAGTATATTTATGTATTTTTTAATTTCTTTGTTATTTTTATAAAACTTGTATAATGATATTGATCGTACCTGGATCAGACAGTTAGGTAGTGGCCAACAACGTTGTGAAACCTTCAGCTCCGGTGATGGTGAGACGACCGGGGGGGTGTACCTGCAAGGTACTCCGACGCTCAAGTCAAGGAAGGTCAGAGAAAAGCAAGTACAAAAAATAGGTGTGAGTTTAGAATATGAAGTAACCTGGCCCTCTCAAGTGAAAGGGTATTTATAGAGAGCCCCCAACGTGGGGCCAACGGTTACTTGCACTGGGCTGGATTGCAAGGCCCAATCCAAGTAACTGTCAGGGCTTACGTGGCGTAGTGAAGACCGGCACATGGTCTTCTCCCTAGGGTAACGATCACGAGATCTCTGGAAGTAGGGCAAACCGACTCCTTCGGGAGTGAGAGGTTACAAGAGAACGCGTCCTTGCGGTGAAGCTCATGGGTATCGAGGAGAACCGAGACCTGCAGGACTTGGTGCCTCTACTCGACGGTCTCAGGTGTATGCGTGCTCGACGCTACTGATGGCCGTTACGTGCTCGACGTAGGAAGTTTACAGGGGCCTTGTTGGGCCAACCGGGGTCGTGCGGGTTGGGCCTGCCCATCCGAAGGGAAGGCGCTGGCCCAGTCCAGAGCAGGAGCCCCCAAGTCGTTGCTCTGAGGTGTCAGAGTAATGACTTTAGGGTCAGCAACTGTGTCGAGGACGCACTGTGTCGGGGAAAGTCTTCTATGCGGGGAGCAATTGATCTGCTCAAGTTTGACAGACTGTGCAGGGCGACGCTACGGGGATACAAGAAGTTTGAAGTCGAGCAGCAAAATAATGAAAGGACGCATGAGGTGGAACAAAGGGACGTGTATGGGGAAACGCGTGCCACGTGTCACACTGTTAGGTGTCATGAAGTGCTTATTTTCATAATTGATTTTGATGCCTTTAAGCTCTTTTAAGCGCTTTAATCGGGAAACGACTTATTAATTAAGCGATTCTTGCATTTTTGTGAGATTTAAGTATTTTGACGTGTTTGTTAATTTTTGCAGCAATTTTGGTGAAAAGACCGAGGCTTGATTTGCACGGAAACGAAGAAATTGGAAATTCTGCGTGTCACAATTTAGGCCCCTACACCGCCCGGTCCTGCTAAGGCGCAGGAGGATCTCATCACCCGGCGCTGCAGGGGCGGTGCTTCCTCATTTTTGTTCAAAGTTCCAGTGTTGTGACTAGCTGCGCCTCTTGAAGACCGCCCGATCGTGAAAGCATCGCCCGACGCTCTGATGCCATCGCCCGACGCTCTCAGATATTTTCCGAGCTCCACGTGACACTGTAGCTGTCACGTGGCCTCACTTTATGGTCACCGCCCGGCCGTGAAAAGCATCGCCCGACGCTCTTGTCTGGGATGAACTTGTTTATAGTCTCATTGTGTGGATATTTTAGATCATGATCACTTTTCATTTTCACTCTTTTTGTAACCTAGAATCTTGTGTGAAGAAAAAAACACCATTGTTACTTATTTTCTTAATTTCAAAGCTTTTATGCTTTAATCCTTGAACCTTTGAAGATTGAAGCTCCAAAAGCTTTGCAACATTACTTGTCACCCAAACTACCATGAAAATGAGTAGCTAAGCATCTCTTGTGTTAAGGTTAGATGTAGTTGATCTTGATCATATGTATTTCTTTTGATCTTTTGTATATGAACAAGGTTATTGATCAATATAGATGAAGTTATTTGCTCTTAATGATTTATGTGTGGTTTGTATTGCTCTAGACATAGATTTTGCAAATCATGACCTAATATTTTTATCTCTTAAAAACCAAACTCTAGACATAGATTTGGGATTTGTTATTCGCTTTGAGTTGATCTTAACGATTATTGTTTCGATTGTTAGCGTGAGACATCATCTAACGGTCTAAACAACGATACTCACGACTTTGCTTTAGACATAAACTTAGTCGAGAGGATACGCGGTTGTATTGGTCAGAAACTAAGTTCATATGCTTGATTAATCGAATATGTGTGAAAAGGATTAGCGAAACCTAACCTTGACATGCTTTTCTAAAACCTTACATACTCTTTGCCACAAATTTACTCTTTGCTACCAATTAATGTTAACCAAAATCAAGAACCATTTGAAACTCTTTAACTTAAAACATTGTGACTATTGAACGGAAAGCATCAAATATCGCACAATCCCTATTGAGACGATAAAAACACCCCCCAATACTGTTTCAACAATATGGCTCCGTTGTCGGGGATTGTTGTTTGATATTGCAAGCATTGCAGTAGTTGTTTTGTTTTAAGCGTGTTAACTTTTTCTCGAACTTGTTAATTTGTTTTGTTTAGTGTGCAGACTTTGTTTTATGCGAGGGAAACTACCGGTGGACCAACTTCTGTTCGATCCCGAGATTGAAAGAACCGCTCGTAGAATCAATAACAGAACGAGACGAAGGAGGCAACTAGCTAGACAAAGGCAAGAACAAGAGGGAAGTTCGACTTCTACACCACCACCATTTCCACAGTTACTTCCAGCTATGGAACATCCACCACCACCACCACCACCTGCTTCTAGAACGTGTACCAACAGTCCAAGACATAATGCACAGTTTGCTCGCAATGCGCAGAACGGTCGTTATTTAGAAATGAAGACTGGTATTCTCCAGCTTCTATATCAGAGTCCTTTTACTGGTATGGATCATGAGGATCCTTTTACACATCTGACAAAGTTCTATGAGATTGCGGGAGCAACTGGTGCGCCCGAAGCTGAAGAGGAATCTCTGTTTAATAGACTATTCCCGCATTCCCTCATTGGGAAGGCCAAGGAATGGTATCTTGATCAGTCAACGGCAATAATGACTGATTGGAATTCACTTGAAGAAAAATTTTTGGAGCGATTTTTCCCACATAATCGTTTCATAGAGGCAAAAACCGCAATAGCAGTGTTCACACAAGGTGCCAACGAATCTCTCAACGAAGCGTGGGAGAGATTCAAATCTATGTTGACAAAATGCAAGGGCATGGCTTTGATGAATTGTCTCAAATTCATATTTTTCGGAATGGACTTCAACTAGTGCATAAAACCTTGTTGGATGCCACCGCTGGTGGATCCTTAATGACCAAAAGTGCCGAAAAAGCCATTGCCATAATTGACAAGATGGCGTTAAATGATCATCAGGGAAGCCATAACCGTGGCCCTTCTCAAAGGACTCCGGGAGTTTTGGAATTGGGAACCAATGATGCTATACTTGCTCAAAACAAGTTATTATTCCAACAAGTTGAGTTGTTAACAAAACAAATGTCCAAACTTCCTCAACAACTCAAAGAGATTCATGACTCTCCGAGCAAGAGTGTACATGTAGCTTGTTGTGAATTGTGTAGGGGAGATCATCCTACCGGATATTGTCCTCCGGTTGTGGAGGAGGTAAATTATGCTGGAAATCCAACTCAAGGTTATCAAGGACGACCTCCTTACCAAAGTGCTCAACAACCGTACCAAAATCATCAAGGTTATCAGCCTCGAGGCAACTACCAAAATCAACAAGGATGGAGACAAAATCCTTACCAACCACCCCAAAAGCAAAGTGGAAGATCAAGAATGGAGGAGACTTTCACCAAATTCATGCAATTATCAATGGCAACTCAAAAGAGTACGGAAGCTTCGATTAAAAATCTTGAATCGCAAGTAGGGCAACTTGCCAAGCAATTAGCCGAAAACCAACCGGGGTCATCCTTCTCCGCTACCACTCAACCAAATCCCAAAGGGGAGTGTAAAGCCATTTTCACAAGAAGTGGTAGAACAATTGGAAGAGATGTTGAACATGAAGTGGTAGTTGAAAAGGAAAATGATATTGTGTTGGAGGAAGTCGAAAAAATGGTGAAAATGGGGTAGTTGAAAAGAATAATGAATTCAATAAGAGAATGAAAAAGAAAGAAAAGGAAAAATCAAAAGAAAAAAAAAGTATAAGAATCAAAGCAAGAAAAGAGAATGCATTGTGAGAGTAAGTGTTGGAAGTTTGAGCAAGAAGGTTTGTGTTTAAAAAGAAAAATGCTCTTCATGAAATTTATCCTTTCTTGATTCAATGGTCGTGTACATATGTCCCTTGTTTTTACCCCGACTATGTTACAACCATTAAAGTCCTTAGTGATCTTTGTTTCTACTTATTTTTGATAACTTTGTGAGATGAATGTATGAATGATTCCGGATGTGGCACGATTGCTTGTGAGAGTGTTTTGTCCTGTGTGAAACATTATACATAGTGTGTTGATAATAAGTGAATTTAGGTGATTCGACTTGAACTTGTATGTACTTGATGTTGCATTGTATGATGTTGTGTTTAGAACTTTAATTCATAATTATGTTTTGATTCTATGTAACTTTGTGAAAATACTTTGTGCGTGTATGTGTCGAGTTTGAACCATTAATGTTTTCGGTTAATTTGGTGGTTTGAGTCTTGCTTGTTGTTGTTGACAATTAATTTTGTTTGAGGGAAAACAAATATGCAAGTTGGGGAGAGTTGTTAGGTGTCATGAAGTTCTTATTTTCATAATTGATTTTGATGCCTTTAAGCTCTTTTAAGCGCTTTAATCGGGAAACGACTTATTAATTAAGCGATTCTTGCATTTTTGTGAGATTTAGGTATTTTGACGTGTTTGTTAATTTTTGCAGCAATTTTGGTGAAAAGATCGAGGCTCGATTCGCACGGAAACGAAGAAATTGGAAATTCTGCGTGTCGCAATTTAGGCCCCTGCACCGCCCGGCCCTGCTAAGGCACAGGAGGGTCTCATCTCCCGGCGCTGCAGGGGCGGTGCTTCCCCATTTTTGTTCAAAGTTCTAGTGTTGTGACTAGCTGCGCCTCTTGAAGACCGCCCGACCGTGATGCCATCGCCCGGTGCTCTGATGCCATCGCCCAGCGCTCTCAGATATTTTCTGAGCTCCACGTGACACTGTAGCGGTCACGTGGCCTCACTTTATGGTCACCGCCCGGCCGTGAAAAGCATCGCCCGACGCTCTTGTCTGGGCTGAACTTGTTTATAGTCTCATTGTGTGGATATTTTAGATCATTATCACTTTTCATTTTCACTCTTTTTGTAACCTAGAATCTTGTGTGAAGAAAAAAACACCATTGTTACTTATTTTCTTAATTTCAAAGCTTTTATGCTTCAATCCTTGAACCTTTGAAGATTGAAGCTCCAAAAGTTTTGCAACATTACTTGTCACCCAAACTACCATGAAAATGAGTAGCTAAGCATCTCTTTTGTTAAGGTTAGATGTAGTTGATCTTGATCATATGTATTTCTTTTGATCTTTTGTATATGAACAAGGTTATTGATCAATATAGATGAAGTTATTTGCTCTTAATGATTTATGTGTGGTTTGTATAGCTCTAGACATAGATTTTGCAAATCATGACCTAATATTTTCATCTCTTAAAAACCAAACTCTAGACATAGATTTGGGATTTGTTATTCGCTTTATGTTGATCTTAACGATTTTTGTTTCGATTGTTAGCGTGAGACATCATCTAACGGTCTAAACAACGATACTCACGACTTTGCTTTAGACATAAACTTAGTCGAGAGGATACGTGGTTGTATTGGTCAGAAACTAAGTTCATATGCTTGATTAATCGAATATGTGTGAAAAGGATTAGCGAAACCTAACCTTGACATGCTTTTCTAAAACCTTACATACTCTTTGCCACAAATTTACTCTTTGCTACCAATTAATGTTAACCAAAATCAAGAACCATTTGAAACTCTTTAACTTAAAACATTGTGACTATTGAACGGCAAGCATCAGATATCGCACAATCCCCGTGGAGACGATAAAAACACCCCCTAATACTGTTTCAACACACACGCCATCATTTCCTAGGGCGGCTAGGCTAGGGTAGCGTAATCGAGTGCCTAGGAAACCCATCGAGTCTCGTGAGGGTCTTATAAATTGGGGTCGTCCCGTTTCATTCGCACTTTTCACTCTCCCTTGCTCAGATTCTCTCTCTCTTCCTTCCCTGTTTTCACCGCCGTTCTCCGTCGCAGACCATCGCTTTCCACCACAGACTGCCGCACCGGAACCCTATCAGAACTGTATTTCAAGTAAGTTTTCTGATCTTTCTCTTTTCGTTCGCATTTTGTATGGTGGTCCTATGGTGAACTGACAAAGTTCCCATGGGAACCGTGAAATCTCCGGCGAATACGGCAAAGTTTCTTTGTTTTCTTCTTGAATATCGCGGGGAGAAGGTATGAGAATTACGGGGACAAGAAGGATGTCCCGAGGACACGGGATGAACATCTCGGGGTCTCTGACAGTATCCCTAATTGCGGGACGAGTCCTCGAGGGGCGAAGCACCAGTGACATGAAGATGGTCACGGGGTCGCTCGTTGGATACCCCGAGGACGTTGTGCGAACGTGGCAGTCGCTTGATCCTGACGCTCCTTCTTCACCCTTTCACTTGATCAGCGGTGGAGGGGTGAATTTGATATGGGTCATCGAATTCACCGTTTCCTTCTGCTTTTCAGGTAAATGGACGCATTGGTCGTGGCCGTGGGAACTTTAGACGTCGACGACCAACCCGACTCTCCGATGAAGGAGGTCATTAGTGCCGAGGAACGACCGCTCGACGAGTGGGTCAGCGACTAGCCCCTAAATATGATATACCAGTTTGTTGACGGAGACGAGGACGAAATATTTTGTTCTGTCGAGCACCGCCTGGTAGGCTCTGCGAAGACGTGGAAAGTGTTCCGGCCACTAGAGGACCATCGTATATGCTCGACGTACCGAGGGATGAGGTTTCCCCTGTACGAGTTTATGTTCGATGAGGCGGGATGGCGCCTGCCCTTCACAGATTTCAGACAGTCGGTGTTCGTCTGGCTGCGCTTGGCGCCATCGCAGCTCCATCCTAACTCCCTTGCCTTTATCCGCGCCTTCGAGCTTGTTTGTAAATACCTCCAGATCGGGGCAACCGTGCCCATTTTCTTCCGTATTTTTCACCTCCAGAGACAGGCGGCCAACGGCAGACACGGCTGGGTGTCCTTCAAGCAAGTGAGCAGCCTGTTCCATACCTATATGGATTCTGTTCACGATTTCAAGTATCGGTACTACATCGTGAGGCCGGTCTCGCTGGAAGTCGTGAATTCGGTGTATCGTCGGGTCTCCCGAGAAGTAGACGGGCGGGAGGAAGAAACCCTCGTACCGAGGTTCCCCTTGTTCTGGACGGAAGAACATTTCAAAAAGGGGACGAACAACTACATCTTCAGTCCTGGCCGACTTTGTGAGGGGGACTGACTGGCGCACGAGGCAATAGTCAACTTTGTCGCCAATTTTAACAAAGCCAAGCTCGTGACGTCGGACGGACAATTCGTCTGGGGTGACGACGAGAAGGTCTTAACGAAGCGCCGATTAATCAATACGAGGGCCCTCCTCGAGACATTTTCTGACGAGGATGCCCTCGAGCTATTAGGTGGGGGCGGCTTCCTCGACCTACCCTTCCCTTGTGCTCTCGGTTTCGATTTACTGACGTATTTCTTTTCTTTGCAGGCAAGATGTCGAGTGCTGAGGAGCGCTTCAAGAAGCTGAAGGCCTCCCAAAATGCGAAGAAGGGTCGGGTTGAACAACTCCGTTCACAGCCTCTCGCCTCTACTTCAGGACTTGTGGACTCCTCCGGCTCTCGTCAAGGGAGTCAGTCTCCTGGCAGCCAAGGATCCCCGAAGCGACAACGCACAGACGGGCAGGTTGATGTTGACTTGACGGTGGTGGCCGACAGTCCTCCCTTCGAGAAGTTCGTACTTCCCCCTTGTCATTCGAGGCCCCATTTCTTCTCGGATGTCAACTCTCCCGGCATCGCAACTGCCGAGGTCCAGGCCGTCCTAGGTGCTGCTCAGGCTTCGAGGAGGAAGGCTCTGCTCGAGGACTTGTCTGCGGTGATGTGAGTCTGTTCAACGGCTTTGATCTTGAATGACGAAACTTGTCCGACAGCTGAACTGACCAAGCTGTAAGAGAAATTCAAGTCTGTTACTGTCGAGATGAAGAAAGTGAGCAAGGAGTTGAATGAGTGTAAAGAGCAAAACAGGGTACAAACCGAACTTCAGAGGCAGTTGGAGGAGAGGTTGAAGAAAGCCGATGAAGAGAGAAAGGGTTTCTTGGAGAGGATTGCCGGGTTGGGGGACGTTGTTCGCCCCGCTGAAGAGGAAACTGAGGAGGACAAGTTGTTGACCTCGCGGGCGGCGCTGATAGCGAAACTCAGGGAAACCAAGCAGGATAACCTTGTGGCGGCTGACATAGGTTTCAAGAATGCCGTGCAGCAGCTTCGGGTTCTCAACCCCGACCTTATAACTGAAGGGGCTGACCCCGACTACGACGTGGTCGACGGTCAGATCGTGCAGCCGATGCAAGAGGAAGAGGTTGGCGGAGGGGCAAACGAACACGAGCAGCCAGAGGGGACCGTCGTCGACTAGGTTTTTACTTTCTTGTTTTGTTTGGCCTGTGATCCATTTCATTTTGTTGCCTTTTTCCCGGCCTGCGTGCCAAGGGCTTCTGACATGTTTGTAACACTTGTACAATGGCTTTTGCCAGGCTTTTATACTTTTCCTTTTGCTTATCCGTGTGTGTGATGCTTGTGTATTTGCTATACTTTATTTATTTTTGTCTAAGTAATAGAGATTTTGGGAATTTGCTCGACTTTGATGATCCTCGACTGCGTGGAGAGCTGGCCGAGTGGTCGGAGGTGTATTCCTACCTTCAACGAGGCTAAGAGCTCGGTCGAGGTCTTAGCTTCGTGGCGTGAACTTCCCATTGCGAGCTGGGTGTTCTGCCTAATTGGTACAACGACGACGGAGCTTGATCGAGGTGTCCTCGTCGGATCAAAAGTCCTCGCGTACATACAACGCGGCCCTTGATCATCGTGTCTTGAATAGGGGTGTCGCGCTTGTACCCTAGTGCGTCCCCGTAACCACGACACTAGTGTGTCGCGGGCAGTGCTTAACTGTAGTACTGTTTAAGCTTCTCAGCGTTCCATGGTCGAGCAAGTTCTTCCCCGTGCAGATTTTCGAGGAAGTAGACTCCTGTCCCCGTTTTCGTGAGGATGCGGTACGGGCCCTCCCAGTTCGCGGCGAGTTTGCTTGCCTCGGAAGGAACCCAGGCACTCCTCGGCCTCTCTTCGGCGGTCTTGCTCCTCTTGGTAGTCGAGGAGTGCCTGGGTTCCTTCCGAGGCGGGGAACGATGGCGCTTCTGGGAGGTTTCTGGCTGGGTCCAGGCGCGGCCGGAGGCCCTCGCGCACCGGTGAGGGGGGTCCGAGATTCTTCCGGGGGAGTCCTTCACGGGGAAGGAGAACGGCGAGGTGAAGATGGACGACGAAGTCTTCGCGGGGAAGATCGTCGTGCTCGCCCTCGCTCGAGCGTTTCGATTCTGAGATTCTGGTGCATGATCAGCTGGTTGGTCTGGTTGACCATGGTGAATAGGGCCACGGTGCTCGGATCTGCATTAGGCGGAGGAGTAACTGGCTGAAAGGCGACTTGCTGGTCGTCCTGCTGGGCGGCGTTGTAAGCCGCGTCTTCGGAGTCTGGGGAGGCAGTCTGCCCGTCTCTTACGTCGCCTTCTTCGACGTTGAGGGCATCATTGTCCTCACGGTGGTTTCCGTTCTCGAGTTGCGCGAGGACGGTGTCCAGAGCTTTGTTCACATACGAGTTTTGGCCATGCTGGTGATGAACAGAGAAATTGCTTTGGTTTATCGTTGAAGGAAAAACGGGGAAGCAGTGTTTCCCACAGATGGCGCCACTGATCGTACCCGGATCAGACAGTTAGGTAGTGGCCAACAGCGTCGTGAAACCTTCAGCTCCGGTGACGGTGAGACGGCCGGGGGGGGGGGGGGGGGGGGGTGTACCTGCAAGGTACTCTGACGCTCAAGTCAGGGAAGGTCAGAGAAAAGTAGGTACAAAAAATAGGTGTGAGTTTAGAATATGAAGTAACCTGACCCTCTCAAGTGAGAGGGTATTTATAGAGAGCTCCCAACGCGGGGCCAACGGTTACTTGCACTGGGCTGGATTATAAGGCCCAATCCAAGTAACTGCCAGGGCTTACGTGGCGTAGTGAAGACCGTCACGTGGTCTTCTCCCTGGGGTAACGGTCCCGAGATCTCCGGAAGTATGGCAGACCGATTCCTTCAAGAGTGAGAGGTTACAAGAGAACGCGTCCTCGCGGGGAGGCTCATGGGTGTCGAGGAGAACCTAGGCCTGTAGGACTTGGTGCCTCTGCTCGACGGTATCAGGTGTATGCGTGCTCGACGTAGGCAGTTTACAGGGGCCTTGTTGGGCCAACTGGGGTCGTGCGGGTTGGGCCAACCAATCCGAAGGGCAGACGCTGGCCCAGTCCCGAACATATATCTTTTTGTAAACCAAACAATTTATTTCTCTATTCATATATTTTTTAAAAAATTTCTTATTTTGTATTTACGTACTTATACCTTCATTTTTTTTTAATGACATATCTCGTACCGATCTGTATTTATTTATCCTAGAAGGGGCATTAATTGCACTATGTCATGCCTGAGATGTCTCACTCAAGCGGCAACGTTTAATCCCGTTTTCAAAAACTATATTTGGAGGACATAGATTTGGTTTGGATCTAGCTTATCCTTAATTTTTTCTCATAATCCTAATGTTAATTTATATTAGGGAGTGATTGTGGAAAATTATAACTACTGAGAAGTAGGACACTATTAACTACATTTTGCCGATCATATATAGTATATGGTGAGAAAGGAATAAAGAAATCTATGATAACTACTTTGTTCATACCGACATGTCCCTAAGACAAGCCACTTATATACATAATCATTTGTTAATATCAATGCTAGCATATCCATTGATGAAATTGGGAGTACGGGGACAGTGTATAGAAACGATGAAGTTGAGATCATTGTGGTGGCAACATGGTGTCAACACAGGTACAATACTCATATGGTGGTGGAGTTTCAAGCCATTGTTAAGGATTTAGAAGGAGTGAAGATAATGGGGTTGAAGAAGATAGAGGTAGAGACCAAATATGACAACGGGACGGATCGGAGACAGTTTTTACCTCATTCAAACTCAAATCCAAATCCCCAAACAATTCTCGTTCTCCGCCCCAAACCCAAACGGAAGAGTCTGGGTATGCTGCATTTAAGGAGTGTTCCATTTATTCCATTTAGGACGTTATGAGGTGAGGATGTCACAAAGCTTATTTTGGGCCTGAATGAAAGTTTTGGTGAATGAAAGTTTTGGTGAAAGTTAGTTGTGATTCAGGTTGAGATTTTATATTATAGTGGTGGATCCAAACATTGACACGGTATTGGTACTGCGAATTATGTCATGGTAATTGATGAAGGATTGGTGGCCGCAAACTCAGGGTAGGTAAAAGCAAGGAAGGAAGTGAACACTTAACTTGTCCCCCAATCTAAAAAAAAAACATTTTTTAAAAATATAGAGATTAGTGGCTCGTTTGTTATTTAAAAAAATTATTGAAAATATATATTTTAAAGCTAATTAAATTTTTTTCAAAACTGGTTGATGTTATTTCATATTCTTTTTGTTCTTAATTAAAACAATATTTTTATATTAATAATTCAAATATTTATTTTTAAAATTTAACATAAATTAAAGTTACAAATTTTTTAAAAAGATATATCTTAAAATTTACTTTTTTGAAAAATAATTCGAATGAACTTCAAAATTAAATAAAATTGTTATTATTTCCAAAAGCATTCATAGAGAAACTATAAATATTTAAACTTTTTTTTTATAAAAAATTACTTAAACTAATTGTTCATTTGAATTTTTATTAAAATAAATTATTTTAATAAAAATATATATAATAATATAAAATATATAATATTATTCTAAAAAATTCTTTATTATTTTTATATAAAAATATTTGTTTAAAATTTATTTTAATATTTAAATATTAAAATAAATAAATTGTTGATATTTATTAATCAACAATTTTTAAAGAATAATTTTTTTAAAAGATTGTAATGAAAAAACATTAAAAAAACCCAAATATGATTTCTAGTCCGTTTGTTACTGCTTTCATTAAAACTGTTTCTAAAGCATTTCTTAATTTTGTTAAAATATTATTTTAGAATTAATTATAATTTTGGTCTCGTTTTTTTACTTAATTCATAAAATTGGTTCCTCTCACATATTTTTTCACTTAAACTAAGTATGTTTTTATTTTTTAAATGATAAGTTTCTTATGAAATAAAACAAATTATCGTATATAAATATATTAAAGAATTTTATAGATAAAAATATAATTTTAAAAATGAACATCTCATCGATTTTTATGAAAAAACGCGAGAAAAATATCTAAGTGTTTGAATTTGAAATAGGAGCACTAATTTCATGAATAAAATAAAATTGGAGACCAAAACTATAATTTAACATATTTTTAATGAGAAAATTTATAAAAATAATTCCCATTAGTTTAAGTATTTTATCGTTAGCTATAATTTTTTAAATAGTAAATTTTAAAAATCATTTCAATTTATGTTATTTTAAATAAGTTTTCTTAAAAATATTATTTAATAATTTTAACAAAAAAGTATATGATTTTATTATATTAAAATATTTAATTATTTCTTTAAATTATTTTTTATTATTTTATTAAAATATTATGTGTTTTTATAAAAATATTTAATAATGAATAATTAAATTATTAGAAGTAAAAATTACACTTATAATTTATAGAAAATGAGTTTAAAATATATTCTATTATTTTAAAAAATATTAAAAAAATTAAATTCTTTTATATATCTTTTTAATATATTTTTTAATCTATAAGAAATCGGGTATTATCCCATTATAAAGAAATTTCTATATCATATCAATATGATTTAAGTTTGACTAAAATTAAAGTAATATATATATATATATACTATATTTTTTTCTTCAAAACAACTACATCTTTTATATTCAATTGAGATTTCTCATATTTTATTAAAAAATTTTGGTATTCAAAAGTATTTTGATTTTGTTAGATTCTTTTGCGAAATGATTTTTGAGAGACTTTTTAGTTATAAATATAAATATTCTTGAGACTTTTGCAACTTCTCCCAAAACTTTTTTTATTACTATGTTTCTTGCTATATGATTTTTATTTTCCTTCTATTCATTTTATTTTATTTTATTATTATTATTTTTTATCATCATGTTTCATGCTATAACAATATTTTGGCTTTTTATTTGGTCATGATATTGTCAACAAAATATTTTATATTGGTTTCGTTATGCAAGTTGAGTTATTATTGTGTAGAAACATCAAATTATACGGGTGTGAGTTTCAACCCACAACATCTTATTTATTCATTTTTATCGGATCAAATTTTAGCTATTAAACTATTAAATTAAAAAAATTCTGAAAGTCTCCCTCCTATGTCCAAGGCAAATAACAAAATGAGGCTTTTCTTTATCAACCATAATTACAATATAATTTTTAGAAGATGTTCTAAGATATATTTATAATATGTTATTAGATTAATGTTAAAATCGACAATCAGATATTTATGGTTTTTTATCAAGATTAATGTAATTCAATATTAAAGATTGATTTAGTTTTGAGTTTCATTTGCATTTAAATTTGTTATTTGAACTTGAATTTTATTTACATTTGAATTTGAGTTATTATATAAAACCTAAAGGCAGTTGCATTTGTAACATAATTACAGTTTGAAGAATTAGAGAAAGTTCTTTACATTTTCATTCCCTCTCTTTTTTCTATGCAATTCTTCTTCATCTTTTTTTCTTGTGCATCAATGGAAGTTCGTTATTGAACTCCAACAATTGGTATTTTCTTTGTTAATTTTTTGAAGTCTTTTATATAAAGAAGAGTAACATAAGAAAAAAAAATTATTTTTTTATAATAATATTTATAATTATCAATAGTCTATTTATATTAAAGTTATGAGTCAAATATAATTTTAGTTCACATAAAATATTCATATGAACAATGCTGAGAAAATGGATGCCGCGAATAATGTTGAGAAATCTAATAATAAAATCAAGGAGGAACAAACGCAAAAAGCACCATGGGTGGATGTTATCCGAGGTAATCAATTACCTTCTGATGGTATTGAAATTGTTTATACATGCACCTCCAATGATTGTGGATGAAAAAATTGAGGTGACTATTGATAAGAAGGATGTTGAATCTGAAATGAAATTTTGGGAGAACACACTTATTATGTATGCAATAGGTTAGGAATTATCGATGAATGTGGTTAAGAATTTTATGACTATGATATGTAACTTTATATCACTCTCCGAGTTGTATTACAATGAGGAAGACTATTTCATTACTCATTTTCGATCAAAAACTGATAGAGATGCAGTTATAATGCATGACCCTTATAACATCTATCGTAAATTCATGTTCCTACACAAATGGACTGCAGATTTCACCCTCAAAGAGGATATGTTGTGTGCATTATCTATTTGGGTTGTCTTTCCAAAACTTCCATTGATTTTTTTGAGAAAGGAGTATTTAAAAATTGCAAGTGCTATTGGGAAACCTATGATGACAGATGAATGCACAAAAAAAAAAGGTCAGAGTTTTGTATGCTCGGGTACTGATTGAGATTGATATTACAACTAAGTTGAGAAATCACATTATCATCAAGGATTTGAAAGGGAACAAACTCATTCAACAAGTGGAGTATGAATGGAACCCACTATATTGTAAGGTATGTATCAAGGTGGGACATGATTGTGTATTGAAAAAAAAAACTCTTAAACCAAAGAAGCCGCAAACACAAATATGGAGAGCCAAGCAGAATTCTGAAAACCAACAGATGAAAAACCAATTTGGTTTAGGACATAATATTAATATATGAGCACATAAGGACAATTAGGCAATGAATAGAGAACAACCAGAATGGATTGTAGTGGGGTCTTCCCCTAGACATAAAGGTAAAGAAATATGGGTAGAAGACAATAAAGTGGAGAAAATTAGGAATATCAAAGTTGGATGTCAAAATGAATTTGAGGCTCTTAGGATTGGAGATATTCCTTTAGCTTCTTATGACAAAGTTCCATGATTTTGTCATGGAATGTAAGGGGCTTAAGTAAAATATCAAGGAATATTGAGATAGGAACCTATCTCAAGAAGTTACATGTATCTTATGTGGCCTTGTTGAAAACTAGGGTAAAGAAGAACAATGCAGATAAAATTAGAAGGAATTTTAGACATAATTAGGACTTGTTGGACAACTATGCTCACCGTCCCAATGGGCGAATTTGGTTGATATGGAAAGCTGGAAACATGGATGTAAAATGTATTAACTACTCAGATCAGTTTCTGCACTATGAAGCTTTTGATTTGAAAGGTAGAATATCCTACTAGATAACTGTGATATATGCATAAAGCTAACTAATAAATAGATAGAAATTGTGGATAGATATCCAAGAACTCTCTAGTTATGTACAGGGATTATGGATGGTGGTAGGAGAATTTAATAATGTTTGTGAGATATTTGATCGAACTCTAGTATGGTCGAAGGGTAGCTTCTGGTTCGACAGGAATTAAGCATGAGGTCGAAGTTTGTTCGCATGTGTTCTGTCGGAGTAATGCGTGTTGTAGTCAAAGTTTGTTCTAACATGCATTAGTCAATATTTCTAGGTTTGTTAGCATGTTGAATTGGGCCTTGTGTTAAGGATCCAATTGTTTAAGTTAGCTTGTAATGGGTAATTGTTAAAAAGCCCATTAGGTTAGTGTGTTAGTTTTCTTATAAATATCATGCTAGTCTCCCATCTTGAAAATAAGGAAAAATAGGAAGATAAAATCCTAATTCAAGTGAGAGAGGTTATTTTGTTATTCTTGTATACTTGTAATCTTGTTTGAAAGTGAAAGGAAAGAATAGCAGTTTATAACCAATCCTTGTTGTTTCCTCTTGTTGTTTTTCCCTTGTATTTCCTTTAACCCTAACCCTTGTGTGTTTCTTGATCATAAAGAAACTGTTTATGCTTTGTTTAAAGACACCCTAATTCACAACAAATTGGTGCGGTGAGCGTGGAGAAGATGCCTTTAACAAAGTATGAGATTGAAAAGTTCACCGGAGTGAACGATTTTGGTTTGTGGCGCTTGAAGATGAAAGCCCTACTGGTTCAGCAGGGTTGTTTGGAAGCGTTGAAGGGAGAGGCAGCCATGGATGCTGCGTTAACGGTAAAATAAAATACGGCCATGATAGAGAAAGCCCACAACGTAATATTATTGAGCCTTGGTGATAAGGTTCTTCGACATGTATCAAAGGAGACTACGACATCGGGGTTATGGTTGAAACTTGAAAGTTTGTACATGACCAAATCTCTGATGAATCGACTATACCTGAAGCAAGCTTTGTATTCATTCAAGATGAGTGAAGACAAAGTTTTGGCTGAGCAGTTGGATATGTTTAACAAGCTGATTCTTGATCTTGAAAATATTGATGTGAAGATCGATGATGAAGATTAAGCATTGTTGCTGTTGTGTGCTTTGCCCAGAACACATGCTCACTTCAAAGAAACTCTCTTGTATGGAAGGGAGTCCATGAGCTTTGAAAAAGTTCAATCAGCATTGTATTCTAAGGACCTGAACGAACGAAAGGAGCATAAACCTTTGACGGTTGGTGAAGGTTTGGCCGTTAAGGGAAAATTCTTGCGAAAGGATGGTAAGTTCGACAAGAAGAAAGGTAAAAGTCAGCAGAAGTCTTATAGTGGTGAAACATGTGGTATTCGATGTTATCACTGTAAGAATGAGGGTCACACAAGAAAGGTGTACCTTGAACGCCTAAAAGATCATGGAGGTAAGGATAATGGCAACGCAACCATTGTTCAAGATGACTTCGACTCATTTGATGTCCTTGTAGTTTTTAAGCGGCGACTCAAGAAAATAGTGGATTATGGATTCAGGTTGCACTTGGCACATGACTCTAAACAGAGAATTGTTCGAGGAGCTATGTGACCAAGATGGTGGATCGGTGCAGCTGGGAAACAACAAATCCTGAAAAATTGCAGGTATTGGATCTGTGAGATTCAAGCTCTATGATGAGTCAATAAGGTTATTGACTGAAGTCAGGTATGTACTTGATGGCCTAGTGGAGGGTTGATGGCCTAGTGTCCATTATTATGACGATTTGGTACCACATGCATTTTATGACGTTGCATTTCATTCTTGGTGGCATTATATGATTGCATGTTTGTGATGTTGATGACTTGGTGATTTATATGATGTTTTGGGTGAGTTGCTATGATGTTTGTTTAAGACGAATGTTGACCCGTTAATGTCTTTCCTTTATATGATTTATATTGAATTGTGATTACTCACCCTACCTATTTGAATGTTGCCTCTACGTGGGTAACGTGCAGATATTCAGGAATAGCTTCTCGATGCGTGAAGTTCTAGCTTGGAGTTGTTTAGCGTATTTCTGTAGAGTTGTATGGTGTCTTGCTCTGATAGATGTAACATCGGGTGGGGAAACGCTTAAGTGAATATTATGTTGTCTGTTAGAATGATTCTTATGAGTTACCATATACCGATTTTAATTGATGATGATTGTTGACAATGACCCAAGGGTCTTGATGTTTTGATGAAATATAAGGAGATATTTGAATTTATGATTCCGCTGCAAAGTTTGAATTTAGTTGTGGATATTACTAACGAAACTATTATTAAAAAAATGTTTTGAAAACCCGTGTTACGGGGCAGGATATTTTAATTGATGTTTTATGAAGAAATGTGACACCTTTTTATGATGTACTATGATTCATTTAAGTATACTTATCGCGTATATTATGCTGGGTTAGAAGGGTGTTACATTAGTGGTATCAGAGCAGGTCGGTCTATCCAACCAGATTATCTAATGATGTTTGTTCCTTAGTGCGCGACATGTGTGTGAAACACTATCGGTACTTGCTTGTTTTTTAACCGTTTGCCTCCAGGTGTTGGCTTGAAACAAGTGGGGGAGAAGCTATTACTTCTCTGAGATGTTTTGGTTGTGGAATGTTGGCTCAGTGTGTATTGGATTGCAAGAGTACAACTGTTATTAGGACGGTGTTGTTCTCGATTCCGAAGGGAATGCGGAGATAAGGCTTGTGTCAACTAAGGATTTGTGCATTAGGTAGTTTAGTGCACAAGATGCATGGAACACTATTGGAGTTTGGGAGGTATGGTTTATGCCCCATCGTGATTGTTGGCTATCTATTGGCAAATTGAGGAACTGATCACCCTTAATCTCTTGTTGATATTAGACGGAATCATGTTGGATGGGATAGATGTGTCTTGCCAGCTTAGATGGTGTGTGCGGTAAAAATCGATTGGAGTTGAGATGAGTGCTTACAGATGGTTTTGATGAGTCGATGCAGATTATTATATTTGAAGATGAAGAGAGTTCGAGTTTCTTGTCTGTCGGTCAAGTTGGAATGTCTTGAGGGAGAATGATCAGGTATTGTTGATGTTTGCTTCTCGGGGGCATAGAGAGCAATGCGACGGCTAGTGATATGCCAGTGGTGTGTAATTCCTGACATTTTACTGAAGAGACCCACGACTTGTCTCCAGAGCATGAATTTAAGTTTGGAAAATGTGAAGAGTTGTTGTTCCGTTAAGCAAGTGGATAAGTTTGTGAAGGATGGGGCAAAAGTGTTTACGACATGGGTTTCTTTGAAGGCATAAGGAAATGCAGTGGTTGGTGATTATCTAAGGTGTGGGACTTTTGGATGTGTTCCCATGAGATAACAGGGTTTTCTGCCAGAATCGCAGAGCACGCTTAGCGCGGATGGGCTCGCTTAGCGCGGTCTGGAGGAATTTCGCCTCCTCGAGGCAGTGAGTAGCGCGCTTAGCGTGGATGGGGCTCGCTTAGCGCGGCCTGGGACTGAAAACCTCATTTTTTTTAATTATTAAAATTAAGTGGAATTATGCATATCTATGTTTCGTAAAGCTGGGATGTTGCTGTAACTTGTGTTGTATGTTACATGAGGAGTATGATGGTTATTTAGTGATGTCGCTATGTTACAACATGCTAATTGAGGATAAACATGATGTTGATTATAAGATCCAATTGTAGTGATTTGTTAATGATGTTGTTGGGACGTAAACAAGGTGACTATCAAGAATAAAGGAGATAGCCAAGTTGGCAATGAAGTAGGAAATTAAAGGTATTCCGAAGACAGTTATCAGAACGAGGTACAGTCACCATGAGTACACTGTGATGTCGTTTGGTGTATCTAATGCACCTGGCGTGTTCATGGAATATATGAATCGGATTTTCCATAAATATTTGGATAAGTTTGTGGTGGTGTTCATTTACGATATTCTGATATATTCTAAGTGAGAAGAAGAACATGAAGAACAATTGCGAGTTGTGTGGTAGGTAGTGGGGGAGAAGAAGTTGTATGCGAAACTGTCGAAATGCGAGTTCTGGTTGTAGACAGTAAGTTCCTTGGTCAGGTGATTTCTAATGGTGGAATAACTATTGATCTTTCTAAAAAAATTGTTGTTGTGTTACAGTGGGAGACTCTGAAGTCGGCTACTGAAATAAGAAGCTTTATGGGATTAGCAAGTTGCTATCGCAATTCTATTGAAGGTTTTTCTAAGTCGACATTACCGCTGACTTAGTTAACTCGAAAGGGGCAAAGCGTATGTTTGAGATGTTGCATGCAAAGGGAGTTTTGTAGGCCGGAAGAAGAAAATTGACGACCGTTCTGATATTGATTTTTCCTAATCCGAGTGAGTCTTTTGTGGGGTAATGTGATGCGTCTAAGATGAATCTTGGTGGATCGTTGATACAGGATGGTCGGGTTGTTGCTTACGCTTCCAGACAATTAAGAGTTCATGAGAGAAATTGTCCTATGCACGAATTGGAATTGACAACCTCGGGGTTTGTGATGAAAATTTGGAGACATTATCTTTTTGGCTTTATGTTTGAAGTGTTCGATGATCATGAAAGCTTGAAGTACTAGTTGAATCAAAGAGTTGAATGTGAGGCATAAAAGGTGGTTGGAGTTGATGAAAGACTATGATTTTGATTTAAGTTAACACCCTGTTAAAGCAAAAGTAATAGCTGATGCGTTGAGTAGGGAGTTACTGCATATGCCAATGCTTAAGGTGAGGAAGACTGGAATTGATCGAGCAGTTCAGAGATGTGAGTTTAGTATGTGATGGGACTACTGACAGTGTGAAGTTGGGAATGTTGAAGTTGACTAGTGGTATTCTGGAAGAAATCAGAGCGGGTCAGCAATCCGATTTAAAGTTGGTTGACCAATTGATTTTAATTAACTGAGGTAACGGAGGTGAACTCCGAATTGATGAAAATGGCGTGTTGAGGTTCCGAGGTAGATTGTGTATACCAGGTGTTCCAAAAAAAATTGGGAAGAGTATTCATGAAGAGGGATGTTATCAAATTGTGTATATGTGTTTGACTTATCAGAAGCTAAAGACGAAACATCAGAAGTCTTTGGGTCTGATGCAGATGTTGAATATTTCAGAATGGAAATGGAATAGTATTTCCATGGATTTTGTGCCGGGTTTACCGAAGGCCGCGAAGGGAAATGACTCGATTTGGATGATCGTGGAGGGATTGACGAAGTCAACTCATTTACCAATGAATATTAATAATTCTATGCAGGAATTAGCTGAGATGTACATCGAGGGAACTATGGAGTTACTTGGGATGGAGATCCGTGATTTTCGTCGAGGTTTTGGAAGAGTTTGCAAGATGCGTTGGGCACTGAGTTGAGGATGAGTTCTGCTTAGCATCCGCGGACGGATGGTCAGACAGAGAGGAGTACCAAGTCCTTGGAGGATTTGTTGACGGCTCGTGTGTTGGACATGGGGGGGCATGAAGATCCGATGAGGGAGTCGTATCTGACTCTGTTTTCTTCGGGTAATTTTCGAGGGCAAAAATTCTTTAAGTGGGGGAGATTTGTAACACCCCAAATTCGATTATGATTAATTGTTGCTTATTTAAGGATATAAGGTGATTTTGATGATATGTGGTTATGTGGCACGAATGCGTTGTGGTGAAATTATTTTAATAATATTAATAGTAAGAATAATCATATAGTATTATTCAAATTATTGTTTATTATTTAAAATAATAGAAGTGGGAGTATTGAGGGTATGTTGGTCATTAGGGATGGATAAGTGAGAGTATAATGGGAAGAGCACATTTAGGGGTATTTTAAGAGAGAATAGTGAAAGGAACTCATTATTCGTATTATTTTTTAGGAAGAGGCAAAAGTGCTCTGAAGAACAAGTGAGAAGGAGGCTAGGGCATAGAAGAATTCCGGCGAAACTCCAAGAGAAGATCGAAAGAATCAAGACTCTAAGGTATGGGGAGTATCACTCTGCAATATTTTTGATATAAAGATTAGGTGTTGGTGGGTGATTGGGGTTTTGGGGGAAAAACCTAGGGTTTAGAGGTTAAAGGTGATGATTTTGATGATTTGTTGTGTTGTGGTTGTTGTGAATGATGTATGTGTGTTAGATATAGGTTATAGTGACTTAATTTGTGTTAATAGGGGTGAAAAATGCAGTTTAAGGGTATGAAATCGAGGTGGGAGAAGTGCTGTCATCGCAAATTTTTTTGACCAATTCGTAAAGGGCGCTTAGCCCCGTTTAGCGCGGTCCCCTTGGGCAACTTATTTTGAAAACTTCGAAAATTCGTAACTTTCGATTCGTAAGTCCGTTTGGGTCGCCGTTCGAATCGTTGGAAAGCTGACTTTATGTACTTTATGTTAAAATTATTTTCAATGATAGATTTCAAACTATTCTACGAGCCATGTGTGTTTTCTTGTATGTTCCAATTGGTCGAACCGTTAAATGTGGACATCGGTCGCATGAATGTGTGTTGTGATTGTGAATTATGAGGTTGTATGATGTTGTTGTTAAGTTGTTGTGGCTTACCATGCAATTGTGATAGTTGTTGCTTATAATGTTGCGTGAGGATGTTATTGAGTGGTTATGGTATGATGTGGTGTGAATTAACCGGTAAAGCTAATAGTGGTTGTTTGTGATGTAGTCGAATGTTGTGGGGTATTCTTGTTGTAAATATGATGCTATGTGTTGAAGATTATATGATGCTTATGTTGATCTAGAGTATAACGATATGGTGTTGTTGTTTTATGATGTTAATTATATGTGGGAACTTATATGATGATTATGCGTTGATTGCTTATGAGGGTATGAGTTATGTGAATGATGTTACTATAATGATGCTATGACGGAATAAATAGATGATGTGCATGTTTTGATGTTCATACATGCTATGTGACGAACATGACGATCAAATGAATTGGGATGATGTAGTGTGAAATGAAGTAGTGATGCTATATTATGATGTTTTGATGATATGATTAATATGATGTTTTGATGAATTATAAGGAGATATTTGAATTTATGATTCCGCTGCAAGGTTTGAATTTAGTTGTGGATATTACTAAAGAAACTATTATTAAAAAAATGTTTTGAAAACCCGTGTTACGGGGCAGGATATTTTAATTGATGTTTTATGAAGAAATGTGACACCTTTTTATGATGTACTCTGATTCATTTAAGTATACTTATCGAGTATATTATGCTGGGTTAGAAGGGTGTTACAAATACCGGTGCATGCCGGTTAAATATAGTAAACTACTTTCTTCATTCTCATAGAAATAATACCTTTTATCAAGTAGTTTAGTGATTGAAATTCACCATTTACAAATTAAAATATAATACTTGATCAAACATAATTGACATTTTTTTCTAATTTTAAAATCAAATATATCAATTTTTTTACATACATTTGAAATCTACATTTGAAATAAGTAGTATAATCTAATTGAATACAATGAATCAAAGACAAGCCAAATAAGAAAAAAAAATGGTCAAACTATTAAAACATAGATTGATTATAATAATGAAAAATATTTAAGAGTTTAAAGATAGTGTACTGTCAATGTTAAACAATTTTATACATACAACCAATTAAAATTCTTATATTTATCATGTCATTTCACTATTTTAAAAATACAATTGGAATTTATTCTGATATATGTCTCTCATTGATTGACAGTTTAAAAAATTTTACACCGTTAATGCATTTTCTTTTTTCTCAATATTTAAATATAGGATCCTTTAAAATGGTAATATAAAACAAAAACATAAATATAACAAATATTCTCATTGAATCTAACATTTTTTTAACACTCTTCTATGAGAAAAGATGACGAGAAACGAGAGGGTAGAGAAGGTAGCAAAACGACAGATAAGTAGGAAAGGAAGTAAGGCAAGAACATGGTTGATGATGGACAATGAAGGGCAAAGACAGACGGTGGAGGCCGGGAAGCTAACGATAATGCAGCGGACCGGGCTAACGGCAAGGGACCTTAGGATTCTTGATCCTATGCTGTCATACCCTTCAACAATTATGGGTCGTGACAAAGCAATGGTCTTAAACTTGGAACAAATAAAAGCTATTGTTAGTGCACATGAGGTTCTTTTGCTCAATTCTAGAGATCCCTCTGCTGTTCCTTTTGTTGAAGAACTTCATGCAAGGATTCTTCATCACCACAGTATTATTATTGATCATTCTCAGGTAAAGTTTTCTTAACCTTAAGTACAAGCATAGATTATTATAATTGTAAAATTAGTGACATTGTTAATATTGTTGACTAGATATGTTTTATTTTTAAGTGTTTGATTTTAAAAAATTATTTAAGTATGGCTTAAAAATGATTTAATGACATTCTTCAAAGTACAACTAAAAAAATTGAAAGTAAAATTTAAGTTTACATGTAAAAGATTTAAATTTATATTTTAATTTAATGAATGACATGCATTCCGTCACATTATACTGATAATATAATTTAAAACGATGTAGATAATTTAATAGATTGATGATTTTTTATTGGATGATGGTGTAAATTTTTTACAATAATTATATATATATATCCATTAAACTCTTAAACAATTATTTAATATTATAATTTATTTTAGAGAATTTTCTTTTGTTCTAATTTGATTGTGAGGACTTAAATTCTGATTGTATAACTTTTTGTATGTGTTCTGGACTGGACCAATGGCTAGAATTGGCCCAATCCGCCTCTGCTCCAGAGCGGCCCAAATTGCCTAAGTCCAATCCGCAGAGGGGGAAAAGCGACCTTTCTACCCCTCCAACCGGGCAAGGAACGCAACGTTCCTCCCCGGCGTTGATGCCCATTACGCACAGCTTCCTCGCTGCCCGGAAAGCAAAGGACAGGTGCCCGAAACTGCGTTTATGCCCGACATAACGGCTAGTTTCGAGCACCCTGCTCGGCCTAACGGCTAGTTCGGGCAGTTACCTATTCTTTGGGGAAAACGGTTATTTCGCCCCGAAAATAGGACCGTTGGCCACGCGCTGGGGGCTCTATATAAACCCTCTCGCTTGAGAGGGTCAGGTATCCAATATTTGCCCTAAGAATTCACTCTTTGTACTTGCCCCTTTTTCTCTGACCTTTACTTACTTGAGCGTCGGAGTGCCTTGCAGGTACACCCCCTCCTCCTCTCCATACGACCAGCATCCCTGACGCACTTGGCGGCCTGATTCTACAGGATCTGATCCAGCCTTCACGATCAGTGGCGCCATCTGTGGGAAACTTTGTTCTCCCCTTCTTTCTTTAACCGAAGATCAAAACAACTTTCGAACATCATCACGATCATGGCCTCCCAAGATCGCACCCAGGATGCTCTTCATTCCACCATTCTCCCCGTCAACAAATCTGACGTTGACGTCCAATCATCTCTCCTCCGAGATGCCCGTTTCCTTAGGGACGGAGCTACCGCTTCTCCTTTCCCAACTCCTGCTGATCGCAACAACGATCAACCGTCTCTCGACCTTCTGCCCGTTCCTGTCCCGCCCAGCACCGACCCGGCCGTGGCAGCCCTCCTAGAGGCACTCAACAAAACCAACACCCTGATCCTGCAGCAAAACGAGAGGATCGAGGCACTGGAAGAGTCTCGCCGTCCAAGATCCCCTCCTACGCGGAGGAATCAGCGACGATCAAGAAGCCCGCAGCCCCGGAGAGAAATCGACCGAAGACTGCGCCAAGAGCAAGATCCTCGCGTAGCCCGAAAGCGCGACCAGATCTCCCCGCGTGACCATGACGCCCATGACCACAAAAGGACTCGAAGGAACGAGGAGTCTCCAATCAAGTCCAAAAGACGGACACGCTCACCTTCCCCGCGAAGGAACCGCTCACCTTCTCCTCGAAGGATCCGCTCACCTTCTCCACGAAGGAATCGCCGAAGCGAGAAGCCCTTCCGGTCACCATCATACACCAGTTCTAGTGACGACGACGAGCCTCGCGGCCTGTTGTCCCAGGAGATCCTGGCCACCCGTTTGCCGAAAGGCTTAGAGAAACCCCCGTCACTTGGCATATACGACGGGACCATTGACCCAGACGAGCACATCGAGAATATCAATGCCCCTTAGACTACCGCAACGTACGGGGCGCCATCAAATGCAGACTATTCCCGACCACGCTTCGGAAAGGAGCAATGACATGGTATAAACAACTGCCCGAGGAATCCATTACCTCGTGGAAACAGCTCGGCAGGATGTTCTCGCGGCACTTCACAGCATCTCGCCGCCACCCCAAAACTGAGGCTTCCCTCGGAGCCATAATCCAGAGGAAAGATGAACCTCTCCGAGCATACATCGAGAGGTCAACAAGGAAGCAGTGCAGGTTCCGACGACGAACAAAATGAAGAAGTTCCTGCTCGAGCAAGGGGTCCTCCCGGACTCCGATTTCGCTAAAGCCATCGGCCTCGCCCCACCGAGGAATTTAGACGCCCTCCTCCTCAAAGCCCAAACTCATATCTAGTACGAGGAGAAGATTGCGGCCTGCAACATCCGGGCATCGCGTCGGCAGGAGAATGCCCGGGCCGTCAAAGAAGAAGAAGCCTCGACATCTCCTCGGGGTGAACGAAGACACGAGGACCGTCCGAGGGACTCCCGCGACAGCAAGGGACCCTCCGGGCGCTTCCACGACTACACTCCCCTGACCGTTTCCAGGGAAAAGATTCTGTCCGAGTGTGCCAATTCGGAGTTCAAACAAGCCGGGGTCCGTTTCCCCAAACAGCTGCCGAACAGACCAAACGTGGACAAGTCAAAGTACTGCCGCTTCCACAAAAGTCACGGCCATACTACGGAGGACTGCATCCACCTGAAGGATGCCATAGAGATACTGATCAGGGACGGGCACCTGAAACAGTTCACAAAGAAGAAGGACACTCCTCGGCAAGACGCCCAGGAGTCCAAGAAGGTCGAGGAAGAAGTACCCTCCTCGGATGACACCAACGTACAGGTAGCAATGTCCATATCCCGGCCAAAGGACTTCTATGTCCTAGACGGGCTCAGTGCCCCTGCTTATTTCTCGGCCCACAGCCCGTGGGATACTTTTCCTTCCGCCATGGTCATTTCTGGCGGGGGATTCAACAAAGTCACTGTAGGCTCCGTGAAACGGAAGTTCGACCACCTGATCAACACCAGCTGCAACAAAGTGACGACGCTTGATCAGGCCCAGAAGGGCTCCGTCCCAATCTCCTTCTACAAGGAGAAACTCCTCGGCGGATCCCCGAACTCCAGCATACCTCTGCTCGTCAGAGTCCGGATGGCGAACTTCGACGTTCGCAGGATACTTGTCGACCAGGGAAGCTCGGTCGACATCATGTACTCCCAGCTGTTCTCAACACTTTAGCTGGACGAATCTCACCTCACTCCCTACGTGGGATCCGACTTACAGGGATTCAACGGGTCCGTAACAAAGCCGTGGGGTTACGTCAAGCTGATCGTGACCTTCGGATCAGCAGAAACGGCCAGATCCATCAAGGTGCAGTTCCTGGTAATCGACTGCCCGTCGCTTTACCAGTGCATTTTCGGAAGGCCAACGCTGGCCGAGTTAGTAGCAGTGCCCTCAATCGTCCACCTGAAGATGAAGTATTACACTTCGAAAGGGAAAGTCGCCACCCTCCACGGCGATATAGAAGCTACCCGACGGTGTTTCGAAGCAGCCACAAAGGGACTCAACGCCATTGCGCCCAAGCCAAAGGTGTCGAGCAAGCCAACACTGCCAAGCAGCTCTGAGGAAGCCAAGCCTCTGCCCCAGGTCGACTTTATCGACCTCGACAGCCGCTTCCCCGAGGACCATCAGGAGGAACGAGCAGCATCAGCCGGCCCGTCTACAACATTCACCAGCAGCTCCCATCCGATGCGCCCAATCCCGGATGGCGACTTCGAGATAGTTCTGTTCGGCGAAGATCCCCAACGGGGAGTGAAGATCGGAGCAGATCTATCTGACATCGCGAGGAAGCAGCTCAAAGCATGCCTCCGAGAGAACGCTGACCTCTTCGCTTGGAGCGCTGCAGAGATGCCCGGTTTAGACCCGTCCACTGCATGTCACCAGCTGACCATTGACCCGACCATTAAGGCTGTAGCACAACGTAGGAGAAAGCAGTCTCTGGAAAAAACGGAGGCTGCTGAAAGAGCTGTAAAGGACCTCCTCGAGGCCAAATTTATTTCAGAAGCCAAGTACACCACTTGGCTGTCCAACGTTGTATTGGTCAAAAAATCTAATGGAAAATGGCGTATGTGCGTTGATTATACCGATCTCAATAAGGCATGCCCGAAGGATGCCTACCCCATCCCCAATAGTGATAAACTTGTTGATAATTCCGCTGGTTTTAAACTTTTATCGTTCATGGACGCCTACTCGGGCTACAATCAAATCCCAATGGCAATGTCTGACAAAAAATATACGGCCTTCATGACCGAATCAAGGAATTATTACTACAACGTAATGCCCTTCGGCCTGAAGAACGCCGGAGCAAAATATCAACGAATGATGAATAAAGTATTTCGGGGAGAAATAGGCGACATGCTCGAAGTATACATGGACGACATGATCGTAAAGTCCCACTAGGAAACCGATCATACCGCCCACTTGCGAAAGGTCTTCGAATAGGCCAGGAAATACAAAATGCGCTTTAATCTGGAGAAGTGCACGTTTGGCGTCCGGGCAGGCAAATTCCTCGGCTTCTACTTAACGGAACGAGGAATCGAAGCCAATCCTGACAAATGCCGGGCATTCTCCGAGTTTCCTACGCCCAAGTCCAAAAAATTCATCCAGTCCCTCAACGGGATGCTCGCATCACTATCTTGTTTCGTGGCCAAGTCCGCCCAGCACGCCCTGCCGTTCTTCAAGCTCCTATGCAAAGAGGCCGTGTTCGAATGGACTGAGGAGTGCGACAAGGCCCTTCTCCATTGAAACGAGCACTCTCAGAGCCACCGGTTCTCTCTCGCCCGGATAATGGCGAAACACTATACCTATACATAGCCGTAGCAGCCGAAGCAGTGAGCGCCGCTCTCATCCGCGAGACACTTGACGGGCAGAAGCCCATTTATTTCACGAGCAAGGCGCTACAAGGACCAGAGTTATGATACCAGCAGATAGAGAAGGTGGCATTGGCCCTCATCAACGCTGTCAGGAGATTAAGGCACCACTTCCTAGCCCACACGATCGTGGTTCGAACAGATCAGCCCATAAAACAGCTGCTTGGACGACCAGATATGGTCGGACGAATGCTTAAATGGTCGCTAGAACTGTCCGAATTTGACATCCGGTACGAAGGCAGAAAAGCCCTTAAGGCCCAAGCTCTGGCCGATTTCTTCGCGGAGATGACATTCGCGGACTCCCCCGCGAGCGAGACACGTAAGTGGACCATCTTCGTCAACGGTGGCTAAAGCTCGGCAGGTAGCGGCGCGGGCATTATACTGGAGAGCAACGAAGGGACTATCGTCGAGGTATCACTCACGCTGTCTTTCCCAACTTCCAATAACCAGGCTGAATATGAAGCCTTCCTTGCTGGGCTACGCCTGGCCGAGGATCTGGGAGCGGAAGAAGTCGTCATCTGCACGGATTCACAACTCGTGGCCCTCCAGGTCCGAGGTGAATACCAAGCCAAAAACGACAACCTAACCAAATACCTGGCCTTGGTAAAGAGGGAAATGGCAAAATTCACAACAGTAGAAGTGAAACACGTTCCCCGTGAACATAACATACGAGCGGACGTGCTGTCCAAATTGGCCAGCACGAAGAAGAAAGGCGGAAACAAATCCGTCATACAAGAAGTACTTCCTCGACCCAGCATCGAGAAGGCCTCCCCGACAATCGACGTGCAGGTGATCGGCGACAACAACTACTGGATGACCCCAGTCTACAACTACCTCGCCAAAGACGAACTCCCGTCCGACCCAAAGGAGGCTGGCATAGTCAGGCGAAGGGCCTGCTCTTATGTCCTGGTCGAAGACAAACTATACAGACGGGGATTCTCCATTCCGCTGCTCAAATGTGTCGAGGAAGAAACGGTCACGCACATCCTGCGCAAAATCCATGAAGGAATCAACGCCCAACATCTCGGCGGAAGGTCCCTTGCTCGAAAGGCCCTCCGAGCAGGATACTACTGGCCGACTATGCAAAACGATGCAAAAGAGCACGTAAAGAAGTGCGATAAATGCCAACGGCACGGGGACATGCACCTAGCCCCGCCTAACGAGCTCAAGACCATGTCTTCCCCGTGGCCATTCGCCTGGTGGGGCCTAGACATCCTAGGACCCTTCGTGGTAGGATCAAGTCAGAACAAGTACCTCATAGTGGGCGTGGATTATTTCACAAAGTGGATAGAAGCAGAACCTCTAGCCAAAATAACTGCCCTCAATATCCTGCGTTTCTACAAACGAAACATCCTTGCACGTTTTGGAATTCCCCAAGCGATAGTAATGGATAATGGGACGCAGTTCACGGACATGAAGTTTCAGGACTTCGTCGCCCAACTGGGCACGAAGCAACACTTCGCATCCGTCGAACACCCCCAAACAAACGGGCAGGCTGAGGCAGCTAACCGAGTCATCCTTCGAGGCCTCAAGCGAAGGCTAGACGAAACAAAGAAGGCGTGGGTCGAGGAGCTACACATCGTGCTCTGGGCTTACCATATAACTCCCCATTCAACGACCGGGGAAACACCTTTCCGTTTAGCATACGGAACCGAGGCTGTAATTCCCGTCGAAGTTCACGTGCCCACTAGGCGGACAGAGTCGCCCCTAGACGAAGAAATGAACGACGAATCTCTAAGGGAAGAGCTCGACCTCGTCGAGGAAATCAGAACCGGGGCAGCTCTCCGTGAGGCCTCACTGAAACAAAAGATCACCATCAGGCACAACGCCAAAGTGATACGACGAGAGTTCGACGTGGGAAGCCTTGTCCTAAGAAGAAACCACAAAGACTCTCGCGAAGGCAAGCTAGCAGCCAATTGGGAGGGACCCTATCGCATCCGGGCAAAAACGGAAAATGGGGCCTACTACCTAGAGCATCTCACTGGAGAAGAACTCGCTCGACCATGGAACACCGAAAAGCTAAAACAATACTACAGCTAAATCCTCGGTTCGACTCGTCGAAACGACGAACGTCTACTACTGACCACTATGCGCCTCTAGGTACAAGCGTCGCATATGATTAAAGCACAACCCCGCTCAGTAACGAGCTGGGTAAGTGCTCGACAGCGGTCCTCGATCGAGCATCGCCGTCGTCAAAGTACCATGATTGGCAGAACCCCAGCTCGCGATGGGACGTTCACGCCGCGAACTCAGGCCTCAAACGTGACCTGAGCTCCGCTCCCCAGCCAGGATATTCCCCGACCGTTCGACCGGTTCTCCACACTGTCGAACACATCTACAACGAGCAATCCCCCATAAATATTCGCGCAAGTCAAAAGCTCCCAAACACGGGCAGACATACGTTCACAGCAAGCATGCATACAACACTTAGCAAAAATAAACGCAAGTAAAATCATGCACGCGAAGAAGACAGAAATATAATTAACATAACGGATGGCCACAAGGGCAACGATTGTGCGTTATTACATAAAACGGGGCCATGCCCCAAAAAATAAAATTACAAATAATTCAACGGCACGCAGGCCGGACAAGATACAACAACGTCAAAATAACAACACTCCTCATTCATCCGCATGCTCGGCTGACACCGGCTCAGGTCTCTGGTCCTCCTCGGGCTGGTCCTCAGGCTGGGCCTCGGGGGGTATCTAGAACAAGGCCTGCGGGCAAGACGATGCGACCATCCTCCACGCGCTTAAGATAGTGAGTACCCTCGGTCGAGATCTCAAGCCCAGGGTTCACCACCCGCAACTGAGCCACGACGCTTTCGAAAGACTCCACTTCCACGACGATACCGTCATCCTCGGCCAGCAGGATGCGGGCAACCAGCTCAGACCTAGTCTTCAACTCTTTTATCTCATCCGGTTCGTCGGCACCCAGGGCACTGGCCGCCATCAACTCTTTGTTCAGCTCCTCGGCAGCCTTTTTCTCCGCCGCCAGCTTGGAGACATCCTCCTTCAGCCTGGCCGTCTCCTCTTCGGCCTTCTTCCGAGCCTCACGGACACTCTTAACTTCCTCCTTGAGGGCCGCCTCAGAAGCCCGGGCAGCATTAAGTTCGGACTCAAGTGTAGAATCCCCTTCGGCGTAGACAGCAACCATCTCTAAGATCCTGACCAGGGCAGAAGCATCTTGGGCCACCAGCGCTCTCTTGCTCGGGCGATCCATACCTTCCAAGCAAAGGGATTCCGCCTGAGGGACGACCAAAGAGTTACCTTCAAAGAACCTCCTATCAAGGATGCACGGAGGTAACTCAAACTTCCCTTTCTCCAGTACACGGGTAAGGTCCACAGCATCTAATGTCCTTGGCCGCTTCGTCCGCCTGGTCAAAGGCAGTGGAGATCCCCGTGGAGTAGGAGAGGGAGAAGAAGAGGTCCCCACGACAGTTTGAACAAAGGGAGGAGCACGGACACCAGCAGGCCGGGACTTAGGAGGAGCTGCTCTAGCTTTATTCCTCGCCATAGCATTCCTCACCACGCGATCGCGAGCTTGAGGCATCTCACCTGCACAAATGAAAAGACGAGCACGTTAGCTATGTGGAAAAGAGATAACACAAACAAAATCTAAATAACCAAGACTACCGAGCAGCTTCTCAGCATCCGCGGGAGTCTTGAACTCCAGCAGTGCCTTAACATTGACGAATCTGCGCTCAACTCTCTGGCTCCCATCCTCCTCGAAGATAGGTCTGCCCTTGCTCGTCCACCAGCTCGCAAGACTGAAGGAGTTGACCCAGTTCACCAGCTTCTCGTAAGCCACGGTGTCCTGCCCGCGCATATCGCTCGGCTGGAAGACATAAGTGCTGGGCTTCTTAAAGAAATGGTCGGGTGCCCAGCGGATGGGAAACATGTACAGCCTCCGCCCAATATACTTTCCCTCCTCGTTGAGCAGCTCATTCCCATCTTCGTCGACCTCTATCTCCCAGACATATGTGTTATCCTGGGCAACCTCGGACATGGGTTCTACGATGAACTACCGTTCCTTAAACGTTCGGATCGACTCCGAGAACGGCTTAAATAACTTTTTGGGCTGCTTCAAGGAAACCCATCCGTACTTCTTCCTCGTCAGATGCCTTTGAAGATGGAAAACAACGAAGAACAGAGGGAGAGTAGTCCCCAGAGCGAGATGCTCGCACACCAATTCAAAAGCCCGGATGAAGGCCAGCGAATTAGGGTGAAGTTGAGAGGGCGCCAGCTTCAGATGCTCGAACACCGACCGCTGGAAATTAGTGAAAGGCAGCCTCAGTCCCAGCTCTTTGAAGGCATACTCGTACATCGTAAAGCGGTCCCCGAAATCTGAGCAGACCCGCTCGTCCAAGGTAGGGAAGTGCACCTTCCACTCCCCTTCTGGTCCTACCTCCGTAAAGACGTCCGCCAAAGACTTTGCGAACGTAGAAATATGCTCAGAAGGTTCGGCCACCTCCCACTCTTCCACACAGAACCTTTCAACGCCTTCCTCCATGACATCCAATTCTTCTTCCTCCCCGACATTGCTCGAGGAGCTCGATGTTGCCGAGCTCGAAGCCGCAGAGCTCGAAGCCGTTGAGCTACTATTCTCCTCGGAGCCAGTTTCCTCCTCGGACATGTCTAGAATAACTTCTCTGTCTGGCCCCGTCGCCATTATGATCACCTGAAAAGTAGAGAAAGACAGTGAATTCGACAGGAAATCAAATCCACCCTTCCACTGCCAAGTCAAGTGAAAGGGCGCGCAAAAGGCTAAGGACAACGTCCCCGGCCTCAGCCCTAACATCGAATGAAAAACCTCCCCGCGAGTAGATGCCCGAGACATACCATCTTCCTGCGAGGAACCTCTCCGCATTCATGCCCAGATTCCGTCTGAAACTCCACCGGAAACCGCAAAGCTTCACCGGAATCTGGAAACGTTCTACCAGAAAATTCATCGCTCTCTCAGAAGATGATCAGACACGGTGGTCACGCACGCACAACTACCGCAACCACGCCGTGGACCATCCTACTCGCCGAACGCACTACCTACTCCGGCGAAGTGCTAGAGGCAGCAAAATGGCAGAACCACCGTCCACCACCAACACTCGCCAGAAATCCACCTATTTTGTCGTCTAACGCTAACCCTAACCACATATAATCTGACACTAACAACAAAAGGAAGTAAAACCAGCTACAAATCAGAAAACTTACTTGATTTGAGTAGAAGAAAGAGATTGCTCGAAGCTTGGCACGGTGGTCGGAAGCACTGAAGACGGTGACGGGGAAGAACGCAGAAGAGGCGAAGAGAAATCAGAAAGAAAAAGTGCAAAATGGGATAATCTTCCCCCTTTTATACTGAGGGGCACGTGCACACACGCGCCCGTAGGCCATAATGACTACCCACTAGCCATCATTACCTATTAACTGCTACACGGGGCTCGAAGCACACGTGGCAACCCAACGTTTCCAATTCTGTCTGACGCTTAATCTCCCCGAATACCGGGCAATAAGGTCACGACCACGAATATCACGGACAACGAGAGCCACGAGCACTTCAAGACAATCCTCTTCGTCTCCAAAAAACGACTTTATGCTGGCTCCCCGGAGCAACGAGCAGTCCTTAAGTCATCACTCCCATGCTCGGGAGCGACGACTTGGGGGGCTCCTGTTCTGGACTGGACCAATGGCTAGAATTGGCCCAATCCGCCTCTGCTCCAGAGCGGCCCAAATTTCCTAAGTCCAATCCGCAGAGGGGCAAAAGTGACCTTTCTGCCCCTCCAACCGGGCAAGGAACGCAACGTTCCTCCCCGGCGTTGATGCCCGTTACGCACGGCTTCCTTGCTGCCCGGACAGCAAAGGACAGGTGCCCGAAACTGCGTTTATGCCCGACATAACGGCTAGTTTTGAGCACCCTGCCCGGCCTAACGGCTAGTTCGGACAGTTACCTATTCTTTGGGGAAAAATGTTATTTCGCCCCGAAAATAGGACCGTTGGCCACGCGCTGGAGGCTCTATATAAACCCTCTCGCTTGAGAGAGTCAGGTATCCAATACTCGCCCTAAGAATTCACTCTTTGTACTTGCCCCTTTTTCTTTGACCTTTACTTACTTGAGCGTCGGAGTGCCTTGCAGGTACACTCCCTCCTCCTCTCCATACGACCAGCATCCCTGACGCACTTGGCGGCCTGATTCTACAGGATCTGATCCAGCCTTCACGATCAGTATGAATCCGTTAGGAGTATAGCTAGAGTTGAGTTGGTTAGAAATTTCTACTGTGTTTTCTTTGTTTTGGTTGTAAGGTTTGAATACACCTAGTATTCTTGTTAATAGATATCAATTGCGTTTCAAAAAAAAAAAAATAATATATATATATATATATATATATATATATATATATATATATATATGGATTATACTAATTTGTCGACAATGTAAATACTTTCCACTATAGTATAAAAATTAAACTTTAAAAAAGTTAAATGTTTTTCTTTTCACTCTATTTTTACCAAAATTAATTTTTAGTCACTCTAATTCTAAAATTGGGTTCTTTACCTTCTTTTTAACAATATTTGAGATTCACTTCCTTTTTTATGGTGCGACACAAATTTCAAACATTCAATGTTCCATTAAACTCCTCCAACACTTTATCTTCAATTTTTCATTTTTCAAAAAAATTATGAAATTCTATGATCTTTGAACATGAAAAAACTTGTAAAGACTACACAATTAAACTCAATTTAATTTAATGGCGTTAAATATTTCAGCAGTTCGAATTTTAATAATATTGTCCTAAGATATTGTATTTTTACTAAATTAACATTGTTAATGTGTTAAAAGTAATATAGAAAATAAAAGTTAAATGACATAATTAAAAAAATAACAATTATTTTTATATTAAAAAAGTGAGAATAACATTTATCTTAAAATCAATATTTTTTTTTTCTAAAACAATACTCATAAATGGAAGAAATAATAGAGATGTCATTTTATAAAAAAAAATGGTCCGGACAAAAGTGCATTTTTTTGTGATTCCAAATGAAAGTTGAATTTGAAAATTTTAATCTTCAAATGTAATTTTCATTATTATATTCTTAGTTTCATCTTTTTTATGAATACATATTTAACATAAATAATTTTGATTAATCTAAATAAATTTGTATGAAACTAAAAATACACTTAAATTATTATTATTTTGTAAAAATAATTTTTTTACATATTAAAATATGCCAGATATGATATATTTGAATTGGTTTATTTATCTATCAATATAAATTTTGTGATAGAGTTTGAAAAACTTTATCAAAATAAATTATAGTATTTCTTTAATCTTATTTTTATAATTTTTTAAAAATAATTTATAGAAACAACTTATATTATATATTAATAAAATATAAATTTATCTTTTCTTTTTTGTGCAGGGTGATCAAGATAAGAAGGATGAAGATGAAATAAAGCAATTTAACGACAATAAGAAGATTATTCCATTTGAGTTTGTGGTGTTAGAGGCATGTCTTGAAGAAGTTATAAGTTCCTTAGAAAATGAGGTGTGTATGTACCATGTTTGTCTATGTTGTTTGATTGTTTTTGGTTTTCAACAATATATTTGCTTTTGTTGATTGTTTTGTAGGCAAATATATTGGAACTTGAGGCTTATTCTGCCCTAGATAAGCTAACCTCAAAGATTAGTACTCTTAATTTGGAACGTGTTCGTCATGTTAAGAGTCGATTGGTTGCCTTAACTGCTCGTGTTCAAAGGGTTAGAACTTTTTTTCTCCTATCAATAAATGAAACACAAACACGTCTAGACTCAGGCATCTTGTGGTGTCAAACACTTGTGTGACACTTGTACGACAATATATAACAACTAAAATCTTTTATATGGGCAATGTATCAAAATATAAATCCAAATTTGATTGATGGTGTAAACCTATTGTTAGAAAAGTATCAGTGTGGGTTTTTGTTATCGTATCCACAGGGATTGTCGGATATTTGATGCTTGCCGTTCAATAGTTGTGATATTCTAAGTTAAGGTTTTCAAAAGTTTCACTTGTTGTTATCATTCACTTGTAGCAAAGATTAATTAGGTCACAAAGATTTTTATAAAAGCATGTTAAGGTTAGGTTTCATCAATCCTATTCATGTATAAACGATTAATCAAGCATATGAACTCGGTTTCCGACCAATATAACCGCGTATCCTCCCGACTACGTTTATGTCTAAAGCGGAATCGTGAGTACCGTTGTTTAGACCGTTAGATGATGTCTCACGCTAACAATCTAAGCAACGATCATTAAGATCAATACAATGCGAATAGCAAATCCCAAATCTATGTCTAGAGTTTGGTTTTTAAGAGATGAAATTGTTAGGTCAAGAGTTGTAAAGTCTATGTCTAGAGCAAAACAATTCACAAATGGATCATTAAGAGAAAACAACATCATCTATATTGATCAAAGACTTTGTTCATATACAAGAGATCAATATCAATACATAAAAACAGAATCAACTACCTCTAACCTCAACATTGAGTGATTAGCTACCACTTCTCATGGTAGCTTGGATGACAAGTAAAGAGAGGAGATGAATGAGCATCCACGACGAATAATCGAGAATGGATGCAAAATCAGCTTCTCCAATGAAAATACAAGCTTTTTTTGAACAAAATACTGTAAACCCTTAATTCTAATGTAAAATGAGCAAGAGATCCTTATTCCAAAAAGTAACAATTCTATTTATACACTTTTCCTAACAGCACCATTCGCCCAGCGAAGGCATTCATTCACCTAGCGAATGACCAAAAATATGGCACATTTAAGTGCCTCAGACTTAAACCGCCCCTCAGAATTATCGCGGGTTCGCTAGGCGAACCAAAACATTTGCTTCGCGAGCATTCGCTGCAACCTTCGCCCCAGCGAAGCTTGGGTGTTTTCAAAATGGAAAGTTTCTGCCACCCTTCGCTGGCACATTCGCCCCGCGAGCACATCAGCAAGCATTCGCTGACCTACTCGCCCAGCGAATTTACCCAGTTTTCCTACTGTAAGTTTTGCACACTTTCTGCCACCATCTCGCTGGCATCCTCGCTGACGTTCGCTAGGCGAACCTTCGCTGGCACCTTCGCTAACACTTGCCTAGCGAATACTGTTGTTGATTTCAATTCTTAGGCAGCTTGCACTATTTCTGGGTCTTCAAACTTTGATCTTTTCACACTAATTCTGCACATTTAGCACACAAATTACAAGCACCACAAGTATATTTCAAATAATGCATAACAACATCAATTCACACTAAAATCAACCTATTCCACATGAAAAGTCATGAAAAATGCCAAATAACTCATACTCAAATATATCATGATTGACATCTAACAAACTCTCCCCAACTAACTCATTGCTTGTCCTCAAGCAAAGTATGCCTCTCATGAGGATTTGCTCGAGGATTAAATTCAACCAAGACACGAAAATGGCTCAGCTAAACAGTGATCACAACAATGCATCTATTACACAATTCAAGAACCAATCATGTAAAAGAACTTGACTCCTAAACAATTTCAACAATGCTTCAAGAGACAACTAACTTATCATACACATGTCATTCTACACTCCTCTTCGAAATAGGATTGAAGGCAAACGTGCATACAAGCACGGGACAATTAAACTCTCTTGACAAATGATGCAATACTAAGCAATTCATATCATATCTCAATGATCATAACAGAAATTATGGAAGTAAAAGATCACTAAGGGCTTAAAGGGTTGTAGCTTGGTCGGGTGAACAAAAAAGGGACATTTCTAAAGGTCTTTGAAACGAAATTGCCGACGCAAAAGAACATTCACTATGTACATATTTACACAACACACTTCATTTCACCAAATTGTCATTCCACCTTCACAAACTACCGTGCACACTTATTGATTCTATTATTTTTTCTCGTTCAAGCAAGCATTTTCTCTTTTGTACAATATATTCACACTCTTCTTTTTACATGCTTGCTTGAAATTTTTTTTTTTCTTTTCAAAATTAGGAGTAATGCACCTATCTTCTTCTTATTCTCTCCCCAACTCATTTTCAACTCCACCTAAAGTGAATGTTCCTTGCTTTTTAGGGCAAGGAAGTCAAAATAAACAATTTACAAAGGTTCAAGAAGAAAATGTTAGCAACTCACTAAATTCAATGATGAACCAAACTAGCAAATTATGTACATAAAACAAATTCATCATTCAATTGAGTTCTAAACTGTTTAGGCTCAAAGGGGCTACCGAATGCTCACTACTCACAGGTAAATTAATATTTGGGCATAGTTGTGCTCACTAACAAAAATTGCCTTGATCACTTCTCCTACTTCCACAAAATCACACGATCACAAGATAAGGCATGAATTAAAAATAAAGACAACATTCATTAACACTCCTTGACATATAATACAATTTTTGAGGCTTCTCACTGTACTAGTTTCAGATCCTAAAATGACATATGTATTCAAAAGAAGTTGTAACATGAAACACATTTACACTTGCCCAAGACACAAAATTCTAAAACATAAAAAAATTCTTGAATCAAGGTAACGATATACCTTGTCGCAACACAATGCTTACGGTACTATAATCGCCCTCACATCTTGGAGGAATTTCTCTTTAATCCCAAGAGTCCAACCTACTTCCACAAAGTTCCACCATTAAAGAAGAAAAATCAAAATAACACATACAAAAACACACTTACTACTATAATTAAAAACCAACAATTATTAGTAAAGTGAAACAAAATTTTTTTTACTACAAACCATAATGCTTACTAATAATATCATAAAGTGCCTGGTGTATAAAACACCTACATAATTCAAAAAGTACCACACGGGTACGAGTACATTAATACTTGACTAGTAAAAGCTGAAAAATACATAATATAAGAAAACTTCACTTTGGAGACCAAAGGAAGTACACAAGTCTAAGATCACAAAAAAAAATCAATCCTCCTCATCATCATCGTCCATGTCTTCCTCCTCACCTCCAGCAGAAGTAGCCTCATCATCATCAGCATCGTCCTCACCCCCTCCAAATATTGGCCTGGCCTCAGGCTAACCAGCATGCACTAGGAACTGCTCCCTAGTCATCATAAGATGCTCAGAAGAAGGGTCACGGATCTGCAGCTGAAGAGCCTGCAAGGAATCATGAATATCCGTCATAGCACGCTGCTGGGCAGCCATCCAATCCCAGTTATAATTGCAGATCTCCTGCTGATATGGATAATAGGCCGGCGTTGCCGGCTCAGAACCCTCCTCAGCTTCAGCAGCATCATCAGCACCAACACTAGAAGAGGCTCCAACCATCCCTCTAGCCTTACAGAACTTATCCACATACCGATCATCAATAGCAGATGAAATAGTGACCTGCCTGCGGGCTGGCATATCAACACCAGCGTGAGCACACAAGGACATGATCAGACATGGAAAAATAAGCGGGGCATTCTTGCGCGCCGCCATACCTCCCGAACCACTTAACACAACTGCCCTGATTTCATCCGTAATGATGCGGGCCACGTCAATCTGGATATTCTGCTGAATGCTGTGGATAAGATGAGCCAGAGCAATAGGAACTGTACTATGATGCGACCTGGGACAAATGTTAGTGAGCACAAACAACAAAATAACCTGAACCAAGGGCAGCATGTCCACCCTTCTAAACCTAATCGGCACCCCGGAGGGATTCCGCTCAACTTCCTTACCTTCAAGAAGTAAATCCCGAGTCATCTTCTCAATCTCACGATGAAGATGCAAGTCTCGATGATAGGCATCGATCTCAGTCCCAACCAACGGTAAAAGATCTCCCAAAACAGTGTTGATCGTCCTACGATCAAACCTCACAACAGTACCTCTAACCCAAGAGGCCCAATTGAATCTTTCACCATCATCCGGTAATGCATTCGCAAAAAATTCCCGAACAATTTCAATGTTGTACCCATCCAGCGACATCATTAGACGATCCCACTTCTTTGCCACAAAAAGTGCATCAATTATTCGGTAACTTCCTCGATCACTAAGAAGGAATCTTTTCTCCGGCAGGATGGTCTTTCTTTCAAGGGTCTCGTACCTGGCAGCCTGCTTATCTCCCCTGAATCGTTCTTCGTCAAATCGCACGGGCACTTGTCTGGAGGTTTGAGCCTTTCGCTTCTTAGCCGCGTGAATCGCCATTTTTGGTGCCATCTGCACATAACAAACAATGAAACCAAACAAGGGCAACAAATGCATTAGCAACTAAAAACAACCAGCCAGAGCTCTGCATTGACAAGTAAAAAAAATTAAAAAAAATCTGCCTCTGTTCGCGCCAGACTCGCTAGGCGAAGTCTGGCGAATGCTCGCGCAGACTCGCGAGGCGAACGAACCAGCGAAGGCGCGATTTTTCAGAAAAACACAGTTAGAAACAGTCCCTCTCCCATCTCCTAATTTCAAATACTACTCTAGTCATATTGCTTATGTAGTTTCTAACATGCAAGACAAAAGTAACATGACAGAGTATACCAATTTTTCACAAAAGCCATATTGATCACTTAAGAACATAAACAATGCTTACAGAAATAAATTGTAAAGAGTAAACAAACCTGAATTTCGCACTGTTAATGGTGGATTAGGGCAATTGGAAAGTAGAAGGAGATGAGTGTTGAAGTGTACAAGAGGAAATGAAAGGAAAAGAATGACACGGAGGGAAATGATGAAGAGGTCAAGAGGCTAGGGTTTTTCCCCCCTCTATTCAAAATTCAAAGTGGGTCTTGGGCCCAATTTGGTGGCCCACCCACAATCCATTTTTTTCTGATGTGGCAGGAACTTGGGTTGGTCTGCCTCGCTGGGTTCGCGGAGCGAAGGCCAGCGAATGCTCCCCCCAGCTCGCTAGGCGAACACCAGCGAACAAGACCAGAATTTTCAAAATTTTTCCAAACTGCCCACAATTTTTTAAGCATCATAGTGATATCTAAACATTCTCAAAACAGAAATAACAGAAATACTTACAATGTTGGGGTGCCTCCCAACCAGCGCTTGTTTAACGTCGGCTAAGCTCGACGGTCCACCGCAATCTCACGGATCGCGGAAGGGAACAATGGCGGGATTCCGCTCGAAATCTCCTCCAAGATAAACTTTCAGCCTCTGTCCATTGACAGTCCAACTTTCCTTTGACTTTGTGTCCTCAATTACAATTGCTCCATAAGGTTTGATTTCCACAATCCGAAAAGGTCCGGACCATTTAGATCTTAATTTTTCGGGAAACAATTTTAATCGAGAATTGAACAATAAGACCAGCTGTCCGACCTCAAAATGTTTGATGACAATTCTTTTGTCATGGTAAGACTTGACACGATCCTTATACAATTTATTGGAATCGTACGCCTGAAGGCGCAATTCATCCAACTCGTGTAATTGTACTTTTCTTCTTTCGCCGCATAAAGTTGGATCAAAATTCAAAAATTTTAAGGCCCAAAATGCCTTGTGCTCCAACTCTGCCGGCAAGTGACAATTCTTACCATAAACCATTTTGAACGGTGTGAGACCGATCGGAGCCTTAAAAGCGGTCCGATACGTCCACAACGCGTCATCAAGTTTGTTCGCCCAATCTTTTCTCGAGGCCGAGACCGTTTTCTCTAAAATCTGTTTAATTTCACGATTAGATACCTCTGCTTGACCGTTAGCTTGTGGATGATATGGTGTAGCAACCTTGTGCTTCACACCATACTGCTCCAAAGCTTTGTCAAGCTGAGTGTTACAAAAGTGAGATCCTCCATCACTTATTAACACTCGAGGAGTACCAAAACGTGCAAAAATATTTTTCTTCAAAAATTTTACCACTGTTTTTCCATCGGTTTTAGCGCAAGCTATCGCCTCTACCCACTTGGAAACGTAATCCACAGCGACCAAAATATATTCATTAGAAAATGAAGATGGGAATGGACCGACAAAGTCGATCCCCCAACAGTCAAAAACTTCAATTTCTAACATATTTTGTAATGGCATTTCTTGCCGCTGTGAAATACCGCCGCTTCTTTGGCACTTGTCACAACTAAGGGCATGTGCATGCGCATCTTTGAATAAGGACGGCCAATAAAAGCCCGATTGGAGGACTTTAGTAGCCGTTCTTAACCCATTAAAGTGCCCTCCATACGGAGAGTTATGACAGTGCCACAGAATACTCGTGGCTTCCTCCACTGACACACACCTTCTGAGGAGGTTGTCGACACCAAGTTTAAATAAATGGGGTTCATCCCATACAAATAACTTGGCATCAGACAAAAATTTCCGTTTTTGGTGGTGCGTTAGACCGTCCGGTATCAATCCGGTGGCTTTGTGGTTAGCCATGTCGGCGAACCACGGTCTAAATTGCACTCTAAAAAGTTTTTCATCAGGGAACTCCTCTTTTACCTCAAATTCATTCTTGGTCACCTCAACGTTTACCAAACGAGATAAGTGATCTGCTACCAAATTTTCGGATCCCTTTTTGTCACGAATTTCAAGATCAAATTCCTGTAACAAAAGGATCCACCTAATAAGCCTCTGCTTAGAATCAGGTTTGGTAAGCAGATACCTTATAGCGATATGGTCAGTGTAAACGATGACTTTCGCACCAATCAAATAAGAACGAAACTTCTCCAACGCATACACTATGGCGAGCAACTCTTTTTCAGTTGTCGCATAGTTAATTTGAGCCTCATTTAGCACCTTGCTCGCATAATGTATAGCGTGGAAAACCTTCATTTTTCTTTGTCCCAAAACAGCCCCCACCGCATAATCGCTAGCATCGCACATTAATTCAAAATCCATTTTCCAGTTTGGTGCAACGATTATCGGTGAAGTTGTTAAACTGTTTTTCAAAAAATTAAAAGCAAAAAGACAAGACTCGTCAAAGTCAAAAACCTTACCTTGGACAAGCAAGTTTCTCAACGGCTTCGCGACCTTTGCGAAGTCCTTGATAAATCTCCGGTAGAACCCGGCATGTCCAAGAAAGCTCCGTATTCCTTTGACATTCATTGGCGGTGGTAATTTCTCGATTAAGTCCACTTTAGCTTTATCAACTTCTAGGCCTTTTGAAGACACTTTGTGCCCGAGCACAATTCCCTCTTTAACCATGAAGTTGCATTTTTCCCAGTTAAGAACCAGATTAGTTTCCACGCACCGCTCCAACACCGTATCCAGATTTTTCAAGCACAAATCAAACGATTGCCCAAAGACTGAGAAATCATCCATAAAGACCTCGATTGTCTTTTCGATCAAGTCCGCGAAGATAGCTTGCATACACCGCTGAAAAGTAGCCGGTGCATTACATAATCCAAACGGCATCCTCCTATAAGCAAAGATTCCGAACGGACATGTAAAAGCAGTTTTTTCGTGATCATCCGGGTTAACAATGATTTGGTTATAACCCGAATAACCATCCAAAAAACAGTAAAATTCTTGACCGGAGAGACGTTCGAGCATTTGATCCATAAAAGGTAAAGGAAAATGATCTTTTCTCGTAGCTTTGTTCAACCTACGGTAGTCGATACACATCCTCCACCCGGTAACAGTCTTTGTTGGAATCAGTTCATTTTTGTCATTTCGGACCACCGTCATTCCACTTTTTTTTGGCACCACATGCACCGGACTTACCCACGGGCTGTCAGAGATCGGGTAAATCATTCCGGCGTCCAACATTTTCACCACTTCTTTTCTTACCACTTCTTTCATGATTGGATTAAGGCGGCGTTGAGGTTGAGCAACCGGTTTAAAATCCTCCTCCATAAAACTACGGTGCATGCAATATGACGGACTAATGCCTTTGAGATCGGACAATGTCCATCCCATTGCATCTTGATTCTTTTTCAGCACTTGAATTAATCGGTTTTCCTCATTTTCAGACAAAATATTACTTATGATCACCGGTTTATTCCCTCCGTCATCAAGGAAAGCATACTTCAAGTTGGAAGGTAACATTTTCAATTCAATTTTGGGTGGTTCATCATCATTAACTAATTTTTTTAGAATCTCCTCTTCATATTCCCATGGTTGCATTTCATCCAAAGCTTCAAGTTCTAATAAACACTCTTCTAAAGCTTGTTCTTCTTCAACCGAGAATATTTCCAAGGACTCATCTAAAGCTCTTTGTAACGGTTCAATGACATGAATTTGATTTGTCACCCCCGAACTTGCCTCTTCCGTTACATCAATTCGAAAACAATCACTCTTATCCTTCTTGTTCTTCATTGCATCATAAAGATTAAAACACACCTCTTCATCTTGGACTCTCACTTTCATGAGACCATCGTCCATGTCAATTGCCATACGGGCAATTTTCATGAAAGGCCTTCCAAGAATCAAAGGTGCATCATCGTCCTCCTCCATTTCAATGACAACGAAATCAATTGGAAACAAAAATTTGTCCACCTTGACCAACACGTCTTCCGCTACACCGTGAGGACGGGTAGTGGATTTATCGGCGAGTTGCAAAGTCATTTGAGTGGACCTTAATTCCATATGGCCTAACCGTCTCACAATCGATAATGGTATCAAGTTGATGCTAGAACCCAAATCAATCAACCCATTGCCTACATACATGTTTCCGATCGTAACCGGCAATGTAACTCTTCCCGGATCACATTCTTTCCGAGGGAGAGTCCGTTGAATGATTGCGCTACAACTCGCATCCACCATAATAGTTTCTTGATCTGTGTATCTTTTCTTCTTCTTAAGGATGTCCTTCATGAATTTAGCGTATTTGGGCATTTGTTCCAAGGCCTCGGAAAATGGGATATTTATTTGTAACTGTTTAAAAATATCCATAAACCGAGTATAATGCCTTGCACTATCTTTCCTTGTAGGAGCATGCGGATAAGGTAAGTGTTGTATCGGAATATTACTCACCGGCTCTTTTCCTTTTTTCGTTCTTTTCACTCTTTCCTCATTATCAATTTTCTCTCATTCTCTTTTTCAACTACAACACCCTCAACATTCTTTTCTACTTCTAATTCCTCACTCACATGTTCTTTTTCAACCACAACCTCCTCCTCCATTACTCTTTTACCCACATTCATGTCAATCTCACGTCCACTTCTTGTAATAATCGCTTTACAATCTTTCGGATTTGGAAGAGTAGTTGCCGTAAAGGGACCTTTTTGTTGATCGGCCAATTATTTAGATAATTGTCCGACTTGTGTTTCGAGGTTCCTTATCGCAGCATCTGTATTCTTTTGATTAGACATGGATATTTGCATAAATTGTGTTAGAGTATCTTCCATCTTTGTATTTCCAACGGGAGCTTGCGGAGGTTGGGTGTAATTTTGGTAAGGTTGACGGTTTGATGGCCCGGCTTCTTGCGGTCTCCATGGTTGTTGATAACCTTGGTTACCACGTTGTTGGTAACCTTGGTTGCCTTGTTGATACGGAGGACGGGGTTGGTAACCTTGATTTCCCGCATAGTTTGCTTCCTCCACAACCGGAGGACAATAACCGGTCAAATGGTCACCTCTGCATAACTCACACACTAACACTTGCACCTTTTTACTTGAAGATTCATGCATCTCCTTGAATTATTGAGGCAGCTTAGACATTTGCTTTGTTAACAGCTCAACCTGTTGTGATAACAATTTGTTTTGTGCAAGGATAGCGTCACTTGTTCCTAATTCCAACACACCCAGCGTTCGTTGAGCAGGTCCAAGATTGTGACTACCTTGATGATCATTCAAGGCCATTTTATCAATGATAGCAGTGGCTTCCGCTGCAGTTTTGCTTAACAAAGAACCACCCGCGGTGGCATCCAACAAGGTTTTGTGTACTAGCTGCAGCCCATTTCTGAATATATGAATCTGTGATAATTCATCGAAACCATGGCCTTTGCACTTTCGTAACATTGATTTGAACCTCTCCCAAGCTTCGTTGAGAGATTCGTTAGCTCCTTGTGTGAATACCGCTATAGCGGTCTTCGCTTCCATGAACCGAGTGTGCGGAAAGAATCTTTCCAAAAATTTTTCTTCCAAAGCATTCCAATCAGTCATGATGGCAGTTGACTGATCAAGGTACCATTCCTTGGCCTTCCCAATGAGGGAATGCGAGAATAGTCTCTTGAACAGAGACTCCTCTTCTGCTTCCGGCGCACCCGTCGCTCCAGCGATTTCATAAAATTTTGTCAAATGGGTGAAAGGATCTTCATGATCCATACCCGTAAAGGGACTTTGGTATAACAGTTGGAGGATTCCGGTCTTCATCTCAGCATGACGACCGTTGTTTGCATGACGGGCGAACTGAGCATTATGCCTCGGACTGTTTGTACAAGGCCTAGAAGCAGGTGGTGGTGGATCTCCCTCCATAATTGGAAGTATTTGTGGAAATGGTGGTGGTGTAGATGTACTTTCCTCTTGTTCTCGCCTCTGTTTCGCTAGCTGCCTCCTTCTTCTAGTTCGACTATTGATTCTACGAGCGGTTCTTTCAATCTCAGGATCGAAAAGAAGTTGGTCCGCCGGTAGTTTCCCTCGCATAAACTAAGTCTGCACACTAAACAAACAGATTAACAAGTTCAAGATAAAGCGGTAACAGCTTACAATAACTCAACTATCGCAATGCTTGCTATATTAACTAACAATTCCCGGCAACGGCGCCAATTTGTTAGAAAAGTATCAGTGTGGGTTTTTGTTATCGTATCCACAGGGATTGTCGGATATTTGATGCTTGTCGTTCAATAGTTGTGATATTCTAAGTTAAGGTTTTCAAAAGTTTCACTTGTTGTTATCATTCACTTGTAGCAAAGATTAATTAGGTCACAAAGATTTTTATAAAAGCATGTTAAGGTTAGGTTTCATCAATCCTATTCATGTATAAACGATTAATCAAGCATATGAACTCGGTTTCTGACCAATATAACCGCGTATCCTCCCGACTACGTTTATGTCTAAAGCGGAATCGTGAGTACCGTTGTTTAGACCGTTAGATGATGTCTCACGCTAACAATCTAAGCAACGATCATTAAGATCAATACAATGCGAATAGCAAATCCCAAATCTATGTCTAGAGTTTGGTTTTTAAGAGATGAAATTGTTAGGTCAAGAGTTGTAAAGTCTATGTCTAGAGCAAAACAATTCACAAATGGATCATTAAGAGAAAACAACATCATCTATATTGATCAAAGACTTTGTTCATATACAAGAGATCAATATCAATACATAAAAACAGAATCAACTACCTCTAACCTCAACATTGAGTGATTAGCTACCACTTCTCATGGTAGCTTGGATGACAAGTAAAGAGAGGAGATGAATGAGCATCCACGACGAATAATCGAGAATGGATGCAAAATCAGCTTCTCCAATGAAAATACAAGCTTTTTTTGAACAAAATACTGTAAACCCTTAATTCTAATGTAAAATGAGCAAGAGATCCTTATTCCAAAAAGTAACAATTCTATTTATACACTTTTCCTAACAGCACCATTCGCCCAGCGAAGGCATTCATTCGCCTAGCGAATGACCAAAAATATGGCACATTTAAGTGCCTCAGACTTAAACCGCCCCTCAGAATTATCGCGGGTTCGCTAGGCGAACCAAAACATTCGCTTCGCGAGCATTCGCTGCAACCTTCGTCCCAGCGAAGCTTGGGTGTTTTCAAAATGGAAAGTTTCTGCCACCCTTCGCTGGCACATTCGCCCCGCGAGCACATCAGCGAGCATTCGCTGGCCTACTCGCCTAGCGAATTTGCCCAGTTTTCCTACTGTAAGTTTTGCACACTTTCTGCCACCATCTCGCTGGCATCCTCGCTGACGTTCGCTAGGCAAACCTTCGCTGGCACCTTCGCCAACACTCGCCTATCGAATACTGTTGTTGATTTCAATTCTTAGGCAGCTTGCACTATTTCTTTGGGTCTTCAAACTTTGATCTTTTCACACTAATTCTGCACATTTAGCACACAAATTACAAGCACCACAAGTATATTTCAAATAATGCATAACAACATCAATTCACACTAAAATCAACCTATTCCACATGAAAAGTCATGAAAAATGCCAAATAACTCATACTCAAATATATCATGATTGACATCTAACACCTATGCTCGATTTCAGGTAACAGACGAATTAGAAAACTTGTTGGATGATGACGGAGATATGGCTGAACTATATCTTACAAATAAATTGTCTCAACAGAAGTTTGAAATTTCTTCTACAGCCTCATCCATGAAACAAGGTGGAGACTTAATCGATCATGATGATTCTAAAAGCGTCGTTAGTGGCGAAATACCTAAAACGCAGGCTGGAACTGTCAATAGTGGTGTTGGCAGTGTTGAGGAGCTTGAGAAGCTCTTAGGAGCATACTTTGTGCAAATTGGTAGCACCCTGAACAAACTATCCATGGTACGAATCTTTATATATATAAACCAGATACATCAGTTATTCAATGAATCTAAAAAGAATAAAACTTTACTTATAATAATATTTCTTTGGATTTTGTTATTGAAGTTGAACGAATACGTCGAGGACACAGAGGACTACATAAACATTACCTTATATGACAAACAAAACCGCATTCTGCAAACTGGAGTTCACATAGGCACAATAAGTGTGATTGTGAATAGCTTTAATGTGGTGACAGGTATTTTTGGCATGAATATTCAAATTGAGATATTTCAGGCTGAAACATATAAGTTGTTCCTTGTGACAGTTATCCTATGCACTGCTGGTTGTTTAATCTTATATTTTCTTGCCATGCTTTGGTACAAGAAAAATTACATGCTGTAAAAAGTTGTCACTGTTTTTATAAGTTTTATATGATTATGTTTTAGACATCAAATTTTATTTAAGTTGGATGTTTTGTTTTGCAATAATAAGTTGATACTTAGATATATATACAATCTTGTGCTAGTTTTTTGTAATTAAGTATATGTTGTATTTTGAAATTAATGGATGTAATTTTAAATAGTGTTGAAATTGTATTGATTTGGGTTGTGTTTAGTTAAATAGTTCTATAAAATATTTATTCAGTTAGTTCTTAATGCATAAGTGATTAGATGTATTTTTGGTATGGATATTCACATTGAACTATATAATTATGGTGGGATGCCAGAGTTTCTTTGGTTATTTTAGGATGCATAGGTGCTTGCAGAATCTTATTGATCGTGAAGGCTGGATCAGATCCTGTAGAATCGGGCCGCCAAGTGCATCAGGGATGCTGGTCGTATGGAGAGGAGGGGGTGTACCTGCAAGGTACTCCGATGCTCAAGTAAGAAAGGGTCAGAGAAAAGGAGCAAGTACAAAGTATGAATTCTTAGGGTGAATATTGGATACCTGACCCTCTCGAGTGAGAGGGTTTATATAGTGCCCCCAGCGCGTGGCCAACGGTCCTATTTTCGGGGCGAAATAACCGTTTTCCCCAAAGAATAGGTAACTACCCAAACTAGCCATTATGTCGGGCAGGGTGCCCAAAACTAGCCATTATGTCGGGCATAGGCGTGGTTCTGGGCACCTGCCCATAGCTGTTCGGGGAGCAGTGAAGCCGTGCGTAACAGGCAGTAATTCCGGGGAGGAACGTTGTATTCCTTGCCCGGTTGGAGGGGAAGAAAGGTAACTTTTGCCCCTCTGTGGATTGGACTTAGGCAATTTGGGCCGCTCTGGAGCAGAGGCGGATTGGGCCATGTCTAGCCAGTGGTCCAGTCAAGAACAAGAACCCCCCAAGTCGTTGCTCCCGAGCACGGGAGTGATGACTTAAGGACTGCTCGTTGCTCCGTGGAGCTAGTATGGAGTCGTCATTTGGAGACGAGGAGGATTGTCTCAAAGTGCTCGTGGCTCTCTGTGTCGGTGAGGTTCGTGGTCGTGACCTTGTTGCCCGGTGTTCGGGGAGATTAAGGGCCAGACAGAATTGGAAACGTTGGGACGCCACGTGTGCCTAGAGCTCCGTGTAGCAGTTAATAGACAATGATGGCTAGTGGGTAGTCATCATGGCCTACGAGCGCGTGTTCGCACGTGCCCCTTTATATAAAAGGGGGAAAATCGTTCCATTTAGAACTTTTCAGTCTGATTTCTCTTCGCTCCCTTCAGTACTCTTGCCCGTAACCGACTTCCGCCTACTCCGACCACCGCGTCAAGCTTCGAGCAGCTTCTTTCTTCTACTTAAATCAAGTAAGTCTTCTAATCCTTTGACTGTTCTGCTTCTGTTTGTTGTTAGTGGTAGATTGCATGTGGTTAGGGCTAGTTTTAGAGGACGAAATGGGTGAATATCTGGCGATTGTTGGTGGTGGAGATGGTTGTGCCATTTCTCTACCTCTAACATGTCGCCGGAGTTAGTAGTATGTTTCAGCGAGGAGGGTGGTTCACGGTGACGTTGCGGTAGCTATGTAAGCGTGATCGCTGTGTCTGTTCATCGTCCGAGTGGGTGATGAGTTTTTTGGTAGAACATTCCCAGATTCTGGTGAAGCTTTGCGATTTCCGGTGAAGCTTCAAACGGAAATTGGGTGTGGGTGCGGGGAAGCTCCTCGCCCTGGGATGATTAGTTTCGAGCGTCTCCTCGCAGGGAGGTTTCAGCTTTCGTTATGATGTTAGGGCTTAGGCTGAGGACGTTGTCCTTAGCCCTTTGCGCGCCCTTTCACTTGACTTAGCAGTGGAAAGGTGGATTTGATTTGTTGTCGAATTCACTTTCTTCTCTGCTTTTCAGGAGACTGTAATGGCGACGGAGCCAGATAGAGAAGTTATTATAGATACATCCGAGGAGGAGACGGGCTCCGAAGATAATAGCAGCTTGACGACTTCGAGTCCGGCGACTTTGAGTTCTTCCAGCAATGTCGGGGAGGAAGAGGTGGAGGACATGGATGAGGATATCGACAGGTTCTTCGCGGAGGAGTGGGAGGTGGCCGAACCTGCCGAGCATGTGTCCACTTTTGCGAAGTCTTTGGTGGACGTTTTCACAGAGGTAGGACTGGAGGGAGAGTGGAAGGTGCACTTCCTTTCGTTAGACGATCGTGTCTGTACGCACTTCGGGGACCGTTTTACCATGTATGAATACGCTTTCAAGGAGTTGGGCTTGAGGCCGCCGTTCACTGATTTTCAGCAGTCAGTGTTCGTGCATTTAAAATTGGCCCCCACTCAATTGCATCCTAACTCGCTGGCCTTCATCCGGGCCTTCGAGTTAGTATGCGAGCATCTCGCTATAGGGGATACTCTTCCTTTGTTCTTCACTGTCTTCCATCTTCAGCAGCAGCTATCCGGGAAGAAGTACGACTGGGTTTCTTTGAAGCAGCCCCGCAAACTGTTCAAGCCATTTTCAGAGTCAATCCAGACATTCAAGGAACGGTATTACGTCGTTGAGCCCGTGTTCGAGGCTGCCCAGGACAGTACATATGTCTGGGAGATCGAAGTTGACGAGGATGGGAACGAGCTGCATGACGAGGAGGGGAGGTTTATTGGGCGGAGACTCTACTAGTTCCCCTTCCACTGGGCACCCGACCATTTTGCCAAGAAGCCTAGTGACTATGTCTTCCAACCGAGCAATCTCCGCGGGCAGCACGTAGTGGCGTATGAGGTGCTAGTGAAGTGGGTCAACTCCTTCGGGCTTGCTGAGTGCTGGACGAGCAAGGGCAACCCGATCTTCGAGGAAGATGGGATTCAGAGGGTCGAGTGCCGATTCATCAACGTTAAGGCACTGCTGGAGTGCAAGACTCCCGTGGATGCCGAGAAGCTGCTTGGTAGTCATAGTTATTTAGATTTTGTTCGTGTTTTTTCTTTTCCTCGTATCTAACATGTTCGTGTTTTGCTTGTGCAGGTGAGATGCCTCAGGCCCATGACAGGGTTGTAAGGAACGCTCTCGCGAGGAATAAGGCCGGCGCGGCTCCTCCGAAATCTCAATTTGCTGGTGCTTGTGCTCCTCCTCCTGTTCAAACTTCCACGGGGACCTCTTCTTCTCCTACTCCCGCTCCCCGGGGATCTCCTCTGTCCTTGACCGGGCGAGCGAAGCGGCCAAGGATAGCTGACGCTGTGGACCTTACCCGGGTGCCAGAGAAAGGGAAGTTCGAGCTTCCTCCCTATATCCTTGATAGGAGGTTTTTTTAAGGCAATTCTTTGGTCGTTCCCCGGGCGGAATCTCTTCGCTTGGAAGGTATGGATCGCCCGAGCAAGAGGGCGCTGGTGGCCCAAGATGCTTCTGCCTTGGTCAGGATGCTAGAGATGGTGGATGTTTACGCTAAAGGGGACTCTGTAACTGAGTCCAAACTCAATACTGCCCGGGCTTCTGTGGCATCCCTCAAGGAAGAAGTTAAGAGTGTCGGTGAGGCTCAGAAGAAGGTTGAAGAGGAGGCGGTTAGGCTGAAGGAGGAGAACTCCAAGCTGGCAGCGGAGAAGAAAGCTGTCGAGGAGCTGATCAGGGAGCTGAGGGCAGTCAATGCCCCGGGTGTCGACGAGCCGGACAATGTGAAAGAATTGAAGACTAGATCCGAGCTGGTTGCTCGTATGCTGCTGGCCGAAGACGATGGTATTTCCATCGCGGAGGAGTCTTTCAAAAATGCAGTGGCTCAATTGCGGGTGGTGAACCCTGAGCTCGATTTTTCTGTTTAGGGTACTCACTACCTGGCGCATGTAGAGGATGGTCGTATTGTCGTGCCCGACGGTCTCCTTGAAGGTACCCCTGAGGATCAGCTCGCAGAGGACCAGGTACCCCAGCCAGAGCCTGCCGAGCATGCGGATGAGTGAGGAATTTGTATTTTTGATGTTGTTGTAATCTGTCCGGCCTGCGTGCCGTGGAATTGCTTGTAATTTATTTTGGGGGAGGGGGGGTGGCCCCCGTTTCGTGTGACTAAGTACAATCGTGGCCCTTACGACCACTTATTATGTTAAATTATCACATGTTTAATTCTGTTGTTTGTATGAATTTACTTGCTTTTAATTTTTTGCTAAGTATCGTATTCAAGCTCGTTGTAAATGTATATCTGCCCGTGATTGGGAGTATTTGGCTTGCGCAAATATTTTAGGGGGATTGTTCGTTGCAGATGTGTTCGACAGTGAGGGGAACTGGTCGAACGGTCGGGGAATGTCCTGGCGGAGTGCGGAGCTCAGGTTGCGTTTGAGGCCTGAGTTCGTGGCGTGAACGTCCCATCGCGAGCTGGGGTTCTGCCAGTCATGGTACTTTGACGACAACAATGCTCGATTGAGGACCGCCATCGAGCAGTTACCCGGCTCGTTACTGAGCGAGGTTCTGCTTTATTCGTATGCGACGCTTGTACCTAGACGCGCATAGTGGTCGGTAGCTGACGTTCGTCATTGTGACGGGTCGAATCGAGGATTCAGCTGTAGTATTGTTTTAGCTTTTCAGCGTTCCATGGTCGAGCAAGTTCTTCCCCGAAGAGATGTTCTAGATAGTAGGCCCCATTTTCCGTTTTTGTTCGGACGCGATAGGGTCCTTCCCAATTGGCTGCTAGTTTGCCTTCGCAAGAGTCTTTGTGGTTTCTTCTTAGAACAAGGCTTCCCACGTCGAACTCTCGCCGTATCACCTTGGCATTGTGCCTGATGGTAATTTTTTGTTTTAGTGTGGCTTCGCGAAGGGCTGCCCCGGTTCGGATTTCCTCGACGAGGTCTAGCTCTTCTCTCAACGATTCGTCGTTCATCTCCTCGTCTAGGGGAGACTCTGTCCTCCTAGAGGGCACGTGAACTTCGATGGGAATTACAGCCTCGGTCCTGTATGCTAAACGGAAAGGTGTTTCCCCGGTCGTTGAGTGCGGAGTTGTGCGGTATGCCCACAGTACGATGTGCAGTTCCTCGCCCCATGCATTCTTTGTTTCGTCTAGCCTTCGCTTGAGGCCTCGAAGGATGACTCGGTTGGCTGCTTCAGCCTGCCCGTCTTGGAACTTCCTGTCTGTGAATTGTGTCCCGTTGTCCATTACTATCGCTTGGAGAATACCGAAACGTGCAAGGATGTTTCGTTTGTAGAAACGTAAGATGTTGAGGGCAGTTATTTTGGCTAGAGCTTCTGCTTCTATCCATTTTGTGAAATAGTCTACGCCCACTATGAGGTATTTGTTTTGACTTGATCCTACCGCGAAGGGTCCTAGGATGTCCAGGCCCTACCAGGCGAATGGCCACGGGGAGGACATAGTCTTGAGCTCGTTAGGCGGAGCCAGGTGCATGTCCCCGTTCCGTTGGCATTTATCCCATTTCTTCACGTGTTCTTTCGCGTCGTTTTGCATGGTCGGCCAGTAGTAGCCTTCCCGGAGAGCCTTTCGATCAAGGGACCTTCCGCCGAGATGTTGGGCATTGATTCCCTCGTGGATTTCGCGCAGGATGTGTGTGACCATTTCCTCCTCGACATATTTGAGCAGCGGAATGGAGAATCCCCGTTTGTAGAGTTTATCTTCGACCAAAACATAAGAGTAGGCTCTTCGCCTGATTACGCTGGCCTCCTTTGGGTCGGACGGGAGTTCGTCTTTGGCAAGATAGTTGTAGACTGGGGTCATCCAACAGTTGTTGTCGCCGATCACCTGTACGTCGAGTGTCGGGGAGGCCTTCTCGATATTGGGTCGAGGAAGTACCTCCCGTATGACGGATTTTTTTCCGCCTTTCTTCTTCGTGCAGGCTAGTTTAGACAGCACGTCTGCTCGTACGTTATGTTCGTGGGGAACGTGTTTCATTTCAACTATTGTGAAATTCTCCATTTCCTTCTTTACCAGGGCCAAGTATTCGGTCAGGTTGTCGTTTTTGGCTTGGTATTCTCCCCGGACCTGGAGGGCCACGAGTTGTGAATCTGTGCAAATGACGACTTCCTCCGCGCCCAGGTCCTCGGCCAGGCGTAGCCCAGCGAGGAAGGCTTCGTATTCCGCCTGGTTATTGGAGGTTGGAAAAATAGTGTGAGTGACACCTCGACGATAATTCCTTCGTCGCTCTCCAGTATGATGCCCGCGCCGCTTCCTGCCGAGCTTGAGGCACCGTCGACGAAGATGGTCCATTTGCGTGCTTCGCTCGCGGGGGAGTCTGCAAACGTCATTTCCGCAACGAAGTCGGCCAGAGCTTGGGCCTTGAGGGCTTTTCTGCCTTCGTACTGGATATCAAATTCGGACAATTCTAGTGATCATTTAAGCATTCGGCCGGCCATATCTGGTCGTCCGAGCAGTTGCTTTATGGGCTGATCTGTTCAAATCACGATCGTGTGAGCCAGGAAGTAATGTCTTAATCTTCTGGCTGCGTTGATGAGGGCCAGCGCCACCTTCTCTATCTGTTGGTATCTTAACTCTGGTCCTTGCAGCGCTTTGCTAGTGAAATATATGGGTTTCTGCCCTTCAGGTGTCTCGCGGATGAGAGCGGCACTCACTGCTTCGGCTGCTACGACCAGGTATAGGTACAACGTTTCGCCGTTGTCCGGGCGAGAGAGGACCGGTGGCTCTGAGAGTACCCATTTCAGATGGAGAAGGGCTTTGTCGCACTCCTCGGTCCATTCAAATGCTGCTTCTTTGCGGAGGAGTTTGAAGAACGGTAGGGCGTGCTGGGCGGACTTGGCCACGAAATGAGATAGTGACGCTAGCATCCCGTTGAGGGACTGGATGGATTTTTTGGACTTGGGCATAGGAAACTCGGAGAATGCCCGACATTTGTCGGGATTGGCCTCGATTCCTCGTTCTGTTAAGTAGAAGCCGAGGAATTTGCCTGCTCGGACACCGAACGTGCACTTCTCCGGATTAAAACGCATTTTGTATTTCCTGGCCTGTTTTCGAAGACCTTTCTCAAATGGGCAGTATGATCGGTTTCCTCGTGGGATTTTACGATCATGTCGTCCATGTAGACTTCGAGCATGTGGCCTATTTCTCCCTGAAACACTTTGTTCATCATTCGTTGGTACGTTGCTCCGGCGTTCTTCAGGCCGAAGGGCATTACGTTGTAGTAATAGTTGCCCGATTCGGTCATGAAGGCCATATATTTTTTGTTGGACATTGCCATTGGGATTTGATTATAGCCCGAGTAGGCGTCCATGAACGATAAAAGTTTAAAACCAGCAGAATTATCAACAAGTTTATCAATATTGGGGAGGGGGTAGGCATCCTTCGGGCATGCCTTATTGAGATCGGTATAATCAATGCACATGCGCCATTTTCCATTATATTTTTTAACTAATACAACGTTGGACAGCCCAGTGGTGTACTTGGCTTCCGAAATAAATTTGGCCTCGAGGAGGTCCTTTACAGCTTTTTCAGCAGCCTCCGTTTTCTCCGGAGACTGCTTCCTCCTACGTTGTGCTACGGCCTTGACGGCCGGGTCGATGGTCAGCTGGTGACAAGCGACGGATGGATCCAAGCTGGGCATTTCAGCGGCGCTCCATGCGAAGAGGTCGGCATTCTCTCTGAGGCATGCTTTGAGCTGCTTCCTCGCAATGTCGGGCAGGTCTGCTCCAATCTTCACTCCCCGTTGGGAGTCTTCGCCGAACAGAACTACCTCGAAGTTACCATCCGGGATTGGGCGCATCGGATGGGAGCTGCTGCTGGATGACGCAGACGGGCTGGCTGAAGCTGCTCGTTCCCCTTGTTGGTCCTCGGGGAAACGACTGTCGAGGTCGATAGAGTCGACCTGGGGCAGAGGCTTGGCCTCCTCGGAGCTGCTTGGCAGTGCTGGCATGCTCGACACTTTTGGCTTGGGCGCAATGGTGTTGAGTCCCTTTGTAGCTGCTTCGAAACACCGTCGGGCAGCTTCTATATCGCCGTGGAGGGTGGCGACCATCTCTTTCGAAGTGTAATACTTCATCTTCAGGTGGACGGTTGAGGGCACTGCTACCAACTCGGCCAGAGTTGGCCTTCCGAAAATGCATTGGTAAAGTGACGGGCAGTCGATTACCAGAAATTGCACCTTGATGAATCTGGCCGTCTCAGCTGATCCGAAGGTTACTTTCAGTTCGACGTATCCCCACGGCTTGGTCACAGACCCGTTGAATCCCTGTAAATCGGACCCTACGTAGGGGGTAAGGTGCGATTCATCCAGCTGAAGTGTTGAAAACAGTTAGGAGTACATGATGTCGACTGAGCTGCCCTGGTCGACGAGTATTCTACGAACGTCGAAGTTCGCCATCCGGGCTCTGACGAGCAATGGTATGCTTGAGTTCGGGGAGCCGCCGAGGAGTTCTTCTCGGTAGAAGGAGATGGGGATGGATCCCTTCTAGGCCCGATCAAGCGTGGTCACTTTGTTGGAGCTTGTGTTGATCAGGTGTTTGAACTTCCGTTTTACGGAGCCCACAGTGACTTTGTTGAAACCCCCGCCAGAGATGACCATGGCGAAGGGAAATGTCTCCCACGGGCTGTGGGCCGCGAAATATGCAGGGGCGTTGAGCCCGTCCGGGACGTTGAAGTCCTCGGGTCGTGATATGGACATAGCGACCTGTACATTGGCGTCTTCCGAGGAGGGTACCTCCTCCTCGACCTTCTTGGACTCCTGGGCGTCCTGTCAAGGAGTGTCCTTCTTCTTCGCAAACTGCTTCAGGTGGCCGTCCCTGATCAGTATCTCAATGGCATCCTTCAGATGGATGCAGTCCTCCGTAGTATGGCAGTGACTTTTTTGGAAATGGCAGTATTTTGATTTGTCCACATTTGGTCTGTTCGACAGTTGTTTGGGGAAGCGGACCCCAGCCTGTCTGAACTCCGAATTGGCACATTCGGACAAAGTCTTTTCCCTGGAAACGGTCAGGGGAGTGTAGTCATGGAAGTGCCCGGAGGATCCCTTGCTGTCGCGGGAGTCCTGTGGACGGTCCTTGTGCCTCCGTTCACCCCGACGAGATGTCGAGGCTTCATCTCCTTTGGAGGCCCGAGCGTTCTCCTGGCGGCGTGATGCTCGGACGTTACAGGCCCAATCTTCTCTTCGTAGTGAATATGAGATTGGGCTTTGAGGAGGAGGGTGTCTAACTTCCTCAGTGGCGCGAGGCCAATGGCTTTAGAGAACTCGGAGTCCGGGCGGACCCCTTGTTCGAGTAGAAACTTCTTCATTTTATCTGTCGTCGGGACCTGCACTGCTTCCTTGTTGAACCTCTCGATATATGCGCGGAGATGTTCGTCTTTCCCCTGGATTATGGCTCCAAGAGAGGCCTCAGTTTTGGGGTGGCGGCGAGATGTTGTGAAGTGCCGCGAGAACATCCTGCCCAACTGTCTCCACGAGGTAATGGACTCCTTAGGCAGTTGCTTATACCATGTCATTGCTCTCTTTCGGAGCGTGGTCGGGAACAATCTGCGTTTGATGGCGCCCCGTACGCTGCGGTAGTCTAACAGCGCATCGATGTTCTCGATGTGCTCGTCGGGGTCGGTGGTCCCGTCGTACGTGCCAAGTGACGGGGGTTTCTCCAAGCCTTTTAGGAGACGGGTAGCTAAGATCTCCTGGGACAACAGACCGCAAGGCTCGTCGTCGTCACTAGAACTGGTGTATGATGGGGACCGAATGGGATGCTCGCGACGCTGGTTCCTTCGCGGAGAAGGCGAGCGGTTCCTTCGAGGAGAAGGTGAGCGGTTCCTTCGCGGAGAAGGTGAGCGGTCCCGTCCTTTAGACTTGATCGGGGGAGATTGCTCGTTCCTCTGAGTCCTCTTGTGGTCATGAGCGTGCTGGTCACGCGGGGAGATCCGGTCGCGCTTCCGGGCTACGCGAGGATTAGGTTCTTGGCGCAGTCTTCGGTCGATTTCTCTCCGGGGCTGCGGGCTTCTTGATCGTCGCTGGTTCCTCCGCGTAGGAGGAGATCTCAGACGGTGGGACTCTTCTAGTGCCCCGATCCTCTCGTTCTGCTGCAGGATCAGGGTGTTGGTTTTGTTGATCGCCTCCAGGAGGGCTGCCATGGCCGGGTCGGTATTGGGCGGAATAGGAATGGGCTGGACGTCAAGTGATGGTTGATCGTTGTTGCGATCAGCAGGGGTAGGGGGAGGAAAAGCAGTGGCTCCGTCCATGAGGAAACGGGAACCTCGGAGGAGAGATGACTGGCCGTCAACATCAGATTTGTTGACGGGGAGGATGGTGGTTTAGAGAGCATCCTTGGTGCGATCTTGGGAGGCCATGATCGTGATGATGTTTGAGAATTGTTTTGATCTTCGGTTTCTGAGGAAAGAAAGACGGGGAGAACAAAATTCCCACAGACGGCGCCACTGGTCGTGAAGGCTGGATCAGATCCTGTAGAATCGGGCCGCCAAGTGCGTCAGGGATGCTGGTCGTATGGAGAGGAGGGGGGTGTACCTGCAAGGTACTCCGACGCTCAAGTAAGAAAGGGTCATAGAAAAGGAGCAAGTACAAAGTATGAATTCTTAGGGTGAATATTGGATACCTGACCCTCTCGAGTGAGAGGGTTTATATAGTGCCCCTAGCGCGTGGCCAACGATCCTATTTTCGGGGCAAAATAATTGTTTTCCCCAAAGAATAGGTAACTACCCAAACTAGCCGTTATGTCGGGCAGGGTGCCCAAAACTAGCCGTTATGTCGGGCATTGGTGTGGTTCCGGGCACCTGCCCATAGCTGTTCGGGGAGCAGTGAAGCCGTGCGTAACGGGCAGTAATTCCGGGGAGAACGTTGTATTCCTTGCCCGGTTGGAGGGGCAGAAAGGTAACTTTTGCCCCTCTGTAGATTGGACTTTGGCAATTTGGGCCGCTCTGGAGCAGAGGCGGATTGGGCCATGTGTAGCCAGTGGTCCAGTCCAAAACACTTATATTGGCTTTTCATGCTGTATACTGTGGAATAAATGATCACACACTAAGAATTTATATGTGAGACAAGAAAATAATAACAATTACACTTAATAGTCTCAAGTAAAATTTATCTATCATTTAGTGTGAGCAAATCTTAGTAGTAAAGAAAATAAAGAATAAGAATACACTAAATTTGTTTATTTAGTTTGCTGTAAAATCGATGTCAGAATAACAGAGTATGATCGGTTTTTTTATCAGTAAAAAATCACGAAGTAAAATAAAAGAGAGAAGAAAGAGAAAGACAATTTAAAGTGGTTTAAAACTCCGTATTCTTGGTTCAATTACACATTAAGGAACAATGTTTACAATTGAATCTCAATCACACCACTTTCTTCCTCTGATTAGGATTATCAGGGATTCTTTGAGAAGTGATTACTAGTATGCTATTTATAAGAAAACTAAGCCATATCTTTCAACTAACATGGCCCAACAGACTTGATCAATTCAACATGCTAACTTAAACAACAAACTAACTAAGCCATTTGCATGCTAGAACAGACTTCAACTACGACATCCACATTTTCGACTACTGTCGAACCATGAAACTATCATAGTCGAGGCTAAAGTTTGATCCAAATACCACAAATCCCTAGTTTGGAATAAACTCTACAACAATAATGGAACAAACTAGCTTTCATTATTCAGCTTTGTCAACTGCATACAGTGGAAGAACTTGCTACTTAATGTCTTGGTGATCATATTAGCCACATTGTCATCAGACGAAACCTTCAACACTTGGACTTCTCCACACTCAATTATCTCTCTGAAAAATGCAGCCTCATATCAATGTGCTTAGTTCGCTCATGATAGGATGAATTCTTCGACAAGTGTATTGCACTTTGACTATCACATTTAACAGTGATTGCTTGATCTTGAAGTTTCATCTCCTTAGGAAAACCTTCAAGGCACAATGCTTCTTTCATAGCCTCAGTGAGGGCAATATATTCCACTTCTGTGGTTGATAAGACAATAAACTTTCGAAGTGTTGCTTCTCAACTGATTGTTGTGCCAAACATAGTGAACACATATCTAGAAATAGATTTTCTGGAATCCATACAACCTGCATAATCAGAGTCGAAATATCCTATGATTTCTACTTTGCTATCATCACCACAAGTTCCACCATAAACCTGGTAGACGATAGGCTTCGATCTATAGGGGGTGAATAGATCGAAAATTTTACAACAAAAAACTTTTAGCAAAAATCTATTTTCAAAATATGGTGCAGCGGAAAAATGACCTGGATCGAATTGTCTAACCAAACCTACTATCAAAAAGCACTATATGTATCGCAAACTAAACGGAGTGATAATGAACGTAAATGTTCAACAACGATCAAGCTACAAATCAATTAAATGCAATGCTAATCGTAAATCGTATATCCAATGAACCAAAACACAATCAAAATAAGCACAAACAATTTATCGAACACTTGGTGTACAATCGATAGCGATTGGAAATAAAATGTTTTGTTGATGTCAAAAGCCAATCACAATCAAAGTGATTGTGATTCTATCAACAACAACACCTTTAAAAGATAGTAGAAAATAATTTTCAATCGAATTAATCAAACAACGATGAACTCAATAAATTGTGAAATCAACAATAAAAGAGATAAAGAGATGAAGAGAGAGAGACCAAAATTTATTTAGGCAGTTCCCCAATTGGCCTCTCTATGGGTACGTCTGCCCTCAATTCAAAATCGAATAGAGATATTGCTATTAACCTCTTCTTTGCAAAATCGTTTATACAAGAGATGAAGAATGCAAACCCCAAAAACCTTATTGTTTTGTGTTGATTCTTCCACCTCTAGCCCTTGATCAAAGCTTGATCAAGTGACCAACAATGCGGCTATAATCCTCCGATTATCCCGAGAACACAACTTGTTGAAACCCAAGATTCCCGAACACAATTCACCGTCTCGCGCTACTCCCTTGCAAGGAAACCACCTTGTCCCAAGGCTTTCACTCGGTCAAATCTGTGTTGATGCGATATTGTCTAAAACCTTCAAATCAACCCGATCTTGAAGGAAAACTCCACATTGGTTTTCTTATTTAAAACACACAAAGTTCCTAACCCAAAATTCTCGGTTACACCAAACCTAATTGGAAGTTATCAACCCTAATCTAGATGGTCACCCAATCAAAAAATGATTATGCATAGTTCAATTATATGTATGCATAGTATAAGGGATGAAGATGATGGGCAACTTTGTAATTTGGTTTCGTTTAGGTTTTATTCACTAGGAACTTTGCCTAGAAGAAGATGCATGTATGAGTATATATAGGCATGTGAAGAAAATGGGCAAAAGGATGTAAGGAAAATAAGATGCAAAAAGAATTTTCAAGTTTTAAATTGCATAGGTCGGCATATGAAAGTCATAGGTCGACCTATGAAGGTGTTCAGGCTTCCATGTGAGGCGACCTGTGGGAAGAGCCTACAGGCTTCATTCTTGGACCGTGGGAGCCGACCTGAAATATGGATGTGCCGGCCTATAATGAAGCCGAGGCTTCCATAGGTCGGCTGTAATACCCCGTATTTAATTAAGTGCTCTAGATAATATTAGTTGAGATCAACTGAGTTCTTGTGTGCTCTGAGAATTTTCTGATAAGATAATTAGAGCAACTGATGAGCTCAGTTTGGATTTAATTAATATTATCCGACTCTGAGGTTTTACTAATTGGTACATTAGAGATAATTTGGACGTTGTAAATTAATGTTACTAACTTAGTGATATTGATACATATCACATTCTTTTCCTTTCCCACTTCATAAGTAACAAAAGAAATAGAAAGAGTAGAGAGAAGGAAGAGCAAGGAGAGAAAGAGAAAGAAACCTAGAAGTTGAAGAACAAGCTTGGATCTTCTTCATTCTTCATCAAATCATCTCAACATCTTCATCATCATCTTATCTTGAGGTGGGTTCTAGTTAGAAACTTAAGTTCTAGAATTTTAGAGATTTTAGAACTTAGGTTAGAAATGGTAAATTATGAATATTTGTGTGGAATCGATGTTTTAAAGGTTAAATTGCGGATTAAAATGCGTAGTATGATCGATATATGTATGAATAAGACCTATGATAATTGATTCTTTGATCCCTTGCGTTTTTATGAGATTTCCATGAGTTTTGATTGAGTGTAATTGGTTTTTATATCAAGAAAATCAGAGCTTTTCAGCTTCTGCAGCAGGGGTAATCGGTTAATAGTATGGGGTTAATCGATTACTCTATGGAAAAAGGGTGTTATGCGCCAAGTCTGGACTGGGTAATCGATTAACAGGAAATGAGTAACCGATTACCAAAATGTGTCTCTAAATCTCATTTTGGTTCTGTGTGAACAGTACAACATGGGTAATCGATTATCCATATTTTTGTTAACCGATTACCATTGTTAGTGGATGAAAAAAATTTATATCTTTTGGATCGTAATTTCGATCGAGGCGTAGTACTAGTTATTGGAAACCTATGGAAATATTTACGCACTAAAAGTGAAAAATGTTGATTTAAGATATGAGATTAAATAATTGGTGGGAATAGGGTAAGTGTGAAATATTTATACTATTGTGTTGTTCTATATCTACCTTCATGTTGTGAATTGTAATTGAGTGAATACATGCTTAAAAAAGAAATAGGAAGAGTGAGGAAACCTTACCATAAATCTATTGTGGAACATAGTAGTGTGACTAGGAATTTATAGATAATCTAGATGGCGGTGCTCGTGCATTTGATGCCTAGGTGTGCATCCCCGATGAGTAATAGTATAGAGGAGAGTGAGAAACTAGTATGGAACATGTGTGAACCTTGTATTTGTGTCATAATGCGAATGTGGCCTTAAGGAGAATGTGGCCTTGTGATTGTCGTATGCAATCACTTTTGTGTGTGAGATCACGTAATCGGAACCGTTTCCCTTGAGACTTGCCGTTTCGTGAGGTGAAGCTTATCTAGAGCTCCTCCGGAATGTACGCATAATTACTTGACAGGTTCGATTCCCGCGTGTAGCACAAATGGAACCTACGGGTAGAGACTTGTGATGGTTAATGGCCCATGTGAAGTGACAGTTCATAATGTTTAATGGCCCGTAGAACCCGAATCCATTTCGTATGTCAAGTAAGTACAAGGATCCATGACTCGTACCGACTTCTAGACGTAGAAGAGGACGGAAAAAAGGGATGCCTTGATGAGGTTACCAATTAGTGATATTTTGAATTGGTGAACTCATGAACATGTTTCCATATAGTGTGAGATTGTGAACTCAAGGTCATTTCCCTTCCCCTTGACTTGAGTTAGGAATTGTTATAACCTTGTAAAGCCTAGAGAATCCATAAGATAGGGAACTCAGTAGGACTTAATATCTCACCCCACGTTGTTGATTATATTTCAAGTGCTTCAGGTTCCGAGAAGGGTAAGGATAAAGCTGTTTGATATCCTTATGTATCTTGAGCTTTTTGGAATGGCATAACTTCCGTTGTGGAGATCTTATTTTGAGATCATTTATTGATCTAGTTCTTAGTACTTGGAACACCTTATGTATATTATGCCATAGTTTTGTATTTTGTATTTGGGCATGTAATATATACAATGTGTTAACTAGGAACTTATTGGTATTTTAGTACCAAACTTGGATTCATGTAAAATATTAATACTTTTGATGTATGTTGTTATATATGGGTGTTACAGTTGGTATCAGAGCAGGTCGTATCCTTGACCTAGCCATGTTATAGTATAAGTAATTCTTTTCGTTCATATGCGTTGTGTCACCATTGGTCTTAAGTGTTATATTTATGGTATTGAGCCTGATCAACTTAATCCTATCTGTATGACATTTAGGAACACGGCTGACGGACGCAGAACCCATGGTAGACCCAAAACTACTGCTTCCGAGACGAACCCACCAGGCGACGATGAGTATGTCCCATGGCCCCAATTTTTGCAACAGATGCAGCAGCAGCAGAACCAATTCATGCAATAGACAGTACAATAGATGAATGGAGGTCTTCATCCTTAAGTGATTGTTCCAGATGCTATAGATGGGATTTTTCGGGATTTCTTCCTCATGAATCCTCCGGAATTTCATGGAGGATTAGACCTTGTGAAAGCTCATGAATGGGTGGCTGGTATGGAGAGAATCTTTCTGATAGTTCAGTGTAGTGAGGAGAACAAAGTGGTATTTGCTTATCACTCGTTGAAAGGCCTGGCTATGAGGTGGTGGGAGAGTGCTTCAGCTTTAATGACTATCCAAGATGTGCCTAAGGTCTGAGAGCAATTCAAGACTACCTTTATGGAGAAGTATTTTCCTAGTTCCTTGAGGATCCAAAAGGAGTTTGAATTCCAACAATTGAGGCAAGGTAATATGACATTGGCTGCTTATGCTGAGAAGTTTGAGATCATGGCTGCTTACTCTAGGAAAGTCGTGTATGATCCAGATGAAAAGTGGAAGATTGACCAATTTCTTTTTGGATTAAAAGCTGAGATTTCTCATAGTGTGTCTTAAAGAGAGTTCACTACTTATGCTGAGTTGCTAAGGCAATGCTATGTGGCTGAGAACAGTCTGAAAAGAGTTCAAATAGAGGGGGATTTGAGTAGGTCGAGTCAGAATGATCGTGGGAGATCAAGCCAACAATTTAGGCCTAGACAACAAGCTTTCAAAGGGAAACAAGTTTAGAATTCGAGAACTAGTGCACCTCCTATGTGTCGTACTTATGGTAGGAATCATCATGGAAGGTGTGGTATCGAAGGTGTGAGGTGCTATCAGTGTCAAAAAGTGGGTCATATGGCGAGGGATTGTCCTCAGAATAAGAATCAGACACAAGGAAAGAGTACCAGTCAAGTTTATACATTGGATGCAAGGAAGGCTAAGGATGATAACTCCTTGATTGCTGGTACGTGTTTCGTAAATGAGAATCCTTTTTTTGTATTATTTGATTGTGGAGCAACACACTCTTTTCTGTCGATACTGTCATACCCCAAATTTTGACCACTAAGATTTCACATCATTGTGCAAATCATCATCACAATATGGATGTACCTTTATGCCTCATCAATCTCCTCAAGAATTTTTGAGCATTCCCTGCAGTCAAGCATTAGGGTTTTAAGCCCTCTTAGAGTCTTTGACAAAGGATCAATCAAGAAATGACATGATCTTCAACTTGTCTAACCTCTCAAACACACATAAATGATCAAGAGGACTCCCACATCAAGAATCAGGCACAAGTTGTAGCATTCCAAGTGGATTAAGCCTCAAGATCGCCAGTGTCACCAAATTAGGGTTTTGGTCTACCAGTGCCTCCAGATGAAAATATTCATCTGGGAATGAGCCAATGCTTCAAAATATAACTCAATATACTCCAAGGGACCTCATGGACCCAATCATCAAGTCAATTTAGTCTCATGGGATGCATTCACCAAAAATTAGGAATTAGGGTTTCTTGACCTAATTCACCCCTAAGTTGACTTTTGGGACAAAACATGAGCCAAGACCTCAAGACATGATTTGAGGGTCTCTAATAAACCACATTGATCCATTTGCAACAATGGATTGATCCAAGAAGCTTGATCCACAAGTTTCAATTTCCTTAGGACCACAATTAGGGTTTCGGGGAAAAAGTCAACTGAACCTTTGACTTTTGACTTGGACATGCTCTCAAACCCTGGGACATGATTCAATACACCCTATAACCCCTATGGAACATATTCATCAAGTTTGATTTAGATCAAGGACTTGATTTCACAAAGGATCGCACAGTTTGGAATTCATCTGATAAAAAGTCAACTGTGCACAAAAGTCAAGTTTGACTTTTTGAGATTTTTCACAATTATGGTTCCTCAACCCTAAAAAAATGTTAATATGTGATTTGAATCATCATTCATCAAGAAAAATCAAAGAAAGTGAGGTAACTTGTAAAAGGGGTAACCATAAAAAACTTAGAATTTTTCTAAGTTATGGAACAAAGTGGCTAGGGTACCAACTTCCAAGGATCATACCTTGAGATCCAAGCAACCATTTTGGATGGTCCAAAGATGGATTTGTAGCTCTCATGTCATACTTTAAAAGTGTCAACTACACCTCATTCCAATTCCTGATGGATTTTAAGTTATGGAGTGATCAAAATGGCTGAAAACACAAATGTAGAGGAATTTTTCATTGTAATTCAAGTTGGATCAAAACCAAAGTTGGACATCATGTTGAAATAGGATATATCAGCTTTCCAAAATGTCCAAGAACTCCATCAAATTCCATCTGAGCTAGAAGATATGATGGCTGCAATATGCCTGGATGCAAACTGTCTTGCAAGACAGATTTGTGTATTATGGCTCGATTTGATCAAATTGTGCAACTCCAAGCATGGTTATCCATCTGCATACCTCAAGGGGGAACAAACAAGGGACAAATACTGATCCATCAGCCTCCAAAGTCCCAAAATCTACAATAGCCATGCCAAACCTAAAAAGCCTAAAGAAGGCCAAGACTCCAATTTTGTTTTGGAACATTTAATGGATGCTTAGAGGTGGCATGTATCAGAGCAAATATGAACACTTCAGTCAAGCCTTATCCTAGAATCAAAGAACCATAGGCCTGTGCTATAATCTCAAGTCAATGGCTAGAGGAGACTTGAGATTCCATTTGATCACAATTGGCCACATACCTGTACCAGTTGCCATACATTATTGCAGCCAAAACAAACTTGTTGCACTATAAATAGACCTCATTTGTGATCAGTTTGAGTACCCCAAAGCACCCAAACTGATGCTTTCCTCGAAATCACCTCTTTCACTCCAATTTTGCCTTCTAACTCAAGTCACTATCGGGTTTTGAGTTTGAGAGCAATTCCAACCAAACCAATCACACACACACCTCATAAACATCATATAGAAGTGATCCAAACACTTAAACAACATCTGGAACACCAGATTCTCAAAATCACCAGCCATCTGCACAAGCCTTTGACAGATTTGCAGTTGAGGTGCCAAATCAAGTTCCAGCTCAATTCAATCCACTCCAAGCATTCAGACACACTCCATAGCACCAGGGAAGTTGTCCACATCATTGGAACCAAGCTGTAACACTTCTAACCCAAAACACGATCACCAGCTGCAAGAGGTAAGCCTCAACTTGGTCATCTCATGATTCATGCATATTTCCTCGCACAATAATTTTGCCATATGTTCATAATCATGTATGGAATGTTTCCCCCCAATTAATTGCTTTGTATGAATCGTGTGTGGAATTTCTGAGCCTTCATGCATAATTTAGGGTTCTTGAGGTTTCTCTTTGATTTCTTATTCCATGCTTACAATAAATGAAATTAAAGACCATAGACATGATCGTGAGGTGAAAACGAGTAGATTGATATGTGGATTGTGTGATTTCATCAAGTATTCAGTGAGATTGATGAGAAAATGCAAATCTGGGCAAAACTCAGAACACGCGCGTGTTCTTGGGTGTTCTTGGCGCCCTTTTACAAAAATTCAAATATTTGAATTTTTTTATTTTATTTAATTGATTCAAAAATTAATTTCTCTCTGAATTTTAATGATTTTGAGTTGATTATTTTTTTAATAATTCACAAAAATGTTAAAATATTTTATTTTACAAAAAATTCCCAAAAATATTATTTATTTCATATACTTGATATTTTTGCAAAGAATTAATTTTTATTTGTTTTTTAATATTTAAAATATTTTTTCCTTCTTGGTTTTCCAAACTTAAATGGTTTTCAATCATTTTATAGATAAAAACATAATTTTTGAAACATTGATCCAAGATCACCACTAATTTTTCACAGATTTTCAATAATTTTTATTAATTTTTAAACAAAATTAATTCCATTTTAGACAAAATTAGGGTTTTGATTAATTCCACCCTCATCAATCTTTTTCAAACACTCATGGGCCTCTAATAGAGTGTAAGACCCAATCCCTCTTTGAAACTAAAATAGTTTGGGCCTCAATCATTGTATAAGACCACGGTGTTTTAAAAAATCTCGGCGCGATCGCCAGTTAAAAATTAAACCACTTGGGCCTCTCCCTGAGTTGTAATCCCCATTCTTTTTCTTAAAATTACTCATGGGCCTCTAATAGAGTGCAATACCCAATCTTTTTTTAAACCAAAACCTTTTTGGGCCTCAGACATTGTATAAGTCCCTCTGCGTTAAAAAAATCTCGGCGTGATCGCCATTTTCAAACAAGAAAATCATCTAGGCCTACCCTTGTGTTGTAAGTCCCATTTCTTTTCTTTAAATAATCCTTGGGCTTCTCCTTGAGTTGTAAGACCCAACCCTTGTTGTACATAAACCTTTTTGGGTCTCAGTTGTTGTATAAGTCCCGCTACAATATTCAAAACAACGGTGCGATCACTGTCAAACTCTTTGGTCCTCTCCTTGAGTATAAGCCCCACCAATATTTTCAAAACAATTACCTTTTGATTTAGATTCAAATATATGTATTGTTATCAAAACTTTCTTTAATTTCTTTGAACAACTAACAATACAACATGGAAGCTTGCTCACCTGTAAGTTTTATCGGCTTTCTTTTACACGCTTTCATATATAAATAACTGTATTGTGGGAAGCTGCGCATGGTTAGTTTTCTTTCATACCTTTTTAAATACTTGTCATATACCAACTGTATATATACTAGTATAGTTATTTAGAGATTTCCCCGACAACTAGGTCTAGAACTAGGTAAAGCCTTGTTGGTCACTCTTAAAATACAAAAAAAAACTAGATCCCCATAGGATCTCCAGATACAATCTTGCCTTCTCTTGGGCTTAAACAATATGGAACAAAGAGAAAGGAAGTATTCTTCGTGAACCTTTTCACAGGCTGTCACTTTAGAAATTGTCAGAGAAATTCTACTCCCCGGAGTTGATCTATTCTCAATGAATAGCATCTCCTGAATTTCTTCAAATCACAAAACTTTCACTAAATGATCTATTCTCAATGAATAGCATTTCTTGAACTTTTCTTGGTTTGGGACCCACAGGCTTCCTAAAATCATCCCCGCCTCTTCTTGGGCTTTGTACAAGGACCCTCCGGCTTCTTAGAAGTTCTCATGCCTTCTCTTGGGCTTAATACAAGGACCCTGACGACCTCTTAAAGGTATAAGACAGAACTTAGTCATCCTTTGCTAGAGCAGTATTTCCAGTGTCAGACCTCAGGCCACTTTAGGGTTGATTCTCATCCCTTAATGCCCTTGCCTCCTCTTGGGCATCATACAAAAGATAAAACTCTTCCACACCAGTAGACTTGGACAGTCTAATCCCCTTGAGTCTCAAAGACATTCTTAAGTTCCTTACAACTATAGGAAAAAATCCCGGGCATTCTGGATCGATCTTCAGCAGAAACCCAGTCTCTCTCATGAGAGTTCCCCGACCAGGGTCAACACTATCTTAAATCAGAACCTCAAGGTATCTGACATCTCAACTCTTCTGTAATCCTCAGCAAGAGTTGATTCCCCACTTGGACCTGCCTGGGGATATCAATTATCCCCGACAAAAGATAGCCTCCTCTTAGGCTTTGTATAAGGACCTTTCCTGAGCAGAAAGCTAGCCTCCTCTTAGGCTTTGTATAATGATCCTTCCTCAGCGAAGTCACCCTCCTATTAGGCTTTGTATAAATGATTCACCCCAGTGGAGCTAACCTTTTTAAACTCTCTTGTTGAGTCAATCACTTTTTAGACTCTCTTGTTGAGTCAATCACCTTTTCGGACTCTCTTGATGAGTCAACCTTTTTTAGCCTCAATCTTTGGCTTTGTACAAGACAGATAAAAATACTCTCTCGTTGAGTCGATCTTTGTCCAAACTTGGTATAAAGATTTCCCCTAGCAGGAGCTAGCCTCTTCTCAAGTTGTGTAGAATAATTTCTCCAGCTTGTCCAGTCTCCATCCTGGGCTTGGTACAGGACAGATAAAAACACTCTCTTGTTGAGTCAAACCCCTTTAGCCTCAATCTTGGGCTTTGTACAAGACATAAGTCTCCCTCTCTTAAGCTTAGAACCGATATCTTATCCAACGGAGTCATTTCCTCCCAGCCTTCCTTTAGGCTTTGGGGAATGATTTTCCCCAAGAAGAGTCAAACTCATTTCAGTCTCCTCTTAGACTTTGTATAATGATTTTCCCAGTAAGGTCAGCCTCAAATCTTGGGCTTTGTCAAGACACATACAAACCCTCCCCAGCAGAGTCAAAATCCCTTTTAGCCTCAATCTTGGGCTTTGTATAATAATAATAATACATTATATGAAGCTTTTGATTTGAATGGTAGAAAATCCTACTAGATAATTGTGATATATGCATAAAGCCAACTAATAAATAGATAGAAATTGTGGATAGATATCCAAAACCTTTCTAGTTATGTACAGGGATCATGGATGGTGATAGGAGACTTTAATGATGTTCTTACAATAGAGGATAAAATTGGTGGAAAAAATATTCAAGTTGGGTAATTTTATGACCTGGAATATATGATAGATGCAGTGGGCTTATATGAACATGAGACTATGGAAAAGCATTTTACTTGGTCAAATAGACATATAAGTGAAATAATCTACTTACAAATTAATCTAGCCATTTGTAACACAGATTGATTCATATAGTTTCCAAGATGTGAATTTGAGGTTTTGGATGCTCACATATATGGTCACTCCCCTCTACAAGTGCATTTGATGGGATAAGGTACACAAATGATTAGACAAAAACCAAGCTTTAAATTTTTGAATTGTGTTATGGAAAAACCTAGATTCATGGAGCTGGTAACCACTAGATGGATTAAAACTGAAACAGGTAGGCCAATGTATGTTATTTGGAGGAAACTTAAAAGACTACAAGCTCTATTGTGTGGATTGAACAGGAAAGTGAATACTAGTGTTCAAAACATACAAAAAAAGCATGTAGCAATTAGCAAGGAACGTAATATGTGTCTAGGTGGAACTTGTCACTTTGTTAAATCAATAAAATGTTGCTTCGCATCTGTGATCAACCTACAACAAAGGAATGGCCTTCTAATTTATCAGGTAAACCATGGTTTTGAATCCCGCATTTTACATCAACCTTTCATCTAGACCCATCTTTCGATGATGTCAATCTGATTTTGAATGGACATCCACATTTCTTAGTGGCACTTTGTGTTCCACTATCTGTATCCTTGTATTACCACCTTTATCATAACAAAATATTACTTTGTTGTTTCTCCCTCTCTTGTTTGTTTCCATATATTTCTAATTCCAACTTCTTTAATCCACTTTTATCACCTCTTTTTGTGTATCAAATCTTTGTGTAGTTGAGAATGCATTAGAGGTATATGCACATATTTGGTTTTTATCCCTTATCTGTAAAGGAATCTCTTCAGGTGCAACATAAAAAAAAGTTAATTTTAAAAATGTCAATCGAATAACTTACCTTTAAGTTTTCCGGTTACCAAAACATAGATCATCGGATAACTTAACAACAAGTTTTCCGATACACAAATTCATCTACACCGAATAACATTGTACAAAGTTATTGATATAGTTTTTAAAATTTTACATATTAAATAACTTTCAAATTAAATATTCGGTAAAAATAAAATACAAACCGGATAACATAACTTCAACTTATTCGATAAACAAAAAACATTGGGGGGGGGGGGGGGGGGGGTGGTTTGTAAACTCCTTAAAATTTTCAAAAAACTTGAATGAATAGTACCAAGTAAAATAATATATTTATTACAAATTTACAATCATATACAGACAAAGTCAAAATATTTTATAAAAAGTATGAGTATGAGGATACGTATAAGAGTATCAGATAAAACTGTTCTCTTTTCATAATACAACGTTAGTGACACCGTGCATTCATGTTTAAGTTTGATTTCATTGTTTCACTTAAGTTTAAATTATCAATGCGGTACATGCCAGTTAAATATAGTAAACTATTTTCTTCATTCTCATAAAAATAATACCTTTTTTCAAGTAGTTTAGTGATTGAAATTCATCATTTAAAAATTAAAAAATAATACTTAATCAAACATAATTGACATTTTTGTCTAAATTTTAAATCAAATATATCAATTTTTTTACATACATTTGAAATAAGTGGTATAATCTAATTGAATACAATGAATCAAAGACAAGTCAAATAAGAAAAAAAAGATGGTCAAACTATTAAAACATAGATTGATTATAATAATTCAAAATATTTAAATATAGGATCCTTTTATTATAAAAAGGTAATATAAAACAAAAAGATAAATATAACAAATATTATCATTGAATCTAACATTTTTTAAACACTATCTTCTATGAGAGAAGATGACGAAAAACGAGAAGGTAGCAAAACGACAGATAAGTAGGAAAGGAAGTAAGGCAAGAACATGGTTGATGATGGACAATGAAGGGCAAAGACAGACGGTGGAGGCTGGGAAGCCGGTGATAATGCAGCGGACCGGGCTAACGGCAAGGGACCTTAGGATTCTTGATCCTATGCTGTCATACCCTTCAACAATTATGGGTCGTGACAAAGCAATGGTCTTAAACTTGGAACAAATAAAGGCTATTGTTAGTGCACATGAGGTTCTCTTGCTCAATTCTAGAGATCCATCTGTTGTTCCTTTTGTGGAAGAACTTCATGCAAGGATTCTTCATCACCACAGTACTATTATTGATCATTCTCAGGTAAAGTTGTCTTAACCTTCTGTACAAACATGGATTATTATAATTGGAAAATTAGTGACATTGTCAATATTGTTGATTAGAAATGTTTTTTTTAAGTGTTTGATATTAAAGGGTTAAAAATGATTTAAGTTCAATTCAAAAATGAGTTAATAATAATTTGATTTTATGACTCAAAAAAATTGAAAATAAAAATTATATTTCTTCTAATTTGATTGCAAGGACTGAAATTCTGATTTCAAACTTTGTGTTTGTTTGAGTAAACACTTTATTTGGAACTTATAGCATAAATGCTTATTAAAAAAAATATTTATGAAAAAAATTGCATAAATTATTTTTTTGACAAAAAATTTAAATTATTTTTATATGTTATATAAAATTTTTTATGAATTATATTTGAAAACTTATAAAAAAAGTATTGGAATAATGTTGTAAGCTGTTTTAACAAGCTCTACTAAATAGTTTTATAAATTTTATAGCTTAAGATAAGCTTAAATAAGTTAATCTAAAAAGGCCCTTTAATAATTACATTAATTTTATTATGCAAATGTTTTTTGAGAATCTATTGGCTACCAAGTTAAAAACAAAAAAAAAAAAAAGACAAAATTATTCAAATTTTTATATAGTCAATCATAACAATTAGATTATAAAAATATTTTAACTTTCTTTTTTAATTATTATTTTTATAATAGAATATTTCATTCAATCTTATTTATAAAAAAATATTTACTTTAAATAATATTGTAGTTGAATTATATATATATATATATATATATATATATATATATATATATATATATATATATATATAAGGCCCGACTCTGTGCCTGTACAAACAGTGCCACAGCAGAGGGCTCCAAAAATTTAGGGGCCTCATAATTTTTTTAATATATATTAAACAATATTTTTTTATATATTATTTTAGTTAAAAAAAATTGTTTAGTTATTAAATCTAGGGAATAACCATCTTAAAGAAGGTTGTGGGTTCCTCTGAAATCCCCTTCGTTTTTTCTATTCTATTTTACATGTTATGTAATGAAAAGTTTTTCATATTTATTTCTTTTTAATATATTTGATTGATTCAATTTCTTTCATAATTATATGATAAGAAATACCTGTCTATCCATTATTTTTCATCTTTGTGATCAAAGATTACAATTATTTGTTTTATTTTTTTAATTGTAGATAATATTTTTTGAATTATACTTAAATATTTAAAGATCTATCTTAAAATTAATTCATTTATTATATTATTTTTTTATAAAAATATATATTATCTTTTGTAAAATGTATTATTGATTTATATATAATAATATGTTTAAAAGTTGAAAATATATTATTATTTTTAATTAAATCATTACAATTAAATAAATAATAATTTAATACATTAAATTATTAGATTTAAATAATTTTTTGACTACCTAATTTAATCTTGTCTACTTATTATTTGTAAAGTTTTGTAACATTTCTCACCAACTTATCTTTCTTTCATATTATTATATTAACTCTTAAATTCTATAGGTATATTCTAATGAAAAATACTAATATATTATTAAAAATATATATTAGTAAGAGTAAGTATCAAAGTCTGTATTTATAAATTCAATCAAATTTTTAACATAGTATCTTAAATAGACAAATCCTATAAAAAATATATATACAAAAATAATACTTATACATGTTAAATTTTAGTTGGAATATTTATTAATATATTTTTTAGTTTATAATATTATTTACAATTTAAAAAGATAATTTCTTTTTTAATTTTTTTTGAAGTATTATTTTTAAAGTTGAACGGGACCTCTGAATTGTTTGGGCCGGCCCTGATATATATATATATATATATATATATATATATATATATATATATATTTGCCTCTTTGAATTATTTTGCTTATATTTGTAAACAAGGTAGTATACTTTTGAAATTATATATATGGATTATACTGATTTGTTGACAATGTAAATACTTTCCAATGTAGTGTATAAAAATTAAACTTTAAAAAAGTTTAAATGTATTTTTTCACTCTATTTTTACCAAAATTTATTTTTAGTCACTAATTCTAAAATTGGGTTTTCTTACCTTCTTTTTAACAATCTTTGAGATTCACTTTCTCTTTTAATAGTGTGACACAAATTTCAAACATTCAATGTTCCATTAAACTCCTCCAACACTTAATCTTCAAATTTTCATTTTTCATAAAAAATTATGAAGTTCTATGATCTTTGAACATGAAAAACTCATTTCGTAATGACTACACAATTAAACTTAAACTGAATTTAACTTAATAATGTCACATCACTATTACAAAATTAATAATAAAGATAAAATGTGGTTGTATAAATCCAACTCACTTCTGTTCAACAAGATTAAAAATTGAGAGTGCGGATTTAAATTCACGTTTTTTTTTCTCTTATTCATTTTAAAAGGGTGAAATTTTAGTCGATAATCTATTTGACAAAAAAATAAATATGTCATGTCATAAATAAATGGTCCGGACAAAAATGCTTTTTTTATAAAAAAACTAATATCAATCTTATGTATTGATCTAGAATCACACTTATCTCACCAAAAAAAAAAAATCCAAACATTCACTTAATTTTTTTTAGAAAATCCATACATACAATTTTCCTTGAAAATGATTCAAAATGAAAGTTGAATTGGAAAATTTTGGTTTTCAAATGTAATTTTCACTATTAATAAAAATAATATGCACTTATCATTAGTGTAAAATATTTTTATACTGTCAATCAATAAAAACATGTATTTTATTAAATCACACTTTAAATTTTAAAATACTGACATGACATGGCTAAATATTATAATTCTATTAGATGATGATGTACAACTATTTTACACTAACAATACATTACCTTTAATCTCTTAAGTTTATTCTTTGTCTCATCTTTTAAGTGAATATATATTTAACAATTAATTTTGATTAATCTAAATAAGTTTTCATGAAACTAAAAATACACTTAAACTTTTATTATTTCGTAAAATTAAATGTTTACATATTAAAATAAGTCCGAATAAATATATGATATATTTGATTTGATTTATTTAAATTTATTTATCAAAATAAATTTTGTAATACAATTTGAAAAAACTTATCAAAATATTAAATTTTGTAATACAATTTGAAAAAACTTATCAAAATATATTATAATATTTCTTTTAATATTTTTTAAATTTTATTTTTATAATTTGTTAAAAATAATTTATGGAAACAACTTATATAATATTTGTTAAAAAAATTTATATTTATTTTATTTTTTGTTAAAAATATCTTATACAAAATTATTCGTAAATATTTATTTTAATATTGTAGTGTAAACACTAAATAAATTGTGTATCAAAACAAATCCATAAAATATATCTAATAAAAACCATTTCATTTCCATGATTACTCTTCTCGTTTATTTCTATCATGATCACTATCATCAAATTTGCAGGATGATCAAGATAAGAAGGATGAAGATGAAATAAGGCAAGTTAACGACAATAAGAAGATTATTCCATTTGAGTTTGTGGTGTTGGAGGCATGTCTTGAAGAAGTTATAAGTTCCTTAGAAAACGAGGTGTGTATATATGTACCATGTTTGTTGAGTTGTTGCTTTTCAACAATATATTTGCCTTTGTTGATTGTTTTGTAGGCAAATATATTGGAACTTGAGGCTTATCCTGCCCTAGATAAGCTAACCTCAAAGATTAGTACTCTTAATTTGGAACGTGTTCGTCATGTTAAGAGTCGATTAGTCGCCTTAACCGCTCGTGTTCAAAGGGTTAGAACTTTCTTTCTCCTATAACTCATTAGATCACTCAACAAATGAAACACAGACACCTTTAGACTCAGGCAACTCGTGGTGTCAAACACTTGTATGACACCTGTACGACAATATGTAATAAGTAAAATCTTTTATACTGATAATGTATCAAAATACAAATCCAAATCTGATTGATGGTGTAAACCTATGCCCGATTTCAGGTAAGGGACGAGTTAGAAAACTTGTTGGATGATGACGGAGATATGGCTGAACTGTATCTTACAAATAAATTGTCTCAACAGAAGTTTGAAAATTCTTCTACAGCCTCATCCATGAAACAAGGTGGAGATTTAATCGAACATGATGATTCTAAAAGCGTCGTTAGTGGCGAAATACCTAAAACGCAGGCTGGAACTGTCAATAGTGGTGTTGGTAGTGTTGAGGAGCTTGAGAAGCTCTTAGGAGCATACTTTGTGCAAATTGGTAGCACCCTAAACAAACTATCCATGGTACGAATCTTTATATATATAAACCAGATACATCAGTTATTTAATGAATCTAAAAAGAATAAAACTTTACTTATAATTATATTTCTTTGGATTGTGTTATTGAAGTTGAACGAATACGTCGAGGACACAGAGGACTACATAAACATTACCTTAGATGACAAACAAAACCGCATTCTGCAAACTGGAGTTCACATAGGCACAATAAGTGTGATTGTGAATAGCTTTATTGTGGTGACAGGTATTTTTGGCATGAATATTCAAATTGAGATATTTCAGGCTGAAATAGATAAGTTGTTCCTTGTGACAGTTATCCTATGCACTGCTGGTTGTTTAATCTTATATTTTCTTGCCATGCTTTGGTACAAGAAAAATCACATGCTGTAAAAAGTTGTCACTGTTTTTATAAGTTTTATATGATTATGTTTTAGACATCAAATTTTATTTTAGTTGGATGTTTTGTTTTGCAATAATAAGTTGATACTTAGATATATATACAATCTTGTGCTAGTTTTTTGTAATTAAGTATATGTTGTATTTTGAAATTAATGGATGTAATTTTAAATAGTGTTGAAATTGTATTGACTTGGGCTGTGTTTAGTTAAATAGTTCTATAAAATATTTATTCAGTTAGTTCTTAATGCATAAGTGATTAGATGTATTTTTGGTATGGATATTCACATTGAACTATATAATCATGGTGGGATGCCAGAGTTTTTTTGGTTATTTTAGGATGCATAGGTGCTTGCAGAATCTTATATTGGCTTTTCATGCTGCATACTGTGGAATGAATGATCACACACTAAGAATTTATATGTGAGACAAAAAAATAATAGCAATTACACTTAATAGTCTCAAGTAAAATTTATCTATCATTTAGTGTGAGCAAATCTTAGTAGCAAAGAAAATAAAGAATAAGAATACACTAAATTTGTTTATTTAGTTTGCTATAAAATCGATGCCAGAATAACAGAGTATGGTCGGTTTTTTTATCAGTAAAAAAATCATGAAGTAAAAGAAAAGAGAGAAGAAAGAGAAAGACAATTTAAAGTGGTTTAAAACTCTGTATTCTTGATTCAATTACACGTTAAGGAACAATGTTTACAATTGAATCTCAATCACACCACTTTCTTCCTCTGATTAGGATTATCAGGGATTCTTTGAGAAGTGATTATTAGTATGCTATTTATAAGAAAACTAAGCCATATCTTTCAACTAACATGGCCCAACATACTTGATCAATTCAACATGCTAACTTAAACAACAAACTAACTAAGCCATTTGCATGCTAGAACAGACTTCAACTACGACATCCACATTTTCGACTACTGTCGAACCATGAAACTATCATAGTCGAGGCTAAAATTTGATCCAAATACCATAAATCCCTAGTTTGGAATAAACTCTACAACAACAATGGAACAAACTAGCTTTCATTATTCAGCTTTATCAATTGCATACAGTGGAAGAACTTGCTACTTGACAATGTCTTGGTTATCATATTAGCAACATTGTCATCAGTAGAAACCTTCAACACTTGGACTTCTCCACACTCAATTATCTCTCTGAAAAAATGAAGCCTCATATCAATGTGCTTAGTTCGCTCATGATAGGATGAATTCTTCGACAAGTGTATTGCACTTTGACTATCACATTTAACAGTGATTGCTTGATCTTGAAGTTTCAGCTCCTTAGCAAAACCTTCAAGGCATAATGCTTCTTTCATAGCCTCAGTGAGGGCAATATATTCCGCTTCTGTGGTTGATAAGACAATAAACTTCTGAAGTGTTGCTTTTCAACTGATTGTTGTGCCAAACATAATGAACACATATCTAGAAATAGATTTTCTGGAATCCATACAATTTGCATAATCAGAGTCGAAATATCCTATGATTTCTACTTTGCTATCATCACCACAAGTTCCACCATAAACTTGTTAGACGATAGGCTTTGATCTAGAGGGGGGTGAATAGATCGAAAATTTTACAACAAAAAACTTTTCGCAAAAATCTATTTTCAAAATATGGTGCAGCGGAAAAACGACCCGGATCGAATTGTCTAACCGAACCTACTATCGAAAAGCACTATATGTATCGCAAAACAAACGGGGTGATAATGAACGTAAATGTTCAACAACGATCAAGCTACAAATCAATTAAATGCAATGCTAATCGTAAATCGTATATCCAATGAACCAAAACACAATCAAAATAAGCACAAACAATTTATCAAACACTTGGTGTGCAATCAATAGCGATTAGAAATATAATGTTTTATTGATGTCAAAAGTCAATCACAATCAAAGTGATTGTGATTATATCAACAACAACACCTTTAAAAGATAGTAGAAAATAATTTTCAATCGAATTAATCAAACAATGATGAACTCAATAAATTGTGAAATCAACAATAAAAGAGATAAAGAGATGAAGAGAGAGAGAGACCAAGATTTGTTTAGGCAGTTCCCAAATTGGCCTCTCTATGGGTACGTCTGCCCTCAATTCAAAATCGAATAGAGATATTGCTATTAACCTTTTCTTTGCAAAATCGTTTATACAAGAGATGAAGAATGCAAACCCCAAAAACCTTATTGTTTTGTGTTGATTCTTCCACCTCTAGCCCTTGATCAAAGCTTGATCAAGTGACCAACAATGCGGCTACAATCATCTGATTATCCCGAGAACACAACTTGTTGAAACCCAAGATTCCCGAACATAATTCACTGTCTCGCGCTACTCCATTGCAAGGAAACCAACTTGTCCCAAGGCTTTCACTCGGTCAAATCTGTGTTGATGCGATATTGTCTAAAACCTTCAAATCAACCCGATCTTGAAGGAAAACTCCACATTGGTTTTCTTATTTGAAACACACAAAGTTCCTAACCCAAAATTCTCGGTTACACCAAACCTAATTGGAAGTTATCAACCCTAATCTAGATGGTCACCCAATCAAAAAATGATTATGCATAGTTCAATTGTGTGTATGCATAGAATAAGGGATGAAGATGATAGACAACTTTGTAATCTAGTTTCGTTTAGGTTTTATTCACTAGGAACTTTGCCTAGAAGAAGATGCATGTATGAGTATATATAGGTATGTGAAGAAAATGGGCAAAAGGATGTAAGGAAAATAAGATGCAAAAAGAATTTTTCAAGTTTTAAATTGCATAGGTCGGCATATGAAAGTCATAGATCGACCTATGAAGGTGTTCAGGCTGGCATGTGAGGCGACCTGTGGGAAGAGCTTACAGGTTTCATTCTTAGGCCGTGGGAGTCGACCTGAAATATGGATGTGCCGGCCTATACTGAAGCTAAGGCTTCCATAGGTCGGCTGTAATACCCCTTATTTAATTAAGTGCTCTAGATAATATTAGTTGAGATCAACTGAGTTCTGGTGTGCTCTGAGAATTTTCTGATAAGATAATTAGAGCAACTGATGAGCTCAGTTTAGATTTAATTAATATTATCCGACTCTGAGGTTTTACTAATTGGTACATTAGAGACAATTTGGACGTTGTAAATTAATGTTACTAACTTAGTGATATTGATACATATCACATTCTTTTCCTTTCCCACTTCATAAGTAACAAAAGAAATAGAAAGAGTAGAGAGAAGGAAGAGTAAGGAGAGAAAGAGAAAGAAACCTAGAAGTTGAAGAACAAGCTTGGATCTTCTTCATTCTTCATCAAATCATCTCAACATCTTCATCATCATCTTATCTTGAGGTGGGTTCTAGTTAGAAACTTAAGTTCTAGAATTTTAGAGATGTTAGAACTTAGGTTAGAAATGGTAGATTATGAATATTTGTGTGGAATCGACGTTTTAACGGTTCAAATGCGGATTAAAATGCGTAGTATGATCGATATATGTATGAATAAGACCTATGATAATTGATTCTTTGATCCCTTGTGTTTTTATGATATTTACATGAGTTTTAATTGAGTTTAATTGGTTTTTGTATCAAGAAAATCAGAGCTTTTCAGCTTCTGCAGCAGGGGTAATCGATTAACAGTATGAGGTTAATCGATTAACAGTATGGGGTTAATCGATTACTCTATGGAAAAGGGTGTTATGCGACAAGTCTGGACTGGGTAATCGATTAACAGGAAATGAGTAACCGATTACCAAAATGTGTCTCTAAATCTCATTTTGGTTCTGTGTGAACAGTACAACATGGGTAATCGATTATCCATATTTCCGTTAACCGATTACCACTGTTAGTGGATGAAAAAAATTTGAAAAAAATTCATATCTTTTGGATCGTAATTTCGATCGAGGCGAGTACTAGTCATTGTAAACCTATGGAAATATTCTACGCACTAAATATGAAAAATGTTGATTTAAGATATGAGATTAAATAATAGGTGGGAATAGGGTAAGTGTGATAATTTTATGAGATGTATTATTACAGGTATTTTGTTTATACTATTGTGTTGTGCTATATCTACCTTCATGTTGTGAATTGTAATTGAGTGAATACATGCTTAAAAAAGGAATAGGAAGAGTGAGGAAACCTTACCATAAATTTATAGTGGAACCTAGTAGTGTGACTAGGAATTTATAGATAATCTAGATGGCGGTGCTCGTGCATTCGATGCCTAGGTGTGCATCCCCGACGAGTAATAGTCTAGAGGAGAGTGAGACACTAGTATGGAACATGTGTGAACCTTGTATTTGTGTGATAATGCGATTGTGGCCTTAAAGCGAATGTGGCCTTGTGATTGTCGTATGCAATCACTTTTGTGTGTGTGTGATCACGTAATCGGAACTATTTCCCTTGAGACTTGCATTTTTGTGAGGTGAAGATTATCTAGAGCTCCTCCGGGATGTACGCATGATTACTTGGCAGGTTTGATTCCTGCGTGTAGCACGAATGGAACCTACGGGTAGAGACTTGTGATGGTTAATGGCCCATGTGAAGTGACGGTTCATAATGGTTAATGACCCGTAGAACCCGAATCCATTTTGTATATCATGTAAGTACAAGGATCCATGACTCGTACCGACTTCTAGACGTAGAAGAGGACAGAAAAAAGGGATGCCTTGATGAGGTTACCGATTAGTTATATTTTGAATTGGTGAAATCATGAACATGTTTCCATATAGTGTGAGATTGTGAACTCAAGGTCATTTCCCTTCCCCTTGACTTGAGTTAGGAATTGTTATAACCTTGTAAAGCCTAGAGAATCCATAAGATAGGGAACTCAGTAGGATTTAATATCTCACCCCACGTTGTTGATTATATTCCAGGTGCTTCAGGTTCTGAGAATGGTAAGGATAAAGCTGTTTGATATCCTTACGTATCTTGATCTTTTTGGGATGGCATAACTTCCGTTGTGGAGATCTTATTTTGAGATCATTTATTGATCTAGTTCTTAGTACTTGGAACATCTTATGTATATTATGCCATAGTTTTGCATTTTGTATTTGGGCATGTAATGTATACAATGTGTTAACTAGGAACTTATTGGTATTTCAGTACCAAACTTGGATTCATGTATAATATTAATACTTTTGATGTATGTTGTTATATATGGGTGTTACAGTTGGTATCAGAGCAGGTCGTATCCTCGACCTAGCTATGAAATAGGATAAGTAATTCTTTCCGTTCATATGCATTGTGTCACCATTGTTCTTAAGTGTTATATTTATGGTATTGAGCCCGATCAACTTAATCTTATCTGTATGACGTTTAGGAACATGGCTGACAGACGCAGAACCCGTGGTAGACCCAGAACTACTGCTTCTGAGACGAACCCGCCAGGCGGCGATGAGTATGTCCCATGGCCCCAGTTTTTGCAACAGATGCAGTAGCAGCAGAACCAGTTTATGTAATAGATAGTACAATAGATGAATGTAGGTCTTCATCCTCAAGTGATTGTTCCAGATGCTGTAGATGGGAGTTTTCGGGATTTCTTCCGTATGAATCCTCCGGAATTTCATGGCGGATTAGACCTTGTGAAAGCTCATGAATGGGTGGCTGGTATGGAGAGAATCTTTCTGATAGTTCAGTGTTGTGAGGAGAACAAAGTGGTATTTGCTTCTCACTCGTTGAAAGGCCTAGCTATGAGGTGGTGGGAGAATGCTTCAGCTTTAATGACTATCCAAGATGTGCCTAAGGTCTGAGAGTAATTCAAGACTACCTTTATGGAGAAGTATTTTCCTAGTTCCTTGAGGACCCAAAAGGAGTTTGAATTCCAGCAATTGAGGCAAGGTAATATGACAGTGGCTACTTATGCTGAGAAGTTTGAGATCATGGTTGCTTACTCTAGGAAAGTCGTGTATGCTCCGGATGAAAAGTGGAAGATTGACCAATTTCTTTTTGGATTGAAAGCTGAGATTTCTCATAGTGTGTCTCAAAGACTTGTGTGACACTTGTACGACAATATATAACAACTAAAATCTTTTATATGGACAATGTATCAAAATATAAATCCAAATTTGATTGATGGTGTAAACCTATGCTCGATTTCAGGTAAGGGACGAATTAGAAAACTTGTTGGATGATGACGGAGATATGACTGAACTATATCTTACAAATAAATTGTCTCAACAGAAGTTTGAAATTTCTTCTACAGCCTCATCCATGAAACAAGGTGGAGACTTAATTTATCATGATGATTCTAAAAGCGTCGTTAGTGGCGAAATACCTAAAACGCAGGCTGGAACTATCAATAGTGGTGTTGGCAGTGTTGAGGAGCTTGAGAAGCTCTTAGGAGCATACTTTGTGCAAATTGGTAGCACCCTAAACAAACTATCCATGGTACGAATCTTATATATATATATATATATATATATATATATATATATATATATATATATATATATATATATATATATATATATATATATATTATAAATCAGTTACATCAGTTATTCAACGAATCTAAAAAAAATAAAATTTTACTTATAATAATATTTCTTTGGATTTTGTTATTGAAGTTGAATGAATACGTTGAGGACACAGAGGACTACATAAACATTACCTTAGATGACAAACAAAACCGCATTCTGCAAACTGGAGTTCACATAGGCACAATAAGTGTGATTGTGAATAGCTTTATTGCGGTGACAGGTATTTTTAGCATGAATATTCAAATTGAGATATTTCAGGCTGAAAAGGATAAGTTATTCCTTGTGACAGTTATCCTATGCACCGCTGGCTGTTTAATCTTATATTTTCTTGCCATGCTTTGGTACAAGAAAAATCACATGCTGTAAAAAGTTGTCACTGTCTTTATAAGTTTTATATGATTATGTTGTAGACATCAAATTTTATTTAAATTGGATGTTTTGTTTTACAATAATAAGTTGATACTTAGATATATATACAATCTTGTGCTAGTTTTTATTAATTAAGTATATGTTGTATTTTGAAATAAATGGATGTAATTTTAAATAGTGTTGAAATTTTATTGACTTGGACTGTGATTAGTTAAATAGTTCTATAAAATATTTATTCAGTTAACTCTTAATGCATAAGTGCTTAGATGTATTTTTGGCATGAATATTCACATTGAATTATATAATTATGGTGAGATGCCAGAGTTTCTTTGGTTATATTAGGATGCACAGGTGCTTGCAGAATCTTATATTGGCTTTTCATGCTATACATTGTGAAATTGAATGATCACACACTAAGAATTTATATGTGACAAAAAAAAAATAGCAATTACACTTAATAATCTCAAGTAAAATTTATCTATCATTTACTGTGAGCAAATTTTAGTAGCAAGGAAAATAAAGAATAAGCATACACTAAATTTGTTTACTTAGCTTGATGTGAAATCGATATCAAAATAATAAAGGATGATTGGTTTCTTTATCAGTAAGAAAACTACGAAGTAAAAGAAACAAGAGAAAAAAGAGAAAGACAATTAAAAATGGTTTAAAACTATGTATTCTTGATTCAATTAAACATTAGAAAATAATATTTACAATTGAATCTCAACCACATCATTTTCTCCTTCTGATTAGGATTATCATGTTGAGTTGTAATTCCTTGTGTCGAATCTGTGTAGCTCGACAGAAACAAGGATTAGTCGAACTGCTATAATGTGGGTGCGTCTAGTTGCTTAGTGTGTCGAAGTGTCGAAGCAGGTTGCTTCACACAGGATTTCGATTTAGGCCTATTTTAGTAATGTTAGCTATTTTGGACGTTTATAGTTTTGGGCCTTAGCTTGGGGTGCAAGCTAACCTAAATCTATAAATATGGAGAAACCCTTATTTTGTAACTAACTAATCATTCTTGTAATTCATAGATTTGCAGTTGCAAAGTGAAATAACATAATTTTCACAGTTTGTGAGCAGAGACGTCTCTGCAGAATATTCATCTTCTTCTTCTTCCTCTTTAAACCCTAACTCTTTTTTTTCTCAATTTTTCTTTTAATTTCCACTGTGCAACAATCTTGTTCATCAAGATTGATTGAAATTCTCCATAGGTTTTGGGAATTTCCAACATCTGGTATCTATAGCTCCTGTTACGAATTCAAGGAAGGAAAATCGTGATGGCGATGAATCATCCGAACGGGCACTTTCCGGCGAGCCTTCCGATTCTCAAGAAAGATAATTATGAGAATTGGTGCAAGCAGATCAAGGTGGTTTTCTGTTATCAAGATCTTTGGGATCTTGTGAAGGAAGGAATGGCACCGCTTGCAGAAGAAGCGACGGATCAAGAAAAGGCTGCACACAAAGAGTTGAAGAAGAAAGATTATAAAGCTCTCTTTATAATCCATCAGTGTGTCGATCCAGATAACTTTGAAAAAGTTAGTGATGTAAAGTCAACGAAGGAAGCGTGGGAGATTCTTGAAAAGTCATTTGGAGGCGCAGAGAAGGTGAAAGAGGCGAGGTTACAAACTCACAAGAGAACCTATGAGTTGCTTCAGATGGAAGACAATGAAAGTATAACAGATTTCTTCACTAGAGTTACAAAGCTAGTGAATCAAATCAAGGTATGTGGAGAGGTGTTGACATCAATATCAGTTGTTGCAAAGATCTTGAGGTCATTGGCTCCAAAGTTCGACCACGTGGTAGTAGCCATAGAAGAGTCAAAAGACTTGTCAGTATTGACGAAGGAAGAGCTTCAAGGGACGCTTGAGTCTCATAAACAAAGAATGACTAAAAGAGCTGTAGGAAAGTCGAAGAGTGATATGGCTTTGTCGGCGTAGTCAGAAAAGGAAAGGAAAGGAAAAGGAAGTTGGAATGGAAACAAAGGTAAAGGAGGCTACACCAATTCAACTGGTCAAAATCAGCAGGAAAGAAACTGGTCGAATCAGAAAAAACCCTGGAATCAAGGCAACCAAAGAGGTGGTGCTGCAGGTAGAGGAAGAGGTGGTGGTCGAAATCCTGACAAAAGTCACATTCAGTGTTTCAACTGTCAGAAGTATGGTCACTATTTTAGTGACTGTCCAGAAAAGAAGAAGAATCAAGAAACTGATGCAAAGCTGGCGAAACATGAAGAAGAGGAGACGTTGCTGATGGTTACAACAAGAGATGAAGAAAGATTCCAAGATCAGTGGTACTTGGACTCAGGATGCTCATCACGCATGACTGGAAGGAAAGATTGGTTTGTCAACATGAAGCCCTCATCGAAGAACACAGTGCAGTTTATAAATGACAACACCCTAGCAGCTGAAGGTGTTGGCGATGTTTTGATTATGAGGAAAGATGGCAAGAGGTCAACAATTTCCAATGTGTTGTACATACCAGGCATGAAGAGTAATTTGCTTAGTATAGGGCAACTGGTCAAAAAGAACTACAAGGTAGTTGTCGAAGACAAGATGATGAGAGTCCTCGACGCAGGTGGTAGGTTGATCTTGAAGGCTCCAATGTCTCAGAATAGGACCTTCAAGATTGAACTCAATGTGATGGAGAACAAGTGTCTAGCAACTGTATCCAGCAGAGATGAGTGGTTATGGCATTTTCGACTAGCCCATCTCAACTTCAATGACATCAGAGAGCTGAAGGGAAGAAATATGGTTTCAAGATTACCAGAAATCGACATTCCAAGTGAAGTCTGTGAAGAGTGTGTTCAGTCAAAACAACACAAGAATAACTTCAACAAGGATGCATGAAGGAAGTCGAAGGCAATTCTGGAAGTCATATACTCTGATGTATGTGGTCCAATCCAGGTGGATTCGATTGGTGACAACAGATATTTTGTCACATTCATAGATGATTACAGTCGAAAGTTGTGGACTTATCTCATTAAGAAGAAAAGTGATGTGATCGAGGTATTTTACAGATTCAAATCTATGGTCGAAAGACAGAGTGTTCGAAAGTTGAAAATTCTGAGGACTGATGGTGGTGGAGAGTATGTTTCAAAAGAGTTCGATGCATTATGTGAGAAAGAAGGGATTGTGCATGAGGTGGTGCCAACCTACACTCCACGGCAAAATGGCATTGCAGAACGAAATAACAGGACCATCATGAACATGGTGAGAAGCATGTTGAATGGAAAGCATTTACCCAAAGAATTGTGGGGAGAAGCAGTTTCTATAGCAACATACATTTTGAATAGATATCCGACAAAGAAGCTTGAAGGAATCACACTAGAAGAATGTTGGTCTGGTGTCAAGCCTAGCCTCAGTCACTTGAAGGTGTTTGGATCTATAGCACATAGACATGTGTCAGATCAGTTGAGAAGGAAGCTTGATGATAAGTCGAATAAGATGATCTTGATAGGATATCATTCGACTGGAGGTTACAAGTTGTTCGACCCAGTGAATAAGCAGGTAGTGATCAGCAAGGACGTGATCATAGATGAGCTTAAAGAATGGGATTGGACTGAAAATGTCAAGAAGGATTCAGTGAGAATCTCTTGTGAAGAACCAGCCACTGATGTCGAAAGAGAAGTTCGACAAGAACCAGTCATAGATGAAGCAGGTCCAAGCAGACCTCGACGAACAAGACACATGTCTGCAAGGTTGTAAGAATGTGTAATTACATCATATGATGTGGTTGATGAAGAGGGTGAGCTGGTACATTATGCTTTCTACGCAGATGTCGAACCTATCAATGCAGCTGAGGCATTGAAAGATTTGAAGTGGGTGAAAGCAATGAATAAGGAGTTAGAGTCCATCGAAGTCAACAACACCTGGTCACTTGTTGAATTGCCTCAAGGCAAGAAGGCAATTAATGTGAAGTGGGTTTACAAGGTGAAGGTGAATCCTAGAGGAGAAGTAAATCGACACAAGGTGAGACTTGTGGCAAAAGGATTTCTTCAGAATGAGGGAATCGACTTCGACGAAGTATTTGCACCTGTTGCTAGGATCGAAACAATCAGATTGGTTGTTGGTCTAGTAAATATAAACAATTGGCACACAAGTCAGATGGACGTGAAGTGTGCATTTCTTAATGGCCCCTTAGATAAAGAAGTTTACGTCGCACAACCAGCTGGGTAAGTGAAACGAGGCAAAGAAGGAAAGGTGTACAGGCTGCATAAAGCCCTGTATGGACTTAAGCAAGCTCCAAGAGCTTGGAATAAGAAAATCGACAACTTCTTAAGGGAGAAGGAATTTGTGAAGTGTACGACTGAGTATGGAGTGTATGTAAGGAGAAGCAATAATGAATTGCTTATACTATGCCTCTATGTCGATGACCTGTTGATAACAGGGAGTTGCAAGAAGGAGATCGAAGATTTCAAACATGACCTAAGTGAGGAGTTTGAAATGTCAGACTTGGGAAATCTCTCATATTTCCTTAGCCTCGAATTCTACAAGACTAGTAGAGGTTTGATGATGTACCAAAGAAGATATGCAGGCGAAATACTCAAGAGATTTGAGATGCAAGATTGCAACCCAACTTCGACTCCAGCTGAGACCAGACTGCAACTGTCAAAGGATTCAGATGAAGATAATGTCGACCCAACCCAATACAGAAAACTTATTGGGTCACTTAGATACCTTTGTCACACAAGGCCTGACTTAGCATACAGTGTAGGTATGGTAAATAGATTCATGCAGAAGCAAAAGGTATCACACCTAGCAGCAACGAAGAGGATACTGAGGTATCTAAAAGGGACTCTCGACTACGGCATTTTGTTTCCTGCAGCTGATGAAGGGAAAGAATGCAAGTTAGTGGGATACACCAACTCTAGCTAGTGTAGTGATGTTGAGAATAGAAAATCCACAGCTGGATATGTGTTTATGTTAGGTGGTGCACCAGTTGCTTGGAGTTCAAGAAAGGAGCCAGAAGTGACATTGTCATCATGCAAAGCATAATATATAACTGCTTCTTTTTGCACATGTCAAGCAACCTGGATGGTGAAATTGGTCGAAGAGATTACAGGGAAGAGTCATGGAGCAATTACCATGAAGATCGACAGCATGTCAGCTATCAATTTGGCAAAGAATCCAATAGCACACTGTCGAAGCAAGCACATTGAAATGAGGTTCCATTATCTTCGAGAGCAGGTAGCAAAAGGGAAGATGAACTTGGAACACTGCAGAAATGATAATCAAGTTGCAGATATCATGACGAAGGGAGCGCAGGTCAAAGTGTTTAGAAGACTGAGAGCCATGATGAATATAGACAGCTTAGACACAATGAATTAGGTGGTGTGTTGAGTTGTAATTCCTTGTGTCGAATCTGTGTAGCTCGACAGAAACAAGGATTAGTCGAACTGCTATAATGTGGGTGTGTCTAGTTGCTTAGTGTGTCGAAGTGTCGAAGCAGGTTGCTTCACACATGATTTCGATTTAGGCCTATTTTAGTAATGTTAGCTATTTTGGGCTTTTATAGTTTTGGGCCTTAGCTTAGGGTGCAAGCTAACCTAAATCTATAAATAGGGAGAAAACCTTATTTTATAACTAACTAATCATTCTTGTAATTCACAGATTTGCAGTTGCAAAGTGAAATAACAGAATTTTCACCGTTTGTGAGCAGAGAGGTCTCTGCAGAATATTCATCTTCTTCTTCTTTCTCTTTAAACCCTAACGCTTTCTTTTCTCAATTTTTCTTTTAATTTCTTCTGTGCAACAATCTTGTTCATCAAGATTAATTGAAATTCTCCATAGGTTTTGGGAATTTCCAACATATCAGGGATTCTTTGAGAAGTGATGACTAGTAGGCTATTTATAAGAAAACTAAGCCCTAACTTTCAACTAGTATACTAAACAATTTGCCCAACAAATTGACCAATTCAACATGCTAACTTAAATAACAAGCTAACTAATGCATCTGCATGCTTGAGTAGACTTCAACTACAACATGCACATCTTCGACTACTGTTTAACCATGAAGTTATCCTTGTCGAGGCTAGAGTTCGATCATAATACCATAAATCCCCACCTTGTAACAAACTCTACAAAGACAAGGGAACAAACTAGCTTTCATCATGCATCTTTATCAATTGCATACAGTGGAAGAACTTGGTACTTGACAGTGTCTTAGTGATCATATCAACAACATTTTCATCAGTCGAAACCTTCAGCATTTGGACTTCTCTACCCTTGATTATCTCTCTGACGAAATGCAGCCTCACATCAATGTGCTTGGTTCGTTTATGATCGGTTGAATTCTTCGACAGGTGTATTGCACTTTGACTATCACATTTAACTATGATTGCTTGATCTTGATGTTTCAAATCATTAGTAAAACCTTCAAGCTACAATGCTTCTTTCACAGCCTCAGTGAGAGAAATATATTTTGCTTATGTGGTTGATAAGGCAACAACCTTCTGAAGTATTACTTTCCAACCGATTGTTATGCCAAACATAGTGAACACATATCCAGAAATATATTTTCTAAAATCTATACAACCTACATAATCAGAGTCGACAAATTATTTGATTTCTACTTTGCTATCATCACCACAAACTCCACCATAAATCAGGATTCTGCTCAGAGATCCATTTATGTACCTTATAATCCACTTAAATGATTTCTAGACTTCCTTTCCAGGATTGGCCATATATCTGCTTACAAGGTCCACTACATATGTTATGTCTTGCCTAGTACAATTCATAAGATACATAAAAGAGTCTACTATGTTAGCATATGGTATGCTTTTCATATAGACTCTTTTGACCTCAGTACTAGGACTCCGAGTTACACTCATCTTGAATTGAGGATTTGTCAGAGTTGCAACAGGCTTTGAGTTTGACATACCAAATTTGTCGAGAATCGTCTTAAGGTATTTCTCTTGAGATAAGTATAATCTTGACTACTTTCTATCTCTCTGGATGTCAATCCCAGTAACTCTTGAGGTAGCTCCCAATTCCTTCATGTCGAACTCTTTATCAGGTTTAGCTTTCACCTTCATATATAATATCCTCAACATTGTTGCTTTCTATGAGGACGCATCCACATAAAGAAACAAAATAACAAGTGAACTTCCAGGTCAAAATCAGAGGTAAAACCAGTGGTCGAACTGGCTCTTAGTGAAACCTTAGTTTGTCATGAACTTGTCGAATCTCATATTCCATTATCGAGGAGATTGTTTCAAGCCATATAGTGACCAATTAAACTTGCACACATAATCTCTCTTTCCTCTTTCTGCATACCCTTCAGGTTTCCTCATCATGATTGTTTCATCTAGATCACTATAGAGGAAGATGGTTTTCACATCCATCTGTTCAAGTTCTATGTTGAACTTTGCCACCATGACTAACAACATTCTAATGGATCTATACTTTACAACAGGCGAGAACACATCATTGAAGTTAACTCATTCTTTTTGAGTGAAACCCCTAGCAACCACCCTTGCCTTAAAACGCTTTGAGATCACTCATTCGATTCATTCCTTAACCATGAAAATCCACTTACAACTGACTAACCTGACCCCTGCAGGTTTCTCGATCAGCTCCCAAGTATTATTATCATGAAGAGATTTCATCTCATCATCCATGGCTTTAGGCCATTCCGTCTTGTCTCGACTCCTCATAACTTCCTTATAGTCTCTAGGTTCTTCATCCAAAATCTCACTTGCAGAGATTAAGGCATAAGATATGAGATCTACATAAACAAGTCTCTGAGGTGGCTTGATGACTCTTCTCGGCCCATCTCTTGCAACGGGTAGTCATTACCAGTCTCCTCATCTTTATCAGCAACTTGTGCTTGTTCTTCGACTTCATATGTGTTATGCAATTCAGCATCACTATGCTCCACCTCAATAGGAAACTCTTCCTATTCCATCTCCTCTATAGAGATCTTTGTACTTTGACCAATGTCATCAGCTTTCTTGAAAGTCATATCAGTTTCATAGAAAACTACATCTCGACTTGTGATACACATCCCGTGACTTGGTTCTAGGCTCCACAACCTCAACTTTCGTGAGTAATCATCAACTATGGATAGAAAATACATTGCCCCTGAGTGTGAAGAATTTCTCGCAGGCCCCCAAAGATCAGCATGTATATACTCAAGAGATCCATGTGCTCTTTGTTTACCTTTGTTAAACTTCACCCTAAAGGATTTACCAAATACACAAGGTTCACAAAACTCCAATTTTTCGACCTTGTCACACATAGCAGATTTTGTTTCGACAATTCGACCAAGCCTCTTTCACTAACATGGCCAAGCCTCTTGTGCCATAGCTCAGTCTTCAACACAGGTTTTGTGGATGCCACATCTGCTGAACCACTTACAACCTCATCCTTAAGGGTATACATGCCTTGCCTCTTGATGCCTCTCAAGACTTACTTCAACCCCTTCAATACCCTTAGGATACCTTGCTCTCCTTTGAAAACATATCCTTTCTTGTCAAATTCACTAAGAAAAACCAAATTCCTCTTAAGTTTAGGTACATACATAACATTAGTCAAAAGCCTTATTGACTCATCACGGAGCTTGAATCTGACAGATCTAATTCCTACAATCTTGTAAGCTCTATTGTTTCCTAGCAGCATAAATCCACCATCTTGGTCACATAATTCCTCAAACACATCTTTGTTTGGGTTATGTGTCAAGTACAACCTGAATCCATAATCTACTCCTTGCTAGAGTTATTGCTTGAAACTACTAGGACATTAGATCATTCATAATCATCTTTCACAATGGTTGCATTACTATTATCCTTACATCCACGATTATTCAGGCATTCAGGGCACACCTTTCTTGTGTAACCTGATTCGCTGTCGAACGCGGGTAAAAAACGAGTTTAAGACAAAATGCAGTAAAAGGGAAGCGACACTAGAATATCGTATCTCAAGGACTCTTAGATTATGATTAACCTACTAAAATTGATTTGGGGGGGGGGGGGGTTAGGTTTAAGTTTCGATCAATAAAATAGTGGAAAATAAGTGATTACAATTATGATTAGAAAGCTAATCTATCGATTCGGTTCCTACCTATCATCGATTATTATAACATCACTGCCCTAAACGGATTAGGATTCTATCCCTATTCGATCACAATATCAATCAAGAAGTGTGAATGAAATTATAAGAATTATGTCTCCTGTTTGCCGAATTAAGCACTCGGTTAAGAATAACGCGAATTAACAAATTAAGCAAACGGTAACTCACAGTCAAAATTAGGGAAACATAACTCAATCGAACCAAACAAACTACTCTGTAATAATTAGATTAAGCAAATGATAAGCACATAGAAGAATTGAAGGGGATAGAATTTAAATTGCAAAGATATATTAATCTCAAGTATCTGAACCTGAATACAGCAGATCAACAAACGGGATTAGTTCTCCATAAGTTTTCGTACAAAGATTCATAAATATTTCATGAACAGTGAAAAAGTGAGAGAAAGCATGAACAGTAGCAGCGGCTACTAGGCATAGGAAAACATTGCATTCGGGTTCTAACCCAACCGGGTCGAAAAACATTAAAAAAACGACCTAAAACTAGTTATTCTCTAAAGTCCGAAACTTCAACGAATTATTTGACCATCTTTCACTCGGAATTAGATCTTGGCTTCAACATAAAACTTATAGCTCTTTCTCTTAGCTTTCCAACGCATGTCATAATGCACAAAACGGCATCCCGTAGCTCAAGTTATGGTTTGCACAATGAACTTGTATCAAATAACTGTTAATGTTGAAAATAAAATACAAATTTAAAATAAAGGAAAAAATAAACTTAAATCTAAAAACATAATAAAATAGTAAAATTAATAAAACAAACTAGAGAAATGCCTAAGTACAATAATAGAAGAATATGCATCAAAATGCATTGATCACAACCCTCTTTCTTACAGTGGTAACACCTAATAGCAGGAGCATTATCACCATAAGAATTTTGTTGAAATTTACCCTTCTTATTCTCAAACTTACCATTTTTCTTTGTGAATTTTATTTTTACGAACAATCCTTCACCAACAAATGATGGCTTGTACTCCTTTCTTTCATTCAAATCCTTCGAGTACAGGGATGATTGAACTTCTTCAAAGTTCAGGGACTCTCTTCCATACAAGAGGGTTTCTTTAAAGTGAGCATGAGATCTTGGAAAATCACACAATAGCATCAACACATGATCTTCATCATCAATCTTGACCTCAATTTTCTCAAGATCAAGAATCAACGTGTTGAACATATCCAACTATTCAGCCAAGACTTTGTCTTCACTCATCTTGAATGAATACAAAGCTTGCTTCAAATACAGACGATTGACCAAATATTTGGTGAAATTCTGGTACAGCAGATCACGAAGATGTCGAACAGGATGTCGAGACACTTGATCTCTGCTTCACACACAAGAACAAATAGGAGCAGAAAATACTATGCAGAAAATACAGAGAACACGCAGCAATTGTTAACCCAGTTCGGTGAAACTCACCTACGTTTGGGGGCTTCCAAGCCAGGAATGAAATCCACCAAGCAGTATTACTTCAAAGCTAAACACCTCCGTTTACAACTTGTCACCCAATCACTACCAGTGCTATATTTTTGCCTAAGATACTCCTAGGTATGAGACCCTTCTCAATTCCCTTTCAATCACAGCAGTGACTGAACAATTATAACTCAATAAAACAGTCCAACTCAAGTATTCACACAATACAAGAGAGGCTCACAAAATACAAACCCTAATCACACTAGGAAACAATGTATTTTTCGACACTATTCCTAGGTTAAAACCTTCCTATTTATAACCATAAACAAGACTGGATTTGGGCTTCAGAAACGCAGCAGTTCTGCTCCACAGAATCTACAACTTATTCTCCTCTAGAATAGTTTCTTCAATCCTAAGTTTCCTAAATTGTCTTCACACTTAGAAACATCATCTTCAAATTATAATCAGAATCTCAGATTCCTCAATCTTGGACGCCACCTAGGATAAATAAACATTCCCACAAAATTTGGAAATCAGAAAACCAAATAACAGTAATCACAAATTGTAACAGACAAAGATGTCGAATCACCATGATAGGACATCTTGTCCAACATCTTGATCTTCAGTTAGTTCTTCATGTTAAGACATCTTGTCCAACATCTTACTGTCAAGTTAGTTTTACCAAAATTGATGCCAACCTCAAAGGTTTGGACGCATCAATCTCCCCCTTTGGAAGATTTACCCTAAAACTATCTAAAAGGAACTTGTAGACAGAAAACCACAGTCCGAGGCCAAGAAACAAAACATCAGAACATCAACAGCGGAAAAAAAACATCTTGCCTCCCCCTCAACCAGTTCCTTCTTCTGCAAGCAGCAGTATGGCATACTCCCCCTCAATGGTTAGCAGCAGCAACAGTGGTTAGCAAAGTTAGTATTACTCCCCCTTTTTAGCCATAATTTGATAAAGGCAGATAAACTAACTGAATAACCAAGCAAAAGCATAAAGTATTAAAGTACAAAACAAGCACATAAAGTGCTAAACATAATCCTGGGCATTAAGCTCTTACATAACCACAAATAAAAAGAAGACAACATTCAGCAGTCATCTTCAGTAGCCTCATCATCTTCTTCCTCTTCTTCATCACCACCAGAATCATCATCAGCAGCAACATCTTCAGTAACATCATCATTATTCACCTCATTATTGCCAGCAGCATTCTTCTCAGCACCACCAGTGTCAGCTTCAGTGTCCTTGTCTTGCTCAGCAGTCAAGGCTTGTATTAACTGCTTAAATTTAGCCTTCCTAGTTGTACTGGACTTGATAATGGCATCAAGCTCCCTGCATGTCTCCTTCAGCTGAGTAATAGTTTCCTCCTTTGAAGTTGTAGGAGCAGATGTTGGAGCAGGCATTGAAGCAATATCTGGGACATGACTTCCATCAAACAACTTATAATGCAATGTCAAAGGAGATTCCCTTTTCATTGCATGATCTGCAGATACTAGAATACCAGGATACTGATCCATAATTATGCGACAAATAAGTGAAGGAAAATATATAGGAAGTTTAACTGCTGTTGATGAAAATTGCTTCAGAATTTGATAAAAGATATAAGTCCCAAAATCGAACTTTCTCCCTTTACCAGCAATATAGATGAATCTTCCTAGTCCAGCTGATATGGTTGAAGTATGATTGGTGGGCACCCAGTTAACAGTACCAATTCTATGCAGAATTGCATACTTTACACTGAGCTTCCCAGCTGAAAGTTTCCCTTTGCTAGGTGTTAGGTGCGGATTTGACCTAAAAATGTACTATCTTTCCTTGCACTTTTTCCACTCTTTTCTCATGTTTTCATTGATTTTGTTAATGATTGTTGTTGTTCTTCTAACCTTGAGAATATACTATTGGTGCTTGTAATGTGTGTGTTATTGTGCAGGAAAAGGCACAAGAAAATGGTACAAGCTGCCAAAGAGAAGAGGAAAACAACACCAGGTTCGTTTTGCGAACTCTGGCGAATTGCCAGCGAAGCTTCGCTTTGCGAAGGCTGGCGAGGTCTCTAGCGAATGGACCAAGATTTTGGCAGGGGCAAAAGGCACTAAAGTTCGCTTTGCGAACGAGAAAGCGAGTGTTCGCTTTGCGAATGATTCTTCGCATTGCAAACTCACGAGAATTTCTGGGGCAGTTTAACTATTCAGAGGCACCTGAAGTGCCTATTTTTCCATTCGCTGTGCGAATGAAGTGGTTCGCTTAGCGAACATGTAATTTCCTGATGTACTATAAATAGAATTTTTCACACTTTTTAGAGGAGGATGATTATAACTTGTAATTTTAGGATCAGAACTTGATATATCTTCATTTCAAGGGAGAAAAGGTAGGATCTTTGATCTCTTGTTGGATGAGGATGTAATCTCTTGATACCTTATGTATTTCATCTAATGTATGTTTGTGAATATGTTTTGATTCTCTATTGTTGTTGTCTTTGATTGATTATTTGTGGTCTTGACAAAACCTTTACATATCCTTGATTTTAGATTTTCATCTATCAATGAGTAAAACTTTTGACATGGTTTTATGAGTTGATATTCATTTTATCTTTTGTTGTATTGTGTTGATTAAGTAGCATGGCTAGATTAAGTAGGATCGATACGGTATTGCGAGGATGCGTGATAATAGTGATGAAGAATGGTATTCACATTCATTTGGAAAATTAGTTGAATACATGTAAAAAGGGTTAAACGTATGTACGTATTCTGATCGTTGGCATTTTATATGAAGCAGTCATTTATCTGATGTGGGTGTCATATTTGTTTACTTGTTTATCTTTGATTTGAACCGCTATAGACATATACTCTTCAGATCTGGATCTAAGATGATTATTTGTTTTATTCTGAACTCTAGAGATAGATTTAGGCTTAACACTTGCGTGAGTATCAACTCTTAATGCTCCGTGTTGGTTTTTATTGTGTGAGAGGTCACCAATGAGGCAATACGGTCGATCTCTCGACGTTGCATTAGACATAACCTCTGTCGTGGGTGATACGTGAGGATATTAGGCAAATGATTGATTTATGTATAATATGATTAGAAGAATGCATGTGTTATCAATTGATGAGATCCAATTCCAACAAGGCTCCGTTTATAATTCAGTCTTTATTTTATATTTTTAGTCTTTACATTTTTCGCATTTGCTTTAGGTTCCGCTTTAAACCAAAACTTTTGAACCATGAGCTTAGAAACATAGATATTGTCGAATGGCATTCTTTCCCTCGCACTGATCCCTGTGGAGAACGAAAAAACTGGGTTACTTATATATTTTTGCTTGCTGCTATTCTAGCTTCAACAAAATGGCGCCGTTGCCGGGGATCGGTGTTTAGATATTGAATCGCATCGCGATAGTTTCTATATTTTTGAGCTTTGTACATTTGTTTATATTGTTTGTATTTGTTTTCTTTTATGTTTTCTCTAGTGTGATCGGGAATGATGAGAACTCCTTCTAGATTGGTTGCTATTTGTATAAAAGTATTCAATGAAGCTTCGACCGAGTCTGGATGGTGAGATTTGAAAGTATGCGAGGTAAATTATACTGCTTTATAGAATGTTAGAATGATTTAAGAATTTTGTGCTTTGTGCAAATGTGTATTCTTGTTTCATTTTTCAACTTGTTTGAATGCTTGTTTCACTTAGGTCCAAAAGCCACAAATTGTGAGGAAACCTCCATTGTTTACTATATGCTAGGATGACTGATAACTTTGTTTAATTTGTTTGATTCATGCTTTATCTTTTGATTATTGTGATTTTGTAAAAGCATTATAAATGATCAAGGCATTTGTTTATATTGAGCACAACCGTATCCAAAAGTACCTTACCCGTGAGTAGAGAGAATTCGTTAACCCCTTTGAGCCTAAACAGTTTAGATATCATTTTAGTGATGAACTTGGTTTATGTACATAATTTGAAAGTTTAGTTCATCATTGAATTTTGTGAGGTTCTAAAAATTTTCTTCTTGAACCTTTGAACTTTGTTTTACTTTGATTTCCTTGCCTTCAAAAGAAAGGAGCATTCACTTGAGGTTTGGTTGAATTCAAGTTGGGGAGAATGAAAAAGAAGAATGGTAAGTTGCTATAAACTTTTGAAAAAGTTCAAACAAGCATGAAAAGAAAAAGTGTGCATATGAATGTGAAAAACAAAAGAAAAAGAATGCTTGTTTGAGTGAGAAAAATAGAGAATGAAATAATTGTGCATAAGGAAGTTTGAGAAGGTTTGTGGTAAAGGAATGAGAATGGTGAATGAAGTTGTGATGTGTAAATACCATGTATAGTGAATGTTTCTTTTTGTATCGACAATTTCGATTCAATGGCCTTTAGAAATGTCCCTTTGTTGTGAACCCAACCAAGCTACAACTTTTGAAGCCCTAAGTGATCTTTTTGCTTCCATGTTTTCATTTTCGATTGTTAAATGTTGTATGAATTGGATTGCTATTTGCATTGTTTGTCGGGTGAGTGAAATTTCCCCGCGGTTGCAAACGCGTCATTTTCTTCATTCTTATTTTGAATAGGAGTGTAAAACTTAGTTGTTCTTTGAACCATTTATGATATTTGTTTAAGAACTTAATTCTTTGTCATTGTTCCATTCTATTGAGTGGTGAACGTTACTTGTGCGCATTTTCATGTTTGACTTTGGTTGAATCTTATGCTTAAGCAAATCCTCTTGTTTTAATGAGAGGCATACTTTGCTTGAGGACAAGCAAAAATCTAGTTGGGGAGAGTTGTTAGGTGCGAATTTGACCTAAAAATGAACTATCTTTCCTTGCACTTTTTCCACTCTTTTCTCATGTTTTCATTGGTTTTGCTAATGATTGTTGTTGTTCTTCTAACCTTGAGAATATACCGTTGGTGCTTGTAATGTGTGTGTTATTGTTCAGGAAAAGGCATAAATTGATCTAAGTGTAAGACACAAGAAAATGGTGTAAGCTGTCAGAAGAGGAAAACAACAGCAGGTTCGCTTTGCGAACTATGGCGAATTGCCAGTGAAGCTTCGCTTTGCGAAGGCTGGCGAGGTCTCTAGAGAATGGACCCAGATTTTGGCAGGGGAAAAAGGCACTAAAGTTTGATTTACAAACGGGAAAGCGAGTGTTCACTTTGCAAGTGATCCTTCGCATTGCGAACTCACGAGAATTTCTGGGGCGGTTTAACTATTCAGAGGCACCTGAAGTGCCTATTTTTGCCATTCGCTGTGCGAATGAAGTGGTTCGCTTAGCGAACATGTAATTTCCTGATGTACTATAAATAGAATTTTTCACACTTTTTAGAGGAGGATGATTATTGGTCGCGATTTATGAGTCTATCGAGTATACTAACTGCAAGCGCACAGTCTAATCGCGTAGTTTTAAAAGATATCGAACCCACAAGGACTGATAATCAAACTAATGCTATCAGATTGTTACTATGTTTAGTTAAGGCGATGATTAATCTAGGATCTAAGAAATAACGGGAAATAAATTCGAATTTAAGAGATATATTCAAATACAGGACGCCGGTATGTAATTCCTATCTACTTCGGGGATTCAAACAGTCATTGGCATACTTTAATTGTTAAAACATTTATCAGTAGAAAACATTAATTTGAAAACCTTTATCTCACACTCTCGTGTTTATTGACTCTGATTATATTCTTAAATAAAAATGCTTGCTCTCACTGTCTCATTTAAAATCTAAAAATACTTTTTGGAAACTAATGAAGTCTAATCAATTTTAAAGTGCTCTCGTTGTGTTGAGAATTAATGTTTGATTACTACTATCCGGTTAAAACCTCAAACTCTCACTTTGTTGATTTTAACCTTTGTTTGCTTTTACTCTCGTAACAAACAGTATTGAATTAATTATTTAGAAACCAAAACCAGATAAACAGTTTTATGAGCATTTTATGCCAATAAGTTTTCGAACCCCTTTCGTCGATAATCCTTACATACCGGAATCAAGGAAATTAGCCGGACATATTAATGAGTACAAACATACAAAAGCAGAAGCAGTAAAGCATCAATTCATGCATGGTTATTGAAAATAAAAGCAATTCTATTAATTGAATAAGAACCCGAAAATTAAATTGAACTGAAATTAAATAGATCTTGAAGTTAGCAATCCTCCACAAGTCGGTAGGATTTTGCTTCGCCGAATGATAAAAACTTAAACTAAATAATCTAACTAGAGTGCAATAGCTCCCCGGTGTAGGAAAGTATTGCTATTTAGGTGAATGGAAATAGAACGGAAAAACAAGAATGAAAAAGCTCTGAACTTAAAGGAATTTCTGCAGCCAAAAGAAGGGGGCTTTCATGTTCTTTACTGCATTCAATTTATAGTACTCAACAGGTTTAGTGGGAGAGAAAAATTAGGAGATGGAAGTTTGAGTCGATGAAATCGGAGTGACTTGGTTGAGTTGAGAGATTTCCGGGAGACTTGAGATTGGGTTAAAATGTGGGATCGGTTACTGAGTGGTCCACACTGTCAAAATTAAATTCCTAGAAAATAGGCTGTGCCAGTCGCCACGTAATGTGTGACGAGGGTCACACTTATTCTGGGCTCGTTACGATCACCACAGAAGGTGTGACGGTCGCCACACTCTTCTGTGTACAATTCTCTATTTTTTTCTCTGTCTTCTGTCTTCGGTTTCCTCTTTCTTTCCTCATTTTCTCTTCTTTTCTCATGCAAGCTTTGTGAAATGAAATACCTGAAAATAAGCTTGAACACTATCAAAATAAAACGTAAATAATGAAAAACGATAAAATAATTTAATGTAAATCAAGGTAAATATGTAATGTAATTTCGCATTGTCAAACTCCCCTACACTTGAATCTTTGCTTGTCCTCAAGCAAATAATCAGTATAGAAATAAAAAACATTGGTCAAACACAAATACATGACACACCTCCAAATCGTACGTGGTTGTGAGGCATTTTGTTAAAACGACAGATACTCAAATTAAACACCAAAGATACATTAATGACACAAAACATGAAACATGATCATAAACCCCCTATACAAACCAGTCCGAATCATTCTACTATAGCTCAACCTAATGCTTCTCGTTTTTATTTCACCCGTTTTTATTCTAACGCAATCACATTAAGCCCTTTGACTTTACACGCACGTAGTAGAGTAGCCGGTTAGTGATTTTGATCCTTTAAGCACGGGTCTGGTATACAAGTGTGGTAACCCTTTATATATACCAATTGTAAGTTGTGGGGGATCGAACCGTAGTTCGCCTTACCAAGTTCAGTACCAGGCACCTCTGAACCAACTGACAATGGGTTTCTCTTGCCTTTTGTAGGTCTTGCATCCGTTAGATTTGGTGTATTCCCTATTTTCCAATGTCAAAGGTATGAAAATTTTCAATTTTAGGCATCAATCACTTATTTTCATCGGCTCTCCACGTAGCTTGTGCTTAAGACGGTGCCGACTGCTAATATAAACTACTTGGGGTTAATTTAGAACTAAAGTTTAAGGTCTCGGTATAATAGGTACTCAAACTGATCTCGCATATTCGTGGGGTTGAGGGTGTCAAGATGTTATCAATTTTGTTAAATCTTTCTCAGGTTTCTAACATAGCCTATGTGTAAAACAACCTATATACTCTAAGGGTATGTCAAGTTATGCATCGAATCCAACAATTTTTTTATGGCTAAATAAAATGGGGGAATTAAATAATCACGGAAAACACATGCATATAATAACTTGACAGTACATTAATGTTGATAAAAGGAAATAACAAAAACATAAATCTAATTAGAAAGCGATAAAAACGGTAAAGCTTCCTCTCCCACACTAAATCTAACATTGTCCTAAATGTTTCGAGATAACGTAAAAGAAAAAGGAACATACAAAAGTAAACTACTGGGGGCCGTGTCCACGCGATCTTCCTCGTGCTCTTCCACGTCCTTCGTGTCCAGGATGATGTGGCATACCCACATGATGGATGTACTATTACAAGACATCCACATGCACACTAAAAGCGCCCATCTCATCGATGACGCTTGACAACCTTCGATCCATCCTTTCACCTTGGTCGCGCTGATCTTGTTGGATCTGCCGCATGAGACTCATCATGTCAGTATGCTGAGTTTGGTACCTCTGGTCTCTCTGGGCATCCAATTCATTCCGTTGCATAATAGCCGCGAGAATGTCATCATTAGTAGCGGGAGCGCGTTCACTTCTTCTACGGTGTCTGGAGGATGAACTTGCAAATTGTGCAGCAGGTGGTTGTTGATCTTCTTCAGGTGCGACCTGCTCCATCTCATCATATTCGCCATTAGGCTGACCTTCTGGTGCAACCGCATTAGGCTCAAGGGCATCCAAATCAAAAAGCCAATTTGCCATATTTTATGGATTCATACGATCATGGCAAGGCAAAACAACACTTTTCACTACTTTGTTCTGAACCATAAGGTTGTATTTTCCATCCTCTATAGCTTTAATCAAATATGCGGCGCGGCAATAGTCGATATCCAGAAATACAGCCGACACAGATTATAAGTTTGTAAGCCTCTCCCCCAAATTCAGAGCAAGTGCTATAGAAGTAACAATTCCCCCAAAACAGAAAGGAGTAATACCTCTTGCACAACTAGACTGAATGTGTGCTAGCAGAAATAGGATAGCATTGATCGGTTTAGGCGTGAAAACACAATGTATGAAGAATATTTCTTTAGAATTTACCTTGTGGTTGTTAATTCTCCCAAAAATAGCGTGTCCTAAAACACAGTGATAATACCTTATGGCTGGATTGTGGATGTATGTAGCATTAAGTCCTTCCCAGCTTGTAGTGTTTACACCGGTTAGAGTTCGCCATACGCCAAACGCTACGGTTGGCCAATTTGCATCATGAGGGATACGATACTGAACATTATCTCCACGTGGAAATTGCATCATGTCGCCTAGATCATCTTGGCTCAAGGAATATTCAGTGTTAAACATTCTGAATGTAGCAGAGCCGGTGAGGAATTGATTTTCATCCGAGGGTGTGTTGTAAGAGAAAGAGCTTAAAAACTGCAAGGTTAAAGCTTCGTAGGTTGGATGGTTTTTCTAACGCCCCAGTTTTTGTTAGATTTATTTAATCGAGTCGATTTAATTATTTTTGTTTTTATATTATTTTATTCTTGGGTTTTATTTGGTAAATGTGTTATGTTTATCGTTATTATGTTTTATCGCGTTCGAGAGCGTTTGCGAGAAAATTGAGTGTAGGGGTATTTTTGTCTTTTTGGCTTGGTTAGATTTTGTTTTTTCATTTAAAAAAGAAACATAGAGAGAAAAAGAGAGAAAATAGGAAGGGAGGAAAGAAAAGAAGGAAAAGAGAAAGAAAAGAAGAAAAAGAGGAAAAACTTGAAAGTTTAGACACCGATTCAACCGACACTTCGAAGCGCGATTAATCGGGTAAGGGTGCGAAACTCGGTTATTCTATGCTTGTGTATGATTATGTATGTGAGTGTTGGAATGTTTACTATTTTTTTCAATTATAGGTCGAAATGAGATAAACGAATAGAAATCTATGTTTTCACGGTCGGAAATCGGTATAAACCGCGTTGTATGATCACACTGTGTTTAGGAACAATTTCTGATACTTGTTTTGCTGCTGGAATTGAATTGGGATGGAAAATGGGATTTTTGGGGTTGGATTTGCGAAGGGTTTATTTTTCTAAATTTTGCAGTACGCGCACAGCGCGGGTCTGCGCGCTTAGCGCGGTCTTGAAAATTTGCAACCTCACCAGGCAGTGAAGAGCGCGCTCAGCGCGGAGGGAGGCCGCTTAGCGCGACCTGGAACATCAAAATTAAAACTATTTTCTAAAATCCGTAAATTTTGATCCGTAACTCGGATCGGGACGTTCTTTGTACCGTTGGAAAGCTATTGAGATGTTCTTTCTTATAAAAATGGTTTTTGGGGTTGGTGGCCGATTTAATTATGTCGGGAATTCGGAAACGTGTCATTTTGTCGACTTTTATCATCGTAATTGTGTGCGATTGATGTGTTATTGTAACACCCCAATTCCCATCGCGAATAAATAATACATAAATAAATCAGAGTAACTAAAAATTTATTTTTCCGACAGAAACAAGGATGCCACATTTTAAAGTAAGAAAACACAATCCCTGCTCAATTATTTGATACATAACACATAATAGAGAAAATCATTAACGGGAAACTTTTTCCATCTAAAGGGAAAGGTCAATTATGGAATAAAGCGGAAAGATCCATAACCGACTTGTTTTACAAAATAAATCATTTTAGAACATCAACTATATATACAAAAGTACTACAAAATACATTCAACAAATGTATATATATATAATCGTTCCCCGACTCCCGTGCTACGTATCAGAGCAGACACCAAGACTGACAACAGAACGGAGGGCTAATCTTCACAAAAAGACCTCCAGCAACTCTAATCTGCAATGCCTCATAGAGTATTATAAAACAGCAGAAGGGTGAGAAATAACAACTAAAATCAAGATTGCATAATAATATGTAAATACATAACAATTCACATGCATAACTATTCTCACCACAAACACCACATACTAATACATATAACATACCACATATACGTAACATATATCTATTAATCCAACAATATAGCATATATCAAGTATCCAATATACTCACCTATTTGCACATAAGGCATACCAAGTCATAACATTTAGAAACACATCACACATCACATAGCATGTGTCTACGCATAATACATATTATCCACAACCAATGCATTTATCACATATGCACATCAAATTACCAATGCTATCACAATCTCAACACATAACAAATCGATGCACAATTTCCACACATAATCAATCAAATCATGATTTTTCCACACATAATGCATCCATTCACAATTCTCACACATAATCAATCAAATCATGATTTTCCACACATAATGCATCCATGATTTATGCAAATGCACAGAGACCGACACAACGACTCTATGCAAATGACATGCGGTACCGACTTCCAATATTTCTCATCACTAGCTCACTCAGGAACTCTGCTGGAACCATCGCTCGTTATTTAATGTAACTCCCCGTCGGGCATACGATGTTCCCTGTCGCTACACCCCACACGGGCACACGACGTTTATGAATCTCTCACACCCCACACGGGCACACGACCCGATCGCTCACACCCCATATGGGCACACGATCGTCTATAATCATCGCTCACACCCCACATGGGCACACGACGTTATAGCGGATTCCCTCTGGAACCAATCTGTCGCTCATACCCCACATGGGCACACGACGTTTATGGATCGCTCACACCCCACATGGGCACACGATCCGATCGCTCACACCCCACATGGGCACACGATCGCACAAGATGCATATCATGATGCTTGACATACAAGGACTCATGACAATCAAATGCATCTTCACACATATATGCAACCATAATCATGCATATATTTCAACTCATCAATTCCATACATTCACAATTCAACAATATGAATTATCTCCTCATCAATATTCATGCATTGAAAACAATTCAAACAATGCATATACTTAGCATACGGCCACCAAATAACACACATTGAATATCACATAAACAATGCTTTTTATCACAACCCACAAACCACAATAATCATAAAATCACAATTACTTCCACAAGGGATTCACACCACAAAGGCTACCCACAATACATCATAACGATATACATTGGTATTCAATCAAACAATGTATTTTACCACACAACAACATCATCAATCACGCATCGAGGTCCAATATAAAATAATGCACAAAGTTGCCATAAGGCCATAAACCATCATCACAACATTTTCATCATGTATATTCACATCATATAACAGCACGCAAGCTACATGTTACATATCAAAAGCATATAGCATGATAACACATCAATCGCACACCAATACGACGGTAAAAATCCGACAACACCACACTCTCACAAAACCACGACTTAAATAAATCATCTACTTCCCTCCAAACCATTGTTAATAGAAAGAACTTTTCATTAGCTTTCCAACGCTTTGAACTGCGACCAAAACGGACTTACGGTTTGAAAATTACGAAGAAAACAAAATAGAAAAATATTACGTTCGCTCCAGTATTCGCTAGGCGAACCCTAGCGAACCAAGGCAGTGGAAAATAGTCATAAAGTTCGCTAGGTGAACCTCTAGGCAAACATTCGCCCGTTCCTTCGCTGGGGTTCGCTAGGCGAACCCGCGAAATCCAGAATTCGCAGCAGCGTCAATATAGGTCATATGGGACCAAAATACATCATTTTTTACCACCCAAACCCTTCTAATTCATACCAGAACAACCAAAACATGTTCAGACATAATCAACGAGTATTCTACGCAGTTTATATCGAATTTCATCCGTGAAAACATCGATTTCTATCAATTGCTCCTAATTTGACTCGATTAGAAAAGTCGTGAAATAACGAAAACAATTACAACAAACAACACATATACATACACAAGCAAGATATAATTGGAACTTCTCACCCTTACCCGATTATTCGCGCTCGAAATGGAGTTCCCGCGATTTTCCTCTTTCTCCTCTTTTCTTTCCTCTTCCTTTCTATCTTCTCTTTTCTTTCTCTCTATTTTCTTTTCTCTCTTTTTCTTTCCACTTTCTATTTATATAAAATATCTAAACCCCTAACAGACTATTTTACCCCTCAACTCAAATATCTCGCAAACGCTCTCAAAACACGATAAAACATAAACAACGATGAAAAATAATATATTGTCAAATAAAAGTCAAGAATAAAATAATATAAAAACAAAACTAATTAAATTGACTCGATTAAATAAATAAGACAAAATGGGGCGTTACAGTTATCATGCGATATGTTTTTGGATATATAACGTATGGCTTGTGTGCTGTTATATGATGTGAATGCATGTGATGAAATGTTGTGATGTGGTTTGTGGCCTTAGGGCAAGTAAATGCATTGTGTTGTGTTTAATTCTATATGCATGATTATGGATGTTGAAATGATTCACATGGTTGTATATGTGTATGCATTTGATTGTCATGAGTCATTGTATGCCAAGCATCATGATATGCATTTTGTGATGTCGTGTGCCCTTGTGGGGTGTGAGCGGCGAAATGATTCCAGAGAGAATCTATTGTAACGGTCGTGAGCCTTATACAAAGAGGACCTAAAGCGATGTTATAGACGATCGTGAGCCTTATACAAAGAGTACCTAAAGCGATCGGATCGTGAGCCTTATACAAAGAGGATCTAAAGCGATCCATAAACGTCGTGAGCCTTATACCAAGAGGACCTAAAGCGACGGGGAACATCGTTTGCCCGACGGGGAGTTACACTAAGTAACAAGCGATGATTCCAATAATTCCTGAGTGAATTAATGATGAGAATGATGGATGGAATGGTACGGCATTGCATTGCATAGAGTCGTTGTGTCGATCTCTGTGTATTTGCATGAATCATGAATGGATTGATTATGTGTGGGAATTGTGAATGGGATTGATGAGTTGATATATATATATATATATATATATTGGTGATAAATGTATTGAACATGATTGATATACCTTAGCGAGGGATGCATGAGTTATGAATTGTGTTGTTTTGTGTTTGAATTATGGCATATGTTGTGGTGAGAATGTTGTTGTGTGTGTATTTCCTGTTATTACATAATTGTATGCAACTATATTATAATTGTGTTTCTCACCCTTCTGTTGTTTTGAATGCTCTATGAGGCATTACAGATTAGATGCTGGAGATCTTTTTGTGAAGCTTATGTCTTCATTCTTTTGTCGGTCGGCTCTGATATGTAGCACCGGGTAGTCGGGGAGATCGTTATGTGATATTATGTATATATATCTTTTTGGATTGTACATGTATGACTCGGTATATGACAGACAAACTCCTATGTGTATATATATGAGATTTCAGTTGAAGATTTTCCGCTTTCATTCTGTATCTGAATTGTGGGTGTTAGGAACTGAGTTCCTCTGTTTGTGTTGCTGCCTGATTGTAGGTTGTTGTATTTTGTTACAATTGATGTGACGCTCCAGTCTATGCCATGAATGTTTTAATTATACTCTGATTATTTGTTATCGCTTTAATTACTCGGGGTATAGATTGGGGGTGTTACAGTTTTGAGTGCAGAGTTGTGTCAACCCTGAGTTAGAGAGCATCCATCGAACACGCCCCAATAATCCTAGTTCTTGCAGACAATTTATATCCACATACCTCGTAGGTTGAACTGAACGTTGATGAAATATGAGGTATTTTTCCCTTTGAAGCTCACCAGCTTCTCCTTGTCGGAACGTGATTGTTGACAGGTTAGGTGTTTGGCTTTAGTTTTGAGCCATGTTGCATACAAGAAGAATTGAAAAATAGGGTTGTGCTTAGGGTGCTCAGAGAGGAGTTCATGGGTTTTGGAATGAGTCCTCTGTACTTAAATAGAAGTTGGAAAAATGTGGTAAATGGAGGAATAAATGAAATTAAATGAGAAGATTGAAAGGATTATGAGTGGGACGGTTATGGAGTTAATGGACGAGTGGGTCGATGAAGGAGAAGAAAAGAAACAGGAAGGGGAAGTGAGTCTGTGACGGGCATCACAGATGGCGTTACGATCGCCAAAAACTAAAGATGCCTGTGACGGGCATCACAGGGGTGTTACGGGCGTAATGGTCCAAAACTCAGGAAAATGAAAATAAAACTTCCAGTAGCCTAACTCATGTAACTTTCACACAACAGACATATTTGTATCACAGAGCATGAATGTAGAGATGGAACATTGCTACAAATAAATTGAAAGTGGAATTCATTCATTGCTTCAGAAGATATAAATGCAAACACAGCTAACAACCAAAATATAAAAACAACTAATAATGAAATAAACATAAACTACCAAAAGCAAATTTTTAAACTATTAGCAAAATTTGAAATTACAATATCAGTTTAATCTAAATGCAAAAAGTAGCAGTAAGTTTAATCTAAACGCAAAAAGTAACAATAAAATACTAAAATACTCCATCCTCACACTTAAACACAGCAATGTCCTTAATGCGTCAGTGTGAGTAGGAAAATGCGATAAATAACAAAATAAAATCAGCCATGATTTTGTCGCAAAGACTCCACCGCTTTATTCAATTGATCAAACTGCTCGACAGTAGTGTCCATTAAGCCAATAACATCAAGACGTAGAGTACGGAGCTCGTCTCTCATAGCATTCAGGTTGGTACGAAAAGCTTCCAAAGTGATACGAATGTTGGCAGGAGGGATGGCATTGGCAGCATGGATGGGGTGGTCTGGAACTGGAAAATGGTGGTAGTATGAAGGGGTTTCAGGGTCTGTTTCAACATCAGAGATATGATCATCAAGGTTTTCATCAATTTGTGGTACATCCAAATCATATAGCTAATTATGGCGGTTGTGCACACTTGTACGCTCATGGTTAGGTAAGGTAAAGTGGGGAACAAACTCATTGTTAATCAGGAGTTGGAATTGGTTTGGTCCAAGATTTCTGATCAATCCCCTATTAAAACAAAAGGTGATGTTTAGGGGACGATAACCTCCTAAAGGGTTTATGTGAGAGAGAAGTGTTCTAAACTCTAAGGCTTCAGCAATAGTGGCAACGAGGCCACCGATTAGAATGGGACCATAATTGGCTTGAGCAATCCTAAAGAGGTTGGCAAACATAAAGGTGGCCCCATTGACGGTTCTAGACTGAAATACACAAAATATGATGAAAATCTCATCTCTAGACACCAGGGTATCATTTTCAGACTTTCCAAAGAGGGTAAAAGCTAAGATCATGTGGAAATATCTGATGGCAGGGTTATGAATCTCAGTGGAGTGCATAGGATGCGGGTCATGGTGTGATTGTCCAAAAATACTACTCCAGAAAAAATTAAGTTCATTCTCCATAAACACATCCTCTTGTGCCATGGTGAAAACATAAGGACTATTAGGAAAACCCAATAGTTCTGCGATCTCATGGTGGTTAAAGTGGAAAGTGTACCCAAAAAGCGTAAAGGTTATTCTACCTCTATTAAACGCCCTCCCATGATTAGGATCATAAGTCAGTAAGCTCAGGAATTCTAAAGTTAACCTATGGTAGGTTGAATGTCTCTTTCTAGCAAATCCTTCCCACCCAATCTGGTTAAACATATAGTCAATGCGATCACTAATGCCTAAAGCAGTCAGGGTAGGTCCATGAGCAAATTTGGTCAAAGCCATCTCTCTATGGGAAAGGGTCTGATAACGGTGCCATTGGGCCTCGTTTTCAAAGAACACAACCATGTTATCTACGTTATCCATCTCTAATGTTAATAGGAAGAATAAGTCAGAGGAGAAGGAAGAAGGTAGAAGGAAGAAGGAAGATAAAGTCCTGGAAGTAGAGAGTAAGAAAATTAGCACTGATAAAAAAAATACCGCATTTGTTAGTGAAGCAAATTTAGGAAAAATGAAAAGGAATAAAAATAAAAATAAAAATAAAAATAAAAATAAGAGACAAGGATAAAAATCGAAATAATAAAATAAACAAAAGAAAGGTCGTGGGTTGCCTCCCACGCAGCGCTTCATTTAATGTCGGGAGCTCGACACGGTTTATCAGAAAAATTAGTTTAAGGAAGTTACAGGCATTTCTGCAAGTTTTAGACTAGTCGAATAGTCTCTGTTGTCTACGCAATAATAATGTTTTAAACATTGCCCATTCACGATAAACGGTTCACTAGATCTACCCTTTATTTCTATTGCACCGCTTGAAAGAACTTTAGTAACCTCAAAGGGACCGGACCACCTAGAACATAGTTTTCCTGGGAAGAATCGAAGTCTTGAATGAAACAGAAGTACAATATCACCTTCATTAAATTCTTTCCTTGATATACGCTTGTCATGCCACTTTTTAGTTCTCTCTTTGTAGATTCGGGCATTTTCGTAAGCGTCTAATCTAAGTTCTTCTAGTTCATGTAAATCTAAAATTCGCTTTTCTCCTGCGACGGTATAATTTAAATCAAGGGTTTTGATAGCCCAATAAGCCTTATGCTCTATTTCTACCGGCAGGTGACATGATTTACCATAAACTAGCTTAAATGGTGTGGTTCCTATGGGAGTTTTATAAGTTGTCCTATAAGCCCACAAAGGTTCGTGTAATTTTGAAGACCAATCTTTCCTAGAAGTGGCAACAGTCTTTTCTAAGATCTGCTTAATTTCTCTATTCGAGACCTCTACTTGCCCACTTGTTTGGGGGTGATAGGGTGTTGCTACACGCTGTTTGACTCCATATTTCGATAGAAGTTTCTCAATGATTTTCGAGATAAAATGGGAACCTCCATCACTGATTACCAGTCTCGGAACACCGAATCTAGGAAAAATTATATTCTTGAAGAGCTTAATCACTACTCGTGCGTCGTTTGTTGGAGCGGCTACAGCCTCGATCCACTTTTGAGACATAATCAACAGCAACGAGTATGTATTTGTTACCAAAAGAAGACGGAAACGGTCCCATGATGTCTATTCCCCACACGTCAAAGACTTCTACTTCTAAAATACCCTTTTGAGGCATTTCATCGCGTCTAGAAGTGTTGCCAGTGCGTTGGCACCGGTCGCAATTAATAACCGCGATATGGACATCTTTCCATAGAGTAGGCCAAAAAAGGCCAGCTTGTAAGATCTTAGCACAAGTCTTCGAAGTGGTCGCATGCCCACCATAGGGAGTAGAATGACAATGAGAGATTATATTTTCTACTTCATCTTCGGGTACACAACGATGGAAGATACCGTTGGCGCCTCTCTTGAAAAGCAGGGGTTCGTCCCAATAATAGTGTTTAAGATCATGGAAGAATTTCTTCTTTTGTTGGTAGGTTAGATCAGGTGGTAGTACTCCAGCTGCTAAATAGTTAACAAAGTCAGCATACCATGGCAGCATGGTTTTAGTGTAAACAGCTTCTACAACCTCATTTGTTTCGGTATCGTTATAAATCAAAGAGTGTTCAACTATATTACTTTCCAACTGGGCTAAGAGTCTTTCATAAGAGAAATCATCGTTAATAGGTACTTGTTCAGGTTGGATGCCTTCCATTCTTGATAGGTGATCAGCTACTACATTTTCAGTGCCTTTCTTGTCTTTGATTTCCAAATCAAATTCTTGTAGGAGCGAAATCCACCTCAGAAGTCTTGGTTTGGCATCTTTTTTACTTAATAGGTACCTAATTGTGGCATGATCGGTTTAGATAATTATCTTTTCTCCTACTAGGTAAGAACGAAATTTATCCAAAGCGAACACGACAACTAAAAGTTCCTTTTCTGTGGTAGCATAGTTCATTTGCGCAGGATCTAAGGTTCTACTAGCGTAATAAATTGCATGAAGCTTTTTATCCTTTCTTTGTCCTAAGACTGCACCTACAGCGTAACCACTCGCGTCACACATAATCTCGAATGGTTCATTCCAATCTAGGGGTTGCATAATGGGCGCTGATATTAATGCTTGTTTAAGTGTTCGAAATGCGTCCAAGCATTTTTCATCAAAGACGAATTCAACGTCTTTCATCAGTAGCTCAGTTAAAGGCTTAGTTATTTTAGAGAAATCTTTAATGAAACGTCGATAAAAACCGGCGTGTCCTAGAAAGCTTCTTATTTCTCTAACGGTTTTCGGAGATTGGAGATTTTCTATAACTTCGATTTTTGCTTTATCGACTTCAATCCCCTTATCGGATACTATATGTCCAAGTACAATTCCTTGTCGGACCATGAAATGACATTTTTCCCAATTGAGCACTAGATTGACACTTACGCATCATTCAAGCACCATTTCGAGGTTCGATAGACCTCCTTCAAAACTTTCCCCACAGACAGAGAAATCGTCCATAAAGACTTCCATTATACCATTTAGGAAATCAGAGAAGATGGACATCATGCATCTCTGGAATGTTGCAGGTGCGTTACATAATCCGAACAACATCCGCCGGTATCAAAGGTACCATAGGAACATGTGAAAGTAGTCTTTTCTTGGTCATCAGGATGGATAGGAATTTGGAAAAATCCTGAATATCCGTCTAAATAGAAAAAATGGGAGTGTTTAGCTAGACGTTCAAGCATTTGATCTATGAAGGGTAAAGGGAAATGATATTTACGAGTGGCTTTGTTTAGTTTCTTATAGTCGATACACATTCTCCACCCGGTTTGAGTACGTTGTATTACGGATTCGCCTTTTGCATTACTGATAACTGTAACACCTCCTTTCTTGGGTACAACGTGAACTGGGCTAACCCATTCACTATCAGATATTAGGTATATGATTCCTGCTTCTAACAACTTTTGCACTTCTCTCTTAACGACATTACTCAGAATGGGATTGATTCTCCTTTGATGTTCTCTAGAGGTTTTACAGTCTTTCTCAAGCATGATGCGATGCATACAGATAGAGGGACTTATTCCTTTTAAATCTGAGAAGTTATAGCCTAAGTGTCATACCCCAAATTTTGACCACTAAGACTTCCCATCATTGTGCAAGTCATCATCACAATATGGATGGACCATTATACCTCATTAGTCTCCCCAAAGATGGGTGAGCATCCACTACAATCAGACTTAGGGTTTCAAGGCCTCTCAGAGCTCTTAGACAAAGGATCAATCAAGGAATGACATGATCTTCAACTTATTTAACCTCTCAAACATACACAATGGATCAAGAGGACTCCCACATCAAGAATCAAGCACAGGGTTGTAGCATTCCAAGTGGATCAAGCCTCAAGATCGCCAGTGTCACCAAATTAGGGTTTTGGTCGACCAGGGCCTCCAGATGGAAATTTTCCTCTAGGCATGGGCCAATGCTTCAAAGCATAACTTAAGATAATCCAAGGGACCTCATGGACTCAATCATCAAGTCAATTTTACCTCAGGGGATGCATCCACCAAAAATCAGGAATTAAGGTTTCTTGACCTAATTCACCCCTAAATTGATTTTTGGGACAAAGCATGAGCCAAGACCTCAAGACATGATTTGAGGGCCTCAAATACACCACATTGATCCATTTGCAATAATGGATTGATCCAATAAGCTTGATTCACAAGTTTCAAGTTCATCAGACCACAGTTAGGGTTTCGCGAAAAAAGTCAACTGTGCCTTTGACTTTTGACCAGGACATGCTCCTAAACCTTGGGACATGATTCAATACACCATATAACACCTATGAAGTCAATCCATCAAGTTTGATTTAGGTCAAGGACTTGATTTCATAGAGGATCGCACAGTTTGGAATTCATCTGGTAAAAAGTCAACTATGCCTAAAAGTCAAAGTTTAACTTTTTGATTTTTTGATCAATTATGGTTCCCTAACCCTAAAATGATGTTAATGTGTGATTGGAATCATCATTCATCAAGAAAAATCAAGAAAAGTGGGATAACTTGTAAAAGGGGTAACCATAAAAAACTTAGAAATTTTCTAAGTTATGGAACAAAGTGGCTAGGGTACCAACTTCCAAGGATCATAACTTGAGATCCAAGTAACTATTTGGGCTGATCTAAAGATGGATTTGTAGCTCTCATGGAATACTTTAAAAGTGTCAACTACACCTCATTCCAATTCATCATGGATTTTGAGTTATGGTTGGATCAAAATGGCTGAAAACATGAAAATGCCACTTTTTCCAACACTTAGTGAAATTTTCACTAAGTCAGAATCTGTTTCACTTTTTGCAAAATGTAGGGACATTTTTCACTTGGATCCAAAAAGTGTCAAGATAAACTATGATCACACATATGTTGTATCATATGAGAGCTTTCCAAAATGGCCAAGAACTCCATCAAATCCCATTTGAGCTAAGAGTTATGACAATGGCAATATGCCTTGCTGTAACTGTCATGGCAAGGCAGATTTGTGCATTTTGGTCGATTTGAGCAAATTGTGCAAATGAAAAACAAGTTTATCCATCTGAACACCTCAAGGGGAGACCAAGGAGGGACAAACACTGATCCATAAGCCTCCCAAGTCTTTGGAACTAAAAATAGCATGTCAAACCTAAAAACCCTAAAGAGGGGACAAGACTCCAATTTTGTTTTGGAGCATTCATTGGATGCACCAAGGTGGCATGAACTGAGCCATTTCCAACTGAATGAGTCAAGGATGATCTCTGAACTAGGGAACCAAAGGCATGTGCTCTAACCTCTAGTCAATGGCTAGAGGAGACTTGAGATTCCAAAATGATCCAATTGGACAATGATCTGTTGCAGTTGCCATTCACTATTGCTTGAAAAACAAACTTGCTCTACTATAAATAGAGCTCATTTGTGCTCAGTTTAAGTACACCAAAGCCATCAAACTGATGCTTTCCTCAAAATCTCTTCTTCCACTCCAAAATTGCCTTCCAAAGCAAGTCACTATCGGGTTTTGAGTTTGAGAGCCATTCCAACCAAACCAATCACACACACACACACACACACACACACATACACACACACACACACACACACACACACACACCTCATAAACATCATATAGAAGTGATCCAAACACTTAAACCACATCTGGAACACCAATTCCACAAAATTACCAGCCAATTGCTCAAGGTTTTAACCAAGTTGCAGCTGAGGTGCCATACTTTGTTCCAGTCCATTTTAGATCACTCCAAGCATTCAAACACATTCCATATGGTGTAGGGAAGTTGTTCAGATAATCAAAACTCATCTGTAACACCTCTAACTCACAAATCACTTTGCTCTTGCTGTCACGACCTTCAAGTAAGCCTAAACTTGGTCATCTCTTAATCAATGCATATTTCCTCGCACAATACTTTTGCCAAATGTTCATAATCATGCATAGAATGTTTCCCCTCAATTAATTGCTTTGTTTGAATCGTGTATCAAAATTCTCAGCCTTCATGCAAATTTTAGGGTTCTTGAGGTTTTGTCTGGATTTTTTATTCCATGCTTAAAATAAATGAAATTAAAGACCATAGACATGATCGTGAGGTGAAAACGAGTAGATTGATATGTGAATTGTGTGATTTCATCAAGTATTCAGTGAGATTGGTGAGAAAATGCAAATCTGCAGAAACAGAGGGGTGGCGCGTGTTCTTGGTGTGTTCTTGGCGCCATTTTTTGAATATTTGACTATTTGAATTTTGTGATTTTATTTAATTGATTCAAAAATTAATTTCTCTCTGAGTTTTAATGATTTTGAGTTGATTCTTTTTTTAATAATTCCCAAAAATATTATTATTTTCATATACTTGATATTTTTGCAAAGAATTAGTCTTTTATTTGTTTTTTAAAATTTAAAATATTTTTTCCTCCTTAATTTTCCTTACTTAATTGGTTTCCAATCATTTTGTGGATATAAACATGATTTTTCAAACATTAATCCAAGATCACAACTTGTTTTTCGCACATGTTTGATAATTTTGATCATTTTAATTAAATTTTTATTTAATTAAAATACATTTTGAAATTAATTTAGGGTTTTGATCTTAATCACCCTAAACAAATCATTTTCAAACACTCATGGGCCTCAAATAGAGTGTAAGACCCATCCCCTTGTACATAAAAACTTTTTGGGCCTCACATATTGTATAAGTCCCCCTGTACAGTTTTCAAAACAACGGTGCGATCATCGTTAAAACTTGGGCCTCTCCTTGAGCTGTAAGCCCTAACAATCTTTTCAAAGCACTTTCTCCTTTGATTTTGAATTCAAATATATGTTGTTATCAAAACTTTCTTTGTTGAACAACTAACCAAACATCATGGAAGCTCTACAACGGGTAAGTGTTTATCCGCTTTCATTTACCGCTTTCATATGTATATAACTGTATTGTGGGCCTGTTTCACTGTAAGTCTTCTTTCACATCCTTTTATATACTTGTCACATATCCAATGTGTAATACTAGTATATTTATTTAGAGTTTTCCCCGGCAACTACGTCTAGAACTAGGTAAAGCCCTGTTGGTCACTCTTAAATATAAACAAAACTAGATCCCCCGTAGGATTCTAGATACAGTCTTCCCTTCTCTTGGGGTTAAACAATATGGAACAAAGAGAAAGGGAGTATTCTCGGTGAACCTTTTCTCAGACTGTCACCCTTAGAAATTGTCAAAGAAACTCTAACTCCCCAGAGATGATCTTTTCTCCGTGAATGTCATCTCTTGAGTTTCTTCCAAATTCTCAAACTTTCCTGGAATGATCTCTTCTCTGTGAATTACATTTCTTGAACTTCTCTTGGTTTTCGGACCCACAAGCTTCCTAAAAGCATCCCTGCCTCCTCTTAGGCGTTGTACAAGGACCCTTCGGCTTCTTTGAAGTTCTCATGCCTTCTCTTGGGTTTAATACAAGGACCCTGAGAACCTCTTAAAGGTATAAGACATAACTTAGTCATCCTTTGCTAGAGCAGTCTTTTTCGCGTCAAAACTCTGGCCATTTTAGGGTTGATACTCATCCCTTAATGCTCGTGCCTCCTCTTGGGCATTGTACAAAAGATAAAACTCTAGACTTGGACAGTCTAATCCTCTTGAGTCTCAAAGATATTCTCAAGTTCCTTTCAAACATAGGAAGAAACACTGATCACTCAGAAACCCGGTCTATCTCATGAGAGTTCCCCACCCTTGGGCCTGCCTATGGATCTAATCCCCAACAGTAAGACAACCTCCTCTTGGGCTTTGTACAAATGATTCTCCCTAGCAGAGCTAACCTTTTCAGACTCTCTTGTTGAGTCAAACTCTTTTAGCCTCCGTCTTGGGCTTAGTACAAGACATATGAAAAACCACTCTCTTGTTGAGTATAAAAGATTCTCTTGTTGAGTCAACTTTTAGCCTCCGTCTTGGGCTTTGTATAAGACATATAAAACACTCTCTTGTTGAGTCAATCTCCTTTTAGCCTCAATCTCGGGCTTCGTACGAGACAACAAATCACTCTCTTGTTGAGTATAAAAGACTCTCTTGTTGAGTCAATCAACCTTCAGACTCTCTTGTTGAGTCAATCACCTATTTAGGACTCTCTTGTTGAGTCAACTCTTTTAGCCTTCGTCTTGGGCTTTGTACAAGACACATACAAGTGCTCTCTTGTTGAGTCAAACTCAGTTCAGCCTCCATCTTGGGCTTTATACAAGATACAATCTCCCCGGCAGAGTCAAAATCCCTTTTAGCCTCAATCTTGGGCTTTGTACAAGACAGAAAGAACATTTTCCCCAGAAAAGTCAAACTCCCAGCCTCCTCTTAGGCTTTGTATAAAGAAATCCCCGGTTGAGTCAATCAACCTTTTAGCATCAAATTGGTGCTTTGCTCACAGCATATAAACATCGATAATCCCTTTTTAGAGATGACAAATTCTCTCTCAGTCAAAACCCTTTAGCTTCATATCTTGGGCTTTAAACAAGATACAAATAGCCCTTCAGCCTCATGTCTTGGGCTTTGAACAAGATACAAACCACCTTTAGCTTCATGTCTTAGGTTTTGAATAAGACACCAAAACACCTTTTTCCTCCCGTAGAATAGGAGGAACTACGATCGCTCTGATTTCCCTATTTCGTTAAACGGGAATACGTAGGCCTAAGATTGCAAAATCTTAGCGAGCATACTAACCAAAAACTCAAAGTCCAATACCTCCATACAGCAATCAAGAAGCATCAGACCTAAAGCCTTACCAAAAGCCTCGCAAATAGTCCAGACACTGTTTTTTTAAAGCCAATAACCTAAGACAGACCCCCTTTTGATAGCATCTATAAACCAACAGTTTTGACTGTTTAACCTCAGTATGCAAGTAGGGTTAATTGGAGACATCTATTTCCCTTCCTTAATCAACTTCATAGGATAAAAAATGAATCGAACTATAGTACCAAAGCGATAGTGATTCGAAACCACAAAACTCGCGCTACAGAAAAAAGGCGACCACAGTGGGAGATATTTATCTCTTGCAGTCTTACGGTCAGAGAAGACCTTTCACTCTCATAGTCTTAGGTAGAAAACTTTAAATTCACAAAGTGCCACAGAAATGGCGACTCTGTTGGGGAGTCATTGTCTGTATAGGATAATAGGACTAGAGGTCTAGGATGTTAGGACAAATATATATACTGCTTTTCCTAATTGATATCAGTGTTTACTTTTCTGCTAATGGGAATGCGTGTGATGCCGCATCTGGAAAGATTGAGTATACACCTAAGATAAGGGATGGCACTATACGGGTAATCTTATGGGAAGTGAATCCCAGATAAGAGGTCCCGGTCGACCATCGAATCAGTGGAGATGCCCTTTGCGGATTCAATGCCTATACGACTTTGGTTGTTGAAAGCAGATTGTTCCATTGGGTTATCTGAGAAGCTGGAGATTTTAGTAGACTGAAACCATTTTGTAGTGCGGAAGCTATCGGAAATAGTTGTCACGTGATACTACCCTCATTTGAGACTACTCTAAGATACTACAACTCGTTGGCGATCCGCTTGCTGTTGTTATCCCAAGAGGGGTCAGTGATTTTGAGGACAGGTACAAAAAATCACCAGTATAAACCTTTGGGGATGGGTAGAGCCTTGACTTCATGACACCGACCCTTTGACCCCATGTTTTTTCTATGTTTTTATGTGCTGCATTCATGCATTCATTTCATTAAAAAACTTTAAACAAAGAAAAATCTTCTCTTCTAGTCTCTCATTTTCAAATTAAACTAAGACAATGATTGCAAATGTCAGATAACTCCTTTTCAAATTAAACTAAGACAATGATTGCAAATGTTAGATAAAGAGATTGCTAATGGATTTCGGTAGAAGGAAAACTCACAAGTACACCTTCAAGGTTCCAAAACTAGAGGATTTAAGATGGTTGGCAAGGATGATCACCAACCCCGAGGCTTTCAGAGCTAAGTATGGAGGACTGCTGTCTCTGTTAAGGGTCCATGTAATTGAAGGAATCCTGTCCACACTAATCCAGTTCTACGATCCGGTCTAACACTGTTTCACATTCCCGGATTATCAACTAGCACCAACATTGGAGAAGTACTCTCAACTGACTGATTTACATATTACTGATCAAGCTCCCTTTTCTGGACTGGAAGAAATTCCAAAGGATCAAACCATCGCAAGAGCAATCTATTTGGACGAGTCAGAAGTCAGGACTCACATAACCACTAAGGGTGGTATCCAAGGTTTGCCAGCCCAGTTTTTGATAAAGAAAGTTATGTACTTTGCTATTATAGGGAACGTGACCGCTTTCGAAAGCATCTTTGTTTTGCTTACCTACGGGTTATTTTTGTTTCCCAACATCGATAACTTTGTAGATATCAACGCCATTAAGGTTTTTCTGATTGAAAACCCTGTACCGACCTTGCTCGCAGATGAGTATCATTCGGTACACTTAAGGAATTTGTATAGCGGAGGAATGATCACATGCTGTGTACCCCTGCTGTACAAATGGTTCATTTCCCATTTGCCAAAGTCTACTGCATTTTGGGATCAAATGAATACTTTACATTGGTCACAGAGAATCATGTCTCTTACCAACTCTAACATCGATTGGTACAATCGAACCTATGACGGGATCAGGATCATTGACCGTTGTGGAAATTTCCCAAATGTACCCCTCATAGGAACTAAGGGAGGAATCAACTATCATCCAGTTTTGGTTCGTCATCAACTCGGATACCCGATGAGAGATATCCCGCATAATGTTCATCTGGAAGGTCTTTTCTTCAAGGAAGGAGAAAATGGCAGAGCGCTAAAGACAGAAATAGTGCATGCCTGGAAACACATTCATAGGAAAGGACGAGAATCTCTAGGAAAACCAGACTGTGTCTCGGTGGAACCTTATCTCCACTGGGTACAAACTAGAGCTCTCAAGCTGAGGATGCCTTACCCTCGTCAAGAAGTTCTTCCATTAAGGGACCCTGTCCTTTATTTTATGTCTGATACGGAAAAACTTCAGGTTACTCTCAACAAAGTTCAACAGGAGAAGAGGTCTTGGAAGAACAAGTACCGTATTCTCAATGTGGAGTGCAAGAAAATACAACAGCTGTTAAGAGAAAATTATGCTCTGATTGATATTTTAGAGCAACATGCTGTAGAGAATCAGGATGACCAAAGGAATTTGCTCGCTCCTTTCACTTGGCAAAGGAATGACAACCCGACAACGGCTCAAGAGCCCCGGTAAAATAAAAGGAAAGTACCAGAACCAGCACCTGAGCTCTCCTCAGAGAGGACTCAGGACCCATGAGTTTAGATTTCCTTTTACAGCACTATGTAAATTACTGTATTTCCATTTCCGCAATCTTTGAATTCAATAAAACGGGGTTTCCCCACTATTTGATATTTGCAATCCAATTGTTGAAGATTATCTTGTAAACAAAATATAAAATGTATAATTATTGCATATCATTCATCATTCTCATATAACGCATTCTTCTTCCCTACGATTCTTACGTTTGCGTCTCAATTCTAGAGTCAAACTGTCTCATTCATACAATACTCGGGCCAATCGACAGAAAAAGATGGATGATCTCGAGGAAAAGAACAGAGAGTTGAGGGAAGAGATCGACACTCTGAAAAAAGGATCTGAGAAAGCTTCATAATGACATGCAAGCTCTAGCAAAAGTTCAGATGCAACAACAAAGGAATGTGATCTCAGAGATCACATCAACTCCCATAGTGGAAAAGTATGACCCTCGGTATAACATGCCTAAAGATCGTCCCTGGGGCATGCCTATTAACTATATCCCAGAAGGATATGTTCTGCAGATCATTGAAGATCAGGGAACCGCAGTAGGAGCCGCTGGGCCTGAAGGTTACAAACTTCGGGAAAGCGAAGATTCCAGGGGCATGACGACAACTCCTGAAGGTTACAAACTTCGGGAGGGACCTAGAGTCACTGCCATGACGACTATACCACCACCCGTGGTACACACTGTCTCGGAAGGACAGATTCCACAGATACCTTCTGGTGGAAACGAAAGTATGTTCGACAGAATGAATGAGTTCCATGAACAGTTCCTGGAGATGCAGAAAGAGCTGCATGCCCTTCGCGGTCAGGATCTATTTGGAAAGGACGCCGCAAACCTTTGTTTGGTCCCCAATGTGAAAGTTCCGCACAAGTTCAAAGTGCCCGAGTTTGAAAAGTACAAGGGTAACTCTTGCCCTCAAAGCCATTTGGTGATGTACGCTCGGCGAATGTCAACTCAGAGAAAGAACCAGGAGTTACTGATTCACTATTTCCAAGATAGTTTAACCGGTGCCGAACTCAAGTGGTACATGGGTTTAAACCGCACTAAGATTGCCACTTTCAGAGATCTTGGCACTGCTTTCGTTCAACAATATAAGTATAACCTGGACGTGGCACCAGACAGAGATCAACTCAGAGCCATGTCGCAGAAGGACAAGGAAACCTTTAAGGAATACGCTCAGAGATGGCGTGAAATTTCCGCCCAGATTTGTCCACCTCTTGAGGAAAAAGAGATGACAAAGATCTTCTTAAAGACCTTCATTCTACTACGACAGGATGGTTGCCAGTGCGCCTAGTGACTTCACCGAGATGGTGGGCATGGGAGTTCTTCTTGAGGAAGCGGTCCGAGAAGGGCATTTGGTTAAAGACGCTGGATCATCAAGTAGTACTAAAAGATACGGCAGTGTTCTCCCTAAGAAAAAAGAGCAAGATATTGGTAATATCTCTCTCGAAAAGCAAAGGCGACGGTACCAACCAGTAGCAGCTGTAACTCCTGCTATCAACCCCGCGCCTGTTCCTACGTTTCAACCTCAGGCTGCTCAAAGCCAACCTAGTCAACAACAATTTCAGCAAAGGACACAACAGCCTCTTCAGCAGGCTCGTCCTCCATATAACAACAACTGCACAACGCGACCCCCAGGGTTCGACCCTATACCGATGTTGTACGCAGAATTGTTTCCACTCTTACTGGTCAAGGGGCATGTCCAAACCAGGGCTCCTCTTACAATATCGGAGAATCTGCCTTTTTGGTTCAAAGCGGATCATACTTGCCCTTACCATCAAGGAGGACCAGGGCATAACATAGAAAACTGTCTCAGTTTCAAATCTGACGTACAGAAGCTTGTTAGGAGCGGGGTCTTATCTTTCAAGGATACAATTCCTAATGTTCTCACGAACCCGCTGCCTCAACACGAGAAAGCTGCGGTAAATTTGATAGAAGGAGAGTCCAACAGCAGCTATCAAATTCATGATGTACTCTTATGAGGACCAATCTGGTCAAAATGCATCGCAGACAGAGCGGGTATGGCCATATACCACCTCATAGTTATCACCAGTGTGATATCTGTAACACCCCTAATATATACCCCCAATTAAATAAAGCAGTAAAAGAAAATTCAAAATTTCATCAGAGTATATTTAGAAATTCACAGCACAGACCGAGGGGTCACATCAAAATGAAACAAACATACAACACCTGCCCATAAAGATATGCAACACTCGCAGGTAGCAAATAAACAGAGGAACTTAGTTCCTCCTACCCACAATTCAAATACAGAATAAAGCGGAAAATCTGTACTGAATCTCATATATATATATATATATATATATATATATATATATATATATCATAAAAAGTTTGTCATACATCAAGTCATACATGCACAAGCCAAAAGCTATATATACATATACACATCAACCTATAAATCGATCCCCCTGACTACCCGGTGCCACATATCAGAGCCAACTGACAAAAGAATGAAGTCCTAAGCTTCACAAAAAGACCTCCAGCGTCTAATCTGCAATGCCTCATAGAGCATTATAAAACAGCAGAAGGGTGAGAAACACAATCATAATACAGTTGCATATAATTATATATTAACACATAAACGCACAAGTAAAATATTCTCACCACTAATGTACCACAATCAATTACAACACAACACAGTACACTTATCAAGTATTCCATACCAACGCACATCAGTCATACACGATACACTCATCAGTAATACAATTATACATATTCCATCTTATCAATCACATTCACAATTCCATACATAATTAATCCATGATTTATGCAAATGCACAGAGACCGACACAACGACTCTATGCATATGCCATGCGGTACCGACTTCCAATATTTCTCATCACTAGTTCACTCAGGAACTCTGCTGGAACCATCGCTCGTTACTTAGTGTAACTCTCCGTCGGGCATACGATGTTCCCCGTCGCTCACACCCCACACGGGCACACGACGTTTATGGATCGCTCACACCCCACACGGGCACACGATCGTCTATAATCATCGCTCACACCCCACACGGGCACACGATGTTATAGCGGATTCCCTCTGGAACCAAACCGTTGCTCACACCCCACATGGGCACACGACATTACAAGAATGCATATCATGATGCTTGGCATACAATGACTCATGACATTTAAAATGCACGCATATATGCACTCATCTCAATCAACAAAATCATGCTTTACACTCAAGCCCAAAATAATGCATTTAATTGCCATACGGCCACAATCATCATCATGACATTTAAACACATGCATCCAACATATATCACAAGCAAATCGTATGATAACCCATCAATTACACCCAATTCACCGGCAAAAGTCGACAACAATACCACACATTTTCTAATTCCCGATATAATTAACTCGGCTAACAATCTCAAAACCATTACAATAATAAAGAACACTTCACAAGCTTTCTAACGCATCAAACCACACCTCAAACCGACTCACGGATCAAAAGTTATAAGGAAAACAAATTGGGAAAAACTGTCATGTTCGTAGTGCGAAGCTCCTAGCGAGTCCTTCGCTTCTCCATTCGCAGTGCGAATGTCCTAGCGAACAGTGGCAGAATGAAAAATAGCCTAGAAAATTCCCAACGTTCGCAGTGCAAACCATCCAGCGAATGCTCTCTACCCCATTCGCAATGCGAATCCTCCAGCGAACAGTGGCAGAATGAAAAATAATACAACGTTCGCAGTGCGAACATCACGCGAACGCTCGCCACTCCTTTGCTGGCCATTCGCAGTGCGAACCTGCGATTTCAGCAAAACCCAGCAGTGCACCAGTTCATCCAAAAATGATATTTTCTCAACCAAAACATTTCCAAACCAACCTATAACAATTAGAACATAACTCAATCATGGTAACAAGTATTCTACTACGTTTACACCGATTTTCGACCGTGAAACCATCGATTTCTCACAAAATTCTCATTTCCAACCTAGAACTCAAAGCTATGGAAAACAAGAAAACATCCAAGCAATCACATACATAATCATATACAAATATAGTATAATCGAGTTTCGCACCCTTACCCGATTTAATCGTGTTCTAGAAAGTCGGTTGATTAATTTCCAAGTTTTCTCAAATTCTCTCTTTTTCTTCTCTTCTCCTCTTCTTTTATCATTCTCTTCTTTTTCTTACTATTTTCTCTCTTTCTATTTTCTATTATCTTCTAACTTAACAAAATAAATCAAAATGCCCAAAATACCCCTACACTCAAACATCTCGCAAATGTTCCCAAAACACGATAAAATATATTCACGATGAAAAATAACATATTTTGACATAAAAGTCAGAAATAAAATAATATAATAATAAAATAATAAAAAACGACTCAATTAAATAAAAACTGACAAAACTGGGGCGTTACAACTCTCCCCCACTTAGAAATTTTCGTCCTCGAAAATATACCTGAGACGAACAACTCTGGATACGACTCTCGCATCCGACTCTCCAACTCCCAAGTCAAATTGCCCTTAGCAGCGCCTCCCCACGCCACTTTCACAAGTGCAATATCCTTGCCTCTCAACCGTTTCACCTCGCGGTCCAAAACCCTAACTGGTAATGCCTCCACCGTAACGTTCTCCCTTACCTCAACCTCGTCCATCGGAATCACATGTGACGGATCCGGAACATACTTCCGAAGCTGCAAAACATGGGACACATCGTGCAAATTTGACAGATTCGGCGGCAACGCCACCCTATAAGCCACAGCACCCACTCTCGCGGATATCTGGTAAGGACCAATAAACTGAGAAGTAAGTTTCTTCGATTTCAATGCCCTACCAACACCCGTTACCGACGTAACCCTTAGAAATACATGATCACCCTCTTGAAACTCGAGATCCTTCCGTCTCCGATCATGATAACTCTTTTGTCTACTCTGAGAAGCCTACATTTTCTCACGAATAAACTTCACTTTTTCCGTAGTCTGTTGCACCAACTCTGGTCCAACTACCGAACTCTCACCTGATTCGTGCCAACACAACGGTGTTCGACATCTTCGTCCATACAATGCTTCAAACGGTGCCATTCCAATACTCGAATGGAAACTGTTATTATACGTGAATTCAATCAATGCAAGATAACTATCCCACGCACCACCTTGTTCTAAAATACACGCTCTCAACAAATCCTCCAAAGACTGAATCGTTCTCTCCGTCTGCCCGTCCGTCTGCGGATGATAAGCCGAACTCATTCTCAATTTAGAACCCAACGCCTTCTATAAACTTTCCCAAAATCTCGAGGTAAACCTCGGATCTCGATCCGAAACAATACTCAATGGAACCCCATGCAACTTCACAATCACACTGATGTAAATCTCATCCAACCTCTCCAAAGTAAAACTGATGTCAATCAGAAAAAAATGAGCCGATTTAGTCAGCCTATCAACAAACACCCAAATAGCATTATGCCCTCGCTGTGTATTCGGCAACCCTGTCACAAAATCCATGGAGATGTTATCCCACTTCCACTCAGGAATATCCAACAGTTGCAACAAACCACTAGGCCTCAGATGTTCCACCTTCGATTTCTGACAAGTCAAACACGCATAAACAAACTGAGCCACATCTCTTTTCAAACCAGACCACCAAAAAATCTTCTTCAAATCTTGGTACATCTTATTAGCTCCCGGATGTATACTCAAATTACTCCGATGTCCTTCCTCCAAAATCATCTTTTTCAACTCCGCATTATCCGGAATACAAATTCGACCTCGGAACCTCAAAACACCATTAATATCCACTTTAAAATCACTATTCACCTCTTTTTCTCCAACCAACATCAAATCCACAAATTTCACATCCAGCTTCTATTTCTCACTAACAGTCATCAGAAAATCATTAGTAATCGTTAGCATTCCAAACCTTACGCTATCCGACGTCACCTCACAAACCAAACTCAAATCTCTAAACTATTCCAAAAGTTCCCACTCCTTAACCATTAAAGCAGACATATGCAACGATTTCTGGCTCAATGCATCGGCTACCACATTAGCTTTACCAGGATGGTAATTCAAGCCAAAGTCGTAGTCCTTCAAAAATTCCAACCATCTACGCTGCCTCATATTTAACTTCTTCTGATCAAACAAATATTTTAAACTTTTATGATCACTAAAGACTTCAAACCTTGCACCGTAGAGATAATGCCTCCAAATCTTCAACACAAAAACCACAGCCGCTAATTCAAGATCATGAGTAGGATAATTCTTTTCATGCACTCTCAACTGCCTCGAAGCATACGCCACAACCTTACCGTCTTGCATCAGAACACCACCTAGACCAATCAAAGACGCATCACAATAAACCACAAACAGTTCATTAGGATTCGGTAAAATCAAAATCGGAGCTGTCGTCAATATTCTCTTCAGCTCATTAAAACTTTCCTCACACCGAATATCCCAAATGAACGCTTGCCCTTTACAAGTCAACTGGGTCAAAGGAAGTGCTAGCTTAGAAAATCCTTCAATGAACCTTCGATAATATCCGGCCAAACCCAAAAAGTTTCAAATTTCAGTAACAGATCTCGGAGCCTCCCATTGCAGAACTGCTTCTACCTTAGATGGATCCACAGCAATACCATTACCTGAAATCACGTGCCCAAGAAAACTCACTTCCGACAACCAAAATTCACACTTGGACAATTTGGCAAAAAGCTTCATTTCTTTCAAAACCTGCAAAATAATACGCAAATGCTCCACGTGCTCCTCCCAAGACTTAGAATAAATCAATATGTCATCAATAAACACAACAACAAATCGATCCAAATGCTCGTGAAAAATACGATTCATGTACTCCATAAACACACCTGGCGCATTAGAAACCCCTAACGGTATCACAAAATATTCATAATGACCGTATCGTGTCCTAAAAGCCGTCTTCTGAATATCTTCCTCTTTCACCCTAATCTGATGATATCCCGACCTTAAGTCAATCTTATTGAACACACACGCACCAACCAACTGATCCATCAAATCATCAATCCTTGGAAGAGGATACTTATTCTTAATCGTCACCTTATTCAACTGGCGATAATCAACACACAACCGCATACTTCCATCTTTCATTTTCACCAATAAAACTGGAGCACCCCAAGGAGAAACGCTTGGTCTCACAAACCTCTTCTCCAATAATTCATTCAATTGCTTCTTCAACTCTACCAATTCAGATGCCGACATTCGATATGGTGCCATAGAAACAGGTCTAGTACCAGGAACTAGATCTATAGAAAACTCCACCTCTCTCTCTGGCGGCAAGTCCGAAATATCCTCAGGAAACACTTCCGGAAAATCACACACAACAGGAAACACATCAAGTGAAACTTGACTCTCCACAGTCAAAGATGCGAACAACCCGAGCAACTGAGCTTCATCCGCCAAAAGTTTCTTCAACTCTTTGGTAGATAAGAAACTCGAGTCTTCGTCTTCCTCAAGAGAAGGAAACCTTACCAGCTTATGATAACAATCAATATGTACCCAATTGAATTGCAACCAATTCATTCCCAGAACCACATCTAAACCCTCCAATGGCAAACACACTAAATCCATCTCAAAGTCTTTACCATAAATGGTCAAAGGATAACTCAAACAAACCAAAGAAGTAGTTACTGACCCCATTGCTAGAGTATCAATAACCATCTCACCATCCATCAAAGACAACACAAGATTCAAACACTTAGCGCACTCAGACGAAATAAACGAATGAGTCGCTCCAGTATCAATAATAGCAACTAAAGGAGTACTATTAATAAAACAAGTACCTCTTATCAGACGATCTGCATTTGAAGTCTGAGTCCCCGCCAATGCAAACACCTTCCCACTAGCTGGAGCTTGCTTCGGTTTCTGACACTTTGTACTAATATGACCAGGTTCACCACAGTTGTAACATTTCACCACATTCTTCCTGGCACAATCAGCAGCAACATGTCCTAAACCTCCACAATTAGTACACTTCCTCAAATCTTTCTTACATTCGGACTGACGATGTCCCACATCACCACACCTATAACACCTCAGAGGACTAGACATTCCTCCACCACCTGATCTCCTCTCAAAATTCCCCCTTTGTTTACCCTTATCAGCTGGTGTTACATACGGACCACTACGGAACTGTTGCTTCCCTTTTCTGTCACTCACACTCTTATAGTGAGTAGAACGAGCCTTACTATCCTCTTCATAAATCCTACAATATTCCACCAAATCAGAAAACCTTCGAATCCTTTGATAACCGATTGCCTGCTTAATCTCAAGACGCAATCCACTCTCATACTTCACACACTTAGAAAACTCTGCAGTCGCTTCAGCATAATGAGGATAAAACTGCACAAGCTCCACAAACTTAGCAGTATAATCAACAACAGACATATTACCTTGTTTCAATTCCAAGAACTCAATTTCCTTCTTTCCTCTTACATCATCGGGAAAATACTTCCTCAGAAACTCCCGGCTAAACAATTCCCAAGTAACTTCTTCATCCCCAGCTTCCAACACCTGACGAGTACTAACTCACCAGTCATCCACTTCCTCCTGCAACATGTGAGTTCCCAGTCTCACCTTACTGTCCTTCGCACAATCCATAACTTGAAAAATCCTTTCAATCTCTTTCAACCAACTCTATGCACCATCAGGATCATGTCTCCCTTTGAAGACATGCGGTTTGTTCTTCCTGAACTCATCATTACCAGCAGCATTAGGTGCACCCTGCACAGCCCAAGCCATAGCTTGCATAGCAGCAGCCAAAGCAGCATCATTCCTACCAGCCATATTCTGTTCATTTCCAATAACAGCAACTATGGTTAAACAAACAGCTCACTCCAAACGCCACACTGACAAGGACTGACACAAACAGACACGATCTGACACGGACTGGCTCTGATACCACTTAATGTAACACCCCCAATCTATACCCCCAATTAAATAAAGCAGTAAAAGAAAATTCAAAATTTCATCAGAGTATATTTAGAAATTCACAGTATAGACCGAGGGGTCACATCAAAATGAAACAAATAGACAACACCTGCCCATAAAGATATGCAACACTCGCAGGTAGCAAATAAACAGAGGAACTTAGTTCCTCCTACCCACAATTCAAATACATAATAAAGCGGAAAATCTGTACTGAATCTCATATATATATATATCATAAAATTTTTGTCATACATCAAGTCATGAATGCACAAGCCAAAAGCTATATATACATATACACATCAACCTACAAAACGACCCCCCTGACTACCCGGTGCCACATATCAGAGCCGACCGACAAAAGAATGAAGTCCTAAGCTTCACAAAAAGACCTCCAGCATCTAATCTGCAATGCCTCATAGAGCATTATAAAATAGCAGAAGGGTGAGAAACACAATCATAATACATTTGCATATAATTATATATTAACACATAAACGCACAAGTAAAATATTCTCACCACTAATGTACCACAATCAATTACAACACAACACAGTACACTTATCAAGTATTCTATACCAACGCACATCAGTCATACACGATACACTCATCAGTAATACAATTATACATATTCCATCTCATCAATCACATTCACAATTCCATACACAATTAATCCATGATTTATGCAAATGCACAGAGATTGACACAACGACTCTATGCATATGCCATGCGGTACCGACTTCCAATATTTCTCATCACTAGTTCACTCAGGAACTCTGCTGGAACCATCGCTCGTTATTTAGTGTAACTCCCCGTCGGGCATACGATGTTCCCCGTCGCTCACACCCCACACGGGCACACGACGTTTATGGATCGCTCACACCCCACACGGGAACACGATCCGATCGGTCACACCCCACACGGGCACACGATCGTCTATAATCATCGCTCACACCCCACACGGGCACACGACGTTATAGCGGATTCCCTCTGGAACCAAACCGTCGCTCATACCCCACATGGGCACACGACATTACAAGAATGCATATCATGATGCTTGGCATACAATGACTCATGACATTTAAAATGCACGCATATATGCACTCATCTCAATCAACAAAATCATGCTTTACACTCAAGCCCAAAACAATGCATTTAATTGCCATACGACCACAATCATCATCATGACATTTAAACACATGCATCCAACATATATCACAAGAAAATCGTATGATAACCCATCAATTACACCCAATTCACCGGCAAAAGTCGACAACAATACCACACATTTTCTAATTCCTGACATAATTAACTCGGCTAACAATCTCAAAACCATTACAATAATAAAGAACACTTCACAAGCTTTCTAACGCATCAAACCACGCCTCAAACCGACTCACGGATCAAAAGTTATAAGGAAAACAAATTGGGAAAAACTGTCATGTTCGCAGTGCGAAGCTCCTAGCGAGTCCTTCGCTTCTCCATTCGCAGTGCGAATGTCTTAGCAAACAGTGGCAGAATGAAAAATAGCCTAGAAAATTCCCAACGTTCGCAGTTCGAACCATCCAACGAATGCTCGCTACCCCATTCGCAATGCGAATCCTCCAGCGAACAGTGGCAGAATGAAAAATAATACAACGTTCGCAGTGTGAACATCACGCGAACGCTCGCCACTCCTTCGCTGGCCATTCGCAGTGCGAACCTGCGATTTCAGCAAAACCCAGCAACGCACCAGTTCATCCAAAAATGATATTTTCTCAACCAAAACATTTCCAAACCAACCTATAACAATTAGAACATAACTCAATCATGGTAATAAGTATTCTACTACGTTTACACCGATTTTCGACCGTGAAACCATCGATTTCTCACAAAATTCTCATTTCCAACCTAGAACTCAAAGCTATGGAAAACAAGAAAACATCCAAGCAATCACATACATAATCATACACAAACATAGTATAATCAAGTTTCGCACCCTTACCCGATTTAATCGTGTTCTAGAAAGTCGGTTGATTAATTTCCAAGTTTTCTCAAATTCTCTCTTTTTCTTCTCTTCTCCTCTTCTTTTCTCCTTCTCTTCTTTTTCTTACTATTTTTCTCTCTTTCTATTTCTATTATCTTCTAACTGAACAAAATAAATCAAAATGCCCAAAATACCCCTACACTCAAACATCCCGCAAATGTTCCCAAAACGCGATAAAATATATTCACGATGAAAAATAACATATTTTCGCATAAAAGTCAGAAATAAAATAATATAATAATAAAATAATAAAAAATGACTCAATTAAATAAAAACTGACAAAACTGGGGCGTTACAATATCTGCTATAAAGACAATCAAGGATGTTCTGTGATGCAAGCAGCTCTACAGGAACAGTTGGATCTCGGGTGGATCCAAGAGCACCGAGTTCGTGGAGTTAACATGACTCATGCTAGTTCAAATATCATTCAGAACCACGACATCCGTGCAATGAATGTCAACTTGGTGGCAATGCACTCAAGGAAAAGCCAGTATCATAATCTTCCGCGGCACGATTACAATTCCTGTCTGATTTGCTCGGTAAATAAACAGGGATGCTCTTTTGTACAAGAGGCCCTCCAGCGTCAGATGGATCTTGGGTGGATCCAGGACTACCATGATAGAAATCCTTATCAAGTTAACATGATTAAAATCTTCGATATTCATTTGATGAATACCAACTTGGTGGAGTTACACGCCAAGCAAGTCCAACTCGGTTTTCTCACTTCACATGATTATCTGAGCCGTAAAGTATGTTGTGAGAGTAACCAAGGGTGTGCTCTCGCTCAAAGAACTTTGCAACACTTTTTAACCATTGGTGGCTTCCGATCTATCTAAACGAAGACACGCAATAAATCAGTGTGACAAACGGGAACCCTACTAGGCATCAAAGTCAGGATGTCTGATCTATGGAAATAGACCTAGTGAGGCTACACTGCGTTCAAAGCGGACGTGGACAGGTGCCACCACATAACTACGAGCGCTGTAGAGTCTGCTCGGAGAATAACCAAGGATGCTACCTCGTGCGACCAGCTCTTCAAAGTCAGTTGGACTGCAAGGAGATTCAACCGTGTCCGAGTTCTAGATCAATCAACTGAACGCCAGACTACTTCACTGATCAGATCAAAGATGTTGTTGTAATCTCTAATCTTGAGGGGACCAAAGATGTTTGTACCATCATCCCTCTACTTGATGAATCAAAGGTTCTTAACCAAGAACTAATTGAAGTTACTTACGACAGTCAGAGAAATCAGAAGGCTCCTGTAGTTATCTATCTGCCGGGACCAGTACCGTACAAGTCTGATAAAGCTATCCCTTACAAATATGGTGCAACAACAATTAAGAATGGAAAGGAAATTCCATTACCCTCCGTCGTGAATATTACAGACATCAGTCGAGTAACACGGAGCGGTCGAATCTTCAACCGAGGAGTTGGAGAACCTAGCAGAGAAAAGGAACTTCAAGAAGAGGCTCCCAACTCATCGGTCGGTCAATCCAGTGATCCCGACCTTTCAAAGAATAATGATGAGATGCTGAAACTCATCCAAAGGAGTGAATACAACATTGTTGATCAGCTGTTACAAACTCCTTCAAAGATCTCTGTGTTATCTCTTTTACTCAGTTTCGAAGCTCACAGGGAAGCTCTACAGAAAGTCTTAGAACAAGCTTTTGTAGAACAGGATGTGTCAATAAGGCAATTCGACAGCATCGGGTCTAACATCACTTCCTGCAACAACTTGGGGTTTAGTGATGAGGAATTGCCAGAAGAAGGCAAAAGTCACAACATGGCGCTCAATATCACAGTTAACTGCCAGGACGATGTCTTAGCCAGCGTACTGGTAGATACCGGATCGGCTCTTAACGTCATGCCGAAGTCCACTCTAATACGACTCTCATTCAAAGGATATCCGATGAGAGGCAGTGAGGTCGTCGTCAAAGCATTTAACGAGTCCAGAAAAATAGCTATCGACGAAGTCGACCTTCCCATAACTATCAGTCCTCACACTTTCCAAGTCACTTTCCAGGTCATGGACATCCGGGCAACATACAGCTGTTTGTTGGGAAGACCTTGGATACACCAGGCTGGGGCAGTCACTTCGACACTTCACCAGAAGCTGAAGTTTGTCAAGAATGACCAACTCGTTATGGTCTGTGGAGAACAGGCCTTGATCGTGAGTAACCTATCATTGTCCACTTATGTAGAACCCGAGGAGGTTGTTGGAACTCAGTTCCAGGCACTTTCGGTAGGCAGTGAGAATCAATCAGAGAAGGGAACATTAATATCCTCCTACAAAGATGCTCTCGAGGTGATCAAAAGTAACAATGCAAAGGGATGGGGACAGCTTGTCATTTCTGCTGATAACAAAACAAAGAAGGGTCTTGGTTTTTCTTCAACCTGTACCCAGACTGCTACTAACGAGGAAAGTTTTCATCCCATTCAGGACTTCTTCCACAGTGGAGGTTTCCTTCACCCAGTGTCTCAAGAAGTACATACCATCAACGAGGGAGACTCCTCCGATACAGATGAAGAGTGGAAGTCCTATCTTAACGAGGATGGTTATATGTCTCAGGAAGAGGTGCCTACGTCATTTTGCTATCCCGCACAGAATCTGAGATTTATACCTAGGTCAGACGTCAAAATGATATACAGAGATTGTGATTCGGAAGGATGCCGTGCTCCACCAAACTTATTAGAGGAAGACACTCTGATGAAAGACAACTTTGACCACGACTATTATGGCCCGATGGATGGTCTGCTTATCTGGCAGCCGTACCCAGGAGACTTGGGGCAAGAATATCAGCCGAACAATGAAAATCAGCTGAGCATCATTGAAAAGAATACCTGTGTCCCCACCATGTCATGGGATCAACACTCAGGACATTCAGAAAATATCCAGCACGACGATGAATTCATAAAGTTTGCATGACTAGAATTCATTAACTATGCTTTTCCCGAGGTCAACGTCATTGAAAGAGATGACTCCTCAAATTCCAAAGAAGTGTGGGATACCTTAGGACATCCCAGTGGAAAGTATGACTTCTTGGTCAAGTACATTGCTCCTGAAAGCCCTCGTATCAGGCTCGAAGACATCCAGCCAACTGGATGGGGAGATTTACCTGAGAGCACAAATACTATGCAAAATACAACTGAGGAATCCTCCTATGACAACTCTGCCTGGGAGACAGATTCCAATGATTCTGCTCCACTAAAAATCAGCGTTATTTCTGAAGACAAATCAAGGAAGGTACCAGACTTTGTGATTCACCGAGGAGTTCGCCGCCAATGGGTTGCAGTCAATGTTCCGAAGATTGTTCATAAGTCTAAATAATTGCCGTCTTTATCTTAACCTTTCACCTTGCCCAGGTGAAACGGATGTTTTGATTGGACTTACTTTTCTATAAATACCTCTTCGCTTCGCCCAAAGCGATTGAGTTTTGTTTTATAGGGCTGTAGTTTCAAGAATCGACAAGTTCATAAATAAAATAACGTCATTCTGTAATTCCCACATTAGTTACTGTTTTCTCTTTTCGCTTTTTCAGAAAATGGTAATCCTAAAAAACAATTCAAATAATAAAAACAAGCATCTTTCAGAAAATACACTGCACGCACTCTTGCATTTCTCTCTATCTCTTCTAAAACAAATCATCACGTCATGCAGATTGCTTATTTTAAACCCCATTGAAACATACGATCCAATGCCTTCTCCCAACTTTGAATTCCCGGTATTTGAGGCTAAAGAAGAAGATGACGAAGAAATTCTAGAGGAGATCTCCCGATTACTCAGACAAGAGGAAAGGTCCATTGAACCTCACAAAGAGCCGTTGGAATCCGTCAACTTGGGTTTAGAATAAGAGAGAAAAGAAGTCAAGATTGGGGCACTACTCAGTCCGACTGTTAAAGGAAATTTGATAAAGCTTCTCAAAGAGTTTCTCGATGTATTCGCTTGGTCCTATCAGGACATGCCAGGGTTGGATACCAACATTGTGGAACATCATCTACCATTAAGATCAGAATGTCCGCCGGTAAAACAAAGGCTGAGACGGACTCATCCAGACATGGCCATCAAAATAAAAGAGGAAGTACAGAAACAGATTGACGCAGGTTTCCTCGCCACATCAGAATATCCTCAATGGTTAGCCAACATCGTACCAGTTCCGAAAAAGGACGGAAAGGTCAGAATGTGTGTGGATTACAGAGATCTAAACAAGGCTAGTCCATAGGACGACTTTCCGTTACCACACATTGATATGCTGGTAGACAGTACAGTAAAGTTCAAAGTTTTCTCCTTCATGGATGGATTCTCGAGCTATAATTAGATAAAAATGGCGCCGAAAGACATGGAGAAAACTTCGTTCATTACCCCATGGGGTACCTTTTGTTACAAGGTAATGACGTTCGGTTTGAAGAATGCCAGGGCAACCTATCAAAGAGCCATGACTACTCTGTTTCATGACACAATACATAAGGAAATCGAAGTATATGTCAATGATATGATTGCCAAATCTAAAATAGAAGAGGAGCATGTGACCCACCTGTCAAAACTATTCGAGCGGCTGATAAAGTACAAACTCCGCTTGAATCCCAATAAGTGCACATTTGGTGTTCGCTCGGGGAAACTGCTAGGGTTCATCGTCAGCCAGAAAGGAATTGAGGTTGATCCTGACAAGGTCAAGGCCATTCAAGAAATGCCTTTTCCAAAGACTGAAAAACAAGTCAGGGGGTTCTTGGGACATTTGAACCACATTTCCAGATTTATATTCCTCATGACCGCGACATGCGCGCCGATTTTCAAATTACTCAAAAAGAATCAGGACTGCGTTTGGACAGAAGACTGCCGAACCGCCTTCGACAATATCAAGGAATACCCGTCGAACCCACCGATTCTATCACCTCCAGTGGAAGGAAGACCACTGATCATTTACTTAACAGTCTTGGAGGACTCAATGGGTTGTGTACTTGGCCAACAAGACGAAACCAAAAGGAAAGAGTCTGCCATCTACTATTTGAGCAAGAAATTCACCGACTACGAGAATTGGTACACTATGCTTGAGAAAACTTGTTGTGCTCTGGCTTGGGTAGCCAAACATCTTCGCCAGTACATGATTCGTCACACTACTTGGTTAATCTTTGAAATGGATCCAATCAAGTATGTCTTTGAAAAACCTGCTCTCACGGGAAGGATTGCCCATTGGCAGATGTTGTTATCAGAGTACAACATCGAGTACCATGCTCAGAAGGCCGTAAAAGGAACTATTTTAGCCGATCATTTGGCTTATCAACTGATTGAAGATCAGGAATAAGTCGGATTTGACTTCCCAGATGAAGATGTCATGTACTTGAAAATGAAAGATTGCGATGAACCGCTACCCAGTAAAGGGCAAGAACCAGGTTCCCAATGGGGACTAATTTTTGACGGAGCTATCAATCATTATTGAAACGGAATTGGGGCAATCATCATAACACCTCAGGGTACCCACATTCCTTTCACTGCCAGACTGTCATTTAAGTGTATAAACAACGAGGCCGAATACGAAGCTTGTATCATAGGTCCCACTTAAGGATAAAAAACTTGGATGTTTATGGCGACTCAGCGTTGGTTATCAATTAGATCAAAGGAGATTGGAACACCTACCAATCAGGATTGATTCCTTACAAAGATTACCCGAGAAGGTTGTCACCATTCTTCAACAGAATCGAGTTTCATCATTTCCCTCGTGAAGAGAATCACATGGCTGATGCATTAGCCACTCTCTCTTTCATGATTTGTGTAGGTCAATGGAACGACATACCTAAGATCGACATAATGCGCCTTGAAAGGCCCGCTTACATCTTCGCGATTGAAGCAGTCATAGACGGCAAACCTTGGTATTACGATATCAAATGCTTCCTTCAGAAACAAGAGTACCCACCTGGGGCATCAAGAAAAGACAGGAAAACCCTCAGAAGACTGGCAGGCAACTTCTTCCTGAGCGGTGATACACTCTATAAGATAAATTTTGACATGGTCTTGCTCCGATGTGTAGACAGACCAGAAGCAAACATGTTAATGAAAGAAATTCATGAAGGATCCTTTGGCACTCATGCCAACAGACACACAATGGCGAGAAAAATTCTGAGAGTAGGGTACTATTAGTTAACAATGGAATCCGATTGCTACAAGTACATGAGGAGATGTCACAAGTGTCAGATATACTCAGACAAGATCCATGTACCGCCAACGCATCTTAAAGTTCTCTCTTCCCCATGGCCTTTTTCCATATGGGGAATCGACATGATTGGCATGATCGAACCCAAGGCTTCAAACGGACATCGGTTCATCCCGGTAGCCATTGACTATTTCACCAAGTGGGTTGAAGCAGCATCATACACCAATGTAACCCAATAAGTCGTGGTCCGCTTTATCAAAAACAATCTCATCTACCGTTATGGTGTTCCAAGCCAGATCATTACTGATAATGGATCCAACTTGAACAATAAGATGATGAAAGAGTTGTGCGCTGAGTTCAAGATCGAGCACCATAACTCATCTCCCTACCGACCTAAGATGAACGGAGCGGTAGAAGCGGCTAATAAGAACATTAAGAAGATCATTCAAAAGATGGTTGTAACCTACAAAGATTGGCATGAGATGTCGCCTTTTGCTCTTCACGGTTATCGCACGTCTGTCCGCACTTCAACAGGGGCAACCCCTTTCTCTCTAGTATATGGCATGGAGGCAGTTCTTCCCATAGAAGTAGAAATCCTATCAATCCAGGTATTGATGGAAGCTAAGCTAACAGAAGCTGAATGGTGTCAAAGTCGACACGACGAACTGAATCTGATCGAAGAAAAATGAATGACGACACTATGCCATGGTCAATTGTATCAGCAAAGGATGAAGAAGGCGTTTGACAAAAACGTCCGACCCCGTGTCTTCAGGAAAGGAGACCTTGTGCTCAAGAAGATACAATCATTTCTCACTGATTCCCGGGGCAAATAGACTCCGAATTATGACGGCCCCTATATGGTCAAGAAAGCCTTCTCAGGCGGCGCCTTGAGACTCGCAACCATGGATGGAGAAGAATTTACCTACCCCACAAATGTTGACGTAGTCAAGAAATACTTGGCCTAAATAAAAATAAAAACGTCTCGGTGGATTGAAAACCCGAAAGGGCGGTCCAGGCAAAAATTAGAGACATAATAAAAAATCATCTCGGTGGATTAGAAATCTCCAAGTACAATCCAGGAAAAAGTTAGGGATTAATGGCAAGTAACTACGTCTGATCAGTTCAGCTCCGCAGCAGTTACACCATCCGAGAAAAACTCCAGTCAAGGTCATCTTAGACAGAAGCTCAGAATGCCCCGAATTCAAAGTTGGTAGAAGGATACCGGTCGTTATGTTTCAATGTAGCCCTCTTCCCTTAAATTACCATTTTCTAACTTTGTAAATACTCCATGGAATCACGCGTTTGGCTGATTTCCCTCCTATCAATAAAATTTGAGCCTTAGTGCTTTTGTTTGTAATTCTTATTTGTTTTAGCTTTAGAGAACGACATTTTAACATGATTAACGATTCTTGAAATAAAAAAAAAATGAATTTACTTGCCAAACTTTTTCTGCTTTTATAATAAAGATGGCAATTTCTTTTAACTGTTGAACATCGAAAGAACATCGATCGCTTCTCCAGAAGTAACCGAGCTTCAAACTGCAGAATCAAAGTACTCCTTCTAAACTAGTGCACCTGAATGAAGGATTAGCTGTACCAGATGTGATTTTCTCATTTGATATCCCCGACAAAGTTCTTATCTCCTAAGCCCGATCAACGGTTGTTCCCCACAAAGACTACTTCTCCTAAGCAAGGCAGAATTGCTATCTTGATCCAGTGGTACTTTTCATTCCCCGCAGTGGCTGAGTATCCAGTCGTGTTCATCCGTTAGTCTGTATGTCGTGTCAGTTTCGTCAGCATATACATACATACATCATGCATTATTGATTTACATTCATATTCATATTGCATCATTATCACTCCGGTCGGTCTTATCCTTTTGTGATAAAAGTCCTCTCAATCAAGTTGTCCGTTCTTTCCTCGTCAGGAAGTGAAGCATCTAAGCAATCTCTCTCCCAGTTTATTTCTGGATTAGAGTTAGCCCTCGACCACTTTGATAACTTGAACCTCTGAAAAACAAGAAAACTCTTGACAAACGTCACTCTTCTCCATTGAAGATGATATCTTTGCTTTCCCGGATTAAGGAAAATCCCCAAAGAAAACCTCTTAAACAAAGAATCAGCAATACGGCAGGTTTTCTCCGAAAAGTTTGCTGACGAAAAGGTCTTCAGCGCCTCCAAACTGGATTACATCACATGGCATTTCTTCGAGATCTCGAGCAAAAGTATGATGTAATATCCCCAAGAAGGAAACAATCTCTCAAGAGACTCATTTTCCCCAGTAGAGTCGACAAATGGCGTCTCCAAATAGAGAAGTTTGCACACCTCTACAGTTCAGACGAATGGGTTCCTCGGCTAGTTTGACATCAAAACTCTTTCCATCAAATGGCATCTCCCCAGGAAAATCCGGTGAGAAGTTTGAGGAAAACCGCTACGAATAGCGTCCCCTGTCAATAAAGTTTATTGACAAAAGAAACCGAGACCAGTTCCTTGGTAGGAAACTAGGATCGAGGGGAAGTTTATTTCAGAAACTGAGACCAGTTCCTTGGTAGGAAACCAGGATCGAGGGGAAGTTTATTTCAGAAACTAAGACCAGTTCCTTGGTAGGAAACCAGGATGAAGGGGAAGTTTATTTCAGAAACTGAGACCAGTTCCTTGGTAGGAAACCAGGACCGAGGGGAAGTTTATTTCAGAAACTACGACTAGTTCCTTGGTAGGAAACCAAGATCGAGGGGAAGTTTTACCTTTTCTAAGTATCAACGCTTAGCAAAAGAAGATGAATGCGTAAACTACCATTCCTAACCACTGTCAAAATTTCGAGTATTCCGATATTTAATCATCTTGCACCCCGAATGCCCGAATACCTTCGCCATTCACACCTTCGGGTCCAAGAAGATTAAATAGGGGCATCTGTCATACCCTAAATTTTGACCACTAAGATTTCCCATCATTGTGCAAGTCATCATCACAATATGGATGGACCATCATACCTCATTAGTCTCCCCAAAGATGGGTGAGCATCCACTACAATCAGACTTAGGGTTTCAAGCCCTCTCAGAGCTCTTAGACAAAGGATCAATCAAGGAATGACATGATCTTCAACTTGTCTAACCTCTCAAACATCCACAATGGATCAAGAGGACTCCCACATCAAGAATCAAGCATAGGGTTGCAGCATTCCAAGTGGATCAAGCCTCAAGATCGCCAGTGTCACCAAATTAGGGTTTTGGTCGACCAGGGCCTCCAGATGGAAATTTTCATCTGGGCATGGGCCAATGCTTCAAAGCATAACTCAAGATACTCCAAGGGACCTCATGGACCCAATCATCAAGTCAATTTTACCTCAGGGGATGCATCCACCAAAAATTGGGAATTAAGGTTTCTTGACCTAATTCACCCCTAAATTGATTTTTGGGACAAAGCATGAGCCAATACCTCAAGACATGATTTGAGGGCCTCAAATACACCAAATTTATCCATTTGTAACAATGGATTGATCCAAGAAGCTTGATTCACAAGTTTCAAGTTCATCAGAGCCACAGTTAGGGTTTCGCGGAAAAAGTCAACTCTGCCTTTGACTTTTGACCAGGACATGCTCCCAAACCTTGGGATATGATTCAATACAACATATAACACCTATGAAATCAATCCATCAAGTTTGATTTAGGTCAAGGACTTGATTTCATATAGGATCGCACACTTTGGAATTCATCTAATAAAAAGTCAACTGTGCCCAAAAGTCAAAGTTTGACTTTTTGATTTTTTGATCAATTATGGTTCCCTAACCCTAAAATGATGTTAATGTGTGATTGGAATCATCATACATCAAGAAAAGTCAAGAAAAGTGGGATAACTTGTAAAAGGGGTAACCATAAAAAACTTAGAAATTTTCTAAGTTATGGAACAAAGTGGCTAGGGTACCAACTTCCAAGGATCATAACTTGAGATCCAAGCAACCATTTGGGTTGATCCAAAGATGGATTTGTAGCTCTCATGGCATACTTTAAAAGTGTCACACCTCATTCTAATTCATCATGGATTTTGAGTTATGGTTGGATCAAAATGGCTGAAAACATGAAAATGCCACTTTTTCCAACACTTAGTGAAATTTTCACTAAGTCAGAATCTGTTTCACTTTTTGCAAAATGTAGGGGAATTTTTCACTTGGATCCAAAAAGTGTCAAGACAAACTATGATCACACATATGTTGTATCATATGAGAGCTTTCCAAAATGGCCAAGAACTCCGTAAAATCCCATTTGAGCTAAGAGTTATGACAATGGCAATATGCCTTGCTGCAACTATCATGGCAAGGCAGATTTGTGCATTTTGGTCGATTTGAGCAAATTGTGCAAATGACAAACAAGTTTATCCATCTGAACACCTCAAGGGGAGACCAAGGAGGGACAAACACTGATCCATAAGCCTCCCAAGTCTTTGGAACTAAAAATAGCATGCCAAACCTAAAAACCCTAAAGAGGGGACAAGACTCCAATTTTGTTTTGGAGCATTCAATGGATGCACCAAGGTGGCATGAACTGAGCCATTTCCAACTGAATGAGTCAAGGATGATCTCTGAACTAGAGAACCAAAGGCCTGTGCTCTAACCTCTAGTCAATGGCTAGAGGAGACTTGAGATTCCAAAAGGATCTAATTGGACAATGATCTGCTGTAGTTGCCATTCACTATTGCTTGCAAAACAAACTTGCTCTACTATAAATAGAGCTCATTTGGGCTCAGTTTAAGTACACTAAAGTCATCAAACTGATGCTTTCCTCAAAATTTCTTCTTCCACTCCAAAATTGCCTTCCAAAGCAAGTCACTATTGGGTTTTGAGTTTGAGAGCCATTCCAACCAAACCAATCACACACACCTCATAAACATCATATAGAAGTGATCCAAACACTTAAACCACATCCGGAACACCAATTCCACAAAATCATCAGCCAATTGCTCAAGGTTTTAACCAAGTTGCAACTGAGGTGCCATACTTTGTTCCAGTTCATTTCAGATCACTCCAAGCATTCAAACACATTCCATATGGTGTAGGGAAGCTGTTCAGATCATCACAACTCATCTGTAACACCTCCAACTCAAAAATCACTTTGCTCTTGCTGTCACGACCTTCAAGTAAGCCTAAATTTGGTCATCTCTTAATCTATGCATATTTCCTCGCACAATACTTTTGCCAAATGTTCATAATCATGCATAGAATGTTTCCCCTCAATTAATTGCTTTGTTTGAATCGTGTATCAAAATTCTCAGCCTTCATGCAAATTTTAGGGTTCTTGAGGTTTTATCTTGATTTCTTATTCCATGCTTAAATTAATTAAAATTAAAGACCATAGACATGATCGTGAGGTGAAAACGAGTAGATTGATATGTGGATTGTGTGATTTCATCAAGTATTCAGTGAGATTGGTGAGAAAATGCAAATCTGCAAAAACAGAGGGGTGGTGCGTGTTCTTGGTGTGTTTTTGGCACCATTTTTTGAATATTTGAATATTTGAATTTTGTGATTTTATTTAATTGATTCAAAAATTAATTTCTCTCTGAGTTTTAATGATTTTGAGTTGATTCTTTTTTTAATAATTCATAAAAATGTGAAAATATTTTATTTTGCCAAAAATTCCCAAAAATATTATTCATTTCATATACTTGATATTTTTGCAAAGAATTAATCTTTTATTTGTTTTTTAACATTTAAAATATTTGTTCCTCCTTGATTTTCCAAACTTAATTGGTTTCCAATCATTTTGTGGATATAAACATGATTTTTCAAACACTAATCCAAGATCACAATTGTTTTTCACACATGTTTGAAAATTTTGATCATTTTAATTAAAATTTTATTTAATTAAAATACATTTTGAATTTAATTTAGGGTTTTGATTTTAATCACCCTAAATAAATCATTTTCAAACACTCACGAGCCTCTAATAGAGTGTAAGACTCATCCCCTTTGTAGCGCGATTTTTGTGGTTTCGAATCACTATCGCTTTGGTACTATAGTTCGATTCATTTTTTATCCTGTTGAGCTGATTAAGGAAGGGAAATAGATGTCTCCAATTAACCCTGCTTGCGTACTGAGGCTAAACAGTCAAAACTGTTGGTTTACAGATGCTATCAAAATAGATGGTCCTTCTTAGGGTTATTTTCTGAAGAATACAAGTGTCTGGATTATCTGGGAGGTTTTCGGTAAGATGTTAAGACTTGGTGCTTTTCGATTGATGTATGAAGGTATGAGATTTCGGGTTTTTTGATTAGTATGCTCGCTAAGATTTTTCAATCTTATGCCTACGTATTCCCGTTCAGGGAAATCAGAGCGATCGTAGTTCCTCCTATTCTATGGGAGGAAAAAGGTTGTTTTGGTGTCTTGTTCAAAGCCCAAGACATGAAGCTAAAGGTGATTTGTATCTTGTTCAAAGCCCAAGATGTCAAGCTGAAGGGTTTTGGCTTGAGAGAGAATTTGTCATCTTTAAAGAGGAGTTGTTGATGTTTGTATGTTGTGAACAAGGCACAAATTTGATGCTAAAAGGTTGTTTGGCTCAACCGGGTTTTCCTTATACAAAGCCTAAGAGGAGGCTATTGACCCAACAAGAGGGTATCTTTGATTTGTTGTCTCGTACGAAGCCCGAGATAGAGGCTAAAAGGGTTGACTCAACAAGGGAATCTTTTATACTCAACAAGAGAGTGTTTTGTAGGTGTCTTGTATGAAGCCCAAGACGGAGGTTAAAAGGGAAGCAACCCAACAAGAGAGTCTGTTTGACAGGTGATTGACTTAACAAGAGAGTCTTTTATACTCAACAAGAGAGTGTTTTATATGTCTTGTGCAAATCCCAAGACGGAGGCTAAAGGTTTGACTCAACAAGAGAGTCTTTTATACTTAACAAGAGAGTGATTTGTAACTCGTACGAAGCCCGAGATGGAGCCTAAAGAGGTGACTCAACAAGAGAGTCTTTTATACTCAACAAGAGAGTGATTTTCTATCTCGTACGAAGCCCGAGATGGGGACTAAAGGTTTGACTCAACAAGAGAGTCTTTTATACTCAATAAGAGAGTGTGGGGAGAATCATTGTACAAAGCCCAAGAGGAGGTTGTCTGTGCTGGTGACTGTTTCAGTTGAGTGACAGGTCCAGTATGTTGGATAAAAGAGAAAATCAGTTCTTATATGGATTAATGTTGTGCTTTAGGATTGATCAAAGGATCAGGGTTATTTCCCGTTCTTTAAGGAAATGGGAAATCCAAAGGGTATTGAGACTGTCCAAGTCTACTGGTGTTTTGAGAAATCGATTCTCAGATAGTGAATGATCTTTGTACGATGCCCAAGAGAAGGCTGGTATGTTAAGGGATGAAGTCAACCCATTAACAGGTCTGACACTTGACTCAGAAAGACAGCTCTAGCAAATTGATGACTAGGTTCTGTTCCTATACCTGTAGAGGTCTCTGGGTCCTTGTACTAAGCCCAAGAGAAGGCATGAGAGCTTTTATGAAGCCGAAGGGTCCTTGTACAATGCCCAAGAGGGGGCGGGGATGCTTTTAGGAAGCCTGTGGGTCCCCAAACCCCGAGAAGTTCAAGACATGCCATTTACCGAGAATAGATCAAGCCAGGAAAGTCCGAGAATTTGGAAAAAAACTCAAGAAATGCCATTCACGGAGAAAAGATCATCCCTGGGGAGTTAAAGTTTCTTTGACAATTTCTAAGAGTGACAGTCTGAGAAAGGGTTCACGGAGAATGCTGCCTTTCACGTCTTCATATTGTTTAACCCCAAGAGGAGGGAAGACTGTATCTGGTAATCTTATATGGGATCTAGTTTTGTTTGTATTTAAGAGTGACCAACAGGCTTTACCTAGTGCTAGACGTAGTTGCCGGGGAAAACTCTAAATAACTATACTAGTATTACACAGTTGATATTTGACAAGTATATAAAAGTTTGTGAAAGAAGACTTACAGCGAGCAGCCCCACAATACAGTTATATATATATATATATATATATATATATATATATATATATATATATATATGTAAGCGGATAAAGAAAGCGGGTAAACACTTACTCGGTTGTAGAGCTTCCATGCTGTTTTGTTAGTTGTTCAACAAAGAAAGATTTGATAACAATATTATATTCTAAATCAAAGGAGAAAGTGCTTTGAAAAGATTATTGGGGCTTACAGCTCAAGGAGAGGCCCAAGGTTTTGTCAGTGATTGCACTGTTGTTTTGATTTGTACAGGGACTTATACAAGTGACTGAGGCCCAAAAAGGTTTTCTGTACAAAGGGATGGGTCTTACACTCTCTCAAGAGGCCCAAAGGTGTTTAAACAAAATGAATGGGGCTTATAACACGAGGGTAGGCCCAGATGGTTTGATTTTTGAACTGGCGATTGTGCCGAGATTTCTTTAGCGTATCGGGACTTATACAATGCACTGAAGCCCAAAAAGTTTTGGTAAAAAGGGGCTTGAGTCTTACACTCTATTAGAGGCCCAAAAATGTTTTTAAAAGAAAAGATGGGGCTTACAACTCAAGGAGAGGCCCAGAGGTTTTCTCGTTTTGAAATGGCGATCGCCCCGAGATTTTTGAAAACATAGTGGGTCTTATACAATGACTGAGGCCCAAAAGGTTTTGGTTTTCAAAGGGGGTTGGGTCTTACACTCTATTAGAGGCTCAAAGATTCTAAAAAAGATTTGTGATGGTTAAATTGATCAAAAACCCTAATTTGTTTTCAAGATATATTTTAATTGAATAAAAATTCAATTAAAATGATCAAAATTGTTAAACATGTGTGAAAACAAATTGTGATTTTGGATTAATGTTTGAAAAATCATGTTTATATCCACAAAATGATTAGAAATCAATCAAGTTTGGAAAATCAAGGGAGAAAAAATATTTCAAATGTTAAAAACAAATAAAACATTAATTCTTTGCAAAAATATCAAATATATGAAATAAGTAATATTTTTGGGATTTTTTGGTAAAATAAAATATTTTAACATTTTTGTGAATTATTAAAAAAAGAATCAACTCAAAATCATTAAAACTCAGAGAGAAATTAATTTTTGAATCAATTAAATAAAATCACAAAATTCAAATATTCAAAAATGGCGCCAAGAACATGGCAAGAACACGCGCCACCCTCTGTTTCTGCAGATTTGTGTTTTCTATCCAATCTCACTGAATACTAGATGATATCATGCAATCTACATATCAATCTACTCACTTTCACCTCCCGATCATGTCTATGGTCTTTAATTTCATTTATTTTAAGCATGGAATAAGAAATCAAAGAGAAACCTCAAGAACCCTAAAATTTGCATGAAGGCTCAGAAATTCCATACACGATTCAAACAAAACAATTGATTGAAGGAAAACTCTCTATGCATGATTATGAACATATGGCCAAATTATTGTGCAGCAAAAAATTCATGGATCATAGAGTTAGAAGAGCTCATGCTCACCTTTTGTAGCTGGTGATCGTGTTTTGTGTTAGAGGTGTTACAACTTGGTTCCAAGGATATGGACAACTTCCATAGGTGCTATGGAGTATGTCTGAGTGCTTGGAATGGTTTGAATTGAGCTGGAACTTGATTTGGCACCTCAACTGCAAGTCTGCTAAAAGCTTGAGCAGTTGGCTGGTGATTTTGTGATTTTGGTGTTCCATATGTTATGTGAGTGTTTGCATAACTTCTATATGATGTTTATGAGGTGTGTGTGTGATTGGTTTGGTTGGAATAGCTCTCAAACTCAAAACCCGATAGTGACTTGCTTTGGAAGGCAATTTTGGAAGTGAGAAGGTGATTTTGAGGAAAGCATGTGTTTGATGGCTTTGGTGTACTCAACCTGATCACAAATGAGCTCTATTTATAGTGGAGCAAGTTTGTTTTGCAAGCAATAGTGAATGGCAACTGCTGCAGAGGTTTGGCCAATGTTGATCAATGAGAATCCAAGTCTCCTCTAGCCATTGACTAGAGGTTAGGGCACAGGCTGCTGGTCCCCTTGGTCTTGGATATGCACTACAAGAAATTATGAAATTTGTGACACAAAAATTGTGACAGTTCTATAATAACTGTCCTTAATAGTAAATTGTGACACTTGTAGCGACATTATTTTACTTCTGTCGCAACATTATAACAAAGAAAACCAAAAAGTGACAATTTTGTATATAAAAAATAGCATCATTGTATACTTTTATTTATATTTATTACTTTTTATCTACTTTATGTATCCCTCTTTCTCTTTCACCAACTTTACTGTAAGCTTCATTTCACGTACTCAGCAAAAACCTAGTCTCACTTCAACAAGAAGCTCTCTCACCTTCGACCATCACCGACCGCCGCTTTTGTTCAATAACCCTTTGATTTCATCTTCTTTCACAAAACCCATAACACATACTCAATCATTTCTTCGAAATCTATAGAAATCGTAATCCATGTGCCCAGGCTCGACCGTCGAACTCAAAATCGGAGACCGTAATTCAATTTTTAGGGTTACCGGAACCATCTTCAAGAGACTGTTGGTATTATGGGTTTTCGGTGCGGTGGTGTTACTCTTGTTGTTCTTCTGTTTTGTTTATGGGGGTTTTTCATATCTTTTTTCTCTTCTACTAGGCTTGGTTCTTCTTCTAGACAGAAGCTTGAACTTAACAAGCATTTGAATCGAATCAACAAACCACCTACCACAACCATTCAGGTTCTGCTATGCTATGCCCTTTTTCTAAAGTGTATATCTTTTGGGTTGATTCTAATTTTTGTAACAAAGTGTTTTTTTTCTACTTGTGATTGAAAGAGAAATATTTTCTTTTTAGATTTTGAAAGAGTGACAAGAAAAAAACTGGGTAATAATTTGTTTTGTTTTTTAAAGCGTTCTTAATTTTGAAGTGGGTATTTTTTTTTGTTAAAGAGGTTTCTATTTTGGTTACATGGTGTTTCGTTTTTTAGTAATGTGAGATGATTTTGTTATTGTTGCAGAGTCCAGATGGAGATACAATTGATTGTGTGCCTGTTTCAAATCTAACTTTATGTTTTGGTTGATTAGATAAGATTTGATTTTCACCCTGAAGGTCTTATTGAGGAGAACAAGTTGGATGAAAGCAAGGAAAAATCTAGCACTCCCATTAATCAACTATGGCATGCTGGTGGTAAGTGTCAGGAAGGGACGATACCTATTAGGAGAACAAAGGAGGAGGATGTTCTAAGAGCGAGTTCGGTTTGAAGATATGGAAGGAAGAAGCATAGGTCGCCGACCCCTAAGAGTTCGGTAAGACATGGTTTCTAGAGTGTCTTGTTGTAGTGAGTAGTGTTAAATGGTCATGATAACAAACATGTGTAGATAATGAAAGTTCGTGTTCACGGTTGAACCGATTGAACTATCGACTATGATTTATAAACATTGATTGTATTACTAGGCTTTTTTTGTTCATTCTTTTGTGAAAATAATTATGTGATTATGTATTTGTTAATCAGCATGCAATAACATATGTTGAAGGAGACAACTTCTATGGAGTAAAACCTATTATAAATGTTTGGGAACCAAAGATACAACAAGCTAATGAATTCAGCTTGTCTCAGCTTTGGGTACTAGGAGGTTCATTTGGTCAAGATCTTAACAGCATCGTAGCTGGATGACAGGTACTAAGAATCTAAAAACTTAGTCTCTGGTTCCAATTTCGAAATCCTTAATTCTAATGCCCTTATCTGCATGATGAACATGTTAGTCCAGATTTACATGGAGATAACAACACACGACTATTCACTTATTGGACGGTAAGTCTCTATGGTTAACTTTCATTGTTGTTCTAAACCTCTAGTTTTAAGCCTAAAGTACTGGTTTTAAGCCTAAAGTACTTTATCTATGAGTTTAATATGTTAAAAAAAGAGTGTTGACATATTATTTATGAGTACTGTGGCGAAAAAGTACTGGTTTTAAGCCTCTAGTTTCTTAACATATTAAACTCATGATGACATGATTTTTCTTATATACAAAAAGTACTTCACGGTGTTAAAAATCATAATCATAATCTTTAAAGCTTAAGGTACTGTTTTTCTAAAGTACAACACACTCTTTTTTGTATATAAGAAAAATCATAATCATTCATAGATACTTCACGGTGTGATAAATCATAATCATGATCTTTTTCATAAAGTACTGCTTCTAAAAACTTTAGTTGTTATCGTTCATAGATAAAGTAAGAAAAATATTTTTTGTATATAAGAAAAATCATAATCATGAAATACTGTGGCGAAAAAGGTTTTTCGCGGTTTTGATCGGTACAGGTGTCGTGATACTGATCACGGTCGTCACGATGTGAATTAACTATAATTTGTTTTTAACATAAAAATGGTGAATAACAGTATTAGTATCTGCAATTTTTGATACCATTTTGTCACATGTTTTCGTCTTCTATTTTGTAGTCAACAAGATTTACTTTTAAAATTCATTTATTTTTGCCTTTACATTACTGCCAATGTGAAGGAAAATATGATAGTCAACTTTGTGATTCTAATTTGTTGATCATGTTCTCCTTGCATATGGAATTGGGCTTTGGAAATTGAGTGGTCGATGATACTTTATCAGTTGTTTTGTTGTTGGACAGGTAATCTTTGTTGAAGGACTATATTATCAGATCCTTTGATGAATATTATTGTGTTATAATTTAATGAAGAGACCCATTTGTATCTTTGACATGTATAACAAAGAACAGATTCTTGTTTTCCTTGACTGCCTCATTTAACATGCTTTTATGAGGGTTTCAAAGGATATTTTGGATCTCATTAGCTTGAGCTTCCAAAATAGTGTGATATGGTTTATGATTAACTTGATTGACAACTCAATTTTTTTATTTCACTAATATTGAATTTTCTTTAATTAAGTGTTATTTATCAAAACAATTTTCAACGTCAATAATTTGATATGTAATATATTTTACAAAATCATAGCAAATTTGATATGTAATATATTTTACAAAATCATGGAACATGTCTTGTTTTAGAATTGAATATGCACTCATTTGTTTTTGGTTACTTACACTTGGAAGTTGTAGCTTGAAATTAATGGTTTGAATCATCCATATGTTGATACAGAGACTGATGTTTTGTTTACTTCCACTGTAGGGTTACATTTGAAAGAGGTGTTTCTTGAAACTAATGGTTTGAATCATTAATATGTCGATACAGAGGCTGGTGTTTTGGTTACATCCACTTAGGGATGGCAAGCAGACCCAAACCCGTGGGGCCCACCCGCACCCGAACCCGAGTCAACGGGTGAAAACCCGAATTGACTGGGTTCGGGTTCGGGTTTGGGTGCCACCCGATATTTCGGGTGCGGGTTTGGGTAGTGTGAAACCCGCGCCTGAAACCCGAAACCACACCCGAATCATTATATATATATATTTTTGTGTTTTTGCTACGGGTTCGGGTTTGGGTGAAAAAACCCGAACCCAACGAGTGTGGGCGTGGGTGTTATTTTGCCACCCGAATAGTCTTTGGGTTCGGGTTCGGGTTCGGGTGGTGATTTCGGGTGCGGGTTGGGGTAGTGCGAAACCCGCACCCGACCCGACCCGTTGTCATCCCTACATCCACTGCAGGTTCACATTTAGAAATGGTTGCTTGAAATTAATAGTTTGATTATCATGTTTGGTTTGCTATAATTATTAATATATACTTGACTAGAAAATTTTGACTAGAAAATTAAAGAGAATATTAAAAAAACAATTACATATTCTATGTGTAACATTACTAGCATTAATAAAAGTCATTTATGCTAGAGTAAATATGAAAAAATAAGGGTAAAAGAAATGAACTAGTTAGAAACCATCTAAGCATGAACCTCCTGAATTATGCAGTAGTCTAGTCAACAATGTAAGTTTTTTGTTATCATTTCTTAGTCTGTTATAACTTTTAATGTATACAAGTAATAGTTAGTCATTTTTTATTTTTTATTATTGGACAATACCTATGGTGCTTTATAATCAGGTGTATTATGTTCTGGTTGTTTGTGGTATTGAAAACTTGATATAATCAGAATGTGAAGGAAGCTCTATTAGTGTTTTGTGTTTGTCTGAACAAGTAAGATCAAAGCCGGTATAACTGCATCCATTTTCTGATTCACTGTCTTTAAGTCGGAAGGGAAATCGTATGGTCGGGCCGTCACGTCCGCACCTGGAGTCCTTCCCGTTACAACCATTAACTTGCGATATAACTCTGCTGCAAATCACTATGAGAATCATGACCACGGTCGTATTTGAAGTTACCATTTTAGCACTTATTGATACTTGAATAATATAACTATTGGGGGTTTTCTACATTTTGTATGTCTATGGTTGTTTAAATTGGGGGTTTGCTATATGTTTTCTACATTTTGTTTCTATTTAAAACACAGACTGTTCTAAGTGTATAGACATTGTAGAGACGAAATGGTAGATTGCACTTGAGCTATAGTGAGTCTTAAACAGGTGTTCCTTTTATCCTCACAATTTTTGCTTTGTTCTGTTTTTAAATTCATTTTGTCATGCCAGACTATTGAATGGTAACTTATTGGAAGGACAAGTGCCGGATGAACCCTATTCTATTGGTATGCATGGTGGAGCCATTGAGTATGTCACTTTAATCTGACAACTTTACTATGTCTGCTTCTATGTAACGTGTTCTGATTGAAATATCTGATGACTTATCTTCCAAATGTTAATTGGTCCTGTATGTTTTTCTTGTGTTTGTGTGAGGTTTTTTGTTGGTGTGCACTTGTCCAAAATAAGCTGCTATTAGTGCCACGCCCTCTTAGGCTCATGGTATCATCTGTCATGAGACATGGGGGTTCTTTTAAGTGGTTAATCATGGCATTCCTTTGAATGTTCTTGAGGAAATGAAAGATGGTGTTGTTAGATTCTTTGAACAAGATACTGAAGTAAAGAAGGAGATGTATACTAGAGATCAAACAAGACCAATAGTTTACAATAGTAATTTTGATATGTATAGTTCACCAGCACTTAATTGGAGGGATACTTTTGTATGTAATGTTGCTCCTAATGCTCCAAAACCAGAAGATTTGCCAGCAGTATGCAGGTGAGTTCTTGTTTGTGATTTACTTCCTCAAATTATAGGCTTCATTATTTATGGCTCCTAATGGTTGGTGGTTTCATCTTGTTGTAGGGATATAGTTCTAGAATATGGAGCACATGTAGAGAAACTTGGAATGACACTGTTTGAATTACTATCAGAAGCTCTTGGATTGGATCCAAAGCATTTAAAAGATATGGATTGTTCTAAGTGGATTATGCTACTTGGTCATTACTATCCTGCTTGTCCTCAACCAGAATTAACTATGGGAACCACCAAACACTCTGATGGTAGTTTTCTTACGGTGCTTCTTCAAGGATAGTTGGATTGATGTACCTCCAATACCTGAGGCTCTTGTTGTCAATATTGGTGATCTCCTGCAGGCAAGTTCTCTATTACTATTTTGCTTATGTATATTTTATGCAACAATTGTGTTCTTTTTTACCCACTAGTGTCCTTGATGTTGACCAAACAACAATAGTGTGTTTTTCGAATTCCATCATCAGTCACATGTATTCTTGTTTGCATCTTATTTGTTTGTTTTATATATAAAGATAATGAGAAACATAATATATCGAAACTTGAAACGTGTCTTTAAGTCCAACTATTTGTTGTAATTAGGTGATTGGGGTTGGTGGGTGGTATGTATTTAACTGTGTATGTATTTAACAACCTGTTATAGTTATTTCTGTGAGAAAATTTATCATTGTATGAAAAATTTTCTTATTTAAAATTGTGTTGCAGGCTTTTACTGGACAATAATATAACCGGACCAATTCCCGCCTGAGATTGGAAGGCTTAATCTATTTTATGAATTCAAATCTATTTAAAATCAGTTTAAGCACTTTGGATGAAAATGCAGCAAGGAATAATTAATATTGGAGGAAGGACAAGGGATTCTTCAAGTCATGCCAACAATGCATCTTAGCGTGAAAATATTCTTCAATGTATTTGACTCCTTATCTGAATGTAATTGTAATATGATACACTTCTAACTTATAAAGTGACATGATGCTTGTGTAAATGTAATATGATATATATGTTTAGTTGAATGAAGAATATATGTAATTTTCTTTCCCATTCGGTTCATATTTCTTCAATTAATTTTTTTTTATTTTAAAAATAAATTACCTGCGGATTTACCTGTGGAAAAGAAATTTTCTATGGATTTACCTGCAGATGTAACTGTGGAACAGAAAGTTACGACAGTTGTAACCGTCGTAATCAACAATAAAAACAAAAATCAAATGGAAATTTACGACGGTTGGAACCGTCGCAATATGCAAATTATGACAGTTCCCTACCCGTCGTGAGAGATAACGACAGTTGGTGTGACGGTTTTCACAACCGATGCGATACGGCCTCGCGACGCACGTTTCTGCGACAGTGCAGCAACCATCGTGACATGAAAATTACGGCGGTTTTAACCGTCGTAACCTTCAAAAATAACCGTCGCAATCTGCCAATTTTCTTGTAGTGATGTCTTGACTGAATTCAGTTGGAAATGGCTCAGTCCATGCCACCTTGGTGCATCCATTGAATGCTCCAAAACAAAATTGGAGTCTTGTCCCCTCTTTAGGAATTTCTAGGTTTGGCATGCTATTTTTAGTTCCAAGGACTTAGGAGGCTTATGGAACAGTGTTTGTCCCTCTTTGGTCTTCCCCTGAGGTGTTCAGATGGATACGTGTGTTTGTCATTTACACAAATTTGGCAAATCGAGCAAAATGCACAAATCTGCCTTGCTTTGACAGTTTTCAGCAAGGCATATTGTCATTCTCATATCTCATGGCTCAAGTGGAATTTGATGGAGTTCTTGGCCATTTTGGAAAGCCCTCATATGATACAACAACTGTTTGATCATAGTTGGTTTTGATACTTTTTGGATCCAAGTGAAAAATGCCCCTACATTTGGAAAAAAGTGAAGGCAGATTCTGACTTAGTGAAAATTTCACTGTGTTGGGAAAAAGTGACATTTTCACTTTTTGAGATTTTGATCATTCCATAACTTAAAATCCATGAGGAATTGGAATGAGTTATGTTTGAAGCTTTTGTAGAGGGCCATGAGAGCTACAAATCCAGCTTTGGATGGGAAAAAATGGCCTTGTGGTTTAGGAGTTATGATCCTCCAAGGTTGGTACCCTAGCCACTTTATTCCATAACTTAGAAAATTTTCTAAGTTTTTAATGGTTACCCCTTTTACAAGTTATCCCACTTTATTTGGTTTTTCTTGATGAATGATGATTCCAATCACACATTAACATCATTTTAGGGTTAAAGAACCATAATTGTGAAAAATCTCACAAAGTCAAAGTTGACTTTTGTGCACAGTTGACTTTTTGTCAGATGAATTCCAAACTGTGTGATCCTCTATGAAATCAAGTCCTTGACCTAAATCAAACTTGATGGATTGATTTCATAGGTGTTTTAGGGTGTATTGAATCATGTCCCAAGGTTTGGGAGCATGTCTGAGTCAAAATTCAAAGGCACAGTTGACTTTTCCCGCGAAACCCTAATTGTGGTTCTGATGAAATTGAAACTTATTGATCAAGCTTCTTGGATCAATCCATTATTGCAAATGGATCAATGAGGTGTATTAGAGACCCTCAAATCCTCTCTTGAGGTCTTGGCTCATGTTTTGTCCCAAAAGTCAACTTAGGGGTGAATTAGGTCAAGAAACCCTAATTCCTGATTTTTTATGAATGCATCCCATGAGGCTAAATTGACTTGATGATTGGGTTCATGATGTCCCTTGGAGCATCTTAGGTTATGCTTTAAAGCATTGGCTCATGCCCAGAGAAAAATTTCCATATGGAGGCCCTGGTCGACCAAAACCCTAATTTGGTGACACTGGCGATCTTGAGGCTTGATCCACTTAGAGTGCTGCAACCTTGTGCTTGATTCTTGCTGTGGGAGTCCTCTTAATCCATTGTGGATATTTGATAGGTTTAGACAAGTTGAAGATCATGTCATTCCTTGATAGATCCTTGGTCTAAAAGCTCTGAGAGGGCTTGAAACCCTAATTTTGATTATAGTGGATGCTCACCCATCTTTGGGGAGACTACTGAGGTATGATGGTTCATCTATATTGTGATGATGGTTTGCACAATGATGGGAATCTTAGTGGTCAAAATTTGGGGTATGACACCCTTGTACATAAAAACTTTTTGGGCCTCACATATTGTATAAGTCCCCCTGTACAGTTTTCAAAACAACGGTGCAATCATCGTTAAAACTTGGGCCACTCCTTGAGCTGTAAGCCCCAACAATCTTTTCAAATCACTTTCTCCTTTTATTTTTAATTCAAATATATGTTATTATCAAAAATTTCTTTGTTGAACAACTAACAAAACAACATGGAAGCTCTACAACGGGTAAGTGTTTATCCGCTTTCATTTACCGCTTTCATATGTATATAACTGTATTGTGGGGCTGTTTCACTGTAAGTCTTCTTTCACATCCTTTTATATACTTGTCACATATCCAATGTGCAATACTAGTATAGTTATTTAGAGTTTTCCCCAGCAACTACGTCTAGAACTAGGTAAAGCCTTGTTGGTCACTCTTAAATACAAACAAAACTAGATCCCCCGTAGGATTCCAGATACAGTCTTCCCTTCTCTTGGGGTTAAACAATATGGAACAAAGAGAGAGGCAGTATTCTCGGTGAACCTTTTCTCAGACTGTCACCCTTAGAAATTTTCAAAGAAACTCTAACTCCCTAGAGATGATCGTTTCTCCGTGAATGGCATCTCTTGAGTTTCTTCCAAATTCTTGAACTTTTCTGGAATGATATCTTCTCTGTGAATTGCATTTCTTGAACTTCTCTTGGTTTGGGGACCCACAGGCTTCCTAAAAGCATCCCCGCCTCCTCTTAGGCATTGTACAAGGACCCTTCGGCTTCTTAGAAGTTCTCATGCCTTCTCTTGGGCTTAATACAAGGACCCTGACGACCTCTTAAAGGTATAAGACAGAAATTAGTCATCCTTTGCTAGAGCAGTCTTTTTCGCGTCAAAACTCCAGCCATTTTAGGGTTAATACTCATCCCTTAATGCCCGTGCCTCCTCTTGGGCATTGTACAAAAGATAAAACTCTAGACTTGGACAGTCTAAGCCTCTTGAGTCTGAAAGAAATTCTCAAGTTCCTTTGAAACATAGGAAGAAACACCGATCACTCAGAAACCCGTTCTCTCTCATGAGAGTTCCCCACCCTTGGGCCTGCCTATGGATCTAATCCTCAGCAGTAAGAGAGCCTCCTCTTGGGCTTTGTACAACTGATTCTCCCTAGCAGAGCTAACTTTTTCAGACTCTTTTGTTGAGTCAAACTCTTTTAGCCTCCGTCTTGGGCTTTGTACAAGACATATAAAAAACCACTATCTTGTTGAGTATAAAATATTCTCTTGTTAAGTCAACTTTTAGCCTCCGTCTTAGGCTTTATACAAGACATATAAAACACTATCTTGTTTAGTATAAAAGACTCTCTTGTTGAGTCAATCTCCTTTTAGCCTCAATCTCGGGCTTCGTACGAGACAACAAATCACTCTCTTGTTGAGTATAAAAGACTCTCTTGTTGAGTCAATCAACCTTCAGACTCTCTTGTTGAGTCAATCACCTGTTCAGGACTCTCTTGTTGAGTAAACTCTTTTAGCCTCCATCTTGGGCTTTGTACAAGACACATACAAGCGCTCTCTTATTGAGTCAAACTCAGTTCAGCCTCCATCTTGGGCTTTATACAAGATACAATCTCCCCGGCGGAGTTAAAATCTCTTTTAGCCTCAATCTTGGGCTTTGTACAAGACAGAAAGAACATTTTCCCCGGAAAAGTCAAACTCCCAGCCTCCTTTTAGGCTTTGTATAAAGAAATCCCCAGTTGAGTCAATCAACCTTTTGTCATCAAATTGGTGCTTTGCTCACAGCATATAAACATCGACAATCCCTCTTTAGAGATGACAAATTCTCTCTCAGTCAAAACCCTTTAGCTTCATATCTTGGGCTTTAAACAAGATACAAATAACCCTTCAGCCTCATGTCTTGGGCTTTGAACAAGATACAAACCACCTTTAGCTTCATGTCTTGGGCTTTGAGCAAGACACCAAAACACCTTTATCCTCCCGTAGAATAGGAGGAACTACGATCGCTCTGATTTCCCTGTTTCGTTAAACGGGAATACGTAGGCATAAGATTGAAAAATCTTAGCGAGCATACTAACCAAAAACTCAAAGTCCAGTACCTCCATACAACAATCAAGAAGCATCAGACCTAACGCCTTACCAAAAGCCTCGTAAATAGTCCTGACACTGTTTTTTTAAAGCCAATAACCTAAGACAGACCCCCCCTTTTGATAGCATCTGTAAACCAATATTTTTGACTGTTTAACCTCAGTATGTAAGCAGGGTTAATTGGAGACATCTATTTCCCTTCCTTAATCAGCTTCATAGGATAAAAAATGAATCGAACTGTAGTACCAAAGCGATAGTGATTCGATACCACAAAAATCGCGCTACACTAAGGTAGTTGGGTATTTTCTCAGGACATGTAATAATTTTTCAGTTTCTATTTGTCCTAAATCCGCGTTGACTATAACTGGTCATTCGAGTTCTGCATCTAGGAATTCATACCTTAGATCCTTGGGTAGTGTTTTAAGTTCTACAGCTGGTTTCTTTGGGAAAGGCATAGGGTCAGGAGTAAGTGCGAGACATTGACTTAGATTATTATCTTGGTATTCATAACGCCAATTATCATCTTCAAAAATTGGCGGCATTGGAATTTTCAGCACTTCAGAATACGTATTTTGTTGTTTCTCCATTTCTTTAACGCATTCATCGATAACATCTAACAAACAGCACGAATCATCTATAGCAGGTGCTTTGAAGAATTGTGACAGGATAAATTCTACCTTTTCTTCACCAACCTCGAAAGTTAGTTTTTCTTTTTTCACATCTATGATGGCTCCGACTGTGGCTAGGAATTGTCTTCCGAAAATGATAGGGGTGTTGGAATCTTCCTTAATGTCCATAATTATGAAATCTGTAGGAATATAGAATTCTCCTATACATACTGGAATGTTTTCTAGCATACCTAAAGGAAATTTCACTGAACAATCAGCTAGTTGTACAGACATTCTTGTTGGTCTCAATTCTCCCATGTTGAGCCTTTTACAAATAGATAATGGCATTAAGCTAATACTGGCTCCTAAATCACACAGGGCTTTGTCTATGACAAATTTTCCAATCACACATGGTATGGAAAAACTACCAGGGTCTTTTAGCTTAGGAGGCATGTTGTTTTGGATTATAGCACTACACTCTGCAGTAAGCATAACTGTTTCAGTATCCTCGAGCTTTTTCTTATTAGATAGAATTTCTTTAAGGAACTTAGCATAGGAGGGCATTTGTGTGATTGCTTCTGTAAAAGGTATTGTAACAGTTAATTATTTCAGAAGTTCAATGAATTTCTTAAATTGCCCTACGTTTTTAGATTTAGCAAATCTTTGAGGATACGGGATAGGTGGTTTATAAGGTGGCGGAGGCACATATGGTTCTTCTTTCTCTTGGGCCTCTTTGCCATCATCTTCTTTTTCGTTTTCCTTTGGTTCTTCTTCCTTTTCAGTTTCCTTACTAGGCTTTTGATACATGGCTGGATTTTTGACCCTTGGATCGGTTGGTCCATCTAGTTCTGTTCCACTCCGAAGTGTTATAGCATTTGCGTGTCCTTTCGGATTAGGTTGAGGTTGTACCGAAAAATTACCAGCTGGGGCAGTGGTAACAGCTTGTTGTTGAGCCACTTGAGAGATTTGTGTTTCTAACATTTTGTTGTGAGTGGCTAAAGCGTCAGCCTTGTTGGTTAATTGTTTAATTTGCTCGCTAGTGTGAACATTTTGGTTAAGGAACTCCTTGTTTTGTTGAGCTTGTGTAGCAATGAAGTTATCCATCATGATTTTGAGGTTTGACTTCCTAGGAACGTTAGGAATGTTAGCAGCAGGTTTTTGATACCCTGGCGGTACAGCAGGTGTTTGGCTAGGTGCATACAAAGTGTTGTTGTTCTTGTACGAAAAGTTGGGATGGTTTTTCCAACCAGGATTGTAGGTATTTTCATAAGGGTTTCCTTGAGCATAATTAACTTGATCAGTGGAGACTCCTGCCAAAATTTGACATTCGGGGGCAGCATGTCTAGGTACTTCGCATAATTCGCAGTTTGGAGCTACAGCAGCCACGGTGGCTGCGGGTGTTATGGTCAAGTTATCTATCTTTTGAGTAAGGGCAACTACCTTAGCATGGACATGATCAAGGCTACTAATTTCATACATTCCGCCTTTTGTTTGGGACTTTTCCACTGGAGTTCTTTCACCTCCCCATTGGTAATGGTTTTGAGCCATACTTTCGATGAGTTGATAGGCTTCGTCGTATGGTTTGTCCATAAGTGTACCACCAGCGGTGACATCTATTGTCATTCTTGTATTGTACAAGAGACCATTGTAAAATGTATGGATGACTAACCAATCTTCAAGAACGTGATGCGGACACATCCTCATCATGTCTTTGTATCTTTCCCATGCATCGTAAAGAGACTCAATATCTTTTTGTCGAAATCCATTAATTTGGGCTCTCAACATAGTTGTTTTGCTTGGTGGAAAATATCGTGCTAATAAGACGTTCTTCAACTCTTCCCATGTAGTAACGGAGTTGGATGGCAAGGATTGTAACCAAGCCCAAGCTTTGTCTCTTAATGAGAAAGGAAAAAGACGTAGTCTTATCGCATCTAGAGTTACATCATTTGTCTTCACTGTGTCTGCGTACTGCACAAACTTGGTCAAATGTTCATTGGGATCGTCCGTAGGATTTTTGGAAAATTGATGTTGTTGTACGGGTGACAACAATGAGGGTTTCAACTCGAAATCGTTTCGGTTGATAGCAGGGGCAGCAATGTTGTTATGTGGTTCTTGCTGACACGGGGTAGCATAGAACTTAAGAGGACGGTTCTGTGGTCCTTAGGCCATGTCTGGTTCAGTTTTAGATTCTGATTCAGGAAAAGGAATTTCGTGTTTTAGACCGTATTCTTTGATTCGTCGTCTTTCGTTAAGAAGACGCTCAGGTTCGTCTGTCGGTTGCGTTAGGTCTTCGCCTTTCGAGCGAGTACTTGGCATACAACCAGCAAATTAAGGAATAAAATTTGTTGCCTTAGTCTATACGGCGCAAAAAAGGAATCGCAATATTGACTAAATCAGTCCCCGGCAACGGAGCCAAAATCTTGGTCGCGATTTATGAGCCTATCGGGTATACAAACTGCAAGCGCACAGTCTAATCACGTAGTTTTAAAAGATATCGAACCCACAAGGACTAATAATCAAATTAATGCTATCGGATTGTTACTATGTTTAGCTAAGGCGATGATTAATCTAGGATCTAAGAAATAACAGGAAATAAATTCGGATTTAAGAGAAATATTTAAATACGGGACGCCGGTATGTAATTCCTATCTACTTCGGGGATTCAAACAGTCATTGGCATACTTTAATTGTTAAAACATTTATCAGTAGAAAACATTACTTTGAAAACCTTTATCTCACACTCTCGTGTTTATTGACTCCGATTATATTCTTAAATAAAAATGCTTGCTCTCGCTGTCTCATTTAAAATCTAAAAATACTTTTTGGAAACTAATGAAGTCTAATCAATTTTAAAGTGCTCTCGCAGTGTTTAGAATTAATGTTTAATTACTACTATCCGGTTAAAACCTCAAACTCTCGCTTTGTTGATTTTAACCTTTGCTTGCTTTTACTCTCGTAACAAATAGTATTGAATTAATTATTTAGAAACCAAAACCAGATAAACAGTTTTATAAGCATTTTATGCCAATAAGTTTTCGAATCCCTTTCGCCGATAATCCTTACATACCGGAATCAAGGAAATTAGCCGGACATATTAATGAGTAGAAACATACAAAAGCATAAGCAGTAAAGCATCAATTCATGCATGGTTTTGAAAATAAAAGCAATTCTATTAATTGAATAAGAACCTGGAAATTAAATTGAACTGGAATTAAATAGATCTTGAAGTTAGCAATCCTCCACAAGTCGGTAGGATTTTGCTTCGCCGAATGATAAAAACTTAAACTAAATAATCTAACTAGAGTGCAATAGTTCCCCAGTGTAGGAAACTATTGCTATTTAGGTGAATGAAAATAGAACAAAAAAATAAGAATGAAAAAGCTCTGAACGTAAAGGAATTTCTGCAGCCAAAAGAAGGGGGCTTTCACGTTCTCAACTGCATTCAATTTATAGTACTCAGAAGGTTTAGTGGGAGAGAAAAATTAGGAGATGGAAGTTTAAGTCGATGAAATCGAAGTGACTTGGTCGAGTTGAGAGATTTCCGGGAGACTTGAGACTGGGTTGAAACGTGGGATCGGTTACAGAGTGGTCCACGCTGTCAAAATTAAATTCCTGGAAAATAGGTTGTGCTAGTCGCCACGTAATGTGTGACGAGGGTCACACTTATTCTGGGCTCGTTACTGTCGCCACAGAAGGTGTGACAGTCGCCACACTCTTCTGTGTGCAATTCTCTATTTTTTTCTCTGTCTTCTGTCTTTTGTTTCCTCTTTCTTTCCTCATTTTCTCTTCTTTTCTCATGCAAGCTTTGTGAAATGAAATACCTGAAAATAGGCTTGAACACTTGCAAAATAAAACGTAAATAACGAAAAATGATAAAATAATTTAATGTAAATCAAGGTAAATATGTAATGTAATTTCGCATTGTCAATTATAACTTGTAATTTTAGGATCAGAACTTGATATCTCTTCATTTCAAGGGAGAAAAGGTAGGATCTTTGATCTCTTGTTGGATGAGGATGTAATCGCTTGATACCTTATGTATTTCATCTAATGTATGTTTGTGAATATGTTTTGATTCTCTATTGTTTTTGTCTTTGATTGATTATTTGTGGTCTTGACAAAACCTTTACAAATCCTTGATCTTAGATTTTCATCTATCAATGAGTAAAACTTTTGACATGGTTTTGTGAGTTAATATTCATTTTATCTATTGTTGTATTGTGTTGATTGAGTAGTATGGCTAGCATGAGTAGGATCGATACGGTATTGCGAGGATGCGTGATAATAGTGATAAAGAACGGTATTCACATTCATTTGGCAAATTAGTTGAATACATGTAAAAAGGGTTAAACATATGTACGTATTCTGATCGTTGGCATTTTATATGAAGCAGTCATTTATCTGATGTGAGTGTCATCTTTATTTACCTGTTTATCTTTGATTTGAACCACTATAGACATATACTCTTCAGATCTGGATCTAAGATGATTATCTATTTTGTTCTGAACTCTAGAGATAGATTTAGGCTTAACACTTGCGTGAGTATCAGCTCTTAATGCTCTGTGTTGGTTTTTGTTGCGTGAGACATCACCAATGAGGCAATACAATCGATCTCTCGACATTGCGTTAGACATAACCTCTGTCGTGGGTGATATGTGAGGATATTAGGTGAATGATTAATTTATGTATAATATGATTAATATAATGCATGTGTTATTAATTGATGAGATCCAATTCCAACAAGGCTCCGTTTATAATTCAGTCTTTATTTTATATTTTTCAGTCTTTAAATTTTCCGTATTTGCTTTTGGTTCCGCTTTAAACCAAAACTTTTGAACCATGAGCTTAGAAACATAGATACCGTCGAATGGCATTCTTTCCCTCGCACTGATCCCTGTGGAGAACGACAAAATTGGGTTACTTATATATTTTTGCTTGCTGCTATTCTAGCTTCAACACTAGGCTAGTGTTTCATAGTATTGCATGTGATCTCTTGACATATCTGATCATCAGTGTCTTCACATTCAAGTTGAGATTCTTCAGATCTTCCCAGAAACCTGTTGATCATAGTGGACGAGAATGTCACAACATTTCCTCTGACATACACTCTCCTATTGGTTGCTTCATTACAGTCTTCAGGAATGTTTACAACAAATTCCTTGACCAGCCTCTCATAACAGGAACCAAGTTTAGTGACTGTCTTCATCAGCCACGCGTCCTCAATCAGTTTCACCACCTCTTGGCATTCTAAGGCATTCTTCCCCAGTTCCCTTTCCAGAGCTACTCTTCTTTGGTACACATATGGCCATCTCTCCACATTTTCAGGAGCATGGAAGGAGACATTGTCCAAGGGAACTTTAGGAACAACAACAGCCTTCTTCTAAGAAACTGGCTTCTTTGAACGTATGATGTCCTGGACATCTTCTGCAACATCATAATCTGACTCAGTATCAGACTCAGCCTTTCTCTTTTTCGACACAACAACAACAACCTTGCTCCAAGGTTTATGAGGTCCAATCACAAATTTCTTATTTCTTCTGATAGGGGTGTTTTTAGTATCCACACCCTTACCTTTTTTACTCTTCAATCTCTCGGTCACACCCGGGTGGAGACTCTTGGCAATGATTTCATCATCAGAAGGCAAGTCATCAACATTGATAACCTTATCAGCAACCTCTTCAGCAGTACCCTTAGATTCCTGTTCCTGAGATTCCTCTACAGATGAAGATGTTCCATCTCTTACAACAGAATCAGTAAGGGTATGAAGGTTCCCTTCTGACATTTCATGACCATCTTCTTCATCTATATATTCATTAACATTCTTCCCAGTCACCACCTCCGGTTGACAAACCAGAGTAGAAGTAGTGGGAAGTATCTGAGCCAGTGGTCTAGTGATTCCAGTAACATTCATTCTATCCCCTAGACTTATGACCTTATCCGCTATTTTTCCAATCCTCTCATCCGTGTTAAAAATTTATTTTTCCTTCCTAGGGTTAGAAAAAGTACCAGAAGTGTTTGAAGGATTACCTGGGGTAATGTTCTTAGATCTTCTTACAGACAGTTTATCAGGCTTACATGGCACTACAACCAAGGGGACAACATCAATGGCATCTTCAGCCGATAACTCTTCAGACCTACCTCTAGCCGCCGATGAAGGCACATTTTCCTTCTTGGCTATTCTTCTAGAAGAGTGTTGTTGAGACATCTTGTAGCACTTGAAGGCATAAATTTTTCCTTCTCCGATGAAGAAGTTTGTGGAAGATGATGCAGTATGGGGCAAACGTGCGCTCCAACGGTTTAGGTAAATTTGAAATGATTGTTTTTGAAACTATACATACCCTTGAATAGTGTTCCCATAAATTAAATTTTCTAAACCTTCCAGTAAGCAAAACCCTAATTTGCCCCTTAACATCTTGACCTGATTTTTTATATCACCAGCGGGGCTTAAGTTGTCACGGAGTAATTGTTAAGGGCCAATTTGTGCATACTTTTGACTATATTTTAAGGCCCTTTCAATAGGTTTCTTTGTTAATTTAGTAAGAAGGTCTAGTCGTTTTCGTATGTTTATGCTAATTTCCGATTTTATTGTACATATTGTATATTATGATCATTTTTATGCTCTTTTACAGGTATTATTGCTTATATTGGATGTTGGGATCAATCGGTGAAGGAAAGAAGGCCTGAAAGAGCAATTTCGAAGAGTTCGTGTCGGCATTGCGCGTTCAACGAGTTTTTCAGCGCGCTTTCACTGAATTCCAGTAGCAAAAGGTCCAAACCGCACTGAGCGGGATTTCCAATGCGCCTTCAGCGCGCTTTTTGTGCAACTTCCAGTAGCTAAAGTCCTAGATCGCGCTATGCGGGATGTCACCGCGCTTTCTGGGCAAAACACTCTGTTTTTACTGATCGCGCTTAGCGCGCTCCTGATGGCGCTAAGCGCGGTGCCACTTACTACACCATTAGCACTTCATATAAATATCTTCTCTTGAAGATATTTTCCAAGAACTTTTTACTTTGTACTTTTCAGCATTTCTAAAGAGAGAAAAAGGGTTTCTAGGTCACAAAACCTTAGGATTTCAAGGAGAAGTGAGATTCTAATCTTTGGAGCATCAATCTTCGATTCTTCGATTTTGATGCTACCATGGTGATGGGTAGCTAAACACTTTTGTGTGAAGATTAGAGGTAGTTAATCTTGCTTATATGTATTTCTTTTGATCTTTTGTATATTAACAAGGTTGATGATCAATATATGATGAAGTTGTTTGTTCTTAATGATATATTTGTGGTTTGAATCACTCTAGACATATATTTTCCAAATCTTGACCTAATATCTTCATCTCTTAAAAACCAAACTCTAGATATAGATTTGGGGTTTATTATTCGCTTTGTATTAATCTTAACGGTTGTTGTTTCGATTGTAAGCGTGAGACATCATCTAACGATTTAAACAACAATACTCACGAATTTGCTTTAGACATAAACATATTTGCGAGGATACGCTTGATTAAGTGGATATGTATGAAAAGGATTAGCGAAATCTATTCTTGACATGCTTTTCTCAAACTTACAACATCTTTGTGACAATTTAATTCTTTGCTACAAACGTATGTTGAAAAACTAAGAACAATTTGAAACCCCTTTACTTAAAACGATCAACTATTGAACAGCAAGCATTGATAACACACAATCCTCGTGGATACGATAAAACACCCCCCCTCCGAAATACTCTTCAACAAAATGGCGCTGTTGTTGGGGATTGTTGTTTGCTATTGCAAGCATTGCAATAGTTTTTTATTTTAAAGCTTGTTTAACTTTTTCTTGTGCTTGTAAAATTTGTTTTGTTAAGTGTGCAGACTCCGTTTTATGCGAGGGAAGTTACCCGCAGACCAACTTCTTTTTGATCCTGAAACCGAAAGAACTGTGCGTAAGTTAAATAGCAGAACAAGGCGGAGGAGGCAACTTGCTAAGGAAAGACGAGAACGAGACGAAAGTTCAACTTTGACACCAATACCACAGTTACCGCCAACCATGGCTGCTCCACCACCACCACCACCTGCTTCAGTTCCTTGTACTAATAGTCCGAGACACACTGCGCATTTCGCACGGAATGCTCATAATGGTCGCCATTCTGAAATGAAAACGGGTATTCTCTCTCTTCTATACTAGAATCCATTCACCGATATGGATCACGAGGATCCCTTTACTCACTTGACCAAGTTCTATGAGATTGCGGGCGCGACTGGTGCACCCGAAGCTGAAGAATAGTCTTTGTTTAAGAGGTTATTCCTGCATTCCCTCATTGGGAAGGCTAAGGAATGGTACCTTGACCAATCTACGACTATCATGACGGAGTGGAACATGCTAGAGGAAAAGTTTTTGGAACGATTTTTTCCTCACAATCGTTTCATGGAGGCTAAAACGACAATTGCAGTTTTCACTCAAGGTGGAAATGAGTCTCTCAACGAAGCTTGGGAGAGATTCAAGTCCATGCTTAGAAAATGCAAAGGGCACGGTTTTGATGAGCTTACACAAGTTCATATTTTTAGAAATGGTCTTCAATTGGTTCATAAAACATTGTTGGATGCCACCGCGGGTGGATCTTTAATGACTAAAAGCGCCGAGGAGGCTATTTCTATCATTGACAGGATGGCCTTAAACGACTATCAAGGGAATCATAACCGTGGCCAATCTCAAAGAAAGTAGGGAGTACTAGAGTTGGGTACAATTGACGTAATTCTTGCTCAGAACAAGTTGCTATCTCAACAGGTTGAGTTGCTCACACAATAGATGTCGAAGCTACCTCAACAGATTAAAGAGATGCATGAGTTGCCGAACAAAAATGTGCAAATAGCAGTTTGTGAGCTTTGTAAAGGTGATCACCCAACCGGCTATTGTCCTCCGGTTGAAGAAGAAGTGAATTACATGAATAATCAAAATCAACAACAAAGTTATCAAAGGCAACAACAACCTTATCAAACTCAACAAGGGTACCAAAACCAACAATCAAGAGGAAATTATAAAAATCAACAAGGATATCAACAAACTCGACAAATTCCTTATCAAACTCAAGGAGGGAGTTCCAAGCTTGAAGAAACTCTTAACCAATTTATTCAAATGTCCATGGCTAATCAAAATACAAATGAAGCATCGATCAAAAATCTCGAAAATTAAGTTGGGCAACTTGCAAAACAAGTGGCCGAGCAACAAGCGGGACCTTCTTTTTCCGCCAATACTCAAAACAACCCAAAGAAGCATTGTAAAGCTATTGTTACTAGAAGTGGGAGAGAGTTGGGAGAAGGAGAAAAAAATGAGAAAAATGATGATGTAATAATTGAGAAGGTTGTGGAGGAAGGAAAAGCTGATGATGTTGTTGTTGAAAATAATGATAAGGAAGAAGTTGAAAATAAGAATGAGGAGTTAGTTGAAAAAGAAAACCTTGAAAAAGAAATGATAGAAGAAAAGAAAAGAAGAGTGAAAAAGGGGAAGGAGATAGTGAATCCAATTCCGATCCAAAACTTACCTTACCCTCATGCGCCCACAAAGAAAGACAATGAACGACATTACGCTCATTTCATGGACATATTCAAACAATTTCAAATCAACATTCCGTTTGCCAAAGCGCTTGAACAAATGTCGAAATATGCTAAGTTCATTTGGAGCCGGAAATAATTATCCTTGATGCAAGTTGTAGTGCTATAATCCAAAGAACTCTACCAAAGAAAGATGTTGATCCGGGGCGTGTTACTTTGCCGGTAACAATTGGTGATGCCTATGTTGGCAAAGGCTTAATCAATTTGGGCTCAAGCAATAATCTAATTCCATTGTCTATTGTGAAGAGGCTTGGGAACATTTAAATGAAAACAATTCAGATGAGGTTACAATTAGTCGACAAATCCACAACACATCCTCATGGAATGGCTCAAGATGTCTTGGTTAAAGTTGATAAGTTTTTCTTTCCGGTTGATTTTGTTGTTATTAATATGGAGGAAGACGAGGATGCTCCATTAATTCTTGGACGCCCTTTTATGAAGACTACCCGAATGATGATTGATGTTGATGACGGTCTTATGAAAGTAAGAGTTCAAAATGAAGAAGTGAGTTTTAATCTCTTTGAAGCAATGAAGCATTCTCAAGATAAACATGATAGTTTCCGTATTGATGCAACGGAAGAAGCCATAATGGAAGTTTCAAAGCAAGTTCATATAGTATCTCCCTTGGAAAGAGCTCTTGATGACTCATTTGAAATATTTTCCGATGAAGAAGAAAGGGCACTTGAAGAGTGTTTGAAGGAACTTGAATCTTTAAAGGAGTTGCACCCATGGGAATGTGAAGAGGAAGAGTTAAAGGAAGAGGTGAGTGATGAGAAGTCTCAACTTGAATTAAAGGTGTTGCCTCTAATTTAAAATATGTGTTCCTTGATGACGGTTGTAATAAATCGGTTATCATTAGCAACATCTTAACCAACAAAGAGGAGGACCGTTTGATTCAAGTTTTGAAAAAGAATCAACTAGCTATAGTTTGGGTTATTTCCGATCTAAAGGGAATAAGTCCAGATTATTGCATGCACAAGATTTTAATGGAAGAAGATTTCAAGTCGGTCGCTCAACCGCAACGCCGCTTAAATCCTACCATGAAAGAGGTGGTTAGGAAGGAGGTGGTAAAAATGTTAGATGCCGGAATGATTTACCCCATTTTTGATAGCCCATGGGTTAGTCCGGTACAAGTGGTGCCGAAAAAAGGCGGAATGACGGTTATCCGAAATGAGAAAAATGAGTTAATCCCAATAAGAACCGTGAGCGGGTAGAGAATGTGTATTGATTACCGTAGGCTAAACAAAGCTACGAGGAAAGATCATTTCCCTCTTCCGTTCATGGATCAAATGCTTGAAAGACTTTCCGATCAACAATTCTACTATTTTTTGGATGGTTATTCGGGTTACAATCAAATTATCGTGAACCCGGAGGACCATGAAAAACTGTGAAATTCTGGTACCAGACGTGTGATGTTAAGGTGCGATGTCACAACAACACACTCTGCAATAATGGACAGAATAAGCAATAGGAAAAACACAAGGAATTGTTCACCCAGTTCGGTCTAACTACCTACGTCTGGGGGCTACCAAGCCAGGGATGAAATTCACTACTTGTAGATATAATTTACAGACACAACACACCAGTTGACAATCTCCTAAACTTATACTCTACTAGTGACTTTCTACCTAAGAAACCACTTAGATATGAGAACACTACTCAATCCCCTAAAACACTCAAAGAACAACCTCTTTGAGATCCCTTGATCTTGCTTCCTAGCTTCGATCAATCAACAACTCTCTATTGCTTCACAGCTTCTAGAGAGGACAGAAAATTCAACACCTATTCAAACCTAGAATAGTGTGATTACAAGTACTCTAAACAAACCCTAGACTCTAAGCCTCCAGCTCTTGATCTTCAATCTATTTTCTGTACCTTCTTCCTTGGTCTTGTGCGCTTTATATAGCTCCTTGAATTTGGATTGGATTTGTCACAATATTTGATCAGATTTGTTAATTAAAAACTGAATCTTTTAAAACAGATTTTATCCCAAAAATCTTTTTAAATCTTCCACCTTTTAATTCTCCAACAACCCTGCAATCAAATCTCCCATGTAACAGAAAATATCTAGCCCAATATATTCTCATCCAACGAGTCAACACTCTCCACAATTCCAGCTAATACGCGACCCTAATAACAACAAGCCCATGCTGTCATTAGCTTCAGTTCTGCAGGTCTGATGTTACAACATCACCTATGTGACATCAGACATCCACTTCAGCAACTAGCAACCTTAACACAGCCCAGTGTTAAGTGCAATGTTATGACATCAAGCCCATGACATCAAACGTAGTTAACCTTCACAACTTAGTACAGCCCAGTACTAAGACTCAATGCTGCAACATCAACACCATGACATCAGCATTGAACACCTTGTTGTTTTACCAAAATTCCAGCCAATCCAGGAACTTACAATCTCCCCCTTTGGCTAATTTTGGCTAAAATAATCTCTGCATCTTCAGAGACTTCAGCAGCGAAATATCTTCAATATTTTGAAACTTTAACTTGCAGCAGTTTGACAATCTTCATATAGTCTTCATTACTTGATCTGCTGCAGCACCATCTTCATTATTGACAACAGCCAATTGGTGCTCCCCCTCAAAAACTTGAACCAGCATCACAGCTGTTCCGTAGCTCACAATGTGCAACACATCTCCCCCTTGATGTCTGCTTTGCTGCACTCTGCACTCTTCAATGCTATGAATTCTTCACTAGCATCTCCACAACTATGTTGTCTATACTCCCCTTCCACAGCTGCATCATTACTTTTCAACTAAACACCTTTTATTCTTATTCTTTTAGCAGCAACTACTCTTCTCCTCATGGCAATTTTTAACTCTCCCCCTTTTTAGCCATAATTAGACAATTATCCCAATACAGTTAGTCCTAGACTAGCCCTCATTGTTAGCCTCACAGTCAGCAAATAGGCAAAACAAATCATAGAACAAAAATAGGTGCATAAACCAGCACAATATTCAAATTACAAAGCAAGCATATTTAGTGCAAAACAACAAAACAAGAAAACTAAACTACTAACAAACAGCAGATGGAATTCAGTCCTCATCCGAGCTGGTTTTATCTGCATCCTCATTACCTTCATCTGTATCTCCATTCCCATTATCTTCTCCCTGTTCCAAGTCTTTGATCATCTGCTCAATCTTCATCTTCCTAACAGTGCTGGTACTGATAACCATATCAAGGTCCTTGCAGGTTGCCTTTAATTCTTCAATAAGCTCAGATTTGGTACTGCCCTTCTTAACTCCAGCACTTGATGTTGCAACAATGTCTGGAACATGACTCCCAGCAAACAGTTTGGGATGCAAAGATAGAGCTGATTCCCTCTTACAAGCAACCTTAGAACTGGTTAAGATTCCAGGATGTTGTTCCAAGATCATTCCACAGATAAGGGAAGGGAATGATATAGGCATTTTGATAGCATTGGTAGCACCATGTTTCACCACTTGATCGAATATATAGCTTCCATAGTTGAACTTGACCTTTTTCCCCACAGCATAGATGAACCTTCCTAAACCCACAGTTATGGTGGTTTTGTGGTTAGTAGGTACCCAGTTAGCAGCACCAATTCTGTGCAAAATAGCATACTTGATGCTGAGTTTGCTAGCTGTCAACTTATTCTTCAGAGGCCACACCTTAACTTGAGTGGCAGTGATCTCTCTACACACCTCATTGTCAGTTACCTCCAGCTCACACTCCTCTTCCTCAACTCTTCCTAGGTACCTATTGACAGTACTAGGAGAGAAGTCAATGCACTGTCCCCTCACAAACACCTTCCTGTAGTTCACACTTCTATTATTAGAAATGTCTGTGGGAATGTTGACAACGAATTCCTTAACAAGTCCACTATAGCACTTGGGAAATCTGGTCACAGTTTTTAGTAGACCAGCACCATGAATCAGGTCCATAATTTCTTTCATCTGCAAGACATCTTTTCCAAGCTCCCTTTCTAGAGCTAACCTTCTTTGGCACACAAACTTCCATAATGAAGCACTGCTCGCATAGTGGAAAGATATGTTGTCCACTGGCACTTCAGGGACATTCTCAGAAATTCCCTTTAAAATAGTCTTTCTGACTGGTGTGATGTCATGAACATCTTCCTCAGCTTCATCCTCAGACTCAGATTGTTCCACAATCTTCCTCTTTCTTGGAGTCACCTCAACCTTGCTCCAGGCTTTAGTTGGCCCAACTCCACCCTTTTTCTTTTTATCACCTGAAGCTCTCTCCTTTTCTTTCCTTGTTTTTAGTCTTTTTGCCAAACCAGGCACAGCTCTTTCGATGACTTCATCATCAGATAAGTCTTCAACATTAATCACATCAGTGCTCTTTTCTCCTCTCGGAGCAGTCTCATCTTCCCTACTAGGCGATGTTCTGACATCCTTTTCAACATGAGTATTATTTGCCTCCATTTTAGAATCTTCGATTGCGGATACTGCTAATCTGTGAAGATCTATATCAGTAGGCTGCATGTCACTCCTTTCCCTTGTACCCCGCTTACCCTCTATCCTTTCCTCAGCAGTTTATGGAAACAACACACTTGTAACAACTTTCATGGTTTCAGAATCCTTAAAGACAGTGGTAGGTCTCTTGGGAGTTAGTTTAGCAGGTCTTACAGTACCTGATTCAGGATAGATGGTGGAGAGGGGCTCAATGTCCATAGGCTTGACTGCTGACCCTTCGTCTGTGCAAACCCTAGCTTTTCCTTTTGCGGAACCCTGAATCTTGGTTGTAGAAGCCATGACTCCAGTTATAGAAGGTTGATTCTTGGAGACGAGAACGTTGATTCGTTGAGCGAATGGGGATTCGGAGAGTCGAGATGTTGTTGTACCGTCAAAGGGGGTTCTGAGGCTGAGAGCTTGATATGAATTAGTAATGACTTGTTCCCTCCATAAATCCTTTCCTTTTACACATTTTGAATCAGGACTCATTAATTTTGAATCACTTTTCAGCATCCTGATGTCACATTCTGATGTTATAACATCATTAGTTGAATCACTTTCAAAGGAACTCCACTGATAGCAATTATCTCTGGCTCTGACTCCTTTCATGATCACTTCATCCTTCTCATTTGTCACCAGACACTCATCCTTTGAGTAGTAGACTTTGTACCCTTCATCACATAGCTGACTTATGCTGATCAGATTAGCATCCAACCCTTGGACAAGCATCACACTATCAAGAGTGAGTCCTTCAAGATTTTTCACTCTTCCAACTCCCTCTACAACTCCTTCTTCTCCATTACCAAAGACAACCTTGTTAGCATGCCCAGACATGATCTCCACCAAATACTCCTTGGATCCAGTCATGTGCTTTGAACAACCACTGTCAAAGTACCAAGTTCCTTCTTCTGCTTCTTTGTCAGACAACCGAGCCAATAAGCACTTCCCTTTCTCCTTAGGTACCCATTGTTTAACAACTTTGGGCTTGTGCTTTCTCCCTCTGTTTTGAGGCTGAGGGTATCCATGCAGCTTGTAGCAAGAGTACTGCATATGTCCATACCTTCCACAATAGAAACATCTGATTCTATCATCTCTGTAGTGGTTAAACCTTCTCCCACCTTGATGATAAAGCTGTGGCTGCCACTCATAATGTTGTCTTCTCCTTCCAGAGTTAGCTTGTCTTCTATCGTGCTGATGTCTTTTACCATAGGTAGACTGTCTCCTGAACTGACGATGTTGTCTTCTAGGCTGTCACCCATGGTGATGAGGCTTTCTTCTTCCGTAGACATAAGGCACATCATTGTTAAATCTAAAGCCATGACTATACCCGTTGACCTGATGTTGAGACATCTGATGTGACATGCCCTGTTTGAACCTAGCAGCTTGCATGCTCTTATGGTATTGTGGGGGCATATACTGACTAGCTCTTTGGGGCTGCTTTCTCTTCTGATAAGGACCAGTCTTCTTCTCAATCCTCTTAGGTTGTGAAACATCAGCTTTCTTAGGAGTAGGATCCTGCACCTTTGGCTGATGTTGAGACATCTCCACTTTGGTTCCTGAAGTGCTTGCTTCAGTAGATACTTTTCCCTCAACCACAAATCCTAATCCAGTCCTGTCTCCAGCTATCCTTTCCGTCTGAAGAATCTTGTCAAGAGTGTCTGTACCACTGTTCAGCATCCTAACAGACTTGGTCATTTGATCAAGATGAGCTCTTACTAGCACCGCTTCATTTTCCAAATCAGCTTTTTCATTCTCAAGCTGAGCAATCTATTCTTTGTGACACTTGTTTTCTTGACAGACTTCAGCACTCTTAAAACACAGCTCTCTGTAGGTTGAAGCTAGCTCATCATAAGTGACTTCTCCATCACTATCATCATCAGATTCAATAATTCCTGTCAAAGCTGCAACATGCTTTGCTGACTCACTTTCACTTTCACTGTCAGAGTCAGACCAGGAAATTGTCAAGCCTTTATTCTGCTTCTTCAAGAATGTGGGACACTCTTTCTTGACATGTCCATACCCTTCACATTCAAAGCACTAACTCCTTTATCTTGTGCAATCTTCTCTTCATCTTTCTCTTTTGACTTGCTGATGTCAGAAGAGATGTTCTTGACACTAGGTCTATAGTTCATCTTCTTGAACACTTTATTGAACTGTCTTCCTAACATAACTATAGCCTGAGGCAGATCCTCCTGGGACTCATCATCTTTAGCTGCTGCAGGAGTGGAGACTAAAGCTATACTCTTAGGCTTCTTTTCTAGTTCTTCCTCATTCAGTCCAAGTTCAAATGTTTGAAGAGATCCAATAAGCTCATCAACTCTCATCTTGCTGATGTCTTGAGATTCTTCAATGGCTGTTACCTTCATCTTATACTTCTTAGGGAGGGACCTAAGAATCTTTCTCACCAGCTTCTCTTCTGTCATCTTCTCACCAAGAGCACTGGATGCATTTGACAGCTCAAGAACATTCATGTGGAAGTCATGAATAGTCTCATCTTCCTTCATCTTCAAGCTTTCAAACTTAGATGTTAGAAGCTGAAGTCTAGACATCTTAACTCTAGATGTGCCTTCATGAGTAGCCTTCAAAATATCCCAAGCAGCCTTAGCAGTTTCACATGAGTTGATCAGCCTGAATATGTTCTTGTCAACCCCATTGAAGATAGCATTTAGGGCTTTTGATTTCCCAAGGGAAAGCTCATCTTCTTCCCTGGTCCATTCTTCTTCAGGCTTAGGCTTTGAGGTGCCTTCTTTATCCTTGCCAGCCTCATCTTTCTCACATACCTCTGGAGCTTTCCACTCTTTAATGACAGCCTTCCAAGCTCTGCTGTCTAATGACTTTAAAAAATTAGTCATTCTAGGCTTCCAATACTCATAGTTTGAGCCATCCAAGATAGGGGGTCTGTTGACGAATCCTCCAACCTCTTTGTCCATCTTTCACCAGAAAGTAACTTCCCTAGATCTCACCCAGAGACAGACAGAATGCCTGCTCTGATACCAATTGAAATTCTGGTACCAGACGTGTGATGTTAAGGTGCGATGTCACAACAACACACTCTGCAATAATGGACAGAATAAGCAACAGGAAAAACACAAGGAATTATTCACCCAGTTCGGTCTAACTACCTACGTCTGGGGGCTACCAAGCCAGGGATGAAATTCACTACTTGTAGATATAATTTACAGACACAACACACCAGTTGACAATATCCTAAACTTATACTCTACTAGTGACTTTCTACCTAAGAAACCACTTAGATATGAGAACACTACTCAATCCCCTAAAACACTCAAAGAACAACCTCTTTGAGATCCCTTGATCTTGCTTCCTAGCTTCGATCAATCAACAACTCTCTATTGCTTTACAGCTTCTAGAGAGGACAGAAAATTCAACACCTATTCAAACCTAGAATAGTGTGATTACAAGTACTCTAAACAAACCCTAGACTCTAAGCCTCCAGCTCTTGATCTTCAATCTGTTTTCTGTACCTTCTTCCTTGGTCTTGTGCGCTTTATATAGCTCCTTGAATTTGGATTGGATTTGTCACAATATTTGATCAGATTTGTTAATTAAAAACTGAATCTTTTAAAACAGATTTTATCCCAAAAATCTTTTTAAATCTTCCACCTTTTAATTCTCCAACAACCCTGCAATCAAATCTCCCATGTAACAGAAAATATCTAGCCCAATATATTCTCATCCAACGAGTCAACACTCTCCACAATTCCAGCTAATACGCGACCCTAATAACAACAAGCCCATGCTGTCATTAGCTTCAGTTCTGCAGGTATGATGTTACAACATCACCTATGTGACATCAGACATCCACTTCAGCAACTAGCAACCTTAACACAGCCCAGTGTTAAGTGCAATGTTATGACATCAAGCCCATGACATCAAACGTAGTTAACCTTCACAACTTAGTACAGCCCAGTACTAAGACTCAATGCTGCAACATCAACACCATGACATCAGCATTGAACACCTTGTTGTTTTACCAAAATTCCAGCCAATCCAGGAACTTACAAACTGCTTTTACATGCCCTTTTAGAATCTTTGCCTATAGGAGGATGTCGTTTGGGTTGTGTAATGCACTTGCGACTTTTCAAAGGTGTATGCAAGCAATATTCTCAGATTTGATCGAAAAGACAATTGAGGTTTTTATGGATGACTTCTCGGTTTTTGGCCAATCGTTTGATATTTGTTTAAAAAACTTGGAAGCGGTTTTGGAACGGTGTGTGGAAACCAACTTGGTACTCAATTGGGAAAAATTTAATTTCATGGTGGCCGAAGGAATTGTCCTCGGCCACAAAGTTTCTTCAAAGGGCCTTGAAGTCGATCAAGCCAAGGTGGAAGTTATTGAGAAATTACCACCACCGTTGAATGTAAAAGGTATAAGGAGCTTCCTTGGACATGCGGGATTTTATCGGAGGTTCATCAAGGATTTCGCAAAGATAGCAAAGCCTTTGAGCAATTTGCCCAACAAAGATAAGTCCTTTGATTTTGATGAGTCTTGCATGGTCGCTTTTAATTCTTTAAAACAAATTTTGACTACCACACCCATAATTATCGCGCCCAATTGGAAAATGGATTTTGAACTCATGTGTGACGCGAGCAATTATGCGGTGGGTGCGGTATTGGGTCAACGGTGAACAAAATTTTTTCATGCTATACACTACGCGAGGAAAGTCTTGAATGAAGCTCAAGTAAACTATGCAACAACTGAAAAAGTGTTGCTTGCGATAGTGTATGCATTGGAGAAATTTCGGTCTAATTTAATTGGGTATCGAGTAGTGGTTTACACGGATCATGCGGCGATTAAGTATTTGCTTACCAAGCCAGACTCAAAACATAGGCTAATTCGTTGGATCCTGTTGTTACAAGAATTTGATATGGAAATTCGTGACAAAAAGGGATCTGAGAATTTGGTGGCGGATCACTTATCCCGCCTAGTAAATGTTGAAGTGACCAAAAATGAATTAGAGGTCAATGAGGAATTTTCGGACGAAAAGTTGTTTATGGTGCAAGTTAGACCATGGTTCGCCGATATGGCTAATCACAAAGCCGCTGGATTAATACCGGATGCTCTAACTCATCATCAGAAAAAGAAATTTTTATCTGATGCCAAGTCTTTTGTTTGGGACGAACCATATTTGTTTAGGCTTGGTGTCGATAACATTATCACAACTCTCTTTATGGAGGGCATTTTAACGGATTAAGAATGGCAACGAAAGTCCTCCAATCGGGCTTTTATTGGCCTTCTTTATTCAAAGATGCTTATGCGCATGCACAAAATTGCGACAAGTGTCAAAGGAGTGGTGGAATTTCAAAACGGCATGAAATGCCTTTACAAAACATGTTGGAAATTGAGGTGTTTTATTGTTGGGGAATAAACTTTGTTGGACCTTTTCCATCACCGTTTTCCAATGAGTATATTTTGGTCGCAGTTGACTATGTATCCAAATGGGTAGAGGCAATAGCATGTGCTAAAGCGGATGGAAAAACTGTGATAAATTTTTTAAAGAAAAACATTTTTCTCGATTTGGTACTCCGAGGGTGTTGATAAGTGACGGAGGATCCCACTTTTGCAACACTCAGCTAGAAAAAGCCTTGGAGAAACATGGTGTAAATCACAAAGTTGCAACACCATATCATCCACAGGCCAATGGACAAGCAGAGGTATCAAACCGTGAAATTAAAAGGATCTTGGAAAAAACGGTGTCATCCTCAGATAAGCTCGACGATGCTTTGTGGGCCTATCGGACAGCTTTTAAAGCTCTGATTGGTTTCACACCTTTCAAATTGATCTATGGTAAGAATTATCATTTGCCGGTGGAGTTGGAACATAAGGCATTTTGGGCCATGAAATTTTTTAATTTTGATCCAACTTTAAGTGGAGAAAGAAGAAAAATGAAATTGCATAAAATGGAGTAATTACGCCTCCAAGCGTATGACTCCAACAAGCTTTACAAAGAGCGAGTGAAAACTTACCATGACAAGAGGATAGTGACCAAACAGTTTGAAGTATGGCAACTTGTCTTACTTTTCAATTCTCGATTAAAACTGTTCCCTGGAAAATTGAAATCTAAGTGGTCTGGTCCATTCCGGATTCGGGAGATCAAACAATATGGGGCAATAGTCATTGAAGACACAAAGTCAAATGAGAGTTGAACTATAAATGGTCAGAAGTTGAAGATTTATCTTGGTGGTGATTTCGAGCGGAATCTCTCCGTTGTACCATTTTATGATCCTTGAGGTTGCATTGGACCGTCAAGCTTAGCCGACGTTAAACAACCGCTTGTTGGGAGGCACCCCAACATTGTAAGTATTTACTGTTTTGATTTTTTTTGTGCTTGTGATTTAATCGACAGATTAGTCGGGTGACTGCGTTTTCATGCCAAACTTGATTGGTTGTGTTTCACTGAGCGCGCTCAGCGCGCTTCTGAGGCCGCTCAGCGCGGTCGCGTGAACAGGCCAGCCAAGTTTGGGCCTGAGTGGAAACAACATTGGGTCTCTGGGTCTTTTTTATTCAAAAGTGAGAGGGTTTCACGAAAACCCTTAGTTTCCCACTCATTTGCAAACGACCACCTTCTTATTCTCCCCAAGAGGTCTCAAGTGGAATTTTTCACTCTCAAGCACAAATTCCTTTCTGTTCACTTTATCACTGTCCAGGTTTGCGAATTTCTTCTTCTTTCTCTTTATTATTTAGAATTTTTGCTGTTAGGGTTAAAGATATAGTACTTTGAGGTATTGGTTGTGTAATTTTGGGATTCTAGTTTAGAAACTAATGTTGCATGTAAGAACAACCAAAACATGAACGAATCTATTGTTGCATGTTAATTTTGGGACTGAATAAAGTAAATGATGGATTTTGGGGACTGATTGAACCAGAATCCTGAAGCATTTTTTCTGGGTTTTCGTGAGCGCGCTGAGCTCGTGATCGCGCTAAGCTTTGTACCATGTTTGCCCTGATTTGCTTTTTAGTCTGTTATGATGTTGTAAATATGTTGTTCCATGGGTTGTTTGATGTTTATCATTGTTTAGGGGCTTGGTCGGCTGCACAGCAGGGGCTGATTGCATGCCTGAGCGCTCTGACTGCGCTAAGCGCGCACCCCTGGGAGTAGAATCTCCGTTTCGTTCATTCTTGTCGACTGTTTGTTGTTTCTTTGTTGCTCTGTGGTTTAATATGAATTTTATGGAATTTTCAGACTTGTTGTTTAACCCATTTGGCGCTGGTTTTGTCTATTTTTCTTCGATTGCAGATGGATTCAAAGCGTGCTAGACTTCGCACCGGTCAGACTTCACAGCAAAGACAGCCGTCACTCGAGTTCGATGCTAATCGATTTAAAGGGGTGGAGCAGCAGGGACGTTACATGGAACGAACCCGTTGAAGCATTTGGACAGAGCGCATCTTCCGGATCAACCCGCAAGGGGAGTTCTATGGATGCCAAAGCATTATCGAGGGACATGGTTGGGGTGCACTCTTGACCCCTCCTACATTGTTGAACTATGATATAGTGCATGAGTTTTACACAAACGATATTCCTGTGGAGGGCCAGTTGTATGATTACACTACTTATGTCCGATGGAAGACAATTTCTTTCTCAAGAGATGCCATCAATGAGTACTTGGGTAATCCGCTGGTTTTAGCGGAGGGTGAGCAGTGTGCATATGCAAAGAGAGTAGCTAGGCGGACCTGGAATTTGGAAAATGTTTGTTTGGACTTAGCTGTTCCGGGGCGTGGATTTGAGTTAAATGCGGCAGGGAGGCCGAAGATTCTTAAGAGGGCTGACATGAACACTACTGCCCAAATTTTGACGACTCTTGTCCTGCACAACATCAGGCCGAGGAGTCACACCTCCTCCATTCCTGTGGACATAGCTTGCATGATTTATTATATTTTGGATGAGCGTCAGATTGATGTAGCGAGGATTATTTCAGATGAGATCCGAGCTACGACAGCTAGTGGTCATAGGTTGGGGTCTAAGACCTCTTCTATTTTGGTTTTCCCAGGGCTGATTATGGGCCTGTGCACTAATGCTGGAGTTCCGATCCCAGGCGTGGTCCACAAGATCATTAAGGGGATTGTAATTGATACGTGGATTGAGAGTCACTGCAGGCCTAGACCATTAAGGACAGGCCTTATCATTATCAGAGGGGACAGGAGGTTCCACCTCAAGAGGAGGCTGCTTAGGTACCACAGGCTGGGGCAGAGAGATAGGATGCTGATGTAGATGAGGATATGGCTGCGGAGGACGATGATGATAGCAGAGAGACCATCTGGGAGGAAGAGGAGAGCTCTTCTGAGTAGTGATCTTTGGGTTTTCAATCTTTTTATGTTTATGTTTTGACTAGTTGGATATTATTGTTGGTTTTTATTGTACTTTTGAGTATTTTGTACCATCCTGTTTAGGATGAGGAACACATGTGGCACCATTTTTTGGTTGTCGCGAATTTTGGGTATTATATTATTGTTGTTAATTTTAGTAGTTTTTGGTGCAATTACTATTTTAGTAGAAAATTTTTTGATTTTGTTTGTTCCTTAGTTGAAAACTTTAAGGAACTTGTGAACTAATGTCAAGAATGATGAATCAATTTGCATTTAAGTGGTAATGATAAGATCGAGTAAAGGTACCGTGCAAGGTACATTTTTATCGCTTTCTAAACTAAGCATGGAAATGAAACTTGTGATGAGTGTAATTTGTAGTCATTACTTCTTTTGAAATACTTGTTCATTTTTTAATCATTTAGAACATTTCCATTGTTAGGAAGCTTTCATTGTATAAAATATGCAAGATATCGGCATTCATGTTTGACTCGTCCTAATTATGTTGAAATCATGCATGTGTATTAATTTGTGAAAAAGGAAGAAAAGGATCATGACAATTTTTGTGCATTAGGAGAAAAGCCACGTGACTAAATAAGATGAATCAATCTACCGTGTGAGTGAGCGAGTATTTGTAAACCCATTTTGAGCCTTTATTTCAAGATCCATGTGAATAATTGAAATGTGTAAATATTGTGCATAATTTTGAATGGGATCTAGGAATTTTGTTGTGAAACTTTTTGAACCCCAACCTTAAGTATGGTTGTGCAGTTTGTTCCTTTCCTTAGATGTGTGAGAGCATTCCTAATTATCATGTTTGGTTGTGTTCTAAGTTGGGGAGAGAAAAAGGTAGATTGAGGCATCATGAAATATATATATATATATATATATATATATATATATAATAAGGTGGTTTTGATTGATGAAAGAGCTTGGAAGAAAGAAATAAGCGAAAAATAAAGGAATTTGGGCATGAATTGCCAACAAAAGCTCAATGTTGTAATGATGCCTCCAAAGAAAACAAGAAGGTTAAAGTCTTGAAGTGCTTTGATATTAAGTGTGGAATGCTCTTTAGGGGTAGGCAATTTTGTTTCAATGACTTTGATAAATGACCCTTCCTTGTAGCCAAGCCAAGTTACAACCTTTAAAGACCTTGTGATTCCTTCTTTTTAACTCTTTAATGCATGTTGTTTGTTGAATGCATAATTGGTTTCAGATGTTTGCATGATTGTTGATGAGTGATAAAACCTCATTTTGTTTTCATCCATTGATGAGTGTATGCCTAGGTGTGATTCGATTTTGAACTTGTATTGCTCAAGAAGTTTTGAGGTGTGTTGTACACTTAGCAATAGTTTCATCTTCATGATTTGTTTAGACTTTGATAAGTTATCTTGTTGTTACTTTTACTTTTTGAACCATAAAATTGTCGTTGTTCTTTTGAGTTGCTTCTGAATTCTTGTTCGGGTTTCGAGTTCGGTTCTAATTCGAGACACTTTTGTTTGAGGACAAACAAAATAATAAGTTGGGGAGAGTTGTTAAGGGCCAATTTGTGCATACTTTTGACTATATTTTAAGGCCCTTTCAATTGGTTTCTTTGTTAATTTAGTAAGAAAGTCTAGTAGTTTTCGTATATTTATGCTAATTTCTGATTTTATTGTACATATTGTATATTATGATCATTTTGATGCTCTTTTACAGGTATTATTGCTTATATTGGATGTTGGGATCAATCGGTGAAGGAAAGAAGGCCCGAAAGAGCATTTTCGAAGAGTTCGTGTCGGCATTGCGCGCTCAGTGAGTTTTTCAGCGCGCTTTCACTGAATTCCAGTAGCAAAAGGTCCAAACCGCGATGAGCGAGGTTTCCAGCGCGCCTTCAGCACGCTTTTTGTGCAACTTCCAGTAGCTATAGTCCCAGACCACGCTAAGCGGGATGTCACCGCGCTCAGTGCGCTTTCTGGACAAAACACTATGTTTTTACTGATCGCGCTTAGCGCGCTCCTGATGGCACTTAGCGCGCTCCTGATGGCGCTAAGCGCGGTGCCACTTACTGCACGATTAGCACTTCATATAAATATCTTCTCTTGAAGATATTTTCCAAGAACTTTTGTACTTTGCACTTTTCAGCATTTCTAAAGAGAGAAAAAGGGGTTCCAAGTCACAAAACCTTAGGATTTCAAGGAGAAGTGAGATTCTAATCTTTGGAGCATCAATCTTCGATTCTTCGACTTTGATGCTATCAAAGATTCTTTTCTTCCTTGTTGATCAAGCTACCATGGTGATGGGTAGCTAAACACTTTTGTGTCAAGATTAGAGGTAGTTAATCTTGCCTATATGTATTTCTTTTGATCTTTTGTATATGAACAAGGTTGATGATTAATATATGATGAAGTTGTTTGTTCTTAATGATATATTTGTGGTTCGAATCACTCTAGACATAGATTTTCCAAATCTTGACCTAATATCTTCATCACTTAAAAACCAAACTCTAGACATAGATTTGGGGTTTATTATTCGCTTTGTATTGATCTTAACGGTTGATGTTTCGATTGTAAGCGTGAGACATTATCTAGCGATTTAAACAACAATACTCACAAATTTGCTTTAGACATAAACGTATTTACGAGGATACGCGATTGTATTGATCGGAACTACGTTCATATGCTTGATTAAGTGGATATGTATGAAAAGCATCAGCGAAATCTATTCTTGACATGCTTTTCTCAAACTTATAACATCTTTGTTACAATTTAATTCTTTGCTACAAACGTATGTTGAAAACCTAAGAACAATTTGAAACCCCTTTACTTAAAACGATCAACTATTCAACGACAAGCATTGATAACACACAATCCCTGTGGATACGATAAAACACCCCCCCCCCCCGAAATACTCTTCAACAGTAATTTCCCAACATCTTGTGTAACATTATGCCCAACCAACACTTGTCTTATCCCTGTTGCTATGCCTTCAGCTTCTGTAGTTGAGTCATTAATAACAGTAATAACACACCTTCTTCCTTCAAAATTGTTAACTATAGAGACCCTATGAAGAAGATCCTGATTTCTTGAGATAGTCTGATGTTGCAACTTCCTGTGTGACATCTTGGTTAACCTTCCACTCTGCCACTTATCAGAGCCACAGAAGGTTTTTGATGCTTCCCATTTGACATTGATGAGCATTCTTTCTGTAAAGAAGTCCATACATAGCAGTTATTTTTTGATCTGGCACCCTTCATGATAACTTTATCTCTATGATTCATAACCAAACATTCAAATTTCGTAAAGTTGACCTTTAGACCTTGGTCACAAAGTTGACTGGTACTAATTAAATTAGCAGTCTGACCCTCGACAAGCAGCACATTGTCAAGTGTAGGTTTCCTAGCATGGTCCAATTTTCCAACTCCTTTAATTCTTCCTTTAGATCCATCTCCAAAAGTGGCATAATTGGGGGCATGTGATTCTATATTCACCAAAAAGTTCTTGACACTAGTCATGTGTCTTGAACAACCACTATCAATGTACCATTTCTCTTCTGTAGAGTCTTTTAGAGAGGAATGGGTTATCAGAGCCACAGAATCATTCTTGGGACTCCACTTCTTTCCAGCTTTACCAGCTTGCATCTTTTTAGATTGATAACCAGACTTGGGATAACCATGTAGCTTATAGCAGTAGGGTTTAATATGACCATACTTACCACAATGATGACATTTCCAGTCTTGCTTCTTTTTACTTGAAGTATCTTTCTGATGTCTACGCTGATGTTGAGACATCCCTTTTGACATTTTCTGAGTATGTCTTCTTTTGGGCTGAGCAGAACTAGATTCTGGCTCCTTTCTTTTGTTCATCATAACTTGATCATTGTAGCCAAGTCCTCTGATATCTCCAGCATCCCTTCCAAAATTAAGGATCTCACCTAGCACACCAGAACTACTGTTGAGCTTTCTAACAGTTTTGGTTATATTGTCAAGTTTGGAGTTGAGCAACACAAATTCCTCCTTTAGATCAGAGATGATATCAAGGTGCCTCAATCTTTCAGCCTCAAGTTGCATAATAACACCATGTTGATCCTCTCCTAGCTAACAAACTTCTGTACTTCTAGTGTACACCTCCCTATAGGAGTTGATCAGATCATTATATGAGAGTTCTCCAATATCAGATTATATATCAAAGTCAAATACCCTTGTAAGAGCAGAAACATGTTTAGGTGATTCTTCATCACTAGCAAAATCATCTTCAGGCCATGATGTAGATAAGTCTTTCTTTTCTTTCTTGAGAAAGATAGGACACTCAGATTTAATGTGTCTAACACCCTCACATTCATAGCAGTTGATTCTCTTCCATTTGCCTCATTTCTCTTCACTTTTGGACTTTCTTCCAAAATCCATTCTTTTGTGGTTGTCAGATGACTGAGTCTTGACATTTTCCCTTGACTCTCATTCCATCCTCTTCAGTAATTAATTGTACTATTTTTCGAGGAGCACAACAGCCTTAGACAATCCTTCCTTTGTCTTGCCTTCATCTTGATTAGACACAAGGCTAAACTTTTCTTTTTCTCAGTTTTCTCATTCAAGGCCATCTAAAAAATTTGTAGAGAACCTATGAGTTCATCTACCTTCAGGGTATTTATATCTTGAGCTTCTTCAATGGTTGTCACCTTCATATCAAACTTCTTGGGAAGAGATCTCAAAATTTTCTGGACTAACTTGGCTTCTAGAATCTTTTCTCCAAGATCACTTGAAGTATTGGCAATATCTATAATGTTCATATGAAAGTCTTGTATACTTTCATCTTCCTTCATCCTCAAGTTCTCAAACTTGGTGGTGAGGAGTTGAAGTCATGAAGATTTCACTCTAGAAGTTTCTTCATGAGCAGTCTTCAAGATCTCCCAAGCATTGTTGGCAACAGTACAATTCTTGATCAGCCTGAAGATGTTCTTGTCAACACCATTGAACAAGGCATTCAAGGCTTTTGAGTTATCTTGAGAAAGCTTATCATCTTCATAATCTTAGTCTTCCGCAGGTTTCAACTCATCAGTGATCTTCCCATCCTTATCTTTGGTCTTTGGTGGATCCCACCCTTTGACCACAGACTTCCAAGCTTTACCATCCATAGACTTGATGAATGCCACCATGCGCACTTTCCAATATTCATAATTGCAACCATCAAGAATTGGTGGTCTATTTAAAATTCCTCCTTCTTTATCCATTGGACCAGAAATTATTGTCCCTTAATCTCACCCAGATACAGAGCAGGATGCCTGCTCTGATACCAATTGAAATTATGGTACAGCAGATCACAAAGATGTCGAACAGGATGTCGAGACACTTGATCTCTGCTTCAAACACAAGGATAAATAGGAGCAGAAAATACAGAGAACACGCAACAATTGTTAACCTAATTCGGTGCAACTCACCTATGTCTGGGGGCTTCCAAGCCAGGAATGGAATCCACTAAGCAGTATTAGTTCAAAGCTAAACACCTCCGTTTACAACTTGTCACCTAATCACTACCCGTGCTATATTTCTACCTAAGATACTCCTAGGTATGAGACCCTTCTCAATTCCCTTTCAATCACAACAGTGACTGAATAATTATAACTCAATAAAACAATCCAACTCAAGTATTCACACAATACAAGAGAGGCTCACAAAATACAAACCCAAATCACACTAGGCAACAATGTATTTTTCGACACTATTCCTAGGTTAAAACCCTCATATTTATAACCATAAACAAGACTGGATTTGGACTTCAAAAACGCAACAATTCTGCTCCACATAATCTTATTCTCCTCTAGAATAGTTTCTTCAATCCTAAGTTTCCTAAAATGTATCCACACTTAGAAACGGCTTCTTCAAATTATAATCAGAATCTCTGATTCCTCAGTCTTGGACGCCACCTAGGATAAATAAACATTCCCACAAAATCTGGAAATCAGAAAACCAAATAACAGTTATCACAAACTGTAACAGACAAAGATGTCAAATCACCATGATAGGACATCTTGTCCAACATCTTGATCTTCACTTAGTTCTTCATGTTAGGACATCTTGTCCAACGTCTTACTGTTAAGTTAGTTTTACCAAAATTGATGCTAACCTCAAAGGCTTGGACTCATCATTTTGTCATATACAAAACCTCGAGTTTTCTCCACACACCCGTAACCATTTTCTCTTTTGAAACCTGCCTCAGAACCTTATCACCAAGTCTCAATATGATTGCAGATTGGGCTTTCTTGATCATCGTCATCTTCTTCTTCTCTGTTAGGGAAACATTCATCTTATCTGATCCTTTCAACGCTTCTTACAACCCTGATGAACCAGTATGGCTTGCATCTTCAGGCGCCATAAAACGAAATCATTCACACCAATGAATTTATCAATCTCATACTTCGTTGACAACATTTTTTCCATGCTCACCGCACCAATTTGCCGTGAAATCGATGCCAGAATAACAAAGTATGATCGGTTTCTTTATCAGCAAGAAAACCACAAAGTAAAAGAAAATAGAGAAAAAAAGAAAGATAATTCAAAGTGGCTTAAAACCCTAGATTCTTGATTCATTTACACATTAGGGAACAATGTTTACAATTGAATCTCAACCACACCACTTTCTCCCTCTGATCAGGATTATCAGGGATTCTTTGAGAAGTGATGACTAGTATGTTATTTATAAGAAAACTAAGCCCTAGCTTTCAACTAACATACTAAACAATTGGTCCAACAGACTGACCTAACTCAACATGCTAACTTAAACAACAAGCTAACTAAGACATCGACATACTTGAACATACCTTGACTACGACATGCACATCTTCTACTATTGTTGAAACATGAAGCAATCCCTGTCGATGCTAGAGTTTGATCCAAATACCACATAGTTGAACCAAAACAATATACTATGGAGAAAACAATTCAAAAATCCGTTATACTTCAATAGTTTTTATAGAATAGGTTACAAGATGAATTACAAGAAAATAGGTATACAAGTTCATATGAAAATCTTCTATTTTATATCCAATTTATTCTCAATCTTCCCTCTTCTTAATACATGAGACACATAATGTCACAATATTTGTAAGTATTTCTCAATCCCCTTAAATACCTCAAAAGATATTCCAATGTTTAGAACAATGAATCCTAAGAATTCATCTCTACGAGTATCTCTTTCTAAAACCATTCTTGTGCAACAAAAAGTGTCATAAAACACATTAATAATGGTCAGAAATCGAGAAACAAACCTCACAACCACGAAAAATGCCTCACAACCTTGGAAAACCCCTCGTGCACCCAAGCCACGCACCTCACAGCCCATCTAATAGCCTCACGCCCACACAGGTGTCTCATTCTCTACATACGCACCTCGTATGTCTGCTTGTAGTGAAGGCCACTAAAATTAAATACATGCCTGCCTTCATGTGCACCTTATGGATGAGGTAGTGCTAGAATACAAAATCTTATTGAAAACTTAAGATTTTGATGCATGTTGTAACGACCCGATTTATTTAATTAATTTTCGTAAATAAATTGTGTGATTGTATGTTTTGGTTGATGATTTGATGTGTTAGAATAACCCTTGAGTGTTGGATAGTAGCCTTAGATATTAGACTTTAAGGTGTTGAGGTGCGTGAGCAAAAAGGTAGAGATATGGGGGGTGGGGGGGGGGGGGGGGGGGGGGAGAAGTAGCAGTTGATATTATTATTTAATTAGGATGATTTATATAAATAATAGTAATAGTTAATATTTAAATATTTATTTTAATTATTATTGTTATGGTGACATATTAAAATAAATATTTAGTGGGAATACCATTTATTTTATTTAGTTGAAATAAGATTTTAATTAGAAATAATAATTGAATAAAATAAGAAAAGAAGGGAATAGGAAGGGAACTGTCAGAACATGGAATTAAGGAAAAAGGAGGAGGAAGAGAAGAGAGAGCTAGGGCATAGGAGAAGAAGAGTCTCCATTAGAGAAGCTAGGAATCCATCATCTAAGGTAAGGGTGGGACTTCCTCTTGTATAAGGGATTGCATGATAACATGTGGGTGGGTAATTTAGTCTCTCTGTGATTGCATTTTTCTTCTCTATATTATGAATCCTTTGATGCGTGTGATGATGCTATTATAATGTATGTTTGGATGAATTGCGAGATGGGTGAATGATTGGGATGTTGTATGTTGTTGAGAATCAAAGTGTGAAACTTGGGTAAATGATTTTACAGGAAAATTTTGGGTTTTTGGGATGTTTCGGGAATGATTTCCGTCAAGCAGAATTGTAGAAAATTTCCACTGTCTCAGTGGTAACCGATTACACCTAAGATAGATTTTTTGAAAAATTGGATTTTTCAAGAGTGTAACCGGTTATGTGTTTTGGTGTAACCGGTTACACTGTCAAAGAGAAACGTGAACTGGACATTTTTTTAGGGGGGAGGGGTGTAACCGGTTACACTGGGAAAGTCATTTCTCTGTTTCTGGGAATGATGTAACCGGTTGCTTGTTTTGGTGTAATCGATTACACCTACTGTTTCAAAACTAAATAATTCATAACTTTAGTTTCGGGTGTCCGATTGAGGTGTCGTTCGAAGCGTTAGGAAACTGACGCAATGTACTTTAATTTAAAAATAGTCTCAGTACTTTGAAATTATTTAAATGGTGTGTAGTAGTGTTGTATGGTATGCAGTTTGTATGTTGTAGTGCGGTATGTGTATGGATGGCGTGTTATTACCTGTTATGTTACTATAATGCTATTGTTGAATAATTGTAGTATATGTATGGTGTATGGTGGTCGGTATTGGTGTGGTACATTTGTTAAGGTGAATATCATTGTACATGTTTTTGTTGTTGCATGTCATTTATGAATCATGCATCATGGTGTTTGGACGGTGGTCCACTTTTGGTGAGCCTCAATCCTATGGTGGGGATTGAGTGCGAGTAGCTGGTTCCAGGTGGGAATTAGTGAAGCGATACTTATGGTGATGGTGACAATTTTTAGTGTGCTCTGATCTTATGGTGGGGATCGAGTGTGAGTTAACATGAGAGTTCACAATTGGTATCACATGCATTGAGTAATGAAGTAAAGTCTCACTATATTGCATATATGTTATATTATGATATTCGGATTGTGTGGAGTGTGAGTTGTGGAATGGGTGATTATGTATGTGATAAACATGTGCTTATATATTATTATGTCGTTTCATTATATGGTTGTGATTTATCACCCCTTTTGTTTGAATGTTGCCTTTTCATGGGCATCGTGCAGATAATTCGCAATAGAGGTGTGGAAGCGAGTGGAAGAGATTACTCTTCTTTAATCTTTTGTTGAGTCAGCTTCTGCTCTGATATGTAACTCTGGGGGAAAGAACGCTTGTTTCTTCATTTTATGTTGGTGGAGATTATTATGTGAATCTCCTATGTTTGCTATTTTCTTATAATTACACGGTGTTATGATTATGTTTGAAAAGTTAAACTAGGCAGTTTGTCTAATGTTTTTCTGCTACTAATAAAATGTTGAAGTTCAGACTTGCATGATGATTCCTATTATTTTAAAATTCCATATGTGTTACATATCCTATTACATGAGTCGGTTGAAGTTGAAAGTAACATCCTAATTGCTTAATTATTTTAAAGTACTATGATTTTTAATTATAAATTACGTTGGGAAAATTAGGGTGTTACACATATGTCCTAAATTCTACACCTTGACTCAAAAGAGATCGTTGCTCTCTCTAAATATTGAACCACTCTTCAAATAAAAATTGAACATGTCCAAGCAATACTTGAACCTTGATATGGAAAATGATTTGGTAAACACATACTTCGAATTTTTTTCCGAAGTCAGCTTCTCAACAGCAATTTCCTTTGACTTGATCAAGTAACTTAATAAGTGCAAATGAATGTCATTGTGATTTTTCCTTTCATGATATACTTAATGATTAGCTAAGTGAATAGAACTTTGAATATAACAATGCATCTTCACACATATTTGAGAAAATCTTAACTCCCCAATCAAACCTCTTTGACCCTTTCATGAATTTCTTACCAAATTATAGATGTTCCAAACAACATAAACACAAAAAACAAACAAGGATTTTCTAGTCTCCAACTCCCCAATCATGCCTCTTAACCATATTGCTTCCTTAACCCCTTCAACAAATGAAATATATTTTGCTTGAGTAGTAAATAAAGAGACAAACAATTGTAGATATGTTTTCCAACTTATAGCCATTCTAAACATCTTAAACACAAACCTCAAAAAAGATTTTCTAGTTCCATTTCCCCACATAGCACATACCTTTAAAACCATTTAAATCATTTTTTCTCTTGAACTGATTTCAAACCATCATTCAATGAACCCAATTAAATACATCACCATCCAATTCAAAGCTTCCTAATAAATTGCCCAAGATTTTTCACAAACAAACTTAGTATGCTAATTGCATATTCTCAGTTTGATCCAATACAAACCATATCATGCATGATGCTTCCAACCCCAGTTGCACATGAAGTATTCTTCATCATATTATTCTCTTCTTCATCTTGAATTATAAACTGATTCACCATTATCTTCAAGTAACTCGATTTAGACCAGAATAATTAACTCCTTGTGAGGTTTCACATGATATCCATCCCTAAGGGTGAGACAAATTATTTACATTAAAGTTAAAATATTTTTTATAATTTCACCAATCAAATACAAATGAATACATTAGGTATGATAGAACTAAAAACAAATCAAAACAAATAAAAAATTGTATGGAAAACAAAAGAGAAAAAAAAATCAATTGATAGCAAATCATATACAAAAAAATAGAATCTGAAAAAAAAACCTTAAATTTTTGGTGAAGATATGATAAGCATGAAGTTTATATGTTTTTCATTGCATTCCAAATACTTTTCTTTTGGGCGGAGTATGTTGCAACCAATTGCAATATGTTGGGTATATTGCAGTTACATTTTTGTTGGGTATACATATACACGTGGCTTCCATTTTGTATGTTGCAGTTATATTTTTATGACGTTGTTGCGTTTGTTGATTAAGATTTTTGTAACTGTTAATAGTTGGTTTTCTAAATTATTTTGAAATGTTTTTCATAACCAGTTATAATTTTTTACTGATTTTTAATTGAGTAAAAATATGGTTATATGATATTTTTTTTAGGGGTAATAATGGAACAAAAATAAGTCAGTCCAAAATGATGTATCACCTTTATATATAGTTATAGATTATTATTATTATTATGATTATTATTATTAGATTAATTGAAATACACTGTCAAGTGTAAAATAACTTTACATCGACATCCAATTAAAATTTATCATTTTAACATAAAAGCATAAAAGATGAAAGAGAAAAATATGGGAGAAGCAATTATTAAAATATTTTAATTATTGTATATTATATTATTTTGAATTTTGATGTTTATGTGGCAAAATAATTATTTTTAATTGGATGAATGTGTAAAGTTATTTTACATTGACAGTGTATTCTAATTAATCTTTATTATTATTATTATTATTATGGAATAAAGAAAACTTTATTAAACCAAAAAAAAAGAATAAACAATGTGAAACAAAGGTTCAACCAACACCCAAGACAAAGAGACAAAAAAAAAAACTCGGCACTAATCCACCATTAGATTAGCTAGATACCTTCTAATCCTAGGATTACACCAACTTCTATACGTAAGTGTGTTAATCGTTATACCCCTAATATTTATACTATTGACATTGTTGTTAAAACTAGTATTATTTCTATGTCTTCAAATTTCATATATCGTCTCTGCTGCAGCACTACGGATTAAGCAATCCTTCCAACCTCTACCTTTACCTTTCTTGCAAATTCAATGTAACACCTATTTCCAACCACGAGGATCATACGCAATACTCGTCCAACTGAGGATCTGATGCCAAATTCTTTTCAATTGAGGACAAGTGAAAAACAAATGCTCTATGGTCTCCACCTGCTGACAGAAAGTGCAGGTATCATCAATCACCATACCAAATCTCTTAAGGTGCTCCCTTGTGGCCAATTTATTATGGCAAGCCAGCCATAGAATGAACAACACCCTATGCCTCGCAATTGTCTTCTGAAATAGGAATCTCCAACTGACTTTAATCATATATCACGTAATATGCAGATAAACATTCTTGGTGCTGTAATTGACTGTCATAAGTTGCCAGCTAGACATAGTTTGAATAATCGCACGCTGCTTCAGGATTGCCATGATGATCCATGACATGTTGTGCACAACCTGCACATTTAATAAGTCCCTCCCTTTGATATAAAATGAGTGGACCCGCTTCACCCAAAGAGTATCCTTCTTTTTGCTCAAATTCCACAGTAACTTAGCAAGGCTTGCTTTATTCCACTCATCCAAAGAAGGGACATTGAGACCACCATTGCTTTTAGTGTTGCAGACTTGCTTCCAGGCCATAGGAGATTTCCTCGAGATAGAGTCACTACCGGTCCAAAGGAAGGACCTGCACACAACATCAATGGCATGAATGGTCTTCTTGGGGAAAGGAATGGATTGCATCTAATACGAGGACATGGATGAGATAATACTATTAATAAGATTGACTCTTACAGCATAACTAAGGAGCTTAGAACTCCAATGTCTGACTCTCTGCACAATTCTATCAACGAGGCATATGTAGTGATGGATAAAAATTTTTTTGCTAGTTAGAGGCACCCCAAGGCACCTCAAGGGGAGCACTCCTTCTACAAAAGAAGTGATCTCACAGATAGTATCCTTCACAGCAGCACCCACCCCACCATAGTAAACCTTACACTTAGCAAGATTCACAAACAACCCAGTGGCCTTAGGGGAAGCATTCACCTTATCCATGAGAAGCTCAACAGATTTACTATCACCTCTAGCAAACAACAAAAGGTCATCAGCAAAACTAATGTTGATAATTTGGTGTTTTCACATTTTGCATGAAAGTTGAATTTAGGGATCCCACTAAGTCTATGCACACTTCTGTGGAGGTACTCCATGACTAGAACAAAGAGTAAAGGAGATATAAGGTTACCTTATCTAAGGCCCCTTTTAGCCTTCATATTTCTAGTATACATGCCACCAACATTAAACATGTAAGAGACACTTAAAACAACCAACATGATCCGTCTAGTAAACTTTGTAGGAAACCCAAGCTCTTTGAGGATACATTCCAAAGCAAATCAGTCAACAATGTCATAGCTCTTTGAGGATACATTCCAAAGTAAATCAGTCAACAATGTCATAGGAAACCCAAGTCGTTTCTACTTGTAGCGAGCGATTTTGGACGTGGTTCTTAAGCACTGCCGCTCTAGGGTACTACAGGTCGATTCATTTTTTATCCTATTGAGCTGACTAAGGAAGAGAAATAGATGTCTCCAATTAACCCTGCTTGCATACTGAGTTTAAACAGCGGTCTGTTAGGTTACAGATGCTATGTGGATGTGGGGCCCAATCTTCGGTTATTTTGTTAAGATCAGAATGTCTGGGCTATTGGTAGGATTTTAGGACTGATGCTTTTCGGTTGATGTCTGAAGGTATGGGATTTTGGGTTTTTAATTAGTATGCTCGCTAAGATTTTTCAATCTTATGCCTACGTATTCCCGGGATAGGGAAATCAGAGCGATCGTAGTTCCTCCTATTCTATGGGAGGAAAAAGTTGTTTTGGTGTCTTGTTCAAAGCCCAAGACGTGAAGCTAAAGGGAGTATATGTATCTTGTTCAAAGCCCAAGATGTAAAGCTGAAGGGTCTATTTGTATCTTGTTCAAAGCCCAAGATATGAAGCTAAAAGGTCTATTTGACTTAGAGAGAATTTGTTATCTCTAAAGAGGAGTTGTTGATGCTTGTATACTATAGAGAGGCACAACTTTGATGCTAAAAGGTTGATTGACTCAACCGGGGTTTTCTTTATACAAAGCCTAAGAGGAGGCTATTGGCCCAACAAGAGGGTGTTTTTATATGTCTCGTACGAAGCCCGAGATAGGGGCTAAAGGGTTTTGACTTCGTTGGGGAGAATGTATCTTGTATAAACCCCAAGATGGAGGCTGAAATGGTTTGACTCAACAAGAGAACCTTTTATACTCAACAAGAGAGTGATTTTCTATCTCGTACGAAGCCCGAGATGGAGGATAAGAGTGTTTGACTCAACAAGAGAGTCTTTTATACTCAACAAGAGAGTGTTTTATATCTCGTACGAAGCCCGAGATAGAGGCTGAAAGGGGAGTGACCAAACCAGAGGGTCTTTTATACTCAACAAGAGAGTGATTATGTGTCTTGTATGAAGCCCAAGACGGAGGTTAAAAGGTTTTGACTCAACAAGAGAGTCTTTTATACTCAACAAGAGAGTGTTTTGTATCTTGTACGAAGCCCAAGATGGAGGCTAAAAGGGTTTGACTCAACAAGAGAGTCTTTTATACTCAACAAGAGAGTGTTTTGTATCTCGTACGAATCCCGAGATGGAGGCTAAAAGGGTTTGACTCAACAAGAGAGTCTTTTATACTCAACAAGAGAATGTTTTGTATCTCGTACGAAGCCCGAGATGGAGGCTAAAAGGGTTTGACTCAACAAGAGAGTCTTTTATACTCAACAAGAGAGTGTTTTGTATCTCGTACGAAGGCCGAGATGGAGGCTAAAAGTGTTTGGTGACTCAACAAGAGAGTCTTTTATACTCAACAAGAGAGTGTTTTTATCTGTCTTATATGAAGCCTAAGACGGAGGCTAAAAGAGGGGTTTGACTCAACAAGAGATTATTTTATACTCAACAAGAGAGCATTTTGTATCTCGTACGAAGCCCGAGATGGAGGCTAAAAGTGTTTGACTCAACAAGAGAGTCTTTTATACTCAACAAGAAAGTGTTTTGTATCTCGTACGAAGCCCGAGATGGAGGCTAAAAGGGTTGGTGACTCACCGAGAGAGTCTGAAAAGGTTACCTCCGCTGGAGAGAATCATTTGTACAAAGCCCGAGAGAAGGCTAAATATGCTGGTGACTGTTTCAGTTGAATGACAGGTCCAGTGTTGGATAATAGAGAAAATCAGTTCTTATGAAAAGAAAGATTATGAATAAGGTTGTGATCGGAGGATCAGGGTTATTTCCTGTTCTTTAAGGAAATGGGAAATCCCAAGGGTATTGAGACTGTTCAAGTCTACTGGGGTTTGAGAAGTATATTCTCAAATAGCGAAGGCATGTTGTATGATGCCTGAGTGAAGGCCGGAATGTTTAAGGGATAAAGGTCTAGACTCTTTTGAAAGACTGCTCTATTAAGATGACTAGTTTCTGTTCCTATACCTTTAAGAGGCCGTCGGGACAATTTGTACAAAGCCCAAGAGGAGGCTGGAAACTTTTAAGAAGCCGAAAGGGACAATTTGTACGAAGCCCAAGAGGAGGCTCTCTTCGCTGAGGAAGAATCATTATACGAAGCCTAAGAGGAGGCTGCGAAAACTTCTAAGAAGCCGATAGGTCCTTGTACAATGCCCAAGAGGAGGCGGGGATGCTTTTAAGAAGCCTGTGGGTCCCCAAACCCCGAGAAATTCAAGACAGACTATTCACAGAGAATAGATCAAGCCAGGAAAGTTTGAGAATTTGGAAGAAACTCAAGAGATGCCATTCACGGAGAAAAGATCATCTCTAGGGAGTTAGAGTTTCTTTTGACAATTTCTAAGGGTGACAGCTGAAGAGAATACTGTATCTTGTGCTCCTATAGGGGATCTAGTTTTGTCTATTTTTAAGAGTGATCAACAGGGATTTACCTAGTGCTAGACGTAGTTGCCAGGGAAAACTCTAAATATCTATACTAGTATTACACAGTATATAAAGTATGTGAAAGAATACTTACAGTGAGCAGCCCCACAATACAGTTATATATATATATATATATATATATATATATATATGAAAGCAGATAAAGAAAGCAGGTAAACACTTACTCGGTTGTAGAGCTTCCATGCTGTTGGGTTAGTTGTTCAACAAAAAAATTGAAAAAACAACAGTATATTCAAAATCAAAGGAGAAAGTAATTTGAAAAGATTGTCGGGGCTTACAGCTCAAGGAGAGGCCCGAGGTTTTATCAGTGATTGCACTATGGTATGAATTTGTACAGTGTGACTTATACAAGTGACTGAGGCCAAAAAGGTTTTCTGTATAAAGGGATGGGTCTTACACTCTCTCAAGAGGCCCACAAAGTGTTTAAAGAAAAGAAATGGCCTTATAACACGAGGGTAGGCCCAAATGATTTTTTTTTGAACTGACGATTGCGCCGAGATTTTTCTTTTAACGCAGGGGGACTTATACAATGTCTGAGGCCCAAATTATTTTGGTTAAAAGGGGATTAGGTCTTACACTCTACTAGAGGCCCAAAAGATGTTTTGAAAAAGAAAGATGGGACTTACAACAAGAGGGGAGGCCCAGATGATTTTGTTTTAAAAGGCGACGACCGCGCCGTGATTTTGAAAATACAGTGGGACTTATACAATATCTGAGGCCCAAAATGGTTTGTATTTACAAAGGATTGGGTCTTACACTCTATTAGAGGCCCAAAGTGTATTTGAAAAAGTTTAATGAGGGTTAAGTTAATCAAAACCCTAATTTGTTTTCAAAATGTATTTTAATTGAATAAAAATTCAATAAAAATGAACAAAATTGTTAAGCATGTGAAAAACAAATTGTGATCTTGGATTAATGTTTCAAAAATCAATTTTTGACCTACAAAATGATTAGAAATCATTAAAATTTGCAAAATCAAGAAGGAAAAAATATTTTAAATGTCAAAAACAATTTAAATATTAATTCTTTGCAAAAATATCAATTATATTAAATAAATAATATTTTTGGGATTTTTTGGTAAAATAAAATATTTTAACATTTTTGTGAATTATTAAAAAAGGAATCAACTCAAAATCATTAAAACTCAGAGAGAAATTAATTTTTGAATCAATTAAATAAAATCACAAAATTCAAATATTTGAAATTTTGAAAAAGGGCGCCAAGAACATGGCAATAACACGCGCCCTCCCTCTGTTTCTGCAGATTTGCGTTTTCTATCCAGTCTCACTGAATACTTGATGATATCATGCAATCTACATATCAATCTACTCGTTTTCACCTCACGATCATGTCTATGGTCTTTAATTTCATTTATTTTAAGCATGGAATAAGAAATCAAAGAGAAACCTCAAGAACCCTAAATTCTGCATGAAGGTTCAGAAATTCCATACACGATTTATACAAAGCAATTGATTGAGGGTAAATACTCTATGCATGATTATGAACATATGGCCAAATTATTATGCAACAAAAAATGCATGGATCATAGAGTTAGAAGAGCTCATGCTCACCTCTTGCAGCTGGTGATCGTGTTTTGTATTAGAGGTGTTACAGCTAGGTTCCAATGATGTTGATAGCTTCCCTAGGTGCCATGGAGTGTGTCTGGATGCTTGGAGTGGATTGAAATGATCTGGAACTTGAGATGGTACCCCAACCGCAAATCTGTCAAGAACTTGAGTAATTGGCTAGTGATTTTGTGATTTTGGTGTTCCAGATGTTATGTGAGTGTTTGGATCACTTCCATACGATGTTTATGAGGTGTGTGTGTGTGTGATTGGTTTGATTGGAATAGCTCTCAAACTCAAAACCCGATAGTGACTTGCCTTAGAAGGCAAAATTGGAAGTGAGAAGGTGATTTTGAGGAAAGCATCTGTTTGATGGTTTTGGTCTACTCAAACTGATCACAAATGAGTTCTATTTATAGTAGAGCAAGTTTGTTTTGCAAGGAATAGTGAATGGCAATTTCTGCATAGGTTTGGCCAGTTGAGCAATGAGAATCCAAGTCTCCTCTAGCCATTGACTAGAGGTTAGGGCACAGGCTGCTGGTCCACTTGGTCGTGGATAAGTCTTGACTGAATTCAGTTGCAAATATCTCAGTCCATACCACCTTGGTGCATCCATTAAATGCTCCAATCCAAAATTGGAGTCTTGTCCCTCTTTTAGGGATTTCTAGGTTTGGCATGCTACTTTTGGTTCCAAAGACCTTGGAGGCTTAAAATGAGAGTTGGTTCCTCCTTGGTCCCCCCCTTGAGGTGTTCAGATGGATAGACATGTTTGTCATTTGCACAAATTTGGCAAATCGAGCAAAATGCACAAATCTTCCTTGCTTTGACAGTTTTCAGCAAGGCATATTGCCATTGTCATATCTCATGGATCAAGTGGAATTTGATGGAGTTCTTGGCCATTTTTGAATGCCCTCATATGATAAAATAACTGTTTGATCATAATTGGTTTTGATACTTTTTGGATCCAAGTGAAAAATGCCCCTACATTTGGAAAAAAGTGAAGGCAGATTCTGACTTAGTGAAAATTTCACTAAGTGTTGGAAAAAAGTGATATTTTCACTTTTTGTGATTTTGATCATTCCATAACTTAAAATCCATTAGGAATTGGAATGAGTTCTATTTGAAGCTTTTGTAGAGGGAAATGAGAGCTACAAATCCAGCTTTGGATGAGAAAAAATGGCCTTGTGGTTTAGGAGTTATGATCCTCCAAGGTTGGTACCCTAGCCACTTTATTCCATAACTTAGAAAATTTTCTAAGGTTTTAATGGTTACCCCTTTTACAAGTTATCCCACTTTTCTTGATTTTTCTTGATAAATGATAATTCCAATCATACATTAACATCATTTTGGGGTCAAAGAACCATATTTGTGAAAAATCTCAAAAAGTCAAAGTTTGACTTTTATGCACAGTTGACTTTTTGTCAGATGAATTCCAAACTGTGCAATCTTTTATGAAATCATGTCCTTGACCTAAATCAAACTTGATGGACATGTTCCATGGGTGTTATAGGGTGTATTGAATCATGTCCCAAGGTTTGGGAGCATGCCTGGGTCAAAAGTCAAAGGTACAGTTGACTTTTCCCAGGAAACCCTAATTGTGGTTCTGATGAAATTGAAACTTGTTGGTCAAGCTTCTGGGATTAATCCATTTTTACAAATGGATCAATGTAGTGTGTTAGAGACCCTCTAATCCTCTCTTAAGGTCTTGGCTCATGTTTTGTCCCAAAAGTCAACTTAGGGGTGAATTAGGTCAAGAAACCCTAATTCCTGATTTTTGATGTATGCATCCCCTGAGGACAAATTGACATGATGATTGGGTTTATAATGTCCCTTGGAGTATCTTAGGTTGTATTGTGAAGCATTTGCTCATGCCCAGAGGAAAATTTCCATCTGGAGGCCCTGGTCGACCAAAACCCTAATTTGATGATACTGGCGATCTTGAGGCTTAAGCCACCTGGAAGGTAGAAACCTTGTGCTTAATCCTTAATGTGGGAGTCCTCTTGATCCTTTTTATGTTTGAGGGGTTAGACAAGTTAAAGATCATGTCATTCCTTGATTGATCCTTTGTCTAAGAACTCTGAGAGGGCTTGAAACCCTAATTTTGATTGTAGTGGATGCTCACCCATCTTTGGGGACACTAGGGAGTATGATGGCTCCTCCATATTGTGATTATGATTTACACAATGATGGAGAATCTTAGTGGTCAAAATTAGGGGTATGACAGATGCCCCTATTTAATCTTCTTGAACCCGAAGGTGTGAATGGCGAAGGTATTCGGGCATTCGGGGTGCAAGAGGATTAAATATCGGAATACCCGAAATTTTGATGGTGGTTAAGAATGGTAGTTCACGCGTCCTTCTTCTTTTTCTAAGCAATGATGCTCAGAAAAGGTAAATTTCCCCTTTCCTACCAATGAACTGGTCTTAGTTTCTGAAATGAACTTCCCCGCGATCCTGGTTTCCTACCGAGGAACTGGTCTCAGTTTCTGGAATGAACTTCCCCTCGATCCTGGTTTCCTACCAAGGAACTGGTCTTAGTTTCTGTAATGAACTTCCCCTCGATCCTGGTTTCCTACCAAGGAACTGGTCTTAGTTTCTGAAATGAACTTCCCAGCGATCCTGGTTTCCTGCCGAGGAACTAGTCTTAGTTTCTTTTGTCAATAAACTTTCTTGACAAGGGACGTTATGCGTAGAGATTTTCCTCAAACTTCTCACCGAATTTTCCGGGGGAGATGCCATCTGATGGAAAAAGTTTGATGTCAGAGTTGCTGGGGAACCCAGTCATTTGAGTTGTAGAGGTACACAAACTTCTCCGTTGGAGATGCCATTTGTTGATTCTACTAGGGAAAATGAGTCTCTTGAGACTGTTTTCGCTTGGGGATATTACATCATACTTTTCTCGGAATCTTCTTGGAGAAATGCCATATGATGTGATCCAATTTTGAGGTGTTGATGACTTTTCCATCAGCGGATTTTTCAGAGAAAAACTGTCGTACCGCCGAATCTCTGATTAAGAGGCTTTCTCTGGGGATTTTCCTTAATCTGGGAAAGCGAGGACATCCTCTTCAATGGCGAAGAGTGACGTTGGCTGAAGGTTCTCTGGCCTTCCAGAGGTTCAAGTTATCAAAGTGGTCGAGGGCCGGTTTCACTCCAGAAATAAATTGGAGGCGAGGCCGTTTAGATGAGCCGTTTCATGATGAGGAAAGAACTGACAACTCGATTGAGAGAACTTTTATCACTAGGGAACAAGACCGACTAGAGTGATATTGATGCAACATGAATATGCATGTAAATCAACGATGTATGATGTATGTATGTTTATGCTGACAAAACTGACGCGACATATAGACTAGTGGATGAACATGACGGGATACTCGGCCACTGCGGGGGACGAAGAGGTATCACTGGTCCAAAGGTAGCAATTCTACCTTGCTTAAGAGAGATAGTCCATGTTGGGAGCTATGTTGGTTAGGCTTAGGAGATAAGGACTCTGCCGAGGATGTCAGATGAAACATGGTCTCTGACATAGTTGATTCTTCGTTCAGACGTATTGGTTTAGAAGGAGTACTTTGATTCTGCACTTTGAAGCTCGATTACTTCTGGAGTAGCGATCGATGTTCTTTAGATGTTCAACAGTCAAAAGAATTGGCATCTTTTTAAAAGCAGAAAAATCTTAGCAAGTAAATTCATTTTTGTTTCGTTTCAAGAATCGTTGATCATGTTAAAAAACATTATTCTGTAAAGCTAAAACAAATGAGAATTATAAATAAAAGCACAAGGGCTCAAATTTTATTGATAGGATGGAAATCAGCCAAACGCGTGATTCCATAGAGTATTTACAAAGTTAGAAAATGGTAATTTAAGGGAAAAGGGCTACATTGAAACATGACGACCGATATCTTTCTAACAACTTTGAATTCAGGACATCCTGAGCTTCTGTCGAAAATGACCTTGACTGGAGTTTTTCCTGATGGTGTAACTACTGATGAGGGACTTGCCCCTGTTGAACGTAGTTACTTGCCATTATCCCTAATTTTTTCCTGGATTGTACTTTGAGATTTCCAATCCACCGGGATGATTTTTGATTATGTCTCTAGTTTTTGCCTGGACCGCCCTTTCGGGTTTTCAATCCACCGAGACGTTTTTTTTAGTTTAGGCGAAGTATTTCTTGACTACGTCAACATTCGTGGGGTAGGAAAATTCCTCTCCGTCCATGGTTGCAAGTCTCAAGGCACCGCCTGAGAAAGCTTTCTTGACCACATAGGGGTCGTCATAGTTTGGGGTCCATTTTCCCCGGGAATCAGTGAGAAATGATTGTATCTTTTTGAGCAAGAGGTCTCCTTTCCTGAAGACGCGAGGTGGGACTTTTTTGTCAAATGCCTTCTTCATTCTTTATTGATACAGTTGACTGTGGCATAGTGCCGTTATTCATTTTTCTTCGATCAGATTCAGTTCGTCGTGTCGACTTTGACACCATTCAGTTTCTGTAAGCTTAGCTTCCATTAATACCCGGATTGATGGGATCTCTACTTCTATGGGAAGCACTGCTTCCATGCCATATACTAGAGAGAAAGGGGTTGCCCCTGTTGAAGTGCGGACAGATGTTCGATAACTGTGAAGAGCAAAGGGTAGCATTTCATGCCAATATTTATAGGTTACAACCATCTTTTGAACAATCTTCTTGACGTTCTTATTAGCCGCTTCTACCGGTCCGTTCATCTTAGGTCGGTAGGGAGATGAGTTATGGTGTTCGATCTTCAACTCAGCACACAACTCTTTCATCATCTTATTGTTCAAGTTAGATCCATTATCAGTAATGATCTGGTTTGGAACACCATAACGGCAGATGATATTGTTTTTGATAAATCGGACCACCACTTGTCAGGTTACATTGGCATATGACGCTGCTTCGACCCACTTGGTGAAGTAATCAATGGCTACCAGAATGAACCGATGTCCGTTCGAAGCCTTGGGCTCAATCATGCCAATCATGTTGATTCCCCATATGGAAAAAAGCCATGGGGAAGAAAGAACTTTGAGATGCGTTGGCGGTACACGGATTTTGTCAGCGTATATCTGACACTTGTAACACCTCCTCATGTACTTGTAGCAGTCGAATTCCATGGTCAACCAGTAGTACCCTGCTCTTAGAATTTTTCTCGCCATTGTGTGTCCGTTGGCATGAGTGCCAAAGGACCCTTCGTGAATTTCTTTTATCAGCATGTGTTCTTCTGGTCTGTCGACGCATCGAAGCAAAACCATGTCAAAATTTCTCTTATAGAGTGTATCACTTCTCAGGAAGAAATTGCCAGCCAACCTTCTAAGGATTTTTCAGTCCATCCTTAGTGCCCCAGGTGGGTACTCTTGTTTCTGAAGGAAGCATTTGATATCGTGATACCAAGGTTTGTCATCTATGACTACTTCGATCGTGAAGATGTAAGCGGGCCATTTTAGGCGCATTATGTTGATCTTAGGTAAGTCATTCCATTGACCTACGCTAATCATGGAAGAGAGAGTGGCTAAGGTATCAGCCATGTGATTCTCATCACGAGGGATGTGATGAAACTCGATTCTGTTGAAGAAGGGTAACAACCTTCTAGCGTAATCTTTGTAAGGAATCAATCCTGATTGGTATGTGTTCCAATCTCCTTTGATCTGATTGATAACCAAGGCTGAGTCGCCGTATACATCCAAGTTCTTGATCCTTAAATCGATCGCTTCTTCGAGACCCATGATACAAGCTTCGTATTCGGCCTCGTTGTTTATACACTTGAATGTAAGTCTGGCGGTGAAAGGAATGTGGGTACCCTGAGGTGTTATGATGATTGCCCCAATTCCATTTCCATAATGATTGACAGCTCCGTCAAAGATAAGTCCCCACTGGGAACCTGTTTCTGGCCCTTCACTGGGTAGCGGTTCATCGCAGTCTTTCATTTTTAGATACATGACATCTTCGCCTTGGAAGTCAAATTCAACCGATTCCTGATCGTCAATCGGTTGATGAGCCAAATGATCGGCTAAAATACTTCCTTTAACGTCTTTCTGAGCGTGGTATTCGATGTCATATTCCGATAATAACATCTGCCAACGGGCAATCCTTCCTGTGAGAGCAGGTTTTTCAAAAACATACTTGATTGGATCCATTTCGGAGATTGACCAAGTAGTGTGACGAATCATGTACTGGAGAAGACGTTTAGCTGCCCAAGCCAAAGCACAACAAGTTTTCTCAAGCATAGTGTACCGAGTCTCGCAGTCGGTGAATTTCTTGCTCAGATAGTAGATGGCAGACTCTTTCCTTTTGGTTTCGTCCTGTTGGCCAAGTACACACCCCATTGAGTCTTCCAAGACTGTCAGGTAAATGATTAGTGGTCTTCCTTCCACTGGTGGTGATAGAATCGGTGGGTTCGACAGGTATTCCTTGATACTGTCGAAGGCGGTTTGGCAACCTTCTGTCCAAATGCAGTTCTGATCCTTTTTGAGTAATTTGAAGATCGGCGCGCACGTCGCGGTCATGAGAAATATGAATATGGAAATATAGTTCAAACGTCCCAGGAATCCCCTGACTTGTTTTTCAGTCCGCGGAGAAGGCATTTCTTGAATGGCCTTGACCTTGTCAGGATCAACCTCAATTCCTTTCTGGATGACGATGAACCCTAAAAGTTTCCCTGAACGGACACCGAATGTGCATTTATTGGGATTCGAGCGGAGTTTGTAATTTCTTAGTCGCTCGAATAATTTTGACAGGTGGGTCACAGGCTCCTCTTCTATTTTACATTTGGCAATCATGTCATCGACATATACCTCGATTTCCTTGTGTATCATGTCATGAAAAAGAGTAGTCATGGCCCGTTGATAGGTTCCCCTGACGTTCTTCAAACCGAACGACATTACCTTGTAACAAAAAGTACCCCATGGGGTGATGAAGGAGGTTTTCTCCATGTCTTTCGGTGCCATTTTGATTTGATTATAGCCCGAGAATCCATCCATGAAGGAGAAAACTTTTAACTTTGTTGTACTGTCAACCAGCATGTCAATGTGTGGGAAAGGAAATTCATCCTTTGGACTAGCCTTGTTTAGATCTCTGTAATCTACACACATTCTGACCTTTCCGTCCTTTTTCGGAACGGGTACGATGTTGGCTAACCATTGAGGATATTCTGATGTGGCGAGGAAACCTGCGTCAATCTGTTTCTGGACCTCCTCTTTGATTTTGATGGCCATGTCCGGGTGAGTCTGTCTCAACCTCTGTTTTACTGGTGGACATTCTGACCTTAACGGTAAATGATGTTCCACGATGCAGGTATCCAACCCTGGCATATCCTGATAGGACCAAGCGAATACATCGGGAAACTCTTTGAGAAGCTTTATCAAACTTTCTTTGACAGTTGTACTGAGTAGTGCCCCAATCCTGACCTCTTTTCTCTCTTTTTCTGAACCCAAGTTGACCGTTTCCAACGGCTCATTGTGAGGTTTAATGGACCTTTCCTCTTGTCTGAGTAATCAGGAGATCTCTTCAGGAATTCCTTCGTTTTCTTCTTCTTCAACCCCAAATACCGGGAATTCAAAGTTGGGAGAAGGCATCGGATCGTATGTTTCAATGGGGTTTAAAACAAGCAATCTGCATGACATGATGATTTGTGTTTAGAAGAGATAGAGAGAATGCAAGAGTGTGTGCAGTGTATTTTCTTTGGAAAACTACTTGTTTTTATTATTTGAATTGTTTTTTAGGATTACCATTTTCTAAGAAAAGCAAAAAGAGAAACAGCAATTAATGCAGAAATTACAGAACGACGTTTATTTATTTATGATTTTGTCGATTCTTGAAACTACAACCCTATAAAACAAAACTCTGTCGCTTTGGGCGAAGCGAAGAGGGATATTTACAGAAAGTGAGCCCTATCAAAACATTCTTTTCACCTGGGCAGGGTGAAAGGTTAAAGTAAAGATGGCAATTACTTTGACTTATGCACAATCTTCGGAACATCGACTGCAACCCATTGGCGGCGAACTCCTCGGTGAATCACAAAGTCGGGTACCTTCCTTGATTTGTCTTCAGAAATAACGCTAATTTCTGGTGGAACAGGATTATTGGAATCTGTCTCCTAGGCAGAGTTGTCATAGGAGGATTCCTCAGTTGTATTTTGTATAGTATTTGTGCTCTCAGGTATGTCTCCCCATCCAGTTGACTAGATGTCTTCGAGCCTGATACGAGAGCTTTCGGGAGCAGTGTATTTGACCATGAAGTCGAATTTTCCACTTGGTTGTCCTAAGGTGTCCACACTTTTGTGGAACTGGAGGAGTAATCCTTCTCGATGACGTTGACCTCGGGAAAAGCGTAGTTGATGAATTCTAGTCCGGCAAGCTTTACTAATTCATCGTCGCGCTAGACATTTTCTGAATGACCTGAGTGTTGATCCCATGACATGGTGGGGACGCAGGTATTTTGTTCAATGATGCTCAGCTGATTTTCATTGTTCGACTGATTTTCCTGCCTCGAATTTCCTGGATACGGCTACTAGATAGGCAGGCCATCCATTGGGCCATAATATTCGTGGTCAAAGTTGTCCTTCATCAGAGTGTCTTCCTCTAATGAGTTTGGCGGAGCACGGCATCCTTCCGGATCACAATCTCCGTATATCATTTTGACGTCTGACCTTGGTATAAATCTCAGACTCTGTTCGGGGTAGCAAAATGGCGTAGGCACTTCTTCCTGAGAGGTATAACCGTCCTTGTTAAAATTGGACACCCATTCTTCATCCATGTCGGAGGAGTCTCCCTCGTTGATGGTATGTACTTCTTGAGACACTGGGTGAAGGAAACCTCCACTGGGGAAGAAGTTCTGAATGGGATGAAGACTTTCGCCGCTAGCAGCTGTTTGGGTATAGGTTGAAGAAAAGCCAAGACCTTTCTTCACCTTGTTATTAGTAGGAATGACAAGTTGTCCCCATCCTTTCGTATTGTTATTTTTTATCACTTCGAGAGCATCTCTGTATGAGGAAATTGAGGTTCCTTTCTCAGATTGATTCTCATTGCTCACCGAAAGTGCTTGGAACTGAGTCCCAACAACCTCCTCGGGTTCTACACAAGTGGATAATGAAAGGTTACTCACGATCAGGGCCTGTTCTCTGCAGATCGTGACGAGTTGGTCGTTCTTGACAAACTTCAGCTTCTGGTGAAGTGTCGAAGTGACTGCCCCAGCCTGGTGTATCCAAGGTCTTCCTAATAAGCAACTGTATGTTGCCCGGATGTCCATGACCTGGAAAGTGTGAGGACCGATAGTTATGGGAAGGTCGACTTCGCCAATAACTATTTTTTTGGACCCATCAAATGCTTTGATGACGACCTCACTGCCTCTCATCGGAGGTCCTTTGAATGATAGTTGCATTAGAGTGGACTTCGGCATGACGTTGAGAGTCGATCCGGTGTCTACCAGTACACTGGCCAAAGCATCGTCCTGGCAGTTAACTGTGATATTTAGCGCCATGTTGTGGCTTTTGCCCTCTTCTGGGAATTCCTCATCACTAAACCCCAAGTTGTTGTAGGAAGTGATGTTAGAGATGATGCTATAGAACTGTCGTATTGACACATCCTGTTCCACAAAGGCCTGCTCTAAGACTTTCTGTAGAGCCTCCCTGTGGGCTTCGGAACTGAGTAAAAGTGATAGCACCGAGATCTTCGAAGGAGTTTGTAATAGCTGATCGACAATGTTGTATTCACTCCTTTGGATGAGCTTCAGCATCTCATCATTGTTCTTTGAAAGGCCGGGATCACTGGATTGACCGACTGGTGGATTAGGAACTTTTGTTTGAGGTTTCTTTCCTCTGCTGGGTTCTCCAACTCCTCTGTTGAAGATTCTACCACTCCGTGTTACTCGACTGATGTCTGCAATATTCACGACGGAGGGTAATGGAATTTCCTTTCCATTTTCAACTGTTGTTGCACCATATTTGTAAGGATAGCCTAAGTTGATTGATACGGTAATGGTCCCGGTAGATAGATAACTACAGGATTCTTCTGACTTCTCTGACTATCGTAAGTAACTTCAATCAATTCCCGGTTAGGTACCTTTGATTCGTCAAGTAGGGGGATGATGGCACAAACATCCTCATTCCTTTGATGATCAGAGATCACAGTAACATCTTTGATTTGATCAGTGAAATAGTCTTGCGTCCAGTTGATGGACCCAGAACTTGGATATTGTTGAATCTCTTTGCGGTCCAACTGACCCTGAAGAGCTGCTCGCATGAGGTAGCATCCTTGATTATTTTCCGAGCAGACCCTATAAAGTTCGTAGTCATGCGGTGGCACCTGGCCATGTCCGCTCTGAATGCAGTGTAACCTTACTAGGTCTATTTCTGTTGATCGGACATCCTGACTTTGATGTCGAGTAGGGTTCCCGTCAACCACACTAATTTGCTGCATGTCTTCATCCATATAGATTGGAAGCCCCCAGTGGTTCAACAAGTGTTGCAAAGTTCTTTGAACGAGAGCGCACCCTTGGTTACTCTCATAACATGCTTTACAGCTCAGATAATCATGCGAAGTGAGAAAACCGAGCTGGACCTGCCTGGCGTGTAACTCCACCATGCTAGTATTCATCAAACGAATATCGAAGATTTGAACCATGTTAATCTGATAGGAATTTCTATCATAGTAGTCTTGGATCCACCTAAGATCCATCTGACACTGGAGGGCCTCTTGTATGAAAGAGCATCCCTGTTTGTTTACCGAGCAATTCAGACAAGAATTGTAATCGTGTCGTGGCAGGTTATGATACTGGCTTTGCCTTGAGTGCATTGCCACCAAATTGACATTCATTGCTAGAATATTGTGATTCTGAACGATGTTGGAATTCGTATAAACCATGTTGACCCCACGAATTCGGTGTTGTTGGATCCATCTGAGATCCAATTGTTCCTGCAGAGCGGATTGCACTACAAAACATCCTTGATTGTCTTTAAAGCAGATATCACACTGGTGATAGTTATGAGATGGCACATGGCCGTATCCGCTCTGTCTATAATGCATCTTGACCAAGTTGGCCCTTAATAAGAGTACATCATGAATTTGATAGTTGTCTCTAGACTCTCCTTTTATCAAATTAACTGCAGCTTTCTCGTGTTGAGGCAGCAGGTTTGTGAGAACATTCGGATTCGTATCTTTGAAAGATAAGACCCCGCTCCTAACAAGCTTTTGCACGTCGGATTTGAAACTGAGACAGTTTTCTATGTTATGCCCTGGTCCTCCTTGATGATAAGGGCAAGTCTGATCTGCTTTGAACCAAAAAGGCAGATTTTCTGGTATCGTAAGAGGAGCCCTGGGTTGGACATGCCCCTTGACCAGTAATAAAGGAAACAGTTCGGCGTACAACACCGGTATAGGATCGAATCCTGGTGGTCGAGTTGTACGGTTGTTGTTGTACGGAGGACGAGCCTGCTGAAGAGGTTGTTGTGTCCTTTGCTGAAATTGTTGTGGATTCGGTTGGCTCTGAGCAACCTGAGGTTGATACGTTGGAACAGGCACAGAGTTAATAGCAGGAGTTACAGCTGCTACTGGTTGATACCGCCGCCTTTGCTTTCCGAGAGAGATATTCCCGATATCCTGCTCTTTTTTCTTAGGGAGAGCACTACTGTATCGTTTTGTACTACTTGATGATCCAGCGTCTTTAACTAAACGTCCTTCTCGGACGGCTTCCTCAAGACGCACCCCCATACCGACCATTTCGGTAAAGTCACTGGGTGCACTGGCAACCATTCTGTCGTAGTAAAATAAGCTCAAGGTCTTTAAAAAGATCTTTGTCATCTCTTTTTCCTCAAGAGGTGGAGAAATCTGAGCGGCAATTTCACGCCATCTCTGAGCGTATTCTTTAAAGGTTTCCTTGTCCTTTTGCGACATTGATCAGAGTTGATCTCTGTTTGGTACCATGTTCAAATTGTATTTATATTGTTGAACGAAGGCAGCGCTTAGATCTCTGAAAGTGCTTATCTCAGTGCGGTTTAAACCCATGTACCATTTGAGTGCGGCACCGGTTAAACTATCTTGGAAATAGTGGATCAGTAGCTCTTGGTTTTTTGTCTGAGCTGACATCCGCCGAGCGTACATCACCAAGTGGCTTTGAGGGCAAGAGTTACCCTTGTACTTTTCAAAATCGGGTACCTAGAACTTGTGCGGTACCTTCACATCAGGGACCAAACACAGGTCTGCGGCGTCCTTTCCAAATAAATCCTGATCGCGAAGGGCCTGTAGTTCTTTCTGCATTTCCAGGAACTGTTCCTGGAACTCATCCATTCTGTCGAACATACTTTCCTTCCTTCCAGAAGGTATTGGTGGAACTTGTCCTTTTGGGATAGTGTGCACCACAGGGGGTGGTACCGTTACTATGGCAGCGAATCTTGGTGCCTCCCAAAGTTTGTAACCTTCAGAAGTTGTTGGTATGCCCCTGGCATCTTCGCTTTCCCGAAGTTTGTAACCTTCAGGCCCAGCGGCTCCTATTGAAGTTTCCGGATCTCCAGTGATCGGCGGAATATATCCTTCCGGGATATAGTTAAGTGGCATGCCCCAAGGACGATCTTTCGGCATTCTGTACCTAGGATCATACTTCTCCACTATGGGCGTTGACGTGATCTCTGAGATCACTGTCCTTTGTTGCTGCATCTGAGCTTCTACTAGAGCTTGCATGTCGTTATAAAGCTTTCTCATATCCTCTTTCAGAGTGTCGATCTCTTCTCTCAACTCTCTGTTCTCTTCCTCGAGATCATCCATCTTTTTCTGACGATTGGCCCAAGTATTGTACGAATGAGACAGTTTGACTCTAGAATCGAGACACAAACGTAAGATTCGTTGGTAAGAAGAATGCGTTTACGCGAGAATGATTAATGCAATGGTTACATTAACTGTACATTTTTTGTTTATTCAAAGTAAACTTCGACAATTAGATTGCAAATATCAAACAGTGGGGAAACCCCGTTTTATTGAATTCAAAGGATTACGGAAATGGAAATACAGTAGATTACATAGTGCTGGAAAAGGAAATCTAAGCTTATGGATCCTGAGTCCTCTCTGAGGGGAGCTCAAGTGCTGGTTCTGGTACTTTCCTTTTCTTTGACCGGGGCTCTTCAGCCGTTGTCGGGTCGTCATTCCTTTGCCAAGTGAAAGGAGCGAGCAAGTTCCTTTGGTCTTCTTGATTCTCCACAGCATGTTGCTCTAAAATCTCAATCAGAGCATCCTTTTCCTTTAATAGACGTTGTAGTTTCTTGCATTTCACATTGAGAATACGATACTTGTTCCTCCAAGACCTCTTCTCCTGCTGAACTTTGCTGAGCGTAACCTGAAGTTTTTCCGTCTCAGACATAAAATAAAGGGCAGAGTCCCTCAATGGAAGAACTTCTTGGCGAGGGTAAGGCATCCTTAGCTTGAGAGCTCTGGTTTGTACCCAGTGGAGATAAGGTTCCACCGAGATGCAGTCTGGTTTTCCCAGAGACTCTCGTCCTTTTCTATGAACGTGTTTCCAAGCCTGCACTATTTCCGTCTTTAGTGCTCTCTCATTTTCTCCTTCCTTGAAGAAAAGACCTTCCAGATGGGCATTACGCGGGATATGCCTCATCGGGTATCCAAATTGACGACGAACGAGAATTGGATTGTAGTTGATTCCTCCCTTAGTTCCTATAAGGGGTACATTTGGGAAATTTCCACAACGGTCAATGATTCGGATCCCGTCATAGATTCGATTGTACCAATCGATGTCAGAGTTGGTAAGAGACATGATCCTCTGCGACCAACGTAAAGTATTATTTTGATCCCAAAATGCAGCAGACTTGGGCAAGTGGGAAGTGAACCATTTGTACAGCAGGGGTACACAACATGTGATCATTCCTCCGCTATACAAATTCCTTAAATGTACCGAATGATACGCATCTGCGAGCAGAGTTGGTACAGGGTTTCTAATCAGGAAAATCTTAATGGCGTTGATATCTACAAAGTTATCAATGTTGGGAAAGAGAAATAACCCGTAAGTGAGCAAAACAAAGATGCTCTCGAAAGCGGCCACGTTCCCTATACTAGAAAAGTATAGAGCTTTCTTTGTCAAGAACTGGGCTGGCAAACCTTGGATGCCACCCTTAGTGGTCATGTGAGTCCTGACTTCTGACTCGTCCAAATGAATTGCCCTTGCAATGGTTTGATCCTTTGGAATTTCTTCCAGTCCAGAAAATGGAGCTTGATCAGTAATGTGCAGATCAGTCAGGTGAGAGTATTCCTCCAGTGTTGGTGCTAGCTGATAATCCGGGAATGTGAAATAGTGATAAACCGGATCGTAGAACTGGATTAGTGTGGACAAGATCCCTTCAATAACATGGACCCTTAACAAGGACAGCAGTCCTCCGTACTTGGCTCTGAAAGCCTCGTGGTTGGTTATCATCCTCGCCAAACCTCTTAAATCCTCTAACTTGGGAACCTTGAAAGTGTACTTATGAGTTTTCCTCCTACTGAAATCCATTAGCACAATCTTTTTATCTGACATTTGCAATCATTGTTTTAATTTAGTTTGAAAAAGAGAGACTAGAAGAGAAGATTTTTTATGTTTTAATGTTTTTTAAATGAATGCATAAATGCAGCACACAAAAACATAGAAAAAACATGGGGTCAAAGGGTCGGTTTCATGAAGTCAAGGCTCTACCCCCCCCCCCCCCCCAAAGGTTTATACTGGTGATTTTTTGTACCTGTCCGCAAAATCATTGACCCCACTGGGATAACAACAGCAAGTAGATCGCCAGCGAGCTGATGTATCCTAGAGTGGCCTCAGATGAGGGTAGTATCGCGTAACAGCTATTTCCGATAGCTTCCGCACTACAAAATGGCTTAAGTCTACTAAAAACCTCAGCTTCTCAGATAACCCAGTCGACCACACTACTTTCAACAGCCGAAGTCATATAGGCAATGTATCTGCAAAGGGAGTCTCCACTGAGTTTGATGGTCGATCAGGGACTCTTAACTGGAATTCACTCCCAGTAAGATTACCCGCATTGCCATCACCTATCTTAGGTGTATACTCAATCTTTCCACATGCGGCATCACACGCATTCCCATTAGCAGAAAAATAAACACAGATATCAATTAGGAAAAGCAGTATATATATTTGTCTTAATCATCCTAGACCTCTAGTCTTATGATCCTAACAGACAACGGCTCCCCAGCAGAGTTGCCATTTTTGTGAACTTTGAATTTTAATCCAAGAGATAGAAGAAAGAATGATCGTCCCTAGTGAAGTCGCCTTTTCTATGGCGTTTCTGAACTTAAGGTTTCTATCGAAGATTGTAAGAAAGAGGAGTAAGCCCCACGGTGGGCGCCATTTTTCTGTAGCGAGCGATTTTGGACGTGGTTCTTAAGCACTGCCGCTCTGGGGTACTACAGGTCAATTCATTTTTTATCTTATTGAGCTAACTAAGGAAGGGAAATCGATGTCTCCAATTAACCCTGCTTGCATACTGAGTTTAAACAGTGGTCTGTTAGGTTACAGATGCTATGTGGATGTGGGGCCCAATCTTCGGTTATTTTGTTAAGATCAGAATGTCTGGGCTATTGGTAGGATTTTAAGACTGATGCTTTTCGGTTAATTTCTGAAGGTATGGAATTTTAGGTTTTTGATTAGTATGCTCGCTAAGATTTTTCAATCTTATGCCTACGTATTCCCGGGATAGGGAAATCAGAGCGATCGTAGTTCCTCCAATTCTATGGGAGGAAAAAGTTGTTTTGGTGTCTTGTTCAAAGCCCAAGACGTGAAGCTAAAGAGAGTATATGTATCTTGTTCAAAGCCCAAGATGTGAAGCTGAAGGGTCTATTTGTATCTTGTTCAAAGCCCAAGATGTGAAGCTAAAAGGTCTATTTGACTGAGAGAGAATTTGTTATCTCTAAAGAGGAGTTGTTGATGTTTGTATACTGTGGCGAGGCACAGCTTTGATGCTAAAAGGTTGATTGACTCAACCGGGGTTTTCTTTATACAAAGCCTAAGAGGAGGCTATTGGCCCAACAAGAGGGTGTTTTTATATGTCTCGTACGAAGCCCGAGATAGGGGCAAAAGGGTTTTGACTCCGTTGGGGAGAATGTATCTTGTATAAAGCCCAAGATGGAGGCTGAAATGGTTTGACTCAACAAGAGAGCCTTTTATACTCAACAAGAGAGTGATTTTCTATCTCGTACGAAGCCCGAGATGGACGCTAAGAGTGTTTGACTCAACAAGAGAGTCTTTTATACTCAACAAGAGAGTGTTTTGTATCTCGTACGAATCCCGAGATGGAGGCTGAAAGGGGAGTGACCCAACCAGAAGGCCTTTTATACTCAACAAGAGAGTGATTATGTGTCTTGTACGAAGCCCAAGATGGAGGTTAAAAGGGTTTGACTCAACAAGAGAGTCTTTTATACTCAATAAGAGAGTGTTTTGTATCTCGTACAAAGCCCGAGATGGAGGATAAAAGGGTTTGACTCAACAAGAGAGTGTTTTGTATCTCGTACGAAGCCCGAGATGGAGGCTAAAAGGGTTTGACTCAACAAGAGAGTCTTTTATACTCAATAAGAGAGTGTTTTGTATCTCGTACGAAGCCCGAGATGGAGGCTAAAAGGGTTTGACTCAACAAGAGAGTCTTTTATACTCAATAAGAGAGTGCTTTGTATCTCGTACGAAGCCCGAGATGGAGGCTAAAAGTGTTTGGTGACTCAACAAGAGAGTCTTTTATACTCAACAAGAGAGTGTTTTTATCTGTCTTATACGAAGCCTAAGACGGAGGCTAAAAGAGGGGTTTAACTCAACAAGAGAGTCTTTTATACTCAACAAGAGAGCATTTTGTATCTCGTACGAAGCCCGAGATGGAGGCTAAAAGGGTTTGACTCAACAAAACAGTCTTTTATACTCAACAAGAGAGTGTTTTGTATCTCGTACGAAGCCCGAGATGGAGGTTAAAAGGGTTGGTGACTGTTTACCTTGAAAATTGGTAAACAACAACTGATCTTCTAAAACAACAAAGTTCTAGTAACTTACAGGATCGATCAGATTGATCCTAGGACATGTGCTATAAGTGTATTTTAGAATATCTCACAATTGGGCAAAGTATACATTTCAACAGTGCATGTAAATAAAAGAATGTGTTTTAAAATGAAAATGAAAGTGATAAAAGCAAGGAAATGTTTAAGTCGAACAACACATCAAAGAAGAGAAAGGCTGAAGGTAAAGGTTTGGTAAAAAATTGAAATTAAATGTTGGAAAAAAATGCATAAAGATATTAAAATGCAGAAATGTAAATGCTTGAAAGTAAAGACTTTTTAATGTAAAACTGCAAAGTAAAGACTTGGTACTGTAAATGACTTGAAAGGTAAAAGTTTGTGAAAAGACTTCAAAGTAAAGAATCTAAAATAGAAACTTCAAAGTAAATTACATTGCAATAAAGGATAATGGTGATTACAATCACGTACATTCTTACTTCACTTGTTTCTCGACACATTGGATACTTTGAGTGAATATAGAGTTACTTGTACAAATATGTTTTTTTCACCCCTATTCTAACTCTAGGACTAACCTATTTATAATACTCTAAAGTAACCACCATCTGACGGTTTTACTCCTAGAATACGCCACTTGGCACTTCGCATGTCTTCAACTTCTGGATCTTCGCCACCTGTCCTCTTTTTAAATTCAAATAGTAGAACTTCCCTCCACTATCTAGTTGTAACTGCAGCGCATTATCCATAGCAGTTTTATCCTGTCGAATTGACTCTTTGAACTTAGAAATATTTGAAGTCTTGAAATCATTCTATTCGACTCAGGCTTTCAACAAACATGGTCGAAGGCCTTCTAGTCGAAGCCTTCTTCTTTAGCTTATTATTTTAAAGAATAACTTCCTTTAAAGCCAAATTGTTTGAAATCATGTAGCGTCGAAATTAGGAGCTAACAAACTGCCCTCCAAAAATGCCATTTCGCCAGTGTTGGTAGGAAGGTCACTTTTAATAAAATAATTTTTCGACGCCTGATCATTCGACTATAAAAGACATGGTCATAACTGACCTACCCACGATCTAGAAACTATTCAGTTTCTTTCAACCATGCTTATGACGTCATGTTATGATGGCAAATCTTCAAACGTCTTTTCAGCCGTATTTGCGAATAGTTTTCATCATCACCTTTCTTGGGACTAGACATTTGCAGTCTGATCATAACCACCACCATCCAACAATTTCAAAAGAGGACACACGTCCCACTATCGTATTTGTTTTAACGGTGGATTCACAATCCCTTTATCTTCCAAACACCTATAAATACCCTTTTTCTCCAATTTGCAAACTTTCTCATTCTCAGGCTTTTTTGCAACTTATTTCTTCGTTCTTCAAAATCTAAAGAAAAAACCCATAACGCATTCTCATTTTTTTTCTTCAACTTCCAACAATGGCGTCTTCTCAAACCATTCCCCAAGCAACGAAAGGTCAAAAAGGTAAAGGCACACCATTCAAGCAAACCCTTCCGCCATTTGCAAACATTCCAGGACCTAAGGTGGTGAAGAATCAACAGCTCATGCCAGAACTCCTTCTTGCGGAAGCGAGGAGTATTTACGAGTCTCAGGTAATGATCCCTCTCATTGTTTCTGATACACCTTATGCTTTAGGTGGCCCCTTAGCTGATGTTAAACCCACTGATGAGAAGCTTAGTGAGTTTTTCCCTTCTTACCGTAAATCAAGACCTTTAGGGCAAAAGAGCAACCCTAAAGAAAATGAAGCTTCTCCTGATAAACCCACTTTGACTAAAATGGATCTTAGGTATCTTCATGATGGTACTCGATTGGTAAGAGCTGTTAACCAGTTAAAGGATTTTGACCTCTGGCTGACCAGAATGGAAAAGGTCAAAGCTGATCATTAGAAAACCATTGGAATTTATGATCTGCTTATGCTATCGAAGACCAACATTCCTTATTTTTTGAACCTACTGGCAGCATCACTCTACTTTTGGGATAGTACCCACTACACCTTTCATCTTCCTTGTGGGATGGTTACTCCCACACTCTTCGGCCTTGCTGCCATTGCAGGTCTTCGACTAGATGGCATTTCATATGATCCTGATACTGATGCAGAGGATACTATAGGGATTTCTGACTCCAAGCTCACATATACCCTCTTCATAAACCACCACAAATGTGACACTGACGAAATAACTGACAAGGAACACATTGCATTCCTCACCGTATGGTTGTCGAGGTATGTATTTTGCTCAAAATCCCTGCAGGTGGCCAAGAAATATCTCACTCTGGCCAACCAACTTCACAACAACAGAGGAGTTTTCCTTAGTGGGTTGATTTTGGCAAACCTCTATGAGTCTCTCAGCGAAGGGGCGGCTCGACTCAAAGACTTGGAGGCCCAGGGTACTGTTCACTTGAATGGCCCCCTCTGGCTGCTTCAATTGTGGCTTAATGCAACTTTCGAAGCTAGCCTTCCCAGAAAAGGGCAAGTCGATGAGGACTCTGCTAAAATCAAAGAAAGGAGGGTCGAAGGTACTCGCCTGGTGAAACTCACACCCACTGATGATGGGGAAACTCTCAAAGAAGCCTTCTCCAGTTATATTATGATGCTCGCCAAGTGGTATGATTTCACACCCTGTATGGCCCCTTTTGCTGAAAAAAAATATGGACCTGAGTAGTTTACGAGGCCATTCCCTGATTCATCCAACAAACTCGAGGCCGAATCTGTTTCAATCTGGGAAGCCTTTTTTATTCCTAGATTTATAATTCAGAGGCTGAATCTTGGAAGAGATATGGCAGCCTTGATTGCTTACCAACCAAACCTTGTCTCTCGACAGTTTGGGTTGGCTCAAATTTTCCCCAAGTGTCTGTATGGGAAGAAAGGCCATGTAGTCCTTCATACTGCCAGTTTTGATGAGGGAAGTGCTGCAGTCGCTTTCGACCGGTGGAACGTGAGAAAAGCAACTATTTCCCCTGTGCACTTTCGACCCACATTTTTGTGCACTAAACCATTTCACAACTGGTGGTCGAAGTACTATAGTGAACAATTTCTTGATGTTACTGCCTTCTCTTCCTTAATTGACCAAGCTTTTCTTGATGTGCAGGAGAAGACCAAGAAGAGTAAGTTCATTCATGTCAAAGAAATTCAGGCCTTCCAAAAGTACTTTGAAACTGTCTATCGACCAGATGATATTAGTCGAACCGTTCGTGAGGCTGCTGTCACTTTGAAGGAGAAATTTCTTCAAAAAATGGATCAGTTGAAAATCCCTTCAAACGTTCCTCTTGAGAAATGTTATGAGGTGGCTTTTGAACTCTTTCCTCCAAAGTTCCCTCGACTGCCTAACACTGATTTTGGAGTGGCACTTCCCCCCCCCCCTATTTCCAGACTGGTTTGTCTGTGGTGAACACCTAAAACTCCTTCGACAGTAGTCTCAACCGAAAGCCCAACAGGTGGTTGCAACTAAACATACGCTGGACAGTTTCAAAGGACACCTTCATATAGGGGTCGAGGATGTTCGTGTCGAATCTGAAATATATGAAGGTTTGAGGCCCTTGATTTGTGATATTTAACTAACCACTCAATTATTAATCTTGTAATAATCATCTGTCTTTCAGCTATGGCCAGGAAGACCAGCTCATCGAAGGGTGCTGCAGGAGTCGAAAAAGAAACTGAAGGCACAAAGGTATTTTGTCTCCCTTGCCTAAATCTTTTTGTGTAACCAACTTTTAATATTTGCATCACCTTTTAGACTGCTCGAAAACCTCCAACGCCTTCAAAAAAGGCCAAGAAAGGTGCTCAAGCAGTTGTCCCTCCAGATGCTGATGATGAATCCCCTGAGGATATAGTGGTTAAAAAGAAAAGGAAGCTCACCAAAGCTTCTGGAGCCACCACCCAATCCTCCTCAAAGGCCGCCAGACTTCTTGAGAAGACACCTGATGATAGTGGTGTCAAGAAACAGCTCTCCAGGGTTGCATCGAAAATGATTGCTGGTGATCCTGAGAGTGCAAACTCAAGTCCTGACACCGCAGCTGTACAGGTATGCATACTATCTTCACTCAGTATTTGCATTCCCTACTCAGATTTCTCCCGATCTTATTCTCTTTACTTGTGGTTTTAAGGCTGATGTAGGTGGTTCTAACCCACCACAATCTTCATTCAACTTTGCAACAACTCTCCTGAATAGCCAAGGTGAGCCAACTTATCACCCTACCTCTGACCTTGGTTCTGGATATAGTTCCCTGAGCAAAATTAACCAACCTATCCATCTTACAGTTCCTCCTCCTAAAGCAGATGAAACAAACAAAAATTTGCCTGCCAGGACCAACACTCAACAATCCCAGACCAATGGCTCTGAACATGAAGAGGATGATGTTTCTCATCAACAACCTCTCGACCAAACAGAGACCATTGCCATGGACTCAGAAGGAAGGCCAACTGAAGCAGAAGAAGAGGAGGTCGAAGATGAAGAAGAACAAGAAGAAGAGAGGGAAAGGAGTGAGCAAGATCAAACCCATACACCTGTGGCTGAAACAGGTCCTGTCAACAATCCAACTTTTGGGCCTACGTCACTTCGACTGCTGGAGTATCTCCCACTGGAGACCCATTGGTTACCCTTAAATGGTCGAATTGTAACAACCTAATTCCCATCGCGAATAAATAATACATAATTAAATCAGAGTAAATAAAAATTTATTTTTCCGACAGAAACAAGGATGCCACAATTAAAGAAAACAACAGAATCCCTGCTCATAAATTTTCTATACATAACACAAAATGGAATAACCTCAAAGGGAAACTTTTTCCATATAAAAGGAAAGTTTAATTATGGAATAAAGCGGAAAGATCCATAACTGACTTGTTTTACAAAATAAATTATTTTATAACATCAAAATATACACACAAAAGTAATACAAAATAAATCCTACAATTGTATACATATATATCTACAGCGTTCCCCGACTTCCGTGTTACGTATCAGAGAAGACAGACTGACAAACGGATGGAGAACTAGTCTTCACAAAAGCCTCCAAGACTACTAATCTACAATTGCCTCATAGAGCAACAAACCACAGCAGAAGGGTGAAAAATAACAACTAAATCAAGATTGTATAATAATATGCAACACATATAAATTCACATGCATAATTATTCTCACCACAAGCATCACATACTAATACACATAGCATATATCAATTACACCAACATAATCACATAATCACACATAAGGCAAACCAAAGTCATAACATATGCAAACACTCCACCACATCTCATAGCATATGTCTATGCATAAAACATATTATCCACAATCAATGCATTTATCACATATGCACAAAACACTTCACCAATTCAAACATAAATCTCAACACATACTCAATCAATTCATGATTTTCCACACATAATCAATCCATTCATGATTTATGCAAATGCAAAGAGACCGACACAACGACTCTATGCAAATGCGGTACCATCCATCCATCATTCTCATCATCAGTTCACTCAGGAACAATTGGAATCATCGCTTGTTACTTAGTGTAACTCCCCGTCGGGCAAACGATGTTCCCCGTCGCTTTCGGTCCTCTTGGTATAAGGCTCACAACGTTTATGGATCGCTTTCAGTCCTCTTTGAATAAGGCTCACGATCCGATCGCTTTCGGTCCTCTTTGTATAAGGCTCACGATAGTCTATAATCATCGCTTTCAGTCCTCTCGGTATAAGGCTCACGATGTTATAGCAGATTCCCTCTGGAACTGTTTCGTCGCTCACGTCCACTAGGGCACACGACATCACAAGAATGCATATCATGATGCTTGGCATACAAGGACTCATGACAATCAAATGCATCTTCACAAACCAACAATATGAATCATCTCAATCAACAATAATCATGTTGTGCAACCAAGCCCAAAACAATGCATTTATTTTCCATAAGGCCACAAACCATCATCACAACATTTCATCACATGCATTCACATCATATAACAGCACACAAGTCATACAACACATATCAAAAGCACATTGCATGATAACACATCAATTACACACAGTACGACGACAAAAATCGACAAAACAACACATTTCCAAATTCCCTACATAGTTACATCGGCCAACAATCTCAAAACCATTTTGATAAGAAAGAACATCTCATTAGCTTTCCAACGATACCAAGAATGTTCAAAACGGATAATCGGAACACAAGTTATGGAATAAAAAAGAAAAGGAATCGCGAAAAGACAAAATTCTGCACTGTCACTGGCCATACGCGTATTGCCCTGAGCCATACGCGTATTGCCTTGCTCACTCGCCCATTCCATACGCGTATTGCCCAACTTGATACGCGTATGGGCAGAGATCAAATTCTCCCCAAAAATCCCACTAACAATCCATACGCGTATTGCCTTTCCAAGTACGCGTACCATTACGCAAATCAGCAGAAGGCCGTGAAAATGAGCTTTCATACGCGTATTGCCCTCATTTTGCCCTTGCCATACGCGTATTGCCCAACTCAATACGCGTAATGCCAAGCCTGATACGCGTATGGGCAGCGAAACTCAGAATTTTTCCTGCATAATTTCTGTTATGAATTCTACCCCAAATCCTCTCCAAATCTCATCTAAACACTTCCAAATCACAATCTAACAGCCCAAACATGTCCCAACATAATTAACAAGTATTCTACGCAGTTTATATCGAGTTTCGACCGCGAAAACATCAATTTCTATCAATTATTCATCAATTTATCAATTAGAGAAAAAGTGGTGAAACAACCAAAACAATTACAACAAACAACACATATACATACACAAGCAAGATATAATTGAAACTTCTCACCCTTACCCGATTAATCGTGCTTGAAATGGATGAATTCTCGATTTTCCTCTTTCTCCCCTTCTCTCTTTCTTTCTTCTCCTTTTCTTTCTATTCTTTTCCTTCCCCTTTCTATTTTTCTTTCTATTTTCTCTCCACTTTCTATTTTATGAAAAAAAATAACCAAGCAAAAAGACCAAAATACCCCTACTCTCAAATATCTCGCAAACGCTCTCAAAATACGATAAAACATAATAACAATGAAAAATAATATATTGTCAAATAACACTCAAGAATAAAATAATATAATAATAAAAATAATTAAATCGACTCGATTAAATAAATCTAACAAAAACTGGGGCGTTACAACTCTCCCCCACTTAGAAATTTTCGTCCTCGAAAATATAACTGAGACGAACAACTCCGGATACGACTCTCCCATCCGACTAACCAACCAACATGCCAACCAAAGGCACACCATGAATAACACAACTGACAAACCACCTTACTAACAGCTACTACAACAACGACACGACAACGACGACCACTACAACGACAAGATGCAAAGCCCATACAATGCACTTGACGATCAACTCACGACTCAAGAATACCCAAGTTACGAACACCCATGTTCACTCTTGAACCGAAACACCACAAGATCGTTACCATCACCGTAGGTAACACTCCTCTAATTCACCACAAGGAATTAGCTACTCGCACTCAACCCAACACAATATGAACGGGGCAATAACACAACAAGAACATAAGTTCCATGACCCAACATCGTTTCAACAACCTCTCTATACCCACAATACTAATATCCTTGTCACACAACATTATTACAACAATGCTACGATTCCCCAATCAAACATATAACCAAAACATCCCTCTACAAAGTAGCCCATGAATAATATTTAAACCTTTCGCCTAAAACTTCCATTTTGAAACGTCCAATAGTCTCATCACTCCTACATGTTCCCAATATTCAACCTATGAACTCTTACAAGTCACACACTCAAATACAAAATGTGCCACATCACGCTCCCACTGCGCACACCGATTACTCGTAACCATCAAAACTACCAATCTCACGTCCAAAGTCCAACTCCTCCTCATATTCACCAAAAATCACTCTTCCCTTTTAATATACCCAACCTCACACTCTACTGTGTTATCTCACACACCAGACACAAGTCTCGGAATTGCTCAATTAATTTTAATCCTCTGACCATCAAAACAGACACGCATAAAAACTTTCGACTTAACTCTTCCGGCACAACATTCGCTTTCCCCGAAGGATAATCCAAGCCAAATTCATAACTCGTCACGAATTCTAACCATCCTCGTTGTCTCATACTCTATTCCTTCAGACCAAACAAGTACTCTAAACTCTTGTGATTACTAAACACTTCGAACCTAGAACCAAAAAGATGATACCTCCAAATATTCCCACACAATACAACCGCAACCAATTATAAATCCATAATAGTATAGATCTTTTATAAATCCTCAATTGTCGTAAAGCATAAGCCACGACTTTACCCTCTTGCATTAGCACACTGACTAAACTCATCAAAGACACATCACAATACCTCACAAACAGTTTACCAGGATCACGCAGAATCAAAACTGGAGCCGTAGACAACTTCTACTTCAGCTCACCAAAACTCACTCACAACGAACATCCAAAACAAACGACTCACCCTTTGCAAGTCAACTGAGATACCAGAAGTACGAACTTAGCAAAGTCTTCCATAGCCTGAAGTAACAACCAACTAAGCCCAAAAATTTATAATCTCCTTAACCAACTTCGGAGCCTCTCATTGTAGAACTGCATCTACCTCCGATGGATCCATAACCATACTCTCCTCCGAAATAACCCATCCAAGAAAAATAACCTTTTCCAACCAAAATTCTCACTTGAATAACTTAGCATAAAACCTCGTCTCTTTTCAACACTTGTAATTCAATTCTCAAACACTCTACCTGTTCTTCCTCTGAGTTTATAATAGATCCGAATATCCTCAATCAAAGCCATTACGATCTTATTCGATTAAATAAGGAAGATATGATTCATATACTCCACAACATTACAGACGCATTACTATCACCGAACAACATCACTGCACCTTGTAATGCCCAACCAAATACCCAAAAGATATAAATTCTTAAAGCTTTTGCAAAACTTTTCACTGGGTAACTGGTTACTCACATACAAGCTTAACCGAGTAAATAACAGCCTATCCCGATGATAACAAACATAACCAGTCACATTACGTCGATCAAAGCCTCAACTCACCCAATTCATCACTCTTAACAAACATTCCAAACAATTGCAATTTCACTCAAACTCAACCAAACCATTTCCAGTTATCTTTTCATGAAAGTGGACACTTGTTCTCAATCGTTACCTTATTCAACTGTCAGTAATCCATACGCAATTTCTTCTCTTAACAGTCCAAATTCTATAAATCCTAACATGTAGCAACCACCAACCAAAAAGAACTCTCAAATATTACATCCATACCTAAGGGTTTTCTCAGGATTTCCATTAATGCTCTAAAATTCCAAAGACTCCAAACCTCACCAGAACTCTAAGTTTTGCTTTCCATAATCTCAATACCATGATACACATCATGCTTGTTATTTCGTTCCATCATCTCTCCTTTTTGTTACTAACACAGCTGGAGCTCTCTAAGACGATACACTTGGCCTCACAAATCCCTTTTCCAGTAAATCTTCCAACCGCTCTTTCAATCTGAGTTTCACTTCCTAAAAGTTCTTCTACTTACTTAGCAGATATAAACCTCAACTAGCCCTTAATAATACCCAATCATTCTCTCTCAATGACTTCCCAACTTGACCAACATACAAAAACCTTGAATCCGCCTCACCTTCAGATATAAAAATCTTCATCGACTCGACAAACAATCCGTAATCACTTTCTTAATTCCCAACCATTCATTACACACACTATCAAAGCCAGAAAGATACGTCTATTCCATCCAACATAATTCCTTCTACTATCAACAAGAGATGAAGGGTGATCAGTTCCTCAATTTGTCAATAGACAGCTGACAATCATGATGCGGCATAAACCGTCTTTACCAAACTATAATAGCATTCCTTACATCCTGTGCACAAAACTACCTAAGGCACAAATCCTTAGTTGACATAAACCTTACCTCCGCACTCCCTCCGGAATTCGGGAATAACACTGTCCAAATAACACTTACACTCTTGCAATTACAACACACTGAGCCAACGCTCCACCCTGAAGCAACATGGAGAAGCACAAGCTTCTCCCCCACTTATCTCATTCTCAATCCTGAAGACAAAAGATTAGAAAACCAGAAAGCACTGACAGTGTTTCACACACATATCACGTACTAAGGGACAAACAACACCGACAGTATGCAACTGTCACACCAACTGACTCAACAACTTGGCCGGACGGACCGACCTGCTCTGATACCACTTTGTAACACCCCAATTCCCACCGCGAATAAATAATACATAATTAAATCAGAGTAAATAAAAATTTATTTTTCCGACAGAAACAAGGATGCCACAATTAAAGAAAACAACAGAATCCCGGCTCATAAATTTTCTATACATAACACAAAATGGAATACCTCAAAGGGAAACTTTTTCCATATAAAAGGAATGTTCAATTATGGAATAAAGCGGAAAGATCCATAACTGACTTGTTTTACAAAATAAATTATTTTATAACATCAAAATATACGTACAAAAGTAATACAAAATAAATCCTACAATTGTATACATATATATCTACAGCGTTCCCCGACTTATGTGTTACGTATCAGAGCAGACAGACTGACAAACGGATGGAGAACTAGTCTTCACAAAAGCCTCCAAGACTACTAATCTGCAATTGCCTCATAGAGCAACAAATCACAGCAGAAGGGTGAGAAATAACAACTAAATCAAGATTGTATAATAATATGCAACACATATAAATTCACATGCATAATTATTCTCACCACAAGCATCACATACTAATACACATAGCATATATCAATTACACCAACATAATCACATAATCACACATAAGGCACACCAAAGTCATAACATATGGAAACACTTCACCATATCACATAGCATATGTCTATGCATAAAACATATTATCCACAATCAATGCATTTATCACATATGCACATCAATTCACCAATTCAAACATAAATCTCAACACATACTCAATCAATTCATGATTTTCCACACATAATCAATCCATTCATGATTTATGCAAATGCAAAGAGACCGACACAACGACTCTATGCAAATGCGGTACCATCCATCCATCATTCTCATCATCAGTTCACTCAGGAACTATTGGAATCATCGCTTGTTACTTAGTGTAAGTCCCCGTCGGAAAAACGATGTTCCCCGTTGCTTTTGGTCCTCTTAGTATAAGGCTCGCGACATTTTTGGATCGTTTTTAGTCCTCTTTGTATAAGGCTCACGATCCGATCGCTTTCGGTCCTCTTTGTATAAGGCTCACGATCGTCTATAATCATCGCTTTCAGTCCTCTCGGTATAAGGCTCACGATGTTATAGTGGATTCCCTCTGGAACCGTTTCGTTACTCACACCCACTAGGGCACACGACATCACAAGAATGCATATCATGATGCTTGGCATACAAGGACTCATGACAATCAAATGCATCTTCACAAACCAACAATATGAATCATCTCAATCAACAATAATCATGTTGTGCAACCAAGCCCAAAACAATGCATTTATTTTCCATAAGGCCACAAACCATCATCACAACATTTCATCACATGCATTCACATCATATAACAGTACACAAGTCATACAACACATATCAAAAGCACATTGCACGATAACACATCAATTACACACAGTACGACGGCAAAAGTCGACAAAACGACACATTTCCAAATTCCCGACATAATTAAACCAGCCAACAATCTCAAAACCATTTTGATAAGAAAGAACATCTCATTAGCTTTCCAAGGATACCAAGAATGTTCAAAACGGATAATCGGAACACAAGTTATGGAATAAAAAAGAAAAGGAATCGCGAAAAGACAAAATTCTGCACTGTCACTGGCCATACGCGTATTGCCCTGAGCCATACGCGTATTGCTTTGCTCACTCGCCCATTCCATACGCGTATTGCCCAACTTGATACGCGTATGGGCAGAGACCAAATTCTCCCCAAAAATCCCACTAACAATCCATACGCGTAATGCCTCACTTGATACGCGTATTGCCTTGCCAAGTACACGTACCATTACGCAAATCAGCAGAAGGCCTTGAAAATGAGCTTCCATACGCGTATTGCCCTCATTTTGCCCTTGCCATACGCGTATTGCCCAACTCAATACGCGTAATGCCAAGCCTGATACGCGTATGGGCAGCGAAACTCAGAATTTTTCCTGCATAATTTCTGTTACGAATTCTACCCCAAATGCTTTCCAAATCTCATCTAAACACTTCCAAATCACAATCTAACAGCCCAAACATGTCCCAACATAATCAACAAGTATTCTACGCAGTTTATATCGAGTTTCGACCGCGAAAACATCAATTTCTATCAATTATTCATCAATTTATCAATTAGAGTAAAAGTGGTGAAACAACCAAAACAATTACAACAAACAACACATATACATACACAAGCAAGATATAATTGAAACTTCTCACCCTTACCTGATTAATCGTGCTTGAAATGGATGAATTCTCGATTTTCCTCTTTCTCCCCTTCTCTCTTTCTTTCGTCTCCTTTTCTTTCTCTTCTTTTCCTTCCCCTTTTTATTTTTCTCTCTATTTTCTCTCCACTTTCTATTTTATGAAAAAAAATAACCAAGCAAAAAGACCAAAATACCCCTACTCTCAAATATCTCGCAAACGCTCTCAAAATGCGATAAAACATAATAACGATGAAAAATAATATATTGTCAAATAACAGTCAAGAATAAAATAATATAATAATAAAATTAATTAAATCGACTCGATTCAATAAATCTAACAAAAACTGGGGCGTTACAACTCTCCCCCGCTTAGAAATTTTCGTCCTCGAAAATATAACTGAGACGAACAACTTCGGATACGACTCTCGCATTCGACTAACCAACCAACATGCCAACCAAAGGCACACCACGAATAACACAACTGACAAACCACCTTACTAACAGCTACTACAACAACAACACGACAACGACGACCACTACAATGACAAGATGCAAAGCCCATACAATGCACTTGACGACCAACTCACGACTCAAGAATACCCAAGTTACGAACACCCATGTTCACTCTTGAACCGAAACACCACAAGATCGTTACCATCACCATAGGTAACACTCCTCTAATTCACCACAAGGAATTAGCTACTCGCACTCGACACAACACAATAGGAACGAGGCAATAACACAACAAGAACACAAGTTCCACGACCCAACATCGTTTCAACAACCTCTCCATACCCACAATACCAACATCCTTGTCACACAACATTATTACAACAATGCTACGATTCCCCAATCGAACATATAACCAAAACACCCCTCTACATAGTAGCCCATGAATAATATTTAAACCTTTCACCTAACACTTCCATTCTAAAACGTCTAATAGTCTCATCACTCCTACATGTTCCCAATGTTCAACCTATGAACTCTTACAAGTCACACACTCAAATACAAAATGTTCCACACCACACTTCCGTTACGCACTCCGATTACTCGTAACCATCAAAACTACCAATCTCACGTCCAAAGTCCAACTCCTCCTCATATTCACCAAAAATCATTGTTCCCTTTTAATATACCCAACCTCACACTCTACTGTGTTATCTCACACACCAGACACAAGTCTCAGAATTTCTCAATTAATTTTAATCCTCTGACCATCAAAACAGACACGCATAAAAACTTTCAACTTAACTCTTCCGGCACAACATTCGCTTTCCCCGAAGGATAATCCAAGCCAAATTCATAACTCGTCACGAATTCTAACCATCCTCGTTGTCTCATACTCTATTCCTTCAGACCAAACAAGTACTCTAAACTCTTATGATTACTAAACACTTCGAACCTAGAACCAAAAAGATAATACCTCCAAATATTCCCACGCAATACAACCGCATCCAATTCCAAATCCAGAATAGTATAGATCCTTTTATAAATCCTCAATTGTCGTAAAGCATAAGCCACGACTTTACCCTATTGCATTAACACACTGACTAAACCCATCAAAGACACATCACAAGACCTCACAAACAGTTGATCAGGATCACGCAGAATCAAAACTGGAGCCGTAGACAACTTCTACTTCAGCTCACCAAAACTCACTCACAACGAACATCCAAAACAAACGACTCACCCTTTGCAAGTCAACTGAGATACCAGAAGTACGAACTTAGCAAAGTCTTCCATAGCCTGAAGTAACAACCAACTAAGCCCAAAAATTTCTAATCTCCTTAACCAACTTCGGAACCTCTCATTGTAGAACTGCATCTACCTCCGATGGATCCATAACCATACTCTCCTCCGAAATAACCCATCCAAGAAAAATAATCTTTTTCAACCAAAATTCTCACTTGAATAACTTAGCATAAAACCTCGTCTCTTTTCAACACTTGTAATTCAATTCTCAAACACTCTACCTGTTCTTCCTCTGAGTTTATAACAGATCCGAATATCCTTAATAAAGCCATTACGAACTTATCCAATTAAATATGGAAGATACGATTCATATACTCCACAACATTACAGACACATTACTATCACCGAACAACATCACTGCACCTTGTAATGCCCAACCAAATACCCAAAAGATATAAATTCTTAAAGCTTTTGCAAAACTTTTCACTGGGTAACTGGTTACTTACATACAAGCTTAACCGAGTAAATAACAGCCTATCCCGATGATAACAAACATAACCAGTCACATTACATCGATCAAAGTCTCAACTCACCCAATTCATCACTCATAACAAACATTCCAAACAATTGCAATTTCACTCAAACTCAACCAAACCATTTCCAGTTATCTTTTCATGAAAGTGGACACTTGTTCTCAATCGTTACCTTATTCATCTGTCAGTAATCCATACACAATTTCTTCTCTTAACAGTCCAAATTCTATAAATCCCAACATGTAGCAACCACCAACCAAAAAGAACTCTCAAATATTACATCCATACCTAAGGGTTTTCTCAGGATTTCCATTAATGCTCTAAAATTCCAAAGACTCCAAACCTCACCAGAACTCTAAGTTTTTCTTTCCATAATCTCAATACCATGATACACATCATGCTTGTTATTTCGTTCCATCATCCCTCCTTTTTGTTACTAACACAGCTGGAGCTCTCTAAGACGACACACTTGGCCTCACAAATCCCTTTTCCAGTAAATCTTCCAACCGCTCTTTCAATCTGAGTTTTGCTTCCTAAAAGTTCTTCTACTTACTTAGCAGATATAAACCTCAACTATTCACCTTCGTCCAATTAAGTTCAATCTCTACTCTCTGAGAAGCAGCCCTTAATAATACCCAATCATTCTCTCTCAATGACTTCCCAACTTGACCAACATACAAAAACCTTGAATCCGCCTCACCTTCAAATATAAAAATCTTCATCGACTCGACAAACAATCCATAATCACTTTCTTAATTCCCAACCATTCATTACACACACTATCAAAGTCGGAAAGACACGTCTATTCCATCCAACATAATTCCGTCTACTACCAACAAGAGATTAAGGGTGATCAGTTCCTCAATTTGTCAATAGACAGCTGACAATCATGATGGAGCATAAACCATCTTTACCAAACTATAATAGCATTCCTTACATCCTGTGCACAAAACTACCTAAGGCACAAATCCTTAGTTGACATAAACCTTACCTCCGCACTCCCTCCGGAATTCGGGAATAACACTGTCCAAACAACACTTACACTCTTGCAATTACAACACACTGAGCCAACGCTCCACCCTGAAGCGACATGGAGAAGCACAAGCTTCTCCCCCACTTATCTCATTCTCAATCCTGAAGACAAAAGATTAGAAAACCAGAAAGCACTGACAGTGTTTCACACACATATCACGTACTAAGGGACAAACAACACCGACAGTATGCAACTGTCACACCAACTGACTCAACAACTTGGCCGGACGGACCGACCTGCTCTGATACCACTTTGTAACACCCCAATTCCCATTGCGAATAAATAATACATAATTAAATCAGAGTAAATAAAAATTTATTTTTCCGACAGAAGCAAGGATGCCACAATTAAAGAAAACAACAGAATCCCTGCTCATAAATTTTCTATACATAACACAAAATGGAATAACCTCAAAGGGAAACTTTTTCCATATAAAAGGAAAGTTCAATTATGGAATAAAGCGGAAAGATCCATAACTGACTTGTTTTACAAAATAAATTATTTTATAACATCAAAATATACACACAAAAGTAATACAAAATAAATCCTACACTTGTATACATATATATCTACAGTGTTCCCCGACTTCCGTGTTACGTATCAGAGCAGACAGACTGACAAACGGGTGGAGAACTACTCTTCACAAAAGCCTCCAAGACTACTAATCTGCAATTGCCTCATAGAGCAACAAACCACAGCAGAAGGGTGAGAAATAACAACTAAATCAAGATTGTATAATAATATGCAACACATATAAATTCACATGCATAATTATTCTCACCACAAGCATCACATACTAATACACATAGCATATATCAATTACACCAACATAATCACATAATCACACATAAGGCACACTAAAGTCATAACATATGGAAACACTCCACCACATCACATAGCATATGTCTATGCATAAAACATATTATCACCCAATCAATGCATTTATCACATATGCACAAAACACTTCACCAATTCAAACATAAATCTCAACACAAACTCAATCAATTCATGATTTTCCACACATACGGTACCATCCATCCATCATTCTCATCATCAGTTCACTCAGGAACTATTGGAATCATCGCTTATTACTTAGTGTAACTCCCCGTCAGGCAAACGATGTTCCCCATCACTTTCGATCCTCTTGGTATAAGGCTCACGAAGTTTATGGATCGCTTTCAGTCCTTTTTGTATAAGGCTCACGATCCTATCGCTTTCGGTCCTCTTTGTATAAGGCTCACGATCGTCTATAATCATTGCTTTCAGTCCTCTGGATATAAGGCTCATGATGTTATAGCGGATTCCCTCTGGAACCGTTTCGTCGCTCACACCCACTAGGGCACACGACATCACAAGAATGCATATCATGATGCTTGGCATACAAGGACTCATGACAATCAAACGCATCTTCACAAACCAACAATATGAATCATCTCAATCAACAATGATCATGTTGTGCAACCAAGACCAAAACAATGCATTTATTTTCCATAAGGCCACAAACCATCATCACAACATTTCATCACATGCATTCACATCATATAACAGCACACAAGTCATACAACACATATCAAAAGCACATTGCATGATAACACATCAATTACACACAGTACGACGGCAAAAGTCGACAAAACGACACATTTCCAAATTCCCGACATAATTAAATCAGCCAATAATCTCAAAACCATTTTGATAAGAAAGAACATCTCATTAGCTTTCCAACGATACCAAGAATGTTCAAAACGGATAATCGGAACACAAGTTATGGAATCAAAAAGAAAAGGAATCGCGAAAAGACAAAATTTTGCATTGTCACTGGCCATACGCGTATTGCCCTGAGCCATACGCGTATTGCCTTGCTCACTCGCCCATTCCATACGCGTATTGCCCAACTTGATACGCGTATGGGCAGAGACCAAATTCTCCCCAAAAATCCCACTAACAATCCATACGCGTAATGCCTCACTTGATACGCGTATTGCCTTGCCAAGTACGCGTACCATTACGCAAATCAGCAGAAGGCCTTGAAAATGAGCTTCCATACGCGTATTGCCCTCATTTTTCCCTTGCCATACGCGTATTGCCCAACTCAATACGCGTAATGCCAAGCCTGATACGCGTATGGGCAGCGAAACTCAGAATTTTTCCTGCATAATTTCTGTTACGAATTCTACCCCAAATGCTTTCCAAATCTCATCTAAACACTTCCAAATCACAATCTAACAGCCCAAACATGTCCCAACATAATCAACAAGTATTCTACGCAGTTTATATCGAGTTTCGACCGCGAAAACATTAATTTCTATCAATTATTCATCAATTTATCAATTAGAGTAAAAGTGGTGAAACAACCAAAACAATTACAACAAACAACACATATACATACACAAGCAAGATATAATTGAAACTTCTCACCCTTACCTGATTAATCGTGCTTGAAATGGATGAATTCTCGATTTTCCTCTTTCTCCCCTTCTCTCTTTCTTTCGTCTCCTTTTCTTTCTCTTCTTTTCCTTCCCCTTTTTATTTTTCTCTCTATTTTCTCTCCACTTTCTATTTTATGAAAAAAAATAACCAAGCAAAAAGACCAAAATACCCCTACTCTCAAATATCTCGCAAACGCTCTCAAAATGCGATAAAACATAATAACGATGAAAAATAATATATTGTCAAATAACAGTCAAGAATAAAATAATATAATAATAAAATTAATTAAATCGACTCGATTAAATAAATCTAACAAAAACTGGGGCGTTACAACTCTCCCCCACTTAGAAATTTTCGTCCTCGAAAATATAACTGAGACGAACAACTCCGGATACGACTCTCGCATTCGACTAACCAACCAACATGCCAACCAAAGGCACACCACGAATAACACAACTGACAAACCACCTTACTAACAGCTACTACAACAACAACACGACAACGACGACCACTACAACGACAAGATGCAAAGCCCATACAATGCACTTGACGACCAACTCACGGCTCAAGAATACCCAAGTTACGAACACCCATGTTCACTCTTGAACCGAAACACCACAAGATTGTTACCATCACCATAGGTAACACTCCTCTAATTCACCATAAGGAATTAGCTACTCGCACTCGACACAACACAATAGGAACGAGGCAATAACACAACAAGAACACAAGTTCCACGACCCAACATCGTTTCAACAACCTCTCCATACCCACAATACCAACATCCTTGTCACACAACATTATTACAACAATGCTACGATTCCCCAATCGAACATATAACCAAAACATCCCTCTACATAGTAGCCCATGAATAATATTTAAACCTTTCACCTAACACTTCCATTCTGAAACGTCTAATAGTCTCATCACTCCTACATGTTCCCAATGTTCAACCTATGAACTCTTACAAGTCACACACTCAAATACAAAATGTTCCACACCACGCTTCCGTTACGCACTCCGATTACTCGTAACCATCAAAACTACCAATCTCACGTCCAAAGTCCAACTCCTCCTCATATTCACCAAAAATCATTGTTCCCTTTTAATATACCCAACCTCACACTCTACTGTGTTATCTCACACACCAGACACAAGTCTCGGAATTTCTCAATTAATTTTAATCCTCTGACCATCAAAACAGACACGCATAAAAACTTTCGACTTAACTCTTCCGGCACAACATTCGCTTTCCCCGAAGGATAATCCAAGCCAAATTCATAACTCGTCACGAATTCTAACCATCCTCGTTGTCTCATACTCTATTCCTTCAGACCAAACAAGTACTCTAAACTCTTGTGATTACTAAACACTTCGAACCTAGAGCCAAAAAGATAATACCTCCAAATATTCCCACGCAATACAACCGCATCCAATTCCAAATCTAGAATAGTATAGATCCTTTTATAAATCCTCAATTGTCGTAAAGCATAAGCCACGACTTTACCCTCTTGCATTAACACACTGACTAAACTCATCAAAGACACATCACAAGACCTCACAAACAGTTGATCAGGATCACGCAGAATCAAAACTGGAGCCGTAGACAACTTCTACTTCAGCTCACCAAAACTCACTCATAACGAACATCCAAAACAAACGACTCACCCTTTGCAAGTCAACTGAGATACCAGAAGTACGAACTTAGCAAAGTCTTCCATAGCTTGAAGTAACAACCAACTAAGCCCAAAAATTTCTAATCTCCTTAACCAACTTCGGAGCCTCTCATTGTAGAACTGCATCTACCTCCGATGGATCCATAACCATACTCTCCTACGAAATAACCCATCCAAGAAAAATAATATTTTTCAACCAAAATTCTCACTTGAATAACTTAGCATAAAACCTCGTCTCTTTTCAACACTTGTAATTCAATTCTCAAACACTCTACCTGTTCTTCCTCTGAGTTTATAACAGATCCGAATATCCTTAATAAAGCCATTACGAACTTATCCAATTAAATATGGAAGATACGATTCATATACTCCACAACATTACAGACACATTACTATCACCGAACAACATCACTGCACCTTGTAATGCCCAACCAAATACCCAAAAGATATAAATTCTTAAAGCTTTTGCAAAACTTTTCACTGGGTAACTGGTTACTCACATACAAGCTTAACCGAGTAAATAACAGCCTATCCCGATGATAACAAACATAACCAGTCACATTACATCGATCAAAGCCTCAACTCACCCAATTCATCACTCTTAACAAACATTCCAAACAATTGCAATTTCACTCAAACTCAACCAAACCATTTCCAGTTATCTTTTCATGAAAGTGGACACTTGTTCTCAATCGTTACCTTATTCATCTGTCAGTAATCCATACACAATTTCTTCTCTTAACAGTCCAAATTCTATAAATCCCAACATGTAGCAACCACCAACCAAAAAGAACTCTCAAATATTACATCCATACCTAAGGGTTTTTTCAGGATTTCCATTAATTCTCTAAAATTCCAAAGACTCCAAACCTCACCAGAACTCTAAGTTTTTCTTTCCATAATCTCAATACCATGATACACATCATGCTTGTTATTTCGTTCCATCATCCCTCCTTTTTGTTACTAACACAGCTGGAGCTCTCTAAGACGACACACTTGGCCTCACAAATCCCTTTTCCAGTAAATCTTCCAACCGCTCTTTCAATCTAAGTTTCACTTCCTAAAAGTTCTTCTACTTACTTAGCAGATATAAACCTCAACTATTCACCTTCGTCCAATTAAGTTCAATCTCTACTCTCTGAGAAGCAGCCCTTAATAATACCCAATCATTATCTCTCAATGACTTCCCAACTTGACCGACATACAAAAACCTTGAATCCGCCTCACCTTCAAATATAAAAATCTTCATCGACTCGACAAACAATCTGTAATCACTTTCTTAATTCCCAACCATTCATTACACACACTATCAAAGTCAGAAAGACACGTCTATTCCATCCAACATAATTCCGTCTACTATCAACAAGAGATTAAGGGTGATCAGTTCCTCAATTTGTCAATAGACAGCTGACAATCATGATGGGGCATAAACCGTCTTTACCAAACTATAATAGCATTCCTTACATCCTGTGCACAAAACTACCTAAGGCACAAATCCTTAGTTGACTTAAACCTTACCTCCGCACTCCCTCCGGAATTCGGGAATAACACTGTCCAAACAACACTTACACTCTTGCAATTACAACACACAGAGCCAACGCTCCACCCTGAAGCGACATGGAGAAGCACAAGCTTCTCCCCCACTTATCTCATTCTCAATCCTGAAGACAAAAGATTAGAAAACCAGAAAACGCTGACAGTGTTTCACACACATATCACGTACTAAGGGACAAACAACACCGACAATATGCAACTGTCACACCAACTGACTCAACAACTTGGCCGGACGGACCGACTTGCTCTGATACCACTTTGTAACACCCCAATTCTCATTGCGAATAAATAATACATAATTAAATCAGAGTAAATAAAATTTTATTTTTCCGACAGAAACAAAGATGCCACAATTAAAGAAAACAACAGAATCCCTGCTCATAAATTTTCTATACATAACACAAAATGGAATAACCTCAAAGGGAAACTTTTTCCATATAAAAGGAAAGTTCAATTATGGAATAAAGCGGAAAGATCCATAACTGACTTGTTTTACAAAATAAATTATTTTATAACATCAAAATATACACACAAAAGTAATACAAAATAAATCCTACAATTGTATACATATATATCTACAGCGTTCCCCGACTTTCGTGTTACGTATCAGAGCAGACAGACTGACAAACGGATGGAGAACTAGTCTTCACAAAAGCCTCCAAGACTACTAATCTGCAATTGCCTCATAGAGCAACAAACCACAGCAGAAGGGTGAAAAATAACAACTAAATCAAGATTGTATAATAATATGCAACACATATAAATTCACATGCATAATTATTCTCACCACAAGCATCACATACTAATACACATAGCATATATCAATTCACCAACATAATCACATAATCACACATAAGGCACACCAAAGTCATAACATATGGAAACACTCCACCACATCACATAGCATATGTCTATGCATAAAATATATTATCACCCAATCAATGCATTTATCACATATGCACAAAACACTTCACCAATTCAAACATAAATCTCAACACAAACTCAATCAATTCATGATTTTTCACACATACGGTACCATCCATCCATCATTCTCATCATCAGTTCACTCAGGAACTATTGGAATCATCGCTTATTACTTAGTGTAACTCCCCGTCGGGCAAACGATGTTCCCCGTCACTTTCAATCCTCTTGGTATAAGGCTCACGAAGTTTATGGATCGCTTTCAGTCCTTTTTGTATAAGGCTCACGATCCGATCGCTTTCGGTCCTCTTTGTATAAGGCTCACGATCGTCTATAATCATTACTTTTAGTCCTCTCGGTATAAGGCTCACGATGTTATAGCGGATTCCCTCTGGAACCGTTTCGTCGCTCACACCCACTAGGGCACACGACATCACAAGAATGCATATCATGATGCTTGGCATACAAGGACTCATGACAATCAAATGCATCTTCACAAACCAACAATATGAATCATCTCAATCAACAATGATCATGTTGTACAACCAAGACCAAAACAACGCATTTATTTTCCATAAGGCCACAAACCATCATCACAACATTTCATCACATGCATTCACATCATATAACAGCACACAAGTCATACAACACATATCAAAAGCACAATGCATGATAACACATCAATTACACACAGTACGACGGCAAAAGTCGACAAAACGACACGTTTCCAAATTTCTGACATAATTAAATCGGCCAACAATCTCAAAACCATTTTGATAAGAAAGAATATCTCATTAGCTTTCCAACGATACCAAGAATGTTCAAAACGGATAATCGGAACACAAGTTATGGAATCAAAAAGAAAAGGAATCACGAAAAGACAAAATTCTGCACTCTCACTGGCCATACGCGTATTGCCCTGAGCCATACGCGTATTGCCTTGTTCACTCGCCCATTCCATACGCGTATTACCCAACTTGATACGCGTATGGGCAGAGACCAAATTCTCCCCAAAAATCCCACTAACAATCCATACGCGTAATGCCTCACTTGATACGCGTATTGCCTTACCAAGTACGCGTACCATTACGCAAATCAGCAGAAGGCCGTGAAAATGAGCTTCCATACGCGTATTGCCCTCATTTTGCCCTTGCCATGCGCGTATTGCCCAACTCAATACGCGTAATGCCAAGCTTGATACGCGTATGGGCAGCGAAACTCAGAATTTTTCCTGCATAATTTCTGTTACGAATTTTACCCCAAATCCTCTCCAAATCTCATCTAAACACTTCCAAATCATAATCTAACAGCCCAAACATGTCCCAACATAATCAACAAGTATTCTACGCAGTTTATGTCGAGTTTCGACAACGAAAACATCAATTTCTATCAATTATTCATCAATTTATCAATTAGAGAAAAAGTGGTGAAACAACCAAAACAATTACAACAAACAACACATATACATTCACAAGCAAGATATAATTGAAACTTCTCACCCTTACCCGATTAATCGTGCTTGAAATGGATGAATTCTCGATTTTCCTCTTTCTCCCCTTGTCTCTTTCTTTCTTCTCCTTTTCTTTTCCTTCCCCTTTTTATTTTTCTCTCTATTTTCTCTCCACTTTCTATTTTATGAAAAAAAATAACCAAGCAAAAAGACCAAAATACCCCTACTCTCAAATATCTCGCAAACGCTCTCAAAATGTGATAAAACATAATAACGATGAAAAATAATATATTGTCAAATAATAGTCAAGAATAAAATAATATAATAATAAAAATAATTAAATCGACTCGATTAAATAAGTCTAACAAAATCTGGGGCGTTCCACGAATCCTCGGGAGTATGCCAGAATGATACTTGGGAAGAAGTACAGCTCTTCAGGTACTAGCCTTAGTACTTCGACCAGTTCTGGGGGTCCAGCTCCAGATGACTTTGCTAGCCCTATTCTTCAAAAGATCAAAGACAAATTCTTCAAGGGAGACATCCACAATGCCTTACTTTCAGATCGAACTGCTCCTCTCTTTCTGAAAGATAGCCTCCAAAAACTGGACCTTTCGACTCTTAGTAAAGATGTGTCTGAATTCCTTGTGGAGTTAACTGCTTTAATAAATCAGATGTCTGAGGACTTCAAACTCCTTCCCATGATCCAAGACAACATTGAAGTTACAACTGGACTGGAACATTCAGCTTGGGATAAAGCACAAGCATCAGAAGCTAGGGTCGAAAGTTTGGAGATTGACCAACAGAAAAGGCAGGCAGAGGTGGAGTCGAACCAAAAGGACATTGATACCTGGAAGCAACAAATTGAAGAACTGCAAAACAAGATTTCTAACGCTGAAAAGCGCAACCTTAAGCTGAAAGACTTCGACGATACTGAAATGGTCAGAGAGCTAAAGCGCACTATAGACTTCCTTGATAAGGCCCAAACGCTTGAAAAGGAACTTTCAGCAGCTAAGCTCAACAAAGCTCTGTGTGAGAAACGCCTTCAGAATCACAAGGTCAACTTTCTTGAGTTGAAGTCGAAGCTCCCTTTCTGATTGTCCTATGATTTCTTATTTGTAGTTCTTTTTTTATCATCATGTTTGCTGGCCCTTTTGAGGCCCTATGTAAAGACAATCTCAATGCCCCCTGGCGTTTATCTAAACACTTCTGTTTGCTATTACTTCTTCGACTTGTAAAATCTTTGATAAAATCATGGCGCATTTTCTCTAATCTTTGTAATTAACGTACTCTGCCTCTTTTCTTGGAAATCATGAAAATAACGCAGCTTTTAAAAACTTAGTGTTCCAATGACACAAGTTTCTATTCCATAAAGGAATATTAATAGCATGACCCTAGGGTATATTCCCAAGAGCAATTTCACGTGTTTCCATTGTTGACTGGCCAATCCTTACAAGGCTTTGCCTCTATAAAATCCTCTTCACATGAGCCATATTTTGCACCCACTGAAGCAAGCATGAGTACTTCCTCAAAGAAGGTAGTGACCAAGAAGGTGGCTAAGGAGACAAAGAAAGTTGAGGCAACAACTACTGCCTACAATGATACTTCAACTGGAGCAACTTCTCGTGCCAAGAAGAGAGAAAGTAAGATGAAGGTACCCAAGAAAGGACATTCCAAAGCACAAAACTCTGATGATGAAGCTGATGAAGATTATGTTGCCTTCCTCAACTCTATTAATTGGAGAGACTATGAATGATCTTTCTTCTGGGTTTCATGTTATTGTACTTGTTTTCTTTCCTTTGTATGCCATTTTGGCCTCACATGGCCTATCTTGGCTTTTATAGTCTGAATAAAACTTACTTCTTAAAATGAATTTCTTGTAAAATAGGCTTATATTTTTTCAAATATTTCCCATAAGCATTATTACTGAATGCCTTAATAATTTGAAAAGGGCCTTCCCACTTAGGAGACCACTTCCCCAATGATATGGTCTTTCGATCCATAGGCAAGATCACTTTCCACACTAGATCTCCAGCTGAAAAGGTTTTAATCTTAACCTTTTTGTTATAAGACTTCTCCACCCTTTTCTTTTGCCTTTTCAGCAACTCTAATGCATGAAGTCTTTCTTCATTTAAATCTACTAATTCATCAAGCATCATATTCCAATAAGATTCAGATGGAATCTCATGATGCCTTTGAATCCTTATGGACTGAAGATAAATTTCCACAGGCAAAACTCCGTCATGACCAAAGGTCAGTCGAAATGGGGTAGTATTAGTTGCCTCTTTGGGGGACGTTCGACATGCCCAAAGTATTTGGTCCAATGTCTTATGCCAATTTCTTGGCCTCTTTCCCACGTGCTTTTTTATCAACCCAATAACTACTTTATTTGCCGCTTCGACCTGGCCATTAGCTTGAGCATAATAAGGTGTGGACGTTACAAGCTTGAATCCCATTTCTTTAGAAAACTCTTGCATTTTTTGACCAGTGAAGACTGATCCTTGGTCTGTTGTAATTGTCTATGGGATCCCAAACCTATAGATGATGTGTTTCTGAATAAATTCAATCGCATCTTCTTGATCAACATTTGGTAATGGGATAGCTTCGACCCATTTGGTAAAATAATCAATACCCACCAAAATGTACTTATGATTTTTAGATGATGCTGGTCGAATCTCTCCAACCAAATCCAAAGCCCATCCTCTAAAAGGCCAAGGTTTCACTATAGAGTGTAATTCACTTGCAGGGACATGTTGAATGCCAGCGTGAACTTGACATTCCTGACAACCCTTAGCAAATTCAATACAAACTTTTAACATGGTAGGCCAGTACTTGCCTTGTCGAAACAACAACCATTTCATTTTATGGCCTACCTGATGTGCCCCACATGCCTGATAACTCGAATTCGTATCGTATTTTCTGACTCATTACGCGCACTTTTAGTACCATTTTATCGAGTCTTTCATACTATTTGCTTTGATTTATTATGTTTTCCTTTGCTTTGTGTTTTCAGGTCCAATATCAGCTTGATCGAAGAAAAGGACAAGAATCATTGGCAAAAGAGTTGAAAAAGAGAAGAATTTGAGCTTTCTGCCTTCCTCTAGATGAATGGCGTTCGCCATTCCCTAAGGGGAACCATATGGCGTTCGCCATGTCCCAAAAAAGAGGGAAATCCCATTTCAAACAAATGGCGTTCGCCATTTGCAAACGATGATCGCCATTATGCGCGGGAGCAGTTTTCCTGCAGCAGTTTGGCAGTTTTATTTAGTTCAAATTCAAATTCGAAGACAACTTTTTGGAGCCAAGATTTTCCTATTTATAGACCCCTCTGGTGTGTGTTTTGGAGATCCAGAAGTTGCGCGGAAGCGCTGCCGAATCGCATTTTAGTTGTTAGGCACAAATCATTTGTAAAAGCGGCAATAACTCACATCGAGGGATTGTCGCAATCGTTTTCCTTTTGCTACTTTATTGTACTGTATTCTCGGATCAACAACCTTTCCGTCATATTAATAAAAGATTACTTCAGTTCCATTTTCTCTATTTCAATTCCCGCATTTATTTCAAGTCATTTACAGGCTCTTTGTTTTATCGCTTTATTATTACTGTTATCGCATTTTATAATTGTTTAAGCATACTGTCCTTAATTATGTTTATCATGTTTAGTTTGTTTATGTTTAATTACATGTCTGGTTAAATATAATTGGGACCGTCGTATGAGAACCGTTGTTACCGACGGGACTCTGTAGGAACCATCGGTATGAAAATATGATTGTTCGATATTCTGGTTTTAGTGTCTAAGTTTAATTTAGGTAACTTTGTCGTGAGAGCGAGGGGTTGCTTAACAGTGTTTTGTCACGAGAGTGAGAAATGCATTAAGGTGTGTCCGATAGAGCGAGAGTTTGAGGTACGCACCAGATAGTAGACACTGAGCATCGATCCTAAACACAGCGAGAGCGCTTTAGGCTTCGCTTAGGCTTTGTTAGTTTTCAAAATGCATCTTTTAATTACCGAGCGAGCGAGAGCAAAATCTTGGGGTCATTAGGCGTGGCTTTTGTCAATAGCGCGAGAGTGTGAGACGGAGTCTTTAAGTCGGCATTTCCTACGGAATGGTAGTATAGTCATAATCAGTACCTGTTTTCAACAAGTCCCTTAGGTGCGCGGAAATCATATTTCGGTCTTGTTTTAGTATTATTTTTAAACCTTTAGTAAGTAGCGTTTACATTACCGTTCATACCTTTTTAATCATAGCCTTAGCTTTACAAAGCAACGATAGATTACAGTAGGTTGACATTGGTCTCTGTGGGTTCGACAATCTTTTATATTACTTCGATAAATCCGTGCACTTGCGGAGCATCAAGTTTTTGGCGCCGTTGCCGGGGACCAACGGTCAATATTTTTATTCCTTTGTTGCACCGTATAGACTAAGGCATTCTTATTTGAAAAAAAAAACTATGTATCACCCAGATTTCCTTTACAATTACCACTCCCAATACTTTGAGGAACCACAAGAATCCTATAATCCTGACCTTGAATTATTGATGGAGGATTTCAATGCGACAATAACTTACTCTCACCCAAATTCCCTCTATGATTACCCTTGCCAATATTTTGAGGAACCACAAGAATCCCATAATTCCAACCTCGAAACATTAATTGAGGATTTCATTGAAACGACAACTAACTCTAGGCTTGAATACATCATGGAACGATTTGTGGAGACGCAAACTCTCCAGAATGAAGAGTTTAGAATACAACATCTCGAAACTTATGAAACCTTTAGGCATATGAACACTGTGATCGAGTCCCTCGTGACTCACACTGAGGCATTGGAGACTCAAATCTCTCTGTTAGCACAGACACCTATAGGACCCTTCCTTGAGAGACAAGTGGATGTTGTAACTACCAGTAGTGAAGAACAAATAGAAAATCCTAGGGAGAGTGATAATGAATTTGAGGAGAGTTATGGTGAGAAAAGCGTAGAAATTGAGAAAAATCCACCGACACTATCCGAAAGGGAGGTTGTCGAAGAGGTAGAGAAGGAAGCACCTATCATTGGTCCTCTTCCCTATATCCCACCAATTCCTTTCACGCAAAGGTTTGTAGAAGTTAAGGTAGACTCCAAATCCAAAACATATGTGGAGGTATTGGAAAATATCCACTCCAATGCACCTTTGTCTGAGGTCCTGCTTAAAAAGAGAAATTTAGAAGACCTTGAAACTAGGGAAACCATTAGAGTGAAGAGGGTAATGTTAACCTTTGAGGTAGTGGATGAAATAACTAAGCCCAAACTTGAAAAGTTGATACTTAGGATAGATCTAGAACCGCCACCACAAGTTCAAAAGAATGAACCACCCCACAAGAGAAAGAAAAGAAAAGGTGAGGGATATGTGAGATGGCTTGATAAATGGCCATGGAAACCGAAGATTATTAGCCGTCGAGCTATCGACGTTAAACAAAGCGCTGCGTGGGAGGCAACCCACGAGATTTTAATTTAATTTTTTACTTTTATTGTCTGTGTTTGCCGGAAATAAAGAAATGTATTGCTTGTCTCATCTCAACTTCTTCTAGGTGCCCACGGACATTCCTGCGAATGTCTCTGCTGGTGGTGACACCGATACCGCACTGTATTTTTCTAACACTTTTTTGCAGGTACTTCCTCTGAAAATGGGCAGCACTATGAGGTGTTTCAAAAAAAAGAAAATTCAACAAATGAAGGTATATCAAAGCGCCCACCGCCGAAGTAGAAGTGGCCAGCGAAGACATGGACAACAAGAGAGGATCAGAAAGGATTTGGCATGCAGTAGCATTCACACAGGTTCTATCTTTCCTTTTCCACCTTTTATCGAAACATTGAGGACAATGTTTGATTCAAGCGTGTGGGAGGAACTTTACCGCTTTCAATTTATCGTTTTCTAGTCTGTTGCTTTATTGAGTCATATGCGCTATTTGAGTCAATTTTTACTTTACATTTTTGCATTGTTTGAAAACTCCCTTATTTTGACCCTAATTTCAAAAATTTCCCGTTTGACTCAATGGCATGACATATTAAGTATATGTTGTTTTATCTTTGTTTTAGGCTATGTGGACGGACTTGGGAAAGTTTTGCTAATATTGGTATCGTTCCTACACCCTAGAGTTCCTAAGTATGCGATATCGGTTTAAATGCACATTATGTCGAGACCTTGTTCCTAGTTCTTTAGAAGTAGCCTCTTTATTAGTTTATATCAGCAGTCAGCATCATCCTTGCGTGTGAACTAAGTAATGAACTGATGCAAATATGTGTTGATCTCAGAGTTTTTGATTATGTGATTTTATTTAGATATTGCGAATCAAAGACCTGTTCTAACTAAGCTAGGTGGTCCTCACCCGGCCATTTAGCCCAAAGGCTCAGACTCTTGAAATTCGTTGCAAAAAAAAAGGGAGAAAAATAAAAAGAAAAAAAATTGTGTTGAATAAGAGATCATAAAACACTAACAGGTTCACTTACCATGTAAACACGAGGTATAACGGGCTTAATGTGATTGTGCTCGAATGAAAGAGAGGTGAAAAAGAACGAAGTTTGTAGGTCAAGTTATAATGTCATGATTTGAACTGGTATTGCATAGGAAGGAACTCTTTGTCCGCTTTTGTAGAATCGTGTCGTTATGGTATCCTTGTTTTCATTATTTAGTACCTATCTGTGTATCATTAGCCTAGAAACCTTGTGCTTTGATTGTTTTTGTCATGCCTATTAGTCGAGCGTTGAACTTACTGTTTTATATCATTGGGAGTTTGCTTGAGGACAAGCAAAAGTCTTAGTGTGAGGGAGTTTACTATGGACAGTTGAAAGGGCTAAGTATGCTTCTGCCTCACTGAGGCACTTAAGCAATACTCCCTCAGGAGTCTTTTTGAATAATTCATTACCCAACAAGACCTAACTCAAAGCTTGATACTTGATTTTCCTTTCTGTCGAAGATATTGGATTTTTTAGATAATCTACTATAGGTTTTCTCCAATCCTTGTCAGTTATGCTATCAACTGCCAGGATTGCAAAATTATCTTCATCAGCGTATCCAAGCTTAGTTTCTTCCAAATCTGATGGGGCTAATCCTACTGACACCACCCTTCCTCTGACTTCGACTTCGATTGCATCTTGTAATTTGTCTTTCGAAACTTTATACCCTGATGCAATCTGAGCCAAGTCATTAGCTACCTGGTTTTCCAGTCTAGGGATGTGTCGAAAACTAACTGTGTCGAACTTTTTCAACAGTCGATTCACAACTACAAAGTACATAATCAAGTTTTCTTTTATGCACTTGTACTCCTTGGTAACTTGTTTTATTTCCAGTTCTGAATCTCCCATTATTTCGACATGCGTTGCCCCCAATTCCAACAATACTTCAAGTCCAACAATTAAAGCTTCATATTCAGCTTCGTTGTTAGAACAACGACCTTCAATTTTATACTTAAGTGTTGTTGGAATTTTATTAGGAGAAATAACAAGTACTCCTATGCCTGTCCCATCTTTATGGCTTGACCCGTCGAAGTATAACTTCCAAGGTTCCATTTCAAGATAGTTCAGAGGGATTTCATTCATAGAATGGTCAACTATAAAATCTGCCACTACTTGTCCTTTAACAGCTTTTAAAGGCTTATAAGTTAAATAGTATTCAGTTAATGCTAATGCCCATTTTCCAATTCGACTATGCAAAATAGGTTTGGACAACATATGTTTAATAACGTCATAACGAGAAGAAACATAAACATCAACTGGTTTTATATAATGCTTCAATTTTGTACAAGAATAATACAAACATAAACATAATTTTTCAATCATGCTATATCTAGTTTCTGCATCATTTAAAACTCTACTAAGGTAATAGATGGCCCTTTCGACACCATCATCGTCCTCTTGAGCTAACATGCTCCCTAAAGTTCTATCTGACGCAGCTATGTATAATCTCATACACTTATTGCCACAAGGTGGTGAGAGAATCGGGGGGTGACTCAGGTACTCTTTGATCTTGTCGAAAGCTTCCTGTTGAGCTTGCCCCCAGTCGAACCCATCCGTGCTAGCTCGAAGCAATGGTGAAAAGGCTTGCGTTTTCCCACTTAAGTTGGATATAAATCTCCTTAAGAAATTTATTTTGCCCAAGAGAGACTGCAATTCCTTCTTTGTTGATGGTGCTTTTGCTTCCATAATGGCTTTGGTTTTATTCTGGTTCATTTCGATCCCCTTCTTGTGGACCACAAAGCCTAAGAAATCCCCTGCCTGCACACAAAAAGCACATTTGAGAGGATTCATTTTTAGACCATGCTTTCTCATCCTTTCAAAGGAATGTCGAAGATGGTTTAGATGATCTTTTCCTGAAAAAGACTTAACAACAATATCATCAATATAGATTTGCATAAAAGTCTCAATAAAATCATGAAAAATTGAATTCATTGCTCTCTGGTAAGTTGCCCCAGCATTTTTTAGACCAAAAGGCATTACTACCCATTCATAAGTGCCTAATGCCCCTGGACATCGAAAAGCAGTTTTTGGGACATCTTCCTCAGCAATGAATATTTGGTTATAACCAGAATAACCATCCAACATACTCAAGTATTCATGTCCTGCAGCACAATCAATCAACATTTCGGTCACAGGCATAGAATACTCGTCCTTAGGGGTTGCAGAATTTAGATCTCTAAAATCTATACAGACCCTTAAAGAACCATTCTTTTTAATGACTGGCACGATATTAGCTAGCCATTCGACATACCTAGTTGTATGGATGAACTTGCATCTAAGTAACCTCTAAATTTCCTCTTTGATCTTTGAAAGGATTGTTGGGGCAAACCGTCTTGGATTTTGCTTGACTGGTTTTTTCCCAGGTATGATTGGCAACTTATGTTCAACAAGCTCTCTCCTCAAACTAGGCATTTCGTCATAGTCCCAAGCGAAGAAATCCTTGAATTCCTTCAATAGTTTGACCATTTTGACTTTGAGTTATGGGTCGAGATTAGAACTAACATAAGTAGGCCTTTTTACTCCCCCTTCACCCAAGTCAATTTCTTCCAAAGGATCTTGCGCCAGCATTTTAATATTGTCTGACAGTGGATCCTTTTCAAAACCTAAAGGCTCATTATCATAGATAGCATCAAGCCTTTGGTTTTGGTCTTCGATTTTAGACCCATCAGGTGGTTCAGGTTCAAAGTTCTTACCAGGGCCTACTCCATAAATCTGAGTTGTGGCTTCGATAGCCATGTGATTGTGTGCAGCCTCCAAGGCCGCTTGTAACTTAGATTCGGCCACATAGGCCGAAATTCTTTGTAGTGCGTCGAATTCAGTCATTGTTACTGAATTCACTTCCCCAGCCTGTGGGGTCTACTTCAGGTAGCCCATAGTATGGAACATTGCCTTCTTCCCTTATGACCTCTCTGTCCCATCGAAATACCTCTACTTAGTGCAAGTGTAATGAGCAGAAGGCATGGTCATCTGGGGTGAAATCAAATTCTGCTGGAGTACAAGGCACAATATGCGCCAAGTTTTTGTCGAACTCAACACCATCAACATGATTAACAGGCACCTTAAAGTACCCTTGATCAGCTTCAATGTTTTCAACTATGCCATCAGTCCTCCAGATGGTTATTCGTTGGTGCATTGATGAAGGTACTGCTCCAATGCCATGGATCCACTCCCTTCCAAGCAGAAGGTTGTAGTTAACTTTACTTTCGACTACCATAAACAAGGTAGGTCTTGTCACTGTACCCACAGTCAAATCAACCTGTAAGCCACCTAGAGTGGTCCCAATCTTCCCTTCATAGTTAGAAAGGACCGTGTTGTGGGGTTTAAGATCAGTGTCGAATTTACCAATCTTACTTAGCAGAAAATGTGGCATTAAATTGACAGTAGCCCCACAATCCACCAAGATTTTATTCACAACCACGTTCTCTACTTTCCCTATAATGTACAGAGGTTTCAAGTGCCCTTTCATTGCCTCAGTTGGTCGTTCAAAGAAAGTATTATGTTCTTCGACACAACCATTGTTCATCACATAGTAGCACACAGGTTGGTGTGCTGCCATTTCAGCCTCAGCGTTGGCATCCAAGTTTTCCACCTCAGTTATTCTATCATATTCTCTTGGCATTACTGAGACTACATTGACAATGATGTTTAAGGAGGCATCGGAGTCGAAATCAAAGTTGTGAGTCGAATCTTCGTCCTCAGCTGCTACGACTGCAAACCTCTCAGCTTCTTCTTTCTTGTCAGAAAATAACCTTCGCCCCACAGGCACCGGGTTTGTTATTTTCGTCCCAACACCTTTATTGCTGGCAGGCAGAACACTGCTACTAGTCTCAGTCAAGTCTTTGGCCTGAGCCTCTCTCAAAGCCTTCCTTCGTCTCTGTTCCCTTCTCCACTAGGACCTGGACATAGGATTTTTTCCTTTGTAATTCTCAGAAATATAGGCAGCTTTGTTGGAGGACTTGAATTCTTTCCGGTACTCAATTGAAGAACCTCTAGCCACGTCGAAATTCTTCCATCACTGTTTCCCTTTCCCTGCTACTTCCACTGGTTTGACCCACTTTCCAGTCGGTACATCACTGCTAGGCTTGAAAGTAGCCTGCTTAGCCCTTGGCATTTGTGGCCTTTGGCCATATTGTTTTTTAGTAGCTTTCCTTGGGTCGTAACGCCCTGGCCTTTGAGCAGCTTTTTTCTCACGTCCATATTTGGCTTCTTTCCCCGCTTGGATGTTATGAGCAGCTTCTTTGTCAAAGATAGCACTGCATCGAGGGCACAACATGACTTCAGAGTTCTTCCCCTGGCACCTGTGGAGAAAATCAACAATGGTTTCATCTTCTCTGGGATAAGCCAGCTTGTTGCAGTCTTCTTGATGGGTCTGTTCATCAATATCCATGGCCTGTATGTTAGTCACTTCGACCATGTTTATGTTAATTTCATCTTTTAAACGCATTTTGGAGAAGTTGACATCAAGGTCTTCAGCAGCCTCGTTCATCTGTCTGAAATGGTCAGCAGCCTCTTTTGTCACCATCTGCAATTTTGGTGCTTCAGCTTCAGCATGGGTCTCGACTGTAGTCTCAGCGTCGAACCTTTGAACTTCAGAAGATGTGTTAAAGTAGTGTTCGGCAGCCATACATATCAAATGCTCAAGCTGGTATCCATCCACTTCCTCAACTTCTCTAATGAACACAACATCATTGGTAAGGTCCTCAGTAACCTCCAACACTGTGGCATTTCTGCCAAGAGCTTCGTTGGTGTTAACACTATCTGAACTATTGTCAGATTCCTCCACTAGTTTGACCATGTTAACCTCTTCGGGCTCTGTGTAATTTGCTTCAGCTACTTCAAGAGGGTTGGTATCAATTTTCATCTGGGTCTTAGTCTTCTCCCCAAATTTGAGTCTGCCTTCCTGAATAGCATTCTGCACCAGATCCCTGAAAAGAAAACATTGAGAAGTTTTATGACCCAAATAATTATGGTATTTACAAAAGCCTCTCTTTTTTCTTTGCTCTAAAGGTGGTATTTTAGCACCAGGAGGCACTAGTATTTAACCATCCTTAACTAACAAATCAAAAATTTCGTCACATTTAGTGATGTCGAAAGTGTATGTTTTCTTTGGGAACCTATCATTATTTTCAGTTTCGACAGGGTTTTTCCCATTTAAAGGGACTAATAATTTACAAGAATAGGGAGGACCTTGCTTAAGTTCAGCAAGATCTATTTCACTTTCGTCGAACCTAACAGGCTCGTCATACAATTCTTCGATGCCCTCCTGGTATTCGACGTAAGCTACCTTCTTGTTTTTGTTCACCCTAGCTTTCTCATCTTTGAGATGCTCTAGCTGTCACACTCTGTCAGCTAACTGGGCCATATCCCTTAAATACTGGGTGTCCAGTTTTTTCTTGATAGAGTAATCAAGGCCACCAGCGGCTATTTCGACAAGTTCATGTTCAGGCACTTGTGTAAAGCACCTAGCCTTGAGTAGTTGAAACCTATTCAAGTAATCATCTATTGGCTCATTGAACTTTCGTTTCACACTAGCCAATTCTTTCAAACTAATTTTAGTCTGCCCCATGTAAAATTGCTCATGGAACAAACGTTCTAACTGGGTCCAATTACAAATCGAACCAGATGGTAACGTAGTGAACCACGTGAATGCATTCTTAGTGAGGGAACTAGGGAAATACTTCACCCTCAGACCCTCATCATTCGCAATCTCACCAGCTTTGATCAGGTAGCGCGCCACATGTTCGACGGTAGATTCTGTAGTATCTCCTGAGAACTTAGTAAACTTTGGTACTTTTGTCCTGGGGGGTAATTCAGCTTGGAGTATATAATCTACTATAGGCGAAGTGAAGTTTGGCCTAGAAAAGCCCATATTCAGGCCATTTCGAGCCATTATTCTTTCGACCATGGCTGCCAAATTGTTCTCTGCTGCTACGTTATTGCGTCGAACCTGATTCACCACATGATCAGCATTTTGATTTTTGTTTACTAACACCATCCTTGGTTCTTCCTCTTCAAGTATTGGTATTTGATTTCTAGGAGGCTCCTCCCTAAGTGGTTCGACCAACTCCGGATTCACCGGATTCACTTGTTGAGCGTTTTCCCTCCTCTCGACTCCTTGATTTTGGTGTTGAACAGGAGCGGGCATTCCCATGAATTATGCTATACGCGCCATCTGGGCTGTCATCATTTGATTGGTTTGAGTAGTATTCTAGATTAATGGCTGGAAAATATCTCCCATTGTCTGAGACAAAGTATGTACCATTTGCATATTGCTCTCATCCATTTGTTGCCTCAAATGTGCTGCAGACTCATTTGTTAAGTTGGGTCCTTGAGCATAATATCCCAAACCTATGGACTGGCTGTTTCGACCCATGTTAATTCCAGAACCTGACTCCTGCATAGGGGAAGATATCACATTTTCTGAATATATTGGGGGTGCAGTACGCAGATTTTGCATCATTGCCGTTGGCATGCCATAGACTGGGTTCCTAGGCAAAGGCTATGAAAATCCTGGGGGAGGAAATTGCCTATACGTCGAAACTCCTCCTTGTGGAGTCTGAGGGTTCGTCACTGATGGACCAATGTACTCCAAGACTGGCTGAGTGTAAGGCCTCACATATGTCGCCCCTGGTCCTGCTGTCGAAGGCGCTGGCTCTGTCACCATGGTTAACACTGTCGACCCTCCTGTCGAAGGAACTGGAGTTGGCGCCACTGTCGACCCTCTTGGTAATTCTTGAGGATTGATGGTGCTGTTCTGAACGCTTAAACTGCTTGGTTGAGGATTAGTCCCAGCAGAACTGGGATTCGAATTTCCTTGGCCAGATGCCATTCTCCTCGTGTTTCTTCTCTTTGGTCTATATTCGTTTTAACTGGCTACCTTTCCACTTCTCAAGTGTATACAATAAAGTTTGCCACAATCTCGACCAATGAAACAAAAAATATTCAAAAAGGGCAATTACAAAACTTCCTTTTGACAGTTATTTAAAAGTTATAAACTTCCAAACACACGTTTAGCACGGTCCCACTGGGCGTGCCAATTTGTTTACCTTGAAAATTGGTAAACAACCATTGATCTTCTAAAACAACAAAGTTCTAGTAACTTACAGGATCGATCAGATTGATCCTAGGACATGTGTTATAAGTGTATTTTAGAATATATCACAATTGGCCAAAGTATACATTTCAACAGTGCATGTAAATAAAAAAACGTGTTTTAAAATGAAAATGAAAGTGATAAAAGCAAGGAAATGTTTAAGTCGAACAACACATCAAAGAAGAGAAAGGCTGAATGTAAAGGTTTGGTAAAAAAAAACTGAAATTAAATGTTGGAAAGAAATGCATAAAGATCTTAAAATGCAGAAATGTAAATGCTTGAAAGTAAAGACTTTTTAATGTAAAACTGCAAAGTAAAGACTCGGTACTGTAAATGACTTGAAAGGTAAAAGTTTGTGAAAAGACTTCAAAGTAAAGAATCTAAAACAGAAACTTCAAAGTAAATTGCATTGCAATAAAGGATAATGGTGATTACAATCATGTACATTCTCACTTCACTTGTTTCTCGACACACTGGATATTTTGAGTGAATATAGAGTTACTTGTACAAATATGATTTTTCCACCCCTATTCTAACTCTAGGACTAACCTATTTATAATACTCTAAAGTAACCACCATCTGACGGTTTTACTCCTAGAATACGCCACTTGGCACTTTGCATGTCTTCAACTTCTGGATCTTCGCCACCTGTCCTCTTTTCAAATTCAAATAGTAGAACTTCCCTCCAATATCTAGTTGTAACTGTAGCGCATTATCCATAGCAGTTTTATCATGTTGAATTGACTCTTTGAACTTAGAAATATTTGAAGTCTTGAAATCATTCTATTTAACTCAGGCTTTCAACAAACATGATCGAAGGCCTTCTAGTCGAAGCCTTCTTCTTTAGCTTATTATTTTAAAGGATAACTTCCTTTAAAGCCAAATTGTTTGAAATCATGTAACGTCGAAATTAGGAGCTAACAGTGACTCACCAAGAGAGTCTGAAAAGGTTAGCTCCGCTGGGGAGAATCATTTGTACAAAGCCCAAGAGGAGGCTAAATATGCTGGTGACTGTTTTAGTTGAGTGACAGGTCCAGTGTTGGATAAAAGAGAAAATCAGTTCTTATGAAAAGAAAGATTATGAATAAGGTTGTGATAAGTGCAAAATGTACCTATTTTTGTATATAAGTTTTGTTGCACTTATCATTACTTTGTGTTAAAATTGGTTGAATAAGCCCCGCTTTGTTCGTAAATACGTTTACTTTACGTTTTCGGTGTATAGTGCAGTACCGTGTAAATATCATTGAGTTTAATTGATTTTCATTTATTTTTACAGGTGTTCCAGCAATGGGATTTTTCCATATTCATAAAGATCATTGAATAAGCTTTCCAACGCTTCAAACCGTGCGTCAATCGGAGTTACGGTTCATAAGTTATGATCAAAACAAATTCTGGTTTGCTGTCATGTTCGCACTGCGAACCCCCGTGGCGAGCACTCGCTAGCGAGTTCGCACTGCGAACCCGGGGCGAATAAAAAGTGCCTGGAAGCATGAAAAACACCATTCTGGAGGAAGTTAAGGCGGTATATGTTCGCAGTGCGAACCTGGGCAGCAAAAACCACCTATAAACTTCATTTTTCAGCATTTTTTAGAGGATGGTTTTGGGGATTCTTGCTCCAACTCCATCAAACTTCATTTTTTTCAGTAGATTAGCTTAGAAAACAACATGGAAGCTTGCATGTGGATGATCCGAGGTGGATTTCTCATCAATGGGCTCCGACAATCCGTGAAGTGTTTGGTTCAATTTTTTTCTTCTTTGTGTTTTTCTTCTATGTTGGGTTTTGTATATGTATTGACTACGATCTCATGTATATTTGTTGCCCATGGTGTTGTATAAAACTTGTTTTACAAATATTTATTGGTGATTGTCTCTGATTTTTTCTTTATGCGCGGGGTTTGGGTTGCGTTAGAGATAACCGTCGCAAACTTCGATTAGGGATGATTGTCTGCTAGTTCTTGGATTCTAGAGATAGATTTAGAGCTAACAATCTTCAATAGGCGTCGAAGCTTAATTCCTTCCGTGTTTCGAGGCTTCGCTCGCGAGAGTGACACGATTGTTATCTCAACTGTGCGTTAGACATAACCTTTGTTGTGAGCGATGCTGGGTGATATTAAGGAGTATTGTAGGTGGAGTATAACTGGTCGATAAGTTTAAGTTTGTGAGGAGTGATTTATATCCATTGTCGGACGAGTTTTTCTTGCTGAAGAATGAATTTGTTTTTATGTTTTAATGTTTACTTTTCTGTTTTCATGTTTTAAACCATTTTAATCCAAACTCATTAACGCGAGAGACTGTCGAACGACATTCTTTCCCTCGAACCGATCTCTGTGGACACGACATAAATCCCGGAGGGAATTCTTCCGAAAATAAATACTTTTGCTTGCTTGCCCTATTCTGCATTCAATAAAATGGCGCCGTTGCCGGGGATTAGTTTTGATATTGAATCGCATTGCGATAGTTTCTTTGTTTTTGAGTTTTGTATATATCGTATATATTGTCTATTTCCATTATGTTTGTTCAAGTGTTGTATACATTTTGTTCCCGTAACGTTTGTTTAAGTGTTTGGTTAGGGAATTTGCTTTTGGTTTGCGCGGTGAGACATCACCATGGCATGAATGAAGGAAGTTTCTAATTAAGCACCGTAAAGGCGTCGAGCTTACGACGTAAAACAAGCATGTTTTATAGTTTTTCTTTTCGAATGTTTTTGGCTGTTGTTTGCTCAGAGATTTTGATTGACTTATTTGAGGATGCTTTTGTGATTTTCCAAGTTGGTTCATTTCAACTTGCGAATGCATGGTAATGATATTGTTAAGTTTTGTACACGTCCAAGGTATGTGTTTATCGCTTTCTATACTTTAGCATATTCATGATACTTAGGCTTTTTACAAACTTCCATGCCATCCATTCTTTTGTATACTTGTTCTATTGTGAATCACTTTAGTTCTCAACTTTTTTGTGAGGAAGCCTTCTATTGTTCATATATGCACGGAGAACCAACATTCTTGTTCTAACTGAATTTTATTATGTTGAATCTTTTGTTTGTGTTGATTATATGAATGCATGAAAAGGATCAAGGCAATTGTTTCATTTTGAGCACAACCACCCTAGCCAAATAGTCAATTCACCTTGTGAGTGTGTGAGAATTCGTAACCCCTTTGAGCTTTTTGATCCATGTTTCTATTTGAACTTAATGCTTGTCTATGAGTATTTAGTTCACTTATTTTTGAATGGATTTTGTTTTTTCTTGGACCTCAACTTTGTGTTGTTGTATGGATTTTTTCCTTGCCTTAGAAAGTAGGGAGTATTCACATGATGGTGCGGTTGAATTCAATTTGGGGAGAGAATGATTGTGTATTCATTAGTGGATTCTATGAGGATTGAAAAAGAAAAGAAAAAAAGAGAAAAATATGACAAAGAAAAGAAGAGAAAAAGAAAGTGAAAAAGAAGAAAAAGAAAAATCCTTGAAAAAGGAAACAAAAAGAGTTTCAATAATTGTGCAAAATAAGTATTGTGTGTTGTGTAGCACTTGGGATTTTGGAGGAAGTTGGTTGAAATTTTGTGTGTGAATCTTTTTAAGTTGATCACTCTCTTAGGTTTAGGCAAGTTTTTGTTTCAATTACCTTTAGAAATTGCCCCTTGTTTGTTTACCCGACCACGCTACAACCTTGAAAGCCCTTGTGATTCTTGCCTTTGTATTTTCAATGTGAATTGTTGGATGAATGCATAATTTAGTCTTTTGTTTTCAAGATTGTTGTGTGAGTGAAAAGAACCTCATTTTATGTTTTTCATCTACCGATGATTGTTTTTGCTAGGTGTGATTCACATTTGAACTTGTGTTGTTTTAGAATTTTTGGCATGACTTTTGTATTTTGCTTTTGTTTCGTGACTATGTTGTCGTCGTAGTTTAGTGGCAAGTATTTACTTTTTGTGTGTACCATTTTCATTTGAACCATTCATTCGTTTCCGTTTTTCAAAACCTGTTGATTCGTCATTCTTTGGATATTGCTTGTGCGTTTTCAAGTTTGTTTGATTATTGTTTGTGGACAAACAATTATGTAAGTTGGGGAGAGTTTGATAACTGAAATATGTACCTATTTTTGTATATAAGTTTTGTTGCACTTATCATTACTTTGTGTTAAAATTGGTTGAATAAACCCCGCTTTGTTCGTAAATACGTTTACTTTACGTTTTCGGTGTATAGTGCGGTACCGTGTAAATATCATTGAGTTTAATTGATTTTCATTTATTTTTACAGGTGTTCCAGCAATGGGATTTTTCCATATTCATAAATATCATTGAATAAGCTTTCCAACACTTCAAACCGTGCATCAATCGGAGTTACGGTTCATGAGTTATGATCAAAACAAATTTTGGTTTGCTGTCATGTTCGCACTGCGAACCCCCGTGGCGAGCACTCGCTAGAGAGTTCGTACTGCGAACCCGGGGTGAATAAAAAGTGTCTGGAAGCATGAAAAACACCATTCTGGAGGAAGTTAAGGCGGCATATGTTCGCAGTGCGAACGGGGTTCGCAGTGCGAACCTGGGTAGCAAAAACCACCTATAAACTTCATTTTTCAGCATTTTTTAGAGGATGGTTTTGGGGATTCTTGCTCCAACTCCATCAAACTTCATTTTTTCAGTAGATTAGCTTAGAAAACAACATGGAAGCTTGCATGTGGATGATCCGAGGTGGATTTCTCATCGATCAGCTCCGACAATCCGTGAAGTGTTTGGTTCATTTCTTTTCTTCTTTGTATATGTATTGACTACGATCTCATGTATATTTGTCGCCCATGGAGTTGTATAAAACTTGTTTTACAAATCTTTATTGGTGATTGTCTCTGATTTTTGCTTTATGCGCGGGGTTTGGGTTGCGTTAGAGATAACCGTCGCAAACTTCGATTAGGGATGATTGTCTGCTAGTTTCTGGATTCTAGAGATAGATTTAGAGCTAACAATCTTCAATAGGCGTCGAAGCTTAATGCCTTCCGTGTTTCGGGGCTTCGCTCGCGAGAGTGACGAAGAGAGTGACACGATTGTTATCTCAACTGTGCGTTAGACATAACCTTTGTTGTGAGCGATGCTGGGTGATATTGAGGAGTATTGTAGGTGGAGTATAACTGGTCGGTAAGTTTAAGTTTGTGAGGAGTGATTTATATGCATTGCCGGACGAGTTTTTCTTGCTGAAGAATGAATTTGTTTTTATGTTTTAATGTTTACTTTTCTGTTTTCATGTTTTAAACCATTTTAATCCAAACTCATTAACGCGAGAGACTGTCGAACGACATTCTTTCCCTCGAACCGATCTCTGTGGACACGACATAAATCCCGGAGGGAATTCTTCCGAAAATAAATACTTTTGCTTGCTTGCCCTATTCTGCATTCAACAGGTTATGATCGGAGGATCAGGGTTATTTCCTGTTCTTTAAGGAAATGGGAAATCCCAAGGGTATTGAGACTGTTCAAGTCTACTAGCGTTTGAGAAGTATATTCTCAGATAGCGAAGGCATGTTGTATGATGCCTGAGTGAAGGCCGGAATGTTTAAGGGATAAAGTTCTAGACTCTTTTGAAAGACTGCTCTATTAAGATGACTAGTTTCTGTTCCTATACCTTTAAGAGGCCGTCGGGACAATTTGTACAAAGCCCAAGAGGAGGCTGGAAACTTTTAAGAAGCCGAAAGGGACAATTTGTACGAAGCCCAAGAGGAGGCTCTCTTCGCTGAGGAAGAATCATTATACGAAGCCTAAGAGGAGGCTGTGAAAACTTCTAAGAAGCCAACGGGTCCTTGTACAATGCCCAAGAGGAGGCGGGGATGCTTTTAAGAAGCCTGTGGGTCCCCAAACCCCGAGAAATTCAAGATAGGATATTCACAGAGAATAGATCAAGCCAGGAAAGTTCGAGAATTTGGAAGAAACTCAAGAGATGCCATTCACGGAGAAAAGATCATCTCTGGGGAGTTAGAGTTTCTTTGACAATTTCTAAGGGTGACAGTCGAAGAGAAGACTGTATCTGGTGCTCCTATAGGGGATATAGTTTTGTCTATTTTTAAGAGTGATCAAAAGGGCTTTACCTAGTGCTAGACGTAGTTGCCGGGGAAAACTCTAAATATCTATACTAGTATTACACGGTATATAAAGTATGTGAAAGAAGACTTACAGTGAGCAGCCCCACAATACAGTTATATATATATATATATATATATATATATATATATATATGAAAGCGGATAAAGAAAGCAGGTAAACACTTTCTCGGTTGTAGAGCTTCCATGCTGTTGGGTTAGTTGTTCAACAAAAAAATTGAAAAAAACAACAGTATATTCAAAATCAAAGGAGAAAGTGCTTTGAAAAGATTGTCGGGGCTTACAGCTCAAGGAGAGGCCCGAGGTTTTATCAGTGATTGCACTGTGCTATGAATTTGTACAGTGGGACTTATACAAGTGACTGAGGCCAAAAAGGTTTTCTGTACAAAGGGATGGGCCTTACACTCTCTCAAGAGGCCCACAAAGTGTTTAAAGAAAAGAAATGGGGATTATAACATGAGGGTAGGCCCAAATGATTTGTTTTTGAACTGGCGATCGCGCCGAGATTTTTCTTTTAACGCAGGGAGACTTATCCAATGTCTGAGGCCCAAATTATTTTGGTTAAAAGGGGATTGGGTCTTACACTCTATTAGAGGCCCAAAAGATGTTTTGAAGAAGAAAGATGGGACTTACAACACGAGGGGAGGCCCAGATGATTTTGTTTTAAAAGGCGACGACCGCGCCGTGATTTTGAAAATACAGTGGGACTTATACAACATCTGAGGCCCAAAATGGTTTGTATTTACAAAGGATTGGGTCTTAAACTCTATTAGAGGCCCAAAGTGTGTTTGAAAAAGTTTAATGAGGGTTAAATTAATCAAAACCCTAATTTGTTTTCAAAATGTATTTTAATTGAATAAAAATTCAATAAAAATGAACAAAATTGTTAAGCATGTGAAAAACAAATTGTGATCTTGGATTAATGTTTCAAAAATCAAGTTTTGACCTACAAAATGATTAGAAATCATTAAAATTTGCAAAATCAAGAAGGAAACAATATTTTAAATGGCAAAAACAATTAAAATATTAATTCTTTGCAAAAATATCAATTATAAGAAATAAATAATTTTTTTGGATTTGTTGGTAAAATAAAATATTTTAACATTTTTGTGAATTATTAAAAAAGGAATCAACTCAAAATCATTAAAACTCAGAGAGAAATTAATTTTTGAATCAATTAAATAAAATCACAAAATTCAAATATTTGAAATTTTGAAAAAGGGCGCCAAGAACATGGCAAGAACACGTGCCCTCCCTCTGTTTCTGCATATTTGCGTTTTCTATCCAATCTCACTGAATACTTGATGATATCATGCAATCTACATATCAATCTACTCGTTTTCACCTCACGATCATGTCTATAGTCTTTAATTTCATTTATTTTAAGCATGGAATAAGAAATCAAAGAGAAACCTCAAGAACCCTAAATTCTGCATGAAGGTTCATAAATTCCATACACGATTTATACAAAGCAATTGATTGAGGGTAAACACTCGATGCATGATTATGAACATATGGCCAAATTATTGTGCAGCAAAAAATGCATGGATCATAGAGTTAGAAGAGCTCATGCTTACCTCTTGCAGCTGGTGATCGTGTTTTGTGTTAGAGGTGTTACAGCTAGGTTCCAATGATGTGGATAGCTTCCCTAGGTGCCATGGAGTGTGTCTGGATGCTTGGAGTGGATTGAAATGATCTGGAACTTGAGATGGTACCCCAACTGCAAATCTGTCAAGAACTTGAGCAATTGGCTAGTGATTTTGTGATTTTGGTGTTCCAGATGTTATGTGAGTGTTTAGATCACTTCCATATGATGTTTATGAGGTGTGTGTGTGTGTGTGATTGGTTTGATTGGAATAGCTCTCAAACTCAAAACCCGATAGTGACTTGCCTTAGAAGGCAAAATTGGAAGTGAGAAGGTGATTTTGAGGAAAACATCTGTTTGATGGCTTTGGTGTACTCAAACAGATCACAAATGAGCTCTATTTATAGTAGAGCAAGTTTGTTTTGCAAGGAATAGTGAATGGCAACTGCTGCATAGGTTTGGCCAATGTTGAGCAATGAGAATCCAAGTCTCCTCTAGCCATTGACTAGAGGTTAGGGCACAGGCTGCTGGTCCCCTTGGTCTTGGATAAGTCTTGACTGAATTCAGTTGCAAATAGCTCAGTCCATGCACCTTGGTGCATCCATTAAATGCTCCAATCCAAAATTGGAGTCTTGTCCCTCTTTTAGGGATTTCTAGGTTTGGCATACTACTTTTGGTTCCAAAGACTTGGGAGGCTTGGGATCAGAGTTGGTTCCTCCTTGGTCCCCCCTTGAGGTGTTCAGATGGATAAACATGTTTGTCATTTGTACAAATTTGGAAAATCGAGCAAAATGCACAAATCTGCCTTGCTTTGATAGTTTTCAGCAAGGCATATTGCCATTGTCATATCTCATGGCTCAAGTGGAATTTGATGGAGTTCTTGGCTATTTTGGAAAGCCCTCATATGATACAATAACTGTTTGATCATAATTGGTTTTGATACATTTTAGATCCAAGTGAAAAATGCCCCTACATTTGGAAAAAAGTGAAGGCAGATTCTGACTTAGTGAAAATTTCACTAAGTGTTGGAAAAAAGTGACATTTTCACTTTTTGTGATTTTGATCATTCCATAACTTAAAATCCATGAGGAATTGGAATGAGTTATGTTTGAAGCTTTTGTAGAGGGCAATGAGAGCTACAAATCCAGCTTTGGATGGGAAAAAATGGCCTTGTGGTTTAGGAGTTATGATCCTCCAAGGTTGGTACCCTAGCCACTTTATTCCATAACTTAGAAAATTTTCTAAGTTTTTTATGGTTACCCCTTTTACAAGTTATCCCACTTTTCTTGATTTTTCTTGATGAATGATGATTCCAATCATATATTATCATCATTTTGGGGTCAAAGAACCATATTTGTGAAAAATCTCAAAAAGTCAAAGTTTTGACTTTTATGCACAGTTGACTTTTTGTCAAATGAATTCTAAACTGTGCAATCTTTTATGAAATCATGTCCTTAACCTAAATCAAACTTGATGGACATGTTCCATGGGTGTTATAGGGTGTATTGAATCATGTCCCAAGGTTTGGGAGCATGCCTGGGTCAAAAGTCAAAGGTACAGTTGACTTTTCCCGCGAAACCCTAACTGTGGTTCTGATGAAATTGAAACTTGTTGGTCAAGCTTCTGGGATTAATCCATTGTTACAAATGGATCAATGTAGTGTGTTAGAGACCCTCAAATCCTCTCTTGAGGTCTTGGCTCATGTTTTGTCCCAAAAGTCAACTTAGGGGTGAATTAGGTCAAGAAACCCTAATTCCTGATTTTTTATGTATGCATCCCCTGAGGCCAAATTGACATGATGATTGGGTTTATGATGTCCCTTAGAGTATCTTAGGTTGTATTGTGAAGCATTGGCTCATGCCCAGAGGAAAATTTCCATCTGGAGGCCCTAGTCGACCAAAACCCTAATTTGGTGACACTGGCGATCTTGAGGCTTAATCCACCTGGAAGGTAGCAACCTTGTGCTTAATCCTTAATGTGGGAGTCCTCTTGATCCTTTGTATGTTTGAGGGGTTAGACAAGTTGAAGATCATTTCATTCCTTGATTGATCATTTGTCTAAGAACTCTGAGAGGGCTTGAAACCCTAATTTTAATTGTAGCGGATGCTCACCCATCTTTGGGGAGACTAGGGAGTATGATGGCTCCTCCATATTGTGATTATAATTTACACAATGATGGAGAATCTTAGTGGTAAAAATTTGGGGTATGACAGATGCCCCTATTTAATCTTCTTGGACCCGAAGGTGTGAATGGCGAAGGTATTCGAGCATTCGGGGTGCAAGAGGATTAAATATCGGAATACCCGAAATTTTGATGGTGGTTAAGAATGGTAGTTCACGCATCCTTCTTCTTTTTCTAAGCAATGATGCTCAGAAAAGGTAAACTTCCCCTCGATCCTGGTTTCCTACCAATGAACTGGTCTTAGTTTCTGAAATGAACTTCCCCGCGATCCTGGTTTCCTACCGAGGAACTGGTATCAGTTTCTGGAATGAACTTCCCCTCGATCCTGGTTTCCTACCAAGGAACTGGTCTTAGTTTCTGGAATGAACTTCCCCTCGATCCTGGTTTCCTACCAAGGAACTGGTCTTAGTTTCTGAAATGAGCTTCCCCGCGATCCTGGTTTCCTACCGAGGAACTGGTCTTAGTTTCTTTTGTCAATAAACTTTCTTGGCAAGGGACGCTATGCGTAGGGATTTTCCTCAAACTTCTCGCCAAATTTTCCTGGGGAGATGTCATCTGATGGAAAAAGTTTGATGTTAGAGTTGCTGGGGAACCCAGTCGTCTGAGTTGTAGAGGTACACAAACTTCTCTGTTGGAGATGTCATTTGTTGACTCTACTGGGGAAAACGAGTCTCTTGAGGCTATTTTCTCTTGGGGATATTACATCATACTTTTCTTGGAATCTTCTTGGAGAAATGCCATATAATGTGATCCAATTTTGAGGTGCTGATGACTTTTCCATCAGCAGATTTTTCGGAGAAAAGCTATCGTACCGCCGAATCTCTGATTAAGAGGATTTCTCTAGGGATTTTCCTTAATCCGGGAAAGCGAGGACATCCTCTTCAATGGCGAAGAGTGACGTTGGCTGAAGGTTCTCTGGCCTTTCAGATGTTCAAGTTATCAAAGTGGTCAAGGGCCGGTTTCACTCCAGAAATAAACTGGAGGCGAGGCCGTTTAGATGAGCCGTTTCCTGACGATGAAAGAACTGACAACTCGATTGAGAGAACTTTTATCACTAGGGAACAAGACCGACTAGAGTGATAGTGATGTAACATGAATATGAATGTAAATCAACGATGCATGATGTATGTATGTTTATGATGACAAAATTGACGCGACATATAGACTAGTGGATGAACACCTTGGGATTTGATAGCACCTTGAGCTCTAATCATTTTCTTCCACAACACAAACATGGGACTGCCCACAATAGGGATACTACAACTCTTGTGAATCTCCTCATGGAAGCCAGCCATATCAACCACATTGTTGAGAAACTTAAAATGATATTATTTCCTTTGCCGATCCATATCAAGATTTTTCAGCATCAGTAAAGCATGGTCAGACACACTAGAGGCCAGAATGCTAAGGGTCATATTCAAGTATTTTTGGTACCACTCAATATTAGCAAGGGCATGGTCAATTCTAGAATAGATGACACTCTCACTATGCTTGTTAGACCAAGTAAAATAATTACAAGAGCCATCCATTTCACTAAGGCCAGTCTTATCTATCACTGATCTGAAATCTTTGCATTCAGTCTCATGCACCAGATTCTCTCCTCTTCTATCCATAGTTTTCAACACATTATTGAAGTCCCCAACCAAGGTCCAAGGACCGTGTTGATTCATGTGGATGTGATCCAGATCAACCCATAATCTCCTCCTTTGATCTAACTAATTAAGGTCGTAAACAACAGTAAACCAAAAGAGAAAGTTCCCATCAGTGTCATAGATTCCACAATGGATAAATTGTATAGAACTAATAACTTTTATAATCTCAACTTTGGCATTATTCCACCAAATCCAAAGCCTACCATTATCATGATTATGGTAATTATCCATATAGGAGCCTCTAAGTTTGAGCTTACTTCTAACTTTATCAGCTTTTCATTTTTTAACTCTAGTCTCAATCAACACAACTATCATGGGGTTACCTCTTTAGTCTTAACCATTTTATTTATCCCCCTAATATTCCAGGACACGATCATGGGACTCTGTTTTGAATTACTAGAGGATCATTCAAAATCCCTAGAAGACCAAAACCATTTTGACATTGAATAGATATTCCTTCATTGACAATCCATTTACCCTTGTCTCTTCTGTTGCTTGTAACTGTCGTCCATTCTTCATTCTCATCAATAGGAGCCTCATCATTGACTATATAAGTTGGTTTAACCTTAATCTTATCTTGTGGCTCTATTACTTTCGGTCTATATTCCTTGATTGGCTTCTTTGGATTGTCACGATTATGCCCCACCTTCTGACATCTCGTGTAGTACAACTGCTTTCATTCGTACTCAATAGGCTGCTTCATATGAGAACCCTCAACATCTTTAATTGTTATATCCTTCTTCAATTATTGTATGATGTCCACCTCCACTAGGATGCGAACATACGAGACCTTAAGCTTATTAGTCGTGCATTCATCTGTCACCAACGGAGTACCAATAGCTCTGCCAATCTTAATCAAGCTATGAGCCCCCCATAAAAGAAGTGGCAATTGAGGGAGCTTCACCCACAGGGGAATAGTTATGAGCATATCCCTTTGCATATGGAAATCAGGCTTCCCATTGCATAAGGAAATCAGGTTTCCCATCACGAAGCAACATTGGACAGCTGTGGATTGTAAAAAGTCCCACCATCAGCACTGAATCCTTATCATGGAAATAGTGGAATCTCAGGATGAAATACCCCTCTCAGGATGATATACAAGCAAGGTGATCACAAGGATCCAACCAAACACCAATGACAAAAAACTACATCATCAACTTTATAAGATGGATTCTAATTTTGACATTTTACCATCCCCTATAAACCACACTATCTATAATCTTTGTAACTATACTAGTATTATCTACATTGTTATCGAAGACTACATCATTTCTATACTTCCGAATGCAGTAAATTGCTTCAGCAACAACCATTCTCATAAGCGAAGCTCTCAAACCTTTGCCTTTTGTAATCCCTATGATCCATTTTATCTCATCAACCCACTACTGAGGGTCATGGATCACATCCACCCACTTGAGAACATCACTCTAAATGGCATTAGTTTTACTGCAACAAAAGAAAAGGTGGTTAATCGACTCTTCTTGCTTATGGCACAACCCACGTTGACTATCCTGCACCATTCCAAATCTTTTCAATCTATCTTTGGTTGCAAGCTTACCATGACAAGTAACAGCTCTAGGTCTGACCTTATTATTCCTGATAAGTTTCCTCTAAGGTACCCTTTGGTCATCATCATTTAGCAAGGCATAGAAAGGTTTAGCTTTAAACTTCTACTGAGTCATAGCATAATCCTACTGCTACTGGATTGTTCCTATGTTCCCTCTTTGATTCATAATACCTATGAGGATCCAAGAGTTATGAGGTTTAATCTCATACTCCATCACAGGTGTACCTTTTAGGTAATATATGTGGATTCATTTCACCCACATGTTTTCTGATTTCCTGCATAAGTTCCACAAACATTTCAACAGCAAAACATTGTTCCACACAGTCAAGTTAATAAGCTGTAAACCTCCCTGATTCTTGGAGCTACACACTTTTTTCCAGGCCACAGGGCTTTTCCTGCTGATCTCTTTCTTCCCAGTCCAGATGAAGCTTCTACAGAGAGAGTCAATTTTCTTGATCACAAACTTAGGAATAGGGAAACACTGCATCCAGTATTGGGCAATTGCACAAGAAATACTTTTCACCATGAGAATTATACCTGCATAGCTTAAGAGCTTTGTGGACCAATGATGCACACGACCCAAAATTTTATCCACCAGAGGCAAGTAATTGTTTATGGTGAGCTTCTTGCTGGATAGAGGTACTCCAAGATATTTGATAGGAAGAGTCCCATCCTGAAAGCCTGTCAATATTTTAAGGTACTCCTTACTACTATCATCAATGCCACCAAAGTACATTTTGCATTTGCTGGGGTTGACTACAAGACTTGTGGATTCAGAGAACCTCTTGAAAGCACCCATCATCATGTCCACTGAAATAACATCTCCCCTACAAAACAATAGAACATCATCTGCAAATGTGAGGTTTCTGAGGCTCAAACTTTCACATATTGCATGATGATTAAAGTTGGCATTTCTTTGCATCTTGATCGTTGATCTATGCATGTACTCCATTATAATGACAAAGTAATGGAGATATCGGATCCCCCTGTCTGATCCCTCTCCTGGCCTGCAAGAACTCAGAAAATTCTCCATTGATGTTGAACTTGTAAGAGACTGTAGTGATACTAGTCATTATCCACTTGATAAATTGGCTAGGGATACCTATTTCCTTCAAAATACACTCCAAGGCATTCCAATTGACCATGTCATAGGCCTTCTGGAGATCAAGTTGGATCATGGTTCTAGAAGTACATCCTTTCCTAGTATAGCCTTTAAGTAACTCATAGGCTAAAAGAATGTGATTATGGATGTTTTGGCCCCAGGACAAAAGCTGCTTGGCAGTGACTAATAACACTCTGCAAGACCCTCCCCCCAATCTGTCATTCAGAATTCTAGATATGATCTTATAAAAAGTTGTGCACCCAGCAATAGGTATGTAGTCTTCTACTTGCCTAGCATTATCACCTTTAGGAATCAAAGTAACCATTGTATTATTGAAAGCTTTATAAATTCTACCTTTTTAAAAAAAAACTCCCTAACAGCAGCAATCACATCATTTTTAATAACAAGCCAACTGGCTTTAAAGAGTCTAGCCCCATAGCCATCTATTCCTGGTGCTTTCAAATTACCCATACCTTTCAGGGCTTTGGTAATATCCTGCTCAGTGATACTCCTGACCAAATGTTCCCTTTGCTCCATATTCAGTTGGCTTCCCATCCCCATTTCCTTAATGTCAATGTGGGTTAAATTGTTGTCCATTTTCCCTATCAGCTGGCCATAGAAATCTATAATCTCCTTTTATATGTCTTGATGAGATTGAATAATGGTACTATCAGCTCTTTGCAAGTGATTCAAGCTTTTGGAATTTTGCTTAGCTTTTATGGAGGCATATAAAAAAGCATTGTTCCCATCCCCCATCCTAAGCCAATCAATCTTATCCATCTACATAAGAATCTTCTCCTCAATATCATTAAGCTTAATGACTTCCTCAGTATGAAATTTCACTTTCTCAATGATTTGCACATCCATTCTGTTGGCTATAAGCTCTGTCTAGGCCTTGTTTAGATTCTCTCTAGCTTTAACAAGGCTTTGCTTCACATTAGAAAGGGGCTTGCTAAACCTCCTCAGCTCAGGTTGTAATCTCTTGAATTTCTTCCAAAGGACATACATGGGACTACCTCTGATAGGTTGCTCCCAACTATTCTTGACAACATCAATATATCCAGGTAAGTCCATCAAGCAGTTACTAAAACTAAATTGCCTTTTAATCCTTCTATTATCACCCTTACTAGCCACATAGAGTAAAGCATGATCAGATATTTTGGGGGAAGAATATTCAAAGTGGTATCTAGATTTTCTTGAAACCAATCTATGTTGCCCAGTAGCCTGTCAATTCTATAGTATATGGTCTCTACCCCATATTTGTTAGACCAAGTGAAATAGTCCAATATACTGTCCATCTCACTTAAGCCAGTTGATGGCATCATATTCTGCAAATCTTCATTTTCATTTTCAGTCACCATTTTCCCTCCAATAAGATCTTGTGAATTTGCAACATTGTTGAAATCACCTAGAACACACCATGGACCTTGAAGATTCCCATGAAGGTGCTCTAACTCCTTTCAAAGGATCCTCCTTCTGTCTAACTGGTCATGAGCATACACCAGAGTCAGCCAATATTTAAAACCACCATTAGCATCATACACACCACAATGGATAAACTGGCTAGAGCTCTGCACAAACTTGATGTCAACTCTACTATTGTCCCATTCAATCCAAATTCTACCATTCTCATGATCTTTAAAATTGTCCAAATAGTTATAAGTAAGATGAAGTTTCTCACGGATAGTCTTGGCTTTGCTCTTCTTTACTCTAGTTTCAATCAAAATAACAATTACAGGCTTAAGCTCTAGGAGACGGGAGCTAATCTCCTTAAGCCTGCCCACTTTATTAAGTCCCCTAATGTTCCAAGACACTATCATGGACCTCTATTTGTGGCAACTAGAGGGTCATTCAAAACCCCAAGTGCCTCAAATCTATTGTTACAATTAACACCGGAAGTTGATCCAGAGAATATACCTTTGCCTTTATCTCTAGTAGCTTTCCCCACCATAGTGTAAGGTTCACCTTCTTCATCAACATTGTCATGTCTCACGTCCTCGTTTTGCTTGGTTGGTGTTACTACTTTTTCTTCTTCAGGCGGTTTTTGCTTTGGTCTCCACCTCTGAACCTTTGCAGAGGCTCCACATCAGTGTCCCATTTTTTGGTATTTCTCACAAAAGGTAGGTTTCCATTCATATTCAACACATTGCTTAATCAGTCCACCTTCACAATTTCTAATGGCAACTTCTTTGACCAACTGTTGAGTAATATCAACCTCAACCAATATATGCGCTTATGAGACATGAAGTTTGTTTGCTGTACATTCATCAGTCACCAAGGGGTACCAAGGGCGCTCCCAATTTTGCTAAGGCTTTTCGCTCCCCAAAGGTGAAGAGGAAGTTGTGGGAGTTTGATCCAGATTGGTAATGTTCGTAGCAGATCCTTCTTCAAGTTAAAATCAGGTTTCCATTCTTTCAATATCATAGGCATGTTTCTGATGGTGTAAGGACCCTTCATCATCACCGCATCCCTATCTTCATCGTGATAGAGATCTGAAATCTTCACAAAATTCCAGTTCTTCTGCATGAAATTTTTCACCGTGTTCATACTCAAATTTTCCCCAATTACATACAATATCCAGGCATTATCCTAGAATTGGATTTCAGTTTCAATGTCTTCTTGCTCTATCTCGATTTCCACTTCCCCATTCACCAATCTTGGCTCAACATACTTCATTGTCAAACCTTTTGCAGGATTCCGATTATCACTCAAAACATCAATCTATAACTTCCGTTTCTCCGGTATCACCTTCGGGAGTTCCGTTAGGGTTTCCTACGCATCACTTGTGTTATCTTCAATGTGGAGTTGAACGCTTTCTTCCACTTCAGTAGACGCACTCTGCACTTCTGACTGAACCTCCGGAAGAGGATGATTCTCCGGTGACGGAGGCACCGTGGTTTTCGGTCTCCCTCGACCCCGTTTTGTCAATAGAGAGAGAGAGAGAGAGTGTGTTAATTTTGTAATTTTATTATTATTATTATTATTATTATTATTATTATTATTATTATTATTATTATTATTATTATTATTATTATTATTATTATTATTATTATTATTATTATTATTATTATTATTATTATTATTATTATTATTATTATTATTATTATTATTATTATTATTATTATTATTATTATTATTATTATTATTATTATTATTATTATTATTATTATTATTATTATTATTATTATTATTATTATTATTATTATTATTATTATTATTATTATTATTATTATTATTATTATTATTATTATTATTATTATTATTATTATTATTATTATTATTATTATTATTATTATTATTATTATTATTATTATTATTATTATTATTATTATTATTATTATTATTATTATTATTATTATTATTATTATTATTATTATTATTATTATTATTATTATTATTATTATTATTATTATTATTATTATTATTATTATTATTATTATTATTATTATTATTATTATTATTATTATTATTATTATTATTATTATTATTATTATTATTATTATTATTATTATTATTATTATTATTATTATTATTATTATTATTATTATTATTATTATTATTATTATTATTATTATTATTATTATTATTATTATTATTATTATTATTATTATTATTATTATTATTATTATTATTATTATTATTATTATTATTATTATTATTATTATTATTATTATTATTATTATTATTATTATTATTATTATTATTATTATTATTATTATTATTATTATTATTATTATTATTATTATTATTATTATTATTATTATTATTATTATTATTATTATTATTATTATTATTATTATTATTATTATTATTATTATTATTATTATTATTATTATTATTATTATTATTATTATTATTATTATTATTATTATTATTATTATTATTATTATTATTATTATTATTATTATTATTATTATTATTATTATTATTATTATTATTATTATTATTATTATTATTATTATTATTATTATTATTATTATTATTATTATTATTATTATTATTATTATTATTATTATTATTATTATTATTATTATTATTATTATTATTATTATTATTATTATTATTATTATTATTATTATTATTATTATTATTATTATTATTATTATTATTATTATTATTATTATTATTATTATTATTATTATTATTATTATTATTATTATTATTATTATTATTATTATTATTATTATTATTATTATTATTATTATTATTATTATTATTATTATTATTATTATTATTATTATTATTATTATTATTATTATTATTATTATTATTATTATTATTATTATTATTATTATTATTATTATTATTATTATTATTATTATTATTATTATTATTATTATTATTATTATTATTATTATTATTATTATTATTATTATTATTATTATTATTATTATTATTATTATTATTATTATTATTATTATTATTATTATTATTATTATTATTATTATTATTATTATTATTATTATTATTATTATTATTATTATTATTATTATTATTATTATTATTATTATTATTATTATTATTATTATTATTATTATTATTATTATTATTATTATTATTATTATTATTATTATTATTATTATTATTATTATTATTATTATTATTATTATTATTATTATTATTATTATTATTATTATTATTATTATTATTATTATTATTATTATTATTATTATTATTATTATTATTATTATTATTATTATTATTATTATTATTATTATTATTATTATTATTATTATTATTATTATTATTATTATTATTATTATTATTATTATTATTATTATTATTATTATTATTATTATTATTATTATTATTATTATTATTATTATTATTATTATTATTATTATTATTATTATTATTATTATTATTATTATTATTATTATTATTATTATTATTATTATTATTATTATTATTATTATTATTATTATTATTATTATTATTATTATTATTATTATTATTATTATTATTATTATTATTATTATTATTATTATTATTATTATTATTATTATTATTATTATTATTATTATTATTATTATTATTATTATTATTATTATTATTATTATTATTATTATTATTATTATTATTATTATTATTATTATTATTATTATTATTATTATTATTATTATTATTATTATTATTATTATTATTATTATTATTATTATTATTATTATTATTATTATTATTATTATTATTATTATTATTATTATTATTATTATTATTATTATTATTATTATTATTATTATTATTATTATTATTATTATTATTATTATTATTATTATTATTATTATTATTATTATTATTATTATTATTATTATTATTATTATTATTATTATTATTATTATTATTATTATTATTATTATTATTATTATTATTATTATTATTATTATTATTATTATTATTATTATTATTATTATTATTATTATTATTATTATTATTATTATTATTATTATTATTATTATTATTATTATTATTATTATTATTATTATTATTATTATTATTATTATTATTATTATTATTATTATTATTATTATTTAAACTAGCTATAACATGTCCATTGATTTGAGTTTTTGTCCCTATATACACACGGAACACAATGTACTAAGCTACCACATATTTATTATCCATTCAAGATAAGTTATGGTTGTAACAAAACAAAAGAAAACAAACTAAAGTGAAGTTACATAGATAGAATAGTATATGCAATGAGTTCCATTGGACAAACCATGTTAATGGCACTAACAGTTACAGTTAACAAGTATGCATCATCCAATATACAAGCAGTTCATAACAGAAAACAAGCAAACCAAACCTTAAACAGCACCAACGTAGGATTTGGAAGGAGAGGACTCGTCTTATCAGCTGTTGTTGCCGCAACTCAAATCCCTGAGTCAAGAACTCAGCTTCTTCAAAGTATATATATAACACTATTCTTTGTACTTCTTTTGTCTGATTGATTATTCAAAACAGTTTCATAAATTTGTAATGCAATTGTTTATCAGAATATTTGAAGAAATCAGAGGAAAACAAGGAGAAAAATGACAAAGAGGTAAGTGGTGTTTATGTTTTGTTGTATAGTATGTCATAATACTATTTAATATAATATTTCATTTGATTTAATGACAGTTTGTGTTGCGTTGCAGAGAGTGGATAGTTATTACAAACGTAACTACAAGGATTATTTTGAATTCATAGAAGGGAGTTTGAAAGGAAAAGATGGGAAAATTTCAGAAGCAGAAAAGGGTATTCTTGATTGGCTTGAAGCTAACAAATGACAATATAATATATATTGCTTTTTCTCAATTGCTAGAGAAGCTAGCTACATTTCATTTATCTACACTCTTTACAATTGTACATTATATCCAAATAGTTTTGTAGTCCAATAGATTTTGATTTCATGTGTCTTATTTTTGGTGTACACTGTGTGAATCTATTCTATGGTATCATTGATGTCATTGAAGCATATGTGACTTGCATTGCATCAGGTTTACCATTATGTAACTTAGGTTGGATATCCTGCTCATGACTTTGGATTGGATCAGTTTGGCATATCCTATTTTGCTCCTTTTTGTGCTATAAGGGACAATTAACTTAACAATATAAGCTCTGTTTCATATGCTAACAATTTGTGGTATAACTAGATTGATTGAACACAGAATAATTTACAACTTGTGGTATTCATAGGGAAAATTATATATCCTATTATCCGAAGAATCGTAGCTTATAAAAAATGTTTCTTCATTAAGCTATTTATTTAGGTAATGTGTGAGTACTCCCTCTCCTCTGGGATACATGGTGCCCCAAGACCGGCTTCATGTATTATGTCTTTCAACATGCTCCCTCGACATGCTCCCTTTCCTAGGATATTAACCATGCCCTAAAGTTCAATTGTTTGTCCGAATGTGTTTCAACCGAGTTTAAGGTCTTTGTTAAACTTAAATAGTATTTTCGTCTTTGTAAGATAGCGTGTTTTTTATTTTCGTCCCTGAATTTTATTTTTTGTCCAAGTCTCCATATGTCCAATTCATGTTGGATTCAGTCTCTGTTGTCAATGGAACGTTAAAAAAAGCTGAGTTGGCAGATGGTGATGACCTGTATTATGTTTCAGCATTTGTTTTATTTTTTTTTTCTGTAACACACGTGGAAATAGTGTTTACAGTTTATTAAAGATGGACCAAATAAAAAAAAATTACATTTTTCTCTTCTTCTCCTTCCCTCCGTCTTCTCCATTTGATTCTTGTTGTTCCTCTCTGCACCTTCAACATCCATGGCTTCTTCTTCGTCTGCCAACTCTCATCACGTTCAAGCACCGGTTTGTGGTTGCAATAGAAGCATGAAAATGTTTATGTCAAACTCTGTTGAAAACCCTAAAAGAAGATTTTGAAAGTGTTAAAATTCCGGGTTAATGCCTGGTTGCAAGTTGTTCATTTGGGACGATGCCCTTGAACGAAATCCAGCTAGTGATCGTAGAAGTTCAAGTGGTTGCAACTGCTCGAGAATGTTGAAGGATTTAGGGTCTATTGTTAAGGAGATTGAGATTGGAAAAAAGGCAAAGATGAAGATTAAGTTGGAGAAGGAGAAGAGAAAAAGCGACTCTCTTGAAGCTATTGTTGGTTGTGTCATGGGGGTTCTTCTTTGCTTATCACAAATGGCGGTGAATCCCATTTGTTTATGTTTGTGTCTGTTTCTGTTTTTTTTTTGTTTTTAGTCCTTGTAACATTAATGTATTTTGAGATTGGTCCTTGTACCATATGATGAATGAAAAAGATGTTTTGATTTTGGACAGTATATGTATGCAATTATATTGCTCCTCCTGTTTTGAATTGTGTATAAACCAAACTTGATAATTTATATAAAAGCCAAATTGGTAATATGTCATTTCAATTGTACATAAAACAACTTGATAAAGTGCATAAAACAAACTTGATAATGTATCCAAAATACACATTGTATCATAAATATAAAGGCTTAAGCCAAAATACATGCTTGTATCCAAAACATTAAGGTTCAAACTTTAAGGCTAAAGTCAAAGTAGTATTGTAATCAAAATACATAATAGAAAACAACAAGGCTTAAGTACACCATTGTAGTAATGTTGTTCAAAAAAACATAAGTCAAAACATGTCCAATGTCTACAATTTCCATGGTACCCTTGTGCAGGGTTACTTCCTTCTCCCTTGAGCAGGGTTCCTTCTCCCTTGAGCAGGGTTACTTCCTTCTCCCTTAAGCCTTTTGCATCTAAGTACCCTTGCTCTATCACTTTTCCTCAACTCCAACTTCCTTGTGACCTTTTGTTTGGGTTGTTTTGCCTACAAAGACACAATAGAAACAGATACAATTAGGCCAATATCAATAAAGCTGAGAACATACACATTAACTCAATTAGTCAGTAACAGACACAACTGGTTTAGGAGGCGCAGAAACAGGTTTCTTAGGAGGAGGTGCATGAACAGGTTCATTAGGTGTAGGCTCAACCTCTTGAACAGGTGCAGACAGAATGTAGTTTAGTTGTGAGTCACCAACCCCTTGTGAAACCATTGCGGATGCAACCTCAACAGTTGGAGAATGGTCACTAGCAACTTGAGTTGGAGATGGAATTTGGGAAGTGAAATCATTGACATTGGGTTGAGGTTGTGTTCTTTCAAAAGCTTCGCAAAGATCTGCTGCAAGCATTTCAAACTCTTGGTCCACATCACATTGTGTTTCTGGCTGTTTTTCAATTGGAGGTTCATGTTGAGGTTGTTATTGTTCAGTAGAAGCTTCATTTTCAGCATTTGTTGTTTGTTCTGCTATATATCTAGGCTGTGTTGTTTGTGTAGAATTTTTCTTTGGTTTTTTCTGCACACAAAGTAATTCAATCAATATCACTTACAAACAGTTAGTAAGACTACATAATTGAGTTAAGTTAATACCTTTCTTTTCTGAGCTTTAGAGTCAGGCACCAGAACTAAACAACTCCTTGCATTGTGGCCATGTACACCACAGTTGGTACAACAATAAGATGTATGTGTCCTTACCTTGTTAGGGTCCTCATCAAGGTTCCTCCTCCTTAATTTCTTTGGCCTACCATGGCCTCTTTTGTATTATGGGGGCAACATCTCCTCAGTATTAACCTCAGACCACATGTCTTGGCCATTAATTGGGCTAACATTGAAATCATAGCATGCCACATATGTTTCTTTGGAATAACAATCATCTATATAGTCTTCTGGGTGTTGGTTCCTAAAGCCTAAGGCAGCAACTGCATGTCTACATCGTATGCCTACCAATTCCCAAAAGTTACACGTACAAGTTATTTTAGATGTGTTTCCTTGTTTTCTGCTTAATCATTCTAGGTGGTTTGTCTACAACATCAAATCCATCATCCATGCCAAGGGCCCTTTCATCCTCATTGTCATCAAATGATAAACCATTATAATCACTATCATCACTATCATCTCTTTCAACACCATCAAGATTCTCATCAACCTTGGCAGATTCATCAACATTTAGATTGCCAGCATCACCATTAACATTGACATTTCCAGCATTATCATGAACATCATCCTCAATAACATTATCAGCTTCAATATCATCAACATTATCAGCAATACCATTTCCAGCATTATCATGAACATCATCCTCAATAACATTATTAGCTTCAATATCATCAACATTATCAGCAATACCATTATCAACATTATCATTAACATCATCCTCAATAACATTATCAACTTCAATATCATCAACAGTATCACCATTACCATTATTAGCATTATCATTAACATTATCAACACCATTAACGACATTATCAGCTACAACTACTATATGCTCAACAAATAAATCCACACTACAACTAGTTTCAACAGCTTTTTCATAAACCTCACCAGTATCAATATCACTAACTATCCTTGCATGCTTACCCGATATAATGTTATAGCACCATAGCCAATAATCAGTGGACTCAAGGTTGCAAATTTCTTTCATAATACCAGTTGCTTCAAAGAAGCTCCATCTATCAGGGTCAATGTCTACTACATGTTTATCCCCGCCTAAGTAGTACACAACATTATCCTTAACAAATTTCCCCCGTAATGAATGTTCACTGTAAATGTCATACCTGAAAGATTCGATTAGGTCGCTCAATCACGATTGTAGCTTCGTCACCCTTGGTCGCCTCGCCCAGACAAGCTCTCGTACCAGTCGCCTTCACCTTCCCTGAGCTGAAATGCTTTCTAAATATGAAACCCTAATTTATAGGAACTAAATAGAAAAGAGGGAAATGATTTTTGATGACATATTTTGGGGGGAAAACATTATATTCACGTGTGTTATAGAAAAAATAAAGCAAATGCCAAAACATAAGCCAAGTCATCACCGTCTGCCACCTCATCGTTTTTTTAATGGTTCACTCACAGCAGGGACTAACGCCAAAGAGAAATGGACATATGGGAACTTGGACAAAAAAAAAGATTTAGGTATTTAAGCCTTTTTGTTATCATGGTAGAATCCGTTAGGCTTGAGAAAGAGTCCCTTGACTCGTGTTCGGCTATGCTTACATTCTTCTTATTGTGCTTCACCTAAGGAACATTTGAATAATCCAAAAATCATATATGTATGTTAATTTCAGTTGACACTTTAATTATTTTTAAGGTGCTTACTTGTGCCCTAATGCCACAAGTTAAAAACTAAGATCATCCCAAGCGGTCGTAATATTTGGAGAGTACCACCACATGTAAACTAAAAGTAATATTTGAGTGCCGCCAGCTAACCGAATGTTGCATTACATTGCATCGGTCCAATTGAATAAAAAAATAATAAATGTTTTAGCCGTTGAGTTTCAACGACTTTTTTTAATAATTTATTTGGCTATGAATATAAGCAAATGATATTCAAATTTTCTCTCATAAATTTATTTCTTTCTCACAATTTTATCATTTTACTCATAGTATTTTAAATTTTACTCTCACAATTTTATCTTGTTAACCTTCAACTGACCATATATTATACCCAATTTTTCATCTTCTTACTTCAAATTATTATTGTTAAGGCCAAATGGACCCTAATCAATATAATTCTCAACAATCTATGTTCCATCTCATGCAAACTTATCAAAATCCTAATCCTCAAAATTCTCAATTTTCCTCACCTCCAACAAACTCTACCATATTTTTTCGTCACCAAACAACCCAAATATGTATTTTAGACCTCAAACAAATACTAATGGGATGAATTTTTCTCATCATGAACCCGAAACACCGAATGGGTTTATGTCCAAACGTCAAGTTCCACAATTTTCAACTCAAGTTGGTATTGAAAATATTACAATTGAAAAGGAACAAAGGCGTTATGTTAAAAAAAAACCTCGAGAGGTATTCACATGGGAAGAGGATACACTCCTTATGCAATTATGGCTCAATGTTTCAAAGGATCCAATTGTTGGAGTTGATCAAAAAGTCGACAGCTTTTAGTTAAGAATCACCGATAATTATAACCAATATCGGGGGCAGTCACGAGAAAAGCTACAAGGCCAATTAAAATATCGATGGCATCAAATAAATGGCCTTGTTCGAAAATTCGTTGGGTGTTAAAACAAGTTGTTAATGGAAAAAAGAAGTGGGGCATCGGAGAAAGATATCTTAGTCAATGCACATGCTTTTTTTGCTCAAGATGAAGGTGCAACATTCAATCTTGAGTATGCATGGCGGCTTTTAAAAGATGAACATAAATGGATGGGAGCATCTACCAAAAATTCTTCAAAGAGAATAAAGAATTCTGCTAGTGGTGCATACACGTCATTGCGAAACTCAAAGGCACCTTCAAGTTATGAGTTTAACTCATCATCTCCTATGGAGCGTCCAATTGGACAAAAGGCGGCAAAACGAAAAGGAAAGACGAAGGAAAATGAAAATGCAACTGAACTTCCTTATAGCGTTATGCATGATACAATGAATAAAAGAATGGCAGTAATGGAAAATCTAGCACAACTTAAGAAGGAAGAAAACAAATTGGTTAAGGAAAAGGTGGAGTTTGAAGCAATGCAACTCAACATGTCAGACACTTCTAAGATGAATGATAGTCAATGTGAATTTCATGAAAAACATTTTAATAAGCTAAAAGAAAAATATGGATGGTAATAATATGCAATGTTCTAATATTATTATATTTAAGTATTATGTAGTACTTGTTATGTATCAACACCTATTGTAATAAGATGCAATTTTCTAGTATTCAAACTAGTTGTTATTCAAACTAGCCCTTATTCTAACTAGCCGTTGGATCTTTCGCTGACATTGTAGAAGAATATGTTCGAATTGGTGAAAGTAGTGCAGTTGAGTTCTTAGAGAGATTCATAAAGGGTGTGAATGAAGTATTCAGGGCCGAGTAATTAAGAAGGCCTAATAACAATGATGTTGAACATTTTTTACAAATGAGGGAGTCACATGGACTTCCAAGAATGCTAGGTTCCATTGATTGTATGCATTGGGAATGAAAGAATTGTCCTGTTGCATGGAAAGGATAGTTTTGTCGAGGCGATCATGGTAAACCCACGATCATGCTTGAAGCAGTGGCATCACAAGACTTATGGATTTGGCATGCATTTTTTGGTATTTCAGGATCAAACAATGACATTACTGTGCTAAACCAATCCAATGTGTTTAACGATATTTTGGGAGGACATGCTGCTACTGTGCAATATATAATCAATGGGAGTCCAAATAATATGGGGTATTATTTAACGGATGGTATATATCCTGAGTGGGCTACATTTGTTAAGACCATCTCAATACCGCAAAGAGAAAAGAGAAAACTATTTATACAATATGAAGAATCAGCTAGAAAGGATGTCACAAAGTAAGAACAACAGCCATTGAGCTTCACAAGATGCATTGGCTAATGCCCTATATTCCGCTTCAGATGACGAACGGGAGACGACGAGTTATTTCTTTGACTTCCATGAAATGAAGTTATTCCCAAGAAAAAAAATTGAATTGTGTGGTTGACCGTCTGGTAAAGGGACAAGCACCCCAATCTAAATCGGTGAAACCAGTTAGGTTGAGCTTTGAATCTGAGGGGAAGAAGAGACCCAAGGAAGATGCATTCTTTAAGTAGTGGAGGATCCGGTGGGCAGCCTGCAGGTGTTTCTGTGTAGGTTCTGACATATGTTGACTTAACCTGCAAATAGAATAAACAATATCAGGACGGGAATGCGTAAGGTAAAGTAGTCTACCTATTAGTTGGCAAAATTGTGTAGGATCGGTGAGGGGGCTGTCATTAGCAGGATGCAGATTATGATTAGGGTCCATTGGTGTGGATGCGGGTTTGGCACCTAGGAGACCTGCAAATTCAAGGAGGTCCAGACAGTATTTACGTTGGCATAAGGTAATGCCTTTTGATGAGCGAGCGATTTAAAAACCAAGGAAATAACGAATAAAACCCAAGTCTTTGATATTGAAAGTCTGATCAAGAACTTGTTTGATGTGAACAATGTGGTTTAGATTTGTGCCTGCAAGAATTAAATCGTCCACATACACAAGTATAACTGTTAAAACAACATTGTGTTTGTAAGTAAATAAAGAATAATCTAATTTAGATTGGGAAAAACCAATGTGAAGAAGTGAGTTGGTTAATTTCTGGTTCCATTGGCGGCTGGCCTGCTTCAGCCCATAGATAGATTTGTTTAATTTACAAGCCATGTTCTTAGGGGTATTAAGCCCAGGAGGGCACTTCATGTAGACCTCTTCGTCGAGGTCACCATGAAGAAAAGTCATATTTATGTCAAGTTGATGAACATGCCATTTTAAGGATGAAGCAATAGATAATAAGATACGTATAGTGGTCATTTTAATAACAGGACTAAACATTTCTAAATAATCAAGACCTTCGATTTGATTGAAACCTTTGGCAACTAAACGGGCTTTATATCTCTCAATGTTACCGTTGGGAAGAAGTTTAAGTTTAAAAATCTACTTACAACCAATGGGCCTTTTGTTTGGGGGAAGAGTGGTGATATCCCAAGTGTGGGTATCATTGAGAGATTGAAGCTCTTTAGATATAGCTAGTTGCCAATTGGGATCAAGGATGGCTTGAGAATAAGATGAAGGTTCCTTAGTAGTGGAAATAGTTAAAGTAAATAGTTTATGGGAAGGAGATAATTTATCATAACAGATAAAGTTAGAAAGAGGGTAAGGAGTTGTACCTGTACAGTTGATGGGATTGTTGTTACTTGTGAGAAGGGAGCAATGGTAACCCTTGAGGTAGGAACGAAGGGCAGTGGGTTTGGTAGATTTTCTAGTGGGTGGAGAGTCTGGTTAAGCTAGAGGTTGAGGGATGGAAGGGGTGGGTGGAGGGATTTCTGGTGTAGCAGTAGAGGAATTAGGATGGGAATTGATAGGAGAGGGTGAATTGCTGTTATGGAAAACCAAATTAGGATTATCATCAGGGAGGGGAGGATTGTGTGGTAGGAGGATACTCTATGGTGTGTCATCATGAATAGGATGATAAATGGGTTGGGGAGAGGGAGAGGCAGTAGTTTTGGTTTGGGCAAAAGGAAAATTATGTTCAAAATAATGAGAAAATAGTGAGAAAATAATTGTGACCAAGAGTGGAAGGGGTAGATATGAGACCCCAAATGTCCATATGAACAAGGTCAAAATATTGGTGACTTTTAGTAATACTGTCAGGAAAAGGGAGGCGTTTTTGTTTAGCCCTAAAACAAGCATCACAAGGAGAATCAGATTTACTTAAGCTAGTTAAAAGAAAAACTTTATTAATATGAAGAAAAGTATTATAACTAGGGTGGCCCAATCTATTATGCCACAAAGTACAATTATTCAAAATGTGATAGGGGAGGGGAACAATGTTAGGGGGAATAGTGTGTTGAGAAACATGTAAAATCAGAGAGTATAAGCTATGTTGCACCTTAGCTGCACCAATCCTCATCAGGGTATAAATCCCCTGTATGAGACATTCAGTTGGGGTAAAAGTAACGGTACATTTCAGAGAAACTGTTAGGCGAGAAACATAAATGAGATTAGTGAAAAAAGTAGGTATGTATAAGACACCATGAATATATAAAGTGTTAGAAAAATAGATGGACCCCGAAAGATTGGTAGTAATGGTGGCTCAATTGGGAAGCCGAATGTTAAGGGGTTCAATGGTTTTAAGACAAGAGAAATAGGACCGTGAATGGCACACGTGATCTATGGCCCCAATGTCAAGCAACGATTCATGAGAGGCAATGGTATTGATGGAACTAAAAGGAACAGAAGTACCTGATTTGGAGTGGGGAGATTGAGTGATATGTTGAATGGTGATAGCAGAAGGAGTCGTAGTTTGCTGCAGAAAGGCGAGTAAAGCACGTTGCTTATCAGTGTTAAGACAGAAAGAGGGTTGCCATTGTTAGATTCTTCAGAAGATTCCCGAGGCTGATCATCGGTGGAAACTTGGGCCACCTGAGGTTTCTTCAGATAAGGTGGTAGGCCGTGCTTCTTAAAGCATACTTTAATAGTGTGGCCGGGTTTGTTGCAGTAGCTACAAATTTTGAGACCCTTGGGTTTGTTGTATGTAGTAGGCTTGGATGGAGAGTCAGAAGAAAGATTTCGTGAATATGGTTTAGAGACTTGATCCACCAATTTTTTGCCTTCAATGGGTTGGATGAGTTGTCTTTCTTGTTGAATTAGAAGAGACAAGGCCTTGTTCACCGGAGGTAAAGGAGTCATTAACATGATTTGAGCTCGAACCGGAATGTAGCATTCATTGAGGCCTTGGAGCAACTGAATGACGTAGTCGTTGTCGCGGTAGGCCTTGATAGTGGAAAGTAATTGACAAGTGCGAGCAGGATCACATGTGCAACTGTGAATAAGGCGAAAGTTGTCAAATTCCTGCCATAGTTTCTTCAACGTAGTGAAGTACTGATTAATAGTTTGTTCTCTCTGCTTCTGTGCATAAATTTCTTCCTGGAGGTCTGAGATACGGAAAATGTCACCTTGATGGTATCTCTCATGAAGTTCATCTCAGATAGCCTTCGCAGAATCCATCCACAAAACACTTTCAGAGATATCTTTCTCGATGGAATTTGTCAGCCACGCCATCACCATGTTGTTGCATCTATCTCACGTAAGGTGTTTGGAATCTGAGGCAATTGGTCAAATTAGGGTTCCATCAATGAACCCTAATTTATTCTTGGAACGAAGAGCAAGCTTAATTGCACGTGACCAAGAATGGAAATTAGAATTATTGAGGGACAGTGAAACAATTTAGAGGCCAGGGTTATCACTTGGGTGCATGTAATATGGATCGAGCATGTCGGTTTGATAATTGCGAACAAATTGATTCTGGGTAGGTTGTTCACAGTGGTTCGTGGTGGATGCAGAGGAATTATCATCTTACTCAGTCATGGCGTGAAAGAAACGAAAGAATGAATCAAGAAAAACAAAATTGGAGAAAGAAAAAACGAAGATGATGAAAGGGGCAACAAGAAAGGAATATGGAAACAATGATTTCTTGCAAGAAGATGATGAACAAAGAGAACGCAAAAAAATCGAGAAGCAGATTGGCAAGGATTAGGGTTTCAGAACGAACCAAAAAATTGGGGAAAAATTGAACGTGGATAACCACGGTTGAGAAAGAAGGGGATAAGGTGCAAAGAAAAGGAGGCATGTTACACTACGCCAAAAAATACCTTTAGCAGTGCTTTTTTTGGCCTTTAGCAGCGCTTAAAAGCGCTGCCAAAGGTGGCGCTACTAAAGGTAAAGACACCACTTTTGTAAATGCGAAAGCGCTGCCTTAGGTCCCCTTTAGGAAGGGCTTTTCCACTAAAAGTGCTGTCTTTTGTTCCCCTTTAGGCAGCGCTTTTTAAAAAGCACTGCCTAATGTGTATTATTTTCCAACTTTAGGCAGCGCTTTTTTTGGAAAAAGCGCTGGTTTTTCCCCCCCTTAGGCGGCGCTTTTTAAAGCGCTTTCTAATGTGTCTCTGCTTAATACTTTAAGCAGCGCTTTTTAGGAAAGCGCTTTCTTTAGTTCCACTTTTGGCAGCGCTTTTGCAGTAAAAGCGCTGTCTTTTGTGCACGTAAATTGTTTTAAAATTTATTTGTTTTGGATGCGTTTTTTGTCAAAAGCGCTGCTAAAACTCCTTTTTTTAAGAAAGTTTTTTTTTTAAAAAAAACCTTTTAATAGACCTGTATATTAAAAAACCTGTATAACATAATTTTTTATCAAAACTTATCACAATTATATACTTCAATTCACAAGCCTTCATTCAACATATGTCTTATATACTTCAATTCACAATACTACATAATTATATACTTCAATCACCATATATAGGCCTTATATTTCATAATTATACTTCAATCACCATATATAGAACTATTCATAATTATACAACAACTTCCACTTTCAAAACTATATACAACAACTTCCAAAACTATACAAAGTATATACAACAACTTCCAACTTCCATACCTTATATGATTCTTTTCTCAATAAGGTATTGACACCAATCCTCCTTAATTTCTTTCAATTGTACTTTGGAGTAAGTAGCACACTTGAATTCATCAAAATACTACATAATATAACATAATATGCATGATTTAGTTAAAAGTAATTAATTATATCAAATATCCGATAAATATTAAAATAACTCCTAAGTTATAAATCCATACCATGATTGGAATATCTATTTGATCCATATGAATTATTTCTTTCATAAACCTCAAAACGAAATAACTGCAATCTATACCATTTTTTTGACGAGGACACTACACAGTGAAAAAAAATAAGAATATATATCAAGATATATAGTCTAACTTGTTTTATCAAGTAACATCACTATTATAAGCAAAATTGTGAAAATATACCTCCATTCTGATCCATGAAATGTTGGTTGACTCACTCTTTGATACTTAAGCTCCTCTTTGTGATCGAAATATTTGTATAGCTCTAACATAATATAAACGAATATTTAGAACAATCTCACTTAAATAAATTAATAAACAAATACACACGGATATTTAGAACAATTTCACTTACGTATCAATCGTCGTCTTCATATCCGGGTATTTATCTACATCACCATCTAACGAATCCACATAATACATTATTACTCTTATCGGATTTATCGCAACCAACAACCAGTGTAAAATAAAACAAAAGTATCGATATAGTAATTTTATACGCAACATCAAAAAACGAAAAATGATAATAAATGAAGTAAGAATGAAAATCTAACCTGTTGCCAGTATTATATGGTAAAAGATACAACTTTTATGTATCTATGCTCGTCATAAATCTTTCGACTAAGTGAGATTGTATTCAAGTTGGATTCATCGCAATTAACGGTGCATTGATACAGTTGGCAGATAAGAAACCGAATCTTTCTGATAATTGATGCGGACGCACCAATTTCTCATACAAGAACCTTAAATAAAAATATAACAAACATTAGATTATTCGTTGAAATGAGTAAATAAATTCCTTAAATAATTAAAGAGAGTTAATCGGAATACCTGATGTATGTATGCATAACACCGATGCCCAATTCAGAATGATTAAAAATTTGATCAAAATCCTCTTTAGAAATTATTTCTGAATAGGAATAACTGAAAATACCTTCCTCCATAGGTACTTCACGAATACCTCCGTCCATCAAATTCGATGTTTCTACAAGTGTTACAAGAGATGACCTAAATCAATATACAATTGTTTTTTTCCCCGTCCTTGCAAGAGTCTTTTTTTGGTTGGACGTGTTGCCTAATTCTGGCTGCCTATTCTGACTTTCTATTATTTGCAACTCTTGGGCATGAATCTAAAAATCATATAAGTTAGTCAAACATTTGACTATAGAATTAACACTTTTAATGTGTATATATTGAAAAATTTGTGCTAAATTAATTTCATAATAAGCATATATAATTACCTCGGCAAGTTTCTGTTGACAATTGATACTACCTTTGTCACTAGCATCATTAAACTCTGAACCACGCCTTTCTGACATATATTTTTCCTTGTCCTTTTGTAATTCACGGACTTGAGCTCTTAATTCTTCCATGGCTTCCATCACCTCTCTATTGCTAGGATTTTGGCTCTTTGAACGATTATAAAAGGATGATGGAGTGACTCCAAAACCCTTACCCCTCACACGACCGGAATACTCAGGAATATTTAACACTCGAGTAAGTATGCTCCTGCAATCCTGGTCTTCAGTTAGAGTTGCGGACTGAGACAGAGTCTCCTGGAATTCATATGCATGAATATCGAAAAATATTAGCGGGGATTAAAAAGCATAAATATTATATATATGTCAATAAGTGGGATATAAAACGCATAATGTTATACTTACACATTGCTCAAAAACTTGTCAAACATTTTCCGCAACAACTCCATCCTTGCCCACACGAGCAGCCTTCCACAAAACATGTTCCGGAACACATGTTTCTTCACTTTTCTCTTCTTCTAACTACACATTAAGACAAATAATAAAATCAATTATAACACATGGGAAAGAAACAAGTAAATCAAAGCATTTATATATACTTACTATTTTTTTTTTGCTATAAGCGTGCATATCCCAAACGCCCCTTCCTGTATGGATGCGCGGGTTTTGATTCTCTTTGGCGATTTACGCCACTCAACTCCTGGAATGCTCCGGTTCTTCTTTTGGCTACAAAAGTTGCCCATTCTTCAGGTGAAATCAAGTCCACATACTTCACTGGACGTTCTGCTTCAATAAAATTTCGTTCGACATCCCTAAGATACTTGTTTGATAGAAATGCTTGAAACCCTCTATGTCTTTTTCCAGCTAATTGAATACAATACTTCTTTCGGTCATCACTAATATTAAAATACCTCTACAAAAACAAATAACATAATTAGTAATTTAAAGACATAATCGGCAACAAAAACAAATAACATAATTAGTAATTTAAAGACATAATCGGCAACAAAAACAAATAACATCAATATGGTACCTGTATCTCACTCCATATCTTTTCTTTGGCGGGTTTCAACGATGCATCTCTCCAATTATCACAAGTATTGGAATATACGAACAAGTGTACTAATGTAACTTGTCAACGTTGCTCCGTTAGGCTCAACAAGTTGGTTCGTATCATTCCAATAAACGTCATACTTTATTCCTTTATCTCTAGCACGAATGATGTTCTTCATGATAGTTACTCCTCGCGTAATATCTCCTTCCGCTTCTTGAATTGTTTCATGTCCATCATTTTTTGAAGTATCATGTGGATTTTCCTCGTTAGTAGCCATTTCACCTGTAATTAAGAAAAACATCAATATAAAATGACACAATTATATTAAAAAACTTATAAAGCTAAACAAACTTAGAGGGATTAAGTTCAAAGTCATTTTAGACACAATTATAAACAATGAACTTGTGAGTGAAATCAAAAATCAAATCAACTAAATATCAAAAACTAATATCATTTTCAATTAAATCAAAAACTAATATCAAAAATCAACTATTAAATGGAGAAAGACTTACTAAAACAGAACTTAGATACTAACTTTCTTCTTATAGATGAAACAATCCCACAACAATTCTCATATTAACGGCATAAACAGATCCGCAAATTGCAGTAACAAGAATCGTTGAACTTTGAACTCCAACGTGCCTTCATTAGTCACTCATAACAAACAACCATTACCCTTTTTAATATCATTCATTATTTCATGACATACTCCTATATTAGTAATAAACATAACTTTTTAAAAAATATTAAAAAGATAATCAGTACCAGTAGTGTTAGGCACATGCACACACTCATAACAAAATAAAAATAATAATAATAATAATTTGAGGAAGAAAAAAATTATATCACAGAAACAGCAGAGAAACAATCAACAATGGAGAATATTAGGCATTTCCATTATTGGAGAGAAAACCAGAAAAAATGAGTAAAAACCTCAAACGGCGGACGACGGTAGCACGGATTGAAGTAACGAACGGCGGACGACGGTAGCTGTGAGGGTAGCCTCGAACGGAATAAAGTCACGAACGGTGGACGACGGAGGACGAAGGGAGTTTCGTTTGCAGAAGAAGAAAATGAAGATACAGTGTGTCGCGAGAGTTTAGGGCGAAATAGAAACGGTTGTAATGAAAATAGAGGGATATCAGAATCTGTTTTAATTTTAATATTTTAAAAGACCTTTAGCAGCGCTTTTAGAAAGCGCTTTCTTATGTTAATCCTTTAGCAGTGCTTTTGGGGTAAAAGCGCTTTCTTATGTGGGATTAATGAAAGGCCTTTAGCAGCGCTTTCCAAAAAAGCTGCCTAAAGTGTGTTGTACGAAAGTCCTTTAGCAGCGCTTTTCAAAAGCGATGCCTTATGTTACCCCTTTAGCAGCGCTTTTCATAAAACGCTTTCTAAAGTTCACCTGCCTTAGGGTTTTAGCAGCGCTTTTCAAAAGCTGTCTTATGTCCCCCATTTAGCAGCGCTTTTTTTTCTTTTTTTATTTTTGTTTTTAGCGAAACATGTAGCAGCGCTTCTGCCAGAAAGCGCTGTCTTTGTTGCGCTGCGAAAACTCATTTTTGGCGTAGTGTTACCATCAATAAATGGAAAAAGAATCAGAGCAATCTCTTCATTAAAAACAACACATTTAATTATTTTTTTAAGAACCACTTATTACTCAAATATGACACCGATAAAAAGTAAATTGAAGCACTGCAATAGCACATAACTAGTGATGTAGAGGTTATTTTATACTACCTCCGTTCTTTTATACAAGAGACAATTCACATTTTAGATTCATTAAATAATCAATATATCTAGTCTATAAATTGATCAAATACATTGATTATTTAATGAACCTAAAAATTAAATTGTTTCTTATATAAAAGAACAGAGATAATATTAAATAAAATCCTTCTCAGCTAAATTATGTGCACACGTGTGTTCACGTGACTATGTGAATGGTGGCATGACTATGTGAATGGTGGCAGAGTAAAATCTACTAAAGAAGAGAAAAATAGGATTTGTGATTTGGAATCACATTGCATGTGGATTAATAAAATCCCAGTCAACTTCACCATGCCCAAAAAGATTTCACATTCTCCATTCATGTTAGCCTCAAGATCACTCTATTTTCACCTTCCACGCATACACAAAAAATAATCCATTTTCTCTTTTTATTTTTTTTGACAAAAAAAATTGCACGGTGGTTAATTTTTTCCCTAGAAAGATGATACTGACACACAAAAAAGCTAAAAAAAAAAGGACTTATTCATTAGTGTAGTAGTAATATACTACTAGAGCTATCTTTTGATCACGTCACATGATTAATGAGAGGCACATGAAAAGGAAAAAAAAAAAGGACATCATAGGATATTATAGGATATACCTTTTTATTACCAAACACTGTGCACTATTTAAGTTCAAAATAGCATAATATATATTTTTTCCCTTATTTGAACTAGGAATCAGGTATGTAATGTACCTTATAAAATCCAATATTTGAGTAATAATATTGACCCTCGATAGAGGTGATATGAATTTTTTTTTAATATAACTTTTTTTTTTTAAAATACTAAAAAAATAGTTTTTTTAAAAAAAATTCAAAATGGCATGATTTGGTAAGGACCCATAAGGGTGGCGCCATATGGGATGGCGCCTCAGTTAGAGGCCAGAAGCCATCTCAAATGGCGCCTTAGGCCATTCAAAAATGCCCTAATTTTTTTCAAAATTTTTTAAGTGAGGCGTCATCCCAGATGGCGCCTTAGTTGTGCTTCCTTTTTTTTATAATTTATTTTATTTTAAGAATGCAAAATAAAAAAAACATTAATTTTTTTTAATATTTAGTACAATAGTTGGATACAAAAAGAAAATTAATTATTGTGCTTATTTAATCGACCACCGGTCTCACAATCAGGGGCTCTTGTTTGACGTCTCTGTCTAGCACCACGAGGTTGTTGAGGCGTGGCTGGTCTCTGTGTTTGTTCAGATGGCCCCGATGCATCAGACGATGACCCTGGAGCATGAGACAAATTCTGCAGCATCTGTCCCCAATAGCCGGGGGAGTTGCCGCCGACAGCACTTCCATAATCCAGCTGTATGCCCATGTTCATGTAATTTGTATGAGGGGGTTGGGTTGGTTCCATACGGTATGGTTGGCCAAAATGATACATTGATGGTTGTTGGTCTTGATGCAGTGGTTGATAGTTGAAAAGAGGGGGGTTTGTTGGGTGTATGATGATTGTGGTTCTGAGTAGTAGGAAGATGGGGTCATCATTTGTGGGGGGTTTATTTGTGGGGGGCGCATTTGTGGGGGGGCTTTGGTGTGCTTTGGTAGGTTCGAATGACTCGTCAGGGCTATAGTAAGGGTTTTGTTGTTGTGGTGGAGAGGTTGGTGAATGATGTTGGGCATATTACTGGGAGGAAGACGCACGTTGGCGGGGGTCAACTAGATACGTCGGCTGAGAGAGGAATGGTTGTGGTGTGGTAACAGACCTAAACCAGCTCATATATAGTTCCGTTGGCCGAGCAGGTTGTACAACGGGGTCTGTTAAGACGAGCTGGTGTCGCATCTCCCACTGGTGACACAACGTTGCTGCAAAGTTGGTCCACACACCATCCTTCCACTACGTGTCGACTCTGGTGTAAAGGGGGAGTCACATGAGTAGGCATGTGTTCTCTTGCATGCTTCTTAGCCTTTGCAGTCTGCCATGTGTAGGCATGCTTGTGTAGTCATGTCAACAGTGGCCTGAAACAAAAATAATGGAGCAGAGACATGCGAATGAATAGTATATGCAGTGTATAAGGCTGCACATTCATCAGTCTAGAGGCATGTGAATGAATAGTAGATGCAGAATATAGGACTGCAAATTTATCAGTATAGAGGCATGCGAATGAATAATGAATAGTAAACGTTTTAAAATTAAAAAAAAAATAATAAACGTTTTAAAATTTAAAAAAACAAAAGAAAAAAAAAGAGTTTGAACTGAGGCGCCATCTGGGATGGCGACTCTCAGTTAGTTTTTTTCCAAATTTTTTTAGGCCTGAGGCGCCATTTGGAATGGCTCCTGACTTCTAACTGAGACGTCATTTCATATAACGCCACCCTTATGGGACTCTACCAAACCATGTCATTTTAAAAAAAAAAATTTATAACTGATTTTTTTAGTATTTTATTTTAAAAAACAAGTTATATTAAAAAAAATTTAGTTGATATAGTATTTATTTAAGAATATTGCTGTTCCTTAAAATAAGGATAATAGTGTATAGGTGTCAATAGTATAGACTGTAGAATGGAAATGGACGTGTAGTCTGTTTTGTTAAGAGGGTACACTGTGCTTTGCTGTCTAGCATGTGAATCAATGGGGTATGGTGCTGCTGACGACTGCTGTGGTGTGATTCAATTCTCTCTCTTACATGCACCCATTATAACATACACCACTGGCATTTTTTGATTCATTCTCTTATAGCCTACCATAAAGACAAAATTAACTACTTACTCATCATTTTCATCCTATTGATAAATTTTAGAAATGACTATTGTAACTTTTAATTAAATTTTTTATCCACAAAAACAAAAAGAGAATAAAGACAAAATTTTGTATATGATTTTAATGTGATTCTCTTTGGTTTTTTATCCATGTTGCTCAACTCCAAAACCAAACACTAATGAAACACACACAATAACAAAGTTCCATTCTATTCATCCTTTATAACATCTACTACACCTAGTCTTTCTCAAATTCATCATCCTACACTAGAAAAAAAAAAATGAACATGAGTAGTGCATTTGATTCTGAATGTAGTAGTGGATGTGAGTCAGGTTGGACTCTATACCTTGAACATTCTTATGGAGAAAATACTAGATTCATAGATGGAACTCAAGGGTATTATGGGAAGTACACAAATGATGAAAACTGCTCTCAAGATTTATCCATGGTTTCTGATGCTTCTTCGGGTCCTCCACATGTTCCTTATGATGATGTCAATGGTTACTTCAATGAAAAACACAATGGAAATTCCTTGGTGAAACAAAACAACAAGAGTGAAACAAAGAAACAGAAAGTTAGAGAACATGTTGAAAAAGATCAACAGACTCTTCCTTCTTTTCTTCATGATACTGCTAGCTCTCATGTCTTTGACTTTTCAACTGTAAGTTTGTTTAATAATTATTTTGTTTTAATATTTCTTATTGTTATTTTAGGAGAATATAAATATGAGTTTAATTATGATTTTTGATCATTTTTCAGAACAATGTTATTGAGACAAATCAACAAAATTATTCACAAGGTTTCTCAGCTACTAACTATTTTGAGGTATATATTAACTTGATTTAATTTTGTTCTTTTGATTTTTGACTATTTTAAACTCTACATGTTGTTATTTTAATTGCTAAAATTGTTTGTGTATTTTATTTGCAGGGAAGATCTTCATATCAAGAAGAACAATTTGGTTTTTTACAAGCATCTCAATCAGAAAATGAACTTCAAAGTAACAAGTAAGTTGTAATTTTTTATTTTATTAGGTAGAAATTTTTTACTAGAGATAATTTGTTGAGGTTAATGAATTAATTTGCATTTTTTGTTTAGGAGATGGTATGGAAGTAAAAAAGGTTTTGGAATGAGGTGAAGAAAAGATGAGTTCTATTAATTGCTGCATCTGCTTTTGAAGTTACTCAAGAATTAATGCTGCAGAAGGAATGACTATTGTAATTTTGTTCACTTTTACTTTGTCAATGTAATGGGAAACAACTTCTAAGGGCAAGTTGGTCATTTTCTTTTGCTTTAAAAATGTAATTTTCTTGTTAATTAATGGTGATTATAAGCTAAAATTTTCCTAATCCTTAATATTTTACGCATAATTTACTATGGTAAATGCGAATGTTTATTTGATTATAAATTAACTATTTTTTTTCACCATCAGTATCTGATTTATTGGATCGTTTAATCTGATTTGAGTGTTAGTTATAATATCAAGTAGTTTCAGTCTCTTTTCTATCACTGTAATGGGGATTAAACTGTTATCCTTCTTATCAAATTCAGCGTTAATTGTGACTTATCGTCACTAATATATCATTACTTATTGTCCCTAATATATATATATATATATATATATATATATATATATATATATATATGACTTTAAGAGCTTAAATAGTAGTTAATTTGAGTAATTAAGAAGCTAAGTTCAAATCTTGTGTCCTCACTTATTAAAAATCCCTGCTACTGCTAGCTGTGTACCTGCTTTCAGATTATAAAATTGTTTCAACAGATTTGAAATCCAAATTCCAATCTATTTCTGAACCTTTCTGTTTTATTTTATCAATTATTATTACCAGATGCATGCACCAGGCAACCATATCAAATGGAGTATATGTTCCAAACAAAAAAAGTACATACATTCATTATTTTATATTAAGAGAATATCGTACATCTTTATGTACTGAAATTCAATTTACTATTAAAATAATCCACCACTTAATTGTATTATTTTTTTTAATAAGGCAAGACAAAAATAATGTGCTGCCGACAAATGTGTTATACTGGATTCGTGGAGAATTCAGATTCAGATAAAGGTAATGTGATCCAACATTGCTTAGGTAAGATCATTTTTATTTTTTTTGCGATTATGGAAAAGTTATAAACTTGAGAATTTATTTTATAAATTATTATTGTTTATAATGGACAAATAGACAATGCCTTTATGAGTGTTTGGAAGAGTCTAGACAAGGCTACATTTTCTCAAAGCTTATGTATTTGTCATTTACTAATGTTTATTGCATGCTTAAAATGATGAGAGAAATTTATGCGGTTAGGGTGGTAAAAGGCACTTGATTCGTCTGACCGATCTGTATTTTTTTACTAAAACCAAATTAATTTATATTATTGTTTAATAAATTTTTAAAATATTTAAAATGTGTGTATTGAAATTTTTGAAGATTTTTTTATTTTATGATTTATAATGTAATTTAATTTTTGAAAAATAAATATTTTTATTAAAAAAATTAATTTTATTAAATAAATTGTGACGGAGCAGTGATACTCTATTAAAGATTGAGACGGAGAATATAGATTATTTTAAAATTTGAATTTGAATTTGAAGAATATAAAAAATGTTTCTGATTCATCCTATTGTCATGCATAATTCTATATTAGACGAATTAATGATATATTGAGTTAAAATGGAACAAAACCGTCCATTTTGTCATTTCTACATGCAATTATAATTTTGGTAAAAATACACCTTAAAAACGTATTGAGTTTTTTTTTCTCTCAATAATATGTTGATGATTCAAAATTAAAAGGAGCATGCTTTATATGACCCATTTCTACTGGTTTGTCAACATTATCTCTTTTGGAAGGACCCTCATTTAAAATACATTTTTCGATCATGTTTTTTCATGTAGCTTTGTTCTCTCCTCTAAACCTGTCTGTTTGGAACCTGTCACTCAACTTGATGTCATACACAATCGTGCCTTTCATTTTTTTATTCCTTTAGTCAATTCTTTGAAAAAAGTTAAACAAAATCTCTATTCTCTTCACACGTGTTTACTCATATATAATCATAAGTTTGGCCTTAAAAACTTTAAAATAAAAGGTTAAGTAATGAGAAAAGATAAGCTAAAGTAATGGATAAGAAAATGTAGTAAAAGAGTGTGGGAGAAACATTTGTGTCGTTCCAACCACCGCACAAAAACAAAACATTTTTGTATTCATGAAGTTGTGAGAAAACACTTGTCTATTTTTCTGATCTGTTATTTATGTGACCATTGCAAATTTAGTTTGGATGTTCCCAATTTCGTTGACATAACCTTCTGCACTTGTGCGCTTGAAAGCTACTACTACATGGCAAGGAAATAATAAATGTGAGTGGTTCATTGCGTCGCACCAAAAATCATTCAAATAAAAACAAATCTAGAACATACTGGTACGTGCAAATAAAATTTTAAACAATTAAATCTGAGATGATAAAGATAATAGAGAAAGAGAAAATGAAATATATATATTGATAATATAAATTTATTTTAAATTATTAATTAATTATTATCATGCATACCGTTACAACAGACTATAAATTTTAAATTAATAATATAATATCACAAATTAATAAATTTTTATTGAATAATAGTTTAAAATTATTTTATATTATCAATATATAAAAATATACTCACATCGATATTAATTGATATTGTTTGACCTAATAAAATACTTACCTTTTCAAAAGAAAATAAATATCTAATTTATTATTAATATTATCTCGGTCTTATAATAAATGATTTATTTAAACAAGGTATAACTCTTAAGAAAATGATTATATGCATTAATTTTAATATAATAGTTATTTATTATAATAATTTATTAATTATAGTTAGTTGAGTGATTAAGTGAAATGAAAGTTTTTTTTTATAAGTCAAAGATTCATTCAAACTTTCGGGTATTAAGAGTACTCCAACCCACAATACAAACAAATATCCTCTATTGTACAACAGCAATCACTTATATAAAATTTAGAGAATGATTATACCAATTATAAAAACTACGAAAGATTCTATGATTAGTGTACGTCAACAACCACCACCAAGAGAAATACATAATTATCAGCATTATCGATTCCGGATCACCCACATCATCATTGAAGATGACTTGATTTCTAGCCCACCATATACACTAACAAACCACCACTCATATGCCACAAGAATTCTTTTTAGAGCACCTTCCTTTCAACCTTTCTAACCAAGACAATAAGTGATTAGAGATAAGTAGTTCATTAATCCATCCAATCTTCAACCACTCATAAACTTTTCTACAAACTAGCATAATCCTAGGACATGAAATAAAAAGACGACTAACATCATCCATTGGACCGAAACAGAATATGCAAACCACATCATGAGGATTGGAGAAGATTCCACGATGAACAAGATTACTTCACGTAGGCAACCTGTCAAGAAGAAGCCTCTAGCCGAAAACCTTTGCCTTAGAGGGAATAATAGATTTCCACAAGCAACGTATAACAACCTCGGTAGAATCAACCAAGAATCCTCCACCCGCGGCCAGTAGCAACCTATCATAATACGACTTAACAGAGAAATAGTTAAAAGAACCTAAAGGCCATAAAATCGCGTCATTCTTATCCTTGGTGGGACATGCATCCTACAGAAGCGTAATTAGGTCAAAATGTTCTTCCTCAAACAGTGATAACAATTCCAGATTACTGAAGCCTAAGTGCCAATTCCACACATTTCCGTTCCAACCCCCCCCCCCCCCCCCCCCATATCTTTCAGCATGCCATCTTTCCTATCAGCAATTGTATAAAGGCCTGGAAAAAAGCTCCTTCAAAGTTGAACTGCCTAGCCATCTAATAGTTCAGAACAGGGGTATTCGCTCCATCACCCAACCTGATAGAAATTAAGTGCGTCAATTAAACAGATCCCACAACAACATTATCTCTCATCACATCTTTCCACCACAACGAATCAAGGGAGTTTGTATTATAAACCTCCCTAGATAGAATTCTCTTTACAAAATCACAGTATTTTTATTGCAATATACCAACTAAAATGGCTTCACCTTCGTTAAGGAACCTCCACAACCATTTAGCCATCAAAGCACTATTGAAAAGTAATGTTCAATCCTCTTTAGTTTTGCAGATAGAATCCCAGCTAATCTAAGCCATACCTCTACTTTCGTTTGTGCCATGCCAAAGGAAATTTCTCTAAATAGAAACCAACTCTTGCAACACTTTACGTGGCGCCTTGAAGAAGGAAAAATGATGAATGGGCAAGTTTGTCAAGACTGAGTTGATTAAGGTCACCCTACCTCCAATAGACAAGAGTCTCCCTTTCCAAAGAGACAACCTAGCTTTCAAATAGTCGATTACAAGCTTCCAGAATGAGATCCTTGTATGATTACCACCAACCCTTAGGCCCATAAATTTAAACGTTACAGATCCAATCTTACAAGCAAGAAACTGCTCAGCTGCCTTCATGTAAAAGTCACCAACATCAATGCCTGTTAGTTCTTGGATTAGCTGGAATTTTGGTAAAACAAAGTATATTCAATGTTGATGTCAAGGTACTGATGTTGCAACATTGAGATTTAACACTGGGCTGTGTTAAGTATGTATTTGCTGAAGTTGGATGTCTGATGTCACATGGCGATGTTGTAACATCAGATCTGCAGAATTAACAACAGCAGGTTGTGATGTTGTTAGGGTTTGCGTGTTAGTTGGAATTGTGGAGAGAAAGCTGTCTCATTGGATACGAATATCTTGGGATAGATATTTTCTGCTGCATAGGAGATCTGGTGCAGATTTGTAGGAGATTTAAAAGGTTGAAGATTTAAAAAGATTTTAGGAGAAAATATGTTTTAAATATTCAGTTTTAAATAACAAATCTGGTCAGATATTGTAGCAAGTCCAAGACCAATTCAAGGAGCTATATAAAGCGCACAAGACCAAAGGAAAAGGTACAGAAAACATTCAGAAGATCAGGAGCTGGAGGCTTAGTATCTAGAGTTTGTTTAGAGTGCTTATATTTACACTATTCTAGGGTTTGAATAGGTGTTGTGTTTCTGTCCTCTCTAGAAGCTGTGAAGCAATAGAGAGTGGTTGCTTGATCGAAGCTAGGAAGCAAGATCAAGGGTACTCAAAGTGGTTTCTTTGAGTGGTTGTAAGGGATTGAGTGGTGTTCTCATACCTAGGTGGTTTCTTAGGTAGGAAGTCATTAGTAGAGTATAAGTTTAGGAGATTGTCAACGAGTTGTTGAGTCTGTAAATTATATCTACAAGTAGTGAATTACATCCCTGGCTTGGTAGCCCCCAGAGTAGGTTGGTTGTAACCGAACTGGGTGAACAATTCTTTGTATTGCTTTGTTACTGTTATTGTTGTCCATTGTGCAGAGTGTGTTGTTGTGACATCGCACCTTAACATCACACATCTGATACTAGAATTTCAATTGGTATTAGAGCAGGCATCCTGTCTGTCTCTGGGTGAGATCTAGGGAAGTTACTTTCTGGTGGAAAGATGGACAAAGAAGTTGGAGGATTCGTCAACAGACCCCCTATTTTGGATGGATCCAATTATGATTATTGGAAGCCAAGGATGACTACCTTCTTAAAATCCTTGGACAGCAGGGCATGGAAGGCCATTATTAAAGAGTGGAAAGCACCTGTTGTGTGTGAGAAAGATGATGTTGGCAAAGATAAAGAAGGCACCTCTAAGCCAAAGCCTGAAGAAGAGTGGACCAAGGAGGAAGATGAGCTCGCCCTTGGAAATTCCAAAGCACTAAATGCAATCTTTAATGGAGTGGATAAGAATATCTTCAGGTTAATCAATACCTGTGAAGTTGCTAAGGAAGCGTGGGATATTTTGCAGGCTACACATGAAGGAACATCTAGAGTTAAGATGTCAAGACTTCAGATTTTAACATCAAAATTTGAAAGCCTGAAGATGAAGGACGATGAGACTATTCATGACTTCCACATGAATGTTCTGGAGCTGGCTAATGCTTCCAGTGCTCTTGGTGAAAAGATGTCAGATGAAAAGCTTGTAAGGAAGATTCTTAGGTCACTTCCTAAGAGGTACAAGATGAAGGTGACTGCTATTGAAGAATCACAAGACATCAGCAAGATGAGAGTTGATGAGCTCATTGGATCTCTTCAAACTTTTGAGCTTGGTTTGAATGAAGAAGAACCAGAAAAGAAGCCAAAGAGTATAGCCTTGGTGTCAAATGATGAAGAAGAAAAAGGAAAGAGTTCTGAATCCCAGGAGGATCTATCTTAGGCCATAGTTATGTTGGGAAGACAGTTTAATAAAGTATTCAAGAGAATGAATAATAACTCCAGGCCTAATGTCAAGAACATATCTTCTGACACCAGCAAGTCAAAAGAAAAGGATGAAGAGAAAACTGCCCAAGATAAAGGAGTTCAGTGCTTTGAGTGTGAAGGGTATGGACATGTCAAGAAAGAATGTCCCACCTTCTTGAAAAAGCATAAGATGGGCGTGACAATTTCCTGGTCTGACTCTGATAGTGAAAGTGAAGGTGAGTCAGCAAAGCATGTTAGAGCATTAACAGGAGCTGTTGGTTCTGATGATGATTCTAGTGATGGAGAAATAACTTATGAGGAGTTAGCATCTACCTATCAAGAGCAGTGTTTAAAAAGTGCTGAGATTTGTCAAGAAAACAAGTGCCACAAGCAACAGATTGCTCAGCTAGAGAATGAAAAAGCTGACCTGGAAAATGAAGTTGTACTAGTTAGAGCTCACCTTGATCAAATGACCAAGTCTGTTAGGATGCTGAGCTGTGGAACAGACACACTTGATAAGATCTTTCAGACAGAAAAAGCTGCTGGAGACAAAGCTGGGATAGGTTATGTGGCTGAGGATAAGGGAACTTCAGAAGAAAGCACTTCAGGTTCAAAGAAGGAAGTGTCACAACTTTTGTCTTAACATCAGCCAAAGAAGCAGGATCCTACACCTAAGAAAGCTGATGTTTCACAACCTAAGAAGATTGAGAAGAAGACTGGTCCTAATCAGAAGAGAAAGCAGCCACAAGGAGCTAGTCAATATATGCCCCCACAATACCACAAGAGCATGCAAGCTGCTCAGTTCAAACAGCACATGTCTCATCAGGTGTCTCAACATCAGGGGTATGGTTACACCAATGTTGTTCCTCATATCTATGGAAGAAGAAAGCCACACCATCATGGGAGACAATCCAGGAAACAACATTCTCAGTCTTCTTATGGAAGAAGATACCAGCATAATAGAAGGCAGGCCAGTTATGGTAGGAGGAGACCACATTATGGATGGCAGCCTAAGCAATCTCATCATGGCAGAAGATTCAGAGATGAAAGGTTGAGATGCTTTTATTGTGGAAGGTTTGGACATGTGCAGTACTCTTGCTACAAGCTGCATGGATACCCTCAGCCTCAAAACAGATGGAGAGAGTACAGGCCCAAAGTTGTTAAACAATGGGTACCTAAGGAGAAGGTGAAGTGTTTATTGGCTCACATGGCTGACAAAGAGTTTAAAGAAGGAACATGGTATTTTGACAGTGGGTGTTCCAAACACATGTCTGGATGTAGATCCATGTTTGCTGAAGTCAGTCATTGTCCCTCTCATGAGGTTATGTTTGGCAATGGAGAAAAAGGTGTTGTTGCAGGAGTTGGGAAAGTGATTGATGATGAAGATAAGCAGGAAGTTGAGGATGTCATAGAAGATGTTAAAACATCAGCTGATGAAGTTTCTGTAGAAGTTGAAGGAAGAAATCCATCTCCTGGTGCTGCTGATACTGAGCCTGAGCAACCTCAGAAAGATCCTTCTATCAGAATTTAGAAGGATCTTCCAAAGGAGCTAATTATAGGTGATCCAAATTCTGGAGTAAGGACTAGGTCAAGAGAAATCATAGCTAGCTCATGCTTTGTATCCAAAATTGAGCCAAAGAATGTCAAGGAAGCTCTGACAGATGAGTTTTGGATCAATGCTATGCAAGAAGAACTGGAGCAGTTCAGAAGAAATGATGTCTGGGATCTTGTGCCAAGACCAGAAGGGGTGAATGTTATTGGAACAAAGTGGATCTACAAAAACAAGTCTGACGAGCTTGGAGTGGTTACAAGAAACAAAGCGAGACTTATTGCACAAGGTTATACTCAAGTTGAGGGAGTTGACTTTGATGAGACGTTTGCTCCAGTGGCTAGATTAGAATCCATCAGACCACTCTTGGGTATGGTTTGTAACCTAAGATTCAAGCTGTTCCAAATGGACGTAAAGAGTGCTTTTCTAAATGGCTATCTGAATGAAGAAGTCTATGTAGATCAACCTAAAGGATTCACTGATCCAAACTTCCCCAATCATGTGTTCAAACTGAGTAAAGCGTTGTATGGCTTGAAACAAGCTCCAAGGGCCTGGTATGAGAGGCTGACAGAATTCTTAGTAGCAAATGGTTATAGAAAAGGAGGGATTGACAAAACCTTGTTTGTCAAGGAAGAAGGCGGAAAATTAATGGTAGCCCAAATTTATGTGGATGACATTGTATTTGTGGGGATGTCAGATACTATGGTGAAACAGTTTGTTCAACAAATGCAATCAGAATTTGAAATGAGTTTGGTTGGAGAACTTAGCTACTTTCTTGGATTACAAGTCAGACAAATGAAGGATTCTATCTTTATTTCTCAAAGCAAATATGCTAAGAGCATAGTAAAGAAATTTGGCCTGGATAATGCCAATCACAAAAGGACACCTGCTCCCACCCATTTGAAGCTATCCAAGGATGAGAATGGAGTGAGTGTGGACCACAGCTTGTACAGAAGTATGATTGGAAGTCTACTGTATCTCACAGCAAGCAGACCTGACATTTCCTTTGCTGTTGGAGTGTGTGCCAGATATCAATCTGATCCTAAGGTGAGTCACTTGAATCAAGTGAAGAGGATTCTGAAATATGTGAATGGCACAAGTGACTATGGGATGCTATATAGCCATAATTCTGGGACTGATTTAAGAGGATACTGTGATGCTGATTGGGCTGGAAGTGCAGAGTATAGGAAAAGCACTTCAGGAGGTTGTTTCTTTCTAGGGAACAATCTAATTTCCTGGTTCAGCAAGAAGCAGAATTGTGTATCTCTCTCAACTGCTGAAGCGGAGTATATAGCAGCAGGAAGTAGTTGCTCTCAGCTGGTTTAGATGAAGCAAATGTTGAGTGAATACAGTGTCAAACAAGATGTTATGACACTATAATGTGATAATCTGAGTGCCATTAATATATCTAAAAATCCTATACAGCATAGTAGGACAAAGCACATAGACATAAGGCATCACTTCATAAGGGATCTGGTTGAAGACAAAATTGTTACCTTGGAGCATGTAGCCACAGATACCCAGCTGGCTGACATATTCACTAAGGCCTTAGATGCAAACCAATTTGAAAGGTTAAGAAGCAAATTGGGAATCTGCATTTATGAAGACTAAATGTGCTAGAAAGGGGTTGTGGGAAGTTGGAGTTAGTTTTGAAAATGTTTAGTCAACTGCCAGGTGAAGGTTGTCAAATTGTGACTAAAAAGGGGGAGAAGTAGCCAAAAGTAGCTAAAGTACAATATGCAGATATTAAGGGGGAGATTGATATTAAGGGGGAGTAATTGACAGCTGCTATGCTGGTTGTTGCATTGAGGGGGAGTGCTCATTGCTGCTAATAATGAAATATGTGCAGCTGTTTGAAGACTGTAGCTGTTTTGAAGAATAATGATATATGCTGAAGTAAATTGAAGATGCTGCTAATGCTGAAAGGTGCTGCAGCAGAGTTTGTGTAAAGCAAAGTATTCTGAAGTGAATTGAAGTTTGATATATGCCTGAAGTTTTTATGTGAGCAGCAGAGTGTTGTGAAGAAAAGAGGTTACTGCTGATGCTGCTGCTTGGAGTTTCAAAATTATTGATTGAAGTTTGTTTCCCGCTGCTGAAGTCTCTGAAGGCGCAGAGTGCAGAGTGCAGAGTTTGTTTGCAGCGTGCAGAGTTTGTTTTAGCCAAAATTAGCCAAAGGGGGAGATTGTTAGTTCTTGGATTGCCTGGAATTTTGGTAAAACAAAGTATATTCAATGTTGATGTCAAGGTACTGATGTTGCAACATTGAGATTTAACACTGGGCTGTGTTAAGTATGTATTTGCTGAAGTTGGATGTCTGATGTCACATGGCGATGTTGTAACATCAGATCTGCAGAATTAACAACAGCAGGCTGTGATGTTGTTAGGGTTTGCGTGTTAGCTGGAATTGTGGAGAGCAAGCTGTCTCATTGGATGCGAATATCTTGGGATAGATATTTTCTGCTGCATAGGAGATCTGGTGCAGATTTGTAGGAGATTTAAAAGGTTGAAGATTTAAAAAGATTTTAGGAGAAAATATGTTTTAAATATTCAGTTTTAAATAACAAATCTGGTCAGATATTGTAGCAAGTCCAAGACCAATTCAAGGAGCTATATAAAGCACACAAGACCAAAGGAAAAGGTACAGAAAACATTCAGAAGATCCGGAGCTGGAGGCTTAGTATCTAGAGTTTGTTTAGAGTGCTTATATTTACACTATTCTAGGGTTTGAATAGGTGTTGTGTTTCTGTCCTCTCTAGAAGTTGTGAAGCAATAGAGAGTGGTTGCTTGATCGAAGCTAGGAAGCAAGATCAAGGGTACTCAAAGTGGTTTCTTTGAGTGGTTGTAAGGGATTGAGTGGTGTTCTCATACCTAGGTGGTTTCTTAGGTAGGAAGTCATTAGTAGAGTATAAGTTTAGGAGATTGTCAACGGGTTGTTGAGTCTGTAAATTATATCTACAAGTAGTGAATTCCATCCCTGGCTTGGTAGCCCCCAGAGTAGGTTGGTTGTAACCGAACTGGGTGAACAATTCTTTTTGTTGCTTTGTTACTGTTATTGTTGTCCATTGTGCAGAGTGTGTTGTTGTGACATCGCACCTTAACATCACACGTCTGATACCAGAATTTCAATGCCAAACAAGCAGCTCTTCCCCATATTAACTTTCAAATAGATTCCGTCACTGAATAGGACCGTGTCATCTGTAAACTGTAGAAGATAATGAGAAACTTCATCATTTACTCTGAATCCCCTGCGCAAACCCACCTCGACAGCCCTTCTCACCATTGCTATAAATCCTTCAGCAACAATAGAAAACAGAAATTGAGACAATGGATCTCCTTGCCTCAAGCCATGAAAAACCTGGAAATCTTTAGTGGGACTACCATTAACGAGGACAGACATATAAATCTTTAACACCCCGCCTTTCATCCATCTCGAGCCAAAACCCATGGCCACCAACAATTTCCTCAAGAATGACCAATCCACGCAATCATGGGCTTTGAAAAAGTCGACCTTGAACATCACACATCTATGTTTCCTTCTTTTGGCCAAATCAATTAACTCATTAAGAACCACCACTCCATCAAGTAATTGCCTCCCCGGTACGAACGTTGTTTGAGTCCTTGCAATCAATTTCCCCATGGCGCTCCTCATACTTGAAGCAAGAATTTTAGAAATAACATTGTATACGTAACCAATTAGACTAATTGGCCTATATTCATCCAAACTCTGTGGATTATCATATTTAGGAATCAAGGCAAGAAAGGAAAAATTCATGGCTTTAGGAAATCTGGAAGAAGAATAAAACTCTTGAATGCACCTTATGAATTCCACACGAATCACTTCCCATATCCTCTTCAGAAATCCCAGGTTAAAGCCATCAGACCCCTGACTCTTGTTACCTGCACAACTAAAAATAACCTCCATAATTTCATCTTATTCAAACATCTCTTCCAACTTTAACCTATCATCACAAGATAACTTGGCCACATCATAAAGGTGAGCCTCGGTCTAAGAGCTTAAGGGCAAAGGAAAATGGCTGCGAAATGTTCCTTAATTGTCCTTTTGACGAGACCCACCTCCTCTACAACCCCAGTGCCAACCCTAAAGGAAGTAATAGAATTCCTCATCAACCTCTATTTAAGCATAGAATGAAAATACTTTGAGTTTTAATTACCTTCTTTCACCCACTTGACTCTGGACTTTTGCTGAATAATACTCTCATTGAGACGCAAATTCTCCCACATTTTCTTCTGTGCCCTACCCCTTGTAACAAGGTTTTCCAAAATTACTTCACCATCCCCATTTTCCATATCATTCTCCACCACATTAATAATATCAATATTACTTTCGAATTTCAGATCAATCCAACCAAAAACATTATAGTTCCACCAGCACAACTTATCCATAAGCAATTGGAATTTTCTATTAATAACATGGGTTGCACTACCATTGACATGAAATGAATTCCATTCGCGTTCCACAAAGGACAGAAAATCTGGGTGTTCGTACTAGCAGGCAAATACCTTAAAGGGTTTAGGACCCCAGTTGATATTCCTAGCCTTTAACTAAATTGGTCTATGATCAGAAATGTCACGACCCCCACATATTGGGCAAAAGTGTTCTAGATATTAACCAAATCCAACAAGATCAAGAATCTATCGAACCGACTCTTATAGCTACCGTTCGAGTTGAAGTAAGTAAATTTGTTACCAATTATTGGCAGGTCCACAAGTTCCATCACCCCAATAAACGCGCAAAAGTCTTCCATTTCCACCGCATTAACCATCATTTCCTCCTAATTTTTTGTGGAGTTAAAGTCTCCCCCAACAACCCAACCACCCGGAGGAAGCTTAGTTTTCAACTCTATTATTTTAGCCCACATTCTACGTTTTTCAGACAAACAACACGAAGAATAAACGTTACAAAATTACAATTCTTGCCCCTCCATACAATATTAGCTCCCCAGAAACCTTTGCCCCTGAAACTAAAGATTGGAGAGAAGAAATTATTCCTCCAAATTATGATGATACCCCTTGATCGACCAATGGAATATGTTCTAACTAAAAATGGTTAGATCACCAAAAGTGCTAACTCTCATTCTCTTTGGACAAAGAGAGTTACGCTGTCTATTCTACTGAGTATGTTGAGATGAATATCTGGGGATTTGAGGGTTATACAAGTACTGTATGCTACCTCAAGATGAATGTCTTGCTTAACCCTCATGTGGGAGCCCCATTATATGTAGTGCGTATTGTGTATTGTCTGCTTATGAATGTAGCAGAGCCTCCCTCTGTTCCTTTTCTAGGACCCTTTATACAGGGTTATTCTTGGTTTTATGGCCATTAAACCACTTCATAACGTTCGTAACGGAAAATCATTAATTTAGTAACAACCTCTATTAAACCAAGTGTAACTGTTTCATCAATGGTTCGTAACCGATGTCTATTGAGTTCTGAACCGGATAACCAACAAACCCGGCCAGATAGCCGGGCCTAGTACCAACTCGGCCAGATATCTGGGCCTGGTACCAACTCGGCCAGATAACTGGGCCTGGTACTAACTCGGCCAGATAGCTGGGCCTGGTACCAACTCGGCCAGATAGCTGGGCCTGGTACCAACTCGGCCAGATAACTGGGCCTGGTACCAACTCGGCCAGATAACTGGGTCTGGTACCAACTCGGCCAGATAACTGGGTCTGGTACAAACTCGGTCAAGTAACCGAGCCTGATACCAACTCGTCCAAATAATTGGGCCTGGTACCAACTCGGCCAGATAGCTGGGCCTGGTACCAACTCGGCCAGATAGCTGGGCCTGGTACCAACTAGATTTATACCCGGTCTTGGTCGACTATACAACTCGACTAGAAGAATATATTTGGCATGTACATAAGCCCCCCGAATACGAATTCTGATCTAGGAATGTAGTATTCGGTCATCAGGAAATTCCGGATATATTTGAAATGTGTCGTGCTGTAATCCGGTCTTCTTCTCATACCCTTACGTGGTAAAAGTTTTTTGTATTCCCATAGCTATTCACTTATGGCCTCATACGAGTTTAGTACGTTATAGGTACGCATTATGCTCAAGTCAGAGATATATCTTACCCGACTTTTGTATATGTAAAGGGCCCGATTACCCTGATTATACTTATGCTTTCCGAGGTCTTTCATTCTGTTTGGACAGTCATTGACTAGACTAACTTCGGTATTATCACAAATTAGTGAGATTAATGTTTGTTTATCCTTGACTTTTGCGTCGATTGGACAGAGGTCTTTGTTTTAACCCGAAAATTTGTCAGACTTTCAGGATCTTTCAATATGCGTCTGGAGCCCCTTGGGGCTTTTAACCGAGTTCATATTCTGGTTTAGATAAAATATCCAAGGGTGTATATGCTAAGTCTCTCTGAGCATGAAATCCTCAGGAAATAATTGTTCGGATACGACTGGTACAAAAATATCCTTGGTTTTCTCACATAGGAGTTTTATATCTTTCGTTGGGGATTTTTCTCGACCATCCTTATTTAGAGCCCCTAGCGGCTTTTAGACTCAGTTCGCTTATCTTTATCCTTGGTTGTTTATCTCTGGATATAGGCGGAGCTTTTCGGGTACAAAGTTCACAAGAGTAAGTGTCCGGATATAAGATATCTGGTTTTACGCCATCTTTGACTGATTTATGGAATCAGTAATGATGTTTCTTTTAAGCGCCCCAATTCTGTCTGAGGTTGGGCGATCATCTACTTGTTCATTTTCCGAGCTAATGAGCCCCAAGTGATTTTTGTTGAGTCCGACAGTTACCACAATGGGTTTTATCCGTCCAGTTTTTAGAATATTCCCTGTCGTTTAAGGTAGGTATTATTTCACTGGTGATCAAATAAAGGCCCCAGATTTTATTAGATAATGGTAAAAGGTTTATTAACTTGGTCGGGTCCAACGCATACCACATAGCCGAGGATCTGCGGTATTTAACCGTTTTGTAGAACTCGACTCTTATATGAGGAGTGTTAATTCATGGTACTCGTCTCTTAAATGGGAAGTGTCATTAGTGTCGGACAGAGGCCCTAAGGAGTTTTACTTTGAACTTCCCTTTGTGGTCTTTATAATCGTATTGTCATTTTGCTTTTATTTGCTTTTGACAATATTGTTTTGTTTTCTTCATTCTTAAAATGATCCCGCATATACCCTAGCCCCTCGGGCACTAAGTCGATTAGACTTTAAGTGTTCGATTATAAATTGCAGGGCATTATTTTTGCTTTACCTTAATTTTGCGAACTATGAGACTACCTATAATTTGGTAAGCCCATAGTCATTGCGTGTGTATAACTTTGACAAAGTTCTAAGCTTTTGTAGTCTTGTTAGGCTAAAAGCCGGATATTGTTTAACTCTTGTAACCTCAATGTTTCAAGAGCCCCAACGGTAGGGTCTTATTCTATATGATCCCTTACTCTCGTGTTAAGAGTATTTGATTTGTTTGTAGGCGATGCTTTTCAATCTTTCTTGTGTTAGTTAGTCATCCTTCTGGATGCATTTTGATGTATTTTGGAAAGGGAGTGTGGTGTTGTCCCCCCTTATGCTTATGAATTTTTAGCCCTCAGTTTTTGTACAATTTATTTTGGCCCTTCTGAGACTTTTGTTTGTGTCATTTCTGCTTATCGTATTTATTTCTTTGCAAAACAATCCCGTACATATATTCAGCCCCTCGGGCACTAAGTTAGAATAACTTAAAGTGTCTGACTATAGATTGTCGGGCATTCTCTTTGCTTTCGCCTTTGCTTGATTATTAAGGGACCTTTTAGTTATCTTATGTGTATAGTCTCCACACTTTCGAGAGTTCTGGACTCTTATAAGCACAAGCACCGATTATGGTATGTACCCGGGCGTCTTAACAAGATTTGCGTCATTCATGTTGGCAGTTTGCCCTTTATGATTCTTCACTTACAAGACCAAGTATCTTTCGACATGCTTTGAGCTTAGATGTTTCATCATCTTTATATCAGATTGTCCGACTTGTGTGCACGGAGACATCAAACGTATTTGTTCGATCCGTGTACGCAGAGCATTTATGAGCGACCTATATACGCGGAGCAAGTCGACACATTTATAGGGTTTAATCAATCCGTTTATGGGCGACCTATGTACACGGAGCAAGTCGCTACGTTTATAGGGTTTAATCAACCCGTTTATGGGCGACTTATGTACGCGGAGCAAGTCGACACGTTTATAGGATTTAATCAACCCGTTTATGGGCGACCTATGTACGCGGAGCAAGTCGACACGTTTATAGGGTTTAATCAACCCGTTTATGGGCGACCTATGTACGCGGAGCAAGTCGACACGTTTATAGGAGTTTATTCTTCATCTAGACTTTGCACCTGAAAGACAGATTGAGAGTTTTTAGTGAGTTAGTAATAATTTTAAGATATTGTCTTCTATGATTTTTTGACTTCTAGCGTCTTGGTTTCTCCTTAGCATAATGTGTGTTGGCTTTCTCTTGAAAATTTAGTTTCTTCAATTTAAGACCTCACGTTCAGAGCTTGTCCTATCTTATTTTTTAAAAATTAAATAAGGGTGACTCCTGCCCACGCAGGGAAAAAATGACGACACCCATTCTTAAAGTAAATCCCTAGAAGTTTTCTACAATTACAAACGGGCCGAGAATATAACTCACCTTATTCAAAAATAATTACAATATGGATTCATACATATCCAACCTTTAGCCGCTTGAATGTTAATTTTTAGAACTGCTTACAAACCGTTGAAGGTTGTTTCGTGGAATAGCCAGGATGAAGTTGTTATTGTCGGCACCAACAAAGGAATCGCCGGATATGATAATTGTCAAAACCTTTGCATTGGCTTATTGATCCATATCTCGTGCAGCTTGCAACACATTTTGTTCTACTAATGTTGTATATCCACATCATGTAGCACGTTATCTCATTGTTAGTATCAACAACAATAGTCATGAGTAATAAGCTATAATAATCATGAGTAATAAATAATTAACAACCATATGAAGTTGAATCATGATAATTTCATAACGGCAATGACGTAGTCAGGTCAAACTAGCCAAATCAAAATACATGTAGTCAAGAATTTCACTATGATATAGCATTACAATATGCAGCAACCTATATCAAACAACAGTGGTGGGAAAATTCTAATCATATCAATCAAGGATCTGTGAAAATTGTGTAGCTATAGCAATTCTATTATAAAACACTGAACAAAAATGGTGTCACTCATTTTTAAGGCTAATTTATCATCTATATTATCTATACTAAACACTAAACCGACAGTACAATTACACTCATTTTTAAGGCAAATTTATTACCTATAGCGTTTATACTAGAAAATAGTAAACCGACAATACGGTTATACTCATTTTTAAGGCAGATTTATTAGAGAATGAAATAGAACACATCAGCACATAGTCAAAATAATTCATGCTATTTTGAAGCAGGAGGAACTTACCACTGGAGATCAATTACATTGATTTCTAGATGTTGCTAGCATCGAAGAGTTTAAGTTTGTTCTGATGAGATCGTTTCATATACTCTTTCATGGCCCTTCCTATTTTCTCCTCTAGTGATTTGAGTGTCATATGCCATTAAAAATGCACATAAGCTTTTATTAAATAATATGATTTTTAATTGGAAACTATTGTAAAAACTTAGGAGCACCATTCAAACCGGATAATTGATCTATTTGTCTACTAATCATCAAGTACACTGACACTGTGTACTTTCTAAGTATCAAAATTTCCGCAATTATCTTGCATTATTTTTGTTAGAGATATTAATAATAGGCTTAAATAGTGTTTTCGTCCCTTTAAGTTAGCGTGTTTTTTGTTGTCGTCTTTGTTTATTTTTTTTTTGGTTTTAGTCCTTATATTTCACATTCACTTTCGTTTTAGTCCTTAAAACCAAAATTCGCAGAAAAATCTGCAGGAAAATCCGCAGGAAACCTTCGGATTTTCCTGCGGATTTTGGTTTTAGGGACTAAACAACAAGCAAAAAGTAAGATATAGGGACTAACCTAAAAAAAAAAATTACAAGGACGAAAACAAAAACTCGCTAACTTACAGGAACGAAAACATTATTTAAGCCTTAATAGTATTAGATATTAATTAGTGTTTAGTACCTGTCATATTAATATCTCTCTTTAAGTGTGTATAGTAAGAGGCCTATCTTGTATGTTTAGTTACTAGCTATGTGAACTGATATATCAGTTGCTATTGTGTATGTAAAACAACTATATATATATATATATATATATATATATATATATATATATAAAGCTGGTTGTTCTGTTGCTGTGTAATAAACTGAATCATTTCACACTATTCATTCTCTTCTACATTCACTCTGTACCCAAAACACTTTCTTGAAGATGAATTCACCCTTTCACTGAATTCTAACATGATATCATTCGCTGGTGACGATCTTCCGCGCGCCGTTCTCTCCCTCGCTTGCTGAAATCGATTTCGACATCTTCTCTTCTCTAATCGAACCATGGATTCTGAAGAAAATCAAGATTCTGGAGTCAAGAACCTCTCACAATCGCAAGAACTTCAAAACGTGTTCGCTACCTCCAAGATGAACAACTCGTTTGGACCAAAACTCTCCATCAAATTGCAAGACAACAACTACCTCTTATGGAATCAGCAAGTTGAAGGTGTGATTCTGACACAAAAGATGCACAAAATCGTGGTAAATCCGCAAATACCTCAAAAGTTCAACTCTGTTCAAGATCGGGTTTCAGGTACATACTCTGATGAATATGAAGCATGGTTGGTTCAAGATCAAACTGTGTTCATTTGGTTGTTATCTACAATCTCTGAGTCAGTGTTACCTAGGGTTTTAGCTTGTAAACATGCTTATGAAGTATGGGATAAAATTCATCAGTATTACAATGCTCAAATGAAAGCTAGGGTTCGTCAATTGCGTGTTGAGCTGAAATCCACAAAGAAAGGGAACAAATCGATTACAGAATTCGTGTTACGCATCAAAGCCATAACTAACTCTCCTCTTGCAGTTGGGGACACAATTTCAGAACAAGATCAAATTGATTCGATTCTTGATGGTCTCCCAGAAGAATACAATCCTTTTGTGATGCAGATGTATGGGAACACTGAATCTCCGTCGTTGTGTGATGTGGAAGCTCTTCTCTATGTGCAAAAAGCTCAGCTGGACAAGTTTCATCAAGAACTCGCTCTGTCCACTGTTGCTGCCAACCTAGCTCACTCGAGTCAAGACAACAATGGTTCAAGAGGAAGTTTTTGTGGCAGAGGTAACAGGTTTGCAAGAGGTAGAGGTCGTGGTAGAACTCATGCTAACGGAGGACCTACTGGAAATCGCCCTATATGTCAGTTGTGTGGCAAATATGGACATTTGGTTATTGATTGCTGGCACAGGTATGATGAGAACTTTGTACCTCCTAATGCAACAAACTCTCAATCTAATGCTGCAGATAAGTCTGGATCTACATCAACCACAACACCTGCTGATTCTCAATCTGATCAAGCCATGGCCATGGTAGCTTCAACAAGTCAAATCTCTTCAGGCCACCCCTATTCCTTCACTCAAGAGTATGCACTTCCACCTCAGCTTGAATCCCAAGCTTGGTTTGCTGACTCTTGAAACAGTTTTTAGCGGGGTGTTTTTATCGTCTCCACAGGAATTGTGCGATATTTTGATGCTTGCCGTTCAATAGTCGCAACGTTTTAAGTTAAAGAGTTTCAAATGATTCTCGGTTTCGTTTAACATAAATTTGTAGCAAAGAGTAAATTTTGAGCAAAGATGTTGTAGGTTTTATAAAGGCATGTCAAGATTAGATTTCGCTAATCCTTTTCATACATATCTGATTAATCAAGCATATGAACTTAGTTTCCGACCAATAAATCGCGTATCCTCTCGAATAAGTTTATGTCTAAAGCAAATTCGTGAGTGTCGTTGTTTAGACCGTTAGATGATGTCTCACGCTAACAATCGAAACAACAACCGTTAAGATCAACACAAAGCGAATAATAAATCCCAAATCTATGTCTAGAGTTTGGTTTTTAAGAGATGAAAATATTAGGTCATGATTTGTAAAATCTATGTCTAGAGTGATACAAACCACACATACATCATTAAGAACAAATAACTTCATCTATATTGATCATAAACCTTGTTCATATACAAAAGATCAAAAGAAATACATATGATCAAGATCAACTACATCTAACCTTAACACAAGAGGTGCTTAGCTACTCATTTTCATGGTAGCTTGGATGACAAGTTATGTTGCAAAGCTTTTAGAGCATCAATCTTCAAAGATTCAAGGATTGAAGCATAAAAGCTTTGAAACTAAGAAAATAAAATAACAATGGAGTTTTTCTCTTCACACAAGTTTCTAGGTTACAAAAGACTAAAAATGAAATGTGATGATCTCCAAAATATCTACAAAATAAGACTATAAACAAGTTCAGCCCAGACAAGAGCGTCGGGCGGTGGCCAAAAGTGAGGCCACGTGACAGCTTCAGTGTCACATGGACCTCTCAAAATATCTGAGAGCGCCGGGCGATGGGATCAGAGCGTCGGGCGATGCTTTCACGGCCGAGCGGTCTTCAAGAGGCGCAGCCAGAAATAATTCTGGAATTTGAGTGAAATGGGGGAGCCATCGCCCCTGCAGCGCCGGGCGGTGAGAGCTTCCTGTGCCCTAGCAGGGCCGGACGGTGTAGGGGCCCAAGATACGACACACTGGTTTTCCATATCTTTCGTTTTCGTGTGAATCGAGCAGCGATCTTTTCACCAAAATTGCTGCAAAAATTCACAAACACATCAAAACAACTAATATTCATAAAAATGCAAGAATCACTTAATTAATAAGTCGTTTCCCGATTAAAGCGATTAAAAGAGCTTAAAGGCATCAAAATTAATTATGAAAATAAGCACTTCTTGACACCTAACAACTCTCCCCAACTTGCATCTTTGTTTGTCCTCAAACAAAAGTAAGTGTCAACAACCACAAGCAAGATTTCCAAACACCCAATCAACCAAAAACATCAATGGTTCAAACTCGACAAATACACGCACAAAGTATCGCTAAGCACTCAAAGGATCAAAACATGAATATGACTCAAATCCTAATCACAAAATTATACAATGCAATACCAATTACCCTCAAGCTCGAATTGAATCACCTAAATATTTACACGCATTATTTACACGGGACAAAACACACTCATAAGTAATCCTGCCACATCCAAAACAATTTATGCAATCATCTTACTACTTAAGAAAACTTACGGAAACAAAGATCACAAAAGGACTTTTATCGGTTGTAACTTGGCCGGGGTTAAAAACAAGGGACATATGTACACGGCCATTGAATCAAGAAAGGGTAAAATTCATGAAGAGCATTTTTCTTTTTAAACACAACCATTCTTGCTCAAACTTCCAACTCTTATTCTCACAATGCATTCTCTTTTCTTGCTTTGATTCCCATAATTTTTTCTTTTGATTTTTCCTTTTCTTTCTTTATCATTCTCTTTTTGAATTCATTTGAGAATGCATTGTATCCACAATTCCTTTTTCTCTTTACACAATGAACCAATCTCCCCAACTTCAACAATACTATATAATTAAATCAAAATGCTCTTTAAACCGGGTTAAAATTCGGGGTCATGATTCATAAAAAAAAATTCTTTTTAGGCTCAAAAGGAGTTTCAAATACGCGCACACTCAGAAGGTTACTTGAAGTGTATTTGGAAAAGTGGTTATACTCATAATACTCAAAAATTGCCTTGATCATTTCTATGTTTCCATAATTTCAAAACAACAAGCAAGATTAAACATAAACCATTTGAGTAAGCAACAACTACCTGAATCCCTCAATAATTTGTGAACAATTGAGGCAACTCACATTTGTGGTAATGTCCTACTTAATTCAAAATGAACAAGAGTTTACAAAACATTGTATTGACCAATTTTACAACAAGTAAAAACTTCACATTCACATTATGATTCTACAACTCAATTACATACTTTGATTGTGCACACAATCAAGAATTATATCATCACCATCAATGTTTAAGGTCAACAAGATATTCTTTTCTCTTCTTGTGCTAACACACAAAAATTTTCAAAATTTCAAGGACAACCATTATTTTCCTTGTGCACCCACAACATAAAAAATAAAAACAGAATTTAACTAAAAATAAAAACAGCATTTAACTAGAACACAATCTAACAAAACTGCAAATTTATAACTATGGTGTGAAAACACCAAAATTGTACTCGCCGAAGCGACAAAAATTCTCGCCGAAGCGATCCAAAAGTACATGCTAAAAAAACCGAAAATAGACTACATAAATAAATGACAAGAAAAAATAAAATCCTTCACTTTGAAGCTTAATTAACCATAGCATTTAGATCGTCTTCCATCTCATCACCATCATCACCATCATCATCATCTGCAATAACACCACCGTTGCTTGCCCCCTCCGAATAGAACGGGTGCCTGTCCCCAGACCAATTTGCAGAAGCGTCGAACGACTCCCTTGTAGGAAAAGGAGTGTACTCCGCCAGATGCGTCTGAAAATGATAAAGTTGCTGCATACAATCAAAATTAAATTGATTCGATCTGTGTAGTGACTCACCCATATCCCAAGTATAATTAAACGCCGCTTTCATATCGAAAACGGATGAGCCACTTTCTTCTGCCTGACCACTTCCTTGACCTCCAGAACTACTACCCATCTCAGCAGCTCTCTTTTTCTTCCTTTCTTCCTTGGACTTGCAGAACCGATCCAAATAGTTGTCATCAACCAGAAATTTCAGTTTCTCATTAATTACACCTGGAATAAGAATGTCAGTTTTATAGATTAAAGCCTGAACCAGACAAGGAAAGATGATGGGAGCATCATCATGCACTCCCGGCCTCCGAGTATTATCAACAAATTTTTTCATCTCCCAAGCAATTATTTGGGCGATATCCACCTCCTTGTCCTCCATGATACAGTACATAAGGAGTCCTGTATCAAGAGGGACAGAAGAACGGTGATGCCGCGGCTTCACATTATAGCAAAGCAACAGAAGAACGGCCTGTGCCTCCGGAGTCATGTTTTTCCTACTGTATTTGATCGGCTCCCTTTTTGCATTCCGATCCACTTTACAACCTGGTTTTAGAATCATACTGGCTACCATTTTGTGATCATGCTTTGCTTTTAAAAGCTTTATGAAGTCATCGGTTTGCAGACTTCCTAAACTACTAGGACTGCCCAAGATCCTATTAATGGCGTCCCTACTGAAGCTGATCTCTCGACCCCTTACGAAGGTCTTAAATCTGTAGAATTCTCCTTCGGGCCGAAGCGCATTAGCATAGAATTCCCTAATCAGTTGGTAACAAACGCGATCAGCCGGGTTCATCAGCTTATCCCACTTTTTCTTTTCGAAGATCGTCTGAATTCTTCGGTACTCCCCCTCACAGTTGATTACAAACCTCTTTTCAGAGAGAACACTTCTGCCCTCAAGAGACTTGATTCTCGCTTCATGCTCAGCGGACAGAAAACGGATGTGGTCATATTCAAGTGGAATGTCTGGAACATTTGATGAGGTAGCAACATTCTTTTGTTTCTTCTTTAACGCGTGTTGTGGAGCAAAGCGGGCAGACATCTGTACAAAACAAAAAAAAATAGCCCAGCATAGACATACACATTAGCACTGTTAGTCATACGAAAAAAAAAACGAAACACACATTGAAAACCCCAAACTGGGCAAAACAGGGCTGGCGCCTTAGTAGCGCCGGGCGACGCAAGAGCGCTGTTGTGCCCTCTACCGTCGGGTGGTACTTGCGACATCCGAAAAGATTTTTAAGAGCAACACTGCTCTTTTCTTGCACATCCTTCTTCAACCCAATATCAGTAAACAACATAGATAGCAACAATAAGAACATGCAAGGTTGAAGAAGGATGTCTAGCTAACAATCATCTATGTCAACCATCACACAAACCTAACCACATTTTTTCTACAATGATACATGATTAAGAAAAGAAGAACAAACAAAGACAAAAACAACATGCATACCTTAAGCTTGGAGGGTCTGAATTGAGAGCACGTGAGAGAGCAAATGGCAAGAGAGTGAGAGCTAGGGTTTCCAACGGGAATGAATGAATGAATGAGAGAAGAGTGAGAGCTAGGCCTCTGCTAATTTTCAAGCACCGCCGGGCGGTATAATCCAGCGCCAGGTGCTCCACACCAGATAGCAGATTTGTCTGCTATGGTGCTGCAGACCAGTTTTTATGTAACCAATTCACACTCAACTCACAACATGCAGACCTCAATTTCTCACTCAAAATGGCAATGTGAACAATAAAAACACTAAAAAAATAAGAAATACTTACAATGTTGGGGTGCCTCCGCGCTTGTTTAACGTCGGCTAAGCTCGACGGTCCAATGCAACCTCAAGGATCGCAAAACGGCACAACATAGGGATTCCGCTCGAAATCACCACCTAAATAAATTTTCAACCTTTGACCATTCACAGTCCAATTCTCATTTGACTTTGTGTCTTCAATGACTATTGCTCCATATGACTTGATCTCCCGAATCCGAAATGGACCAGACCACTTAGATCTTAATTTACCTGGGAACAATTTCAATCGAGAATTGAAAAGTAGGACCAGCTGTCCCACTTCAAACTGCTTGATCACTATCTTCTTGTCATGGTAAAACTTGACTCTATCTTTGTAAAGCTTATTGGAATCATACGCTTGGAGGCGCAATTCCTCCAATTCATGTAATTGCATTTTTCTTCTGTCATCGCTTAAAGTTGGATCAAAGTTCAAAAATTTCAAGGCCTAAAATGCCTTATGTTCCAACTCTACTGGTAGATGACAATTCTTACCATAAACCAATTTAAAAGGTGTGAGACCAATCGAAGCTTTAAAAGCGGTTCGATAGGCCCATAAAGCATCGTTTAGCTTATTCGACCAATCCTTTCTTGAGGATGACACTGTTTTTTCCAAAATTCTTTTAATTTCCCGGTTTGATACCTCCGATTGCCCATTGGCCTGAGGATGATATGGTGTTGCGACTTTGTGCCTAACACCATATTGCTCCATGGCTTTTTCAAGCTGAGTGTTGTAAAAATGGGATCCTCTTATCAACACCCGCAGAGTACCAAGTCGAGCAAAAATGTTTCTTTTCAAAAATTTAATCACAGTTTTTCCATCAGCCTTAGCACATGCTATTGCCTCTACCCATTTGGATACGTAATGAACTGCGACCAAAATATACTCGTTGGAAAATGAAGATGGAAAAGGTCCAACAAAGTCGATTCCCCAACAATTAAACACTTCAATTTCCAACATATTTTGTAAAGGCATTTCATGCCGCTTTGAAATTCCACCACTTATTTGACATTTATCACAACTTTACGCGTGCAGATGCGCATCTTTGAATAAAGAAAGCCAATAAAAGCCCGATTGAAGGACTTTTGTTGCCGTTCTTAATCTGTTAAAATGTCCTCCATACGGAGAGTTATGACAATTCCAAAGTATGTTAGTGGCTTCATTAATTGACACACATCTTCTCAAAAGGTTGTCGACACCAAGCTTAAACAAATATGGTTCATCCCAAACAAAAGACTTGGCGTCCGAAAAAAATTTCTTTTTTTGATGGTGAGTTAGACCATCCGGTATTAATCCGGCGGCTTTGTGATTACCCATGTCGGCGAACCATGGTCTAACTTGCACCATATACAATTTTTCATCCGAAAATTTCTCTTTGACCTCTACTTCCTTTTTGGTCACTTCCACATTTACAAGGCGGGATAAGTGATCCGCCGCCAAATTCTCGGATCCTTTCTTGTCAAGAATTTCTAAATCAAATTCTTGTAACAAGAGGATCCAACGAATTAGCCTTTGTTTAGAATCGGGCTTGGTAAGCAAATACTTAATCGTCGTGTGATCCGTGTAAACAACTACTCGTGAACCAATCAAATAGGAACGAAATTTTTCCAATGCATACACTATCGCAAGCAACTCTTTTTCAGTTGTTGCATAGTTTATTTGAGCTTCATTTAAAACTTTGCTCGCATAATGTATAGCATGAAAAATTTTTGTTTTCCGTTGACCCAAAACTGCACCCACCGCATAATCGCTCGCATCACACATGAGTTCAAAATCCATTTTCCAATTAGGTGCGATGATTATGGGTGAGGTAGTCAAACTTTTCTTTAAAAAATTAAAATCAAACATGCAAGATTCATCAAAATCAAAGGACTTATCTTTGTTGAGCAAATTGCTCAACGGCTTTGCCATCTTCACGAAATCCTTGATAAACCTCCGATAGAATCCTGCATGTCTGAGAAAACTTCGGATGCCTTTGACATTAGTTGGAGGAGGCAACTTTTCAATCACTTCAATTTTTGCTTGTTCAACCTCAAGACCTTTAGAGGAAAATTTGTGGCCAAGTACAATCCCCTCCGTTACCATAAAATTGCACTTCTCCCAGTTCAATACCAAATTCGTCTCAACACACCGTTCAAGAACGGCCTCCAAATTTCTCAAACAAAGATCAAAAGACGCTCCGAAAATGGAGAAGTCGTCCCTGAATACCTCCATCATTTTTTCAATAAGATCGGAGAAAATTGCTTGAACACAATGTTGAAACGTTGCCAGTGCGTTGCATAAACCAAACGACATCTTTCGGTAGGCAAAAATCCTAAAAGGACAAGTGAATGCCGTCTTCTCATGGTCATCCGGGTCAACCGAAATTTGGTTATAACCGGAGTAACCATCCAAAAAGCAATAGAATTGTTGGCCCGACAATCTTTCTAACATTTGGTCCATAAACGGAAGTGGAAAATGGTCTTTTCGTGTAGCGGTGTTTAGCCTCCTATAATCTATACACATCCTCCATCCCGTCACCGTTTTTGTAATCAACTCATTTTTTTCATTTCGAATTATGGTAATTCCTCCCTTTTTAGGTACAACTTGGACTGGACTTACCCAAGGACTATCAGAAATTGGGTAAATCATACCGACATCCAAGAGCTTGACAACCTCCTTTCTTACTACTTCTTTCATCGTTGGATTCAAACGGCGTTGCGGTTGAGCGACCGGTTTGAAATCCTCTTCCATGAATATGCGATGCATACAATAAGAGGGACTTATTCCTTTTAAATCGGAAAGAGTCCATCCCATTGCTTCTTGATTTTTCTTCAAAACTTGAATTAACCGATTTTCCTCATTGTCAGATAAAATGTTGCTAATGATAACCGGTTTGTTACAACCGTCATCAAGGAAAGCATATTTTAAATTAGAAGGTAACACCTTCAATTCAAGTTGAGATTTCGCATCACTCACCTGTTTTTTTAACACTTCCTCTTCATACTCCCAAGGCTGCAACTCCTCTAAAGATTCAAGTTCCTTTAAACACTCTTCAAGTGCTCTTTCTTCTTCATCGGAGAATACTTCAAAGGAATCATTAAGAGCTTTTTGCAAAGGGGACACTACATGAACTTACTTTGTGACATCTATTATTGCTTCTTCCGTTGCGCCTATTCTAAAACAATCACCTTTGTCATTCTTGTGTTTCATGGCCTCAAATAGCTTGAAACAAACCTCCTCATCTTGGACTTTAACCTTCATAAGACCGTCGTCCATATGAATTGCCATTCTAGCAGTTTTCATAAACGGTCTTCCAAGAATCAATGGAGCGTCTTCATCTTCCTCCATTTCAATTACCACGAAATTAATAGGAAATAAGAATTTATCCACTTTAACCAATACATCTTCCGCTACATCGTGAGGATGGGTAGTGGATTTATCGGCAAGTTGCAATGTCATTTGAGTGGATCTCAATTCCATATGTCCCAACCGTTTCACAATAGACAAAGGTATCAAATTGATACTAGAGCCCAAATCGATCAACCCGTTGCCCACATAGATATTTCCTATTGTAACCGGCAAGGTGACTCGTCCCGGATCACTTTCTTTCCTCGGGAGAGTACGTTGAATGATAGCGCTACAACTAGCATCCACCATGATAGTCTCTTGATCCGTATACCTCTTTTTTTTGTGAGAATATCCTTTATAAATTTCGCATATTTCGGAATTTGCTCCAAAGCTTCAGAAAATGGAATGTTTATTTGCAATTGTTTGAAAATATCCATAAACCGAGCACAGTGCCTCACACTATCTTTCTTTGAAGGAGCATGAGGATATGGTAAATGTTGGATCGGAATATTATTCAACGGTTCCTTCCCCTTCCTAGTTTTTCTCAATTTTTCTTCTCTCTTTCTTTTTTCTTCTTCCTCACTTTTTCTCATTTCATTTTCAACTAAATCACCCTCAACATTTTTTTCTACTTCAATCTCATCACTATCTTTTTCTTTTTCAACTACTTCCTCCTCCTCCACTACAACTTCACCTATGCCCATGTCAATCTCTCTTCCACTTCTTGTTAGAATAGCCTTACAATGCTCTTTTGGATTTGGTAGAGTATTCGCCGTAAAGTTTCCTTTGTGTTGGTCGGCCAATTGTTTTGATAATTGTCCAACTTGCGTTTCAAGATTCCTTATGGCCGCATCAGTATTCTTCTGATTTGACATTGACATTTGCATAAATTGCGTGAGAGTGTCTTCCATCTTTGTATTTCCAAAGGGAGCTTGCGGAGGTTGAGTGTAATTTTGGTATTGCTGACGATTTGAAGGTTCGGCTTCTTGCGATCGCCATGGTTGTTGATAACCTTGATTACCCCTTTATTGGTAACCTTGGTTGCCTTGTTGGTACGGAGGTCGAGGTTGGTATCCTTGATTTTGGTTTCCAGCATAATTCACCTCCTCCACAACCGGAGGACAGTATCCGGTAAGATGATCTCCTCTACAAGGTTCACAATAAGCTACTTGAACACTCTTGCTTGAGGAGTCATGAATCTCTTTGAGTTGTTGAGGAAGTTTAGACATTTGTTTCGTTAACAACTCAACTTGTTGGGATAATAACTCACTACGGGAAAAGAGGGAAAAGAGGGTGCTTTTTTTGCCCTATAAAAGCGCTTAAAAGCGCTGTCTAAGCCTGCGCTGTCGTAGGTAAAGACGGCGCTTTTTCCTTAAAAGCGCTCTCTAAAGTATACCTATAATTTTATTGATTTTTTCTACGTATAAAAAATCCCATTTTAGCCATTTTTTTATGCAGAAACCTGCATAGTTTCAAACCAGCATTTCTTATATAATTTCTTGCAACAACAGAATTCTTATACATTTCAAGAAATAGAATTCTTGCAACAACAGAATTCATATACATTTCAATAAAATTAACATTCACAAAACTTACAACAGAATTCACAAAATTTACAAAATTCACAAAATTCTTGCAACAACAGAATTCATATACATTAACAGAATTCACAAAATTTACAACAGAATTCTTCTTGCAACAGAATTTTCTTATATTCACAAAACTAAAATTTACATTCACAAAACTATACATTCAAAAAATTCTTCTTAGAAGAAAGAATTCGCACAATTCTTCAGTAATATAATTCAATTGTTTCCTTGTGTAACAAGAACATGCCATATCTTCGAAATACTACATAACAAAACAAAATACGCATTATTTAGTTAAAAATAATAAATTATATGACATATCCGATAAATATTAAAATAAATCCTAAGTTATAAAACCATGCATACCCTAATAGGAATCTCCAATTGTCCCATTTGAATGATTTCTCTCATGAACCTCAAAACGAAGTACCCGCAGTCTATGCCATTACGCTGACGAGGGCACTACACATAGACAAACAAATAAGAAATAATATATAGATGTTTTGTGTTATTAAGTAGCATCACTAATAAGCAATATTGTGAAAATTAATATACCTCCACTTTGACCCATGTAATATTGGTTGATCTAGCCCGTGCTACTCGAGTCTCTCTTTGTGCACGGTATAGTAGTATAGCTCTATAAAAGAAAAACGTAAACTTAGAACAATGTCACAGAAATAATTAAATATACAAATACACACGAATATTTCGAACAATCTCACTTACGTGTCAACCACATCCTTCATATTCTGATATGTGGACCAATCAGTATCCAATGAATTAAGATAATAGACCACTTATGTTATAGGATTAATGGCAACCAACAACCAGTGTCCACTGTAAAATATAACAAACGTTTAGATGGATAATTTCTACGCAAAAGATACAAATTAAAGATTAGAATGAAATTATAATGAAAATCTTACCCGTTTCCAGTATTATACGGTAAAAGACACAGACTTTCTGTGTTGCTAGCCGTAAATCGCTCAAGTAAGTGGTCTCTTACTTCAATTGCATTCATACCAATTCTCGGTGCATTAACAAGGCTGCAAGAGAAGAAACAGAATTTGTTTGACAAATCCGTCCCCCGCATGAATTTTTCATACATGCACCTTAAATAAAAACATAATAAACATTAGACTATTATCATTGAAATGTGTAAATAAATTGTTCAACTAAATAAATAATAGATTGATTGGAGTACCAGATGTATGAATGCATAACACCGATGCCTAATTCAGTATGATTGAAAACCTGCTCCATGTCCTCTTTTCCGATTATCTCGGAATGAGGAAAACCAAAAACACCTTCGTCCATGTTGATTTGACGAATAACACCTTGCATCAAATCTGACATTGCCAAAAGTGTTTCTAGACACGTCTGAAAGTGAGGTCTTTTTTCCTTCACGGTCCTTGTAGGAGCTTTTTTCTTGTCGGTCTGTTGTGAAGGTTGAGCAGGAACCTAACAATCATATAAGTTAGGTAAATTAGAAAATCATGAATTCGGATAATAGAATAACACTTAAAAGCTACCTCTCTGTGTGATTCAACAGACTCGTTTTGCAGCAAAACCCCTTTATTCTTTGCTGCGGGTTTTGTAGGAGTCTAACATTACCATGTAAAAAAAATGTAAGTAATGGTTCAGAATGATTTTCATAATCGTTCAGAATTGACATTTGAATACTAAGAGATTCGTAATGGTTTTCAACATACCTCTCGCCTATGGAAATGAGGTCTAACGGCCATGCAACAAACGAACCTATTGCATCCCGCAGCAATGTAACCTCTGAAACCGAGTCTGGTATCGGTAGTAACGCATCCGTATCTAAAGCGATATCAACCGACACTTTCAGATAACCTTGTGGGAGCGGATGATGGTGAAGTAACGCTCCCACAAAGTTATGCACTTTTCCCTTGCCAACCATGCGATAAGTCGGAAACGACAAATACAGTTGGCAAGATGAAATGCCCTGAAGCAATAATAAATATGTAACTGTTAATATGTATAAAGGTCAAATAAAATAAATGTGTTAATTTAATTAAAATAAATATTTTCTAATTACCTCGGGAATTTTATTTGGAGAATTGATACTAGCTTTGTCACTAGCATCTTTCAAACCGGAACCGCGCCTTTCCGCCTCATATCTCTCTTTATCCTGCTGCAATGCTTGGACTTGCGCTTGTAGTGCCATCACAGTTTGCATGATTTCTTGGGTTGTGGGATTTTTTTTCTTTGATTGCTTATACAAGGATGATGGAGTCACACCAAATCCTTTACCTCTCACCCGACCGGGATACTCAGGAACATTTAGTACTCGACTAAGAATGCTCCTGCAATCATCTTCACCTGTAGGTATGGATTTAGATAGATTCTCCTGAAATTCATTGACATATCGAAAATTATTAGTGGGGATTAAAAATTAATTATAATTTAATAAAATTTCAATTAACTTTGAGACATAATATTATACTTACACATTCTTCACAAACATGCTGAACATCTTCTGTAACAGCTCCACCCTTACCCACGCAAGCTTCCTTCCACAAAACATGGTCCGGAAGTGACGATTCTTCACTTTTAGAGTCTTCTAACTACAAATTTAGTTAAATAATAAGTTCATCAATTATAACACAATAATACAATTAATAAAATCATAGCATTAATATATACTTACCAATTTTTGTTGTAATCGTGCATATCCCAAACGCCCTTTTCTGTATGGATACGCGGGGTTTGATGCTCTTTCGCGATTAATGGCACTCAATTTCTGGATAAAAAATTTTAAGTCATATAAAAAAAAACTAATGAAACACATATATAATACAATCAATAGACATGACAAGACAACATTACATTGAATTCTTCGGTTTTCCGTTTGTCTACAAAAATGCCCCATTCTTGCGGTGTAATCACATCCGCATACAACGGTGGAAGTTCTGCTTCAACAAAATTTTTGTCCTCATCCCTAAGATATTTGTTTGATAATAAGGCTCTAAACCCTCTGTGTCTCTTTCCAGCCAATTGAAGACAATACTTTTTCCGGCTTTCTTCAATATTAAAGGACCTCTACGAAAAAACATACACATATAAACATAAAGTGTTTTAGTATAAGTAAATTAAAGACTTAATCGTCAACAAAAATCTAATAACATCAATCATATTTGGTAAGTACCTGTATCTCAGTCCATATCTTTTCTTTACCGGCATCCAACGATTTACTCCTCCAATTATCACTAGTGATTGGAATGTGCTGACGGACAAGTGAACCAATGTATGAAGATAACATTGAACCGTTAGGCTCAACTAGTTGGTTCTGGTCACTCCAATGTACATCAAATCTCATCCCTTTATCTCTAGCACAGATGATTCTCTTCATAATGGTTTTTCCTCTTTTTATTTCATGTTCTACATTCAAAGCTTCATTCTGAGCTTCCTGTGTATCATGTGTCTCGTGGGTGTCTTCCTGGTTATTAGACATTTTACCTGTAAGAAAGAAAAAAACAAAAATTAAATGACAAATATAAACTCATAAAGCAAAAGAGTTTCTTTCCTAGCCCTTTCATCACACATACTACCTAGAGTTTCTTTCCTCTTAACACTAGCTTGTAAACTCATAAAGCAAAAGATCCACAAAGACACCACAGTCCAACCCAACACCCTCACTTCACTGTTAATGAATACTTACAACTTAAAAAAGCCTAAGCAAGTTAAAATGAAAATTGAAAAGGAAAAGAAAAATAGTTAATAAACACTGAAACCAAGTAAATAAACAAACACCCTTATAAAAGAATGATAAGATTCTGAGTTTCTAATTCTAACAAGAAATTGATACTTGTTAGTAACAGGTACCAAAAGGAGAGGTCAATAGTAATCCTACACAAAATATTCAAATTTTATCATCATTCTACACAGAAACTCTAGCTTTCACTGCAGGGTCATATTCTATTATATATACCAAACAAGAACAACAATAATAGTTTAAAAATCAAGAGAAATAAATTTATAAACAAAAAACATCAACAAAAATGTTGTTTTACGTTTCTTTAAAAAAAAAAAGAAGAAGAAGTTGCAGGTGGTGGTATGGTTCCTTTCACGACAACGAACAGCAACAACGAACAACAATAACATGCAAGAACGATTGACAATAACGATGACAAGAACAACAACAACAAACAATGTTAGAAGTAAGAACAGCAACAACAATGTACCTCTTCTTCGTCACGACGGCAGCAAAACGACGGCAACAGTGAAGTCACGACAATGAACAACGGCAGCAGAACGACGGTAACCGCGAATGAACGACGGCAATGGCGGATGAACGACGGCAATGGCAAAGGGTTTCAGCAGAGAAGAAAGAGAGCAAGGGTTTCAGCAGAGAAGAAAGAGAGCAAGGGTCGAGAGAAGAAAATGAATAGAAGCAGTTTCAGAAAATGAAATGAAATGTGTTTTATATTTTAATTAATAAATGACCTTAGAGGGCGCTTTCCTTAAAAAGCGCTTTCTAAAGTGAGGAGACTTAAAGACCTTAGAGGGCGCTTTTCTTAAAGCGCTTTCTAAGGTTAAACTTTAGACAGCGCTTTTCTAAAGCGCTTTCTAAAGGCTATTTTTAGAAGGCTTATAACAGCGCTTTGTCCTTAGAAAGCGCTGTCTAAGGTTTACCTGAAAATGTCAAAAAATATAAAAATGAGTCTGGGGCGAGGGGGATTCGAACCCTAGACTCAAAGCATGGCAAACAAACACACAAACCTCCTTGACCAGCGGTACTACGCCCTCATCCATTGTTTATACTCACTCCATAAATATATAAAATACGGTGTCAACATATATATTTAAATATATTATTTGAATAATTTTAAATATAATTTAAAATAAATTAAAATATAATTTAATATAATTTAAATATATTAAATATAATTTGATATATTAATATAATTTAAAGTATATTTTAAATTATATATTAATACAATTTATATATATTAAATATAATTTAAATAAGTTAAAATGTTTGTATTTAAAACATATATATTTAAATATATTATTTGAATAATTTAAAATATAATTTAAAATAAATTAAAATATAATTTAATATAATTTAAATATATTAAATATAATTTGATATATTAATATAATTTAAAGTATATTTTAAATTAATATATTTTAAATTATATATTAATATAATTTATATATATTAAATATAATTTAAATAAGTTAAAATGTTTGTATTTAAAACATATATATTTAAATATATTATTTGAATAATTTAAAATATAATTTAAAATAAATTAAAATATAATTTAAATATATTAAATATAATTTGATATATTAATATAATTTAAAGTATATTTTAAATTAATATATTTTAAATTATATATTAATATAATTTATATATCTTAAATATAATTTAAATAAGTTAAAATGTTTGTATTTAAAACATATATATTTAAATATATTATTTGAATAATTTAAAATATAATTTAAAATAAATTAAAATATAATTTAATATAATTTAAATATATTAAATATAATTTGATATATTAATATAATTTAAAGTATATTTTAAATTATATATTAATATAATTTATATATATTAAATATAATTTAAATAAGTTAAAATGTTTGTATTTAAAACATATATATTTAAATATATTATTTGAATAATTTTAAATATAATTTAAAATAAATTAAAATATAATTTAATATAATTTAAATATATTAAATATAATTTGATATATTAACATAATTTAAAGTATATGTTAAATTAATATATTTTAAATTATATATTAATATAATTTATATATATTAAATATAATTTAAATAAGTTAAAATATATAATTTAAATATATTAAATATAATTTGATATATTAATATAATTTTAAATTCCTTTCCCTACCTAAAGGGCGTGGGTTCGACCCCCCCTTTTGCCATTTTTTGTGATTCTTGATGTTTTTCAGTATAATTGTGCCAAACAACAAATACAGCGCTGTCTCTGAAAATGTTTAGAATTGTTTTATATTTTAATTAGTAAATGACTTTAGAGGGCGCTTTTCCTTAGAAAGCGCTTTCTAAAGTGAAAAGAAATTGAGCCCTATTAGAGCGCTTTCTGAAAGCGCTTTCTAAGGTGATACCTATAGCAGCGCTTTTTAAAAGCGCTTTCTAAGGTGGCACTCTTTTACATGCTTGTACAGCGCTTTTGAAAAGCGCTTTCTAAAGCCTTTCTTTTAAGGCGCTTTTTTTTAGCGAAATTTTTTTATTCTTTTTAGCAGCGCTTTTGCATAATACCACTGTCTTTTTGGTGATGTCTAATCATATTTTTGGCGTAGTGACTTGTTTTGAGCAAGTATGGCATCATTGGTTCCCAGCTCCAAAACTCCCGGAGCCCTTTGAGAAGTGTTGGAAGCGGAATAGCGGCAAGCAACAAAAGTTTTGAAAGTATTTTTCCGGGAATTTATCGTGTCCACAGAGATCGGTGCTACTGAACTGCCGTTCGATAATCTCTAAGTTTATGAGTTTGGATTAAAATGGTTTGGAATTGTAAAACAGAAAAGTAAATGTCAACATAAAAAGAATTCATTCTTCGGAGAAAAGAAACTTATCAAGCATACATATAATCCACTCGTCACAAACATAAATTTATCGATCATTTTCACTCTACTACAATACTCGTCAAAATCATCCAGTATCGCTCACAACAGTGTCCATCTCTGGCACACTGAGCTGAGAGAGCAACCGTATCACTCTCTTCGCCACTCTTGCGCACGAAGCCTCGAAACACGAAAGACATTAAGTTCCGACACCATAAAGATTATTATCTAAATCTATCTCTAGCATTTAGACAATAGATATCCATCCCTAATCAAGATGCATGATGTTTATCTCTAACACAACACAAATCCAAACATAAATACAAAAAGATCAAGGAAGACATCGATAATGATTTGTAAAGCAGATTTTATACAATATTATGATCAACAAAGATACATATGTTCATAGTAACTATACAACACCCAACAAAGAAGAAATTACAAAGAGAAGAGAGAAGAGGAACCAAACATTTCTTGGTTTCTCAACACCAATTGACGAGAGATTCGACTCCGGATCATCCAATTGCAAGCTCCATTGTTGTTTTCTAAGCTAATCCTATGAAGAAATGAAGTTTGATGGACTGGGAGCAAAAAATACCCAAACCATCACCTAAAAAAATGTGTTTTTACCCCTATTTATTGCTGTCATCATCGCAGACCCGCTTAGCCCGGTTTTGGGCGCTAAGCGCGCCCTTATTAATGTTAAACGGCCTTAAAAGCCCGCTAAGCGCGGTCGGGCGCGCTTAGCCCGGTCTGCTCGGGAATGACAAATTTCTGCACTTGTTTTCTTCATAACTTTTGAACCGTAACTCAGTTTTTCGCCCGGTTTGAAGCGTTGGAAAGCTTATTCAATGCTTTATCTAACAATGCTCCAATATCAATGCTTTAATACCTACAAAAATAAATGGAAAACAATTAAACTCAGTGATATTTACACGATAACGCAATACATACACTATAAAGTAAAGTAAACGTATTTACAAACAAAGCGGAGTTTATTCGAACGATTTTAACAAAACAAAGCATTAAGCATAAGAAAATCCAGTTAAAACAAGTGCCTTAATCCTTTTAATGCTTTCAAATATTCAACACAAACAAAACATTAAGCATAAGAAAATCCAGTTAAAACAAGAATATTGGTACTCCGAGCATATATGAACAATGGAAGGCTTCCTCACAAAAAGGGTGGGAACTAAAGTGATTCCCAAAATGAACAAGAATACAAAAGAATGAATGGCGTGGAAGTTGTAAAAAGCCTAAGTATCATGAATATGCTAAAGCCTAGAAAGCGATAAACACATACCTTGGACGTGTACAAAACTTTAAACACTATCATTACCACGCATTCGCAAGTTGAAACACTCAAAATTGGAAAATCACCGAATGCGGCTTCAAGCTATCGGGCTAAAATTTAAGTCCAAACAATCAACAAAAGAATTAGAAAAATTACTAATAATTACTAATATATAAGGCCTTTGTGGAAGTGGGAAGAAGGGGGAGCCAAGTGAACAATTAAAAGAATTCACTCGCTCTGCACAACAGGGCGCGCTAAGCGCGGTTAGGCGCGCTACACCAGAACCAGAAAAACCAGTACAGCAACAAGGTTCTGGTGTAGGCCTCCACTTAACACCTACATAATCTCATATACAAAAATTGGTCCAGAAAGACCGTGTGAAAATGAATTAAACAAGTTGTAAAGTGAAGATTTGAGAATTTTACGAACAATCAGAGTACAACTTGTTTAATGAATGTTCACCACACTACCTACGCTATAATGAAAAAGTAATAACGGAACAAAAAACGATAAAACATGCTTGTTTTACGTCGTAAGTTCGACGCCTATTATTTATACACACTTCTCAAAGTTGCCTCTTTACACGGTTAGTGCTCACCGACGACGAAACCTAACCAAACACTTAGCAAACGTGAAGAGAAACAAACATATACACTAAATTTACAAGTATGCAAAACATGTAAAATTCACAAATATGGTAAACATATACAAGTATCAATATAAGCAAGTGAAAATAGACAATATATACGATATCTACAAAACTCAAAAACAAAGAAACTATTGCAATGCGATTCAATAAAAAACTCCAATCCCCGGCAACGACGCCATTTTGTTGGAAGCGGAATAGTGGCAAGCAACAAAAGTTTTGGATGTATTTTTCCAGGAATTTATCGTGTCCACAGAGATCGGTGCTATTGAACTGCCGTTCGATAATCTCTAAGTTTATGAGTTTGGATTAAAATGGTTTGGAATTGTAAAACAGAAAAGTAAATATCAACATAAAAAGAATTCACTCTTCAGAGAAAAGAAACTTATCAAGCATACATATAATCCACTCGTCACAAACATAAATTTATCGATCATTTTCACACTACTACAATACTCGTCAAAATCATCCAGTATCGCTCACAACAGTGTCCATCTCTGGCACACTGAGCTGAGAGAGCAACCTTATCACTCTCTTCGTCACTCTCGTGCACGAAGCCTAAAAACACGGAAGGCATTAAGTTCCGACACCATAAAGATTATTATCTAAATCTATCTCTAGCATTTAGACAATAGATATTCATCCCTAATCAAGATTCATGATGTTTATCTCTAACACAACACAAATCCAAACATAAATGCAAAAAGATCAAGGAAGACATCGATAATGATTTGTAAAGCAGATTTTATACAATATTATGATCAACAAAGATACATATGTTCATAGTAACTATACAACACCCAACAAAGAAGAAATTACAAAGAGAAGAGAGAAGAGGAACCAAACATTTCTTGGTTTGTCAACACCAATCGACGAGAGATTCGACTCTGGATCATCCAATTGCAAGCTCCATTGTTGTTTTCTAAGCTAATCCTATGAAGAAATGAAGTTTGATGGAGTGGGAGCAAAAAATACCCAAACCATCACCTAAAAAATGTGTTTTTACCCCTATTTATTGTTGTCATCATCGTAGGCCCTGCTTAGCCCGGTTTTGGGTGCTAAGTGCGCCCTTATTAATGTTAAACCGCCTTAAAAGCCCGCTAAGCGCGGTCTGGCGCGCTTAGCCCGGTCTGCTCGGGAATGAAAATTTTCTGCACTTGTTTTCTTCATAACTTTTGAACCGTAACTCCGTTTTTCGCCCGGTTCGAAACGTTGGAAAGCTTATTCAATGCTCTATATAACAATGCTCCAATATCAATGCTTTAATACCTACAAAAATAAATGGAAAACAATTAAACTCAATGATATTTACACGATAACGCAATACATACACTATAAAGTAAAGTAAACATATTTACAAACAAAGCGGGGTTTATTCGAACAATTTTAACAAAAAGTATCGATAAGTGCAACAAAACTTATATACAAAAATAGCTACAATTTGCACTTATCAAGAAGGCCCACGGTTATGGCTTCCCTGATGGCCATTTAAAGCCATCTTGTCAATTATGGCAATGGCTTCTTCGGCACTTTTGCTCATTAAGGATCCACCCGCGGTGGCATCCAACAATGTTTTATGCACTAATTGAAGACCATTCCGAAATATGTGAATTTGAGAAAGCTCATCAAAACCATGTTCTTTACATTTTCTCAACATAGATTTGAATCTCTCCCACGCTTCGTTGAGAGATTCATTTGCTCCTTGCGTGAAAACTGCAATTGCGGTCTTTTTCTCCATGAAACGATTATGTGGAAAAAATCGTTCCAAATTTTTTTTCTCAAGTACATTCCAATCCGTCATGATTGCCGTAGATTGGTCAAGATACCATTCCTTGGCCTTCCCAATGAGGGAATGCGGGAATAGTCTCTTAAACAGTGATTCCTCTTTAGATTCGGGCGCACCAGTTGCTCCCGCAATCTCATAGAACTTTGTCAGATGTGTATAAGGATCCTCATGATCCATACCAGTAAAAGGACTCTGATATAGAAGCGAGAGAATACCAGTCTTCATTTTTGAATGCCGACTGTTCTGAGCATTGTGCGAAAATTACGCGAAAATTGTGCGGTGTGTCTCGGACAGTTTGTACAAGGTCTAGAAGCAGGTGGTGGTGGTGGTGGTGGATCCATAGTTGGAGGTAACTGTGGAATTTGCGTAGAAGTCGAACTTCCATCTCACTCTCGTCTTTCTTTGGCTAGTTGCCTCCTTTGCCTTGTTCTGCTATTGATTTTACGAGCGGTTCTTTCAATCTCGGGATCGAAAAGAAGTTGGTCCGTAGGTAACTTCCCTCGCATAAAAAGAAGTCTGCACACTAAACCAAACAAATTAACAAGCTCAAGAAAAAGTTAACAAGCTTAAAACAAAACAACTACTGCAATGCTTGCAATATCAAACAACAATCCCCGGCAACGGCGCCATTTTGTTGAAACAGATTTTAGGGGGGTGTTTTTATCGTCTCCACAGGGATTGTGCGATATTTTGATGCTTGTTGTTCAATAGTCGCAACGTTTTAAGTTAAAGAGTTTCAAATGATTCTCGGTTTCGTTTAACAAAAATTTGTAGCAAAAAGTAAATTTTGAACAAAGATGTTGTAGGTTTTATAAAGGCATGTCAAGATTAGATTTCGCTAATCCTTTTCATACATATCCAATTAATCAAGCATATGAACTTAGTTTCTGACCAATACAATCGTGTATCCTCTCGAATAAGTTTATGTCTAAAGTAAATTCGTGAGTGTCGTTGTTTAGACCGTTAGATGATGTCTCACGCTAACAATCGAAACAACAACCGTTAAGATCAACACAAAGCGAATAACAAATCCCAAATCTATATCTAGAGTTTGGTTTTTAAGAGATGAAAATATTAGGTCATGATTTGTAAAATCTATGTCTAGAGTGATATAAACCACACATACATCATTAAGAACAAATAACTTCATCTATATTGATCATAAACCTTGTTCATATACAAAAGATCAAAAGAAATACATATGATCAAGATCAACTACATCTAACTAGGGGTGGCAAAATGGGCCTGGCCCGTTAGGCATGCCCGTTTTACCCGCACTATAGTGCGGGGTGGGCCAAGGGTTTAGGCCCTCATCCTCTAATGTTTCCGCCCCGCCCCGCCCCGTTTTCTTCGCGGGCTTTTGTGGGCACAAGCATTTACATAAAATTTTGCATTTTTAGGCTTAAAAAGTACAGTTCCCGTGGGCTTTCCCCACCCCGTGTAGCGAACGATTTTGGACGCGGTTCTTAAGCGCTGGTCGCTCTCTGTGGTTGGGCTTACTACAGGTCGATTCATTTTTTATCCTATTAAAGTTGATAAAGGAAGGGAAATAGATGTCTCCAATTAACCCTGCTTTGCATACTGAGTTTAAACAACGGTCTGTTAGGTTACGGATGCGATCAATGTGGGGGGGCCTTTGTATTGGTTATTTGTATTTTCGCCAATATTGTTTTCTTTTTATTTTGACAGAATGTTTCTGGCTGGGAACAAGGATTAGGATGTTAGGACTGATGCTTTTTGATGTGAGAGTATGGGATTTTTGGTTTTTGTTTAGTGTGCTCGCTAAGATTTTTTTCTTTCAATCTTATGCCTACGTATTTCCGTTTACCGAAACAGGGAAATCAGAGCGTTCGTAGTTCCTCCTATTCTATGGGAGGAAATGGTATTTGGTGTCTTGTTCAAAGCCTAAGACGTGAAGCGAAAGGTAGTTTGTATCTTGTTCAAAGCCCAAGATGTGAAGCTGAAGGGTCTATTTGTATCTTGTTCAAAGCCCAAGATGTTAAGCTAAAAGGTGTTGTCTTTAGAGAGAATTTGTCATCTCTAAAGAGGGGTCTGTCTGTTATGACTATTTATAAAGGAGAATTACTTTAACCGGGATGTGTGAATCCGGCAATGCCATAATTTCCTTTATAGGGGATTTTGACCTGAAGGAGAAGACTTTAAATCAGTGTTGGCAATGCTATCTTTTCTTAGGAATTTCTCATGCTAAAGGAGGGACAGTGGCATGGATGTAGATGATCAAGAGGCTTGCCGCTTACAGCAGTTAGATGGAGGGGAAGGAGTTGTTGATGTTTGTGTACTGTGAACGAGGCACAACTTTGATGCCAAAAGGTTAATTGGATTAACCAGTGGTTTTCTTATATAAAGCCTAAGAGGAGGCGAATATGTGTCTCGTACAAAGCCCGAGAGAGAGGCTAAAAGGTTTTTGACTCAACGAGGGAGTCTTTTGGTATCTCGTATAAAGCCCGAGATGGAGGCTATTTGACTCAACAAGAGAGTTTTTTGTATCTCGTACGAAGCCCGAGATGGAGGCGAAAATTGTTTGGCTCAATAAGAACCTTTTTGTATCTCGTATAAGGCCCGAGATGGAGGCGAAAGAGGTGATTGACTCAACTAGGGAGTCTCTTATGTGTCTCGTACAAAGCCCGAGAGACAGGCTAAACGTTGTTTGACTCCGCTAGGGAGAATCATTGTATAAAGCCCAAGAGGGAGGCTATGGTGTCTGTTTCAGTTGAGTGACAGGTCCAGTATGCTGATTTTGAAAGAGAAAATCAGTTCTTATAGGAGCAATACTGTACTCAAGGATTTGATTCAAGGATCCGGGTTATTCCTGTTCTTTAAGGAAGTGGGAAATCCGAAGGGTATTGAGATTGTCCGAGTCTAAGGGTTTCCTTCCTATTTTTGAAGGGTGATTGAGAATGTCTTTGAGACTCAAGGAGATTAGACTGTCCAAGTCTAGAGTGTCATCTTTTGTACCATGCTTTGAGAAACAGAGGTAGACTCTATGAAAGGACTGTTCTATGCAGATAACTAATTTATGTTCCTATACCTCTAGGAGGTCGTCGGGACAATTTGTACGAAGCCTAAGAGGAGGCTGGAAACTTTTAAGAAGCCGATCGGTCCTTGTACGAAGCCCAAGAGGAGGCTATCATTCCCAGAGGAAGAATCCTTATACGAAGCCTAAGAGGAGGCTGTGAATACTTCTAAGAAGCCGACAGGTCCTTGTACTAAGCCCAAGAGGAGGCGGGGTTGCTTTTAGGAAGCCTGTAGGTCCTTGTACGATGCCCAAGAGGAGGCCGATGCTTTTAAGAAGCCCGTGGGTCCCCAAACCCCGAGAAATTCAAGGCAAGCTATTCACAAGGAATAGATCAAGTCAGGAAAGTTCGAGAATTTGGATGAAACTCAAAGATGCCATTCGCGGAGAATACATTCATCTCTGGGAGTAGAGTTTCTTGATAATTTCTAATGAGGACAGCCGAAGAGAAGACTGTATCTGGTGATCCTATCGGGGATCTAGTTGTCTATTTCTATGAATAAACGAAACGGCGTCACCTAGTTCTAGACGTAGTTGCCGGGGAAACTCGAAATATCTATACAATTATTACACAGTTGATATGAGTTTATGAAAGAAGACTTACAGTGAAACAGCCCCACAATACAGTTATATGTATATGAAAGCGGTAAATGAAAGCAATAACCACTTACTCGGTTGTAGAGCTTCCATGCTATTTGGTTAGTTGTTCAATAAAGAAAGATTGAAAACAACAGTATATTCAAAATCAAAGGAGAAAGTGCTTTGAAAGAAAAAAAAGAAAGATTTGGGGCTTACAGCTCAAGGAGAGGCCCAGGGTTTTATCAGTGAGCGCACTGTTTGAATTTGTACAGAGGGACTTATACAAGTGACTGAGGCCCAAAATTGTTTTCTGTACAAAGGGATGGGTCTTACACTCTCTCAAGAGGCCCAAGAGGTTTAAATAAAAAGAGTGGGGCTTATAACACGAGGGTAGACCCAGTTGACTTTTCGTTAAAAATGGCGATCGCGCCGAGGTTTTCTTTTAACGCAGAGGGGCTTATACAATATCTGAGGCCCAAATGATTTTGGTTTAAAGGGGGTTGGGTCTTACACTCTATTAGAGGCCCAAAAAGTTTTGAATGGGTCTTATAGCTCGAGGAGAGGCCCAGTGTTATTTTGAAAAGGCGACGATCGCGTCGTTTATTCGAAAATGTACAGAGGGACTTATACAATAAGTGAGGCCCCAAAAATGTGTTTGTATAAAGTGGGTTGGGTCTTACACTCTAATAGAGGCCCAAAAATTTTGAATGGGTCTTACTACTCGAGGGTAGTCCTAGTTGGTTAATTTTAAACTGGCGACGATCGTGCCGAATTTAAAAATGTACAGAGGGACTTATACAATAAGTTAGGCCCAAAAATATTTCTGTACAAGTGGGTTGGGTCTTACACTCTAATAGAGGCCCAAAAATGTTGAATGGGTCTTACTACTCGAGGGTAGGCCCAGTTGGTTAATTTTAAACTGGCGACGATCGTGCCGAATTTAAAAATGTACAGAGGGACTTATACAATAAGTGAGGCCCCAAAACATTTCTTTACAAGTGGGTTGGGTCTTACACTCTAATAGAGGCTCAAGTGTATTTGAAAATCAATTTTGAAAGTTGAATTAATCAAAAACCCTAATTTTAATCTTTAAAAGTAAATATTTAAAGAAAATCAAACAAAATTCAAAATGAATTTGAATAATCCATTTATGATTTTGTTTAAGGTTTGGAAAAAATGAGGGATAACTACAAGGAATATTTAAACTCATTAGGTTTTGATTTTCAAAGTAAATATTCACTTTTAGAATGTTTAAAAACAATAAAAATGAATTTATTCACAAAACTACTAATTATATTAAATAAATAATATAAATATAATTTTTTGGTGGAATAAAATATTTCAATATTTTTGTGAATTGTTGCAAAAAGAACCAATCAAAAATGATAAAAATTGAAGGAGTTATTAATTTTTCAAATCATTAAAAATAATAATATGAAAAATAACAAAATAAACAAGTGATAAAAAGAAGTCTGGGGCGAGGGGGATTCGAACCCCAGACCTCTCGCTTGCCAATACACACAAAACCAGCTGATGAACCGCTGGGGCGCAATGCCAATTCAAATATAACATGGCAAGTGAAAAATATATATCAAACTTAGTTGGAAAACCTGAAGAATGGCGCCATGGCCATCTTCTTCCTCGAACTCGTGCGTGAAGCACCATATCTCACTCATCTCTCAACCATTGGACATCATTCAAACACCAAACTCATGCGTTTTTTCACAAGGAAGAAGATGGCAATACCCAATTTTATTCATTTTCAGTGTATAACAAATTATATCATTGTGGCCGTATGAACCCTAATTTTGCAAAAGCAATCGAGTAGGCATGATTATGAGTGCAATGATCAAATTTTTTGAGGGAAAACAATCAGCATATGATGGCAAGCAATTGTCAAAAATATCATGCGAGGAAATATGCATGGATCATGGAGTTTGAGTTTTGAGGCTTACCTTGATGCAAGCTGAAATGGAACTCTGCACAAACTTTGTTCCAGTCGTGAACTAATGATCCCTACAGCTTCAATGGATGTTATGGAGTGTGTTACAAGCTTTGGAACACTTTGAAACTCTTTGGATCAAGCTGGAGACCTTCACCTGCATAATTGAGGCATAATGGCTTCGTTGAAGAGTGATTTTGAGCCTGAGGTGTTACATTCAGTGTTTAAGTGTTTGGACACCTCAAATACATCATATATGATGTGTTTGAGCAATTGGAATTGATTGCCTAAGGCTGCAACTCAAAACCCGATAGTGGTTACTCAAAAACCAAAAAACTTGAGGTTTAAGGAAGAATGAGAGAAAACAGTGCTGTAACTGGCTTTGGTGTGAGTTGAATGATCCATTAGGACCTCTATTTATAGGTGATCAACTTTTGTTTTGGATGAATAGTGAATGGCTGCTGGATCAGATCACATTTGCATGGATTGGCTTGGAGGATTTCTTCTCAAGCAAGGCAAGCTAGCCGTTCCCAAGAGCAGGGCTATGCCTTGACCAAAATCACATTCCTTAGATGTTTTTATTGTTGTTTAATTAGAGAATTTGACTGAGTAGGGTAGCTACCTTGACAATGCACTATTCCACATCAATGCACTTTGAATTCAAGGCAAAATGTGCCAAAGTGGATGAATTTCAAGTTGGAAGATTCCTTGGCCTTTTGACTCAGATTTATCAGTTGGATCAGATGCAATGTGATTGGTTTGAATACATGTGGCATGCTGATCCTCAGTTTTTGGTTCAAAATCGTGTGTGGCAAGCAAACATGCAAACTGATTTTTCTAAAACAGCTTGCAGCAGCATGACTTTGGGCATGGATTTCTCTTGGCTCAAATTGAATCAACTCATGCTGTTAAGCTCTTTGAATTCTTGGCAACATATGCAACAACATTGATGTTTAACTTTGGCCTTAATTCAGCTTGCATCCATGTGAAAAGATCTCACAAGTTTTGGCGTTTCAACAAAATCTGTCTTGGACAGAATTTTTCCTAAGTGTTGGAAAATGGTGTACTTTCATATTTTCATCCATTTTGGCTCACTCATAGCTCAAAATCCACAATGAATTGGAGTTAGGTCTAGTTGAAGTTTTTGTAGAGGGTAATGAGATATACAAATCAAGCTTTAGATGGGAAAAAATGGCCTTGTGGTTTAGGAGTTATGACCTTCCAAAGTTGGTACCCTAGCCACTTTATTTTTAACTTAGAAATTTTTTCTAAGTTTTTATGGTTACCCCTTTTACAAGTTATCCAACTTTTCTTGATTTTTCTTGATGAATGATGATTCAAATCATACATTAACATCATTTTAGGGTTAAAAATCCATTTTGGTGAAAAATCTCAAAAAGTCAAAGTTGACTTTTGTGCACAGTTGACTTTTTATCAGATGAATTCCAAACTGTGCAATTCTTCAGGAAATCATGTCCTTGACCTAAATCAAACTTGATGGACATGTTCCATGGGTGTCATGGGGTATATTGAGGCATGCCCTAGGGTTTGGGAGCATGTCCTGGTCAAAAGTTAAAGTTACAGTTGACTTTTCTCGCAAAACCCTAATTGTGGTGCAAATGAAATTGAGACTTGTTGCTCAAGCTTCTTGGATCAATCCATTGTTGCAAATGGATCAATGTAGTGTATTAGAAACCCTCAAATCCTCCTTTGAGGTCTTGGCCCATGATTTGCCCTAAAAGTCAACTTAGGGGTGAATTAGGTCAAGAAACCCTAATTCCTGATTTTGGATGTATGCATCCCTTGAGGCTAAATTGACTTGATGATAGGGTCCATGAGGTTCCATGGAGTATATTAGGTTATGTTTTGAATCATTAGCTCATGCCCAGATGAAATTTTCCATCTGGAGGCCCTGGTCGACCAAAACCCTAATTTGGTGATACTGGCGATCTTGAGGCTTGATCCACCTAGAAGGGAGCATCCTTGTGCTTAATCCTTGAAGTGGGAGTCCTTTTGATCCATTGTGGATGTTTGAGAGGTTAGACAAGTTGAAGATCATGTCATTCCTTGATTGATCCTTGGTCTAGGGCTCTGAGAGGGCTTGAAACCCTAATTTTGATAGTAGTGAATGCTCAATAATTCCTTGAGGAGATTGATGAGGCACATCCATATTGTGGTGATGATTTTCACAATTATGGGAAATCTTAGTGGTCAAAATTTGGGGTATGACAGATGCCCCTATTTAATCTTCTTAGACCCGAAGGTGTGAATGACGAAGGTATTCGGGCATTCGGGGTGCAAGAGGATTAAATATCGAAATACCCGAAATTTTGATGGCTATGAATGGAAGCTTGCGCATTCATCTTCTTTTGCTAAGCAATGATGCTTAGAAAAGGTAAACTTCCCCTCGATCCTGGTCTTCAGCCAAGGAACTGGTCTCAGTTTCTGATTTAAACTTCCCCTCGATCCTGGTTTCCTACCAAGGAACTGGTCTTAGTTTCTGATTTAAACTTCCCCTCGATCCTGGTTTCCTACCAAGGAACTGGTCTTAGTTTCTTTTGTCAATAAACTTAATTGACAAGGGACGCTATGTGTAGCGGTTTTCCTCAAACTTCTTGCCGAATTTTCCTGGGGAGATGCCATTTGACGGAAAAAGTTTTGACGCCAGACTTGCTGGGGAACCCAGTCGTCTGAGTTGTAGAGGTGTACAAACTTCTCTGTTGGAGACGCCATTTGCCGACTCTATCTAGGGAAAGCGAGTCTCTTGAGAGACTGCCTTCGTTTGGGATTACATCATACTTTTCTCGGGATCTTCCCGGAGAAATGCCATATGATGGGGTCCAATTTTGAAGTGCCGATGACCTTTTCATCAGCGGTCTTTTCGGAGCGAAACTGGCATGCTGCCGAATCTCTGATTACGAGGCTTTCTATGTGGATCTTCCTTAATCTGGGAAAGCAAGGATATCATCTTCAATGGCGAAGAGTGATGTTTGTTGAACGTTTTCTCTGGCTTTTCAGAGGTTCAAGTTATCAAAGTGGTTGATGACCCAACTTCAATCCAGAAATAAACTGGAGGAGAGATTGTTCAGACGCGACACTTCTGGACGAGGGAAGAATCGACGACTCGATTAAGAGGACTGTTATTACTATGGGACAAGACCGACTAGAGTGATAGTGATGCAATATGAAATGTGAATGCAAATCAATAATGCAATGATGCATGTATGTTTATGCTGACAAAACTGACGCGATATACAGATTGACAGGTGAATACGATTGGATACTCGCCATCGCGGGGCGAAGAAGTACCGCTCTTCCAAGATAGCAATTCCACCTTGCTTAGGAGAGAGAGTCCCTGTTGGGAGCTATATTGATCGGGCTTAGGAGATGAGAACTCGGCCGAGGGTATCAGATGGGAAAGTTGCATCTCATACAGTTGATCCTTCGTTCAGGCGTACTGGCCTAGAAGGAGTACTTTGATTCTGCACTTTGAAGTTCGCTTACTTCCGAAGAGGCGGTTGATGCTCTTTTGATGTTCAACAGTCAAAAGAAATTGCCATCTTTATTTTAAAGCAGAAAAAGTTTTAACAAGTAAATTCATTTTTTTTGTTTTATTTCAAGAATCGTTAATCATGTTAACAACGTCGTTCTGTAAAGCTAAAACAAATAAGAATTACAAACAAAAGCACAAGGGCTCAAATTTTATTGATAAGATGGAGATCAGTCAAACGCGTGATTCCAAAGAGTATATACAAAGTTAGAAAATGGTAATTTACAGGGAAAAGGGCTACGTTGAAACATAACGACCACTATTCTTCTACCAACTTTGAATTCTGGGCATCCTGAGCTTCTGTCGAAGATGACCTTGACTGGAGTTTTCTGACGGATGACGTAACTGCTGCTGCTGAGGGACTTGCCTCTGTTGAACATAGTTACTTGCCATTATCCCTAACTTTTGCCTGGATTGTACTGTGATGTTTCCAATCCACCGGGATGATTTTTTTCTCATGTCTCTAACTTTTGCCTGGATCGCCCTTTCGGGTTTTCAATCCACCGAGACGTTTTTTTTTAGTTTAGGCAAAGTATTTCTTGACTACATCAACATTCGTGGGGTAGGCAAATTCCTCTCCGTCCATGGTTGCAAGTCTCAAGGCGCCGCCTGAGAAAGCTTTTGTGACCACATAGGGGCCATCATAATTTGGGGTCCATTTGCCCCGGGAGTCAGTGAGAAATGATTGTATCTTTTTTAGCACAAGGTCTCCTTTCCTGAAAACGCGAGGTCGGACCTTTTTGTCAAACGCCCTCTTCATTCTCTGTTGATACAACTGACCATGGCATAGTGCCGTGATTCGCTTCCCTTCGATCAGGTTCAGTTCGTCGTGTCGACTTTGACACCATTCAGCTTCAGTGAGCTTAGCCTCCATCAATACTCAGATTGACGGGATCTCTACTTCTATTGGGAGCACTGCTTCCATGCCATACACTAGAGAGAAAGGGGTATCCCCTGTTGAAGTGCGGACAGACGTGCGATAACCGTGAAGAGCAAAGGGTAGCATCTCGTGCCAATCTTTGTAGGTTACAACCATCTTTTGAACAATCTTCTTGATGTTCTTATTGGCCGCTTCTACCGCTTCGTTCATCTTAGGTCGGTAGGGAGATAACTTATGGTGTTCGATCTTGAACTCTGGACACAACTCCTTCATCATCTTGTTGTTCAAGTTAGACCCATTATCAGCAATGATCTCGCTTGGAATACCATAACGGCAGATGATATTGTTTTTGATAAATCGAACCACTACTTGTCGGGTTACATTGGCGTACGACGCTGCTTCGACCCACTTGGTGAAGTAATCAATGGCTACCAGGATGAACCGATGTCCGTTTGAAGCCTTAGGTTCAATCAAGCCAATCATGTCGATTCCCCATATGGAAAAAGGCCACGGGGAAGAAAGAACTTTGAGATGTGATGGCGGTACATGAATTTTGTCGGAGTATATCTGACACTTGTGACACCTCCTCATGTACTTGTAGCAGTCGGATTCCATTGTCAACCAATAGTACCCTGCTCTTAAAATTTTTCTCGCCATTGCGTGTCCATTGGCATGAGTGCCAAAGGATCCTTCATGAATTTCTTTCATAAGCATGTCTGCTTCTGGTCTGTCGACGCATCGGAGCAAGACCATGTCAAAATTTCTCTTATAGAGAGTGTCACCGCTCAGGAAGAAGCTTCCAGCCAATCTTCTGAGGGTTTTTCTGTCTTTTCTGAGTGCCCCAGATGGGTACTCTTGTTTCTGAAGGAAGCATTTGATATCGTGATACCAAGGTTTGTCGTCTATGACTGCTTCAATCGTGAAGATGTAAGCGGGCCTTTCAAGGCGCATTATGTCGATCTTAGGTAAGTCGTTCCATTGACCTACACTAATCATGGAAGAGAGAGTGGCTAATGCATCAGCCATGTGATTCTCCTCACAAGGGATATGATGAAACTCAACTCTATTAAAGAAGGGTAACAACCTTCTTGCGTAATCTTTGTAAGGAATCAGTCCTAATTGGTATGTGTTCTAATCTCCTTTTATCTAATTGATAACCAAGGCTGAATCGCCGTATACGTCCAAGATTTTGATCCTTAAATCAATTGCTTCTTCGAGACCCATGATACAAGCTTCGTATTCGGCCTCGTTGTTCGTACATTTGAACATAAGTCTGGCGGTGAAAGGAATGTGGGTACCCTGAGGGGTAACAATGATTGCCCTAATTCCGTTTCCATAATGATTAACTGCTCCGTCAAAGATAAGTCCCCATTAGGAACCTGGTTCTGGCCCTTCACTGGGTAACGGTTCATCGCAATCTTTCATTTTTAGATACATGACATCTTCGTCTAGGAAGTCAAACCCGATTGATTCTTGATCATCAATCGGTTGATGAGCCAAATGATCGGCTAAAATACTTCCCTTAACGGCTTTCTGAGCGTGGTACTCTATGTCATATTCTGATAACAACATCTGCCAACGGGCGATTCTTCCCGTGAGAGCAGGTTTTTCGAAGACGTACTTGATTGGATCCATTTCGGAGATTAACCAAGTAGTATGACAAACCATGTATTGGCGAAGACGTTTGGCTGCCCAAGCCAAAGCACATCAAGTTTTCTCGAGCATAGTGTACCGAGTTTCGCAGTCGGTGAATTTCTTGCTCAAATAGTAGATGGCAGACTCTTTCCATTTGGTTTCGTCTTGTTGGCCAAGTACACATCCCATTGAGTCCTCTAGGACTGTGAGGTAAATGATCAGTGGTCTTTCTTCCACTGGAGGTGATAGAATCGGAGGATTCAACAGATATTCCTTGATACTGTCGAAGGCGGTTTGACAATCTTCTGTCCAAACGCAATCCTGGTTCTTTTTGAGTAACTTGAAAATCGGCGCACATGTCGCGGTCATGAGGAGTATGAATCTGGAGATGTAGTTCAAACTTCCCAAGAATCCTCTAACTTGTTTTTCAGTTTTCGGAGAAGGCATTTCTTGAATGGCCTTGACCTTGTCAGGATCAACCTCAATTCCTTTCTGGCTGACGATGAACCCTAGTAGTTTCCCTGAACGGACACCGAAGGTGCACTTGTTGGGATTCAAGCGGAGCTTAAATTTTCTTAGACGTTCGAACAATTTTGACAGATGTTCAACGTGCTCACTCTCTGTTTTTGATTTTGCAATCATATCATCAACATATACCTCGATTTCCTTGTGTATCATGTCATGAAACAGAGTAGTCATGGCCCTTTGATAGGTTGCCCCGGCGTTCTTCAAACCGAACGACATTACCTTGTAACAAAAGGTGCCCCATGGGGTAATGAACGAAGTTTTCTCCATGTCTTTCGGCGCCATTTTAATCTGGTTATAGCCCGAGAATCCATCCATGAAGGAGAAAATTTTGAACTTTGCTGTACTGTCTACCAGCATGTCAATGTGTGGTAAAGGAAAGTCGTCCTTCGGACTAGCCTTATTCAGATCCCTGTAATCAACACACATTCTGACATTTCCGTCCTTTTTGGGAACGGGTACGATGTTGGCTAACCATTGAGGATATTCTGACGTAGCGAGGAAACCCGCGTCAATCTGTTTCTGTACCTCCTCTTTGATTTTGATGGCCATGTCCGGGTGAGTCCGTCTCAACCTTTGCTTTACTGGCGGACATTCCGATCTCAACGGTAATTGATGTTCCACGATGCTGGTATCCAACCCTGGCATATCCTGATAGGACCAAGCGAATATATCGGGGAATTCTTTGAGAAGCTTTATCAAACTCTCTCTGGCAGTTGGACTGAGCAGTGCCCCAATCCTGATTTCTTTTCTCTCTTTTTCTGAACCCACATTGATCGTTTCTAACGGCTCTTTGTGAGGTTCAATGGACCTTTCCTCTTGTCTGAGTAGTCGGGAGATCTCTTCTGGAATTTCGTTGTCATTTTCTTCTTCAGCCTCGAATACCGGGAACTCAAAGTTGGGAGAAGGCATTGGATCGTATGTTTCAACGGGGTTTAAAACAAGCAATCTGCATGACGTGATGATTCGTGTTTAGAAGAGATAGAGAAAATGCAAGTGTGTGCAGTGTTTTATTTTACTGCTTGTTTTTATTATTGAATTGTTTTTTAGGATTACCATTTTCTGAAAAAAGAAAAAAGAGAAAACAGCAATAAATGTGGAAATTACAGAGCGACGTTATTTTATTAATGAACAAGTCGATTCTTGAAACTACAACCCTATAAAACAGAACTCTATCGCTTTGGGCAAAGCGAAGAGGGAAAATTTACAGAAAGAGAGCCCTATTAAAACATCCGTTTCACCTGGGCAGGGTGAAAGGTTAAAGATGGCAATTACTTTGACTGATGAACGACCTTCGGAACCTCGATGGCAACCCATTGGCGGCGAACTCCTCGGTGAATCACAAAGTTTGGTACCTTCCTTGATTTGTCTTCAGAAATAACGCTGATTTCTGGTGGAGCGGGATCATTGGAATCTGTCTCCCAGGCAGAGTTGTCGTAGGAGAATTCCTCTGTTGCATTTTGCAGAGCAGTTGTGCTCTCAGCTGTATCTCCCCATCCAGTAGGCTGGATGTCTTCGAACCTGATACGAGAGCTTTCGGGAGCGGTGTACTTGACCATAAAGTCGTATTTTCCACTCGGTTGTCCCAAGGTATCCTAAACTTCTTTGGAACTGGAGGAGTCATCCCTCTCGATGACGTTGACCTCGGGAAAAGCATAGTTGATGAATTCAAGTCCTGCAAATGTTGCAAATTCATCTTCATGTTGAGTAGTTTCTGAATAACCTGAGTGTTGATCCCATGACATGGCGGGGACACAAGTATTCTGTTCAATGATGCTCAGTTGAGTTTCATTACTCGGCTGACTTTCCGGCCCCAAGTTTCCTGGGTAAGGTTGCCATATTGGCAGACCATCCATTGGGCCATAGTAGTTTTGGTCAAAGTTGTCTTTCATCAGAGTGTCCTCCTCTAATGAATTTGGCGGAGCACGGCATCCTTCCGAATCACAATCTCCATATATCATTTCGACGTCTGACCTTGGTATAAATCTCGGACTCTGTGCGGTATAGCAAAATGGCGTAGGCACCTCTTCCTGAGACATATAACCGTCCTCATTAAGATAGGACTTCCATTCTTCATCTGTGTCAGAGGGATCTTCCTCATTGATAGCATGTACTGCCTGAGACACTGAGTGAAGGAAACCTCCACTGTGGAAGAAGTTTTGAAGGGGATGAAGACTTTCATCGTTGACAGCTGTCTGGGTACAGGTTACAGAAAAACCAAGACCCTTCTTTGTTGTATTGCTAGTAGGAATGGCAAGCTGTCCCCATCCTGTTGTATCGGTACTCTCGACCGCTTTGATAGCATCTTTGTATGAGGAAATCGAGGTTCCTCCTTTGAACTGATTGTCCTTGCTCACCGACACTACTTGGAACTGAGTTCCAATAACCTCCTCGGGTTCTATACCAGCAGATGATGACAAGTTACTCACAAGCAAGGCCTGCTCTCCACAGACTGTGACAAGTTGATCGTTCTTGACAAACTTTAGCTTTTTGTGGAAGGTCGAAGTGACCGCTCCATCCTGATGTATCCAAGGTCTTCCTAATAAACAACTGTACGTTGCCCGGATGTCCATGACCTGGAAAGTGACTTGGAAAGTGTGAGGACCGATAGTTATGGGAATATCAACTTCGCCGATAACTGTTTTTCTGGATCCGTCGAACGCTTTGACGACGACCTCGCTGATTCTCATCGGAGGGCCTTTGAATGATAATTGCTTCAAAGTGGACTTCGACATAACATTCAGGGCTGACCCTCTGTCTACCAGTACGCTGGCTAAAGCATCGTCCTGGCAGTTAACTGTAATGTTAAGCGCCATGTTATGACGGCGACCCTCTTCGGGTAATTCCTCATCACTAAATCCCAAATTGTTGCAGGAAGTGATGTTAGAGACAACTCCACAAAGTCTTGCTCCAAGACTTTCTGTAGAGCCTCCCTATGCGCTTATGAACTGAGTAATAGTGATAATACCGAGATCCTTGAAGGAGTGTGTAACAGTTGATCGACAATGTTATATTCACTCCTTTGGATGAGCTTCAGCATCTCATCATTATTTTTCGAAAGGCCGGGATTACTGGATTGACCGACTGGTAGATCAGGAGTTTCCGTCTGAAGTTCCTTTTCCTCGTTAGGTTCTCCAACTCCTCGGTTGAAGATTCTACCGCTCCGTGATACACGACTGATGTCTGCAATATTCACGACGGAGGGTAATGGAATTTCCTTTCCATTTTCAACTGTCGTTGCACCGTATTTGTAAGGGATATCCTTAGTTGATTCATATGGTGTTGGTCTCGGCAGATAGATGACTATGGGAACCTTCTGATTTTTCTGACCATCATAATTAATCTCGATCCGTTCCCGGTTGGGAACCTTAGATTCGTCAAGTAGAGGGATAATGGCAAAAACATCCCTGGTCCTGTGATGACCAGAGATTGTGACATCATCCTCGACTTGCTCGGCAAGGTAGTTCGGCGTCCAGTTGATGGGTCCAGAACCCGAATATGGGCGAATCTCTCCACAATCCACCTGACCCTGAAGAGCTGCTCTCACAAAGTAACGCCCTTGGTTACTTTCCTAACAGACGCCACAACATTCATAATTGTGTGGTGGCACCTGACCACGCCCACTTTGAATACAATGTAACCTCACTAGGTTAGCTTCCACGAGTCGGACATCCTGACTTTGACGCCGAGTGGGGTTTCTGTTATTGATACTAATTTGCTGAGTATCTTCATCCATATAAATTGGCATCCACCGGTGATTTAACAAGTACTGAAGTGCCTCCTGGACAAGGGTACAACCTCGATCGTTTTTGCAACACGCCTTACAACTTTGATAATCATGTGATATTAAGAATCCGAGTCGGACCTGTTCAGCATGTAACTCTACCAGGTTGGTATTCATCAAGCGGATATCAAAGATCTGAACCATGTTGATCTGATAAGGGTTCTTATCATGGCAGTCTTGGATCCATCCAAGATCCATCTGACGCTGGAGGGCTTCTTGTACAAAAGAGCAACCCTGTTTGTTTACCGAGCAAGTCAGACAAGAACTGTAATCGTGCCGCGGCAGATTATGACACTGGCTTTGCCTTGAGTGCATTGCCACCAAGTTGACATTCATTGCACGGATATCGTGGTTCTGAATGACGTTAGAATTCGTGTAAACCATGTTATCTCCACGAACTCGGTGCTCTTGGATCCTTCCGAGATCCATCTGTTCCTGTAGAGCTGCTTGCACCACAGAACATCCCTGATTGTCTTTAGAGCAGATATCACACTAGTGATAATTATGAGGTGGCACATGGCCATATCCACTCTGTCTACAATACATCTTGACCAAATTGGTTTTCCATAAGAGTACATCGTGAATTTGATAGACATCGTTAGTCTCTCCTTCTATCAAATTGACTGCAGCCTTCTCGTGTTGAGGTAGCGGATTCGTGAGAACATTAGGATTCGTATCCTTGAAGGATAAGACCCCGCTCCTAACAAGTTTTTGCACGTCGGACTTGAAATTGAGACAAGTCTCGATGTTATGCCCTGATCCTCCTTGATGATAAGGGCAAGTTTGATCCACCTTAAACTAAAAAGGCGGATTTTCCGGTACTGTAAGAGGAGATTTTGTCTGAATGTGCCCCTTAGTCAGTAGTAATGGAAATAGTTCTACGTACGACACGGGTATTGGATCAAATCCTGGTGGCCGTGCTGTACGGTTGTTGTTATATGGAGGACGAACCTGCTGAAGAGGCTGTTGTGTCCTTTGTTGATCAGGTTGGCTCTGCGCAACCGGAGGTTGATACGTAGGAATAGGCGAAGGATTGATAGCAGGAGTCATAGCTGCTACCGGTTGATAACATCGTCTTTGCTTTCTGAGAGAGATATTCCCAATATCTTGCTCTTTTTTCTTAGGGAGAGCACTACCTTATTTTTTAGTACCGCTCGTCGATCCAGTGTCTTTTACCAAACGTCCTTCTCGGACGGCTTCCTCAAGACGTACGCCCATGCCGACCATTTCGGTGAAATCACTGGGTGCACTGGCAACCATTCGGTCATAGTAAAATGAGCTTAAGGTCTTTAAGAAGATATTTGTCATCTCTTTTTCCTCAAGAGGTGGACAAATTTGAGTGGCAATTTCACGCCACCTTTGAGCATACTCCTTAAAGGTTTCCTTGTCCTTTTCCGACATCGATCTGAGTTGATCTCTGTCGGGTGCCATGTCCAGATTGTATTTGTATTGTTGGACGAAGGCAGTGCCAAGATCTCTGAATGTGCTTATCGTGGCACGGTTTAAACCCATGTACCATTTGAGTGCGGCACCGGTTAAACTATCCTAGAAGTATGAATCAGTAGGTCCTGATTCTCCGTCTGAGCTGACATCCGCCGAGCGTACGTCACCAGATGGCTTTGAGGGCAAGAGTTACCCTTGTATTTTTCAAAGTCGGGCACTTGAAATTTGTGCGGGACTTTCACATTGGGGACCAGACAAAGGTCTGCGGCGTCCTTTCCAAATAGATCCTGACCGCGAATGGCTTGCAGTTCCTTCTGCATTTCCAGGAACTGCTCCTGGAATTCCTCCATTCTGTCAAACATAGTTTCCTTCTTACCAGAAGGTATCTGTGGAATCTGTCCTTTCGGGACAGTGTGCACCACAGGGGGTGGTACCGTGACTACGGTAGTGAGTCTTGGCGTCTCCCGAAGTTTGTAACCTTCAGGAGTCTTTAGTATGCCCCTGGCATCTTCGTTTTCCCGAAGTTTGTAACCTTCAGGCCCAGCGGCTTCGGTTGTGATTCCCTGATCTTCAGTGATCGGCGGAACATATCCTTCCGGGATATAGTTACCAGGCATACCCCAAGGACGATCTTTCGGCATTTGATACCTAGGATCATACTTTTCCACTATGGGCATTGAGGTGATCTCTGAGATCACAGTTCTTTGTAGCTGAGCTTCTGCCATGGCTTACATGTCGTTACGAAGCTTTCTCATATCCTCTCTCAGAGCGTCGATCTCTTCCTTCAACTCTCTGTTTTCTTCCTCAAGATCATCCATCTTTTTCTGAAGATTGGCCCGAGTATTATATGAATGAGACAGTTTGACTCTAGAACCGAGACATAAACGTGAGATTCGTAGGTAAGAAGAATACGCGATGTGAGAATGATGAATGCAATGATTATATTAATTGTTTTTTTTTTGGTTTAATCAAAATAAACTTCGACAATTAGATTGCAAATATCAAACGGTGGGGAAACCCCTTTTTATTGAAATTCAAAGGATTACAGAAATGGAAATACAGTAGATCACAAAGTGCAGAAACAGAAACCTAAGCTAATGGGTCCCGAGTCCTCTCTGAAGAGAAATTGGGTGCTGATTCTGGTATTTTCCTTTTCTTTGACCGGGGCTCTTGAGCCGTTGTCGGGTTGTCATTCCTTTTCCAGGTGAAAGAAGTGAGCAAATTCCTTTGGTCATCTTGATTATCCACAGCATGTTGCTCCAAAATTTCAATCAGAGCGTCTTTCTCTTTTAGTAATTGCTGTATTTTGATGCACTCGACGTTGAGGGTGCGTTACTTGTTCTTCCAAGACCTCCTCTCCCGTTGAACTTTGTTAAGAGTAACCTGAAGCATTTCAGTTTCCGTCATGAAGTACATGACAGATTCCCTCGGCGGAAGAATTTCGTAACGAGGATAAGGCATCTTTAGCTTGAGAGCTCTAGTTTGTACCCAATGGAGATAAGGCTCCACCGAGACACAGTCCGGTTTTCCCAGAGACTCTTGTCCTTTCTTATGAACATGCTTCCAAGCGTGCACTATTTCCGTCTTTAGTGCTCTGTCGTTTTCTCCTTCCTTGAAGAAAAGACCTTCCAGATGAACACCCCGTGGGACATGTCTCATCGGGTATCCAAATTGACGCTGAACGAGAACTGGATGGTAATTGATTCCTCCCTTAGTTCCTATAAGGGGTACGTTGGGGAAGTTTCCACAACGGTCAATGATTCTGATTCCATCATAGATCCTACTACACCAATCTATATCAGAGTTGGTAAGGGACATGATCTTCTGCGACCAACGTAAGGCGCTCTTACAATCCCAAAAAGCAGCAGACTTGGGTAAGTGAGAGATAAACCATTTATAAAGCAGAGGTACACAGCATGTGATCTCCCCTCCACTATACAAATTTCCCAAGTGTACAGAATGATACGCATCTGCGAGCAAAGTCGGTACAGGGTTTCCAATGAGAAAAACATTAATGGAGTTGATATCGACGAAATTATTGATGTTGGGAAACAAAAATAATCCGTAGGAGAGCAAGACAAAGATGCTTTCAAAAGCAGTCACGTTTCCTATACTGGCACAATACAGGGCCTTCTTTGTCAAGAACTGGGCTGGCAAACCTTGGATGCCACCCCTAGTGGTTATGTGAGTCCTGACCTCAGACTCGTCCAAATGAATTGCTCTTGCAATGGTCTGATTCTTTGGAATTTCTTCCAGTCCAAAAAATGGAGCTCGATCAGTAATGTGTAGATCAGTCAGATGAGAATACTCCTCCAGCGTTGGTGCGAGCTGGTAATCCGGGAATGTGAAACAATGATAAACCGGATCATAAAACTGAATGAGCGCATCCATGATTCCCTCAATCACATGGACTCTTAATAGTGGTAGCAAACCTCCGTGCTTGGCTCTGAAAGCCTCAGGGTTAGTGATCATCCTTGCTAACCTTCTTAAATCCTCTAGCTTTGGAACCTTGAAGGTATACCTATGGGTTCTCCTTCTACCAAAATCCATTAGTGCAATCCTTTTCTTTGATATTTACAATCACAGTCTTAGTTTAATTTGAAAAACAGAGAGACTAGAAGAGAAATTTTTTCTTGTTTTAATGTTTTATTAAATGAATGCATGAATGCAGCACACAAAAACATAGGAAAAACATGGGGTTAAAAGGTCGTTGTCATGAAGTCAAGGCTCTACTCATCCCCAAAGGTTTATACTAGGGTGATTTTTGTACCTGTACTCATTATCATCAGCTCCTCCCAGGAAAGCAAAACAACAAGCGGATCGTCAGCGAGTTGTAGAGCAATCTTAGAGTAAGTGCCATTCACCGAGAATAGATCACCAGCCTCAAATGAGGGTAGTATCGCGTGGCAACTATTCCCGATAGTTTCCGCACTACAAAAGGGTTTGGCTCCTCAGCTTCTCAAACTTAACAATCGGCCCATTGTCTAGGTGAGAGAATGGGTTGCATTGGTCAGCCTTAACTGAGGTTGATGGTCGACCTCGTCGCCATCACTTATCTTAAGTGTATACTCAATCTTTCCACATGCGGCATCACACGCATTCCCATTAGCAGAAAAATAAACACGTATAGCAATTAGGAAAAGCAGTATATATATTTGTCCTAAACATCCTAGAACTTTAAAGCTATGAATCCTAAGTTCCTGACAGAAAATGGGTTCCCCGGCGGAAGCCCCAATCTGTGGTTTTCACATAAGTGAAGAGAAAAAAAGGTTAAGAAAAGGGCCCCACGGTGGGCGCCATTTTTCTATAGCGAGCGATTTTGGACGCGGTTCTTAAGCGCTGGTCGCTCTCTGCGGTTGGGCTTACTACAGGTCGATTCATTTTTTATCCTATTAAAGCTGATGAAGGAAGGGAAATAGATGTCTCCAATTAACCCTGCTTTGCATACTGAGTTTAAACAGCGGCCTGTTAGGTTACATATGCGATCAATGTGGGGGGCCTTTGTATTGGTTATTTGTATTTTTGCCAATACTGTTTTCTTTTTATTTTGACAGAATGTTTCTGGCTGGGAACAAGGATTAGGATGTTAGGATTGATGCTTTTTGATGTGAGAGTATGGTATTTTTGGTTTTTGTTTAGTGTGCTCGCTAAGATTTTTTTCTTTCAATCTTATGCCTACGTATTCCCGTTTACCGAAACAGGGAAATCAGAGCGTTCGTAGTTCCTCCTATTCTATGGGAGAAAATGGTATTTGGTGTCTTTTTCAAAGCCCAAGAAGTGAAGCGAAAGGTAGTTTGTATCTTGTTCAAAGCCCAAGATGTGAAGCTGAAGGGTCTATTTGTATATTGTTCAAAACCTAAGATGTGAAGCTAAAAGGTGTTGTCTTTAGAGATAATTTGTCATCTCTAAAGAGGGGTCTGTCTGTTACGACTGTTTATAAAGGAGAATTACTTTACTGGGATGTGTGAATCCGACAATGCCATAATTTCCTTTATAGGGGATTTTGACCTGAAGGAGAAGACTTTAACTCAGTGTTGAGCAATGCTATCTTTCCTTAGGAATTTCTCATGCTAAAAGAGGGACGGTGGCATGGATGTAGATGATCCAGAGGCTTGCCGCTTACAGCGGTTAGATGGAGGGGAAGGAGTTGTTGATGTTTGTGTACTGTGAACGAGGCACAACTTTGATGCTAAAAGGTTAATTGGATTAACCAGTGGTTTTCTTATATAAAGCCTAAGAGGAGGTGAATATGTGTCTCGTACAAAGCCCGAGAGAGAGGCTAAAAGGTTTTTGACTCAACGAGGGAGTCTTTTGGTATCTCGTATAAAGCCCGAGATGGAGGCTATTTGACTCAACAAGAGAGTTTTTTGTATCTCGTACGATGCCCGAGATGGAGGCGAAATTTTTTTGGCTCAATAAGAACCTTTTTGCATCTCGTATAAAGCCCGAGATGGAGGCGAAAGAGGTGATTGACTCAACGAGGGAGTCTCTTATGTGTCTCGTACAAAGCCCGAGAGAGAGGCTAAACGTTGTTTGACTCCGCTGGGGAGAATCATTGTATAAAGCCCAAGAGGGAGGCTATGGTGACTGTTTCAGTTGAGTGACAGGTCCGGTATGCTGATTTTGAAAGAGAAAATCAGTTCTTATTGGAGCAATACTGTACTCAAGGATTTGATTCAAGGATCCGGGTTATTCCTATTCTTTAAGGAAGTGAGAAATCAGAAGGGTATTGAGATTGTCCGAGTCTACGGGTTTCCTTCCTATTTTTGAAGGGTGCTTGAGAATGTCTTTGAGACTCAAGGAGATTAGACTGTCCAAGTCTAGAGTTTCATCTTTTGTACCATGCTTTGAGAAACAGTAGTAGACTCTATGAAAGGACTGTTCTATGCAGATGACTAATTTCTGTTCCTATACCTCTAGGAGGTCGTCGGGATAATTTGTACGAAGCCCAAGAGAAGGATGGAAACTTTTAAGAAGCCGATCGGTCCTTGTACGAAGCCCAAGAGGAGGCTATCATTCCCAGAGGAAGAATCCTTATACGAAGCCTAAGAGGAGGCTGTGAATACTTCTAAGAAGCCGACGTGTCCTTGTACTAAGCCCAAGAGGAGGCGAGGTTTCTTTTAGGAAGCCTGTAGGTCCTTGTACGATGCCCAAGAGGAGGCCGATGCTTTTAAGAAGCCCGTGGGTCCCCAAACCCCGAGAAATTCAAGGCAAGCTATTCACAAGGAATAGATCAAGTCAGGAATGTTCGAGAATTTGGAAGAAACTCAAAGATGCCATTCATGGAGAATACATTCATCTCTGGGAGTAGAGTTTCTTGACAATTTCTAATAAGGACAGCCGAAGAGAAGACTGTATCTGGTGATCCTATTGGGGATCTAGTTGTCTATTTCTATGAATAAACGAAACGGCGCCACCTAGTTCTAGACGTAGTTTCCGGGGAAACTCGAAATATCTATACTATTATTACACTGTTGATATGAGTTTATGAAAGAAGACTTACAGTGAAACAACCCCACAATACAGTTATATGTATATGAAAGCGGTAAATGAAAGTAATAACCACTTACTCGGTTGAAGAGCTTCCATGCTATTTGGTTAGTTGTTCAACAAAGAAAGATTGAAAACAACAGTATATTCAAAATCAAAGGAGAAAGTGCTTTGAAAGAAAAAAAGAAAGATTTGGGGCTTACAGTTCAAGGAGAGGCCCAGGGTTTTATCAGTGAGCGCACTGTTTGAATTTGTACAGAGGGACTTATACAAGTGACTGAGGCCCAAAAATTGTTTTCTGTACAAAGGGATGTGTCTTACACTCTCTCAAGAGGCCCAAGAGGTTTAAAGAAAAAGAGTGGGGCTTATAACACGAGGGTAGGCCCAGTTGACTTTTCGTTAAAAATGGCGATCGCGCCGAGGTTTTCTTTTAACGCAGAGGGGCTTATACAATATCTGAGGCCCAAATGATTTTGGTTAAAAGGGGGTTGGGTCTTACACTATATTAGAGGCCCAAAAAGTTTTGAATGGGTCTTATAGCTCGAGGAGAGGCCCAGTGTTATTTTGAAAAGGCGACGATCGCGTCGTTTATTCGAAAATGTACAGAGGGACTTATACAATAAGTGAGGCCCCAAAAATGTTGTCTGTACAAAGTGGGTTGGGTCTTATACTCTAATAGAGGCCCAAAATTTTTGAATGGGTCTTACTATTCGAGGGTAGGCCCAGTTGGTTAATTTTAAACTGGCGACGATCGTGCTAAATTTAAAAATGTATAGAGGGACTTATACAATAAGTGAGGCCCAAAAATATTTCTGTACAAGTGAGTTGGGTCTTACACTCTAATAGAGGCCCAAAATGTTTGAATGGGTCTTACTACTCGAGGGTAGGCCTAGTTGGTTAATTTTAAACTGGCGACGATCGTGCCGAATTTAAAAATGTACAGAGGGACTTATACAATAAGTGAGGCCCCAAAACATTTCTGTACAAGTGGGTTGGGTCTTACACTCTAATAGAGGCCCAAGTGTATTTGAAAATCAATTTTGAAAGTTGAATTAATCAAAAACCCTAATTTTAATCTTTAAAAGTAAATATTTAAAGAAAATCAAACAAAATTCAAAATAAATTTGAATAATCCATTTATGATTTTGTTTAAGGTTTGGAAAAAATGAGGGATAACCACAAGGAATATTTAAACTCATTAGGTTTTGATTTTCAAAGTAAATATTCACTTTTAGAATGTTTAAAAACAATAAAAATGAATTTATTCACAAAAATACTAATTATATTAAATAAATAGTATAAATCTAATTTTTTGGTGGAATAAAATATTTCAACATTTTTGTGAATTGTTGCAAAAAGAACCAATCAAAAATGATAAAAATTGAAGGAGTTATTAATTTTTCAAATCATTAAAATTAATAATATGAAAAATAACAAAATAAACAAGTGATAAAAAGAAGTCTGGGGCGAGGGGGATTCGAACCCCAGACCTCTCGCTTGCCAATACACACAAAACCAGCTGATGAACCGCTGGGGCGCAATGCCAATTCAAATATAACATGGCAAGTGAAAAATATATATCAAACTTAGTTGGAAAACCTGAAGAATGGCGCCATGGCCATCTTCTTCCTCGAGCTCGTGCGTGAAGCACCATATCTCACTCATCTCTCAACCATTGGACATCATTCAAACACCAAACTCATGCGTTTTTTCACAAGGAAGAAGATGGCAATACCCAATTTTATTCATTTTTAGTGTATAACAAATTATATCATTGTGGCCGTATGAACCCTAATTTTGCAAAAGCAATCGAGTAGGCATGATTATGAGTGCAATGATCAAATTTTTTGAGGGAAAACAATCAGCATATGATGGCAAGCAATTGGCAAAAATATCATGCGAGGAAATATGCATGGATCATGAAGTTTGAGTTTTGAGGCTTACCTTGATGCAAGCTGAAATGGAACTCTGCACAAACTTTGTTCCAGTCGTGAACTAATGATCCCTACAGCTTCAATGGATGTTATGGAGTGTGTTACAAGCTTTGGAACACTTTGAAACTCTTTGGATCAAGCTGGAGACCTTCACCTGCATAATTGAGGCATAATGGCTTGGTTGAAGAGTGATTTTGAGCCTGAGGTGTTACAGTCAGTGTTTAAGTGTTTGGACACCTCAAATACATCATATATAATGTGTTTGAGCAATTGGAATTGATTGCCTAAGGCTGTAACTCAAAACCCGATAGTGGTTACTCAAAAACCAAAAAACTTGAGGTTTAAGGAAGAATGAGAGAAAGCAGTGCTGTAACTGGCTTTGGTGTGAGTTGAATGATCCATTGGGACCTCTATTTATAGGTGATCAACTTTTGTTTTGGATGAATAGTGAATGGCTGCTGGATCAGATCACATTTGCATGGATTAGCTTGGAGGATTTCTTCTCAAGCAAGGCAAGCTAGCCGTTCCCAATAGCAGGGCTATGCCTTGACCAAAATCACATTCCTCAGATGTTTTTATTGTTGTTTAATAAGAGAATTTGACTGAGTAGGGTAGCTACATTGACAATGCACTATTCCGCATCAATGCACTTTGAATTCAAGGCAAAATGTGCCAAAGTGGATGAATTTCAAGTTGGAAGATTCCTTGGCCTTTTGACTCAGATTTATCAGTTGGATCAGATGCAATGTGATTGGTTTGAATACATGTGGCATGCTGATCCTCAGTTTTTGGTTCAAAATTGTGTGTGGCGAGCAAACATGCAAACTGATTTTTCCAAAACAGCTTGCAGCAGCATGACTTTGGGTATGGATTTCTCTTGGCTCAAATTGAATCAATTCATGCTGTTAAGCTCTTTGAATTCTTGGCAACATATGCAACAACATTGATGTTTAACTTTGGCCTTGATTCAGCTTGCATCCATGTGAAAAATCTCACAAGTTTTGGTGTTTCAACAAAATCTGTCTTGGACAGAATTTTTCCTAAGTGTTGGAAAATGGTGTACTTTCATATTTTCAGCCATTTTGGCTCACTCATAGCTCAAAATCCACAATGAATTGGAGTTAGGTCTAGTTGAAGTTTTTGTAGAGGGCAATGAGATCTACAAATCAAGCTTTGGATGGGAAAAAATGGCCTTGTGGTTTAGGAGTTATGACCCTCCAAAGTTGGTACCCTAGCCACTTTATTTTTAACTTAGAAAATTTTTCTAAGTTTTTATGGTTACCCCTTTTACAAGTTATCCAACTTTTCTAGATTTTTCTTGATGAATGATGATTCAAATCATACATTAACATCATTTTAGGGTTAAAAATCCATTTTGGTGAAAAATCTCAAAAAGTCAAAGTTGACATTTGTGCACAGTTGACTTTTTATCAGATGAATTCCAAACTGTGCAATTCTTCAGGTAATCATGTCCTTAACCTAAATCAAACTTGATGGACATGTTCCATGGGTGTTATGGGGTATATTGAGGCATGCCCTAGGGTTTGGGAGCATGTCCTGGTCAAAAGTCAAAGTTACAGTTGACTTTTTTCGCGAAACCCTAATTGTGGTGCAGATGAAATTGAGACTTGTTGCTCAAGCTTCTTAGATCAATCCATTGCTGCAAATGGATCAATGTAGTGTATTAGAGACCCTCAAATCCTCCTTTGAGGTCTTGGCCCATGATTTGCCCTAAAATTCAACTTAGGGGTGAATTAGGTCAAGAAACCCTAATTCCTGATTTTGGATGTATGCATCCCTTGAGGCTAAATTGACTTGATGATAGGGTCCATGAGGTTCCATGGAGTATATTAGGTTATGTTTTGAATCATTAGCTCATGCCCAGATGAAATTTTCCATCTGGAGGCCCTGGTCGACCAAAACCCTAATTTGGTGATACTGGCGATCTTGAGGCTTGATCCACCTAGAAGGGAGCATCCTTGTGCTTAATCCTTGAAGTGGGAGTCCTTTTGATCCATTGTGGATGTTTGAGAGGTTAGAAAAGTTGAAGATCATGTCATTCCTTGATTGATCCTTGGTCTAGGGCTCTGAGAGGGCTTGAAACCCTAATTTTGATAGTAGTGAATGCTCAACAATTCCTTGAGGAGATTGATGAGGCACAAAGGTACATCCATAATGTGGTGATTATTTTCACAATGATGGGAAATCTTAGTGGTCAAAATTTGGGGTATGACACCCCGCCCTCACTTTTTTGCAGGGTGAACCTAGGTTTTAGGCCCGCATCCTCAACTATGACCGCCCCGCCCCGCCCCGCCCCGTTTTTTTGTGGGCATTTACGGGGCGGGCCTAAACGGGGCGGGCATGCCCGTTTGCCACCCCTACATCTAACCTTAACACAAGAGGTTCTTAGCTACTCATTTTCATGGTAGCTTGGATGACAAGTTATGTTGCAAAGCTTTTAGAGCATCAATCTTCAAAGATTCAAGGATTGAAGCATAAAATCTTTGAAACAAAGAAAATAAAATAACAATGGAGTTTTTCTCTTCACACAAGTTTCTAGGTTACAAAAGAGTGAAAATGAAATGTGATGATCTCCAAAATATCTACAAAATGAGACTATAAACAAGTTCAGCCCAGACAAGAGTGTCAGGCAATGCTTTTCACGGCCGGGCGGTGGCCAAAAGTGAGGCCACGTGACAGCTTCAGTGTCACATGGACCTCTCAAAATATCTGAGAGCGCCGGGAGATGGGATCAGAGCGTCGGGCGATGCTTTCACTGCCGGGCGGTCTTCAAGAGGCGCAGCTAGGAACAATTCTGGAATTTGAGTGAAATGAGGGAGCCATCGCCCCTGCAGCGCCGGGCGGTGAGAGCTTCCTGCGCCCTAGCAGGGCCGGGCTGTGCAGGGGCCCAAGATGCAACACGCTGGTTTTCCATATCTTTCGTTTCCGTGTGAATCGAGCCGCGATCTTTTCACCAAAATTGCTGCAAAAATTCACAAACACATCAAAACAACTAATATTCATAAAAATGCAAGAATTGCTTAATTAATAAGTCGTTTCCCGATTAAAGCGATTAAAAGAGATTAAAGGCATCAAAATTAATTATGAAAATAAGCACTTCTTGACACCTAACACTGACTCAGGTGCCTCACACCATTTTACCCCTTGGGACACTTACTTACACAATTCTAAACCTTATTTAGGCACTAGGAAAGTTTGTGTTAGTAATGGCCACTCACTTGCTATTAAATCTGTTGGCTCCATTGTCTTCTATTCTAAGTTTAATCCTAGTCATAAGTTAGTCCTTAATAATGTCCTTCATGTTCCATCCATTACAAGGAATTTACTCTCTGTTTCAAAGTTTTCAGCTGATAACATTGTTAGTTTTGAATTCATAGCTGACAAGTGTTATGCTAAATGTCAGGTTTCTAAACAAATTCTTCTTGAAGGGTTTCTTGATACTAGTGGTGTGTACTGCATGCCCATGCTATCATTAAAGCTCATAGGCCCTATCCAGTTGAATAAAGACTCAATCTTTCAATTTGATGCTCAAGCCTATACTGCGGTCAAGCCTAGCATAGTTGCAGATTTTTCTTGTAATTCTGTCAATTCTAGTATAGACAAAGTGTCTTCTTGTAATTCTTTGTCTTTATGGCATCATAGACTAGGACATGCCAATTACACTATTGTCAAACAAATTCTCAAACAATGTAATGTGTCTGTTTCTAATAAAAATGATGTTTCTGAATGCAAATCATGCAATTTGGGCAAAGCCCATAGATTACATGCTCCCTCCTCCACTAATGTGTATGAAAATGCCTTTGACATTATATATTCAGACTTATGGGGTCCATCTCCCAATTCTTCTAGTTCTGGTTACAAGTATTATGTTGCATTTGTGGATGGACATACAAGGTACACTTGGGTATATTTTCTGAAACAAAAGTCAGAGACACTTCAAGCCTTCAAGCTATTTCATTCCATTGTTAGTACTCAGTTCAATACAACCATCAAGTCAGTTCAATCTGATTTTGGAGGGGAGTTCAGACCATTTTCTAAAGTCCTGGCTAAACTTGGCATCACTCATAGAATCACATGCCCTCACACATCTCATCAGAATAGTTCAGTAGAAAGAAAACATCGTCACATAGTTGAAATGGGTTTAACCTTGCTTGCTCACTTATCTATACCTCTAACCTATTGGGATCATAGCTTTGCTACTGCTATGTATGTGATCAACATGTTACCTTCCTCTTCTTTGTCCAATCTCACCTCTCCTTATTATGCTCTCTATCACAAATAACCCAACTATCAGTCAATCAAAGTGTTTGGATGTGCCTGTTATCCATTGCTGAGACCATACAATAAACACAAACTTCAGTTCAGAAGCTCTGAATGTGTATATTTGGGCGTGTCACCACAACACAAAGGGTTCAAGTGCTTGAGCAAGGAAGGGAAAATATATATTTCCAAGGATGTTACATTTCATGAGCAACAATTTCCATTTCTTACACTTTTTTCAACAGATAACAAAAAGTGTGCCTCTCTACAATCTGAACATTCTGGACCTGTCAAACTAATTACTACAGGAAATTCATCCCAACCTTCAATCCCATCCACTGAAGCTAATCATAGGCCAGCTGGTTTCACCCCTGAAGCTAGGCCACAGGATGATTCTGCTTATCATGTGTCACAGCAACATTTGGATATCATTGACCAGTCCAATCCTGTTCAATCTATGTCTCATAGTGCAACCAGAATTCTTGTTGGGGAACCATCAGCTCAAAATCCTGATGCAGCAAGCTTAGACAAAGAGCAAGCATTAATCCAACAATCTGAACCAGCTGCTTCCTCATTGAACAAAGAAACTGGGGGCTCTCATAACCCACAGGGTACTAGTCTAGAGCAACCTCTTACATCTACATCCAATAGATATGAGCCTGATCTTGAGGATATTACACAGGCATTTCAAGATTGTTCTTGCCCAGAGGGTAATACACCATCACTGTCTCACAATGTGTCTGCTCCCAAAGAGATGCAGAACATTAAATACAAATCTGACAGCTCAAGTGAGAGACTGTCCTTAGCCTTATCTGGTGACTCTCTCTCACCATCCCTTCACAGTCATCAACCTACCCCTTCTCTATTGGAGAATGCCCATCCTATGCTCACTAGAGCTAAAACTGGACATTCTAAACCCAAGGCATTTCTTGCTCAAACACAAACAAAACCATACCTGAATGGGCCAAAGCTATCTCCATACCTGAATGGGCCAAAGCTATGCAATGTGAGTGTGATGCTCTCATTGCCAATGGAACTTGGACTCTTACTACTTTACCTCCCAACAGAAATCTTGTTGGCTGTAGGTGGGTTTTCAAAGTGAAAGAAAATGCAGATGGAAGCATCCTTAAGTATAAAGCTAGGCTGGTTGCTAAGGGCTACCATCAAGAATAAGGCTTTGATTTCAATGAAACGTTTTCTCCAGTTGTCAAACCAACGACAATTCGAATTATTTTAACTCTTGTTATTACTTATAAGTGGGAAATTCAACAGGTTGATGTTAACAATGCGTTCTTAAATGGAGTTCTCAAAGAAGAAGTGTATATGTCTCAGCCACCTGGATTTTCTAATGGTGACAAATCTCTGGTGTGCAAACTGTAACACCCCAAATTTATTAGAATATTTATTTAAATATAATATTTGTGAATTTTCGGTGAATTTTGGTGGTTTGTGTTGACGTTGGCGTTTTCGTGGAGTTTTGGTTATTTTAATTAAATAATAGTATATAATATGAATATATTAGTATTATTAGTAATTTAAATAATATTAGAGGAAATAAGAGTAAGATGAACTTTTGAGGAGGATTAGTGAGGGTATTATGGGGAAAGCCCATTTTTGGAAGCCCAAGGGTTTAACAAAATGGAATTGGGAAGAATATGAATCATTTTGTTAGATCATGAAAATAAGGAGAAAGTGTAGAGCTTTGAGGAAAGAAGGAAATGGTGAGGATTCGTGAAGGCTTCCAAAGAATCAGTTGAGAAAACTTCGGAACGACAATCTAAGGTATGGGGAGTATTGCCTTTCATTGTTTTCAATATAGGACGTGATGTGTTTAAAAATGAATCTTGAGGTTTTTGGGGATTTTGAAGGGTTTATAAGTTATTGATGATTTAGAGGTATTTCTGAGGATCGATGATGGATTATTAAGGGTTAAATTGATTCGGGTAAAAATAAGGCTTCGAGGCTAAACCTTTTTGATGATATGTGGGATCTTGTAGGAGAAAGGGATTTATGGTGTTTATGGGAATCTTGAAAATTTGTGAAGGTTTAGGTAATTTCGAGTTAGAATGATGAAATTAACCGACCTAATAGTCGTAGGTTTTATACCTTTGATTGCCTTGATGTTTCAGGACTGTTTTGGGGATGTTTTGGGTGAACTGAGGTTGAATTCGTAAGGTATTTTGGGTCTGTTACGCTACTGATGTGTAGCAGCGATTTCCTGCAATCGCTAGTTCGCAAAGCGACAAAACACTCGCAAGGCGAATGTTCGCCCAGACTCGCAAGGCGAGCAGCGCAGCGAATGCGCGATAAATTGGGTGATGATACTGAGATGAATTCTGGGATGTGATTTTGTGGGTTCGCACAACGAATATCCCAGCGAAGGGCTTCGCACAGCGAATAGAGGAGCGAGGAGAGGTAGACTGGGGAACTCTCTGGTTTTTGTATGGAATTGGGGCTTCGCTGCCAGCTTCGCAAAGCGAAGGTCCCAGCAAGCAGGTTCGCACAACGAACTGCTGCTATTCGCGAAATTTGGTTTATGATGCTGTGATGTTCTGAGGTTTTGGTGCTGTGATATTTCTGATGATTTACCATGATGTTATTGATGATATTGAGATGATGATTTGTGATGTTTTGATGAATATATGATGACATGATTAACATGATGTTTCGGTGAATGATGATGCACATAATGATATTTTTGATGATGATGATTATTGATGTTGTGTATCATGCATTCATAGCATATTCTGGTGATGATGTTAGGACTTCGGTCCAGTGATGATGATGTTAGACTTCGGTCTATTTGTGGCTTCCATCCCATTGTGTGGATGTGAAGTGGATTATGACTGCTCCGGTTCTTGTGTGGAACCGATCCTATTTGACGGGGATCTTTGGAGGGTGATGGCCTAAGTGTCCATCGATTGTGACGATTTGTACCACATGCATGAGTCTTGTTGTGCATTGCGTTTATGTGGCATTTGTTGTGATTTATGATGACGCGTTTTGATGTTTTCCTTGTGATGACTCTGATGATGTTGTATATGATGACGTGTTTTGGTCGATGTAGAGGGTCTTGCTCTGATAGTGTAACATCGGGTTGGATCGTTGAGTTGAACCATGTTGAGTTTTATTTGGCTATTATTTCATTGATTATTTGATGACTATGGTTTATTTTAATAAACCCTTTTGTGGGATTTTTGTGGTTATGGTGGTTCTGCTACCCTTTGAAGGCATTTTGAGTTATTTTGAGGAAAACCCGTTGTTTACGGAGCAATTTTGTTGATTTGAATTTATTGAGAAATGTGCACCCTTGAGGTGATTCTGATTTTACTATGATTTTATGTTTATGCCGCTGCGATAATTGTGGGGTAGAAAAGGGTGTTACACAAACTCAATAAGGCAATCTATGGCCTTAAGCAGACCCCTCGAGCATGGTATGAAAAACTTACTCAGGCCGTTCTGCAGTTTGGCTTTGTCTCATCTAGGTGTGATCACTCTCTTTTTGTGTATTGCCATCAAGGAGTCTCCCTTTATGTCCTTGTTTATGTGGAAGACATCTTGATCATAGGGTCTAGCTCCACGTTAATTCACAATTTGATCATCAAGATAGATGGTGAGTTTGCTCTGAAACAGCTAGGCAAACCATCTTATTTTCTGGGTATAGAAGTTCAACATCAGGCTAGTGGTTTACTACTCTTGACTCAATCCAAATATATCAAAGATCTGTTGATAAGAGCCAATATGCCAAATGCCAATGGAGTTCCTACTCCAATGCTCAGCACCTGTAAACTCAGCAAACACGTCTCAGCATCCTTATCGGATCCGTCTCAGTATCGGTCTATTGTTGGGGCTCTACAGTATGTATCCTTGACAAGGCCTGACATTGCCTTTAGTGTAAACAAGGCATGTCAGTTTATGGAAGAACCCCTTGAAGCACACTGGTCCGCTGTTCGACGTATTCTACGATATCTTAGTGGTACTCTATTTCATGGTTTGCTGTTGGCTCCCTCCCTTTCAGATCAAAAGTTTTCCTTAAGAGCTTACAGTGATTCAGATTGGGCCAATGATCCAGACGATATGCGGTCAACTTCAGGTACATGTATTTTCTTTGGACCTAATCTAGTCTCATGGAGTTCCAAAAAGCAGTCGTTGGTAGCTCGGTCAAGTGTTGAAGCGGAATATCGTGCATTGGGCCACTCCACTTTGGAGCTGCTATGGATTGAATCTCTTATCAATAAACTTGATATCTCGTTTCACACACCTACTCTGTTGTGTGACAATATTAGTGCCGTTCTAATGTCTCACAATCCGATTCTTCACGCGAGGACGAAGCACATTGAGCTCGATATTCACTTTGTGCGTGAGCGGGTGATGTCCAAGAAATTGCAGATTCAACATGTACCTGCACTAGCTCAAATTGCTGACACATTAACCAAGCCCTTAGGGACAACAGCGTTTCAGGACTTGCGGAACAAGCTCAAAGTTGCATGGTTTCACCCACCTTGAACTTGCGGGGGGTGTTAGAGATATTAATAGTATTAGTTATTAATTAGTGTTTAGTACCTATCATATTAATATCTCTCTCTAAGTGTGTATAGTAAGAGGCCTATCTTGTATGTTTAGTTACTAGCTGTGTGAACTGATATATCAGCTGCAATTATGTATGTAAAGCAACTGATATATATAAAGCTGGCTGTTCTGTTACAGTGTAATAAACTGAATCATTTCACACTATTCATTCTCTTTTACATTCACTCTGTACCCAAAACACTTTCTTGAAGACGAATTCACCCTTTCACTGAATTCTGACAATTTTCAACCACATCCAATTCATTCCTTTAAGTATACTTGTATATAATGCTTCTTTTAAAACACAACCAACTGTTGGCACTGGATTTAGACTGACGGTGGGATCCGGAGATTCCAGGGCGTGTCGGCGCAAAGAGGCACGTCAAGGTGTCGAGTCGACACCAGCAGAAAGACACGTCGAAGAAACGGCGACAGGCTTGGCGTCGGAGGGAAATGAGGTGACAAGCTGATTTTAACTGCAAGGAACGAATGCTTAGGCGGGAAAAATTTGAAATTTCCAAGACTGTGGGAAGTTGAAAAGAAAGTAGGGTGCCACGTGTCAGCTTCAGAAGACGTTTGAGTTGACAAACAGATACATTTTAAGCCTATATAAGGCACTGTACTTTTGATTTTCAGGGGTGGCATTTTTTCACATTGTAAGGGGAAAATACTCAAAGTACCAAGCTTAGAGAGAAACGAGTTCACTCCCGCAAACAAATGTACACTTGCGTCCAAATTCTACTTAATGCAATTTACTTCCAGTATTTAATTTAAGACATTATTTTTTCCTTGTTTTACTCAGCCTTTCCTTTATTTCTTTGTTTTGCGCCAAACTCGTTGATCGTTAAAAAACTCTTCGCGTCACCAAGGTCACCTCAGCGTGACACCTCTCACTAAAAAAACCAAGAAACTAAAATGCACCATAAACATATGCTTCCAATTCCCTTGTTCTGGGATTTGTGTGGCCGATCCCGCAAGCGAATCTGCGACGGAAAACGAGCGGTTGTTCGCCCAGGCGAACAAAGTGGCACACCCAGTGGGACCCGTGTGAATTGAGTATATGTTTTTGCGTAGTGGTAAGATGGTAACACCACGACCGAATGAAGAACCGTCTCCGGCGGAAACTACGGTGGAAACACAGACAACTGATGTTGGCTCTGGTACAATATCAGCGTTGTCAACCTCTCCCAGCGGACCAATTGCAACGCCGCGTCGAAACGACCCGAGGTCGACAATGGCAGGGACTACGGGGCAATATATGCCTAGTATCACCATGCCTATACCTAGATCGTATGGAATGCCGCCAAAGTTCATGTCAAGTTTGCATTCTAGCGGTAATTTATTTGGGGAAAGTTCGTCCCCAATATTTTCGACTTATCAAGGGATAGGACACGTGTCAAACCAGATGATTCAACCCCCAGGATTCAACCTTGTCCCTCAATCCATACCGACCTTTACCTCTAGTTCCGTCGCGGTCATGAGGCAACAAATGGATGAGAGTAATCATGAGATGGTCCACATATTGACCCAACAGATGGGTACAATATTAAGACCACTGATACAAGAGTCAACCCAGAGTTACCAACAGCTGGCGACTCAGATGACACGAATCGGTGACTTCTTAGGGGCCCCTAGGGCTCAGGGTCGACAGACCCCACCACCTCGACCAGAGACGCCTCGTTATCAGGACGAAGTCTTCGACAAAACTATAGAACAACCTCGTGAGTTCAAGGAGATCCCTAGGAAAGTTCAAAGGCCTTCTGTGATTGTCCATAGGAACCAAGACCCAGATTTTGTTGTCCAGCAGGTTCGACAGGACGCCTTGGCTGGAGAACATAACTTGGAGGTCATAGTCGAACATATCATGGTCCGTAATGGGGCGAACGTAGGCCTTCGACGGCCGACATATACATCCCCATTACCTGATTTTGTAATACAAACAGAATTGCCCTGGGGATGGAAAGTACCTAAGTTCACTAAGTTCGCTGGGGAAACGGAAGAGTCCACGGCCGAACACGTCGCTAGGTATCAAACCGAAGCAGGCGACATAGCGAACAGTGAGGACTTAAAAATGAAATATTTCCCAAGTTCCCTTACGAAGAATGCGTTCACATGGTTTACCACGTTGCCCCCTCAGTCCATTCACACATGGGCACAATTGGAGAGACTGTTTCACGAACAATTTTATATGGGACAGTCGAAAATAAGTTTGAAAGAGTTGGCAAGCGTCAAACGCAAGGCCACGGAGTCAGTAGACCAGTACTTGAATAGGTTTAGACTTTTAAAAGCACGGTGCTTTACTCGAGTCCCTGAACACGAGTTAGTCGAAATGGCTGCTGGCGGCTTGGACTATTCGACCAGGAAGAAGTTGGACACGCAGTATCTTAGAGATATCGCTCAACTGGCTAACCGAGTTCGCCAGGTCGAACGAATGAAAGCTGAAAAAGCCCAGTCTAACAGATATCGTAAAAAAGAAAAAGTATCTTATGTGGCTGCTGACGAGTATTCGTTCGACGATGAAGAAGCCGTCGACGAAAGTGAGATCCACGTGGCTGAACTTAAGCCAGGACCTCCCTATACATGCAAGCTGTTGAAACCATCGAACGGGAAAAATCCCACCGAAACTAACAAGACGGATAAATACGTCGCTAAAACTTATAGTTTTGACGTTTCCAAATGTGATGAAATATTTGATTTACTGGTTAAAGATGGTCAAATAATTATTCCGACTAGTTTGAAAGATCCCCCTCTTGAACAAATGAAAAAGAGGGGATTTTGTAAGTTTCATAATTTCCTTGGTCATAAAACAGCTCAATGTGTTCTTTTCAGGGATTTGGTGCAGAAGGCTTTGAAGGAGGGTCGACTCCAATTTGGCGAGAAGCCGAAGATGCAGGTTGACACCGACCCACTGAAGGTTGAATAGGTTTTGTATTCAGAAGTGTACGAATGTTTGATGGTCGAAGCTACTGAGGGCCTCGACAAGCCACCAATGGATGAAGTAGTAGAATGCATGATGGTCGAAACTACTGAAGGTTCTGACAAGAGAGCAGAGGACAAACTTGAAGCACTGTACCCCCAGGCTGGTGAAAGTTTGGAGGATTTTCAAGAAAAGTGCAGGATAAGCGGCTCGAAAGCCGCACTATGTCCCGTATGCAATGCTGTGTTCGATGAGAAAGCTGCTGAGAGGTATGAGGCAAGCAAGAGAGAAGTGCTGCCAGAAAGCAAGCCACATGTCCCAAGGTTTGTGTTCGAAGGGAGCGGGGCTCCTCGTCAAAATGAGGAATACAGAAAACTGTTCCAAGGGGCAAGGCCTAAAACTTTCGTGCCCCCATCAGACTTCCCACAGGAAAGATGGATGGCACCAGTGAATCAGAAAGGGAGCAAAAGACCAAAGTGGAAAGCTCTTGATTTGGTAAAGGAGGCGAATGTCGCCGATCAAGGGGTCGAACAAGCAGGATATAGGGTGTCCCCCAACTACAAAGGGAAAAACCCTATGACTAGGACCCAGTGGAGGCGCTATCAGCGCAATAAGAAGGCAGAAAGAGAGGCTACTACTTCAAAAGTGAAGCCTGTCAGAACATCTGGACAGAAGCGCCAGTACCCAAGAGGAAGATGGGTAGAAAAGAACAACGTGGCGACGAACCAGACCATGGCAGTGACTGTGAACACTTTAGGAGAAAAGGAGGTGGTGTCGACCCAGAGCTCAAAGTGTACTTCGCTGACGGAGAGCAAGAAAGAGCCAGAGTATACTCCTCAGTCAGATGAAGAAGAGCCAAAATACTCCCCTCAGTCCGATGAAGAGTATGGCCCATCACCTGAAGCAGATTTTGATGAAGACATGTACGACGACACCAATGATGACACCTATGGCGAAGATTTCGTGGTAAACTGTGGTATCGTGTCAGTTCTACCAGCTGAGTATGATGTGGTGTTTGAAATCTCTGATATTGAAGAAGACTTCATCACTGGCGAGAATGCGGATGACAAGCCGCTATGCTATTATGTGATGAATATTGGCGTAGTCGAAGAACAAACATCTATGTTTGAGCTTCCTAGCCTTGGGATGATGTATCATTTAAAGCCGTTATTCATAAAGGCGAAGATTGATGGGGTGTCTGTCAACAAAGTGTTTGTAGATGGTGGAGCGACTGTGAACCTAATGCCTCACAGTCTGTTTAAGAAAATTGGAAAGACGGAGGCTGACCTCCGACAGCACAACATGGTTTTGTCCAACTACGAAGGCAAAACCAGTAACATCCTGGGGGTTGTCCAAGTGGACTTGGCAGTAGGTACAACCAAAAGGCTGACACTTTTCATGGTCATCAAATCGAAAGCAAACTTCAATCTGTTGTTGGGACGTGAGTGGATCCATGGAATTGGAGCAGTGCCATCAACAATGCACTAGAGATTGATCATTTGGAGGAAGGATGGCATTGTCAAAAATATTGAGGCAGACCAAAGCTATTACAAAGTCGACGAAGCCAAGGGTACCAAGAAGTCTTTTGACCAGCACTTAGCAAATGTGGCTCCTTGTGATGACGGATCAGGGTCTTACACCTCCGTCGACACGGGTCGTGTCCTGAACCTAGACCCCGACTATGGGTTCATCTGCGACGCTGCCGACGAAGGTATGGAGCCAATGGAAATGCCACCAACGGGGTGGTCAACTACTAGTGAAAATGACTGCTGAGTCAGAAAGCATGACTCGAATTTCATCCTATCTGGTCGAAAACAGAAAGATGTCGGCACTCGAAAAGGATGAGACTCTCCAAATAACTAAGGGGGCCGACCATGACGAAAAAGCTAATGGCTCACAAGGCCAAAGGGAAGCTATAGAAAATCAAAGGCTTGATGGTATTTATGATGACGAGCCTTTAGGGTTTGACAAAGGCCCAGATCATGAACTACAGAGAATGCAAGCCCAGGACCCGCTTGAGGAGGTCGACTTGGGGGATGGAGCAACCAAAAGGCCCACCTACGTGAGTGCCAAGGCAGGACCAACAATGAAAGCCAAATTGGTTAAAGTGTTGAAAGAAGACAAGGACTGTTTTGCCTGAGATTATGGCGAAATGCCTGGTTTGAGTCGGAGTGTAGTTGAGCATCACCTCCCAATCCAGCCAGGTAAAAGGCCAGTAAAGTAACACCCTCGGCATTTTGCTCCAGAAGTGACGTCGAAGATTAAGCAGGAAATTGAAAGATTGCTGAAAAGTCGGTTCATCAGAAATGCAAGGTATGTAGAATGGATAGCAAACATAGTTCTCGTTATTAAGAAAAATGGGACCCTTCGAGTGTGCATTGACTCTAGGGATTTGAACAACGCTACTCCTAAAGACGAATATTAGATGCCCGTGGCAGAGATGCTAGTCGATTCAGCCGTGGGGTTTGAGTATTTGAGCATGCTCGACGGCTCTTCCGGTTACAATCAAATTCTCATAGCCGAAGAAGATGTCCCCAAAACCGCATTTCGATGCCCTGGAGCTTTGGGGACATATGAATGGGTGGTGATGCCTTTTGGGTTGAAGAACGCTGGGGCAACCTACCAAAGGGCTATGAATGCTATATTCCATGATTTTATTGAGAATTTTATGCAGGTATACATTGATGACATAGTCATAAAATCGTCATCAGAGGATGGTCATCTCGACCACCTCCGACGCTCATTTGAGCGAATGAGAAAATATGGATTAAAAATGAATCCACTAAAATGTACCTTTGGTGTTCGTGCAGGGGATTTCCTGGGATTCGCAGTCCACAAGCGAGGCATCGAGATCAACCAGAACAAAACAAAGGCCATCTTGGATCTCAAGCCTCCAACAACAAAGAAGCAGCTCCAGTCTTTGTTGGGGAAAATAAATTTCTTGAGGAGGTTCATCTCAAACCTAAGTGGCAAGACGAAAGTGTTTTCACCACTGCTCAAGACCAAGAAGGAAAGTGAGTTCCGCTGGGGGCAAGAGCAACAAAAGGCTTTCGACGCAATCAAAGAATACCTTACGAAGCCTCCAATCCTATTACCATCTAGTATAAATAAAAGCATGAAGTTGTACATTGCAGCGTCGGATACGACCATAGGCAGTATGTTAGCACAAGAGGATGATGGTGGCGTCGAAAGACCCATCTATTACCTTAGTAGGATATTGATAGATGCTGAGACTAGGTACACTATGATTGAAAAGCTATGCCTATGTTTATACTTCTCATGTATGAAATTGAAGCAATATATCAAACCAGTTAATGTTTATGTTTCGTCGCATTTTGATGTCATTAAGCACATGTTGTCCAAACCTATTTTGCATAATCGAATTGGGAAATGGGCACTAGCGTTAACTGAATTCTCCCTGACATTTGTCCCTTTGAGGGCGATGAAGGGTCAAATAGTGGCAGACTTCATTATCGACCACGCTGTAGTCGAAACGTCGATACATAACATCGACGTCGCCCCGTGGAAATTGTACTTTGACGGGTCGAGCCATAAAAATGGGGCAGGTGTTGGAATCCTAATAATATCCCCACAAGGAATCCCAACTACCTTTAAATGCAAAGTCGATGGCAAGTGTTCAAACAACGAGGCAGAGTACGAAGCCTTAATTACTGGTCTCAAGATACTCAAAGACTTGGGAGCCAAAGAGCTTGAGATAAAAGGAGATTCAGAATTGGTGATTAAACAAATCACGAGGGAGTATAAATGCTTAAAGGAGCATCTTGTAAGTTACTTTTCGCTGGCGAAGCGTTTGTTGGAACATTTCAAAATTGTCAACATCTCGCATGTGCCAAGGATAAAAAACCAGAAAGCTAACGAGCTGGCACAAATTTCCTCTGGTTATAAAGTGTCGGAAGGTAAGTTGAAAGGCTTCGTCGAAACTAGGAAAAAGATGGTGTCGAACATACACGCACCATCAAGTTGGTCGATATCCAAAGTCTCGATGAGCTTGGTCGAAGGTTTAGAAAGTTGTGAGGTTTTCGTTAACGATATGCCACCAACAGACTGGCAAAGGCCAATCATGGAGTATCTGGAAAACCCGTTGGGCAGCACCGATCGAAAGACTAAGTTGAGAGTAATGAGTTATGTCTTAGTAGGAAACGAGTTGTTGAAGAAAACTCCAGAAGGGGTATTGCTCAAGTGTCTAGGAGACACTGATGCATATTTGGCAATTTCTGAGGTTCATAATGGGGCTTGTGGTGCTCACCAGGTTGGCCAAAAAATGAAATGGCTTTTGTTTCCACAAGGATTCTACTGGCCCAGCATGCTTAAGGATTGTATAGACTTCGCGAAAGAATGCTAGGATTGCCAGAAGCACGCAAACATCCAGCATATCCCAGCCAGCGAATTACACGTGATTGTCAAACCATGGCCTTTTCGAGGATGGGCTTTGGATGTCATAGGGGAGATTCGGCCAGCTTCGTCAAAGCAGCAAAGATTCATCCTCGTAGGAATAGACTATTTCACAAAATGGATAGAGGTTGTGCCTTTGGTGAAAGTAGATCAAGAGGTTGTGATAGATTTCATCCAGAATCATATCTTGTATAGATTTGGGATACCCGAGACAATCACGACAGATCAAGGTTCTATTTTTGTGGGGCAGAAGATGCAAGAGTTTGCGGCGAAAACAGGTTTCAAGTTGGTTACTTCGACACCATACTATGCTCAGGCGAATGGTCAGGTTGAAGCAGCTAACAAGATAATAATTGGTTTAATCAAGAAGCACGTTGCAAAAAAGCCAAAGAACTGGCATAAGGCGTTGAGTCAGGTGTTGTGGGCTTGTCGGACGTCACCCAAAGAGTCGACCAAGTCTACTCCATTCCGTCTAACCTACGTGTCGCTCCCGGGATTTTCATCCAAGTACAAACGCGAAAGTGGCACCGAAACAGAGTCGCCAGCAATGTGTATTTATCCCAAGAGAGGGAAAGGAAACACCGTATAAACCTGAAGGAAAGGATAGAGCATGGTCTTACGACCAAAAGAAATGGGTTCGGGAGTCGGTTACGCGAGAGGAAGGTATTAGCACCCCCTCGCGTCCATCGTACCCGATGGGATCCACGCTTGCTTGCCTCGATCAAAGGGTGTAAAGAAAGGGTACTGGAAAAAAAGAACTAAAAGAAAGAAAGGAGAAAGAAGAACAAATGTAGGGAAAATAAAAGAAGTGCTCGCATGGGCCCTACCCCACTGCCTACGTATCTCATCGGGAGCATGAGAATCAGAGCGACGTAGTTCCCCTCACTAGGGATGAATTGTTTGTGTTTTTTAAAGAACGGCTGACGTTCTAGCTCAGGTGTTGCAGGCTCGCTGGTCCGAGTGCGTTACCATCTTGCAAGAGAACGAGTAGAAGCGCGTTCGTGCGTTAAGAGTGAATGAGGTGAGAAAAGAATTCCCGAAGGAAAGACGTTATTGTTTGTTTTTGTCTTTTAAGAGTTTTTTCATTTGTTTGCATATGATAGTGTATCTGAATCTTAGTCATTGGAATGTGTACATCCTCACATTCCAAGATGGAATGGGTAAGAAAGCACACTAAGAGTGAAGAAGACCCCCACACTTAGTTCCAATTGTCAAGGTTCAAACACACTAGCATACTTGTGTTTATTAAGTGTTTTGTTGATTAAGAAATGAAGAAGTGTTTTTTTATTATTTGCACCTTCAACAAGTATTGCATTTAAGTCCCTCATACAAGATCAAATGTTTAACACATTGACCCAAGATGGGCTATATGCTATACATTCTAAGATTATAAGAGAAGACCCCTTATAACCTTTTCTTTATATGAAAGGCCTAAATGCAATAAATGCCTACCTTTATTATATGTTTTGAATTTTCTTTGAGATGAGAAAAGAGACTCAAGGGAGGATAAAGGTAAAAATCTATATGGACTAAGACTCAATCCTAATTGATTAGTTAAGGGAGTGATCCTAAGGTTTGTGAGGGTTCAACCTAAAGTCTAAAGAAAGAATGAATTAAACAATTCACTTCTAAAGTAGAAGATGAATTGTAATTCACAAAGGGAAAGTGATGAGTTATTAAAAGAAAGCACATAAGTGCTTAGCAAAACACAAAATGGAAAGAGAAAGGATAGAAGTTGAATGTGGATTCCTTATCCACACTCAATTGAAACTTACCAAAACCCCTACATGGTTAGCACAATCACTTACAAGTAAAGCAAGAAAATATAATGAACAAATCAAATTCAAACAAGTTGACAAACAAGGTGAAATGAGATTGAATGCTATACATGCTTCCAAGTCAGAATGTAACTCATATTTACACAACCTAATGTTATCCTAAATGGGCATACTAAATCATGCAAACAAAATCTCAATCCAACAAGAAGCAAAGAAGAAAAGGTGAAGTGATGTGAATGTGGTTCATACTTGTGAAACAAGTGACTTAAGGTGCAAGATAAACATCAAACATGCAAAGGTGAAACCCAAATGTCACAATCAGAAGTCAATTAACATGCTATACATCCTCAAACAAAACCACAACTCATGGCACAAGTGCCTTCATGATCAAGCAAACCAAACATGAGGCATGCATTCACAAAATGAACAAGTTAAACTTCATGCTTCAAACAAATAGCAAACATGCTTCAAAAATTATGACTTTCACCAATCAAACACCTTAAACACATGCCATTAACATATCAAGTCCACAAGCAATGAATCAGAACCAAAGTCACTCAACAATTAGGTCAAAGTCTCATGGAAGTTTCATGTATTCATGCTCAAAGCAACACATCAAAAGTCATCCAAAAAAGACTTAAAAATCATCTCATAAATCTCAAACATACCTCAACATATTGTGACCACAATGCAAAAAGAAAGGCATCAAAATCATTTTTTATGATCAAGAACAAAAATGCACAAAATCATATGTCACATTAAGTATGCATACAAATGGAAATTCAAAAGAAATAATGGAACAGGGGCAAAATGGTCATAAAATCAGAAAATAAAATCATAGAAAATTTCCTAAATGTTTTAAGAATACACATGAATTTTTGTAGAATTTTCCAATATGTTTTGGTATTTTTAAAAATTAATTATGAAACGCGTATGTAAAATGAAAATAAAAATAAAATGCAATATGAGAGGGGGGTATGAATGTAGCAATTGGATAGTGCAAACTGGTTTGGGCTTTAGAAAATGGAGGTGTGAATATCAATCTGGCTTAGGTCCACTAAGCGCGCAGTCTATAGTAATAGTGGTGGAGCCTCAGTCAAATGTTGACTCAATCAGAGCCACATGATTCGGTCAACAAATGATAATCATACAAGTAATCAGATCTAACGAATCAAAATGCACACGCATGTTAATAATGATGAACGCACGCACACCAAACCAAGTCAAAGTCAACATTCAGAGAGAGAGAGTCACGTGAGAGGCATGAGGTTCATTTATGTGCTGGCCACGTATACACCCTAGGATTGAAATGATCTAACGGTTGTGACATGTTCTGGTTCTAAAACCCTAGCAAACCCTCACCGGCCGGAGAAGTACCTCCGGTCATCTTCTCCGGCCATCTCCGGCAACTGTACATGATCAAACATTCCAGAAATTCATAAAGTACACATCAAAATGAAGCTGAGGTTACACATAACACGAATATGACCTTAGAAAACATACATCATGCGCATACAGAGAGAAACGAGCACAAATAAATTGCCCTAGGTTTTGCAACTATGCTCTTAGAGAGCCTATCAACTAGCCAGATCACTCACACTGCTTCTATTAAGCTCAAATCAACATGAAACAAACTATAATCAGTGATTTAGATGCAAAAAAATGGAGAAACAAGAACCTGAAACGTGGAGATTCTTAGATCTTCAGAAAACCAGAGATGAGATCTTGAACTCTTGAACTTGTTTGAGCAAAATAAATGCTCACAGATGCTTGAGAATGGAGAAGAAATCAACACTGAAATAAGATAGCTCTTGAGAAATTCACTCTGTTTCAGCTTGTTCTTGAACAATCATGCATACTTGCTGATGATGACGATTGAGATGAAGAAGAAATCGTGCAATAAGAGAGAGCTCAAAGAGAAAATTCAGAGAACACAGTGAGAATGATTTGTGAAATCTGTGGAAAAATGAATTAAACCCCCTCAATTCTATGAGCAGTGGAGCTTATATAATGTTGAGTTAATGTTCAACCAGTGTGGTTGATGGTTAGAACTCCAGTTAGAATGAGTTGGTTAAGTGAGTTCTGAGTTAACAGAATGAGTGAGGTTGTTAATGGCACGAGTTGGTGAGTTTGGTTAGAGTGTGGAGAAGCTCATGGAGTTGTGGTGGTGTGTAGGAGAAGGATGGTGATGTTATGTTGCTCTGATCTTGCAGCAGTGCTTGCTCTGCAAGTTTTCACTCTCTTGTTTGGACCAATATGGGATGGCTGGTACGTGAACATATAGCCTGTGCAGGGTGTATGTTTGATTAATTATGGTAAGGTTTTGGACATGTCATGGCTGATGTATGAAAAGAACAAATTGGTAACAGGTTTTGATTGGCTTGGTGTGGAGGGAAACTACTAGCATGATGTGACCTTTGGAGCACGATAACTTCATGAACAAGAAGTGAAATGGCAAGGTTTTTAGTTACTTGGAAAGGGGGAATGGAGAAGAACAAGATTGATGTTGAAAATGAATTGAAATAACACCTCTAAAGTCCTTAAAAATGATGATGAACATGCTTGGTTGCACCTGAGTTGGTATGTCATCTAACCTGCCATCAACCACACTACATGCATATTAACAAGTCAGTTTAAAATCCTCTACTTTGCCTCATCATAACTCTCAAAATATTGAGCATATGAAAAAAACATAAACATCACTCTTGAAGTTCTCACATAGAGGAACAACTTTCATGTTGAAAGATTTTTCACTTGAGGCCTCTAACCATGAGTAATAAGTCAAAACATCTGGCCCACCATGTGTTTGTGAAAATGACTGCGCGCAGACCTGGCCAAACTTGGTCATGACATGGTTTTTGGCCTACTTTCTTCCAACTTTGATCAATCATATCTCCCTCATTTTTTATCCAATGGAGATGTTCCACACATGGATTTGAAGCTTAAAGCAAGATCTTTCATTGAGGCAGAGTGGAATTTTCATTTGATGCTTTAATTTTGAATGGCCTTGGTCCCAATTATGATGCAAAATGGCCAAAACTTGCTATTTTTAGCAACCCTACTTCATCCAAAAATGGCAACTTTTTACATCTTGATTTTTTCATGATTCCTATGGAATTTCTTGACCAAATTTTGTACATTGGACATATGTAACATGAATTTCATGATTTTGGGCTCAAAAAGTCAAGAGTTGACTTTTTCCTCTGATTATTTGACTTGGCCCCAAATTCCCTGATTCTTGATCTTTCTTCCAATTGAACCACTTCCAAAACTAATTGAGATGCAATCTTCCACATCCATATACCTAGGGACATATAGAAAACCATGACATCAAGTCTTGCCCAAAAAATCAAAGATTCCCTGATTTAAATGGAAACCCTAATTTTGGCCCCCTTTGGTTAGGAGGTAAAAGTGCAGTCTTCAATTTCAAATTCCTCAGAGTATGTTGTGTGTCCCCTTAAAGGATGATGAGAAATGCCACTTGAGAATGATTTTGGATCAATGAGCTATCTCTTTTGAGGATTTTCCTTCAATTTTTGGACTTCTTGCATAGTGTAGGATGTAATGCTTCAATCTCCCATTGAATCTCACTTCCTTGAGGTTTTGGAAGATCAATTGAGATAGTATGAGACATGAGAGACCTCTTGGCTTGTCTAGAGCCAACTTGATTGACCTTTTTGTGCTTTGAATGATCCCTTGATTGTCCACCTTCCACCTGATCACATGCCCTGATGGTAAGAAGGATGCCATGCTTCATTTTTCTATGTTAAATGCAATGCAATGCTAATGAGATGGATATGATATGATAAATGATAATGCCATGCTATGATGCCAAAAGGGAAGAGCAAATTTTGGGGTATTACAGCTGCCCCTATTCAAGCGCTGTAGACCTGAATGCCTGAAAGCGATTGCTTTCGGACTTTCAAGGTATATAGTGATTGAATACCAAATATAACCAAAAATTTGCTCTGGATAATGAAGAATAACAGGGATATAAACCCAACGAGACTGCTGGATTGAGTCCTCGATGAAACGTCGGAGAGATCTGTCTTTTGAACGATGCCAGACGACTACTGGCTTGCCACGCTACTGGTGGACTTTAATACTGTCTTTTTGAACGACGCCAGACGACTATTGGCTTGCCACACTACTGGTGGACTTTGGAAATGTCTTTTTGAACGACGCCAGACGACTACTGGCTTGCCACACTACTGGTGGACTTTAATAATGTCTTTTATGCAATTCCAGACGACTACTGGCCTGCCACGCTACTGGTGGACTTTGGAAATGTCTTTTTGAACGACGCCAGACGACTACTGGCTTGCCACACTACTGGTGGACTTTAATAATGTCTTTTATGCAATTCCAGACGACTACTGGCCTGCCACGCTATTGGTGGACTTTAATACTGTCTTTTTGAACGACGCCAGACGACTACTGGCTTGCCACACTACTGGTGGACTTTAATAATGTCTTTTATGCAATTCCAGACGACTACTGGCCTGCCACGCTATTGGTGGACTTTAATACTGTCTTTTTGAACGACGCCAGACGACTACTGGCTTGCCACACTACTGGTGGACTTTAATAATGTCTTTTATGCAACTCCAGACGACTACTGGCCTGCCACACTACTGGCGGACTTTGCAGCTTCGTGCCACCCGAAGACGGACTTTTGCCAATCCACTGTTGGACTTTTGCCACCCGAAGACGGACTTTTGCCAATCCACTGTTGGACTTTTGCCACCCGAAGACGGACTTTTGCCAATCCACTGTTGGACTTTTGCCACCCGAAGACGGACTTTTTCCAATCCACTGTTGGACTTTTGCCACCCGAAGACGGACTTTTGCCAATCCACTGTTGGACTTTTGGAATATGCCACCCTTAGATGGACCTTTCGCCAATCCACTGTTGGACTTTTGCCACCCGAAGACGGACTTTTGCCAATCCACTGTTGGACTTTTGCCACCCGAAGACGGACTTTTTCCAATCCACTGTTGGACTTTTGCCACCCGAAGACGGACTTTTGCCAATCCACTGTTGGACTTTTGGAATATGCCACCCTTAGATGGACCTTTCGCCAATCCACTGTTGGACTTTTGCCACCCGAAGACGGACTTTTGCCCATCCACTGTTGGACTTTTGGAATTTTAAAATCGAATTACTCTCTGCCTCTGCGCCAGACATCTCTGCCGACTCTGCTGAGGAACCACAATCAATGATTTAATCTCGGAGACTCCTGAAAGGATAATATCTCTGCTGGCGAATGGATGAACAATCCGTCTGCTTCGAATTGTCAAGCTTGCCAAAAATAAATTGGACTTGAAGAATAATAGATCTGCCAGTAATCACTTCATCTGCTGGGGGAATGAATTCTGGTCACAGAGACTCCGCTGGGGATGAGAATTTTTAAATGACGTCCTGCTAGGGAAATGAGCCATTAAAACTCTGCTTGGGGATTTATTCAACCCAAGATCCTTTATAGGGGTTATCCACCTTCTGACCCGGCTGGGGAAAGGCTGTACCATCCTTGTTGAGGAATAGATTCTGTCGATCTTATAAACCTCTGCGGAGAGAACAACAACTCAGCTGGAAGTTGCTGAAAAGATTTAATGCTGACCTCTGTGGGGATACCATGACCAGAGATACGGTCTTGCTGGGTATCAGGGCTACCCTGCCAGGGATATGCAAATCCTGGTTAGAACATTCCACTGCAACTTGCTAGAAAGAGTCCTTAGAGATCTGTTGGGGAAACCCAAAGCAAATCCACAGTAGTCTGCTGAAGAATGTGACCGTCAAGCTTAGGATGAGTACTACAATGCCCCATGTTAGGCGAGCTTCCCTTTAGACAATTCCGTTAGGGATGACGGGTTTATAACAAACTCTGTTGGAGAAAACTGCTTTAAAGCGTCTCGTGTTGGGGAATGCCTTTTGAGAGGATTTTACAGAAGACCAACTGTCCTCAAACTCTACTGGGGATGATCAACACTTCATGCTGGGGAACCAAACAATTTGTCCCCGAAGAGGATGTCATAAGAGGATCTTACAGAAAATTTAGCTTCTTCAAACTCCTGCGACTTTGCTGGGGATAATGACCATCAAACTCTACTGGGGGGTGATCAACACTTCATGCTGGGGAAACAACATGCCCCATGCTTAAGAAAACCAACAATTTGTCCCCGAAGCGGATGTCATAAGAGGATTTTACAGAAGATCTAGCCTCTTCCAACTCTTGTGACTTCGCTGGGGATAATGACCATCAGTTTCGGTGTCGACGAGACCACTCTTTTGGGGAACCTGTTACCGTTATCGACACAGAAAAGCTTGTAGCTGTTGGAGTGACTGAATAAGAGAATCGACTTAATAAGATACCACGATACCCAGTTGAGCTCAATTCGTTGATATCGAATCGTCGTGACCGACCGTCGACCGAATGATGGACTTAATCAGTGACCATTGTGACAAAAGGGTGACCACCTTTCTCGAACATGATTGCCCCAGTCTTCTGCATGGAAGTAAGTGATTACTCGTCTAGAAGACATGATCCCGTGATCTCGCAAAGGCTTCAATTTTTCCTTTAAGCCTAGTATGAGGCTGCTACCTGCAAGCAAAGGATATGCACGTATACCCCGTGCGAGATATAACTTCTGCAACTGAGAAAATCTAACTCTGAACCACCACTTGTTGGGGAGAAAGGTTTGCATGCAATCTCTTGCTGGAGAACATTATTAATGAAGCCTACTGAAGACGGGGACCAAAAATGCCTTGGGTTGGAATGCCCCTTAGTTTCACTCCTTTTGGCTGATTGACTGCATATGCGTGACCAACCATTTTTCTTCACTTGTCCCAAACCAACATGGTCCACCGGAAGAAATTGTCCCTAGAGGATTTTACAGAAGACTTGACATCCAAAACGCTTCAATGTCCTGAAACTCTTGTAGAGATTCGTTGGATCTCGCCGTAACTGCCCCAGACCGCATTACTTAGAAGAAGTCATCGCATGAGGATTTTACAGAAGACTTGGCAAGCTCAATGCTTCAGTGTCTTCAAACTCTTGTAGAGATTCGTTGGATCTCGACGTAACTTCCCCAGACCGTATGGACTACAGATGAATTCGCCTTGAAAAGATTCATGAACAATCTCATACCACCGTGGGATATTCTGTCCCAGTATTCTGAACTCTGGATAGGCTGATTAGTCGTTTGGATGGACTAACTTCTCGTGCTCTTGGTATAGCTTGCCTCAGTATGACCCTTGAAGTGGTTTTGCCCCAGTTTGGCTGAACTCTGAAAAGATTTCTCGACATAATTGGCTCAGACCGGCTACACCTTAAAGAGATGATTCGACGTGACTGCCCCGGATCGACTACGTCTTAACACAACTTGTTGGGAAAGCTCCTGCTCAACAAAGTTTCCTAAGGAGGTACCACTGGACGTGACTGCCCTTCGGGAGTTTTAGGATTCTCAACTCGGCAAGATTAAACTTCTGGACTGGATTTCCATATGTAAACTTCTTTTGATGTCAAACAAATGTATGCAAGCAGAAAATGTTTTATTTTGAGAATGAAAATTCTAACGCAACACACATGTTAATCTCGAAGTTTTACTGAAAAGATGTCGCAAACCCTTTGTGAGCGGATCACGGGTTAGGATACGACATTAATTTTTGAATGAAAGAATGCAATGCACATGCAACACCAACAAAGATCTTTTAGCATAACTCATGGGAGTCAGGAACACTATCTCTTGGTAGTATGCTTTTGAAATAACCCTGTTTCAATTAGGACTTTTGAGGGTTGTAACGGGGCCTGGTTCACGGTTTTGAGAAAAAAGGATTTATGGCTCAAAGTTTATTGGTGCCCACCCACTCTTCGTGATGTTCTCCAGTCCTACGTTCAGTTAATTTGCCCAAGCGTTCGCCTCTCAAAAAGATTTTGTGATCTTTAAGGAAACCATGATACTGATGGTTTGACACCTAATGAGGCTTTGGATTGACAGTCACCCCTTTGTCTTTTGTCCATAGTCACACGACTTTGTTCTTGCTCGAGGATTTTCTTTTGTAATCCTTTTGTTTTTCGCTTTCACATTCTTTTGCTTTTTGATCCCTAATTTTTGCCTGGACTGATTCTTTTGAATCTTTAATTTCAGAGTCCAGCGGGATGCCCTAACTTTTGCCTAAGTCGCTTGTTTTCAAGTTTCAACTTAGCGGGCTTTTTTCATTTTTTCATTTTTTTTTATTCTTTTTCCTTTTTTCTTGAACAAATCGTGTGACACTGGCTTGTCTTGACTTGATTGGAAAGGTCGTGACTGCCTCACTCTTTGATTGTTGATGGATAATGACCATCAGTTTCACATCTCTTGCCCTCTTGACGGTGGAATAGAAGGTAATGGATCCTCAGATGCACACTCCTTTTGAAATTTGAATGCTTGGTCAAATTAACTGACGCCTACCCTGCCCCTGGGTTAAATGTGAGGGTTTTTCGTACGAAAGAAACTCCTACTTCAAGGCTCAAAGGGGTTAACGAGGGTCTATCTCCCTTATATCTTCAGTGTTTGGGGAGCTGAAACAATGCCTGTACATCCTCAATAGGGTTTTTATTCAAAAGCACACAATTAGAGATTTTTGCGTTTTCAGATCGTCATTCTCCCTCATAGAGTTTGAGCAAGAAAAATGGTATTGCAGTATACATTAGCATTAAATGAGTAAACACAAATGAAATTCTTCAAGAAAACATATTCATTGCATTAAAATCCTCATACCAAATACAAACAAATTTTAACATGCGAACAATGTCTGAACGAACAAATAAAGACTACATATGAAAATGCAGCAAGGAAAATAAAGATTGTCGTTGTTGAGGAGGCTTGGCTCCGTCTAGACTGACCACTTCTGGTGATGTTCTTGTAACTTTGAGCACTCACCATGGTACAGAAGCTTCACCTTGTGGGGTACCGTCTGGGGTGATAACCTTTGAGTCAATCAAATCCTGCACCTTGTGCTGGAACACATTACAGTTATCAAGTGTGTGCCCAAACGTTCCTGAATGGAACTCACAGCTAACACTCATGTCATAGTCCGGAGGAATGGGGTATGGCACGGGCATGGCCCTTCTCAGCTGGATTTGCGAACTTTTGAGCAAACGAGCCAACAACTGACTGTACGGAATAGGAATAGGATCAAATGTCCTCTTGGGCTTCCTTGGTCTGAGTAGCCTCCGCTGCTGATAATCTTGCTGCTGCTGGTTCGGGCGCCCAACCTGGCCCTGCACTTTCCTTTTTGCATTCGGCTGAGGCACAAATAAGGGTTGCTGACATAGGTCTTCTGCAACACAGGGTTGTGGAAGAGATCCCTGACGCGAGGTAGACCCTTTGGAAAAGGAGAGAGTCCTCAGTTCCCTTGCAACAATGGGAGTGACATCACTTGGTTTACCAGCACCAACTGATGCAAACTTGATTGCCCCTGAATCAATTAGCTCCTGGACTTTATGCTTGAACCTGGTACAATTGTCAACATTGTGACCAGGTGCCCCAGAATGGAACTCACATCTAGCCTTAGCATTAGGTCCCAGAGGAATCTTCGTGGGCAACGGTCCCAAACTAACACACTCAACCAGCTTGAGCTCGAGCAAGTAAGAAAGCAATTGCGCATACGAAATCGGAATGGGATCGAACTTCCTCTTAGGCCCCTCTGACTTAGGATCCTCTTGGAAATCAGGAAGTGACTGCTGATGCGAGAGCTCTGAACCTTTAGCTTTCAGAGGAGATTCACGAAGCAATCCATGATCTAAAGCATATCCCAAAGAGATGGGAGGAGTAGAGACCTCTGTTGTGGAAGCGGGCACATGATCATTTTCCTTTTTTAACACCTTATTCAAGATTTCCATGACCAGGCCCATTTGAATCTTCATCTGGTTGACTTCCTCCCTCAGTAGTTCCTGACCTCGGGACAGCGCCTGAATGTCCCCCATAAAATGCCCCAATTGGGCCCTCACCTCAGCCAAATCCTTCTGCATTTGATCCATGATTCTTACTTGATTCCTTCGCGTCGAATATAGGTGAATACGATTCTCCGCTATAATGCCTGAAGTCAAACAAAGGTTAGAGACCCTGCAACGAATACCTGAAAAGCAAGTAACAAAAAATGCAAAATGATATGCAATGCCATGCAATGCCATGTTTGTCATTTCCGAGGTGCTTTATACCCTGATTCCAATCCCACCACAGAAATCTGAAGACCAGAAATTGTGATATAAAGAGACGTGTCGTGGTCATGTGCTTGTGTGCAGCTATCTGATAAGGAATAATTCTGAATAAAACTGCTCATACTCATTCAACGAAGTAATCAAGTATATTTAAGAAAGGTTCAACCGCAAATGCAATACAAGGAAAAATGGATCCATCAACAAGCCTGATGGTAACCATTAACAACAAAATATAAGGAAAAGAACATCAGTCTGACAATTCCACACCCTTCAGCTTATCACTTGAGTATTTGATCTCCTCAAAAAGTATACGGGTACGCTGGTGATTCGGCTTTTCAATCATTTCTTTGATCAAGACATCCCTTTTCTCAAGAGCTTCAGTTAAAGAACCCATGTGCAGCATCAGAGCCTCGTCATCACACACTCCTTTGTGTCTCTTTATGCCAGCTTGCATCTTGAGTATCTCCCTTTCTATCATGATTTCTTCAAACTCTTTCTTGGTATTCCTCAGTTGGCTTCTAGCTTCTTCTAACTGTTCTTGACTTTTACCGAGACTTTCCCGATACTTTCTCCTCTGCTCATGTGCCTTTTTAAGCTCCTCGTCTTTAGTCTTCGACTGATCCTTTAACTCGGCATTTTCAATTCTGACTTCATCCCAAGCTTGACGAAGTTGAGCTAATGAATCCTTGCTTCGGGCTAACGCCTGTTTTGTAATCTTGTGAGCCTGACTAGTGTCATCTGCTCCCAAAGTAAGTTTCCGAAAGTACCGAGCTCGGTCATCAAAATCTTCCTCTTTGTCAGCCAAGGTTTTTTCCGCTTTCAAGGCTCTCTTTTCCAACTCTTTGTTGTCAGCTAGAGCTTTCTGAAGGCATCTGCTCATTCCAGAATTCTCTATCTGCAACTCTCTGACCATTTTCTTCCACTTCTCACATTCTTCAATAGCCACCATAGTGGGTTGTTCTGGCTGTGCTGAACATAAAAGAGGTCCCCTTGAAAAGGGTAAAAGCAATTCCTTTACTTTCGTCTCAATCCACCTGTCATATTCAGGATAAGATCTACAATCTCCTTTTCCAAAAACTGCTTTTCCAATTTTGTGCTTATCTTTCCAAGCATTCACTACTTCTACCACCTTTGCATCTTTAGTTCCTGTAAATAATAAAGATTCTTCCACATCTTGCTCTGTAGGAGGATATCTGGAAGCATACCCAAACTGTCGGATGGCCAAAACTGGATTATAATTAATCCCTCCTTTTCTGCCAATCAAAGGCACATTTGGAAAATTTCCGCATCTTGTGACAAGCTCTATTCTCAACAACCGGTGATCAAACCATACAATGTTATCAGCAGTTAAACTCATCAATCTTTTAGACCATTTCGCCACATCTTTGGTTTCCACAAAGGCACCTGTCTGAGGCAAATGTTTGAAAAACCAATGACTCAGCAGTGGAGTGCAACAACTAACAGATCCTCCCCTCCTTTTCTCATTCTTGTAATGCACGGAATGATAAAAATCTCCTAACAAAGTAGGGACTGGATTTTTAAGGACAAAAACTCTCGTTGCTTGCATATCCACAAAGTCTTGCTGATTGGGAAAGAAAACTAGGCCATATATGCAGAGAGCCAGAATGGAATTGTAAACCGTCCAATTTTTAGCACTTGCAGCCTCTTGGGCCTGTCCAGCCAGAAATTCTAAATGAAATCCGCTAACTCCATTTTTACTGCTCACACCGCTCTTTATCAATGTCTGATCCATTTGTAAAGCAGCAGCAATTTCTTTTACGCTGGGAGAACTACCAGAGAAGAATGGTATTGCCGACGTGATCGGAATTCCCAAAATAAATGAGAATTCTTCCAGTGTTGGCATCAAAATGTAATCTGAAAAAAGAAAGCACCTCAACGAAGGCTCGTAGAACTGCAGCAGAGTGTGTAAAGCATCATGCTCATACTTGGTGATTGTACGGACCATCCCAACCAAATTCCCGTAGCTCTTCTGAAACCTATCAAGAATACCCGGACCAGCCATATCTATAACTTTGAGCAATGAATCCAAGACAGGATCTGGAAACTTGTAAGACACATTGTTCTTTCTCTCGGCGACGATCTCTGTTGAACCCATGGATTGGAATCAGAAATGTATTACGCACCTGAAAATGACAAACATAACTGTTATGATATGATAATGCAATGCAAAAGGGCATGTGATCAGGTAATCAAGTGTCGGTGTCTGTATTGGACTGTGTGCACTGTGTCTCTGTACTGAGTCTGGCAATATCTGAGATGAACACTTAAATCACTGTCATAGGATACAATGTCTGAAATCATCATAGAATCATGAGTAAGGTAGGTAGGAGGCTGGGTTTCCTGCAAACCTGTAAACATCCCGCCCATGCTCACATGTGGTTCTTAGAAAATAAGGCTTGTCAGCTTCGGAGGTTTGAGAAGCAATAGCACATTCAGCCCGTAGGATACAATGCTATGCCAATCAAAGAGGTCGTCCACTGACTCCCCTTAGAAAATAAAAGTCATCCTATGCAAGTTCCAAAGTGGGCCCTCGGGTGCGAATGGGTTTGCCACAGAATGTGGTCTGCCATTGTCACCACTAAAGAGGGATATTTCCACTAAGGTCCTCATGATCGGTCACTAGAGTCGACAGCTCTCTAGATCTACATCCTGGAATACGCAAGATGCGTATGCCACGACGTGTCCCAAGATAGCCTCATCTAGCTGTGAATTTCGTGAACACCCAACGCACTCCAAACGGCACGTAGGTCCCACTACTCTCCACTCTAATTCTAAGTGTATACTCAAGCCTGTGTAATGGGCTTATCTCTCAGAAATCCCATCCCGCCAAACAGAAAATAGCACAGTCCAGTATAGCATAATGTATCATATGAAATGAAAATGCTAAAATACGGTAAATACAGTAATGTACAGTAAAGCAGTAAATAACCATACAATAAAACAGTAAATACAACACAACAGTAAACACCCAATGAAAGAAAAACAGACAAGCGCTAGGATTGACTCGCTTAGGGATGGACCAGCAATAGGTCAACCTCATTCTCCCCAGCAGAGTCGCCAGCTGTCGCTCCCGGGATTTTCATCCAAGTACAAACGCGAAAGTGGCACCGAAACAGAGTCGCCAGCAATGTGTATTTATCCCAAGAGAGGGAAAGGAAACACCGTATAAACCTGAAGGAAAGGATAGAGCATGGTCTTACGACCAAAAGAAATGGGTTCGGGAGTCGGTTACGCGAGAGGAAGGTATTAGCACCCCCTCGCGTCCATCGTACCCGATGGGATCCACGCTTGCTTGCCTCGATCAAAGGGTGTAAAGAAAGGGTACTGGAAAAAAAGAACTAAAAGAAAGAAAGGAGAAAGAAGAACAAATGTAGGGAAAATAAAAGAAGTGCTCACATGGGCCCTACCCCACTGCCTACGTATCTCATCGGGAGCATGAGAATCAGAGCGACGTAGTTCCCCTCACTAGGGATGAATTGTTTGTGTTTTTTAAAGAACGGCTGACGTTCTAGCTCAGGTGTTGCAGGCTCGCTGGTCCGAGTGCGTTACCATCTTGCAAGAGAACGAGTAGAAGCGCGTTCGTGCGTTAAGAGTGAATGAGGTGAGAAAAGAATTCCCGAAGGAAAGACGTTATTGTTTGTTTTTGTCTTTTAAGAGTTTTTTCATTTGTTTGCATATGATAGTGTATCTGAATCTTAGTCATTGGAATGTGTACATCCTCACATTCCAAGATGGAATGGGTAAGAAAGCACACTAAGAGTGAAGAAGACCCCCACACTTAGTTCCAATTGTCAAGGTTCAAACACACTAGCATACTTGTGTTTATTAAGTGTTTTGTTGATTAAGAAATGAAGAAGTGTTTTTTTATTATTTGCACCTTCAACAAGTATTGCATTTAAGTCCCTCATACAAGATCAAATGTTTAACACATTGACCCAAGATGGGCTATATGCTATACATTCTAAGATTATAAGAGAAGACCCCTTATAACCTTTTCTTTATATGAAAGGCCTAAATGCAATAAATGCCTACCTTTATTATATGTTTTGAATTTTCTTTGAGATGAGAAAAGAGACTCAAGGGAGGATAAAGGTAAAAATCTATATGGACTAAGACTCAATCCTAATTGATTAGTTAAGGGAGTGATCCTAAGGTTTGTGAGGGTTCAACCTAAAGTCTAAAGAAAGAATGAATTAAACAATTCACTTCTAAAGTAGAAGATGAATTGTAATTCACAAAGGGAAAGTGATGAGTTATTAAAAGAAAGCACATAAGTGCTTAGCAAAACACAAAATGGAAAGAGAAAGGATAGAAGTTGAATGTGGATTCCTTATCCACACTCAATTGAAACTTACCAAAACCCCTACATGGTTAGCACAATCACTTACAAGTAAAGCAAGAAAATATAATGAACAAATCAAATTCAAACAAGTTGACAAACAAGGTGAAATGAGATTGAATGCTATACATGCTTCCAAGTCAGAATGTAACTCATATTTACACAACCTAATGTTATCCTAAATGGGCATACTAAATCATGCAAACAAAATCTCAATCCAACAAGAAGCAAAGAAGAAAAGGTGAAGTGATGTGAATGTGGTTCATACTTGTGAAACAAGTGACTTAAGGTGCAAGATAAACATCAAACATGCAAAGGTGAAACCCAAATGTCACAATCAGAAGTCAATTAACATGCTATACATCCTCAAACAAAACCACAACTCATGGCACAAGTGCCTTCATGATCAAGCAAACCAAACATGAGGCATGCATTCACAAAATGAACAAGTTAAACTTCATGCTTCAAACAAATAGCAAACATGCTTCAAAAATTATGACTTTCACCAATCAAACACCTTAAACACATGCCATTAACATATCAAGTCCACAAGCAATGAATCAGAACCAAAGTCACTCAACAATTAGGTCAAAGTCTCATGGAAGTTTCATGTATTCATGCTCAAAGCAACACATCAAAAGTCATCCAAAAAAGACTTAAAAATCATCTCATAAATCTCAAACATACCTCAACATATTGTGACCACAATGCAAAAAGAAAGGCATCAAAATCATTTTTTATGATCAAGAACAAAAATGCACAAAATCATATGTCACATTAAGTATGCATACAAATGGAAATTCAAAAGAAATAATGGAACAGGGGCAAAATGGTCATAAAATCAGAAAATAAAATCATAGAAAATTTCCTAAATGTTTTAAGAATACACATGAATTTTTGTAGAATTTTCCAATATGTTTTGGTATTTTTAAAAATTAATTATGAAACGCGTATGTAAAATGAAAATAAAAATAAAATGCAATATGAGAGGGGGGTATGAATGTAGCAATTGGATAGTGCAAACTGGTTTGGGCTTTAGAAAATGGAGGTGTGAATATCAATCTGGCTTAGGTCCACTAAGCGCGCAGTCTATAGTAATAGTGGTGGAGCCTCAGTCAAATGTTGACTCAATCAGAGCCACATGATTCGGTCAACAAATGATAATCATACAAGTAATCAGATCTAACGAATCAAAATGCACACGCATGTTAATAATGATGAACGCACGCACACCAAACCAAGTCAAAGTCAACATTCAGAGAGAGAGAGTCACGTGAGAGGCATGAGGTTCATTTATGTGCTGGCCACGTATACACCCTAGGATTGAAATGATCTAACGGTTGTGACATGTTCTGGTTCTAAAACCCTAGCAAACCCTCACCGGCCGGAGAAGTACCTCCGGTCATCTTCTCCGGCCATCTCCGGCAACTGTACATGATCAAACATTCCAGAAATTCATAAAGTACACATCAAAATGAAGCTGAGGTTACACATAACACGAATATGACCTTAGAAAACATACATCATGCGCATACAGAGAGAAACGAGCACAAATAAATTGCCCTAGGTTTTGCAACTATGCTCTTAGAGAGCCTATCAACTAGCCAGATCACTCACACTGCTTCTATTAAGCTCAAATCAACATGAAACAAACTATAATCAGTGATTTAGATGCAAAAAAATGGAGAAACAAGAACCTGAAACGTGGAGATTCTTAGATCTTCAGAAAACCAGAGATGAGATCTTGAACTCTTGAACTTGTTTGAGCAAAATAAATGCTCACAGATGCTTGAGAATGGAGAAGAAATCAACACTGAAATAAGATAGCTCTTGAGAAATTCACTCTGTTTCAGCTTGTTCTTGAACAATCATGCATACTTGCTGATGATGACGATTGAGATGAAGAAGAAATCGTGCAATAAGAGAGAGCTCAAAGAGAAAATTCAGAGAACACAGTGAGAATGATTTGTGAAATCTGTGGAAAAATGAATTAAACCCCCTCAATTCTATGAGCAGTGGAGCTTATATAATGTTGAGTTAATGTTCAACCAGTGTGGTTGATGGTTAGAACTCCAGTTAGAATGAGTTGGTTAAGTGAGTTCTGAGTTAACAGAATGAGTGAGGTTGTTAATGGCACGAGTTGGTGAGTTTGGTTAGAGTGTGGAGAAGCTCATGGAGTTGTGGTGGTGTGTAGGAGAAGGATGGTGATGTTATGTTGCTCTGATCTTGCAGCAGTGCTTGCTCTGCAAGTTTTCACTCTCTTGTTTGGACCAATATGGGATGGCTGGTACGTGAACATATAGCCTGTGCAGGGTGTATGTTTGATTAATTATGGTAAGGTTTTGGACATGTCATGGCTGATGTATGAAAAGAACAAATTGGTAACAGGTTTTGATTGGCTTGGTGTGGAGGGAAACTACTAGCATGATGTGACCTTTGGAGCACGATAACTTCATGAACAAGAAGTGAAATGGCAAGGTTTTTAGTTACTTGGAAAGGGGGAATGGAGAAGAACAAGATTGATGTTGAAAATGAATTGAAATAACACCTCTAAAGTCCTTAAAAATGATGATGAACATGCTTGGTTGCACCTGAGTTGGTATGTCATCTAACCTGCCATCAACCACACTACATGCATATTAACAAGTCAGTTTAAAATCCTCTACTTTGCCTCATCATAACTCTCAAAATATTGAGCATATGAAAAAAACATAAACATCACTCTTGAAGTTCTCACATAGAGGAACAACTTTCATGTTGAAAGATTTTTCACTTGAGGCCTCTAACCATGAGTAATAAGTCAAAACATCTGGCCCACCATGTGTTTGTGAAAATGACTGCGCGCAGACCTGGCCAAACTTGGTCATGACATGGTTTTTGGCCTACTTTCTTCCAACTTTGATCAATCATATCTCCCTCATTTTTTATCCAATGGAGATGTTCCACACATGGATTTGAAGCTTAAAGCAAGATCTTTCATTGAGGCAGAGTGGAATTTTCATTTGATGCTTTAATTTTGAATGGCCTTGGTCCCAATTATGATGCAAAATGGCCAAAACTTGCTATTTTTAGCAACCCTACTTCATCCAAAAATGGCAACTTTTTACATCTTGATTTTTTCATGATTCCTATGGAATTTCTTGACCAAATTTTGTACATTGGACATATGTAACATGAATTTCATGATTTTGGGCTCAAAAAGTCAAGAGTTGACTTTTTCCTCTGATTATTTGACTTGGCCCCAAATTCCCTGATTCTTGATCTTTCTTCCAATTGAACCACTTCCAAAACTAATTGAGATGCAATCTTCCACATCCATATACCTAGGGACATATAGAAAACCATGACATCAAGTCTTGCCCAAAAAATCAAAGATTCCCTGATTTAAATGGAAACCCTAATTTTGGCCCCCTTTGGTTAGGAGGTAAAAGTGCAGTCTTCAATTTCAAATTCCTCAGAGTATGTTGTGTGTCCCCTTAAAGGATGATGAGAAATGCCACTTGAGAATGATTTTGGATCAATGAGCTATCTCTTTTGAGGATTTTCCTTCAATTTTTGGACTTCTTGCATAGTGTAGGATGTAATGCTTCAATCTCCCATTGAATCTCACTTCCTTGAGGTTTTGGAAGATCAATTGAGATAGTATGAGACATGAGAGACCTCTTGGCTTGTCTAGAGCCAACTTGATTGACCTTTTTGTGCTTTGAATGATCCCTTGATTGTCCACCTTCCACCTGATCACATGCCCTGATGGTAAGAAGGATGCCATGCTTCATTTTTCTATGTCAAATGCAATGCAATGCTAATGAGATGGATATGATATGATAAATGATAATGCCATGCTATGATGCCAAAAGGGAAGAGCAAATTTTGGGGTATTACACTACGGACACGACGCTGTGTTACCCACAGAAGTATGATTGCAGTCCGTTATAGTGCAACGACAGTATGAGATTCCATCGGAACAATATTGGGAAATGATTTTGGAAGAACTCGTGGACTTAGACGAGGAAAGAATGGTGGCGTTAAATGCGTTGCTGCGCCAAAAGGCCCGAGTCGCCAAGGCATACAATAAGAAAGTCTAAAGAAAAATCTTTGCCGCAAACGACTATGTTTGGAAAGCGGTATTGCCCATGGATCGACGAGATCGAACGATGTGAAAATGGTCGCCCAACTGGGAGGGACCATTTCAGGTGACACGAGTGTTTAGTAACAACGCATACGAAGTTCAGGAGTTAGGAGTAGACCAACGAATCTTAAGAGTAAATGGGAAATATTTGAAAAGGTACAGACCCATGCTACAAGAAGTTCACATCAAAATGTAGTTTTCATTAATTTAAGGCCAAGAATGGCTTACAAAATATGGTGCATTACATTATACCAATATACAAACTAAGGAAATTCAGGAAATCTAGCCTTAAAATCATCAAAGAGGACCTTCTCATGAACTATCTTGCTCTTAAGAAGAACCTTTCGTCGCTGCATGCGGCTGATAGCGTCTCTAATCTTCATAGCCGCTTTGACGTGAATGAGTCCTTGAGCGACTTTGTGGTCGATAGTTTCTTGAGAAGGCAAAGCCTCAGCTGAGTCCAAAGAGGCTTTTTGGTGTTCGACCTCAGCTATCTTTTTTGTCAGCTCCGCGATCTGGGCTTGATATTCAGATATCTGTTGGTCGAAGGCTTGGTGTTTGTTGGAGTGCTCTTGTTTTTTGTTTTCGTAGTCCCCAAGCTTCCGTTCGCAGACGGAGCTAAGATGCCACTCGCATTTCATGTCGTCATGGCAGAACCGAATTTGGGTGTCGTCCTGATGATACATAACAAGGTCCTTGGCCATTTGAGTGAAGAAGGCTTCGAACTCGATCAGGTAGGTGGCCATGGGGGCAGGAAGTTGGAACTCAGGGAGTTCATTCAGAAGGTTAAAGACGTCATTGGCTATGTCGGATTCCTCAGCGACGGCCGCCAGAAACTGTTCCTCAAAAAGATAAGACCGCAGCTGCTGAAGTTTGAGGTTGAAAGAAGCATCCACTTCTGGAGTTGGGATTGCGGTCGAACCGGTAGGGTGAATTTCTTCAGCTGCCTGGTGAAGTTTGTGTAGTGCCTTCAGAGTTGCTGCTGGATTTGTTGCCTTGGCTGCCAAGAGTGCCTCCGGAGTAAGAGATTCCTCGACAACAGCTGAAGCCTCTTCTGGTTGATGTTCAGGGATATGGAGTGTCTCCCCAATGTCAGTATCCACGACGGGTGAAGGATTAGTAGTCACCCCAGGGAATGCATCATCATGCCCCAAGTTATCAGTTGCAGCAGGAGGCGTCTTCACCAAGCTTTCCTCAGGGATAAGAGGGTGAAACTCATCAATCTTTTGGGGACTTGGCATAACGGCGACATTGGCAGTAGGGGCGTTGGCAGCCGATTCAGTATCACCCTCACCAACAGTGGTCGAAGTAACCACGTTTTCCTGTAAAAGACAAAATTCCAGTGAGCTTCGTCACCCCAAGGTCCTCTAGGACACAAATAAAGTCGGAATACCTGCACAGGAGTGTCATACCCCAAATTTTGACCACTTAGATTGCCCATCATTGTGAAACTCATCATCACAATATGGATGTACCATCATACTTCATCAGTCTCCCCAAAGATGGGTGAGCATCCACTACAATCAAAATTAGGGTTTTAAGCCCTCTCAGAGCCTTAGACAAAGGATCAATCAAGGAATGACATGATCTTCAACTTGTATAACCTCTAAAATATCCACAGTGGATCAAAAGGACTCCCACTTCAAGGATCAAGCACAAGGTTGATCCCTTCTAGGTGCATCAAGTCTCAAGATCGACAGTGTCACCAAATTAGGGTTTTGGTCGACCAGGGCCTCCAGATGGAAATTTTCATCTGGGCACAAGCCAATGATCCAAAACACAACCTAATATACTCCATGGAACCTCATGGACCCAATCATCAAGTCAATTTTGCCTCAGGGGATGCATTCATCAAAAATCAGGAATTAGGGTTTCTTGACCTAATTCACCCCTAAGTTGACTTTTATGGCAAATCATGAGCCAAGACCTCAAGAGAGGGTTTGAGGGTCTCTAATGAACTATATTGATCCATTTTCAATAATGGATTAATCCAAGAAGCTTGAGCAACAAGTTTCAATTTCATCTGCACCACAATTAGGGTTTCGCGAGAAAAGTCAACTGTAACTTTTACTTTTGACCAGGACATGCTCCCAAGCCCTAAGACATGATTCAATATACCCTATGACACCCATGGAACATGTCCATCAAGTTTGATTTAGGTCAAGGACATGATTTCATGAAGAATTGCACAGTTTGGAATTCATCTGATAAAAAGTCAACTCTGCACAAAAGTCAACTTTGACTTTTTGAGATTTTTCACCAAAATGGTTTTTTAACCCTAAAATGATGTTAATGTATGATTTGAATCATCATTCATCAAGAAAAATCAAAGAAAGTGGGATAACTTGTAAAAGGGGTAACCATAAAAACTTAGAAAACTTTCTAAGTTATGGAAAAAGTGACACTAATGTGCCAACTTTGGAGGACCATAACTCCTAAACCACAAGGCCATTGTTCCCCATTCAAAGCTTGATTTGTAGATCTCATTTCCCTCTACAAAAGCTTCATACTGACCTATGTCCAAATTCCTCATGGATTTTGAGTTATGGAGTGATCAAAATCAAGAAAAGTCACTTTGTTCCAACACTAAGTGAAAATTTCACTAAGTCAGATTTTGCCCTACTTTTTGCCAAATGTAGGGGGGGTTTTTCACTTGGATTCAAAAGAGATCAAAACCAAACATGTTCAAACAGTTGTTGTATCATGTAAGGGCTTTCCAAAATGGCCAAGAACATTGCCAAATTCAATTTGAGTCATGAGATATGACATTGGCAAGTTGCCTTGCTGAAATCTGCCAAGGCAAGGCAGATTTTGCATTTTTGCTCGATTTGCCAAAATCAGCCAAATCCAAATGCTCCTATCCACTTGGACACCTCTGAGGATTGAATCTAAAGGGGACAATCACTGAGCCAAGCCTCCAAAGTCTTTGGAACAAGAAATAACATGTTGAACATAGAATTGCCAAAATAGGGACAAGACTCCAATTTTGGATTGGAGCATTCAATGGATGCATCAAGGTGGCATGGACTGAGCCATTCTCATCTGAAATCAGTCAAGACTTATCCAAGACCAAGGGAACCATAGCCCTGTGCCCTAACCTCTAGTCAATGGCTAGAGGAGACTTGGATTTCCATTGGACAACATTGGCCAAACCTCTGCTGCAGTTGCCATTCACTGTGGATCCCAAAACAAACTTGCTCTAATATAAATAGAGCTCAATTGTGATCAGTTTGAGTACACCAAAGTCATCTAACAGATGCTTTCCTCAAAATCTCTTCTTTCACTCCCATTTTGCCTTCTAAGGCAAGTCACTATCGGGTTTTGAGTTTGAGAGCTTTTCCAATCAAACCAATCACTCACACACCTCACATACATCATATAGAAGTGATCCAAACACTCACATAACATCTGGAACACAGGTTTCACAAAATCACCAGCCAATTGCTCAAGTTCTTGACAGTTTTGCAGTTGAGGTACCATCTTCAACTCCAAACCATTTCAATCCATTCCAAGCATTCATACACACTCCATGGCACCTAGGGAAGCTATCCAGATCATTGGAACCTAGCTGTAACACCTCCAACACAAATCACGATCACCAGCTGCAAGTGGTAAGCATGAGCTCTTCTAACTCTATGATCCATGCAATTTTTGCTGCACAATAATTTGGCCATATGTTCATAATCATGCATGGAATGTTTCCCCTCAATTAATTGCATTGTTTGAATCGTGTATCAAAAATCCTAGCCTTCATGCAGAAATTAGGGTTCTTGAGGATTTTTCGTGATTTCGTGTTATATGTTTAATTTAAATGAAATTAAATACCATAGACATGATCGTGAGGTTGAAACGAGTTGATTGGTATGTGGATTGCATGATATAATCAAGTATTCAGTGAGATTGGGGAGAAAATGCAAATCTGGGCAAACCCAGAACACGCGCGTGTTTTTGGGTGTTCTTGGCGCCATTTTTTGAATATTTGAATATTTGAATTTTGTGATTTTATTTAATTGATTGAAAAATTAATTTCTCTTTGAGTTTTAATGATTTTGAGTTGATTCTTTTTTTAATAATTCACAAAAATGTTAAAATATTTTATTTTCCCAAAAAATCCCAAAAATATTATTTATTTTGTATAATTGATATTTTTGCAAAGAATTAATGTTTTAATTGTTTTTGACATTTAAAATATTTTTTCCACCTTGATTTTGCAACTTTTAATGCTTTCTAATTATTTTGTAGGTCAATAATTAATTTTTGAAGCATTAATCCAAGATCACAATTTGTTTTTCCTATGTTAAACAATTTTGATCATTTTAATTGAATTTTTATTCAATTAAAACACATTTTTGAAAACAAATTAGGGTTTTGGATTAATTCAACCCTCATAAATCATTTTCAAAACACTTTGGGCCTCTACTAGAGTGTAAGACCCAATCATTTTTTTTGACCAAATCATTTTTGGGCCTCAGTGTATTGTATAAGTCCCGATACCGTAAAAAGCAAACAGCGCGATCATCGCCCTTTTTAAAAATAACCTTGGGCCTCTCCTCGAGCTATAAGACCCATTCAACTTTTTGGGCCTCTAATAGAGTGTAAGACCCAACCCCCTTTTAACCAAAACACTTTGGGCCTCAGATATTGTATAAGCCCCCTCGCGTTAAAAGAAAATCTCGGCGCGATCGCCATTTTAAACGGAAAAGTCAAATGGGCCTACCCTCGTGTTATAAGCCCCACTCTTTTTCTTTAAACCTTTTGGGCCTCTTGAGAAAGTGTAAGACCCATCCCTTTATACAGAAAACCTTTTTGGGCCTCAGTCACTTGTATAAGTCCCTCTGTACAAATTCAAACAGTGCGCTCACTGATAAAACCCTGGGCCTCTCCTTGAGCTGTAAGCACCAAATCTTTCTTTTTCAAAGCACTTTCTCCTTTGATTTTGAAATATACTGTTGTTTTCAATCTTTCTTTGTTGAACAACTAACCAAACAGCATGGAAGCTCTACAACCGAGTAAGTGTTTATATGCTTTCATTTACCGCTTTCATATACATATAACTGTATTGTGGGGCTGTTTCACTGTAAGTCTTCTTTCATAAACTCATATCAACTATGTAATAATAGTATAGATATTTCGAGTTTCCCCGGCAACTACGTCTAGAACTAGGTGACGCCGTTTCATGTATTCGTAGAAATAGACAACTAGATCCCCAATAGGATCACCAGATACAGTCTTCTCTTCGGCTGTCCTCATTAGGAATTGTCAAGAAACTCTACTCCCAGAGATGAATGTATTCTTCGTGAATGGCATCTTTGAGTTTCTTCCAAATTCTCGAACTTTCCTGGCTTGATCTATTCCTTGTGAATAGCCTGTCTTGAATTTCTCGGGGTTTAGGGACCCACGGGCTTCTTAAAAGCATCGGCCTCCTCTTGGGCATTGTTCAAGGACCCACAAGCTTCCTAAAAGCAACCCCGCCTCCTCTTGGGCTTAGTACAAGGACCCATCGGCTTTTTAGAAGTATTCACAGCCTCCTCTTAGGCTTCGTATAATGATCTCTTCCTCCGGGAATGATAGCCTCCTCTTGGGCTTCGTACAAGGATCGATCGGCTTCTTAAAAGTTTCCAGCCTCCTCTTGGGCTTCGTACAAATTATCCCGACGACCTCCTAGAGGTCTAGGAACAGAACTTAGTCATCTGCATAGAACAGTCCTTTCCAAGAGTCTACTACTGTTTCTCAAAGCATAGTACAAAAGATGAAACTCTAGACTTGGACAGTCTAATATCCTTGAGTCTCAAAGACATTCTCAAGTGATCCCTTCGTTAAATAGGAAGAAAACCCGTAGACTCGGACAGTCTCAATATCCTTCGGATTTCCCACTTCCTTAAAGAACAGGAAATATCCCTGATCCTCGAATCAAAATCCCTGAGTGCAAACATTACTCATATAAGAACTGATTTTCTCTTTAAATAATCGTACTGGACCTGTCACTCAACTGAAACAGTAACCATAGCCTCCTCTTGGGCTTTGTACAATGATTCTCCCCAGCAGAGTCAAACAACGTTTAGCCTCTCTCTCTCGGGCTTTGTACGAGACACATAAGAGACTTCCTCATTGAGTCAATCACTCCTTTCGCCTCCATCTCGGGCTTTGTACGAGATACAAAAACTCTCTTGTTGGGTCAAATAGCCTCCATCTCGGGCTTTATACGAGATACCAAAAGACTCCATCGTCGAGTCAAAACCTTTTAGCCTCTCTCTCGGGCTTTGTACGAGACACATATTAGCCTCCTCTTAGGCTTTGTATAAGAAAACCACTGGTTGATCCAATCAACCTTTTAGCATCAAAGTTGTGCCTCGTTCACAGTACACAAACATCAACAACTCCTTCCCCTTCATCTAATTGCTGTAAGCGGCAAGCCTCTGGATCATCTACATCCACGCCACTGTCCCTCTTTTAGCATGAGAAATTCCTAAGGAAAGATAGCATTGCTCTACACTGAGTTAAAGTCTTCTCCTTCAGGTTAAAATCCCCTTTAAAGGAAATTATGGCATTGCCGGATTCACAAATCCCGGTTAAAGTAATTCTCCTTTATAAACAGTTGTGACGTACAGACCCCCTTTAGAGATGACAAATTCTCTCTAAAGACAAACCCTTTCAGCTTCACATCTTGGGCGTTGAACAAGATACAAACTACCTTTCGCTTCATTTCTTGGACTTTGAACAAGACACCAAAACAACCATTTCCTCCCATAGAATAGGAGGAACTACGAACGCTCTGATTTCCCTGTTTCGGTAAACGGGAATATGTAGGCATAAGATCGAAAGAAAAGATCTTAGCGAGCACACTAAACAAAAACCCTAAATCCCATACTCTCATATATCTATCAAAAGCATCAGTCCTAACATCCTAATCCTTGTTCCCCGCCAGAAACCTGTCTGTCAAAATAACACAAGAAAGGCCCCACCACATTGATCACATCCGTAACCTAACAGACCGCTGTTTAAACTCAGTATGCAAGCAAGGTTAATTGGAGACATCTATTTCCCTTCCTTCATCAGCTTTAATAGGATAAAAAATGAATCGACCTGTAGTAAATTGACCCCAGAAGAGCGACCGCGCTTAAGAACCGCATCCAAAATCCCTCTCTACAAGGAGTTGTTGTCTTGGGGAGGGCGACATAGGGAATTGGTTCAAAAACATCTTCAAGATTTCTCGAGACAACTGGGGTCACCGTCGAGACACTGGGTTTTAAAGGAGTCCTCAGTGTTATAGCCTTTTTCTTCCTCACCAAAGGGGTAGATGGAGGAGACGCTGGAGTTGTTGCAGTGAAGACTCGAGAGTGAGTGCTCTCATTCGATTCAGTCCTTTCTGGGGAAGGTACTTTTTCAAAAACCTGCGCAGAAATGGTGTAAGAACAAAGAGAAGACAAGGACGCAGAACAAGAAATTTAAAAATACCTGTAGAAGGTTGGCCCTAGGTTTTTTGGCAGGTCTGGTGGAAGTCGACGTAGCAGTCGTTTCTCCTTTGCGCCCCTGAAAGCAAAGCTGAAACTAGTTAGTTCAGACCTATGGGCAAACGAAATCAAGAGTCCAGGGTCTACCTTTGTCAAAGCATCCTCTGCAGGGTCGACATCTATGACAGGAGCTGTGGTCGACGGTTTAGGAATACCAGCTGTAGAAGCGAAAGCGTCAACCACGTTTGCCAGGAAAAGATTTGGAGTGAAAGCTTGAGTTTGGTACTCCAACCACCAAGCCTCAAATTCCTAAGTAGTGAAAAAGGAAGGCTGGAAGGAGAAAACCGGTAGCTCCAAGTGTTGAGAAGCCCTGACAAACGTCATGCAAGCTTTGTGACCTACGTGAGTCAAGCGTCGACCAGGCCGTACTATATCCTCAGGATGCCTCACTAAGGGTTTTGGCAACATCTGGCTCAGGCCAAATTGTCGAGCCACCAAATTTGGACAGTAGTTCATGAAACCATATCCATTGTTCCCCGTTTCGATGCGGAAATAGATCATGGTGGGAGTAAGAAACGCCCGCCATATACCATTCGACAACGCAGCAGCTTGAGATGAGACTCTAGGAAACAGTTGTCTGAACCAGTCAGGCCCAAACTTACGCTCCACAAACGGCGCCATGTCAGGGATGAAAGAAGAGGTTTCCACAAACATACTGAGATACCTCATAAAGAGGGCTTGTCTTGGAGCTTCTTGGGTGGTCATCAAGGCTAGTCGCAGTCCCTCGACAGAATGTGCTTTGTTTAGACGCTCCATCGTTGTAGAGGCTGGATATCCTAATTTGTGCTCGAAAGTGGCGTTGAGCCAGTGTTGCAACAACCACATAGGCCCTGAGATGTTTAAGGCTTTAGTGGTTTGGTGGAGAAGTTTCAGTCTCATGGCCAATAGGCCAACAGAATGGTAGAGGGAGGCCAACAGAAGTTTGGCCAGAGATATCTGTCGGCCTTCGTGGATCTGAATGGCCAAACTAATGAAACTTTTGGCTATCTGCAAGGAGCCAGGGTAAAACATATAATATGACAACCAGAGAGTCAAGAAGGCAATATGCTCTTCGTCAGAGACTTCTGTAGAGTGTTTGTCATGATGATCTTCGATGTAGTTTTGGAAGCTAGCCCACTCAAAGTCGAAGGCGTTGTCCGTCTCCAAAGTCGGGTCGAACGTCTCACCAAGTGGCGAAAGGCCAGTGACAGCCGCCACATCGAAGAGTGTTAGCGTGAGCATGCCACAAGGAAGGTGGAATGTGTTTGTCGATCATTCCCAAAAATACATCGACGCCAGCAACAAACAAGGGTTGACCCTGTGAGCGGTTCTAGAGAGTTGAATGGCGTTGAAGATACCATACTCCTTCCATTGCCTTTGGCGTTTCCCTTCGACTTTGTCAAGCCAGGCGAGGTAATCTTTGTTGCCTGGAGTTGGCATGGATCTAAAAACGCGAGATTTGGGTGCCATGTATTTGAGGTCTAAGGTGCCCCCTTTCTCGAAAGCAGGTGGGATCGTCTGGTCGAAACAAGGGAAGAACTTCTGGAGTTCTTGTGGATTAGGTTTATTGTCTGGAAGGGGGCCATGGAAACCACACAGCTTATTCTCAACCGCGAATGGGATAACCATTTGGCGGCACCAGTTGGCCACCACCGTTTCATCAGCGGAAGATGGTTGTTGAAGAGGATGTTGTGTTTCCACTTCAGAGATTACGTACGTGACTGGGTTGTTACTAGTGGTTTGAGGAATGTGAGTTGTAGGGGTTCTTGATGAAGCCATTGGAAGAAAGAACGCAAAGGGTGCTCTGAGGCGGTAAAAGCTTTAAGAAGAGGAAATCAAAGTCTGGGTTTCAGAGCAAATGACAGTTTTGTGAAGAAGGAGTTGTGAAAAGTGGTGAGTTCCTAAAAAAGGCTATTTATAGGGCGCATTCCAAAAAATGAAAGATCAAAAAACTTTTGAACTTCTGAGAAGTAAGTGGGGTTTGGTTTTGAGGCCCATGACTTAGATGGGATTAGTCATCATGGCGTTTTTCTTGGGAATCATGGGATTGAGATGGCCATCATCATGTCGGCGGCGCTTGCCACGTGTTAAGATGAAAGACCAAACGATTGGCAAAGGCGTCGAAATCCTGCAAGAAACCGAAAAAGCCAGATTTCTCCATCGACGCAGTATTCAGTCGAAACTGGCCTTTTGGGGGAGCAATTTGTTGGCACTGAATTTCGACTGACGGTGGGATCCGGAGATTCTAGGGTGTGTCGGCGCAAAGAGGCACGTCAAGGTGTCGAGTCGACACTAGCAGAAAGACACGTCGAAGAAACGGCGACAGGCTTGGAGTCAGAGGGAAATAAGGTGACAAGCTGATGTTAACTGCAAGGAACAAATGCTTAGGCGGGAAAAATTTGAAACTTCCAAGACTGTGAGAAGTTGAAAAGAAAGTGGGGTGCCACGTGTCAGCTTTAGAAGACGTTTGAGTTGACAAACAATTACATTTTAAGCCTATATAAGGCGCTGTACTTTTGATTTTCAGGGGTGGCATTTTTTCACATTGTAAGGGGAAAATACTCAAAGTACCAAGCTTAGAGAGAAACGAGTTCACTCCCGCAAACAAATGTACACTTGCGTCCAAATTCTACTTAATGCAATTTACTTCCAGTATTTAATTTAAGACATTGTTTTTTCCTTGTTTTACTCAACCTTTCCTTTATTTCTTTGTTTTGCGCCAAACTCGTTGATCGTTAAAAAACTCTTCGCGTCACCAAGGTCACCTTAGCGTGACACCTCTCACTAAAAAACCAAGAAACTAAAACGCACCATAAACATACGCTTCCAATTCCCTTGTTCTGGGATTTGTGTGGCCGATCCCGCAAGCGAACCTGCGACGGAAGGCCAACGGTTGTTCGCCCAGGCGAACACCAACACAAATAATTTGCAATTTAAATAATAGAAGTCAACTTGTACACCACATGCTAATAATATCCCTATCACAGTTCAGAACCTGTGGTTTAAAAGATATGAGTATCATATTATCTGAGCTATGATTTATTAAGAAAAATTAAACTTCCAAGAAGACATGAAATACATACAAATAATAGTAAAGAATGACATAAGTCGTAACAATGAAAAACTTATCTAAAAGCTAATGCTAATGCAATTTGGCGGTCATCTCCAGAAGAAAATGGAGAGAATGAAAAACAAAAAGAGTGTGGCCCAAGTTAGTTTTACTAGGGGCCCACGGTGGACGCCAAATGTTCTAACCAAAAATGGTTAGACCACCAAAAGTGCTAACTTTCCTTCTCTTTGGACAAAGAGAGTTATATTATCTATTCTACTTAGTATGTTGAGATGAATATCTGGGAATTTGAGGGCTATATAAGTATTGTATACTACCTCAAGATGAATGTCTTAACCCTCATGTGGGAGCCCCATTATATGTAGTGTGTATTGTGTATTATATGCTTATGAATGTAGCAGAGCCTCCCTCTGTTCCTCTTCTAGGACCCTTTATATAGGGTTATTCTTGGTTTTATGGCCATTAAACCACTTCATAAAGTTCGTAATAGACAACCATTAATTTAGTAACAACCTCTATTTAACCAAGGATAATTGTCCCATCAATGGTTCGTAACCAACGTCTATTGAGTTCTAAACCGGATAACCAACAAACCCCGATCGGATAGCCGGGCCTGGTACCAACTTGGCCAGATAGCTGGGCCTGGTACCAACTCGGCTAGATAGTTGGGCCTGGTACCAACTCGGTCAGATAACTGGGTCTGGTACCAACTCGGCCAGATAATTGGGTATGGTGCCAACTCGGCTAGATAATTGGGCCTGGTACCAACTCGACCAGATAACTGAGCCTGTTACTAACTCAGCCAGATAACTAGGCCTGGTACCAACTCGGCCAGATAGTTGGGCCTAGTACCAACTCAGCCAGATAGCTGGGCCTGGTACCAACTAGATTTATACCCGGCCTTGTTCGACTATACAGCTCGACTAGGAGAATATATTTGGCATGTACAGAATCAACAGCCGACCATTAACAATCAAGACCTCCCCATAAGCTTTGCATAAGAGTATCAGTCATCATATGGCACTTTGATTCTTGAATGAAGCAAAAATGGACAGCCCCTTTTGAAATAATTTGCCTTATCCTTCTCCGCTTTAAAGTGATTCCACATCCTTTAACATTGTAAGTGACAAAGTTCATTGAGACAAGTTAGTCGCCATCATCTTAGCCTCAAAGGCGTGCCTATCTGAGGCTTCCATCTTTCTGATTATGCCTTCAAAGAGATCATCATCTTCATCTCCTTTAACACCCATTCTCTTAATATATTGCCACACTCTCATTGGAACATCTTCAATACTCCTATGAGTGTGAGAATTACCTTGATTGGCATCTGAGACATCTGTTAGAACAAGATTTGTTCATGACATATATCTTTTGGGTTTTGATGATAACAAAGTGTTGAAAAAACAATGGTGTTATATAATGTGTGTTCTAAGTATGCAGGTTTCGCACCTCGAGAAATTGCTTAATCGAAGACACGACCATCGCGCGAAAGACGCGGATGAAATTGTAGTTCGACAGAGTTGCCACTGAAATTTATTTATCCCAAAAGAGGGAAAGGAAAATATCGAGAAAACCTTTAAGGGAGGATAAGAACATGGTCATCGCAACCATATTCCGGGTTCGGGAGTCGGTTACATGAGAGGAAGGTACGCGCACCCCCTCACGTCCGTTGTACTCAACGGGAACCTCTTAATTCGAATCGTGATGAATGTTAGCTAAGCTTGTTTGTTTTCTTCTCAATGATAAAAAGTGAAACAAAAAGGAAAAGATGCTAAGGGGGAATTGGGTGGTTTTAGGGTAGAGTGCTCGCCAAGGATTGGGGCCCTTGTGCCTACGTATGCTCATTCAGATGAGAATGAGTAATCAGAGCAATCGTAGTTCGACTACGGGGTTTAACGGGGAAAGATGGAAGTGTTCTCGCCAAGATCATCGCAATCTTGTGCCTACGCACCTAAACAACCGAAGGGAGATCAAAAACTCGAACCCCCATTTTTCACCTAGAAAAGAGTTGCGATAGTTGTTAATCATTTTGACATTTGATTGTGAAAATTCGCTTGACGTTGGATCAAGGGTTTATTTGTATGCGAAGAGGTTGATTTGAAAAGAGTTTGGTTAGAGGTTGATTTGAAAATGGCTCGACGATGAATCGAGGGTTTGGTTGAAAAGAGGTTTATTTTGAAAATGGCTCGACGACAAGTCGAGGGTTTGATTAAAAATGGGTGAGAATCGATCCTAGTCCCTATGGGTGCTCCTAGTAACGAAACCACGATGAAATGAGAATGGGTGTGCGAAAGGTTAATGGCGATTGCTAATGAGCAATCGACTTACGGGGGTGTTTTGAAAATGGGCTCGACGACGAATCGAGAATTAGTTTGAAAATGGTTGTGTCTATGTTAGTCCCTAGGGGTGCTCCTAGTAAACAAACCACAATCAAAGCAAGACGAATGCGTACATCGGAATGGGAGTGGGGTACATGTAAAGTACAGGGGATTGCACGAAATAAAAGGTCTCATTGTAAGGTAGCCCAAGAGGAAGTCGTGTGTGTGCAAGGTGTCCTAAACTAATCCTTGAGAAAGAGTCGGACAAAACCTCATTTGTTAGGGTTTCTGTACAAGGTCTATGTTATGTTGCTCATAAAAGTAACCAACAGCCCACCAATTAGTCTTTTATGGTTTCAATAATTATTAGTGTGTTTTGAACAAGGTATGAACAAAGAAATGGTTAGATGAATAAGATGAATATGGTATGAACAAATGAATAATATGATCAAGATAATATTTGACGGAAAAATAAAATCAAGAATATATTAACTGAAATTAAAGTTAGTGATTAGTCGATTAGTTGTTAGAACAAATGATCCACGATGGTTAAAGACATCCATAGGCTTGCAAACATAAGTTTGGGCCACGAAGAATCAATTTTTGATACGGGACATGTAGTGCTAAACCATCGTAGCACGATCTATGACGAAGATCATACTATAGGATGTCACGTAATTTGATCTTTGTGCTAAAACACGATAGAGAAATGATATTGAGGATCATTCTCCAATGACTTCGTGCCACACGAAAAGAAAAGGTGACTGTCTCGTCTTAATCACAAACTTGTGTTGATTAATCAAAGGTAACCTATCACGACCTTAAAGTATAGAAAGTGATCTCGATGATCACTCACTACAGATTTGAAACAATGAAGGTTAACAACTTCGATAATTAACATTCGTGAATAGAAAACTTCATCGATCGAAATTGAAAAGAAAATAGAAGAAGATAATGCGAAATGAAATGGAAATCGAAATGGAATCGAAATGGTCTCGTCTTAATCAAGATTTTAAATCGATAAATCGATAATATATGGTTTTAGACTTTCATTAACCAATAAAATATAAAAAAATATGGTCTCATATTGATCAAGATTTTAGTCGATTTGATTAAATCAACCAATCATGACCTTTTGTTATATCATTGACCAATAAAAATAGAAAATAAAATGAGAAATAAAATTTAAATTAATGTGAGTTATTAGAATCAAACAACATATTGATTTCAAAGGTTCACATCATTTAAAAAAACTTCCAAAAATCTAAAAAAGAAACAAAAAGGATATTAAAGTTTTTTTTGAAAACAAATAAAGAGAGGGAGGGAGTGAAGAGGAATCAGATTTTTATGGAGTCATCATGGGCTTTCTTAGGCCCACTCGTCCACTTGAGAATAGAAAAAGTAAAAAATAAACAAAAGAAGCAGGAAAAAACAAACACGGTGGGCTTTACAATATAACAACATGACCTAAACATAAAGCAACATCAGCAAGAAAAATAAAACTGCCATAGAAGCTCTGTGCAGGTGAATCGATTATAAACTCAACCTTCGCTTTTTTAAAAATAAAATTCTAAAATATCAAAAAAATAATTCGCTCAGAAGCAAGCTTCATCATCGCGCCACCAAATATATCAATTTCATTGAGAACCAACACCATCAGCGTATGACCATGAGACAAATACCCAACCTTCTTCTCAGTTTGCTCGAGCTTCCGATTCAAGGCTTATGAGTTCCGTCTGTTCAATTCGTCCTCCTTTCTGAGTTCGTTTCCGTTTCAGGTTCGTTCAGCTTTTGATTTCATCCCGAATTTGATTTATCCCTTTTCTTCTCTTCGAATTTATTTCTCTGTTTTGAAATGGTTCTATTTATGGTTGTGATTCTACTTCATCTTTATTTCTTCTCGTTATTTTGTGGTGTGCTTTGAAAGGGGATTGGGTTTGTGTATTGTTGCTGGGTTTGAGGTAGGAGGTGGTTACGGTTGAAGGTTGTGTTACGGAAGGAATGTTTGAGTGAGGGGAGGTTTGAGTTTGGGTGAGTGTTGTTTGTTAAAGAAGGTTGAAGGAGGATTGAGAGGAGAGATGTGGACTGATATGCGGTGGAGGTTTCTGAGGAAAGGTTTGTGCAGCGTTTCTTTGGCTCCTTTGAGCTTGGAATGAGAGTGAAAAAAAAAGGTGTATTTATAGGAGCAATGGGGGTGTTTTTGGGAATGAATTCGGAAAGAAAAATTGCGTAACGGGTTTTGTTTGCGGTGTGCTGAAAGTTGCGTTGTTGGTCATATGCGTGACGTTGCAGATTTTTCGTTTTGGTAACGTTTTTGCTGTGTGGTCGTGATATTTTGGAGAATTTGTCGTATTGTTCAAAGGATATTGATGGTTGCGTTCTGTTTGTATGTAGGTGCGTAAAGCAGTTTCTTATGGGATGTGTGGGCTGCACATTTTGGAGTGCTGGCTTGAGTTTTTGCAGGGACAGGTTTGTTGTGTGTACGTTGTGAAGTATTTTGGGGTGCAAATTGAATTTTTTTGGTGCGAATGGCTTGTGGGGCTGGAGAGAATTTTATTTTTTTGTGTAGGCCATGAAACAAATTGAATTGGGATGGTTATTGATGATGTAATGTGTAGCTATTTGTGTGATGTACTGCTAAAGTTATGCGTGGAGCTCATTGTGTGTGGCAAGTTATGAATTGCTGGTGTGGGACCTGGCTGAAAATTTGTCAATGTTATCATGGTTAGCTTGGTTGGAAAAATGGGGCAGTGTGGTGTATTTTGTACGGTTTCTCGCAGGTGCATTGTAAAAAGTTTGGGAATTTGCTTTGCAACTGGTGTGATGTCCTTTGGATCAAGCTCGTGATGGCATATTATTATTTTTGTAAATGATTATTGTAATTGTTTATGATAACACAGAATATGGGCTTTAATGATTGAGAATGTCATGGTTTTTTGGAATATAAAAAATTACTGAATTTTTTACTAGAAATTGGACTGGTTTCCTTGGAAATGGGATTTTTTTACTTTTCTTTTTGGTCATAAACTCATGCACTTATGACTTTTTGGTAATTCATTTTCGTATTGTATGGGCTTGTAAAATGAAAAAAAAAATGGTAATGAACCTGTTCTGGACTGGACCAATGGCCAGGCATGGCCAAATTCACTCCTGCTCCCAGAATGGCCCAATTACCTAAGTACAATCCACGAAGAGAGAAAAAGTTACCTTTCTGCCCCTCCAACCGGGCAAGGACTGCATCACTCCTCCCCGAAACAGTTGCCCGTCCCGCACGGCTTCTTCACTCCCCGAACAGCTAAGGGCATGTGCCCGAAACTATGTCCATGCCTGACATAACGGCTAGTTTCGGGCACCCTGCCCGACATAACGGCTATGTTGGACAGTTACCTATTCTTCGGGAAAACAGTTATTTTGCCCCGAAAATAGGACCGTTGGCCATGCGCTGGGGGCACTATGTAAACCCTCTCGCTTGAGAGGGTCAGGTATCGAATAATCACCCTAAAACTCACTCTTTGTACTTGCCCCTTCTCTCTGACCTTTACTTACTTGAGCGTCGGAGTGCCTTGGAGGTACACCCCCTCTTCCTCTTCATACGCCCAGCATCTCAGACGTACTTGGTGGCCCACATCAACAGGATCTGATCAAACTGGTAAGATCAATGGTGCCGTCTGTGGGAACTCTTGTTCTCCCCATCTTTCTTTCCCCGGAAACCAAAGATCAAAGTAAATTTCCAAGATCATCATCATGGCCTCTCAAGACCATGCCAAAGGTGCTCTCCAATCCGTTGTCCTCCTAGTCAACAAGTCTGACGTTGACGGTCCATCTTCTCTCCTCAGAGATCCCCGTTTTCTGAGAGATGGGGCCACAGCCTCTCCTTTCCCTACTCCTGCTGATCGCGAAGACGACAGCCCTCGCTGGCCATCCAACCTGTTCCTGCTCCACCCAACACCGATCCGGCCGTGGTGGCCCTTCTGAAGGCGCTCAACAAGACCAACCTCCTGATCCTTCAGCAGAACGAAAGGATCGGGGCTTTGGAGGAACTTGCCCGTCCAAGGTCCCCTTCTCCGAGGAAGAACCATCGACGATCCAAGAGCCCACAACCTCGGCGAGAAGTCGACTGAAGGCTGCGCCAAGAACCAGAATCTCGCGCTGTCTGAAAATGCAATCACGTTTCCTCGCGGAACCAGCACTCCCCCGGTCACAAGAGGACCCGAAGAGACAAGCAGTCATCTCCGGTCAGGTCAAAGGGTCGGGCCCGTTCACCTTCCCCCCGGAGAAGCCACCGCCATGAGCGAATCGTGCGGTCCCCGTCGCTAACCAGTTCCAGCAGCGATGATGAGCCTCACGACCCATTATCCCAAGGAATCTTGGCAACACGTCTTCCCAAGGACCTGAAAAAGCCCCCAGCACTGGGCACGTACGACGGTAAAACTGACCCCGACGAGCACATCGAGAACATCGATGCGCTATTGGACTACCGTGGCATCCGGGGAGCCATCAAGTGCCAGTTATTTCCAACCACGCTCCGGAAAGGAGCAATGACGTGGTATAAGCAGTTGCCCGAAGAATCTATTACGTCGTGGAAGCAACTGGGGAGGGTGTTCTCCCGGCATTTCACTGCGTCGCGACGTCACCCCAAGACTGAAGCCTCCCTTGGGGCCATAATCCAAGGAAAGGACGAACCTCTCCAGGCATACATCGAGAGGTTCAACAAAGAATCGGTACAGGTCCCTACAACGGACGAGATGAAAAAATTTCTGCTCGAGTAAGGACTCCGCTCAGGCTCAGAATTTTCTAAATTCGTTGGCCTCGCACCTCCGAGGAACCTGGATGCCCTCTTCCTCAAGGCACAGTCGTACATTTAGTACGAGGAGAAGGAAGCGGCCAACTCCGTCCGAGCTTCCTGCCACCAGGAGAACGCTCGGGCCTCAAGAGGCGAAGAAACATCGACATCTCGTCGAGGAGAAAGGAAGCGCGAAGACCGTCCATGGGACTCCCGCGATAGCAAGGGACCCTCCGGACGATTCCACGACTATACCCCCTGGCCGTCTCCAGGGAGAAGATACTGTCCGAATGCACGAATTCGGAATTCAAGCAAGTAGGGGTCTGCTTCCCCAAACAAATATCGGCCAAACCCAACACCGACAAATCGAATTACTGCCGTTTCCATAAGAGTCACATCCATACTACCGTAGACTGCATTCATTTGAAGGATGCTATCGAGATACTGATCAGGGATGGCCACCTGAAACAGTTCATGAAAAAGAAAGACACTCCCCGGCAAGACGCCCAGGAGTCCAAAAATATAGAGGAAGAAGTGCCTTCCTCGGAAGAGGCCAACATCCAGGTCGCCATGTTCGTATCGCGGCCAAAAGACTTCTACTTCCCGGACGAACTCAGTGTATCTTCTGATGACCAACATTGGCCGAGTTGGTAGTTGTGCCTTCAACCGTCCACCTCAAGATGAAGTATTACACTTCAAAGGGGATGGTTGCCACCCTCCACGGCGATATCGAAGTCGTACGACAATGTTTCGAAGCAGCCACAAAGGGACTCAACGTTATCGCGTCCAAGCCAAAGGTTTCAAACAAGCCGGACTTGCCCAGCAGTTACGAGGAAGCCAAGCCTCTGCCTCAGGTCGACCCTATTGACCTCGACAGCCTCTTCCCTGAAGAAGACCAGCAGGAGGACCAAGCAGCTTCAACCAGCTCGTCTGCCCCGTCCAACAGTAGCTCCCATCCGATGCGCCCAATCCCGGATGTCAACTTCGAGCTCGTTTTGTTCGGCGATGACCCCCAGCGGGGAGTGAAGATTGGAGCCGATCTCCTGGACATCGCGAGGAAGCAACTCAAAGCCTACCTCCGTAAGAACGCTGATCTGTTCGCCTAGAGCGCTGCCGAGATGCCTGGCTTGGACCCGTCTGTCGCCTGCCATCAACAGACGATTGACCCGGTCGTCAAAGCAGTAGTAAAACGTAGGAGAAAGCAGTCTCCAGAGAAAACGAAGGCTGCAGAAAAAGTTGTAAAAGTCCTCCTTGAGGAAAAATTCATCTCGGAAGCCAAGTACACCACTTGGTTGTCCAACGTTGTACTTGTAAAGAAATCTAATGGCAAATGGCGAATGTGCATTGACTACACCGATCTTAATAAGGCATGCCCGAAGGATGCCTACCCCCTCCCCAATATCGATAAACTTGATGATAATTCTGCCGGTTTTAAACTTTTATCATTCATGGACGCCTACTCGGGCTACAATCAAATTCCAATGGCAATGAGCGATAAAAAATACACGGCCTTCATGACCGAATCGGGCAACTATGACTACAACATAATGCCCTTCGGCCTGAAGAACGCCGGCGCGACCTATCAAAGAATGATGAACAAGGTCTTCCGGGGAGAGATAGGCGACATGCTCGAAGTCTATATGGACGACATGATCGTAAAATCCCACGAGGAAACCGATCACACCGCCCACTTAAGGAAGGTCTTCGAACAGGCCAGAAAGTACTAGATGCATTTCAACCCGGAGAAGTGCACGTTCGGTGTCCGGGCAGGCAAATTCCTCGGCTTCTACTTGACAGAACGAGGAATCGAAGCCAACCCCAATAAGTGTCGGGCATTCTCTGAGTTTCCAATGCCCAAGTCGAAGAAGTCCACCTAGTCCCTCAACGGGACGCTCACGTCATTATCCCGTTTCTTGGCCAAGTCTGCCCAACACGCCCTACCATTCTTCAAACTCCTCCACAAGGAGGCAGCATTTGAATGGACCGAGGAATGTGACCAGGCTCTCCTCCATCTGAAACGAGCACTCTCAGAACCGCATGTTCTCTCTCGCCCAGACCACGACAAAACTTTGTACCTGTATCTCGCCGTAGCAACCAGGCTGAGTATGAAGCCTTCCTCGCCGGGTTACGCTTGGCCGAAGACCTGGGCGCGGAAGAAGTCGTCATTTGCACAGATTCACAACTCGTGGCCCTTCAAGTCCGAGGGGAATATCAAGCCAAAAATGACAACCTGACCGAATACTTAGCCCTGGTCAAGAAGGAAATGACGAAATTCGCAGTCGTAGAGGTAAAACATGTTCCCCGCGAACACAATGTCCGGGCAGGCGTTTTGTCCAAACTAGCCAACATGAAGAAGAAAGGCGGAAACAAGTCCATCATACAAGAGGTACTTCCTCGACCCAGCATTGAGAAAGCTTCCCCGACCCTCGACGTACAAGTGATCGGCAATAATAATTGCTAGATGACCCCCGTTTACAACTACCTCGCTAGAGACGAACTCCCGTCCGACCCTAAAGAGGCCAGCGTAGTTAGGCGAACGGCCTGCTCCTATGTCCTGATCGAAGATAAACTCTACCGGCGAGGATTCTCCATCCCGCTCCTCAAGTGTGTCGAGGAAGAAATGGTCGCCCACGTCTTGCGCGAAATCCACGAAGGAATCAACGCCCAACATCTCGGAGGAAGATCCCTTGCCCGAAAGGCCCTCCAAGCAGGGTACTACTGGCCAACCATGCAGCACAATGCTAAAGAGCACGTGAAGAAATGCGATAAATGCCAACGGCACGGGGACATGCACCTAGCTCCGCCTAACGAGCTCAAGGCAATGTCCCCCCTATGGCCATTTGCCTGGTAGGGCCTGGACATCCTAGGGCCATTCGTGGTGGGATCAAATCAGAATAAATACTTAATAGTAGGCGTGTACTACTTCACAAAATGGATAGAAGCGAAGGCTCTAGCCAAGATAACTTCCCTTAACATACTGCGTTTCTACAAACGAAACATCCTCGCACGTTTTGGCATCCCCCAGGCGATAGTCACGGACAACGGGACACAGTTTACGGATAGGAAGTTCCAGGACTTCGTCGCCCAGCTGGGCACGAAGCAACACTTCGCATCCGTCGAACATCCTCAAACAAACGAGCAAGCTGAAGCGGCGAACCGAGTTATCCTTCGAGGCCTCAAACGGAGGCTGGACGAAACGAAGAAAGCTTGGGTTGAGGAGCTGCACAGCATCTTATGGGCATACCACACAACTCCACACTCTTCAACCGGGGAGACACCCTTTCGCCTGGCTTACGGGACCGAAGCTGTGATCTCCATCGAGGTTCACGTACCCTCCAGGCGGACAGAATCACCCCCTAGACGAGGAGATGAACGACGAATCATTAAGGGAGGAACTCGACCTCGTCGAGGAAGTCCGGTCAGGGGCAGCACTCCGCGAAGCCTCGCTGAAACAGAAAATTACCATCAGGCACAACGCCAAGGTGATACGACGAGAGTTCGACGTGGGCAGCCTCGTCCTAAGGAGAAACCATAAAGACTCGCGTGAAGGCAAACTAGCCGCTAACTGGGAAGGACCCTATCGTGTCCGAGTAAAAATGGAGAATGGGGCCTATTACCTAGAACATCTCAACGGGGAAGAACTTGCTCAACCATGGAATACCAAAAAGCTAAATCAATACTACAGCTAAGTCCTTAATTATCAGTTTGATCTGTCACAACGACGAGCATCGCAGACCGACCACGATGCACGCCTAGGTACAAGCGTTGCACGTCAGTGAAGCAGAACCTCGCTCAGGAATGAGCCAGGTATCTGCTCGACAGCGGCCCCTCAATCGAGCGCCGCCGTCGTCAAAGTAACATGACAGGCAGAACACCCAGCTCGCGATGGGAGTTTCACGCCGCGAACTCAAGCCTCAAACGCGACCTGAGCTCCGCATCCTCGCCTGGATATTCCCCGGCCGTTCGACCAGTACCCCTCACTGTCGAACACATCTATAACGAGAAATTCCATGAAACTTAAAGGGAATCAAAGTAATCCCTATTACAGGCATACATGCACGAACGAGCATAAACACAACACTTAGCGAAATTTAGAGCAGATAAAGCAATGCAAATCACAAAACCGACCACAAGGACCGGGCACATAATTAAAAGTAGTAGGTGGCCTCAAGGACCACAATTGTGCTTGATTACATAAACTGGGGGCCATGCCCCCCCCAATTCAAAATAAGATACAACAAATTACACGGTACGCAGGCCGGACAAAATTACAACAACAATAACAATAACAAAAACCTTCACTCATCCATCTGGTCAGTCTGTTCGGCGTTAGGCTGAGGCTTCTGGCTTTCCACTGGTTGATTCTCGGCATGCTCTTTGAGGAGGGAGTCCGATCTAATTATCCGGCCGTCTTCGACGTGCGCCAGATAGTGGGTACCCTCGGTGGAAATGTCAAGTTCGGGGTTCACCACCCGCAGTTGAGACACGACATTCCTGAAGGATTCGTCCGCAATGACAATGTTGTCATCCTCGGCCGCCAACATACGGGCAACCAGCTCAGAACTTGTCTTTAGCTCCCTCACGTCCTCGGGTTCATCTTCGCCCGGAGCATTGGCCGCCTTCAGCTGCTCGACCAGCTCCTCAGCCGCCTTCTTCTCTACAGCCTGCGTAGAATTCTCCGTCTTTAGGTTGGTCGCCTCCTCATCCGCCTTCTTCCGGGCATCCTCAGCACTCCTGGCCTCCTCATTGGCTTTTCTCGCCGTCTCTTCCAGAGATGCTATGGTAGCCCGGGCAGCCCTCAGTTTAGACTCAGTTGCAGAATCCCCTTCAGCATAGATGGCCGCCATCTCCAAAACTCTGACCAATGCAGAGGCATCTTGGGCCACCAGCGCCCTCTTCCTTGGGCGATCCATGCCTTCCAGCCGGAGAGATTCTGCCCGCGGCACAACCAAGGATGTCCCCTCAAAGAACTTTCTATCAAGGATGCACGGAGGAATCTCAAACTTCCCTTTTTCTGGTGCCCGACTGAGATCTACCCCTTCAGTGGCCCTGAACCTCTTAGACTATGAGGCTAGAGGCAAGGGAGATCCCTGGGGGGCAGGAGTGGGAGAAGAGGTCCCCGTAGCAGGCTGAGGAGGAGTAGGAGCACGCTGGGTAAATCGAGGCTTGGGAGCGGCCGCCCCGAGCTTGTTCCTCGTGAGAGCATTCTTTACCATCCTTTCGTGAGCAAGAGGCATCTCACCTGCACAAACAAAATACGAGCATGTTAGATGAGGAAGGAAACATAAGTCGGATAAGTTAAAATGACTAAGAATACCGAGCAATTTGTAAGCTTCCGCGGGAGTCTTGCACTCCAAAAGCGCCTTGGTGTTAATGAAACGATACTCCACCCTCTGGCTACCATCCTCCTCGAAGATGGGGTCACCCTTCTTCTTCCAGCATTCAGCAAGACGAAAAGAGCTAACGTACTTCACCAGCGTATCTTAAGCAATGGCATCCTGCCCATCGAGGTTGTGCGGCTGGAGAACATACTCATTAGGCGCCTTGGTAAAATGGCCAGGTCCCTAGTGGAAAGGGAACTTGAATTCTCTCTCCCCGATGAACCTTCTAGCCTCATCGCGCCCGTCGTTGCCCTCCTCGTCAACTTCAATCACCCAGACATACGTATTATCCCGGGCAGCTTCCGATACAGACTCTATAATGTATAACCTCTCCTTAAACGTCCGAATCGACTCTGAAAAGGGCTTGAACAGCTTGCGAGGCTGTTTCAATGAAACCCAACCATACTTCCTCCCCGCCAACTGCTGTTGAAGATGGAAGACAGAGAAAAACAAAGGGAGAGTAGCCCTTATCCTCAAATACTCGCACGTCAGCTCAAATGCCCGGATGAAGGTTAACGAGTTCGGGTGCAACTGTGTCGGGGCCAAATCCAGATGCCCGAACACTGACTACTGGAAATCAGTAAACGGCAGCCTCAGTCCCAGCTCTTTGAATGCGTACTCGTACATGGCGAAACGCTCCCCGAAATTTTTGCAGACCCTATCATCCTCGGAGGGAAAATGCACCTTCTGCTCCCCCTCTGGCCCGGCGACCGTAAAGACATCCCCCAGATATGTCACGAAGGTGGATACATGCTCGGCTGGCTCAGCCACCATCCACTCCTCCATAGAGTCTTCAACAGTATCCTCTTCCATTTCCTCCTCCTCCCCGGCTTTGCTAGGGACACTCGAGGATTCTGAACTGCTGCTTTCCGAGGAACTCGCTTCCTCCTCGGACGAATCTAGTATAATCTCCCCGTCTGCCCCTTTCACCATGTCAATCACCTGAAAAGTAGAGAAAAAAGTGAATTCGACGAAAAATCAAATCCACCCTTCCACTGCTAGTCAAGTGAAAGGGCGCACAAAGGGCTGAGGACGACGTCCCCGGCCTAAGCCCTAACATCAAACAAAAACTCAAGAGTCTCCCACGAGGAGACGCCCGGAACGAACCACTTCCGTACGAGGAACTTCCTCGGGCCACTTCCCAGTTTCTGTTTGAAGCTTCACCGAAAACTGCAAAGCTTCACCGGAAACTGCAAAGCTTCACCGGAAACTACAACGGGGAGATCCGCTCTAATCTTCACTCCCCGCTGGGGGTCGTCGCCGAACAAAAAGAGCTCGAAGTTGCAATCTGGGATTGGGCGCATCGGATGGGAGCTGCTGTTAGATGGGGCAGACGAGCTGGTTGAAGCTGCTTGGTCCTCCTGCTGGTCTTCTTCAGGGAAGCGGCTGTCGAGGTCAATGGAGTTGACTTGAGGCAGAGGCTTGGCTTCCTCGAAACTGCTGGGTAAGGTCGGCTCGTTCGAAACCTTTGGCTTGGACGCGATAGCGTTGAGTCCCTTTGTGGCTACTTCGAAACATCGTCGTACGGCTTCGATGTCGCCGTGGAGGGTGGAAACCATCCCCTTTGAAGTGCAATACTTCATCTTGAGGTGGACGGTTGAAGGCACAACTACCAACTCAGCCAATGTTGGTCTTTCGAAGATACACTGGTATAGTGACGGGCAATCGATCACCAGAATCTGTACTTTAACGGACCTGGCCATCTCTGCTGATTCAAAGGTTACGATCAGTTCGATGTACCCCCAGGGTTTCGTCACTGATCCGTTAAATCCTTGCAAATCAGACCCCACATAGAGGGTGAGGTGTGATTCGTCCAACTGAAGTGTTGAAAACAGCTGGGAGTACATAATGTCGACCGAGCTTCCTTGGTCGACGAGGATTCTGTGAACATCGAAGTTTGCCATCCGAGCTCTGACGAGCAGGGGTATGCTTGAGTTTGGAGATCCTCCGAGGAGCTCTTCCCGATAGAAGGAGATGGGGACAGAGCCCTTTTGGGCTTGGTCAAGCGTGGTCACCTTATTGGAGCTCGTGCTGATTAGGTGCTTGAATTTTCTTTTCACGGAGCTCACCGTGACTTTATTGAAGCCTCCGGCCGAGATGACCATGGCGGAGGGGAATGTTTCCCACGGGCTATGGGCCGCGAAATAGGCAGGAGCGCTGAGTTCGTCCGGGACGTAGAAGTCTTTTGGTCGCGATACGGACATGGCGACCTGGATGTTGGCCTCTTCCGAGGAAGGCACTTCTTCCTCTATATTTTTGGACTCCTGGGCGTCTTGTCGGGGAGCGTCTTTCTTTTTCGTGAACTGTTTCAGGTGGCCATCCCTGATCAGTATCTCGATAGCATCCTTCAAATGGATGCAGTCTACGGTAGTGTGGCCGTGACTCTTATGGAAATGGAAGTACTTCGATTTATCGACGTTGGGTTTGGCCGATATTTGTTTGGGGAAGCGGACCCCTGGTTGCTTGAATTCCGAATTCGTGCATTCGGACAGTATCTTCTCCCTGGAGACGGTCAGGGGGTATAGTCGTGGAATCGTCCGGAGGGTCCCTTGCTGTCGCGGGTGTCTCGTGGACGGTCTTCGCGCTTCCTTTCTCCTCGATGGGATGTCGAGGTTTCTTCGCCTCTGGAGGCCCGAGCGTTCTCCTGGTGGCCGGAACCTCGGACAGAGTTGGTCGCTTCCTTCTCCTCGTACTGAATGTGCGGCTGTGCCTTGAGGAGGAGGGCATCCAGGTTCCTCGGAGGTGCGAGGCCGACGGCTTTAGAAAATTCTAAGCCTGGGCGGAGTCCTTGCTCGAGCAGAAATTTTTTCATCTCGTCCGTTGTAGGGACCTGTACCACTTCTTTGTTGAACCTCTCGATGTATGCCCGAAGAGGTTCGTCCTTTCCTTGGATTATGGCCCCAAGGGAGGCTTCAGTCTTGGGGTGACGTCGCGACGCAGTGAAATGCCGGGAGAACACCCTCCCCAGTTGCTTCCACGACATAACAGATTCTTTGGGAAACTTCTTGTACCACGTCATTGCTCCTTTCTGGAGCGTGGTTGGAAATAACCGGCACTTGATGGCGCCCCGGACGCCACGGTAGTCCAATAGCGCATCGATGATCTCGATGTGCTCGTCGGGGTCAGTTGTGCCGTCGTACGTGCCCAGTACTGGGGGCTTTTCCAGGCCCTTGGGAAGACGTGTTGCCATGATTTCTTGGGATAATGGGTCGTGAGGCTCATCATCGCTGCTGGAACTGGTTAGCGACGGGGACCGCACGATTCGCTAGTGGCGACGGCTTCTCCGGGGGGAAGGTGAACGGGCCCGACCCTTTGACCTGACTGGAGATGACTGCTTGTCTCTTCGCGTCCTCTTGTGACCGAGAGAGTGCTGGTTTTGCGGGGAAACCTGATCGCATTTTCGGACAGCGCGAGATTCTGGTCTTGGCGCAGCCTTCAGTCGACTTCTCACCGAGGTTGCGGGCTCTTGGACCGTCGATGGTTCTTCCTCGGAGGAGGGGACCTTGGATGGGAGAATTCCTCCAAAACCCCGATCCTTTCGTTCTGCTGAAGGATCAGGAGGTCGGTCTTGTTGAGCGCCTCCAGAAGGGCCACCACGGCCGGGTCGGCGTTGGGTGGATCAGGAACGGGTTGGATGGCCAGCGAGGGCTGGCCGTCTTCGCGATCAGCAGGAGTAGGGGAATGAGAGGCTGTGGCCCCGTCTCTCAGAAAACAGGGATCTCCGAGGAGAGAAGGTGGACCTTCAATGTCAGACTTATTGACGGGGAGGACAGCGGATTGGAGAGCACCTTTGGCGTGGTCTTGAGAGGCCATGATGATGATCTTGGAAATTTACTTTGATCTTTGGTTTCTGGGGAAAGAAATATGGGGAGAACAAGAGTTCCCACAGACGGCGCCACTGATCTTACCAGTTGGATCAGATCCTGTTGAAGTGGGCCGCCAAGTACGTCTGAGATGTTGGGTGTATGAAGAGGATAAGGGGGTGTACCTGCAAGGCACCCCGGCGCTCAAGTAAGTAAAGGTCAGAGAGACGGGGCAAGTACAAAGAGTGAGTTTTTAGGGTGGTTATTCGATACCTGACCCTCTCAAGCGAGAGGGTTTATATAGTGCCCCCAGCGCGTGGCCAACGGTCCTATTTTTGGGGCGAAATAACCGTTTTCGCAAAGAATAGGTAACTGTCCAAAATAGCCGTTATGTCAGGAAGGGTGCCCGAAACTAGCCGTTATGTCGGGTATGGGCATAGTTTCGGGCACATGCCCTAAGCTGTTCGGGGAGTGAAGATGTCGTGTGGGATGGGCAGCTGTTTTGGGGAGGAGTGATGCAGTCCTTGCCCGGTTGGAGGGGAAGAAAGGTAACTTTTGTTCCCTTCGTGGATTGGACTTAGGTAATTGGTCCGTTCTGGGAGCAGTAGTGGATTGGGCCATGCCTGGCCATTGGTCTAGTCCAGAATAGTTGTGTCTATGCTAGTCCCTAGGGGTGCTCCTAGTAGACAAACCACAATCAAAGTAAGGCAAATGTGTACATCGAAATGGGAGCGGGTTACATGTAAAGTACAGGGGATTGCACGAAATAAAAGGTCTCATTGTAAGGTAGCCCAAGAGGAAGCCGTGTGTGTGCAAGGTGTCCTAAACTAAGCCTTGAGAAAGAGTCGGACAAAACCTCATTTGTTAGGGTTTCTGTACAAGGTCTAAGTTCCGTTGCTCGAAAAAGTAACCAACAGTCCACTAATTAGTCTTTTATGGTTTCGATAATTATTAGTGTGTTTTGAACAAGATATGAACAAAGAAATGGCTAGATGAATAAGATGAATATGGTATGAACAAATGAATAATATGATCAAGATAATATTTGACGGAAAAATAAAATCAATAATATATTGACTGAAATTAAAGTTAGTGATTAGTCGATTAGTTGTTAGAACAAATGATCCACGATGGTTAAAGACCATCCTTGGGCTTGTAAATATAATTTTGGGCCACGAAGAATCATTTTTCGATACGGGACATGTAGTGCTAAACCATCGTAGCACGATCTATGACGAAGATCATGCTATAGGAGGTCATGCAATTTGATCTTTGTGCTAAAACACGATAGAGAAATGATATTGAGGACCATTCTCCAATGAAATCGCTCCACACGAAAAGAAAAGGTGACGGTCTTGTCTTAATCACAAACTTACGTTGATTAATCAAAGGTAGCCTATCACGACCCCAAAGTATAGAAAGTGATCTCGATGATCACTCACTACAGATTTGAAACAATGAAGGTTAACAACTTTGATAATTAACATTCGTGAATAGAAAGACTACATCGATCGAAAATGAAAAGAAAATAGAAGAAGATAATGCGAAATTAAATGGAAATCGAAATGGAATCAAATGGTCTAGTCTTAATCAAGATTTTAAATTGATAAATCGATAATCTATGATTTTAGACTTTCATTGACCAATAAAATAGAAAAAAAGATGGTCTCATATTGATTAAGATTTTAGTCGATTTGATTAAATCAACCAATCATGACCTTCTGTTATATCATTGACCAATTAAAATAGAAAATAAAATGAAAAATTAAATTGAAATTAATGTGAGTTATTAGAATCAAACAACATATTGATTTCAAAGGTTCACATTGTAACACCATTTTTCTACCCAACAAACATCACGAATAAATATAATTATTTATCAGAGTACAGTCCCAAAAAGGGCATCACATTATGTCATAAATCATCAAATTACCACCTGCTCCGTAACTCGGGTTTTACCATCATGAATTTATTTAGACATCACACAGCGGAAATCAAAATTTAAAACAATTTTATAATCCAAAACATCATAAAACATCCTCATGCCAACAAATAAAATAACATAATCGTTCAACTCAAACGTCCTGACCCGATGTTACATATCAGAGCAAGACCCTCTAATCGACGGAGAAATCAAAATACTTCAAAAGCTAAATCTTCTTGTGCCAAGAAAGCTAAGCCTGATCACCTGCACGTTACCCACGTGGAGGCAACATTCAAACAGGCAGGGTGAGTAATCACGAATCAATATATAAGATATAAGCAAAAGATAAAGCATAAGCACAAACATCATCAGATCATTCACAACGTCATTAATACCTCAATCACATCAATATAATGCAATGCCACCCAATATGCAAATGCAACATTATAGACTCATGCATGTGGTACCAATTCGTCATAATTGATGGACACTGGGCCATCACCCTCCAAAGATCCCCACCAATAGGATCGATTCTACCCAAGAACCGGAGCACGTCACAAAACACTTCAATGCACACAATGGGATTAAAGCCACCAAATGGATTGGAGTCCTAACTATGCCATGAATGTATGATGCAAATCGTCATAATAATCATCATCATATAATCGTCATAATTGTATCATCATCCATGAATCATCATCAAACATCATTATATAACACCAATACACACTCGTCACAATTCGTCACTATACCTCACAATTCGTCATATTATACTCGTCACATAAAAATTCCCGATTTTATCCCATTCATCTTCATTACCAGTTTACTCATGTTTTATTACTTCGTCATAGCCTTACGTTTCAAGGAAACCACATCATCAAGGAAACCATACGTGTATAGCTCATTTCCTCGCCCACTGGCCTGCGTATCGTACGCGTGGGGCCACCTGCCCAGGCCTCTCATACGCGTAATACCCTCCTTGTTACGCGTATCACCAGAGGGGTTTCCTTCTCAAAATTCCCCTCCAATTTCCCATTACGCGTTGTGGCTAATCCATACGCGTAATGTACCTTTCCCAAGAACCCCATACGCGTAATGGTTTCCCATACGTGTATGCCTCTTCCTTCTCAGCTTCCCATACGCGTAATGGCATCACATACGCGTATTACCATCATTCCCTTACACGTACCTTATGTGTATTGGTAGAGGGCCATGCTGGCCCTAGGGACGGGTGCGTATGCTACGCGTATCACCCTGGGTGTGTCCCCTCTTACGCGTAATACTTCCCTTGTTACGCGTATTGCCAGAAAATGCTCCAAAACTCAGATTCCGCATCTGAACGAAAAACTTTCATTCCATCACCCTTGATCTTCCAAAATCACAGATCTAAGTCATTATCCTACCTCATTATTTTCATCAATTTCTTCCTAATTATTAAGTCCTAATTTATTAATCCCACCTTCGATTTTAGATATGGTTTGTTTACACATTCATCACAGCAACAACTATTATTCACACGAATTTCACAGCAATTACAGCAACTCATATAGAATTCATGACAAAAATCATACACATACAGCGTTACGAAAATTCACCACAAATTCGTCACAGATTCAACACAAATTCGTCAAAATGCAAACACACAAAAAACTACCTCTACCTTAAACCCATATCAAACATATGAACCCGGATTAACCCCCTATACCTCAAATTTTCCAGCAAAAGACTATTGGTTGATCCTCTCGTTCTATGTGTTCTAGCCTCATTTCCTCAACTCTCTCTTCACTTCTTAGGGTTGCACAGATTAACTCTCCCCATTCTCTATTTTCTTTTTGTTAAACCTAACTCTTGGGCCTTAATTATGATTTACCCATTTTATCCTCAATTAAGCTTCTCAATATTATCGTCTTATCCTTAATGGTCCTCTTAATTATTTTAATTAACAATAATAATAATAATCTAAATAATATTCTAAATATTCAAATTATTCTATTATTATTATTACTAATAAAATAATCTAAATAATTACTAATTCTAATTGCCCCAAAATTCCCTTAACCCAATGCTACCCTACAACACCACTCCAAGTCATCGAGCGTCACAATATCCATCCAAATTCACCAAAACAATGAATAATCATAATAATTCAATTAAGTAAATATTATAATTATTTTTTGGGTGTTACAACTCTCTCCCAGTTAAAGAATTTTCGCCCTCAAAAATTACCTGAAGGGAACAGAGTCGGATACGACTCCTTCATCTGATCTTCACGCTCCCAAGTCCAACTTTCGCCAGCTGGTCCACCCCATAACTCCTTCACTAACACTATGTCTTTACCCCGCAGTTGCTTCATTTCAAGACCATCAATCCGCATAGGTAATGCTTCAACCATCAAGTTATCCTTCACCTGTACATCATCCATCTGAATCACATGCGATGGATCCGGAATGTACTTTCTCAACTGAGACGCATGGAACACATCATGCAAATTCGCAAGCGACGACGGTAAAGCGATCCGATAGGCTACCTCTCCTATCCTCTGCAAGATTTAATAGGGACCAACAATAGGTGGGGTGAGCTTCCTAGATTTCAAAGCTTGACCCACACCAGTCACTAGCGTCACCCTCAAAAACACATTATCTCCCTCTTGGAATTCCAGTGCTTTCCTCTTCTTATCATGATAAATCTTCTGATGACTTTACAAAGCCCTCATCCTTTCTTGGATTATCTTAATCTTCTCAGTCGTCTCCGGCGCAATCTCAGGTCCCAGTACAGCACTCTCGCCTGACTCATACCAACACAAGGGAGTTCTACATCTGCTTCCATACAAAGCTTCATACGGTGCCATTCCAATACTAGCATGAAAATTATTATTGTATGTGAACTCAATCAATGGCAAATGGTTATCCCAAGATCCTCCGTGATCCAACACACAAACCCTCAACAAATCCTCCAAGGATTGGATAGTCCTCTCCGTCTGACTGTCCGTCTGCGGATGATATGCATAACTCATCCTCAACTTAGTACCCAAAGCATCTTGTAAACTCTTCCAGAACCTCGATGTAAATCTCGGGTCCCTATCCGACACAATACTCGAAGGTATCCCATGCAACTTCACAATCTCCTCAATGTACATCTCGGCTAACTTCTGCATAGAATGATTAATCTTCATCGGCAAGAAATGAGCCGATTTAGTTAATCTATCCACAATCACCCAAATCGAATCATTTCCCTTCGCTGTTCTCGGCAGCCTCGACGCAAAGTCCATGGAAATGCTATCCCATTTCCACTCTAGGATATTCAACGGTTGCTGACTTCTGACAAGTCAAACATGCATAAACAAACTCCGCAATATCCTTCTTCATACCCGGCCACCAAAATAACTTTTTCAAATCCTGGTACATCTTCGTAGCATGGAGATGAATACTCAATCTACTTCGATGTCCTTCCTCAAGAAGACTCTTCTTAATTCCTGGAACATCTGGTACACACACACCCTGTCTCTGAACCTCTCATCGATCCAAAATTCACCTATGTTACCTTGGTTGATCAATGTCAACTGGTCAACCAACTTCAATTCAGATTACTGTCCCACTCTGATCTCTTCCAGAATACCACTAGTCAACCTCAACATCTCCAACCTCACACTGTCAAGAGTCTCTTCACATACCAAACTCAAATCTCGGAATTGCTCAATTAATTCCAACTCTTTCACCATAAGCATCGACATATTCAATGACTTCCTGCTCAATGCATTAGCCACTACATTTGCTTTACCTGGATGGTAATTCAAATCAAAGTCATAATCCTTCAACAATTCCAACCACCTTCTCTGCCTCATATTCAGCTCTTTCTGATCAAATAAGTACTTCAAACTCTTATGATCGCTGAACACTTCGAACTTAGAGCCAAATAGGTAATGTCTCCAAATATTCAACACAAACACTACGGCTGCCAACTCTAAGTCATGGGTTGGGTAATTCAATTCATACACCCTCAGCTGCCTGGAAGCATAAGCAACAACTTGACCATTCTGCATTAACACCCCACTAAGACCCATCTTTGATGCATCACAATACACTACAAAAGATTCATTCGGATTAGGCAAAATCAACACTGGAGCGGTCGTCAACCTCTTCTTCAATTCCATGAAAGTCCCTTCACAAGCTACATCTCACACAAAAGCTTGACCCTTTCGAGTCAGCTGAGTCAAAGGTAATGCCAACTTAGAAATGCCTTCGATAAACTTGCGGTAATATCCTGCCAATCCAAGGAAACTTTGTATCTCAGTAGCAGACTTCGGAGTCTCCCACTATAACACAACGTCAATCTTAGAAGGATCAATAGCAATTCCACCACTTGAAATCACATGGCTGAGAAAACTCACTTCCTTCAACCAAAACTCACACTTTGACAGTTTTGCATAGCTTCTTCTCCTTCAACACTTACAACACAGTCCTCAAATGCTCGGCATGTTCTTCTTCAGACTTAGAGTATATCAGAATATCATCAATGAAAACCACAACAAACTTATCCAAATACTCATGAAAAATCCTATTCATATCTCCATGAACACACCAGGTGCATTGGACACTCCAAATGGCATCACAGTGTATTCATAGTGGCCATACCTCATCCTGAAAGCTGTCTTCGGAATATCATCAGGCTTAACACGAATCTGATGGTAACTCGACCTCAAATCAATCTTGCTAAACACACAGGCGCCTATTAAATGATCCATCAAATCTTCGATTCTCAGAAGTGGGTATATATTCTTAATAGTCACTTTATTCAACTGCCGATAATCAACACACAACCTCATACTACCATCCTTCTTCTTCACTAACAGCACAGGCGTACCCCATGGAGAAACACTCGGTCAGACAAACCTCTTCTCGAGCAATTCTTCCAGTTGTTTCTTCAATTCACTTAACTCAGAAGCGGACATCTGGTAAGGATCCATTGACACTGGACTCGTACCTGGTATTAAGTCCACTGCAAACTCTACTTCACGTTCTGGAGGCAAATCACTTATGTCGTCTAGAAACACATATGAAAATTCACAAACAACAAGTAATTCGACACTTGCAGCTTCACGTTCAACCTGCAACGATGCAAACATTGCAAACAATAAGGCTTCGTCTTCCAGAAGTTCGTCTACTTGCTTAGCAGACAAGAACATCAACTCCCCACTATCACCAAACTCAAGAAACTCTACTGTCTTATTATAATAATTGATATGAACAAGGTTGAACTCCAACCAGTTTATTCCAAGGATTACATCGATTTGGTGCAAGGGTAAACACACCAAATCCATCACAAAACTCTTCCCAAAAATCGTCAAAGGACATCTCAAACTCACAAAAGTAGTAGTAACAGAACCATTAGCTGGAGTTTTTATTACCATATTACCATTCATATCAGCCAATTTCAAACCCAATCTATTAGCACATTCAAGCGATATAAACGAATGAGCAACATCAGTATCAATAATAGCGACGAACTCAACATTATTAATTAAACAAGTACCTCGAATCAGGTTATCCTTCTCTGGAACTTCTGCACCACTCAAAGCAAACACTCTGCCATTGGTCTGAGCAGCAGTAGCAGTCTTCTTCAGCTTATGAGACTAGGTACTGATGTAACCCTTCTCACCACAATTGAAACTGGTTGGACCATCATCCTTGCAATCAGTAGCTCTATGGCCCTTCTTGCCACATTTGTAACATCTCAACACATTATTGGTGCAAACCTCAGCACGGTGGCCTTGCTCGCCACACCTGTAACACTTCCCCGAAGAGGGAGCTGCTCCCCCACTTGTCTTCTTCCCATCTAAAGTCTTCTGCTTCCCTTTGTCAGCTGAAGTCGTATAAGGCTTCCCTCTATACTGCCCCTTCTCTTTCTTCTCACTAAGATGCTTATAGTGAGCAGATCGAGCGCGGATATCCTCTTCATAAATCCAACTCTTGTCCACTAACTCAGTATACTTGCGAATCTGTTGGTACCCAATACCCTACTTGATTTCTGGCCTAAGCCCATTCTCGAACTTGAGACACTTGGACACCTCAGCATCAGCACAGCTGTAGTGAGGACAAAACTTCACCAACGCCTTGAACTTCGCAGCATACTCTGCCACAGTCATGTTTCCTTGCTTCAGGTCAAGGAATTCCACCTTTCTCTTGCCACGAGTATCCTCTGGAAAATACTTTCCCAAAAATTCCTGCTTGAACACAGCCCAGGTTATCACAGTGCCAACGTCTTCCAGTCTCTGGTGGGTGTTATCCCATGAATCCTCAGCCTCTTCTGACAACATGTGAGTTCCAAACTGCACTTGTTGAGCGTCATTACACCCCGTCACTCGGAAGATCTTCTCAATCACCTTCAGACACTTTTGTGCACTCTCTGGATCATGAGTACCCACAAAAGTCGGCGGATTGTTCCTCTGGAACTTCCCCAAAGCACGAAACTTCTCCGGAGCTTTGCCATTCTGATTGTTCTGAGCCATTGCTTAAGCAAGTGACTCCAACGCATTTACGATAGCACGATCATTTCTTCCAGCCATCCTGCATACCACCAACTAGGTTAGAAGAAACAAAACATCGACAGTGTACACACACTTGTCGACTGATAGGGGACTAACATCATGTAAAACTTGGTCAGACAGACTGACCTGCTCTGATACCACTAATTTAACACCCTTTTCCTACCCAACAAACATCACGAATAAATACAATTATTTATCAGAGTACAATCCCAAAAAGGGCATCACATTACGTCATAAAACATCAAATAACCACCTGCTCCGTAACACGGGTTTTACCATCATGAATTTATTTAGACATCACACAGCGGAAATCAAAATTTAAAACAATTTTATAATCCAAAACTTATTAAACAAAACATCATAAAACATCCTCATGCCAACAAATAAAAGAACATAATCGTTTGACTCAAACGTCCCGACCCGATGTTACATATCAGAGCAAGACCCTCTAATTGACAGAGAAATAAAAATACTTCAAAAGCTAAATCTTCTTGCGCCAAGAAAGCTAAGCCTGATCACCTGCATGTTACTCACGTGGAGGCAACATTCAAACAGGCATGGTGAGTAATCACGAATCAATATATAAGATATAAGCAAATGATAAAGCATAAGCACAAACATCACCAGATCATTCACAACGTCATTAATACCTCAATCACATCAATATAATGCAATGCCACACAATATGCAAATGCAACATCATAGACTCATGCATGTGGTACCAATTCGTCATAATTGATGGATACTAGGCCATCACCCTCCAAAGATCCCCACCAATAGGATCGATTCTACACAAGAACCGGAGAACGTCACAAAACACTTCAATCCACACAATGGGATTGAAGCCACCAAATGGACTAGAGTCCTAACTATGCCATGAATGCATGATGCAAATCGTCATAATAATCATCATCATATAATCATCATAATTGCATCATCATCCATGAATCATCATCAAACATCATTATACAACACCAATTCGCACTCGTCATAATTTGTCACTATACCTCACAATTCGTCATATTATACTCGTCACATAAGAATTCCCGATTTTATCCCATTCATCTTCATTACTAGTTTACTCATGTTTTATTACTTCGTCATAGCCTTACGTTTCAAGGAACCACATCACAAGCGAAATCGGGACAGAAATCGCAAAAACGGACAAATATGCCAACAGCTCTGCCCATAGGCGTATGGTCATCCCTTACGCATATGGCTCAATTCCTCTCCCACTGACCTGCGTATCATACACGTAGGGCCACCTGCCCAGGCCTCTAATACGCGTAATACCCTCCTTGTTACGCGTATCACCAGAGGGGTTTCCTTCTCAAAATTCCCCTCTAATGTCCCATTACGCATAGTGGCTAATCCATACGCGTAATACACCTTTCCCAAGAACCCCATACGCGTAATGGCTTCCCATACGCGTATGCCTCTTCCTTCTCAGCTTCCCATATGCGTAATGGCATCACATACGCGTATTACCACCATTCCCTTACGTGTACCTTACACGTACTGGCAGAGGACCGTGCTGGCCCTGGGGACGGGTGCGTATGCTACGCGTATCACCCTGGGTGTGTCCCCTCTTACGCGTAATACTTCTCCTGTTACGCGTATTGCCAGAAAACACTCCAAAACTCAGATTTCGCATCTGAACGAAAAACTCCTATTGCAGCACCCACGATCTTCCAAAATCGAACCCAAAATCACTTCGATTCATCATAGATCTAAGTCATTATCCTACTTCATTATTTTCATCAATTTCTTCCAAATTATTAAGTCCGAATTCATTAATCCCACCTTCGATTTCAGATCTGGTTTGTTTACACATTCATCACAGTAGCAGCAATTATTCACACGAATTTCATAGAAATTACAGTAACTCATATAGAATTCATGACAGAAATCATACACATACAGAGTTACGAAAATTTACCACAGATTCGTCACAGATTCAGCACAAATTCGTCAAAACGCAAACACAAAAAAAATACCTCTACCTTAAACCCATATCAAACATATGAACCCGGATTAACCCCCCATACCTCGAATTTTCTAGCAAAAGACTCTTCTTTTTGGGGTTCTACGGTTGATCCTCTCGTTCTATGTGTTTTAGCCTCATTTCCTCAGTTCCCTCTTTACTTTTTAGGGTTGCACAGAATAACTCTCCTCATTCTCTATTTTCTTTTTGTTAAACCTAACTCTTTGGCCTCAATTATGATTTGCCCATATTCTCCTGAATTGACATTCTCAATATTACCGTTTTATCCTTGATGGTCCTCTTAATTATTTTAATTAACAATAATAATAATAATATTCTAAATATTCAAATTATTCTATTATTATTATTACTAATAAAATAATCTAAATAATTACTAATTCTAATTGCCCCAAAATTCCCTTAACCCAAGGCTACCCCACAACACCACTTCAAGTCATCAAGCGTCGCAATATCCATCCAAATTCACCAAAACAATGAATAATCATAATAATTCAATTAAGTAAATATTATAATTATTTTGAGGTGTTACACACATCATTTAAAATAAACTTCCAAAAATCTAAAAAAGAAACAAAAAGGATATTAAAGTTTTTTTTTAAAACAAGTAAAGAGAGGGAGGGGTGGATGTAACAAAATAGATGGTGAAGGGAATCAGATTTTTATGGAGTCATCATGGGCTTTCTTTGGCCCACTCGTCCACTTAAGAGTAGAAAAAGAAAAAAATAAACAAAAGAAGCAGGAAAAAACAAACACGGTGGGCTTTACAATATAACAACATGACCTAAACATAAAGCAACATCAGCAAGAAAAAAAACGGCCATAGAAGCTCTGTGCAAGTGAATCGATTACAAACTCAACCTTCGTTTTTTTAAAAATAAAATTCTAAAATATAAAAAAAAATAATTTGCTCAGAAGCAAGCTTCATCATCGCGCCACCAAATATATCAATTTCATCGAGAACCAACACCATCAGCGTATGGCCATGAGACAAATACCCAACCTTCTTCTTAGTTTGCTCGAGCTTCCGATTCAAGGCTTATGAGTTTCGTCTGTTCAATTCGTCCTCCTTTCTGAGTTCGTTTCCGTTTCAGGTTCGTTCAGCTTTTGATTTCATCCCGATTTTGATTTATCCCTCTTCTTCTCTTCGAATTTCTTCTCTGTTTTGAAATGGTTCTATTTATGGTTGTGATTCTACTTCATCTTTATTTCTTTTAGTTATTTTGTGGTGTGCTTTGAAAGGGGATTGGGTTTGTGTATTGTTGCTGGGTTTGAGGTAGGAGGTGGTTACGGTTGAAGGTTGTGTTACGGAAGGAATGTTTGAGCGAGGGGAGGTTTGAGGTTGGGTGAGTGTTGTTTGTTAAAGAAGGTTGAAGGAGGATTGAGAGGAGAGATGTGGACTGATATGCGGTGGAGGTTTCTGAGGAAAGGTTTGTGCAGCGTTTCTTTGGCTCCTTTGAGCATGGAATGAGAGTGAAAAAAAAGGTGTATTTATAGGAGCAATGGGGGTATTTTCGGGAATGAATTCAGAAAGAAAAATTGTGTAACGGGTTTTGTTTGCGGTGTGCTGAAAGTTGCGTTGTTGGTCATATGCGTGACGTTGCAGATTTTTCGTTTTGGTAACGTTTTTGCTGTGTGGTCGTGATGTTTTGGAGAATTTGTCGTATTGTTCAAAGGATATTGATGGTTGCGTTCTGTTTGTATGCAGGTGCGTAAAGCGGTTTTTTATGGGATATGTGGGCTGCACATTTTGGAGTGCTGGCTTGAGTTTTTGCAGGGACAGGTTTGTTGTGTGTACGTTGTGAAGTATTTTGGGCATTGTGAGCAGGTCATATTGAATCATAATTTGGCTGCAAGTGACGGAAGTTGCGTGATGCGAAGCATGGCAGGATTTTAGTGAATGGTCTTGGCAAGGTCATGTTGTTATGCCTGACAGTTACGGTTTGTGGTGCGAATGGCTTGTGGGGCTGGAGAGAATTTATTTGTTTGTGTAGGCCATGAAACAAATTAAATTGGGATGGCTATTGATGATGTAATGTGTAGTGATTTGTGTGATGTACTGCTAAAGTTATGCATGGAGCTCATTGTGTGTGGCAAGATATGAATTGCTGGTGTGGGACCTGGCTGAAAATTTGTCAGTGTTATCATGGTTAGCTTGGTTGGAAAAATGGGACAGTGTGGTGTATTTTGTACGGTTTCTCGCAGGTGCATTGTAAAAAGTTTGGGAATTTGCTTTGCAACTGGTGTGATGTCCTTTGGATCAAGCTCGTGATGGCATATTATTATTTTTGTAAATGATTATTGTAATTGTTTATGATAACACAGAATATGGGCTTTGATGATTGAGAATGTCATGGTTTTTTGGAATATAAAAAATTACTGAATTTTTTACTAGAAATTGGACTGGTTTCCTTGGAAATGGGATTTTTTTTACTTTTCTTTTTGGTCATAAACTCATGCACTTATGACTTTTTGGTAATTCATTTTCGTATTGTATGGGCTTGTAAAATGAAAAAAAATGGTAATGAACCTGTTCTGGACTGGACCAATGGCCAGGCATGGCCAAATTCACTCCTGCTCCCAAAACGGCCCAATTACCTTAGTACAATCCACGAAGAGAGAAAAAGTTACCTTTCTGCCCCTCCAACCGGGCAAGGACTGCATCACTCCTCCCCGAAACAGTTGCCCATCCCGCACGGCTTCTTCACTCCCCGAACAGCTAAGGGCATGTGCCTGAAACCATGTCCATGCCCGACATAACGTCTAGTTTCGGGCACCCTGCCCGACATAACGGCTATTTTGGACAATTACCTATTCTTCGGGAAACGACTATTTTAAAACAAGTAAAGAGAGGGAGGGGGTGAAGAGGAATCAGATTTTTATGGAGTCATCATGGGCTTTCTTAGGCCCACTCGTCCACTTGAGAATAGAAAAAGAAAAAAATAAACAAAAGAAGCAGGAAAAAACAAACACGGTGGGCTTTACAATATAACAACATGACCTAAATATAAAGCAGCATCAGCAAGAAAAAAAAAGGCCATAGAAGCTCTGTGCAGGTGAATCGATTACAAACTCAACCTTCGTTTTTTAAAAAATAAAATTCTAAAATATAAAAAAAAACAATTCGCTCAGAAGCAAGCTTCATCATCGCACCACCAAATATATCAATTTCATCGAGAACAAACACCATCAGCGTATGACCATGAAACAAATATATTGATGGTTGCGTTCTGTTTGTATGCAGGTGCGCAAAGCAGTTTTTTATGGGATGTGTGGGCTACACATTTTGGAGTGATGGCTTGAGTTTTTGCAGGGACAGGTTTGTTGTGTGTACGCTGCGAAGTATTTTGGGCGTTGTGAGCAAGTCATATTGAATCATGATTTGGCTGCAAGTGATGGAAGTTGTGTGATGCGAAGCATGGCAGGATTTTAGTGAATGGTCTTGGCAAGGTCATGTTGTTGTGCCTGACAGTTACGGTTTGTGGTGCGAATGGCTTGTGGGGCTGGAGAGAAATTTATTTTGCTGTGTGGGCCATGAACAAATTGAATTGGGATGGCTATTGATGATGTAATGTGTAGTGATTTGTGTGATGTACTGCTAAATTTATACGTGGAGCTTATTGTGTGTGGCAGGTTATGAATTGCTGGTGTGGGACCTGGCTGAAAATTTGTCAATGTTATCATGGTTAGCTTGGTTGGAAAATTGGGGCAGTGTGGTGTATTTTGTACGGTTTCTCGCAGGTGCATTGTAAAAAGTTTGGGAATTTGATTTGCAACTGGTGTGATGTCCTTTGGATCAAGCTCATGATGGCATATTATTATTTTTTGCAAATGATTATTGTAATGGTTTATGATAACAAAGAATATGGGCCTTGATGATTGAGAATGTCATGGTTTTTTGGAATATAAAAAGTTGCTGAATTTTTTACTAGAAATTAGACTGGTTTCCTTGGAAATGAGCTTTTTTACTTTTCTTTTTGGTCATGAAATCATGCACTTATGACTTTTTGGTAAATCATTTTTGTATTGTACGGGCTTGTAAAATGAAAAAAAAAATGGTAATGAACCCTTTATTCTTTGTGTAGTATTTCCCGTGTAAGTTTGTAAGTGGAAAAAGAAATGGCAAAATGGATTGAATAATTGGACATAATGAAAAATGGACAGAAAAATGAAAAAAAAGGAAAAATGGATATTAAAGTGAACATGGATAATTGGCTTGAAATTGGATAGAAAAGAAAAATGGATTTAAAGAGGTTTAGAAATTGTAATATGAATGGATAAGTGGGTATATAGGAAATATGGCTATGATTTTATTAAATAGGCTTTAGAATTGGTAAATGAACCCAAAATGCACATATACACCTCTAACAATTCCGTCCAAAAACACTAATTGAAAAGTGAAATAGACCATGAAGCACTATGAACTTGACAATTTGACCCCGACACCAACAGACTTGAATTGACGCAAGCCCTAATTAAAAGCTCAGACACATCACTTGAATCAACCACACCCAGATCTTGATCTTGAAACGAAACTGGTCTGACAGACAAATTAGGTCAAAACCATACACACCCCTGACTTGATAGCTATACCTAAACTCATCCTTGCGGCAACTGGACTTAAGAAACAGAAGCAACAACACTTTTGGATTTTCTGAATATGGTTAGTGGACGGAAGTACAGATGGAGGTTATACACAGGTAGGAAAAATTTGGGGTATGACAGCAGGTTCTAAAGCTTAAAGATGAAACCATTCAGAATTTGATAGAAGAACACATTTGAGAGAAGTTGAGTTACTGGCTTGTGATGGTTCAGAACTGATGCACATTATTAAGTGAAGTCTGATGATATAGGTTTGCATAGACTCTAAAGCTGAGTATATCAGAATCAGAAGAGCAATATATTATCTCTACACTTAGTGAATGTATCAGCTTCTGGTGATCATTCAGAACCAGTGACAAGACTAAGTTATTGTACTGCAGAAAGTAAGATACAATGTCAAATCAGTTTGTCAGTAAGAGTTTGTGTTCACACGGCTCAAGAAGAGTTGACATGCTTTACAGATATCTACTCTCAATGGATCTATAGTACAAGATCATAAGGAAGACACTTTGGTTAAACATGTTACACAATGGATAAAGATCTTTTGGTGTATCTATCTTCAATGTCCCTTAGTATTATGGAGTAACAAAGACACTTGTACAAGATATCTCTTCCATCGAATTTTCTTCTACAACTGTTATATATGTAGCTGAAGATTCAATATGGAATCAACAACAAGGAAAATAAAGAAGAAGAGCCAAGAATAAAAGAAGTGTTCCACGCTTCTATCAGAATGGAAGAATAACAAGATCAACAATGGCAACACAATCAGGTATGCAGAATTTCTGTTATATGTTGTAAATTGAACAAAGCCTTAATATTTCTTAAACATTTAATATCTTATAAATCTTAAATGTTGTGATCTTTGTTATGGTTATTTACCTTGTACCTCTGATTTATTATCAAGTACACCTTATTGCCTATTATGCTAAAAAAATTGTTTAGTAGTTTAGAAAGAAATTATCTTGCTATGTGCTTGAGTATCAAAGTCTCTTGTAGTGAGCTTGAGTCAAGTAAGTCTTTCGCTATGTGCTTGAGCATTGAAGTCTTAATCAGTTGTTGATTGAGCAAGGAAGTCTTGGACTGTAGGTCTAAGAAAAAGTCTTGAATCCATGGGGTTTAAGCAAGGAAGTCTTTGATCGTGGTGTCATACCCTAAATTTTGACCACTAAGATTCCCATCATTGTGTCAATCATCATCACAATATGGATGAACCATCATGCCTCATCAAATGCCTCAAGGGTTGTTGAGCATTCACTACAATCAAAATTAGGGTTTTAAGCCCTCTCAGAGCCTTAGACAAAGGATCAGTCAAGGAATGACTTGATCTTCAACTTGTCTAGCCTCTAAAAATATCCACAATAGATCAAAAGGACTCCCACTTCAAGGATTAAGCACAAGGCTGCTCCCTTCTAGGTGGATCAAGTCTCAAGATCGACAGTGTCACCAAATTAGGGTTTTGGTCGACCAGGGCCTCCAGATGGAAAATTTTCATCTGGGCACAAACCAAAGATCCAAAACATAACCTAATATACTCCATGGAACCTCATGGACCCAATCATCAAGTCAATTTGACCTTAGGGGATGCATTCATCAAAAATCAGGAATTAGGGTTTCTTGACCTAATTCACCCCTAAGTTGACTTTTGGGACAAATCATGAGCCAAGACCTCAAGACATGATTTTAAGGTCTCTAATATACTATATTGATCCATTTGCAACAATGGATTAATCCAAGAAGCTTGAGCAACAAGTCTCAATTTCATCTGCACCACAATTAGGGTTTCGCGAGGAAAGTCGACTGTAACTTTGACTTTTGACCAGGACATGCTCCCAAACCCTAAGACATGATTCAATATACCCTATGACACCCATGGAACATGTCCATCAAGTTTGATTTAGGTCAAGGACATGATTTCCTGAAGAATTGCACAGTTTGGAATTCATCTGATAAAAAGTCAACTGTGCACAAAAGTCAACTTTGACTTTTTGATATTTTTCACCAAAATGGATTTTTAACCCTAAAATGATGTTAATGTATGATTTGAATCATCATTCATCAAGAAAAATCAAAGAAAGTGGGATAACTTGTAAAAGGGGTAACCATAAAAACTTAGAAAAATTTCTAAGTTATGGAAAAAGTGACACTAATGTGCCAACTTTGGAGGACCATAACTCCTAAACCACAAGGCCATTGTTCCCCATTCAAAGCTTGATTTTTAGATCACATTGCCCTCTACAAAAGCTTCATACTGACCTATGTCCAAATTCCTCATGGATTTTGAGTTATGGAGTGATCAAAATCAAGAAAAGTCACTTTGTTCCAACACTTAGTGAAAATTTCACTAAGTTAGAATCTGCCTTTACTTTTTTCCAAATGTAGGGGGATTTTTCACTTGGATTCAAAGGAGATCAAAACCAAACATGTTCAAACAATTGTTGTATCATGTAAGGGCTTTCCAAAATGGCCAAGAACATTACCAAATTCAATTTGAGCTATGAGATATGACATTGGCAAGATGCCTTGCTGAAATCTGCCAAGGCAAGGCAGATTTTTGCACTTTTGGTCGATTTGCCAAAATCAGCCAAATCCAAACACTCCTATCCACTTGGACACCTCTGAGGATTGAATCTAAAGGGGACAATCACTGAGCCAAGCCTCAAAAGTCTTTGGAACAAGAAATAACATGTTGAACCTAGAATTGCCAAAATAGGGACAAGACTCCAATTTTGGATTAGAGCATTCAATGGAAGCATCAAGGTGGCATGGACTGAGTTCTTAGCAACTAAATTCAGTCAAGACTTATCCAAGACCAAGGGGACCAGCAGCCTGTGCCCTAACCTCTAGTCAATGGCTAGAGGAGACTTGGATTTTCATTTGCCAACATTGGCGAAACCTACTCAGCAGTTGCCATTCACTATTCCTTACAAAACAAACTTGCTCTACTATAAATAGAGCAAAATTGTGATCAGTTTGAGTACACCAAAGCCATTAAACAGATGCTTTCCTCAAAATCTCTTCTTTCACTCCAATTTTTCCTTCTAAGGCAAGTCACTATCGGGTTTTGAGTTTGAGAGCTTTTCCAATCAAACCAATCACACACACACACCTCATATACATCACATATGAGCTGATCAAACACTTAAACAACAACTGGAACACTGATTTCTCAGAATCACCAGTCAATTGCTCAAGGTTTTAACCAAGTTGCAGTTGAGATGCCATGATGTGATCCAGCCAGTTTCAATCAAGTCCAAGCATTCAAACACGTTCCATAGGGTGTAGGGAAGCTGTTCAGATCATCACAACTCATCTGTAACACCTCCAACTCAGAAATCAATTTGCTCTTGCTGTCACGACCTAGAGGTAAGCCTAAACTTGGTCATCTCTCAATCCATGCAATTTTTGCTGCACAATAATTTGGCCATATGTTCATAATCATGCATGGAATGTTTCCCCTCAATTAATTGCATTGTTTGAATCGTGTATCAAAAATCCCAGCCTTCATGCAGAATCTAGGGTTCTTGAGGATTGTTCATGATTTCTTGTTTTATGATTAATTTAAATGAAATTAATTGTCATAGACATGATCGTGAGGTTGAAACAAGTTGATTGGTAAGTGGACTGCATGATATGATTAAGTATTCAGTGAGATTGGATAGAAAACGCAAATCTGGGAAAGTCAGAACACGCGCGTGTTCTTGCCCTTGTTCTTGGCGCCATTTTCCAACATTTGAATATTTGAATTTTGTGATTTTTAATTAATTGATTCAAAAATTAATTTCTCTCTGAGTTTTAATGATTTTGAGTTGATTCTTGTTTTAATAATTCACAAAAATGTTGAAATATTTTATTTTCCCAAAAAACCCAAAAATATTATTTATTTCATATAATTGATATTTTTGCAAAGAATTAATATTTTAATTGTTTTTGACATTTAAAATATTTTTTCCCTCTTGATTTTGTAAAGATTAATGACTTCTAATTATTTTGTAGGTCAATACTTGATTTTTGAAGCATTAATCCAAGATCATAATTTGTTTCCCACATGTTAAACAATTTTTGATCATTTTAATTGAATTTTTATTCAATTAAAATACATTTTGGAAATAAATTAGGGTTTTTGATTAATTCAACCCTCACAAATCATTTTCAAAAAACATTTTGGGCCTCTATTAGAGTGTAAGACCCAACCCACTTGTACAGAAATATTTTGGGCCTCACTTATTGTATAAGTCCCTCTGCGTTAAAAGAAAACCTCGGCGCGATCGCCATTTTAAACGGAAAAATCATCTGGGCCTACCCTCGTGTTATAAGCCCCACTCATTTTCTTTTAAAAACTTTTTGGGCCTCTTGAGAGAGTGTAAGACCCATCCCTTTGTACAGAAAACCTTTTTGGCCCACAGTCACTTGTATAAGTCCCTCAGTACAAATTCAACAGTGAAATCACTGGTAAAACCCTGGGCCTCTCCTTGAGCTGTAAGCCCCAAATATTTCTTTTTCAAAGCACTTTTTCCTTTGATTTTGAATATACTGTTGTTTTCAATCTGTCTTTGTTGAACAACTAACCAAACAGCATGGAAGCTCTACAACCGAGTAAGTGTTTATACGCTTTCATTTACCGCTTTCATATACATATAACTGTAATGTGGGGCTGTTTCGCTGGAAGTCTTCTTTCATAAACTCATATCAACTGTGTAATAATAGTATAGATATTTAGAGTTTCCTCGGCAACCACGTCTAGAACTAGGTAAAGTCGTTTTGTTTATTCGTAGAAATAGACAGCTAGATCCCCAATAGGATCACCACATACAGTCTTCTCTTCGGCTGTCCTCATTAGGAATTGTCAAGAAACTCTACTCCCAGAGATGAATGTATTCTCCGTGAATGACATCTTTGAGTTTCTTCCAAATTCTCAAACTTTCCTGGCTTGATCTATTCCTTGTGAATAGCCTGTCTTGAATTTCTCGGGGTTTAGGGACCCACGGGCTTCTTAAAAGCATCGGCCTCCTCTTGGGCATCGTACAAGGACCCACAGGCTTCCTAAAAGCAACTCCGCCTCCTCTTGGGCTTAGTACAAGGACCCGTCGGCTTCTTAGAAGTATTCACAGCCTCCTCTTAGGCTTCGTATAATGATCTCTTCCTCCGGGAATGATAGCCTCCTCTTGGGCTTCGTACAACGACCTGTCGGCTTCTTAAAAGTCTCTAGCCTTCTCTTGGGCTTCGTACAAATTGTCTCGACGACCTCCTAGAGGTATAGGAACAGAACCTAGTCATCTTCATAGAACAGTCCTTTCAAAGAGTCTACTACTGTTTCTCAAAGCATAGTACAAAAGATGAAACTCTAGACCCGGACAGTCTAATATCCTTGAGTCTCAAAGGCATTCTCAAGTGACCCCTTCGTTAAAATAGGAAGGAAACCCGTAGACTCGGACAGTCTCAATACCCTTTGGATTTCCCGTTTCCTCAAAGAAAAGGAAATATCCCTGAATCAAATCCTTAAGTACAGTGTTACTCATATAAGAATTGATTTTCTCTTTAAAATCAGTATACTGGACCTGTCACTCAACTGAAACAGCACCATAGCCTCCTCTTGGGCTTTGTACAATGATTCTCCCCAGCGGAGCTAACAATTTTAGCCTCCATCTCGGGCTTTATACGAGATACTAAAAGACTCACTCGTTGAGTCAAAAGCTTTTAGCTTCTCTCTCGGGCTTTGTACGAGACACATAATAGCCTCCGTCTTGGGCTTTGTACAAGACACAAATCACTCTCTTGTTGAGTCTAAAACCCTTGGCCTCCATCTCGGGCTTCGTACAAGATACCATAGAGGACTCTCTTGTCGAGTCACTTCCCTTTTAGCCTCTATCTCGGGCTTCGTACGAGACACATAAAAACTCCCTCTTGTTGGGCCATTAGACCCTTCAGATTCACATCTTGGGCTTTAAACAAGATACAAACCATTTTAGCTTCACGTCTTGGGCTTTGAACAAGACACCAAAACACCATTTCCTCCCATAGAATAGGAGATACTACGAACGCTCTGATTTCCCTGTTTCGGTAAACGGGAATACGTAGGCATAAGATTGAAAGAAAAATCTTAGCGAGCACACTAAACAAAAAAACCCAAAATCCCATACTTTCATATATCCGTCCTAACATCTTAACCGAACACCACTTTTAAAAAAATAAACCTAATAGAGACCCCGAATCTTTGTAGCATCTGTAAACCAACAGTTTTGACTGTTTAAACTCAGTTTGCAAGCAGGGTTAATTTGAGACATCTATTTCCCTTTCTTCATCAGCTTTAATAAGATAAAAAATGAATAGAGCTGTAGACACCAAAGAGCGATAGCGCTTCGCAACCGCATCCAAAATCGCTCACTACAGAAAAATAGTGACTCTGCTGGGGAACTGGCGATTCTGCTAGGGACGTGTCATTAGGATCCATCTCACCTTTGTAGCGAGATCTTGTTCTCTTCCCATCTCTTAGGTGGAAACTTTAAAAGTGGCGCCCACCGTGGGGCTCTTCTTCCCTTTTTTCTCTTCTCTTGTGTGAAAACCACAGATTGGGGCTTCCGCCGGGGAACCCATTTTCTGTCAGGAACATAGGATTCATAACTTTAAAGGTCTAGAATGATTAGGAAAAATATATATACTGCTTTTCCTAATTGATATCTGTGTTTATTTTCCTGCTAATGGGAATGCGTGTGATGCCGCATATGGAAAGATTGAGTGTACACTTAAGATAGGTGATGGCGACGAGGTCGACCATCAACCTCAATGGAGGCTTCCCAATGCAACCCATTCCCTCTCACAGGCAATGGGTCGATTGTGAAGTCTGAGAAGCTGAGGAGCAAATTAGTGGCGCAGAGGCTATCGGAAATAGTTGTCATGCGATGCCACCCTCTTCTGAGGACTCTTCAAAAAACATCACCTAGCACGGTTCCCGGCCCGCTGGTGTTTTCTTGACAAGAGTTGATGATGATGAGAGACAGGTACAAAGGTCACTAGTATAAACCTTTGGGGATGGGTAGAGCCTTGACTTCATGACAACGACCCTTTGACCCCATGTTTTTTCTATGTTTTTTTGTGCTGCATTCATGCATTTATCTAAAAAACATTAAAACATTCAAAAAATTCTTCTCTTCTAGTCTCTCTGTTTTTCAAATTAAACTAAGACTGTGATTGCAAATATCAGAGAAAAGGATTGTGCTAATGGATTTCGGTAGAAGGAGAACTCATAAGTACACCTTCAAGGTTCCAAAACTAGAGGATTTGAGAGGTTTGGCGAGAATTATCACAAACCAAGAGGCTTTCAGAGCCAAGTACGGAGGTCTGCTACCTCTATTAAGAGTCCATGTGATTGAGGGAATCATGGATGCACTCGTTCAATTCTACGATCCGGTGTATCATTGCTTCACATTCCCGGATTACCAGCTGGCGCCAACGCTGGAGGAGTATTCTCATCTGATCGATTTACATATCACTGATCGAGCTCCATTTTCTGGACTGGAAGAAATTCCAAAGAATCAGACCATTGCAAGAGCAATTCATTTGGACGAGTCTGAGGTCAGGATTCACATGACCACCAAGGGTGGCATACAAGGTTTGCCAGCCCAGTTTCTAACAAAGAAAGCTCTGTACTTCGCTAGTATAGGGAACGGGACTGCTTTTGAAAGCATCTTTGTTTTACTCACCTACGGATTATTTTTGTTGCCCAACATTAATAACTTCGTTGATATCAACGTTATTAAGGTTTTTCTCATTGGAAACCCTATACCGACTTTGCTCGTGGATGCGTATCATTCTATACACTTAGGGAATTTGTACAGCAGAGGGGAGATCACATGTTGTGTACCTTTGCTTTATAAATGGTTTATCTCCCATTTACCTAAGTCTGCTGCTTTTTGGGATCATAAGTGTGCCTTGCGCTGGTCGCAGAAGATCATGTCTCTTACCAACTCTGACATAGATTGGTGTAATAGGATTTATGATGGAATCAGGATCATTGACCGTTGTGGAAACTTCCCCAACGTACCCCTTATAGGAACTAAGGGAGGAATCAATTACCATCCAGTTCTTGTTCGTCGTCAATTTGGATACCCGATGAGACACGTCCCACGGAATGCTCATCTGGAAGGTCTTTTCGTCAAGGAAGGAGAAAGTGACAGAGCACTAAAGATGGAAATAGTGCACGCTTGGAAGCATGTTCATAAGAAAGGATGGGAGTCTCTAGGAAAACTGGACTGTGTCTCGGTGGAGCCTTATCTCCACTAGGTGCAAACTAGAGCTCTCAAGCTAAAGATACCCTATCCTCGTTACGGAATTCTTCCACCGAGGGAGTCTGTCATGCACTTCATGACTGAGACTGAAAGGCTTCAGGTTACTCTCAACAAAGTTCAAAGGGAAAGAAGGTCTTGGAAGAACAAGTACCGCACCCTCAATGTAGAGTGTATCAAAATACAGCAGCTACTGAAAGATAAGGATGCTCTGATCGAGATTTTAGAGCAACATGCTGTGGATAATCAAGATGACCAAAGGAATTTGCTCACTCCTTTCACCTGGCAAAGGAATGACAACCCGACAACGGCCCAAGAGCCCCGGTCAAAGAAAAGGAAAGTACCAGAGTCAGCACCCGATTTCTCTTCAGAGAGGACTCGGGACCCATTAGCTTAGGTTTCTGTTTCTACACCTTGTAATCTACTGTATTTCCATTTCTGTAATCCTTTGAATTCAATAAAAAGGGATTTCCCCACTGTTTGATATTTGCAATCTAATTGTCGAAGTTTATTTTGATTAAACCAAAAAACAATTAATATAATCATTGCATTCATCATTCTCACATCGCTTATTCTTCTTACCTACGAATCTCACGTTTGTGTCTCGATTCTAGCGTCAAACTGTCTCATTCGTACAATACTCGGGCTAATCGTCAGAAAAAGATGGATGATCTTGAGGAAGAGAACAGAGAGTTGAAAGAAGAGATCGACGCTCTGAGAGAGGATATGAGAAAGCTTCGTAACGACATGCAAGCCATGGCAGAAGCTCAGCTACAAAGGACTGTGATCTCAGAGATCACCTCAACGCCCATAGTGGAGAAGTATGATCCTAGGTATCAAATGCCAAAAGATCGTCCCTGGGGCATGCCTGCAAACTATATCCCAGAAGGATATGTTCCACCGATCGCTGAGGATCTGGGAATCGTAACAGATGCCGCTGGGCCTGAAGGTTACAGACTTCGGGAAAGCGAAGATGCCAGGGGCATATTGAAGACTCCTGAAGGTTACAAACTTCGGGAAACGCCAAGAATCACTGCCGTAGTCACAGTACCACCCCCTGTGGTGCACACTGTCCCAGAAGGACAGATTCCACAGATACCTTCTGGTAAAAAGGAAACTATGTTTGACCAGATGGATGAATTCCAGGAACAGTTCTTGGAAATGCAGAAGGAACTGCAAGCCATTCGCGGTCAGGATCTATTTGGAAAGGACGCCGCAGACCTCTGCTTGGTCCCCAATGTGAAAGTTCCGCACAAGTTCCAAGTGCCCGACTTTGAAAAGTACAAGGGTAACTCTTGCCCTCAGAGTCATCTGGTGATGTACGCTCGGCGAATGTTAGCTCAGACTGAGAATCAGGACCTGCTGATTCACTACTTTCAGGATAGTTTGACCGGTGCCGCACTAAAATGGTACATGGGTTTAAACCGTGCTACAATTAGCACATTCAGAGATCTTGGTACTGCCTTCGTCCAACAATACAAATACAATTTGGACATGGCACCGGACAGAGATCAACTCAGATCAATGTCACAAAAGGACAAGGAAACCTTTAAGGAGTACGCCCAAAGATGGTGTGAAATTGCCGCTCAGATTTGTCCACCTCTTGAGGAAAAAGAGATGACAAAGATCTTCTTAAAGACCTTAAGCTCATTTTACTATGACAGAATGGTTGCCAGTGCGCCCAGTGACTTCACCGAGATGGTGGGCATGGGAGTTCGTCTTGAGGAAGCCATCTGAGAAGGACGTTTGGCAAAAGACGCTGGATCATCGAGTAGTACAAAACGATATGGTAGTGCTCTCCCTAAGAAAAAAGAGCAAGATATTGGGAATATCTCTCTCGGAAAGCAAAGGCGATGTTATCAACCAGTAGCAGCTGTAACTCCTACTATCGGCCCTGCGCCTATTCCTACGTATCAACCTCAGGCTGCGCAAAGCGAACCTAATCAGCAAAGGACACAATAGTCTCTTCAGCAGGCTCATCCTCCATACAATAACAACCGTACAACACGACCATCAGGGTTTGATCCTATACCCATGTTGTACGCAGAACTATTTCCGTTACTGCTAGCTAAGGGGCACATCCAGACTAAGTCTCCTCTTACAGTACCAGAAAATCTGCCTTTTTGGTTTAAGGTGGATCAAACATGCCCTTATCATCAAGGAGGATCAGGGCATAACATAGAGAATTGTCTCAATTTCAAATCCGACGTGCAAAAGCTTGTTAGGAGCGGGCTCCTATCTTTCAAAGATACGAATCCCAATGTTCTCACGGACCCGCTGCCTCAACATGAGAAAGCTGCAGTCAACCTGATTGAGAAAGAATTTAACAATGTCTATCAAATTCACGATGTCCTCTTATTGAGGACCAATATGGTCAAGATGCATTGTAGACAGAGTGGATATGGCCATGTGCCACCTCATAATTATCATAAATGTGATGTCTGCTCTAAAAGTAATAGAGGATGTTCTGTAGTGCAAGCAGCTCTACATGAACAGATGGATCTCAGATGGATCCAAGAGCACTGAGTTCGTGGAGTTAACATGGTCTATACGAATTCCAATGTCATTCAGAACCACGACATCCGTGCGATGAATGCCAACTTGGTGGCAATGCACTCAAGGCAAAGCCAGTATCATAATCTGCCACGACACGATTACAGTTCCTGTCTGACTTGCTCGGTAAACAAACAGGGATGCCCTTTCATACAAGAAGCCCTCCAGCGTCAGATGGATCTTGGATGAATCCAATACTACCATGATAGGAACCCTTATCAGATCAACATGGTTCAGATCTTCGATATTTGCGTGATGAATACCAACCTGGTAGAGTTACATGCTGAGCAGGTCCGACTCGGATTCTTAATATCACACGACTATCAAAGCTGTAAAGCAGGTTGCGAAAACGAACAAGGTTGTACCCTTGTCCAGGAGGCACTTCAGCACTTGTTAAATCACTGGTGGATGCCAATCTATATGGATGAAGATACTCAGTAGATTAGTATCAGTAACAGGAATCCTACTCGACGTCAAAGTCAGGATGTCCGATCTGTGGAAGCTAACCTAGTGAGGTTACATTGTATTCAAAGTGGGCGTGGCCAGGTGCCACCACACAATTATGACCATTGTAGTGTCTGTTCAGAAATTAACCAAGGGTGTTACCTTGTGAGAGCAGCTCTTCAGGGTCAGGTGGATCGTGGAGAGATTCACCCATATCCGGGTTCTGGACCCATCAACTGGACGCCGAGCTACCTTGCCAATTAAGTCGAGGATGTTGTCACAATCTCTGGTCGTCACCAGACCAGGGATGTTTTTGCCATCATCCCTCTACTTGACGAATCTAGAGCTCCCAACCGGGAACGGATCGAGATTACTTATGATGGTCAGAAAAATCAGAAGGTTCCCATAGTCATCTATCTGTCGGGACCACTACCGTATGAATCAACTAAGGCTATCCCTTACAAATACGGTGCAACGACAATTGAAAATGGAAAGGAAATTCCATTACCCTCCGTCGTGAATATTGCAGACATCAGTCGTGTAACACGGAGCGGTCGAATCTTTAACAGAGGAGTTGGACAACCTAACAAGGAAAAGGAACTTCAGACAGAAGCTCCCGATCCATCAGTCGGTCAATCCAGTAATCCCGACCTTTCGAAAAATAATGATGAGATGCTGAAGCTCATCCAAAGGAATGAATATAACATTGTTGATCAGCTGTTACAGACTCCTTCAAAGATCTCGGTATTATCACTGTTACTTAGTTCAGAAGCCCACAGGGAGGCTCTACAGAAAGTCTTGGAGCAAGCCTTTGTGGAACAGGATGTAACAATCAGACAGTTCGATAGCATTGTCTCTAACATCACTTCCTGCAATAATTTGGGATTTAGTGATGAGGAATTACCCAAAGAGGGTCGTCGTCATAACATGGCGCTCAACATTACAGTTAACTGCCAGGACGATGCTTTAGCCAGCGTACTGGTAGACACAGGGTCAGCCCTGAATGTTATGCCGAAGTCCACTTTGATGCAATTATCATTCAAAGGCCCTCCGATGAGAATCAGCGAGGTTGTCGTCAAAGCGTTCGACGGATCCAGAAAAATAGTTATCGGCGAAGTTGATCTTCCCATAACTTTTGGTCCTCACACTTTCCAAGTCACTTTCCAGGTCATGGACATCCGGACAACATACAGTTATTTATTAGGAAGACCTCGGATACATCAGGCTGGAGCGGTCACTTCGACCCTCTACCAAAAGCTAAAGTTCGTCCAGAACGGCCAACTCATCACAGTCTGTGGGGAACAGGCCTTACTCGTCAGCAATTTATCGTCATCCACTTATGTGGAACCAGGAGGTTATTGGAACGCAGTTCCAAGCGCTGTCGGTGGGCAAGGACAATCAATCCCAAGGAGGAACCTCGATTTCCTCATACAAAGATTCTATCAAAGCGGTCGAGAGTACCGATACAACCGGATGGGGACAGCTTGTCATTCCTATTGACAATAAAACAAAAAAGGGTCTTGGTTTTTCTGCAACCTGTACCCAGACAGCTGCCAGCGATGGAAGTCTTTATCCCATTCAGAACTTCTTCCACAGTGGAGGTTTTCTTCACCCAGTCCCTCAAGCAGTCCATGCTATCAATGAGGAAGATCCCTCTGACACAGAGGAGGAGTGGAAGTCTTATCTTAACAAGGACGGTTATATGTCTCAAGACGAAATGCAAACTCCTTTTTGCTTTCCTACAGAGAGTCTGAGATTTATACCCAGGTCAGACATCGAAATGATATACGGGGATTGTGATCCGGAAGGATGCCGTGCTCCGTCAAATTCATTAGAGGAGGACACTCTGATGAAAGACAATTCTGACTACACCTATTATGGCCCAATGGATGGCCTGCCAATGTGGCAGCCTTACCCAGGAGACTTGGGGCCAGAAAGTCAGCCGAGTAATGAAACTCAGTTGAGCATCATTGAACAGAATACCTGTGTCCCCACCATGTCATGGGATCAACACTCAGGTCATTCAGAAACTACCCAACATGACGATGAATTTGCAACGTTTGCAGGACTTGAATTCATCAACTATGCTTTTCCCGAGCCCAACGTCATCGAGAGGGATGACCCCTCCAGTTCCAAAGAAGTATGGGACACCTTGGGACAACCGAGTGGAAATTTTGACTTCATGGTCAAGTACACCGCTCCCGAAAGCTCTCGTATCAGGCTCGAAGATATCCATCCAATTGGATGGGGAGATACAGCTGAGAGCACCAATGCTATGCAAAATGCAACAGAGGAATTCTCCTACGACAATTCTGCCTGGGAGACAGATTCCAATGATCCTGCTCCACCAAAAATCAGCGTCATTTCTGAAGACAAATCAAGGAAGGTACCAGACTTTGTGATTCACCGAGGAGTTCGCCGCCAATGGGTTGCTGTCGATGTTCCGAAGGTCGTTCGCCAGTCAAAGTAATTGCCATCTTTAACCTTTCACCCTGCCCAGGTGAAACGGATGTTTTGATAGGGCTCGCTTTCTGTAAATTTTCCCTCTTCGCTCCGCCCAAAGCGACAGAGTTTTGTTTTATAGGGTAGTAGTTTCAAGGATCGACTTGTTCATTAATAAAATAACGTCGTTCTGTAATTTCCGCATTTATTGCTGTTTTCTCTTTTCGCTTTTCTCAGAAAATGGTAATCCTAAAAAACAATTCAAATAAAAACAAGCAGTAACAAAAAATACACTGCACACACTTTTGCATTTTCTCTATCTCTTCTAAACACGAATCATCACGTCATGCAGATTGCTTGTTTTAAACCCAGTTGAAACATACGATCTGATGCCTTCTCCCGACTTTGAGTTCCCGGTATTTGGGGCTGAAGAAGAAGTTGACAACGAAATTCCAGAAGAGATCTCCCGACTACTCAGATAGGAGGAAAGGTCCATTGAACCTCACAAAGAGCCGTTGGAAATGATCAATGTGGGTTCGGAAAAAGAGAGAAAAGAAATCAGGATTGGGGCACTGCTCAGTCCAACTGCCAGAGAGGGTTTGGTAAAGCTTCTCAGTGAATTCCCCGATGTATTTGCTTGGTCCTATCAGGCCATGCCAGGGTTGGATACCAGCATCGTGGAACATCACTTACCGTTAAGATCGGAATGTCCGCCAGTAAAGCAAAGGTTGAGATGGACTCACCCGGACATGGCCATCAAAATCAAAGAGGAGGTACAGAAACAGATCGACGCATGTTTCCTCGCTACATCTGAATATCCTCAATGGTTAGCCAACATCGTACCCGTTCCCAAAAAGGATGGAAAGGTCAGAATGTGTGTTGATTACAGGGATCTGAATAAGGCAAGTCCAAAGGATGACTTTCCTTTACCACACATTGACATGCTGGTAGACAGCACAGCAAAGTTCAAAATTTTCTCCTTCATGGATGGATTCTCGGGCTATAACCAGATCAAAATGGCATCGAAAGACATGGAGAAAACTTCGTTCATTACCCCATGGGGTACCTTTTGTTACAAGGTGATGTCGTTCGGTTTGAAGAACGCCGGGGCAACCTATCAAAGGGCCATAACTACTCTATTTCATGACATGATACACAGAGAGATAGAGGTATATGTCGATGACATGATTGCAAAATCTAAGACAGAAGAGGAGCATGTGACCCACCTGTCGAAACTATTCGAGCGTTTAAGGAAGTACAAACTCCGCTTGAATCCCAACAAGTGCACCTTCGGTGTCCGTTCAGGGAAACTCTTAGGGTTCATCGTCAGCCAGAAAGGAATTGAGGTTGATCATGACAAGGTCAAGGCCATTCAAGAAATGCCTTCTCCGAAAACTGAAAAACAAGTCAGAGGATTCCTGGGACATTTGAACTACATCTCCAGATTCATATTCCTTATGACCGCGACCTGTGCGCTGATTTTCAAATTACTAAAAAAGAATCAGGATTGCGTTTGGTCAGAAGATTGCCAAACTGCCTTCGACAGTATTAAGGAATACCTGTTGAATCCTCCGATTCTATCACCTCCAGTGGAAGGAAGACCACTGATCATTTACCTCACAGTCCTAGAGGACTCAATGGGATGTGTACTTGGCCAACAAGACGAAACTAAACGGAAAGAGTCTGCCATCTACTATCTGAGCAAGAAATTCACCGACTGCGAGACTCGGTACACGATGCTTGAGAAAACTTGTTGCGCTTTGGCTTGGGCAGCTAAACGTCTTCGCCAATACATGATTCGTCACACTACTTGGTTAATCTCCGAAATGGATCCAATCAAGTACATCTTCGAAAAGCCTGCTCTCACGGGAAGAATCGCCCGTTGGCAGATGTTGCTATCAGAATATGACATTGAGTACCATGCTCAAAAAGCCATAAAAGGAAGTGTTTTAGCCGATCATTTGGCTCATCAACCGATTGATAATCAAGAATCAACCGGGTTTGACTTCCCAGACGAAGATGTCATGTATCTAAAAATGAAAGATTGCGATGAACCGTTACCCAGTGAAGGGCCAGAACCAGGTTCCCAATGGGGACTTATCTTTGACGGAGCAGTTAATCATTATGGAAACGAAATTGGGGCAATCATTGTTACCCCTCAGGGTACCCACATTCCTTTCACCGCTCGACTTACGTTCAAATGTACAAACAATGAGGCCGAATACGAAGCTTGTATTATGGGTCTCGAAGAAGCGATTGATTTAAGGATCAAAAACTTGGACGTATACGGTGATTCAGCCTTGGTTATCAATCAGGTAAAAGGAGATTGGAACACATACCAATCAGGACTGATTCCTTACAAAGATTATGCAAGAAGGTTGTTACCTTTCTTTAACAGAGTCGAGTTTCATCACATCCCTCGTGATGAGAATCACATGGCTGATGCCTTAGCCACCCTCTCTTCTATGATTAGTGTAGGTCAATGGAACGACCTACCTAAGATCGAAATCATGCGCCTTGAAAGGCCCGCTTACGTCTTCACAATTGAAGCAGTCATAGCCAACAAACCTTGATATCACGATATCAAATGCTTCCTTCAGAAACAAGAGAACCCATCTGGGGCACTCAGAAAAGACAGGAAAACCATCAGAAGATTGGCTGGAAGCTTCTTCCTGAGCGGTGACACCCTTTATAAGAGGAATTTTGACTTGGTCTTGCTCCGATGCGTAGACAGACCAGAATCAGACATGCTTATGAAAGAAATTCATGAAGGATCCTTTGGCACTCATACCAACGGACACACAATGGCGAGAAAAATTCTGAAAGCAGGGTACTACTGGTTGACCATGGAATCCGACTGCTACAAGTACATGAGGAGGTGTCACAAGTGTCAGATATACTCCAACAAAATTCATGTACCGCCATCACATCTCAAAGTTCTTTCTTCCCCGTGGCCTTTTTCCATATGGGGAATCGACATGATTGGCTTGATCGAACCTAAGGCTTCAAACGGACATCGGTTCATCCTGGTAGCCATTGACTATTTCACCAAGTGGGTCGAAGCAGCGTCGTACGCTAATGTAACCCGACAAGTGGTGGTCCGATTTATCAAAAACAATATCATCTGCCGTTATGGTGTTCCGAGCCAGATCATTACAGATAATGGATCTAACTTGAACAACAAGATGATGAAAGAGTTGTGCGTTGAGTTCAAGATCGAACACCATAACTCATCTCCCTACCAACCCAAGATGAACGGCGCAGTTGAAGCGGCTAACAAGAACATCAAGAAGAATGTTCAAAAGATGGTTATAACCTATAAAGATTGGCACGAGATGCTACCCTTTGCTCTTCATGGTTATCGAACATCTGTCCGCACTTCAACAGGGGCAACCCTTTTCTCTCTAGTATATGGCATGGAAGCAGTGCTCCCCATAGAAGTAGAGATCCCATCAATCCGGGTATTGATGGAAGCTAAGCTTTCAGAAGCTGAATGGTGTCAGAGTCGACATGACGAATTAAACCTGGTCGAAGAGAAGCGAATAACGGCACTATGCCACAGTCAGTTGTATCAGCAGAGAATGAAGAAGGCGTTCGACAAAAAGGTCCGACCTCGTGTCTTCAGAAAAGGAGACCTCGTGCTCAAGAAGATACAATTGTTTCTCACTGACTCTCGGGGCAAATGGACCCCAAATTATGATGGCCCCTATGTGGTCACGAAAGCTTTCTCAGGCGGTGCCTTGAAACTTGCAACCATGGACGGAGAGGAATTTGCCTACCCCATGAATGTTGATGTAGTCAAGAAATACTTCGCTTAAACTAAAAAAAACCGTCTCGGTGGATTGAAAACCCGAAAGGGTGATCCAGGCAAAAGTTAGAGACATGAAAAAATCATCCCGATGGATTGGAAATCTCACAGTACAATCCAGGCAAAAATTAGGGATAATGGCAAGTAACTATGTCAACAGAGGCAAGTCCCTCAGCAGCAGTTACATCATCCATCAGAGGAAAACTCCAGTCAAGGTCATTTTCGACAGAAGCTCAGGATGTCCCGAATTCAAAGTTGGTAGAAGGATAATGGTCGTTATGTTTCAACGTAGCCCTTTTCACTGTAAATTACCATTTTCAAACTTTGTATATACTCTTTGGAATCACGCGTTTGGCTGATCTCCATCTTATCAATAAAATTTGAGCCCTTGTGCTTTTGTTTGTAATTCTTATTTGTTTTAGCCTTACAGAATGGCGTTTTAACATGATTTGCGATTCTTGAAATGAAACAAAAATGAATTTACTTGTTAAAACTTTTTCTGCCTTTTAATTAAAGATGGCAATTGCTTTTGACTGTTGAACATCGGAAGAACGTCGATTGCATCTCCAAAGGCGTTTGAATTTCAAAGTGCAGAATCAAAGTACTCCTTCTAGGCCAGTACGCCTGAACGAAGGATCAACTGTATGAGATACGGTTTTCCGATATGATATCCTCGGCCGAGTTCTTATCTCCTAAGCCCGATCAACGGTATTCCCCACAGGGACTATTTCTCCTAAGCAAGGTAGAACTGCTACTTTTTTTTACCAACGGTACCTCTTCGCCCCGCGATGGCCAAGTATCCAGTCGTGTTCACTCGTCAGTCTGCATGTCGCGTCAGTTTTGTCAGCATATACATACATACATACATCATGCATTTGATTTGCATTCACATTTCATATTGCATCACTATCACTCTAGTCGGTCTTGTCCCCTAGTGATAACAGTCTTCTCAATCGAGTTGTCAGTTCTTGCTTCATCAGGAAATGCTGCGTTTGAACAATCTCGCCTCCAGTGTATCTCTAGATTAGAATCGGCACTCGACCACTTTGATAACTTGAACCTCTGAAGAACTAGAGAACCCTCGATAAATGTCACTCTTCGCCATCGAAGATGATATCCTTGCTTTCCCGAATTAAAAAAAATCCCCAGAGAAAGCCTCCTAAGCAGAGATTTGGCAGTACAGCTGCCTTTCTCCGAAAGACCGCTGATGAAAAGGTCATCGGCACCTCAAAATTGGAGCCCATCATATGGTATTTCTCCGGGAAAATCCCGAGAAAAGTATGATGTAAGACCCCACGCGGAAGCAGTCTCTCAAGAGACTCATTTTCCCCAGGTAGAATCGACAAACGGCGTCTCCTAAAACAGAGAAGTTTGCGTACCTCTACAATTCAGACGATTGGGGTCCCCAGCAAGTCTGACGTCACTTTTTTCACTCAAATGGCATCTCCCTAGGAAAATTCGGCGAGAAGTTTGAGGAAAACCGCTACAAATAGCGTCCCTTGTCAAGAAAGTTTATTGACAAAAGAAACTAAGACCAGTTCCTTGGTAGGAAACCAGGATCGAGGGGAAGTTTAAATCAGAAACTTAAACCAGTTCCTTGGTAGGAAACCAGGATCGAGGGGAGGTTTATTTCAAAAGAAAACTGAGACCAATTCCTTGGTAGGAAACCAGGATCGAGGGGAAGTCTACCTTTTCTAAGCATCATTGCTTAGTAAAAGAAGATGAATGTTCAAGCTTCCATTCATAGCCATCAAAATTTTGGGTATTCCGATATTTAATCCTCTTGCACCCCGAATGCCAGAATACTTTCGTCATTCACACCTTCGGGTCCAAGAAGATTAAATAGGGGCATCTGTCATACCCCAAATTTTGACCACTAAGATTCCCATCATTGTGTCAATCATCATCACAATATGGATGAACCATCATGCCTCACCAAATGCCTCAAGGGTTGTTGAGCATTCACTACAATCAAAATTAGGGTTTTAAGCCCTCTCAGAGCCTTAGACAAAGGATCAGTCAAGGAATGACTTGATCTTCAACTTGTCTAGCCTCTAAAAATATCCACAATAGATCAAAAGGACTCCCACTTCAAGGATTAAGCACAAGGCTGCTCCCTTCTAGGTGGATCAAGTCTCAAGATCGACAGTGTCACCAAATTAGGGTTTTGGTCGACCAGGGCCTCCAGATGGAAATTTTTCATCTGGGCACAAGCCAAAGATCCAAAACATAACCTAATATACTCCATGGAACCTCATGGACCCAATCATCAAGTCAATTTGACCTCAGGGGATGCATTCATCAAAAATCAGGAATTAGGGTTTCTTGACCTAATTCACCCCTAAGTTGACTTTTGGGACAAATCATGAGCCAAGACCTCAAGACATGATTTGAGGGTCTCTAATATACTATATTGATCCATTTGCAACAATGGATTAATCCAAGAAGCTTGAGCAACAAGTCTCAATTTCATCTGCACCACAATTAGGGTTTCGCGAGGAAAGTCGACTGTAACTTTGACTTTTGACCAGGACATGCTCCCAAACCCTAAGACATGATTCAATATACCCAATGACACCCATGGAACATGTCCATCAAGTTTTATTTAGGTCAAGGACATGATTTCCTGAAGAATTGCACAGTTTGGAATTCATCTGATAAAAAGTCAACTGTGCACAAAAGTCAACTTTGACTTTTTGAGATTTTTCACCAAAATGGATTTTTAACCCTAAAATGATGTTAATGTATGATTTGAATCATCATTCATCAAGAAAAATCAAAGAAAGTTGGATAACTTGTAAAAGGGGTAACCATAAAAACTTAGAAAAAATTCTAAGTTATGGAAAAAGTGACACTAATGTGCCAACTTTGGAGGACCATAACTCCTAAACCACAAGGCCATTGTTCCCCATTCAAAGCTTGATTTGTAGATCACATTGCCCTCTACAAAAGCTTCATACTGACCTATGTCCAAATTCCTCATGGATTTTGAGTTATGGAGTGATCAAAATCAAGAAAGGTCACTTTGTTCCAACACTTAGTGAAAATTTCACTAAGTCAAAATCTGCCTTTACTTTTTTCCAAATGTAGGGGGATTTTTCACTTGGATTCAAAGGAGATCAAAACCAAACATGTTCAAACAGTTGTTGTATCATGTAAGGGCTTTCCAAAATGGCCAAGAACATTACCAAATTCAATTTGAGCTATGAGATATGACATTGGCAAGATGCCTTGCTGAAATCTGCCAAGGCAAGGCAGATTTTTGCACTTTTGGTCGATTTGCCAAAATCAGCCAAATCCAAACACTCCTATCCACTTGGACACCTCTGAGGATTGAATCTAAAGGGGACAATCACTGAGCTAAGCCTCCAAAGTCTTTGGAACAAGAAATAGCATGTTGAACCTAGAATTGCCAAAATAGGGACAAGACTCGAATTTTGGATTGGAGCATTCAATGGAAGCATCAAGGTGGCATGGACTGAGCTCTTAGCAACTGAATTCAGTCAAGACTTATCCAAGACCAAGGGGACCAGCAGCCTGTGCCCTAACCTCTAGTCAATGGCTAGAGGAGACTTGGATTTTCATTTGCCAACATTGGCCAAACCTACTCAACAGTTGCCATTCACTATTCCTTGCAAAACAAACTTGCTCTACTATAAATAGAGCTCAATTGTGATCAGTTTGAGGACACCAAAGCCATCAAACAGATACTTTCCTCAAAATCTCTTCTTTCACTCCAATTTTGCCTTCTAAGGCAAGTCACTATCGGGTTTTGAGTTTGAGAGCTTTTCATATCAAACCAATCACACACACACCTCATATACATCACATATGAGCTGATCAAACACTTAAACAACAACTGGAACACTGATTTCTCAGAATCACCAGTCAATTGCTCAAGGTTTTAACCAAGTTGCAGTTGAGATGCCATGAAGTGATCCAGCCAGTTTCAATCATGTCCAAGCATTCAAACACACTCCATAGGGTGTAGGGAAGCTGTTCAGATCATCACAACTCATATGTAACACCTCCAACTCAGAAATCAATTTGCTCTTGCTGTCACGACCTAGAGGTAAGCCTAAACTTAGTCATCTCTCAATCCATGCAATTTTTGCTGCACAATAATTTGGCCATATGTTCTTAATCATGCATGGAATGTTTCCCCTCAATTAATTGCATTATTTGAATCGTGTATCAAAAATCCCAGCCTTCATGCAGAATCTAGGGTTCTTGAGGATTGTTCATAATTTCTTGTTTTATGATTAATTTAAATGAAATTAATTGTCAAAGACATAATCGTGAGGTTGAAACGAGTTGATTGGTATGTGGATTGCATGATATGATTAAGTATTCAGTGAGATTGGATAGAAAACGCAAATCTGGGAAACTCAGAACATGCGCGTGTTCTTGCCCTTGTTCTTGGCGCCATTTTCCAACATTTGAATATTTGAATTTTGTGATTTTTATTTAATTGATTCAAATATTAATTTCTCTCTGAGTTTTAATGATTTTGAGTTGATTCTTTTTTTAATAATTCACAAAAATGTTGAAATATTTTATTTTCCCAAAAAATCCCAAAAATATTATTTATTTCATATAATTGATATTTTTGCAAAGAATTAATATTTTAATTGTTTTTTACATTTAAAATATTTTTCCCTCTTGATTTTGTAAAGATTAATGACTTCTAATTATTTTGTAGGTCAATACTTGATTTTTGAAGCATTAATCCAAGATCATAATTTGTTTCCCACATGTTAAACAATTTTTGATCATTTTAATTGAATTTTTATTCAATTAAAATACATTTTGGAAATAAATTAGGGTTTTTGATTAATTCAACCCTCACAAATCATTTTCAAAAAAACTTTTGGGCCTCTATTAGAGTGTAAGACCTAACCCACTTGTACAGAAATATTTTGGGCCTCACTTATTGTATAAGTCCCTCTGCGTTAAAAGAAAACCTCGGCGCGATTGCCATTTTAAACGGAAAAATCATCTGGGCCTACCCTCGTGTTATAAGCCCCACTCATATTATTTTAAAAACTTTTTGGGCCTCTTGAGAGAGTGTAAGACCCATCCCTTTGTACAGAAAACCTTTTTGGGCCACAGTCACTTGTATAAGTCCCTCTGTACAAATTCAACAGTGAAATCACTAGTAAAACCCTAGGCCTCTCCTTGAGCTGTAAGCCCCAAATCTTTCTTTTTCAAAGCACTTTTTCCTTTGATTTTGAATATACTGTTGTTTTCAATCTGTCTTTGTTGAACAACTAACCAAACAGCAGGGAAGCTCTACAACCGAGTAAGTGTTTATACGCTTTCATTTACCGCTTTCATATACATATAATTGTATTGTGGGGCTGTTTCGCTGAAAGTCTTCTTTTATAAACTCATATCAACTGTGTAATAATAGTATAGATATTTAGAGCTTCCCCGACAACCACGTCTAGAACTAGGTAAAGTCGTTTTGTTTATTCGTAGAAATAGATAGCTAGATCCCCAATAGGATCACCAGATACAGTCTTCTCTTCGGCTGTCCTCATTAGGAATTGTCAAGAAACTCTACTCCCAGAGATGAATGTATTCTCCGTGAATGGCATCTTTGAGTTTCTTCCAAATTCTCGAACTTTCCTGGCTTGATCTATTCCTTGTGAATAGCATGTCTTGAATTTCTCAGGGTTTGGGGACCCACGGGATTCTTAAAAGCATCGGCCTCATCTTGGGCATCGTACAAGGACCCACAGGCTTCCTAAAAGCAACCCCGCCTCCTCTTGGGCTTAGTACAAGGACCCATCGGCTTCTTAGAAGTATTCACAGCCTCCTCATAGGCTTCGTATAATGACCCCTTCCTCCGGGAATGATAGCCTCCTCTTGGGCTTTGTATAAGGACCTGTCGGCTTCTTAAAAGTCTCTAGCCTTCTCTTGGGCTTCGTACAAATTGTCCCGACAACCTCCTAGAGGTATAGGAACAGAACCTAGTCATCTTCATAGAACAGTCCTTTCAAAGAGTCTACTACTATTTCTCAAAGCATAGTACAAAAGATGAAACTCTAGACACGAACAGTCTAATATCCTTGAGTCTCAAAGGCATTCTCAAGTGACCCCTTCGTTAAAATAGGAAGGAAACCCGTAGACTCGGACAGTCTCAATACCCTTTGGATTTCCCGTTTCCTCAAAGAAAAGGAAATATCCCTGAATCAAATCCTTGAGTACAGTGTTACTCATATAAGAACTGATTTTCTCTTTAAAATCAGTATACTGGACCTGTCACTCAACTGAAACAGCACCATAGCCTCCTCTTGGGCTTTGTACAATGATTCTCCCCAGCGGAGCTAACAATTTTAGCCTCCATCTCGGGCTTTATACGAGATACTAAAAGACTCCCTCGTTGAGTCAAAACCTTTTAGCTTCTCTCTTGGGCTTTGTACGAGACACATAATAGCCTCCATCTTGGGCTTTGTACAAGACACAAATCACTCTCTTGTTGAGTCTAAAACCCTTGGCCTCCATCTCGGGCTTCGTACGAGATACCATATAGGACTCTCTTGTCGAGTCACTTCCCTTTTAGCCTCTATCTCGGGCTTCATACGAGACACATAAAAACTCCCTCTTGTTGGGCCATTAGCCTCATCTTAGGCTTTGTATAAGGAAAACCATTAGCCTCCTCTTAGGATTTGTATAAGAAAACCACTGGTTGATCCAATCAACCTTTTAGCATCAAAGTTGTGCCTCGTTCACAGTTCACAAACATCAACAACTCCTTCCCCTTCATCTAATCGCTGTAAGCGGCAAGCCTCTGGATCATCTATATCCATGCCACTGTCCCTCTTTTAGCATGAGAAATTCCTAAGGAAAGATAGCGTTGCTCTACACTGAGTTAAAGTCTTCTCCTTCAGGTTGGAAATACCCTATAAAGGAAATTATGGCATTGCCGGATTCACAAATCCCGGTTAAAGTAATTCTCCTTTATAAACAGTTGTGACATGCAAACCCCTCTTTAGAGATGACAAATTCTCTCTAAAGACAACAACTTTTAGCTTCACATCTTGGGCTTCGAACAAGATACAAATAAACCCTTCAGCTTCACATCTTGGGCTTTAAACAAGATACAAACCACTTTTAGCTTCACGTCTTGGGCTTTGAACAAGACACCAAAACACAATTTCCTCCCATAAAATAGGAGGAACTACAAACGCTCTGATTTCCCTGTTTCGGTAAATGGGAATACGTAGGCATAAGATTGAAGAAAAATCTTAGCGAGCACACTAAACAAAAAAACCCAAAATCCCATACTTTCATATATCCGTCCTAACATCTTAACCGAACACCACTTTTAAAAAAATAAACCTAATAGAGACCCTGAATCTTTGTAGCATCTGTAAACCAACAGTTTTGACTGTTTAAACTCAGTTTGCAAGCAGGGTTAATTTGAGACATCTATTTCCCTTCCTTCATCAGTTTTAATAGGATAAAAAATGAATCGAGCTGTAGACACCAAAGAGCGATAGCGCTTCGCAACCGCATCCAAAATCGCTCGCTACACGTGGGTCTTAGTAGAAGTCTTGAACCTAGGCAGTTTAAATAGAAGTATTGAATCTGTGGGATTTGAGCAGGGAAGTCTTGGACCTTGGGTTTGGGCAAAAGTCTTGAACCTGAGGGGTTTAAGCTGATCGCGACTTTGTATGTCTAAATGATTAGTGACTGCAAGTGCACAGTCGTATCGCGTAGCTTTAAAGATTATCGAACCCAAGGGACCAAGAATCAAACTTACCGCTATCTAATGTTACTATGTAAATCTAAGGCTAATGATTTATTTTTAAGGGATTTAGGAATGAAAATAAATTTCTAACGAATACTAAATTTTAATAGAGCTAATTAATAACGAGATATCGGTATGTAACTGGTCAATCATCGGGGATTTAATAATTCATAGGCGTTATAAAAAGGTCAAAATATTATTCAGTAGAAAATACTCATTTAAAAGACTTTATCTCACACTCTTGTGTTTAATGACTCAGACTATACTCTTAAATCAGAATGATTGCTCTCGCTCTCTCATTTGCATTTAAAAATACTTTTTAGAAACAAGTAAATCCTAATTAATTCTAAAGCGCTCTCGCTGTATTTAGAATTAATGTTTGGTTTCAGTTATCCGGTTAAAAAGTCAAGCTCTCGCTGTATTGATCGTAACCTTCGTTACCTTTTTACTCTCGTAATAAAAGTTGTTTAGTTTAAGAAAAAGAAACTGAAACCAGAAAAATAAATTGTTAAAGGTTCACACTATGAATTATCGAACCCCTTCCAACCGATCGTATTTACATACCGATATCAAACAGTTTAGCCGGATATGGTTTGTAAAGTAAACATGCAATTACACTGATTAAACAAGATGCACAACATGATTCAGTTATTAAATACGCAAAACAATAATAGTAAAATAAATAAGCTAATGAAGGAAACCTGGAATGGAGATAAACTAGAAAAACTGGAATTATGAAGGCAAGCTTGAATTCAGTACACGATCCAACAGACATAAAACAATTCCTAAAACTAATTTACAATAGCTTCTCAGTGTGAAAAACTATTGCTTTTACAATAAGTGGAAAACTGCTTAAAACTAAGAAAAATTGGGGAATACCTTAAAAGAAAAATTCTTGGCATTGGCAAAGTCGAAGCACTAACTATCACATTCATTGAAGATGTACTTTATGTTAAAAGACTAAAGCAATATCTTCTAAACAAAGCCAACTTTGTGACAAAGGCTTCAAGATCATGTTCACCAAAGATGAATGTTTTGATGAAGTCAATCATGAGGTAAAGCTCATAGGTAAAAATTATTTTTATTTTTCATAATTTCTTTATATACTTCAAGTCTTTTCCCATCCTTTTTGTTAATGACAATGGGGGAGAAGAATTGTGTATTATTGCTTGGTTTCTCTAACAAAATGTGCAGAATTCAAAACTCTCTAAAATCATGGATTAAGGGGGAGCAAGCTTTGATTAGAGAAACAATATTTGATCGAATTTTCAAGAATTGGGTTGTCATCATCAAAAAGGGGGAGAATGTGAAGACATAGCTTCTCAATGGTTTTGATGAAGACAACAATGTTCATTCAAGGTTTTATGTACAAAAGGAAATGGATCAAAGACTTCAAAGCTAGAACAAGTTTCATATTAATTCAAGTCTTGAAGATTTCTCAAAGAAGGAAAAAGAAGAAATGCATAAGACATGACTACACTTGCAAGATATGGTTAATCAAACTTTTAGGTATATGAAACTCTTGTCTAAAACAAATCTTAGTGCTCAAGTTTTATAATCATGTTTTAAAAAAGTCATTCTTTCATTTAAAACCTTGAGAAAACATTTTTCAAAGTTTATCTAAAGTCTTGGTCATATTTTTAGATGGTATATGGCTTAGAATCATTTGCATTAAGAATTTTTCAATTTTTACACTGATGCAATCGATTGTCATCCTGATGCAATCGATTGCACTAGGCTAAATTTTCAAATTTTTTGCACGTTACACTTGGTGCAACCGATTGTCATTCTGATGCAATCGATTGCACCTGAAGCTTTTTTGAAAAATTCCTTGTTTAAATGCATCTTTTCATGGTACCTCTTGCTTGCATCTTTTCCATTCATTGTATAATAATTTTTAGAAATTCTTTCAAGCATTGCCTTGATTATTGAATGGATGCATGCACAGTATATATTGAATTCAAAGTTTCTTTTGTAATTCACCTCTTTCAAAAAACTCTCTACAATCTCTAAGCATATTTTTCCATAACAGAAATTTTATCAAGATACTTTTTGAATACCATTCTCATATTACATACATAAAAGTATCATTTGAGCACTTAGAGAGTTTATGATATTGAAATTTCATATTTGAAAGAGAAGAAGTCCTTCATAGGATTTATATACTACAAAATTGTTTCAAAAACTCTTGTTGTAACATATCTTATTTTTCCAGGATTGTTGGATATAAGATTGTGTGGATGTAAACCTTGTTATCCAGATTGTGGATACAAGAGGTCCATTTGTGAGAGGTTGATTCTCGGTTGGACTTTTAACTTGTAAAATCCAAGAGGGTGTTCTTGGTGTGGATTGTTAGAGTCTTGTATAGGAAGACTAGGTGTGTCTTGTCCTAAGATCTAACATTAGTGAAAATCTCTTTTGTGTTGAAGGGGAGTGGAGTACTCTCGACCTGTGAGGGGAACCCCTATATGTCTTGGTGTTCTTTACTTTCCGCATTTACCGCTTTCCTCACTTAGAAACTTTTAGGAAAGTAAGATTCAAAAACCGTCAAAAATCTGGATAATTGTCTAAGAGCCTAATTCACCCCCCTCTTAGGCACACATATAACTTACAGAAAACTGCTTAAAACTAAGAAAACAATAATCTGGCAAAATGTCGAGCTCTTTTTTCTGAAACCGTCTTCTAGTATTTATACGCAGTTGTGGCTTCGCGAGAAATGTTTATGTGAGATGCGGAAGACTTGGTTGAACGAAGAAGTGGTGGAGGAAATATAGGGAGGTTATGGAGAGAAAATTGGAGAAAACAGTCTTGCATACATGGTGGCACTCGCCACTTTTCCTTCTTTTTAGTGTGACCGCCGCCACACTTTTCTCTTCATTTTCTAAGTGGCAGACGCCACCGTTGCCAATGTGGTGGGCGCCACATTCAATTGGTGTGGTAGGCGCCACCCTCTTGAATTGTGGTGGGCCCCACCTTGTTTTATTTTTTTCTTTCATTTTCTTTCCTTCCATTTTCTTTCCTTCTTCTATTTTGTTTTCTTCTTTTTGTAAATATGATCCAATCTTTTAAGCACCTGAAAAACACAATAAAATACTGGCATAATAAAACATAAATCAAATAAATTAATAGAAATCACAACTAGAATTCATGCAAGTCAAGTAAAATATACGATATAATTTCGCGTTGTCAAACTCCCCCACACTTGAACCTTTGCATGTCCTCAAGCAAATAAAACATACCAAGCACGGGTCTGAACACGACAAAACACAAAATCATACATAGTTGCGAGGCTTTCGCAAGAAAGATAGGTACTAGATATCAATACCAAGGATACCGTAATGACACAAAATTACTAAGTGCAATAAAAAACTCCCACCCTATGCAGACAAATCTGAATCATGTTATTATAACTCGACCTATTCATTTTCACCTATTTTTCATTCTCGCGCAATCACATTAAGCCCGTTATCCCCGCACGCCCATGGTAAGTAAACCTGTTAGTGTTCAATGATCTATTTTTCTAAACTTTTTCACATTCTTTTTCTTATACATTTTTTAATTTCAAGAGTCCGGTCCGTTGGGCTAAGTGGTCGGGTAAGGACCATCTAACTTATAAGAAACATATCTTTCATTCACCTTTTCTATTAATTCTTTTCGATTCACATTTTTTAGAACAAACACGTATTTGCATCAGTTTATTACTTAGGTTGTGCCTTAGGATGGTGCCGACTGCTAGTATAAACTAATCAAGAGGCTACTCTAAAACTTAAGGTCTCGGCATAATAAGTACTCAAATTCATCCGCATACTCGGGGGGTTCAAGGTGTAAAAATGGTACCGATATTATCAATGCTTTTCCCAAGTCTCTCGAACTTAGCCTAAAGTGCAAACCAAACAATATACTTTTAAGGTGTGTGTCATGCATCAAACCAAAATTTAAAATTTTGTTATGGCTCAAGAATTTGGGAGAATCTAATAAATGGCGGAAACTACGTATAATGATTCGACAATATATGAATTTGATTTTATTAACGCTAAACAAAGAAATAAACATAATAATTGAAAGGAAATAAACGTAAAAATTTTAAATCTACCTAGAAAACAATAAATAAAAGAGGAAACAATAAACAAAAGCAATAAAGCTTCCTCCCCCATACTTAAATCGAGCATTGTCCCCAATGCAACGACTTAAGGTAAGAAAGGAAGGTAGAACCTGGAGTGTCTTCTATTGGCGGCCTCGGCCGCGAGTTCGTACACGCCTACCATTTCTAGGCTGGTTAGGTGGTTCTTGAGAATGCTCCACACGTATTGTTAGATCTGCCATCTCTTCAATCAAGCCTGACATGCTATGTTGTTCACTTTGCATTTGTCTGATGATCTGCATCATCTCAATTTGCTGAGCTTCGATGTTTTAAAGTCTCTGGTCGCGCTGAGCGTCTAATTCGCTCTGTCGCATCATCTCAGCATATATGTCATCAAGAATGACAGGTATGTCTTCACTTCTTCTTTTGGGCCTACGCCTGGATGAGGTACCTGCAACATTTTCAGAAGAGACACGTGTAGTGTGTGGATGTGTGTCAGCATTGTCCCCGCCAGCAACAATATTCTCAGCAATGTGCGCGGGGACTGGGTCATCAATATAGCAGAAATTATGTTGATTGAGCACATTTGTGCAATCTGGGTTAGGAAGGAAGAACTCTGGAAAAATATTGTTATCAATCATTAAGTGAAATCCTCCCTCATGCTGCTTTTATTAGTTTCATGCTCTTACCCATTTCTATATCTATGGTACGGGACGGGAGTGGTGTCAGGGGTGCGAAATTCGCTTCGAGTCCAATAGCTCTAGCAATGGTTGTTATTAATCCGCCGAAGGTGATCGCACCCTTTTTAGCGGCGGCTATTGCAAGCATGTGCGAAAACATGAACGGAACAATGTTAACTCTTTCGGGCACAAAAATGGCAAACAGATAAAAGAACTCTCTTTTGTTTACCTTGTTGGAATTCGACCGGCCGAAAATAGTACACGCCAATAGTTGGCGAAAATAACGAATGGCCGGGTTTTGAATTAGAGAGGCTATGTTGCCTTCGAAACTATGGGTCATCGTACCCGTTATTGCTCTCCAAAAATATTTGTAAGCGTCAAGCCAACCAACTCTATCTGGTACATCATACTTTACTTCATCTCCATAGTGAAATTTCAAGATGGCAGCTAATTGATCAAAAGTGTAAGTATACTCTACGTTAAATAATCGAAATTGAAGGGTCTCGTTAGGATCATAGATAAGCGAGCTAAGAAATTCTAAAGTGAGTTGGACATAAAAAGGGTCCTTAAAAGACAGAAAATAAGTTAAGCCCAATATTTCTAGCATAAAATCGACACTATCTTTGATTCCTAAAGCCTCTAGACAAGGTATATCAGCATATCTCGTAGATTCGATTTCTCTATTTAGCAGTGTTGCGTAGAGTCTAGCCTGGCGTTCACCTGCTTTACCTTCTCTAAAAACAATTTGGTAGCCTTCCATTTCAACTACAGCACACAAAATTTTTTTTCTCTTTTCCAAATAATACAAAATTTGAAATGAAATGGGTTTTGTGGTTGGATAAAGGTTGAAGGCGGTATAAATAATGAGGTAAATTTATGGTGGAATTAAATAGGGTGGTTGGAAAATGATGAAGTGGGTAAATGAGAAAAAAAGGTGGTCAAAGTTGCAGGAAAAAGTAATTTCGTGGCACACGTGCAAGAGCAAAAAAAATAAAAGTGAATAAATAAACAAGAAACCAACAAAAAAAACAAACAACCAAGAAAAACAAAAATAAAAGTGTGGCGAGTGCCACATGATGAATGTGGTGAGTGCCACAAAGTGAAGGGGTGGCGGGTGCCACAAAGGGGGTGTGGCGGGTGCCACACTTTCCTTCTTCTTGGAAAGTGGCGTGAGCCACATGCATGCATGGGGCAGAGATTCCCTTACTAACTTTTTTCTTTTTTTTTCTGCACTATATGCACTATATCTCATGCATGTGATATGTGATTTGACCAATATTCCATGCATGTGAACATTTTGAGATTCTATGCATGTGAACACACTTATTTTGCATGTACTTTCTATTTTTTCTATTTGACCATGCGATTTTTACCATGTTATTTGACTGGTAATAATTAAAGGAACTAATAAATGGATAGTAGTAATAAATTTAACTTAATTGAAATCATATAAAAATAAAATACTGATATAAAATATAGCATTGAACAGCATACTGATAAAAATCAGAAGAAAGCAATTTTACGAACTAATACTGAAGAAAAAATACTAAAACAAAAATACTGAAACGAAGAAAAAAAAATACTGAAACAAAACACTGATATAGTACCCATAGCAGCAAAACAGTGCATAGGTACTGAAACAAAAGTGATAACAGTAGAAAATACGATAACAGTAAACGTAAGCAAAATTAATCCTAATTAGAAAACAAGAAATCCTAAGTAATTAATCCCTCCCCCACACTTGAGATGGACAGTGTCCCCACTATTCAAGTATTAGAGTCAGAAACGCGATAATCCTCGAATAATCTAGCCACTAGGAGGAGGAGCGATAGAGAAGAGATGCTGATAGATGTAATCCAGCTACTCCGTCACTACATCCATGAACCCATGGAAATCCGTTCGCAGAGTGTCAAATTCACCTCTAAGGTTACCAATGTTAGTTTGTAGGGCATTTATGGCAATCGTGTAATCGATAGAGGGCTCTCCAAGTACATCTGAGGCACTTAAGCCAGCATCAGAGAGATAGGCATCATAATGGTCATAGATTTGGGGTGTCTCAGGAGGTGAGGGTGGAGCATCTTGTGGTTCATCCAAATCGTAAAGCCAATTGTTCAAGTTATAGACACTAGTTCTCTTATGGTTTGGTAAGGTAAAAAGATGGACAATCTCATTATTAATTAGGAATTCAAAGGTGTCTGAGCTGAGGTTTCTAATGATGCCACGGTTATAGCAAAATGGGATGTCTATAGGTCGGATGGTACCTAAAGGGTTAAGGTTAAGAAGTGGTTGCCTCAATCCGATGGCATTGGCAATCATAGTCACTAGGCCTCCTATAAGGATTGGTCCGTGGGTGGCTTGTGCTATAAACCTAAAGTTGGCCATCATAAAGGTAGCAGCATTAACAGGTCGGCCTTGGGAAGCATAGTAAAGTATAAAAAGCTCATCTCTTGACACGGTGTATATGTTTTCTGCTTTTCCAAATAGGGTGTGAGCCAAGAGCTTATGAAGGTAGTGGATAGCAGGGTTATGAATGCTTTTAGAGTACATGTCATTGGGCTCAGGATGATTAATTCCGGTGATACTACTCCAGAAATGGTCTAGTGCAAGGTTCATGAGTACTTCTTCCTGTGTGATAGTGAAAACATCAGGGCCATTTGGGAAACCTAGGAGTTCAGCTATTTCTCTATGGTTATAGCGATAGTCAATACCAAATATCCTAAAGGTAATAAGGCCTCTATTGAATCCTAATCCATGGTTAGGCAGGTAGACAAGTGAGCTCAAGAATTCGAGTGTTAGCCTACGGTAGGAGCTAAATCTTCTTTTGATAGCAGAATGTTCCTAACCAACTTGGTTAAGCAGATACATAACACTATCTCGGATACCTAGTCTGGTCATGGTAGGTCCATCAGGGTAGATAGTTAGTGCCATCTCTCTCTGAGCCAGGGCTTCAAAATGTCTCGTCTGAGCTCTGCCTCTGAAGACGATACCCATGTAGTCAACTTGTTCCATCGTGAAAGTTAGTAACTAAGTAAAGTTAAGTTAGCCTGTATGTAAGTGAACAATGAGTATCAAGTTAGTAATGACAAAAAGAAAATGAATATGGTTTCATGACATTTTAGGTAGAGAAAAATAAAGAGAGTAAAAGCACATAAAAGAAACTAAAATAAGTAAATCAGAAATAAAAATTAAGAAGCGGGTTGACTCCCACCAAACGCTTTGTTTAATGTCGTAAGCTCGACCTAATCCTTAATAATTAATTCTGGGAATTAGCCGGCAGCTCTGCTAGCTTTAGACTTGTGGAATAGTCTCTGTTGTCAACGCAATGGTAATGTTTCAAGCGCTGCCTGTTTAAGATGAACGGTTCACTAGATTTTCCTTTTATTTCTATTGCGCCACTTGGAAAGACTTTGGTAATTTCAAAGGGACCAGACCACCTAGAACGAAATTTTCCTGGGAAAAGTTTAAGTCGGGAGTTAAATAGGAGTACTACGTCGCCCTCATTAAATTCTTTCCTCGATATACGCTTATCATGCCACTTTTTAGTTCGCACTTTATATATGCGGGCATTCTCGTATGCGTCTATCCTAAGTTCTTCTAGTTCATGAATGTCTAAAATTCTCTTTTCGCCTACGGTAGTATAATATAGATTAAGGGTCTTAATGGCCCAATAAGCTTTATGCTCTAATTCTACCGGCAGGTGACACGATTTACCATAAACTAGCTTAAATGGTGTGGTTTCTATTGGGGTCTTATAGGCTATCCTATATGCCCACAGAGCTTCGTGTAATTTTGAAGACAAATCTTTCCTAGAGGTCGTAACTGTTTTTTTCTAAGATTTGCTTGATTTCTCTATTTGAGACCTCTACTTGCCCGCTTGTTTGTGGGTGATAAGGTGTTGCTACACAATGTCGGACTCCATATTTTGTTAATAGTTTTTCAAAAATCTTTGAAATAAAATGGGAGCCACCATCACTGATGACGAGTCTCGGCACACCGAATCTAGGAAAAATTACGTGCTTGAAAAGCCTAATTACTACTCGTGCGTCATTTGTTGGGGAGGCTACGGCCTCGATCCATTTCGACATGTAATCAACAGCAACGAGTATGTACTTATTACCAAAAGAAGACGGGAATGGTCCCATGAAGTCAATTCCCCACACGTCAAAGACTTCTACTTCCAAAATGCCTTTTAGTGGCATCTCGTCACGTCTAGAGATGTTGCCAGTGTGTTGGCACCAGTCGCAATTTATGATCGCGATGTGGACATCTTTCCATAGAGTGGGCCAATAGAGGCCGACTTGTAAGATCTTAGCGCAAGTCTTTGAAGTGCTTGCATGTCCTCCATAGGGAGCAGAATGACAGTGAGAGATTATATTTTCAACTTCGTCTTCGGGAACACTTTGACGGAAAATACCATCGTCACCTCTCTTGAAAAGCAAAGGCTCATCCCAATAATAGTGTTTAAGGTCATGGAAAAATTTCTTCATTTGTTGGTAAGTTAGATCTGGTGGGAGTACTCCAGCTGCTAAGTAGTTGACGAAGTCAGCATACCATGGCAGTGTGGTTTCAGTGTAGATTGCGTCCACCACTTCTTTTGTTTCGGTCTCATTATAAGAATGTTCAACTGTATTACTTTCCAACTGGGCTATGAGTCGTTCGTAGGGGAAATCATCGTTGATGGGTACTTGCTCAGGCTTAATACCTTCCATTCTCGATAAATGGTCTGCTACTACATTTTCAGTTCCTTTCTTGTCTTTGATTTCTAAATCAAATTCTTGTAGGAGTAGGATCCATCTTAGGAGTCTTGGTTTGGCGTCCTTTTTACTTAATGGGTACTTGATTGCGACATGATCGGTATAGATAATTATATTTGCTCCTACTAAGTAAGAATGGAATTTATCCAAAGCTAACACGACAGCTAGGATTTCTTTTTCTGTGGTGGTGTAGTTCATTTGCGCAGGGTCTAGGGTTCTACTTGCGTAGTTAATTGCATGAAGCTTTTTATCCTTTCTTTGACCTAATACTGCACCTACGGCATAATCACTAGCGTCACACATGATTTCAAAAGGTAACCTCCAATCAGGTGGTTGCATGATGGGTGCGGTGATGAGAGCTATTTTTAACTGCTCAATTGCTTTTAGGCATTTGTCATCAAAGATGAATTCAACGTCTTTCATTAATAAGCCAGTCAGTGGTTTGGTGATTTTAGAGAAATCTTTAATGAATCGTCGATAGAAACCGGCGTGAAACTTCGTATTTCTCTTACTATTTTAGGAGGTTGAAGGTTTTTTATAACTTCTATTTTAGCTTTATCAACTTCAATCCCCTTATCAGACACTATGTGTCCAAGTACGATCCCTTCTCAGACCATGAAATAGCATTTTTCCCAATTTAACACGAGATTTACTATTACACATCTTTCAAGTACCATTTCTAGGTTCGATAAGCATCCTTCAAAACTCTGCCCACAAACAGAAAAATCGTCCATAAACACTTCCATAATTTCGTCTATAAAATCAGCGAATATTGACATCATGCATCTTTGGAACGTTGCGGGAGCGTTACATAGTCAAGCGGCATTCATCGATAGGCAAATGTACCATAAGGACAAGTGAAGGTTGTCTTTTCTTGGTCATCAGGATGAATAAGGATTTGAAAGAATCCTGAATAATTGTCTAAATAGCAGAAATATGAGTGCTTAGCTAATCGTTCAAGCATTTGATCAATAAAAGGTAAAGGAAAGTGATCCTTCCGAGTGGCTTTGTTCAATTTCCTATAATCAATGCACATTCTACTTCCGGTCACAACTCTTTGTGCTATAGATTCGCCTTTTTTGTTTTTAACAATTGTAACACCCCCTTCTTCGGTACGACATGTACTGGGCTGACCCATTGACTGTCAGAGATCGGGTATATAATTCCTGCTTCTAACAGCTTTTGCACTTCTTTCTTGACTACGTCACCTAAAATGGGATTTATCCTTCTCTGATGTTCTCTAGAGGTCTTGCAGTCTTTCTCTAGCATAATGCGATGCATACAGAAAGAAGGACTTATTCCTTTTAGGTCGGAGATGTTGTAGCCAAAAGCAGTTGGATATTTCCTTAAGACATGTAGTAGTTTATCAATTTCTATCTGTCCTAAGTCTGCGTTGACTATCACTGGTCATTCGAGTTCGGTGTCTAGGAATTCATACCTTAGGTTTTTGGGTAGTGTTTTAAGTTCTAAAGTTGGTTTCTTTGGGCAAGGCATATGATTTGGTGTTAGTGCTAGGCATTCACTTAGGCTATCATCTTGGTATGGATCACGCAAATTATCATCTTCGAAAATTGGAGGTATTAGAATTTTTAGAACTTCAGAATATGTAGTTTGTTCCATCTCCATTTCCCTTACGCATTCGTCGATGACATCTAGCAGACAACACGTATTATTTATAGCTGGTGCCTGTAAGAATTGCGTCAAAATAAATTTGACTTTCTCTTCACCTACTTCAAAGGTTAGCTTACCTTTCTTTACATCTATAATGGCCCCGACGGTAGCTAAGAAAGGTCTTCCTAATATGATAGGGGTGTTGGAATCCTCCTTTATGTCTATGATTATGAAATCAGTAGGGATATAGGATTGACCTATACGTACAGGAACGTTTTCTAAAATTCCTATGGGAAATTTATCAGAACGATCAGCTAGCTATACGGACATGTTAGTTGGTCTCAATTCTCCCATTTTGAGCCTCTTGCATATGGATAAGGGTATTAAAATAATATTGGCTCCTAAGTCGCATAGAGCTTTGTCTATGACAAACTTTCCAATTACACAGGGTATGGAGAAACTACCTGTGTCTTTCAGCTTAGGAGGCATTTTGTTTTGGACTATTGCGCTACACTCAGCAGTAAGTGTAACGATTTCGTTATCCTAGATCTTTTTCTTATTTGATAAGATTTCTTTGAGAAACTTAGCATATGAGGGCATTTGGGTGATGACTTCTGTAAAAGGTATTGTGATATTCAATTGTTTCAGAAGTTCCACAAATTTCTTGAATTGCCCTACGCTTTTAGATTTAGCAAATCTTTGAGGATACGGGATAGGAGGTTTATAAGGTGGCGGAGGCACATATGGTTCTTCTTTCCCTGCAGCCTCTTTGCCATTATCTTCCTTCTCCTTTTCGTTTGATTCATTTTCCTTCTCAGTTATTTTACTAGGATTTTGGTACATGGTCGGTTTCTCAAGTCTCAGGTCAGTTGGTCCTTCTAATTTCGTCCCACTTCGTAGTATGATAGTATTAGCCTGTCCTTTCGGATTAGGTTGTGGTTGTCCAGGAAAAGTGCCTGCAGGGGTAGCAGTAGGTACTTGTTGTTGTGCCACTTGTGAAATTTGGGTTTCAAGCATTTTGTTCTGAGTGGCTAAAGCGTCTACCTTATTTGCTAATTGCTTAATTTGCTCATTAGTGTGTATGTTTTGTTTCAGGAATTCCTTATTTGTTTGAGCTTGGGTGGCTATGAAGTTTTCCATCATTATTTCAAGGTTAGACTTCCTAGGAACATTTGGAGCAGCTACGGCAGCCTTTTGGTAACCTGGTGGTACAGCAGGTGCTTGTCCAGGCGTATACAATGCATTGTTGTTTTTGTACGAAAGGTTCGGATGGTTTTTCCAACCTGGGTTGTAGGTGTTTGAGTAAGGGTTTCCTTGAGCATAATTCACTTGGTCCGCGGAAACTCCTGTCAAAATTTGACATTCAGGGGCAGCATGCCCAGGAACTCCGCATAACTCGCAATTTGGAGCTACGGCAGCCACGGTGGCTGTAGGTGTTATGGTCAAACTTTCAACCTTTTGAGTAAGAGCATCTACCTTGGCATTTACTTGGTCAAGGCCACTTATCTCATACATACCACCCTTCATCGGAGGTTTCTCTACGGAGGTTCTTTCACTTCCCCACTGATAGTGATTTTGAGTCATACTTTCGATAAGTGCATAAACCTCATTGTAGGGTTTATCCATTAGTGCGCCAACCGCGACAGCTTCTATTGTCAATCTTGTGTTATACAAGAGACCATTGTAAAAGGTATGGATGATCAACCACTCTTCTAGACCGTGTCCTTCTATCTTTCCCATGCTTTGAAAAGATATTCGTTGTCCTTTTGTTTGAATCCATTAATTTGGGCTTTTAGCATAGCCGTCTTGCTAGGTGGGAAATATCGTGCTAAGAATACCTTCTTCAACTCGTTCCACGTAGTGACAGAGTTGGATGGTAGAGACTGGAGCCAAGCTCTAGCTCTATCTCTTAATGAGAAAGGGAAAAGACGTAGTCTTATTGCTTCGGGGCTGACACCATTTGCTTTCACTGTGTTTGCGTATTGTAAGAACACTGACAAATGTAAGTTCGGGTCCTCCGTGGGACCACCGAAAAATTGGTTCTATTGTACAGCTGACAACAATGAAGGTTTTGGCTCAAAGTTATTTGCCTCGATGGCAAGGGCAGCAATGTTGTTATGTTGTTCATCCTGCGAAGGAATGGCATAGTACTTAAGAGGACGGTTCTGTGGTCCTTCAGCCATGGGTATTGGTAATTCTGGGAAAGGAATTTCAGGTTCGGGAAGGTTGTACTTAATTCCGAAAGCATTGATTCGGCATCTTAAACTTATAAAACGCTCGATATCGTCAATCGTTTGCTCAAGTGGGTCGCCGCTAGAGCGAGTGTTTGGCATACAAACAACGAATTAATAGGAAAATAGTAGCCTTAGTCTATACTGCGCAACACTAAAGTTACGATATCGACTTAATTGGTCCCCGACAACGGCGCTAAAAAACTTGATCGCGACTTTGTATGTCTAAATGATTAGTGACTGCAAGTGCACAGTCGTATCGCGTAGCTTTAAAGATTATCGAACCCAAGGGACCAAGAATCGAACTTACCGTTATCTAATGTTACTATGTAAATCTAAGGCTAATGATTTCTTTTTAAGGGATTTAGGAATGAAAATAACTTTCTAACGAATACTAAATTTTAATAGAGATAATTAATAACGAGATATCGGTATGTAACTGGTCAATCATCGGTGATTTAATTATTCATAGGCGTTATAAAAAGGTCAAAATATTATTCAATAGAAAATACTCATTTAAAAGACTTTATCTCACACTCTCGTGTTTATTGACTCAGACTATACTCTCAAATCAGAATGATTGCTCTCGCTCTCTCATTTGCATTTAAAAATACTTTTTAGAAACAAGTAAATCCTAATTAATTCTAAAGCACTCTTGTTGTATTTAGAACTAACGTTTGGTTTCAGCTATCCGGTTAAAAACTCAAGCTCTCGCTGTATTGATCGTAACCTTCGTTACCATTTTACTCTCGTAATAAAAGTTGTTTAGTTTAAGAAAAAGAAACCGAAACCAGAAAAATAAATTGTTAAAGGTTCACACTATGAATTATCGAACCCCTTCCAACCGATCGTATTTACATACCGATATCAAATAGTTTAGTCGGACATGGTTTGTAAAGTAAACATGCAATTACAGTGACTAAACAAGATGCAAAACATGATTCAGTTATTAAATACGCAAAACAATAACAGTAAAATAAATAAGCTAATGAAGGAAACCTGGAATGGAGATAAACTGGAAAAACTGGAATTATGAAGGCAAGCTTGAATTCAGTACACGATCCAACGGACAAAAAACAATTCCTAAAACTAATTTGCAATAGCTTCTCAGTGTGAAAAACTATTGCTTTTACAATAAGTGGAAAACTGCTTAAAACTAAGAAAACAATAATCTGGCAAAATGTCGAGCTCCTTTTTCTGAAACTGTCTTCTAGTATTTATACTCAGTTGTGGCTTCGTGAGAAATGTTTGCGTGAGATGCGGAAGACTTGATTGAACGAAGAAGTGGTGCAGGAAATATAAGGAGGTCATGGAGAGAAAATTGGAGAAAACGGTCTTGCATGCATGGTGGCACTCGCCACTTTTCCTTCCTTTTAGTGTGGCCTCCGCCACACTTTTCTCTTCATTTTCTATGTGGCTGACGCCACCTTTGCCAATGTGGTGGGCGCCACATTCAATTGGTGTGGCAGGCGCCACCCTCTTGAATTGTGGCGGGCCCCACCTTGTTTTATTTGTTTCTTTCATTTTCTTTCCTTCCATTTTCTTTCCTTTTTCTATTTTCTTTTCTTCTTTTTGTAAATATGATCCAATCTTTTAAGCACCTGAAAAACACAATAAAATACCAGCATAATAAAACATAAATCAAATAAATTAATAGAAATCACAACTAGAATTCATGCAAGTTAAGTCAAATATACGATATAATTTCGCGTTATCATAAGCATGAAGTCTTGGATTCGTGGAATTTAAGCAGGAAGTCTTGGGCCGAGGGACTAAGCAGAAAGTCTTGAATCTAGGGGGTTCAAGCAGGAAGTCTTGGGCTGAGGGTCTGAGCAGAAAAGTATTATGCTGAGGGCATAAACAAGTGTAATCATGATTTGATTATAGTGAAAAATCTCTTGTGCTGCAAGTGGACTGAACTACTCTCAGTTTGGGAGGAACAGGGATAAATCTTTATATGTTCTATTATTATTTATTTGCTTCTGTTATTATCCCGCTGTAACTTATAATCAGAATCTGAACATGGTTTAGAATCTTACCTTTGTTCAAAAGCAAAGAAAAAATGATGAACACAATTCAACCCCCTTTCTTGTGTATTTTTCTCACCTTCAGTTTCCAAGGAGCCCAGTCTGTGCATAACACTTTACAGTGGTGCAAACAAAGATCCAAAGAGAAAAATATTCTTTCATCTTCGTATGAAAAGAAGGTCATCAAAGATGAAGAAATCAATCAAAAGCAACTAGTGTATCCATCAATGGTGTTATCCTTTTGAGAAGATAACTTAAGATCTTAACTTCAGAACAAGTCAGAGAAACTTCATCAAAATATCTTGGGGATCCAGAATCCGAAAAACTATCCATGTAAGTTCTGTTATTTATTTTCTATTTCAAGCATGGTATTATGTACAAAGTTTATTGGTGTGTATAATTTCCACACTCAGTTACTTTTGAAGATATTAGCTAAAAAACTTCCAGACTTGTGAAATTGGTATACTCGTCGTTTGTGATAATATCAGTGCTATGTTGAATTAATTAAATCGCTTTGAAAATTCTTGTATCAAGATTTCTTACTACTGTTCAGAAAAAATTAGTATGTGTTGAGTTCTTCTGTGAAGTGACAACTGAGATACAACTCGTAATTCTGTTAGAGTTAGATGGATGGTAAAAATTATGAACATAGTAATTTATGCTTAATCTCGAATTAAGAATCTAAATCTGGTATTACTCAGGTGATGTCTTAGTCAAAATATTGGGTAACAAACTTTTGATAATAGATAAACTCTGAAAATTCTCTGCTTCTGAAACTTGTGTAGAGAAATCTTTGTGTCTTGCATGTACAGAAGTGGAAAATCTTTTTGACACCTGTCCCACTTTTTACACCTGTATGAAGTATCTTCAGCATGCTTGAAATTGTTTTGAATTTGAAGGGGAATGATTTTGTTTTTAAATACTTTTGTGTTTAAGCCTCTTTAATGTCATTTATTTCTCTCAACACACACAATCTTTATCACTGTCTATTTTGCGTCTTACTTGTAAACCCTAAAAAAACCTCATCAATGGCATCCTTGTCAACCTATCCCTTAGATATTAATTCCATGGAAAAACTCAAGATCAAACCCAAGACTATGTCATTCGACAAAGATGAATTAAAGCTTCTCATTGAACAAGTAGTAGATTTTGATAGCTTTGCTGCAAATGGTTGTCCATTGGAAAGTCATTTTGAGTTCCAAAGATGGGTTAACTTCTTTGAAATATTGAATGGACCAACTTACCCAACTTTGGTAAAAGATTTCTAGGTAAGAGCATAAGTGTACAATGAGTACTCAGCACAAGATGAAGAAAGAATTATTGTGGAAAAAGACAAAAGTTTGAAAGGGAAATCAAGAGCAAAAATGGGTCCGAAGGAATTCAAATGTGTGGATATAAGATCTATTGTAATGGGTATGGACATCACCATAACTCAAGAGAATATTGCTCAGTTAATTAGGGCTGAAAATAAAGGAATGGTGATAATCAACAAAAAGGATGTAGGAGATTATGTCAGGGATATTAAGAAGGCACTCTTTGAAAAGAAAGATGATTATGGAAAAGTGAAGAACATGCATCTCAAGCAAAAGTTATTGTTCAAAATTCTTATCGGTTGCTTAATTCCTCGGGAAGGAAGTTCATATCAAATTTCATGGGATCATAAGATGTTTCTTTGGTATCTGTCTACCGATCAAATATTGAATCTACCAGGTTACATTTGTCATCATCTATGTGAATTTGTCAAGGACTCTACTAAGAAGTTCAAAAGAATAGTTCCTTATGCAAGGTTACTTTCTGAACTATTCTATCAATGCAAGATGATCAACACATTGATGGAATTTGGTGCTACACAAGATTTAGATGATACTTATGGAAGTGTGCTTTCTGCAATTGTATTAGTTCACATGAAAGAAAGAAGGAAAAAGGATATTGTAATGATTCCTAATTCTATCAAAATCAGGAAAGACAATAAAAGACCTTTTTTGGAAAACTATCCATTGCTGACCAAGGAAGATAATCCTGATGTAATCAAGTTTCTTCTTGAGGAAGCCAAGAAGGAGTATGGTGTAACTATAACACATGATCAACTTCTTGATAAGTGTCCTGATGTTCATGGTTACAGAGGAAGAAGAAAAAGAAAGGAAATCACTTCTGATTAAGATGAAAAAGATGATGAATCAGATACTCTTGTACCTGCCAAGAAGAAAATGCTAGGAGATGCTCAGAAAGCAGTTCAGATAGAAGAAGAAAGAATTACTTAGAAAGCTGGGGAGAAAAAGAATCCATATATCTCCAAGAAGGCTCTACAACATGAAGTTGAAGAGCTCATTGAGTCTACTGAGATCCGTCCTACTAAAACTAGAGGAGGAGAATCTAGAAGTAATCTAAATGTGGACTATGAGGTTTCTGCATCTAAGAAAATAAAACTAGTAAAGTTAATTCAGCTGGAAGAAGAAAAGGAAACAAAAATTTCTCATGTCGCGAAGGAGGTTGATAACTTCATGACAACAATTGTCAAGAGAAGTATGGAAGTTTTATCTGAGGAATTAATTAAGAGAAATCGTGTTGATGACTCAATAAAGGTTACAGAGAAGGGCATGAAAGTTTTAAGAGAACAACTTGGAGACAAACTCGAGTCTATTCTAAATTCTCCTGAAGTGGCTAAGATAACTCAAGAGTCTGTTGAGAGTAGTAAGAAGGACACAGATGTTGCTCAAGAATGTGATTATCTTGGTGTTAAGGTAGTAGAAGAAAAATGCTCTAGAGGAAGTAATGGAAGTTGTGTCTATAGAAAAGGATGATGGATCTAGGAACTGGTTAAATGAGAGTCCAGGTGAAAGTGGCAAAGAGGTGGAAGCAGCAGGAGGACTTGTTTCATTGGCAGCAAGATCAAGTATTGAGGCTGAACCTGTTAATGACTTTAATCTTTATTCTTCACTGAGAAAGTCACTTTCATTATCACCTGCTAAATACAGCCAAACCTCTACCTTGTCCATACAACCATATCAATCAATCATTCGTATAAGTACAAATTTTTCTACTCTTTCAAAGACCTCTCCAGATAAAACACAAGACAACAACATTCAATCACATGACCAACATGTCAACCAAACAAATAAATATAATATTAATGCTAGCATTCAAGCAGAATCACCTTCACTAATTCCTGTTGAATATGAAAGTGCTTTGGATGCTAAGCCCTTCAATGTTGTGTCACCTTCAAATAGTTCCACCAAAACCATTACAGATCAACTTGTTCAGAATCATCTTAATAATGAAACTGAACGTGCTGAATCTGACCCAAAATCAGAAAATAATAACCTAGCTCAGTCTTTACCATCAAATCACCAAGAAACTACTTAACACTCGTCCCCATCAAACCACTTTTTAGGCAAAGAAAACTCAGTTGAATATGTTCATGAAACACTACAAACAAACTCACCCAAACCATCTCATCATATGACCAATTGTCACCTTCTACCTGGCCATGTACTTTCTCAGTTAGAAGTTTTTAAGACTGGGTTATATAACGAGGCAAAAACAATAATGGAAGAAGGGTTCACCTCTACTGATCTCGTGGCTTATAATGCAAAATGGGAAACCTTCAGAAAGTCTGTCAACTCAGTTATTCAAAGTCTGAAGAATTTCTCTACTAAGGAAGTTAATACTTCTAGCCAGAAGCAACTACTTAATCTAGAAGCTAAGGTAGCTTCAGTTGTTGAATGTCAAGAGTTAATGAAAGTTTAGATGGCTAGTAACCAACTGTCAGTGGATGCTCAATTTAAGTCTATTGTTGCAAGGCAAGAAGAAATCAGTTATGATCTCAAGATAGTCATGGAATTATTGAAGAACCCATAAGTCTAGCATGTAGAACCTGCTTATGTGCTTGTTGACATGTTTATGTATCTTGTTTTTTGATATGATTGTGAACTTATCATGTTTCAGTTTGCTTTATACAAGTTGTTCATATTTCATTTCATTAATGCTTTATTTTTCTTTTGATGATTTAAAGTGAATGAAACTTGTTTTTGCTGGATTAACCAATTGGAAACTAAAAAAAGGGAAATTTTGTTGGAATTTAAAAATTACATGAGAAATAGATAAGACAGTACAATAAACTAGTCTATCCCTAGTCTTCTTTGTTGCTCCAGTCATCTTTGTCAGTGTTACAAACAAATTCCTTCCATGATTGTCCTGCTTCCTAATCTTTAAAAAAAAGGATCTTCATCCTCATTGGAAGAATCCCTAGGAGCATTTCTATGCTCTTTCGACCCTGAAGTTTGTGCTATATAGGCACCAATCTGGTTTGAACACCTTCTTATTCCTTCAATTTATGTTACTCTTTTTCCGCATCAGTATGAAGTTTAGCAGAAAGTTCCTTGATTGCCAAACATTTCTCTCTTGTTTTTGCAGCCTTCATCAGCAAATCTAACTCTCTTGCAAAATCTTGTGTTTCACTCTTGTGAGGAATTTGGTTATGAGATTTTCTCTTCATAACTAAGTTTTTCTTGAAGTATTTCTGTGAACTGGATAAATTCTTGAGGAAACTATGTTGATCTGCTTTTATAGTGTGTCTTAAGTAGTCATTGACGTACAAGTATGGAATACTTACACCAATAAAAACTGGTCTTCTGATCTCTGTACTTTGTTTAACTCTGACTACTCTAAAACCTATAAAGTATCTTTGACCATCTCAGAACAATGTGATTTCTTTTATGTATTTACTTTTATTGCATCTTCTCCCGTCCTTTTATCTTTTGTGTTTAAATCTTTTTTATTTGACAAAAGGGGGGAATGATATAGAAGTATTTAATAAGAATCTTAACCCTTCAGATTTTAAATATTGTTCATTTATAATATTTTAAAATTCTGTTATTTAATTTATTTGTTTTACCCGGGAAATATATTTTAGTTTTCTTGAAAATAGAACTTAGGGGGAGCTTACAAACCTCAACCTTTGGACTATTAGACTCAGGGGGAGCTTACAAACCTCAGACTCTGATGTTTCCAAGAAAATTAAAATAGCCCAACATTGTTCTTTAAATACTTATGTTTGTCATCATCAAAAAGGGGGAGATTGTTAGAACAAGATTTGTTCATGACATATATCCTTTGGGTTTTGATGATAACAAAGTGTTTAAAGAACAATGGTGTTATCTAATGTGTGTTCTAAGTATGCAGGTTCTAAATCTTAAAGAAAAAACCATTCAGAATCTGATAGAAGAACACATTTGAGAGAAGCTGAGTTACTAGCTTCTGATGGTTCAGAACTGATGCACATTATTAAGTAAAGTATGATGATATAGGTTTGCGTAGACTCTGAAGCTGGGTATATCAGAATCAGAAGAGCAATATATCATCTCTACACTTAGTGAATGTATGAACTTCTGGTGATCATTCAGAACCAGTGACAAAGCTAAGTTATACGTACTGCAGAAAGTAAGCTACAATGTCAAATCAGTTTGTCAGCTAGAGTCTTTGTTCACATGGAGAAAGAAGATTTAACATGCTTCACAGATATCTACTCTCAACGGATCTATAGTACAAGATCAGAAGGAAGGCGTTTTGGTTAAACATGTTACACAATGGATAAAGATTTTTTGGTGTATCTATCTTCAAAGTCTCTTAGTACTATGGAGTAACAAAGACACTTGTATAAGATATCTCTTCTAACGACTATTCTTCTACAACTGCAATATATGTAGCTGAAGATTCAATCTGGAATCAATAACAAGGAAAATAAAGAAGGAGAGCTAAGAAGAAAAGAAGCGTTCCACGCTTCTATCAGAATGGAAGAATAAAAAGATCAACAATGGCAACACAATCGAGTATGCAAAATTTCTATTATATGTTGTAAATTGTACAAAGCCTTAAGATTTCTTAAACATTGAATATCTTAGAAATCTTAAGTGATGTGATCTTTGTTATGGTTATTTACCATATACCTCTGATTGAGTATCAAATACACCTTATTTCCTATTTTGCTAAACAGACTGTTTAGTAGTTTAGAAAGAAAGTCTCTTGCTATGTGCTTGAGCATTGAAGTCTTGATCAATTTCTCGATTGAGCAAGGAAGTCTTGGGCTGTAGGTCTAAGCAGAAGTATTGAATCTATTGAGTTTAACCAGGGAAGTCTATGATCGTGGGTCTAAGCAGAAGTCTTGAACTTTAGGGATTTAAGCAGAAGTCTTGAATCTGTGGGATTTTAGCAGGTAAGTTTTAGACCGTGGGTCTGAGCAGAAGTCTTGAACCTGAGGGATTTAAGCGTGAAGTTTTGGATTTGTGGAATCTAAGCAGGAAGTCTTGGGCCGAGGGTCTAAGCAAGAAGTCTTGAACCTGAGGGGTTTAAGTAGGAAGTATCGGGCTAAGGGTCTGCGTAGAAAAGTCTCATGCTAAGGGCATAAGCAAGTGTAATCATGATTTGATTATAGTGAAAAATCTCTTGTGCTGCAAGGGGACTGGACTACTCTCAGTTTGGGAGGAACCAGGATAAATCTTTGTGTGTTCTATTGTTATTTATTTGCTTCTATTATTATTCCGCTGCAACTTATAATCAGAATTTGAACATGGTTTAGAATCTGAACTCTGTTTAGAAGTAAAGCAAAAACGATGAACACAATTCAACCCCCCCCCCCCCCCCCCCCTTCTTGTGTATTTTTCTCACCTTCATCATTAATTGATTCACAACACAGAATCAAACCATATGAGAACCTGGAATTTGAGTCTTTTATATCAGAAATTGAATGATTAGGGTTCACTGTTGGGAGAGAAACAGATTGGGGCTTTTTCGAGTGAATAAGGGCTGAGAAATAAAAGGTTGAAAACTGAATTTTTAGTTTTTCATAAATTTCATTAAGGTATTTTTTTCTTTCTGGACACGAATTAGGGACCCCTAGCCTAACGCCTGAATAAGAAATAATATCTGAATCTAAGGTTTCACATACTTTGCCCAACACGGCCGACCCATATTCCAAATCCATTAACATCCTACACATAATCCCAACATCTCCTACACCATCACACCTCCCCCTATTCTAAGATGACAAACCTCCCATCTCAACACACAGTTCTCCAACATTAATTGGAGTTGACTTTCCCCCTCCAGCTTTATTTACATTTTTGTCTGTATCCCCGATTCCAATGGCTACCTTTTCCCCTAAATCATCCTTGTCTGACACACCTGTCGCCAACAATATCATGTGCGTACCCTCTCCACCAATGCACCATCTTTTCCTACGCTTTCTTCTGATCTATCTTCTTGGAAACCTGTTGCCTCGTGAACACTATCTCCATTCCTGTCAATGGTCTTGTCCCCGATTTCTCCTTCCTTCTCATCCTCCGACAAGTCACACTCTCCGCCACCGGCGCCGTCATCGTTATGACTATCTTCCATTTCACTAACCTTCTCTCTACTCTCAAAATGCGCTAATTTATTTGGCCCCTGAAAGTCTTCCACAAGTTTGATTCTATATATATTGTTATTTACTTCCACGTTGAAAGTTTTATTAAGACCTAAAGAATATTTGGTTTTAACACCTTGCCACGTCCAGCTTCGATTGTTCTTCAGTTTCTTTATCGCATCGTATGAATTTCCCAACCATGAAAGACACAAGCTTAAAGAATTGCGGACACCATGCGTGACAGGGAAGGTAATAGCAACATAACCAGGTGAGTCTCTCATTATCCACGTCCTCCGGTGACCATGGATGAATGTCAGAGAATCGACGGGTTACCCAAGCCTTAGCCTTCTTAACCATGGCAGTGATTTCACCCTCTTCAAGCTCCTCTAAAATAAAATAAATTAGCTCCTATAGGGGTGGCTTTGATGCGAAAAAATCCTTTAGAATGCAAAGCATCCTGAACATTGTAAGTTGAACCAGAGATTTCAACCACCCCAACAAATGCTTTCACAAATCTGGCTATGTATTTATTCTCGATATTAAGCTGCAGACGAGAAAAAGTAGGTTTTTTCGCTACATTATCCCAACAATGAGAACCCACTCTCTTGAATCTCTTGGCACCAGGATCCTTTCCTAGCGGACCTCCACCAACAGTACTACCACCAATAACCTGGGCATAGGATACCTTAGTTCTCCCAGGGTTCCACTTCTTATCACCATGTTGAATGTTGTGTCTACCCCCACCCTTGTCCTCCTTGACCTTACGGGTAGCTTCAACATTCTGAAAAATCTTGTTGTCACGTTGAAACCTTGGAACGTTGGAATGAATCTTCTTGCCTTGAATGATGATGTTATCTAGCTTAACCCCTAATATCCTGGTGTTAACAACCTTTCTGAAGCGTACAAAATCATTGTGTTTCCCACGCATATCTCCCCTCAACGGGATGAATACTTCCTCAACCAACCCAAAGTCTTTGAATACTTGAAACATGTCTCGTGCTTCAAAGGAATCTGGGAACTCAGTGAAGAAGAAAGTGGATAGTTGCTTCGTTTCCACACCACCCTTGCCTCCGTGAGCCTTCCAAATCAATGTCTTGCCACCCCCTGTTGATGATTTTTGTTCCGGACCTCAACCCACTCTCCCATAATTCCTTTTTAGTTAATGATACCTTGACTTTGTTGTTATATTAGGAGAACTTATAACTTCCGACTACCCCTTCTTCCATGAGATTTTTAGTATCCTAATTAATATCTTTAGAGTGAAAGTTATAATAAATAATAATATAATAGTGGAAACAAATAAATGTTGAATTGATATTATAAAGAGACATAGATCAATTGGCTTTCTTTTCTTCTTTTTTCTTCAAATTTTCTCTAAGTCTCAAATTTCTTCCTCTTAATAGTTTTTGCTAATTTTTTCCACATTTTAGTTTGACTTTTGTTCATTGTTCCACCGATTTTACCGATTTTTGTTTGTAATATTATGTAATGATAGAGTGTCATCACGGTCTCAAACTTACTTTTTTGTCTGTCCTCATGTAACTTGTCTGCACACTGAACATATCATCAGAATTAAAATGCTTACCTTACCAATGAATGTCACATTTCTTTTCCTGATCAACACGTCCGTCCCCAGCTTCAACCCAATTAACTTGAAAAAATTCTTCCAAACACACAAGTACTCAACATTCTCTTATCTTACCTTTATTCACTTAATTTGGCAGGGTAATCACACAATCAACATACAAAAGTATTAAATAATGAATTTGTAAAGTTTCTAACAAAGTCAATCAAAAGTCATATTTAAACATACACTTTTGAGGTCTTTTCAAAGTTGTAACATGGCTTATGACAGGGTAGGATACTTTAGGATGATAGGATTAAATCTTTGAAGTTAGGTACCTAATTTTTGTATTGTTATTTGATTCCTTTCATAATACTCTTTTCTTTTTCATTTGGTATTAGAGAATTCAAATTGTTGGTCCTATATTTCTTTTCTTTTTTTTTTTTGAAGAAATCCTTTTTAACTTCTTATTTTATTTTTTATTTTTTTTCTTTCTTTTGACCATTTCTCTAGTACCCCAACCCCAAACTTAAACGTTGCTAACTTCCAAGAGCAACCCCAAAGTTATTCTTTTGCATCAAACTAGAATTTTTTTTACCTAACTCTAAATAGGATAGAAAAAATTAATGTTTCAAGTCAAATGGCTAAATAATAGGCCATGTCACTGAAAGAATTGCTAAGGCTCAAAAGTGGTTAGCAAGTGATATAATCATATTAAAAAAACAGAGTGATTTTAAAAGGCTCGGAGTTTTCACAATATAATCATATTAAAAAACAGAGTGACTTTAAAAACAGAGTGTCTTAGTGTGTATTTATCATACCAATATACTCAAATTAGAAACAATGAAAATTTTAGAGAACAACTAATGTACGAATTCTCTCATAAGAAACAAAAGTGAACAATGGAAATATTTGGCTCACCTTACAAGTTAAGGTGTCTGGAGATTGAGTACAAGTAGTTGACCTCCCTTTTCTTCATCAAGTTTCAATCTACAAGGGAACTTCAATGTTAATCTCTTTGTTCTTGTTTTTTTGGTAACTTATTATTTTCTTTTTCATATTGGCAATGGTAAGATAGAAAGTTAAAATTGAAAAAACAACAGTAGCAAACAAGGTCATTAATCAAAAGCAAAGAGAAGTACAAAAGAGGAAGAGCATTATTGAGAGCTAGATATTACTCTTCTTTGGATCATAGTTCAAAAAGGAAAATAAACTAAAACTAAAACTAAAATTGAAATAAAGTTAAATAACAATGATTTGTGGGTTGCCTCTCACGCATCGCTTATTTAAGGTCCTTAGCTTGACCATTTACTTCTCTGTTAAGGCGGCATATATGACACAAAAAACACATCATCCTTCTTCTTCCTTTTGTTTGATATGACTCCTGTGAACTTAAAGTATTGACAATGTTGCCTCCGTATCTTCTTCAATTTGATAGTAGTGAATAAGACATAAATGGAATATAATACTATCATACCCTAATTTTTAACCCTAAGATCCCACCTCTTTGTGCATCATCTTGCATAACATCTTTAGGTCATACGGTCTATGTGTGCGTGTTTATCATGACTAACCGGTTTGGGCAGGAACATGGGTTTCAAGTAGAAATGGTACCCGTTCTCTCAGTCAAGTACTCCAAGACGCGACTAGGTGGTTCTGATTCAAAATGGTTCTAGGGTTTTCTATTGGGTCATTTTCCTTGATATTTCTCAAAAGTCTCAGTGTATACCACAAAGAAGATTAAGGTGTTCCTTCCATTGGTGCTAAGTATGGTCATCTGAAGGTTGGTTAGGGTTTCGTGGCACGTTGTATTACAAGTTGTATCCTTATTTTCAGGGATTCCTCAAAGACATGGTTCTTGTGCTAAGATCTTCCTCATCTAAAGGATTGTTTGAATTTTCATTAAGATCTTATCAGAAGCAATGTGATTGATTTGTGATTAAACTGAAGATTAAGGCTAACGGATTCATGGATTCAAGAATGTTTCAAGTGGCATCAAGTTCTTAAGTCAAAGATGGAAGAATGTTCGTGTGGGTATTCTTGGAATTCAAGTAACAAGTGGGTTGTTCAAGGTTCATCAACACTTACCATCCAAATTTTCTCAACCATTTTCCTACTGTCCAACTAAAACCATTTTAAGTTCAAAATCCACTTTTAATATCCACTTTCAATTATTCATCACCCATATATCCACAAGTCCATAAACCCATTCAAGTATCCAAACTAATCCAAAATTCATCCTAAACCAAAAACCAATTTCTACAAATTTATCCAAAATCCACATCAAAAAATCCATATCCACATTGTTCATGTTTATTCCAAAATGTCAAGGTCCAAATTCAACATTATTCAATTCCATGTTTGATCTTCTTTTCAAGATGCAAGTTGAAACAAAACCAAAGTGATTCAAAGCTTAAAAAAAACATTTCTTATCAAGATGTAAGTTGAAAGTTCAAAATTTACAAGGTATGTCCAAAAGGGAAACACTAGTTCTAATTACAAAACATTTACAAAGTCAAAATCTCTTTACAAAAAGAAAGTCCACATTCCCACATTCAAATATTCAAGCCTAAAACATTTGCCACTTTGGTTCACACCATGTTCACCGTTCCCAATCTTCAACGGGTCAAATGGAGCCATGATCATCAACCATCTCTTTAGGAATTTATGCAAGATGAACCATGTAAAATGTGTTGCGTCAATAAGGTTCTGTCCAGAAAGTGATTAATGGCATCTCATCGAAGTTTCATTTTTACGCTCGGCAAGCCTGTTTTTCATGCCTCGTTCTTTGATGTCATTAGCAATGTCTCCGACATTCGCACACGTCATGGCATCACAGTCTAAGGAATCTATGAAAACTTGGGTGAACTTACCATTTCAAGAGGCCAAGAGAAGGGACCGCAAGTGTCGTATCTTCAGCATCCGATGACCATCTTGAAAACATACTTTTGAGACATAGCAGGTCTCTCATGCTGCTAAGCTGTGATTTCATGACTGCTTGGAATTGCAGAAAGGCAATAGTGTCCATGAAGAAGCAAGTCTCAATATTTGCAGATGAACTTCAACTATCAGAACTTGTGATACCATACTCAGCCAAAAGTGAACAAGCTTGGAATCATAGGCGATGGGTGATCAAGTCAATCCTTGCAAACTGCTCAAAGTTCAAAGACGTTTATAGCAAATTTATGAATCGTAATCAATAACTATTAATTCCCAAAACACAATCACACATGATGAATTGAAAAAGGAAATGATCAAAGAATTTTCAGACATGAACAAGATGGAAATAGCAAAGAATCAAGAGCATTTATCAATTTCCAAACACACAATTATCATGAAATTATGCAACAGGGCAAGTTCATAATAGAAATATTTTCTTCCCAAAGCAAGAATGAACAACACAATCTCACATTCAATTCGAAATCATGGAATTAATGTCACACTTGAGCCTATAAAAGTGAATTAATCTCATTCACATCAGAGACCACAACACAAACATTCGCCATTCCGTGAGAGAGGTGTGACAGCATCATGTGAGAAGGGGAATGCGTTCTGTGGAAAAGTACGAGCGGGAGAGGAGAAAGTAGTAGCAGCGAGTGTGGGTGAGAAAGAGAGAAAAGCCGTGAGGAGGAGAAAGAGAGAGTTGAAAAATGAAATGTGACATGCTGAGATTTTTCTCCTCTTTGGCATATATGGATCGGACCATTTGTGTTTCAATTTTTGAATCTTCATGGGCCTTGGGCCCAACTACAATAACCGGTCTTTTTGTTTATCATCACCATATTGTTTGTTTTTTTCCTAGTCCTCATCTCAAATCATCTTCATGAAATGGGCTTGATTGAGCCCAAGTAGTTGTTACCTTCCCATTTCTTGTGTCCCACCTCATGCTTCATTTCTTTACTAAGTTTAAATGTTAATGATATTTTTTAAATAAAGTATTTCAATTAGGATTAATTGCTATTTAAAAGGTTGATATTTGTTTGTTTTTTTTTTTCAATTAATTAGATTATAACATAAAATTTTTAGAATGTTACTAAATTGATTGCTTTTCCCATTAGATTTCCATTAAAATTTTATTTTGTAAAATTGGTGATTTACTTTTTTAACTAGATTGTGTGTTAATAGAATCATGACGAATTGTTTTCTTGAGTATCTTGGTCTCTTTTCCTAAATGAAAAGTGGTGATTCTCCCTAATGAATTGCGATTAATTCGAGATCTGACATGCTTGTATGCTTTGTCAATTTCCATCTTCCCTTAGGTTCTTGGTCCAATTTTATCTTAGATTATTTGGATCAGGTTAGCTCTTAGGTTTTGATTTCTTGCTTTAGGATAGTCTCCCTCAAAACTTGACCTTAGGTTTATAGTATTAACTAAGACTTTCTCTAATCTTATTTTAGATTCATTAAAGTAGGTTAGTTCCCTTAGGAGGTTAATTTAGACAACCTACAACTAGGTTCCCTTTCTCCCATGAGAGATTAGACATTAGTCATCCTTATCGAGATATAATTCTCCTACCCTTTGACATAGTTGAGAAAGATGTAGATTTCTTTTCCACTTGAGATAGGTATGTGGCATACTCGTCAATTCTATATCGAGTTGAAGCCCTTCTCTCAACGTGAAGCAAAGATCTGTCTTCCGCGTGTTTGTGGTGGTTCAGTTGAGTATTCTCTTTAAGATGACAACTTGTCTCTTCTCCTGACCAACCAACAAACAATTTTTTACCTGTGGTTTCCGAACTACAGACGCTCTAATTTCTCAAAGTTTTTTTTAGAGTAAGTAGGCACAAGGTCAATCCTTGGCGAACAACCTTTTCTTTTTCAAACTTTTCTTTTACACCTTTTATCCTCTGTGAGGGGAACTATGAATGCTCTGATGTCTTGGCGAGCGTACTTAGAAATAACACCTTAGGTCTCCTTTTTACCTTTTCACCCTTTAGCAAACAAAATAACAAATAACACAATAAAACAAGATGTTCCTGTAGAGTACTACATATACTTAAGATGATAGCACCTTCCCTAGGTATAACCAACCCCCGAACCTTAGATTCTCTTTTGTTTTGCATTGAATTGCATATTTTCGGTTATTCTTTTTTTCCCTTCCCTTGGATAAATTAAAGATCGGTGGTGAATTAAGATTTGTGAGCCTAGTTAACTCAATAGCTATGGTCTTCGATTCTCACTGCGACAAATACTTTATCTATTTCTTCTTTTCCATCTTCCTTGTTGCTAAAACAAATTTTCGAGACATTATTTTGTTGAAGATTTTCTTCTTGAACTTTTGCATCTAGGCAAATTTTAATCCAAAACTAGATCATCTTCACTTAGAATTCTTTCCTTTTTCCCATATCTAATTTTCACCTCATATTCTTTTATTATTAATTTTTTTTTCATCTAATGGCATGTATTTTTCTTCTTATTATTTTTTTTCAACTCCTCCTTCATCGACTTCTTCCTCTTCATCTTTGACTCCTCTATCAACTTCTTCATCCCTAGGACTATCTAACGTATTCCCACTAAAGCCTCCATTTGATCGAGCCGCCAATTGTTCAGATAACTGCTCAATGTGATTTTCAATATTCTTCATGGATGCTTCAATATTCTTGTTTGATGTTTCAATGTCCTTGTTAGATGCTTCAATGTCCTTGTTAAATGCTTCAACTTTTGAGTGTATTACTTCCAAGTTGCTTTGAGTCAACATGAATTGGTTCATGGTCTCTTATAAAAGAGATATTTCCTTGGCGGTGGATCTTGAGAAGTGTCTTGGTTGAAGTTTTGAATTTGATTATTACTCCAATTAAGACTTGAGTGATCATTCTACCATAAGTTATAAGTGCATAAGTAAGGGTCTGGTTCTTGATATTTTCTTGTACAATGTGTCTCTTCAACGTATGGTACACAATAGTCATTGGAATGACCTCCACCATAGAAACAACATTGTAAAGCCCTGATCGGACTAACATTTGCTTGAACTCGAGTTGAGGCAGCCAATTGCTTTGATAACGCTTCAAGTTATGCTAACTGAGCAAGTTGAAAGTCAACTCCATTATACAAGTCTTCCTTTACCTCGCATACACAATCAAAAGAAAAATACCTTAGTAGCACTGAACTAGATAAAAACTAAATAAGAACAGAATATGAGTAGAAAATAAAATTAAAAATTAAATATTGTACAAAATTAAAATTAAAAATTAAAAATACCGCGCAATTACTGTGTTGTTGAAATTATCAACAATCCCCAAGAACAACGCCAAAAACTTGATGGACAATTCTAGCAAGTGTACTAGTCTCATCAAAGTAATAAACTAAATTCATCTCCACAGATATTGTGGATTTTTAACAAGGTAACAATAGTGAAATTAAAATAAATAACAAAGGGAGGGGGGTTCAATCTTAATTCGGTACGAGATAAGAATGAGAAAGTTTACGGAATAAAATTCAATGATTAAAGGCAATTAGATCTTTATTTCGACTCCCTTACTTATACCAGTTGATGAACTGTGTATTAACTGAACTATTAATATGTTAAAGTCCCATGGCGAATTAACAAGGCTACTGTAACCAATTCCTTGCGTATACAGCTCACTTATTTACACAATAATTCCCTAATTTCTAGGCCAATTCAGATTTAAAGTAGGTGTTCTACGTTCGTTAATTCAAAAGCCACAAATTATAATTACCTATTCCTAGTTAATTACTAAGGCTCTGTTTGGTAAAACACAATTTTGAGCTTATAGATTATAAGCTCATATGACAATTTAGACCTTTTTGGTAACGGTCTTTTCATCATAAGCTTATAGCTTATAGCTTATTTTCCAGACGCTATTTCAAACAGCATTTTAGCTTATAGCTTATTATTTTTTCTTCTTTTTTATCCTAATTATTTTTTTAAAAAATCCACTTTTATTTATCCTTTATAATTTATTTTAGTTTAAAATGAAATAATTATCTATTAAATATCTTTTATGTCATTTTACATTTATAAGTTAGTTGAACCGCTAATTTTACCAAACACTTCAATTAGCTTATCAGCAATCAGTCTCAACCATCAGCTATAAGCTATAAGCTATAAGCTATCAGTCATCAACCATAAGCTATAAGCTATAAGCTATCAGCTAGCTTATCAGTCAACCGTTATTTTTACCAAACAGTCCCTAAGTTGAATAATTGCCCTAGATTAGATCGGTAGACTTACGATCAATAATTCCTACTCATCTGATATTGATTTATGCATTCGTTGATAACTTCTTGGAAAGTGTATTGATAGTGTCAAAATAATATTAAAAGATGTCGTCTCTATAAGGATTTCTATTTAACAAAAGTAACTATTGGGGGGGTCATGTTTTAATGCGAAATTAAACTTGTTCTAAAATTAATGCGGAAAAGCGACTAGGTTTTGCGTGAATCTCTTGTTTATCCCCTGTTGATGTTTAATGCATTATATGGATGGTAATGTCGTTATATTTTCACGGCGAACTAACAAAACACTGTACCCAATCTCTTTGTGTATAACTCACTAACTTCTACTAGAGTTGTTATATCCCTATTCAACCGGCGTAAGTGAAGTTAGGCGTTGTTACAATACCCTAATTCAAGTGTCACTACTAGTGGTATCCTATCCATATTCAACTTGCAAAAGTAGATAAATTTTCCTAGTTCAGACTCATACACTTAGGGTCAGTAATCCCTACTCGTCTAAAATCATATTACCAGTGCGTTCACAAATAATAAGCATTACGAACAAAAGCAATTAAATAAAAATATTATTCTGGACTAGACCAATGGCTAGAATTGGTCCAATCCACCTCTGCTCCAGAGCGGCCCAAATTGCCTAAGTCCAATCCACAGAGGGGCAAAAGTGACCTTTCTGCCCCTCCAACCGGGCAAGGAATGCAACGTTCCTCCCCGGCGTTGGTGCCCGTTACGCACGGCTTCCTCGCTGCCCAAACAGCAAAGGACAGGTGCCCGGAACTGCATTTATGTCCGACATAACGACTAGTTTCGGGCACCATGCCTGACATAACAGCTAGTTTGGGCAGTTACCTATTCTTTGGGGAAAACGGTTATTTCGCCCCGAAAATAGGACCGTTGGCCACGCGCTGGGGGCTCTATATAAACCCTCTCGCTTGAGAGGGTCAGGTATCCAATATTCACCCTAAGAATTCATACTTTGTACTTGCCCCTTTTCTCTGACCCTTTCTCACTTGAGCGTCGGAGTGCCTTGCAGGTACACCCCCTCCTCTCCATACGACCGGCATCCCTGACGCACTTGGCGGCCTGATTCTACAGGATCTGATCCAGCCTTCACGATCAAATATAAATTTAATTATCCATATAACATCAAATTAAACATGTGATTCAATAGGTTCCAAACAAGATCATCAAGCAAAACTTAATATATAGGAGTTTAGCTACTTATAATGATACAAAGAAATACCAAGAAATAAGATGAAAATAACATATGAAATCCTTGAAGCTTTTGGCCTCTAATGGCTTCCAATGCTTCTAAAGTCATCCCCTTGGTACCTTTTTTCGTCACTTTCAGTCAAAATTGCAGAACCCTTGAAAAGATGACAAAAATCCCCTTTTAAAGCTGCTAGAACGTGTAAGAAAATCCCGAAATAAAGTTTCATCGCGCCCTCGATGGGAAGTACCATGTCCGCGATGGCTTCTATCGTGGACATGATGGGGTGTGATGCAGTGCCATCGTGCCCACGATGGGGCGCGAGAAATCCAATAACTTTTCGTCCTTTTGTGCCTTTTTTCACCAATTTTTACTAAGTCCATATTTTTTCCACACTTGGTCATTCTAAGCACTTCTTTGATACTTTTGCTTCGTATTGACTCCATATTTGACTAAAATTGCTCCAAATTCTCGTCGAACATATGTAATGACAGAATGTCATCATTTGTCAATACACAAAAAGCATTAAAATCAAGAACAATTAAATAATACTAATAATAATAATAATAATAATAATGTAAAAGAATTCAATTAATCTCAAACAGCCATATGATCCAATAAAGTACAACAAGGTTTGTCTCAAAAGACCTAATCTTAGGAATCTAGCTACTCATCATACATGTAACAATTACCATGAGTTTAGGTGAAAAGTGCATGAAATTCAAGGAAGAAAAATGTCTTCAATGGCTTCCAAAACCCTCAAAATATTTGCTTTAGAACTCCAATCCATCACATTCTTTATCCAATTTGAAACCCTTCAAAAAGTAGCCAAAAGCCATGTTCATAGCAATTTCTGTGTGTTAGAGCAACGCGTTATCACACTTGTATTAGTGTCTATCGTGACTGTGATGTGACATTATCGCGTCCACGATGTCAACATCGCGGCCGCGTGAACAATAGAGGTGAATAATCCTTATTCCAACACATCTAATCCTAGTTGCAAGAATCATCCAAATTTTAAGTGGAGCAATAATCAAACTTTGAATGAAAATCAAGGAGTTCCACAAATTCCTCAAGCACCACATAGGAAACCATCTTAACTTGAAGAAGCATTAAATTAATTTATGAAAGTTACTCAAGTAAGTTTTGATTAAGTAGGAAATAATTAAGAGGAAATGTTCAAGAGTACGGAAACCATGAGTAAGAACACTGAAGCTTCGATCAAAAATTTAAAAATGAAAATTGATCAGCTATCTAGGTAAATAGTATCACAACCTAGATCAAGTGGGGGATTTGCAGGGAATACGGTAGACAACTTGAAAAATGAGAGTTGCAAAGCCATTAAAGTGAGAAATCAATCAGTACCTTTATACCCTGAGGCTAATGGTGAGAGTAAATAAGTAAGTGAGGGCGAGAAAAGAATTCAAGAAGAGGTAGGAGATTAAAAAGAGGTTTAGAAAAAATCAGAGGGAGAAAAAAGTGAAGAAACGAGCAAGGACTCAGTTAGAGGGGATACCATTGATAAACTCATAGATCAAAACTCACCTTTGAGAAGAACCAAGAAATAGATCTTAAATGAACCCAACCTATAACTACCTTACTATGTCAAACAACCATACTCAATCTTTAAAATGACACCAAAGAAGGAAATGAAAGTGCTACAATTGAAGAAGTTCATGAAGATGCTTACAAAAATACAGGTTAACATTCAATTCTATGAAGCTCTAGAACAGATGCCAATTTACACAAAATTTATGAAAGATCTCTTATTTGGAAAGCGTAAATTGAAGTATGATGAAATATTTGGAGGAAGAATATAGTCTTATAATCCAATGCTAGGGGTGTGCATGGTTCTTAATTCAAACCAAATTGAACCAAATATATGGATTAGTTTGGTTTTTAAAACCACTTTGATAAAACCAGTTTATTTTTCTAAAACCAGTTTATATTTGGATCGGTTTGGTTAATAACCGGTTTGCACTAAAAAACATGTTTTTGTTTGGACCTGTTTTAAAACCAGATTTATCTCAAACTCGTTTCGATTAAAACTCATTTTTTGATCCAACAACTTCTTCTTAACTCCATTCAACCGTTTTCGAAATCAATAACCATTTGTCTGTGGCGATTCTTTGAATATCGATTGAGACATTTTCTAAAATTACATAGTTCAAAAAAATTGAATTCAATTAATAAGTAATAATTATGAAACAAAAATGATAAGGAATGGTAAAATCACACCTGTGTACAATAGGGACACAAACGTTGCCAGTTAAAATTAAATCAAGAATCTAATCTTATCCAATTTACATTCCAATTTTGAATAGTTGAATAAATTTAATTAGAACAAATTAATTACTATGTGCCATCTTCTACTTCTCTAATTACTCTGTTTCACCTCTGCCAAAAACAATTCCAATTTCACCTAACACTAATCCAACTTTCTGATTTCAACCAACTTGCAAAAACTTCGATCGTCACAAGCTTCTGTAGCTGATTCACATCAGAAAAAATAACAAGAATCAAACAAAATTGACACGACTCTTTAGATTTCAGCGAACAAAATTGAAATCAAAATATTGGTTTAAAAAGGAAAGGAGCACACTATACTTGGAAAGTGGACAAACCATTCATGTATTGGTTTTAAAAAGTGGAAACTGGTTTTTTATGGTTTTAGAAAAATGGTTTTGGACTAGTTTTTAAACCAAATAATATGGACTTTTAAAATAGGTACACCAAATTTTTTTAAGTGGTTCTTATGAACCAGTTTTTTTGCACACCCCTATCCAATGCAAGCTTCCATATTCTATTGCTCACTAACGATTGTTGATGTATTGTGTGATTTAGGAGCAAACATCAATCCGATGTTATTGTCTATGAATAGAAAGTTGAACAGTGGGAAACCAAATCCAACTCAGATGACTCTTACATTAGCTGATTGATCCATCACTTACCCGTATGAAGTTCTCAAAGATGTACTTATGCGAGTGGGTGATTTGTTGTTCCTAGTTGATTTTGTGTTCCTTGATATGCCAAAAGAATCTGAAATGCCACTACTCTTAGGAAGAGTGTTTTTAGTAACAGGTAGAGCTTTAATTGATGTGGAAATGGGAATGTTGTTTTTAAGATTCAAAAAAGAAAAGGTTATTTTTAATGTGTTCGAAGCAATGAAACATCAAAAAGACAACTCTTAGTTCTATATAATTGATATGGTGGAAGAGATTGTCCAAGAAGTATAAGTAGAGGAATCACCATCACCACCAATGGATCAAGTCATTTTGAATTCAATCGAAGTAGTTAAAGATGAATTTGATATGGAGGTAGCATAATTTTTACTCTAGTTGCAAACTACACAAGTTGAGAAAGTGAAACGCCGCAAGTGCACGACTAATGTCAGAGTGGTAAAAAGTATCGAACCTTAGAGACCTGAAATTCTGGCAATGCAGACAGCAGATGTCCTAACACATGTCAAGACTTTGTTCTGCCTAAACATTTAAACACAGAAGCACAACAGCTGACTGACACCTTGAATATCAGAACTGCAAAATCACAGATGTTACGACATCTAATCCAACATGTTTATCTTGGACCCTAACAGAAAAGTAAATCTACATAATGATAAAGAACACAGCAATTGTTAACCCAGTTCGGTGCAACTCACCTACATCTGGGGGATACCAATCCAGGAAGAAGACTTCACTATCTTGTAGTATTGTTACAAAGCTAACCTCAATGAAGACTTTATCAAAGAACAACCTCTATGATACGAGATACCCCACTCACTTCCCTTAATCACCAACTGTGATTTCTACATCATCCCTGTCAATACAGAATTCTGTCAAGCATACTTGACAAACAAGCTAACTCGGATTTGCTTAAAAGCTTCATCCAAGAACAATACACAATCCAATACCTCAAGACTTATGGATCTGTGTGACACCTATAGCTGCCACAATGCATCAACTGATACAAAGGGAGACTTACAACCTAGAGAGCCAACGACTCTCAAAACCCTAAACCCTTATTTTTACACAAGAGAACTAGGTTACAAAAGGCATATCAAATCCCAGGTCTAAGTCTTCTATTTATAGTCTTCAGATGGGCTTCAAATCTTCAAATAAATCTTTCCTTGATCCACTGCTAAATGCGCCTAGAAACTTGGAGCAGATTTGAAACAGATTTAAGCAACCTGTTATAGTAGTCTAGATGTCGAGTCTTCATGCTGTGACATCTCCTTCGACACCTTGTGTTTGGCAGATTTCTTGATGTTGAATCCTTTTGTTTGATAATGAGTTTTACCAAAATTTAAGTCAAATCTTTAGAGTCTTCAGTCTCCCTCTTTTGACATATTTTGTCTAAAACTCATTTCGTACAATAAAGCCAGGATTCTCCTAAAATCGTGTCAACCTGAATAACCAACTAATAAGTATTAATTTAAGACTCCTGAGACTGAGACTCAAGAAATCCTAAATTAATTTTTCCTTATGTTGGTGTACATGAGGAGGAGGATAAAACTCCCCCTAAACACATGACTGTGTTCTTAACTCAGGACACAAGACACAAACGACACTTAGGACACAAAGAACTAGACCTGCAAGAACCACTACAGAAACTCCTTTCATCTCCCCCTTTTTGGCCAAAAATTTACAAGAGCAGTTTCTTATCCAGACCCTGACAAGAAATGACCCTTTGTATTTGATACTTGGCATTTTTCATTACTTTCATATCTTAATTGTGGATTTTTTTAGTGAATTGTTGTTGTTCTTCATGCATTATATTTATACCTTTGGTGCTGGTAATTTGTGTGCTATTGTGCAGGAAAGTGCACTAATTGATTAAAGAAAGAAGACACAAAGAATTGATGCAAGTTGCCAAAGAAAGAGGAAAACAATAGTTGGTTCACTTTGCGAACCCAGGCGAAGTCCCAAGCGAACGTTCGCTTTGTGAACTCTGGCGAAGCTCTCAGTGAGTAGGGCAGGGGCAAAAGGACCCAAAATTCTCTTTGCGAATGAATTGGCAAGTGGTTCGCTTTGCAAACTCATGAAGACAGCCAAGGGCGGTTTAGCATTTAGAAGGCACTTAAGGTGCCATTTTCTTCATTCCCTAGGCGAATGGATCATTCGCAGTGCAAATGCATCAGATCCCAAGTGTACTATAAAGTGTTTTTTTACATTTTCTTGGGATCATAACTTGATATTTTCACACCAAAACATATTTTTCTGATTTTTCTTCATCCAAGAGTGATTTTTCACATAGAGAAGCTGGAATCGCATCCGATCTCGATTATTCGACGCGGATGCTCTTTCATCTCCTCAAGAAATTTGTTATCCAAGCTACCATGACAATGTGTAGCTAAACACCTCTTGTGTTAAGATTAGAGGTAGTTGTTCTTGCTTATATGTATTTCTTTTGATCTTTTCTATATGAACAAGGTTAATGATCAATATAGATGAAGTTGTTTGTTCTTAATGATATATTTGTGGTTTGAATCACTCTAGACATATATTTTCCAAATCTTGACCTAATATCTTCATCTCTTAAAAACCAAACTCTAGACATAGATTTGGGGTTTATTATTCGCTTTGTATTGATCTTAACGGTTGTTGTTTCGATTGTTAGCGTGAGACATCATCTAACGATTTAAACAACGATACTCATGAATTTGCTTTAGACATAAACTTATTCATGAGGATACGCGATTGTATCGATCGAAACTAAGTTCATATGCTTGATTAATCGGATATGTATGAAAAGGATTAGCGAAATCTATTCTTGACATGCTTTTATCAAACCCTAAAACCAATCTTTTTACCGTTAAATTATAAATTTCATGCAAAAGTTACGAAACGAAAAACCAAACCTTTGTTACTATAAAGTTTGAAACGCTTTTGACTATCGAACGGCGGCAATATACACAATCTCTGTGGATACGATAAAACTCCCCCGAATATACTCATTCAACAAAATGGCGTTATTGCCTGGGATTGTTGTTATATTGCGAGCATTGCAATAGTTATTGAGTTTTAAACTTGTTAACTTTTTCTTGTGCTTGTTGATTCGTTTGGTTTAGTGTGCAGACTCATTTTTATGCGTGGAAAGTTACCCGCAGACCAACTTCTTTTCGATCCTGAAATCGAAAGAACTGCGCGTAAGTTGAATAGCAGAACAAGGCGGAGGAGGCAACTTGCCAAAGAAAGACAAGAACGAGAGGGAAGTTCAATTTCGACGCCAACCATGGCTGCACCACCACCACCACCACCACCTGCTTCAAGACCTTGTACTAATAGTCCAAGACATACAGCACAATTTGCACGCAATGCTCAGAATGGTCAGCATTCAAAGATGAAGACTGGTATCCTCTCACTTCTATATCAGAATCCTTTCACTGGTATGGATCACGAGGATCCTTTTACACACCTGACTAAGTTCTATGAGATTGTGGGAGCAACTGGTGCGCCCGAAGCTGAAGAAGAATCCATGTTTAAGAGACTATTCCCATATTCTCTCATTGGGAAGGCCAAGGAATGGTATCTTGACCAATCTACGGCAATCATGACGGACTGGAACATACTAGAAGAGAAGTTTTTGGAACGATTTTTTCCACATAATCGTTTCATGGAGGCTAAAACCGCAATTGCAGTTTTCGCTCAGGGTGGAAATGAATCTCTCAACGAAGCTTAGGAGAGATTCAAATCCATGTTGAGAAAGTGTAAAGGGCATGGTTTCGATGAGCTTACTCAAGTTCACATTTTTAGAAACGGTCTTCAATTGGTGCATAAAACATTGTTGAATGTCGCCGCTGGTGGATCGTTAATGGCTAAAAGCACTGAGGAGGCTATTTCTATCATTGACCGGATGCCTCTAAATGACCATCAAGGGAACCATAACCATGGCCCTTCGCAAAAGAAAGCGGGAGTGCTTGAGTTGGGAACTAATGACGCAATTCTTGCACAAAACAAACTATTATCACAACAAGTGGAGTTGTTGACACAACAAATGGCAAAACTTCCACAACAAATAAAAGAGATGCATGAAGTTCCCAATAAAAATCAAATAATAACGAGTTGTGAGCTTTGTAGAGGATATCACCCTACCGGGTATTGTCCTCCAGTAGTGGAAGAGGTAAATTATGCGGGAAATCAAAATCAAGGATACCAACCTCGACCACTATACCAACAAGGCAACCAAGGTTATCAACCTAGAGGTAATCAAGGTTATCAACAACCGTGAAGACCTCAAGAAGTCGGACCTTCAAATCATCAACAATATCAAAATTACACTTAACCTCCACAAGCTCCAAGTGGAAATACCAAGATGGAGGACACTCTCATGCAATTTATGCAAATGTCAATGTCAAATCAAAAGAATTTCGATGCGGCCATAAAGAATCTTGAGACGCAAGTCAGACAATTATCAAAACAATTTGCCGACCAACACAAGGGAACTTTTACGGCGAATACTCAACCAAATCCAAAAGAGCATTGTAAGGCTATTCTAACAAGAACTGGAAGAGAGATTGACATGGGCATAGGTGAAGTTGTAGTGGAGGAGGAGGAAGTAGTTGAAAAAGAAAAAGATAGTGATGAGATTGAAGTAGAAAAAAATGTTGAGGGTGATTTAGTTGAAAATGAAATGAAAAAAAGAGAGGAAGAAGAAAAGAGAAAGAGAGAAGAAAATTTGAAAAATACTAGGAAGGGGAAGGAACCGTTGAGTACTATTCCAATCCAACATTTGCCATATCCTCATGCTCTGTCAAAGAAAGATAGTGCAAGGCACTATGCTTAGTTTATGGATATTTTCAAAAAATTGCAAATAAATATTTCATTTTTCGAGGCTTTGGAGCAAATGCCGAAATATGAAAAATTTATGAAGGATATTCTCACAAAAAAAGAAAAGGTATACGGATCAAGAGACTATCATGGTTGATGCTAGCTGTAGCGCTATCATTCAACGTACTCTCTCGAGAATTGAAAGTGATCCGGGACGAGTCACTTTGCCGGTTACAATAGGAAATATCTATATGGGCAATGGGTTGATCGATTTGGGCTCTAGTATCAATTTGATACCTTTGTCGATTATGAAAAGGTTAGGACGAATGGAATTGAAAACCACTCAAATGACATTGTAACTTGCCGATAAATCCACTACCCGTCTTCACTGTGTAGCGGAAGATGTATTGGTTAAAGTGGACAAATTATTATTTCCTATCAACTTTGTGGTGATTGAAATGGAGGAAGATGAAGACGCTTCATTGATTCTTGGAAGATCGTTTATGAAAACTGCTAGAATGGCAATTGATATGGACGACGGCCTTATGAAGGTTAGAGTCCAAGATGAGGAGGTTTGTTTCAATCTATTTGAGGCCATGAAGCACAAAAAGGACAAAGTCGTTTGTTTTAGAATAAATGCAACGGAGAAGGCGATTGATGAAGTAAAGGAACAATTACAAGTTCCAACCCCTTTGCAAAAAGTTCTCACAAATGCTCTTCAAAGTATCGATGAAGCCGAAGAAAAAGAGATCGAAAAAGTGTTTGCGAGAGCTAGAAGAATTGGATGAAATTCCTCCTTTGAAAGAAAGAGTGGAAATTTTGAAAAAAGAAAACAATGAGGAAATTAAGCTTGAATTGAAGTTGTTGCCGTCTGTCTTCAGCGCCACTCTCGCGTTTGCACCACAAAACACCCAATGAAAAGAAACAGGCAAGCGCTAGGATTGACTCGCTAAAGGGGATGGACCAGCAAAAGGTCAACCAGTCGCCAGTTGTCGCTCCCGAAAGATTCACATCCAATGTTACAAACGCAAGAGTGGCGTTGAAGACACAGAGTCGCCAGCAATGTGTATTTATCCCAAGAGCGGGAAAGGAAACACTGCATAAACCTGAGGGAAGGGAAAGAACATGGTCTTGCGACCAAGAGAAACGGGTACGGGAGTCGGTTACGCGAAGGGAAGGTGTTAGCGCCCAACACGTCCATCGTACTCGATGGGATCCACGCTTGCTGTCTGCATCAAAAGGGTGTCGTCATCTGGAGCTCCACTGCTACTGGACCGGAGAAGAAACGAGAACGGAAAGGACGGAGAAACGAAGAAGAAAAAAGAAACAAATGTAGGGAAAATAAAAGAAGTGCTCGAATGGGCCCTACCCCACTGCCTACGTATCTCATCGGGAACATGAGAATCAGAGGGACTTAGTTCCCCTCAACGAGGGTTACTGTTTGTTTTTTTAGGGAACGACATACGTCCTAGCTCAGGTGTTGCAGACTCGCTGAATCGAGTGCGTTACCGTCTTACATGAGAACGAGTAAGAGCACGTTCGTACGTTGAGAATGAGTGAGATGAGAAAAGAATTCCCGAAGGAAAGACGTTATTGTTTGTTTGAAGTTTTTTTAAGCAAGAAGTGTTTTTTACAGTTATTTGTAACTTGCATTGAACCAAAGTCTCAAATATAGGAACGAATACTTCGCGCATCGTCCCCAACAGGACGTACACTAAGTATCCTAGAAGAATGAGAGGAAGCCCCTCATTCCCCACTTCCCACATAGAAGGCTCGAGCGCAATACACGTTAACCTTTATTACGTGTTTTCAAGAAGTTTTGAGATGAGAAGAGAGACGACACAAAGGAAACTTTAAAGGGAAACTAAGAGTCCTAATGTTATCATGCATGGATGTCCTATGGTTAGTGAGGCTTAGGAGGAACGACTACCTAACACCTAATGCTAATCCTACTCCAAGCTTAATCAAAAATTAAGTCGGACTAGGTAGCTCTAAGGGAAAAGAATCCAAGACTTAACCAAGTCTTGAGATTCATGGGATGAGAAAGAGTGAGAGAAGAAAGGAGCATCTTAAATGCTAAAGCAAACACAAGTATGAAAGCTTAAAAGAGAAAGGATAAGTTAGAATGTGGATGACCATCCACATCCCATTCACTTACCATTAGTCCCTACATGGTTAGCAAAAACAAACATAAGCAATAATAATGCAAATGGAACCCAACAAGGTATAACCCAAAGAGAAATGGTTACAAACCAAATAAAACTCATCCAAGTCAGAATGTACACCTTAAGGGTGACCCATAATGTTTACCAAACAAACTCAAGCAAAGAGAATGCAAAGAAGTGGCAAAACATCCAAGAAAATCATCAAAGAAGGAATAGAAGAAGAATGAGTGGTTATGCAAGGTGATCATGTAAGAATGCTTCAAATAAAATCCAAGTCAGAATGTGGATGACCTAAGCATGTGCCTAAACATGTTATACAAGTGTCACACAAGGCATACAAGCAAGTATCCAACATTTAGAACCATTAGAAGAAGAAGAAAGAAGCATGTAAATGAAACATGTTAAAGGATGCAACATGAAGCATGGATAACATATGAAATGCATACAAAGCTTCAAGGTCAGAATCATACATCAAATGAGAGGAAAAGAAGTTATATGGCATGGCATACACAAACCAAACACAAGTTAAGAAGAGGCATAGATGAGAAGAAGTGAAAAGATAAGTCAAAAAGAGGCATGTAAATCAAACATTAAACATGTGCACAAAATATGCAACAACCTCATACCAATGACCTATAATTGTAATCAAATGACTTATAATGATTCAAACATGGCTCATGAATTCAAAGAAACAAATCCAAACAATGGTAAAAGTGCCTTCTCAAACAAGTAACCAATCATGATCCAAAGATGTGCATAAAAGAGATCTCAAACAAAGAGCAATCAAACAAATAGCAAATCAACTTCAGAAATTACCAAATTAATTCTCACAATACCCCAACCAGAAGCAAACATCATGTTAAAAATTCAAGCAAAAATTCACAAGATAAGGCCTTCAAACAAACATGCAAAGTCACATAGGAACTATGAACAAGTATGCAAAAGAAAAGGACCAAAATGCAATATGAAAAAGTTTTTAAAAAATAAACAAAAATGTTTTTATGCCCTTCAATATGTCATCTAACAAATGCAAAAAGAATGAAATACAGATCATGTATAGATGATGAGAAATAAATTCTACAAGTAGAAGTGTGCACAAATGAGACAAACCACCAAGAAATTAAACAATTAATTAATTCAGATGCCAAAACAAAATAAAAAAAGAAAATAAAATTTGCAAAAATTTTATAAAATGCTAAACATGCTTCATGATTTTTTTTTGTAATTTTTGGATGCATAAAAATGATTTTAAAAAATAAAAAGCAAATGCAACAATTAAATGAAAAATAAAATAAATGCAATCAGCATGGGGGGTGCAATCAGCAAGCAAGCACGTTGGAAATAAGAATGGGCTCAAAGAGGGGGGTTCAGAGAGCAAAGATAAGTCAAGCCTAGTCCAAAACAAATGTCAGTGCATACCAAGAATTCATTCAACCCAAAAGACTCATCCAAACCATCAGATTAATCCTACGCACCATATCAAGTCAAATAAAACAATAAGTATTCAAGATAGAGGGCCAGGATTGAAAGGACATGATAATAAGTATATACGCGCGCACACCAAACTACTCAGAATTTAAAATGAACACACGTGAGCACCACATAGCAATTTAATGCGTTGTCACCATCTACACCACCAGATCACATCAACGTACCAGATTGAGTCAAATAATTAAGAAAGTAAACATGATGAGCAATCCAGATCTGAGGCACGTTGTAATTATCATGGACTAACACACACACGCAGCCAATAAAATAAAAATAGAAAATTAAAAACGTGGCAACATGAGAGCCGTTGGACCAACACAATGGACGGTGGGAAACTCATCTTCTCCACAAAAAACCTTCGTCGGACTGAACAAGACCAGGTGTCGGAGCCCTAGCTTCGGTCACCTTCTCCGGTGAGCTGTAACACATAATTCTCCAGAAATTGCTCATAAGTATACCAAATTGATCAGAAATTCACAAGGATCAAAAATATCATGTTTATTTCAACAGATCATGCACATATTAACCAAATCGAACAAAAGAAAGTTTAGATCCAAAACTTAAATCTCAAAATACACACGATTCACACGTTCAAACTTCAAACAAAATGCATCAGCACACTCAGTGAAGCACACAGATCATTATGCACACTTAAAATTCAAGTTCTAAGAGCATGAAAAGTTCACCAACCTGAGATCTTGAAGAGCTTAAAATACTCCTAGAAAACCAGAGATAAGCTGCAGATCTAGCCTTAGGAACCTCTAATTGCAAAATAAATGCAATTAGAGCTTGAATATGGTCTGGATCTTGAGTTTGAAGAAATGGTTTCCAAATTCGAACCCACTTAATTCCTTGATATGAGCTTCAGATGATGGTAGATTTGTGTTCTATGAACTTCAAGGATTCAGAATGTGAAAGAATTTCTCCAAAAGCTCTTATGAGTAGAGAGAATCGAAGAGGAGAAGGTGTGAGATGAAAAATGGATTCTGAGCCAAAATCAATGCATGACCTAACAATGAGGGTATGAGTTAGCTTATATACTCTCCATTAGTCCACTGATTATGATTAGCAAGTGATTAAACCTTTGGTTAATGAGATTGGAGTGGTTTTTCCAAAATGCACTTTATGCTTACCCCACTAATTCTCACGTGCAAAAACCATGTAACAAGCATGATTCACCTCCAATTTACTTACTGGTCACATCTGAATTGAACTTGGGCCTTGCACTTGCTTGGTTTGTGAGTTTTTGATCCATTTGCAAATTGTATTTTGTGAAAATAATGAGAAATATGGCATGAAATAACTTGATTCAAAAGCCAAACTTGTGCCAAATGAAGTGTACTTGAGTGTGATAACCTGACTTGGGCCATTAGAAGTCATTACAAATCATTTTGAACCAAAATGCCAATGGTGGAAAAAGTGACACATATGAGAACCCTTAAAAACACATTGCCATCTTTTGACCATAACTTGAGTTCTACAAATGATATGGAGACAAACTAGTAATTTTTGGAAATGGGAGAGAAAGATCTTCAACTTTCATGTTGGAGAAAAATTCATTTGAAGCTTCCTTGATGATGAAAAGTCAAGTTGAATGTGGTGAAAAAACTGCCAAAAATGGAAAGTTCTCATTATAGGTCATTTTCCAAATTTAGTAACTTTTGCACAAACCCCTGATTCTTGAAGAATGGCATGAATCTTGACAATTGAAGACCATATGAGGATGTGAGACCTTGAAAACCATGAAAAGAACCTCAAAATTCCACAGTTGACTTTCTCCTTTACAGTTGACTTTTCTTGGTTCACAAGCAACTGATCCACTGAACATTCTTCACCATGAATTATCAACCAAACCCTCATCTTATGGATACATGTGAGCAAATAGACCTCATAGCATCATGCTTGAACACACAAAGCTCTCCAAGAAGTCCTTTGAGTCAAAAACCCTAACTGGTCCCTCTGGTTAGGAGGGAAAGATCCAATTGAAATCCTTTGTCATGCTTGACCTTATGAAGGTATGGTGAACTCCTCAAACCACCTTGAAGCTTGAGACTTGAGAAAATGGACCAAGTACCTTGATCCCATGCCCTATGCTGAATGCCATGCTATGCAATCTATGACCTACTATGGAATGCAAATGAGTAAAGCATAGACCAATTATTGAGAAAACATGAAGGTAAATTCTGGGGTATTACACCGTCTCATCTTAAGTATGTTTTTCTTGATGATGAGGGGCATAAACTGGTGATAATAAGCACGGAGCTAACCACAATGGAGGAGAAAAATTAATGTGTGTTTTGAAGAAGAATCAAGAGGCAATGGGATGGACTCTTTCCGATCTAAAAGGAATAAGTCCCTCTTATTGTATGCATTGAATATTCATGGAAGAAGATTTCAAACCGGTCGCTCAACCGCAACGCCGCTTAAATCCTACCATGAAAGAGGTGGTTAGGAAGGAAGTGGTAAAAATGTTAGATGCCAGAATGATTTATCTCATTTCTGATAGCCCATGGGTTAGTCCGGTACAAGTGGTGCCGAAAAAAGGTGGATTGATGGTTATCCGAAACGAGAAAAATGAGTTAATCCCAACGAGAACCGTAACCGGGTGGAGAATGTGCATAGATTACCGTAGGCTTAACCAAGCTACAAGGAAAGATCATTTCCCTCTCCCGTTTATGGACCAATTGCTCGAGAGACTTTCGAGTCAACAATTCTACTATTTTTTGGATGGTTATTCGGATTACAATCAAATTATTGTGAACCCGGAGGACCATGAAAAAACTACTTTCACATGCCCTTTTGGAATTTTCGCTTATAGGAGGATGTCGTTTGGGTTGTGTAATGCACCGGCGACTTTTCAAAAGTGTATCCAAGCAACATTCTCAGATTTGATCGAAAAGACAATTGAGGTGTTTATGGATGACTTCTCGATTTTTGGGCAATCGTTTGATATTTGTTTGAAACACTTGGAAGCAGTATTGGAATGGTGTGTGGAAACCAACTTGGTACTCAATTGGGAAAAATGTAACTTCATGGTGACCGAAGGAATTGTGCTCGGCCACAAAGTTTCTTCAAATGGCCTTGAAGTCGATCAAGCCAAGGTGGATGTTATTGAGAAATTGCCACCACCGTTGAATGTAAAAGGTATAAGGAGCTTCCTTGGACATGCGGGATTTTATCGGAGGTTCATCAAGGATTTCGCAAAGATATCAAAGCCTTTGAGCAATTTGCTCAACAAAGATAAGTCCTTTGATTTTGATGAGTCTTGCATGGTCGCTTTTAATTCTTTAAAACAAAGTTTGACTACCACACCCGTAATCATCGCTCCCAATTGGAAAATGGATTTTGAACTCATGTGTGACGCGAGCGAAGTCTTGAATGAAGCTCAAGTAAACTATGCAACAACTGAAAAAGAGTTGCTTGCGATAGTGTATGCATTGGAGAAATTCCGGTCTTATTTAATTGGGTCTCGAGTAGTGGTTTACACGGATCACTCGGCAATTAAGTATTTTTTCACCAAGTCGGATTCAAAACAAAGGGTAATTCGTTGGATCCTCTTGTTACAAGAATTTGATTTGGAAATTCGTGACAAGAAAGGATCTGAGAATTTGGTGGCGGATCACTTATCCCGCCTAGTAAATGTTGAAGTGACGAAAAATGAATTAGAGGTCAAGGAGGAATTTCTGGACAAAAAGTTGTATATGGTGCAAGTTAGACCATGGTTCGCCGACATGGCTAATCACAAAGTCGCCGGATTAATACCGGATGGTCTAACTCACCATCAGAAAAAGAAATTTTTATCTGACGCCAAGTCTTTTGTTTGGGATGAACCATATTTGTTTAAGCTTGGTGTCGATAACCTTTTGAGAATATGTGTGTCAAAAGAAGAGGCCACGAACATACTTTGGCATTGTCACAACTCTCCTTATGGAGGGCATTTTAACGGAATAAGAACAGCAACGAAAGTCCTCCAATCAGGCTTTTATTGGTCTTCTTTATTCAAAGATGCACATGCGCATATGCAAAGTTGTGACAAGTGTCAAAGAATCAAATCGGCATGAAATGCCTTTACAAAACATGTTGGAAATTGAGGTGTTTGATTATTGGGGAATCGACTTTGTTGGACCTTTTCCATCATCGTTTTCCAATGAGTATATTTTGGTCGCAGTTGATTACGTATCCAAATGGGTAGAGGCAATAGCATGTGCTAAAGCGGACGGAAAAACTGTGATAAAATTTTTGAAAAAAAACATTTTTTTTCTCGATTTGGTACTCCGCGGGTGTTGATAAGAGACGGAGGATCCCACTTTTGCAACACGCAGCTTGAAAAAGCCTTGGAGCAATATGGTGTAAAGCCCAAAGTTGCAACACCATATCATCCACAGGTCAATGGGCAAGCAGAGGTATCAAACCGAGAAATTAAAAGAATTTTGGAAAAAACGGTGTCATCCTCAAGAAAGGATTGGTCAAATAAGCAAGACGATGCTTTGTGGGCCTATCGAACAGCTTTTAAAGCTCCGATTGGTCTCACACCTTTTAAATTGGTCTATGGTAAGAATTGTTATTTACCGGTGGAGTTGGAACATAAGGCATTTTGGGCCTTGAAATTTCTGATTTTTGATCCAACTTTAAGCGGAGAAAGAAGAAAGATGCAATTGCATGAATTACGCCTCCAAGCGTATGATTCTAACAAGCTGTATAAAGATCGAGTCAAAACTTACCATGACAAGAAGATAGTGGCCAAACAGTTTGAAGTAGGGCAGCTGGTCCTACTTTTCAATTCTCGATTAAAACTGTTCCCTGGTAAATTGAAATCTAAGTGGTCTGGTCCATTCTGGATTCATGAGATCAAACAATATGGGACAATAGTCATTGAAGACACAGAGTCAAATGAGATTTGGACTGTAAATGGTCAGAGGTTGAAGATTTATCTAGGTGGTGATTTCGAGCGGAATCCCTCCGTTGTGCTGTTTTACGATCCTTGAGGTTGCATTAGACTGTCGAGCTTAGCCGACGTTAAACAAGCACTTGTTGGGAGGCACCCCAACATTGTAAGTATTTATTGCTTTATTTGCTGTTTTAACGATGTTTGATGTTTAGAGTGGTTTAGGAAGTGGTAGCAGTGCAGAAAAAAAATTCAAAACCTGACATGTTCGCTGGCGTTCGGTTTGCGAGCCTGGGGCGAGCATTCGCCAGCCAGTTCGCTTTGAAACTCAGCGAGACAGGGGAAGTGTGTTTGTTGCCACCTCAGTTTAAAAAGGGTTTTAATTTTATGGGTGGGCCAACACTTGGGCCCAAGACCCATATCATTTTCTGAACATTGGAGAGGGAAAACCCTACTCCCACTCTTGCCTCTCTCATTCAAACAAAACACTTCTCAAGAACTCAATATCTCACGTGCACTATTCCTCAAATTTCACCAAGTTTCCCAATTTCAATTACAAGTTCAGGTTTGATTTCTTGTTCTATCTTGTAATTTCTATTAGACATATGGTTAGGGTTATAGATTACACATTAGAGACATTGTAAATTCTAGGTTTTCACCTCTATTTTAAGATTTCTCTGCTGTTGCATGTTGAATTGGTTGTAAATTTTAGAATAGAGGCAACATTGTGAATGAAACTCTGATGTTAGAAGTTGAATGCTGTTATTTTTCTGAAATTTTCGCGTGTTCGCTGTTTAGTTCGCCTTGCGAACCTGGGCGAGCATTCGCCAGACCTTCGCTTTGCGAATCTGGGGCAAATGTTCGCCAGCCTTCGCTTTGCGAACTCTGGAGCAAACGTATCAAAACTCTGAATTTTTTTATGTTGTTTCAGTTGTGGTTTTATTTTGGCCTCCAACTCTAATGTACTGGGTTGCTGCTTATTGTTGTTTTTATTTGTTGATGTGTGTAGATGGGTCCTAAGGTTAACCCCGGAAAGAAAAGAAAAGGCACCACATCGCGGCAAGTGCCTATCCAATTTGACGACACTCGCTTTGGGGGGCCAAACAAGTAGCAAGGTATCTTACCTTGGAAAAGAGAACCATCTTGGCAGAAAAGAGATTCAACTTGAGTGACCGAGGGAGTTATCGGTCTGTGGCTGCACTATTAGAAGAAAAAAAATGGGGATGACTGATAACTCTAGTCGACAGCTACAACATTGAGCTTGTCCGAGAATTTTATGCGAACGCCCTTCCTGATGATGGCGAACAGTTTAGTTGGACAACCTTCGTTGGGGGAAGGTGGTGAAATTTGACCATAGAGCAATTAGTATTGTTCTTGGAAGTCCTCTGACTTTAAGAGCTAGCAAAATAGATGACTATCATCGAGACCTACACCTTCATCGAGATATTCCACAAATGACCAGAGATCATCTTCGATCGGGAAAAACTATAGAACTCAACCCATCTGGGGTTGCTATTAGTTACCGGCGTGAGGACATGCAACCTTTGGTTCAGCTTATTTTACTTTTGGTGATAACCAACATCAAGCCGAAGTCGCATTCGTCTACCATCCCTATACCACTAGCTCACCTTGTCCACAGTATTTTGACTAACGTGCAGATAGTTTTGGCCCGTATTATTGCCGATGAGATAAGGGTAATTGTGGATAGTGGCCTTGGTGGTACCGCTTCTCGAAAGAATGCCCCTCTCGCTTTTCCTTGTCTCATCATGTCATTGTGTGCGGGTACTGGGGTTGATATTCCCACACGCCACCAGGTCACTATTTCTTCTGCGATCGACGATTATTATGTCGACAAGTTTTGCAAGCCTAAGGGGGCAAGGGTTGAGACATTGAGTGCTGGTGCTGAGGCCAGCACAAGGGGTGGTGATGCTTATGGTTCTGGGTCACAGAGTTTTTACCCTTATCAGCAGGAGATATGCCAGTACAATTGGGACTGGATGACGGCTTCTCAGCGCGCCATGATTGATTTGCATGACTCCATGCAGGTACTGCAGCTGCAGATTCGCGATCCCGCCGCTTATCATACACTGATGACGAGGGAGCAGTTCCTTGCACATGCTGGTTGGCCCGAGGCCAGGCCAGTATTCGGAGGGGGAGAGGATGTGGCTGCTGATGATGATGTTGATGAGGAGGGTGATGGTGCTGATGTTGAGGTATCTGGATCTGGCTCAGAGGAGGAGGAGGTCGAGGTTTATAGTACAGAGTCCGAGGAGGACTGATTTTTTGTTGTGATGATTTTGTACTTCCTTTGAGTATCAAAGTGAAGTTTTCTTGTATTTTGCTTTATATTTCAGTTTTTATTGATGTACTCTATCCACTTTGTTGGATTATTTTGGATATTGTTGTACTTGTACCCTTTGGTGGTACTTTTGACTTTGTAGGTGTGTTCACACCAGTACATTTTTATTATTATTATTAGTAATATTTTGTTTTTCAGTAAATTTTTCTGTTTTTAATTTTACTAATATTTCGGTTTTAATTATTGTTATTATGAGTTGAGTTCTTCAATTTACGAATGCTCAACTCTTAAATTGTTGGTATGCTTTCGTTTTTCATTGTTGTTATTAAGAGTTGAATTCTTCAGTTTACGAATGTTCAACTCTTAAGCTTTTCATATGCTTTTATTATTTTATGTTGATATGCTTGTGGAAGTTTAATATTTCCAACTTTTGGATGTTTTGTGGAGGAACTTAGGTTGGTGTTGATTTTGTTCATCAATGAAGATTCTTTCAAGGTTGGATGGAAATGATATACTTTAAGCACGATTTTGCTGGCAAGGTACATAGTTACCTAGTTCTAGAATTTTGAATGTATTAGAACTTTTTGTCTTTGTACAAATGAAAATGTTGTTTCTTGTTTCAACTCTATTGATTGCTTGTGTCATTTAGGTCCAAAAACCACAAAAGTGAGATACCTCCATGTTATACTAAATGTTTTGGATTGATGATGAATGTTGTTTTATACTTATAATTCATGCTTTATCTTGCTTGTTGTTTTGAAATTGTGGAAGCATAGAAATGATCAAGGCAATGTTTGTACACTTTGAGTATAACCACCATTCCAAAAACACTTTAAGTCACCTTGTGAGTGTGCGCGTATTTGAAACCTCTTTTGAGCCGAAATGAAATTTTTGTTTGAATCATGAACCCGATTTTAACCCATTTTGAAGAGCATTTAAGTTAAGCTTATGACAGTGTTGAATTTGGGGAGAGTGGTTTATTTTGAAAAGAGAAAAAGGAGTTGGTGATACAATACATTCTAAGACAAAGAATTTGAAAAAAAAAAGAAAGAAAAGAAAAGAAAGAAAAAGAACAAAAAGAAAAGAAAATCAAAGGAAGAGAATGCATTGTGAAAGAAAGAAATAAGGATTGAACAAGATTGAAAATTTTGAAAAAGAAATGCTCTTCATAGTCTTTACCCTTTCTTGTTTCAATGGTCGTGTACATATGTCCCTTGTTTTTAACCCCGACCAAGTTACAACCGATAAAAGCCCTTAGTGATCTTTTGCTTCCATGATTTCTTATGATTTTTTAGATATTGTATGAATTGCTTAGTATTTGCATCATTTGTCATTCGGGCGAAATTTCCCCGCGTTTGCAAACTCGTTAATTTCCTTCAATCCTGTTTCGAAGAGGAATATTAGAGTGACATGAGCATGATGGTTTAGTTGTTTCTGGAAACATTGTCTGAGATTTGTGTTAAGAATCAAGTTCTTTTCCATTGTCAATTCTAGGATTATGTAATTGTGCTTTGTTATAATTGTTGTTTTATTTGAGTCGTTTATCCTTTCTTGGATTGAATCAAATACTCGAGTAAATCCTGTTGTTTTCAATAAGAGGCGTACTTTGCTTGAGGACAAACAAAGACTTAGTTGGGGAGAGTTGTTAGATGTCAAACATGCTATATATTTGTATTTGATACTTGGAATTTTTCATTACTTTCATGTCTTAATTGTGGATTTTTGTAGTGAATTGTTGTTGTTCTTCATGCATTATATTTATACCTTTGGTGCTGGTAATTTGTGTGATATTGTGCAGGAAAGTGCACTAATTGATCAAAGAAAGAAGACACAAAGAATTGATGCAAGCTGCCAAAGAAAGAGGAAAACAACAGCTGGTTCGCGTGAAGTCCCCAGCGAACGTTCGCTTTGCGAACTCTGGCGAAGCTCTCAGCGAGTAGGGCAGGGGCAAAAGGACCCAAAATTCGCTTTGCGAATGTTTTGGCGAGTGGTTCGCTTTGCGAACTCACGAAGACAACCAAGGGAGATTTAGCATTTAGAAGGCACTTAAGGTGCCATTTTCTTCATTCGCTAGGCGAATGGATCATTTGCAGTGCGAATGCATCAGATCCCAAGTGTACTATAAAGTGTTTTTTACATTTTCTTGGGATCATAACTTGATATTTTCACACCAAAACATATTTTTCTGAGTTTTCTTCATCCAAGAGTGATTTTTCACATAGAGAAGCTGGAATCGCATCCGATCTCGATTATTCGACGCGGATGCTCTTTCATCTCCTCAAGAAACTTGTTATCTAAGCTACCATGACAATGTGTAGCTAAACACCTCTTGTGTTAAGATTAGAGGTAGTTGATCTTGCTTATATGTATTTCTTTTGATCTTTTGTATATGAACAAGGTTGATGATCAATATAGATGAAGTTGTTTGTTCTTAATGATATATTTGTGGTTTGAATCACTTTAGACATAGATTTTCCAAATCTTGACCTAATATTTTCATCTCTTAAAAACCAAACTCTAGACATAGATTTGGGGTTTATTATTCGCTTTGTATTGATCTTAACGGTTGTTGTTTCGATTGTTAGCGTGAGACATCATCTAACGATTTAAACAACGATACTCACAAATTTTCTTTAGACATAAAATTATTCGTGAGGATACGCGATTGTATTGATCGAAACTAAGTTCATATACTTGATTAATCGGATATGTATGAAAAGGATTAGCGAAATCTAATCTTGACATGCTTTTCTCAAACCCTAAAACCAATCTTTTTACAGTTAAATTCTAAATTTCATGCAAACGTTACGAAACGAAAAACCAAACCTTTGTTACTACAAAGTTTGAAACGCTTTTGACTATCGAACGACGGCAATATACATAATCTCTGTGGATATGATAAAACACCCCCGAATATACTCATTCAACATAGAGCAGTCTGTAGAAAGTCAGAGGTAACTTAACCTTGACCTTCAAACTGAGCAAGATCATATGCTCCCAAGTACCCGGATCAGAAATAAATTGATCCAAGAAATAACCATCAAGATTATGATGTCTTCATCTTCATCTTCAACAGCACCAATGTCCAGACCAGTTTCTTGCCAGGAAACTCTCTAGAAATCACATGCTTCTGTCACACCAGACTGAAGCAGATTCTTAGGTCAACACCCAAGACCAAAACAAATGTTAAAGTGTATGTAGTACCCTTCCCATGATTCTGCACAAACTCTGATGATGAGATGTTCCAACATCTTGTTGAACATTAGCAATCTTGACTTTCAAGGATAATCAATGAAAAACTTGTGAATTCCACAAATAGCAATTGATCTTAAATCCTTATCCAATAACCCTTCTTCACTATTGTAGCTAAGCTCCACCAGATCACTTCATGAACACTTATCAAGTATTCAATCTTTTGCAAGTATCTTCTTTGACACAGATAGTTGAGATACCAAGGCTGCCACCCTTGACTCAAGTAACTAAGATTCTCTCTGAATGAATCCTATTTACCTCAATAATTTCGAGAACTCCAATCAGATTGGATCCACCCTTAGAGTTAAGAGAGATGAATCCTTCCTTGCTGTTTTGGAGAGTGAAAATAAATCACCTCCACTTTCTTCAGGTTGTTTGTGTGTCATAGAAACACCTTCTAGCCATCAGAATAACTAGAAGACTCCAGATGCACGACTGAGACGCCTATATGAGTGGACTTGAGAGAATTCTCAAGTATCTTTGACAACCTAGCCGATCAATAATTTATCAACCTCTCAGAGCAAGAACTTGATAAACCTAAACTCAACTCCTCTCTTCTTCAACTGACTTCAAACTGTACCATGGAACCAAGCTTCCAAGTACCAAGTCACCATAATAGACATCTTCCCACAACTCCCTTCATTCCATCACTCCCGACTTTGGAATAAAAGAATGCAGATATCTTCACATATAAAGGCCGACGATTGAGACCTTCCACCATCTGTCTTCAGTAACAACTCCAAAATCCCATAATTCTAGAGCTCTTCCATCAGAAACACATGCAACAGAACCACCAAGGAACAAATTCAACTTGCCCTAATAAGATGTCAGAACATATTATAAGACACCCCAACAAGAGAACTAGTTACTTCTCCTGCAGTTGCTGTAGAACCTCCTCAGCAACATGAACAACCATCGGGTTGTTACCTCGATCCAGAACATCCATCTCATCCATTAATACCCTTGAGTATGTCTGAGTTGATTGATCTGATCTTCAAAACTCCTCCTTGTTTAAACGCCAGAAAGTATCTCCCAAAGATCTCATCCAGAAACAGCCAGGATGCATGCTCTGATACCAATTGAAATTCTGGCAATGCAGACAGTAGATGTCCTAACAAATGTCAAGACATTATTCTGCATAAACATTTAAACACAGAAGCACAACAGCGGACTGACACCTTGAATATCAGAACTGTAAAATCACAGATGTTACGACATCTGTTCCAACATGTTTATCATGAACCCTAACAGAAAATTAAATCTGCAGAATGATAAAGAACACATCAATTGTTAACCCAGTTCGGTGCAACTCACCTACATCTGGGGGATACCAATCTAGGAAGAAGACTTCACTATTTTGTAGTATTGTTACAAAGCTAAACTCCCCTGTTTACAACTTTATATCCTAATATCTACCCAATGAAGACTTTATCAAAGAACAACCTCTTTGATACGAGATACCCCGCTCACTTCCCTTAATCACTAACTGTGATTTCTACATCATCCCTGTCAATACAGAAATCTGTCAAGCACACTTGACAAACAAGCTAACTTGGATTTACTTAAAAGCTTCATCCAAGAACAATACACAATCCAATACCTCAAGGCTTATGGATGTTGTGACATCTCCTTCGACATCTTGTGTTTGGCAGATTTCTTGATGTTGAATCCTTTTGTTTTACAATGAGTTTTACCAAAATTTAAGTCAAATCTTTAGAGTCTTCAAGACCAATGGTTAAGTACCAATTTCTATCATATCGGTGTAAAGCTAGAGCGGCTGAAATTGGGTTTTAATGAGTAACTTAAATAGAAAAACACTTTTAGAAAAATAACTTAAACATGTTAAAATATATAAAACAAACAGGATATAGGGTTATGAATCCTATCTTATACTTATCCACATGACCTAAGTATTTCTATTACGAGAATTCCGACTCAGTTTATTGAAAAATAGATTAATATAGCAACACCTGCTTTCGCTAGCCTATTGCCCTACCTCTAACAAACTCGACGCTAGTCGGCTTTTGCTCGTGCAGAAACATTCGTTAGTGGTCTTTACTTTTGCACAGATATTAAAAATGGGACCTTTCTCAATTTCATTCGATCACTTTCGTGACTTCAAACTTGACTGTTTAAAAACCTGCTTTCTGGTATTGCCTCTACCGTTTCGGCGCAAGTCAAATACCTAAAAACAACTCTCCTACTTTCGTAGCAAGTTTTGAATAAAACTCAGACTCTTATAATAAAAAGGGTGAGTTCTTGCAACCAGCTTAAATCATGGAAATAATCATATGATATGGTTCATAACCCCTAGTCCCTAGTGGACTACTCACTCATGGTAAGAAATAATCCAATCAAAGCGATAACTACGAATAAAGACATAATCGATAAACAAGTAATTAAAGCGATAATTGGGAACCTGATTAATGAAAAAGCAGCACTTGAATTGAAAACTTGATCCAACTGCTCCAAAGGAGACTTTTATAAAATGCAAAATAAAGAAGCGTAAAACAAAAAGTAGAATTAAAAACTGGATAAAAACTCAAGACTAGCTATGAGTTTTTATATTAAATTCTAAACATGGTAAGAATCTCCTAATGTTCAATGCCAATTACACACAGTGAAGATCAGATCCAAGCAATCAAAAGCCTTAAAGCATAGGGAATCAGGCCGGAAAAGGAAACAAATCGGGAAAAACTCGTTTGCCTGTTACGGCCTGTAATAGCGTATTATGGGTGCCTGTAGTAGGACTCTGTTTTTTATATGGAGGCGCCTCAAAGTGGCTTTTGTAGCCCTTGACGTTAGCTTTCATTTGTTGTCAGTTCCACGTCATTTCGAGTTACGACGCTCTAGATATGATCAAAATACCGCAGGTCTATCAGGATGTGCAACATGCTGAAAAATATACTATGTGAATCCTTCTGACAATTCGCTGCATTCTTTTCCCGCGTTTTATCCACTTCTTGTCCTTCTTTCGCTTGGAATGCTTATTATGTCCTGAAAACAAAGGAAATACAATACCAAAGCGTAAAATATGGTAAAATGAAAGGAAAGCGAATGAAAACGGTAAAATATAAAGTAAAAATTGCTAATAAAAATTATATAAAAACCACTTATTAGAAAGCTGAAATTCTGGCATAGCAGAGAGTAGATGTCCTAACACATGTCAAGACATTGTTCTGCATAATCATTTAAACAAAGGACAGAATAACAGACTGATACCTTGAATATCAGTAACTGCAGAATCACAGATGTTGCAACATCTGTTCCAACATGTTTATCAAGACCAATAACAGAATATGTAAATATGCAGAATGATAAAAGAACACAATAATTATTAACCCAGTTCGATGCAATTCACCTACATCTGGGGGATACCAATCCAAGAAGAAGACTCCACTATCTGTAGAATTATCATAAAGCTAAACTCTCCCGTTTACAACTTTATCTCCTAATATCTACCCAATGAAATCCTTATCAAAGAACACCCTCTTTGATATGAGAATCACCACTCACTTCCGCTAATCACAATCTATGATTTCTAAACCATCCCTGTCAATATAGAATTCTGTCAAGCAAACTTGACCAACACGCTAACTTAAATTTGCTTCAAAGCTTCATCCAAGAACAATACACAATCCAATACCTAAAGGCTCATGGATCTGTGTGATACCTATGTCTACCAAAGTGCATCAAATGACACAAAGGGAGACTTACAAACCTAGAGAGCCAACGACTCTCAAAACCCTAAACCCTTATTTTTACACAAGATAACTAGGTTACAAAAGGTATCTCCTTCCCCCAGTCTTAGGTCTAGGTCTTCTTTTATAATCTTCTGTTTCCTTAGGCTTTGAATCTTCTGTTTATTTCTTCCTTGATCCATGTTCTGATTGCTCCTTAATTCTTGCAACAGAATTAGAAACATCCTGCAATATCAGCTTAAGATGTCGAGACATTCGTTAGGAAATCATATCTGAACAGTCTTCTTTCATCGGACTTCTTCATATTTAAACATATCTTTTGACATTCTGTTATTCCAAAAATTTGCTCAAATCAGCAGAGCTTTCAATCTCCCCATTTTGACAAATTTTTGGTTAAAACTCCTTTGGTAGAAAAAGAAATCCTTTGGTAGAAAAAGAAAGTCCGGTGTTTGGTAGATATGATTGGAACACTTCTGAGACTCTTTCTTACCCCTGAAATTCCTAGCTGTATGTTGGTATACATGAGGAAAAGTACATAACCTACTCCCCCACAAACCAGTACTTGCCACAGAGGGATAAATCTTCCTCTTAATGGGAATAAAAGAACCCGTAAGAAGGTCCAGAAAGAGCTTAAGACGAAACAGTTGTATCATACGTAACACAAAATCCATAGAGAATGTAACTCAGGTCACAAGACACAACCTGCTCATAACTCAGATCACAAGGCACAAAGGGAAACACTCAGATAAAATGTTATAACATCCTCTCCAACATCCTTATAAAACAACTACAAAGATATGCCAGATGTGTGTTGAAAGACCCAACTCCACACAGCCATTCTCCCCATTTTTAGCCAAAAATTGACAAAAGTAGCCAATACAGTTCCATATCCATATGTTACTTACCCAAACACGAATGAAAGACATGATGAATCAACCCACAACCTGGAATACCATAAAGAGATGCATGCTTTAAATACCCAAACAGTTTTTCTAGAGATTCACGGTCCAAATAGGTTCCTGCTGAACAATTCAATGGAGAAATAAATTTAGGTAGGTAAATTCAACATTAATAACTGTGCACCGCCCAACTAGGATAAGACTGTTTCAACTTTTAAGAGTAACCGTCCAAAAAAACACTTGCATCAAGACACATGCTAAACATGCCTTCTCTAAGACACACTCTCAACCATCCAAAACAACCAGTTAGAACCCACCCTTAAGACTTAAATAATGTCCTGACAGTTTGTCAGACTTGTTCAGTCCATCTGAAGCAAAGTCACCATCCTTTTGATGAGTCCCAAGAATAATCCTTTTAAGCAGAAGAAAAATAAAGCTGACCAAGATGTTAAAACATTTCTTCAACCATCTCCCAGTTAGCAACCAAGACACCGAAGATACTTGTATTGACACTTTAATGATGGAATCAATTTTATATTGTCAAGTCCCCCACGACCTTGTAACAGTAGTATAATGTCAAGACATCCTTCTTGACACCTCAGTACAAGTTGCTTGATCCCCAAACAAACTAGATCCTGAACTGCACCCCTGCAGTAATACATCTTAGATTAAGGCGCAACTCCCCATATCTAAGATAACCAGTGCTCCTCCAATGAACACATAAGTTGATGAATGGAAAACATAAGATGCATCTTTATGTCTTCAAGAGCGTACCCTCTGTTCAACACACCTGCTGAACACATTTACCCAATGCTTAACCCTCAAGCAATCCACGTACCACACCAGTACATTTTACAGACAGAAGTTCTCCCCCTATCTTTCTCAACAGATGCTTCTTCAGCAAGAACCACCCAAAATCACCATATGATATCCCATGACACCTTCATGATCATATAGTGAGAGTACCAGGAACGCATCCTTGTACCCTCACTAGTGCAAAAAACACTTGTTAAGTCGGGTAAAAAAGGCTTTTTTAGTCGGTTCCGTACCTGACTTAAGAAAAGGCGACATAACAAGTTTTGACTAGTTAAGTCAGAATATGAGCGGACTTAACAAAGTCTTGTTAAGTCGGTTGTATTGAAGCCGACTTAATAGACTGTTGCATTAAGAAACTCGAACGACCTATCAACCCGACTTAAGAAGGTATTTTGTTAAATTGGGTATGGTGTTAACCGACCTAAGAAGTGTTATTTTTTATATATTTTAAAATCATGCTTTTTCTGTATCTGAATATATGCAGAAAACCTACACATTAATCAAACAATCTGATTTATAAAAGGGCAGTATGATTTAATCCATGAATAAATCTCATGCTTATATGCACAATTCATATCTCCCGGGACATTAAAAATTCTCAGGCATAAATTGATATATTTATTAAATACATTACCAACACAAAAATGTAGATGTGATAAATTTGAGCATCATATTAGGTTATCAAGTTTAAGGACATAAATATCTTACAGATTTGAACTTTTGCAAAGGTTTCTTTCAATGTATCTATGTGAGAGCCTTTGCTAATTTAGGCCCAATCCTGAAGATAATGTTTTTACATGAACAATTAATAGCAATGAACCAATAACCAAAGACAACTAGTAAAAGGAAAAAAAAAGGTATATATTCAATGAAAGCCAACATTAACCCGAGTAAATAATTATCATTTCTTTATATGAAAATTCATGATTACATATCCATGGTTTCTCCAACAAGTCAAGATTAAACAAGCTATATGCCAAATTATTAAAATAGTTAGTAACATAATTCATCTATATCTATGTATAATAAGTTAGATCTCATGAGTAGAAACAGAGTTCAACACACCAAAGTAGCAAGGATCCTAACCACATTTTGACTTGCAACATTCGATTTCTGTAAACATATCTAAAGAGCATCTATGATTCTGAATTATGTCACCAATCTGCGCAGACACCTTGCCTTTGATGATCCTAAAACTAGCAGTTGTACCACCATTGTCCAGAGTTGAAGATACCACCTAAAAAAATAGCCAACCAATCGAAACAAATCACAAATCAACCGCTAACTAACAGGAACCAGAGAAAGCGCCCTTCATCACGTGACAGACAGGTCCAAAATAACCATTAAGGTAACATATTTGAGACAAAAAAATATAATATACAACAAGCTCATCATACCTGGCTTCTATTTTGATGTCTCAATAATTGCTCCAATTGCTTTCTGCAACATAACATTCACCTGAAAATTCAGTCCTTCAAATTGTAATTCAAACATTTAGAAGGAAAAAACTCGAGCAGACCATCCTTTTAAACTTTCAATTAAGGAGTATAATGGCACTTCTACATGTAAATAAATTTGGTTAGTGAGCATATTGCAACTCCCTGCGTTATAGGAAAGATATTTGTTAGTAACCAAAATTGAAGAAATCATACCACCTTGTTGTAAAATTGTATGGCTTGCCACTGAGCAATTCTGCAAACATGCAACAAATGTTCCATATATCAATTATGAGAGTATACTACAAAGGATACAAAAGTATTCTCTATATAGAAAACTAAATTACATATATAATAGAAACGTTAGAATCAACTTCATTAAAACACAAAATGAACATAATGATGCTTTTTTAGCTGAGGCGGAGTACATAGTATTAATCCCTTCAATGAAAATTAGTTAGTTGACACATCCAATTTCCTTTTTTAAAATATTTCTATGATTCAATTAAGTGTAAATATAATTAAGTGTCATTGTGATATAGTGTGAGAGATTTCTTGTGTTCAAACACAAGCACTACCAGGATTCACTTTCATTCTTATTTCAAATATTATAATTGTGAAATCCTAAACTTAAACAGATATATTTTCTGCATGAAATCTTCAGCAGATTCCCTTTAACTACATATGACAATGTTCAGCATCAAAACACAACAACGGAACATAATGCTACTAAATTAAGCTTACAAACTATTTCATTTCCCTCTCTAATAAGAAAGCAAAATATCAGAAGAAAATACATCAAAATTAATAGGATAGTTTGATTTATAAAAGGCTCCTATAAAAAGTTCATTGAAGCACATGAATATAAAAGAGAGACAAACCTTGTTATACTACAGGGCTTTATTGAAATCACTGGACTCCATAGCAAGATGTAAAACATACCATTGAATGCTTCAAACAAGACAAAATGCAAAACATGCCCAACCTGTCATACCCCAAATTTTGACCACTAAGATTTCCCATCAGGGTGCAAATCATCAGCACAATATGGATGTACCTTTATACCTCATTAGTCTCCCCAAAGATGGGTGAGCGTTCACTGCAATCAAACTAGGGTTTCAAACCCTCTCAGAGCTCTTAGACAAAGGATCAATCAAGAAATGACATGATCTTCAACTTGTATAGCCTCTCAAATATCCACAATGGATCAAGAGGACTCCCACTTCAAGGATTAAGCACAAGGCTGCTCCCTTCTAGGTGGATCAAGCCTCAGGATCGCCAGTGTCACCAAATTAGGGTTTGGTCGACTAGGGCCTCCAGATGGAAATTTTCCTCTGGGCATGAGCCAATGCTTCAAAGCATATCCTAATATGCTCCATGGAACATCATAAACCCCATCATCAAGTCAATTTAGCCTCAGGGGATGCATTTACCAGAAATCCAGAATTAGGGTTTCTTGACCTAATTCACCCCTAAGTTGACTTTTGGGACAAAACACGAGCCAAGGCCTCAAGAGGGGATTTGAGGATCCCTAACACACCACATTGATCCATTTTCAACAATGAATTAATCCAAGAAGCTTGAGCAATAAGTTTCAATTTCATCTGAACCACAGTTAGGGTTTCGCGGGAAAAGTCAACTGTACCATTGACTTTTGACCCAGGCATGCTCCCAAATCTTGGGACACGATTCAATACACCCTATAACACCTATGGAACATGTCCATCAAGTTTGATTTAGGTCAAGGGCTTGATTTCATAAAGGATCGCACAGTTTGGAATTCATCTGATAAAAAGTCAACTGTGCCCAAAAGTCAAACTTTGACTTTTTGAGATTTTTCATAAAAATGGTTTTTTAACCCTAAAATGATGTTAATGTGTGATTGGAATCATCATTCATCAAGAAAAATCAAGAAAAGTGGGATAACTTGAAAAAGGGGTAACCATAAAAACTTAGAAAATTTTCTAAGTTATGAAATAAAGTGGCAAGGGTACCAACTTTGGAGGATCATAACTCCTAAACCACAAAGTCATTTTTCCCCAGCCAAAGCTTGATTTGTAGTCCTCATGGCCCTCTGCAAAAGTGTCAACTACACCTCATCCTAATTCATCATGGATTTTGAGTTATGGTTGGATCAAAATGGCTAAAAATCTAAATTTGACATTTTTCAGCACTTAGCCAAAATCTGCCTTGTAATTTCAGCATGAAGTCCCAACTTCAAGGCTGTTTTTCTCCATGATCCAAGTTGAACCAGATCTAGGGCCAAACATCAAAGTTGAAGTACGTCATCTCAGCTTTCTAGAAAGTCCTAGAATGTCCATGTAGCATACTCGAGCAGGGAGTTATGGATTTTACAAAATGGCTTGCTGCAGCTGAATTTTTCAGGGCAGATTTGCACATTTCCTGTGCCACCCGAATTTTCAAGCCTTGTCATCATTTTGGACACATCTAAGGATCAAATCTAAGGGGGATGATCTGATCCATGAGCCTCCCAAGTCCAAGGAACCAAAACTAGCATGCCAAAACCTAAAAATCCCTAAAAGAGGGACAAGACTCCAATTTTGATTTGGAGCATTTAATGGATGCTTAGAGGTGGCATGAACTGAGCTTCCTCCAACTGAATTCAGTCAAGATTTATCCAACAACTAGGGAACCAAAGGCTTGTGCTCTAACCTCTAGTCAATGGCTAGAGGAGACTTGGATTTTCATTGGCCAACATTTGCCAAATCTATGCTGCAGCCACCATTCACTATTGCTTGCAAAACAAACTTGCTCTACCATAAATAGAGCTCATTCGTGCTCAGTTTGATTACACCAAAGCCATCAAACAGTTGCTTTCCTAAAATTCTCTCTTTCACTCCAAAATGCCTTCTTTAGTAAGAAAATTATGAGTTTTTGAGTTAGAGAGCATTTCCATCACAGCTCATGATCCTAACACCTCATAAACATCATATGTAGGTGATCTAAACTCTCACAAGTGACCTATAACACCAATATCACAAAGTCACCTCTCAAAACCTCAAAATTGGACTTTTTTGCATTTTTTAAGCCATGTCTTGATTCAGTCACTTTCCAAACCAAATAAAACCTAAAACACACTCCAAATATCATCCTTGAACTGTCCCAAATGGTGCCACACATCTGGAACACCATTTGAGAGAGTTGGCATTTTGGCCACTTTTGCCCATTTTGCAAGAAAGTGCTCAAACTTGCTCCAGAGGTTTTCAGCTGATTCCAACCATCCTAAAAGCTTCTAAGAGGTCATTTCAGGGTGTCCAAAGCATCAAATCATTTCTGGAACAAAGCACTTGGTGGTTGCACAAAATCTCCAAAAAGGAGGTAAAATTCACAACTTGAATTCCTTGAATCATGCTTTCCTTTGTTGTCCACATAGATGCATCATATTGAACAATTCTTGAAGCAAAAATGTAGTCCTTAATGTGTATGTTGTGATCCTCCCACTGTTTGCATTTTAACATGTTTATATGTGGAGTTTATGTTGTTTTAAAATCACAGTCCAGTTCTGGTTTTTTGCGTTCTGCATTCTGTAAGTTGAGTTTCAGTGTGCATGAGTAATACTATTGGATTCCTTGCGAAAAATTGGTCAAGATAGGTTTTTACGGATTTTGATTCCGATAAAAATTGACAGAGTTACGCGCGTTGGAAGTTTGGCGCGAAACGACGTCGAAAACTAACGTTCAGTTCTGGTTTTTCGATTCGCGTGTTTTGTACGTTGAGTTTCAGTGTGTATGTGTGGTACCATTGGATTCCTTATGAAACATCGGTCAAGATAGGCTCTTCCAGATCTTAATTCCGTTAAAAATTGAGAGAGTTACGCGCGTTGGAAGTTTGGCGCGAAACGACGTCGAATTAACGGTTCAGTTCTGGTTTTTCGATTTGTGTGTTCTATACATTAAGTTTCAGTGTGCATGAGTAATACCATTGGATTCCTTACGAAAAATCGGTCAAGATAGGCTCTTTCGGATCTTAATTCCGTTAAAAATCGAGAGAGTTACGCGTGTTGGAAATTTGACGCAAAACGACGTCGAAAAACACATAGCAGTTCTGGTTTTTTGCGTCGTGTGTTTTGTACATTAAGTTTCAGTGTGCATGAGTAATACCATTAGATTCCTTGCGAAACATCGGTCAAGATAGGCTCTTCCGTATCTTAATTCCGTTAAAAATCGAGAGAGTTACGCGTGTTGGAAATTTGACGCGAAACGACGTCGAATTAACGGTCCAGTTCTGGTTTTTTAATTTTTGTGTTCTGTACATTAAGTTTCAGTGTGCATGAATAATACCTTGGATTCCTTGCGAAAAACCGGTCAAGATAGGCTCTTCCGGATCTTAATTCCGCTAAAAATCGAGAGAGTTACGCGTGTTGGAAATTTGACGCGAAACGACGTCGAATTAACGGTCCAGTTCTGGTTTTTTAATTTGTGTGTTCTGTACATTAAGTTTCATTGTGCATGAGTAATACCATTGGATTCCTTGCGAAAAATCGGTCAAGATAGACTCTTCCGGATCTTACTTCCGTTAAAAATCGAGAGAGTTACACGTGTTGGAAATTTGACGAGAAACGATGTTTTAAATTAACATAGCAGTTCTGGTTTTTCGATTCGCGTGTTTTGTACGTCGAGTTTCAGTGTGTATGTGTGATACCATTGGATTCCTTGCGAAAAATCGGTCAAGATATGTACTTCTGAATTTTAATTCCGTTAAAAATTGAGAGAGTTATGAGTGTTTGAAATTTGATAAAAAAAGGTGTTAAAAACTAAAGTTTCAGTACTGGTTTTTTGCCCCATAAGAGATGTCGAAGATGATGTTGTGACATCTTTCCTCTTTTTCTTCTTTTATTTTCAAAACTCAACCAATTCTTTTACATAGCAAAAATCATCATTTCCCAATTCATACCCCATAATATTTTAATCCACAAAAAATCACAAAAAAATATTATTTTTAGATTATTTTTAATATATTTAAAAATATTGTTTTAAATTGTTTTAAATGCTTTTAAAATGATTTCTTTTTCTTGATTTTTAAAATCAAAATTATTTTAAATATTCATGTGGATAAAATACTTTTTCAGAAACCTTAATCATTGTTTATAACATGATTAATGATTTTATTTGATATTTTTATCATTTTTTACTTGATTTTTCTTTGAAAAATGCCTTTAAAAAATGAAATTGGGGTTTCTTTGATTTTTACCCTAATAAATCTTTTTTCAAAAACACTTGGGCCTCTAATAGAGTGTAAGACCCAACCCTTTTTGTACAAAAAAATTTGGGCCTCAGTTATTGTATAAGTCCCGATACGTTAAAAATCCCGGCGCGATCGCCATTTTCAAACTGAAAATCATCTGGGCCTCCCCTCGTGTTGTAAGCCCCATTTCTTTTCCTAAAATACACTTTGGGCCTCTAATAGAGTGTAAGTCCCACCCCTTTTGTAAATAAAATATTTTGGGCCTCAGATATTGTATAAGTCCCTCTGTACATTTACAAAGTTCGGCGCGATCGTCGCCTTTTAACAAAAAAGACTATTGGGCTTCTCCTTGAGATATAAGTCCCATTTATTTTCATTTTAAAACCTTTGGGCCTCTAATAGAGTGTAAGACCTAATTCTTTTGTAAATACCAAAATTTTGGGCCTCAATCACTTGTATAAGTCCCACGGTGTTTCCAAAACCTCGGCGCGATCGTCACCCTTTTCAAAATTAACCATTTGGCCTACCCTCGAGTAGTAAGACCCATTTATTTTCTTAAAACTCACTTGGGCCTCTAATAGAGTGTAAGTCCCAACCCTTTTTTGTACATATCCCATTTTGGGGTCTCACTTATTGTATAAGTCCCTCTGTACATTCTAAAACCTCGGCGCGATCGCCATTTTTAAACAAAATCATCTGGGCCTACCCTCGCGTAGTAAGACCCGCTTCTTTTCTCTAAATCATTTTTTTGGGCCTCTTGAGAGAGTGTAAGACCCATTCCCCTTGTACAGAAAACTTTTTGGGCCTCAGTCACTTGTATAAGTCCCACTATACAAACTCATATCACAGTGCAATCACTACTAAAACCCTGGGCCTCTCCTTGAGTTGTAAGCCCCAATCTTTCCTTTCAAAGCACTTTCTCCTTTGATTTTGAAATATACTGCTGTTTTCAATCTTTCTTTGTTGAACAACTAATAAACAACATGGAAGCTCTACAACCGAGTAAGTGTTTATATGCTTTCATTTACGGCTTTCATATACATATAACTGTATTGTGGGGCTGTTTCGCTGTAAGTCTTCTTTCATAAACTCATATCGACTGTGTAATAATAGTATAGATATTTAGAGTTTCCCCGACAACTACGTCTAGCACTAGGTAAAGCCGTTTCGATCATTCTTAGAAATAAACAATACTAGATCCCCCACTTGAGCACCAGATACAGTCTTCTCTTCGGCTGTCCTCCTTAGGAATTGTCAAGAAACTCTACTCCCCAGAGATGATCTCTTCTCCGTGAATTGCATCCCTTGAGTTTCTTCCAAATTCTTGAACTTTCCTGGATTGATCTATTCTTTGGGAATAGCCTGTCTTGAAATTCTCGGGGTTTGGGGACCCACAGGCTTCTTAAAAGCATCCCCGCCTCCTCTTGGGCGTTGTACAAGGACCCGTAGGCTTGTTAGAAGTATTCACAGCCTCCTCTTAGGCTTCGTATAAGGATTCTTCCTCCGGGAATGATAGCCTCCTCTTGGGCTTCGTACAAATTATCCCTCGGCTTTTTAAAAGTTTCCAGCCTCCTCTTGGGCTTCATACAAATTGTCGCGACGACCTCCTAGAGGTATAGGAACAGAAATTAGTCATCTTAATAGAACAATCTTTCAAAGAGTCTAGATCTTTCTACCGTGAACGTACTACTACTATTTCTTTATGCATAGTACAAAAGATAAAACTATAGACTTGGACAGTCTAATTTCCTTGAGTCTCAAAGACATTCTCAAGTCCCTTTCAAAAATAGGAAGACACCCGTAGACTCGGACAGTCTCAATACCCTTTGGATTTCCCATTTCCTTAAAGAACATGAAACAATCCCGATTCTCAGATCAAATCCATGAGTACAGTGTTACTCATATAAGAACTGATTTTCTCTTAACCAACATACTGGACCTGTCACTCAACTGAAACAGTAACCTTGTAGCCTCCATCTCGGGCTTCGTACGAGATACAGAGACTATCTTGTTGAGTCAAACCTTTTAGCCTCCATCTCGGGCTTTGTACGAGATACCAAAACACTCTCTTGTTGAGTATAAAAGGCTCTCTTGTTGATCCAATCTCCCTTTTAGCCTCCATCTCGGGCTTTGTACGAGATATAAAAACACTCTCTTGTTGAGTATAAAAGACTCTCTATTGAGTCAAACCCTTTTAGCCTCCATCTCGGGCTTCGTACGAGATACAAAAACACTCTCTTATTGAGTATAAAAGATTCTCCTGTTGAGTCAACCCTTTTAGCCTCTCTCTCGGGCTTCCTACGAGACACATAAAAACTCCCTCTTGTTGGGCCAATAGCCTCCTCTTAGGCTTTGTATAAGAAAACCCAGGTTGAGTCAATCAACCTTTTAACATCAAAGTTATGCCTCGTTCACAGTACACAAACATCAACAACTCCTTCCCCTTCATCTAATCGCTGTAAGCGGCAAGCCTTTGGATTATTTACATCCATGCCACTGTCCCTCTTTTAGCATGAAAAATTCCTAAGGAAAGATAGCATTGCTCTACACTGAGTTAAAGGCTTATCCTTCAGGTTGGAACCCCCCTATAAAGGAAATTATGGCATTGTCGGATTCACATATCCCGATTAAAGTAATTCTCCTTTATAAACAGTTGTGACAAACAGACCCTCTTTAGAGATGACAAATTCTCTCTAAAGACAACAGCTTTTAGCTTCACATCTTGGGCTTTGAACAAGATACAAATGGACCCTTCAGCTTCACATCTTGGGCTTTGAACAAGATATAGACCACCTTTTGCTTCACGTCTTGAGCTTTGAACAAGACACCAAAACACCCATTTCCTCCCATAGAATAGGAGGAACTACGAACACTTTGATTTCCCTGTTTCGGTAAACGGGAATACGTAGGCATAAGATTGAAAGAAAAATCTTAGCGAGCACACTAATCCAAAAACCTAAAGTCCCCTATCTCCACCCAATCTGACAAATTCCCCATGAATAGTCCCAGTTTTCCACCTTAATAAAGTAAGAAGAAAGAAAGACCCCATTACCATATAGCATCCATAACCTAACAGACCGCTGTTTAAACTCAGTATGTAAGCAGGGTTAATTGGAGACATCTATTTCCCTTCCTTAGTCAGCTCACAATAGGATAAAAAATGAATCGACCTATAGTAAACCCCAAAGAGCGACAGCGCTTAAGAACCGAGTCCAAAATCGCTCGCTACAGAAAAGTGGCGCCCACCGTGGGGCCAACTCCTCTTTCTTATAATCTAGGGTGAAAACCTTGGACAAGTCATTTTCATGACGGTGGCCACAACAGAAAAGTGGCGCCCACCGTGGGGCAATTCACGTTCTTTCTTACAATTACCTTGGACAAAACCTTCACTGGGAATTTCACTGGGAATGAGACTTTTGTTGACTTCACTAGGATTTTAGGTCAAAAACCTTTAAATTGGGAAGGTACCACAGAATGGCGACTCCGCTGGGGAGCCTTTTTTCTGTCAGGAACATAGGATTCATAGCTCTTAAAAGTCTAGGACATTAGGACAAATATATATATATATTGCTTTTCCTAATTGATATATGTGTTTATTTTTCTGCTAATGGGAATGCGTGTGATGCCGCATGTGGAAAGATTGAGTATACACCTAGGAAAAACCTCTTTTAGTGGTGCGGAAACTATTGGAAATGGTTGTCAAGCGATACCACCCTCTTCTGAAGGTTCTTCGAGAAAACATCACCTAGCACGGTTCCCGGCCCGCTGGTGTTTTCTCGACAAGAACTGATGATTTTGAGAGACAGGTACAAAAATCACTAATATAAACCTTTGGGGGATGGGTAGAGCCTTGACTTCATGACAACGACCCTTTGACCCCATATTTTTTCTATGTTTTTGTGTGCTGCATTCATGCATTCATCTAAAAAAACATTAAAACAAAGAAAAATTTTATCTTCTAGTCTCTCTTTTTCAAATTAAACTGAGACAATGATTGCAAATGTCAGAGAAAAAGATTGCGCTCATGGATTTCGGTAGAAGAAGAACTCACCAGTACACCTTCAAGGTTCCAAAACTTGAGGATTTGAGAAGGTTAGCGAGGATGATCACTAACCCTGAGGCTTTCAGAGCCAAGTACGGAGGTCTGCTACCTCTGTTAAGAATCCATGTGATTGAAGGAATCATGGATGCACTCGTTCAGTTTTAGGATCCGGTCTATCACTATTTCACATTCCCGGATTACCAACTAGCACCAACGCTGAAGGAGTACTCTCACCTGACTGATCTACACATTACTGATCAAGCTCCATTTTCTGGATTGGAAGAAATTCCAAGGGGTCAGACCATTGCAAGAGCAATTTATTTGGATGAGTCAGAAGTCAGGACTCACATGACCACTAAGGGTGGCATCCAAGGTTTGCCAGCCCAGTTCTTAACAAAGAAAGCTCTGTACTTTGCTAGTATAGGGAACGTGACTGCTTTTGAAAGCATCTTTGTTTTACTCACCTACGAGTTATTTCTGTTTCCCAACATTGATAACTTCGTCGATATCAACGCCGTTAAAGTTTTTCTCATTGGAAACCCTGTACCGACTTTGCTCGCAGATGCGTATTATTCTGTATACTTAGGGAATTTGTACAGTGGAGGAGAAATCACGTGATGTGTGCCCCTGCTATACAAATGGTTTATCTCCCATTTGCCTAAGTCTGCTGCTTTTTGGGATCATAAGAGTGCCTTACACTGGTCGCAGAAAATCATGTCTCTCACCAACTCTGACATTGATTGGTGCAATAGAATTTATGACAGGATCAGGATAATTGATCGTTGTGGAAACTTCCCCAACGTACCCCTTATAGGAACTAAGGGAGGAATCAACTACCATCCGGTATTGGTTCGTCGTCAATTTGGATACCCAATGAGGCATGTCCCGCGTAATGCTCATCTGGAAGGTCTTTTCTTCAAGGAAGGAGAAAATGACAGAGCACTAAAGATGGAAATAGTGCACGCTTGGTAACATATTCATAAGAAAAGACTGGAGTCACTAGGAAAACTGGACTGTGTCTCGGTGGAGCCTTATCTCCACTGGGTACAAACTAGAGCTCTCAAGCTAAAAATACCTTATCCTCGTCACGGAGTTCTTCCGCCAAGGGAATCTGTCATGTACTTCATGACGGAAACTGAAAAGCTTTAGGTTACTCTCAACAAAGTTCAACAGGAGAGGAGGTCTTGGAAGAACAAGTACCGCATTCTCAACGTGGAGTGTACCAAAATACAGCAACTGCTGAAAGATAAGGATGCTCTGATCGAGATTTTAGAGCAATATATTATGGATAATCAGGATGACCAAAGGAATTTGCTCGCTCCTTTCACCTGGCAATGGAAAGACAACCCGACAACGGCTCAAGAACCCCGGTCCAAGAAAAGGTAAGTACCAGAATCAGCACCCGGTTTCTCCTCAGAGAGGACTCGGACCCATTAGCTTAGGTTTCTGTTTCCGCACCTTGTAATTTACTGTATTTCCATTTCCGCAATCCTTTTAATTCAATAAAATGGGGTTTCCACACTGTTTGATATTTGCAATCTAATTGTCGAAGTTTATTTTTATTAAACCAAAAAACAATTAATATAATCATTTCATTCATCATTCTCACGTCACGTATTCTTCTTACCTACGAATCTCACGTTTGTGTCTCAGTTCTAGAGTCAAACTGTCTCATTCGTATAATACTCGGGCCAATCGTCAGAAAATGATGGATGATCTTGAGGAAGAGAACAGAGAGTTGAAAGAAGAGATCGACGCTCTGAGAGAGGATATGAGAAAGCTTCGTAACGACATGCAAGCCATGGCAGAAGCTCAGCTACAAAGAACTGTGATCTCAGAGATCACCTCAACACCCATAGTGGAGAAGTATGACCCTATGTATCAAATGCCGAAAGATCGTCCCTGGGGCATGCCTGTTAACTATATCCTGGAAGGATATGTTCCGTCGATCACTGAAGATCAGGGAATCATAGCAGAAGCTGTTGGGCCTGAAGGTTACAAACTTCAGCAAAGCAAGGATGCCAGAGGCATAATGAGGACTCCTGAAGGTTACAAACTTCGGGAAGCGCCAAGATTCACTGCCGTAGTCAACGTACCACCCCCTGTGGTGCACACTGTCCCGGAAGGACAGATTCCCCAGATACCTTCTGGTGGAAACGAAGGCATGTTCGAAAGAATGAACGAGTTCCAGGAACAGTTCCTGGAAATGCAAAAGGAATTGCAAGCTATTCGCGGTCAGGATCTATTTGGAAAGGACACCGCGGACCTCTTCTTGGTCCCCAATGTGAAAGTCCCGCACAAATTCCAGGTGCCCGACTTTGAAAAGTACAAGGATAACTCTTGCCCTCAAAGCCACTTCGAAATGTACGCTCGGCGAATGTCAGCTCAGACAGAGAATCGGGATCTACTAATTCACTACTTTCAGGATAGTTTTACCGGTGCCGCATTAAAATGGTACATGGGTTTAAACCACGCCACGATCGGCACGTTCAGAGATCTTGGCACTGCCTTCGTCCAACAGTACAAATATAATTTGGACATGGCACCAGACAGAGATCAACTCATATCAATGTCACAAAAGGACAAGGAAACCTTTAAGGAGTATGCTCAGAGATGGCGTGAAATTGCTGCTCAAATTTGTCCACCTCTTGAGGAAAAAGAGATGACAAAGATCTTCTTAAAGACCTTGAGATCATTTTACTACGACAGAATGGTTGTCAGTGCACCCAGTGACTTCACCGAGATGGTGGGCATGGGGATTCGTCTTGAGGAAGCCGTCTGGGAAGGACGTTTAGTAAAAGACGATGGATCATCAAGTAGTACAAAACGATACAGTAGTGCTCTCCCTAAGAAAAAAGAGCGGGATATTTGGAATATCTCTCTCGGAAAGCAAAGGCGACGGTACCAACCAGTAGCAGCTGTAACTCCTGCTATCAACCCTGAGCCTATTTCTACGTATCAACCTCAGGTTGCGTAGAGCCAACCTAATCAACAGCAATTTTAGCAAAGGACTCAACAGCAATTTTAGCAAAGGACTCAACAGCCTCTTCAGCAGGCTCGTCCTCCATACAATAACAACCGTACAACGCGGCCACCAGGATTTGATCCTATACCCGTATCGTACGTGGAACTATTTCCGTTACTACTGGCTAAGGGGCACATCTAGACTAAGTCTCCTCTTACAGTACCGAAAAATCTGCCTTTTTGGTTCAAAGCGGATCAGACTTGCCCTTATCATCATGGAGGTCCAGGGCATAACATAGAGAACTATCTCAATTTCAAATCTGACGTGCAAAAGCTTGTTAGGAGCGGGCTCTTATCTTTCAAAGATACGAATCCCAATGTTCTCACAAACCCGCTGCCTCAACACGAGAAAGCCGCAGTCAACCTGATAGAGGGAGAGTCTAACAACGTCTATCAAATTCATGATGTACTCTTGTTAAGGACCAATCTGGTCAAGATGCATTGTAGACAGAGTAGATACGGCCATGTGCCACCTCATAATTATCACCAGTGTGATATCTGCTCTAAAAACAAACGAGGATGTTCTGTGGTGCAATCAGCTCTATAGGAACAGATGGATCTCGGATGGATCCAAGAGCACCGAGTTCGTGGAGTTAACATGGTTTATACGAATTCCAACGTCATTCAAAACCACGACGTCCGTGCAATGAATGTCAACCTGGTGGCAATGCCCTCAAGGCAAAGCCAGTATCATAATCTGCCGCGACACGATTACAGTTTTGGTCTGACTTGCTCGGTAAATAAACAGGGATGCTCTTTCATACAAGAGGCCTTCCAGCATCAGATGGATCTTGGATGGATCCAGGACTACCATGATAGGAATCCCTATCAGATCAACATGATTCAAATCTTCGATATTCGCTTAATGAATACTAGCCTGGTGGAGTTACACGCAGAACAGGTCCGTCTCGGATTCCTGGTATCACATGATTATCAGGGCTGTAAAGCGGGTTGCGAAAACGATCAGGGTTGTGCCCTTGTCCAAGAAACACTTCAGCACTTGTTGAACCACTAGTGGCTTCCAATCTATATGGATGAAGACACCCAGCAAATTAGTATCACTAACGGGAATCCTACTAGATATCAAAGTCAGGATGTCCGGTCGGTGGAAACTGACCTAGTAAGGCTACACTGTATTCAGAGCGGACGCGGCCAGGTGCCACTACACAACTATGAGCGGTGTGGAGTTTGTTCAGTGAACAATCAAGGATGCTACCTCGTGCGGGCAGCCCTTCAAAGTCAGTTGAACCGCAAAGAGATTCAACCATGCTCAAGTTCTGGATCAGACAACTATCTCGCTGATCAAATCGAGGATGTTGTCGTAATCTCTGATCATCAGAGGACTAGGGATGTTTGTGCCATCATCCCTCTACTTGACGAATCGAGAGTTCCCAACCAGGAACGGATCGAAATTACTTATGATGGTCAGAAAAATTAGAAGGCTCCCATAGTCATCTATCTGCCATGACCACTACCGTTTGAACCAACTAAGGTTATCCCTTACAAATACGGTACAACAATAATTGAGAATGGAAAGGAAATTCCATTACCCTCCGTCGTGAATATTGCAGACATCAGTCGAGTAACACGGAGCGGGCGAATCTTCAACAGAGGAGTTGGAGAACTCAACAAAGAAAAGGAACCTCAGACAGAAGTTCCCAATCCACCAGTCGGTCAATCCAGTAATCCCGACCTTTCGAAGAGCAACGATGAGATGCTGAAGCTATTCCAAAGGAGTGAATACAACATTGTTGATCAACTGTTACAAAATCCTTCAAAGATCTCGGTATTATCACTGTTACTCAGTTCAGAACCGCACAGGGAGGCTCTACAGAAAGTCTTAGAGCAAGCCTTTGTGGAACAAGATGTAACAATCAGACAGTTCGATAGCATTGTCTCTAACATCACTTCCTGCAACAACTTGGGATTTAGTGATGAGGAATTACCTGAAGAGGGTCGCCATCATAACATGGCGCTCAATATTACAGTCAACTGCCAGGACGATGCTTTAGCCAGCGTACTGGTAGACACAGGGTCAACCCTGAATGTTATGCCGAAGTCCACTTTGATGCAATTATTATTCAAAGGCCCTCCGATGAGAACCAGCGAGGTCATCGTCAAAGCATTTGACGGATCCAAAAAAATGGTTATCGGCGAAGTCGATCTTCCCATAACTATTGGTCCTCACACTTTCCAAGTCACTTTCCAGGTCATGGACATCCGGGCAACATACAGTTGTTTATTAGGAAGACCTTGGATACATCAGGCTGGGGCGGTCACTTCAACCCTCCACCAAAAGCTAAAGTTCGTCCAGAACGGCTAACTCATCACAGTCTGTGGGGAACAGGCCTTGCTCGTCAGCAATTTATCGTCATCCACTTATGTGGAACCAGAAGGGATAATCGGAACCCAGTTCCAAGCGCTTTCGCTACACAAGGACGATCAATCTGAGGGGGGAACTTCCATTTCCTCGTACAAAGATGCTATCAAAGCGGTCGAGAGTACCAATACAAAAGGATGGGGGTAGCTTGTCATTCATACTGACAATAAAACAAAGAAGGGTCTTGGTTTTTCTGCAACCTGTACCCAGACAACTGCTAACGATGAAAGTCTTCATCCCATTCAGAACTTCTTCCACAGTGGAGGCTTCCTTCAACCAGTGACTCAAGAGGTACATACCATCAATAAAGATGATTCATCTGATATGGAGGAAGAATGGAAGTCCTATCTCAACGAGGACGGTTATATGTCTCAGGAAGAAGTACCTACGCCATTTTGCTATCCCGCACAGAGTCCGAGATTTATACCCAGGTCAGACGACAAAATGATATACGAAGATTGTGATCTGGAAGGATGTCGTGCTCTGCCAAGCTCATTAGAGGAGGACACTCTGATGAAGGACAACTTTGACCACAACTATTATGGGCCGATGGATGGCCTGCCAATGTGGCAGCCGTGCCCAGGAGACTTGGGGCAAGAAAATCAGCCGAACAATGAAAATCAGCTGAGTATCGTTGAACAGAATACTTGTGTCCCCACCATGTCATGGGATCAACACACAGGTTATCTAGAAAATATCTAGCACGACGATGAATTTGCAACGTTTGCAGGACTAGAGTTCATCAACTATGCTTTCCCCGAGGTCAACGTCATCGAGAGAGATGACCCCTCCAGTTCCAAAGAAGTATGGGACACCTTGGGACAACCAAGTGGAAAATACGACTATATGGTCAGGTACACTGCTCCCGAAAGCTCTCGCATCAGGCTCGAAGACATCCAGCCTACTGGATGGGGAGATTTACCTGAGAGTACAAATACTATGCAAAATGCAACAGAGGAATCCTCCTACGACAACTCTGCGTGGGAGACAGATTCCAATGATCCTGCTCCACCAGAAATCAGCGTTATTTCCGAAGACAAATCGAGGAAGGTGCCAGACTTTGTGATTCACCGAGGAGTTCTCCGCCAGTGGGTTATTGTCGATGTTCCGAAGATCGTTCATCAGTCAAAGTAATTGCCATCTTTAACCTTTCACCCTGCCCAGGTGAAACGGATGTTTTGATAGGGCTCGCTTTTTGTAAATTTCCCTCTTCGCTTTTCCCAAAGCGACAGAGTTTTGTTTTATAGGGCTGTAGTTTCAAGAATCGACTTGTTCATTAATAAAATAACGTCGTTCTGTAATTTCCGCATTAATTGCTGTTTTCTCTTTTTGCTTTTCTCAGAAAATGGTAATCCTAAAAAAAAACAACTCAATAATAAAAACAAGCAGTAAAAGAAAAATACACTGCACACACTTGCATTTTCTCTATCTCTTCTAAAGACAAATCATCACGTCATGCAGATTGCTTGTTTTAAACCCCGTTGAAACATACGATCTGATGCCTTCTCCTAACTTTGAATTCCTGGTATTTGGGGCTGAAGAAGAAGTTAACGATGAAATTCCAGAAGAGATCTCCCGATTACTCAGACAAGAGGAAAGGTCCATTGAACCTCACAAAGAGCCGTTGGAAACGGTAAACTTGGGTTCGTAAAAAGAGAGAAAAGAGATCAGGATTGGGACACTGCTCAGTCCAATTGCCAAAGAGAGTTTGATAAAGCTTCTCAAAGAATTCCCCGATGTATTCGCTTGGTCCTATCAGGATACACCAGGGTTGGATACCAGCATCGTGGAGCATCATTTACCGTTAAGGTCAGAATGTCCGCCAGTAAAGCAAAGGTTGAGACGGACTCACCCGGACATGGCTATCAAAATCAAAGAGGAGGTACAAAAACAGATCGACGCGGGTTTCCTCGCTACATCTGAATATCCTCAATGGTTAGCCAATATCGTACCCGTTCCAAAAAAGGAAGGAAAGGTCAGAATGTGTGTAGATTACAGAGATCTAAACAAGGCTAGTCCAAAGGACGATTTTCCTTTACCACACATTGACACGCTGGTTGACAGTACAGTAAAGTTCAAAGTTTTCTCATTCATGGATGGATTCTCGGGCTATAATCAAATCAAAATGGCGCCGAAAGACATGGAGAAAACTTCATTTATCACCCGATGGGGTACCTTTTGTTACAAGGTAATGTCGTTCGGTTTAAAGAATGCCGGGGCAACCTATCAAAGGGCCATGACTACTCTGTTTCATGACATGATACACAAAGAGATCGAGGTATATGTCGATGATATGATTGCCAAATCTAGAACAAAAGAGGAGCATGTGACCCACCTGTCAAAACTGTTCGAGCGGTTGAGAAAGTACAAACTCCGCTTGAACCCTAACAAATGCACGTTCGTTCAGGGAAACTGCTAGGGTTCATCGTCAGCCAGAAAGGAATTGAGGTTGATCCTGACAAGGTCAAGGCCATTCAAGAAATGCCTTCTCCGAAAATTAAAAAACAAGTAAGAGGATTCTTGAGACGTTTGAACTACATCTCCAGATTTATATTCCTTATGACCGCGACATGCGCGCCAATCTTCAAATTACTCAAAAAGAATCAGGATTGCGTTTAGACAAATGACTGCCAAACTGCCTTCGACAGTATCAAGGAATACCTGTTGAACCCACTGATTCTATCACCTCTAGTGGAAGGAAGACCACTGATCATCTACCTCACAGTCCTAGAGGACTCAATGGGTTGTGTACTTGGCCAACAAGACGAAACCAAACGGAAAGAGTCTGCCATTTACTATCTGAGCAAGAAGTTCACCGACTGCGAGACTCGGTACACGATGCTTGAGAAAACTTGCTGCGCTTTGGCTTGGGCAGCTAAACGTCTTCGCCAATACATGATTCGCCACACTACTTGGTTAATCTCCGAGATGGATCCAATCAAGTACGCCTTTGAAAAACCTGCTCTCACGGGAAGGACTGCCCATTGGCAGATGTTGTTATCAGAGTACGACATCGAGTACCACGCTCAGAAAGCTGTTAAAGGAAGTATTTTAGCTGATCATTTGGCTCATTGTAACACCCTTCTAAACCCCATGAATATTCATGTAATGTTAATTAATTAAATCAGAGTAATCATCAAAAAAGGTGCAACATTTCTTCATAAAACTTCTTAATCAAAAACATCCTGCTCCGTAACACGGGTTCTCACAACATTGTTTTAATAAAATAAAATACTTCAATTAAAAATTCATCGTCAGACGTCATAACTCACAAAACTTGTTAAAACATTTTTAAAACAAGATGAAACACTTCAATACATCATTATCAACATTTAATTCAAACGATTCCCAAAGACCCGATGTTACATATATCAGAGCAAGACCCTCTTCACTGCAGAAAGATAACTAATAACTCCATAAGCTATCTCGAACTTCTACTGCTATCCTTGAGTACCTGCCCATTTCCCATGGTAGGGGAAATATCAGCAGAAAGGGTGAGTACAATCATAGTCATTATAAAAGACATAAGGAATAGACATAGTAGTCATACCCAAGAAATCACAACAACATAACATCATTTAACACATATACCTCATAACAACAAAACACCAAATTCTCACGTCAGAACATCACCAAAATCAGAATCACATCAAACACATCACGTAGTACAATTATTGTGCAATGCCACAAATAATGAATGCAACTTCATAAGACACATGCATGTGGTACCAAACTTCATTGATGACTTAGTCATCTTCAAACTTCACAGGACAATAAGCCCTACAACTTCACTGGATATCATCCTACAACTTCACTGATGACTTAGTCATCTTCAAACTTCACTGGACAATAGTCCTTTAAATGCTATGAATGCATGATGCGCAACAACATATAAAATACGACCACGGCTAGTCAAACGCATCATCATTCATCATATTCATCATACTTCATCACATACATCATATTCATCAAAACAGCACCATTATATTCTCTTCACATAATCATCAATACTTAGTCACCATCGCATATTCATCAACACATAATTAACATCACACCATAACAGCCTCCTAAATCTCATAACAGCCCACAAGCATCATAAATGTCACAATAGCATCTTAATCATCACATCGGCATCATTTATCAAACATCAGCATTTTATCGAACAATAGCACCATTATTCTTACAGCATCATAAAGTATCTCACAGCATCATTTACATCATGTTAATTTCAATACATCTTCATAACTCATAATAGCATCAATCCAACACAAAGCATTTACCAAGGATATATCATCACATCACAGTTAACATGTAATCATTTATCAATTCATCATATAGCATATTTAGTAATTGATTATGCATATCATATCAACATCATCATTACAATCAACACAGTATCATCATCATCAGAACTGTCATGCACTCTTTACATATATCATCACACACATAACATAATCAACAGTAGCATGTTACTATAATTAACACCCAAAAATCACTTTCAGGCATAAATGAAAGATTCCATGCACAACACACCCACTGACAATTTCATCACAGAACATCAATACATTAGGATAGCATATTTACATCTCATGATCTCTCCATCATCATCATAATATTATCATTTCACTATCACTAATATCAACTAAATCACTCCTTGATACAATCCTGAAATTTCAGACAGACATATAACTTACAGCATATCAATACCAAATACTCATTGTTTTAACCTATAAAATTCCATTAGAAGATCACACTTTATAATTTATATTATTTTGCCTTGTTATAGATCATTTCTCCACCTTTCCATAACTTCAAACGGCATCGAAAACGGATTCCTAAAACAAACGTTATGGTGTTTCTATCATAAAAAAAAAACTTAAAAAAATAACATCCACTAAAACAAGAGTGGTTGGCGCCACACCCTTCAAGTGGCCTGCGCCACTCCTTCATCATGTGGCTGGTGCCACTAGTGCATGTGGCTTGCGCCACTTTGCACTCTTTTCTTTTTTTTTCCTTTTCTTTCTCTTCTCTTTTTCAATCCATTCCTTCCTTTTTTCCAACCCATCAATGATAATTCCAGTACAATTCCATTAACAATTCCCATACAGAATTCTCATAATTTACTTAATTCAATCATTATCAGGTTTTATAATTTCTCATAATCTCTCATAACTCCTACATTCAGCCATTATCGTTTTCTCAAAAATTGTATACTAATCGAACATGCTTTCCGTTTAATCTACTTATACCCTCGTCATAATTCCTCATCAATTAACCAGTCAATCACTACAACTCAATTTCGATATACAATACTACACATCAATTGGAAGCAATCTTTACGTCACACCATCATCAATTCTGTCACAGTTATCATTTATCAAAAACTCCACCAAAACCCCAATAATTCCCACATTTATCTAGACCTTAAATCGATTATAATAAAAATGATAAAACTTCCCTTACCTGAGTAAATCCGTAGCCTTGATTTTCTTTGTGTTTTTCAACCCTTCCTCTGAAATTCCTCAAAGTCCCAACTGCTCCTCTATTCTCTCTGCCTCCTTTCCAACGCAATGCAACAGTGAAAATTTCCAAAACCCTACTCCTTCGTATAACCCTTTAAACTCTTTAATATGGTCTTCCCCTATTATCCTTACTAACACTTCATAACTGACCAAAATTCCCTTCTTGTCTCTACCACCAATAACTCCTATTTTTCTAATTAGAATCATTCCAACTTAATTATTTTAATTATTTTAAATCATTCCAAATTGTCACATAGTTCTCAAAATCACTAAAACATCATTTATATCCAATCACTTCACAAAAGAAAATCCCCAAAACATCATATATATCGAATACTCCACAATAACTCATATATTATCGATAATTAATTAAATAAATAATTAATCTAAAATTTAGGGTGTTACACTCATCAACCGATTGACGATCAGGAATCAATTGGATTTGACTTCCCAGACGAAGGTGTCATATATCTAAAAATGAAAGACTGCGATGAACCGCTAACCAGTGAAGGGCCAGAACCAGGTTCCCAGTGGGAACTAATCTTTGACGGAGCTGTCAATCATTACGGAAACAGATTTGGGGCAATCATCATAACACCTCAGGGTACCCATATTCCTTTCACCGCCAGACTTACGTTCAAGTGCACAAACAACGAGGCAGAATATGAAGCTTGTATTATGGGTCTCGAAGAAGCGATCGACTTAAGGATTAAGAACTTGGATGTATATGGCGACTCAGCTCTGGTTATCAATCAGATCACAGGAGATTGGAACACATACTAATCAGGATTGATTCCTTACAAGGATTATGCAAGAAGGTTGTTACCCTTCTTCAACAGAATCGAGTTTCGTCATATCCCTCATGAAGAGAATCACATGGCTGATGCTTTGGCCACTCTCTCCTCCATGATTAGTGTAGTTCAATGGAATGACATACCTAAGATCGACATAATGCGCCTTGAACGGCCCACTTACATCTTCGCGATTGAAGCATTCATAGACGACAAACCTTGGTATCACGATATCAAATGCTTCCTTCAGAAACAAGAGTATCCACCTGGGGCATCCAGGAAAGACAGAAAAACCCTCAGAAGACTGGCTGGAAACTTCTTCCTGAGCGGTGACATACTCTATAAGAGGAACTTTGACATGGTCTTGCTCCAATGCGTAGACAGACCAGAAGCAAACATGCTGATAAAAGAAATTCATGAAGGATCCTTTGGCACTCATATCAATGGACACACAATGGCGAGAAAAATTCTGAGAGCAGGGTACTATTGGTTGACCATGGAATTCAACTGCTACAAGTACATGAGGAGGTGTCACAAGTGTCAGATATACTCCGACAAAATCCATGTAACGCTAACACATCTCAAAGTTCTCTCTTCCCCATGGCCTTTTTCCATATGGGGAATCGACATGATTGGCATGATTGAACCTAAGGCTTCGAACGGACATCGGTTCATCCTGGTAGCCATTGATTACTTCCCCAAGTGGGTCGAAGCAGCGTCGTACGCTAATGTAACCCGACAAGTGGTGGTCCGATTTATCAAAAACAATATCATCTACCGTTATGGTGTTCCAAGCTAGATCATTACGGATAATGGATCTAACTTGAACAATAAGATGATGAAAGAGTTGTGTACTGAGTTCAAGATCGAACACCATAACTCATCTCCCTACCGACCCAAGATGAACGGGGCGGTAGAAGCGGCTAACAAGAACATCAAGAAGATTATTCAGAAGATGGTTATAACCTACAAAGATTGGCACGAGACTCTACCCTTTTCTCTTCACGGTTATCACGCATCTGTCCGTACTTCAACAGGGGCAACCCCTTTCTCTCTAGATATGGCATGGAAGAAGTGCTCCCATAGAAGTAGAGATCCCATCAATCCGGGTATTGATGGAAGCCAGGCTTACAGAAGCTGAAGGGTGTCAAAGTCAACACAATGAACTCAATTTGATCGAAGAAAAGCGAATCACGGCTCTATGCCATGGTCAGTTGTATCAGCAAAGAATGAAGAAGGCGCTTGACAAAAAGGTTCGACCTCGCGTCTTCAGAAGAGGAGACCTTGTGCTAAAAAAGATACAATCCTTTCTCACTGATTCTCGGGGCAAGTGGACTCCGAATTATGACGGCCGCTATGTGGTCAAGAAAGCTTTCTCAGGCGGTGCCTTGAGACTTGCAACCATGGATGGAGAGGGATTTGCCTACCCCACGAATGTTGACGTAGTCAAGAAATACTTCGCCTAAACTAAAAAAAAAAAAACGTCTCGGTGGATTGGAAACCCGAAAGGGCGATCCAGGCAAAAATTAGAGACATGATCAAAAATCATCCCAATGGATTGGAAATCTCCAAGTACAATTCAGGCAAAAGTTAGGGATTAATGGTAAGTAACTACGTCTGATCTATACAGTGCTTCAGCAGTCATGCCATCCATCAGAGACTCCAGTCAAGGTCATCTTCGACAGAAGCTCAGGATGTCCCGAATTCAAAGTTGGTAGAAGGATAGTGGTCGTTATGTTTCAACGTAGCCCTTTTCCCTGTAAATTACCATTTTCTAACTTTGTAAATACTCTATGGAATCACGCGTTCGGCTGATTTCCATCCTATCAATAAAATTTGAGCCCTTGTGCTTTTGTTTGTAATTCTTACTTGTTTTAGCTTTACAGAATGATGTTTTTAACATGATTAACGATTCTTGAAATAAAACAAAAATGAATTTACTTGATAAATTTTTTTTTGCTTTTTAAAAAAAAAAGATGGCAATTTCTTTTGACTGTTGAACATCAGAAGAACATCGGTCGCTTCTCCAAAGGTGTTCAAACCTCAAAGTGCAGAATCAAAGTACTCCTTTTAGACCAGTACGCCTGAACGAAGGATCAACTGTATCAGATGCGGCTTTCCCATCTGATGCCCTCGGCCGAGTTCTCATCTCCTAAGCCCGACCAGCGTCGCTCCTAACAGGGACCGTTTCTCCTAAGCAAGGCAGAATTACTATCTTGAACCAACGATATTTCTACATGCCCCACTGTGGTCGAGTATCCAGTCGTGTTCATCCTTTAGTCTGTATGTTGTGTCAGTTTTGTCAGCATATACATACATACATCATGCATTATTGATTCGCATTCATATTCATATTGCATCACTATCACTCTAGTCGGTCTTGTCCCCTAGTGATAGAAGTCCTCTCAATCGAGTTGTCAGATCTTTCCTCATCAGGAAGTGAATCATCTAAGTAATCTCTCTCCCGTTTATCTCTGGATTAGAGACGGTCCTTGACCACTTTGATAACTTGAACCTCTGAAAAACCAGAAAACTTTCAACAAATATCACTCTTCGCCATTGAAGATGATATATTCGCTTTCCCGGATTAAGGAAAATCCCCAGAGAAAGCCCCTCAAAATTGGGGTACATCGTATGGCATTTCTCTAAAAAGACCTCAGGAAAAGTATGATGTAACACCCCCAAATGGAAACAGTCTCTCAAGAGACTCGTTTTCCCCAGTAGAATCGACAAATGGCGTCTCCAAACAGAGAAGTTTGTATACCTCTACAATTCAGACGAATGGGTTCCCCAGCAAGTCTGACATCAAAACTTTTTCCACTCAAATGGCATCTCCCCAGGAAAATTCGACGAGAAGTTTGAAGGAAAACCGCTACAAACAGCGTTCCTTGTTAAGAAAGTTTATTGACAAAATAAACTGAGACCAGTTCCTTGGTAGGAAACCAGGATCGAGGGGAAGTTTAAATCAGAAACAGAGACCAGTCCCTTGGTAGGAAACCAGGATCGAGGGGAAGTTTAAATCAGAAACTGAGACCAGTTCCTTGGTAAGAAACCAGGATCGAGGGGAAGTTTATTTCAGAAATTGAGACCAGTTCCTTGGTAGGAAACCAGGATCGAGGGGAAGTTTACTTCAGAAACTGAGACCAGTTCCTTGGTAGGAAACCAGGATCGAGGGGAAGTTTACTTCAGAAACTAAGACCAGTTCCTTGGTAGGAAACCATGATCGAGGGGAAGTTCACAAATTAGAAACTAAGACCAGTTCCTTGGTAGGAAACCAGGATCGAGGGGAAGTTGACAAAAGAAACTAAGACCACTTCCTTGGTAGGAAACCAGGATCGAGGGGAGGTTTATTTCAAAAGAAAACTGAGACCAGCTCCTTGGCTGAAGACCAGGATCGAGGGGAAGTTTACCTTTTCTAAGCACAATCGCTTAGCTAAAGAAGATGAATGCGTAAGCTACCATTCATAACCACCATCAAAATTTCGGGTATTTTGATATTTAATCCTCTTGCACCCCGAATGCCCGAATACCTTCGCCATTCACACCTTCGGGTCCAAGAAGATTAAATAGGGGCATCTGTCACACCCCAAATTTTGACCACTAAGATTTCCCATCATGGTGCAAATCATCAGCACAATATGGATGTACCTTTGTACCTCATTAGTCTCCCCAAAGATGGGTGAGCGTTCACTACAATCAAACTAGGGTTTCAAACCCTCTCAGAGCTCTTAGACAAAGGATCAATCAAGAAATGACATGATATTAAACTTGTCTAGCCTCTCAAATATCCAAAATGGATCAAGAGGACTCCCACTTCAAGGATTAAGCACAAGGTTGCTCCCTTCTAGGTGGATCAAGCCTCAGGATCGCCAGTGTCACCAAATTAGGGTTTGGTCTACTAGGGCCTCCAGATGGAAATTTTCCTCTGGGCATGAGCCAATGCTTCAAAGCATATCCTAATACGCTCCATGGAACATCATAAACTCCATCATCAAGTCAATTTAGCCTCAGGGGATGCATTTACCAGAAATCCGGAATTAGGGTTTCTTGACCTAATTCACCCCTAAGTTGACTTTTGGGACAAAACATGAGCCAAGGCCTCAAGAGAGGATTTGAGGATCCCTAACACACCACATTGATCCATTTGCAACAATGAATTGATCCAAGAAGCTTGAGCAACAAGTTTCAATTTCATCTGAACCACAGTTAGGGTTTCGCGGGAAAAGTCAACTGTACCTTTGACTTTTGACCCAGGCATGCTCCCAAACCTTGGGACACGATTCAATACACCCTATAACACCTATGGAACATGTCCATCAAGTTTGATTTAGTTCAAGGGCTTAATTTCATAAAGGATCGCACAGTTTAGAATTCATCTGATAAAAAGTCAACTGTGCCCAAAAGTCAAACTTTGACTTTTTGAGATTTTTCATAAAAATGATTTTTTAACCCTAAAATGATGTTAATGTGTGATTGGAATCATCATTCATCAAGAAAAATCAAGAAAAGTGGAATAACTTGAAAAAGGGGTAACCATAAAAACTTAGAAAATTTTCTAAGTTATGAAATAAAGTGGCAAGGGTACCAACTTTGGAGGATCATAACTCCTAAACCACAAAGCCATTTTTCCCTAGCCAAAGCTTGATTTGTAGCCCTCATGGCCCTCTACAAAAGTGTCAACTACACCTCATCCCAATTCATCATGGATTTTGAGTTATGGTTGGATCAAAATGGCTAAAAACCTAAAATTGACATTTTTCAGCACTTAGCCAAAATCTGCCTTGTAATTTCAGCATGAAGTCCCAACTTCAAGGCTGTTTTTCTCCATGATCCAAGTTAAACCAGGTCTAGGGCCAAACATCAAAGTTGAAGTACGTCATCTCAGCTTTCCAGAAAGTCCTAGAACGTCCATGTAGCATACTCGAGCAGGGAGTTATGGATTTTACAAAAAGGCTTGCTGCAGCTGAATTTTTCAGGGCAGATTTGCACATTTCCTGTGCCACATGAATTTTCAAGCCTTGTCATCATTTTGGACACATCTAAGGATCAAATCTAAGGGGGGTGATCTGATCCATGAGCCTCCTAAGTCCAAGGAACCAAGACTAGCATGCCAAAACCTAGAAATCCCTAAAAGAGAGACAAGACTCCAATTTTGGTTTGGAGCATTTAATGGATGCTTAGAGGTGGCATGAACTGAGCTTCCTCCAACTGAATTCAGTCAAGATTCATCCAACAACTAGGGAACCAAAGGCCTGTGCTCTAACCTCTAGTCAATGGCTAGAGGAGACTTGGATTTTCATTGGCCAACATTTGTCAAATCTCTGTTGCAGCCACCATTCACTATTGCTTGCAAAACAAACTTGCTCTACTATAAATAGAGCTCATTTGTGCTCAGTTTGAGTACACCAAAGCCATCAAACAGATGCTTTCCTCAAATTCTCTCTTTCACTCCAAAATGCCTTCTTTAGTAAGAAAATTCTGAGTTTTTGAGTTAGAGAGCATTTCCATCACAGCTCATGATCCTAACACCTCATAAACATCATATGTAGGTGATTCAAACTCTCACAAGTGACCTATAACACCAACATCACAAAGTCACCTCTCAAAACCTCAAAATTGGACTTTTTTGCATTTTTCAAGCCATGTCTTGATTCAGTCACTTTCCAAACCAGATAAAACCTCAAACACACTCCAAATATCATCCTTGAACTATCCCAAATGGTGCCACACATCTAGAACACCATTTGAGAGAGTTGGCATTTTGGCCACTTTTGCCCATTTTGCAAGAAAGTGCTCAAACTTGCTCCAGAGGTTTCCAGCTGATTCCAACCATCCTAAAAGCTTCTAAGAGGTCATTTGAGGGTGTCCAAAGCATCAAATCATTTCTGGAACAAAGCACTTGGTAGGTTGCACAAAATCTCCAAAAAGGAGGTAAAATTCACAACTTGAATTCTTTGAATCATGCTTTCCTTTGTTGTCCATATACATGCATCATATTGAACAATTATTGAAGCAAAAATGTAGTCCTTAATGTGTATGTTGTGATCCTCCCACTGTTTGCATTTTAACATGTTTATATGTGGAGTTTATGTTGTTTTAAAATCACAGTCCAGTTCTGGTTTTTTGCGTTGTGCGTTATGTACGTTGAGTTTTAGTGTGCATGAGTAATACCATTAGATTCCTTGCGAAAATCTGTCAAGATAGGTTTTTACGGATTTTGGTTCCGATAAAAATTGAGAGAGTTACGCGCGTTGGAAATTTGGCGCGAAACGACGTCGAAAACTAACGTGCAGTTCTGATTTTTCAATTCGCGTGTTTTGTACGTTGAGTTTTAGTGTGTATGTGTGGTACCATTGGATTACTTGCAAAAAATCGGTCAAGATAGGCTCTTCCGGATATTAATTCCGTTAAAAATTGAGAGATTTACGCGCGTCGGAAGTTTGGCGCGAAACGACGTCGAATTAACGGCCCAGTTCTGGTTTTTCGATTTGTGTGTTCTGTACATTAAGTTTCAATGTGTATGAGTAATACCATTGGATTCCTTGCGAAAAATACGTCAAGATAGGCTCTTCCAGATCTTAATTCCGTTAAAAATCGAGAGAGTTATGCGTGTTGGAAATTTGACGCGAAACGACGTCGAAAAACACATAGCAGTTCTGGTTTTTTGCGTCGTGTGTTTTGTACATTAAGTTTCAGTGTGCATGAGTAATACCATTGAATTCCTTGCAAAAAATTGGTCGAGATAGACTCTTCCGGATCTTAATTCCGTTAAAAATCAAGAGAGTTACGCGTGTTGGAAATTTGACGAGAAACGATGTTTTAAATTAACATAGCAGTTCTGGTTTTTCGATTCGCGTGTTTTGTACATCGAGTTTCAGTGTGTATGTGTGGTACCATTGGATTCCTTGCGAAAAATCGGTCAAGATACGTACTTCCGGATTTTAATTCCGTTAAAAATTGAGAGAGTTATGAGTGTTTGAAATTTGATAAAAAAAGGTGTTAAAAACTAAAGTTTCAGTACTCGTTTTTTGCCCCATAAGAGATGTCGAAGATGATGTTGTGACATCTTTCCTCTTTTTCTTATTTTATTTTCAAAACTCAACCAATTCTTTTACATAGCAAAAATCATCATTTTTCAATTCATACCCCATAATATTTTAATCCACAAAAAATCACAAAAAAATATTATTTTTAGATTATTTTTAATATATTTAAAAATATTGTTTTAAATTGTTTTAAATGCTTTTAAAATGATTTCTTTTTCTTGATTTTTAAAACCAAAATGATTTTAAATATTCATGTGGATAAAATACTTTTTCATAAACCTTAATCATTGTTTATAACATGATTAATGATTTTATTTGATATTTTTATCATTTTTTACTTGATTTTTCTTTGAAAAATGCCTTTAAAAAATGAAATTGGGGTTTCTTTGATTTTCACCCTAACAAATCTTTTTTCAAAAACACTTGGGCCTCTAATAGAGTGTAAGACCCAACCCTTTTTGTACAAAAAAATTTGGGCCTCAGTTATTGTATAAGTCCCGATACGTTAAAAATCTCGGCGCGATCGCCATTTTCAAACTGAAAATCATCTGGGCCTCCCCTCGTGTTGTAAGCCCCATTTCTTTTCCTAAAATACACTTTGGGCCTCTAATAGAGTGTAAGTCCCACCCATTTTGTAAATAAAATATTTTTGGCCTCAGATATTGTATAAGTCCCTCTGTACATTTACAAAGTTCGCCGCGATCGTCGCCTTTTAACAAAAAAGACTATTGGGCTTCTCCTTGGGCTATAAGTCCCATTTATTTTAATTTTAAAACCTTTGGGCCTCTAATAGAGTGTAAGACCCAATTCCTTTGTAAATACCAAAATTTTGGGCCTCAATCACTTGTATAAGTCCCATAGTGTTTCCAAAACCTCGGCGCGATCGTCGCCCTTTTCAAAATTAACCATTAGGCCTACCCTTGAGTAGTAAAACCCATTTCTTTTCTTAAAACTCACTTGGGCCTCTAATAGAGTGTAAGTCCCAACCCTTTTTTGTACATAACCCATTTTGGGGCCTCATTTATTGTATAAGTCCCTCTGTACATTCTAAAACCTCGGCGCGATCGCCATTTTTAAAAAAAATCATCTGGGCCTACCCTCGCGTAGTAAGACCCGCTTCTTTTTCTAAATCATTTTTTTGGGCCTCTTGAGAGAGTGTAAGACCTATTCCCCTTGTACAGAAAAAGTTTTGGGCCTCAGTCACTTGTATAAGTTCCACTGTACAAACTCATATCACAATGCAATCACTACTAAAACCCTGGGCCTCTCCTTGAGTTGTAAGCCCCAATCTTTCCTTTCAAAGCACTTTCTCCTTTGATTTTAAAATATATTGTTGTTTTCAATCTTTCTTTGTTGAACAACTAACCAAACAGCATGGAAGCTCTACAACCGAGTAAGTGTTTATATGCTTTCATTTACCGCTTTCATATACATATAACTGTATTGTGGGGTTGTTTCGCTATAAGTCTTCTTTCATAAACTCATATCGACTGTGTAATAATAGTATAGATATTTAGAGTTTCCCCGGCAACTACGTCTAGCACTAGGTAAAGGCGTTTCGATCATTCTTAGAAATAGACAATACTAGATCCCCCATAGAAGCACCAGATACAGTCTTCTCTTCGGCTGTCCTCCTTAGGAATTGTCAAGAAACTCTACTCCCCAGAGATGATCTCTTCTCCGTGAATTGCATCCCTTGAGTTTCTTCCAAATTCTCTAACTTTCCTGGCTTGATCTATTCTTTGTGAATAGCCTGTCTTGAACTTCTCGGGGTTTGGGGACCCATAGGCTTTTTAAAAGTATCCCCGCATCCTCTTGGGCATTGTACAAGGACCCGCCGGCTTCTTAGAAGTATTCACAGCCTCCTCGTAGGCTTCGTATAAGGATTCTTCCTCCGGGAATGATAGCCTCCTCTTGGGCTTCGTACAAATTGTCCCTCGGCTTTTTAAAAGTTTCCAGCCTCCTCTTGGGCTTCGTACAAATTGTCCTGACGACCTCCTAGAGATATAGAAACATAAATTAGTCATCTTAATAGAACAGTCTTTCAAAGAGTCTAGATCTTTCTACCGTGAACGTACTACTACTGTTTATTTAAGCATAGTACAAAAGATAAAACTCTAGACTTGGACAGTCTAATATCCTTGAGTCTCAAAGACATTCTCAAGTCCCTTTCAAAAATAGGAAGACACCCGTAGACTCAGACAGTCTCAATACCCTTTGGATTTCCCATTTCCTTAAAGAACAGGAAATAATCCCGATTCTCAGATCAAATCCATGAGTACAGTGTTACTCATATAAGAACTGATTTTCTCTTAACCAACATACTGGACCTGTCACTCAACTAAAACAGTAACCTTGTAGCCTCCATCTCAGGCTTCGTACGAGATACAAAGACTCTCTTGTTGAGTCAAACCTTTTAGCCTCCATCTCGGGCTTTGTACGAGATACCAAAACACTCTCTTGTTGAGTATAAAAGGCTCTCTTGTTGATTCAATCTCCCTTTTAGCCTCTATCTCGGGCTTCGTACGAGATACAAAAACACTCTCTTGTTGAGTATAAAAGACTCTCTTGTTGAGTCAAACCCTTTTAGCCTCCACTTGGGCTTCGCATGAGATACAAAAATACTCTCTTGTTGAGTATAAAAGATTCTCCTATTGAGTCAACCCTTTTAGCCTCTCTCTCGGGCTTCGTACGAGACACATAAAAAACTCCCTCTTGTTGGGCCAATAGCCTCCTCTTAGGCTTTGTATAAGATGAGTCAATCAACCTTTTAGCATCAAAGTTGTGCCTCGTTCACAGTACACAAACATCAACAACTCCTTCCCCTTCATCTAATCACTGTAAGCGGCAAGCCTCTGGATCATTTACATCCATGCCACTGTCCCTCTTTTAGCATGAAAAATTCCTAAGGAAAGATAGCATTGCTCTACACTGAGTTAAAGTCTTCTCCTTCAGGTTGGAACCCCCTATAAAGGAAATTATGGCATTGTCAGATTCACATATCCCGGTAAAAGTAATTCTCCTTTATAAACAGTTGTGACAAACAGACCCTCTTTAAAGATGACAAATTCTCTCTAAAGACAACACCTTTTAGCTTCACGTCTTGGGCTTTGAACAAGATACAAATGGACCCTTCAACTTCACATCTTGGGCTTTGAACAAGATATAGATCACCTTTCGCTTCACGTCTTGGGCTTTGAACAAGACACCAAAACACCCATTTCCTCTCCTATTCTAAGAATAGGAGGAACTACGAACGCTCTGATTTCCCTGTTTCGGTAAACGGGAATATGTAGGCATAAGATTGAAAGAAAAATCTTAGCGAGCACACTAATCCAAAAACCTAAAGTCCCCTATCTCCACCCAATCTGACAAATTCCCCATGAATAGTCCCAGTTTTCCACCTTAATAAAGTAAGAAGAAAGAAAGGCCCCATTACCATATAGCATCCGTAACCTAACAGACCGCTGTTTAAACTCAGTATGCAAGCAGGGTTAATTGGAGACATCTATTTCCCTTCCTTAGTCAGCTCACAATAGGATAAAAAATGAATCGACCTGTAGTAAACCCCAAAGAGCGACAGCACTTAAGAACCACGTCCAAAATCGCTCGCTACACAACCTAGCATAATTAGGGGCTATTATTAAGGAATTAATTTTCATACCTTTAGAGTGTATAAAGGCATCCCATATAATAGGGGCTCTACCACCTTCCTTGCTAGCACCTTATATCTAGAAATAAGCAAGAAACACTTAAATATTTAATTATATCATTCTACTAACAAATAATCAAAATGAATTGATCCAAGCCATACAATATCATAAAACTGAACCAAGTGTTATGAAAAAGTTCAGTAATAGCGAACTAAGTTAAATATAACATTTATAGAGGTTTACATAAAAAAGACAACAATACTTAGGAGCAAGGGCAGAAATTACCTCACAAACAACTTCCATAGATTATGTCATATTAATAGGTTTTGAAACTGATTTGAAATGGTATACAAGGGCTGCAATTTCTTTCAGACTTGACATATTTTGGGAGCCTATCAACTTGGCCTCTTACAAAACCAAAATGATTTGAACTGGTATACAAAGACAGAACTGGAACTAAATAACCAGTTTTTGAATAACAAGGCAAACACAAACACCATACTTCAATCTTTTCAAACAAACTAAAAACAAAATAAGATCCCAATACTAACAACAACAAACCAATACAAAGTAATAGTTATCATTTATTGTAATAATTGTTTTGGCTGTATTACAATAGTAATACACTTATTATCAGTGGCAGAGTATTAATAAATGCTAACCAATGTCTAATCTAGCATTATCAGATATGTAAACCAACCATAAAATAAGGCCTAACTGGATGTGAACTAGTAATGATAATAGATTCAAAAACAATTATTGAAAAACTATACATACCACTGCCTTCATGTGCTGATAAATAGGGATCTCATTCATCCTTGGGTTGTCTCTAGTCTTCAACAAGCAAGTTCACCGAGTGAACCTTTTCTGTCTAGAATAACCAAATTTAATCATTAGAGTTACAAATATATAATCATTAGAGTATATAATATGCATGAAATTAAATGTTAGAATAGAATATAATAACTACTAGTTAAATTTTGTTAATACCTCTAAATTACGAAGGGTGTCAGGGAGTAGCAAATGTTTCTACTTAAGGGCAACAATGTATGCATGCAATTGGAATAACTCTTCTCTCATGATATCTTCACATTCTCGAATTGAAATCTCATTCACACCCTCTTGCAATAATAATAATAATAATAATAATAATAATAATAATAATAATAATAATAATAATAATAATAATAATAATAAATAGAAATAACAACAATAGCAACAAAAACAGAAATTCAAATATCACAAAAATTAAAAGTTAGGGTTTAGAAATTACATACCTATGAATGAATAGTGCCTTCCAAAAAGTTAGGGTGTCATATTTGCACTAAGGGGTTCGATTTCTCGGCAGTGAAGAGTATGATTTATGGGTTTTATGTGAAGGATTCGAGTTTGATGAAGGGGTTTCTAGGTTCCTGAGAAGAGTTTAACAAAGGGGTTCATTTGTTAAATGAAGGGTTTGTTGTGAAGAGGAAGGGTTTGTAGTGAGAGAAGGATTTGTAGTTAAGATTGAATTTGCAGTGAAGAGAAGAAGAATTTGCAATGAAGTCGCGTGAAAAAGAGATTGAGAAGAAGAAAAAAGGTTTGCGTTTTTATGAATATGATTTATGAGTTTAATTTTTTTTCTTCTGATCTTAAGTTTTATGAAGGGTATTATGTTCGATTCCCACATAGTACACATTGGAATTTAATTTGTTAAAATTAAATAAAACCTCTTAGGTCAGGTGGGCGATACCTGACTTAATAAATATGTTTCTTAAGTCAGTTAGTGAACACATGCGACTTAAGAAATTTAATAGGAATTATATTTTTTTATTTAACTTTTGTTAAGTCAGTTCTAAATGTAACCGAGCTAACAATGTTACAAATATTTACAAAATTGCCACCGCATAACTTCTTAAGTCAGGTGGCAGGTGAACTGACTTAACAACCTCTACTATAAAGATATTTTTGTACTAGTGCATGACTAACAAACTCTTGGATTGAGACCAAAGCTCCATTGATCCCTCACGTCTAGAAACCACCCATACACCACACGAATTCCTCCTGAATTCTCATGTATAGATCTCCTTGTTCCCTGAGATACAGCCCAATTGAATATGGAATACTTCACATTCCTCAAAGACACACGCAGGTCCCCTTAGTTTGCTAGCTCGCCCAGATGTTCTTTACACTTGAAGGACATCAAACACATGCTCTAGAAATCTTTAGCCCATTCGCTCCACAAGCACCAAACTGGTCCACTTCTAGCATGTCCTATTCACATTAGACTTCCAAGACAATCCTTTACCCATCATTCTCCCGTATGAAAAGATAAATACCTCTTAGACATGGTGTGAGTGTCAAGTTCCACACTCAGAACTTAGCATCCTACTCCAAGGATAACTAACCCAGAAGATGTTCTAACATCAGTTAGGACATCCTTCACATATCATAGACACCAATCAACATAGTTCTAGATATGCTCCACCACTGGACTTACTATCTGCATAGTAATCCAACTGAAGGTCTTCAAACAACACTGCACCACCAGCTTGATCAACAAGAACTCCAGATAACCAAAGAGAGAAATAAACTCTCATCCACCCAAAAGAAGGTAGCCTTCCATAAACTGAGAACTTCTGCCACAAGCTCCAAGATAGACAAGAATCAACACCTCCTGACGTTTTCAACCAACTACCCTTCTGCCCAAGAGTAATTAGTTCCAAGCTCCCTGCTTGAATGCACACTAAAGATCAACCAAATGCCACCCTTTGACTGATCTCACCCTTTTTCAGAACTCCCATAAGATACACTGATCCACCAATGAAATCTGATCTTCAAGTTACATGAACTACTTACTCCATAGCAAGACATCTTGGATCAACCAAACCTTAGACATGTAACATCTTCTCCTTCCACAGCTCCCGCAAACTGCATAAGATAGACCTTTTTAAAGCATCCATAACTTCCATTCTCCTATAGATCACCTTATTTTAAGCTGATGTGCCACATCACCAGCTGAGACCCTGATGTTAAGCTCGATGTCAGAACATTATGATACGACATCCAGCTGCTGAATTCAGCTCCCCCTTCTTCCACTTAGAAGAACCTCCTCCCTTTAACAAAACAAGAGTTCCATGCTCTCATAGACTTGATTCAATAACCAAGTTTGAGTAGACAACCTCTATCCTGCTTAATCTTATCATAGGTATTCCATTCAATCTCACACCTTGATGAATAACTGCTTTGAAGCTCCAAAGAATTCACACCTGCCACATCTGATTCTTCAGAAGAAAAGTAGTTATAGACTACACCATAGCCATACCAAAGAATGCCACTTTCCTTAGTAGAGTAGTCTATAGAAAGTCAGAGATAACTGCCACTTAACCTTGACCTCCAAGATGAGCAAGATCCCATGCTCCTAAGTACCTAGATCAGAAATAAACTGATCCAGGTTGTGCCATCACCAGCACTCCATTCTGGACAAGTTTCTTGCTAGGACACTTTCCAGATAAACACCAGATGCTTCTAGTAACAACTCGAACACACCTGCTGCACACCAATACTCTTAGATCAGAAATAAACTGATACAATAACTATCTATCAAGATTATGGTGTCTTCTTCTTCATCTTCCACATCACCATTATCTAGACCAGTTTCTTGTCAGGAAACTCTCCAGAGATCAGATGCTTCTGCCACACCAACTGAAGCAAATTCTTAGGTAAACACCTAAGATAAATAGATCCAAAAGCTTATACAGTACCTCTCCCATGATTCTGCACAAGAAATCTTGGACTCCACATACAAGGATAATTAATTAAATACTTGTGAGTAACACAAATAGCAATTGATCTTAAATCCTTGTTCAATAATCCTGTTTCACTGTTGAAGCCACATTCCAACAGATCACTCCATGAACACTTATCAAGTATTCAATCTTTGACAAACAAATTTTTGAGATATTAAGGTTGCCACCCTTGACTCAAGTAACTAAGATTCTCTCTGAACAAACCCTATTTACCACAACAGTTCTGAAAACTCCATTTAGATTAGATCCATCCTTAGGATTAAGAGAGATGCATCATTCCTTGCTGTTTTGGATGGTGAAAATAAATCACCTTCACTTTCTTCAGATTTGTGTTTCACATAAACACCCTCTAGTCAGAAGAATAACTAGAAGACTCCATATGCATGACTGAGACGCCTTAATGAGTGGACTTGAGAGAATTCTCAAGTATCTTTGACAACTTAGCCGATCAATAATTTATCAAACTCCTAGAGCAAGAACTTGATAAACCTAAACTCAACTCCCCTCCTCTTCAACTGACTTCAAACTGCACCATGGAACCAAGCTTCCAAGTACCAAGTCACCATAACAGACATCTTCCAACAACTCTTTCCATTCCATCGCTCCCAACTTTGGAATAAAAAGATGCAGATATCTTCAAATATAAAGGCCGACGATTGAGATCTTCCACCATCTGTCTTCAGTAACAACTCCAGAATCCCATAATTCCAGAGCTCTTCCATCAGAAACATATGCAGCGGAACCACCAAGGAACAAATTCAACTTGCCCTAACAAGATGTCAGAACATCTTATAAGACACCCCAACAAGAGAACAAGCCACTTCTCCTGTAGTTGTTGTAGAACCTCCTCAGCAACAAGAACAACCACCGAGTTGTCACCTTCGATCCAGAACATCTATCCCATCCATTAATACCCTTGAGTATGTCTGAGTTGATTGATCTGATCTTCAAAATTCCTCCTTATTTAAACGCCAGAAAGTATATCCCAAAGATCTCATCCAGAAACAAATAGGATGCCTGCTTTGATACCAATTGAAATTCTGGCATAGCAGACAGCAGATGTCCTAACACATGTCAAGACATTGTTCTGCATAATCATTTAAACAAAGGACAAAATAGCTTACTAATACCTTGAATATCAGTAATTGCAAAATCACAGATGTTGCGACATCTGTTCCAACATGTTTATCAAGACCAATAACAGAATATGTAATTCTGCAGAATGATAAAAGAACACAACAATTGTTAACCCAGTTCGGTGCAATTCACCTACATACGGGGGATACCAATCCAGGAAGAAGACTCCACTATCTGTAGAATTATCATAAAGCTAAACTCCCTCATTTACAACTTTATCTCCTAAGCTCTACCCAATGAAATCCTTATCAAAGAACACCCTCTTTGATATGAGAATCACTACTCACTTCCCCTAATCACAATCTGTAATTTCTAAACCATCCCTGTCAATACAGAATTCTGTCAAGCAAACTTGATCAACACGCTAACTTGGATTTGCTTCAAAGCTTCTTCCAATAATAATACACAATCCAATACCTAAAGGCTTATGGATCTGTGCGATACCTATGTCTACTATAGTGCATCAAATGATACAAAGGGAGACTTACAAACCTAGAGAGCCAACGACTTTCAAAACCCTAAACCCTTATTTTTACACAAGAGAACTAGGTTACAAAAGGTATCTCCTTCCCTCAGTCCTAGGCCTAGGTCTTCTTTTGTAATCTTTTGTTTCCTTGGGCTTCGAATTTTCTGTTTATTTCTTCCTTAATCCATGTTCTGATTGCTCCTTAAATCTTGCAACAGATTTAGAAACATCCTGCAATATCAGCTTAAGTTGTCGAGACATTCGTTAGGACATCATATCTGACCAGTCTTCTTTCATCAGACCTCTTCATGTTTAAACATATCTTTTGACATTCTGTTCTTCCAAAAGTTTTCTCAAATCAGCAGAGCTTTCGCCATGAGAATTATTGAAGAATTAGGTGGTAGTGAGCAAAAGAGTTTAACAAAAATTTCAAATAATCATGAATTGAAAGAGCTTCTAAAGCACTTGAAATATGTATTCTCGTGAGATAAATTATTGTAACCAACCATCATAAGTAGTTACTTGTCTATTTTGGAAGAAGAAAAACTATTGAGAGTTCTAAGAGGTAATAAGAAAGACCTTTGTTGGAGTGTTACTAATTTGAAAGGGATAAGCCTAACTTATTGCATGCACAAGATCAAACTTGAAGAAGAATTCAAGTTGGTAGTTCAATCTCAACAAATATTAAATCATACCATGAAAGAAGTAGTGAGGAAGGAAGTGTTGAAGCTTCTTGAAGCGAGTATGATCTATCCCATTTCTGAAAGATCTTGGGCAAGTAGAGCTTTTGAGAAGTTAATACGTGAAATTGAGTTTTGAAGAAAAAAGGAAGTTAGGGCTTGAAGAAGGAAGAATAAACAATTAACCAATTCATTATTTTGCTAAGAATTTGAGGTATTGAGGATAAAGGGCTTCTATATAGGTGTTTTGCATGAAATAGTAGAAAAGAGAGACCCTTATTCTCATTAGGGTTTGTCAAAATTCTATTATGATTTGTTGTTGTTGTGAGATAATGTGAAAATTTGAAGATTGATTGTGTTGTTATGTGATTTCTTGATTGAATTCTTGTGTGTATGATTCTGTTTGTGTGTATATGATTTCATGCCATTGATGGGATTTTTGAAGGTTTGAACATAAACATGAGTTTGATGAAAATGATGAATAATTTGTGTAATTATGTGAATTAGTATGTTATAACAACGTTATTTCATGTGGTGTAATTTTCTGGGCGTGTTAAGACAATTGGGAAGCCAAAAATTGGAGCTTCTACTGAAATTCCATGGCAAGTCGCGTTTTTTCCTTCTAGTGCAGGGTGACAAGCTAACGATCATGTATCTCAAGTAACTGACGATCACAACGATATGACAGAGAGACTGTCATGGTCTACAAAGTTAGTTTTCCAAGTCGATTGTCACATTAATGACTATCTGAGGGGTTTTAACAGGTTGACGGGCCTCGCCCTGGTGACGGGTTACTCGTCATGTTGTCAGAAGGGGTGTTTTTGTCCTTGTTGGTGTAGTTTGAACTCTCGGTTTGGATTTTCGATGTGGTTCTGTTGTTTAGGTGATAAATGGCTATTGTTTGCTCGTGTTGGCGTTGTTAATTAATTATTATGAATCTAATTAATTGTGTTGGAATTATTATTGTTGAATGTTAATTGCCTTACTTATATGTTGTCGTTTATATAGTGTAGCGATTGTATGAGATGCATATGGTGTTGTTTTGTGTTGTTATATGATGTGAATATGACTATTATTGTTATTAAAATGCATGATTATATGGTGATTAATTATTTATGGTTGGTGTGCATTATTGTTATTATTGGTGGATAGTAATTTAGAAGAGGGGATTACTATTGTGTGCCAATGCATGTTGTTTATGGTCAGAAGGGGGACTATAAGTGTTATTATTGTTGTTGCATTAATTGTATGGACATGCACCATGGTGTCGTGTTATTGAAATAGGCATGTTCGTTAGTTCAGAAAGGGGGACTAGTGGCTTTCCCCAAACACAGAAAGGGGGGGCTTGGAGCTCATAATGGGGGGGGGGGAGCTCATGGGTTCAGAAAGGGGGACCCAGTTCCTGAGAGAACAAAATGTTGAGTTTGTACCACATGCATAGTGACACGTTGTGTCGTGAGTCGCATTGCATATATATTTGCTTATTGTTATGAATGAGTGTGAGATTATGGTGATGTTAGTTGTGTATTAAATGTATGACATATTGCGTGTTTCTCTACCTTTGCATTCTTTACACCGTTCATATTGAAGTTTATTTCTCACCCCTTTTGCTTAATGTTATCCACCATGGACATCTCGTAGATAATCAGGAGTAAAGTTATTGCTGTGTGTGGAAGGTGGCTTATTGGACCCACTCTTCGTTTATTTTATTGTTTTATAGCAAATTGGTGGTTTTAGTGCTATGATCTTGAAACATCGGGGAACAGGGCGTTTTACTATGTTTTGAGTTAATGTTGAACTACGTTGTTTAAAGTTGAATACTTTAATTACGATGTTTAAAATAAAGTTGCCATGATATGATTTTCCATTGCATATTGATAAATGTTTTGAAAGTTTTTTGTTGGGTTATCGAGGTGACACCTTAAATTGTCGAGTAATTCTTTTTATATAAGTTTCAGGGTTTAGGATGTTAGAGTTATCCTAGTAAAAAACCTTGTCTGGTTCATAAGCCCAGCCCGATTAAATGCTTTCTAAGGTTTGAGATAAGCCCGATATAAAATCTCATAGGTTTCTGACCAGCCCATCAAACCCTCGGTTTAGTTTATGAGTTCAACACGGTTTAAAAGCTCACTCAGGTTCGAGATAAGTCTGTGTAAAATCATTGTTTAGCTTGGGGACTAACTACTTCAAGTTGTTGTTTGGAAAGAAGACTATTCGCTTCAATCTGCCATTTGGAAGGAAAACTAAACGCTTCACTCCATTGTTCATTGTTTGATTATAAGTTAGCCAGAAACTTCATTTTTTCTTGTATAAAAGGGTTCAAGAGTTCAACCTACTAAAATCTCTTAAGATTTACTGGATACTCTCAAAACAAATCTTTGGGAAAAGATTATGTCTTTTCTTTTTGACCGAACTCAATAATTCTTGGTGTTATTTCTCTATTCATTAACTCTTTATTTTCCGCATTATTAATTTTCCGCTGCCAATTTCTAAAACATTTTTTAAATGATTTTAAACTCTAAAAATATTTGTAAAATTTTTTCAAACAATAATTTTTCTGAAACCATTCACCCCTCCTCTTGTGTGTAGAGTCACATGTCCAATAAGTGGTATCAGAGTCTAACTCCTATTTAAGGACTACATGTCTTAAGAGAAAGATGACTTCTAACCCATTTTCTAACAAGAGATATTTCCTAAATACATTTCCATCATTTAATGGTGCTAGGTTTGAAATACGGAAAGCTAGATTTAGAATGTTTATTCAAAGTATTAATTTTGAATTGTAGGAAACCATAATCAATGATAAGTTTATTCATATTCACCAAATTAATAGAGAAGTAGTAGATAAACCTGACTCTCTTTGGAGAAAAGAGAGAATTTGAAATTGATTTAAAGCCAAAAACTTTCTAGTAATGACTTTAGATAGTAGTAAACTTCTGTATGTTTATAATTGCAAAACCGCCAAGGAAATGTGGGATACTCTTGAAATAATATATGGAGTTTCTCCAAGTATCGAACAATAGGAAATGAACACACAAGGCAAATAAAATGAAGACATCATTCGTCAATGCTCTTCAAAATTTATAATTACTATAAATTATATTGGAACAGTTGTTACTAACAAATATCTAAAAGTTGAGAATTGGAAACTCAATCAAATCCTTAAATCGAAAGATGGAGTGTTCATAAATTTCAGGAAAAGGAAAAGAAGGGGGAAATTATTGAGAAATTGAATGATTTAATCTAACTACTTAAAGATGAGGGTTTAATATCAAAGATTGAAGAATCCTCAACTTCATCAAACTCTTGCCAAACAACTCCCATGACTTCCTTTGAAAGAACTTACTCAGTAGTTGAACGATCCTCGGAGGATTCAACATTATGTGAATGAACTTCATCTGCGAGATGATGTGAAGAAGAAGCATCGTCTAGTGAAATCTTTGAAAGAAGAGATAAAGCCTCCAAAAATGAAGAAGTGTCAACCTCGGGGAGAACCATAGAAGAATCCTCTTAAAACAAAGAAGATAAAGTTTGCTTAAAGGCATCCTACGAGGAAGATGATGAGGTAACTAAGCCAACTTATAAGAAATTGGTTTAAATTAGTGCTAAGTTGATTGAAGAAAATGATAGAATTAAAAAATGAAACTTAGACCTTAAGTAATATCCAGAGCTTCTTGAAGAAAATAATAAAACGTTTAAGTTAGAAATGACTAATATTAGAAACTTAGCTAAAACTTGTGAGACTTGTATCTCGTTAAAAAAAAAGAGGTGACCAACTTGCATGAAACCATAAGTAAACTTACTAAGGGGAAAGAAAACTTTGACTTGATCTTATAAATTCAAATGTCTTCCTTAAATAAAAGTGGATTAGGATTTAAATCAGATAAAATACCTAGTAAGGCATTAAAAAGGAAGAAAAAGAATAGACTCGTTTATAAATGTTCACATTGCAATAAATTTGGTCACTTAGAAACCTTTTGTTTTGATAAATTGAAAAGGTCTAAAGGTAATAAAGTTAGACTTCCTATAAGGACTAACACACCTGGACCCAAGAAAAATTGGGTACCAAAGGCGAAACCTTAATGTGTTTTGCAGGGATGTTTTGTGGCTCAATGCCTTACTGTGTATTAATTGTAGATGTGCAAAGCAAAGAGTATACTCTCGAGTATACAAGTTATTTGGATGTTTGGAAGTCTTTTATTCAAGAATAATCAATAACGGTACATCAACGATGGTGATCAAAGCAAGGACTTTAGTAGGTTGTGTATATATGTCTATGATGAACATATATATCCCGTTGTTTAACAACCTCTCATATCCAACGATATGTAAAGAATGACACCATAATGTTTTGGTGTTCTCTTTAAAATGAAGTTTTATCAAAGGTCCTTGATATTTAAGGTTGGACACTATTTTAAAGTTGAAATGATCAAAAAACTCTGATTAAATCCTTTAAAATAGTTGATTTAATTTTGCTCATCAAATACAAATATTATGATAACCGAATAAATGAGTTTTTAGTGTTTCATAGAAAGGGGATGGAAATAAAGCAGGGGAAAGGTACTGAAGATAAAGCAAATCCAACACAAAACCCAAAAAACACCAAGGAGGATGACTGTCATAAGCCTAATCGACTGACACCATGAGATAGTCAATTGAATAAGCTTGACGCACCCATTTTTAAATCAAAACTGAGCTAAACGTATGGCCTATTTGATTGGCTTTTTAAAAACACTTTTCTCTTTTTCAAAATTCCAAAACTAAAAAATTTGTCTAGCATATATTTTTTTTAAAATTGTTTTTTAAAATTGTTTTAAATTTTGTTGTATTTAAAACTAAAAAACCAAAACAGCTACAATCTATTTTGCTTTTCACTTTTGAGTATTTAATCCATTTCTAAAACTCAAAAAATATGGAGAAACCATCCATTTTCATTAATGGTACTAATGTAAATATTTATCTAGTTTTATTTTTTATTCTAACAAAATAAAATATGTTGATTCTTTATAGACAAGTGATGATTCATTAGAGTATCTCTTCTAGTTTATATTTTAACTTACAATAAATTCTAAGAAATTGTTCCAGTTTTTCTTTTATATTATAATTAAATTATATAATAATATAATATAATAATAATAATATATTAACAACAATAGTTACCCTAAAAATTTGATTTAGTTTTCAAACTTTTTTAATTATTTTATTTTAATAATTATTACTCAATTCCTATAAATATAAAGCACTATTTAAAAAATTAAATAAAAGCACTATTTTAACTTACTATATATTTATTGAAACTTAAAATATAAAAACTCAATTTTGATTATATAAAAATGAGTATATATTATTAATTAATTATTTATAGGCAAAATATTCTTTTTGGTCCCTTAACTATACCTTTGGGTTCGGATTGGTCTCTTAATTTTTTTTTTCGTATCAGATTGATCCCTTAACTCTTAAAAGAGTCATGTTAGTCCTTTTTGTCTAATTAACGAACAAAAAATTCAAAAATCGGTCGCTAAATTCGTCGTTAATTAGACAAAAAGGACTAACATGATACATTTTAAGAGTTAAGGGACCAATCTGACACAAAAAAATTAAGGGACAATTTGAACCCAAAGGTATAGTTAAGGTGTTAAATATGTAATTCATTATTTTAGAAATATTATATTTGATTTAGAAAGATCGGGTTTGATTTAGAAAGATTCACTACGCCAAAAATATGATTAGACAGCACCAAAAAGACAGCGGTTTTATGCAAAAGCGCTGCTAAAAAGAATAAAAAAAATTCGCTAAAAAAAAGCGTCTTAAAAGAAAGGCTTTAGAAAGCGCTTTTCAAAAGCGCTGTAAAAGAATGTAAAAGAGTGCCACCTTAGACAGCGCTTTCCAAAAAGCGCTGCTATAGGTATCACTTTAGATAGCGTTTTTAAAAAGCGCTGCTATAGGTATCACCTTAGAAAGCGCTTTCAGAAAGCGCTCTAATAGGGCTCAATTTCTTTTCACTTTAGAAAGCGCTTTCTAAGGAAAAGCGCCCTCTAAAGTCATTTACTAATTAAAATATAAAACAATTCTAAACATTTTCAGAGACAGCGTTGTATTTGTTGTTTGGCAAAAGGGGGGGTCGAACTCACGCCCTTTAGGTATGGAAAGGAATTTTAAATTATATTAATATATCAAATTATGTTTAATATATTTAAATTATATATTTTAACTTATTTAAATTATATTTAATATATATAAATTATATTAATATATAATTTAAAATATATTAATTTAAAATATACTTTAAATTATATTATTATATCAAATTATATTTAATATATTTAAATTATATTAAATTATATTTTAATTTATTTTAAATTATATTTTAAATTATTCAAATAATATATTTAAATATATATGTTTTAAGTACAAACATTTTAACTTATTTAAATTATATTTAATATATATAAATTATATAAATATATAATTTAAAATATATTAATTTAAAATATGCTTTAAATTATATTAATATATCAAATTATATTTAATATATTTTAATTATATTTTAATTTATTTTAAATTATTCAAATAATATATTTAAATATATATGTTTTAAATACAAACATTTTAACTTATTAAATTATATTTAATATATATAAATTATATTAATATATAATTTAAAATATTTTAATATTAAATATACTTTAAATTATATTAATATATCAAATTATATTTAATATATTTAAATTATATTAAATTATATTTTAATTTATTTTAAATTATATTTAAAATTATTCAAATAATATATTTAAATATATATATGTTTTAAATACAAAAATTTTAACTTATTTAAATTATATTTAATATATATAAATTATATTAATATATAATTTAAAATATACTTTAAATTATATTAATATATTTAAATTATTTTAAATTATATTTTAATTTATTTTAAATTATATTTAAAATTATTCAAATAATATATTTAAATATATATGTTGGCACCTTATTTTATATATTTATGGAGTCAGTATAAACAATGGATGAGGGCGTAGTACCGCTGGTCAAGGAGGTTTGTGTGTTTGTTTGTCATGCTTTAGAAAAGCGCTGTCTAAAGTTAACCATATAATTTAAAATATATTAATTTAAAATATACTTTAAATTATATTAATTTATCAAATTATATTTAATATATTTAAATTATATTTTAATTTATTTTAAATTATATTTAAAATTATTCAAATAATATATTTAAATATATATGTTTTAAATACAAACATTTTAACTTATTTAAATTATATTTAATATATATAAATTATATTAATATATAATTTAAAATATACTTTAAATTATATTAATATATCAAATTATATTTAATATATTTTAATTATATTTTAATTTATTTTAAATTATATTTAAAATTATTCAAATAATATATTTAAATATATATGTTTTAGATACAAACATTTTAACTTATTTAAATTATATTTAATATATATAAATTATATTAATATATAATTTAAAATATACTTTAAATTATATTAATATATCAAATTATATTTAATATATTTAAATTATTTTAAATTATATTTTAATTTATTTTAAATTATATTTAAAATTATTCAAATAATATATTTAAATATATATGTTGTCAACTTATTTTATATATTTATGGAGTCCGTATAAACAATGGATGAGAGCGTAGTACCGCTGGTCAAGGAGGTTTGTGTGTTTGTTTGTCATGCTTTGAGTCTGGGGTTCGAATCCCCCTCGCCCCAGACTCATTTTTATATTTTTTGACATTTTCAGGTAAACCTTAGACGGCGCTTTCTAAGGACAAAGCGCTGTTATAAGCCTTTTAAAAATAGCCTTTAGAGAGCACTTTAGAAAACCGTTGTCTAAAGTTTAACCTTAGAAAGCGCTTTAAGAAAAGCGCCCTCTAAGGTCTTTACGTCTCCTCACCTTAGAAAGCGCTTTTTAAGTAAAGCGCCCTCTATGGTCATTTATTAATTAAAATATAAAACACATTTCATTTCATTTTCTGAAACTGCTTCTAATCATTTTCTTCTCGCGACCCTTGCTCTCTTTCTTCTCTGCTGAAACCCTTGCTCTCTTTCTTCTCTGCTGAAACCCTTTGCCATTGCCGTCATTCATCCGCCATTGCCGTCGTTCATTCGCGGTTGCCGTCGTTCTGCTGTCGTCGTTCATTGTCGTGACTTCACTGCTGCCGTCGTTTTGTTGTCGTCGTGACGAAGAAGAGGTACATTGTTGTTGTTGTTCTTACTTCTAACATTGTTGTTGTTGTTCTTACTTCTAACATTGTTCGTTGTTGCTGGCCGTAAATCGTTCTTGCATGTTACTGTTGTTCGTTGTTGTTGTTCGTTGTTACTGTTGTTCGTTGTTGCTGTTCGTTGTTACTGTTCTAACATTGTTGTTGATGTTTTTTATTTATAAATTTATTTCTCTTGATTTTTAAACTATTATTGTTGTTCTTGTTTGGTATATATAATAGAATATGACCCTGCAGTGAAATTTTGTGTAGGATTACTATTGAATATGTTACTGTTCGAATATTTTGTGTAGGATTACTATTGACCTCTCCTTTTGGTACCTGTTAGAATTAGAAACTCAGAATCTTACCATTCTTTTATAAGGGTGTTTGTTTATTTACTTGGTTAGGCTTTGTAAGTTGCTTAGGCTTTTGTGTAGGATTACTATTTCAGTGTTTATTTACTCAGAATCTTTTGTGTAGGATTACTATTTCAGTGTTTATTAATTATTTTTCTTTTCCTTTTCAATTTTCACTTTAACTTGCTTAGGCTTTGTAAGTTGTAAGTATTCATTAACAGTGAAGTGAGGGTGTTGGTAAGAAACTCTTTTGCTTAATGAGTTTATATTTTTCATTTACTTTTTGTTTTTTTCTTTCTTACAGGTAAAATGTCTAATAACCAGGAAGACACCCACGAGACACAAGATACACAGGAATCTCATAATGAAGCTTCGAATGTAGAACATGAAATAAAAAGAGGAAAAACCATTATGAAGAGATTCATCCGTGCTAGAGATAAAGGGATGAGATTTGATGTACATTGGAGTGAACAGAACCAACTAGTTGAGCCTAACGGTTCAATGTTATCTTCATACATTGGTTCACTTGTCCATCAGCACATTCCAATCACTAGTGATAATTGGAGGAGTAAATCGTTGGATGTCGGTAAAGAAAAGATATGGACTGAGATACTGGTACTTACCAAATATGATTGATGTTATTAGATTTTTGTTGACGATTAAGTCTTTAATTTACTTATACTAAAACACTTTATGTTTATATGTGTATGTTTTTTCGTAGAGGTCCTTTAATATTGAAGAAAGCCGACAAAAGTATTGTCTTCAATTAGCCGGAAAGAGACACAGAGGGTTTAGAGCCTTATTATCAAACAAATGTCTTAGGGACGAGAACAAAAATTTTGTTGAAGCAGAACTTCCACCGTTGTATGCGGATGTGATTACACCGCAAGAATGGGGCATTTTTGTAGACAAACGGAAAACCGAAGAATTCAATGTAATGTTGTCTTGTCATGTCTATTGATTGTATTATATATGTGTTTCATTAGTTTGTTTTGATATGACTTAAAATTTTTTATCCAGAAATTGAGTGCCATTAATCGCGAAAGAGCATCAAACCCCGCATATCCATACAGAAAAGGGCGTTTGGGATATGCACGATTACAACAAAAATTGGTAAGTATATATTAATGCTATGATTTTATTAATTGTATTATTGTGTTATAATTGATGAACTTATTATTTAACTAAATGTGTAGTTAGAAGAGTCTAAAAGTGAAGAATCATCACTTCCGGACCATGTTTTGTGGAAGGAAGCTCGCGTGGGTAAGGGTGGAGCTGTTACAGAAGATGTTCAGCATGTTTATGAAGAATGTGTAAGTATAACATTATGTCTCAAAGTTAATTGAAATTTTATTAAATTATAATTAATTTTTAATCCCCACTAATAATTTTCGATATATCAATGAATTTCAGGATAATCTATCTAAATCCATACTCGCAGGTGAGGATGATTGCAGGAGCATTCTTAGTCGAGTACTAAATGTTCCTGAGTATCCCGGTCGGGTGAGAGGTAAAGGATTTGGTGTGACTCCATCATCCTTGTATAAGCAATCAAGGAAAAAAAATCCCACCACCCAAGAAATCATGCAAACTGTGATGGCACTACAAGCCCAAGTCCAAGCATTGCAGCAGGATAAAGAGAGATATGAGGCGGAAAGGCGCGGGTCCGGTTTGAAAGATGCTAGTGACAAAGCTAGTATCAATTCTCCAAATAAAATTCCTGAGGTAATTAGCACATATTTATTTTAATTAAATTGACACATTTATTTTATTTGACCTTTATACGTATTAACAGTTACATATTTATTATTGCTTCAGGGCATTTCATCTTGCCAGCTGTATTTGTCGTTTCCGAGTTATCGCATAGTTGGCAAGGGAAAAGTGCATAACTTTGTGGGAGCGTTACTTCACCATCATCCGCTCCCACAAGGTTATCTGAAAGTTTCGGTTGATATCGCTTTAGATACGGATGTGTTACTACCGATACCAGACTCGGTTTCAGAGGTTACATTGCTGCGGGATGCAATAGGTTCGTTTGTTGCATGGCCGTTAGACCCCATTTGCATAGGTGATGAGATATGTTGAAAACCATTACGAATCTCTTAGTATTCAAATGTCAATTCTGAACGATTATGAAAATCATTCTGAACCATTACTTACATTTTTTTTACATGGTAATGTTAGACTCCTACAAAACCCGCAGCAAAGAATAAAGGGGTTTTGCTGCAAAACGAGTCTGTTGAATCACACAGAGAGGTAGCTTTTAAGTGGTATTCTATTATCCGAATTCATGATTTTCTACTTTACCTAACTTATATGATTGTTAGGTTACTGCTCAACCTTCACAACAGACCGGCAAGAAAAAAGCTCCTACAAGGACCGTGAAGGAAAAAAGTAGACCTCACTTTCAGACGTGTCTAGAAACACTTTTTGAAATGTCAGATTTGCTGCAAGGTGCTATTCGTCAAATCAACATGGACGAAGGTGTTTTTGGTTTTCCTCATTCCGAGATAATCGGAAAAGAGGACATGGAGCAGGTTTTCAATCATACTGAATTAGGCATCGGTGTTATGCATTCATACATCTGGTACTCCAATCAATCTATTATTTATTTAGTTGAACAATTTATTTACACATTTCAATGATAATAGTCTAATGTTTATTATGTTTTTATTTAAGGTGCATGTATGAAAAATTCATGCGGGGGACGGATTTGTCAAACAAATTCCGTTTCTTCTCTTGCAGCCTTGTTAATGCACCGAGAATTGGTATGAATGCAATTGAAGTAAGAGACCACTTACTTGAGCGATTTACGGCCAGCCACACAGAATGTCTATTTCTTTTACCGTATAATATTGGAAACGGGTAAGATTTTCATTATAATTTCATTCTAATCTTTAATTTGTATCTTTTGCGTAGAAATTATCCATCTAAACTTTTGTTATACTTTACAGTGGACACTGGTTGTTGGTTGCCATTAATCCTATAATAGAAGTGGTCTATTATCTTAATTCATTGAATACTGATTGGTCCACATATTAGAATATGAAGGATGTGGTTAACACGTAAGTGAGACTGTTCGAAATATTCGTGTGTATTTGTATATCTAATTATTTCTGTGACATTGTTCTAAGTTTACGTTTTTCTTTTATAGAGCTATACTACTATACCGTGCACAAAGAGAGACTCGAGTAGCACGGGCTAGATCAACCAATATTACATGGGTCAAAGTGGAGGTATATTAATTTTCACAATATTGCTTATTAGTGATGCTACTTAATAACACAAAACATCTATATATTATTTCTTATTTGTTTGTCTATGTGTAGTGCCCTCGTCAGCGTAATGGCATAGACTGCGGGTACTTCGTTTTGAGGTTCATGAGAGAAATCATTCAAATGGAACAATTGGAGATTCCTATTAGGGTATGCATGGTTTTATAACTTAGGATTTATTTTAATATTTATCGGATATGTCATATAATTTATTATTTTTAACTAAATAATGTGTATTTTGTTTTGTTATGTAGTATTTCGAAGATATGGCGTGTACTTCTTACACAAGGAAACAATTGAATTATATTACGGAAGAATAAAAAAAAAAATTTGAATGTATAGTTTTGGGAATGTAAATTTTAGTTTTGTGAATATAAGAAAATTCTGTTGCAAGAAGAATTCTGTTGTAAATTTTGTGAATTCTGTTAATGTATATATATGAATTCTCTTGTTGCAAGAATTTTGTGAATTTTGTAAATTTTGTAAATTCAGTTGTAAGTTTTGTGAATGTTAATTTTATTGAAATGTATATATGAATTCTGTTGTTGCAAGAATTCTATTTCTTGAAATGTATAAGAATTCTGTTGTTGCAAGAAATTATATAAGAAATGCTGGTTTGAAACTATGCAGGTTTCTGCATAAAAAAAAAGGCTAAAATGAGATTTTTTATACGCATAAAAAAACAATAAAATTATAGGTATACTTTAGAGAGCGCTTTTAAGGAAAAAGCGCTCTCTAAAGTCAACTTTAGAGAGCGCTTTCAGGGAAAAGCGCTCTCCAAAGGTATATAAAAAAATCATTTTCCGTATACATTAGACAACGCTTTCAAAAGCGCTGTCTAAAAGCACCTTTAGAGAGCGCTTTTTAAGGAAAAAGCGCTTTCTAAAGTTTATAATAAAAAAATTTTAAATTTTAAAGGTATACTTTAGACAGCGCTTTTAAAAGCGCTGTCTAAAGTTCCATTTTAGAGAGCGCTTTTTCATAAATAAAAAAGCGCTGTCTTTACCTACGACAGCGCAGGCTTAGACAGCGCTTTTAAGCGCTTTTATAGGGCAAAAAAAGCGCCCTTTTTTCCCTCTTTTCCCGTAGTGATTAGATTAGATATTTTTGGGCTTTAGCTTGAGATGCAACTTAACCTAAATCTATAAATAGGGAGGAACCCTTATCATTGTAATCATCAAGTTTGATAATTCACAGTTTGCAGTTTCAAGTGAATATTAAAAGTTTCCACAGTTTATGGGCAGAAAGAATTCTGCAGTTTTTCATCTTCTTCTCCAACGCTACTATTTCTCTTTTCTCTTTCTTTCTTTCTCAATTTTTATTTTAGTTGTCATTCCGTGTGATTATTAACAATCTTGAGATCAAGATTGAATAGGAATTCTCAAAAGGTTTTGGGTTAATTCTAACATCTGGTATCTAGAGCTCCGGTTGCAATTCAAGGAAGGAAAATCGTGATGGCGATGAATCATCCGAACGGGCACTTTCCGGCGAGCCTTCTGGTTCTCAAGAAAGATAATTATGAGAATTGGTGCAAGCAGATTAAGGTGGTTTTCTGTTATTAAGATCTTTGGGATCTTGTGAAGGAAGAAGTAGCACCGCTTGCAGAGAACGCGACGGATCAAGAAAAGACTGCACACAAAGAGTTGAAGAAGAAAGATTATAAAGCTCTCTTTATAATCCATCAGTGTGTCGATCCAGATAACTTTGAAAAGGATAGTGATGTAGAGTCAGCAAAGGAAGCGTGGGAGATTCTTGAAAAGTCATTTGGAGGCGCAGAGAAGGTGAAAGAGGTGAGGTTACAAACTCACAAGAGAACCTATGAGTTGCTTCAGATGGAAAATAATGAAAGTATAACAGATTTCTTCGCCAGAGTTACCTAGCTGGTGAATCAAATCAAGGTATGTGGAGTGGTGTTGACATCAAGATCAGTTGTTGCAAAGATCTTGAGGTCATTGGCTCCAAAGTTCGACCACGTGGTAGTAGCCATAGAAGAGTCGAAAGACTTGTCAGTATTGATGAAGGAAGAGCTTCAAGGGGCGCTTGAGTCTCATGAATAAATGATAGCTGAAAGAGCTGCAGGAAAGTCGAAGAGTGATATGGCTTTGCAGGCGCAGTCAGAAAAGGAAAGGAAAGGAAAAGGAATCTGAAATGGCAACAAAGGCAGAGGAGGCTACAACAATTCGACTGATTGAAATGAGCATGAAGGAAACTGGTCGAATCAGAGAAAACCCTGGAACCAAGGCAACCAAAGAGGTGGTGCTGCAGGTAGAGGAAGAGGTGGTGGTCGAAAGCCTGACAAGAGTCATTTTCAATGTTTCAATTGTCAGAGGTATGGTCACTATTTTAGTGATTATCTAGAAAAGAAGAAGAATCAAGAAACTGATGCAAAGCTGGCGAAACATGAAGAAGAAGAGATGTTGCTGATGGTCACAACAAGAGACGAAGAGAGATTCCAGGACCAGTGGTACTTGGACTCAGGATGCTCATCACACATGACTGGAAGGAAAGATTGGTTTGTCAACATGAATCCCTCGTCGAAGAACACGGTGAAGTTTGCAAATGACAACACTCTAACAGCTGAAGGTGTTGGTGATGTTCTAATTATGAGGAACGATGGCAAGAGGTCAACAATTTCTAATGTGTTGTACATATCAGGGATGAAGAGTAATTTACTCAGTATAGGGCAGTTGGTCAAAAATAATAACAAGGTGTCGATCGAAGATAAGATGATGAGAGTTCTCGATGCAGGTGGTAGGTTGATCTTGAAGGCTCCAATGTCTCAGAATAGGACCTTCAAGATTGAGCTCAATGTGATAGAGCACAAGTGCCTAGCAACTGCAGCCAGCAGAGATGAGTGGTTATGGCATTTTTTACTAGGCCATCTCAACTTCAATGACATCAGAGAGCTAAAGAGAATAAATATGGCTTCAGGATTACCTGAAATCGACATTCCAAGTGAAGTCTGTGAAGAGTGTGTTCAGTCGAAACAACACAAGAATAAATTCAGCAAGGATGCAGGAAGGAAGTCGAAGGCAATTCTGGAAGTTATATACTCTGATGTATGTGGTCCAATCCAGGTGGATTCGATTGCAGGCAACAGATACTTTGTCACGTTCATAGATGATTATAGTTGAAAGTTGTGGACTTACCTCATCAAGAAGAAAAGTGATGTGATCGAGGTATTTTCCAGATTCAAATTTATGGTCGAAAGACAGGGTGGTCGAAAGTTGAAAATTTTGAGGACTGATGATGGTGGAGAGTATGTGTCGAAAGAGTTTGATGCATTATGTGAGAAAGAAAGGATTGTGCATGAGGTGGTGCCACCCTACACTCCACAACAAAATGGAATTGTACAAAGGAAGAACAGAACCATCATGAACATGGTGAGAAGTATGTTGAATGGAAAGCATATACCAACTGAATTATGGGGAGAAGTGGTTTCGACAACAACATATATTTTGAACAGATGTCCGACGAAGAAGCTTGAATGAATCACACCAGAAGAATGTTGGTCCGGTGTCAAGCCTAGCCTCAGTCACTTGAAGTTGTTTGGATCTATAGCACATAGACATGTGCCAGATCAGTTGAGAAGGAAGCTTAATGACAAGTCGAATCATATGATCTTGATAGGATATCATTCGACTGGAGGTTACAAGTTGTTCGACCCAGTGAATAATCAGGTAGTGATCAGCAAGGACGTGATCATAGATGAGATTAAATAATGGGATTTGACTGAGAATGTCAAGAAGGATTTAGTGAGAATCTCTTGTGAAGAACTAACCACTGAAGTTGAAAGAGAAGTTCGACAGGAACAAGTCATAGATGAAGCAAGTCCAAGCAGACCTCGACGAATAAGACACATGCCTGCAAGGTTGCAAGAATGTGTAATTACATCAGATGATGTGGTTGATGAAGAGTGTGAGCTGGTACATTATGCTTTCTACGCAGATATCGAACCAGTCAATGCAGCCGAGGCATTGAAAGATTCGAAGTGGGTGAAAGTAATGAATGAGGAGTTAGAGTCCATCGAAGTCAACAACACATGGTCACTTGTCGAATTGCCTCAAGGCAAAAAGGCAATTGATGTGAAGTGGGTTTACAAGGTGAAGGTGAATCCTAAAGGAAAAGTAACTCGACACAAGGTGAGACTTGTGACGAAAGGATTTCTTCAGAAGGAAGGAATCGACTTCGACGAAGTGTTTGCACCTGTTGCTAGGATTGAAAAAATCAGGTTGGTTGTTGGTCTAGAAAATATGAACAATTAGCACACATGTCAGATGGATGTGAAGTGTGCATTTCTTAATGGCCCCTTAGACGAAGAAGTTTATATCGCACAACCAGCTGGGTTTGTGAAACGAGGCGAAGAAGGAAAGGTGTATAGGCTGCATAAAGCCCTGTATGGACTTAAGCAAGCTCCAAGAGCTTGGAATAAGAAAATCAATAGCTTCTTAAGGAAGAAGGAATTTGTGAAATGTACGACTGAGCATGGAGTGTATGTAAGGATAAGCAATAGTGAATTGCTTATTCTATGCCTCTATGTCGATGAGCTGTTGTTAATAGGAAGTTGCAAGAAGGAGATCGAAGATTTCAAACATGGCCTAAGTGAGGAGTTTGAAATGTTAGACTTGGGAAATCTCTCATATTTCCTTGCATCGAATTCTACAAGACTAGTAGAGGTTTGATGATGCACCAAAGAAGATATGCAGGTGAAATACTCAAGAGATTTGAGATGCAAGATTGCAACCCAACTTCGACTCCAGCTGAGACTAGATTGCAATTGTTGAAAGATTCAGATGAAGATGATGTCGACCCTACCCAATACAGAAGACTTATTGGGTTACTTCGATACCTTTGTCACACAAGGCCTGACTTAGCATACAATGTGGGTATGGTAAGTAGATTCATGCAAAAGCCAAAGGTATCACACCTAGCAGCAACGAAGAGGATGCTGAGGTATCTGAAAGGGACTCTCGACTACAACATTTTGTTTCCTGCAGCTGATGAAGGAAAAGAATGCAAGTTAGTGAGATACATCGACTCTAGTTGGTGTAGTGATGCTGAGGATAGAAAATCCGCAGCTTGCTATGTGTTTATGTTAGGTGGTGCACCAGTTGCATGGAGTTCTAGAAAGGAGCCAGTAGTGGCATTGTCGTCATGCGAAGCAGAGTACATAGTTGCTTCCCTTTGTGTATGTCAAGCAACCTGGATGGTGAACCTGGTCGAAGAGATCACAGGGAAGAGTCATGGAGCAATTGCCATTAAGATCGACAGTGATGCGTCTGCAAGTGCACGGAAATATCAAAGTAATATAAAAGATTGTCGAACCCACAGAGACCAATGTCAACCTACTGTAATCTATCGTTGCTTTGTAAAGCTAAGGCTAATGATAATTGATAAAAGGGAAACTAAGACTAGAACTAGAATGAAACTAAGAAAATATGATAATAAAGAGAGGCCGGAATATGGATTCCACGTTCCTAAAGGACTTTGTAGAATTCGGGTACCAATTACAACTATAATTTAGTTCCGTAGACTACACCGACTTAAAAACTCCGCCTCACGCTCTCGCGGTATTAACTAAAGTCATGTTCCCTAATCCCAAGATTTAGCTCTCGCTCACCCGGTAACTAGTGTAGCGAGCGATTTTGGACGCGGTTCTTAAGCGTTGTCGCTCTTTGGGGTATACTACAGGTCGATTCATTTTTTATCCTATTGTGAGCTGACTAAGGAAGGGAAATAGATGTCTCCAATTAACCCTACTTGCATACTGAGTTTAAACAGCGGTCTATTAGGTTACGGATGTTATATGGTAATGGGGCCTTTCTTTCTTCTTACTTTATTAAGGTGGAAAACTGGGACTATTCATGGGGAATTTGTCAGATTGGGTGGAGATAGGGGACTTTAGGCTTTTGGATTAGTGTGCTCGCTAAGATTTTTCTTTCAATCTTATGCCTACGTATTCCCGTTTACCGAAACAGGGAAATCAGAGCGTTCGTAGTTCCTCCTATTCTATGGGAGGAAATGGGTGTTTTGGTGTCTTGTTCAAAGCCCAAGACGTGAAGCGAAAATGGTTTGTATCTTGTTCAAGGCCCAAGATGTGAAGCTGAAGGGTCTATTTATATCTTGTTCAAAGCCCAAGATGTGAAGCTAAAAGGTGTTGTCTTTAGAGAGAATTTGTCATCTCTAAAGAGGGTCTGTTTGTCACAACTGTTTATAAAGGAGAATTACTTTAACCGAGATATGTGAATCCGACAATGCCATAATTTCCTTTATAGGGGGGTTCCAACCTGAAGGAGAAGACTTTAACTCAGTGTAGAGCAATGTTATCTTTCCTTAGGAATTTTTTCATGCTAAAAGAGGGACAGTGGCATGGATGTAAATAATCCAGAGGCTTACCGCTTACAGCGATTAGATGAAGGGGAAGGAGTTGTTGATGTTTGTGTACTGTGAACGAGGCACAACTTTGATGCTAAAAGGTTGATTGACTCAATCGGGGTTTTCCTTATACAAAGGCTAAGAGGAGGCTATTGGCCCAACAAAAGGGAGTTTTTGTGTGTCTCGTACGAAGCCCGAGAGAGAGTCTAAAAGGTGATTGACTCAATAAGAGAGTCTTTTATACTCAACAAGAGAGTGATTTTGTATCTCGTACGAAGCCCGAGTTGGAGGCTAAAAGGTTTTACTCAACAAGAGAGTACTTTATACTCAACAAGAGAGTGATTTTATATCTCGTACGAAGCCCGAGATGGAGGCTAAAAGGGTTTGACTCAACAAGAGAGTCTTTTATACTCAACAAGAGAGTGTTTTTTTATCTCGTATGAAGCCCAAGATGGAGGCTAAAAGGTGATTGACTCAATAAGAGACTCTTTTATACTTAACAAGAGAGTGTTTTTGTATCTCGTATGAAGCCCGAGATGGAGGCTAAAAGGGAGATTGGCTCAACAAGAGAGCCTTTTATACTCAACAAGAGAGTGTTTTGGTATCTCGTACGAAGCCCGAGATGGAGGCTAAAAGTTTTGACTCAACAAGAGAGTCTTTGTATCTCATACGAAGCCCGAGATGGAGGCTACAAGGTTTGACTCAACAAGAGAGGCTTTGTATCTCGTACGAAGCCCGAGATGGAGGCTAAAAGGTTACTGTTTCAGTTGAGTGACAGGTCCAGTATGTTGGTTAAGAGAAAATCAGTTCTTATATGAGTAACACTGTACTCTTGGATTTGATCTGAGAATCGGGATTGTTTCCTGTTCTTTAAGGAAATGGGAAATGCAAAGGGTATTGAGATTGTCTGAGTCTATGGGTGTCTTCCTTTTTTTGAAAGGGACTTGAGAATGTCTTTGAGACTCAAGGAAATTAGACTGTCCAAGTCTAGAGTTTTATCTTTTGTACTATGCTTAAAGAAACAGTAGTAGTACGTTCACGGTAGAAAGATCTAGACTCTTTGAAAGACTGTTCTATTAAGATGACTAATTTATGTTCCTATACCTCTAGGAGGTCATCGGGACAATTTGTACGAAGCCCAATAGGAGGCTGGAAACTTTTAAGAAGCCGAGGGACAATTTGTACGAAGCCCAAGAGGAGGCTATCATTCCTGGAGGAAGAAATCATTTATACGAAGCCTAAGAGGAGGCTGTGAATACTTCTAAGAAGCCGACGGGTCCTTGTACAATGCCCAAGAGGAGGCAGGGATGCTTTTAAGAAGCCTGTGGGTCCCCAAACCCCGAGAAGTTCAAGACAGGTTATTCACAAAGAATAGATCAAGCCAGGAAAGTTCGAGAATTTGGAAGAAACTCAAGGGATGCAATTCACGGAGAAGAGATCATCTCTGGGGAGTAGAGTTTCTTGACAATTCCTAAGGAGGACAGCAAGACTGTATCTGGTGCTCCTATGGGGGATCTAGTATTGTCTATTTCTAAGAATGATCGAAACGGCTTTACCTAGTGCTAGACGTAGTTGCCGGGGAAACTCTAAATATCTATACTATTATTACACAGTCGATATGAGTTTATGAAAGAAGACTTACAGCGAAACAGCCCCACAATACAGTTATATGTATATGAAAGCGGTAAATGAAAGCATATAAACACTTACTCGGTTGTAGAGCTTCCATACTGTTTGGTTAGTTGTTTAACAAAGAAAGATTGAAAACAACAGTATATTTCAAAATCAAAGGAGAAAGTGCTTTGAAAGGAAAGATTGGGGCTTACAGCTCAAGGAGAGGCCCAAGTGAGTTTTGCCAGTGATTGCACTGTGATATGAGTTTGTACAGTGGGACTTATACAAGAGATTGAGGCCCAAAAAGTTTTCTGTACAAGGGGAATGGGTCTTACACTCTCTCAAGAGGCCCAACAAAAAATGATTTAGAGAAAAGAAGCGGGTCCTACTACGTGAGGGTAGGCCCAGACGATTTTGTTTAAAAATGGCGATCGCGCTAAGGTTTTAGATTGTACAGAGGGACTTATACAATAAGTGAGGACCCAAAATGGGTTATGTACAAAAAAGGGTTGGGACTTACACTCTATTAGAGGCCCAAGTGAGTTTTAAGAAAAGAAATGGGTCTTACTACTCGAGGGTAGGCCCAATGGTTAATTTTGAAAAGGGCGACAATCGCGTCGAGGTTTTGGAAACACCGTGGGACTTATACAAGTGATTGCGGCCCAAAATTTTGGTATTTACAAAGGAATTGGGTCTTACACTCTATTAGAGGCCCAAAGGTTTAAAAATGAAAATAAATGGGACTTATAGCTCAAGGAGAAGCCCAATGGTCTTTTTTGTTAAACGGCGACGATCGCGCCGAACTTTGTAAATGTACAGAGGGACTTATACAATATCTGAGGCCCAAAATATTTTATTTACAAAAGGGATGGGACTTACACTCTATTAGACGCCCAAAGTGTATTTTAGGAAAAGAAATGGGGCTTACAACACGAGGGGAGGCCCAGATGATTTTCAGTTTAAAAATGGTGATCGTGCCGAGATTTTTAACGTATCAGGACTTATACAATAACTAGGCCCAAAATATTTTTGTACAAAAAGGGTTGGGTCTTACACTCTATTAGAGGCACAAGGTTTTTGAAAAAAAGATTTGTTAGGGTGAAAATCAAAGAAACCCCAATTTCATTTTTTAAAGACATTTTTCAAAGAAAAATCAAGTAAAAAATGATAAAAATATCAAATAAAATCATTAATCATGTTATAAACAATGATTAAGGTTTATGAAAAAGTATTTTATCCACATGAATATTTAAAATCATTTTGGTTTTAAAAATCAAGAAAAAGAAATCATTTTAAAAGCATTTAAAACAATTTAAAACAATATTTTTGAATATATTAAAAAATATATCAAATAATAATATTTTTTTGTGATTTTTTGTGGATTAAAATATTATGGAGTATGAATAAGAAGTGTGTAAAACAGAATTGGAAAATTATGATTTTTGCTATGTAAAAGAATTGGTTGAGTTTTGAAGATAAACTAAGAAAAAGAGGAAAGATGTCACAACATCACATTCGACATCTATCATGAGTTTTGAAGATAAGAGAAAAAGGGAAGATGTCACAACATCACATTCGACATCTTAAAAAACCAGAACTGCACCTTGGTTTTCAACATCTTTTTTATCAAACTTCAAACATTCATAACTCTCTCAATTTTTAACGAAATTAAAATCCGTAAGAACCTATCTTGACCGATTTTTCGCAAGGAATCCAATGGTACCACTCATATATACTGAAACTTAATGTACAACACACACAAGGCAAAAAACCAGATCTGCACCTTAAGTTTAAAACAACATAAACTCCACATATAAACATGTTAAAGTGCAAACAGTAGGAGGATCATAACATACACATTAAGGACTACATTTTTGCTTCAAGAATTGTTCAATATGATGCATGTATGTGGACATCAAAGGAAAGCATGATTCAAAGAATTCAAGTTGTGAATTTTACCTCTTTTTTGGAGATTTTGTGCAACCTACCAAGTGCTTTATTCCATAAATGATTTGATGCTTTGGACACCCTCAAATGACATCTTAGAAGCTTTTAGGATGGTTGGAATCAGCTGGAACCTGCAAAAACAAAAACTGGCCCTTTCTTGCAAAAGGGGTTAAAATGGCCAAAGTGACAACTCTCTCAAATGGTGTTCCAGATGTTGGGAACCATTTGGGATAGTTCAAGGATGATATTTGGAGTGTGTTTGAGGTTTTATCTGATTTGGAAAGTGACTGAATCAAGACATGGCTTGAAAAATGCAAAAAAGTCCAATTTTAAGGTTTTGAGAGGTGACTTTGTGATGTTGGTGTTACAGGTCACTTGTGATAGTTTGGATCACCTACATATGATGTTTATGAGGTGTTAGGATCATGAGATGTGATGGAAATGCTCTCTAACTCAAAAACTCATAATTACCTTACTAAAGAAGGCATTTTGGAGTGAAAGAAGTGATTTTGAGGAAAGCATCTGTTTGATGGCTTTGGTGTACTCAAACTGAGCACAAATGAGCTCTATTTATAGTAGAGCAAGTTTGTTTTGGTAGCAATAGTGAATGGTGGCTGCAGCAGAGGTTTGGAAAATGTTGGCCAATGAAAATCCAAGTCTCCTCTAGCCATTGACTAGAGGTTAGGGCACAGGCTGCTGGTTCCCTAGTTGTTGGAGGAATCTTGACTGAATTCAGTTAGAGGAAGCTCAGTTCATGCCACCTCTAAGCATCCATTAAATGCTCCAAACCAAAATTGGAGTCTTGTCCCTCTTTTAGGGTTTTTTAGGTTTGGCATGCTACTTTTAGTTCCAAGGACTTTGGAGGCTTGGAGATCAGATCATCCCCCTTGGATTTGATCCTCAGATGTATCCAAAATGATGACAAGGCTTAAAAATTCGTGTGGCACAAGAAATGTGCAAATCTGTCCTGAAACCTGTCTTAAAAATCAGCTGCAGCAAGCCTTGTTGTAAAATCCATAACTTCTTGCTCAAGAATGATAAATGGTTGTTCCAGGACTTTATGGAAAGCTGAGATGACATACTTCAACTTTGATGTTTGACCCTAGACTTGGTTCAACTTGGATCATGGAGAAAAACATCCTTGAAGTTGGGACATTCTTGCTGGAAAAATATTAATGATGTCCTATGAAATGTTGAAACGTTTGACAACTTTGAACATTAACAATTCTAAACTCAAATCACTTATATCTTTTAATCCACTATGATAGTTTGAGTTGAAGTGAATTGCACCTTTGATGCTTGTCCTGCATGGTGACAAAGCTTGAAAATTGTGTGGCACAAGAAAAAGTGCACAAAATCTGTCCTAAAAAACAGCTGCAGCAAGCCTTACAGTACAGTCCATAACTTCCTGCTCGAGTATGATAAATGGACGTTCTACAACTTTCTAGAAAGATGAGATTACGTACTTCAACATTGATGTTCAAGGTTTGTGAAGATAAGACTTGTAAAGTTGTTAAAAATGACCATGAACTTGTGTGATCAAGTCTGTCCTAAAAGTTGTCATAAAAATTATGTTTTATCAATGCCTTTTGCAGAGACCATAACTTTCTGCTCGAGAATGATAAATAAGCTTTCTAGGACTTTCTGGAAAGGTGAGATTACGTACTTCAACTTTGATGTTAAAGGTTTGGCTTGAATCAACTTGGATCATGGATAAAAACATCCTTGAAGTTGGGATATCCTTGCTGGAAAAATATTAATGATGTCCTATGAAATGTCGGAACATTAGACATTAAGAATTCCCAACTTTGGTCACTTATATCTTTCAATCCTTATGATATTTTGAGTTGATTCCTTCTTCAATGTTGAAGTATTAAATACCCTCTTTAAAAGTAGCTCTTACGCAAAATCAATGGATGCTTGGATCAATAGTTACAACCTTGAAAAGTTGTGCACTTGAACATGATTTTAACTTAGAAAAAATTTCTAAGTTTCCTTCAATTTGATCAATTTTGCAATTTTCCATAATTTCTTTATTTAAATTTGATCAAATTAAATCATCCATCATATTTTCTTGAGTAATGGCTTGTGAAGCTCAAAGTTGACCAAAAGTCAAACTTTGACTTTCTGCGTCAGTTGACTTTGTATTAGATGAACTTGAGGCTTGATCCACTTGAAATGTTGCACTCTTGTGCTTAATTCTTGATGTGGGAGACCTCTTGATCCTTTGTGGATGTTTGAGAGGTTTAGACAAGTTGAAGATCATGTCATTCCTTGATTGATCATTTGTCTAAAGGCTCTGAGAGGGCTTGAAACCCTAAGCTTGATTGTAGTGAATGCTTAACAATTCCTTGAGGAGATTGATGAGGCACAAAGGTACATCCATATTGTGATGATGATTTACACAATGATGGGAAATCTTGGCGGTCAAAATTTGGGGTATGACAGATGCCCCTATTTAATCTTCTTGGACCTGAAGGTGTGAATGACGAAGGTATTCGGGCATTCGGGGTGCAAGAGGATTAAATATCAGAATATCCAAAATTTTGATGGTGGTTATGAATGGTAGTTTACGCATCCATCTTCTTTAGCTAAGCGATGATGCTTAGAAAAGGTAAACTTCCCCTCGATCCTGGTCTTCAGCCAAGGAGCTGGTCTCAATTTTCTTTTGAAATAAACCTCCCCTCGATCCTGGTTTCCTACCAAGGAACTGGTCTTAGTTTCTTTTGTCAACTTCCCCTCGATCCTGGTTTCCTACCAAGGAACTGGTCTCAGTTTCTGATGTCAACTTCCCCTAGATCCTAGTTTCCTACCAAGGAACTGGTCTCAGTTTATGATGTCAACTTCCCCTCGATCCTGGTTTCTTACTAAGGAACTGGTCTCAGTTTCTGATGTCAACTTCCCCTCGATCCTGGTTTCCTACCAAGGAACTGGTCTCAGTTTCTGATTTAAACTTCCCCTCGATCCTGGTTTTCTACCAAGGAACTGGTCTCAGTTTCTTTTGTCAATAAACTTTCTTGACAAGGAACGCTGTTTGTAGCGGTTTTCCTTCAAACTTCTCGCCGAATTTTCCTAGGGAGATGCCATTTGAGTGGAAAAAGTTTTGATGTCAGACTTGCTGGGGAACCCATTCGTCTGAATTGTAGAGGTACACAAACTTCTCTGTTTGGAGACGCCATTTGTCAATTCTACTGGGGGAAAGTGAGTCTCTTGAGAGACTGTTTCCGCTTGGGGGTGTTACATCATACTTTTCCTGAGGTCTTTTCAGAGAAATGCCATACGATGTACCCCAATTTTGAGGGGCTTTCTCTGGGTATTTTCCTTAATCCGGGAAAGCGAATATATCATCTTCAATGGCGAAGAGTGATATTTGTTGAAAGTTTTCTTGTTTCTCAGAGGTTCAAGTTATCAAAGTGGTCAAGGACCGTCTCTAATCCAGAGATAAACGGGAGAGAGATTACTTAGATGATTCACTTCCTGATGAGGAAAGATCTGACAACTAGATTGAGAGGACTTCTATCACTAGGGGACAAGACCGACTAGAGTGATAGTGATGCAATATGAATATGAATGTAGATCAATAATGCATGATGTATGTATGTATATGCTGACAAAACTGACGCAACATACAGACTCAAGGATAAACACGACTGGATACTCGACCACAGTGGGGCATGTAGAAATATCGCTGGTTCAAGAGCAATTCTACCTTGCTTAGGAGAGATATTCCCTGCGGGTAGCTATGTTGGTCGGGCTTAAGAGATAAGAACTCGGACGAGGGGTATCAGATAGGAAAACTGCATCTGATACAACTGATCCTTCATTCAGGCGCACTAGTTTAGAAGGAGTACTTTGATTCTGCACTTTGACGTTCACCCACTTTCGGAGAAGCGGTTGATGTTCTTTCGATGTTCAACAGTCAAAAGAAATTACCATATTTAGTTTAAAAGCAGAAAAAGTTTTAACAAGTAAATTCATTTTGTTTCATTTCAAGAATCGTTAATCATGTTAACAACGTCATTCTGTAAAGCTAAAACAAAAGAGAATTACAAACAAATGCACAAGGGCTCAAATTTTATTGATAGGATGGAAATCAACCAAACACGTGATTCCATAGAGTATCTACAAAGTTAGGAAATGGTAATTTAAGGGAAAAGGGCTACGTTGAAACATAACGACCACTATCCTTCTACCAACTTTGAATTCTGGACATCCTGAGATTCTGTCGAAGATGACCTTGACTGGAGTTTTCTTGACGGATGATGTAACTGCTGCTGAGGGATTTGCCTCTGTTGAACATAGTTACTTGCCATTATCGCTAATTTTTGCCTAGATTGTACTTTGAGATTTCCAACCCACCGGGATGATTTTTTTTATTTTGTCTCTAATTTTTGCCTGGACCGCCCTTTCGGGTTTTCAATCCACCGAGACATTTTTTTTCTCTTTTCTTTTAGGCGAAGTATTTCTTGACTACATCAACATTCGTGGGGTAGGCAAATTCTTCTCCATCCATGGTTGCAAGTCTCAAGGCGCCGCCTGAGAAAGCTTTCTTGACCACATAGGGGCCGTCATAATTCGGAGTCCATTTGCCTCGGGAATCAGTGAGAAATGATTGTATCTTCTTGAGCACGAGGTCTCCTTTCCTGAAGACGCGAGGTCGGACCTTTTTGTCGAACGCCTTCTGGCAATCTTCTGTATATACGCACCTTGAAGATTAATGCGCATGTCGCGGTTATAAGGAATATGAATCTGGATATGTAGTTCAAACGTCCCAAGAATCCTCTGACTTATTTTTTAGTTTTCGGAAAAGGCATTTCTTGAATGGCCTTGACCTTGTCAGGATCAACCTCAATTCCTTTCTGGCTGACGATGAACCCTAGCAGTTTCCCTGAATGGACACCGAAGGTGCACTTGTTGGGATTTAAGCGGAGTTTGTACTTTCTCAAACGTTCGAATAGTTTTGACAGGTGGGTCACATGTTCCTCTTCTGTTTTAGATTTGGAAATCATATCATCGACATACACTTCGATTTCTTTGTGTATCATGTCATGAAACAGAGTAGTCATGGCCCTTTGATAGGTTGCCCCGACATTCTTTAAACCGAACGGCATTACCTTGTAACAAAAGGTACCCCATGGGGTAATGAACGAAGTTTTCTCCATATCTTTCGGCACCATTTTGATCTGATTATAGCCCGAGAATCCATCCATGAAGGAGAAAACTTTGAAATTTATTGTACTGTCAACCAGCATGTCAATGTGTGGTAAAGGAAAATTGTCCTTTGGACTAGCCTTGTTTAGATCTCTGTAATCTACACACATTCTGACCTTTCTGTCCTTTTTCGGAATGGGTACGATATTGGCTAACCATTGAGGATATTCTGATGTAACGAGGAAACCCGTGTCGATCTGTTTCTGTACCTCCTCTTTGATTTTGATAGCCATGTTCGGGTGAGTCCGTCTCAATCTTTGTTTTACTGGCGGACATTCCGATCTTAACGGTAAGTGATGTTCCACGATGTTGGTATCCAACCCTGGCATATCCTGATTGGACCAAGCGAATACATTGGGGTATTCTTTGAGAAGCTTTATCAAACCCTCTTTGGCAATTGGACTGAGCAGTGCCCCAATCCTGATTTCTTTTCTCTCTTTTTCCGAACCCAAGTTTACCGTTTCCAATGGCTCTTTGTGAGGTTCAATGGACCTTTCCTCCTGTCTGAGTAGTCGGGAGATCTCTTCTGGAATTTCGTTGTCAACTTCTTCTTCAGCCCCAAATACCGGGAACTCAAAGTCGAGAGAAAGTATCAGATCGTATGTTTCAACGAGGTTTAAAACAAGCAATCTGCATGACGTGATGATTCGTGTTTAGAAGAGATAGAGAAAATGCAAGTGTGTGCAGTGTATTTTTTCTTACTGCTTGTTTTTATTATTGGATTGTTTATTAGGATTACCATTTTCTGAGAAAAGCGAAAAGAGAAAACAGCAATTAATGCATAAATTACAGAACGACGTTATTTTATTAATGAACAAGTCGATTCTTGAAACTACAGTCCTATAAAACAAAACTCTGTCGCTTTGGGAAAAGCGAAGAGGGAAATTTACAGAAAGTGAGCCCTATCAAAACATCTGTTTCACTTGGGCAGGGTGAAAGGTTAAAGATGGCAATTACTTTGACTGATGAACGATCTTCGGAACATCGACAGTAACCCACTGGTAGCGGACTCCTCGGTGAATCACAAAGTCTGGCACCTTCCTCGATTTGTCTTCAGAAATAACGCTGATTTCTGGTGGAGCAGGATCATTGGAATCTGTCTCCCACGCAGAGTTGTCGTAGGAGGATTCCTCTGTTGTATTTTGCATAGTATTTGTACTCTCAGGTAGATCTCCCCATCCAGTAGGCTGGATGTCTTCGAGCCTGATATGAGAGCTCTTAGGAGCAGTGTACTTGACCATATAGTCGTATTTTCCACTTGGTTGTCCTAAGGTGTCCCATACTTCTTTGGAACTGGAGGGGTCATCCTTCTCGATGACGTTGACCTCGGGGAAAGCATAGTTGATGAACTCTAGTCCTGCAAACGTTGCAAATTCATCGTCGTGCTGGATATTTTTTGGATAACCTGTGTGTTGATCCCATGACATGGTGGGGACGCAGGTATTCTGTTCAACGATACTCAGCTGATTTTCATTGTTCGGATGACTTTCTTGCCCCAAGTCTCTTGGGCACGGCTGCCAGATAGGCAGGCCATCCATCGGGCCATAATAGTCGTGGTCAAAGTTATCTTTCATTAGAGTGTCCTCCTCTAATGAGTTTGGTGGAGCACGGCATCCTTCCGGATCAAAATCTCCATATATCATTTCGACGTCTGACCTAGGTATAAATCTCGGACTCTGTGCAGGAAAGCAAAATGGAATTTGCGTTTCGTCCTGAGACGTATAACCGTCCTCGTTGAGATAGGACTTCCATTCTTCCTCCATATCAGATGAATCATCTTTATTGATCGTATGTACCCCTTGAGTCACTGGTTGAAGGAAGCCTCCACTGTGGAAGAAGTTCTGAATGGGATGAAGACTTTCATCGTTAGCAGCTGTCTGGGTACAGGTTGCAGAAAAACCAAGACCCTTCTTTGTTTTATTGTCAGTAGGAATGACAAGCTGTCCCCATCCTTTTGTATTGGTACTCTCGACCGCTTTGATAACATCTTTGTACGAGGAAATGGAAGTTCTCCCCTCATATTGATCGTCCTTGTGTAGCGAAAGCGCTTGGAACTGGGTTCCGATTATCCCTTCTGGTTCCACATAAGTGGATGACGATAAATTGCTGACGAGCAAGGCATGTTCCCCACAGACTGTGATGAGTTGGCCGTTCTGGACGAACTTTAGCTTTTGGTGGAGGGTTAAAGTGACTGCCCCAGCCTGATGTATCCAAGGTCTTCCTAATAAACAACTGTATGTTGCCTAGATGTCCATGACCTGGAAAGTGACTTGGAAAGTGTGAGGACCAATAGTTATGGGAAAATCCACTTCGCCGATAACCATTTTTCTGGATCCGTCAAATGCTTTGACGACGAACTCGCTGGTTCTCATCGGAGGGCCTTTGAATGATAATTGCATCAAAGTGGACTTCGGCATAATATTCAGGGCTGACCTTGTGTCTATCAGTACGTTGGCTAAAGCATCGTCCTGGCAGTTGACTGTAATATTGAGCGCCATGTTATGACGGCGACCCTCTTCAGGTAATTCCTCATCACTAAATCCCAAGTTGTTGCAGGAAGTGATGTTAGAGACAATGCTATCGAACTGTCTGATGGTTACATCCTGTTCCACAAAGGCTTGCTCCAAGACTTTCTGTAGAGCCTCCCTGTGCGCTTCTGAACTGAGTAAAAGTGATAGCACTGAGATCTTTGAAGGAGTTTGTAACAGTTAATCAATAATGTTGTATTCACTCCTTTGGATGAGCTTTAGCATCTCCTCATTGTTCTTTGAAAAGTCGGGATCACTGGATTGACCGACTGGTGGATTGGGAACTTCTGTCTGAGGTTCCTTTTCTTTGCTGAGTTCTCCAACTCCTCTGTTGAAGATTCAACCGCTCCGTGTTACTCGACTGATGTCTGCAATATTCACGATGGAGGGTAACATAATTTCCTTTCCATTCTCGACTATTGTTGCACCGTATTTGTAAGGGATAACCTTAGTTGATTCATACGGTAATGGTCCCGGTAGATAGATGACTATGGGAGCCTTCTGATTTTTCTGACCATCATAAGTAATTTCGATCCGTTCCTGGTTGGGAACTCTCGATTCGTCAAGTAGAGGGATGATGGCACAAACATCCCTAGTCCTCTGATGATCAGAGATTACGACAACGTCCTCAATTTGATCAGCGAAATAGTTGACTGATCCAGAACTTGACCATGGTTGAATCTCTTTGCGGTCCAACTGACTTTGAAGGGTTGCCCGCACGAGGTAGTATCCTTGATTGTTCACTGAATAAACTCCACACCGCTCATAGTTGTGTAATGGCACCTGGCCGCGTCCGCTCTGAATACAGTGTAGCCTTACTAGGTCAGTTTCCACCGACCAGACATCCTGACATTGATATCTAGTAGGATTCCCGTTAGTGATACTAATTTGCTGGGTGTCTTCATCCATATAGATTGGAAGCCACCAGTGGTTCAAAAAGTGCTGAAGTGTTTCCTGGACAAGGGCACAACCTTGATCGTTTTCGCAATCCGCTTTACAGCTCTGATAATCATGTGATACCAGGAATCCGAGACGGACCTGTTCTGCGTGTAACTCCACCAGGCTGGTATTCATCAAGCGAATATCGAATTTTTGAATCATGTTGATCTGATAGGGATTCCTATCATGGTAGTCCTGGATCCATCCAAGATCCATCTGACGCTGGAGGGCCTCTTGTACAAAAGAGCATCCCTATTTGTTTACCGAGCAAGTCAGACAAGAACTGTAATCATGCCACGGCAGATTATGATACTGGCTTTGCCTTGAGTGCATTGCCACCAGGTTAACATTCATTGCACGGACGTCGTGGTTTTGAATGACGTTGGAATTCGTATAAACCATGTTAACTCCACGAACTCGGTGCTCTTGGATCCATCCGAGATCCATCTGTTCCTGTAGAGCTTATTGAACCACAGAACATCCTTGATTGCTTTTAGAGCAGATATCACACTGGTGATAATTATGAGGTGGCACATGGCCATATCCACTCTGTCTACAATGCATCTTGACCAGATTTGTCCTTAACAAGAGTACATCATGAATTTGATAGACGTTGTTAGACTCTCCCTCTATCAGGTTGACTACAGCTTTCTCGTGTTGAGGCAGCGGGTTTGTGAGAACATTCGGATTCGTATCTTTGAAAGATAAGACCCCGCTCTTAACAAGCTTTTTCACGTCGGATTTGAAATTGAGACAGTTTTCGATGTTATGCCCTGGTCCTCCTTGATGGTAAGGGCAAGTTTGGTCCACCTTAAACCAAAAAGCCGGATTTTCCAGTACTGTAAGAGGAGACTTAGTCTGGATGTGCCCCTTAACCAGTAGTAACGAAAATAGTTCCGCGTACGATACGGGTATAGGATCAAATCCTGGTGACCGCGTTGTACGGTTATTATTGTATGGAGGACGAGCCTGCTGAAGAGGCTGTAGAGTCCTTTGCTGAAATTGTTGTTGATTAGGATGGCTCTGCGCAACCTTAGGTTGATACGTAGAAACAGGTGCAGGGTTGATAGCAGGTGTTACAACTGCTACTGGTTGGTACCGTCGCCTTTGCTTTCCGAGAGAGATATTCTCAATATCCTGCTCTTTTTTCTTAGGGAGAGCACTACTGTATCGTTTTGTACTACTTGATGATCCAGCGTCTCTTACTAAACGTCCTTCCCAAACGGCTTCCTCAAGACGAACCCCCATGCCCACCATCTCGGTGAAATCACTGGGTGCACTGGCAACCATTCTGTTGTAGTAAAATGAGCTCAAGGTCTTTAAGAAGATCTTTGTCATCTATTTTTCCTCAAGAGGTGGAGAGATCTGAGCGGCAATTTCACGCCATCTGTGAGTGTACTCCTTAAAGGTTTCCTTGTCCTTTTGTGACATTGATCTGAGTTGATCTTTGTCTGGTGCCATGTCCAAATTATATTTGTACTGTTGGACGAAGGCAGTGCCAAGATCTCTGAACGTGCCGATTGTGGCGCGGTTTAAACCAATGTACCATTTTAATGCGGAACTGGTTAAACTATCCTGAAAGAAGTGAATCAGTAGATCCTGATTCTCTGTCTGAGCTGACATACGCCGAGCGTACATCACCAAGTGACTTTGAGGGCAAGAGTTACCCTTGTACTTTTCAAAGTCGGCCACCTGGAATTTGTGCAGAACTTTCACATTGGGGACCAAACTGAGGTCCGCAGCATCCTTTCCAAATAGATCCTGACCGTGAATAGCTTGCAATTCCTTTTGCATTTCCAGGAACTGTTCCTGGAACTCGTTCATTCTTTCGAACATGCTTTCGTTTCCACCAGAAGGTATCTGGGGAATCTGTCCTTCTGGGACAGTGTATACCACGGGTTGTGGTATAGTCATTACGGCCGAGACTCTCGGTGCCTCCCGAAGTTTGTAACCTTCAGGAGTTGCTGTCATGCCCCTGGCATCTTCGCTTTCCCGAAGTTTGTAACCTTCAGGCCCAGCAGTTCCTGCAGTGATTTCCTGATCTTCAGTGATCGGCGGAACATATCCTTCCGGGATATAGTTAACAGGCATGCCCCAGGGACGATCTTTCGGCATTTGATACCTAGGATCATACTTCTCCACTATGGGCATTGAGGTGATCTCTGAGATCATGGTTCTTTGTAGCTGAGCTTCTGCCATGGCTTGCATGTCAGTACGAAGCTTTCTCATATCCTCTCTTAGAGCGCCGATCTCTTCTTTCAACTCTCTGTTCTCTTCCTCGAGATCATCCATCCTTTTCTGACGATTGGCCCGAGTATTGTACGAATGAGACAGTTTGACTCTAGAACCGAGACACAAACGTGAGATTCGTAGGTAAGAAGAATACGTGACGTGAGAATGATGAATGCAATGATTATATTAATTATTTTTTGGTTTAATCAAAATAAACTTCGACAATTAGATTGCAAATATCAAACAGTGGGGGAAACCCCATTTTATTGAAATTCAAAGGATTGCGGAAATGGAAATACAGTAAATTACAAGGTGCGGAAACAGAAACCTAAGCTAATGGGTCCCGAGTCCTCTCTGAGGAGAACTCAGGTGTTAATTCTTGTACTTTCCTTTTCTTTGACCAGGGCTCTTGGGCCGTTGTCGGGTTGTCATTCCTTTGCCAAGTGAAAGGAGCGAGCAAATTCCTTTGGTCAACCTGATTATCCACAGCATGTTGCTCTAAAATCTCAATCAGGGCATCCTTATCTTTTAGTAGTTATTGTATTTTGGTACACTCCACGTTGAGAATGTGGTACTTGTTCTTCCAAGACCTCCTCTCCTGTTGAACTTTGTTGAGAGTAACCAGAAGTTTTTCAGTTTCCGTCATGAAGTACATGACAGATTCCCTTGGCGGAAGAACTTCGTGACGAGGATAAGGAATTTTTAGCTTGAGAGCTCTAGTTTGTACCCAGTGGAGATAAGGTTCCACCGAGACACAGTCCAGTTTTCCTAGAGACTCCCGTCCTTTCTTATGAACATGTTTCCAAGCGTGCATTATTTCTGTCTTTAGTGCTCTGCCACTTTCTCCTTCTTTGAAGAAAAGACTTTCCAGATGAGCATTACGCGGGACATGCCTCATTAGGTATCCAGATTGACGACGAACCAATACCGGATGGTAGTTGATTCCTCCCTTAGTTCCTATAAGGGGTACGTTGGGGAAGTTTCCACAACGATCAATTATCCTGATCCTGTCATAAATCCTATTGCACCAATCTATATCAGAGTTGGTGAGGGACATGATTTTCTGCGACCAACGTAAGGTACTCTTATGATCCCAAAAAAGCAGCAGACTTGGGAAAATGGGAGATAAACCATTTATACAGCAGAGGCACACAACACATGATCATTCCTCTACTGTACAAATTCCCTAAGTGTACAGAATGATACGCGTCCGCGAGCAAAGTTGGCACAGGGTTTCCAATGAGAAAAACCTTAATGGGATTGATATCGACGAAGTTATTAATGTTGGGAAACAGAAATAACCCATAGGTGAGTAAAACAAAGATGCTTTCAAAACCAATCATGTTCCCTATACTGGCGAAGTACAGAGCCTTCTTTGTCAGAAACTGGGCTGGCAAACCTTGTATGCCACCCTTAATGGTCATGTGAGTTTTGACTTCTGACTCGTCCAAATAAATTGCTCTTGCAATGGTCTGGTCCTTAGGAATTTCTTCCAATCTAGAAAATGGAGCTTGATCAATAATGTGTAGATCAGTCAGGTGAGAGTACTCCTTCAGCGTTGGTGCGAGCTGGTAATCCAGGAATGTGAAACAGTGATAGACCGGATCGTAAAACTGAACGAGTGCATCCATGATTCCTTCAATCACATGGATTCTTAACAGAGGTAGAAGACCTCTGTACTTGGCTCTGAAAGCCTCAGGGTTAGTGATCATCCTCGCTAACCTTCTCAAATCCTCAAGTTTTGGAACCTTGAAGGTGTACTTATGAGTTCTCCTTCTACCGAAATCCATGAGTGCAATCCTTTTCTCTGACATTTGCAATCATTGTCTCAGTTTAATTTGAAAAAGAGAGACTAGAAGAGAAATTTTTTCTTTGTTTTGATGTTTTTTAGATGAATGCATGAATGCAGCACACAAAAACATAGAAAAACATGGGGTCAAAGGGTCATTGTCATGAAGTCAAGGCTCTACCCATCCCCCAAAGGTTTATACTAGTGATTTGTGTACATGTCTCTCAAAATCATCAGTTCTTGTCGAGAAAACACCAGCGGGCCGGGAACCGTGCTAGGTGATGTTTTTTCGAAGAACCTTTAGAAGAGGGTGGTATCGCGTGACAACCATTTCCGATAGTTTCCGCACCACTAAAAGAGGTTTTTCCTAGGTGTATACTCAATCTTTCCACATGCGGCATCACACGCATTCCCATTAGCAGAAAAATAAACACATATATCAATTAGGAAAAGCAGTATATATATTTTTCCTAATGTCCTAGACTTTGAAGAGCTATGAATCCTATGTTCTTGACAGAAAATGGCTCCCCGGCGGAGTTGCCATTCTGTGGTACCTTCCCAACTTAAAGGTTTTGACCTAAGATCCTAGTGAAGTCAACAAAAAGTCCTATCCGAGTGAAATTCCCAGTGAAGTTTAAATTGAGATGAAAAGATCGGCCCCACGGTGGGTGCCACTTTTCTGAAGCGAGCGATTTTGGATGCGGTTCTTAAGCGCTGTCGCTCTTTGGGGTTTACTACAGGTCGATTCATTTTTTATCCTATTGTGAGCTGACTAAGGAAGGGAAATAGATGTCTCCAATTAACCCTGCTTTCATACTGAGTTTAAACAGCGGTCTGTTAGGTTACGGATGCTATATGGTAATGGGGCCTTTCTTTCTTCTTACTTTATTAAGGTGGAAAACTGGGACTATTCATGGGGAATTTGTCAGATTGGGTGGAGATAGGGGACTTTAGGTTTTTGGATTAGTGTGCTCGCTAAGATTTTTCTTTCAATCTTATGCCTACGTATTCCCGTTTACCGAAACAGGGAAATCAGAGCGTTCGTAGTTCCTCCTATTCTATGGGAGGAAATGGGTGTTTTGGTGTCTTGTTCAAAGCCCAAGACGTGAAGCAAAAATGGTTTGTATCTTGTTCAAGGCCCAAGATGTGAAGCTGAAGGGTCTATTTGTATCTTGTTCAAAGCCCAAGATGTGAAGCTAAAAGGTGTTGTCTTTAGAGAGAATTTGTCATCTCTAAAGAGGGTCTGTTTGTCACAACTATTTATAAAGGAGAATTACTTTAACCGGGATATGTGAATCCGGAAATGCCATAATTTCCTTTATAGGGGGGTTCCAACCTGAAGGAGAAGACTTTAACTCAGTGTAGAGCAATGCTATCTTTCCTTAGGAATTTTTTCATGCTAAAAGAGGGACAGTGGCATGGATGTAAATAATCCAGAGGCTTGCCGCTTACAGCGATTAGATGAAGGGGAAGGAGTTGTTGATGTTTGTGTACTGTAAACGAGGCACAACTTTGATGCTAAAAGGTTGATTGACTCAATCGGGGTTTTCCTTATACAAAGCCTAAGAGGAGGCTATTAGCCCAACAAGAGGAAGTTTGTGTGTGTCTCGTACGAAGCCCGAGAGAGAGGCTAAAAGGTGATTGACTCAACAAGAGAGTCTTTTATACTCAACAAGAGAGTGATTTTGTATCTCGTACGAAGCCCGAGATGGAGGCTAAAAGGTTTGACTCAACAAGAGAGTGCTTTATACTCAACAAGAGAGTGATTTTATATCTCGTACGAAGCCCGAGATGGAGGCTAAAAGGGTTTGACTCAACAAGAGAGTCTTTTATACTCAACAAGAGAGTATTTTTGTATCTCGTACGAAGCCCGAGATGGAGGCTAAAAGGTGATTGACTCAACAAGAGAGTCTTTTATACTCAACAAGAGAGTGTTTTTGTATCTCGTACGAAGCCCGAGATGGAGGCTAAAAGGGAGACTGGCTCAACAAGAGAGCCTTTTATACTCAACAAGAGAGTGTTTTGGTATCTCGTACGAAGCTCGAGATGGAGGCTAAAAGTTTTGACTCAACAAGAGAGTCTTTGTATCTCGTACGAAGCCCGAGATGGAGGCTACAAGGTTTGACTCAACAAGAGAGTCTTTCTATCTTGTACGAAGCCCGAGATGGAGGCTAAAAGGTTACTGTTTCAGTTGAGTGACAGGTCCAGTATGTTGGTTAAGAGAAAATCAGTTCTTATATGAGTAACACTGTACTCATGGATTTGATCTGAGAATCGGGATTGTTTCCTATTCTTTAAGGAAATGGGAAATCCAAAGGGTATTGAGACTGTCCGAGTCTACGGGTGTCTTCCTTTTTTGAAAGGGACTTGAGAATGTCTTTGAGACTCAAGGAAATTAGACTGTCCAAGTCTAGAGTTTTATCTTTTGTACTATGCTTAAAGAAACAGTAGTAGTACGTTCACGGTAGAAAGATCTAGACTCTTTGAAAGACTATTCTATTAAGATGACTAATTTCTGTTCCTATACCTCTAGGAGGTCGTCAGGACAATTTGTACGAAGCCCAAGACGAGGCTGGAAACTTTTAAGAAGCCGAGGGATAATTTGTACGAAGCCCAAGGGGAGGTTATCATTCCCGGAGGAAGAAATCATTTATACGAAGCCTAAGAGGAGGCTGTAAATACTTCTAAGAAGCCGACGGGTCCTTGTACAACGCCCAAGAGGAGGCGGGGATGCTTTTAAGAAGCATGTGGGTCCCCAAACCCCGAGAAGTTCAAGACAGGTTATTCACAAAGAATAGATCAAGCCAGGAAAGTTCGAGAATTTGGAAGAAACTCAAGGGATACAATTCACGGAGAAGAGATCATCTCTGGGGAGTAGAGTTTCTTGACAATTCCTAAGGAGGACAGCCGAAGAGAAGACTGTATCTGGTGCTCCTATGGGGGATCTAGTATTGTCTATTTCTAAGAATGATCGAAACGGTTTTACCTAGTGCTAGACGTAGTTGCCGGGGAAACTCTAAATATCTATACTATTATTACACAGTTGATATGAGTTTATGAAAGAAGACTTACAGCGAAACAGCCCCACAATACAGTTATATGTATATGAAAGCAGTAAATGAAAGCATATAAACACTTACTCGGTTGTAGAGCTTCCATGCTGTTTGGTTAGTTGTTTAACAAAGAAAGATTGAAAACAACAGTATATTTCAAAATCAAAGGAGAAAGTGCTTTGAAAGGAAAGATTGGGGCTTACAGCTCAAGGAGAGGCCCAAGTGAGTTTTGCCAGTGATTGCACTGTGATATGAGTTTGTACAGTGAGACTTATACAAGTGACTGAGGCCCAAAAAGTTTAGACACAATGAATATAGACAGTTTAGACACAATGAATTAAGTGATGCGTTAAATATGTAATTCATTGTTTTAGAAAGATTAGGTTTGATTTAGAAAGATCAGATTTGATTTAGAAAGATTAGATTAGATATTTTTGGGCTTTTATAGTTTGCGCTTTAGCTTGAGATGCAAGTTAACCTAAATCTATAAATAGGGAGGAACCCTTATCATTGTAATCATCAAGTTTGATAATTCACAGTTTGCAGTTGCAAGTGAATATTGAAAGTTTCTACAGTTTATGGGCAGAAAGAATTCTGCAGTTTTTCATCTTCTTCTTCAACGCTACTATTTCTCTTTTCTCTTTCTTTCTCAATTTTTCTTTTCGTTGCCATTGCGTGTGATTGTTAACAATCTTGAGATCAAGATTGAATAGGAATTCTTAAAAGGTTTTGGGTTAATTCCAACATAAGGGACCAAAATGGTATTTTTTTCTTATTTATAAAATAAGATTTAGACATAATTATAATATTGGTCCTCCTATTTTATCGAATACACGAAACTCGTTTTTATATTTTAAATTCAAATAGTTTTGCTCTCTTTAAAATTTTTACATCTAAAATTGATGATATATTTAGTTTTTGTTGATCAAGTGACTCCAAATACAAGAGGTGAGTGAATTATGTTGATTGAAAAACGATGTCTAATTATTAAAAAAATTGATTTATAATATTTTTAAGTTAATTTTATAAAACAAATAGAGAATAAGCACTAGAATAGATTAAAAAAATAGAGAAAAGATGGAGAGAAAGAAATACAACGTAAGAAAAATAAAGTGACAAAAAATAATGAGATAAAAAAATAGAAGATGCACTCGAGATTTATTCATATTGATCCTAGCCATTTGGCCTACTCTTATCTCCAAGAATTTTCTCTTGAGAGTTCCACTAAAAGAGATGAGAGTTTTTCATAAGTTATGCCCCATAAACCTCCTTACAATAAAACATATATTTTAACTATCTAATCTCACGAATCAAAGAGATCTTTTACCAGACTAAACACAGAAACCAAACAGAGTTGTTCACGGAGTAAACTCAAAAACCAAACAGAGATTTTTTCAAGCTAATTTTAAGAATCAAACATAGATTTTAACAGGATAATCTCAATAACAAATCATGATCCTTGGATTAGATAAACTCAAGAACCAAACAAAGATTTCTTACAAAGATACAATTCAAGAGAAAGCACTTTCTCGAGTAAAATACAAACCCAATTCTTAGCCTGGGCATTTTAGTTTTTCATTTTTGACAAAAAGTGTGATTCCAAGGTATGAAATTGTTAAGTATAAAACTACTTAGCTACAGTTTCGAGATGTGGATTACTTTGGTTGATGTGGTGAGTTCAACTCGCCTGCTAAATGTTTTTGAGACTTAGCGTATTCTTGAGATCATGGATTAGATGACCTGGAGACTTACGAAGCCTGGTTTGGAGGAATCTCAAGAACAAATCCAAAATATTATGATCACTCTCTTCAAAACGTGTCCAAAATCTTGAAAATGTTTGTAGTGATTTGACATATTCAACAGGAATGAGGGCAATGAAATAAATACATAAGTTAAAACACAAGTAGTTCAATCATGTTTCGATACCATACCACATGATTCGACGGGGAAGCTCATCTACGGGAGTAGTTTAGAGGCGGTTTTCAAGAACCAACACATGGAAGCAAAATAGGTGACAGAAGGCCATATAATAGTGTACGTGTCGAGTAATAGAGAGTAAGTCGTTATCAACAGTTATGAAAGTTTAGCATATAAGCATATTTCATTCATGTAACAAGGATTCACAATTTTTATCAGTAATCTCTATAGAACTCGAGTATCGAAGTCACAGAGAGAAAAGAGTTTGTGAGAGAACATGTATGAATCTGTATTCCTCTTTTAATTCTTTAATCAAAGCATTTTATTTAATTGTTTTTATTGTTTTTCTTAGTTTTATTTTAATCTTTAGAACAATTATGCATTATTCTTACTGGGATTTCTACTTAATTTTCTTACATTCAAACATCAATATCCAAGCACAATCATACTTTCTCAAATCTTTTGCACAAAATGTCCAGAAGATTTTTTTCGATTTTAATCCCTTAAGTGAACAAAAACGTGTGATTTGATTTACTAAAAACAACAGTAAACACCAGGCATCACTAATACAAAATATCTAACATGTATTTTTTACTCTCTCGACACTAAAGCAACTTTAGTGAAGAAATGAAAAATAGAGAAGAAGAGAGTATAGATTGAGATAGAAGAGTTTTCAATTCAAAATGTGGTGTGAAATAAATTGAGGATAAGACCTTAATTTATAGGAAAAGAATTGACTCAAAAAAGAAATGATTCATGAACGTTTTTAATGTTCTAATCGATTAACCTTAATTGTTAACCAATTAGTCAATTTTAATATGAAAAGTTTTTTAATTACGTCGTCATGAATCGATTAAAGGTTTCTCTAATTGATTAGAGGTAATATAAATGTGTTAATCAATTAAACCTAATATGGTAATCATTAACCAATGTAAAACACCCTCTTAATTGATTAAAATAGTCAATAATCAATTAAGGATGCATATAAATTTTTTTCCAGGTGTTTTAACAAAGAAGAGATGCTTGAAACCATATTTAAGTGTGTGTGTGTGTGTGTGAGGTGCCTTAGTTTATCGAGAGTTACTCTTATATCTTTATATTAAACTTATCACCTAGACACGTGCTAAGTGCAAGACTAAGTAAATTTTCATATTTTCTTTTCTCTTTCACAATTTTAAAACTTAACGTTTTCTTCCTTGATTCATCATTGATTTAACATTTCAACTGAAACTTGACTCTTCTTCACTGGTGAGACTTGAGTGATTGGATACCATCATTAGAGACTGTTAGACATATGTCACCAAAGACTTCAACGAACGCTGTTTAATCTTAGGTGTTGTCACAATCAAAATAATCAAATTATTTGACGGTTGCATACAGTTATACTTGCAAACAGATAAATCCACACATTTTCAATGAAGTGACACTTCTATAACTTTAACCAAAATTATAATTAAATTTAATATTTAATAAATACACAATCTATTTAAGAGAGCATGTCAAAACTTTTATCAAAGAATTCACTAATACTCATATCATTTTAATCATTTTAATTTAATATTTAAAAAAATGATCATGAGATTAGTAAAATCACTCTATTTAACAACTATTCTTTTGATTTGCTTCACGACGGAAGTATTGATCCCAAATGAAGGGATTGCATATTTAACTTGGAGTACCTAATTGTTACTTATATTATAGGTAAAATATCTTTTTTGGTCCTTTAACTTTATTTTGGAGTCCACTTTGATCCCTTAATTTTAAAAAGTTCCAACTTGATCCTTCCCTAAAAATTCCAAAAATTCGGCATGAGCTAAGTTTCGAACTAGGTACCCCTTATTTGCTATGTAATACAATTTATCACTAGACCACTTCACCTCTTGATAATTTAACTTACAAATGAAATATATATATATATATATATATATATATATATTTCATTTTTCATTTTTTCTTAAATCTTTGTCTCCTCCAAATGATTTTTATTTTTTCCAAACTGCAAATTGAACAATCATTAACGAATCTTAAGTTTCTATGAGTTGAACATACTGCTGGAACTTTCACACTCAAGATCAACTAATTTGAAATCACGTTTATAGATTTAACATCTGAAATGTAATTCCCAAACAAAATCCTAACGAGATCCAGATCTGAAAATCCCAATCACGTTTATAAAATCTGCAAATCTGCATATCTGGAAATTCCCAAACAAGATCCAGATCTGAAAGGAGTGGAGATGGTTATCGGCAACATCATGATTAATTGATTTCTCTCCTTTTTTGACGTTTTCATGGCTACATAACTACTGGAATTTCTGCAGTGGATCTACCATCAAAGAGCGGAAGCAGATATATTGAAGATATGGATCGTACATTTGATATTGAACTTATACTACAATAGAGGTACATTACTATATTGTTATTCTTGGTTATTTGTTTTGCTAGAGCGGCTATCGATGTAAAACTCCGTTGAGAAATCAATATCATGAGCAATGCTTAGGGATGGCAAAAAAATACGTATTCGCATATAAAATCCATCATGGATATGGGCATGTAGCTTAATGGATATGAACAGATAAAATAAATGGATATTTAAATACATGTTTGTTAATAGATATAAATACGAGTTTAATAATATATGTGCTCGCGAATATCCATATTCGTTAATAAATTATAAAAATTATTTAAATATCATTAGTTTATTATACCTTATATTTTCATCTTCTAAAAAAATTATTCTTCTTATATTTCTTTCTTTTTTTTTTTGAAATTTTTTTTGAAGAAAATATTTCATTCAAATTCTAGTAGTCATTTCATATTTAAATTCTTCAATACTTCATACCTCACTTCAACAATTTCACAATCCAACCAACTAGTATCGTCATTCCTCTGTCGAATCAGTGTCTCCCATCTTACTCCTCTGTTGTCCGCTCTTACATCATAACTCACAATCACAATATCTTTCATTTGTTCAAAAAATAAAATGTATGGATATTATGTTTGGATCTAATTATATTTTGGTGAATAAGAAAATTAATGTGCTAAAATTTTATTGTTAAATTAAGAACGAATTGTATGCATGTTATGTGATAATACCTTTTTGTGTTTTTAAAATAAGTTAAAAAATAATTTTTATAAAAAAATATTATCCATGAATATCTGTAAATATCCGCGGATACCGTAAAACTCACAGATAACCCGCTTAATGAATACCCGCATGAATATGGGGCGGATATGAATATCATATTTATCCAACTGGACAGATACGAATATTATAATATCCGTCCCAATAAATATCCATTTATATCTCTAACAATGCTACCTTTGTTGTATTAACGTATGCATGATATGCACAATACGTATAAGGTATTAACTATTAAGCACTATAAAAGTAAAAAAATACAACTAAGTTGTCTTATGCAAAATATAGCGACTGCGTAATATGAAAAGTAAATACCTTTCAAGAACAAACTTTCCTTCCTTATACTTCTGACTCTTCTCGTGTGCAGAATTTTAAAAAGGAATAGAAAATTAAAAAAAAAAAAAGGATCAAAAGTGGTGAGCTAAGAGATTTCATCTACTACCTCGGTCTCTTCAGGAAATATGTTTCGTCCTCCATTCCACCAACCAAGTAGTGTTGTAACTGGGTTTGATCCTAGGTTAAAGAGGTTTGAAGAAACCCAGGAAAGAGAAAGATTTAATAAATATCTAATTTGTAAACGTAATCGAAAAGTGAAGAAATGCCCCAATGGTAAAGTTTCTTTCCAGTAACCTAGATAAAGTTAAAGAACTAAAAATGATATTTTGTCTATATTATACCATGAATTTTTTTTAGTAAAAAAATATAAGTGTGATTATTTGGTAGGTTTTAAAACAAAAATATTGTAATTAATGTTTAGGACTTTGAAATAATATATATTTTAAAATTAAATTATTCTATTATATAGTATGAATATTAATTGAATAATAATTAACTTTTTTATAACTTGATATTCGACCATGACACACTAACAAATGTATTTAATTATAAAAAATATATAGTGGTTTAAAGATCTCATTAAAAATGATAGGCTAAATTATTTAAATAATATATATTTAAAATTTTTAAAAATTTTAGTGCTAAACTGTTTTTTCAATTCTCTTAAAAACAGTTTTTTAAAAGTTAAGTGCCAAATTTTTTCTCATTTCTTCATCTTTAAAACAATTTTAAAAATTTAAGTGCCAAAGATATTTTTTTTTCACTTCTCTTTTTTAAAAACAGTTTTTCAAAACAATTTTTAAAAACTAAAAATCAAAAGTAATTCAAACCGACCCTTAGTCTCCAAGTCAGTGAGATCTTCGCCTTAATGAAGATCACTCTAAATCTTAAGAAAATTGATCGTCCAAACAACTCGCACCCTAAGCCAACCGACTGGCGCACCACTTTTGGAAGTATTTCGATCCGATTTTAGACATGTATGATCTCCATCAATTTCTTGCATTTTTTCACGGTCAAACACACTCGATGATACAATATAAATATGTAACACTCCTTCACTATTTTGCATCTCATACCTTTTCTCTAATTTTGTATTCTTGTGTAATTCTTTGCTTTTTCACCATAAGTATCATCGTGGCCTCTTCAAAGAGCCACAAACATGGACATACCCCAAAAAGAGATGTGTTCACTGCTGGTATCATAGAAAGAAGTCAAGAGAAGAAGATGATGATCTTCGGGAAGAAGGAAATACATTCGTGGTATATGGAGGAAACCTTTATGAAAAGCTACAAACCCTACTCTCAGATTTATCAAGGGTCAATGCGGGAATTCTTCACAAAGGTGTCTGATAGAACTTTTCCCAACCTCGTAATTTTTTTACACCAACCTATCAATTGTAGGAGCATCCCTAAGTTCATTAGTTAGAGGGGTTAAGATAGAAATTCATAGAGACAACTTCGGTAGAATCTTTAAGTTGCCTTATCAAGGAATAATTTACACACATGAGGCACCATTAGGATATAAGAACTTCAAGAGGTCCATAGCTCTAAACTCCATAGTTTTAAACCCCACGGAGAAGATAAATTTACCCATTAAGTCAACCTTATTGAAACCAAACGTGCGTATAATGCACTACATTCATACTAGAATCTTTTTACTAAAGAGTGTAAACCTTAACTATGCCATAAGAGATGGCACCGCTCCCCATTGGCTCTTAACCCAAAAGATTCCAACAAATTGGGTAAAAGAAACAATCTTTCACATGATCCACTTCAAAGATATCCAATCAACATGAATCTAGGGATGGCAGGCAGACCCAAACCCGTGGGGCCCACCCGCACCCGAACCCAAGTCAACGGGTGAAAACCCGAGTTAACTGGGTTCGGGTTCGGGTTTAGGTAGTGTGAAACTTGCGCCCGAAACCACACCCGCTTTGATTGTAGACTTTAATTTTAATTGTAATGTTAAGATGTTAAAGACCTTAATTTTAATTGTAATGTTACCAAACTTGATGGAAAGTTGTAATTTAATTCCTTAATTTCTTTGAGAGACCTTGATGGAATTCTTGTGTTTTAAACTTCAATGGTTGCTGTTGTATTTTTGTGTTTTTGCTACGAGTTCAGCTTTGGGTGGAAAAACTCGAACCCAACGGGTGTGGACGTGGGTGTTATTTTGCCACCCGAGTAGCCTTTGGGTTCGGGTCCAGGTTCGGGTGGTGATTACGGGTGCGGGTTAGGGTAGTGTGAAACCCGCACCTAACCCGACTCGTTGTCATCCCTACATGAATCCCTTATGGAGCAATGATGACAAAAATCTTAGAAACATTTAATGTTGACACCATAGGATAAATTCCATACTACACCAATTAGGGGTGTGCAAAAATATGGTTAACCAAATTATATTACTAAACTGAATTGCATTGCACCATAAAAAAAATGTACAATTTAAATAGTTAATGAACTGAACCATTTAATTCAAACAATTCTAATTCGGTTTAAAACTGGTTCATAATCAGTTTTTTTTATAAACTGGTTTAATTATTTAAATAAGTTTTTCATACAAAAAGAAGAAAAGCTATTGAGAGTGAAGAAAAATTAGAAATAATTAAAAAAAAAAAATTTTTTTGAAAAATAAAAAAGAAAATTTTTTTATTCTGGAATTTTTTTTTGAAAATTAAAAAAAATTAAAATTTTTTTTATTCTGAATTTTTTTTTACGAAAAATAAAAAAAAAAATTAGAATTTTATTTTGAAAAAAAAAATTATTCAGAAAATTATTTTTTCGAAAAAAATAAAAAATTTAATTCTGATTTTTTTTTTACGAAAAGTAAAAAATTTTAATTTTTTTTTAGTTAGGAATTTTGTTTTCAAAACAAAAATTATTATAAATTTTTTTTATTCTAGAATATTTTTTTTGAAAAATAAAAAAAAATTATTCTGAATGTTTTTTACGAAAAATAAAAAAAAAAATTAGAAATTTTTTATTCTAGAATTTTTATTTTTGAAAAACTAAAAAAATTTAAAAAATTTTTTTTTCAGAAAATTATTTTTAAATATAAAAAAATTTTAAAATTGTGTTTTATTCTGAATTTTGTTTTACAAAAATAAAAATATTTAAATTTTTTTTAATTTGGAATTTTATTTTCAAAAAATAAAAATAAAATATAGTTTTTTTTATTATAAATTTTTTTATTCTGAAAACTTTTTTCAAAAAATATAAAAATTTAAATTTTTTTTTAATTCTGAATTTTTTTTACGAAAAATAAAAAAAAATAGAATTTTTTTTATTCTGGAATTTTTGTTTTTGAAAATTAAATTTTTTTTTTATTCCGAAAATTTTATATAAAATGAAAATAGTTTATTCCATTTCTTTTCTTTTTTTTTTAGAAAAATAATAAAATTATTATTTTTTTGAATAAATTTTTCAAATATTATATATATTTTTTTATCAAATTAAAAAAATTGATTTTAAAAGAGTTCAAATTATAAAATTAGTTTATAATTGCAAACTGATTATAAACTAGTTTATAAAATATAAACTGGTTCTAAACTAGTTTTAAACTGAATTGAAACCATTTTAGCAGTTAACTGCATTTTTATTGAAATGGTTATTGTAAACTGGATTGAACCATAAATGTGGTTTAGTTCAGTGCAGTTCATGAACCACGAACACTCCGAACACCAATCATGGGATAAACTACTTAGCCCTCAAAGATGTAAAGGTTCTCATCAAGCATGGATAATTGAGGGATGGCTCAGTGGTTGAACAAGAATATCTAAAAGAAACGGAAGACATATCAATCAACAAAGTGTTTGATATCTGCTAAAGCATAGCTAAGGAAGTGGAAGAAATAAAAAAAGATCATCATAAGGAATGATGATGTTTATGGAAAAAACTAATCTCACCCATATGTCTTAGTTTGCTTGTTTGTTTCCTTCATATTATTTTCAATTCTTGAAATCTCCATTTTGTACTTTCCCTTTAATTAAAAAAAGGCGTTTTTCCTTTCCTGTTTAAATGATTATGTGCTTATGTTTGTATATTTAAATTATCACAATGCATTTTTACTCGCCTTTTTTATTTTAACAAAGGAGGAGAAGTATACTCTCATGGGGGGTATAATATACTCTTTAATTAATTGAGGGAGAGTTTAACCACTCAAAATATATTTGTCTGTTTCTTTTAACACATCCCTGAGAGATGCATTATCATCATAAAAAAGGAGAGAATGTGGAAACATGTTTTTCAGGATATTCAAGACGAGTGATCAAAGCCCAAGAGATCTATAATGGTTTGAATGTTTCATTATGATTTTGATGATGACAACTTGTTAATGACAAAGAGAAATCTTTGATACACCTTTAATATAACACAACGGTTAAAGATGCAAGCAGACAAGTTGAGGTTTGATCCTATGTTGATGGTACAGATCTGGAATAAATCTCAAGCCTAATCTCCTAGAAGATTCAAGCAAGTGTCTAAAATATTGGTTTACTTGACAAGTATTGAAGCTTTAAAGTATGAATGAGAAGAAGTGTTAAAGCTTGCCGTATCACGTCTGAGTGAACCATCCTTTGTAAAAACACAAAGGTTTTTTTTCCTGTAAAGTTATAAGGCTAAATCAAACACACACACACACACACACACACACAAAAAAAAAAACATGTTTTAAAACATATATCTCTTAAGAAAATTTCCCTAAAAATATTTTAGAGACGTGTCATTTAATTCAGGAATTGTGTGAATGATTTTGGACAAAATTTTGTATGGTCCAATCGATTGGCATTGGCACTTATACCCAATCAATTAGGTTAATACAAAAGTTGTCCTTAATTGTTTGGTACAATGTCTTAATGAACGAAAATGTCTCTAGATATTTTATTTCTTTATTTACTTTTCTAATTGATTACTTTTAGGCCATCCAATCGAATGGATAATTAATTTTGGCCCTTGAAAAATTCCTTTTTTGTACCCCCTCTAGCCTATAAATAGAGGAACATGAGTTCACTATCTCACTCCTCACTCTCACTCTAAATTATTTTCAAACTTTCTCTCACCACCTGTAGCGCTTTTGAGAAAGTTCTTTTGTGTAGTAGGGAATTTTGTATTATGGGGGGGTATAATTATAAATTCACCAAGAAATATTTGTTATTTTGGTTTAATAAATCATCCATTATGGATTGTTTATTTGGGTTCGAAGCTAAACCCTTCAAAAGCTTTAGTTTGGAGATTTAGATACTAAGTCGCAGTTTCATTTCGAAAGCTTAGCCTGTTCAAAAGCTTTCTTCGGTTCGACATCATCTTGATATAAAATCTCATTGGTTCATGGTTATCCTGGTAAAAACCCCGGTTTGCTTCATAAGCTCATCCCGGTTAAAAGTTTGCTAAGGTTCGAGATAAGCCCGATATCAAAAATCTCATATGTTCGTGGTCAACTCGTCAAAACTTCAGTTCAGTTCGTGAGTTCATCCCCGTTTAAAAGCTCGTCTAGGTTCGAGATAAGCGCGTGTAAAATCTTGATTTAGTTTGGGGACTAATCTCTTCAAGTTGTGATTGGAAAGAAGACTAACCACTTCAATCCTCCATTAGGAAGGAAGATTAATCGCTTCACTTCACTGTTAGTTGTTTGGTTGAAAGTTAGCCAAAAACTTCATTTTCCTTGTATAAGGGGGTCCTAGAGTTCAACCTACCAAAAGCTTTTAATATTTATTGGTTACTCTCAAGAAAAAATTTTGGGAGAAGATTAAGTCTTTTCTTTTTTACTGAACCTCTATAATTCCTAGTGTTATTTCTCAATCCCTTAACTCTTTTATTTTGCAATTTATTTTTCACAATATTAATTTCCGCTGCTAATTTCTAAAACATTTGAAAAATGATTTTAAACTCAAAAAACAATCGTAAAAGTTTTTTAAACAACAATTTTTTTAAAACCCAACATTCACCCCCTCTTGTGTGTGTAGTCCCGTGTCCAACAAAATGGTCTCATTGTGGCGCGATGTAAAGCATCGTGGCCACGATCTTGCTTTATCTAGTGCATCATGGGCACGATGTAAAGCATAATGGTCACAATAAGTTTCTATTGTGACACATTTTTGAGCATTTTAAAAGGAAAAAGGTAGATTTTACAAGGGTTAAGAAATTTGAAAAGAGAAAGTGACATTAAGGCAATTCTGGAGCTTATGAATTAGAGTTTTTAGCCATTGGAGACCTCATTCTTCATTATGTTTCATTTATTTTTCTTCTAAACTCATGGTATTGACTTGTATTACTATGAATAGCTAATTTACTCTTGATTAGGTTTTGTTAGATGAAGTTGATTTGATTTGTTAAACTATGTAACTGGCTTTGTACTATTTTCCATAATTTGATATTCTAGTTATTATTTAGTTATTCTTAATCTTAATACTATTTATGAGTTAATGAGAATATGAATTGAAATTAGGTTCGTAGCGATTACTAGCCCCGACGTTTTGAACCTGAAGTAGAGTAATTGTTCAAACTTAGTAATTGATTTATGAATAAATAATATTTATAAGTTTGTGATTTAGAAATTAACGAGCGTTCTTGCTTGTTTTTACTTCGAATTTGCCTAAGAAATTAGGGAGTTGTCATTAAGAAGAATGAGTTATACACAAAGGAATTGGGTATAACGATTGTGTTAATTCATCGTAACTCTAGAAAATCATTTCAAGTAAATAAACACAGTTACAAATAGTGATAATAAGTGACTCGAAATGAAGCCTAATCACATTATCAATCTAGTATTTTTCTACAATTTTATTCTCCCAATTTATTTGTTTGAAAATTCATCCTGAAAATCCCCCTATTACTTACACAACAGACTAATCACCTTGTTAAAATAACTCAATCTCTACGAACTTATAATTTTATTATTTTGATAACAATTAATACACTTGCTAATTTGTTATCACATGCTTATGTGAGTTTATTGACTCAAATTTTATACTTAACGACCTAAATCATTTTGCATGGGCTTTATGTCAAATGCTTAATTTATGTATGCAAAAATATATTTTAATGAAACACTTAAATCTAAGAGATGTGCATAGACCTAACAGTGAGGAGACTCAATTACCAAAATGATGATCAAAACAAACAAGCATACATGAGACAATCAACAAAACTTTAGGAGCCATTTCATTAAGTTATCCTATATATACAACACATGCAAAAAAAATTCAATGTCTTAATGTGTGTAATTTGGTTAATTTTAGAGCCAAGCGACCTAATTTTACTTGGACTAGAGAAAATATTTTGAAAAAATTCGATAAAGCTCTTGGTAACACTTCCTGAAAATATTTGTTTCCTAATTGTACAAATACAAATCTTTCTTTTTCCACTTCAGATTATTGCGATATTTGGATCAATTTGGGGCTCACTAAAACAAATTCTGCGCCCTATTTTGAATTATTAGCCCTTTGGTTAAACCACAAAGGTTTTCCAACACTCATTGAAAATTTTTGACACCTCCCCCTACTAATTTTTCAAGCATAATATAAACGTATCCTACTTCTCTAGTACGATATTTTCATCTTGTAAGAGGTCTAATTAGGGACTCTAAGGGAATTTATGTTAGTGGTTTTTCTTGTGAGTGATCAACCCCCACCTGCTGAGCTCTAGGGCTATGCCCATGGTTTGAGAATGACAAGTAATTTTGTGAGGGCAAGGTTCCTTATTCCTCTGTTTTAATGATGTCAAAACTAGGAAAATTTTGTACTTGTGTGTTTTGGACGGTATCACCTTGTCTTAGCTTGCATCATTCTTTTAAAATGCTCATAATGATCCACATATATGAATCTAGGCATATAAGATCATCCCTTATGTGTAAAATTTGCATTAAATTATTTTGGATGCATTAGGTCGACACATACATAGTGTAGGTCGACTCAAAATTGATAAAAATGTGTTTGTGACATTTTGGCACCCTTGCGTCGACTCACAGATGTTGTGTAGGTCGACGCATACTGATTGGTAACATCTTGGAGCTCTCAGGTGCTAATGCGTCGACGCATGGTCAGTGTTCAGGTCGACACACATTTTCAATTTGTACGCAAATTTGCTTTCTGGCATGTTCAGGTCGACTCATAGGTTGTTGAGGTCGACCTCACGCACATTTAAGCCTATTTTTCTGCACCTTTGTGATTTAAAAAGTTGTTATTTCTGTTATGTTTTCATAGTCATATATACATTCATATGCATCATCTTTTGTACAAGAACCAACGAGAAAATTAAAAATATACATTGAATTGCTTTTCATCTTCATTCTCACACTTGCATTTTTCAACAATCACACATAATTATCTTTGTTGAGCTGTACACTGTCGAGGTGATAACGTCCTAGGATTTGTATATCTAGTTTGGGTTGAGATTTTAGTGGGATTTTCTTGAATAAAACCATTAGGGTTTTGTCCTCCAAGATCTTGAGGGATTTGGGGGGGTTTTTGCACAAATCTTTGCAGTACAGATTCAGCCGAGTGAAAGGCTTGAAGAACGGCGGGTTCGGTCAAGCAAGTAGCGGTAACCAGAGGATTGTATTAAAAGATTTGGGGTAGAAAGTCATGCGATCAAAATTATCCGAGTGAAAGACTTGAAGATTCAAGTGAGTAGCGGTAACCGAAGGTTTGATCGAAGATTTTGATGCACTTGATTCGGCTAGAATCAAGGGGAGAGAAGTGGATAGAATCAACATCAACAATTAGGTTTGTGTGTGTAGTAACTATAAATTCTCTTGTCCCAAACTTTGCAACTAGATTTTATACATATCTCAATTCTAGTTTTAGAATTGGGGGCAGACGTACCCGAAACGAGGACGAAAAAGGAACTGCCTAAACAAATCAGGTGTCGTTCTCTTTCTCTCTATCTCTTTACTTTGTGTTGTTAACGTTTGTGTGAAATCAACAGTTTGGTAAATTTCTATTGTTGTGTAGTGCTGAAAAACTGTTTTGAAAATTCATCGCAATCACTTTGATTGCAATTGTGAAAAATTCCGCACTATCATTTCATAGGAAATTGAACTTGGGGTGTTGTGCACACCAAGTGTTCGACGTATTGAACGCACACAAACTGTTCATAAAATTGTCAATTCAATTTTACCATTTATAATTCATTGGAAACCTGTTAATTCAAAGTGGTATTTATTTGAATTGTTGATTGGGAACTATATTGATTCCATTATCTCATTAACTTTATTTGAAGCATGGTGAAACCATTGCGGAAATGCAAAAGAGATTTACTCACCTAATCAATCATTTAAATTCACTTGGTAGACCTGTTTCCAATGATGTTGCTACTAACAAAATTTTGAGATGTCTTAATAGGGAATGGCAACCTAAGGTCACGACCATAAAGGAAGCTAATGATCTTATGACTTTGGAAATCACAACTTTGTTTGGCAAGCTTGAGGAACATGAGCAAGAGCTCATAAGTCTCTACCAACATGAGAAGAAGGAAAAGAAATAGAAGTCGAAAGATACGGACAAGAAGTCTATAGCTCTAAATGCTTCAAGCTCAAAGTCCTCCACAAAAGAGCTATGTGAAAGTGAGTCAAGTGATGATGATGAAGATACGAATGAAGATATGGGGTTGTTCGTGATAAGATATAATAGATATATAAGGAAAAATGGAATTTAACATTCGGACAAGAATCTCATTAACTTTCGACGACAAACAAAGTCCTCTAAGCATGAAGGAAATAAGAGTGCTAAATCAAAAGGTTCATGCTACAATTATGGAAAGGTCGGTCACTACAAGCCTAATTGTCCATTGATGAAGAAAGATAAAGGAAAAGACAAGAATCGTCAACAAAAGAAAACGAGCAAACCTAGAAGGGCATACATTGCTTGGGAAAGTGATAGTGAGTCTTCTAGTGAAGATAACTCAAGTGATGAAGACGAATCCGTTAATCTTTGTCTCTCAGCTCATCAAAAGAAGAAGAAGAAGGTAAGACATTATAAGTATAAACACTCTAATAAAAGTCTCATTCCGAATTGCAAAATGCTTTTGTTGCTTTACACGATGAGGCTAAAGAAGCTTTTAAACGCTTAGCTTAAAATAAGCAAAAATTTTCACATTTAAAGAAAATGATTTCCGATTCCGAAAAGAAATTAGAAGCTCTTAAGAACTCAATGGTGGAAGCAACAAAAGTTAAAATTGAGGATGACAAGTGTACTTGGTTAAATTAGGCAGGTTGTGAAACTTGTCACATTTGGAAAAAGGAGGTAAGAACTCTTAAAGCCAAACTATACAAGGTTTTAGAACCTAAATTCATATTTACTATTGATCGATCACGTTTTAAAAAAAGCATGAATAATCCTTATAAAAAATATACATATGTAATTAGAGATCAAGATAGCAAAAGTAACACCAATGTTAACCTAACTTGTCTATATTGTTGCAAGAAGGGTCACACCATCGCTAAATGCCGATTTAGGAGATTCTTAGTTCCTAAAGGTATTTTCCAATGGTTGCCCAAATGCAACCAAATATTTACTCACACCCAAGGACCCAATAAAAATTGGGTACCTATTTCCCTTGTTTGATTATGTAGGTACAATGTCTTGAGCCTATGGAGAGAAGATGGGTTCTCGATAGTGGATGCTCAAGACACATGACGGAAGACATTTCCCTATTCATTGACTTTGTGGCAAAGAAGAAAGGATTTGTGACCTACGGTGACAATAACAAGGGAGCTATACTCGGTAGAGGTAGTGTAGGTAATCCCTCTTCTACTACTATCTCTGACGTCCTATTAGCTGAGGGTCTTAAACACAATCTTATTAGCATTAGTCAAAAGATCGTTTTCAAAAGATCGTTAAATGATTGAGCACAATGATAAGAATGATGAATTGTTTAAAGGCCTGAGGGTTAACAATGTCTATATGCTTGACTTAAGTGAGGTATCTTTGACTAACACTAAATGTCTGGTCACCATGAGTGAAGAATCGTGGCTATGGCATAGGCGCTTAGCGCATGTCAATTTTGACTTGCTAAATAAAGTAGTCTCAAAGGATCTAGTTGTCGACCTACCCAAAATCAAATTTTCAAAAGATCACTTATGTGATACGTGCCAAATAGGGAAGTAAACAAGGATCTCGTTTAAATCTAAAAATGTTGTTTCTACAACGAGACCTCTTGAAATCCTCCATATGGACCTTTTTGGACCATCTAGGATCAAAAGCTTGGGTGGTAATTACTATGGTTTTGTGATTGGAGACGACTACTCTATATTTTGTTGGACTATTTTCTTAGCTAGCAAGAGTGATACTTCTTCAGCATTTGAGAAGTTTTCCAAGCTATCTCAAAATAAATTAAATACAAGCATTGCCACATTCTGAAGCGATCATGGGGGTGAATTTGAAAACCACTTCTTTGAAGAATTTTGTGATAAGCATGGCATTGATCATAATTTTTCCGCTCCTCGTACTCCTCAATAAAATGGAGTAGTGGAACGTAAAAATTGCATTTTAGAAGAGTTAGGAAGAACTATGATCAATGAGAGTGGCCTTCCTAAATACTTTTGGGCCGATGCTATTAGTACGGCGTGTTATGTTTTGAATAGGGTGTTTAGCCGTCCTATTCTCAACAAAACTCCATACGAGCTTTTAAAAGGAAGGAAGCCTAATGTATCACATCTTCATGTTTTTGGTTGTAAATGCTTTGTGTTAAATAATAGTAAAGAGAATCTTGGTAAATTTGATTCAAAGGCTGATGAATGTATCTTTCTTGGATACTCTCAAACTAGTAAAGCATATAGAGTGTACAATAAAAGGTTACTTACTGTAGAAGAATCCGTGCATGTTAATTTTGACAAATCTTATCCGGAAAATGTCGGGAAAGGTATTTATTTTCATGGTGCGGATGTATCTTCAGAAGACATACTGAAAGACATTGAAAAAGGGACTAATTAACCTGAACCGGTGAAAGTTGAGGAGGAGGAATATCACAACTCTGAAAAGATTGAGGAGGATCATCCAATTAGAAACGATGACCTTCCTTTAGCTTGGAAATCCTCTAAGGATCATCCCATCGACAATATACTCGGAGGCATATCAAAAGGAGTAGCAACGGGATCCAAGCTAAGTAACTTTTGTTATCACTTTGCTTTCGTCTCTCAAATTGAGCCTAAAAATTCTAAAGAGACCTTACTCGATGAACATTGGTTTTTTCAATGCAACAGGAATTGAATTAATTCAAAAGAAATGAGGTTTGGGACCTTGTCCCCCCTCTGCGAGGCTATCCATTAATTGGTACCAAATGGGTATTTAGGAACAAACTTGACAAAAACGGAGTAATAACTAGGAACAAGGCCTGTTTAGTGACACAAGGCTATAACCAAGAGGAGGGCATAGGCTATGAGGAAGCTTAAGCTCCCGTTGTCCGACTTGAGGCTATATGCCTTTTGCTAGCCTATGCTTGTTATAAGAATTTCAAATTATTTCAAATGGAAGTTAAGAGTGTTTTCCTAAACGGATACATTAATGAAGAGGTCTATGTATCTCAACCTCCCGATTTTGAAAGTCACGAGTATCCTAATTACGTTTATAAGCTTAAACGTGCTTTGTACGGTCTCAAACAAGCCCATAGGGCTTGGTATGGGCGTCTTAGCAAATTTTTACTCGACCAAGGGTACTTAAGAGGGAAGGTTGATACTACCCTCTTTATTAAGCGTCAAGGAAAACACTCCATTTTAGTATAAGTTTATGTAGATGCCATTATCTTTGGATCTATTAACATGCATTTGGTCAAGGAATTTTCTAAGTTGATGCAGGGTGAGTTTGAGATGAGCATGATGTGGGAGCTAAACTACTTCCTTGGACTCCAAATCAAATAACTCGAAGAAGGAACGTTTGTGAGTCAAACAAAGTATTGCTATGAGTTACTCAAGCGCTTTGATATGGCCAACGCAAAAGCAATTGATACTCCAATGCCTACATGTGTAAACTTAGATCGAGATGAGAATGGTAAGGTCGTTGATGTAAAGAAGTATAGAGGTATGACAAGTTCTCTTCTCTATCTCACCGCAACTCGACCAAATATCATGTTTAGTGTTTGTATGTGTGCTAGATATCAATGATGTCCCAAGGAATCACATTTAAAAGCGGTCAAGCGCATACTTAGATACCTATGTAGTACACCAAAGTATGGGCTTTGGTTTTCCAAGCGAAGTGATTGTACTTTGGTTGGCTATTCCGATTTTTCCGGTTGTAAACAAGACAGGAAGAGCACTAGTGGAACTTGTAACTTCTTTTCAAATTCCTTAGTGAGTTGGCATAGCAAAAAGCAATTTTTCGTTGCTTTGTCAACAACCAAGGTGGAATACATCGCAGACGGTAGTTGTTGTGCCCAAATCTTGTGGCTCAAGCAACAATTACTCGACTTCAATGTTAAACTTGATCGTATTCCTATTTTGTGTGAGAACACGAATGCCATTAACTTAACCAAAAATCCAGTATTACACTCACGCACGAAAGATGTTGAAATTCGCCACCATTTCCTTAGGGATTATGTAGAGAAAGGTGATGTCGTATTCGAGCACGTTGATAGCAAAAATCAACTTGCCGACATTTTTACAAAACCACTTGCGACGGAACCCTTCTTTAACATTCGTAGGGAACTTGGCGTTCTCGATATCTCGGATCGTGTTTAAATAAAATTATTGTATGCTCTCTATCTATGCTTGTCTATACATTGATTAACCATATTGGAAAGCTTAAGCTATGTGAGGGCATTCATCGTTCATCACCATTGGAGGTACTATCATTCCTATCTATTTGATTTATCTTAACTACATATATGTTTGTACTATGTTTGGTGTGCTATCTTGGTGTTTAATTGATAGTTTAGATCCTTTTTTAGTCCATTTTGATGTTTTGAAAAAGTGTGGGCTTGCTATTTATGTTTGGTGTTGCATTCATATAATGATTTTTTCTATTTTCCATGTTTCTACTGCGTGCGTCGACCTGATGGATCCTCATGCGTAGATCCATACTAAACGTTTCAAATTTTTGGAAATTTAATATGCATGCATTGACGCGTTACAAGCTTGAGGCCGACACATCGCTTCGAGAGTCTGAATTTTTTTTAAAAAAATGAAACGTTGCTGTTTGCATTGGGAATTACATGTTATCAATTGATTCATTTCATCTTTTCATTTTCATTCATTGCATTTCATCTCTCTCTACACCAATAACTCTCTTAACTCTACTCAAAACTCTAAAAACCCATTTCAATAACTCTCTCAAATTAGGAATTTCAAGTCCATATTAGTGAGAAATTTGGTCTTTCTCCACCATTTTCTACCGCGGGTACTATTCATCATCCCCAACAAAGGAGTTTCAATGGCATCTTCAAGGGTAACTGGTAAGAGGTCAACTAGAGCTTCTACTTCTCGAGCATCCACTCCACAACCTCTGTCACAAACTCCATCTGAAATTCTGGTAAACACTCTGTCTCTTTTCTCTGATGATCTTGTTGAGGTTTATGAAAAGAATTTTAAGAAACGATAAGTTATAAAGCAGTTTGTCTACTATCAAAAAGTTGCTAATAGAATGCACATTCCGGAAATTATTGACATGCTTAATCATAAAAAGTTCAATAATTTCTTAGAATGTAGTACCAATTACAATGAGGATATGGTTAAGATGTTTTACACTAGTTTGAAAGGAAAATTCAATGATTATGACTTTGGTTACAAGATATGGAATAAGAGTCTAAAGGTTGATAGCACTGATTGGAGAGACCTGTTTGGTATGTGTCCACGTCTGTCTCGTGATCTTAAAATAACCGATACTAAACTGGTTCCAGATTATGAATTTAAGTCTGCTCTGAATTCTATGTTGAAAGACCCTTATCCAGAGGAATTTGTTGTAAGTGATCTCTTTCCAAAATATGTTACTACTGGTCTGTTAAAGCGACAAGATAGAATCCTACAATGGATTATTCCTCATATTCTCCGACCAAAGAAGGGAGGATATTCTAGAGTTGATCAAGCCGAAGTGCACTTGGTTTATCTTCTCAAGAATAAGAAGAAGGTTAAATGGTCATACTATATTACTAGTCGAATTTTTGCTGTGAAGGAACCGGGTAGAGGAACATCCTTATGCTATGGGTCATTTATCCAAAGCGTATTGGATCGTGCTGGGATCTTTGTTCAGGACATTCCTTACATCTGCATTTCTAGTGACCAAGAGTTTAGTCAGAAGACTATGACTCTAATGGGTTACATTTGGGATCCACAAGAGAAAAGGCATGTGGTCAAGACTAAAGGCTCGAGTGCAAGGATTCAGGATCTAAATGAGGATGAAGAGGAAGACCAAGAGGAAGATGAAGATGCTCATCATATGGATACCGACCCTCCTTTTGATGGTCATGATGATAGTGGTTGGTTAGGTGGTTCACCTGTGCAGAATCCCTATGCCAACTCAGGATGGGGATAATGGCAACAAAATGGTTGGACTAACCAAGGCACCTCTTATATGCCTCCTTCTCTACCTCAATATCAAACCGAAAACTATGAAGTCCTTGATATGCTACAGAATATGCAGCTTCACCAACAGAATTTTGCAGTTCTCCAAGAAGAAAGGTTTAAATCTATGCATGGGCAGATTCAAGCACAAAGTGAAAATTTTGATTTGTTTATGTCAAGAGTTTTGAGCAGGTTTGATGATATTACTGAAACAGTGGCAATTCAACATCGTGCTCTTTCAGTTATCTTCAACACATTCAACATGAGCTTTCTTAGTTTGACTGAACGCCTAGATGCACAAGGAGCACCAAATCAGGATTATTCCTTCAGGGGGAGAGGTCACCCACACAGGGGGAGAAGACCTTAGATTGTTGGTTTATGTTGGTGTCCTGCATGTCATTTAGGATTCTGTTTTGTGTTTCATTTTGTTTATGTTATTTTGATTGACTTGAGACATGTAATGAACTAAATCTGGTGTGTAATGCATTAATTTTACTTCTATATGTTTCTTGTGTTATTTAATTCTATATCTCTTGCAAAGCATATGTTTGCGTACATATGAATATGATTTGATTATAAATGACCATTTGCTTCACTTCTTTTGATGTTGTCAAAGGGGGAGAATGCAAAAGGAAGTGTTTCACAAAGAAAGATCAGAATTTCACAAAGGGAAAAATGCATACAGTCAGGGGGAGAATGCTCTTCACAAAGTACTCAATGTGTGGAAATTTTTGCAAGGTTTTGCCATCATAAAAAAGGAGGAGTATGTGAGGACAATGTTCCTTATTACTTTGTTTTAATAATGTCAAAACTAGGAAAATTTCGTACTTGTGTATTTTGGACAATATCACATTGTCTTAGCTTGCACCCATTCTTTTAAAATGCTCATAATGATCCACATACATGAATCTAGGTATATAGGATCATCCCCTATGTGTAAAATGTGCATTAAATCATTTTGGATGCATTAGGTCGACACATGCATAGTGTAAGTCAACTCAAAATTGATAAAAATATGTTTGTGACATTCTGAAACCCTTGCGTCGACTCATAAATGTTGTGTAGGTCGACACATACTGATTGGTAACATCTTGGAGCTCTCGAGTGCTCATGCATCGACGTATGTTCAGGGTTTAGGTCGACGCATAGTTTTAATTTGTGCGTAGGTTTACTTTTTGGCATGTTCAGGTCGACTCACAGGTTGTTGAGGTCGACCTCTTGCGCGTTTAAGCCCATTTTCTATACCTTTGTGATTCATAAAGATGTTATTTCTGTTATTTTTTCATAAACATACATACATTCATATGAATCATCTTTTGTACAAGAACCAACAAGAAAATTGAAAATATACATTGAATTGCTCTTCATCTTCATTCTCACACTTGCATTCTTCAACAATCACACATAATCATCTTTGTTGAGCTGTGCATTGTCGAGGTGATAACGTCCAAACATAGGATTTGTATATCTAGTTTGGGTTGAGATTTCAGTGGGATTTTCTTGAATAAAACCATTAGGGTTTTGTCCTCCAAGATCTTGAGGAATTTAGGGGTTTTTGCACAAATCTTTGCAGTACAGATTCAGCCGAGTGAAAGGCTTGAAGAATGGCGGGTTCAGTCAAACAAGTAGTGGTAACCAGAGGATTGTATTGAAACATTTTGGGTCGAACATCTTGCGATCGAAATTAGCCGAGTGAAAGACTTGAAGCTTCAAGTGAGTAGCGGTAACCGGAGGTTTGATCGAAGAGTTTGATGCACTTGATTCGGCTAGAATCAATGGAAGTGGAGTGGATAGAATCAACATAAACAATTAGGTTTGAGTGTGTGGTAGCTATAACTTCTCTTGCACAAAACTTTGCAACTAGATTTTATACATATCTCAATTCTATTTTTGGAATTGGGGGCAGACGCACCCGAAGCAAGGACGAAAGGGGAGCTGCCTAAACAAATCGGGTATCGTTCTCTTTCTCTCTATCTCTTTACTTTGTGTTGTTAACGTTTATGTGAAATCAACTGTTCGATAAAATTCTACTGTTGTGTAGTGGTGAAAAACTGTTTTGGAAATTCATTGCAATCACTTTGATTGCAATTATGAAAAATTATGCACTATCATTTCATAGGAAATTGAACTTGAGGTGTTCTGCACACCAAGTGTTTATAAAATTGTCAATTAAATTTTACCATTTATAATTAATTGGAAACCGGTTAATTCAAAGTGGCCTTTATTTGAATTGTTGATTGAGAACAATTTGATTCCATTATCTCATCAACTTCATTCCATTCAGTTTCGCATTCAGTTCCATTAGACAATTTTAAATCCAAGGATGCTTCCGCACATTTTTAAACAAATTTTTAAGCGCCGATTTTATTAAAATTAGTGATCTATTCAACCCTCCTTCTAGATCATTGCCATCGTCTAACAAATTTGTGTATCTCTTTCTTACTTATCGAGATGGATTCCCTTGTTGTGGTTAACACGATAATCCCTCTGAAGAATCATAATCTACACTCACTCTCCCGTCTTTTTGAAGCGCTACCTTTCATGTATATAGCAAATTGGAGTTTTGGATAAAACATATTTATCGAGAAATTAATTGTTGTGCGGAATACTTTGGAAGTATTGGTCACAATGTCAAGTTTGGTTTGATAGGCTTCCCAATTTTTCATTTTTCTTTAATTTTGTTATTGTTCGAAGATAATTTAATGGTTGTGTGTGTGTGTGTGTGTGTGTGTGTGTGTGTGTGTGTGTGTGTGCGCGTGTGTGTGAGTGTGTTGTTTTTAATTGGTGTTTTTAAATTTTCTTTTCAATAAATTTTTTTATTTCATTTGATTTGATTTAGATTCAAATATTTTAGTAAACTAGTTAAAATTTATTTATTCTAAGATATAAAATCAATTAATTTGATTTTTTTTATAGATTTATAAGATAATTTTTTATAAGCAAAAAGGATGTATTAAAATTAAGTATAAGGGATAATCAACCCAATACAAAAGAAGCAACCAAAAAAAGCAAAAAACTACGCGATACAGGAAACCGAACTGGAAGCCCAATCACTAAAGTCATCTATAACATTGAATTTACAAGTTTCCCCGAACCACTACTATGTAAGGGACTTAACTAAAGAGAAAACATCATTCACCCCTTTGTGACCATCCCTAAAAAGAATATGGTTTCTTGTTAACCAAATTTCTCAAGAAACAGAAACCCAAAAAGGAAGGCGCAAATTCTTCTTTATACGGCCTTTCAAGAGAGTGTTCCGAGATAACATACAGTCTAGGAGAGAATCACATTGAGGTACACCTCCCAAATCTAGCCAAGCTCTAGTCAGATACCAAACACGCATAAAAATTGTGCACGAAAGAAAAAGGTGAGAATGTGATTCTTCTTGTCCAAGACATAAGGGGTAGACCAACTCATGAGTGCCTCTAGCAAGACCTCTCGTTGAGTTAGAGTATCCTTAGTTTGAAGCTTACTAAATATCAGTCTCCAAGCTAAGATTTGAATCTTACATAGCACAGGAAATTTCCAAACTAGCTTTAGAGCAAAAGAACAATCCAACTCCAAGTGAGAACCTTCATCCAAAATAGGGATGGAAGACAACCCAAGATGTGTGAATTTGACGAAATGGTCTACAACATCTCGCCTCCAAACAAAAGAATCCATTGAGTCGAATTTAGGGGCAACCTCGAACAAGATAAAACATAATTCTTCCCAATTGTATCTAAGAGAATCTTCATCAAAAACAGTCAAAACACCATCGAAGTTAAGATTCCAAACCCAACTTCCATTAATACAAGAACTTGACTCAGCTACAAAATTTCTTTGTCCCTACACCGGCAAATAGAGACAGAAAGGCTAGCTTCAGCGGAATCGAATCAATCAAATTATGACGCCAACAATTAATTTCAGATCCTTTTCTTAATTTGGGTCGCCGCCTCATCTTCCCAACAAAATCCTCAAACCGCGCAACCAAATTGATGATTTTGAATTTCTTGCTTTTCATGATGGATCCAAAATCAGACCTCTAATATCTCCATATCTAAATGCCAACAAAGAAAACCAAACAAAATTATGGTTAGAGAGAATGTTCCAAGCCCACTTACTAAGCACCGCTTAATTGAAACTTTTGTAGTGTCTGACGCCTAAACTGCTATCTAATTTTGGCTTGCATAATGTTGACCACGCCACCTAGCTTCTCCTTTAATGAAAGAACTTCGTGACAAGGGTAAGGCATCCTCAGCTTGAGAGCTCTAGTTTGTACCCAGTGGAGATAAGGTTCCACAGAGACACAATCTGGTTTTCCTAGAGACTCTATTCCTTTCCTGTGAACATGTTTCCAAGCATGCACTATTTCTGTCTTTAGTGCTCTGTCGTTTTCTCCTTCCTTGAAGAAAAGACCTTCCAGATGAGCATTATGCGGGACATGCCTCATCAGGTATCCGAATTGACGACGAACTAAAACTGGATGATAGTTGATTCCTCCTTTAGTTCCTATGAGGGGTACGTTAGGGAAATTTCCGCAACGGTCAATGATTCTTATCCCGTCATAGATCCGATTGTACCAATCTATGTCAAAATTGGTAAGAGACATGATTCTCTGTGACCAACGCAGAGTACTCCTATGATCCCAAAATGCAGCAGACTTGGGCAAATGGGAAGTGACCCATTTGTATAGAAGGGGTACACAACATGTGATCATTCCTCCGCTGTACAAATTCCTTAAGTGTACCGAATGATAAGCATCTGCGAGCAAGGTTGGTACAGGGTTTCCAATCAGAAAGGCATTGATATCAACGAAGTTATCAATGTTGGGAAACAGAAATAACCCGTAGGTGAGTAAAACAAAGATGCTTTCAAATGCAGTCACGTTCCCTATACTAGCAAAGTACAGAGCCTTCTTTACCAAAAACTGGGCTGGCAAACCTTGGATTCCACCCTTAATGATCATGTGAGTCCTGACTTCTGACTCGTCCAAATAGATTGCTCTTGCGATGGTTTGATCTTTTGGAATTTCTTCCAGTCCAGAAAAGGGAGCTTGATCAGTGATAGGTAAATCAGTTAGATGAGAGTACTCCTTCAGTGTTGGTGCTAGCTGATAATCCGGGAATGTGAAATAGTGATAGACCCGATTGTAGAACTGAATGAGCGTTGATAGGATTCCCTCAATCACATGGACCCTTAATAGACACAGCAGTCCTCCGTACTTAGCTCTGAAAGCCTCAGGGTTGGTGATCATCCTCGCCAAACCTTTTAAATCCTCTAATTTTGGAACCTTGAAGGTGTACTTGTGAGTCTTCCTTCTACCGAAATCCATAACGCAATCTTTTTTTCTGATATTTGCAATTATTGTCTTAGTTTAATTTGAAAATGAGAGATTAGAAGAGACAATTTTTCTTTGTTTGAAGTTTTTTAATGAAATGAATGCATGAATGCAGCACACAAAAACATAGAAAAAACATGGGGTCAAAGGTTCGGTGTCATGAAGTCATGGCTTTACCCATCCCTAAAGGCTGTACTGGTGATTTTTTGTACCTGTCCTCAAAATCATCGACCCCTCTTGGGATAACAACAACAGGCTGGTTTACCCGAGCGAGCTGCAGTATCTTAGAGTAATCTCAAATGAGGGTAGTATCATGTGACAACTATCTCCGATAGCTTCCGCACTACAAAATAGTAACAAGGTCTTAGTCTACTAAAATCCTCAGTTTCATGGACAACCACAATCGAACAATCTGCTTTCAACAACCGAAGTCGTATAGGCATTGAATCCGTAAAGGGTGTCTCCACTGATTCGATGGTCGGCCAGGGTCTCTTATTTGGGAGTCACTCCCTGTAAGATTACTCGTCTAGTGCCATCACTTATCTTAGGTGTCACTCAAACTTTCCAGATGCGACATCACCCGCAGTCCCATTAGCAGAAAAATAAACACGGATATCGATTAGGAAAAGCGATATATATATTTATTCCTAAAACTAACATCCTAGACCTCTTAAGAGCTATAATAATCCTAGTCCTAACAGACAATGGCTCCCCAGCAGAGTCGCCATTTTCTGTAGAAAATAGGGACGATGCCCCAAAGATCATTCTAAGGACTCCCCAGCAGAGTCGCCATTTTACTATAGCGAGCGATTTTTGTCGGTGACGCGACCACCTTATCGCTGGGTTTGGGTTTTCCTCCTCGAGGAGAAAGGGTGCTACTTTCTGATTTCTTATTTATCCCGTGAAGCTGGAAGGGAGAGGGAAGCTATCTAAAATTAACCTTACACGCGAACGTTTAACTGAACAAACGCTTAAGAGAGATTGGGGGGTCCGGGGTCAGGTTATACAATGGGTAGTTGTCAATTACCCATCCTATATGTGGTTATCCACAAGATATTAGCATTAGGTTTCGCCTTATAATTGATGGTGTTTATCTGGTAATGGGTTGGGAAAGTTTCTTGGGAAAGTATGACAGGGAGAGTGAGTTTTTGTTGATGTTCAGGTTCTTCCCGATGTTTTTGGTAAGGTACTGGACCTAAGTTTGGATTGATGTGTGAAGGTACTGGACCTAGAGGTTTTGATTAGTATGCTCGCTAAGATTTTGCAATCTTATGCCTACGTATTCCCGTTTAAATGAAACAGGGAAATAAGAGCAATCGTAGTTCCTCCTATTCTAAGGGAAGAAAGAGATGTTTTGGTGTCTTGTTCAAAGCCCGAGATTGAAGCTAAAAGGGTAATTTGTGTCTTGTTCAAAGCCCAAGATTGAAGCTAAAAATTTGACTGAGAGAGAATTTGTCATCTTTAAAGGGAGATGTTGATTTTTGTGTGCCTTGATCAAAGCTCAAGGTTGAAGCTAAAAGGTTAATTGACTCGGCTAGGGATTTCCTTATATGAAGCCTAAGAGGAGGCTAAATAGGATCGACTCAACAAGAGAGTGTCTATATTGGTGTCTTGTACAATGCCTAAGATTGAGGCAAAAAGAGACTGACTCTTTGGGGGATATCATTATACAAAGCCTAAGAGGAGGCTAAAAGCTTGACTTTTCCAGAGAAAATGTTCTTTCTGTCTTGTACAAAGCCCAAGATTGAGGCTAAAAGAGATTTTTGACTCCGCCAGGGAGGTTTGTATATGTCTTGTACAAAGCCCAAGATGGAGGCTAAAGGATTCGACTCTGCTGGAGAGCATTATCTATCTTGTACAAAGCCCAAGATGAAGGCGAAAAAAAGTTGACTCTGCTTAGGAATTATTTATCGAGGTCTAAAGGAAGACTCGGAGGAAATAACTCCGCTGGGGAATATGTTTGTCCCCAAGCTTAAGAGAAGGTTATGAAATTTTATATCTTGTACAAAGCCCAAGATAGAGGCTAAAAAGGGTTTGACTCAATAAGAGAGTGCTTTTTGTCTGTCCTATACAAAGCCCAGGATTGTGGCTGAACAAGCTGGAGAAATTATTCTACACAGCTTGAGAGGAAGTTAACTCCCGCTAGGGGAAATCATTATATGAAGCCTAAGAGGAGGCTATTGACTCACCAAGAGGGTGTTTTTTATCTGTCTCGTACAAAGCCCGAGATTGAGGCTAAAGGGTTGACTCAACAAGAGAGTACTGAAAGGTGATTAACTCAACAAGAGAGTCTGAGAATGTGATTGACTCAACAAGAGAGTCTGAAAAGGTGATTGACTCAACAAGAGAGTCTGAAAATTGATTGACTCAACAAGAGAGTCTGAAAAGGTGATTGACTCAACAAGAGAGTCTGAAAAGGGATTGACTCAACAAGAGAGTCTGAAAAGGTTAGCTCCGCAGGGGAGAATCATTTGTACAAAGCCCAAGAGGAGGCTGATGGTACTGAGGAAATGATCATTATACAAAGCCTAAGAGGAGGCTATCTTCTGCCGGGGGTTATTGAGATCTCGAGGCAGGTCCAAGTGGGAATCAATTCTTACTGAGGGTTACAGAAGAATTGATAGATCAGATGCCTTGAGGTTCTGATTTAGATAGCGTTATACCAGTGATAAATTGATCCTGGTTGAGGGATTTTTAGGAGAGAGGCGGGGTTTGAGAACCCACAAGTTTTAACTCTTGCTGGAGATTAATCCAGCATCCGGGGTTTCTTCTATGTTTTGTAGGGAACTTGAGAATGTCTTTAAGACTCAAGGGTATTTAGACTGTCCAAGTCTACTGGTATGGAAGAGTTTTATCTTTTGTATGATGCCCAAGAGGAGACTGACTCTTTTAAGGGATGAGTATCAACCCTAAAATTAGTCTGAGGGTTTTGACTCATTTTTTTAGAAAGACAGCTCTAGCGAAGGATGACTAAGTTTTGTCCTATACCTTTAAGAGGTCTTAAGGGTCCTTGTATTAAGCCCAAGAGAAGGCATGAGAACTTCTAAGAAGCCGGAGGGTCCTTGTACAAAGCCCAAGAGGAGGCGGGGATGCTTTTAGAAAGCCCGTGGTTCCCAAACCAAGAGAAGTTCAAGAAATGCTATTCACCGAGAATAGATCATTTAGTGAAAGTTCGCAGTTTGAAGAAACTCAAGAGATGCTATTCACCGAGAATAGATCAACTCTGGTGAGTAGAATTTCTTTGACAATTTCTAGGGGTGACAGTCTGAGAAAAGGTTCACGAGGAATACTGTCTTTCTCTTTGTTCCATATTGTTTAAGCCCAAGAGAAGGCAATACTGTATCCGGTAATCCTATAGGGATCTAGTTTTGACTGTTTTTAAAAAAGTGACCAACTGGCTTTACCTAGTTCTAGACCTAGTTGTCGGGGAAAACTCTAAATAGCTATACTAGTATATATACAGTTGATATATGAAAAGTATATAAAATGATATGAAAGAAGACTAACTGTGCGCCGCTTCCTACAATCCAGTTATATATATTTGACATGTATTTAAAAGAATGAAAGCAGACTCACAGTGTGCAGCTTCCCACAATACAGTTATATATATTAAAGCCAGTAAATGAAAGCGGATAAAACTTACAGGTGAGCAAGCTTTCATGCTGTATTGTTAGTTATTCAAACAAATTAAAGAAAGTTTTGATAACAACTATATATTCAAAACTAAATCAAAAGGGAAGTTGTTTTGAAAAGATTGTTGGGGCTTACAGCTCACGGAGAGGCCCAAGGTTTTACAGTGATCGCACCGTTGTTCTGAGGATCGTATCGGGACTTATACAACGACTGAGGCCCAAATTATTTTACTTACAAAAGGGTTGGGTCTTACAACTCAAGAAGAGGCCCAAAGATTATTTAAAGAAAAAAAGAAATGGGACTTACAACACAAGGGTAGGCCCAAATGGTTTTTGTTTTGAAATGGCGATCGCGCAGAGATTTTTTTAACACAGTGGGACTTATACAATGTCTGAGGCCCAAAAAGGTTCTGATTAAAAAGGGGTTGGGTCTTACACTCTATTAGAGGCCCAAAGAGTTTGAAAATGAATAAAGATGGGTCTTATAGCTCAAGGAGAAGCTCAGTTGTATTTGTTACAAAGGCGACGATCGCGCCGAACTTTTGAAAATATACAGGGGGGACTTATACAATATGTGAGGCCCAAAATTATTTATTTACAAAGGGGTTGGGACTTACACTCTATTAGAGGCCCATGAGTGTTTGAAAAAGGTTGATGAGGGTAGAAACCCTAATTTTTGAATTAAAACGACATTTTTCAAAGGTAATTTAAATAATAAATGATAAAATATCAATTATATTCAAAAACAAGTTGTACACTTTGGAAAATATTTTGAAAAATCAAGTTTAATCATATGAAAGCTTAAAATCCAATTAATTTTGAAAGATCAAAGTGTGGATTCCATTTAAAAAAAATGTTTAAAAACAATTAAAATGAAATTAATTACAAAAATTCTAATTATATTAAATAAATAATATAAATTGGATTTTTGTGTGGAATAAAATATTTTAACATTTTGGTGATTTTTTGCATAAAGAACCAATTAAAAATAATTAAAATTGAGAGAGAAATTAATTTTCCAAATCATTTAAAAATAATATGAAAAACATTAAAAAAGTGGAAAAAGTGATAAAAATGGGGGTCTGGGGCGAGGGGGATTCGAACCCCAGACCTCTAGGGTGCAGGTGTGCCTTCTACCACTGGGGTGGTGATACATCCGTGTATCAAAGCCACCCTAGAAATACATAAGGCATGCCTTGTTTTAGGCCTGGCCAAGGCAAGACAAGGCAAGGCAAGACAAGGTTTTGGACCAAAAACGTAAAGGCCATAACTTTCTCATTTCTCCATGGATTGGGACAAAATTTATATGCATCTGGCCTAGAATTTCCCAAGGAATCCAATGGTAGTGGTGGTTTTTTAGATGAGGCTCCTATTTAAAAACCTGATAGTGTTCTTGAAATAGGCATATAATTACATTTTCTATACTAACACATGGCACAAGCAAGAATTACATGGAAAATTAGTTCAAACACAACATATATAACATGTGAGATGTTTATGATCAGTGGACTTCAAAGCCATGCATATTTTAGAAAGTTCAAGTGATGATGCACTTACCTCTTGGAGCTCCTTATGCAATCTGCCAAGTTCCTTGTGCCAGAAGTGATTTGATGCTTTGGACACTCTCAATTGACCCCTTAGAAGCTTTTAGAATGATCACTAACAGCTAGAATCCTTAGGAACAAGTTTGAGTTCTTTCTTGCAAAAGGGGCAAAAGTGACCAATATGGAAACTCTCTCAAATGGTGTTCCAGATATAGGGAACCATTTGGGATAATTCAAGAATGATATTTGGAGTGTGTTTGAGGCTTTATCTGGTTTTGAAAGTGACTGAATCAAGACATGGCTTAAAAAATGCAAAAAAGTCAAATTTTGAGGTTTTGAGAGGGGACTTTGTGATTTTGGTGTTACATGTCACATATGAGAGTTTAGACAACTTAGATATGACATATTGGATGTGTTTGGATCATGAGCTGTGATGGAATTGTTCTCTAACTCAAAAACTCAGAGATACCTTGCAAAAGAAGGCATTTTGGCCTAAAGAGATGGATTTTGAGGAAAGCATCAGTTTGGTTGCTTTGGTGTACTCAAATTGAGCACAAATGAGCTCTATTTATAGTATACCAAGTTTGTTTTGCAAGCAATAGTGAATGGTGGCTGTAGCAGTCCTTTGGCCAATGTGGATCAAATGGAATCTCAAGTCTCCTCTAGCCATTGACTAGAGGTTAGGGTACAGGCCTGTGGTTCTTTGATTCAGAGCTTATCCTTGACTAATTCAGTTGGAATAGGCTCAGTTCATGCCACCTTGGTGCATCCATTGAATGCTTGGAAACAAAATTGGAGTCTTGGCCTCTTTTAGGCTTTTTTAGGTTTGGCATGCTACTTGTAGATTCATGTACTTGTGAGGCTTGGAGATCAGATCATCCCCCTTGGATTTGATCCTCAGATGTGTCCAAAATGATTACAAGGCTTGGATTTGTTAGATTTGATAAAATCGAGCAAAATACACCAAATCTGCCAAATCTGTCTTGACAACAATCAGTTCATGATGCCATGTTTCAAGGGTTGTATCTCCTTGCTCAAATGGAATTTGATGGAGTTCTTGGACATTTTGGAAAGCTGGTATATCCTATTTCAACATAATGTCCAACTTTGGTTTTGAGTTAACCTGAATTACAATGAAAAATGCCTCTACTTTTGGGAAAAAATAAGGCAGATTCTGACTTAGTGAAAATTTCACTAAGTGTTGGAAAAGTGTCACTTTTGTGTTTTCAGCCATTTTGATGACTCCATAACTAAAAATCCATGAGGAATTGGAATGAGCTGTAGTTGACACTTTTAAAGTATGCCATGAGATCTACAAATCTAGCTTTGGACCATCCAAAATGGTTGCTTGGATCTCAAGTTATGGTCCTTAGAAGTTGGTACCCTAGCCACTTTGTTTCATAACTTAGAAAAATTCTAAGTTTTTATGGTTACCCCTTTTACAAGTTATCCCACTTTCTTTGATTTTTCTTGATGAATGATGATTCAAATCACATATTAACATTGTTTTAGGGTCAAGGAACCATAATTGTGAAAAATCTCAAAAAGTTAAACTTTGACTTTTGTGCACAGTTGACTTTTTCCTTGAAACCCTAATTGTGGTCCTGATGAGATTGAAACTTGTGGGTCAAGCTTCTTGGATCAATCCATTGTTGCAAATGGATCAATGTAGTGTATTATAGACACTCAAATCATGTCTTGAGGTCATGGCTCATGTTTTGTCCCAAAAGTCAACTTAGGGGTGAATTAGGTCAAGAAACCCTAATTCCTGATTTTTGATGAATGCATCCCCTGAGGCTAAATTGACTTGATGATTGGGTCCATGAGGTCCTTTGGAGTATCTTAGGTTGTGCTTTGAGGCATTGGCTCATGCCTAGATGAAAACTTCCATCTGGAGGCCTCAGTCGACCAAAACCATAATTTGGTGACACTAGCGATCTTGAGACTTGATCCACTTGGAATGTAGCAACTTTGTGCTTGATTCTTGATGTGGGAGTCCTATTGATCCCTTGTGGATATTTGAGAGGCTAGACAAGTTAAAGATCATGTCATTTCTTGATTGATCCTTTGTCTAAGCACTCTGAGAGGGCTTGAAACCCTAATCTTTGATTGTAGTGAATGCTCAACAATCTTTGAGGAGATTAATGAGGCATGAAGGTACATCCATATTGTGATGATGATTTGCACAATGATGGGAAATCTTTGGTGGTCAAAATTTGGGGTATGGCACAGGCCAAGCAAAGTAAAAACTAAACTAATCATTTTCCTGCTCGTCAGGCTGGGACTCCCCATCGGTGTGATCATTGTTGTCGTCGGTGACTGCAGGAGCTACTATCTGACCGTCGACCACATGGTGCAGAGGTCCGAATCTCTCAGTGACGAGCTGAAGTCCGGGGTTGACAAATTGGATTTGTTCCACCGTGTTATTGAACCCCAGCTTGAGGGTCTCCAGGAAGTCTTGCTCGAGCCCCCTGATCCGGGAGTTCAACTCACCCCGAGTCGACCAGGTCTTCTCCTCAGCAGTCTCCTCTTCGGCTCGGCTGGCGCTACCGCGACCTCCAGTTTGGTTACCCTAGCCTATAGACGCGTCTTCTCCTCGACCTCCTTGGCCAGCGTCGCCTTCAGTTGATCCATCACCAGGTATAAACTGACCTAGATCTCGTACTTTGACTTGTAATCGAGGAAGTCGTTCTCCACCTTGGTCTTCTTCGCCTCGAGAGTCGCCTTTACGTCCCGCACCTTGTTCAACTTAGCAAGGGGCAGGTTCCGTCATTTAGGGCCAAGGCAGTCTCCAAGAACCTGATCACAAAGGCCGCATCCTCGGATAGCGCCTTCCATCTGGCCGCCTGGTCGACGCCCAAAATTGCCTACGACTCCTACTGGACACCTCCAAAGAGTTTTCCCCACTGAAGAGGCCCCGGTGACGATGGAAGGGGGCAACACAAACTTTTCCCCGACAACCGCCTCAGTGAGGTTGATGGTCCCAGAGACGTCTTCACACCGCCTCTTCTTGGAGGGATCCTCTTGAGAAGAAGGAGACTGGCTGCTCTGGGGCGAAGAGGAAGAACCACTGACGAGGTGATACATCTTCGACTGTTTTTAGATTTAGAGACACGTCCCTTGGGGGCTTTCTTAGAACCCCTGGCCGCAGCGATCTTGAGCATGCGTTCCTGGAGGCTCGACATCAGACCTGCAATGAAAGGAACACAAGTTAGTATAACGAGGAAGAATAAGCAGACACACAAGTCGAAGACACGTTCACTACCTAAAAGCCCCAAGGCTTCCTCGGCAGAACCACACTCGAGGAGCGCCTTTGTATTGATCAACCGGGCCTCAAAAGCAACCTCCTCGTCCTCGTTGCGGATGAAGCTCCCATCTTTATTCATGCACTTGGAAGGGGTGAAGCTATCGACGAACGCCACAAGCTTCTCATAGGCGAGCTGGTCATAAACGCCTAGCTCGTTGAGCTTCGTGATGTAGTGGTCTGTCCTCTGGTTAAAATGGACCATCTGTCATTCGAGGGGAAACTTTGATTCTAGCTTCTCCGCCTCCTGACCACCCTCGAGTTCGATCACGCATTAAAACACGAAGTCGATAACAGCCTCCGACACGGGCTCCATAAGAAAATATTTGTCTTTGAAGGCCCGGACAGAGTCCAGGTAAGCCCGAAACAACTTCCTTGGCTGTTTAAAAGATACCCAATTGTCCTTCCCGTTCACAGATTACCGCTGAAGGTGGAAAATGCAGAAGAACAACGGGATGGTCGCGCCAATCTGCAGGTACCGACACACGAGCTCGAACGCCTGAACAAATACAATCGCGTTCGGATGAAGCTGAGAAGGCACTGACTCCAGCCACTGAAAAATCCCAATTTGGAAGTCACTGAAGGGCATGCGGAGTCCGGCCTCCCGGAAAGCAAACTCGTACATAGGAAATCTCTTCCCTTCATATGAAGAGGAAATTCGATCTTCTCCTTTTGGTTTGTATGTTTCCCAATTCACAGAGACTCCTTCTTCTAGGTCCTCGACGATGGTGTGAGCATCCGAAACGTTATATGCGAAACACGAGATAATTTCTCGGGGCTCCTGCCTGACCCAACCCAAGCTTTTTTTCATCCTTCACGTCGAACACAAAAAATTCGGCGTTTTCGTCAACCATGTTAGCATCATTGTCCTATTGAGCCATTAACCTGAAAAGCAGAGGAAAATAGTGAATTCGACGTTAAGATCAAATCCACCCTTCCACTACAGCTGAGGTGAAAATGCGAGGAGGACGCGCATGCATACTCCCGACCAAAGGTCCTTTAGTAAATGGCGAGCGAGGAAGTCGCAAGATCTGCTCCTCGACACATCATGTGCGAAACCTTTAGAATTCAACGGGGAGAGCTGATAAGTGCAAAATGTACCTATTTTTGTATATAAGTTTTGTTGCACTTATCATTACTTTGTGTTAAAATTGGTTGAATAAACCCCACTTTATGTGTAAATACGTCTACTTTACATTTTAGTGTATATATTGCGTATCGTGTAAATATCATTGAGCTTAATTGATTTTCTCTCATTTTTGTAGGTATTCAAGTAAATATATTTTTCCATATTCATAAAGAGCATTGAATAAGCTTTCCAACGCTTCCGACCGTGAGTCAATCGGAGTTACGGTTCAAAAGTTATGATCAAAACAAGTTCTGGTTTGCTGTCATGTTCGCTAGGCGAACTGGAGACGAGCGAGCTCGCTAGCGAGTTCGCTAGGCGAACCCTGGGGCGAATGAAAAGTGTCTGGAAGCGTGAAAATCACATTTTTTCCAGTAGCTAAGGCGGTTTATGTTTGCTAGGAGAACGGGGGCTCGCTAGGCGAACCCTGGAACACAATTTTGCCTATAAACTTCATTTTTCAGCATTTTTTAGGTTATGGTTTTGGGGATTCTTGCTCCAATTCCATCAAACTTCATTTTTCAGTAGATTAGCTTAGAAAACAACATGGAAGCTTGCACACGGATGAACCGGGGTGGATTGATCGTCGATCGGCGTTGACAAACCGCGAGATGTTTGGTTCATTTCTCTTCTTCTTTGTGTTTTTCTTCTATGTTGGGTGTTTGTATAGTTACTCTGAACATGTGTATCTTCGTTAGGGGTGGCAAAACGGGCCCGGCCCGTTGGGCATGCCTATTTTACCCGCACTTTAGTGCGGGGTGGGCCAAAGGTTTAGGCCCCCACCCTCTAATGTGTCCGCCCCGCCCCGCCCCGTTTTCTTCGCGGGCTTTCGCGAGCACAAGCATTTACATAAAATTTTGCATTTTTAGGCTTAAAAGATGCAGTGCCCGCGGGCTTTCTCCGCCTCGCCCTCACGTATTTACGGGGTGGGTATAGGTTTTAGGCCCGCATCATCAACTATGACCACCCCGCCCCTTTTTTTGCGGGCACTTGCGGGGCGGGCCTAAACGGGGCGGGCATGCCCGTTTGCCACCCCTAATCTTCGTTGATCATAATATTGTATAAAATCTGCTTTACAAATCATTATCGATGTCTTCCTTGATCTTTTTGCATTTATGTTTGGATTTGTGTTGTGTTAGAGATAACCATCATGAATCTTGATTAGGGATGGATATCTATTGTCTAGATGCTAGAGATAGCTTTAGATAATAATCTTTACGGTGTCGGAACTTAATGCCTTCGTGCCTTGAGCTAGCGTACGAAAGTATCGGCAATGGTAACACGGTTGTTCTCTCAACTTTGCGTTAGACATAACCTGTGTTGTGAGCGATGCAGGATGATTTTGACGAGTAGTGTAGTATAGTGAAACTGGTCGATAAATTTATGTTTGTGATGAGTGGATTATATGCATGCTTGATAAGTTTCTTGTTGCTGAAGAATGAATTTGTTTTATGTTTTAATGTTTACTTTTCCGCATTTACGCTTTAAACCATTTAAACCCAAAATCATTAACGCGAGAGATTGTCGAACGACATTCTTTCCCTCGAACCGATCTTTGTGAACACGACATAAATCCCGGAGGGAATTCTTCCTAAAATAAATATTTTTGCTGCTTGCCCTATTCTGCATCCAACAAAATGGCACCGTTGCCGGGGATCGATTTTGATATTGAATCGCATTGCAATAGTTTCTTTGTTTTTGAGTTTTATATTTATCGTATATATTGTCTGTTTTCATTATGTTTGTTCAAGTGTTGTATACATTTTGTTCCCGTAACGTTTGTTTAAGTGTTTGGTTAGGGCACTTGCTTTTGGTTTGCGCGGTGAGGCATCACCATGGCATGAAGAAAGGAAGGTGCTAGCTAAGCATTGTAAAGGCGTCGAGCTTACGACGTAAAACAAGCATGGTGTATTCTTTTCTTTTGTTGTTGTTTAGTTTAGGTAGTGTGGTGAGTATTCATTAAACAAGTTGTACTCGGCTTTTTCGTAAAATTCTCAAATCTTCACTTTACAACTTGTTTAATGAATTTTTGCCGGTCTTTTAGTTTGTTTATATTAATGGTCTTTGTGTTTGTCAATGAGCTTGTTTTGAGTTGCTTGAGGAAGTTGTGGTGATTTTCCAAGTTTGATCGTTTCAACTTGCGGATGTATGGTAATGATATTGTTAAGTTTTGTACACGTCCAAGGTATGTGTTTATCGCTTTCTTGACTTTAGCATATTCATGATACTTAGGCATTTTACAAACTTCCATGCCATTCATTCTTTTGTATACTTGTTCTTATTGTGAATCACTTTAGTTCCCAACCTTTTTGTGAGGTAGCTTTCTATTATTCATATATGCACGGAGTACCAACATTCTTGTTCTAACTGGATTTTATTATGCTTAATCTTTTGTTTGTGTTGATTATATGAAAGTATGAAAAGGATCAAGGCATTTTGTTTCATTTTGAGCACAACTACCTAGCCAAATAGTCAATTCACCTTGTGAGTGTGTGATCATTTGTAACCCCTTTGAGCCTTTGGTCATTATCCATGTTGTTTGAGCTTGATGTTTGTCTATGAGTGTCCAATTCATTTTTTTTTGTGGATCTTGATTGTTGTTTTTACTTGAACCCTCAACTTTTTGTTGTTGTATGAATTTTTACCTTGCCTTAGAAAGTAGGGAGTATTCACATGATGATGTGGTTGAATTCAAGTTGGGGAGAGAATGATTGTTTACTCATTGGTTGGATTCTATGAGGATTGAAAAAGAAAAGAAAAAAGAGAAAAATATGACAAAGAAAAAGGAAAGAAAAAAAAGAAAGAAAAAGAAAATCCTTGAGAAAGGAAACAAAAAGAGTTCAAATAATTGTGCTAAATAAGTCTTGTGTTTTGTGTAACACTTGGGATTTTGGAAGAAGTTGATTCGAATTTTGGTGTTTGAATCTTTGTGAGTTTATCACTCCTTTAGGTTTAGGCAGGTTTTTGTTTCAATTACCTTAAGAAATTGCCCCTTGTTTGTTTACCCGACCACGCTACAACCTTGAAAAGTCCTTGTGATTCTTGCCTTTGTATGTTCAATGTGAATTTTTAGATGGTTGCATAATTTAGTCTTTTGTTTGCAAGATTGTTGTGTGAGTGAAAAGAACCTCAGTTTGTGTTTTTCATCTACCGATGATTGTTTTTGCTAGGTGTAATTCACATTTGAACTTGTGTTGTTTTAGAATTTTTGGCATGACTTTTGTACTTTGCTTTTGTTTCGTGACTATGTTATCGTTGTAGTTTAGTGGTAAGTATTTACTTTCTGTGTACCGTTTTTCATTTGAACCATACATTTGTTTTCCGTTTTTCAAAACTTTTGATTTGTGATTCTTTGGTTATCACTCGGTTTCGTTGAGTTGTTTGATTCTTGTTTGAGGACAAACAATTATGTAAGTTGGGGAGAGTTTGATAAGTGCAAAATGTACCTATTTTTGTATATAAGTTTTGTTGCACTTATCGTTACTTTGTGTTAAAATTGGTTGAATAAACCCCACTTTATGTGTAAATACGTTTACTTTACATTTTAGTGTATATATTGCGTATCGTGTAAATATCATTGAGTTTAATTGATTTTCTCTCATTTTTGTAGGTATTCAAGTAAAGATATTTTTCCATATTCATAAAGAGCATTGAATAAGCTTTCCAACGCTTCCGACCGTGCGTCAATCGGAGTTACGGTTCAAAAGTTATGATCAAAACAAGTTCTGGTTTGCTGTCATGTTCGCTAGGCGAACTGGAGGCGAGCGAGCGAGCTAGCGAGTTCGCTAGGCGAACCCTGGGGCGAATGAAAAGTGCCCGGAAGCGTGAAAAACACATTTTTTGCAGTAGCTAAGGCGGTTTATGTTCGCTAGGCGAACGGGGGCTCGCTAAGCGAACCCTGGAACACAATTTTGCCTATAAACTTCATTTTTCAGCATTTTTTAGGTTATGGTTTTGGGGATTCTTGCTCCAATTCCATCAAACCTCATTTTTCAGTAGATTAGCTTAGAAAACAACATGAAAGCTTGCACACAGATGAACCGGGTGGATTGATCGTCGATCGGCGTTGACAAACCGCGAGATGTTTGGTTCATTTCTCTTCTTCTTTGTGTTTTTCTTCTATGTTGGGTGTTTGTATAGTTACTCTGAACATATGTATCTTTGTTGATCATAATATTGTATAAAATCTACTTTATAAATCATTATCGATGTCTTCCTTGATCTTTTTGCATTTATGTTTGGATTTGTGTTGTGTTAGAGATAACCATCATGAATCTTGATTAGGGATGGATATCTATTGTCTAGATGCTAGAGATAGCTTTAGATAATAATCTTTACGATGTCGGAACTTAATGCCTCCGTGCCTTGAGCTAGCGTGCGAAAGTATCGGCAATGGTAACACGGTTGTTCTCTCAACTTTGCGTTAGACATAACATGTGTTGTGAGCGATGCGTGATGATTTTGACGAGTAATGTAGTATAGTGAAACTGGTCGATAAATTTATGTTTGTGACGAGTGGATTATATGTATGCTTGATAAGTTTCTTGTTGTTGAATAATGAATTTGTTTTATGTTTTAATGTTTACTTTTCCGCATTTACGCTTTAAACCATTTAAACCCAAACTCATTAACGTGAGAGATTGTCGAACGACATTCTTTCCCTCGAACCGATCTCTGTGGACACGACATAAATCCCAGAGGGAATTCTTCCAAAAATAAATATTTTTGCTGCTTTCCTTATTCTGCATCCAACAAGAGCCTCCTCGATGCGAGGCCCCGTCATCGGATTCCCCCCAGCGTCGAACCTAGCAATGACGCGTAAGCCTCATGAGTTCCCCGGAAGCTTCATCGGAAACTTCACTAGTTCCCCGGAATCTTCATCGAAAACTTCACGAGTTCCCCGAAAACTTCATGAGTTCCCCGGAATCTTCATGAGTTCCCTAGAAACTTCACCGAAACCTCATGAAGTTCGCCGGAAAATCCATAACAAACGCCAGAAAATTCATAACAATTGCCAGAAAATTCATGCTAAGTACAGGAAAACGTGTAACCTCATCGCGAAGTTCATAAGCATCAAGAACACGCATTCCTAAAGCTACATTCAAATACTAACCAACTGCTATCATACAAACCAGAAAGGGTAGCTAAAACTTACTTGTATGAAGGAGATTCCTGAGTTTACGGTGGGGGAAGAGGAGCTGGCGGCGGTAACGGTGACAACGAATAAATAGTGGGAGAGCAGAGAAACCCTAGAAAGATTAGGAGGATTCTTGAACTTGAATGCTGCGAGCGTACCGAATGAATCAATCTCCTCTTACTTATATCCTCTAGCACGGGAGGCAAATTGTCACCTAGGCACTCAAGCATCCCTATTCATAGGCCGTTATAGGCATTTATTACTTCTGACATGTGGCTCGAGAAAACGTCACGCGTGTCCTTTCAAGCCCCCTCGCACGGCTCGAGGAAATGACGTGTCTGCCTCTTCCACTTCCGTCACATCGTCCAAGACGTAGAGCGCAGCGCTCGACTGCCGCATTGTGTCACGAACACTTCCCCGGGAGAAGTTAGAAACAAGCTACGAACACACGTTACAACCTCGTCTCCTCGCGAGCACCCGTCCTCGAGATAACGCGAAACTGAACCTTGCATTCGAGCATGCGCAAACCTCACAGGGTATGTCTCGGGGGAAACTGTTACATGCTCGAGCTATCGGGCACGATGAGAACCTCCATACTTCCTCACGAGCATGGCTCCGTGAGCTCACTACACTCCTCCCGGGCAAATTCCCTTTGTTCCTCTTCGGCATAAGAATTGACTCTAAGTCATTACTCCTCTGCTTCAGAGCAACGACTTAGGGGACTATTGTTTTGGACTAGGCCAGAGACTGGCCCACCGTCGGGCACAACCCAACCCAGCTCTGCGTCAGGGAAGGCCCAACACAGGCCCAATCCACCATCCCGTGGGAGAAAACGCTCCTCACACGTCCTCCCCACGTTCTCCACGTGCTTCCCACGCGGGAACATATCACCAACTGAACCCGCGCCTTTCGCGGGGCAGTTGACCCAGGACGAAGACCACGTGCTGATCTTCCCTACTCTTACGTAGATCCTAGCAGTTATCCGTAATGGGCCTCCTGATCCAACCCACCACAGATAACCGTTGGCCCAGCGCTGGTGGCACATTTTAAATAAAGAGTCTCTTGCAGGTACACCCCTTTCTCTTCTCCACCACCGTTAAACTTAGACCTCACGACGTGTTGCTGGCCAATGATATTCTTCTGATTTCGGTAAGATCAAGAACAATAAAAAGTGAAAAATCTAACTACCTAAAATAAAGAAAAATAAAAAATGGCAAATAATAAAAATGGTTAAAAAGAACAACATGATTAGTAAAAACAATTTGACTTTGGTAGGATTTAAACCATTTACCTTACACTTATATCAATTCCTAACACAAGCTCAAATGTACCATTTCACTTACTTGAAATAAAATGGCACACAAACAAATTTTATATTAATTTTGTATTCTCTTTAAAAAAAATGCATAAAATAGTATTAACAACATTTTTTTGAATTATTGAATCTTTCTAAATAAAAGTGCAAAAAAAATGGAAAAATGATATTTATCTAAAAAAAATGCTTAATAACAAATTAAAATGCAATTTATTTTGATTTTTTTTTTGTGAAAAATGGAAATAAAGGTATAAGAGAAGTACGTACTAAAATGAAAAAGCTGAAATTCACACCCGAGACCCTGTGATTGTACCTCCTTGAACTTCCACTTCGCTATTAAATGGGATATCTCCTTTATTCGAGATAAAATGCAACTATAATCCATATAATAGTATAGAGGTGGACAAAAATTAGGGGAAGAAATATTACATTTTGATATAAAAACTACAAAACCTGAAAGATTGTCAAAACACAGTAAAACTTGATGACAGAAAAGTTTTTACAAAATGAGATTCATTTTATTTAGTACACAACAAGAATAGGCATTCATCCTATCCATTACCAAACAGTGAACTGCATACTGCTAAACGAACTACATTATTATAAGACTACATCCGGCACAGTACGCATAGGAGAACATCCTGCAAAAAATAATTTGTTACAGTACTTGGAAACAACATTAAAGCATTGCAATTTCTATGGAATAAATTACATATGGGGCACCAAATAAATGGTCAGGATATAAAACATAACTTAACTTAAATGTGCAAACTACAATAATATTATGAGATTTATTTCGTTTATATTATGGTTGATTATTAAACATTAAGGTACTAAAAATAGTGAATCACCAATATGATACAAACTGTTGTAATACTCCAGTTATAAATTTATATCAACAAACATAATGTAATGATAGAGTATATATCCCAATTAAACCATAAAATAAATAAAAAAGAATAACAGTACCTGATAATGATTCATCCACTTTAGAGAAACTAGAGAGTTGCATTCACTCCTTCCACCACATGAAGGTTTTCAATATCAAAGTGTTCAAGAATTTGGAGTAAGTTTCTCTCCAAGAAGGTAGTAACAATATTGTGCCTACCAACCCAACAAAACCAGTGAAGAATCCTATTCCCATACTCATGTATAATGCTTCCAAAAATTCTGAATTTTCATCTCCTGCATCGGTTGTTGGCCCTTGCTGTTTTGTTGGCTCTTCTCCAGGACATTTTTTATCAAGCGGTTCTCCACACAGATTAGAATTTCCTTCGTAACTTGAGGCGTGAAAGCCTTGCAGCTGTGTTCCAACTGGAATTTTTCCATAGAGCTGATTGTTTGACAAATCCAACATACCGAGACGGTCGATATGAGTTAGACTAGAAGGAATTCTGCCTGATAAGTGGTTTCTTGACAAATCAAGATATTCTAGCAACTTCAAGTTTCCCACTTTTGAAATGATTTCTCCGCTGAGATTGTTCCTTGACAAATTTAAGGACTTCAGTCCAAATAAGTACTCCACTTCTGTTGGTATTTCCCCTGTTAGATGGTTGCTTGAAAGATCAATACTTTTTAAAGACCTATCTTTATTTTCGAAACTTCGGTCTGTACCTTTCCACGTCAAGGATAGGTTTAGTTCATGTTGTACGTATTTATACCCATTAATGGTTCTAACTGTATACGAATGATCTGTTGATGTATATGAGCTGAATTCTTGAGTCATTGAATTAAAATTCTTCACACAAGTTGGGATTTGTCCTGCTAAGTTATTTTGTGACAGATCCAAGACATCAAGTTTTCTCAAATTACATAGATTCAAAGGTAGATTGCCACTGAATTTATTGACTCGAAGGCCTAAGATTACTAATGAAGAACTGTCTCCAATCCATGAAGGTAATGGACCATGAAACATATTTCGTCCAAGGTCCAACAAAGCCAACGTGTTTGAAAGGTTCTTCAAGGAGGAAGGAAGCTGTCCACTCAAACTATTATTTGTTAATATCAAATCTTGCATATTTCTAAGAGCACCCATTGTGAAGGGAATGTTTCCTGATAACTTGTTATTGCTCAAGTCAAGAATCTGTAATGAGGTTAGATTTTCCCAACAATTAGGAAACTCGCCTTTTAATTGATTGTATGACAAATCCAACATTGTCAAAATGTTAGGTTGAATTTTACTGCATAGAAAGGAAGCTAAATCTGAAAACTTATTACGGGAAAGAAGCAGTGCTCCTGCTTGCAATAAAAAAGAAGGAATGGGCCCTTCAAGTTGATTTGAACTCAAATCTATTTCAGCCTTTTGAGTAAACTTGAGTTCAAAATAAGGAACACTGCCTGTGATACTGTTGTTTGAAATGTCAAGCTTCACTAGGCGCTTCTGACTAAGAATCCATTTAGGAAAGTCAGAACTGATATTGCAAGATGGCAAAATCAAGTTTTGTAACTGAAAAGGAGGAATCCAATCATCAGAAGCCTTTACATTCAAATTGTTATGAGACAAGTCTAGGCTTTTCAATTTGGAGAGGTTAGTAAAATGGGATTCAGAGACGACGCCTTCAAAAGAGTTACTGCTCAAGCTCAATGTCTCTAATTCCGTTAAAGATCCGATGCTCACGGGTATTTCTCCAACTAAAGAGTAAATTGTTACTAAGATTAAGGTGTCGCAACTGTGAGAGATTTCCAAGCTGAGAAGGAATCTCCCCAACATATGAACCATGCGAGAGGTTAAGGTATTGTAAATTGTTGAAGGAGCTAATGAATTTTGGGATTTGACTGTAAGTAGTACTCAAATAACTGAGGTCTAGATATTTTAAATGTTGTAGCTCAGTTATTGATGGATCGATTTCACCACTTAAATAACCAGTTTCTGAACCATGAAGATCAAGACTTTGAATATTACCCGTTTGGTTGTTGCATTCAACTCCCATCCATTTGCAACAATCTTCATTTGGACCTTCCTTCCATGTCGACAACATGCCATACTCGTCTTGAACACCTTCTTTCAACGTGAGGAGTGCATGTCTCTCGCTATCTTTGCACTTTGCGTCTCCATTATCTGATGCTGAGTTGAATCCAACAATGGAGAACAACACTAACAATAAAGGGAATATAAGAATAATATAGTTTCTCATCATAATTTTATAAAACTGAATTTTTTAATGAATACTATATAAAGAGAATTGTGTTCAACCAAGATTTTTATTTTAGACGAATAATTTTCAGTTTTTTTTTTCTTTAATTATAATTTTGGTCTCTCTATTTTCATTTTTTTAAATTTTAATCCTTCTATTTTAAAATTTAAAATTTTTGACCCTCTATTTTCAGTTTTTTTTAGTTTTGACCCCCCTATTTTAAAATCCAAAATTTTGTTCCTCCATTTTTATTTTTTATTTTGTGTTTTGGTCCCCTTATTTTTATTTTTTTTTCTACTTTTGGTCCCCTATTAAATTAGTTCTAAATTGAAAAGGGGACAAAAATTCAAAACAAAACTTAAAATAGGGGACCAAAACTAAACAAAAATAAAAATAGAGGAGCAAAATTCTGAATTTTAAAATAGGAAAACCAAAATTAAGAAAAATTAAAAATAAAAGGATAAAAATTCTGAATTTTAAAATAGGGAGATCAAAACTAAAAAAAGTAAAAATAAAGGGACCAAAATTACAATTAAAAAAAGTAAAAATAAAGGGACCAAAAAAGGAAAACGTGAAGTCTTGGAAGTTTGAAAATATAACATGTATGAAAGCAAGAAAACCAATACAAAGGAAGTAGCATACAAAAAAATGACCCTATAGATATTTGGCAAGGAAACCGCAGAGAAAGAGTGGTTTAGAAATGAATTTAGAAGAAGAGACGTGAAAATAAAGTAAGTTGAGAGTTAGGATTAGAGATTTTCGTTTTTCTCTAATCAATTTCCGAAAATTAGCTATTTAGATTTGGTTAATCTTAGGAGTGTACAAAATATTCGGTTATGAGATTTAAATTCATATTTAAATATAAATTTATTTAAAATATTCGGATATAATTAAATAGTTATTAATCAGTTAAATTATTAATGGTTGGTTATCCAACCATATTTTATTTTTGAATCCGGTTATAATCCGGATATTATCTAAAATCTAAATATTTAATTCAATTATATATTTTTGAATAAAAAATTAATTTTTTAGGAAAAGCTTTTTTATTTTTGAATTTTTTTTCCAGAAAAAATTAATTTTTTCGAAAATAAAAATTATTTTTTATGAAAAATTTACTTTTACGAAAAATAATGAAATTTTTTGAAAAAATAAATAACTTTTGTGAAAAAAAGTTAATTTTTTTGTGGAAAAAAAGCAACTTTTTCAAAAAAGAAATATTAATTTTTTTGAAAAATAAATAAATATTATGAAAAATAAATATTTTTTTTTGAAAAAAAATTAAGTATTTTGAAAAAAGAAATTCAATTTTTCGAAAAAAATTCAGTTTTTTGAAAAAAAATCTAATTTTAAAAAAAAATATATTTTTTTTAAAAACTAATTAAACTTTTTGGAAAAAGAAATATTTCTTTTGGAAAAAGAAATTTTTTTTTGGAAAACAATATTTTAAAAAAAAATTAATAACCGGTTATAAACTATAACCAAACTTATAACTGGATTTATAATCAGTTTTGATTATAATTTAATTATGATTATGAATTCAAACTATTTAATTGATTTAAAAATAATTATGGTTTGGTTTTTAAAAATAATTAACCATGCACAATTGAAGGAAACCCTATCTTGCTTCTGCCGTCTCTTATCATCAACACGGAACAGCAGAGCTTGCTTGAATTTCAACATTACATCAGCTTCCTCATCTTCTTCAATTGCATCGGTGAGGTTCGTCTTTTCATGTTTATTCAAATAATTTGGCTTTTAATTGAATATATGTCCTTTCCGTGAATGCCCGTTAACTGTTTGTAAATATTTGAATATTCTTGTGTATGTACATGTTGGAAGTGGGATTGTACAAATGTCATTTTTGGTGTAGGGCACTGTAAATATATATGAATTCACCTTCTAAAAATATAGAAGGTTAAAGTCACACATGGGATAGAAAAATGGTCTTAATAGTGGTTATAACTTAGGCGAACAATGCCATGCTTAGGTGAACACATGTTAACAATTCTATATTCCAATACCAATTATCTAACATGAACAATAATCTTCGTTCTGGTTCACACTACCTAGTTTTCAATCGTCAAATGTTCATAAATTCAATTCAGAATTGATCGGATAGGAAAGAAAGCAATTAACATAAGAATTACTCAACAGCCATAAGAAACTTCAATTTATGTTCCTGTAATGTTCCTCTTTCATGTAGATTTAGTGGTATTCTGATTTTAAATCAGGCTTAGAAAAAATTGGGCGTCTTCTAGCTCAATTATAGGTATTAAGAATTTGTCTGGTTTGAATGACGACTGAGGTAGCCTATTCAGCCATAGTTGGTTATCTCAATACTGTTATTCTTACTGTTCCTCTAACTTCCATCAACAAATGTAATACCTTGAAATTACCTCTGATCTCCCTCAAACTTTCGAGCCAATCATTCCACTTCTAACACAACTGCTGTTCGTGCCAGTTCAGCCATGAAAAATTCTGTTGAACCAGAAAATTTTGCTACTACATATTGAACCGCTGAGCTTAATTATCAGACTAGCTTGCCATCTATTATGAAGTTATGAGATGCTCTCATTGTCGAACAAAATCCTCACGTTCCTTCCATCGATACTCCGCCACTAATGTAAAGAACCCAAGGTTCATCTGGCATTATATTCAATGAAAGCTATACAAACTTGAACTCCAGCTTATGTGCCTCCATGTGCTCTTTGAGTCATTTTCCTCCTCTTTCTCATTTTTCTCATCACATCCAAGTGACCAAAACAAGGCCCATGTTCCCTTTTATCTTACAAGTTACAACTCAGCTCCCAATAGTGTTCAAGCTCCCCCAATTATATCTTTTGACCCCTGTTCCTGCATATTACTTGATCTGCTTCTTTCTGAGTTACTTCCTACACCCCTTTTCTGACCTTGAGCCTTGTTGTTTACTTCATATGTAGCTGTCCTGGAAGAAGGATAGTTCCCTGACATCACTCCTATCTTTCATGGTTATCAGCATTCCACTGTCTGAGGAATTGGGAGCAGAGACAGAAATCCAAGTGCAGCATCAATCTCAGCATTGTTGGGCTTGTATTGCTTCATCAAAGTGGTTTCTAATGTATCGTTTGATTTCCATATTTCACTTATTTGTTTGACACGGAAGAACTATAGTATTCAATGTTGATAGCAATTTGATTTCAATTTCAATGTTTCTTTTTGCTTCAGTCTTGATCAGAATACACAATGAGATCTTATTGGATATGGACAGAAATAAATATTGTCATCCACTTGTTTAGTGATGACATATGGGGAAAATAAGAGGTATGTACTTCAAATTTTCCCCTAAAACAATTGTCTCAACTAAGTTATTTAACTACTAAAACTTTTCATGTCGGGGCATTTGGTCTAGTGGTATGATTCTCGCTTTGGGTGCGAGAGGTCCCGAGTTCGATTCTCGGAATTCCCCTTTTTGAAGGTTAGGAGTTTAGTTTTTCAATAATTTAGTGAAATACTAATAAGCATCAGTTTTTATTTATTTATTTATTTTTAAGCTCTGAAAGCTGTCAAGTTTGACTTACCGGTGTGTCTGTGTAGTACTAATTGTTAAAACATTAGAGAGACTGCATGTGAATGCCATGTTGCTTATAGAAGTCTGTTGCAATAGTTTATCAAACTTTAGCTTTAAAGATAAATCCAAAATTAATACCAGAGTCATCATATCATAAATGTTATGCGTAGATTCTCTTTGATACTTTTTTTTTTGTGGCATAAACCAAAGCATCCTTGTCTGTAACTTCATAAGTATGAGATCATTTAAGAAGTCGCCCTCTTCTATTAATTATTTTTCCAAATACACTGATTAAGAATCTAATCCTCAATCAAATAGTTTAAGGATTCAAGTATTTAGTACTTGTGCCACATTGTGGGGGTTTTTATTGTTTTTTGCCCTTGTATTTGCTGTATTTTTTGCCGTGTCTATCTTGCTTCTCCTTGCTTTCCTGAGTGTATTTTTTGGTACTTCTTGTGCCAATTTTGTGCTTTTATACTCTGTTGGAGACTTTCTTGATTTCTCCTTTTAATAAATATATTATTTCCCGGGTGTATTATTTGCCTTAAAAAAAAAAACTTAGAAAACCATGATAGCTTCATCCAGTGGTCTCATTATCATAAGAAAACACAGAACCAGCATGTACTTAGCAGCTGGTTGCTGTTGGCATCAATGAGATATTGATGAAGTAACAATTGCTTGAACCAATCTAATCAAAATCACACATATTTTGTGTTCTAAGCAACATAGTAACAAAATCACACACACTAAGTGCATAGAAAATGTGAATTGACGATTTAAATATGCACTCTAACATGGTGTATAAAATATTTTGTTACATTTTATCATCTATCTGCAATTACTTTATTAGACCAGATCAGTTTGGAATACTTTTTGTTTCACCGTGTCCATACTGAATCACAAACAACCGAAAATATCAATCTACAAACATATGAAATTATGTATAAACAGAGTTGTTGATTCAAATCCTTACAAGTTTACACTAAAAATAATCCCTCATAACTAGAACTTACACTAGTTGGGATCAACAAACAATCTCGAGTCTACTTCTTTTCCATTTCAGTCAACTTTGACTTCCATATGAAATTATGAATGACATCCTTCACGATCTTGTGCCTCAAGTGCAATTCTTACTCTTGTTAAAACTTTTGGGTCTTCATAAATAATTACAATTCTCTCTTTACGTGCCAACGATTCTGGCTCTCTACAAGGTTACGATACTTTTGGGTCTGATAGGATAGTCAACAATAGTCATTATTATATTACACATTTTCACTTCTTAGTGTCAACTTCCCCTCCTAAAGAACCTATAGTCTTGTTCTTGATCCGTCACAATATGGTTTTGGTATCAAAGAGATTTATGATGTATAGTTTGATTTGCATATTGCATTTATTTATCTAACACGAAAGGCATATAATATTCGATGTTGATAACATTTTGATTTCAATGTTTTTTTGCTTCAGTCTTGATCAGAATACATAATGAGATCCTATTGGATATGGATATCTGAAATAAATCTTGTAATCCACGGGTTTAGTGATGGCATATAGGGAAATAAGAGGTATGTACTTCAAATTTTCCCCTAAAACAATTGTGCCAACTAAGTTATTTACAATCAAAACTTTTCGTATGAGGGCATTTGGTCTAGTGGTATGATTCTCGCTTTGGGTGCGAGAGGTCCCGAGTTCGATTCTCGGAATGCCCCTTTTTATTGTTTTGAAGTTCTGGAAGTTTGCCCTTGTTAATTGTCTAATTCAATATGAATAAGCTACAGATTTATTTTCACATTTGTTTAAGATATACAAACTGACAAGCTTGACTTGTTTTCTGGTTTATTTGTTTAATAATAGTAATTAGGCTTCTGGACTGCATGTGAATGCCTTGAGATGAATGCTCTCTGATACATGTGTACACTCAAATTGTTTGTTATTCACTATTGTCTACTACTCTTGCATCTCTCAATGAACTTCACTACTCTACACATTTCATGTTAATTAAATATAAAGCTAGGCATCACTGCTTAATGGAAAACCATAACTGCAAGTCCAATTATGAGTGAAGCTGACCAAATTTTTCATTACCTACTTTAAAAAACATTGTTTATGAAGCCAAATAGATGATAGCATACACATACAGGATATTATATCTTGTAATGTATTAGTAGCCAAACTTATGTCCTAACATGACAAACTCTTCCTTTTTGTAATCACAATTGACAAATAGTTTTTGTTTTATAATAATGTGAAAAAATTGCATTGTTATATGATACGAAATGTTGGCTGGAAAAAGCCCACACAAAAATACTCTGTAGCAGGAGTGAGGTCCATGAGGATGCTGCACTCGATTAGTGAAAATACTAGTCGAGTAAGGATCTCTAACCAAAAACAAAATAAAATAGAATTAGGATATATAGCATTAATGAAAGAATTGGGGTAGAAAACTAGCGCCTATTGTAGATGACGTAGTTAAATATCGAGTTAGGTGGTTTGAACATGTATGGAGTATATCTATAAATTCCATATAAGGAGAATAGATCCTATGGATGGTGGTGACAGAGTTGCTAGATGAAGAGAAATACCATGAAAAATACTGACAACTATTAAGAAATACATAGAGGACCATTTTGGTTATAACATTCTGCCGATGTTTGATTCAAGTAGGCAACAGTGAACTTGTGTACAGTAATGGAAATGTAAAATTGGCAATACAACTCTCACATAGTAAAATATCAATAAAATGTGAATGCTGCCAATACAATGATGACATGTGGTAAATAATGGGGCTAAATTCAATTTTGTCTAAAATAATTGTCTGAACTAACTGATTTAGATATTCACTAACAAAAACTTCACATGTAAGGGCATTTGGTCTAGTGGTATGATTCTCGCTTAGGGTGCGAGAGGTCCCGAGTTCAATTCTCTGAATGCCCCTTTTGAAGTTTAGGAGTATAACTTTTCAATATTTTAGTTAAATACAAATAATTAACATCAGAGGCTAATGTGAATTTGAAACTTAGCTTTTGTAGCAGCATCAATTGGTGTCATTTTTGCTAATAGATTCTCCGTTGTAACTGCAGTTATAGACTTTGACAGTCTGATATAAAAAATCGACATAACTTGTTTATAATGTATATAATGATTGTGTAATATGAACAGTTGGATCTCAAATTATGGCTGATACTGGTTACCATGTGTCACGGTGCGAATTTGCATTTTCAACTTTGTTTCTGCTTTGAAAAAAAATCTTCTGATATCATACTTTTTAGGTTACAGGAATGAACCTGATTTACTTACAAATATGAAAAGGCTGAATCCGTGGCAAGTCGAAATAGTATCGAACATGCCTTCGATCCCTCCTTCCCCTTTCTCGCCATCAAGGAAGAAACTGAGATTGCCTCAACACCCATCTTTCCCCATTGATGACCAATTTTCAATGCCAACTTTTCCGAACTTTCAAACTCCAAATATTTCGATTTCTTCCTTTACTAAAGACTAGTCCTGCAGGCATGCAGGGAGCCAGGAATGATCATTTTAATCTCTCCTTATCAGACTTTCACCTCGAAAAAATATCATTAGTCTCTTTAAGCCTTATTTTCAACAACCATTTAATCACGATGCTACGACATCAAAGACGGTCCCTAATAACCTGGCACTGCAACAAGCGAACATAAGTGAGAATATTTTGAGCTCACCATCAGAGAAACTGGACCATGCAAAGCCGAACCAGTTTGTGCTTTTTGGCCAAACAAGACAAATTGACACAGGAAATGGAAATGCTGACAATAAAAGAACTAATAGTTCTTCTTATCCTCTTCAAGATCTTCTGAAACTATCCTCTGATCCTCTTCAATAAAAGCACTAATACCTTAATTTTATTGATGGGATCTACAATGAGCTCAAGAGCTCTACAATGGTGGAAATGAAAAATGAAAAGATGAGCTTAAGAGCTTAAGAGTTCAAGAACTTATGTTTTAGAGCGAAGCTCTTAACAAGAGATAACCATTTTAAATAATATATTTCTGAATGCCTCTTTGCTTCCCTTCCCTCTCTTTTATATCTTTTATATATAGAATTTTTGTTCCATCAAAGAATATCTTACCTAACTCTTATTCCACTTCTTTTACAACTTTTTAGAATATGCATGTGTTGGACTAGCTTGCAAATGAGCAGTTCTAAGAACCAAGATACTTCTCGCAATTTAAGTGTTGGGGGAGAAGTATTCTATAGAAATTCGAAAATATTTTCTAATTTTAGAAGTATAATTTCAGATGTATCTATTTAACACTAAAATGCGTTCTAAGTGAGACACTTACTTATTTTATTTCAAAAACTAGTTCGAAATTGTATCTCCGAACAAACCTCTTCAACGACTTTGTTCATTTAATAACTCAGTGACAAATAGTATAATTTCATATTTGTTAAGTGAGAATTTAAAAAAAAAATACCACCTTGCATATATTTTTCAACTCAGTGACTATTCCAAAAGTGTGTTTCTAGAAATGTCAAGTGGAAAATTCAACGTCGCCTTGCATGATTGCTTCTCTCATGATCAAAAGCATCATTTCCTCTTCAAACCTTACCAAAACCTTCTTCCACACACAATCAAATTTTCTAGTTCAAAACAACATTTGTGTGTTTTTCACATCAAAAGAAGCTATAATTTAAGTATGAAAATATGACACCACATTTTTTGTGTCATCCAAAACTATGATGAATTTCATATGGAATTGTATTTCTGGATTAGTTCAAAGTTGAATTTGGTCAGTTTTTTTAAAAATATTTTCTCTTATGATTGACCTTAGATATGATGCTCCATGATTTTGTTCTCAAACGTATTGTGTCTACGGATGCCAAACTAGTTGATGTCAAGGTAGATATTGGCAAACAATTTACAAATGAGCAGGAGTTTGTTGTCCGTGATTGTTTACACTAAAAATTGGTAAACAACCACTAGTCTCTTATTAAAGGTTACTTGCAGGGTCAACTAGAAAATTCTAAGACATAGTGCTAACAATTTTCCTTTATGATTTTGATAGAAATGAAAGAGATTTCAACTTAGTCAAAATTGTTATGGAAAAAGATAAGAAGGTAACTTCGATAATAGAAAAAGTAAGAATGTGGTGAAAACTGAAGGGAAATCGCGATTCAAAAACGCAGCGGAAATTAAAATTTCCCTTTAGCGATCCTTACGAAAGATCATGATCAGTGATAGAATGATTACCTCTTGTGGGATGAAACAATCAAAGGAATGATCACGAGCGATGTACGATGAACAACGCCTCTACTCAGTCCACACGAACAGCTTCCTTCAGTCTCAGTGCTAGCTGCTACGATTGAAGACTTTGAGTGAGAGATAGAGAGAAGGAATATACGGCTAGGGTTTCACAGCTGAATTTTCATCAAGTGTTTATGCTTCAGCACAAGGGTTATATTTATAGAACCACTTGTGTGGGCTGCAAGGTAAAAAGCCCACTTAAGTGCACGCACACCATATCTTATGATGTACTGTATATCACTTAAGCACGCGGTACCTTACCACAATCAGTATTCCACTTAAGTGCATTGTACCTTACGGCGTTCCTTATTTACTCTGCCTTTTATCAAACTGTCCTTATGTGTGTGACCCTGTAGGATTTCGCGACGTTGGTAATTATATTAAATCATGTATTTAACATAATAAATAGTTAGCGGTATCTAGCAACACATCACTGCTACCCATGTCACTAAATAGTCATGTGATCTGACAAAACCTTTTGTGATAGTGCTTGTGTGTACAATTACCCTTTTGCTCTATGTCTATATTAAACACAAGACATATACCGTGTCATCCTTGTTCAGTTCAATATTGGGCCCTTAGACATTTATCCTGTTATGCAGGATGGACAAATTCCATCTAGGTCACTCATGTCCCTCAACATGCTTTATGAAGTACCCATCAATTGTCTTTATAGTCATCCAATTACGGACAATGTTTGATCAGCAATAAAGTACTTGACTCTACATCTAGGGTCCATAGTGATTTCAGGTCGAATGATGGTATACACCACTACCACCATGAGAGTATACTTATGACACTTTGCATGACATTCTATGTAGTACTCTCATAGTGGGTCAATCCAGTATAAATATTACTCCTAATATTCATACCTATGTTAAGACTTGATAACTCCTTATCCATGATCCATGAGATGTGATCATCAATCTATCTACATAATAGTCTTAATGCTTTAAGGTTGTCCCATTTCACATTAAAGCTCGACTACGGATACTTTAAGAATAGTGTTCTTATGTTTATATTGAATCTCATGATTAAGTCACACTTAATATTTCATTAAACGGACTAGCTATTCTAGGGACTTTATCAATTTGGAAAACAAACATAATAAAGAAATGCCTTTTATTATTAATAAATAATTTGATACAAGTACCAAAAGTATTGGCCTCTAGGGCTTACACCAACAATCTCCCACTAGCACTAAAGCCAATCAGGCATACCCTTAATACCCATAGATCTAGTATGGCCATCATGCTTCTGCTGCGCAAGAGGCTTTGTTAGTGGGTCATCAATGTTGTCAAGTGTAGGTACTCTGCATATCTTCACATCTCCCCGATATATTATCTCTCGAATGAGATGATAACGCCTAAGTATGTGTTTGGATCGTTGGTGAAATCTAGGCTCCTTAGCTTGTGCGATGGCACCATTGTTATCACAATAGAGATCAATGGGATCCACAATGCTAGGGACTATGCCAAGTTCACTAATGAACTTTTTTATCCAAACAACTTTCTTTGTTGCATTTGAGGCAGCAATGTACTCGACATCGGTTGTAGAATCAGCAACTGTTTCTTGCTTTGAACTTTTCCAACTCACAGCGCCACCATTTAGGCAGAACACATAACCAGATTGCGATTTAAAGTCATCCTTATCTGTCTGGAAGCTAGCATCGGTGTATCCAATTACCGCGAGCTCTTCCTGACCTCCATATATCAAGAATGAATCCTTAGTCCTTCTCAAGTACTTAAGGATAGTCTTGACAGCTACCCAATGAGCATCACAGGGATCAGATTGGTACCTACTCATTGCACTTAAAGCATACGAGATATCTGGTCGAGTACATAACATGGCATACATGATAGATTCTATTGCAGATGCATATGGAATCTTATTCATGCGATCCCTCTCTTCCTTAGTTGAAGGAGATTGTGTTTTTGATAGACATAAGCCATGTTGTATAGGTATGAATCCTTTCTTGGAATCATGCCTATTAAAGCGTCTCAGCACTTTGTCTATGTATGTACTCTGACTTAGGTCAAGCAGTTTTTGTGATCTATCTCTATAGATCCTGATTCCTAACATATAGGATGCTTCACCAAGGTCCTTCATAGAAAAGCATTTCCCTAACCAAGTTTTTACTTGTTGCAAGGTAGGGACATCGTTCCCAATGATTAATATGTCATCTACATATAATACCAGGAAGACGATCATGCTCCCACTAACCTTCTTGTAGACACAAGGCTCATCTTCATTCTTTATAAATCCATATTGTTTTACAGTTTCATCAAAACGAAGATTCTAACTTCTAGAAGCTTGCTTTAATCCATAGATTGATCGATGTAACTTGCATATCTTTTGGGCTTTTCTGGTATGTCAAATCCTTCAGGTTGTGTCATGTACACATCCTCAAGAAGATTCCCATTAAGGAAGGCAGTCTTGACATCCATCTGCCATATTTCATAATCATGATATGCAGCGATAACAAGTAAAATCCGAACAGATTTAAGGATTGCAACTAGTGAAAAGGTTTCATCATAGTCTACACCATGAATTTGTTTATAACCTTTAGCAACCAGTCTTGCCTTATAGGTATGTACCTTACCATCCATGTCAGTCTTCTTTTTGAAGACCCACTTGCATCCTATAGGATTAACTCCTACAAGAGGTTTTACAAAGGACCAAACCTGGTTTGTGTACATGGAATCCATTTCAGATTTCATGGCTTCTAGCCACTTCTCAAACTCAGGACCAGTTATGGCCTCTTGATAGGTTACAGGCTCATCTTGATCCATGAGTAATACATCACCTTGATCATTTATGAGATATCCATAACTCTCTGGTTGGTGACGTATCCTGCTCGACCTACGCTGGTCTTGTTCTACTTGAGTAGGTTGCTCGTCCACAACTACTTGTGGTTCCTGCTCTAATTCCTCCATAGGTGTATCAATGCTTTGTGATTCTTGAATTTCTTCAAGCTCTACTTTCCTCACACTGATTCCTTTGGAAATAAAGTCCCTTTCCAAGAAAACTCTTGTTCGAGCGACAAACACTTTGCCCTCAAAAGGATTGTAGAAGTAATACCCTCTTGTTTCTTTAGGATACCCCACACATAAGCATTTGTCAGATTTGGGATCAAGCTTAGTTGAAATTTGTCGTTTCACATAAACTTCACAACCCCAAATCTTCATGTAAGACATATGTGGTTTCTTACCACTCCATATTTCATATGGTGTCTTTTCAACCTTTTTTGATGGAACACGATTAAGTGTGTAAGTTGCTATCAATAGTGCATGTCCCTAAAAGGAGCTTGGAAGATCGACGTGACTCATCATAGATTGGACCATGTCTAACAAGGTTCGATTTCTTCTCTCAGATACACCATTCCATTGTGGTGTTCTAGGAGGAGTGAGTTGGGATAGAATCCCACACTCTTTTGGATGGTCATCAAACTCTAGGCTTAAATATTCACCGCCTCGATCTGATCGAAGAGTTTTAATATTCTTACCTAGTTGGTTTTGTACTTCATTCTTGAACTCCTTGAACTTTTCAAAGGATTTAGATTTGTGTTTCATTAAATAGACATAACCATATCTACTGAAATCATCGGTAAATGTGATGAAGTATTGAAAACCTCCTTTGGCTGGTATGTTCAGTGGTCCACATACATCAGTATGTATGAGAGCCAAAAGATCATTAGCCCTTTCACCTTTTCTTGTGAATGGGGACTTTGTCATCTTTCCAATTAAACAAGATTTGCATGTATCATATGATTCGTAATCAAAAGAGTCCAATAGTCCATCTTTATGGAGTTTGGAGATGCGTTTCTCATTTATATGGCCTAAGCGACAATGCCAAAGGTAACTTGGATTTAACTCGTTAGGTTTCATCCTTTTAGTATTAACTCGTTAGGCATTTCAAGATCAAGGACATACAATCCATTGTTCATTTGTGCAGTAGCATAGAATATATCATTCAAATAAATAGAGCAACAATTGTTCTTTATTATACATGAAAAACCAAACTTGTCCAAACAAGAAACGGAAATAATATTCGTGCTAATTGCAGGTACATAATAACAGTTCTCTAACTGAATTATTAAACCACTAGGTAAAGTCAATACATAAGTTCCTACGGCTAAAGCAGCAACCTTTGCTCTATTGCCAACTCGTAGGTCAACTTCACCTTTTGCCAAAACTCTACTCCTTTTTAGCCCCTGCACATTGGTACAAATGTGAGAACCACATCCAATATCTAATACCCACGATGCAGAAGTAGATAATTTATTTCTATAAAAAAAATACCTGAATTCGAATTCTCCACTCCATTCTTCTTATCTTCTAGGTACTTTGGGCAGTTTCTCTTCCAGTGTCCGGTCTTACCGCAATAGAAGCAAGTGCCCTCCTTTGCTATACCTCCACTAGGCTTCAAAGCAGGGGCAATATGTTTAGGTTTGGCAACTTCCTTGCCTTTCCATTTACCACCCGTTGGTGGGCCTTTTGTTCTGTTTCTTTCCATTACTGACCATCAGAATGGATTTCCCTTTTGACTTCAGATTTTGCTCAACAGTTCTTAACATGCCTAGCAATTCAGGAAAAGTTTTGTCCATATCATTCATGTTGAAATTAAGGACAAATTGACTGAATCTTTTCGGCAACGATTACAGGATCAACTCAGTCGCAGGCTCCTTTTTGAGGGGAAATCCCAATCTTTCAAGGTTCTCCACATACCCAATCATCTTGAGTACATGGGGACCTACAGGGGTTCCCTCAGATCGCTTGGCCTGAAAAAGGGCTTTTGAAACTTCAAACCTCGTATGCCTTGCCTGCTCTTGATAGAACATCTTCAGGTGTTCGATCATATCGAACGCTGCCATGTTTTCATGGTATTTTTGCAATTCATAATTCATGGTAGCCAGCATGAGGTAAGCAGTTTCATTGGTATCATCGACATGCTTCTTATAAGCATCTCTTTCAGCCTTAGGAGCAGAACTAGGAGGCTCCTCCTCAGGAACAGGTGTCTCTAAGACATACAACTTTTTGTCATGTTTGAGGACAATCCTCAGATTTCGGTGCCAATCCAGAAAATTTGTCCCAGACAATTTTTCCTTATCAAGGATTGATCGCAAAATGTTGTTAGATGTGTTTGTTGTCATGGTAATCTACAAAATAGAATGGAAAATTATAAGTATCATTAAAATAACATATTAAATTAGGCCTTTAATTAAATATGCTCCCACTATTTTACTCAAACCAAATGACCCTCGCCATTTGATTCGGAAAATCCCGTTGGAAGATTTTCTAGTGGATTGAGATCCATATTTCACTTTGGTTTAAGTCAGCGTTAGGCTGATTACACAAAACTTAGCTATTTAGGTAGGAACTCCTTCCAATTGTATCCAATACAATTCTCGAATATTTCAGTTAGCTGAATAACTCCTTATTCTAATCCATCATATGGATTATTCCCAACTTTTACTTCTAAACGTATATAATCTTATTATATTTTGTTTAGTTAAGTTTGACCCATTGTTTTACAAATTGGATATTACATGTATCCCATCGCATCTTACTAATATAGAACATGCACCTCGCGTTAGGCGAAACCTACATTATTCGATACTAGTCTTGATGAGTTCTAAAACTTGGAAAGCATAAACTTAATATTCAATTTTAAGGGAATTTTCATTAGTTTGATCTCACATGCTTATTTATCATATAAATCGTCTCTCACATGCATCAACATACATACAGATGCATCAACATATATACAAAATGAAACAGTTATGGCCCCTAGCGCAATTGTTCTCCCAAGCCAATGAGAGAACCTAAGCTAAACCTAGTAACGATCTACACTTCTCCAAGTAAGATCTCCAAGGTTGTCCTCCTTTGATCTTGTATTCTTCTTCTTCTTCTTCATAACATTACATTACATTAAAGAATACTCGTTTTACATACGAGGGAGTGAGATGAGAAAAGAAGTTACATCAAGAGATTAAAAGAGAGGCACGACACGCAGGTCGTATTTTAAAATCCCAAAACAAAATAAAGGAAAACTAAGGCCATAACTGATCACCACAAGAGGAAAATAATAAACACACTTTTATTATTATTAATTTAAATCCTGTCAATTAAATGAATTAAATTAGATTTCGGCGAATGATCACACTTTTTTTTCAATGAACAATTCATTTGAAATCGGGTCGTTTTTCATATCAACACTTGATACTTTCCATAAAATTAAAGCACAACTTTTGTGCCATCACAACCCTAATCACAGACCTTTTAGACAGCACAACCCTTGTGTCGTCATGAACCCTAATGCAACAATTTCATATCGTCAAAATACCATGATCAATAATTCAGTATGATTGATCCATATGCCACTGCTTCACCATACTAAAGTCAGTTTCCAAAGCAAATGAACACAGATCGCTCAAATGATCATTACGCGATTTAAATGAACGAAATAGAAACAGTATATCCAATATACCATCTTTGCATCAGATTTAATTATATCACATATAAAATTTGGTCGATCATATTTGTGTAACTTAAGGACGATCGATATATCGCTGCTTCACCATACTATTGTCGGTTCCGAAGCATAGTCAATACCGATCATCCAAATCGTACACAGCCTCATGCCAAAATTCAATTTCTCGATTTAATTTAATTTTTTATGTGTTTTAATCGAATTAGAACAAAAAACATAAAATAAACACTTATCTGATGCATGGTTTCGTAAGTGGCTCTGATACCACTGAAGGGAAATCGCGATTCAAAAACGCAACTGAAATTTAAATTTCCCTTTAGCGATCCTTACGAAAGATCATGATCAGTGATAGAATGATTACCTCTTGTAGCGATGAAACCTTTGATTCTGAATCGAAGGAATGATCACGAACGATGTACGATGAATAACGCCTTTACTCAGTCCATACGAACAGCTTCCTTCAGTCTCAATGTTAGCTGCTACGATTGAAGGCTTTGAGTGAGAGATAGAGAGAAGGAAAATACGGCTAGGGTTCCACAGCTGAATTTTCATCAAGTGTTTATGCTTCTGCACAAGGGTTATATTTCTAGAACCATTTATGTGGGATGCATGCTAAAAAGCTCACTTAAGTGCACACACACCATATCTTATGATGTACTGTATATCACTTAAGCATGCGGTACCATGTCCTAATCCGTATTCCAATTAAGTGCACTGTACCTTACAGTGTTACATATTTACTTAAGTACACTGTACCTTACGGTGTTTCTTATTTACTCTACCTCTTATCAAACTGTCCTTATGTGTGTGACCCTGTAGGATTTTGCGACGTTGGTAATTATATTAAATCATGCATTTAACATAATAAACAGTGAGCAGTATCTAGCAACACATCACTGCTGCCCAAGTCACAAAATTGTCATGTGATCTGACAAAACCTTTTGTGATAGTGCTTGCGTGTACAATTACCCTTTTGCCCTTATGTCTATATTGAACACAAGGCATATACCGTGTCATCCTTGTTCAGTTCAATATTGGGCCCTTAGACATTTATCCTGTTATGCAGGATGGGCAAATTCCATCTAGGTCACTCATGTCCCTAAGCATGCTTTATGAAATACTCATCAACTGTCTTTATAGTCATCCAATTACGGACAATGTTTGATCAACAATAAAGTACTTGACTCTACTCAAAGGTATGAATATTAGGAGTAATATTTATACTGGATTGACCCGCTATGAGAGTACTACATAGAATGTTATGCAAAGTGTCATAAGTTACTCTCATGTTATGCAAAGTGTCATAAGTTACTCTCATAGTGATTTCAGGTCGAAGGCTGGTATACACCACTATCACCATGAGAGTAACTTATGACACTTTGCATAACATTCTATGTAGTACTCTCATAGCGGGTCAATCCAGTATAAATATTACTCCTAATATTCATACCTATGTTAAGACTTGATAACTCCTTATCCATGATCCATGAGATGTGATCACCAGTCTATCTATAATAGTCTTAATGCTTTAAGGTTATCTCATTTCACATTAAAGCTCGACTATGGATACTTTAAGAATAATGTCCTTATGTTTATATTAAATCTCATGATTAAGTCACACTTAATATTTCATTAAACGAACTAGCTATTCTAGGGACTTTATCAATTTGGAAAATAAACATAATAAAGAAATGCCTTTAATTATTAATAAATAATTCGATACAAGTACCAAAAGTATTGGCCTCTAGGGCTTACACCAACAAAAACATAGACAAAGTAAAAATGCAGTTAAAGTAAGGATGAAAGTAACTGGGCAGAAATTGTAAATTAAAATGAAAAGCTTTGTGTTAAAGTAAAAATGGTGTTTCAAGGTTCATACATTCTCTTAATGAAAACTCATTTTTCTAACGCTGATACTTTGAGTGTAAGTGAGATTTTGTAATGAAATGAACCCCCTGAATCCAAACAATAGAATGCTTATTTATACTAGTATGAAATAACTGCTCCATAACAATCACATCTTCAGTTTTTGCCACATAGAAGTCTGCATGCGCTTCGCTTCTGCATTCCCTCCATGTGTCCTTCAGGATGAAACTAAGAAGTAGTTATTTGCTTTTTGAACAGAACATTTGCGCCTCCAAATAACTGTCAATTCGACACGCCTGATGTTTTCGAAAATGTTGATGTCGAAATGTCTCCAAGGCATTCTAAAAATTACTAAGTCCCGTTTTCATCCTATTTAGACTCCAACCACATGCATGTCGTCAAAGGTCTATATACCTTTAGATTTGACTTATGCTTAGTTTTTTTCCCTGGTCGAAAATCCCAGCTAACAAATTGCCCCCTAAAAAAGGCCTCTTTCAATGCACTATGAGATATGGGTGTTATTGTCCTTCTCAAGCACTATTCAGCTAGTGGGTTGACATCACGATCATCACGGTCTTTCTATTAATTTTCACCTTGAAAACGTGTGTTTCCCTCTATCCCATAAATTTCTTCATCATGGCTCCGCCTTCGTAGGGTGTTGTGGCTAAGTGCATCAGACTGATTCGATTTCACTTCTAAGGAAATGACATGTGCCATTGTGCCAACCTACTTCGCGCCATTTGTCAAGCACAAAGACTGAAGATTATTTCTCCCTCACTATAAATATAAATATTATTTCCTTCATTTTTCTTCTATTTTCCTTCCATTGTCTTCAAAACTTCCACTCTGAAAATTCTTTCTTCAAGCTATCAGAAAAAACTTTCAAGCTCAAACAATGGCTCCAAAGAAAAGAGCAACAAAGCCACGAAGGAACCTCTCATATTAGCCAACGTACTCCCATGCACTACTGTGATTAGAAAGCAAGAATACGTTCCTGAGACACCCAACTATGAGGAGAAACTGCGTATTTACAAGTCTTAGGTAATTATCCCTTACTATATCTCTAAAAAACACCATGCACTCATGGGTCCAATGTATGATCCTTATGTGGATCTTACCAAACTTAGGGATTTTTTCCCATCTTACCATATGACAAAACCCATTGTTAGTGTTAAAGGACCTCTGAACCTAGAGTGCATGACCACCACTTTACGTGTCTTCCGTTTAGTTCCCCACTAAGAAACATGAGGATTACATCCTCTTGCTGAACAAGATTGAGGCGGAAAAAGTGAATTTCAGTAGGCAAAAGGTATGTTCAACCTGATCCATTTGTCGAGAACTGGTCCTGCCTAATGCAAAAACATGTTGGTCGCATCCCTATATTTCTGGGAAAGCACGACTAACACCATCTAACTTCCATGTAGAATGGTGACACCCACTTTCTTCCACGTGGCGGCCATTACTGGCCTTTGCCCAACTGGAAAAACTTTTTACCCCAACGAGAGCGACGAAGACACCATTGATTTCAACACAAACAGTGCGAGCTTTGGTAATTATATTGAAGACTACCATGTCTCTGGAACTGAAGTTTCAGAAGAAGAGCATATCACATTCCTTGCATTATGGATCTCAAGATGCATTTTCTACTGTGGGTACTTAAAGGTGGCGAAGAGGTACTTTACCCTAGCCAACCAACTACACGAAGGCAAAGATATTTTCCTTTGCCAGCTGATTTTAGGATCCCTTTATGAATCCCTGGGATTAGCTACCGAAGTCTTAAGGAACATTCAACCCAAAGATGATTTATTTCTATCTGGACCTTTTTGGTTACTCCAACTCTAGCTCAGTGCCACATTTGAAATTTCTCTGGACGTTAACAAACTTGACGACGCCAATGAAGTTATTAGGGATAGACGCATCGAAGAGGCTCGATTGAACCCGCTGACTCTGATTGACAAGAATGGATCAGATCGACAGGAATTCTCATCCTACTTCTTAATGTTTTCCAAACGCTACCACTTCTATGCAACATTGGCTCCCTTTGCCAAAAGGACTCATGGGCATGAATGGTTCACTCGTAAGTTCCCAGCCACCGGCGAACATGAAGTTGAGTCAAAGAAAATATGGGAAGCATTCTTAATCCCCATACCTCTTTCCACCAGACTAGGGACTTCCAAAGATAATGTGAAAATCATTTTCTATCAACCCAACTTGGTGTCGCACAAATTTTGAATCAGTCAGACTATGCTCAGATCCTTTTTCAGTCGAAAAAGTGAATTGTGCCTTTGCACCAATGAATACTCCGAAAAAAACTACCTTCGACGAATTGCTCAACACGCTTCTAATCGCTATGTTCTCACTCCATTCGCTTTCCAACCAATATTCTACTGTACCCTAGAATTCGACACTTGGTGGAAAACTTATCATGCCAAAGAATTTATGATTGCTGCAGCATTAAGTCAACATTTAACTGATGCTTTCTCTTCTCTGCAACAAAAAATTCAACAAAGGTAGAGGTCGACACATTAAAGAGAACCTGACTTTCCAGAAATACTTTGAAACTGTGTATGACCCTAACGACCTTAGTTGGATGATCCGTAAAGCAGTTGTTACTATGAAAGAAAAAGTGTTGGCGAAACTTCCCAACTTGCACATTCATGAATACGTAAAGGGCAAGTACATGTTTTCTTTAAACTTTTACCCTCCTAAATTTCCCCCTTTTCCCACCAGCAAAATGGCTCTGGCTTTCGTCCCTCTGTTTCAAAGGTGGTTCGTTTGTGAGGAATTTTTGAAGGTTCACAAAAATGAATACTTGAAACCTGCTCAGCGCGTGACTCCGACTATGTATGACATATATAGTTTCAAAGGCCACCTTCATGTTGACGTAAATCATTTCAGGGTCAAAACTCCCATACATGAGGGTAAGGAAAGAAAATGACCTCTCCACAAATTTTCAACCTGTAAATATTATTTATTTGTACTCACAATTGATTATATTTGTTCACAGTTGCCGAGCACAAAAAGAGGACTAGGGATTCTTCTAGTGCTAAAGTAGCGCTTAAGCAACCCAAAGTCGAAGCAACTTCCTCCAAGTCTTCCCAAGTAAGTTCCAAATTCGGATGCTAAGCTTTAGATTGCTCAACATATTGAACTTAGATAATTTTCACAACTTGAATTCTATTCATTTTTTTATGAAAGCTGATGATGCAAACGTTGAGCCGGTACCAAAAAGACTGCACCTAGCCCTAGGGTAGCTCCTACTCCTAAGACAAAGAAAAAGAAGAAAGCTCCTTCGAGGAAGGGCAAAAATACGGCCGACACAACAAGGAGGTTTGTCTCCACTGAGAGCGCCAAATCAAGCCTAAATGCTGACACTTTAAAGGTAAATCTACTTCTTCTTTAACCCTCTTTATATTATTTCTCTAAGTCCTAACACCTGGATCTTGTAGGGTAAGCCTTCAACCAAACTTGTGTCGACATTCACACATCCAACACCTCAAGCTACTAGCTCACCCACCAATCAGCCTATTCCTACTGTAGACCTCACTGAAGAGGTTAACAAACCCAAAGAAGTAGATGATAACATATCCCACAACTTAAACGAAAAATCTCAACCAACTGAATCGACTTCCTCGTCATCTGATGAATCCGGGGAATACCTTAGAGCAAGGAGATCCCAAGCAAACTTCTCCTCTTGACATCCCTAAGACAACTCAAGATGCTCACCAACAACCATAAACCACTGTGATCAATGCTGAACAACTAAATATGGAGACCACACCTAATGTCGGAAAAAAGGTTCAAAATATTATGTCTACAAAGCCAACCTCTTCGCCTAGCAACAAACTTTCTCAAGAAGAATTATCAACACTATATAAAACGAATCCTCGGGCTTACATGAGAATGGTGCTAAGTATCGCGGTGAAGAATCGGAGACCAAGCTATTGACTAACTTGACTCGCAAAACAAAATGCCACCACCAAACTTTTATCTTTCCAAGGGAATGGGAAAAGATCGAATAAACCCACAATAAACATGCAAAGCAAAAAGCAAGGCTAAAAGCTAAGCAATAAAGAGATCAAAGGTGCGATGGTTGGTTATGATAAGGTAAGGTACTAAAATCCTAAGCATCTATAATATCCTATAGGATCCTCTTGAAATATCTGTGTTTGGTTAAAAGTGTTTGTTGAAAAAGATTGGGGAGATGAGAAAAGAAGTGTTTTTCTATTGTTTTTTTGATTTGGAAATACATGAAGTCTTGTGGCTACATACCAATAAAGGATCAAAACATCGTAGTTCGGGGTAGAAATAACAAAAGGGTTTGTTTTGGTTGATTTTAATAAAGAAGAGACAAGTTGTCATCTTAAGGAGAATACTCAACTAATCCACCACAAACATGTGAAAGATGGATTTTTGCATCACAATCAGAGAAGGGCTCCAACTTGGATATAAAATCAACAAGTATGCCTCATACTTCCCTCAAGTGGAAAAGAATCAATGTCATTCTCAACAATGTTAAGGGGTAGGAGAATTATATCTCAATAATAGATGATTCGTGTCTAATCCCTTTTTGAGAAAAGGTTTTAAAGTGAAAAGCAAAGTGACAAAAGTCTTGAATGAGTTTTGTGTCTTTTAGTCTTATGAAAAGAGTTTCATATGCTTAAGATGTCTTGAAGCATTTATAAAAGAAAGGAAAGTTTTGAAAAGACAATGACTTAATGTCAATGTTTTTTTATTGAAGGAGGTTCAAGTTAGAAAATGAGAACCTAAGGGTAGACATGAAGCAAATAATGGTTAAAGGATGCAACAAGATACACAATGGATATGCACATGACAATAAGTCAACCATGATCCCTTTCCCTTGGATTTAAAGACAAGCAACATAAAGATATCAATCAAGGGTCACAAGACAAGTCTCAAGTGTCAAAACAAAGGTTCATAAGCAAATCATAACTCAAGTACAAATCAAAGGCTTAAGTGGAAAAGATGCTCAAATACAAGACAAGTTTCATTCACAAGTATGAATCTAAGCAAAGGAGAATACATGCCATGTTGTGGATTAGAATTAGAGCATATGAACAAAAGATGTTATGGTGAGAGAACACTCAAAAGAAGTATCTAAACATGGATCATATGAGCATGTAAACTATCAAGCTAAACAAGAGATGTAACACCCCAAAACCAGTAGAATATTTATTTAATTGATTTATTATAAATATTCGTACCTTGGGGAATTTTTGGTGAATTACTGTGATGTCTGATGATTTATATTGTGGGGTATTGACGATGTTAAGGGTGTGTTGATTTATGTTAGAGGTATATGATTTATTAAGGATTATTTTGATAATAATAATAATAATAGAATAATGTGACAATGTTATTTAAATTATTATTATTATTTTAAAATAAAAGGAAGGGCTAAGTGGTAATTGTGCGAGAATTAGTGAGGACAATGATGGAAAAGAGTATTAGGGGTCCTAGGGGTAAGTTGGACAAAAGGAATTAGAGAGAGTAGAGAAGTTCAGTTTTGTACGATCAAATTTTGGGAAACCGCTCTGAAGAAAGGAGAAGAAGGCTAGGGTTCAGAGAGGCTTCAGAGGAACTCAAAGAGGAGATTTCTGAAGCAATTTACTAAGGTATGGGGAGTATTATTTATCATTATATTTGATATAGGTGTAGAAATATGTAGGTAGTAGGTTTTCCGGGAATTTGATGAGTTCATGTCGAAATTTGGGGTTTTTGGGACGTAATTGATGTTAGGAATAAGTCTATGATGATGTATTGGGGTTGTTGTGTTGCTCTATGACAAATTCTGATGAAAACTGGTTGATTTGGTGTTGTAATCGCATACCTCTTAGGGTCTGAGTTAGTGCAGAAACGCAACTGAGAGTTGTAGGTTTGCACACTGTCGTACCTCGAAAATTAAGAACGACCTCGCAAGGCGCAATCGCACGCCCGCGAGATGGACTTAACAGAGTCGCCACCGATCTTTATTTATTCCATAGAGGGAAAGGGAAAATATCGAATAAAACCCTTAAAAAGAAAGGATAAGAATATGGTCATCAAAACCAATGTCTGAGTTCGGGAGTCGATTACGCAAGGGGAACGTATTAGCACCCCTCACGTCTGTTGTACTCAACGGGAACCATTTAGTTAGGGTCGAATGTATGTTAGCTTAAGGTTTGTTTCTAATCTTCTACTTGAGGAAAGAGAGAGAAATGTTTTTAGGATTTTTTAAAGGGGATACCTAAGGGTTTTTATTACTAGGGGGCTCGACAAGACTTCACAATCTCGTGCCTACGTATCCTCATAGTGCAATGAGGAACTCAGAGCCTTCGTAGTTCGGGGCTACGATGAAAAATGGAAAGGTGGAATACAAGAAGGCCTTGGATGTAAAGGAAAAAGGAAAAGGTAGAAAAAAGAAAAGGTGGCTCGCTAGGATCTCGCAATCCTATGCCTACATATTTTCAAGATGAACTTGAGAAATCAGAGCGTCCGTAGTTCTGGCTACTACGGTGAAAAGCTTGAAAGCAAAGCTTGTGAAGATTGATTGTTTAGGAGAAGAGATTAATGGCTATCTCTTATGAAGGATAAAGGAATGGTTAAAAATCACAAGAGATTAATGGCTATCTCTTGAAAAAGCTAGTGGTTTAAAAGTGGCTTGAATATGTTTTAAGAATGCCAAAGGGTTATGCCAGAGTGCTAGACTCTAACAGTCCTTTTCATTCAAGATTGATTGTAAAATTGTTTGTTGGACAAAAAACATTGATAGTAATCAATTGTTCGAAGAGTTGTGCCAAGATGCTAGATCTTGACGGCTCTTACTCATCCAAGTTGAAATGAAAAATAATTAATGGACAACGAGCTATTGACGATAATCAATTGCTCAAAGAGTTATGCCAATATGCTAGACCTTGACGGCTCTTATTCGTCCAAGTTGATATGAAAATGGTTCAATGGACAATGAACGCTTGATGAAAATCAATTGTTCGAAGAGTTGTGACAAGATGCTAGATCTTGACGGCTCTTATTCGTCCAAGTTTATTAAAGGTATTTTGAGGAGCGAAAGAATGAATGAATGGCTACCCCAAAGTGCGAGACTTGAGACCAATCGTTCGAGGTTTCTGCTAGAATGCTAGATTCCAACAGTCCTCTTCTTTCGTATTTTTTTTATTTTTTTAAAAAAGTTTAATCATTAAATTTAAATGGAAAGAGTTAGGTACAAAAATAAATAAATCTTAATAATAATATAACAATAACAAAAACATGAACACATAAAATATTACATTTTTACAACATAACTTCACAAACTAAAAATATATATATACTACACTACTAACTATATATGGTATGAACAAAAATAAAGGATGAATGATACTCACAAACTCCAAAGCTAGCAAAGGTTAAGTTTGTTGTGTAGAAGGAAGTGAAAGTGTTTTGATGGAAGTTGTTGTTGTGGTGAAGATGGTGAATGTTTATGGGTATTATGTAAGTAAAAGAAAAGGATAAAATTTGATTCCTAAAAAAAACAAAAAAAAAAGATTTGACTTAAAAAATATGTAATGAATGTGCAAGGTTTTGAGAATGTATGTGTGGTATTGTTGGTGCCAAAAAATGAGAGAAAGAGAGATCTTATTTATAGTGTGAATGAGGTGGGAGTGTTGATGTGGCAATCCATGTGACTTTATGAGAATGATTCTTAGCCATTGATAAGTCCAAGTTGGTAATCCATGTGAAATGTGAGAATGATTCTTGGCCATTGATAAGTCCAAGTTGGCAATCCATGTGAAGTGTTTGTACTACAATGTAGTGGTCCCAACTTATCATTTTTCCTTTTATGGACATGAAGACAAACAAAAATAAAAGTAATAATAATAATAATAATAATAATAATAATAATAAAGCTTAGTAATAATAAAACTAATAATAACAATAAAGCTTAGTAATAAAAAAAACTAATAATAATAATAATAAAACTAATAATAATAAAATTAATAATAATAAAACTAATAATAATAATAATAAATAAATAATAATAGTAAAACTAAAAATAATAAAAAAGATAATTGAAAATGGTTAGTAAAAAAAGAAATAAAACAAATTAAATTCTAACGAAAAATGCATTATTAATGAGATGTTTAACTAAAATGCGAGACGACTGACTCAAGATAATATGTAAACGATCAGAATATCTGAGAGTAAAATTTGGGGTATGACAGTTGCCCCTATTTAAATATCTTCACCGGATGACATGAGTGATGATAGTCTTCATGAAATCATGGTGGAAGGTATTTGAATATGGATAACCGAAAATTTTGCCCTCAGACGCACTGACATGCAATGCTATGGACCAAAGAAACAAACTAAGAAGCTGACATGCTATGAACTCTAATATGATGAAAAGTGTGAAATGGTAAATGCAAAACGAAGAAGAAAGTAGGCAACGACAAAGTCCACACAATGAGCAATCACTCACTGGGGAAAAATACAACATTGGGGAAGCTGAAACAAAACTGGGGAATATCTAAAGTGATGAGACAACTGATTCAAGCGTGATCGGCTGACACTTTAGAAAGAAAAGATAACACAAGTTCCTCAATGGAAGCAGAACCGGAAAGACGGTCTCCACTGGGGAATCAAAAGTCATCATCCATGAATGGAAATGGATGGAAAAGAGTCACGACGTTCAGAAGATCATTGAATGAGGTGGGGAAAAAACTGGGAAATACATGAGATAAGCAAACACCAGAGGTATTCAGAAAAGCGTTGAATAGACTCTGGAAAATAACAGACAATTGAGACATTCAGAAGAGCATTGAATGAACTTCCGGACACATATCAGAGATATTCGGAAAATCATCGAATAAACTCCGCCACACATCCAGGAAAGCATTGGATGGAGAATGGAAACAGACTCGAAAACATTCAGCAGCCATTAACCAAAGTCAGAAACGAATTGAAGACATCTAGAAGAGCATTATATGAAGACAAGAACTCTAAAGATACATACGAAACATTTAGAAGATCATTAAATGTACGGGAAAGGGTTTTGAAAACATATCCGGAAGAGCATCAGATAAGCAACATTATATCTGGAAGAACATTAGATAAACAAGGTCATATTCAGAAGAACATCAGATAGACACAAAAAGTGCTATGGAAAAACATCAAGAGCAAAAGACTCAATCTGGAAGAACATCAGAAAGAGAAAGGCACCTCCGGAAAAGCATCAGATGGCAAAAGAAATGAAATTCCGGAAAAGCCTCAGAATAACAAAGCGAAATATCTGGAAGAACATCAGATAAGTTCTGGAAGAACATCAGAACAAAAGACTCAATCTGAAAAAACATCAGAAAGTGAAAGGCACATCCGAAAGAGAATCAGATGAAGAAAGCAATGTCATTCCGGAAAAACATCAGAATAAACAAAGTGATTATCTGGAAAAACATCAGATAAGTTCTGGAAGAACATCAGAACAAAAGACTCAATCTGGAAAAAAAACATCAGAAAGAGAGACACATCCGGAAGAGCAACAGATGAAAAAGCAATGAAATTCCAGAAAAGCCTCAGAATAACAAAGCGAAATATCTGGAAGAACATCAGATAAGTTCTGGAAGAACATCAGAACAAAAGACTCAATCTGAAAAAACATCAGAAAGAGAAAGGCACATCCGAAAAAGCATCAGATGATGAAAGCAATGTCATTCCAAAAAAGCATCAGAATAAACAAAGTGATTATCTGGAAAAACATCAGATAAGTTCTGGAAGAACATCAGAACAAAAGACTCAATCTGAAAAAATATCAGAAAGAGAGACACATCCGGAAGAGCATCAGGTGAAGAAAGCAATGTCATTCCGGAAAAACATCAGAATAAACAAAGTGATTATCTGGAAAAACATCAGATAAGTTCTGGAAGAACATCAGAACAAAAGACTCAATCTGGAAAAACATCAGAAAGAGAAACACATCCGGAAGAGCATCAGATGGTAAAAGCAATGTCATTCTGGAAAAGCATCAGAATCACAAAGGGGTATATCTGGAAAAACATCAGATAATTCAAAGAGAGTGTTATGGGAAAACGTCAGAACAGAAGACTCGATCTGGTAAAACATCAGAGGAGACAAATATATATGACATCCAAGAACGGCATTGGACACAAAAGAGGAACAAACATATCCGAAAAAACAATCGGATAAGAAAGGTCATATCTGGAAGAACGTCAGATAGACACGACAATATCTGTTTGGTAGGTGCCAAGTAAGTTGGACTTTGACCACAAGGTAAGACGTGGATAACGACACGACCTCGGGAGAAATGCAAATGAGGATGAAACACTCATTATATGCATATGTATATGAATTATGCAGATGATATATGACCAAATGCGAATGCAGATGTCGATGACATGGCTCGACTCTCTGGGAAGACAAGACTGGAAGACTGATTCCTCTACACGGAGATCATTGTCATTCTGCTTGGGAACTAGAGATGCTATTTTTGAACACATCTTTGCCACACTGGTTAACTATATCAAGTTGATCCTTGTAAGAAGGATGAAGAGCTGCTTGGGGATTCTTCAGGTAAACTGCCCCAGACTAGCTGATTATTATAGATGAGCTAATCATTGCTTCAGCTTGATTGATTCTGGAAATGACCGTTTCACGGTGCTCTTAGAAAGCTTGCCCTAGTCTGAGTCTTGAAAGATGATTATTTTACTGTACACTGAGAAAGCTTGCCCCAGCCTGAGCCTTGCAAAATCTTCTGTATAAACCAATTCTAAGAAGTTGCCATTAAACCACAAATCTTGAACTGATTCTCAATAGGATATGGAAGGAACTTGCCCCTGATTGGATCACCGACCAAGTTTCTTATTTGTTTGAAAATTCCTTGAGAAGAAAAGTTAGTTTGCAAACAAAAGTATTTGTACAAACATGGTAAATGCAGAGTTCATGCAACTTTTGAAATCAAAGTCATTTTGAAAGAGGTGCAAAGTATATGAGTCACTGGTCTGAACACGGCGGTTCAAGACATTCAAAGTGAGAAGTAAAGTAAAAAGGTATGATGTCAGAATAGATGATCCGCAAAGATCTTTTGGAGTCAGTTTACGCGACCTTGATGTAGTATGCTTTCAAAATAACCTTGCTTCAATTAGGTCTTTTGAGGGTTATAACGTGGCCTGGTTCATGGTTTGAGAAACAAAGGATAAAAGCTCAAAGTTTATTTGTAACCCACCCAATCTACGTGATGATCTCCAATCCTATGCTCAGTTAACTCAAACTATGCACTCAGGCTCCCATAGGTTAGGAAATTGCACTGATGATGATAATGATGATGGTTCAGAAGTTAAGAGACTTTGAAATGGCAGTCATCGCTTCTCACAACATTTGGTTGTCATATAAGCTTGCTCTTTCTTTTTTTTTTCACTCTCTCTTTTTTTTTAGTAACTACCTGGCTTAATGATTACAGTGAACCATCATTGGCGTTTGACTTAAAAGACATCTTCGACACCTGCTTGCTGTGTGCGAAGGAACATTTGTGAACTTTGTCGAAAGGCGTCTTAAATGCTACTCTTGTATTTGAATGCACAATAAAGTTAACCGAGAACTACCCTACCCCAGGTTAAGATTGCGGGTTTTTATTTGTAAAGAAAAGAAACTCCTACTTCAAGGCCCAAAGGGGTTGACGAGGGATTATCTTCCTTATTTCTCCAGTGTTTAGGGATTGAAACAATGCCTTACATCGTCAACAAAGTTTTGATTTGAAAGCATACCACAACAATTATGAGTATTTACGTTTTCATCATCCTCTCTCCAATGTTTGCATAATCAACAGAAAATGGACAAGAGATAAAATATTTTATTTTGAAACAGAAAGCATTAAGAAGTAGATAGAAAACACAAATGAATTGAATCAAAAAGTTGCAAATGCTCATTTCATTAATTGTGAAAGTACAAACATAATTTGAAAGCAAACAACTAGTACAAAACAAAGGAAAACGCAAACAATAAGAAACATGGCCTAGTAACTAGTCAACAACATGGATGAGCTGGCCTATCTTCGGAAAGTAGCTGAGCTGAAGTCGACTGAAGCTTCACTTGCCCTGGCAGAGGATTGTTCTTGACATTCTGCATCTAATGTTAGCTCTAGTCCAGTATCAGTGACGAGGAATCAGCTTGACGACTCACAAACAACACTGGAAGATAGAGACAACTGGAAATGAGTGACTGGACAGATAGACGTATGCAATGAATCATGCAAAGATGCAAATGATATGCAACGCAATGCAGCACAGGATGCAGAAAGAAAATGCAATGTAAGGTGGTTAGGATCTGAGATAACCCGAATAAATCAGAACATCATATTAGGTAGGTCTCCCTATAACGGATAGTTCTAGATTATCTACCCATAAACCCACTCACGGGATATTTTCTAGGTTTTTGATAAGATTTTAGAGTCACAGACCTTAGTCGTATCAACGTTATGCAACGGGCTAGCCATTTTACAACGAGAGTGACGAAAAGGTCTATTCTGATCGGGGTTTTCATATTGGTTGGAGCAAGGAGATGTCCTTGAAGTCCAATATTACGCAATCGCCAAAATAACACTGGTTCTAAAATGGAGAATCTAGAGTCATGGACCCTTCATGAATCAGTGTCATGCAACAGGCAAGCTGTTTTTATAACGAGATCTACAAACAGGTCTACTCTAGAGGAGCCTTCATGTTAGTTGCTACAAGGAGCTTGCCCTCGAAGTCTAACACTAATAACTACCAAATCTAACCCTATGTTTTCTCTCTGCTTTTTCCAAACTCGGGTGTAGAGCTTTATTCAAGATAATAAATCCCCAAAGCCCACACATGGATATACAGAGATATATATGAAAAGGAAATAAAGCAAGAGCAATAAAACACATAATCAAAGAAGAAAGAGAAACAAACAAAAGCTAAACACACATATGAAAACCTAACTAAACTAGGCTTGACTCACTTAGGGATGGGAAAATCCCCAGCAGAGTCGCCATCTGTCGTACCTCGAAAAATGAGAACGACCACGCGAGGCGCAATCGCACGCCCGCGGGATGGACTTAACAGAGTCGCCATCGGTCTTTATTTATTCCATAGAGGGAAAGGGAAAATATCGAATAAAACCCTTAAAAAGAAAGGATAAGAATATGGTCATCGCAACCAATGTCTGAGTTCGGGAGTCGATTACGCAAGGGGAAGGTATTAGCACCCCTCACGCCTGTTGTACTCAACGGGAACCATTTAGTTAGGGTCGAATGTATGTTAGCTTAAGGTTTATTTCTAATCTTCTACTTGAGGAAAGAGAGAGAAATGTTTTTAGGATTTTTTAAAGGGGAGACCTAAGGGTTTTTATTACTAGGGGGCTCGACAAGACTTCACAATCTCGTGCCTACGTATCCTCATAGTGCAATGAGGAACTCAGAGCCTTCGTAGTTCGGGGTTACGATGAAAAATGGAAAGGTGGAATCCAAGAAGCCTTGGATGTAAAGGAAAAAGGAAAAGGTAGAAAAAAGAAAATGTGGCTCGCTAGGATCTCGCAATCCTATGCCTACGTATTTTCAAGATGAACTTGAGAAATCAGAGCGTCCGTAGTTCTGGTTACTACGGTGAAAAGCTTGAAAGCAAAGCTTGTGAAGATTGATTGTTTAGGAGAAGAGATTAATGGCTATCTCTTATGAAGGTTAAAGGAATGGTTAAAAATCACAAGAGATTAATGGTTATCTCTTGGAAAAGCTAGTGGTTTAAAAGTGGCTTGAATATGTTTTTAGAATGCCAAAGGGTTATGCCAGAGTGCTAGACTCTAACAGTTCTTTTCATTCAAGATTGATTGTAAAATTGTTTGTTGGACAAAAAACATTGATAGTAATCAATTGTTCGAAGAGTTGTGCCAAGATGCTAGATCTTGACGGCTCTTACTCATCCAAGTTGAAATGAAAAATAATTAATGGACAACGAGCTATTGACGATAATCAATTGCTCAAAGAGTTATGCCAATATGCTAGACCTTGACGGCTCTTATTCGTCCAAGTTGATATGAAAATGGTTTAATGGACAATGAACGCTTGATGAAAATCAATTGTTCGAAGAGTTGTGACAAGATACTAGATCTTGACAGCTCTTATTCGTCCAAGTTGATTAAAGGTATTTTGAGGAGCGAAAGAATGAATGAATGGCTACCCCAAAGTGCGAGACTTGAGACCAATCGTTCGAGATTTCTGCTAGAATGCTAGATTCCAACAGTCCTCTTCTTTCGTATTTTTTTATTTTTTTAAAAAAGTTTAATCATTAAATTTAAATGGAAAGATTTAGGTACAAAAATAAATAAATCTTAATAATAATATAACAATAACAAAAACATGAACACATAAAATATTACATTTTTACAACATAACTTCACAAACTAAAAATATATATATACTAAACTACTAACTATATATGGTATGAACAAAAATAAAGGATGAATGATACTCACAAACTCCAAAGCTAGCAAAGGTTAAGCTTGTTGTGTAGAAGGAAGTGAAAGTGTTTTGATGGAAGTTGTTGTTGTGGTGAAGATGGTGAATGTTTATGAGTATTATGTAAGTAAAAGAAAAGGATAAAATTTGATTCGTAAAAAAAACAAAAAAAAAAAAGATTTGACTTAAAAAATATGTAATGAATGTGCAAGGTTTTGAGAATGTATGTGTGGTATTGTTGGTGCCAAAAAATGAGAGAAATAGAGATCTTATTTATAGTGTGAATGAGGTGGGAGTGTTGATGTGGCAATCCATGTGACTTTATGAGAATGATTCTTAGTCATTGATAAGTCCAAGTTGGCAATCCATGTGAAATGTGAGAATGATTCTTGGCTATTGATAAGTCCAAGTTGGCAATCCATGTGAAGTGTTTGTACTACAATGTAGTGGTCCCAACTTACCATTTTTCCATTTATGGACATGAAGACAAACAAAAATAAAAGTAATAATAATAATAATAATAATAATAATAATAATAATAAAGCTTAGTAATAATAAACCTAATAATAACAATAAAGCTTAGTAATAAAAAAACTAATAATAATAATAATACTAATAATAATAATAAAACTAATAATAATAAAATTAATAATAATAAAACTAATAATAATAATAATAAATAAATAATAATAGTAAAACTAAAAATAATAAAAAAGATAATTGAAAATGATTAGTAAAAAAAGAAATAAAACAAATTAAATTCTAACGAAAAATGCATGATTAATGAGATGTTTAACTAAAATGTGAGACGACTGACTCAAGATAATATGCAAACGATCAGAATATCTGAGGGTAAAATTTGGGGTATGACACACACTTTCGCCGGGCGAAATTCCCAGCTCGCCGGGTGAAGCGAATTCGCCCCAACCTCGCCAGGCAAAAGAGGAAGCGTAGGGAAGGTGGAAAAAATGGGTTTATGGATTTTGTATGGGGAAGGTGTTTCGCCCCAACTTCGTCGGGCGAATACCCAAGCGAGCCAGTGGCTTCGCCAGGCGAGAGAGAAGCGGAGGGAGAGGGGGAATTGTGAGTTATTGGAATTTATATGGGGAAGGTGTCTCACCCCTGCTTCGCCGGGGGAAACCCAGGCGAGCGTGCTGCTTCGCCGGGCGAGCAGGAGCAGTGAGTTTGTTTTGATTTCTTTTCTTTTCTACCCTTTGAGGTTTTGTGTCTTGATGACTTGTGATGACTTTTGATGCATGATGATGATGTGATAACATGATGATTTATGTCGATTTTGGTGTATGTATTACCATGATGCTTAATGAGAGTTTATGATGATGATGTACATGTTGATGTTATACATGTTATGTGAAGTATTATGACGATTTTATGAATGATGATGCAATGTGACGATTTTATGACGATGACGATTATGACGTTTGCATCATGCATTCATAGCATTCTAGGACTTCGGTCCAGTGACGGTTTTAGGACTTCGGTCCAGTGGTGGCTTCAATCCCGTTGTGCAGATTAGAGTGTATGACGTTGCTCTGGTTCTTGTGTAGAATCGATCTTATTGATGGGGATCTTTGGAGAGTGATGACCCAATGTCCATCAATTATGACGAATTGGTACCACATGCATGAGTCAGTGTAATGCATTTCATATTTATGTGGCATTGCGTGTTTGCGAATGATGATGTGATTGATGACATGACTATAAATGATGTACGATGATGATGATGATGTATTAATGACGATGCTGGTTTATTTTGATGCATATTATCTTTGGATTGTTTTGATAATTATGACGCTTATGAAGTTTTCCGCTGCATAGTATTCAAGTTAATTTTGATGTTTTAAACCCGTGTAACGGAGCAAGATGTTATTACTTGATGTTTATGACGAAATGTGACGCCCTTATGGGATTTTACTCTAATAATTGTTGTTATATTATTCGTGAATGTCTGTTGGGTAAAAGGGTGCTACATTAGTGGTATCAGAGCAGGTCGGTCTGTCCTGCCAGGTGTTGTATGATGTTATTCCCTGTCAGTCGATGAGTGTGAGTACACTGTCGATGTTTTGTTTCTTCTAACCTTATTGCTGATGTGCAGAATGACTGGAAGAAATGATCGTGCTATTGTTGACGCGCTGGAATCACTTGCTTAAGTGATGGCTAAGAACAATTAGAATGGTGAAGCTCCTGATGAGTTACGTGCTTTGGGGAAGTTCCAGAGGAACAATCCGCCGACTTTTGTGGGCACTCATGATCCGGAGGGCGCGCATAAATGGCTCAAGGTAATTGAGAAGATTTTCTGGGTGATGGTGTGTACGGATGCTCAACAAGTTTAGTTTGGTACTCATATGCTATCAGAAGAAGCTGAAGATTGGTGGGATAACACCCGTCAGAGGCTGGAGGATGTTAGTACCGAGATAACATGGGCTGTGTTTAAGAGAGAGTTTTTGGGAAAATATTTTCCTGAAGATGCTCGCGGCAAGATGGAGGTAGAATTCCTTAAGCTGAAGCAAGAAAACATGACTGTGGCTGAATATGCGACGAAGTTTGAAGTGTTGGTGAAGTTTTGTCCGTATTATAATCGTGTTGATGCTGAGATGTCCAAATGCCTTAAGTTTGAGAATGGGCTGAGACCAAAGATCAAGTAGGGTATTAGTTACCAACAGATTCGAAGGTATGCTGAGTTTGTGGATAAGAGTAGAATCTATGAGGAGGATAGTCGAGCTCGATCTGCTCACTATAAGCAACTTAGTGAGAACAAAGAGAAAGGACAGTTCAGTGGAAAGCCTTATGTGACTCCAGCTGACAATGGGAAACAGAAGGCTTCATATGGGAAAAAAACAAGTGAGGGAGCAGCTCTCGCTTCTGCGAAGTGTTACAGGTGTGGCGAACAAGGCCACCGTGCTGAAGTTTGCAACAATAGTGTGTTGAGGTGCTACAGATGTGATAAGAGAGGTCACAGAGCTACTGACTACAAAGATGAGGGTCCGACTTGTTTCAACTATGGTAAACAGGGTCACATTAGTACTTAGTGTCAGAAGCCAAAGAAGACTGTTACTACGGCTCAGACTAATGGTAGAGTGTTTGCTTTGAGTGATGCAGAGGTTCCTAAGAAGGATAAGTTAATTCGAGGTACTTGTTTTATTAATAATGTTGAGTTGGTCGCTATTATTGATACTGGTGCTATATGAATAGTAGTACGGTAATAGAAACTCCTGCTATGGTTTTGTTACTACTACTTTTGTGTGTTTGAGATGTCCTTTGATGATTTATGGGAAGAGTTTCGTGATGGATTTGGTGTGTTTGCCCTTCCACCAAATTGATGTAATTCTGGGGATGAACTGGTTGGAGTTCAACTACATTCACATTAACTGTTATAATAAGACTGTGGAGTTTCCTGAGTTTGGTAATAATGGAGAGTTGATGTTATTGTCTGCTAAGCAAGTAGACGAACTCTTAGAAGATGAAGCCTTGATGTTTGCGCTGTTTGCATCGTTGCAAGTTGATCGTGAGACTGCGAGTATCGAATTACCTGTCGTCTGCGAATTTCCTGAAGTATTTCCGGATGACATAAGTGATTTGCCTCCAGAACGTGAAGTAGAGTTTGCGGTTGATTTGATACCAGGTACTAGTCCGGTGTCAATGGCTCCCTATCGGATGTCAGCTTCTGAGTTAAGCGAATTGAAGAAACAACTGGAAGAATTGCTTGAGAAGAAGTTTGTTTGACCGAGTGTTTCTCCGTGGGGTGCTCCCGTGTTGTTAGTGAAGAAGAAAGATGGTAGCATGAGGTTGTGTGTTGATTATCCTCAGGTAAATAAGGTGACTATCAAGAATAAGTATCCACTTCCGAGAATTGACGATTTGATGGATCAACTTGTGGGAGCTTGTGTGTTCAGTAAGGTTGATTTGAGGTCTGGTTATCATCAGATTCATGTTAAGTCTGATGATATTCCGAAGACAGCTTTCAGGACAAGGTATGGTCACCATGAATACATTGTGATGTCGTTTGGTGTATCCAATGCACCTGGTGTGTTCATTGAATATATGAATCGAATTTTCCATGACTATTTGGATAAGTTTGTAGTGGTTTTCATTGATGATATTTTGATTTACTCTAAATCTGAAGAAGAGCATGCTGAGCATTTGAGGACTGTGTTGCAAGTCTTGAAAGAGAAGAAGTTATATGCAAAACTGTCGAAGTGTGAGTTTTGGTTAAAAGAGGTGAGTTTTCTTGGCCATGTGATTTCAAGTGGTGGAATTGTTGTTGATCCTGCTAAGATCGATGTTGTGCTACAGTGGGAGACTCCGAAGTCTGCTACTGAGATACAAAGTTTTCTTGGGTTGGCAGGTTACTATCGCAAGTTCATAGAAGGTTTTTCTAGGTTGGCGTTACCGTTGACGCAGTTGACTCGTAAGGGTCATGCTTATGTGTGGGACGTTGCATGTGAAGAGAGTTTTGTGGAATTGAAGAAGAAATTGACGACCGCTCTGGTTTTGATTTTGCCTAATCCGAATGAATCTTTTGTGGTGTATTGTGATGCTTCGAAGATGAGTCTTGGTGGAGTGTTGATGTAGAATGGACAGGTTGTTGCTTATGCTTTGAGACAATTGAGAGTTCATGAAAGGAATTATCCTACACATGACTTAGAATTGGCAGATGTGGTGTTCGTGTTGAAAATTTGGAGACATTACCTTTTTGGCTCTAAATTTGAAGTGTTCAGCGATCATAAGAGTTTGAAGTACTTATTCGATCAGAAAGATTTGAATATGAGGCAGAAGAGGTGGTTGGAATTGTTGAAAGACTATGATTTTGATTTGAATTACCATTCTAGTAAGGCAGATGTGGTGGTCGATGCATTGAGCAGAAAGTCATTGCATATGTCAATGCTTATGGTGAGAGAGTTGGAATTAATTGAGCAATTTCGAGATTTGAGTTTGGTATGTGAAGAGACTCCTGACAGTGTGAAGTTGGGTATGTTGAAGTTGACTAGTGGTATTCTGGAAGAGATCAGAGTGGGACAACAATATGATTTGAAGCTGGTTGATCAGGCAACTTTGATTAACCAGGGTAACGGAGGTGAATTCTGGATTGATGAGAATGGTGTGATGAGGTTCAGAGACAGAGTGTGTGTTCCAAATGTTCCCGAAATTAAGAAGAGTGTTCTTGAAGAAGGACACCGAAGTAGATTGAGTATTCATCCCGGTGCTACGAAGATGTACCAGGATTTGCGGAAACTGTTTTGGTGGCCAAGTATGAAGAAGGATATTGTTGAATTTGTTTATGCCTGTTTGATTTGTCAAAAGTCCAAGATTGAACATCAGAAGCCTTTGGGTATGATGTAACCATTGAGTATTCCAGAATGGAAATGGGATAGTATTTCCATGGATTTTGTGTCAGGATTACCGAAGACTGCGAAAGGAAATGATTCTATTTGGGTGATTGTAGACAAGTTGACTAAATTGGCTCGTTTCTTACCGATGAAGATTAACCATTCTATGCAGAAGTTAGCTGAGATGTACATTGAGGAAATTGTGAAGTTGCATGGGATTCCTTCGAGTATTGTGTCAGACAGGGACCCGAGATTTACGTCGAGGTTCTGGAAAAGTTTACAAGATGCTTTGGGTACTAAGTTGAGGATGAGTTCTGCATATCATCCGCAGACGGATGTCCAGACAGAGAGGACTATCCAGTATTTGGAGGATTTGCTGAGGGCTTGTGTGTTGGATCAAGGAGGATCGTGGGATAGCCATTTGCCGTTGATTGAGTTCACATACAACAACAATTTTCATGCTAGAATTGGAATGACGCCATATGACATTTTGTATGGAAGGAGGTGTAGAACTCCATTGTGTTGGTATGAATCGGGCGAGAGTGTTGTACTCAGACCTGAAATTGTGCAGGAGACGACTGAAGAGACTAAGATGATCCAAGAAAGGATGAAAGTTTCGCAGAGTCGTCAGAAGAGTTATTATGATAAGAGAAGGAAAGCACTTGAATTCTAAGAGGGAGATCACGTGTTTTTTAGAGTTACGCCGGTGACTGGTGTGGGCCGAGCTTTGAAGTTTAGGAAGTTCACTCCACGTTTTGTGGGTCCATATCAGATTCTGCAGAGGATAGGGAGGTATCTTATCAGATTGCTTTACCGTCGTCGCTTGGAAATTTACATGATGTGTTCCATGTGTCGCAGTTGAGGAAGTACATTCCAGATCCATCGCATGTGATTCAGATGGATGACGTATAGGTGAAAGATAATCTGACCGTTGAAGCATTACCTGTGCGGATAGATGGAAGAGAAATGAAGCAACTGTGGGGAAAATATATATCTTTGGTGAATGTGTTATGGGGTGGACCAGCTGGTGAGAGTTGAACTTGGGAGCGCAAGGATCAGATGAAGGAGTCGTATCCGACTCTGTTTTCTTCAGATAATTTTCGAGGACGAAAATTCTTTAAGTGAGGGAGAGTTGTAACACCCCAACATCAGTAGAATATTTATTTAATTGATTTAATATAAATATTCGTACCTTGGTGAATTTTTGGTGAATTATTGTGATGTCTGATGATTTATATTGTGGGGTATTGACGATGTTAAGGGTGTGTTGATTTATGTTAGAGGTATATGATTTATTAAGGATTATTTCGATAATAATAATAATAGAATGATGTGACAATGTTATTTAAATTATTATTATTATTTTAAAATAAAAGGAAGGGCTAAGTGGTAATTGTGCGAGAATTAGTGAGGACAATGATGGAAAAGAGTATTAGGGGCCCTAGGGGTAAATTGGAATAAAGGAGTTAGAGAGAGTGGAGAAGTTCAATTTTATACGATCAAATTTTGGGAAACCGCTCTGAAGAAAAGGAGAAGAAGGCTAGGGTTCAGAGAGACTTCAGAGGAACTCAGAGAGGAGATTTTGAAAGCAATTTACTAAGGTATGGGGAGTATTATTTATCATTATATTTTATATAGGTGTAGAAACATGTAGGTAGTAGGTTTTCTGGGAATTTGATGAGTTCATGTCAAAATTTGGGATTTTTGGAACGTAATTGATGTTAGGAATAAAGATATGATGATGTATTGGGGTTGATGTGTTGTTCTATGACGAATTCTGATGAAAACTGGTTGATTTGGTGCTGTAATCGCAGACCTCTTAGGGTCTAAGTTAGTGCAGAAACGTAACTGAGAGTTGCAGGTTCGCACACTTTTGCCGAGCGAAATTTCCAGCTCACCGGGTGAACCGAATTCGTCCCAACCTCCCCAAGCGAAAGAGGAACCGAAGGGAAGGTGGAAAAAGTGAGTTTCTGGATTTTGTATGGGGGAAGGTGTTTCACCCCAGCTTCGCCGGGCAAACACCCAGACGAGCCAGTGGCTTCGCCAGGCGAGAGAGAAGCGGATGAAGAGGGGGAATTGTGAGTTACTGGAATTTATATGGGGAAGGTGTCTCGCCCCTGCTTCGCCGGGCAAAACCCAGGCGAGCGCGCCACTTCGCCGGGTGAGGTCCAGGCGAGCAGAAGCAGTTGGTTTGTTTTGATTTCTTTTCTTTTCTACCCTTTGAGGTTTTGTGTCTTGATGATTTGTGATGACTTTTGATGCATGATGATGATGTGATAACATGATGATTTATGTCGATTTTGGTGTATGCATTACCATGATGCTTGATGAGAGTTTATGATGATGATGATGTACATGTTGATGGTATACATGTTATGTGAAGTATTATGATGATTTTATGAATGATGATGCAATGTGACGATTTTGTGACGATGGCGATTATGACGTTTGCATCATGTATTCATAGCATTCTAGGACTTCGGTCCAGTGACGATTTTAGGACTTCGGTCCAGTGATTTTTTGATTCAGACTCAAATATTAAAAAAAATATTTATTCTAAGATATCAAATTGATTAAATTGATTTATATATATATATATATATATATATATATATATGTTTAGATTATAGCTCTAGGTATTACTACATTGTTGTTATAAAAAAAAAAGAAAAATACAATATTGTGTAACACCTCAAAATTTGCCCTACCTCTCTAACCTTAGCTGGCTTATGTTTCTTCTCATTTTGCATTATCATTTGTGCATATCATTGGTTTTCTCAAGGCATGGGATCAGGAGATTCTCTGGGTCAGGTTTTCTGGAACTTTTGAAGTTATTCTATTCAAGTTTGGAGTCAGGGTGTGAGTTCTTATCATTATAAGCATTTGTATAATGCGTCATCAAGTGTTCAGGCTAATCTTTGTTCTCAAATACCAAGATGTTAACCCGGTCATCAAGTTAAGGGTTTTGTGGTTTGATTTGCTGAAGGAATGGGTTGTGGTACAAGATAGGATTTGAGGTTTTCAACATGGCCAAGGCTATTATTTCTCTTGTTACTTGATATACAAGTTTGGCTTGGACTGAAGATTTGAATCAGAATTAAGATACATAGAATTGAGGATTTACTCAGAAGGTCTTTAAGGCGCCAATTTCTTTTTCTGAATTCAGACCATTCAGATCATGTGGTTGAGTCATTTCAAGGCATCATAATTGCCTTTTGTTATTGTGAAGAGTGGTTAGAATTTGAAGTGAGAAAATCCATTCATTCAAGTGACTTTGCTGCTGATTCTAATTGGCATGAGATTAGGTTGCCAAGGGTATTGCATTCAAATTCCAAGGATGGATTTAGAGGTACAAAATTGCAAGTACCAAGAGTGCCAATTCAGATTCGAAGTGGAGAAATTTCTAAACAAGTAGTACAAAGTTTCAAATTGGATTACAAGTTACTACAGATCCCAAGGAATTACAAAGTTCAATTCAACTTAAGCTTCAAGAAGGATATATTTTAAACCTACAAATTACAAAGTCTAAACTCAAAAAATAGAATTCATCCATGTGCCATGTTTCTTTTCTATATTCCACAATCTTCAGACTTTGAGATAGGACTACATTTCCTCTTCCTCGTGCCAAGTTGCTGCCTATGCTCAACTCTTCACCACAGGTGTACATGAAAGATTAAGACCAAGCATTAGCATAAATTTCAAAAGAAATAATATGTACAGATTCAAAATAGAGGTATCATTAGGGATGCAGTTCAAAATTACACAAGTCAAGTATAACAGGGGTTGGTTTGCTCATAGTTCTTTGACCTTGTCACATTCCATAAGCTTTAGATGGTCTTCAAGTTGTTTCAGCTCCAAACACGATGCCATATAGAGGTCGGGTACATGGAAATCAAGGCAGAGTGTTAGTATATAATACGAAAGCAAGATAATCAAGTACTCACAATATCAAATCAATGCATACATGAAGAAATTCATTTGAGTGTAGCATGTTTTCATTCAAACGGTTCGAATCAAAATTCAATGTTTCGCCTGTTCATCTTATGACTGTTTCATCTTGAGGCGTACAAAACAATCAAATTCATCACATCATAATGCACATTACAGCCATTTCATTCATATCATCTCATGTGAGGCATTTGTTCCAAAAGGACACACTTTACAGTAGCAGAATTTCAAAGTCAAGAAAGAGCATAACAAGAGTCGAGAGTATCAACACGGTACACACTTGAAAATTGGATTTTTTTTAACTCAAATGGGGACCACACCAAATGGTATTCAGAGGAATATTCCTCTAACGGTTTGTCACACTTTCAACCACAACTGCACGAACCTCAATTCCAATTCCAGCTCACAACCTTTCACACGAATTTCTCACCTTCACTCTCACGTACCAAAAACCTCACATAATTCACCCACACGTACCTATCTCAGCATATATAAACCACTGTTTCATTCACTGAAAAAAACCCTGGAGAAAAAAATTCTACTCAGCAGCCGTAATCAGAAGTTCCATTCATAAACCCTAACTATTTTTCACCTAAAAGCTCTGTTCCTACAAAAATTGCTCAAAGTTCTTCATCGAAACTTTGATTAATTTGAGCTAAGCCACTCGTTGCCATTATAACAACAGAAGCAAAGAATCTCGTTCGTTTTGCAAAGAAAAGGAAAAGAAGAGTTCGGGTTATATCTAGAAGGAGTTTATCAAGGCATACCGTTTTCAAGGCCCAACGGAGGGACTCCGTTTGGTAAAATCCTCTGAACTCTGACATTGTTGTTATTTTCTCATGAGTTGTTGAATCTGATTCCATCTGTATTTTACTTCCCTTGTTGATTTGTGTGCATCTCTTTTGTTGTTGATTTTAATGTTGAATCCTTGTTCGCCTTTGAATCTGTTTGGCATTTCTCTTTTTTTCGTTGAGTTGCTTTCTGACGGTGTCGATCTCGTCCTTTGGAGGAGTTTTTGTTGAAACGGTGGCCGGATTTGGGTTGAGGGCGTTTTTAAGAGGAGGGTTTGTGTTGGAGTTTTTTTTATTAGGGGTGTTTGGCCGGAGCAAGACGGCGGCGGCCACCGTGTGCCACCGTCTTCTCCGGCGAGAAAGAGAGCTCCGGTGAGGGTTTGATTGCATAGAAAGTGAGAGAGAAACGTAGTGAGAGAGAAACGTAGAGAGAAAGACGTTTGTGGTTTGATCCACTTTGTTTTTTTGTTTCTATCTTTTAATGAGATCCTGACCGCCTCATGGTTGCGTTTGGTGGTTACAAGTGTCTCTATCGTGGACACTTGTCACCGGTTGGTGATTTGTTTTCTGCATGCTAACCCTGTGCTGCTACCGTGCACCTACATTCCTCAGCCCTTAGATCTAGAGTCCAAGTTGACTCCGTGATGATCGGGTGGCCTTTGTTCAAGTCAACATTTGTTTGACTGAGTGTGCACCCTAGGCTCTTCAGGCATGGGCTGCTGGTGTTTTGGGCTTGGGTGATTTGCTTTTCACACCTCCTTGTTTAGGGCCATTGCGTTTTCTTTAATGTCTTTTTGCTATGTTAGCACCCCCTCTGCCTTTTCCTTGTATTTCTTTTTTTTCTTTTTTTATTTCATTTCCAATTTCATTTTATTTTTAACTGTTAAATTCATTATAAAAATACCCAAAAATATTTTCCTGATTATTTAGTGTTTTATTTTAATTTTAATATTTTTTATTGTTATTTTTAATTCTTTTTCCTATTTTTATTTGAATTAATTTAAAAGTGTCTTTCCAATGATACCCTTCACTTAGGGTTAGGGACTTTTGGGACTTTTGTTCATCTTTTGAGACCAATCTCTTGGCCACTCTTAGACATTGATATGGGGATGTTTTGATGCTGGTTTGATGATGGCTTGAGTTACTTTAAGTGACTTGCCATTCAACTTTTATGGACCCTCGATCTTTGTTCGATTATGTGCATGTCTTGACTTGTGAAACACTTTTGAACATGCTTTTGAGCTAGTTCTGTTCCAATATTTTTGCACTTGTTAATTGGATGTTTAAACTTGCCTTTATTTTTTTTGGGAATTTATTGAACCACTTTGCTATTTTTGGTTGATTTTCACTTGTGGTTTGAATTTGGTTGAGGCATGCTTAGACACTTGACCTAGTTTGAGTGCATTTGTTTACTTGTGATTGATTGTTGCTTGAAATGATTATATGGTGTGATCATGTTCTGTTTGAGCTTGTTTGTGGCTTTAGAATCATCTTCATTGATTCATTTTCCAATTTGATCTTGATTTTCTAAGTTGATGTTATTTTGACTTGAATTTTGTGGTATGTTTGACCTAATCTTGTGCAATGCTCTTTTGTTTGATACAACCAATGCATGATACATCTTGTTTGACTTGAATGACATGTTAGAGGTTCTGACCCTTTTGGTTTAAGTTGCTTTATGTGACATGTTCTCACTCTTTGCTTCGCATGTTCTTCGGTTTGCTTGCATGAATGATAAGTGGATGTTTTGATTAACTTTGATGCATGTTTTGAATGTGTTGCTTAATGATTCATCTTGTATGACTTGAGTTTGATTTTGGTATGATGTTGATACATATGCTACTGCCCCTTGAGTTCATTACTTGGTTTTCATCTCACTTGATCATCATGGTTTGATTTGTATGATGCATATCATCATCATTGGTTTTGTGGTTTCTTTGGCTCCTAATGCATCATAATGTGAAACATTCTCGCATGTTTGGATTAGATGATCATGATGTGAATTAAATTCTGACTTGGTTTCACTTTCATCTTATATTGTTCATGTCATCTTTGTATGAGGCCTTAGTGTGTGAAATTGTGAATCTTGTGCAAGTTTACTTGCATCCTTTCTTGTGTGCTTTCACTTGTATACTTGAGATGTGCTTGTATGATCTTTGAAGCATGTTTTATGTTTTGATTTGGATATGATGATTATGATGTGCTTGCTGCCCCATCTCTTCTCTCATTCTTCTCTTTCTTCTTCATCTCTTTCACTCTTTCTCTTCCCTTGAATCTCAAGACTTGTTTAAGTCTTGGATTCCTTTCCCTTTAGAGCTACCTAGTCCAACTTAATTTTTGATTAAGCTTGGAGTAGGATTAGCATTAGGTTTTAGGTAGCCGTCTCTCCTAAGCCTCACTAACCATAGGTTACCCATGCATGATAACATTAGGACTCTTAGTTTCCCTTTAGAGTTTCCTTTGTGTCTTCTCTCCTCTCATCTCAAAACTTCTTCAAAACACGTAATAAAAGTTAACGTGTATTGCGCTTGAGCCTTCTATGTGGGAAGTGGGGAATGAGGGGCTTCCTCTCATTCTTCTAGGATACCTAGTGTACGTCCTGTTGGGGACGATGCGGGAAGTATTCGTTCCTATATTTAAGACTTGGGTTCAATGCAAGTTACGAAACAACTTAAAAGACACTTCTTGCTTAAAAAACTTCAAACAAACAATAACGTCTTTCCTTCGGGAATTCTTTTCTCATCTCACTCACTCTCAACGTACGAACGTGCTCCTACTTGTTCTCTTGCAAGACGGTAACGCACTCGATTCAGCGAGTTTGTAACACCTGAGCTAGAACGTTAGCCGTTCCCTAAAAAACACAATCCATCCCTAGTGAGGGGAACTACGTCGCTCTGATTCTCATGCTCCCGATGAGATACGTAGGCAGTGGGGTAGGGCCCATTCGAGCACTTCTTTTATTTTCCCTACATTTGTTTCTTGTTCTTTCCTTTTCTTCTTCGTTTCTCCGTCCCTTCCGTTCTCGTTTCTTCTCCGGTCCAGTAGCAGTGGAGCGCCAGACGACGACACCCGTTGATGCAGACAACAAGCGTGGATCCCATCAAGTACGATGGACGTGTTGGGTGCTAACACCTTTCCTTCGCGTAACCGACTCCCGTACCCGTTTCTCTTGGTCGTGAGACCATGTTTTTTCCCTTCCCTCAGGTTTACGCAATGTTTCCTTTCCCTCTCTTGGGATAAATACACATTGCTGGCGGCTCTGTGTTTTTTCTGCGCCACTGCTCGCGTTTGTACCGTTGGATGCGAATCTTTCGGGAGCGACAGCTGGCGACTCTGCTGGCGACTCTGGTTGACCTCTTGCTGGTCCATCCCCTTTAGCGAGTCGATCCTAGCGCTTGTCTGTTTGTATTCCATTGGGTGTCTATTATAGTGCTTTATTTTGTTGTATATTACTGTATTACTGTATCGCTGTTTTACTTGTTTTACTGTATTTACAGCTTTTATTGCACTGCATTTCATTTTATTACTGTCATACTGGATATTACTGTGCTGTGCTGGCTGGTTTTCTATTTGGAGGGTTGGGATGTTCTGAGAGATAAGCCCACTACCCAGGCTTGAGCATACACACAGGTTTTAGAGTGGATAGTCGTGACGCTTGCATGGGGGTGGCCATGTATTGTCGTTCATGAGACCCACAACCAGACGAGGTTCTATCAGGAGCTACTTGTTACTGTGCGTTGGTACAGGCCAGTAGGTATTCTCTTGAGGGATTGTCGACTCTGGAGACCATTCTTGAGGACTCAGTTGCGGCACTCCTCCCGAGATGTGACAGTGGCAGACCACGTTCTGGGGCAAACCCATTGCATATTCTCGATCCGAGGACCCAATGCTGGGAACTTGCTATAGGTTTTCCTTTTAAGGTGAATCAGCGGACGACCTCTTTGATTGGCGGTAGCATTGTATCCTTCGGGCTGAATGTGCTATTGCTTCTCAAACCTCCGAAGCTGAGGATCTTTCGTTTTTGTGAATCAGTTGAGGCATCCTCAATTGGTGATGATGCCAAACCAGAAGTGGTGAACGTATCATCATTTCTCGACCTGAGAGCCCGGGATACTGAGGATCTTAGTACCCACATGTGAGAAGGGCGGGTTATTTACAGGTTTGCAGGTAACCGTGACCTTCTACCTACCCGGTATTTTTGGATTCTTTGTCCCTACAGCCGTATCAGTGTGGTTATTCTATTATCCCAGTTTGACTCAAGAGTTTGTACAGAGCCTCAAGATTGTCCAGCCAGTTCAGCACAGAGGCTTGGTGCCTTGATCCCATGTTTTGCATTGCATTTCATTTTTTTCCTCTGACATTCATATTTCTGCATTTCCAGGTTGTATCCGAATCTGTGATTCCAGTCAGAGGGCAGTATCAGGGATGGATGTTCCAAGAGGTAAGAAGGATATTATTATCTATAAGTTTCTCAAGCCAACAATAGGTCCTCTCACTATCTTGAAGGGAGTGGCGAATCCTGAGGTATTGAATGCTTTCGCGGAGAAGTATGGGTGGATACTATCTTTTGTTCGCAACATCGACGATTATGAGTTTCGGGGTCTTCATACTCTCATGCAGTTTTATGACCCTCCACTGAGATGTTTCTTGTTCCCGGATTATTTGTTGGTGCCTACTTTGGAGGAATATTCTAACATGCTAGGGATTGCTATCAAGGAAGTTCCTCCCTTCTTTGGTTCAAAAGGAGAGCTGGATTGTGGGAAATTGGCTGGTGCTCTTTATTTGAGCAAATCAGAGTTAGAAGCCAACATCTCCAACAAAGGAAAGATCTGTGGTTTCAAGTTGGGGTATCTAACGAAGAAGGCTCAAAAAGCAGCAGAGGATAAAGAATGGATTGTGTTCAGCGCACTGTTAGCTCTTTGTGTTTATGGTATTGTGTTGTTCCCCAATGAGCCTGATTTTGTTGATGAAGATGCTATCAGGATATTCATAATGAGGAATCCGGTGCCAACCATGTTGGGAGATCTCCATTATGCCTTATACAACAGGAGTGAAAAGAAGAGAGGAAGGGTGGTTCATTGCTGCGCTCCATTGTTTTATAAATGGTTCGCAAGTCGTCTACCTCAATCTGGTGCTTTTGTTGATTCTAAGAATTCTCTAGAGTGGAGTCAGCGTCTGATGGGATTGATCAGTAAAAACATCGTGTGGATAAATCAAGGATTGCTTGGCAAAGATATCATTCACAGTTGTGGTAAGTACCCTAATGTTCCATTGATAGGGAGGAAGGGAGGAATTAACTATAACCCTTCTTTGGCCGTCAGACAGTTTGGTTATGCTCTGGTAGGTCCGCCTGTTAAGAGAGATGTGGAAGAATCATTGTATTTCCACTCATCTGAAGGTTTGGAGGAGGCGCAGAGAGCTTCTGAAGCTTGGGGTAGTATACTGAAGAAAGGAAAGGTTGTTCTGGGCAAACCTAATAATCAGGCTTTCCTTCCTTATGTGGATTGGATAAAATAGAGAGTTGAGGAGTGCTACTTGCCTTTTGATCGAGCACCTATGCTGTACCCAGAAAGTGTGGAGGAAAGACTTACTGTGCCTATTGAAGAGTTCAACAAGCAACAGAAGTTGGTGCACGAATTGAGAGCAGAGAATTCTGGTATGAGTAGTCAGTTGCAAGGAGTTTTGCAGGACAACTTAGAGCTGAAGTGGCAAGTTAAAGAGTCGACTGAGCATTTGAAGAAGACAGAAAATGACCTGGATAGCAGAATTCAGCATTTCAAGAAGATTAGCATGGCAGCAGAGACATCAAGCAAAACCACCAGGACAACTAAGAAGCTTTTGGCTAAGACTGCAATCGAACTTGATGCTTATCAAGAGATGTGGAGTGAGGTCCAAGTCAAAAACGAGGAATTAAACAAAGAGCTGCAAAAGGCGAAAGAAAAAGGAAAGCATTTCTTCAACAAGTGGAAATAATCCCAAAAGGAGATTAAAGAGCTCAAATTACAAGCTGGAATCAAGAAGGTGAGACATGAGGGTAGCAACGCTGAAGAGCAGATTGCAACGCTGAACCAAGAGATTGCGAAGAGAAACAGGTTAATCAAAGGGCTGATCACGCGACCTGCGCATCCTGACGCTTTGAATCTTCTGGAAGAAGTGGAGGCTAGTCTGTTTAGGGTCGAATTGTAGTTGTTGTGTATCTGTTTTTTGTGGTTACCATCAGGATTGTTGATGGAATCACCATTGGTTACAATTGACTTTATTTGTATGAGTTCTTCCATCTTGATAATAGAATGTTTGATTCAGATATTTGTGCCTTGGTGGTTGTTATTTGAATTGTGGTTTGTTTTCCTTGGTTTAATCCTTCGGTAGTATTTCTGGGTTCGGATTTATTTTCCGATAGCATGTCTAATCCCTTGCCCGGTTTCATGGAATGGAATCAAAGCGGATATGTCCTGGAAATGTTCAAATATGTTTGTTTGCATTTTGCATTTGCATTTGCATAATCATAATCATTTTTGCATAACAGGTTTATCTCTGGTTTTCTTATGTTCTCCTTTCTTCAGACAGGATTGACGACCAACCTATTCATCGATATTCTACTCGATTCAATCAGAAGAGAGTCATGGAACAGATGCAAGCTGAGATGGTTGTTATGCAGGCGTGTATTGACCAGTTTATGGAAATGATGCAAGGAGTTGCACAGGGGTAACAAGAGCTCAGGACCCTGGTGCAACCTCTTGTGGCAAGAGTTGACGAGAACGGTGTACTACATGGCGGTGCTCATACTCATGTTATTCCTCTAGGCGGAGCTGGTAATGGAAATGTTGGTCATAATGGAGTTCAAGGTGGAGTGCCAATTCCTTCTTTAGTAGAAGGAGGAAGCACTATTCGTGCAGTTCATGGCCATCACTATGATGACCAGCAAGACGATGTTTTTTCTGTGCGAAGCATGGACGCTGGTATCCCTGTTGTTAATGATGAAAGGATCTGTTTGATCGAAGAACAACTGAGGGGAGTTATGTACCAAAGTACTATGGGTATGGACTTGGATGATCTGGGGCTGGTTCCAGGCGTCATTATCCTACACAAGTTTCAGACTCCTACTTTTGAAAAGTACAACGGTATGACTTGCCCAAGGACTCACGTAAGGGTGTACGCAAGTAAAATGGCTGCTCATGCAAAGAATGAGAAGTTGATGATGCATTGCTTTCAGGATAGCCTATCTGGGGCATCCCTGGAATGATATATGTAGCTAGAGAGGAAAGACGTTCGTAGTTAGAGAGAGCTGGCAGGGGCTTTTATCAAACACTATCAATACAACACCGACATGGCTCCCAATCGTACACAGCTACAGAGCATGTCCCAGAAAAGCAGTGAAACCTGCAAGGAGTATGCGCAGAGATGACGCGAGTTGGCGGCGAGGGTGCAGCCGCCAATGTTGGAGACAGGAATGTTGAAAATGTTCATGGACACTTTGCCCAAACATTATTATGAGAAGTTGTTGCCTTGTGCACTAGGCAAGTTCACAGATTTGATCATATTGGGAGAGATGGTAGAAAGTGAGATTAAAGCTGGGAAGGTCTCGGGCAGTGATGAATCATCTTCTGGTCAGGGGAAGAAGTCGTATGTGAACTATAAAAAGAAGGAGGAAACTAATTTTGTATCATCCTATCGAGGAAAAGGGAAGCAACAACAAAATTATAATCAGCAGGTGGCCTCAGTGATTATTCCTGCAGCACTTCCACCTCAAGCAGCGCCTCAAAAACAGAACCGAGTTCAACGCCAGTATCAAGCCAGACATAGAATAGCTGATAGACACTTTGATACTCCACCTCTACCATATTCACAATTGTTTCAGCATTTGCTTAAGTTGAAGTTAGTTGAAACGAGAACTTTGGCTCCTCCTGCTGGTACTCCGCCTCCCGGGTACAATCCTAACGCCCATTGTGATTTTCATTATGGGGCACCTGGGCATCATCTTGAGGACTGTAAAGCTTTTAAGCATAAAGTCCAGGACTTGGTAGATTCAAAGGCTATCAGTTTCGCTAATGATGGACCTAATGTTGTGCAGAACCCAATGCCTAACCATGGTGGGCCAGGGGTTAATGTTGTGATAGAAGAGTGTGAGTCTCTGAACCTGGTTATGAATGTGAATGAGTTGAAGACACCGTTGAAGGTAGTAAAGGACAGGCTGCTAAAAGGTGGGGTATATCCCGGCTGTGATGAAAATTGTCCATAGTGCATGGTACAGATTAATGGTTGTGGTTTATTGAAGTCAGGAATTCAAGGTTTGATTGATGAGGGTTGTTTGCAATTCGACCGATGTGATCAGCAAAAAGAAGTCGTTAATGATGATGTTGCTACTATTATTATTCCTTTCAAGACAGTTGTAATATCAGGGCCAGCGAGACCAGCGCCGGTTGTTATTTCAGGTCCTAAACCCATTCCGTATGAAAGTACCAAAGCCATCCCTTGGAATTATGATGCTAGTGTATTTGTTAACGGGCAGAAGCATGAACTGGTGAAAACTTCGGCAACAAATTCCAGTCCTGAGGGTAAAGTTAAAACTGATGCTATTACAAGGAGTGGTAGGGCCCATATCCCTGCTGATGGTCAACCCAGTGGTTCTAAACAAGACAAAGGAAAAAAGATCATGGATGATACCGTGCAGACACCGGTAGTGAGTGATTCTACAGTAAAGCCAACTGACAACTCTTTTTTAGAGAATGTGGAAGAGTTTATGAGGCTTATCAGGAAAAGCGACTACAAGATTGTTGATCAATTGCACCAAACACCGTCAAAGATCTCCATCCTATCTCTGTTGTTATGTTCAGAAGCTCACAGAAATGCACTTTTGAAAGTTTTGAACGCTGCTTATGTTCCTCAAGAAATCTCTGTCAATCAGCTATAAGGGGTTCTATCGCATGTGAACGGTGGCAATGGTTTGGGTTTCACTGATTTAGATCTGACTCCAGTTGGGAGAAACCACAACAATGCCTTGCATATTTCTGTTGAGTGTCGTGGGTCATTGTTGTCTCATGTACTTGTGGATACTGGGTCTTCGTTGAATGTTCTTCCCAAGAAAGCATTGATGAAGCTGGATACCTGTGGGTTGATATGCACACCAAGTGATTTGGTGGTGCGTGCTTTTGATGGGTTTAAAAGGTCCGTTTTTGGAGAGATTGTGCTACCTATTAAAGTAGGTCCAGAGTTCTTTGATGCTACGTTTTACATCATGGACATCCAGCCGGCCTACAGTTGTTTATTGGGACGCCCGTGGATTCACAGTGCTGGAGCTGTGACATCTACGCTACACCAGAAGCTGAAATATATGGTGGATGGTCATGTGGTAACAGTTTGTGGGGAGGAAGACATTATGATAAGCCAGTTGTCTACCTTTAAGTATGTAGAAGTTGATGGTGAGATACACGAGACTTTATGCCAAGGATTCGAGACAGTAAAGATTTCTGATGAACCTCCTAAAGATGTTATCTAGTCTGAAGTGGTAGAGCAGCCTACGGTGGTGAATCAGCCTAAGGTCTCAATGTCTTCATTCAAAGATGTCAGGGCCGTGGTTGAAGCTGGAAGTTCACAAAGGTGGGGCCAAGTTGTTGAAGTTCAAGAGAAGAGGAACACTTATGGGATAAGGTACAAACCACCTAGGTGTCAGGAAGAGCCTCCGAAGTTCTATGGTCCAGTTCGTTTTACCAGCGCAAGTGTGTTCTTCGATAGGGTTAGTACTGTTGACGAAGATGGGGACAGTGACTGTGACATGGATAGTTGGATTCGCCCTTGTACACCGGGTCAAAGCCTTTGCAATTGGTCATCAGAGAAAGTCATCCAAGTGACCGACTTAGAGTAATTGCTTTTGTTTTCCTGCTATGTTAATCCTACGTTCTGCCCAAGACGTAGTGATTCTTGTTGTGGGGCTTTAACCTTTTTGCATGTTTACTTCATCATTAATAAAGGGCGTTTTCACATTCAAATATTTTTTATCTCTGTTTTTTTATTTTTATTTTGTGCATAAAAATCACATCAAAATGGCAATGTGTTTCTATTTGTTGCATACATAATAAACATAAATCATCAATCATGCAGGTCTCCTTGTTCAGATTCCATCACTCATGATCAGCTATGGCTCGATATGACTTCAACAATCCCATTTATCAGGCTGAAGAAGAGACTGTTGAAGATTGTGAACTACCCGAGGAATTGGCCAGACTGTTGAGACAAGAGGAGAAGGTCATTCTCCCTCATCAAGAAGAGATTGAGGTTGTTAATCTGGGAACCGAGGACGCAAGAAAAGAGGTGAGGATAGGGGCCGCTCTGGAAGACACTGTAAAGGGAAGATTGATTGAAATGCTTCGAGAGTATGTGGATATCTTCGCCTGGTCTTACCAAGACATGTCTGGGCTCGATACTGACATCGTGGTACACCGGCTACCCCTCAAAGAAGGATGTGCTCCGGTTAAGCAGAAGCTAAGAAGGACAAAACCAGAAATGTCTTTGATGCAGACAACAAGCGTGGATCCCATCGAGTACGATGGACGTGTTGGGTGCTAACACCTTCCCTTCGCGTAACCGACTCCCGTACCCGTTTCTCTTGGTCGTGAGACCATGTCTTTTCCCTTCCCTCAGGTTTACGCAGTGTTTCCTTTCCCTCTCTTGGAATAAATACACATTGCTGGCGACTCTGTGTTTTTTCCGCGCCACTGCTCGCGTTTGTACCGTTGGATGCGAATCTTTCGGGAGCGACATATTGTTACCACAATTTTATTGTCTTAATACTTGTATATCATTATTACAAAGAAAACTTGTATATCATCATAGTCTCTTCCGGTTACTTATGATCCGCAATACAGAGCCTGGGATTTTACCAAATGTTGCCTTTTTCCCCTTTTCACTTCAGACCTGCATTTCATTCACATATTAAATGGGTCATTTACTGAAAATTGAATTGAGCTCATTCGTGGCCCTTCCTTTATGGTCCAAAATTTAACTTTTCCTTTTTTTTTCATCTACAATAATTTATAATATTTGTTAATTTCTCTATTAACTTTTTTAATATCATATTTATGTCATATTTACTATTCCTTATTTTGGAAATTTTGAGTACGGAATGAGTATCACACGAAATAAATATTATTTCTTTTATTGTACTGATTTTTATTAATTGTATTTCTTTCCCAACATTTTAAATGAAAACAAATGCAAATGCGCGTCACCGACACGTACCCGTGTGAACACATGGATATCATATTAATTTTGAGTAAATAAGAAATTTACTAATTTTTATTATATTTTATTATTTTTCTAAATTTTAAATATAAATAAATACATTCTAAGAACAAATAAATTCTGTCAAAAAATACATTATAAAAACAAATACATTCTGAAAACAAATTCGCGTCACCGACGTGCACCCGTACGAACGCACGGGTATCGTACTCTTACAAAGAAAACTTGTATATCATCATATAAGAAAACCAAAAACTCGTAAAAATCATTAAAAAAAAAAAAATAGTAGTTAAAGAACAAATGCAAAAATAAACTATTTAAATGAAATCCTCTAAAAAGATAAAATTGCATTTGGCTTTATCCTCCGCATATTTTGTTTGTTCACTCAAACACTGAACCCTATCTTGCCTCTCCCGTCTCTTATCATCAACATGACACAAGCTTTGCAGCAGAACTTGAATTTGAACATTACATCACATCACATCAGGTTATTCATCTTCTCCAATTGCATCAGTGAGCTTCGTCTTTTCATGTTTATTCAAAGAATTTGGCTTTTTATTGAATATGTGTCCTTTCCGTGAATGCCCGTTAACTGTTTGTTGAAATGTTTCTTCCAACTCTTTGTGTATATTTGAATATTCTTGTGTATTTACATGTTGGGAGTGGGATTGTACGAATGTCATTTTTGGTGTATGGCACTGTAAATACTCATGAATTCACTTTCTAAATGTATACAATGTTAGGCTCATACATGGGGTAGTAATATGGTCTCAATAGTGATTATAACTTATATGCATTCTCCGACCTTAAGAAACTTCAATTTATGTTCCTCCTTCATGTAGATTTCGTGGTATCAGGTTTAGAAAAAATTGGGCTTCCTCTAGCTCAATTATATGTATTAAGAATTTGTCTAGTTTGAATGACGTAGCCGATTCAGCCATAGTTGGTTCTCTCAATACTGTTATCGTTGCTGTTCCTCTAACTTCCATCAACAAATTTAATACCTTGAAATTACCTCTGATCTCCCTCCAAACTTTCAAGCCAACCATTCCACTTCTAACACAACTGCTGTTCGTGCCAGTTCAGACATGAAAAATTCTGTTGAACCAGAAAATTTTGCTACTGCATATTGACTCCCTTAAATTCCCCTTGGTAACTGCTTTTGTGTCCGTTCCCTACTTCCACTCAATACTTGAGGGTTTCATGAACCTCTGAGCTTAATTATCAGACTAGCTTGCCATCTATGAAGTTATGAGATGCTCTCATTGTCAACCAAAATCCTCACCTTTCTTCCATCGATACTCCTCCACTAATATAAAGAACCCAAGGTCCATCTGGCGTTATATTCAATGAAAGCTATACAAACTTGCACTCCAGCCTATGTGCCTCCATGTGCTCTGAGTTGTTTTCCTCCTTTTTCTCATTTTTCTCATCACATCCAAGAGACCAAAACAAAGCCCATGTCCCCTTTTATCTTACAACTCAGCTCGCAATAGTGTTCAAGCTCCCTCAATTCTACTCTTGCACCCCTCTCCCTGCGTATTACTTGATCTGCTTCTTTCTGAGTTACTTCCTCACCCCTTTTCTGACCTTGAGCCTTGTTGTTTCCTTCATATGTAGCTGTCCTGGATGAAGGATAATTCCTTGAATCACTCCCATCTTTCCTGGTTAGCAGCATTCCACTGGCTGAGGAATTGGGAGCAGAGACAGAAATCCAAGTGCAGCATCAATCTCAGCATTGTTGGGCTTGCATTACTTCATCAAAGTGGTTTCTGATGTATAGATTGATTTCTATTTTGCACTTATTTATTTGACACGGAAGAACTATAATATTTGATGTTGATAACAAATTGATTTCAGTGTTTATTTATTTATTGATTTATTTATTTATTTGCTTCAGTCTTTATCAGAATACATAATGAGATCTTATTGGATATGGATATCAGAAATAAATATTGTCATCCACTTGTTTAGTGATGACATATGGAGAAAATAAGAGGTATGTACTTCAAATTTTCCCCTAAAACAATTGCCTTAACTAAGTTATTTAACTACAAAAACTTTTCATGACAGGGCATTTGGTCTAGTGGTATGATTCTCGCTTTGGGTGCGAGAGGTCCCGAGTTCGATTCTCGGAATGCCCCTTTTTGAAGGTTAGGAGTTTAGTTTTTCAATAATTTAGTGAAATACTAATAAGCATCAGTTTTTATTTATTTATTTATTTTTAAGATCTGAAAGCTGTCAAGTTTGACTTACTGGTGTGTCTGTGTAGTACTAGTTGTTAAAACATTAGAGAGACTGCATGTGAATGCCATGTTGCTTATAGAAGTCTGTTGCAATAGTTTATCAAACTTTAGCTTTAAAGATAAATCCAAAATTAATACCAGAGTCATCATATCATAAATGTTATGCGTGGATTCTCTTTGATACTTTTTTTTTTGTGGCATAAACCAAAGCATCCTTGTCTGTAACTTCATAAGTATGAGATCATTTAAGAAGTCGCCCTCTTCTATTAATTAATTTTCCAAATACACTGATTAAGAATCTAATCCTCAATCAAATAGTTTAAGGATTCAAGTATTTAGTACTTGTGCCACATTGTGGGATTCTTTTATTGTTTTTTGCCCTTGTATTTGCTGTATTTTTTGCCGTGTTTATCTTGCTTCTCCTTGCTTTCCTGGGTGTATTTTTTGGTACTCTTGTGCCAATTGTGCTTTTGTACTCTGTTGGAGACTTTCTCGATTTCTCCTTTTAATATATATTATTTCCCCGGTGTATTATTTGCCTTTAAAAGAAAACTTAGAAAACCATGATAGCTTCATCCAGTGGTCTCATTATCATAAGAAAACACAGAACCAGCATGTACTTAGCAGCTGGTTGCTGTTGGCATCAATGAGATATTGATGAAGTAACAATTGCTTGAATCAATCTAATCAAAATCACACATATTTTTTGTGCTCTAAGCAACATAGTAACAAAATCACACACACTAAGTGCATAGAAAATGTGAATTGACGATTTAAGTATGCACTCTAACATATCAAATATTTTGTTACATTTTACCATCTATCTGCAATTACTTTATTAGACCAGATCAGTTTGGAATACTTTTTGTCTCACCGTGTCCATACTGAATCACAAACAACCGAAAATATCAATCTAAAAACATATGAAATTATGTATAAACAGAGTTGTTGATTCAAATCCTTACAAGTTTACACTAAAAGAAATCCCTCATAACTAGAACTTACACTAGTTGGGATCAACAAACAATCTCGAGTCTACTTCTGTTCCATTTCAGTCAACTTTGACTTCCATATGAAATTATGAATGACATCCTTCACGATCTTGTGCCTCAAGTGCAACTCTTACTCTTGTTAAAACTTTTGGGTCTTCCTAAATAATTACAGTTCTCTCTTTACGTGCCAACGATTCTGGCTCTCTACAAGGTTACAATACTTTTGGGTCTGATAGGATAGTCAACATCTGTCATTATGGTACACATTTTCACTTCTTAGTGTCAACTTCCCCTCCTAAAGATCCTATAGTCTTGTTCTTGATCTGTCGCAATATGCTTTTGGTATCCAAGAGGTTTTTGATGTATAGTTTGATTTGCATATTTCATTTATTTATTTGACACAAAAGGCCTATAGTATTCGATGTTGATAACATTTTTGATTTCAATATTTTTTTGCTTCAGTCTTGATCAGAATACATAATGAGATCCTATTGGATTCTTGTCATCCACTTGTTTAGTGATGAGATGTAGTGAAAATAAGAGGTATGTACTTCAAATTTTCCCCCTAAAATAATTGTCCCAACTAAGTTATTTACAAACTAGAAATTTTCATATTAGGGCATTTGGTCTAGTGGTATGATTCTCGCTTTGGGTGCGAGAGGTCCCGAGTTCGATTCTCGGAATGCCCCTTTTTATTGTTTTGAAGTTGTGGGAGTTTCCCCTTGTTAATTGTTTAATTCAATATGAATAAGCTACACATTTCATGTTAATTAAATATAAAGCTAGGCATCACTGCTTAATGGAAAACCATAACTGCAAGTCCAATTATGAGTGAAGCTGACCAAATTCTCAAGATGATCAAATTCTCAATTTAGCCTCTTCAAAAAAATAGTGTTTTATTGGTGGAAATACCCAAGTAAGTTCAATTTTCATGTGAACTTCAGAATGAATTTTTCTTTACCTATTTTAAAAAACATTGTTTATGAAGCCAAATAGATGATAACATACACATACAGGATATTATATCTTGTAATGTATTAGTAGCCAAACTTATGTCCTAACATGACAAACTCTTCCTTTTGTAATCACAATTGACAAATAGTTTTTGTTTTATAATAATGTGAAAAAATTGTATTGTTATATGACGCGAAATGTTGGCTGGAAAAAGCCCACACAAAAATACTCTGTAGCAGGAGTGAGGTTCATGAGGATGCTGCACTCGATTAGTGAAAATACTAGTCGAGTAAGGATCTCTAACCAAAAACAAAATAAAATAGAATTAGGATATATAGCATTAATGAAAGAATTGGGGTAGAAAACTAGCGCCTATTGTAGATGACATAGTTAAATATCGAGTTAGGTGGTTTGAACACGTATGGAGTATATCTATAAATTCCATATAAGGAGAATAGATCCTATGGATGGTGGTGACAGAGTTGCTAGATGAAGAGAAATACCATGAAAAATACTGACAACTATTAAGAATTGGCAATACAACTCTCACATAGTAAAATATCAATAAAATGTGAATGCTGCCAATATAATGATGACATGTGGTAAATAATAGGGCTAAATTCAATTTTGTCTAGAATAATTGTCTGAACTAACTGATTTAGATATTCACCAACAAAAGCTTCTCATGTAAGGGCATTTGGTCTAGTGGTATGATTCTCGCTTAGGGTGCGAGAGGTCCCAAGTTCAATTCTCGGAATGCCCCTTTTGAAGTTTAGGAGTATAACTTTTCAATATTTTAGTTAAATACAAATAATTAACATCAGAGGCTAATGTGAATTTGAAACTTAGCTTTTGTAGCAGCATCAATTGGTGTCATTTTTGCTAATAGATTCTCCGTTGTAACTGCAGTTATAGACTTTGACAGTCTGATATAAAAAATCGACATAACTTGTTTATAATGTATATAATGATTGTGTAATATGAACAGTTGGATCTCAAATTATGGCTGATACTGGTTACCATGTGTCACGGTGCGAATTTGCATTTTCAACTTTGTTTCTGCTTTGAAAAAAAATCTTCTGATATCATACTTTTTAGGTTACAGGAATGAACCTGATTTACTTACAAATATGAAAAGGCTGAATCCGTGGCAAGTCGAAATAGTATCGAACATGCCTTCGATCCCTCCTTCCCCTTTCTCGCCATCAAGGAAGAAACTGAGATTGCCTCAACACCCATCTTTCCCCATTGATGACCAATTTTCAATGCCAACTTTTTCGAACTTTCAAACTCCAAATATTTAGATTTCTTCCTTTACTAAAGACTAGTCCTGCAGGCATGCTGGGAGCCAGGAATGATCATTTTAATCTCTCCTTATCAGACTTTCACCTCGAAAAAATATCATTAGTCTCTTTAAGCCTTATTTTCAACAACCATTTAATCACGATGCTACGACATCAAAGACGGTCCCTAATAACCTGGCACTGCAACAAGCGAACATAAGTGAGAATATTTTGAGCTCACCATCAGAGAAACTGGACCATGCAAAGCCGAACCAGTTTGTGCTTTTTGGCCAAACAAGACAAATTGACACAGGAAATGGAAATGCTGACAATAAAAGAACTAATAGTTCTTCTTATCCTCTTCAAGATCTTCTGAAACTATCCTCTGATCCTCTTCAATAAAAGCACTAATACCTTAATTTTATTGATGGGATCTACAATGAGCTCAAGAGCTCTACAATGGTGGAAATGAAAAATGAAAAGATGAGCTTAAGAGCTTAAGAGTTCAAGAACTTATGTTTTAGAGCGAAGCTCTTAACAAGAGATAACCATTTTAAATAATATATTTCTGAATGCCTCTTTGCTTCCCTTCCCTCTCTTTTATATCTTTTATATATAGAATTTTTGTTCCATCAAAGAATATCTTACCTAACTCTTATTCCACTTCTTTTACAACTTTTTAGAATATGCATGTGTTGGACTAGCTTGCAAATGAGCAGTTCTAAGAACCAAGATACTTCTCGCAATTTTAGTGTTGGGGGAGAAGTATTCTATAGAAATTCGAAAATATTTTCTAATTTTAGAAGTATAATTTCAGATGTATCTATTTAACACTAAAATGCGTTCTAAGTGAGACACTTACTTATTTTATTTCAAAAATTAGTTCGAAATTGTAACTCCGAACAAACCTCTTCAACGACTTTGTTCATTTAATAACTCAGTGACAAATAGTATAATTTCATATTTGTTAAGTGAGAATTTAAAAAAAAAATACCACCTTGCATATATTTTTCAACTCAGTGACTATTCCAAAAGTGTGTTTCTAGAAATGTCAAGTGGAAAATTCAACGTCGCCTTGCATGATTGCTTCTCTCATGATCAAAAGCATCATTTCCTCTTCAAACCTTACCAAAACCTTCTTCCACACACAATCAAATTTTCTAGTTCAAAACAACATTTGTGTGTTTTTCACATCAAAAGAAGCTATAATTAAAGTATGAAAATATGACACCACATTTTTTGTGTCATCCAAAACTATGATGAATTTCATATGGAATTGTATTTCTGGATTAGTTCAAAGTTGAATTTGGTCAGTTTTTTTAAAAATATTTTCTCTTATGATTGACCTTAGATATGATGCTCCATGATTTTGTTCTCAAACGTATTGTGTCTACGGATGCCAAACTAGTTGATGTCAAGGTAGATATTGGCAAACAATTTACAAATGAGCAGGAGTTTGTTGTCCGTGATTGTTTACACTAAATTGGTAAACAACCACTAGTCTCTTATTAAAGGTTACTTGCAGGGTCAACTAGAAAATTCTAAGACATAGTGCTAACAATTTTCCTTTATGATTTTGATAGAAATGAAAGAGATTTCAACTTAGTCAAAATTGTTATGGAAAAAGATAAGAAGGTAACTTCGATAATAGAAAAAGTAAGAATGTGGTGAAAACTGAAGGGAAATCGCGATTCAAAAACGCAGCGGAAATTAAAATTTCCCTTTAGCGATCCTTACGAAAGATCATGATCAGTGATAGAATGATTACCTCTTGTGGGATGAAACAATCAAAGGAATGATCACGAGCGATGTACGATGAACAACGCCTCTACTCAGTCCACACGAACAGCTTCCTTCAGTCTCAGTGCTAGCTGCTACGATTGAAGACTTTGAGTGAGAGATAGAGAGAAGGAAAATACGCCTAGGGTTTCACAACTGAATTTTCATCAAGTGTTTATTCTTCTGCACAAGGGTTATATTTATAGAACCACTTGTGTGGGCTGCAAGCTAAAAAACCCACTTAAGTGCACGCACACCATATCTTATGATGTACCGTATATCACTTAAGCACGCGGTACCTTACCACAATCTGTATTCCACTTAAGTGCACCGTACCTTACGGTGTTCCTTATTTACTCTACCTCTTATCAAACTGTCATTATGTGTGTGACCCTGTAGGATTTCACGACGTTGATAATTATATTAAATCATGCATTTAACATAATAAATAGTGAGCGGTATCTAGCAACCCATCACTGCTACCCAAGTCACGAAATTGTCATGTGATTTGACAAAACCTTTTGTGATAGTGCTTGTGTGTACAATTACCATTTTGCCCTTATGTCTATATTGAACACAGGGCATATACCGTGTCATCCTTGTTCAGTTCAATATTGAGCCCTTAGACATTTATCCTATTATGCAGGATGGACAAATTCCATCTAGGTCACTCGTGTCCCTCAGCATGCTTTATGAAGTACCCATCAACTGTCTTTATAGTCATCCATTTACGGACAATGTTTGATCAGCAATAAAGTACTTGACTCTACATCTAGGGTCCATAGTGATTTCAGGTCGAAGGGTGGTATACACCACTACCACCATGAGAGTATCTTATGACACTTTGCATGACATTCTATGTAGTATTCTCATAGCGGGTCAATCCAATATAAATATTACTCCTAATATTCATACCTATGTTAAGACTTGATAACTCCTTATCCATGATCCATGATATGTGATCATTAATCTATCTACATAATAGTCTTATTGCTTCAAGGTTATCCCATTTCACATTAAAGCTCGACTGCGGATACTTTAAGAATAATGTCCTTATGTTTATATTGAATCTCATGATTAAGTCACACTTAATATTTCATTAAACGAACTAGCTTTTCTAGGGACTTTATCAATTTTGAAAACAAACATAATAAAGAAATGCCTTTTATTATTAATAAATAATTTGATACAAGTACTAAAAGTATTGGCCTCTAGGGCTTACACCAACAATCTCCCACTAGCACTAGAGCCAATCAGGCATACCCCTAATACCCATAGATCTAGTATGGCCATCATGCTTCTGCTGCGCAAGAGGCTTTGTTAGTGGGTCAACAATGTTGTCAAGTGTAGGTACTCTGCATATCTTCACATCTCCCCGATCTATTATCTCTCGAATGAGATGATAACGCCTAAGTATGTGTTTGGATCGTTGGTGAGATCTAGGCTCCTTAGCTTGTGCGATGGCACCATTGTTATCACAATAGAGATCAATGGGATCCACAATGCTATGGACTATGCCAAGTTCACTAATGAACTTTTTGATCCAAACAACTTCCTTTGTTGCATTTGAGGCAGCAATGTACTCGGCATCGGTTGTAGAATCAACAACTGTTTCTTGCTTTGAACTTTTCCAGCTCACAGCGCCACCATTTAGGCAGAACACATAACCAGATTGCGATTTAAAGTCATCCTTATCTGTCTGGAACCTAGCATCGGTGTATCCAATTACCGCGAGCTCTTCCTGACCTCCATATATCAATAATGAATCCTTAGTCCTTCTCAAGTACTTAAGGATATTCTTGACAACTACCCAATGAGCATCACCGGGATCAGATTGGTACCTACTCGTTGCACTTAAAGCATACGAGACATCTGGCCGAGTACATAACATGACATACATGATAGATGCTATTGCAGATGCATATGGAATCTTATTCATACGATCCCTCTCTTCCTTAGTTGAAGGAGATTGTGTTTTTGATAGACACAAGCCATGCTGTATAGGTATGAATCCTTTCTTGGAATCATGCATATTAAAGCGTCTCAGCACTTTGTCTATGTATGTACTCTGACTTAGGCCAAGCAGTTTTTGTGATCTATCTCTATAGATCCTGATTCCTAACATATAGGCTGCTTCACCAAGGTCCTTTGTAACACCCCCAAGCTATTAAAGCGATAATTAAAATTCAAAATTTCATCAGAGTATAATTAAACATGCACGACATAGACCGAGGGGTCACATCAATTTGCAACAAACATACAACACCTGCTCATAAAGATATGCAACAATTCAGGTAGTAATACACCCACAATTCAGTTACAAAATGAAAGCGGAAAATCCATAACTGAATCTCATATATATATATATCAAAAAAAGTTTGTTTGTCATATACAACATCATACATGTACAATCCAAAAGATACATATACATAATACAAAATAATCACACTCGATCACCCCGACTACCCGGTGTCACATATCAGAGCCGACCGACAAAAGAATGAAGACCTAAGCTTCACAAAAAGACCTCCAGCAACTCTAATCTGCAATGCCTCATAGAGCATTATAAAACAGCAGAAGGGTGAGAAAAACAATCATAATATAATTGTATATAATTATATATTAACACAGAATGCACAAGTAAAATATTCTCACCACAATGACACCACAAACAAATACAACACAACACAGTACAATTATCAGGTATCCATCACCAATGCATATCAATCATACACAATGCACTCATCATCAACACATTTATATATATTCCATTCCATTAATCACATTCACAATTCCATACAAAATTAATCCATGGTTTATGCAAATGCACAGAGACCGACACAACGACTCTATGCAATGCACATGCGGTACCGACTTCCAATGTTTCTCATCACTAGTTCACTCAGGAACTCTGCTGGAACCATCGCTCGTTACATCACTGTAACTCCCCGTCGGGCATACGATGTTCCCCGTCGCTCACACCCCACACGGGCACACGACCCGATCGCTCACACCCCACATGGGCACACGATCATCTATAACCATCGCTTTCGGTCCTCTTATTTTTAAGGCGATTCGTACCTCTTATTTTTAAGGCTCACGATGTTATAGCAGATTCCCTCTGGAACCAATCCGTCACTCAGGACGTCACAATAATGCATATCATGATGCTTGGCATACAATGACTCATGACATTTAAAATGCACACACATACCATCCACAATCATGCATATATCATCAAATACCACACCATGCATTTTCCTGCCCTTAGGCCACAATCATCATCACAATATGTATTTCATGCAATTTCATCACACAACAGTACACAGGTCATACAATATCCACACCAACAGCATATTGCATATACACATCAAATTCACACAATTTAAACTGCAAAAGTCGGTAAAACAACATATTTTCTAATTCCCGACCTAATTTAATCGGCCAACAATCTCAAAACCATCATCATAAGCAAGAACATTGTATAAGCTTTCTAACGCATCAAACCACGCTTCAAACCGACTCACGGATCAAAAGTTATAAAGAAAACAAATAGGGAAAAGCTGTCATGTTCGCAGTGCGAAGCTCCTAGCGAGTCCTTCGCTTCTTCATTCGCAGTGCGAATGTCCCAGCGAACAGTGGCAGAAGCAAAATAGCCTAGAAAATTCCCAACGTTCGCAGTGCGAACTCCCAGCGAATGCTCGCTACCCCATTCGCAGTGCGAATCCTCCAGCGAACAGTGGCAGAATGAAAAATAATACAACGTTCGCAGTGCGAACCTCACGCGAACGCTCGCCACCCATTCGCTGGCCATTCGCAGTGCGAACCTGCGATTTCAGTAAAACCCAGCAGCGCACCAGATCATCCCAAAACCCTATTTTCTCCACCAAAACATTTCCAAACCACCATATAGCAATCAAAAAATAACTCAATCATGGTAACAAGTATTCTACTACGCTTACACCGATTTTCAACCGCGAAAACATCGATTTCTCATTATATTTCTCATTTCAACCTAGAATCCAAAACTATAGAAAGACCATAACATATGCAAACACATACATACATAATCATACACAAGCATAAGATAATCGAGTTTCGCACCCTTACCCGATTAAATCGCGTGTAGAAAGTCGGTTCCTAAATCCACAAGTTTTTCCTCTTTTTCTTCTTTTTCCTCTTCTCTTTCTCTTCTCCTTTTCTTCTCTTTTCTTTTCTTTCTACTTTTCTCTCTTTCTATTTCTATTTCTATGAAAATATAATATCTACCCGACAAAGACCAAAATACCCCTACACTCAATTATCTCGCAAACGCTCTCAAAATGCGATAAAATATATTTACGACGAGAAATAATATATTTTCACATAAAAGTCAAAAATAAAATAATATAATAATAAAATACTCAAAACGACTCAATTAATTAAAGAGACAAAACTGACAAAACTGACTGGGGCATTACAACTCTCCCCCGCTTAGAAAATTTCACCCTCGAAAATATACCTAAGACGAACAACTCTGGATACGACTCCCACATCCGACTCTCCAACTCCCAAGTCAAATTGCCCTCAGCAGCGCCTCCCCACGCTACTTTCACAAGTGCAATTTCTTTGCCTAACCGCTTCACCTCGCGATCCAAAATCCTCACCGGTAATGTCTCAACCGTAAGGTTATCCCTTACCTCAACCTCGTCCATCGGAATCACATGCGACGGGTCCAGAACATACTTCCGAAGCTGTGAAACATGGAACACATCATGCAAATTCGACAGATTCGGCGGCAACGCCACCCGATAAGCCACAACACCCACTCTCGCAGATATCTGGTAAGGACCAATAAACCGAGAAGTAAGTTTCTTCGACTTCAACGCCCTTCCAACACCCGTTACCGGCGTAACTCTCAAAAATACATGATCGCCCTCTTGAAACTCGAGATCTTTCCTTCTACGATCATGATAACTCTTTTGCCTACTCTGAGAAGCCTTCATTTTCTCCCGAATAAGCTTCACTTTTTCCGTAGTCTGTTGGACCAACTCTGGCCCAACCACCGAACTCTCACCAGATTCGTGCTAACACAACGGTGTTCGACATCTCCGTCCATACAATGCTTCAAACGGTGTCATTCCAATACTAGAATGAAAACTGTTATTATACGTGAATTCCACCAACACAAGATAACTATCCCACGCACCACCTTGTTCAAGAACACAAGCCCTCAACAAATCTTCCAACGACTGAATCGTCCTCTCCGTCTGACCATCTGTCTGCGGATGATAAGCCGAACTCAATCTCAATTTAGATCCCAACGCCTTCTGTAAACTTTCCCAAAATCTCGAAGTAAACCTCAGATCTCGATCAGACACAATACTCAACGGAACACCATGCAACTTCACAATCATACTGAGGTAAATCTCAGCCAACCTCTCCAAAGTAAAACTGATGTCAATCGGAATGAAATGAGCCGATTTAGTCAGCCTATCCACAACCACCCAAATAGCATTATGCCCTCGCTGTGTATTCGGCAATCCCGTTACAAAATCCATAGAAATGCTATCCCATTTCCATTCTGGAATATCCAACGGTTGCAACAAACCACTAGGCCTCTGATGCTCCACTTTCGACTTCTGGCACGTCAAACAAGCATACATAAACTGAGCCACATCTCTTTTCAATCCAGACCACCAGAAAATCCTTTTCAAATCTTGGTACATCTTGTTCGCTCCCGGATGTATACTCAAATTACTCCGGTGTCCTTCTTCCAAAATCATCCGTTTCAAATCCGAATCATCTGGAATACAAATTCGCCCACGGAACCTCAACACACCATTAATATCCACTTGAAAATCACCACTCGAATCTTTTCTGCCAACCAACATCAAATCCACCAATTTCACATCCAACTTCTGTTTCTCACTTACCGTCATCAGAAAATCATTAGTAACCTTCAACATACCCAGCCTCACACTATCCGACGTCACTTCACATACCAAACTCAAATCTCTAAATGATTCCAAAAGCTCCCACTCCTTAACCATTAAAGCGGACATATGCAACGATTTCCGACTCAACGCATCGGCTACCACATTAGCTTTACCAGGATGGTAATTCAAGCCAAAGTCGTAGTCCTTCAAAAATTCCAACCATCTCCGCTGCCTCATATTCAATTCCTTCTGATCAAACAGATATTTCAAACTTTTGTGATCACTAAAGACTTTGAACCGCGCACCAAAAAGATAATGCCTCCTAATTTTCAACACAAACACCACAGCCGCTAACTCCAAGTCATGCGTAGGGTAATTCTTCTCATGCACTCTCAACTGCCTCGAAGCATAAGCCACAACCTTACCTTCTTACATTAGAACCCCACCTAGATCAATCAAGGACGCATCACAATACACTACAAACGGTTCATTAGGATTCGACAAAATCAAAATCGGAGCTGTCGTCAATCTTCTCTTCAGCTCATTAAAACTTTCCTCACACCGAATATCCCAAATGAACGCTTGCCCTTTACAAGTCAACTGGGTCAAAGGAAGTGCTAGCTTAGAAAAACCTTCAATGAACCTTCGATAATATCCGACCAAACCCAAAAAGCTTCGAATTTCAGTAACAGATCTCGGAGCCTCCCATTGTAGAACTGCTTCTACTTTAGATGGATCCACAGCAATACCATTACCTGAAATTACGTGTCCAAGAAAACTCACCTCCGACAACCAAAATTCACACTTGGACAATTTGGCAAAAAGCTTCTTTTCCTTCAAAACCTGCAAAACAATACGCAAATGCTATGCGTGCTCCTCCCGAGACTTAGAATAAATCAATATGTCGTCAATAAACACAACAACAAATCGATCAAAATGCTCGTGGAAAATACGATTCATGTACTCCATAAACACACCTGGCGCATTAGAAACCCCGAACAGCATCACATAATATTCATAATGACCGTAACGTGTCCTAAAAGCCGTCTTCTGAATATCTTCCTCCTTCACCCTTATCTGATGATACCCTGACCTCAAATCAATCTTACTGAACACACAAGCACCAACCAACTGATCCATCAGATCAACAATCCTTGGAAGAGGATACTTATTCTTAATCGTCACCTTATTCAACTGGCGATAATCAATACACAATCGCGTACTCCCATCTTTCTTTTTCACCAACAAAACTGGAGCACCCCAAGGAGAAACGCTTGGTCTCACAAACCTTTTCTCCAACAATTCATTCAATTGCTTCTTTAACTCCACCAACTCAGATGCCGACATACGATAAGGTGCCATAGAAACAGGTCTAGTACCAGGAACTAGATCTATCGAAAACTCCACCTCTCTCTCTGGCGGCAAGTCTGAAATATCCTCGGGAAACACTTCCGGAAAATCACACACAACAGGAAACACATCAAGCGACACTTGATTATCCACAGTCAACGACGCAAACAACCCAAACAACTGAGCTTCATCCGCCAAAAGTTTCTTCAACTCTTTGGTAGATAAGAAACTCGAGTCTTCATCTTCTTCAAGAGAAGGAAACCTTACTAGCTTATGATGACAATCAATATGAACCCGATTGAACTGCAACCAATTCATTCCCAGAACCACATCTAATCCCTCCAACGGCAAACACACTAAATCCATCTCAAAGTATTTACCATAAATGGTCAAAGGACAACTTAAACAAACCAAAGAAGTAGTTACTGACCCCATTGCTGGAGTATTAATAACCATCTCTCCATCCATCGAAGACAACACAAGATCCAAACGCTTCGCGCACTCAGACGAAATAAACGAATGAGTCGCTCCAGTATCAATAATAGCAACTAAAGGCGTACTATTAATAAAACAAGTACCTCTGATCAGACGATCTGCATTAGTAGTCTGAGTCCCTGCCAATGCAAACACTTTCCCACCAGATGGAGCCTGCTTCGGTTTCGGACACTTTGTGCTAATATGACCAGGTTCACCACAGTTGAAACACTTCACCACATTCTTCCTTTTACAATCAGCTACAACATGTCCGACACCTCCACAATTAGTACACTTCCTCATATCTTTCCTGCACTCAAACTGACGATGCCCCAACTCACCACATTTATAACACCTCAGAGGACCAGACATACCTCCACCACTGGGCCTTCGATCAAAAGTACCCTTTTGTTTACCCTTATCAGCTGGTGTTACATACGGACCACCACGGAACTTTTGCTTCCCTTTTCTGTCACTCACACTCTTATAGTGAGTAGAACGAGCCCTACTATCCTCTTCATAAATCCTACAACATTCCACCAAATTAGAAAACCTTCTTATCCTTTGATAACCGATTTCCTGCTTAATCTCAGGACGTAATCCGCTCTCATATTTCACACACTTAGAAAACTCTGCAGTCGCTTCAGCATAATGAGGATAAAACTGCACAAGCTCCAAAAACTTAGCAGTATAATCAACAACAGACATATTACCTTGTTTCAATTCCAAGAACTCAATTTCCTTCTTTCCTCTTACATCTTCGGGAAAATACTTCCTCAGAAACTCCATGCTAAACACAGCCCAAGTGATCTCCTCCTCTACAGCTTCCAACACATGACGAGTACTAATCCACCAGTCATCAGCTTCCTCCTGCTACATGTGAGTACCCAGTCTCACCTTCTGATCCTCGACACAATCCATCACTCGGAAGATCCTTTCAATCTCCTTCATCCAAATCTGTGCACCATCAGGATCATATCTTCCTTTGAAGATAGGCGGTTTGTTCTTCCTGAACTCATCATTACCTGCAGCATTAGGTGCACCTTGCACAGCCCGAGCCATAGCTTGCATCGCATTAGCCAATGCAGCATCATTCCTACCAGCCATATTTTGTTCATTTCCAATGACAGCAACTATGGTTAAACAAACAGCTCACCGAACCACAAAGACTAACAAGGACTGACACAAACTGACACGGACTGGCTCTGATACCACTTAATGTAACACCCCCAATCTATATCCCCAAGCTATTAAAGCGATAATTAAAATTCAAAATTTCATCAGAGTATAATTAAACATGCACGGCATAGACCGAGGGGTCACATCAATTTGAAACAAACATACAACACCTGCTCATAAAGATATGCAACAATTCAGGTAGTAATACACCCACAATTCAGTTACAAAATAAAAGCGGAAAATCCGTAACTGAATCTCATATATATATATATATATATCAAAAAAAGTTTGTTTGTCATATACAACATCATACATGTACAATCTAAAAGATACATATACATAATACAAAATAATCACACTCGATCACCCCGACTACCCGGTGTCACATATCAGAGCCGACCGACAAAAGAATGAAGACCTAAGCTTCACAAAAAGACCTCCAGCAACTCTAATCTGCAATGCCTCATAGAGCATTATAAAACAACAGAAGGGTGAGAAAAACAATCATAATATAATTGCATATAATTATATATTAACACAGAATGCACAAGTAAAATATTCTCACCACAATTACACCACAAACAAATACAACACAACACAGTACAATTATCAGGTATCCATCACCAATGCATATCAATCATACACAATGCACTCATCATCAACACATTTATATATATATTCCATTCCATTAATCACATTCACAATTCCATACACAATTAATCCATGGTTTATGCAAATGCACAGAGACCGACATAACGACTCTATGCAATGCACATGCGGTACCGACTTCAAATGTTTCACATCACTAGTTCACTCAGGAACTCTACTGTAATCATCGCTCGTTACATCACTGTAACTCCCCGTGGGGCATACGATGTTCCCCATCGCTCACACCCCACACGGGCACACGACATTTATGGATCGCTCACACCCCACACGGGCACACGACCCGATCGCTCACACCCCACATGGGCACACGATCGTCTATAACCATCGCTTTCGGTTCTCTTATTTTTAAGGCGATTCTTACCTCTTATTTTTAAGGCTCACGATGTTATAGTAGATTCCCTCTGGAACCAATCCGTCACTCAGGACGTCACAAGAATGCCTATCATGATGCTTGGCATACAATGACTCATGACATTTAAAATGCACACACATACCATCCACAATCATGCATATATCATCAAATACCACACCATGCATTTTCCTGCCCTTAGGCCACAATCATCATCACAATATGTATTTCATGCAATTTCATCACACAACAGTACACAGGTCATACAATATCCACACCAACAGCATATTGCATATTCACATCAAATTCACACAATTTAAACTGCAAAAGTCGACAAAACAACATATTTTCTAATTCCCGACTTAATTTAATCGGCCAACAATCTCAAAACCATCATCATAAGCAAGAACATTGTATAAGCTTTCTAACGCATCAAACCACGCCTCAAACCGACTCACGGATCAAAAGTTATAAAGAAAACAAATTGGGAAAAGGTGTCATGTTCGCAGTGCGAAGCTCCTAGCGAGTCCTTCGCTTCTTCATTCGCAGTGCGAATGTCCCAGCGAACAGTGGCAGAAGCAAAATAGCCTAGAAAATTCCCAACGTTCGCAGTGCGAACTCCCAGCGAATGCTCGCTACCCCATTCGCAGTGCGAATCCTCCAGCGAACAGTGGCAGAATGAAAAATAATACAACGTTCGCAGTGCGAACCTCACGCAAACACTCGCCACCCATTCGCTGGCCATTCGCAGTGCAAACCTGCGATTTCAGCAAAACCCAGCAGCGCACCAGATCATCCCAAAACCCTATTTTCTCCACCAAAACATTTCCAAACCACCATATAGCAATGAAAACATAACTCAATCATGGTAACAAGTATTCTACTACGCTTACACCGATTTTCAACCGCGAAAACATCAATTTCTCATTATATTTCTCATTTCAACCTAGAATCCAAAACTACAGAAAGACCATAGAATATGCAAACACATACATACATAATCATACACAAGCATAAGATAATCGAGTTTCGCACCCTTACTCGATTAAATCGCGTGTAGAAAGTCGGTTCCTAAATCCACAAGTTTTTCCTCTTTTTCTTCTTTTTCCTCTTCTCTTTCTCTTCTCCTTTTCTTCTTCTCTTTTCTTTTCTTTCTACTTTTCTCTCTTTCTATTTCTATTTCTATGAAAATATAATATCTACCCGACAAAGACCAAAATACCCCTACACTCAATTATCTCGCAAACGCTCTCAAAATGCGATAAAATATATTTACGACGAAAAATAATATATTTTCACATAAAATTAAAAAATAAAATAATATAATAATAAAATACTCAAAATGACTCAATTAATTAAAAAGACAAAACTGACAAAACTGACTGGGGCGTTACATCCTTCATAGAAAAGCATTTCCCTAACCAAGTTTTTACTTGTTGCAAGGTAGGGACATCGTTTCCAATGATTAATATGTCATCTACATATAATACCAGGAAGACGATCATGCTCCCACTAACCTTCTTGTAGACACAAGGCTCATCTTCATTCTTTATGAATCCATTTTGTTTTACAGTTTCATCAAAACTAAGATTCCAACTTCTAGAAGCTCGCTTCAATCCATAGATTGATCGCTGTAACTTGCATATCTTTTGGGCTTCTTCTGGTATGTCAAATCCTTCAGGTTGTGTCATGTACACATCCTCAAGAAGATTCCCATTAAGGAAAGCAGTCTTAACATCCATCTGCCATATTTCATAATCATGATATGCAGCGATAGCAAGTAAAATCCGAACAGATTTAAGCATTGCAACTGGTGAAAAGGTTTCATCATAGTCTACACCATGAATTTGTTTATAACCTTTAGCAACCAGTCTTGCCTTATAGGTATGTACCTTACCATCCATGTCAGTCTTCTTTTTAAAGACTCACTTGCATCCTATAGGATTAACTCCTATAGGAGGCTCTACCAAGGACCAAACCTGGTTTGTGTACATTGAATCCATTTCAGATTTCATGGCTTCTAGCCACTTCTCAAACTCAGGACCAGTTATGACCTCTTGATAGGTTACAGGCTCATCTTGATCCATGAGTAATACATCACCTTGATCATTTATGAGATATCCATATCTCTCTGGTTGGTGACGTATCATGCTCGACCTACGCTGGTCTTGTTCTACTTGAGTAGGTTGCTTTTCCACAACTACTTGTGGTTCCTGCTCTAATTCCTCCATAGGTGTATCAATGCTTTGTGATTCTTGAATTTCTTCAAGCTCTACTTTCCTCCCACTGATTCCTTTGGAAATAAAGCCCTTTTCTAAGAAAACTCCTGTTCGAGCGACAAACACTTTGCCCTCAGAAGGATTGTAGAAGTAATACCCTCTTGTTTCTTTAGGATACCCCACACATAAACATTTGTCAGATTTGGGCTCAAGCTTAGTTGAAATTTGTCGTTTCACATAAACTTCACAACCCCAAATATTCATGTAAGACATATGTGGTTTCTTACCACTCCATATTTCATATGGTGTATTTTCAACCTTTTTGGATGGAACACAATTAAGTGTGTAAGCTGTTGTCCGTAATGCGTGTCCCTAAAAGGAGTTTGGAAGATCGGCGCGACTCATCATAGATCGGACCATGTCTAACAAGGTTCAATTTCTTCTCTCAGATACACCATTCCATTGTGGTGTTCTAGGATGAGTGAGTTGGGATAGAATCCCACACTCTTTTAGATGGTCATCAAACTCTAGGCTTAAATATTCACCGCCTCGATCTGATCGAAGAGTTTTAATATTCTTACCTAGTTGGTTTTGTACTTCATTCTTGAACTCCTTGAAATTTTCAAAGGATTCAGATTTGTGTTTCATTAAATAGACATAACCATATCTACTAAAATCATCGGTAAATGTGATGAAGTATTGAAAACCTCCTCTGGCTGTTATGTTCAGTGGTCCACATACATCAGTATGTATGAGGGCCAAAAGATCATTAGCCCTTTCACCTTTTCTTGTGAATGGGGACTTTGTCATCTTTCCAATTAAACAAGATTTGCATGTATCATATGATTCGTAATCAAAAGAGTCCAATAGTCCATCTTTATGGAGTTTGGAGATGTGTTTCTCATTTATATGGCCTAAGCGACAATGCCAAAGGTAACTTAGATTTAACTCGTTAGGTTTCATCCTTTTAGTATTAACTCGTTAGGCATTTCAAGATCAAGGACATACAATCCATTGTTCATTTGTGCAGTAGCATAGAATATATCATTCAAATAAATAGAGCAACAATTGTTCTTTATTATAAATGAAAAACCAAACTTGTCCAAACAAGAAACATAAATAATATTCGTGCTAATTGCAGGTGCATAATAACAGTTCTCTAACTGAATTATTAAACCACTAGGTAAAGTCAATACATAAGTTCCTACGGCTAAAGCAGCAACCTTTGCCCCATTGCCAACTCGTAGGTCAACTTCACCTTTTGCCAAAACTCTACTCCTTTTTAGCCCCTGCACATTGGTACAAATGTGAGAACCACATCCAGTATCTAATACCCACGATGCAGAAGTAGATACATTTATTTCTATAACAAAAATACCTGAAGTCGAAGTCTCCACTCCATTCTTCTTATCTCTAGGTACTTTGGGCAGTTTCTCTTCCAGTGTTCGGTCTTACCGCAATAGAAGCAAGTTCCCTCCTTTGCTATACCTCAAATAGGCTTCAAAGCAGGGGCAATATGTTTGGGTTTGGCAACTTCCTTGCCTTTCCATTTACCACCCTGCTTGGTGGGCCTTTTGTTCTGTTTCTTTACATTACTGACCATCAGAATGGATTTCCCTTTTAACTTCAGATTTTGCTCAGCAATTCTTAACATGCCTAGCAATTAAGGAAGAGTTTTGTCCATATCATTCATGTTGAAATTAAGGACAAATTGACTGAAGCTTTTCGACAACGATTGCAGGATCAAATCAGTCACAAGCTCCTTTTTTAGGGGAAATTCCAATCTTTCAAGGTTCTCCACATACCCAATCATCTTGAGTACATGGGGACCTACAGAGGTTCCATCAGATAGCTTGGCCTGAAAAAGGGCCTTTAAAACTTCAAACCTCGTATGCCTTGCCTGCTCTTGATAGAACATCTTCAGGTGTTCGATCATATCGAAAGCTGCCATGTTTTCATGTTGCTTTTACAATTCAGAATTCATGGTAGCCAGTATGAGGCAAGCAGTTTCATTGGCATCATCGACATGCTTCTTATAAGCATCTCTTTCAGCCTTAGGAGCAGAACTAGGAGGCTCCTCCTCAGGAAGATGTGTCTCTAAGACATACAACCTTTTGTCATGTTTGAGGACAATCCTCAGATTTCGGTGCCAATCCAGAAAATTTGTCCCAGACAAATTTTCCTTATCAAGGATTGATCGCAAAATGTTGTTAGATGTGTTTGTTGTCATGGTAATCTACAAAATAAAATGGAAAATTATAAGTATCATTAAAATAACATATTCAATTAGGCCTTTAATTAAATATGCTCCAACTATTTTACTCAAACCAAATGACCCTCGCCATTTGATTCGGAAAATCCCGTTGGAAGATTTTCTAGTGGATCGAGATCCACATTTCACTTTGTTTTAAGTCAGCGTTAGGCTGATTACACAAAACTTAGCTATTTAGGTAGGAACTCCTTCCAATTGTATCCAATACAATTCTCGAATATTTTAGTTAGGTGAATAACTCCTTATTCTAATCCATCAGATGGATTATTCCCAACTTTTGCTTCTAAACGTATATAATCTTATTATATTTTGTTTAGTTAAGTTTGACCCATTGTTTTAGAAATTGGATATTACATTTATCCCATCGCATCTTACTAATATAGAACATGCACCTCGCGTTAGGCGAAACCTACATTATTTTATACTAGTCTTGATGAGTTCTAAAACTTGGAAAACATAAACTTAATATTCAATTTTGAGGGAATTTTCATTAGTTTGATCTCACCGGCTTATTTATCATATAAATCGTCTCTCACATGCATCAACATACATACACATGCATCAACATACATACAAAATGAAACAGTTATGGCCCCTAGCGCAATTGTTCTCCCAAGCCAATGAGAGAACCTAAGCTAAACCTAATAACGATCTACACTTCTCCAAGTAAGATCTCCAAGGTTGTCCTCCTTTGATCTTGTAGTCTTCTTCTTCTTCATAACATTACATTACATTACATTAAAGAATACCCGTTTTACATACGAGGGAGTGAGATGAGAAAAGAAGTTACATCAAGAGATTAAAAGAGAGGCACGACACGCAGGTCGTATTTTAAAATCCTAAAACAAAATAAAGGAAAACTAAGGCCATAACTGATCACCACAAGAGAAAAATAATAAACACACTTTTATTATTATTAATTTAAATCCTGTTAATTAAATGAATTAAATTAAATTTCGGCAAATGATCACACTTTTTTTCAATGAACAATTCATTTGAAATTGGGTCGTTTTTCATACCAACACTTGATACTTTCCATAAAATTAAAGCACAACTTTTGTGCCATCACAACCCTAATCGCAGACCTTTTAGACAACACAACCCTTGTGTCGTCATGAACCCTAATGCAACAATTTCATATCGTCAAAATACCATGATCAATAATTCAATATGATTGATCTGTATGCCACTGCTTCACCATACTAAAGTCGGTTTCCGAAGCAAATGAACACAGACCGCTCAAATGATCATTACACGATTTAAATGAACGAAATAGAAACAGTATATCCAATATACCATCTTTGCATCAGGTATCACATATAAAATTTGGTCGATCATATTTGTGTAACTTAAGGACGATCGATATATCGCTGCTTCACCATACTATTGTCGGTTCCGAAGCATAGTCAATACCGATCATCCAAATCGTACACAACCTCATGCCAAAATTTAATTTCTCGATTTAATTTAATTTTTTATGTGTCTTAATCGAATTAGAACAAAAAACAGAAAATAAACACTTATCTGATGCATGGTTTCGTAAGTGGCTCTGATACCACTGAAGGGAAATCGTGATTCAAAAATGCAATGCAAATTTAAATTTCCCTTTAGCGATCCTTACGAAAGATCATGATCAGTGATAGAATGGTTACCTCTTGTGGCGATGAAACCTTTGATTATGAATCGAAGGAATGATCATGAGCGATGTACGATGAACAACGCCTCTACTCAGTCCACAAGAACAGCTTCCTTCAGTCTCAGTGCTAGCTGCTACGATTGAAGGCTTTGAGTGAGAGATAGATAGAAGGAAAATACGGCTAGGGTTTCACAGCTGAATTTTCATCAAGTGTTTATGCTTCTGCACAAGGGTTATATTTATAGAACCACTTGTGTGGGCTGTAAGCTAAAAAGCCCACTTAAGTGCACACACACCATATCTTATGATATACCGTATATCACTTAAGCTCTGGCGAGCATTCGCCCACCCATTCGCACTGCGAAGCTCTGGCTAGCCTTCGCTTTCCTCTTCGTTGCTGTTAGCACTGCGAACCTGCAAATTCTGGGATTCGCAGCAGCGCTGTTACTCATCCTAAATTGCCATTTTCCCCACCAAAACACATCCAAACCAAAACATAACAATCAGAATATATTCTAATCATAACAACAAGTATTCTACCACATTTATACCGATTTTCAACCGCGAAAACATTGATTTCTCTCGGTTTCTCTCAATCGACCTAGAAATGAAAAGCTAGGAAAAAACCAACAAACACATACATGATCATACACAAACATAGCATAACCGAGTTTTGCACCCTTACCCAATTAATCGTGTTTTGAAATGTCGGTTGAATCGATTACTTAAACTCCAAGTTTTTCCTCTTTTTCTTCTTCTCACTCTCCTTTTCTCCTCTCTTCTTTTTCTTTCTATTTTCTCTCTTTTCTTTCTATGTTCTATTATAAATGAAAAACAATATCTACCCAAGCCAAAAAGACCAAAATACCCCTACACTCAATTTTCTCGCAAACGTTCCCAAAACGCGATAAAACATAATAACCAAGAATAAAATAATAAAAAGGCCAAAAATAATTAAATCGACTCGATTAAATAAATCTAACAAAAAAACTGGGGCGTTACAACTCTGCCCCACTTAGAAATTTTCGTCCTCGGAAATATTACCTGAGACGAACAACTCCGGATACGACTCCCGCATCCGACTTTCCAACTCCCAAGTCAAATTGCCCTCAGCAGCGCCTCCCCACGCTACTTTCACAAGCGCAATATCCTTGCCTCTTAACCGCTTCCACTCGCGATCCAAAACTCTCGCCGGTAATGCCTCAACCGTAAGGTTCTCCCTTACCTCAACCTCATCCATTGGAATCACATGCGACAGATCCGGAACATACTTCCGAAGCTGTGAAACATGGAACACATCATGCAAATTCGAAAGATTCGGCGGCAACGCCATCCGATAAGCCACAACACCCACTCTCGCGGATATCTGGTAAGGACCAATAAACCGAGAAGTAAGTTTCTTCGACTTCAATGCACGCCCAACACCCGTCACCGGCGTAACTCTCAAAAATACATGATCGTCTTCTTGAAACTCGAGATCTTTCCTCCTTCGATCATGATAACTCTTATGCCTACTTTGAGAAGCCTTCATCTTCTCACGAATAAGTTTCACCTTTTATGTAGTTTGTTGAATTAACTCCGATCCAACCACCGAACTCTCACCAGATTCATGCCAACACAACGGCGTTCGACATCTTCTTCCATACAACGCTTCAAAAGGTGCCATTCCAATACTCGAATGGAAACTGTTGTTATACGTGAACTCCACCAACGAAAGATAACTATCCCACGCACCACCTTGCTCCAGAACACAAGCCCACAACAAATCTTCCAATGACTGAATAATTCTCTCGGTCTGACCATCCATCTAAGGATGATAAGCAGAACTCAATCTCAACTTGGAACCTAACGCCTTTTGCAAACTTTCCCAAAATATGGAAGTAAACCTCAGATCTCGATCCGAAACAATACACAACGGAACACCATGGAGCTTCACAATCACACGGATATAAATCTCAGCCAACCTCTCCAAAGAAAAACTGATGTCAATCTGAATGAAATGCGCCGATTTAGTCAGCCTATCCACAACCACCCAAATGGCATTATGCTCCCTCGGAGTATTCGACAACCCTGTCACGAAATCCATAGAAATGTTGTCCCATTTCCACTCGGGAATATCCAACAGTTGCAATAATCCACTAGGCTTCTGATGTTCTACCTTTGACTTCTGACACGTCAAACACGCATAGACAAACTAAGCCACCTCCTTTTTCAATCCGGACCACCAAAAGATCTTCTTCAAATCTTGGTACATATTATTAGCTCCCGGATGTATACTCAAACTACTCCGGTGTCCTTCCTCTAAAATCATCTTTTTCAATTCCAAATCATCCGGAATACAAATTCTACCATGGAATCTCAAAACACCCTTATCATCCATTTTAAAGTCACTATTCACACCTTTATCTCCAACCGTCATCAAATAACCAAATTTCACATCTAGCCTCTGTTTCTTGGTAACGGTCAACAGAAACTCATTAGTAACCTTTAACATACCAAGCCTCACGCCATCCGATGTCAATTCACACACCAAACTCAAATCCCTAAATGCTTCCAAAAGTTCCCACTCTTTAACCATCAAATCGGACATATGCAAATATTTCTGGCTTAACGCATCAGCTACCACATTAGCTTTACCAGGATGGTAATTCAAGCTAAAATCGTAGTCCTTCAAAAATTCCAACCATCTTCGTTGCCTCATATTCAGCTCTTTCTGATCAAACAAGTATTTCAAACTCTTATGATCACTAAAGACTTCAAATCTTGCACCGTAGAGATAATGCCTCCAAATTTTCAACACAAAAACCACTGTCGCTAATTCCAAATCATGAGTAGGGTAGTTTTTCTCATGATCCCTTAATTGCCTCGAAGCATAAGCCACAACCTTACCTTCCTGCATCAACACTCCACCTAAACCAATCATAGACGCATCGCAATACACCACAAACGGTTCACTAGGATTCGGCAAGATCAAAATTGGAGCTGTAGTCAATCTTCTCTTCAGCTCACTAAAACTTTCCTCACACTGAATATCCCAAATGAACGTTTTACCTTTACAAGTCAGTTGGGTCAAAGGAAGTGCTAACTTGGAAAAACCTTCAATGAATCTTCGATAATATCCAGCTAAACCCAAAAAGCTTCTAATTTCAGTAACAGATCTAGGATCCTCCCATTGTAGAACTGCATCTACTTTGGATGGATCCACAACAATACCATTACCTGAAATCACATGTCCAAGAAAACTCACTTCTGACAACCAGAACTCACAATACGCAAATGTTCCGCATGCTCCTCCCGAGACTTAGAATAAATCAAGATTTCATCGATAAACGCAACAACAAATTGATCCAAATGCTCATGGAAAATGCGATTCATATACTCCATAAACACTCCCGGCGCATTAGAAACCCCGAACGGCATCACGGAATATTCGTAATGTCTGTATCGTGTCCTAAAAGCCGTCTTTTGAATATCTTCCTCTTTCACTCTAATCTGATGATAACCTGACCTCAAATCAATTTTACTAAACACACACGCACCTACCAACTGGTCCATCAAATCATCAATTCTCGGAAGAGGATACTTATTCTTAATCGTCACCTTATTCAGCTGGCGATAATCAATACACAATCGCATACTTCCATCTTTCTTTTTCACCAATAAAATTGGAGCACCCCAAGGCGATACACTCGGCCTCACAAACCTCTTCTCTAACAATTCATTTAACTGCTTCTTCAACTCAACCAACTCAGATGCCGATATACGATATGGTGCCATAGATACAGGTCTAGTACCAGGAACTAGATCTATAGAAAACTCCACCTTTCTCTCTGGCGGCACATCTGAAATATCCTCCAGAAACACCTCAGGAAAATCACACACAACTGGAAATATGCCAATTGTAACTTGACTATCCACGGTCAACGATGCAAATAATCCGAACAGCTGAGCTTCATCCGCCAAAAGTTTCTTCAACTCTTTAGTAGATAAGAAACTCGATTCCTCGTCTTCTTCAAGAGAAGGAAATCTTACCAACTTATGATAACAATCGATATGAACTCGATTGAACTGCAACCAATTCATTCCCAGAACCACGTCTAAACCCTCCAACGGCAGACACACCAAATTCATCTCAAAATCCTTACCATAAATGGTCAAAGGACAACTTAAACAAACCAAAGAAGTAGTTACCGACCCTATTGCTGGAGTATCGATAACCATCTATCCACCCATCGAAGACAACAAAAGATTCAAACACTGCGCACACTCAGATGAAATAAACGAATGAGTCGCTCCGGTGTCAATAATAGCATCTAAAGGCGTACTATTAATAAAACAAGTACCTCTGATCAGACGATCTGTATTAGTGGTCTGAGTTCCTGCCAATGCAAATACTTTCCCTCCAGCTTGAGCTTGCTTTGGTTTCGGACACTTCGCACTAACATGACCAGGTTCACCACAGTTGAAACACTTTACCACATTCCTCTTGCAATCAGTTGCGACATGTCCTATACCTCCACAATTGGAACACTTCCTTATATCCTTTCTACATTCAAACTGACGATGTCCTAAGTCATCACACCTATAACATCTCAGAGGATTATACGTACTTCCCCCACTTGGCCTTTTATCAAAAGTAGCCCTTTGCTTACCCTTGTCAGCTGGTGACACATAAGGACCACCACGAAACGGTTGCTTTCCTTTCCTTTCGTTCACACTCTTATAATGAGTAGAACGAGCTTTGCTATCCTCCTCAAAAATTCTACAACAATCCACCAAATCTGAAAACCTCCTAATTCTTTGATAACTAATTGCCTGCTTGATCTCAGGACGTAACCCGTTCTCAAACTTCACACATTTGGAAAACTCCGCAGTTGCTTCAGCATAATGTGGATAAAACTGAACAAGCTCCACAAACTTAGCAGTGTAATCAATAACAGACATGTAGCCCTGTTTCAACTCCAAGAACTCTATCTCTTTCTTTCCTCTAACATCTTTAGGAAAATACTTCATTAAAAACTCCCTGCTAAACAAAGCCCAAGTGACCTCTTCACCTGCAGCTTCCCACACATGACGCGCACTAACCCACCAATCATCAGCCTCCTCCTGCAACATGTGAGTACCCAATCTCACCTTATGTTCCTCAGCACAGTCCATCACTCGAAAGATTCTTTCAACCTCCTAAAGCCAAATTTGAGCACCATCAGGATCATGCCTTCCTTTGAAGATAGGCGGTTTATTCTTCCTGAACTCATCATTCCCACTAGCATTAGGTGCACCCCGCACAGTCTGAGCCATAGCTTGCATCGCAGCAGCAAGAGCAGCATCATTCCTTCCAGCCATATTCTGTTCATATCCAATAACAGTAACTATGATTAAACAATCAGCTCTCCAGAACACAATTGACGCACAACAAACAACTTGGTCAAAACGACCGACACAGACTGGTACAGAGTGACACAAACTGACTCTGATACCACTTAATGTAACACCCCCAATCTATACCCCAAATTAATTAAAGCAATAACAGATAATCAGAGTATAATTAAAACATTCATGGCATAGACGGGAGCGTCACATCAAAATGATAAAATAAAATAACCTGCTCATAAAGATATGCAACAATCAGGTAGCAACATAAACACAAGAACTCGGTTCCTAACACCCACAATTCAGATACAGAATAAAAGCGGAAAATCTGCAACTGAAATCTCATATTTATAAACATAAAAGTTTATCTGTCTTGTACAGAGTCATACATGTCAAATCCAAAAAGATAAATATACATAATGTCACATAACGATCTCCCCGACTACCCGGTGCTACATATCAGAGCCGACCGACAAAATAATGAAGACTTAATCTTCACAAAAAGACCACCAGCATCTAATCTGCAATGCCTCATAGAGCATTCAAAACAGCAGAAGGGTGAGAAACACAATTATAATATAGTTGCATACAATTATGTAATAACAGGAAATACGTACACAACAACATTCTCACCACAACATATACCATAATTCAAACACAAAACAACACGATTCTTATCTCATACATCCATCACAAAGGCATATCAATTATGCTCAATACATTTATCACCAACATGTGTATATATCAACTCATCAATTCCATTCACAAATCCCACACATAATCAATCCATTCATGATTTATGAAAATACACAGAGAATGACACAACGACTCTATGCAATGCAATGTGGTACCGTTCCATCCATCATCTCATCATTAATTCACTCAAGAATTATTGGAATCATCGCTTGTTACTTAGTGTAACTCCCCGTCGGGCAAACGATGTTCCCCGTCGCTTTCGGTCCTCTTTGTATAAGGCACACGACGTTTATGGATCGATTTCGGTCCTCTTTGTATAAGGCACACGATCCGATCACTTTCGGTCCTCTTTGTATAAGGCACACGATCGTCCATAACGTCGCTTTCGGTCCTCTTTGTATAAGGCACACGACCGTTACAGCAGATCCCCTCGGGAATAGTTTCGTCGCTCACACCCACTAGGGCACACGACATCACAAGAATGCATATCATGATGCTTGGCATACAATGACTCATGACAATCAAATGCATACACATAAACAACCATGTAAACCATTCCAACATCCATAATCATGCATATACAATCAAATATAACACAATGCATTTACTTGCCCTTAGGCCACAAACCATCATCACCACATTTCATCACATGCACTCACATTATATAACAGCACACAAGCTATACGTTATAGATCAAAAGCGTATCGCATAATAACACGTCAAATACACACAGTTAAGACGGTAAAAGTTGACAAAACGACACATTTCCAAATTTCCGACACAATTAAATCGGCCAAGCTCCAGCGAACCGTGGCATAGGAAAAACAGCATAAAGTTCGCTTTGCGAACTGCTGGCGAGCATTCGCCCACCCATTCACTCTGCGAAGCTCTGGCGAGCCTTCGCTTTCCTCTTCGCTGCTATTCGCACAGCGAACCTGCGAATTCTGGGATTCGCAACAGCGCTGTTACTCATCCTAAATTACCATTTTCCCCACCAAAACACATCCAAACCAAAACATAACAATCAGAACATATTCCAATCATAACAACAAATATTCTACCGCATTTATACCGATTTTCAACCGCGAAAACATCGATTTCTCTCGGTTTCTCTCAATCGACCTAGAATTGAAAAGCTAGGAAAAAACCAACAAACACATACATGATCATACACAAACATAGCATAACTGAGTTTCACACCCTTACCCGATTAATTGTGTTTTGAAATGTCAGTTGAATCGATTACTTAAACTCCAAGTTTTTCCTCTTTTTCTTCTTCTCACTCTCCTTTTCTCTTCTCTTCTTTTTCTTTCTACCCAAGCCAAAAAGACCAAAATACCCCTACACTCAATTTTCTCGCAAACGTTCCCAAAACGCGATAAAACATAATAACCAAGAATAAAATAATATAAAGACCAAAAATAATTAAATCGACTCAATTAAATAAATCTAACAAAAAAAATCGGGGTGTTACAATCACCTGAATCTAATTTCGATGAAGGTGAAGAGTTGTTTGTTCTGTGAAGCAAGTGGGTGAGTCTGTGAAAGATGGTGCAAAGGTGTTATGATGTTGGATTATTGGAAGCCATAAGGGATGCGGTGGTGTGTGACTATTTAGAGGTGTTCCCATGAGATATCAGTGATTTACCACTGTAGTGTGGAGTGTAACTTGTTATCGACCTGGTACTCGATGCAAGCTCGATGTCAGTGTTTGCATACAGAATGTATGTTTCTGAATAAGTGAATTGAAGGAATAGCTGGAAGAATTGTTTGAGAGAAAGTTGTTCGACCGAGTGTTTTTCTGTGAGGTGCCCCTGTGATGTAGGTGAAGAAGAAAGATGGAAGTATGAGGTTGTGTGTTGATTATCGGCAGTTGAATAAAGTGACGATCTAGAATAAGTGTCTGCTTCCGAGGATTGAGGAATTGATGGATCAGTTAGTAGATGCCTGTGTGTTTATCAATATTGATTTGAGGTCTGGTTATCATCATATTCGTGTTAAGCCTGATGATATTCCGAAGACGGCTGTCAGGACGAGGTATGGTGACTATGAGTATACTGTGATGTCATTTGGTGTGTCTAATGCACCTGGTATTTGTGGAGTATATGAATCAGAATTTTCTTGAGTGTTTAGATAAGTTGTGGTGGTTTCTATTGACGATATTTTGATATACTCCAAGCCTCAAGAAGAGCATGCTGAGCATTTGAGAACTGTGTTGCAAGTACTGAAGTAGAAGAAGTTGTATACAAAGCTATCCAAGTGTTAGTTTTGGTTGAAGGAAGTAATTTTTCTGGGCCATGTGATTTCAAGTGGTGGGATTACTATTGATCCCTCAAAAATTGATGGTGTGTTACAGTGGGAGACTCCAAAGTCTACTACCGAGATACGAAGTTTTCTGGGATTAGCGGGTTATTACCGCAAGTTTATTGAAGGCTTTTCTAAGTTGGCATTACCTTTGACTCAGTTGACTCGAAAGGGTCAAGCTTTTGTGTGGGATGTAACTTGTGAAGAGAGTTTTGTGGAATTGAAGAAGAGATTGACTACTGCTCCAGTGTTGATATTGCCTAATCCGAGTGAATCTTTTGTGGTGTATTGTGACGCGTCGAAGATGGGTCTTGGAGGAGTGTTGATGCAGAATGGGAAAGTTGTTTCCTATGCTTCGAGACAATTGCGAGTTCATGAGAGGAATTATCCTACACATGACTTGGAGTTGGCCGCGGTAGTGTCTGTGTTGAAGATTTGAAGACATTACCTGTTTGGCTCCAAATTTGAAGTGTTCAGTGATCATAAAGTCTGAAGTACTTATATAATCAGAAGGAATTGAATATGAGGCAGAGGAGGTGGTTAGAGTTGTTGAAGGATTTTGATTTTGATTTGAGTTATCATCCAAGCAAAGAAAATGTAGTGGCCGATGCATTGAGCAGAAAGTCATTACATATGTCGATGCTTATGGTGAAATAATTGGAGTTGCTTGAACAATTCTGAGATTTAAGTTTGGTATGTGAAGCGACTCCTGACAGTGTGAAGTTGGGAATGTTGAAGTTGATTAGTAGTATTCTGGAAGAAATCAGAGTGGGGCAGTAATCTGATTTAAAGTTGGTTGACCAATTGACTTTGATTAACCAAGGTAACGGAGGTGACTTCCGGATTGACGAGAGTGACGTAATGATGTTCAGAGACAGGGTGTGTGTCCCAGATGCCCCAGATATTAAGACGATCATTCTTGAAGAAGGACATCGAAGTAGGTTGAGCATTCATCCCGGTGCTAGGAAGATGTATCAGGATCTGAAGAAGTTGTTTTGGTGGTCAGGTATGAAGAAGGATGTTGCGGAGTTTGTTTATGCGTGTTTGACTTGTCAGAAGTCGAAGGTTGAGCATCAGAAGCCTTTAGGTACGATGCAGCCGTTGAGGATTCCAGAATGGAAATGGGATAGTATTTCCATGGATTTTGTGGTGGGATTCCCGAATACTGCTAAGGGAAATGATTCAATTTGAGTGATCATGGATAACTTAACTAAGTCGGCTCATTTCTTGCCGATGAAGATTAATCATTCTATGCAGAAGTTAGCCGAGATGTACATTGAGGAGATTGTGAAGTTACATGGGGTACCTTCGAGTATGGTGTCGGATAGAGACCCGAGGTTTACATCGAGGTTCTAGAAGAGTTTGCAAGATGCGTTGGGTACCAAGTTGAGGATGAGTTCTGCATATCATCCACAGACGGACGGTCAGACAGAAAAGACTATCCAATCTTTAGAGGATTTGCTGAGGGCTTGTGTGTTGGATCATGGAGGATCGTGGGATAGCCATTTGCCATTGATTGAGTTCACGTACAATAATAGTTTTCATGCTAGTATTGGAATGGCGCCCTATGAAGCTTTGTATGGGAGAAGGTGTAGGACTCCGTTGTGTTGGTATGAATCGGGTGAGAGTGCGGTACTCGGACCTGAAATTGTGCAAAAGACGACTGAGAAGATTAAAAAGATCCAAGAGAGGATGAAAGCTTCGCAGATTCGTCAGAAGAGTTACCATGATAAGAGGAGGAAAGCACTTGAATTCCAAGAGGGAGATCACGTGTTTTTGAGGATGACCCCAGTGACTGGTGTGGGTCGAGCCTTGAAGCCTAGGAAGCTCACTCCACGTTTTGTTGGTCCATATTAGATATCGCAGAGGATAGGAGAGGTAGCCTATCGAATTGCTTTACCGCCATCACTTGCGAATTTGCATGACATGTTCCACGTGTCTCAGTTGAGAAAGTACGTTCCGGATCCACCGGATGTGATTCAGATGGATGATGTACAAGTGAGGGATAATCTGACTGTGGAAACATTGCATGTGCGTGTCGATGGTCGAGAGATGAAGCAATTGCGGGGTAAAGACATAACTTTGGTGAAGGTGTTGTGGGGTGGACCAGCTGGCGAAAGTTGGACTTGGGAACGTGAAGATCAGAGGAGGGAGTCGTATCCCACTCTATTTCCTTGAGGTAATTTTCGAGGGCGGAAATTCTTTAAGTGGGGGAGAGTTGTAACACCCCAAATTTCGTAGAATATTTATTTAATTTATTTAAATATCATATTCGTGAATTTCTGTGATTTGTGTCGATGTCGATGATTTTGGGAAGTTTTGGTTATTTAATTAAATAATAGTATATATTACAGAATATATTGTATTATTATTTATTTTAAATAATATTAGAGGAATTAAGGGCAAAGTGGACATTTGAGGAGAATTAGTGAGGGCATTATGGAGAAAGCCCAATTTTGAGGCCCAAGGGTTAGAGTGAATATAAAAGGAGGATTTTGAGAATAGGGTTCACTTTTGTTAGACCGTGAAAAGAAGGAAAAAATGAGAGCTCTGAGGAAAAAGGGAAAGGGCGAGGAATTCGAGAAGGCTTCCAAAGACTCAGAGAGAAAGCTTCAAATCGACAATCTAAGGTATGGGGAGTAATTGCCTTTCATTTTTTTTTCATTATAGGATTCGATGTAATTAAAGTGGATTTTAGGGATTTTGGGGTTTTTGAAGGGTTTATGGGTTGTTGATGATTTAGAGGTATTTTTGAGAATCGATGAGGGATTATTAAGGGTTGAATTGATTCGGGTAAAAATAAGCCTTCGTGACGAAACCCTCTTTGATGATATGTGGGATCTAGTATGAGAAAGGGATTTATGGGGTTTATCGGAAGCTTGAGAGTTTTGAAGGTTTACGGGATTTAAGGTTTCCCCGAGTTGTCCTGAATCGACCTAATAGACGTGGGTTTTATGCCTTTGATCTCCGTGATGCATTAGAACTGTTATAGGGATGTTTTTGGGTCATTTGGAGTTGTAATCGCAGGTACTTTGAGGTTGTGGAGCTACTGATGTGTAGCAGCGATTTGCTGTAATCGCAGGTTCACTGAGCGAACCATCACTTCGCTAGGAGAATGTTCGCCAAGGCTCGCAAAGCGAGCAGTGTTTGCGAGCAGCGCAGCGAATGCGCGATAACATGAGTGTAGGTACTGAAATGATTCTGGAGTGGGAGTGGGGATTCGCTGGGAGTCTCGCTAAGCGAATGAATCAGCGAGTAGCTTTGCCCAGCGAATAAACCAGCGAGTATGACAGAGGATGCTTTCTGGTATCTTAGTGTAGTGTCTATGGGATTCGCTGGCCGCTTCGCCAAGCGAAGGTTTTAGTGAATAGGTTCGCCTAGCGAACGTCTGCTGTTTCGCGAAATTTCATTTCTGTTGCTGTGCTGTTCTGGTGTTTGATGTTGTGATATTTATGATGTTTTACCATGATGTTAGTGACGTTAATGATGATTATGACGTGATGATTTCGTGATGTTTTGACGAGTACTTTATGAGATGAATTTCATGAGAATATTGATGATTATGAACAGTGTATATTTGATGTGTGATGATTACTTGATGATATGAATTACTATGACGTATATTGATGACCAGGAGTTATTTATGTATGATGTATGATGATAAGACGATGACGCATGATGTTTTGATGAATAAATGATGACATGACGAACATGATGTTTTGATGAATGATGATGCACATAATGATGTTTTGATGATGATGATTATTGACGTTTGTGTATCATGCATTCATATGCATACTCTATGACGATGCTTCATTCCCATTGTGCGGATATGAGGTAATTATGACGTGCTTCGGTTCCGATTGCGAGATTGATCCTATTGACGGGGATCTTTGGAGGGGTGATGGCCTAGTGTCCATCGATTATGACGATTGGTACCACATGCATGAGTCTTGTTATGCATTTCATTTTATGTGGCATTGATGAATTTGTGATACGGTGCTTCCTGATGTTTTCCTTGATGATGGCCCTGATGATGTTGTATATGAGGATAATGCCATTTTATGTATATCTTGTTTTATAATGATTATTTTGAATTGTGATTACTCACCCTGCCTGTTTGAATGTTGCCTCCACGTGGGTAACGTGCAGGTGATCATGTTTAGCTGTGGATGCTTTCGAGGACCTTGAAGTTTATTTGCTTTTTGTAGATTTAGAGGGTCTTACTCTGATAGTGTAACATCGGGTTGGGGTTCTTTGAGTCGAACTATGTTGTTTCCTTATTTTTGTTGTTATTTGATGATATGGTTTTATTTTGATTATTATGATGTTTTGTTGAAAACCTTTTATTTGAAAATTTTGAGTTTCGTTGCCATGTGAAGGCTTTTTGATGTATTTTGAGGAAAACCCTTTGTTTACAGGGCAAGTGTATTATTTTGATTTAAATGAGAAATGTGCACCCTTTGAGGTGATTTTTGTGCTTTACTCTGATATTTGAGTTGTTTCTGCTGCAACATTATTGGGGGTAGAAAAGGGTGTTACACATTTTCTGTTGTGGGTACTTAAAGGTGGCGAAGAGGTACCTAACCCTAGCCAACCAACTGCACGACGGAAAAGACATTTTCCTTTGCCAACTGATTTTAGGATCCCTTTATGAATCCCTAGGATTAGCTACCGAAGTCTTAAGGAACATTCAACCCAAAGATGATTTATTTCTATCTGGACCTTTTTGGTTACTCCAACTCTAGCTCAGTGCCACATTTAAAATTTCTCTGGACGTTAACAAACCTGACGACGCCAATGAAGTTATTAGGGATAGACTCATCGAAGGGGCTCGATTGAACCCGCTGACTCCGATTGACAAGAATGGATCAGATTGATAGGAATTCTCATCCTACTTCTTAATGTTTTCCAAACGCTACCACTTCTATGCAACATTGGCTCCCTTTGCCAAAAGGACTCATGGGCATGAATGGTTCACTCGTAAGTTCCCAACCACTAGCGAACATGAAGTTGAGTCAAAGAAAATATGGGAAGCATTCTTAATCCCCATGCCTCTTCCCACCAGACTAGGGACTTCCAAAGATAATGTGAAAATCGTTTTCTAACAACCCAACTTGGTGTCGCACAAATTTTGAATCAGTCAGACTATGCTCAGATCCTTTTTCAGTCAAAAAAGTGAATTGTGCCTTTGCACTAATGAATACTCCGAAAACAACTACCTTCGACGAATTGCTCAACACGCTACTGATCGTCGTGTTCTCACTCCATTTGCTTTCCAACCATCATTCTACTGTACCCCAGAATTCGACACTTGGTGGAAAACTTATCATGCCAAAGAATTTATAATTGCTGCAACATTAAGTAACATTTAACTGATGCTTTCTCTTCTCTGCAACAAAAAATTCAACAAAGGTAGAGCTCGACACATTAAAGAGAACCTGACTTTCCAGAAATACTTTGAAACTGTGGATGACCCTAACGACCTTAGTTGGATGATCCGTAAAGTAGTTGTTACTATGAAAGAAACAATGTTGGCGAAACTTCCCAACTTTCCCATTCATGAATACGTAAAGGACGAGTACATGTTTTCTTTAAACTTTTACCCTCCTAAATTTCCCCCTTTTCCCACCAGCAAAATGGCTCTGGCTTTCGTCCCTCTGTTTCAAAGGTGGTTCGTTTGTGATGAATTTTTGAAGGTTCACAAAAATAAATACCTGAAACTTGCTCAGCGTGTAACTCTGACTATGTATGATATATATAGTTTCAAAGGCCACCTTCATGTTGACATAAATCATTTCAGGGTCAAAACTCCTATACATGAGGGTGAGAAAAGAAAATGACCTCTCCACAAATTTTCAACCTGTAAATATTATTTATTTGTACTCACAATCGATTCTATTTGTTCACTGTTGTCGAGCACAAAAAGAGGACTAGGGATGCTTCTAATGCTAAAGTAGCGCTTAGGCAACCCAAAGTCGAAGCAACTTCCTCCAAGCCTTCCCAAGTAAGTTCCAAATTCGAATGCTAAGCTTTAGACTGCTCAACATATTGAACTTAGATAATTTTCATAACTTGAATTCTATTCATTTTTTTATGAAGGCTGATGATGCAAACGTTGAGCCGGGTACCAAGAAGACTGTACCTAGCCCTAGGATAGCTCCTACTCCTAAGACAAAGAAAAAGAGGAAAGCTCCTTCGAGGAAGGGCAAAAATACGACCGACATAACAAGGAGGTTTGTCTCCACTGAGAGCGCCAAATCAAGCCTAAATGCTGACACTTTAAAGGTAAATATACTTCTTATTTAACCCTCTTTATATTATTTCTCTAAGTCCTAACACCTGGATCTTGTAGGGTAAGCCTTCAACCAAACTTGTGTCGACATTCACACATCCAACACCTCAAACTACTAGCTCACCCACCAATCAGCCTATTCCTACTGTAGACCTCACTGAAGAGGTTAACAAACCCAAAGAAGTAGATGATAACATATCCCGCAACTTAAACGAAAAATTTCAAACAACTTAATCGACTTCCTCGTCATCTGATGAATCCGGGGAATACCTTAGAGCAAGGAGAGCCCAAGTAAACTTCTCCTCCTTGTAAGTTCCTGGATTGGCTGGAATTTTGGTAAAACAACAAGGTGTTCAATGCTGATGTCATGGTGTTGATGTTGCAGCATTGAGTCTTAGTACTGGGCTGTACTAAGTTGTGAAGGTTAACTATGTTTGATGTCATGGGCTTGATGTCATAACATTACACTTAACACTGGGCTGTGTTAAGGTTGCTAGTTGCTGAAGTGGATGTCTGATGTCACATAGGTGATGTTGTAACATCAGACCTGCAGAACTGAAGCTAATGACAGCATGGGCTTGTTGTTATTAGGGTCGCGTATTAGCTGGAATTATGGAGAGTGTTGACTCGTTGGATGAGAATATCTTGGGCTAGATATTTTCTGTTACATGGGAGATTTGATTGCAGGTTTGTTGGAGAATTAAAAGGTGGAAGATTTAAAAAGATTTTGGGGATAAAATCTGTTTTAAAAGATTCAGTTTTTAATTAACAAATCTGATCAAATATTGTGACAAATCTAATCCAAATTCAAGGAGCTATATAAAGCGCACAAGACCAAGGAAGAAGGTACAGAAAACAGATTGAAGATCAAGAGCTGGAGGCTTAGAGTCTAGGGTTTGTTTAGAGTACTTGTAATCACACTATTCTAGGTTTGAATAGGTGTTGAATTTTCTGTCCTCTCTAGAAGCTGTGAAGCAATAGAGAGTTGTTGATTGATCGAAGCTAGGAAGCAAGATCAAGGGATCTCAAAGAGGTTGTTCTTTGAGTGTTTTAGGGGATTGAGTAGTGTTCTCATATCTAAGTGGGTTCTTAGGTAGAAAGTCACTAGTAGAGTATAAGTTTAGGAGATTGTCAACTGGTGTGTTGAGTCTGTAAATTATATCTACAAGTAGTGAATTTCATCCCTGGCTTGGTAGCCCCCAGACGTAGGTAGTTAGACCGAACTGGGTGAACAATTCCTTGCGTTTTCCTGTTGCTTATTCTGTCCATTATTGCAGAGTGTGTTGTTGTAACATCGCACCTTAACATCACACGTCTGGTACCAGAATTTCAATTGGTATCAAAGCAGGCATCCTGTCTGTCTCTGGGTGAGATCTAGGGAAGTACTTTCTGGTGAAAGATGGACAAAGAGGTTGGAGGATTTGTCAACAGACCCCCTATATTGGATGGCTCAAACTATGAGTATTAGAAGCCTATAATGACTACCTTTTTAAAGTCATTAGACAGCAGAGCTTGGAAGGTTGTCATTAAAGAGTGGGAAGCTCCTGTTGTGTGTGAAAAAGATGATGCTGGCAAGGATAAAGAAGGCACCTCTAAGCGAAAGCCTGAAGAAGAATGGTCCAAGGAAGAAGATGAGCTTGCCCTTGGGAATTCAAAAGCCCTAAATGCTATCTTCAATGGGGTTGACAAGAACATATTCAGGCTGATCAACTCATGTGAAACTGCTAAGGCTGCTTGGGATATTTTGAAGGCTACTCATGAAGGTACATCTAGAGTGAAGATGTCAAGACTTCAGCTTTTAACATCTAAGTTTGAAAGCTTGAAGATGAAGGAAGAGGAAACTATTCATGACTTCCACATGAGTGTTCTTGAGCTGTCAAATGCATCCAGTGCTCTTGGTGAGAAGATGACAGAAGAGAAGCTGGTAAGAAAGATTCTTAGGTACCTCCCTAAGAAGTATAAGATGAAGGTAACAGCCATTGAAGAATCTCAAGACATCAGCAAGATGAGAGTTGATGAGCTTATTGGATCTCTTCAAACATTTGAACTTGGGCTGAATGAGGAAGAACCAGAAAAGAAGCCCAAGAGTATAGCCTTAGTCTCCACTCCTGCAGCAGCTAAAGATGATGAGTCCCAGGAGGATCTGCCTCAGGCGATAGTTATGTTGGGAAGGCAATTCAACAAAGTGTTCAAGAAGATGAACTATAACTACAGGCCAAATGTCAAGAACATCTCCTCTGACATCAGTAATTCAAAAGAGAAAGATGAAGAGAAGAATGTCCAAGATAAAGGTGTTCAGTGCTTTGAATGTGAAGGGTATGGACATGTCAAGAAAGAGTGTCCCACATTCTTGAAGAAGCAGAATAAATGCTTGACAATTTCCTGGTCTGACTCTGACAGTGAAAGTGAAAGTGAGTCAGCAAAGCATGTTGCAGCTTTGACAGGAATTGTTGAATCTGATGATGATAGTGATGGAGAAGTCACTTATGATGAGCTAGCTTCAACCTACAGAGAGCTGTGTTTTAAGAGTGCTGAAGTCTGTCAAGAAAACAAGTGCCACAAGCAACAGATTGCTCAGCTTGAGAATGAAAAAGCTGATCTGGAAAATGAAGTGGTGCTAGTAAGAGCTCATCTTGATCAAATGACCAAGTCTGTTAGGATGCTGAACAGTGGTACAGACACTCTTGACAAGATTCTTCAGACAGAAAGGATAGCTGGAGACAGGACTGGATTAGGATTTGTGGTTGAGGGAAAAGTATCTACTGAAGCAAGCACTTCAGGAACCAAAGTGGAGATGTCTCAACCATTGTCTCAACATCAGCCAAAGGTGCAGGATCCTACTCCTAAGAATGCTGATGTTTCACAACCTAAGAGGATTGAGAGGAAGACTGGTCCTTATCAGAAGAGAAAGCAGCCACAAAGAGCTAGTCAGTATATACCCCCACAACACCATAAGAGCATGCAAGCTGCTAGGTTCAAACAGGGCATGTCACATCAGATGTCTCAACATCAGGTCAACGGGTATAGTCATGGCTTTAGATTTAACAATGATGTGCCTTATGTCTACGGAAGAAGAAAGCTTCACCATCATGGGAGACAATCCAGAAAACAGCATTCTCAGCCTTCTTATGAAAGAAGATATCAGCATAATAAAAGGCAGGCTAGTTATGGCAGGAGGAGACCACATTATGGATGGCAGCCTAAGCAATCTCATCATGGCAGAAGATTCAGAGATGAAAGGGTGAGATGTTATTACTGTGGAAGGTTTGGACATATGCAGTACTCTTGCTACAAGTTGCATGGATACCCTCAGCCTCAAAACAGATGGAGGGAGGATAGGCCCAAAGTTGTTAAACAATGGGTACCTAAGGAGAAGGTGAAGTGCTTATTGGCTCACATGGCTGACAAGGAGTTTAAAGAAGATACATGGTATTTTGACAATGGGTGTTCCAAGCACATGTCTGGATGTAGATCCATGTTTGATGATCTTAGGCCTTGCTCCTCTCATGAGGTCATGTTTGGCAATGGAGGAAAAGGTATTGTTGCAGGAGTTGGGAAAGTCCAAGGTGATGGTAGACCTAAACTTGACAATGTTATGTTTGTCAATGGCTTAAGTGCAAATTTGATCAGCATAAGCCAGTTGTGTGATGAAGGGTACAAGGTAAACTACACTAAGCATGAGTGTGTGGTTTCTGATGAGCATAATTAGATTGTTATTAAGGGTGCCAGAACCAAGGATAACTGCTATTAATGGATTTCTCTTGAAGGAAATTCAACTATTTATGCTCAGATTGATGTTATAACATCAGATTATGACATCAGGATGCTGAAAGGGCACTCAGAGTTAGTATGTTCTGATGTGAATTTTTTTAAAGGAAAGTATTTATGGAGGGAGAAAATTAGTAATTGGTCTTTAATAAATACAGAAAATCTGGCACCATACCTCAGACCATCATTTTCTTTTGGAGCAACATCACAGTTTTTCAAAGTCCTGTTCTCACAACGGTTCATCTTCTTCGCCTTCAAGAATCAATCCTCACTCAATCGTACCCATCTCAAAGGATTCATGGCGTCACCGTCTAAGAAGTCTGCGGGTCAAAGGTCGGCAAAAGGAATGGCTAGGGTTTCCATAGAAGAAGGGTTTGCAGAAGAAGCTTTGAATGTGGAACCCATCTCTGTGATGCTCCCAGAATCTGGTAAATCTAGACCTCCTAAACTTGTTTCTAAAAGGGCTGGGACTATCTTTAAAGATAATGAAACAAAGAGGATTGTTACTAGTGTTCTCTTTCGTGATAAGACAGCGCCTAGGTCATCCACGTCTCAAAATGTTGAGGAAAGGGTGGATGTTGACAAGAGCGTAGATCAGATTGTTGACAAGATCCTTAATAAAGGTCTTCCTGTAAAAGGTATATCGAGACCACTGAGACAAATGCCTGCTGAAAAGGAGAAGGAGGACATGCAAAGTGCTGCAACGAATCTCCATAGACTTGCTATGTCTATTGTTGAAGAGTCTGAAGTTAGTAAAGACGCTGATCAGAGAGAAGACATGGCTGAGGAAACAAATGTTGAAGAAAATGTTAGAACATCACCTGACCCTGCTTCTGGTTGTAAAGACAATGCTGATACAATAAACGTAGTTGATTTATCAGATGATGAAGTAATAGCTAGGGCTATTCCAAGCATTGCCAGGAGGTTGAAAACAAGGAAGGGAAAGGAGGTTGAACCCTCTCCTAAGGAGTCATCGGTTGATAAGAAGAAGAACATTGTTGTTGGACCAGCAAAATCTTGGAGTAAAGTGGAGATAAATCTTAGGAAGAGGAAGGCTGTGGAGCATTCTGAGTCAGACTATGATGTCGAAGATGATGTTCCAGACATCACGCCTGTCAGGAAAACTATTCTAAAGAGAATATCTGATAAGGTGCCTGGAGTTCCAATTGATAACATCTCCTTCCACTATGCCAGTAGTGCATCGATGTGGAAGTTCGTGTGTCAGAGAAGACTAGCCCTGGAAAGGGAACTGGGTAAGGAAGCCTTGGGTATGGAGGAAATTATGGAATTAATTAACACTGCTGGGCTAAAGAAGACTGTGACACAGCTTCCTAAATGTTACGAAGGGCTTGTCAAAGAGTTTGTTGTAAACATCCCTGTCGGCATTACTGATAAGAGAAGCACAGACTTCATGAAAGTCTTTGTTAGAGGGAAGGGTATTAATTTCTCTCCTAGTATCATCAACAGGTACCTATGAAGAAATGATGGAGAATGCAGTGTTCTTGAGTCTACTGATAACGAGATTTGCAGGGAGATTACGGCAGGGCAAGTGAAGATTTGGCCTTTGAAAGGGAAGCTAAAAACTAGCAAGCTCAGCATCAAGTATGCCATCCTTCACAGGATTGGTGCAGCTAACTGGGTGCCAACCAACCATGAAACAACAATTGCGGTTGGTCTTGCAAAGTTTATCTATGCAATTGGAAAGAAAGTGAAATTCGACTTTGGAAGCTACATCTTTAACCAAGTAGTTAAACATGCTAAAACCAATGCTGTCAAATTACCTATAGCGTTCCCTTCTTTGGTGTGTGGAATCATTATAGATCAGCAACCTGAGACTTTAACTAGCTCAGACATAGTTTGCTAGAGGAAGACAGCCGTGTCCCTTCACCCTAAATTGTTTTCTGGGAGTCATGTTCCAGATATTGTTATGACATCAAGTTCTGGAGGTAAGAATGTCACTACAAAAACAAAGCTGATTGAAGGACTGAAGGCAACCTGCAAGGACCTTGATATGGTTATCAGTACCAGCACTGTTAGGAAGATGAAGATTGAGCAGATGATCAAAGACTTGGAACAGGGAGAAGTTGCTGGGAATGGTGACATTGAGGAGTCCAGGTCAGGTGAAGGTGATGAGGATGGTGAGAGTACCAGCTCGGATGAAGACTGATTTCCATCTACTGTTTGTAGTGGTAGATTTAATTTCTATCTTTGTTTTGGCACTTGATATGCTTGGTTTGTAATTTGAATATTGTGCTGTTATGTGCACGGTTTATGTTTTTAGTTTCCTTCTATGATTTGTTTTGCCTGTTTACTATCTGAGAGGCTAACAATGAGAGCTAGGGTACACTGACTATAGTTAATAGGGCTTCTTATAGAAGCATGCCTAATTATGGCTAAAAAGGGGGAGAGTTAATAAATGCCATGAGGAGAAGAGTAGTTGCTGCTAAAAGAATAAAAATAAAAGGTGTTTAGTTGAAAAGTAATGATGCAGCTGTGGAGGGGGAGTATAGACAATTGGAGAGTGTAGCAAAGCAGACATCAAGGGGGAGATGTGCTGCACATTGTGAGCTACTGAACGGCTGTGATGCTGGTTCAAGTTTTTGAGGGGGAGCACCAATTGGCTGTTGTCAATAATGAAGATGGTGTTGCAGCAGATCAAGTAATGAAGACTATATAAAGATTGTCAAACAAACTGCTGCAAGTTAAAGTTTCAAAATATTGAAGATATTCCGCTGCTGAAGTCTCTGAAGATGCAGAGATTGTTTTAGCCAAAATTAGCCAAAGGGGGAGATTGTAAGTTCCTGGATTGGCTGGAATTTTGGTAAAACAACAAGGTGTTCAATGCTGATGTCATGGTGTTGATGTTGCAGCATTGAGTCTTAGTACTGGACTGTACTAAGTTGTGAAGGTTAACTATGTTTGATGTCATGGGCTTGATGTCATAACATTGCACTTAACACTGGGTTGTGTTAAGGTAGCTAGTTGCTGAAGTGGATGTCTGATGTCACATAGGTGATGTTGTAACATCAGACCTGCAGAACTGAAGCTAATGACAGCATGGGCTTGTTGTTATTAGGGTCGCGTATTAGCTGGAATTGTGGAGAGTGTTGACTCGTTGGATGAGAATATCTTGGGCTAGATATTTTCTGTTACATGGGAGATTTGATTGCAGGTTTGTTAGAGAATTAAAAGGTGGAAGATTTAAAAAGATTTTGGGGATAAAATCTGTTTTAAAAGATTCAGTTTTTAATTAACAAATCTGATCAAATATTGTGACAAATCCAATCCAAATTCAAGGAGCTATATAAAGCGCACAAGACCAAGGAAAAAGGAACAGAAAACAGATTGAAGATCAAGAGCTGGAGGCTTAGAGTCTAGGGTTTGTTTAGAGTACTTGTAATCACACTATTCTAGGTTTGAATAGGTGTTGAATTTTCTTTCCTCTCTAGAAGTTGTGAAGCAATAGAGAGTTGTTGATTGATCGAAGCTAGGAAGCAAGATCAAGGGATCTCAAAGAGGTTGTTCTTTGAGTGTTTTAGGGGATTGAGTAGTGTTCTCATATCTAAGTGGGTTCTTAGGTAGAAAGTCACTAGTAGAGTATAAGTTTAGGAGATTGTCAACTGGTGTGTTGAGTCTGTAAATTATATCTACAAGTAGTGAATTTCATCCCTGGCTTGGTAGCCCCCAGACGTAGGTAGTTAGACCGAACTGGGTGAACAATTCCTTGCGTTTTCCTGTTGCTTATTCTGTCCATTATTGCAGAGTGTGTTGTTGTAACATCGCACCTTAACATCACACGTCTGGTACCAGAATTTCACTCCTGACATCCCTAAGACAACTCAAGATGCTCACCAACAATCACAAACCACTCTGATCAATGTTGAACAACTAAATATAGATACCACACCTAATGTCGGAAAAAAGGTTCAAAATATTATGTCTACAAAGCCAACCTCTTCGCCTAGCAAAAAACTTTCTCAAGAAGAATTATCAACACTATATAAAACGAATCATCGGGCTTACATGAGAATGGTGCTAAGTGTCGCGGTGAAGAATCAGAGACCAAGCTTTTGACTAACTTGACTCGCAAAACAAAATGCCACCACCAAACTTTTATTTTTCCAAGGGAATGGGAAAAGATCGAATAAACCCACAATAAACATGCAAAGCAAAAAGCAAGGCTAAAAGCTAAGAAATAAAGAGATCAAAGGTGAGATGGTTGGTTATGCTAAGGGAAGGTACTAGCATCCTAAGAATCTATAATATCCTATAGGATCCTCTTGAAATATCTGTGTTTGGTTAAAAGTGTTTGTAGAAAAAGATTGGGGAGATGAGAAAAGAAGTGTTTTTTTTTTATTTGGAAAGACATGAAGTCTTGTGGCTACATACCAATAAAGGATCAAAACCTCGTAGTTTGGGATAGAAATAAAAAAAAGGTTTGTTTTGGTTGATTTTAATGAAGAAGAGACAAGTTGTCATCTTAAGGAGAATATTCAACTAATCCACCACAAACATATGAAAGATGGATTTTTTCATCACAATCAGAGAAGGGCTCCAACTTGGATATAAAATCAACAAGTATGCCTCATACTTCCCTCAAGTGGAAAAGAATCAATGTCATTCTCAACAATGTTAAGGGGTAGGAGAATTATATTTCAATAATAGATTACTCGTGTCTAATCCCTTTTTGAGAAAAGGTTTTAAAGTGAAAAGCAAAGTAACAAAAGTCTTGAATGAGTTTTGTGTCTTTTAGTCCTATGAAAAGAGTTTCATATGCTTAAGATGTCTTGAAGCATTTATAAAAGAAAGGAAAGTTTTGAAAAGACAATGACTTAATGTCAATGTTTTTTTATTGAAGGAGGTTCAAGTTAGAAAATGAGAACCTAAGGGTAGACATGAAGCAAATAATGGGTAAAGGATGCAACAAGATACACAATGGATATGCACATGACAATAAGTCAACCATGATCCCTTTCCCTTGGATTTAAAGACAAGCAACATAAAGATATCAATCAAGGGTCACAAGACAAGTCTCAAGTGTCAAAACAAAGGTTCATAAGCATATCATAACACAAGTACAAGTCAAAGGCTTAAGTGGAAAAGATGCTCAAATACAAGACAAGTCTCATTCACAAGTATGATTCTAAGCAAAGGAGAATACATGCCATGTTGTGGATTAGAATTAGAGCATATGAACAAAAGATGTTATGGTGAGAGAACACTCAAAAGAAGTATCTAAACATGGATCATATGAGCATGTAAACTATCAAACTAAACAAGAGATGTAACACCCCAAAACCAGTAGAATATTTATTTAATTGATTTATTATAAATATTCGTACCTTGGTGAATTTTTGGTGAATTATTGTTATGTCTGATGATTTATATTGTGGGGTATTGACGATGTTAAGAGTGTGTTGATTTATGTTAGAGGTATATGATTTATTAAGGATTATTTCGATAATAATAATAATAATAATAGAATAATGTGACAATGTTATTTAAATTATTATTATTATTTTAAAATAAAAGGAATGGCTAAGTGGTAATTGTGCGAGAATTAGTGAGGACAATGATGGAAAAGAGTATTAGGGGTCCTAGGAGTAAGTTGGACAAAAGGAATTAGAGAGAGTGGAGAAGTTCAATTTTGTACGATCAAATTTTGGGAAACCGCTCTGAAGAAAGGAGAAGCAGGTTAGGGTTCAGAGAGGCTTCAGAGAAACTCAAAGAGGAGATTCCGGAAGCAATTTACTAAGGTATGGGGAGTATTATTTATCATTATATTTGATATAGGTGTAGAAACATGCAGGTAGTAGGTTTTCTGGGAATTTGATGAGTTCATGTCAAAATTTGGGGTTTTTGGGACGTAATTGATATTAGGAATAAACCTATGATGATGTATTGGGGTTGTTGTGTTGCTCTATGACAAATTCTGATGAAAACTGGTTGATTTGGTGCTGTAATCGCATACCTCTTAGGGTCTGAGTTAGAGCAGAAACGCAACTGAGAGTTGCAAGTTTGCACACTTTCGCCGGGCAAAATTCTCAGCTCGCCGGGTGAAGCGAATTCGCCCCAAGCTCGCCAGGCGGAAGAGGAAGCGAAGGGAAGGTGGAAAAAGTAGGTTTATGGATTTTGTATGGGGGAAGGTGTTTCGCCCCAGCTTCCCCGGGCAAACACCCAAGCGAGCCAGTGGCTTCGCCAGGCAAGAGAGAAGCGGAGGGAGAGGGGAATTGTGAGTTACTGGAATTTATATGGGGAAGGTGTCTCACCCCTGCTTCGCCGGGCGAAACCCAGGCGAGCAGGAGCAGTGGGTTTGTTTTGATTTCTTTTCTTTTCTACCCTTTGAGGTTTTGTGTCTTGATGACTTGTGATGACTTTTGATGCATGATGATGATGTGATAACTGTAGCACCCCAAAATTTGCCCTACCTTTTTCTAACTTTTTCTGGCTTATGTTTCTTTTTTTCATTTGCATCTCATTTAGGTCTTAACTCATAATCATGCATTGCATTGAGCTCTCGAGACATCGGATCACGATATCCTTGTAGCTAAGGACTTCTCTTATTCTAAGCAGCAAGCATTAGAGTGCCCCAGCATTTATTTTGCTCGGTAATTTGGTACCAGATCATTCTTTTTCCAACAGGGTATTTTGAGAGTTCACAGCTTATTCCAGGCATTTTTAATATTTTCATATTTTCATTCATCTGACTGTATTTCCACTCTGCATCATCTAAATAGCATAAAATAGTACTTTTCATCTCGCATACTGCCTAAAATATTGGTCGGAATAATTTCTCGGAAATTTACAGACAGAGTGGTCAAATTGAATTTCAGCGGTGCTTAAAATCAGGGGACGGAAAATTTTAAAATCGAACTTGCAGACGTCAATTATATTATTCTACGGTTCGCGTAGTTTAACTCGGCGTGTTCGTTTTAATTTTTCGTCATATTTTGATCAATTTGAGCATTTTTACGAATCAAAGTTTATTTTAAAATCTGACCAAATGCTGTATTTTTTCGAGTCATATATTTCGTACTAATCATTTTAGTGTACTCGGTTTATTTTTTTCGATCACTAGGGCATTCGATTTTTATTTATTTGATGTTTGTTTATTTTACTTTTTTAACTAATATTGTTTAGAATAGATAAATATGATTTTTATTTTCTGTTTTAAATTTATTTTAATTGAATTGTTTAAATTTTATTTAATTTTAATATTAGTTATTTGGGCCTTAAAATGAACACTACGGGTATTAGTGTCAACTTGAAAAATAGTTAACCCTAATTTGTTTCATTATATATATGTGTGCTGATGTTAAGAAGGGGGACCAGAAAAAAAAAGGAGACCGAGATAGGCAGCGGCAGATCTACCTTGTCGGACTTTTTCATTTGAGGTAAACGTATTATCACTTGGAAGTAGGATTGGTTCTTTTCTTTAGTATAGATACGTGCTATCGAGATATATGTGTTGATGCATGTACTTACTGTCGATGAATTTTCATCATGGTATAACGCCATTCATTGCATTCAATACATTATGTGAATTTTTTTTATCATGACTATTATATTATACAGTACATAATTTGAGTATCACGTTGATGTGTCATATAATATATCATGTTACCCTCTTATATACACAGTAACCGCCATGCCTTTTTGGTCGCATGAAACGTACTGGTTCGTGAACACATTATAATATTATATACACATATTATACAATACATAAATAAGGCTAACATATTAACATAGGTGATTTGTATAGTAACCGCCATTGTTTTGTTTGCTTCATGAAACGTACAGGTACGTTAAACATGTATACATGTATCTGGTACATTGGTAACTTTTTTTTCTCTTGTTACTAACAATATTCCTATACTACTAACAAGTACATATATGTCGCACTGTTCATGCTGTTACTATTGTGGCATCACTTTCTTTTCGATCGGCATATGACACGTTTTTTGATAAGCATATATGATAAGTATTCACAGGTTCAATAAACATATCTAACGTTTTTTTACAGTATTCACAGGTTTCTTTTTTCAAGATCATATATAATAAGTTTCTAATATATAACAAGTCTTGTTTTACTATATATGTATATGTAATATTTTAGTTAGATTTTTTATTTACTTAAGATCATTATATTTTTGTTGAATCTTAGAATTTGACCTTAATTTTGGTTTAGTTTTGATCTTAATTTTGTTGAGCTTTGATTAAATTTCAATTTTTGTTTTGATGTAAGGTCTTATTAATTCTTGTTAAATCTTTGATTAAAAATTTCTTATTAGTTTGTGATTGGTTTTGATTAGATTGTTCTTGATTTTCTTGAGTTAATTCTTACTTGGATTTAATTTTCATAACTTTCTTGGATTAATTTTGTTTAGCTACATCGATGATTTTTTATAAGATTTTTTTTCATGAGTTTCTTGATGCAAGTGTGTTTAATTCTTTGGTATTAATTTTGACTAACTCTTGATGTATCATGCTAAGTTTGGTTGATACATAAATTCTGTTACATACACTGTTGTTCTGTACATACATGCTGTTAAATGTTGTTATTCTGTTATGCTGGATTTTACACCTAATCTGTTCTGAAGATAAGAGCTGTTAAATGTTGTTCATGTTTGCGTGCTGGAATTCACTGCTGTGCTGTGTTGAAGTGCTACTGTTTGTGGTTTGGTTTATACTTGCTTTGCTTTAACATCTTTCTCATCTTCATCTCCTTCCTTCTCCTTTGAGTTTTGAATATTTTTGTTGATATCTATGATTGAATTGGGCAATGTTTACTTGTGTTTGTTCACATGATCCCCTTAGGATTCCTAGCTCCACTTAATTTCTGATTAAGCCGGAGGTAGGAGAGACATTAGGCTTTCAATCCCTTGCATGCTAACATTAGGTAGACTTCCCTCTTAATCCTGACTTTAGGGCCATCTTTGCATGATAACATTAGGATAGATTTCCCCCGTAGTGTTTTCCTTTTCTTTTGAGTCCCTTTTCTCATCTCATAACCCTTCTAAGATACTTAATAAGGTCAACTTGCCTTGCACACAAGCCTTAAACATAGGAAGTGAAGATTGAGGGGTCCCCCATTCTCTCTTCTATAGTGTTGAGCATAAGTCCCATTGGGGACGACCATGCGACACATTCGTTCCCGTGTCATAGACTTTGGTTCAAGGTGAGTTATGAACTAACTCAAGTCACTTCTGTCTTAAAAAATACAAACAAACTTCAAACCTTTTTGTCCTTCAGGATTGTCAGACTAAAGGCTATTTTCAAAAAGGGCACGTTACTTTCTGTTTTGTCGCAAACAGACATCGACCCTAACTGCCAGACGCGAACTTAACGTCGTTCATAAAAAACACAAAGAGAACTTGGTCCGAACTACGTTGACTCTGAATTTCCCATTGCACAAAGGGGGTACGTAGGCCTAGGACGTCGATGTCCTACCGAGTCTGTCTTTGTCTTCCCCTTCCCCGTTCTAGTGCAGCCATAGATGTTAGGATAACTCACCCTTAGAATAGACAACAAGCGTGGATCCCATCGAGTACGATGGACGCGTGGGGTGCTAGCACCTTCCCCTCGCATAACCGACTCCCGAACCCAGGCTATGGTTGCGATGACCATTCCTTTCCCTCTTCTTCAGGTTTATGCGGTGTTCCCTTTCCCTCTCTTGGGATAAATATACACGGCTGGCGACTCTGTGTTCCACGTGTCTTTCGCGTTTGTAGCTGGATGAAAATCCTGGGAGCGACAGCTGGCGACTCTGCTGGGGACGCTGGTTGACCTATGCTGGTCCATCCCCTTTAGAGAGTCTGTCCTAGCGCTTGTTTGTTTTTGTTCTCTTTGGGTGTTTTTGTTTTTGTGTGCTTTATTTGTTGTATTTTATTTTTACCGCATTTTCTGCATTGTATATTATTATCATCTGCTGCATTGTTCTTCTGTTTGGCGGGTTGGGGGTTCTGAGAGATAAGCCCAATACCCAGGCTTGAGCGTACACGTAGGATTAGCGTGGAAACTAGTGTGACTTGTGTGGCATTTGGCCAGACGTAGTATACATGAAAACTCCACATCCAGACGAGGTTTTCCTTGGTAATGTTCTATCCTACGCATTGGTGCAGATGATTGAATGTAACTTGGAAAACTGTCGATTCTGGCGGCCATTCCCGAGGACTCAGTAACGACACTCCTCCCGAGACGTGATAATGGCAGACCAGAAATGGCAAACCCATTACACATGTCGATCCGAGGACCCAATGCTGGGAACTTGCTATAGGGTTTCCTTTTGGAAAAGAATCAGTGGAAGCACTCCTCGATTGGCGATAGTACTGTACCCCGAGGGATGAATGTACTATTGTTTCTCGACCTCAGTGCCGAAACTGAGGACTTGCCACAAGATGTTTTCTTTTGAGGGGAATCAGTTGAGGCCTCCTCGATTGATGATGATGCCAAACCAGAAATGGTGAACGTATCATCATTTCTCGACCTGAGAGCCCGTGATATTGAGGATCCTCGGCTTTCTAGTACCTACATATGAGAGGGAAGGGTGTTTACAGGTTTGCAGGTAACCTTGACCTTCAACATACCCGGTTTTCTGGTCAGCAGATTTATCAGTGTGATATTATGGTTATTCTGGTATTCTGGGTATTTGGGCAGACCCTTTGAGATTATACAGCTGTTCAGAACTTATGGCTACCTTGATCCCATGTCCGTTGCATATGCATCATAATTCTTGCATGCATGTTCTTGTATTTCCAAGGATATCATTGTTGAGGCTCACTGTTGAGCATTTCCATTTATTCCTTGTGGTTCTTCTGAAAAGTCTTGAATTAAAGCAGAATGATTCCTTGGAAATATTCGAACATGGCATTTTGCATTGCATTAGCATACTCATGTGCATAACAGGTGTTCAAGGCTGGTTATTCTTGTTCTGATCTGGTTTTCTTCGGAATTGTAGACTTAAATCCTCAGGCCATTCAAGAGTTGATCATGGAGCAAATTTAAGCTGAGTTGAGGGGAATGCGAGGCCATATGGGGCAATTTATGGGGAACATGCAAACTTTGGTTCAAGACCAGAAAGTGCTGAAGGAAGAGGTCAACCAACTGAAGACTCAGATGAGTTTGGTTATGGAGGTTGTGAGAGGTGTGCTAAGCAAAGATAATACTCTCGTGCCTGAAGTTGCGGCTGGAATTGTCTCTCATCCATTATTTAAGGGATCCCTCCCAAAGAGTGAGCAGATTGCCACTGTGACTTTCCCGGCTGTATCTCAATGGCAAAATCAGGCCCCTCGCCAGTATCAGCCAAGGCCTAAGCAGAATAGGCATTTTGAGACTCCACCAGTGCCATATTCTTAACTATTACAACATCTTCTTCAGCTGCAAATGGTACAAAAAAGGACTCTGGCTCCTCTTACTGGTATTCCTCCACCGGGTTATGATGCAAGAGCACACTGTGATTTTCACTCTGGTGCGCCGGGGCATAATGTGGAAGATTGTAGGGCATTTCAGCATGTTGTCCAGGATCTGATCGATTCGAAGGCAATTGAATTCACGCCGAGCGGCGTAAGCATACATGGTGGTCCTACTCTAGCTTCAGAAAAAGATGTGGATATCCCTGTTGCCTCTCCCAGAGCTACATCAAGTCAGGGGCATTTCTCGCCATCCTTGGTCTTAGAATCCCCACGTCCGCAACTGCTGCCTACTCCTCGATTATGTCTGAGGGGGAAAGCGCCTGAGCCAGAGGAACACGCGAATCAAAGTCAACAGCAGAATATTTCCAAAGGGGGTCGACGGAAGCCAAGAAACAGACAGTTCTCTATGCTACCAAGGTTGTATGGTCAGATATTGCCAGAGTTGGTTAAAAGAGGTTTGATTGTGCCGAGGAAACTAGATCCGATCATTCCTCCATATCCACCAGGGTTTAATACCAATGCTCGATGTGGGTACCATGCTGGGGCACAGGGGCACTCAATTGAGGATTGTAAGGCGCTCCCACACGAAGTGCAAAAGCTGATTGATGCAGGGGTCATTACTTTCAATGCAGATGGTATGCATTTCAACTGAAGCCTTCCAAGTGGGCACTTGGAACTACAAGGATATTATCAGTTTGCAAGGACGTCCAGACAGAATCAAGCCTCCTCAGCGATGGCGATCTTCAGTTTCTTTACTGCATTTTCATTTGTAGTTTTTCATTTCTTGTTAAAGCATTGTATGCCTAAAAAACTTGTTTGTGTTCTGAATGATGTTTTAATGCAATGAATATGTTTTTTCTTGAAGTAATTCATTTTTTCATTCATATAATGTTTCTGTGCATTGCAATACCAACCTTCTTACTTTAACTCTTGGAGGGAGGATGATGAAGTGAAAACGCAAAATCTCTGGTTGTATGTTCAAGGATAGAACCCTGTTGAGGATGTACAAGCATTGTTTCAAATCCCTAAACACTGGAGATATAAGGGAGGCAGACCCTCGTTAACCCCTTTGAGCCTTGAAGTAGGAGTTTCTTTCGTACGAAAAAAAACCTCATACTTAACCCAGGGGCAGGGTAGGCGTCAATTAGTTTGACCGAGCGTTCAAATTTCAAGGAGAGTGTGCATCTGAGGATCCATTACCTTCTACCCCACCGTCAAGAGGTCAAGAGATGTGAAACCACAATGGTTATCAAGGAGTGAGGCAGTTACAACCCTGTCAAGCAAGTAAGACAACCAGTGCCACACGCTTTGTTCAAAAAGGGGAATAAAAAAAAGGAAAGCCCGCTAAGTCGAGACTTGAAAATAAGCGACTTAGGCAAAAGTTAGGGCATCCCGCTGGACTTCAAAATCGAAAAACTCAAAAGAGTCAGTCCAGGCAAAAATTAGGGATCAAAAAAGCAAAAGAAAGAAAAAGCGAAAAGCATTACAAGAGAAAATCCTCGATAAGAACAAATTCGTGTGATTACAGACACAAAAGATAAAGAGGGGTGACTGTTACTCCAAAACCTCATTGGGTGTCGAACCGTCAGATGCATGGGTTTCTTTTAAGATCGTAAACCTTTTGAGAGATGAGCGATTGTGTCAGATTAACTGAACATAGGACTGGAGAACATCACGAAGAGTGGGTGGGCACCGATAAATTTTGAGCCATAAATCCTTTTTTTCTGAAACCGTGAACCAGGACACGTTACAACCCTTAAAATTCCTAATTGAAACAGGGTTTATTCTAAAGGCGTACTTCAACAGGATAGTGTTACTGACTCCTATAAGTTGTGCTAATAAGATTTTTGTCGGTATTGCATGTGCGTATTGTTTTCCATTCAAAAATTAGTGCCGCATCCCAGCTAGTGATTCGTTCACGAGGCTTGGCGACACATTTTCAACAAAACTTCAAGGTTAACATATTTGTTGCATTAGAATTATCATTCTCATAAATAACTTGTTCTGCTTGTATACATGTGCCTAAGCATCAATGCAGCTTACACAGTGAACATCAGTCAAGAAGCTTGGTCCTGCCAAGTTGGGATGCTTGAAAATTCTGAAGGACAATCATATCAAGGGGCATACTGCCACGAGGCTCAGTGTAGAGTGGGCTCTCCCCAGTAAGTCATGTTAAGATGTATCCAATCTAGGGAAGTCACGTCGAGAAATCTCTCCGAAATTCAGTTATTCTGGGGCATTCATTCTAAGATCAGGGGTAAAGTCACTTCAAAGCTCATATTGAGGCAGGCCATCCCTGTAGCATGAGAAGTTGTCCTCTCCAGAAGACAGTTAATCAGAAGCACCTCTTCAAGGTTCAAAATACTAAAGCAGAGTATTTTAAGTCATTTTAAGTCCTCTCGAGGAAAATCCCTTCAAAGATCATACAGTCTGGGGCAGTTACGTCGAGATCCGATAAATCTCTCCAAGAGTTTGAAACCGTTGTTCACTCTTGATGATCAATATGCAGTGATCAACAGAAATTTGAAGTACTGAGCATCTCCCTCAGCAAAGAGCCAGATGGTATCCTCCCAGCGAGGTGTTGGAAGTGATATTCTTCCCCAAGCAGAGGGTCGTCCTCAAAGGGTTCTTTATGAAGATTCCTTATCCCCAGCAGTGCAGGTGGATTCCTAATTCTCAGCAAGGTAAGATGATGGAATATGTTCAAGCAGGTTGAAGACAGTGAGAAGTCAGAGTATTCTCTTCCTCAAAAGTTAGATTCGGTATTTCCCCACAAGTCAAAGTCCAATGGTTATTGGCAGTCTCAGCAGTTCAAAGTCCAGTCTTCATTGGCATCTCCCCGACAGAGTTTGCAATTCAGCTTGCAGTTCCCCTACAGAGTTTGCATCACCAGTAGTTATTGGTGGTACAGTTGGTTATCTCCCCACGGGAGATCAGATATTGGTGATCCCTTCCTCAGTGAAGTTTGCTTGTTCTACTCTGCGCATTCCCCGGTGGAGTGTCCTCTCATTCTTGCATATAGTAATCATCATTGCATTGCATCCTCAAAACACGTAGCATTTCCATTTCGTATGGAGCATTACGCCATAGAAAGAAGTTTCAAACATGCATCGAAGCATAATCCAGATTTGATACCTTGTGCGAAAGCCCAGATCAACCCTCAATCAACACAGTGATTCCCCGACCTCAGAGTTGACGAAATATCCTTTCTTCCCCAACTTCAAAGTTGTTGTATACCTTTTCTCGACCTCAGAGTTGATGAAATGTCCTTTCTTCCCCAACTTCAAAGTTGTTGTATACCTTTTCTCGACCTCAGAGTTGACGAAATATCCTTTCTTCCCCAACTTCAAAGTTGTTGTATACCTTTTCTCGACCTCAGAGTTGATGAAATGTCCTTTCTTCCCCAACTTCAAAGTTGTCGTATACCTTTTATCGACCTCAGAGTTGATGAAATGTCCTTTCTTCCCCAACTTCAAAGTTGTCGTATACCTTTTCTCAACCTCAGAGTTGACGAAATATCCTTTCTTCCCCAACTTCAAAGTTGTTGTATACCTTTTCTCGACCTCAGAGTTGATGAAATGTCCTTTCTTCCCCAACTTCAAAGTTGTCATATACCTTTTCTCGACCTCAGAGTTGACGAAATATCCTTTCTTCCCCAACTTCAAAGTTGTCGTATACCTTTTCTCGACCTCAGAGTTGATGAAATGTCCTTTCTTCCCCAACTTCAAAGTTGTCGTATACCTTTTCTCGACCTCAGAGTTGACGAAATATCCTTTCTTCCCCAACTTCAAAGTTGTTGTATACCTTTTCTCGACCTCAGAGTTGATGAAATGTCCTTTCTTCCCCAACTTCAAAGTTGTCGTATACCTTTTCTCGACCTCAGAGTTGATGAAATGTCCTTTCTTCCCCAACTTCAAAGTTGTCGTATACCTTTTCTCAACCTCAGAGTTGACGAAATATCCTTTTTTCCCCAACTTCAAAGTTGTTGTATACCTTTTCTCGACCTCAGAGTTGATGAAATATCCTTCCTTCCCCAACTTCAAAGTTGTCGTGTACCTTTCCTCAACCTCAGTGTTATTGTTTACTTCAAATTTTCTCAATCTCGGAGCAAATGCCATTTTTCCCCAACTTCAGAGTTGATGGTCTACCTTCTTATCCCCAGCGAAGTCCACTTTCTGCAGGTCTTCCTCTGTGGGTACGGTTGAGGTCGTATTCGCTATTCTTCAGCACGCTCCATTTCGTTATCCTCACCATTAGCAAATTTCTGGGTTCTTTCTGTATTCAATCCCCGTGTATCCTGGAATGTCTGAAAGCCGTCGCTATCATACCTTCAGGACCAAGTTGATTGAATAGGGGCAACTGTAGCACCCCAAAATTTTCCCAACCTTTTTCTAAATTTTTCTGGCTTATGTTTCTTTTTTTCATTTGCATCTCATTTAGGTCTTAACTCATAATCATGCATTGCATTGAGCTCTCGAGACATCGGATCACGGTATCCTTGTAGCTAAGGACTTCTCTTATTCTAAGCAGCAAGCATTAGAGTGCCCCAGCATTTATTTTGCTCGGTAATTTGGTACCAGATCATTCTTTTTCCAACAGGGTATTTTGAGAGTTCACAGCTTATTCCAGGCATTTTTAATATTTTCATATTTTCATTCATCTGACTGTATTTCCACTCTGCATCATCTAAATAGCATAAAATAGTACTTTTCATCTCGCATACTGCCTAAAATATTGGTCGGAATAATTTCTCGGAAATTTACAGACAGAGTGGTCAAATTGAATTTCAGCGGTGCTTAAAATCAGGGGACGGAAAATTTTAAAATCGAACTTGCAGACGTCAATTATATTATTCTACGGTTCGCGTAGTTTAACTCGGCGTGTTCGTTTTAATTTTTCGTCATATTTTGATCAATTTGAGCATTTTTACGGATCAAAGTTTATTTTAAAATCTGACCAAATGCTGTATTTTTTCGAGTCATATATTTCGTACTAATCATTTTAGTGTACTCGGTTTATTTTTTTCGATCACTAGGGCATTCGATTTTTATTTATTTGATGTTTGTTTATTTTACTTTTTTAACTAATATTGTTTAGAATAGATAAATAGGATTTTTAGTTTCTGTTTTAAATTTATTTTAATTGAATTGTTTAAATTTTATTTAATTTTAATATTAGTTATTTGGGCCTTAAAATGAACACTACGGGTATTAGTGTCAACTTGAAAAATAGTTAACCCTAATTTGTTTCATTATATATATGTGTGCTGATGTTAAGAAGGGGAGCCGGAAAAAAAAAGGAGACGGAGATAGGCAGCGGCAGATCTACCTTGTCGGATTTTTTCATTTGAGGTAAACGTATTATCACTTGGAAGTAGGATTGGTTCTTTTCTTTAGTATAGATATGTGCTATCGAGATATATGTGTTGATGCATGTACTTACTGTCGATGAATTTTCATCATGGTATAACGCCATTCATTGCATACAATACATTATGTGAATTTTTTTTATCATGACTATTATATTATATAGTACATAATTTGAGTATCACGTTGATGTGTCATATAATATATCATGTTACCCTCTTATATACACAGTAACCGCCATGCCTTTTTGGTCTCATGAAACGTACTGGTTCGTGAACACATTATAATATTATATACACATATTATACAATACATAAATAAGGCTAACATATTAACATAGGTGATTTGTACAGTAACCACCATTGTTTTGTTTGCTTCATGAAACGTACAGGTACGTTAAACATGTATACATGTATCTGGTACATTGGTAACTTTTTTTTCTCTTGTTACTAACAATATTCCTATACTACTAACAAGTACATATATGTCGCACTGTTCATGCTGTTACTATTGTGGCATCACTTTCTTTTCGATCGGCATATGACACGTTTTTTGATAAGCATATATGATAAGTATTCACAGGTTCAATAAACATATCTAACGTTTTTTTACAGTATTCACAGGTTTCTTTTTTCAAGATCATATATAATAAGTTTCTAATATATAACAAGTCTTGTTTTACTATATATGTATATGTAATATTTTAGTTAGATTTTTTATTTACTTAAGATCATTATATTTTTGTTGAATCTTAGAATTTGACCTTAATTTTGGTTTAGTTTTGATCTTAATTTTGTTGAGCTTTGATTAAATTTCAATTTTTGTTTTGATGTAAGGTCTTATTAATTCTTGTTAAATCTTTGATTAAAAATTTCTTATTAGTTTGTGATTGGTTTTGATTAGATTGTTCTTGATTTTCTTGAGTTAATTCTTACTTGGATTTAATTTTCATAACTTTCTTGGATTAATTTTGTTTAGCTACATCGATGATTTTTTATAAGATTTTTTTTCATGAGTTTCTTGATGCAAGTGTGTTTAATTCTTTGGTATTAATTTTGACTAACTCTTGATGTATCATGCTAAGTTTGGTTGATACATAAATTCTGTTACATACACTGCTGCTCTGTACATACATGCTGTTAAATGTTGTTATTCTGTTATGCTGGATTTTACACCTAATCTGTTCTGAAGATAAGAGCTGTTAAATGTTGTTCATGCTTGGGTGCTGGAATTCACTGTTGTGCTGTGTTGAAGTGCTACTGTTTGTGGTTTGGTTTATACTTGCTTTGCTTTAACACCTTTCTCATCTTCATCTCCTTCCTTCTCCTTTGAGTTTTGAATATTTTTGTTGATATCTATGATTGAATTGGGTAATGTTTACTTGTGTTTGTTCACATGATCCCCTTAGGATTCCTAGCTCCACTTAATTTCTGATTAAGCCGGAGGTAGGAGAGACATTAGGCTTTCAATCCCTTGCATGCTAACATTAGGTAGACTTCCCTCTTAATCCTGACTTTAGGGCCATCTTTGCATGATAACATTAGGATAGATTTCCCCCGCAGTGTTTTCCTTTTCTTTTGAGTCCCTCTTCTCATCTCATAACCCTTCTAAGATACTTAATAAGGTCAACTTGCCTTGCACACAAGCCTTAAACATAGGAAGTGAAGATTGAGGGGTCCCCTTTCTCTCTTCTAGAGTGTTAAGCATACGTCTCATTGGGGACGACCATGCGACGCAGTCGTTCCCGTGTCATAGACTTTGGTTCAAGGTGAGTTATGAACTAACTCAAGTCACTTCTGTCTTAAAAAATACAAACAAACTTCAAACCTTTTTGTCCTTCGGGATTGTCAGACTAAAGGCTATTTTCAAAAAGGGCACGTTACTTTCCGTTTTGTCGCAAACAGGCATCGACCCTAACTACCGGATGCGAACTTAACGTCGCTCATAAAAAACACAAAAAGAACTTGGTCCGAACTACGTTGACTCTGAATTTCCCATTGCACAAAGGGGGTACATAGGCCTAGGACGTCGACGTCCTACCGAGTCTGTCTTTGTCTTCCCCTTCCCCGTTCTAGTGCAGCCATAGATGTTAGGATAACTTACCCTTAGAATAGACAACAAGCGTGGATCCCATCGAGTACGATGGACGCGTGGGGTGCTAGCACCTTCCCCTCGCGTAACCGACTCCCGAACCGAGGCTATGGTTGCGATGACCATTCCTTTCCCTCTTCTTCAGGTTTATGCGGTGTTCCCTTTCCCTCTCTTGGGATAAATATACACGGCTGGCGACTCTGTGTTCCGCGCCACTTTCGCGTTTGTACCTGGATGAAAATCCTGGGAGCGACAATAACATGATGATTTATGTCGATTTTGGTGTATCTATTACCATGCTGCTTGATGAGAGTTTATGATGATGATGTACATGTTGATGTTATATATGTTATGTGAAGTATTATGACGATTTTATGAATGATGATGCAATGTGACAATTTTATGACGATGACGATTATGACGTTTGCATCATGCATTCATAGCATTCTAGGACTTTGGTCTAGTGACAGTTTTAGGACTTCGGTCTAGTGGTGACTTCAATCCCATTGTGCGGATTGGAGTGTATGACGTTTCTCTGGTTCTTGTGTAGAATCGATCCTATTGGTGGGGATCTTTGGAGGGTGATGACCCAGTGCCATCAATTATGATGAATTGGTACCACATGCATGAGTCAGTGTAATGCATTTCATATGTATGTGGCATTGCGTGTTTGCGAATGATGATGTGATTGATGACATGACTGTAAATGATGTATGATGATGATGATGATGATGTATTAATGACGATGCTGGTTTATTTTGATGCATGCTACCTTATTATTTCTTATCTTATATCTTGTATAATGGTTTATGATTACTCACCCTGCCTGTTTGAATATTACCTCCACACGGGTAACATGCAGGTGATCAGGATTATCTTTTGGTGCGTGAAGAGCTTACTTGAAGTATTGTTGGTTATTTTGGTCGATTTAGAGGGTCTTGCTCTGATATGTAACACCGGGTCGGGACGTTTGAGTCGAACCATAGTGTTCTGGTATTTGATGATGTTATGATGTTTTGATGTTTTGATTTTAAAATCTTTGGATTGATTTGATAATTATGACGCTTATGAAGTTTTCTACTGCATAGTATTCAAGTTAATTTTAATGTTTTAAACCCATGTTATGGAGCAAGATGTTATTACTTGATGTTTATGACGAAATGTGACGCCCTTATGGGATTTTACTCTAATAATTATTGTTATATTATTCGTGAATGTTTGTTGGGTAGATGGGTGTTACATTAGTGGTATCAGAGCAGGTTGATCTATCCTGCCAGGTGTTGTATGATGTTATTCCCTATCAGTTGATGAGTGTGTGTACACTGTCGATGTTTTATTTCTTCAAACGTTATTTCTGATGTGCAGAATGGCTGGAAGAAATAATCGTGCTATTGCTGACGCGCTGGAATCACTTGCTTAAGTGATGGCTAAGAACAATTAGAATGGTGAAGCTCCTGATGAGTTCCGTGCTTTGGGGAAGTTCCAGAGGAACAATCCGCCGAATTTTGTGTAGCACTCATGATCTGGAGGGTGCGCATAAATGGCTCAAGGTGATTGAGAAGATCTTCCGGGTGATGGGGCGTACGGATGCTCAACAAGTTCAGTTTAGTACTCATATGCTATCAGAAGAAGCTGAAGATTAGTGGGATAACACCCGTCAGAGGCTGGAGGATGTTGGTACCGAGATAACATGGGTTGTGTTTAAGAGGGATTTTTTGGGAAAATATTTTCCTGAAGATGCTCGCGGCAAGATGGAGGTAGAATTCCTTGAGCTGAAGCAAGGAAACATGATTGTGGCTGAATATGCGGCGAAGTTTTGTCCACATTATAATCGTGTTGATGCTGAGATGTCCAAATTCCTTAAGTTTGAGAATGAGCTGAGACCAGAGATCAAGCAGGGTATTAGTTACCAACAGATTCGAAGGTATGCTGAGCTGGTGGATTAGAGTAGAATCTATGACGAGGATAGCTGAGCTCGATCTGCTCACTATAAGCAACTTAGTGAGAACAAAGAGAAGGGACAGTTCAGTGCAAAGCCTTATGTGACTCCAGCTGACAAAGGGAAACAGAAGGCTTCAGATGGGAAAAAGACAAGTGGGGGAGCAGATCCCGCTTCTGCAAAGTGTTACAGGTGTGGTGAACAAGGCCACCGTGCTGAAGTTTGCAACAATAGTGTGTTGAGGTGCTACAGATGTGGTAAGAGAGGTCACTGGGCTACTGACTGCAAAGATGAGGGTCGACTTATTTCAACTATGGTAAATAGGGTCACATCAGTACTTAGTGTTAGAAGCCGAAGAAGACTGTTACTACAGCTCAGACCAATGGCAGAGTGTTTGCTTTGAGTGGTGCAAAGGTTCCTAAGAAGGATAACTTAATTCGAGGTACTTGTTTTATTAATAACGTTGAGTTGGTCGCTATTATTGATACTGGTGTTACTCACTCATTTATTTTGCTTGAATGTGCTAATAGATTGAGTTTGAAATTGTCATATATGAATAGTAGTATGGTAATAGAGACTCCTGCTATGGTTCTGTTACTACTACTTTTGTGTGTTTGAGATGTCCTTTGATGATTTATGGGAAGATTTTCGTGATAGATTTGGTGTGTTTGCCCTTCCACCAAATCGATGTAATTCGGGGGATGAACTGGTTGGAGTTCAACTACGTTCACATTAACTGTTATAATAAGACTATGGCGTTTCCTTAGTTTGGTAATAATTGAGAGTTGATGTTCTTGTCTGCTAAGCAAGTAGACGAACTCTTAGAAGACGAAGCATTAATGTTTGCGCTGTTTGCATCATTGCAAGTTGATCGTGAGACTGCGAGTGTCGAATTACCTGTCGTCTGCGAATTTCCTAAAGTGTTTCCGGATGACATAAGTGATTTGCCTCCAGAACGTGAAGTAGAGTTTGCGGTTGATTTGATACCAGGTACTAGTCTAGTGTTAATGACTCCATATCGGATGTCAGCTTCTGAGTTAAGCGAATTGAAGAAACAACTAGAAGAATTGCTTGAGAAGAAGTTTGTTTGACCGAGTGTTTCTCCGTGGGGTGCTCCTGTGTTGTTAGTGAAGAAGAAAGATGGTAGCATGAGGTTGTGTGTTGATTATCGTCAGTTAAATAAGGTGACTATCAAGAATAAGTATCCACTTCCGAGAATTGACGATTTTATGGATCAGCTTGTGGGTGCTTGTGTGTTCAGTAAGATTGATTTGAGGTCTGGTTATCATCAAATTCATGTTAAGCATGATGATATTCCGAACACAGCTTTCAGGACGAGGTATGGTCACCATGAATACACTGTGATGCCATTTGGTGTATCTAATGCACCTGGTGTGTTCATGGAATATATGAATCAGATTTTCCATGAGTATTTGGATAAGTTTGTAGTGGTTTTCATTGATGATATTCTGATATACTCTAAATCTGAAGAAGAGCATGCTGAACATTTGAAGACTGTGTTGCAAGTCTTGAAAGAGAAGAAGCTATATGCAAAACTGTCGAAGTGTGAGTTTTGATTGAAAGAGGTGAGTTTTCTTGGTCATGTGATTTCAAGTGGTGGAATTGTTATTGATCCTGCTAAGATCGATGTTGTGCTACAGTGGGAGACTCCAAATTATGCTACTGAGATACGAAGTTTTCTTGGGTTGGCAGGTTACTATCACAAGTTCATAGAAGGTTTTTCTAGATTGGCGTTACCGTTGACGCAGTTGACTCGTAAGGGTCATGCTTATGTGTGGGACGTTGCATGTGAAGAGAGTTTTATGGAATTGAAGAAGAAATTGACGATCGCTTCGGTTTTGATTTTGCCTAATCCGAATGAATATTTTGTGATGTATTATGATGCTTCGAAGATGGGTCTTGGTGGAGTGTTGATGTAGAATGGACAGGTTATTGCTTATGCTTCGAGACAATTGAGAGTTCATGAAAGGAATTATCCTACGCATGACTTAGAATTGGCAGTTGCGGTGTTCGTGTTGAAAATTTGGAGACATTACCTTTTTGGCTCTAAATTTGAAGTGTTCAACGATCATAAGAGTTTGAAGTACTTATTCGATCAGAAAGAGTTGAATATGAGGCAGAAGAGGTGGTTGGAATTGTTGAAAGACTATGATTTTGATTTGAATTACCATCCTGTTAAGGCAAATGTGGTGGCCGATGCATTGAGCAGAAAGTCATTGCATATGTCAATGCTTATGGTGAGAGAGTTGGAATTAATTGAGCAATTTTGAGATTTGAGTTTGGTATGTGAAGAGACTCCTGACAGTGTAAAGTTGGGTATGTTGAAGTTGACTAGTGGTATTCTGGAAGAGATCAGAGTGGGACAACAATATGATTTGAAGCTGGTTGATCAGGCAAATTTGATTAACCAGGGTAACGGAGGTGAATTCCGGATTGATGAGAATGGTGTGATGAGGTTCAGAGACAGAGTGTGTGTTCCAAATGTTCCCGAAATTAAGAAGAGTATTCTTGAAGAAGGACACCGAAGTAGATTGAGTATTCACCCCGGTGCTACAAAGATGTACCAGGATTTGCAGAAACTGTTTTGGTGGCCAAGTATGAATAAGGATATTGTTGAATTTGTTTATGCATGTTTGATTTGTCAGAAGTCCAAGATTGAACATCAGAAGCCTTTGGGTATGATGCAGCCATTGAGTATTCTAGAATGGAAATGGGATAGTATTTCCATGGATTTTGTGTCGGGATTACCGAAGACTGCGAAAGGAAATGATTCTATTTGGGTGATTGTAGACAAGTTGACTAAATCGGCTCATTTCTTGCCGATGAAGATTAACCATTCTATGCAGAAGTTAGCTGAGATGTACATTGAGGAAATTGTGAAGTTGCATGGGATACCTTCGAGTATTGTATCGGACAGAGACTTGAGATTTACGTCGAGGTTCTGGAAAAGTTTACGAGATGCTTTGGGTACTAAGTTGAGTATGAGTTCTGCATATCATTCGCAGACGGATGGCCAGACAGAGAGGACTATCCAGTCTTTGGAGGATTTGCTGAGGGCTTGTGTGTTGGATCAAGGAGGATCGTGGGATAGCCATTAGCCGTTGATTGAGTTCACATACAATAACAATTTTCATGCTAGTATTGGGATGGCGCCATATGAAGTTTTATATGGAAGGAGGTGTAAAACTCCATTGTGTTGGTATGAATCGGGCAAAAGTGTTGTATTCAGACCTGAAATTGTGCAGGAGACGACTGAAAAGACTAAGATGATCCAAGAAAGGATGAAAGCTTTGCAGATTCGTCAGAAGAGTTATTATGATAAGAGAAGGAAATCACTTGAATTCCAAGATGGGAGATCACGTGTTTTTGAGAGTTACGCCGGTGACTGGTGTGGGCCGAGCTTTGAAGTCTAGGAAGCTCACTCCACGTTTTGTGGGTCCGTATCAGATTCTGCATAGGATAAGGAGGTATCCTATCAGATTGCTTTACCGCTGTCGCTTGGGAATTTACATGATATGTTCCATGTGTCGCAGTTGAGGAAGTACATTCCGGATCCATCGCATGTGATTCAGATGGATGACGTACAGGTGAGAGATAATCTGACTGTTGAAGCATTACCTGTGCGGATAGATGAAAGAGAAATGAAGCAACTGCAGGGTAAATATATATATCTTTGGTGAATGTGTTATGGGGTGGACCATCTGGTGAGAGTTGTACTTAGGAGCGCGAGGATCAGATGAAGGAGTCGTATCCGACTCTGTTTTCTTCAGGTAATTTTCGAGGATGAAAATTTTTTAAGTGGGGGAGAGTTGTAACACCCCAAAATCAGTAGAATATTTATTTAATTGATTTATTATAAATATTTGTACCTTGGTGAATTTTTGGTGAATTATTGTGATGTCTGATGATTTATATTGTTGGGTATTGACGATGTTAAGGGTGTGTTGATTTATGTTAGAGGTATATGATTTATTAAGGATTATTTTGATAATAATAATAATAGAATAATGTGACAATGTTATTTAAATTATTATTATTATTTTAAAATAAAAGGAAGGGCTAAGTGGTAATTGTGCTAGAATTAGTGAGGACAATGATGGAAAAGAGTATTAGGGGTCTTAGGGGTAAGTTGGACAAAAGGAATTAGAGAGAGTGGAGAAGTTCAGTTTTGTACGATCAAATTTTGGGAAACCGCTCTGAAGAAAGGAGAAAAAGGATAGGGTTCAGAGAGACTTCAGAGAAACTCAGAGAGGAGATTTCGGAAGCAATTTACTAAGGTATGGGGAGTATTATTTATCATTGTATTTGATATAGGTGTAGAAATATGTAGGTAGTAGGTTTTCCGGGAATTTGATGAGTTCATGTCGAAATTTGGGGTTTTTGGAACGTAATTGATGTTAGAAATAAACCTATGATGATGTATTGAGGTTGCTGTGTTGTTCTATGACGAATTCTGATGAAAACTGGTTGATTTGGTGCTATAATCGCAGACCTCTTAGGGTCTGAGTTAGTGCAGAAACGTAACTGAGAGTTGTAGGTTCGCACACTTTAGCCGAGCGAAATTCCCTACTTGCTGGGTGAAGCAAATTCGCCCCAACCTCGCCAGGTGAAAGAGGAACCGAAGGGAAGGTGGAAAAAGTGGGTTTCTGGATTTTGTATGGGGGAAGGTGTTTCGCCCCAGCTTCGCCGGGCGAACACCCGGGTGAGCCAGTGGCTTCGCCAGGAGAGAGAGAAGCGGAGGAAGAGGGAAAATTGTGAGTTATTGGAATTTATATGGGGAAGGTGTCTCGCCCCTGCTTCGCCGGGCGAAACCCAGGCGAGCGCGCTACTTCGCCGGGCGAGCTACAGGCGAGCAGGAGCAGTGGGTTTGTTTTGATTTCTTTTCTTTTCTATCCTTTGAGGTTTTGTGTCTTGATGACTTGTGATGACTTTTGATGCATGATGATGATGTGATAACATGATGATTTATGTCGATTTTGGTGTATGCATTACCATGATGCTTGATGAGAGTTTATGATGATGATGTACATGTTGATGTTATACATGTTATGTGAAGTATTATGACGATTTTATGAATGATGATGCAATGTGACGATTTTATGACGATGACGATTATGACGTTTGCATCATGCATTCATAGCATTCTAGGACTTCGGTCCAGTGACGGTTTTAGGACTTCGGTCCAGTGGTTTTTTGATTCAGACTCAAATATTAAAAAAAAATATTTATTCTAAGATATTAAATCGATTAAATTGATTTATATGTATGTTTAGATTATAGCTCTAGGTATTACTACATCTACTATCTACCCACTACTATTAGGTTGACCAAACTGTCTAAATTGCCCTTCCCTTAAAAAAAATTTACACTACACTTTGGACAAATAAGTAATTAACAAATGTTCCAATTAAAACACTCACACACCTCTCTTTAAATTACACTTGTCACACTCTAATTAGTCTCCATTCAAAATTCAAATTCACACATCTCTCTTTCAAGACTTTTCATTTTCCACATTTATCTCTCTCCATTCTCTCTCTCATTTTCTCTGTAAACCGTAAATCTTGTCATCACCCCCTTTCTCCACCCACCACCATCACCACCACCACCACCAATTGATCTCAACTCTTCATGCTTACAACACAAATAGATCAAATCAGGCTTATCTCTGCTTTCCTCTCACTCTCTCCTGTTTTCTCTCACTCTCAGTTTTATCTGCCTCCCTCCGCAAACCCTAATTCCGGCCCTTTCTTCCCTTTCTCTATTTTCCTCTTCAAACCCTAAATTCGTCGCCGCCCTCCTGAGTATTTTCTGAACAAAACCCCAAAACCCAGAAAAGGAAGAGCGAGGTGAGACGAAGAGTACCAGCTCCAATTTGTGTTGCACATATGTAGTCGTCGTAGCTGCCGCCGTGTGCGTGGCAGCGCAATGGTAAATTAGTTTAAATGACAATGATCTGAAGAAGAGAAAGAAGAAGTTTGGACGCAAAAGAAGGGTGTGTGGTCTTGAACGAGAGAAGAGGATTAAGATTTTGACCTAAAATTCCACCATGTTAATCTGTTTATTTTCTATTTTATTCTTTTTTTTGCTTTTTTTGTTTTATTAAACTCTGATAAACATTGTGAAAGTTTTGGTTGTTGGATCGGGCTTAGGCCCTTGCAGGTCCTATTCACACTATTCCTTTTGGATATTGAATGAAGCATTAGGTCTGCATTCATGCCGTTTTTTACAGTAATTTCTGGTAGGAGACTTTCAAGCTGCAAGGTACCTATTTGAAGATGAGCAAGATGTATCATCCGTAATTCGCTGTTTCGAAACTTTTCTACATTTCTTTTTTGCTGATCAACTCACGGGGCCTATGGATCCCTTGCTTCTTCGACAACTATAACAGGATCAGGTACAGATTTAAACCTTACCATTTTTGTCCTAGATGGAGGAAGAGAGATTCTTCTGAAAGAGAGATTTCCCCTTAGTAATTGCATTGGTTTTCACTTGAACAATGGACTGTTTATCAATGCCTGCTTATTTTGTTATTTTTTGTTAGAAGCTCATTGATATTAACAACAATATGGTCTTGATGCAGTTTTCAGTTATGAACCACATTCAGTTTTAGCAATTGGAGTTGTTGCACTAGCCGACAACACAGGTTTTATGCCTCTTCCAAAAATAACAGTTCTTGCGAGCAGTGCCGTAAGGCTTTTACTTGAGGTTTTCAATCTTAATAAAATTTAGGGTTAAATATACAAAACCCCCCTGCAATGTTAGCGATTTCTCATTTTAGCCCCTGTAAATTTTTTTTTTTTAAACACCCCCTCTTAATATCCAGATTCCCTCACTTAGCCCCCTGGCTGCCACAAGGCAGCAAAGATTCCTTTCTCTTTGCTTGCGTGGCAGCCAGGTGGCATTTTTAATATTATTTTATTATTATTATTATTATTATTTTTTTTTTTTTTTAAATTTTTTTTTAAAAAAAAAATTTTATTTTTTTTTTATTTTTTTTTTATTTTTTTTTATTTTGTTTTATTTTTTGTTTTATTTGTTTTATTTGTTATTATAATTTTTATAATTTTTTTTCTTTTTTTTTTATTTCTTTTTCACCTTACAACCGATGTAAAAACATACATTTTAAGAAAGATAGCATACATTTTACATCGGGCCAGAAAGGAAACCGATGTAAAAAACACATTTTACATCGGGCCAGAAAGGCAACCGATGTAAAAACATATATTTTACATCGGGCCAGAAAGGCAACCGATGTAAAAACATACATTTTACATCGGACTTAATAGTCAACCGATGTAGTAGATGTATTTCACATCAGACTTAATAGTCAACCGATGTAGTAGATGTATTTTTCACATCGGACTATGGCCCGATGTAAAATGTCTTTGATTTACTACATCGCTTGGCTTTACATCGGACCCAGAACCGATGTAAAATGTGTTTTTCGCCCGATGTAAAAAGTCTTTTCTGCACTAGTGTAATTTTTAAAATAAAAATTTGTTTAAAATAGAATTAAAAATAAAAATTAGGTCCAAAAACGAAAAATAAAAAAAAATAAAAAAATAAAAAATATATAAATAAAAACGAAAAAGAAATAAAAAAAAAGGAAAAAAAATTATAAAAATTATAATAAAAACAAATAAAACAAAATAAAACAAAAAAGTAAAAAAAAAATTAAAAAAAATAAAAAAAATTTAAAAAAATTTAAAAAATTAAAAAAAAAATAAATAAAAAAATAAATAAAAATAAATAAAATAAAATAAAAATAAAATAAAAATAAAATAAAAATAAAATAAATAAAATAAAATAAAATAAAAAAAATAAAAAAAAAATAAAAAATATAAAAAAATAATAAAATAATATTAAAAATGCCACTTGGCTGCCACGCAAGCAAAGAGAAAAGAATCTTTGCTGCCATGTGGCAGCCAGGGGGCTAAGTGAGAGAATCTAAATAAGATGAGGGGGTTTTTAAAAAAAAAACTTTACCAGGGGCTAAAATGAGAAATCGCTAACATTGCAGGGGGGTATTGTATATTTAACCCTAAAATTTATTACGGATGATATTATACATGTTTTACTTCACATTTTAATAAATAGATATTTTACACAATGGTTTTATTGCCTTAGTTGAACAATGGTTTTTGATATATTGCGTGAAAATGACAAACTGGTTGTTGTAAAATACGATTTTGATGCATTCACTTTCCATTTTTTTCTCTCAAATCAAAACTGTCAACTATGGTTTTCGAAAGTTTACGTGAACCTGCAATAAATGTGTTAACTGATTGACCCTGCTAACAATTAATTTTCTTTTTGTTTACAACATGTTTCTAACTTTTTATGTGTTCATTACAACATATTTCAGATGTTTGTATTTGTCATGTTATTTTCATCTTATATGATTAACCATAAGTCAATGGTTTGTATATGTGCCACATTTCCTGTTCTTGAGTGAACTCTGATCCTACTCGAATTGATGAGGTTTATATACATGCAACTATTGAATTAATGACTTCATATTTGATTTGTAATAGGTGGAAAAATTCAGTGGTGAGTTTGATGCTGCCAGAAGCACAGATCATCTTTGTCCTGCAACTGTTGAAAGCTTAGAATTTTGTTTCGAAACCTTGCCGTCGACCATGTTTCTTCATCTGTATCTATTTCTCTTATCTGGTTCTTTATCTGTATTTATTCCTCTTTCTATTTCTATTACTAACGTTGTTTGATTTTTTTACAGCTATAGTTGTAATTTGTTCATTACTTCATGTATTCCTTTTTTCTGTTTGATGGTTTTTATTTTCTTGCAACCATGACTAAAGTTGTTCAAGGACTTACAGACATTTATAGAGGTAGAAGCAGAGGAGTTGACAAGGAGAACAGGTGTCAGCCCTGGTTCAACTCCAAGATGGGATACAACATTTAATATGGTTTTACACGATAATACAAGAATAGTTCGCTTCAATCTTTACGAGTGCCCACCCAACAGTGTAAAGTATGACTTTCTAGCATGTTGCGAAGTTAAGGTACTGTCACCTCATAGATGTTTGTTTTTGTGTGCTAGCAATAAGAGTATTAATCGGCTGTCAATATAAGCATATGTTTTGTGAACAATAAATTTTATTTTTAATACCGTTGTGGTAAATCTTATCATATATAGTTATATACCATTCGAAGCTAACCTATTTATTTATGTCTCTGAGAAGATGAGTCACGTAGAGGATGATTCAGCAATAGTATGGGCAATAGGGCATGATTCTGGTGTAATAGCAAAACATGCAATGGTATCTCAAGTTTTCAGGTTGATGATTGAAGATGGTGTTGAGCCTGATGTGGTATCATGGACTTCTGTTATAACTGGTTTTGTACAGTTGTTTCTAATTGTATTTTCATTTATCCGCTGTCGCATTTCCTGACAAAAACATGTTTAATTGGTTACTATTGTTTAGTAAATTTAAATAAGTCATATTACAATTTTCAACAATGTATTTTTCTAATTCCATGATCAACAGGTCAGTGAGGAAGTGGTTGCAAGAGCAATGGGTTCGCTCTGTCTTCTTTCAATTTCATTTCGTCTTGCATTAAGGCCGCCTCTTCCGGCGTCATTACTGTCAATCAAAAGGACCATTCACTGTCAATATTGAACAGGTACTGCCTTGCTAACTCTTGTGTTTTGAAACTAAACTTTTTCAAAAGAAGTTAGGAGTGAGAACATTGAAATAATCCAATTTGTGTTTGTTGTTCTTCACTTTGACTTGAGCAAATGACAGCATAAACCTACTTAGTTTATGTGTACTATAGCATGATTGATAAATATTATAACCTTTTGGATTTTTGTGAGTAACTAAGGTTACTAGCAGCAGTTCAGATAAGCCATTCACCAATGGATCTACTTCAAGGCTTAGAGTATTGTATAGATTTAAATCCATCTTGGTTAGTACATTTCTCTAATCATGTTTGAGTTTTGCAAATTCTGATAATAAAAATAGTTGATCTGAAGCTTCATCATCACCTTGGTAAGTAATATATCTTCCTCAAGTTATAGTTTGGATACATGCAAAGGCCATGGTATTGAACTCTTCAAAAATGATTATTTGAAGTTTTTCGTTAAATTGTTGATCCCTCTGATTCAACCTTAGTAACTTTAGTTTGTTTGATGCATAATCCATAATAAAATATTCAGTTGCTTTGACTCTTTGGACTTCATATGTTCCTTTACAGTTAGCAAACTCTCACAAATTACATCGCGAAAATATACAAGAACCTCATATTTGGAAGGTAAGATATCAGTTGAATGAAGTTTGCACCGTCTTCAATAACTCTCAAGTAAGCTCTATGTGTTTCTTCAGGAAGTCTCCCGTTCGAAACCTCTATGCGTAATATTATATGGGCCAAGGGTTTGAAGATGATGCCTGCTTCTGAAGTGCTTTTAAAATTGACAATTCCACACTCTATGTTCCAATTGTACCTCCTTGACTATTTGGTATTTTTGGAATGATTATTGTTTGCAGATCCGATGGTACAACGTTGGCATATCTGATACTTGGAATGATTATTGTACTCAGATCCGATGGTACAACGTTGGCATATCTCCCTACATAATATATTAGGACCAAAATCAAAACTACTTGGCCTTGGTTGCAGTACATTGTATGGATTTGTTTTCATGGTAAGATTCTGTAATAATTTCTAAATGAATTTGACTTTTGTTGGGGTTGAAACACAAATGTTGTGCGTGGCATTAAAGTATATGGATATACATTAGGCAATTACTGCATGGTGTGGCAATAAACAAACACAAACATTATGCTTTGATTTTGTTCTTGAACTTGCACTTATTTTGAACTTGCACTTCTTCTAATATTATTATACTATTAATATTATTCTTTTTTCTAAACATCGTTATAAATACATTTCCTTTTAAATAAACTATTCTATTAACAATTCATGATTTTAAGTTATATATATTAAATAATAATTTTCTTTTGGGTTAAATATACAAAACCCCCCTGCAATGTTAGCGATTTCTCATTTTAGCCCCTGTAAATTTTTTTTTTTTAAACACCCCCTCTTAATATCCAGATTCCCTCACTTAGCCCCCTGGCTGCCACATGGCAGCAAAGATTCCTTTCTCTTTGCTTGCGTGGCAGCCAGGTGGCATTTTTAATATTATTTTATTTTATTTTTTTAATTTTTTTTTTAATTTTTTTTAATTTTTTTTAATTTTTAATTTTTTTTTTAATTTTTTTTTAAATTTTTTTTAAATTTTTTTTAAAATTTTTTTTTTAAAATTTTTTTTAAATTTTTTTTTTATTTTGTTTTATTTGTTATTATAATTTTTATAATTTTTTTTCTTTTTTTTTATTTCTTTTTCGCCTTGCCACCGATGTAAAAACATACATTTTAAGAAAGATAGCATACATTTTACATCGGGCCAGAAAGGAAACCGATGTAAAAAAAAACATTTTATATCGGGCCAGAAAGGCAACCGATGTAAAAACATACATTTTACATCGAGCCAGAAAGGCAACCGATGTAAAAACATACATTTTACATCGGACTTAATAGTCAACCGATGTAGTAGATGTATTTCACATCAGACTTAATAGTCAACCGATGTAGTAGATGTATTTTTCACATCGGACTATGGCCCGATGTAAAATGTCTTTGATTTACTACATCGCTTGGCTTTACATCGGACCCAGAACCCATGTAAAATGTGTTTTTCGCCCGATGTAAAAAGTCTTTTCTGCACTAGTGTAATTTTTAAAATAAAAATTTGTTTAAAATAGAATTAAAAATAAAAATTAGGTCCAAAAACGAAAAATAAAAAAAATAAAAAAATAAAAAATATATAAATAAAAACGAAAAAGAAATAAAAAAAAGAAAAAAAATTATAAAAATTATAATAAAAACAAATAAAACAAAATAAAACAAAAAAGTAAAAAAAAAAATATAAAAAAATTTAAAAAATTTAAAAAATTAAAAAATAAATAAATAAAAAATAAAAAAAAATAAAAAAAATATAAAATATAAAAAAATATAAAATAAATATAAAAAAAATATAAAAAAAATAAAAAAAATAATACAATAATAAAATAATATTAAAAATGCCACCTAGCTGCCACGCAAGCAAAGAGAAAGGAATCTTTGCTGCCATGTGGCAGCCAGAGGGCTAAGTGAGGGAATCTAAATAAGATGAGGGGGTTTTTAAAAAAAAAACTTTACCAGAGGCTAAAATGAGAAATCGCTAACATTGCAGGGGGGTATTGTATATTTAACCATTTTCTTTTTAGTTATATCACTTATCATGTATGTTAATCTTTTCGTCATTGTTCAATAACTATACAAGTTGTAGGCGGCAAGTTAGACATAAAATAAAATAAAGCCTTTCATTCATCTTTTTTTAATCTAACTGGTTTCTCAATAATATGACAAAAGATATTTTTAGCCCATTTTTCACCTTTACCATTCTAATTGATTGCACTTATCTCTAATAGTGAAAATGTGATTGAAATAATTCATAAAATAACACGGGACACAACCAATTAAATTTAAGTAAGACAAAAAATCATGTGCATATATATATATATATATATATATATATATATATATATATATATATATATATAAAATTGTGTCATACAAAATAGTATAAGTTTTAAAATCGCACGGGCAACAGCCAATTAGATCTCATTGTATAAATATTACTTCCTATGTGCATTTACTTTCAATGTACTATAAATTAATAAATTTAACACCCAAACTATCAATTTATCATTGTATTCAAAGGAAACAATGGCTGTAAATCTTACCATCTTCTGTGAATTTTATCACTGAAACTCACTATTTTCACGGGTCACTCTCACCATGATACTTTTTTTTACTCAACTAAATATTTATAATTTTTTTTAAATTATTAATGACATTTATAAATACATATAGTTATTAGACATATTGAGTTCATAATGTTGATGATTTGTTACATATTTATTTTTTAATATTGACCGTTATTAGTGATTTTATAATATCAATTATATATCATAACAACAACCAAACCTTATCAAATAAATGATCTTAAACTATAAATACTTTTACCCGTGCGGACGCACGGGTCTTCTACTAGTTGTTGTTATAAAAAAAAGAAAAATACAATCTTGTTACCACAATTTTCTTCTCCATTGCCCCGCTCTTCCAACACAACAAACATTTCCTCCTTCATTCTTTGCTTTAATACCATTCTCCATTTTTCCCCAATGGTGCGCCCTTTCACATCTTTGGTTAACCTTGACGATACGAAGGATCTTTGGAGGGTGGCGGTTCGCGTCCAGCATTTGTGGCTCGTCGTCACCAATAACAAACGCCACTTTGAAATGCTTGTGGTTGATGATGCTGTGAGTTTGTTTCTTTTAGTCTTATGTTGTTATTTCCTGTTTTTATATTATAGTTTATAGCTTGACTTTTACAACCATGTTTTTTGTTTGGGTGGTGTATGTTGTTCTTTATTATGTTGTTATTACCTGTTTTGACATTATTTTCTGTTTTCCCATTTGCAAGGGTGGTGACATACATATGGTTGTTCCAGCGGTGGTGGAAAAGGCTTTTTGTTCCATGTTGGAGGTTGACACTACATACAGTATATCAAATTTCTAGGCTGTGCAAAATAATTTGGTATTCAAGCCTTCGTCGCACCGGTTTATGGTCAAATTTACCGGCGGGACCTCTGTTACTGATGCTGGGAAGCATAATATACCGTCGGTGCTGCTTCACCTTACCAGTTTTGGGGATATAATTACTGGCAACTTCAAAAAGGATATGCTGATAAGTTATAATGTTTCGTTTGACTCATGTTATTATTTATCTACTGTACTGTTTGTTTTATCCCTGTTTATTGTTTGTTTTGGTGGCAGATATTGTTGGTATGGTGGAAAGTATAGGGTTCACCCAAAACCATGGTGGAGGAAGGAAATAGCAGATTAATTTGATGCTCAGGGATAATGCATGGGTTTTGTTGTATATTATTTATGCCGCGTTTCTTTGTTGTATTTGTGATTGGTGTTAAATTTTCCCTGCATTTGCAGGAACAATGTGATTAACTGTACTTCGTGGGAGGCATATGCGGATCAGTTTATGAAATTTCACAAGGAACATGTTGGTCAATCTGGACCAACCGTTATTTTGCTGCAATATGCTAAAGTCAAGGAAGAAGGTTATTAATTTTATTGTCGTCTTGCCATACTGGGTTTAAATTGTTTTCTTAACTTGGATCTTATGTGTTTTTAATGCATGTGATGTAGGCAAATATCCTCTATCCGTTTCCAATACATTTAATGTCACAGCATTGTTGATTAATGCTGATGTTTCACCAATCAACAACTTTATTAAAAGGTTGTATGTATGTCGCATCTTTAAATTCTATGCTTTTCTGTTTATGTTGAGTTTTAAACAAAAATTTTGTGTTGCAACTCAGCATTCCTGCTGCGTCTGTTGTTACACTCTCCGAAGGCACATCTTCCCATTATTCGCAGAACGCAGGTGGTTCACCGCCAACTCCCTTTGAAAAAATCGTCTCAAAGGCAATTGTGCTTCCTCTTGATGAAATCTGTAAACTTTCAAAGGTATCTTGTGTCTTTGCTTATAAATATAAATGGTGTTGATAGTTTGTTTATGGTTTTGCTTTTTTTACATAGGTTACCTTCTGTGCAACTGTTGCCACAACCACAAAAATTCTTGCCTCACAGCATGGCTGGTATTATCATGCATGCCATGAGTGCCCAAAGGTTTCTCGTGGGGATGGCCCACCTTTTATATGTGAGGCTGGACATATCACAAAGACTGAGATTTTAAGGTGCTGTTAGCTTAAAGTCTGTTGGATTACGGCATGTCTCAATCGTTAATTTTATAATTAACTTTTTATACTCTTTATTGTGTTTTGTCAGGTTCAAGATTGAGATAGAGGTTATTTATTCTAAGAAGCGTTGTAAATTTGTTTTCTAGGATAGAGAATGCAATCAACTGTTGGGGGTCTCAGCTATTCAAATGCGTGATTCGCTTGCGAAGGTGTAATTTGCTATTTTTATTTTTATTTCATTCTGAATAACACGTCTTGGGTTATTCTGTCGGTTCTGATTCAGAGAAAAAAATGCATAAAGGAATCACCAATCCTCTGGAGTTCCCATTAGGACTCGATGCAATGTTGGAATTGGAAATGGCTTTTAGAGTCAAGTGGCAGCCTGAATGGGAAAGTTGTTATGTTGTCATGCTTCTTAGGGATGAAGCTACTGTCAAACCGCTCAAGGCTCCGTGGGAGACAACTCAAGTATGCCTCATTGTAGTTTACTCTGAATGCTCTGTTTGCCTTTGTTAAATAAATTTTTATTTTCCTCTTTATTATGTGCAAGACAACAACATCTAACCAAGCTGCAGCACCTCACGCACCGCCCGTGTCGCAACTATCTACAAATTCTTCCCCAGCAGCTACATCGCATCTGTCACAGGTTCGGTGTCTTCCAATCTGTGTGATTAGATGTTTTTATTGTGGCCTTTACAGTTTATTTCTTTTTTCCCACTTATATTGGTTCACTTGTGTAGACCACAGAGAGGTTTGAAAACATTAAATCTTTTACGGTCAACGCCTCGGGTGTCAACGCCTCGAGTGTGCCTGTGGTATGTATATCAACAAACCATCAATTGCTTATTGCACCAAGATGTGATGTTGAACCTGTTACGCCAACTTCAAAGAGGAAGAATGCAGATTCGATTGATGACATCAAGTTTGGTTTGGTGGATGCGGTACGCATGGCAATTAGCACACCGAATTTCAGTATGAACCTATTTTCATTCCTTCTCTAATTTTTTCCCCCTGTCAGGATGTGGAGATCCAATCTGTTTGTGACACTGAACCCAAATTCCCGATTTCAAACATGAAGAGTGTTGAGCCTGTATGTGAGGTCCGATGCGATTGTTTAGATGATTTGGTTCTGCAGATTTGTTACAAACTTATTGCCACTAACCTTTCTATTGTTTTACCCATTTTTTTGGTGACAGGAAATACAGATTGCATCTGGGTGTGACCATGAACCTCTTATGCCAACTTCAAAGAGGCGGATTACAGATTCTGTTGATGACATAAAGTTCGGTTCGGAGGATGCCACGAACGTGGCTGTGGTATGCAAGACAATTAGACCACCCAATTTGATTATGAACTTATTCTCAACTACATTTTTATTTCTTCTCAATTTTTTAATCGTGCAAGAGTGTGGAGATCCAATCTGTCTGTGCTGCTGGACCCAAAATCGAAATTTTAAAGATGGAAAATCCTGCTCCTGTTGATGAGGTCGAATCAGATTCCTTGGACGATTCTGCCATGTCTCTGGTATGTATATAAACTGTCGAGTTCAAATGTATTAGAAAGTCAATCCTGGTCTATTCCTGTTTTTATTTATATAGTTATACCGTTAACCTGTGCTGCCAATTTCAGAGTGATGATGCAGATTCTGTGGATGATGGTGAGTCTGATTCCTTGGAGGACCCAGGCATAAATATGGTATGTATATATAGTGTGCCACTAAATTAAAAAACAAATTAAGGGCACCACGGTTTCTTTTGTGTTAACACTTTTTCTGTGGTTCCAGGACATGGAAATTACATCCATTTGTGATCTGAACCTGTCGTACAAACTTCAAAGAGGCAGACTGCCTGTGATGGAGAACTTAGTTTTACCAAAACTCACAAGAAACTGAATAAGATTATTAAGTTGGAGAAGCTGGACTAGATGTTTGTTTTCGTTTCTCTATTGTAATGTTGTATTTTGGAATTGCCTTTTTATCTTGGTCGGCATGTAGAATGCTATATGTAAATGACAACTTATGTGATACTCTCTGACTTATTTTGGGTTTGTCTTTTGATTTGGGTAGTTATCTAGGATGCTACATCTAAATTACAGAGAATGTAATTCCCTCTGGCAACAACACCAAATGTGTAAAATTGTATATTAACTTTTGATTTTGGTAGTTATCTTGGATGCTACATGTAAATTACAGAGAATGTAATTCTCTCTAGCTACAATACCTAATGTGTCATATTGTATATTATATTTTTATGTATTCTAAGATCTTGTGTTAACCGTGTTATACATGATGTTTTGTGATATTACTCTTTCTGTGTTAACAGGTTCACCTTTAAAAAATTCCCAACAGAGTTGCAACTAAATCATACTGTAGGTTGTTCACTGAATCATGTTTGCATGCAATCTTTTGATTGTTTCTTGTGTGATATATACTTTTATTTTTTGGTTTCAATCGTCACCTGTCATTGCCAGGTTGTTATCACTTGTAGTTTTCATGTTCAATTATCACCTATATTGTTCTTTCAGCTGCCAAGTTTCTAATAAAAAGGTTGATAATTTAGTTTTTAAATCACAATTACACTAACAGCCAGTGAAAAAAACAAATCTCTTGAAAATCAATACATCTTAACCCTTCACATAAAACATAGCGGTGAATTAAACACTTAACTACTAATTACAAACGTTGACTACGGAATATATGTTTTGCATGAAACTTAGAAATTAGAAACCTTAAATACGTTGCATCTTTTATTTGCGTCGTTTACATCCAATCTGAATATGATTTGGTCTCCTGCCCTTAGCCGGTTTGACTCACAGAATATACCCCATTCATATCCTATCTTTGTGCGTTGTGGATCATCTAAGTTCAAAACCAATAGCATTTGAGTCGAGCCATTGTCGCCGCACAATGTAACAACCTCATAATCATGGTTTTTCAGAACTCTTCCGAATTCTGGCTGCAATTTCTATCATACATAATGGTTTATAATGGTAAATCAATTCAAAGTAAACAAAGTAATGTATCATAAATATTCATAACATTCAAAGTTCTAACTCAACTAATTTTGGTCTGGAGACGCTTTCCTCTGAGAGATCAACATCAAATGCATATATCCCTTTCTGGTTTATGTACCTACTGTGAAACATTGATAGCTCCTCGAAGCCGGTTGTCTCTTTAAATGCAGCAACTTCAAATTTGTTGTTCCCATAAAAGGCAACAACTACTGCCACATCATTTGGTAGTGCATACAGTTGTTGCAGCTCCGTCCAACCGGCGACAACGAGGGGGACATCCTCATTTGCGTTAAAAACAATTTCGGAAACAGTGCCCTCATTGTTTATTATCCTCCATGTTTTTGCTAGATCTGTTATGTAACTTCTAACAAATGTTGGGTCAATCTCTGGAAAAGGTTGCATCACATATATTATCATAGTGAATTTGTATGCTGATTTTTGCGTTTTGTAATTAATTTGGGGTGCACCATTCAATTTAATTACTAGAAAACTTACTTGGATGCCCAACTTTGCAATTTCAAAAGTATCCACCACAACTGCAGCTCCCATGACTGTGCCTGTTGCCATTGATTTTGAACACAGAACCAAACAACCCAACTTAGGAAGTAGTAACAACAATTATGGTTCTTCACACCAGATCTAATTTCTTATTTGGTATGCCAAACCATTCTATTTATTCCAATATATTCAGCATCACATGCATTTTGTCTTTATTGTATTATACCATTTTACAACCAAAAAGGTGGGTCCACCTTATTTAACTTTTGCTTTTGTTTCACGTGGCAACAGTGCCAATTGTGTGCTATGCAATCACATCATATAATATATGTATTCAAAACAATGGAAAAACTATGATTCATCTATATCAAGCAAGTCATCTTTATGGACTACAAATATAGCACTTCACAGCTTTTGTTTCACGTGGCAACAGTGCCAATTGTGTGCTATGCAATCTGATAATCACATCATATAATATATGTATTCAAAATAATGGAAAAACTATGATTTATCTATATAAAGCAAGTCATCTTTGTGGACTGAAAATATAGCAGTTCACATCGTGGTACTGTTCTCTGGGGCCCCTCCTGATTTCACATACCACACAAATCTGGTGTGGATATTTTTCCATACTTTTTCATGGATATTTTCTGTTTCCTTGGATTCTCCTTGGCCACACAGCATAACCTGGAACACACGTGCCTTCCGAATTTTGTTTCTTTAATAATATGTGTATTTCTTACATGGTCACAATGATAAATCCTAAGACATCAATTAATATCTATTTATGAAAATCCTTTATTCCGGCACATTGGTTCTCTTAACACAGGTAGTCTGACTGAATTTGAACTGAATTATCTTATAACGTTGGTAAAACTGATTGATCCTATGGATGGGCTTAGATTACCGATTGGTAACAGAAAATGTTCTGATGCAAGAAAAAGACGAAAGTTGATAATGAATTCTAAGAAAAACTCACATAGACATGGCTATGGTGTAACTTTGTCCATAAAAAAACAAAAAATCCCACCCTCAAATACCAACTTTTGTTATGGAAAACATTTACGCGCCCCTTTGCATCAACATCAGGTTGTTGTCAAAGATTTACCCGGATGTCACTCTCATAGAGCTCCACGAATTAACCTCATGTCATATTTTGATCAGATAGCTCTGCTGGCAGACCATCCGGATGCTGCCACTGATTTCTTTAATGCATCTGATATGGAGGCAGCAAACCTGCCAAGGCCCATCAATGTTGTCCCTGATGTTTTTCAGTCACCTGATGTCTACGCATCTGTTTCTGGTTCTAAGCCTACTGCTGCTTTCATTGCAAGAAAGAGGAGGAGGTTGTTCTTAAATCCCAGGTTCAATTCGTGTATCCATACCTACCTGGGAACTATCCCAACATCGCACCACAATAATGATCCTTAATCGCCGACTGGTATTGCTACGCCAATCCACAATGCCATAAATCATGATCTTCAGTCATCAAATGCTATCAATGTTGTCCCTGATGTTTTTCAGTCAACTGATGTCTATGCATCTGTTTCTGGTTCTAAGCATGTTGTTGCTTTCATTGCAAGAAAGAGGAGGAGGTTGATCTTAAATGACAGATTCAATTCGCGTATCCATTCCTACCGGGGAACTATCCCAACATCTCACCACAATAATGTTGAAATAAATACAAATGCATTGCATAATCCAGTTATGCGGGCTTACGGGAAAATAAATGACGCCACTCTACCTGCACCGATGCAACGGTATACATTGTGCAATCCGGATCATAAGAAACCAATCCTCACTCCGACACACGATGTGGCTGATATACGAAAAATTGACACTACTCTGAGGATTGATCATCAATCGTCGACTGGTATTGCTACGCCAATCCACAATGCCATAAATCATGATCCTCAGTCATCAAATGCTGTCAATACGGAGAATATAACTCCCCCATGTGAATGGTGCTGCTTATTCGTCTGATGAACGTCACTCTGATTCTGATGATCATCCGACTACGATGGACAATTCTGATTCAGATGGTGACCCCACCGATGATCCGGTCATTGATTTGAATCTTCAGCGTATGTTTCCTTACATCAATTTAACAGTTCTTGCTTTTTCCCTGCATTACAGTTATCTGACACAGTCTATCATTCAAAGCAGGTTATTTTGATATTGGCAACCCTATGTATAAATTCCAGTTTTGTGACGCATCAATGTGGTGTCAAGAACGCAAGGGAACATCACGCCACACTGCAAATCCTAAGTTTAGCATCTGCTGCAAGGGAGGGAAAATTGTGCTGCCTATTCTCAAAGAACCACCACTTCTTATACAGAACCTGTTGTACGGCAAACAAAGTTCACCTGAAAGTAAGAACTACCAAAACAACATCAGAACCTACAATGCGATGTTTTCTTTCACATCACCGGGTATGAAATTTGACAGAACACACTCCAATGGAATAGGGCCATCAACTTTGAGGCTTCACGGGCAGACATGTCACATAATTGGTGGTTTGCTGCCGGCGATTGGTCTTCCACCACAGTATGCCCAACTCTATATCTATCACACTGATAATGAAATTGAAAACAGGATAGACTATTTTAGGTAATTCTACTCATTCCAATTTTGTCTTTTTATTTCGCATTGTGTTGTGTCTCATAAAAAACTACTATCTCACTTCAAACAGGGATAACAAAGGGATTATGAGAGATATTGTTACCAAATTAAAGATTATGTTAGATGACTGTAACGTTCATGCCAAGGTTTTTAGGATGGCAAGGGATCTGTTGGAAGGTAATTCATTCTTAGACTTAAAGTTAAAGCTCATTTATGATCGTCAACATGACGGTAGACTATACAATACTCCTACTGTTTCGGAAGTAGCAGCGCTGATTGTCGGTGATGTTGATTCGGCGTCTCAAAGGGACATTATTGTGTATGCAAGGGATGGAGAATTACAAAGGATAGATGAGTTCCACCCGGCGTACCTTGCATACCAGTACCCTCTTATTTTTGTGTACGGTGAGGATGGTTATAGAAATAATATACTACACAAGTACCAACATGAGCATTTGGTTACGAAGCAAAATCGACAAACCATTAAAGATTGGTTGTGTTTTAGATTACAACAACATGATAAAGAGGCTAAGACTCTGCTCCACTCACGCAAACTTTTTCAGCAATTTTTGGTCGACGGATATGCAATGATGGAGTCGGAGAGACTGAATTGGTTGTGCAAGAATCAGTCTAAATTGTGAGTTGGAAAATACAAGCAATTGAATGACCAGTATGGCAGTGCTTCCCAGGACGTAACAGGCAAGAAAGGGAAAAGAGTTGTGCTTCCATCATCTTATGTCGGAAGCAAGAGATATATGGACCAACTATATTTTGATGGCATGGCAATTTCCAGCAAACTAGGATTCCCAGATTTATTTGTGACGTTCACATGCAATCCGGCTTGGCCTGAAATTTTGCAAGTTTTGACGGGCACTGGTCTGAAGCCACACGACAGGCCCGATATAATTTCTAGGATCTTTAAAATCAAATTCAACGAATTGATGATAGATTTAAAGAAGAAACATGTCCTGGGCAGGGTATTAGCATGTGCGTCTCTTATGGATTATTTTTATCTATTTTTATGTGTTGACTACATTGACATTTTTTTCTAAACTATGCAGCTTCTTGATTATTTCAGTTCTGTACACAATTGAATTTCAGAAGCGAGGACTACCGCACACCCATATTCTGTTATTCTTGCATCCTCAGAGCAAATACCCCACGCCATCTGACATTGATGCTATCATATGCGCCGAAATTCCTGACCCGGTTCAGGATCCTGATTTATATAGTCTGGTTAAACAGAACATGGTGCATGGTCCTTGCGGTCTTGCCCGGATGGCTTCTCCGTGTATGAAGAATCGAAGATGTTCAAAAATTTTCCCAAAGAAATTCAATGAGGTCACCATCATTGATTCAGACGGCTATCCACTATATAGAAGGAGATTAAAAATGCACACAATCTTCAAACACGAAATATCATTGGACAATCGCCATGTTCTGCCATACAATGCGGGCCTACTTTTGAAATACCGTGCGCATATCAATATGGAATGGTGCAACCAGAGTACATCCATCAAATATCTTTTCAAATACATACATAAAGGATATGATAGAATAACAGCTACAATAGTTAATTCCCAGTCAGATCCCCAAAATGGAACGGAACCGGTCGATGAGATAAAACAATATTTGGATTGCAGGTATGTTTCCCCAAGTGAGGCGTGCTGGCGAATTTTTTCATATAATATCCATGGTCAGAAACCTGCTGTGGAAATGATGTTTTATCATTTGATAGGCGAGAAACCAATTTACTACATTGATTTTGTTCGCATGGAAGATATTTTAGAAAAAGCAAGTGTTATCGAATCAATGTTCACTACATGGTTAGTTGCTAATGGCAAATATGAAGAAGCAAAGTTATTAATGTATGCACAATTTGTCACCAAATTTGTTTATGTCAAGAAAAAATGTTTATGGAAGCCTCGGAAAAAGGCTTCACAATCGGACGTTTAATATGGGTTCCCCCAACTACTGGAGAACTATATTACTTGCGGATGATGTTGTCGGTGGTTACGGGACCAACCTCATATGAGGAAATACGCAAGATCGCAGACACTCAATTTAATTCTTTTTGGGATGCCTGTTTTGCAATGGGCTTCCTTTAAGACGATAGAGAGTATATTGGTGCCATTAGAGAGGCAAGTGAATGGGGTTCAGAGGATTTTCTTAGGAGACTTTTTGTTGTTATGCTCCTGTCCGGAGCTGTGAATAGGTCGGTTCATGTTTGGAAAGAATCCTTCCAATTTTTATTTGATGGAATCTTATATAAACAGAGGATTTTGGCTAATAATTCAGGTGACAACATGTTTAATCTCGTTATTTTCAGTTTTTGTGTGTCACACTGTGGCTGATTGATTATTAGATTTAACAGCATTGTTGTTCTGTATTGCAGATTTGGTGTTATCAGACTACCAATTACAGAATTTGACGTTAACTGAAATCGAAAAAATACTACAGGCAAATCAGAGCACTCTAAAAGATTTTAAACCTATTCCATACCCATATAATTATGTCCTGTGGCAGCTAGGAAATAGGTTTATATATGATGAAAGAAATTATGATATCCCTACAATGAAATCTGAATTTGCGAGTCTGTTTGCTGCAATGACAGGTGTGTGCAAATGTTTTTAATTATGCTTTGTGTATTACATGTGTGCTTCTTACATATCTGATTTTATCTTCTTAGATGAACATAAGCTTATCTATGAACAAATTATGGCTGTTGTTTCGGATCAAAAAGGCCAGGTTTTCTTTTTGCATGGCTATGGTGGTACATGCAAAACATACATGTGGAGAACAATTGCAACTGCCTTGAGGTCGAAGCATAATATATGTTTAACAGTTGCAACAAGTGGTATATCTGCTCTATTATTGCCCGGTGGCCGAACGGCACATTTAAAGTTCAAAATACCAGTCCCCACTTTAGAGAATTCAACTTGTAAGATTAATTATGGTGATGAGGTTGCTGAGTTACTAAGGTAAACAAAATTAATTATTTGGGATGAGGCACCAATGGCACACAGGCATGCTATTGAGGCGCTTGACCGGACATTGCAAGATGTAATGAGCAGTTACAGCAATTCTGATAGTGCATTTGGGGGAAAAGTTGTTGTCTTCGGTGGGGATTTTAGACAGATTTTGCCAGTTGTTCCTAGGGGAGGTCGTTCTGATATAGTTCACTATGCGATAAATGCGTCGTATATATGGCATTTTGTGAAGGTGTTAACTTTGACTAAGAATATGCGACTACAATGCGGCCAGAATAAACATGAAAGAAAGGAAATGCTTGAATTCTCAAATTGGCTCTTAAAAATAGGTGAGGGCATACTTTCTGAACCAAATGAAGGATATGCCAACATTGAAATTCCAAATGAACTTTTAATTACCGATTACACCGACCCTATTGATGCCATAATTGAGAGCACATACCCACACTTCCTGTCTAACTTTCAATCTAATGACTACTTTAAGGGTAGAGCTATACTGGCTTCAACCTTAGAGGTAGTTGATCAAATTAATGATTGGGTCCTCGCATTAATGCCAGGTTCCAATTTTATACCCTATCCATTTCATTGCCTACTACGATCCTTTTTTTTATTCACCTCACAATTTAATTTTGTTTGCAGGTAACATACATAATAATTACAGCTCAAATTATGTTGATAGATCAGAAATTCATGACAGTGGTGTGGTTGATATTCTAACACCCGAATTCCTTAGTTTGCTTGCTACCTCAGGATTGCCTAACCATCACATTAAATTGAAGATTGGAACGCCTATCATGCTTATGCGCAATATTGATCAGGCAGAGGGGTTATGCAACGGAACAAGACTCATCATAACAAGGATGGCAAATCATGTTCTCGAGGCATCTATAATGGATGGAAAAAAAATTGGCAACTTGGTTTATATACCAAGAATGGATATGTCCCCATCACAATCCCCTTGGCCTTTTAAACTAAATAGGCGCCAATTTCCAGTTGTTGTTTCCTTTGCGACGACAATAAATAAATCACAAGGCCAGTCTGTGGATCATGTCGGACTTTACTTGCCGAAGGATGTTTTTACACATGGTCAAATATACGTTGCACTATCGAGAGCCACCAACAAAAATGCAATCAAAATATTGATACACGGTGAAGATGATAAAGCCAAAAACTCAACAATAAATGTTGTATATAGAGAAGTTTTCAATAATATCTAGATTGAACCGTGTCATATTTATTACTTGCATCCTTCCTTTTCGATTCATTTTGTCTTTTGATGTGTGTGTTCGGCTGCTACTTTTATGGAGAATCTTGCTTTGGTAGAAAGTGCACAAAGCTTGTCTGTTTTAAGGTTATGGTTGTTTATCCCTTTTGATCTGCAAGGAAATATCAATGTAGTCAATGTTAGTTCTTGTAGTTGGCTGGAATTTTGGTAAAACAATGTGGATGTCATGGTTGATGTTTCAACATGAGTTTCTAATATTCTGGTTGTGTTAAGTTGTAAATGGTTGCAGATTCTGTGCTGATGTCAAACCCGATGTTAAGACATCAGTTGATAAAACATCAGTCTGAGTTATTTTATTAGGGCTGCTTGTTTCTGTTATTGGAGAGATATTCTGCTAAAGAGAGTGAGAGATTGTAGGTGAATATCTTGGTAAAGATATATTCAGTTGCAATCAAATTTGGAGCAGATCTTGTTTCTGTTTTTAAGGCTAAAAGATATGAAGATTTAATTGAAGAGTTAATTGAAGATCTATTTAGTAGCAGAATCTTCTGCAGATTTGTAGCAGTTAATATGCTGAGATTTAAAGCCCAAATTCAGTTGGGAAAAAGGTTATAAATAGAAGCATTGTAACCTAGTTTAAGTGAAGCCAACCATCATGTAAATTCTAAGGGCTGAGTTTGTGAACCAATCTCTAGGAGAGTTGGTATGTGTGAACCACTCGGATTGTGAGATGGTCATTGTTCTTAGAGGAAGCTGTTAAGCAACTCTAAGTATTGTTCTTAGTCATGAGGGTCATGTCTAGGTATTGTCATTGAAGTGTGTCTTCTACTTTTCTGTGATTTAAGAGTTATTGGAAATCAAGCTGTTGATGCAGTGACTGAGATGTTGACTGCTAGACATCATTGCGATGATTGGGAGTGAGATGGAGTCTCTTATCTAGGGAGGACTTAAATAAAAGGGTCATTGGGTAGTGATTAAGTTAGTGGATTGTCAACTAGTTTGTTGAGTCTGTAATTTGATACTGCTAATAGTGGACTTCCTTCCTGGCTTGGTATGCCCCCAGATGTAGGTTGTTAGACCAAACTGGGTGAACAAATTCTGTGTGCACTTTACTTTTCAGCAACTTCTTTAAATGTCTATAATTGTCTTGCTGTTTATGTCAGACCAGATGTCTCGACATCATGTAGGACATCTGGGATCTGTTATACTAGAATTTCAATTGGTATCAGAGCAGGCATCCTGTCTGTTTCTGGATGAGATCTAGGGAAGATACTTTCTGGTTTATGAGCAAGGAAGATAGTTTTGCTGAGTTATGGACTTGGTTAGTTCATATAGTTGTTTGTATGATCCCTTGAAGTGAAGGATTGACTATTCATGATAGGGTATGTATTGGACCTGTCTGTTGTTATCAGGAGAACTGCTGTTGTAAGTTTGATTTGTTGGCACTTGGTTTATGGTAATGGTGTGCAAGGATTATTGAGTAGTGCTTGAAGGTTGTTGAGGAGTTGTTGTGTGTTCCGCTGCATGGTATCTGATGTAACCCTGGTTGGTTCTTGTATCTCTGGTGGTGAGATTCTAGGAAGGTATTCTCTTGGAAAGACATTAGGGTTTGGTCTCCTCAGCAGGATATTCTATGATGTTGTAGTTTATGCAAGACAGCTTCAACCGTTTGGTTAGAGATGCCAAAGATACTTGAGGATTATCTCATATCTTTGTTTTAGGAAAGAAATGATCAAAAGGTGAATGGCTCTTATTAAAGACTGTATGACATGGAAGTTTTAGTTTTTTTTAGAAGAAGAATATATTTCAAATCAGGCATTGAAGACCAATCTGTCCAGAACATTGATTCCTTCTTTATCAATTTTCTTGATGGTGAAAGAAGAGGGTGGAGCCAAAGCAAAAGAGTATCACTGTCAAATCTTTCATGCGGGAGTGAAGATCTTGATAAGTTATCTCTTAAGCTTAGTTGTGGTGACTTAATTAGGAGAATCTTCCTGGTTATGATGTCAAATGTAGTTCTGGTATATCTGAAGATGAATTCTCTTGTGAAGATACATGTTTCTGATTTTCAAAATCATGGACTGGAGGAAGTTTCATCAAGAAAGAAGCTGAGCTTAATATGTCAATTCTAATGTCTCGACATCGTGCTACACATCAGCAGTTTATGGTAAATGCTAAGTCAAAGACCTATTAGATTGTAGTTGTTTTGAAGGATCACTGAAGCTATGAAGTTGAACAATTTTTGAGATGCTGTTCATAATGTCATAGAATTTTAGTTGGAGCTGGTTGAAGAAAAGTTAGTTATCTTGATAGCAGAAGAGAAGGAAATGATCCTTGTTTAAACTAAAATGTCCGAGGACAATTTTATAGGGAAAATGCATCCAAGAGTTTGTGTGCAGTAGCAGTGTAAATCAGTATGTGGTCAATTGGTGTTTGCATGAGCTCTTTCAGTTTTGTGGCTTGAAGGATTGGAAGTAGCAGATTGTCTATGGTATGTTTATGCAGAAGGATGGCAGTTATCACTCTTAAATTAGACAAGAGGTCTGAACCTTGTGCTTATAAGAAGAAGCTTCTGGAAGAGTGTGTTATGCAAGTTACTGCAATTTTGTTGGTCTGATCTTGGAAGTTGATCAGATGTTGATATGTTCTCGTGTGTTCCCTACAAGAGATATGTGTGGATTAATATGGTTGTAGTCTCCAAATCCATAGGAGATGTTTAATGTGATTTAGACTAATGTCGGAACTGATGTTGAAACATCATTTCAGTTCTTTGCTCAGGGTGGAGTAAAAGATCAAGACACTGACCTAACCTGGAAGGCTTTTGTGGTATGAATGGTTGTCATAATGGTCTGTCATGAAGAAGATTCAGAAGATGTTGGAATCTGAAGAAGGGTTTAACCACAGGGATCAATTGCTATTTGTGAAATTCACAAGTATTTAATTGATTATCCTTGAAAGACAAGATTAAGGATGTTCTGTATATTGTTTTAACATCTTTTCATCAGAAGTTTGGAGAATCATGGGAGGGGTTCTACATTCACTCACAAGTCGCCTAGGTGTTGACCTGGGATTATTGCTTAGCATCTGTTCCTAGAAAGTATTGTGAATGACTTGTCCAGATGGTGGTGCTGTTGAAGATGAAGATGTAAGACTATGAAGACATCATAATCTTGATGGTTACAGCTTGGATCAGTTTATTTCTGATCTAAGTGGTTTGGAGCATGGTGTTTGCTCTGGTTGTGAAGGTCGAGGATAAGTGGCAGTTATCTCTGGCTTTCTACTGACGGCTCTACTAAGGGAAGTGACTTTCTTTAGTATTGCTATGGGGTAGTCTTGGACTACTTATTTTCTGAAGATTCAGATGTGGTAGGTTTGAAGTCTTTGGAGTTTCTAAGCAGGATGGAGGCTGTCTACTCAAACTTGATTGTTGAATCAAGTCTATGAGAGCATGGAAATCTGTTTCTGCAAAGGGAGGAGGTTCTTCTGAGTGGCAGAAGGTAGAGCTGAATTCAACAGTTGGATGACAAAATGTTTTGACATCTAGCTTAACATCAGGAGTCTCAGCTGGTGATGTGGCACATCAGCTAATGATAGGGTGATCTACAGGAATAAATAATAGGATGCTTCAAAAAGATCATTCTCATGGCAGTTTGCGGGAGCTGCAGGAAGGAGAAGATGTTACATGACCATGGCTTAGGGAGTCTAAGTGTGTTTGCTTTTGAGCAAGTGGAACATATGACTTGAAGATCAAGTTTCCTTGGTGGATCAAGATATCTTTGTGAGAGTTCTGACAAACGTTAAAAAGGTCAAAATATGGCATTTGGTTGTTTTCATATGAGGATTCATGAATGAGGTGATCAAACTGTGGCATTTGGTTGATCTCAGAAGTGGATTCGAAGAATCAAGATAATCAGAGTGTGGCAGCTGGTTATTAGTGAGGATTGTCTTGGAACAAGTTACTCTTGGGTAAAAGGGTGATGAGTTGAAGACTCAAGGATATTATTCTTCTTGAAGGTGGATGAGAGTTTAATTCTCTAGTTCTTTGGATTACTATGCAATAGTAAGTCCAGTTGGTGGAGCATATCAAGAATCATGGTGATGATATCTTGGTGTGTGGCAAATGTTCTAACTTGTGTTGGGACATTATCTGGTTGAATATCCTTGGTGAAGGATGATTTTGTTCTGGTTTTGAAGCTTGGTGCATACATTATGCCTAAGGAGCGTCTACATAGTCATACGGGAGAATGATGAAGTAGAAGGTCTGCCTTGGATGGAGAATGTAGAGAAGACTGAAGTAGATCAGGTATTGATTGATTGGAAGTCTGAAGATGAAGAGTATGATAGGAAATGACCGCCTTTGGAGAAAGGGACAATGGTACCAAAATGCATGTGCTCAGCAAGTGTGCTCAAATGTTCATCTTCATCTAGAGCATTAGTTAACCATGACTGGGGGAGTACTTGTCTATGGATTTTGCTGCAAAGGTACATATATTGTGAAGATTGCATGCTGATCAAGATTGTGAAGATTGGTTGAATCTTATGAGGATATAATGTCAGATAACATGTTATGACATTAGGCTGTTGGATGACATGTTGGTGTGGACATGAATGGTTCTAGCCATGTGAAGCTAATTGTTTGAATCATATGCGCACATGCTTCTGAGGAGAAGTCTGAAGGACAACTTTGGTTGTGTATGGGAGAATTTATTTTTCCCTGCAGATTTTGGAAGAGCTTTGTGAGGGTCCTTGTTGATGGGAGATGTCACACTTGTCTTGGTGTGTGTAAGAGAAGTTTATTTAGAGTTCAGTGGAAGGCATTGTGTGTGTGCTTCAGAACTTGTGGATGATTGTGTGAAGCATTCCTGACTGGATGAATGAAGACTATGTCTGGATTTTCCAAATGTTATGATATACTGGTCAAGGAGCACCATTTGTGAAATATAATGGGAGAACTTCTGTCTGTACTAGTGTGGTACTTGGATTGTTTGAGGATTAAGCATTATGTGAATGTGTTCAGTTGGTGTGTTGAACAGAGGGTGCGCTCTTGAAGACATGAAGATGAGTCTTATGTTTTCCATTCATTTAAGGTGTTCTTCTTGCAAAGGAACAGTGGTTATCTTAGATAGGGGGAGTTGATCTTTTGTTGAAGAAGTTGTTTATCAAGATTGTAATGTCAGACAAGATGTCGTGACATTGTGTTACTGGTGAAGTTCATGGTGTACTTGATAGTTTAGACCTGGTTTCATGGTGTCAGACAAGATGTCAATGGATTGAATCAGCAGTATACATTTACCCTAATGTTTGTTCAGCTATTGAGTCTGGATTTTGTTCTAAGTATGTTAGTTGTCAGATTCAGAGGGTGTCCAATTGTGGCTAAAAAGGGGGAGAGTTAGCCCATGTGTTGCCTAGTTTTGTTGGTATAGGCTTGAGGGGGAGTAATCGTGTTTGAACAGCTGGTATGATGGTTCTTGCTTTGAGGGGGAATTTGTTTTGTGCTGAGTTACTAGTTGTTGCAGCTGGTTGGTATTGCTGCAGGTTGTGCTGTGAATGTTAGTAAGTATTTTTCCGCTGCAAGCTGAAAGTGTTTTAGCCAAAATTAGCCAAAAGGGGAGATTGTTAGTTCTTGTAGTTGGCTGGAATTTTGGTAAAACATTGTGGATGTCATGGTTGATGTTTCAACATGAGTTTCTAACATTCTGGTTGTGTTAAGTTGTAAATGGTTGCAGATTCTGTGCTGATGTCAAACCCGATGTTAAGACATCAGTTGATAAAACACCAGTCTGAGTTGTTTTATTAGGGCTGCGTGTTTCTGTTATTGGAGAGATATTCTGTTAAAGAGAGTGAGAGATTGTAGGCGAATATCTTGGTAAAGATATATTCAGTTGCAATCAGATTTGGAGCAGATCTTGTTGCTGTTTTTAAGGCTAAAAAATATGAAGATTTAATTGAAGAGTTAATTGAAGATCTATTTAGTAGCAGAATCTTCTGCAGACTTGTGGCAGTTAATATGCTGAGATTTAAAGCCCAAATCTAGTTGGGAAAAAGGTTATAAATAGAAGCATTGTAACCTAGTTTAAGTGAAGCCAGCCATCATGTAAATTCTAAGGGCTGAGTTTGTGAACCACTCTCTAGGAGAGTTGGTATGCGTGAACCACTCGGATTGTGAGATGGTCATTATTCATAGAGGAAGCTGTTAAGCAACTCTAAGTATTGTTTTTAGTCATGAGGGTCATGTCTAGGTATTGTCATTGAAGTGTGTCTTCTACTTTTCTGTGATTGAAGAGTTGTTGGAAATCAAGCTGTTGATGCAGTGACTGAGATGTTGACTGCTAGACATCATTGCGATGATTCGGAGTGAGATGGAGTCTCTTATCTAGGGAGGACTTAGATAGAAGGGTCATTGGGTAGTGATTAAGTTAGTGGATTGTCAACTGGTTTGTTGAGTCTGTAATTTGATACTGCTAATAGTGGACTTCCTTCCTGGCTTGGTATGCCCCCAGATGTAGGTTGTTAGACCAAACTGGGTGAACAAATTCTGTGTGCACTTTACTTTTCAGCAACTTCTTTAAATGTCTATAATTGCCTTGCTGTTTATGTCAGACCAGATGTCTCGACATCATGTAGGACATCTGGGATCTGTTATACCAGAATTTCAGTCAATATATGCATTTTCTAACACATTCGCGCCAATGCTGCCACGTTGAGGCCAATGACGTTGCACATTAATGCTACAGGAGTGACTCTGGTTTTCGCAGCTGAAACAATGTTGTTGCCTGTTTTAAGTTTAGGATTGTTTATCCTGTTTGGTCTGATTCGCGCCAATGCTGCCATGTTGAGGCTAGTGACGTTGCACATTAATCATAGCCGTCACAATTTCAATGTAGTCAATATCGGCATTTTGCAGGTATTGTTCATTACGATGTGTTTGGTGTGTTAACAGATTTTCACAATTTCCTGTTGAGGCATTTATGCTGATCTTACTGTGATCATTCTAAAAAGGTAATGGGAAATGTTGCGTCTGTAACCCTGGAGCTGCTGTAGGTTCTTTCCTAGATACACTATTTCATTTTTCTCTCTTACTTTTCTTCGGTCGCTTTCTCTTGATATATATTGCACATTGAAAATTCTTTTAATTTTGGTTACATTAAAGAGAGTCTTGATGACTCTAAAACTGATGCTCTCCAAGAATGTGATTTGGTTACGGTAACCTTCAAAGAATTTGCACTGTCTGAATTAGTTGGTTTTTTTAGATGGGTGTTATTACCTTGACAGATTTTGTTTGCATAAGCCTGTAATGGTACATACAGTTAGTTTTCTACCATAGCTTATCCCATGGGAGCAAATCTGACTTGCGGTTGATTCAGTAGAAAGTTATCTCAAACGAGCCACCAACCTTTATTTTGTTGGAATGATAAGTGTTAGGAGTTATTTGATCATACAATATCCAATAAGCATGCTTATCTCATTCTGTTGAAATTTCTAGCTCTAAAGCATTTTCCTTTTTGTAAAAGCTTGACATTATGGACAGATAACTGAACATTTTCTTCTTCAACATGGTTCAAATTAACTCATATAATAATACAGTTATTTAATTTTAACAATGTATAACGCTGTTCAAATAAAATAGCAGCAGGTAACGTGAAGAAATGACCATTATGTTGCTCTCAACTCAGCATATTTTTCTCGAAAATATAAATTCCATTTTGCCTTTACAATTTAACATTCATATCATTCAAAACAGTCATAACTATAGATATAAATATAGAGAACACAGGATAAAATGGGTGAAGAAACAGACACGAAGTCTAAACATTCAACACAGTCATAACATTCAAGACAACAACTATAACAAAAACCAAGTCTAAACAAAACGCTTCTTTAACTTCCAACAGATTCAACACGAGAATACCAGCATCCTGGCCTTCAGCTTGCATACTCGCGCTCAACTGAAACGACAATTTCTTCTATAGGCGGATACCGAATTGAAAAATGCAGACGGTCACCATCCTTTATATCTCGATCTTTCAGAAACTCATACCAGCTGCCTAATAGATAATTCTCTAATTTCTTCGGTGTCTTCTTCACATCGCAATAGTACACAACAGATTTGTCTATATCCCAGAGACGAACATACTCGATGGGTCCACGGAGGCATTTCCTGATGACATCAGTAGGAATTTTCTGCACATGTACACAAATATTAGCAATGCATTTGTCTCCTAATAATATGAACATAAACTTATCAATGGAATTCTGAATTACTTACAAGCACGTTTTTCTTGAACGTCTTTGCATTCCTTACCACCGTGGTCCAATTTGCTTCATGCTCGAACATAGCAGGAGTTTCCCTGCAATATATCACCGGGATTAGATTACTTCATTTTTCACAAAAATCCAATCTTAGATAACCTGCAATATACAGTTGATTATATATGTGTATGAAGGATTACGATTACCTTTTCCTTTTTTCGGGACGACGTCCTGCTTATATGCCAGACGCTGCAGCCTTTTCTTATGTCTTTACATCAGCACTGCAGACACAACAGAGTTTAGAGGTTATTTACATTGAGACAACACGATGCCAAATTTTCTTGACCAACAACCATCCAACAAAACAAACATTAAATATGAGGCCTTTAAATTATAAAATCCTTAAAAGTACCTTTTCCTTTTTTGGGGGCAACTGCCTGCTTCTTTAACACACACCACATTCTGTTCTTTTCCCTTTCCATCATAACTGCAGACACGCAACAATTTGTCGGTTATTTCAATTGACCAAACAATACCAAACATGTTTTTTCTTAAGTTTTACAGTATATACAATGAAAAGAACCATAACGCTGAGTCAATCAAAACTTTTCAAGTTTGAGAGGAAAAAGATCAAAAGATAAACTGAACAACCTGAATCGTTGACTATTGCAGGCACATATTAACAAAAGATGCAAACAAAATCTGTCATCTCAATGTAATCAGTGACATGAATCCAACACTAAAATAGACTTTTTAATTAACATGAAAAATATAGTAAAACATTCAGTAGTTTGAACAATATTTGGTCATCTACATTTCTAAATTAACATTAAAAGTCAGTATATATGCTTTGAAAAATAGTGTCATCCTCAACTGACGGTGGATCATAACCTACTACATACATAGTTTGAACAAAAAATTGTGATCATACTTCGGAAAAAAACATCAACACATACCAAATAATAGCTTCAAAAAAATAAGGAATAAACTCGGCATCGGCATAAGAAACAGTTATTACAAAACATAAAACACCGGGCAACCCGATGCCTTGCATGCAACTACTACAGGTGCATAGGTTTCATTCCAACCTCCCAGGAAGCCTCGCACGGTGTCTCCCCATCTCAAACTTTATCCTCCATGCCCTAAGAACCTCACGTTGTTCCATACCCTGATGAATCATCACGTCGCTACTGGACTCATCCCAGTCTCTTCCCGACAACATTCCTCCTCCTTGCATATCAGTCGCCATCCTCAGATTGGAATCCTAAGCGAGTCGTTCCTATGGTTGTTATACAATAACCTTTGGTCTTTGTTATTTCACTGCGATGCAAATAGTACCTCTCAAGCACTTCGCTTCCCGATGTTATTTCGGTTCATGCACAACTCTTCAAATTCTATTAATGTGTCTCCGGAATATTGACCTTTTGTTTCCTTTTTTTTTCAAAGGAATAATTTTATTTATTATTAAATTCTATTTTTATATTTTTTACCCTATTTTTGTATATTTTTATTCTGTTATTTTATTTATTAATATTTGTTATAAAAAAATTAAACTCAATTTTAAAACAAATCATTTTTTTAGTAACCTATATTAACCTATTTAACTCTATGATTAAATATTTTCTTATTTCAAATTATATTTTAAACAATAATTATATTGCCTATATCTCTAAAATATAATTATAATATATTTTGTTATCATATCTTTTCCAAATTTTTTTTTCCAAAATTTAAGTTTTGTTTTTACTCTGCAATTTAATTTGCTCTAGATTATATTGCCTATGTCTCTAAAATATAATTATAACATATTTTATTATCATATCTTTTCCAAATTTGTTTTTTCCAAAATTTAAGTTTTGTTTTTACTCTGCAATTTAATTTTCTCTGGATTGTTACCTATTCTATTGAATTTCTAATTTTTTTAAAATACAATTGTCACTTGATTTTTTGAAAAACAAAATCTATTATAACATTAATTAATAACGATTAAAAAAGTTTATGTTGATAGCATATTTTATGCTAAAACTTGATGGCTCACTTTATATAAGTGTTTTTTTTAAACCACCAAACAAGAATTCATTAGATAAAAGAAACTATTTTTTTTTAAACAACCAAACAAGAATTAATTAAATAAAAAGAATAAGTATTGCCATCATATACAACCACACCAAAATTCTGCAACAAAAGTTTAACCAATCACACCAAACAAAATGATATCAATTTATTTATTATTAAATTCTATTCTATTAGTATTTCTTGCATCCCTATTAAATTCATTTTAATTTTAATCAAATTTAATTTTTATCATTTTTATAGACGTGATACCATATTTTACACTTTATAATTTTTCCTCCTTTTAAATATAATCCTATAGTTAAATAACTCTATGTAATACGATTTTATAATCAATATTTTAATTCTTATAAATCAAAATATCATTATTGATTTGAGAAAAAAATGATTTTTTATAATAAAATAATTTATTGACTATAATCTTTTTAAAAACTTATAAATTTTATTATTATTACTATTTTTATTATTATTATTATAAAATTATTATTATTATTATTATTATTAGTTTTGTTTTTTTAATTTTATAATTTTTTTATATTTTTATTTTCGTTTTTCACTCCCCCCTATTTATCAATCATCATTTTAAATTATCAACATTTTTTATTTTAAATTTCAATACAACAAGAAAACACCTTATGCATACCACTTCTTCTCTTTTTTTTAAGTGTCAAGCACCACATTCTTTGTCAATTTCCTTGTTGCAGGCGCCACATGTAATATCGTGGTGGGCACCACCCTTCATTTGGTGTGAATATTAACCTTTTTCCTATATAAACACTTACTAATTTATAAGTTATCTCATATTTTAATTAAAACTATTTCTGCCACTGCATTAGGATGAAAATTTAGAAAATGCCCCATAGAATATTCATCAAAACCATAATATTAAAGCCATAATATATGAGATTCAAAATCATATTCTCATTCTCAACAGTACATTAAGATTAGAAACATGAAGCAACAAACACTGATGTTCAGTACATTAGGACGACGGAAAACCTAGAAAATCAGCCGACAAGAATTCAAATTATTTTTGAAACATTAATCACTAAATTTAAAACTCCTCGCTGTAAAAAAGTTATCCCATGTGTAGTCTCGCTGATCTTCGTCATCAGAATCAAAAAAATCATTGCGCGGTTCTTCATCATCATCAGAATCAAAATTTTGAATCGTTACCCCCATTGTTCTTAATCTCCTGGTTCTTCTCCTCTTGTGTCTTATTCGGCCAGCACGGGTGTGAGGGACCTGTTGAAATAAACCGGTAAATCAACATTGTCAATAAGATGAACAGACGATGTAATTCAACAGAAAGAAGAAACGAAAAGACCATGGCATGAAAAGAGAATAACGTGTATAAGCAGTAACATAGCTGATTAAGGTTGATGCTACACTAGCAAGTCGTTACAGATCCACGAGAAAACATAATCGTACCGGCCGTACCTCCTAAAGTTGTTGAACATGGGGAGGTTGGTCATGCGCTCGAGGGTGGTGGTAGCACGTAGCTGGTTGAAGCTGCGGAGGCGGTTGGATGTCAGCAGGTGGTGTTATCTGGAAATGAGCCTGAACATTTTGTTGCGTCTGTTAAAGTAATAAACAAAATTCATTTAAACACGGACGAAGAAATGTGACAAGATGTATGTAGTGATTGAAAAATGAAGTAGGTGATGTAGGATCCGAACCTGTTGAGCTTCTTGGACGCTGACATGTTGATTGGCAACGTCTGTTTGTTGCAAGGTCGTGGTTGGTTGTATCTGAGCCGACATCTGTATCTCAGAAGGCTGTGCAACTTGGAGTGTTTTGTTGGTGGCCATGTAAATAAATTGTGGGATTCAGAGGTTTTGTTTATGTTGGTGAGAATAGGGGGTAGCTTTATATAGTTTGTCCTGTGACTGTTAAGCTGCTCCCAGATTTTGGAAATGCCATAACATTAATTACCTTGAAACTATAATATTGGAACATAGGGAGCCAAAATAATAATGAGTGGTATAATGGACATGACAAATACATTTATGGAAATAGGAAAGTGGAAATAAGAATACATCTATTGATTGCAGTAGTCTTACCGATATATCCATTCAAACTTCCCCTATCCATATCCCCCAACAATTGGAGGATCACTGCCAGCATTACACATATCATTTTCACCATCATCTGGAATGAGGTTTTAGTCAACATTAATAATAAGAAAAACATGGATTCCACTTTCCTAAAGAGAGAGAGAGAGAAACTGCAGTGAAACAAAACCACAATCCAACATGATTTAAAATTTGAGATGTATTAAATCTTTCAGCCATGTGTGTAATAATAAGATTAAAACCTGACATATTATTCAAGCCATTATCATTGGGCCAAATCGCTCATGCATATTACATCTTTGACATGCAAACATGTTTACATACACCAAGTTGGCAGATCACACAAATACAACATTACCTGCTGCTATACAAAGTATAAAATACATAGCCAAAACAATATCAAAATATTGGAAAAATCAGATCAGGTATTCAACCAAAGATGTTGATCAAAGATGTTAATCAAACTATTGAACATTGCGATCTATCACCATTTCTATATTTCATCAATATTTCCAATGTTTTCATTTTCATGATGCAATATTTCCATATTTAACTATTGAGCACAAATAATACTTCAAGCCTTTCATGATGCAAACACGGCCAAAGTAAACATTATAAGGAAAGCATAATGTAAAGGCTTATCAGGGTTACGATAACTCTCGCATTCTATCAGAGTAGGTCCATCTCCTTGCCTAGCTCTCCCAATACCCCACAATTACGCGTTCCATCTCCAAGCAATGTCAATGTCACATAATCAACATCTGTCTGTTTCAATACCTCCCTTTTATACACAACAGAGTTTTCTTTCTTAAGAAACTTGATCTCTTCATAGATCACCAAACCTTCCTCCTTGGTAATTAGCTGCACACACAAACAAATGAAACTAAAATAACGGCACACTCTCCAACACTCACTTTCATCTGTACCCGTGTCATAAAGAATTCTTTTTTACTATATATCTAAAACTTGCGTAACAAAACCTTCCAAGTAAGTTGGGCATCCAAGTAACAAGATCTCTGCTTTTCTCGTCTCAATTTTGCATAAAGTTATCGAAACATAAATCTCTTTAGATTCTGTTCAATTTCCAACATTACCAATTTTCCTGAACCATTTCACTCAATATCAATTATTTTCACCAGAATCAAACATCCAAACATACGCTTGTTCAATCACGAAGCTTACATAAATAAGTTAAACGGGATTAAATTAAACAGAAACTTGAGACCTTTTCAAAATCAAAAAATGAGCTCAACTTCGACTGATATAAGTCACCAAAATAATGGATTTATATTTAAAGGTTTCCATTACAGATTTATCATAATACCGTGCCAAATAGTTACATCAATAATACCAAACATTATACTTAACACATCACTATAATAACTTTCGACATGACTAAGAAAACACAAGAATAACACCCAGTTAAACCTAAAATCTTCATACATACTTTCATCTTATTTACGGTTTAATAGCTTGACCATCATTCTGTTTCCAGGAGGCTTGCGAATGCAGAATCCAACTCTATCCCCATCCTTCAAATCTCTTTCCTTTGAATACTCATACCAGCCATGTCCGACAAATTTCTCCACATGATATTCTCGCTCACGAATATGGAGTTCGCAATTGTAAATCTTTTTCGTATCACAGTCATACATCAAAACTCGATTGAATTTAAGTCCCACACATTCCTTAATCACGTGTTGGGGAATTTGCTGCACAATCACAACAAAAAATTGCTATTATACCATATATATTTGTTTATGAGCTTTTCAAATAATATGCCTTAATGACCTACTTACCATCACATTTCTTTTTGCAGTATTCGCACACTCTATGTTCTTATACCATACAACAAACCTAACCATTAATTATAAAAGATTTTTTCAATGACTTGAACACATTACTATAACATACAGGCAAAACCATAAATCAGTTTCCAAACATCTGCAACAATGTTTAACAGACATGCAAAACCATATCCACCCTTTAACGCGACGAATAAAAAAATATGGATAGACAAGATGCCATCTATAATTTACCTTTTCCCCTCCGTCTGTGAAGCCTCGCATTCCAACGTTGCTTTCCCATTCGAAGCTCTCACCGCCTCTCCACCGTCGTTGCCTTTCCGCTCCATTTTGGGATCGCGTCGTCTCTTCCGGTTACTTATGATCCGCAATACAGAGCCTGAGATTTTACCAAATATTGCCTTTTTCCCCTTTTCACTTCAGACCTGCATTTCATTCACATATTAAATGGGTCATTTACTGAAAATTGAATTGAGCTCATTCGTGGCCCTTCCTTTATGGTCCAAAATTTAACTTTTCCTTTTTTTTTTCATCTACAATAATTTATAATATTTGTTAATTTCTCTATTAACTTTTTTAATATCATATTTATGTCTTATTTACTATTCCTTATTTTGGAAATTTTGAGTACGGAATGAGTATCACACGAAATAAATATTATTTCTTTTATTGTACTGATTTTTATTAATTGTATTTCTTTCCCAACATTTTAAATGAAAACAAATGCAAATGCGCGTCACCGACACGTACCCGTGTGAACACATGGATATCATATTAATTTTGAGTAAATAAGAAATTTACTAATTTTTATTATATTTTATTATTTTTCTAAATTTTAAATATAAATAAATACATTCTAAGAACAAATAAATTCTGCCAAAAAATACATTATAAAAACAAATACATTCTGAGAACAAATTCGCGTCACCGACGTGCACCCGTACGAACGCACGGGTATCGTACTCTTACAAAGAAAACTTGTATATCATCATATAAGAAAACCAAAAACTCGTAAAAATCATTTAAAAAAAAAAAATAGTAGTTAAAGAACAAATGCAAAAATAAACTATTTAAATGAAATCCTCTAAAAAGATAAAATTGCATTTGGCTTTATCCTCCGCATATTTTGTTTGTTCACTCAAACGCTGAACCCTATCTTGCTTCTCCCGTCTCTTATCATCAACATGACACAAGCTTTGCAGCAGAACTTGAATTTGAACATTACATCACATCACATCAGGTTATTCATCTTCTCCAATTGCATCAGTGAGCTTCGTCTTTTCATGTTTATTCAAAGAATTTGGCTTTTTATTGAATATGTGTCCTTTCCGTGAATGCCCGTTAACTGTTTGTTGAAATGTTTCTTCCAACTCTTTGTGTATATTTGAATATTCTTGTGTATTTACATGTTGGGAGTGGGATTGTACAAATGTCATTTTTGGTGTATGGCACTGTAAATACTCATGAATTCACTTTCTAAATGTATACAATGTTAGACTCATACATGGGGGTAGTAATATGGTCTCAATAGTGATTATAACTTATATGCATTCTCCGACCTTAAGAAACTTCAATTTATGTTCCTCCTTTATGTAGATTTCGTGGTATCAGGTTTAGAAAAAATTGGGCTTCCTCTAGCTCAATTATATGTATTAAGAATTTGTCTAGTTTGAATGACGTAGCCGATTCAGCCATAGTTGGTTCTCTCAATACTGTTATCGTTGCTGTTCCTCTAACTTCCATCAACAAATGTAATACCTTGAAATTACCTCTGATCTCCCTCCAAACTTTCAAGCCAACCATTCCACTTCTAACACAACTGCTGTTCGTGCCAGTTCAGACATGAAAAATTCTGTTGAACCAGAAAATTTTGCTACTGCATATTGACTCCCTTAAATTCCCCTTGGTAACTGCTTTTGTGTCCGTTCCCTACTTCCACTCAATACTTGAGGGTTTCATGAACCTCTGAGCTTAATTATCAGACTAGCTTGCCATCTATGAAGTTATGGGATGCTCTCATTGTCAACCAAAATCCTCACCTTTCTTCCATCGATACTCCTCCACTAATATAAAGAACCCAAGGTCCATCTGGCGTTATATTCAATGAAAGCTATACAAACTTGCACTCCAGCCTATGTGCCTCCATGTGCTCTGAGTTGTTTTCCTCCTTTTTCTCATTTTTCTCATCACATCCAAGAGACCAAAACAAGGCCCATGTCCCCTTTTATCTTACAACTCAGCTCGCAATAGTGTTCAAGCTCCCTCAATTCTACTCTTGCACCCCTCTCCCTGCGTATTACTTGATCTGCTTCTTTCTGAGTTACTTCCTCACCCCTTTTCTGACCTTGAGCCTTGTTGTTTCCTTCATATGTAGCTGTCCTGGATGAAGGATAATTCCTTGAATCACTCCCATCTTTCCTGGTTAGCAGCATTCCACTGGCTGAGGAATTGGGAGCAGAGACAGAAATCCAAGTGCAGCATCAATCTCAGCATTGTTGGGCTTGCATTACTTCATCAAAGTGGTTTCTGATGTATAGATTGATTTCTATTTTGCACTTATTTATTTGACACGGAAGAACTATAATATTTGATGTTGATAACAAATTGATTTCAGTGTTTATTTATTTATTGATTTATTTATTTATTTGCTTCAGTCTTTATCAGAATACATAATGAGATCTTATTGGATATGGATATCAGAAATAAATATTGTCATCCACTTGTTTAGTGATGACATATGGAGAAAATAAGAGGTATGTACTTCAAACTTTCCCCTAAAACAATTGCCTCATCTAAGTTATTTAACTACAAAAACTTTTCATGACAGGGCATTTGGTCTAGTGGTATGATTCTCGCTTTGGGTGCGAGAGGTCCCGAGTTCGATTCTCGGAATGCCCCTTTTTGTGAAGGTTAGGAGTTTAGTTTTTCAATAATTTAGTGAAATACTAATAAGCATCAGTTTTTATTTATTTATTTATTTTTAAGATCTGAAAGCTGTCAAGTTTGACTTACTGGTGTGTCTGTGTAGTACTAGTTGTTAAAACATTAGAGAGACTGCATGTGAATGCCATGTTGCTTATAGAAGTCTGTTGCAATAGTTTATCAAACTTTAGCTTTAAAGATAAATCCAAAATTAATACCAGAGTCATCATATCATAAATGTTATGCGTGGATTCTCTTTGATACTTTTTTTTTTTGTGGCATAAATCAAAGCATCCATGTCTGTAACTTCATAAGTATGAGATCATTTAAGAAGTCGCCCTCTTCTATTAATTAATTTTCCAAATACACTGATTAAGAATCTAATCCTCAATCAAATAGTTTAAGGATTCAAGTATTTAGTACTTGTGCCACATTGTGGGATTCTTTTATTGTTTTTTGCCCTTGTATTTGCTGTATTTTTTGCCGTGTTTATCTTGCGTCTCCTTGCTTTCCTGGGTGTATTTTTTGGTACTCTTGTGCCAATTGTGCTTTTGTACTCTGTTGGAGACTTTCTTGATTTCTCCTTTTAATATATATTATTTCCCGGGTGTATTATTTGCCTTTAAAAAAAAACTTAGAAAACCATGATAGCTTCATCCAGTGGTCTCATTATCATAAGAAAACACAGAACCAGCATGTACTTAGCAGCTGGTTGCTGTTGGCATCAATGAGATATTGATGAAGTAACAATTGCTTGAATCAATCTAATCAAAATCACACATATTTTTTGTGTTCTAAGCAACATAGTAACAAAATCACACACACTAAGTGCATAGAAAATGTGAATTGACGATTTAAGTATGCACTCTAACATATCAAATATTTTGTTACATTTTACCATCTATCTGCAATTACTTTATTAGACCAGATCAGTTTGGAATACTTTTTGTCTCACCGTGTCCATACTGAATCACAAACAACCGAAAATATCAATCTAAAAACATATGAAATTATGTATAAACAGAGTTGTTGATTCAAATCCTTACAAGTTTACACTAAAAGTAATCCCTCATAACTAGAACTTACACTAGCAGGGATTTACAAACAATCTCGAGTCTACTTCTCTTCCATTTCAGTCAACTTTGACTTCCATATGAAATTATGAATGACATCCTTCACGATCTTGTGCCTCAAGTGCAACTCTTACTCTTGTTAAAACTTTTGGGTCTTCCTAAATAATTACAGTTCTCTCTTTACGTGCCAACGATTCTGGCTCTCTACAAGGTTACAATACTTTTGGGTCTGATAGGATAGTCAACATCTGTCATTATGGTACACATTTTCACTTCTTAGTGTCAACTTCCCCTCCTAAAGATCCTATAGTCTTGTTCTTGATCTGTCGCAATATGCTTTTGGTATCAAAGAGGTTTTTGATGTATAGTTTGATTTGCATATTTCATTTATTTATTTGACACAAAAGGCCTATAGTATTTGATGTTGATAACATTTTTGATTTCAATATTTTTTTGCTTCAGTCTTGATCAGAATACATAATGAGATCCTATTGGATTCTTGTCATCCCCTTGTTTAGTGATGAGATGTAGTGAAAATAAGAGGTATGTACTTCAAATTTTCCCCCTAAAATAATTGTCCCAACTAAGTTATTTACAAACTAGAAATTTTCATATTAGGGCATTTGGTCTAGTGGTATGATTCTCGCTTTGGGTGCGAGAGGTCCCGAGTTCGATTCTTGGAATGCCCCTTTTTATTGTTTTGAAGTTGTGGAAGTTTGCCCTTGTTAATTGTTTAATTCAATATGAATAAGCTACAGATTTATTTGTTAAATAATAATTAGGCTTCTGGATTGCATGTGAATGCCTTGAGATGAATGCTCTCTGATACATGTGTACACTCAAATTGTTCGTTATTCACTATTGTTTACTACTCTTACACTACGCCACACATTTCATGTTAATTAAATATAAAGCTAGGCATCACTGCTTAATGGAAAACCATAACTGCAAGTCCAATTATGAGTGAAGCTGACCAAATTCTCAAGATGATCAAATTCTCAAATTAGCCTCTTCAAAAAAATAGTGTTTTATTAGTGGAAATACCCAAGTAAGTTCAATTTTCATGTGAACTTCAGAATGAATTTTTCATTACCTATTTTAAAAAACATTGTTTATGAAGCCAAATAGATGATAACATACACATACAGGATATTATATCTTGTAATGTATTAGTAGCCAAACTTATGTCCTAACATGACAAACTCTTCCTTTTGTAATCACAATTGACAAATCATTTTTGATTTATAATAATGTGAAAAAATTGTATTGTTATATGACGCGAAATGTTGGCTGGAAAAAGCCCACACAAAAATACTCTGTAGCAGTAGTGAGGTCCATGAGGATGCTGCACTCGATTAGTGAAAATACTAGTCGAGTAAGGATCTCTAACCAAAAACAAAATAAAATAGAATTAGGATATATAGCATTAATGAAAGAATTGGGGTAGAAAACTAGCGCCTATTGTAGATGACATAGTTAAATATCGAGTTAGGTGGTTTGAACACGTATGGAGTATATCTATAAATTCCATATAAGGAGAATAGATCCCATGGATGGTGGTGACAGAGTTGCTAGATGAAGAGAAATACCATGAAAAATACTGACAACTATTAAGAAATACATAGAGGACCATTTTGGTTATAACATTCTGCCGATGTTTGATTCAAGTAGGCAACAGTGAACTTGTGTATAGTAATGGAAATGTAAAATTGGCAATACAACTCACATAGTAAAATATCAATAAAATGTGAATGCTGCCAATACAATGATGACATGTGGTAAATAATAGGGCTAAATTCAATTTTGTCTAAAATAATTGTCTGAACTAACTGATTTAGATATTCACTAACAAAAACTTCTCATGTAAGGGCATTTGGTCTAGTGGTATGATTCTCGCTTAGGGTGCGAGAGGTCCCGAGTTCAATTCTCGGAATGCCCCTTTTGAAGTTTAGGAGTATAACTTTTCAATATTTTAGTTAAATACAAATAATTAACATCAGAGGCTAATGTGAATTTGAAACTTAGCTTTTGTAGCAGCATCAATTGGTGTCATTTTTGCTAATAGATTCTCCGTTGTAACTGCAGTTATAGACTTTGACAGTCTGATATAAAAAATCGACATAACTTGTTTATAATGTATATAATGATTGTGTAATATGAACAGTTGGATCTCAAATTATGGCTGATACTGGTTACCATGTGTCACGGTGCGAATTTGCATTTTCAACTTTGTTTCTGCTTTGAAAAAAATATTCTGATATCTTACTTTTTAGGTTACATGGAATGAACCTGATTTACTTACAAATATGAAAAGGCTGAATCCGTGGCAAGTCAAATAGTATCGAACATGCCTTCGATCCCTCCTTCCCCTTTCTCGCCATCAAGGAAGAAACTGAGATTGCCTCAACACCCATCTTTCCCCATTGATGACCAATTTTCAATGCCAACTTTTCCAAACAACTTTCAAACTCCAAATATTTCGATTTCTTCCTTTACTAAAGACTAGTCCTGCAGGCATGCAGGGAGCTAGGAATGATCATTTTAATCTCTCCTTATCAGACTTTCACCTCGAAAAAATATCATTAGTCTCTTTAAGCCTTATTTTCAACAACCATTTAATCACAATGCTACGACATCAAAGACGGTCCCTAATAACCTGGCACTGCAACAAGCGAACATAAGTGAGAATATTTTGAGCTCACCATCAGAGAAACTGGAGCATGCAAAGCCGAACCAGTTTGTGCTTTTTGGCCAAACAAGACAAATTGACACAGGAAATGGAAATGCTGACAATAAAAGAACTAATAGTTCTTCTTATCCTCTTCAAGATCTTCTGAAACTATCCTCTGATCCTCTTCAATAAAAGCACTAATACCTTAATTTTATTGATGGGATCTACAATGAGCTCAAGAGCTCTACAATGGTGGAAATGAAAAATGAAAAGATGAGCTTAAGAGCTTAAGAGTTCAAGAACTTATATTTTAGAGCGAAGCTCTTAACAAGAGATAACCCTTTTAAATAATATATTTCTCAATGCCTCTTTGCTTCCCTTCCCTCTCTTTTATATCTTTTATATATAGCATTTTTGTTACATAAAAAAATATCTTACCTAACTCTTATTCCACTTCTTTTACAACTTTTTAGAATATGCATGTGTTGGACTAGCTTGCACATGAGCAGTTCTAAGAACCAAGATACTTCTCGCAATTTAAGTGTTGGTGGAGAAGTATTCTATAGAAATTCGAAAATATTTTCTAATTTTAGAAGTGTAATTTCAGATGCATCTATTTAACACTAAAATGTGTTCTAAGTGAGACACTTACTTATTTTATTTCAAAATCTAGTCCGAAATTGTATATCCGAACAAACCTCTTCAACGACTTTGTTCATTTAATAACTCAGTGACAAATTGTATAATTCCATATTTGTCAAGTGAGAATTAAAAAAAAAATACCACCTTGCATATATTTTTCAACTCAGTGACTATTCCATATATTTTTCAACTCAGTGACTATTCCAAAAGTGTGTTTCTAGAAATGTCAAGTGGAAAATTTAACATCGCCTTGCATGATTGCTTCACTCATGATCAAAAGCATAATTTCTTCTTCAAACCTTACCAAAATCTTCTTCCACACACAATCAAATTTTCTAGTTCAAAACAACATTTGTGTGTTTTTCACATCAAAAGAAGGTATAATTTAAGGTAGTGTACATGTATTTTCTTCCTCCTTACTTACATTAATCTGTTTTTCAGTATGAAAATATGACACCACATTTTTTGTGTCATCCAAAACTATGATGAATTTCATATGGAATTGTATTTCTGGATTAGTTCAGAGTTGAATTTGGTCAGTTTTTTTAAAAATATTTTCTCTTATGATTGACCTTAGATATGATGCTCCATGATTTTGTTCTCAAACCTATTGTGTCTACGGATGCCAAACTAGTTGATGTCAAGGTAGATATTGGCAAACAATTTACAAATGAGCAGAAGTTTGTTGTTCGTGATTGTTTACACTAAAAATTGGTAAACAACCACTAGTCTCTTATTAAAGGTTACTTGCAGGGTCAACTAGGAAATTCTAAGACATAATGCTAACAATTTTCCTTTATGATTTTGATAGAAATGAAAGAGATTCCAACTTAGTCAAAATTGTTATGGAAAAAGATAAGAAGGTAACTTCGATAATAGAAAAAGTAAGAATGTGGTGAAAACTGAAAGGAAACCGCGATTCAAAAACACAGCGGAAATTAAAATTTCCTTTTAGCGATCCTTATGAAAGATCATGATTAGTGATAGAATGGTTGCCTCTTGTGGCAATGAAACCTTTGATTCTGAATCGAAGGAATGATCACGAGCGATGTACGATAAACAATGCCTCTACTCAGTCTACACGAACAACTTCCTTCAGTCTCAGTGCTAGCTGCTACGATTGAAGACTTTGAGTGAGAGATAGAGAGAAGGAAAATACGCCTAGGGTTTCACAGCTGAATTTTCATCAAGTGTTTATGCTTCTGCACAAGGGTTATATTTATAGAACCACTTGTGTAGGCTGCAAGCTAAAAAGCCCACTTAAGTGCACGCACACCATATCTTATGATGTACCGTATATCACTTAAGCACGCGGTACCTTACCACAATCTGTATTCCACTTAAGTGCACCGTACCTTACGGTGTTCCTTATTTACTCTACCTCTTATCAAACTGTCATTATGCGTGTGACCCTGTAGGATTTCACGACGTTGGTAATTATATTAAATCATGCATTTAACATAATAAATAGTGAGCGTATCTAGCAACCCATCACTGCTACCCAAGTCACGAAATTGTCATGTGATCTGACAAAACCTTTTGTGATAGTGCTTGTGTGTACAATTACCATTTTGCCCTTATGTCTATATTGAACACAAGGCATATACCTTGTCATCCTTGTTCAGTTCAATATTGGGCCTTTAGACATTTATCCTGTTATGCAGGATGGACAAATTCCATCTAGGTCACTCATGTCCCTCAGCATGCTTTATGAAGTACCCATCAACTGTCTTTATAGTCATCCAATTACGGACAATGTTTGATCAGCAATAAAGTACTTGACTCTACATCTAGGGCCCATAGTGATTTCAGGTCGAAGGGTGGTATACACCACTACCACCATGAGAGTAACTTATGACACCTTGCATGACATTCTATGTAGTACTCTCATAGTGGGTCAATCCAGAATAAATATTACTCCTAATATTCATACCTATGTTAAGACTTGATAACTCCTTATTCATGATCCATGAGATGTGATCATCAATCTATCTACATAATAGTCTTAATGCTTTAAGGTTATCCCATTTCACATTAAAGCTCGACTATGGATACTTTAAGAGTAATGTCCTTATGTTTATATTGAATCTCATGATTAAGTCACACTTAATATTTCATTAAACGAACTAGCTTTTCTAGGGACTTTATCAATTTTGAAAACAAACATAATAAAGAAATGCCTTTTATTATTAATAAATAATTTGATACAAGTACCAAAAGTATTGGCCTCTAGGGTTTACACCAACAATCTCCCACTAGCACTAGAGCCAATCAGGCATACCCCTAATACCCATAGATCTAGTATGGCCATCATGCTTCTGTTGCGCAAGAGGCTTTGTTAGTGGGTCAACAATGTTGTCAAGTGTAGGTACTCTGCATATCTTCACATCTCCCCGATCTATTATCTCTCGAATGAGATGATAACGCCTAAGTATGTGTTTGGATCGTTGGTGAGATCTAGGCTCCTTAGCTTGTGCGATGGCACCATTGTTATCACAATAGAGATCAATGTGATCCACAATGCTAGGGACTATGCCAAGTTCACTAATGAACTTTTTGATCCAAACAACTTCCTTTGTTGCATTTGAGGGAGTAATGTACTCGGCATCGGTTGTAGAATCAACAACTGTTTCTTGCTTTGAACTTTTCCAGCTCACAGCGCCACCATTTAGGCAGAACACATAACCAGATTGCGATTTAAAGTCATCCTTATCTGTCTGGAAGCTAGCATCGGTGTATCCAATTACCGCGAACTCTTCCTGACCTCCATATATCAAGAATGAATCCTTAGTCCTTCTCAAGTACTTAAGGATATTCTTGACAGCTACCCAATGAGCATCACCGGGATCAGATTGGTACCTACTCGTTGCACTTAAAGCATACGAGACATCTGGCCGAGTTCATAACATGACATACATGATAGATGCTATTGCAGATGCATATGGAATCTTATTCATACGATCCCTCTCTTCCTTAGTTGAAGGAGATTGTGTTTTTGATAGACACAAGCCATGTTGTATAGGTATGAATCCTTTTTTGGAATCATGCATATTAAAGCGTCTCAGCACTTTGTCTATGTATGTACTCTGACTTAGGCCAAGCAGTTTTTGTGATCTATCTCTATAGATCCTGATTCCTAACATATAGGCTGCTTCACCAAGGTCCTTCATAGAAAAGCATTTCCCTAACCAAGTTTTTACTTGTTGCAAGGTAGGGACATCGTTTCCAATGATTAATATGTCATCTACATATAATACCAGGAAGACGATCATGCTCCCACTAACCTTCTTGTAGACACAAGGCTCATCTTCATTCTTTATGAATCCATTTTGTTTTACAGTTTCATCAAAACTAAGATTCCAACTTCTAGAAGCTTGCTTCAATCCATAGATTGATCGCTGTAACTTGCATATCTTTTGGGCTTCTTCTGGTATGTCAAATCCTTCAAGTTGTGTCATGTACACATCCTCAAGAAGATTCCCATTAAGGAAAGCAATCTTAACATCCATCTGCCATATTTCATAATCATGATATGCAGCGATAGCAAGTAAAATCCGAACTGATTTAAGCATTACAACTGGTGGAAAGGTTTCATCATAGTCTACACCATGAATTTGTTTATAACCTTTAGCAACCAGTCTTGCCTTATAGGTATGTATCTTACCATCCATGTCAGTCTTCTTTTTGAAGACTCACTTGCATCCTATAGGATTAACTCATACAGGAGGCTCTACCAAGGACCAAACCTGGTTTGTGTACATGGAATCCATTTCAGATTTCATGGCTTCTAGCCACTTCTCAAACTCAGGACCAGTTATGGCCTCTTGATAGGTTACAGGCTCATCTTGATCCATGAGTAATACATCACTTTGATCATTTATGAGATATCCATATCTCTCTGGTTGGCGACGTATCGTGCTCGACCTACGTTGGTCTTGTTCTACTTGAGTAGGTTGCTTTTCCACAACTACTTGTGGTTCCTGCTCTAATCCCTCCATAGGTGTATTAATGCTTTGTGATTCTTGAATTTCTTCAAGCTCTACTTTCCTCCCATTGATTCCTTTGGAAATAAAGCCCCTTTCCAAGAAAACTCATGTTTGAGCGACAAACACTTTGCCCTCAGAAGGATTGTAGAAGTAATACCCTCTTGTTTCTTTAGGATACCCCACACATAAGCATTTGTCAGATTTGGGCTCAAGCTTAGTTGAAATTTGTCGTTTCACATAAACTTCACAACCCCAAATCTTCATGTAAGACATATGTGGTTTCTTACCACTCCATATTTCATATGGTGTATTTTCAACCTTTTTGGATGGAACACAATTAAGTGTGTAAGCTGTTGTCAGTAGTGCATGTCCATAAAAGGAGTTTGGAAGATCGGCGTGACTCATCATAGATTGGACCATGTCTAACAAGGTTCGATTTCTTATCTCAGATACACCATTCCATTGTGGTGTTCTAGGAGGAGTGAGTTGGGATAGAATCCCACACTCTTTTAGATGGTCATCAAACTCTAGGCTTAAATATTCACCGCCTCGATCTGATCGAAGAGTTTTAATATTCTTACCTAGTTGGTTTTGTACTTCATTCTTGAACTCCTTGAACTTTTCAAAGGATTCAGATTTGTGTTTCATTAAATAGACACAACCATATCTACTGAAATCGTCGATAATGTGATGAAGTATTGAAAACCTCATATGGCTGTTATGTTCAGTGGTCCACATACATCAGTATGTATGAGGGCAAAAGATCATTAGCCCTTTCACCTTTTCTTGTGAATGGGGACTTTGTCATCTTTCCAATTAAACAAGATTTGCATGTATCATATGATTCGTAATCAAAAGAGTCCAATAGTCCATCTTTATGGAGTTTGGAGATGCGTTTCTCATTTATATGGCCTAAGCGACAATGCCAAAGGTAACTTGGATTTAACTCGTTAGGTTTCATCCTTTTAGTATTAACTCGTTAGGCATTTCAAGATCAAGGACATACAATCCATTGTTCATTTGTGCAGTAGCATAGAATATATCATTCAAATAAATAGAGCAACAATTGTTCTTTATTATAAATGAAAAACCAAACTTGTCCAAACAAGAAACATAAATAATATTCATGCTAATTGCAGGTACATAATAACAGTTCTCTAACTGAATTATTAAACCACTAGGTAAAGTCAATACATAAGTTTCTACGGCTAAAGCAGCAACCTTTGCTCCATTGCCAACTCGTAGGTCAACTTCACCTTTTGCCAAAACTCTACTCCTTTTTAGCCCCTGCACATTGGTAGAAATGTGAGAACCACATCCAGTATCTAATACCCACGATGCAGAAGTAGATACATTTATTTCTATAACAAAAATACCTGAAGTCGAAGTCTCCACTCCATTCTTCTTATCTTCTAGGTACTTTGGGCAGTTTCTCTTCCAGTGTTCGGTCTTACCGCAATAGAAGCAAGTGCCCTCCTTTTCTATACCTCCACTTGGCTTCAATGCAGGGGCAGTATGTTTGGGTTTGGCAACTTCCTTGCCTTTCCATTTACCACCCTGCTTGGTGGGCCTTTTGTTCTGTTTCTTTACATTACTGACCATCAGAATGGATTTCCCTTTTGACTTCAGATTTTGCTCAGCAATTCTTAACATGCCTAGCGATTCAGGAAGAGTTTTGTCCATATCATTCATGTTGAAATTAAGGACAAATTGACTGAAGCTTTTCGGCAACGATTGCAGGATCAAATCAGTCGCAAGCTCCTTTTTTAGGGGAAATCCCAATCTTTCAAGGTTCTCCACATACCCAATCATCTTGAGTACATGGGGACCTACAGAGGTTCCCTCAGATAGCTTGGCATGAAAAAGGGCTTTTAAAACTTCAAACCTCGTATGCCTTGCCTGCTCTTGATAGAACATCTTCAGGTGTTCGATCATATCGAAAGCTGCCATGTTTTCATGTTGCTTTTGCAATTCAGAATTCATGGTAGCCAGTATGAGGCAAGCAGTTTCATTGGCATCATCGACATGCTTCTTATAAGCATCTCTTTCAGCCTTAGGAGCAGAACTAGGAGACTCCTCCTCAGGAACATGTGTCTCTAAGACATACAACCTTTTGTCATGTTTGAGGACAATCCTCAGATTTCGGTGCCAATCCAGAAAATTTGTCCCAGACAAATTTTCCTTATCAAGGATTGATCGCAAAATATTGTTAGATGTGTTTGTTGTAATGGTAATCTACAAAATAAAATGGAAAATTATAAGTATCATTAAAATAGCATATTCAATTAGGCCTTTAATTAAATATGCTCCAACTATTTTACTCAAACCAAATGACCCTCGCCATTTGATTCGGAAAATCCCGTTGGAAGATTTTCTAGTGGATCGAGATCCACATTTCACTTTGTTTTAAGTCAGCGTTAGGCTGATTACACAAAACTTAGCTATTTAGGTAGGAACTCCTTCCAATTGTATCCAATACAATTCTCGAATATTTCAGTTAGGTGAATAACTCCTTATTCTAATCCATCATATGGATTATTCCCAACTCTTGCTTCGAAACGTATATAATCTTATTATATTTTGTTTAGTTAAGTTTGACCCATTGTTTTAGAAATTGGATATTACATTTATCCCATCGCATCTTACTAATATAGAACATGCACCTCGCGTTAGGCGAAACCTACATTATTTGATACTAGTCTTGATGAGTTCTAAAACTTGGAAAACATAAACTTAATATTCAATTTTGAGGGAATTTTCATTAGTTTGATCTCACCGGCTTATTTATCATATAAATCGTCTCTCACATGCATCAACATACATACACATGCATCAACATACATACAAAATAAAACAGTTATGGCCCCTAGCGCAATTGTTCTCCCAAGCCAATGAGAGAACCTAAGCTAAACCTAATAACGATCTACACTTCTCCAAGTAAGATCTCCAAGGTTGTCCTCCTTTGATCTTGTAGTCTTCTTCTTCTTCATAACATTACATTACATTACATTAAAGAATACTCGTTTTACATACGAGGGAGTGAGATGGGAAAAGAAGTTACATCAAGAGATTAAAAGAGAGGCACGACACGCAGGTCGTATTTTAAAATCCCAAAACAAAATAAAGGAAAACTAAGGCCATAACTGATCACCACAAGAGAAAAATAATAAACACACTTTTATTATTATTAATTTAAATCCTGTTAATTAAATGAATTAAATTAAATTTCGGCGAATGATCACACTTTTTTTCAATGAACAATTCATTTGAAATTGGGTCGTTTTTCATATCAACACTTGATACTTTCCATAAAATTAAAGCACAACTTTTGTGCCATCACAACCCTAATCGCAGACCTTTTAGACAGCACAACCCTTGTGTCGTCATGAACCCTAATGCAACAATTTCATATCGTCAAAATACCATGATCAATAATTTAGTATGACTGATCTGTATGCCACTGCTTCACCATACTAAAGTCGGTTTCCGAAGCAAATGAACACAGGCCGCTCAAATGATCATTACACGATTTAAATGAACGAAATAGAAACAGTATATCCAATATACCATCTTTGCATCAGGTATCACATATAAAATTTGGTCGATCATATTTGTGTAACTTAAGGACGATCGATATATCGCTGCTTCACCATACTATTGTCGGTTCCGAAGCATAGTCAATACCGATCATCCAAATCGTACACAGCCTCATGCCAAAATTTAATTTCTCGATTTAATTTAATTTTTTATGTGTCTTAATCGAATTAGAACAAAAAACATAAAATAAACACTTATCTGATGCATGGTTTCGTAAGTGGCTCTGATACCACTGAAGGGAAATCGCGATTCAAAAATGCAACGGAAATTTAAATTTCCCTTTAGCGATCCTTACAAAAGATCATGATCAATGATAGAATGGTTACCTCTTGTGGCGATGAAACCTTTGATTCTGAATCGAAGGAATGACCATGAGCGATGTACGATGAACAACGCCTCTACTCAGTCCACACGAACAACTTCCTTCAGTCTCAGTGCTAGCTGCTACGATTGAAGGCTTTGAGTGAGAGATAGAGAGAAGGAAAATACGCCTAGGGTTTCACAGCTGAATTTTCATCAAGTGTTTATGCTTCTGCACAAGGGTTATATTTATAGAACCACTTGTGTGGGTTGTAAGCTAAAAAGTCCACTTAAGTGCACACACACCATATCTTATGATATACCGTATATCACTTAAGCATGCGGTACCATACCACAATCCGTATTCCACTTAAGTGCACCGTACCTTACGGTGTTACATATTTACTTAAGTACACCGTACCTTACGGTGTTCCTTATTTACTCTACCTCTTATCAAACTGTCCTTATGTGTGTGACCCTGTAGGATTTTGCGACGTTGGTAATTATATTAAATCATGAATTTAGCATAATAAACAGTGAGCAGTATCTAGCAATACATCACTGCTACCCAAGTCACGAAATTGTCATGTGATCTGACAAAACCTTTTGTGATAGTGCTTGTGTGTACAATTACCCTTTTGCCCTTATGTATATATTGAACACAAGGCATATACCATGTCATCTTTGTTCAGTTCAATATTGGGCCCTTAGACATTTATCTTGTTATGCAGGATGGGCAAATTCCATCTAGGTCACTCATGTCCCTCAGCATGCTTTATGAAGTACCCATCAACTGTCCTTATAGTTATCCAATTACGGACAATGTTTGATCAACAATAAAGTACTTGACTCTACATCTAGGGTCCATAGTGATTTCAGGTCGAAGGGTGGTATACGCCACTATCACCATGAGAGTAGCTTATGACACTTTGCATAACATTCTATGTAGTACTCTCATAGTGGGTCAATCCAGTATAAATATTACTCCTAATATTCATACCTATGTTAAGACTTGATAACTCCTTATCCATGATCCATGAGATGTGATCATCAGTCTATCTACATAATAGTCTTAATGCTTTAAGGTTATCCCATTTCAAATTAAAGCTCGACTACGGATACTTTAAGAATAATGTCCCTATGTTTATATTGAATCTCATGATTAAGTCACACTTAATATTTCATTAAACGAACTAGCTTTTCTAGGGACTTTATCAATTTGGAAAACAAACATAATAAAGAAATGCCTTTTATTATTAATTTAGAAAGCAAGAATACGTATTTACAACTATGAGGAGAAACGTTCCCGAGACACCCAACTATGAGGAGAAACTACTATTTACAAGTCTTAGGTAATTATCCCTTACTATATCTCTAAAAAAATACCCATGCACTCATGGGTCCAATGTATGATCCTTATGTGGATCTTACCAAACTTAGGGATTTTTTCCCATCTTACCATATGACCAAACCCATTGTTAGTGTTAAAAGACCTCGGAACCTAGAGTGCATGACCACCACTTTACGTGTCTTCCGTTTAGTTCCCCACTAAGAAACATGAGGATTACATCCTCTTGCTAAACAAGATTGAGGCGAAAAAAGTGAATTTCAGAAGGCAAAAGGTATCTTCAACCTGATCCATTTGTTGAGAACTGGTCCTGCCTAATGCAAAAACATGTTGGTCGCATCCCTATATTTCTGGGAAAGCATGACTAACACCATCCAACTTCCATATAGAATGGTGACACCCACTTTCTTCCACGTGGCGGCCATTACTGGCCTTTGCCCAAATGGAAAATCTTTTTACCCCAACGAGAGCGACGAAGAAACCATTGATTTCAAACCAAACCAAGCGAGCTTTGGTAATAATATTAGAGGAATTAAGGGCAAAGTGGACATTTGAGGAAAATTAGTGAGGGCATTATGGAGAAAGCCCAATTTTGAGGCCCAAGGGTTAGAGTGAATATAAAAGGAGGATTTTGAGAATAGGGTTCACTTTTGTTAGACCGTGAAAAGAAGGAAAGAAGGAGAGCTCTGAGGAAAAAGGGAAAAGGCGAGGAATTCGAGAAGGCTTCCAAAGACTCAGAGAGAAAGCTTCGAATCGACAATCTAAGGTATGGGGAGTAATTGCCTTTCATTTTTTTTCATTATAGGATTCGACGTAATTAAAGTGGATTTTGGGGATTTTGGGGTTTTTGAAGGGTTTATGGGTTGTTGATGATTTAGAGGTATTTTTTAGAATCGATGAGGGATTATTAAGGGTTGAATTGATTCGGGTAAAAACAAGCCTTCGTGGCAAAACCCTCTTTGATGATATGTGGGATCTAGTATGAGAAAGGGATTTATGGGGTTTATGGGAAGCTTGAGAGTTTTGAAGGTTTAGGAGATTTAAGGTTTCCCCGAGTTGTCCTGAATCGACCTAATAGACGTGGGTTTTATGCCTTTGATCTCCGTGATGCATTAGAACTGTTATATGGATGTTTTTGGGTCATTTGGAGTTGTAATCGCAGGTACTTTGAGGTTGTGGAGCTACTGATGCGTAGCAGCGATTTGCTGTAATCGCAGATTCGCTGAGCGAACCATCGCTTCACTAGGCGAATGTTCGCCAAGGCTCGCAAAGCGAGCAGCGCAACGAATGCGCGATAACATGAGTGTAGGTACTGAAATGATTCTGGAGTGGGAGTGGGGATTCGCTGGGAGTCTCGCTAAGCGAATTAATCAGCGAGTAGCTTCGCCCAGTGAATAAACCAGCGAGTATGACAGAGGGTGCTTTCTGGTGTCTTAGTGTGGTGTCTGTGGGATTCGCTGGCCGCTTCGCTAAGCGAAGGTTTTAGTGAACAGGTTCGCCTAGCGAATCCTGGAGTGACGTCTGTTGTTTCGCGAAATTTCGTTTCTGTTGCTATGTTGTTCTGGTGTTTGATGTTGTGATATTTATGATGTTTTACCATGATGTTAGTGACGTTAATGATGATTATGACGTGATGATTTCGTGATGTTTTGACGAGTACTTGATGAGATGAATTTCATGAGAATATTGATGATTATGAACAGTGTATATTTGATGTGGGATGATTACTTGACGATATGGATTACTATGATGTATATTGATGACCAGGAGTTGTTTATGTATGATGTATGATGATAAGACGATGACACATGATGTTTTGATGAATAAATGACGACATGACGAACATGATGTTTTGATGAATGATGATGCACATAATGATGTTTTGATGATGATGATGATTATTGACGTTTGTGTATCATGCATTCATATGCATACTCTGTGACGACGCTTCATTCCCATTGTGCGGATATGAGGTAATTATGATGTGATCCGGTTCCGATTGCAGGATTGATCCTATTGACATTTTTGGAGGGGTGATGGCCTAGTGTCCATCGATTATGACGATTGGTACCACATGCATGAGTCTTGTTATGCAATGCATTTTATGTGGCATTGATGAATTTGTGATACGGTGCATCCTGATGTTTTCCTTGATGATGACCCTGATGATGTTGTATATGAGGATAATGCCATTTTATGTATATCTTGTTTTATAATGATTATTATGAATTGTGATTACTCACCCTGCCTGTTTGAATGTTGCCTCCACGTGGGTAACGTGCAGGTGATCAGGTTTAGCTGTGGATGCTTTCAAGGACCTTGAAGTTTATTTGCTTTTGGCCGATTTAGAGGGTCTTGCTCTGATAGTGTAACATCGGGTTGGGGTTCTTTGAGTCGAACTGTGTTGTTTCCTTATTTTTGTTGTCATTTGATGATATGGTTTTATTTTGATTATTATGATGTTTTGTTGAAAACCTTTTATTTGAAAATTTTGAGTTCCGCTGCCATGTGAAGGCTTTTTGATGTATTTTGAGGAAAACCCTTTGTTTACATGGCAAGTGTATTATTTTGATTTAAATGAGAAATGTGCACCCTTTGAGGTGATTTTTGTGCTTTACTCTGATATTTGAGTTGTTTCTGCTGCAACATTATTGGGGGTAGAAAAGGGTGTTACATTAGTGGTATCAGAGCAGGTCGGTCCATCCGGCCAGGTTGTCTAATGTTGTTTGTTTCCCTAGTGTGCGACATGTGCATAAAAACACTGTTGATGCTTGTTTTGTTTTCCATTTGCAGGTTGGGAATGAAATAAGTGGGGGAGAAGATGGTGCTTCTCCAAGCTGTTTCGAGTGTGGAGCGTTGGCTAAGTGTGGTGTTGGACGCTGCGATAGTTGGTGGAGATAGTTTATACCGCCTCATGATATCGGCTGTTATTGACAAATTGAGGAACTGATCACCCTTAATCTCTTGTTGATAATAGACGGGACCATGTTAGGTGGGATAGACGTGTCTTGCGTACTTGAGTAGTGTGCGCAGTGAATTGTTGGGGTTAAGCCGAGTGCTTGCGGATTATTTTGTTGAGTCGATGCATACTATTAGATTTGAAGAGGAGGCGAACTAGAGTTTCTTACCTGTCGGTCAAGTTGGGATATCTTGAGGAGAACAACCAGGTATTGTTGATTTCTGCTTTTGAGGGATAGAGAACAGGGTGTAGCTAGTGATATGCCGATGGTGTGTAATTCCTGACGATCACTGCAACACCCCCAATCTATAACCCCGAATTAGTTAAAGCGATAACAAATAATCAGAGTATAATTAAAACATTCATGGCATAGACTGAAGCGTCACATCAAAATGATGAAATATAATAACTTGCTCATAAAGATATGCAACAATCAGGTAGCAACATAAACAGAGGAACTCGGTTCCTAACACCCACAATTCAGATACAGAATAAAAGCGGAAAATTTGCAACTGAAATCTCATATTTATAAATATAAAAGTTTATCTGTCTTATACAGAGTCATACATGTCAAATCCAAAAAGATAAATATACATAATGTCACATAACGATCTCCCCGACTACCCGGTGCTACATATCAGAGACGACCGACAAAAGAATGAAGACTTAATCTTCACAAAAAGACCACCAGCATCTAATCTGCAATGCCTCATAGAGCATTCAAAACAGCAGAAGGGTGAGAAACACAATTATAATATAGTTGCATACAATTATGTAATAACAGGAAATACGCACACAACAACATTCTCACCACAACATATACCATAATTCAAACACAAAACAACACGATTCTTATCTCATACATCCATCACAAAGGCATATCAATCATGCTCAATACATTTATCACCAACATGTGTATATATCAACTCATAAATTCCATTCACAAATCCCACACATAATCAATCCATTCATGATTTATGTAAATGCACAGAGACTGACACAATGACTCTATGCAATGCAATGCGGGTACCGTTCCATCCATCATCTCATCATTAATTAACTCAGGAATTATTGGAATCATCGCTTGTTACTTAGTGTAACTCCCCGTCGGGCAAACGATGTTCCCCGTCGCCTTCGGTCCTCTTTGTATAAGGCACACGACGTTTATGGATCGATTTCGGTCCTCTTTGTATAAGGCACACGATCCGATCGCTTTCGGTCCTCTTTGTATAAGGCACACGATCTGATCGCTTTCGGTCCTCTTTGTATAAGGCACACGATCGTCCATAACGTCGCTTTCGGTCCTCTTTGTATAAGGCACACGACCGTTACAGCAGATCCCCTCGGGAATCGTTTCGTCACTCACACCCACTAGGGCACACAACATCACAAGAATGCATATCATGATGCTTGGCATACAATGACTCATGACAATCAAATGCATACACATAAACAACCATGTAAACCATTCCAACATCCATAATCATGCATATACAATCAAATATAACACAATGCATTTACTTGCCCTTAGGCCACAAACCATCATCACCACATTTCATCACATGCACTCACATCATATAACAGCACACAAGCTATACGTTATAGATCAAAAGCGTATCGCATGATAACACGTCAAATACACACAGTTAAGACGGTAAAAGTCGACAAAATGAAACATTTCCAAATTCCCGACACAATTAAATCGGCCAACCAATCTCAAAACCATTTCTATAAGAAAGAACATCTCATTAGCTTTCCAAAGCATCCAACCGCGCCTCAATCCAGTTACGGATCAAAAGTTATGAAGAAAACAAAATGGAACAATTTGTCATGTTCGCTATGCGAAGCTCCTAGCGAGCATTCGCTTTCCTCATTCGCCATGCGAAGCTCCAGCGAACCGTGGCAAAGAAAAAACAGCATAAAGTTCGCTTTGCGAACTGCTGGCGAGCATTCGCCCACCCATTCGCACTGCGAAGCTCAGGCGAGCCTTCGCTTTCCTCTTCGTTGTTGTTCGCACTGCGAACCTGCGAATTTTGGGATTCGCAGCAGCGCTGTTACTCATCCTAAATTGCCATTTTCTCCACCAAAACACATCCAAACCAAAACATAACAATCAGAACATATTCCAATCATAACAATAAGTATTCTACCGCATTTATACCGATTTTCAACCGCGAAAACATCGATTTCTCTCGGTTTCTCTCAATTGACCTAGAAATGAAAAGCTAGGAAAAAACCAACAAACACATACATGATCATACACAAACATAGCATAACTGAGTTTCGCACCCTTACCCAATTAATCGTGTTTTGAAATGTCGGTTGAATCGATTACTTAAACTCCAAGTTTTTCCTCTTTTTCTTCTTCTCACTCTCCTTTTCTCTTCTCTACTTTTTCTTTCTATTTTCTCTCTTTTCTTTCTATGTTCTATTATAAATGAAAAACAATATCTACCTAAGCCAAAAAGACCAAAATACCCCTACACTCAATTTTCTCGCAAACGTTCCCAAAACGCGATAAAACATAATAACCAAGAATAAAATAATATAAAGACCAAAAATAATTAAATCGACTCGATTAAATAAATCTAACAAAAAAAATCAGGGCGTTACAACTCTCCCCCACTTAGAAATTTTCGTCCTCGAAAATATTACCTGAGACGAACAACTCCGGATACGACTCCCGCATCCGACTCTCCAACTCCCAAGTCAAATTGCCCTCAGCAGCGCCTCCCCACGCTACTTTCACAAGCGCAATATCCTTGCCTCTTAACCGCTTCGACTCGCGATCCAAAACTTTCGTCGGTAATGCCTCAACCGTAAGGTTCTCCCTTACCTCAACCTCATCCATTGGAATCACATGCGACGGATCCGGAACATACTTCCGAAGCTGTGAAACATAGAACACATCATGCAAATTCGAAAGATTCGGCAGCAACGCCACCCGATAAGCCACATCACCCACTCTCGCAGATATCTAGGAAGGACCAATAACCGAGAAGTAAGTTTCTTCGACTTCAATGCACGCCCAACACCCGTCACCGACGTAACTCTCAAAAATACATGATCGCCTTCTTGAAACCCAAGATCTTTCCTCCTTCGATCATGATAACTCTTATGCCTACTTTGAGAAGCCTTCATCTTCTCACGAATAAGTTTCACCTTTTCCGTAGTTTGTTGAATTAACTCCGATCCAACCACCGAACTCTCACCAGATTCATGCCAACACAACGGCGTTCGACATCTTCTTCCATACAATGCTTCAAAAGGTTCCATTCCGATACTCGAATGGAAACTGTTGTTATACGTGAACTCCACCAACGAAAGATAACTATCCCACGCACCACCTTGCTCCAGAACACAAGCCCACAACAAATCTTCCAATGACTGAATAGTTCTCTCGGTCTGACCATCCGTCTGTGGATGATAAGCAGAACTCAATCTCAACTTGGAACCTAACGCCTTTTGCAAACTTTCCCAAAATCTGGAAGTAAACCTCGGATCTCGATCCGAAACAACACACAACGGAACACCATGTAGCTTCACAATTACACGGATATAAATCTCAGCCAACCTCTCCAAAGAAAAACTGATGTCAATCGGAATGAAATGCGCCGATTTAGTCAGCCTATCCACAACCACCCAAATGGCATTATGCTCCCTCGGAGTATTCGGCAACCCTGTCACGAAATCCATAGAAATGCTGTCCCATTTCCACTCGGGAATATCCAACGGTTGCAATAATCCACTAGGCTTCTGATGTTCTACCTTTGACTTCTGACACGTCAAACACGCATAGACAAACTGAGCCACCTCCCTTTTCAATCCGGACCACCAAACGATCTTCTTCAAATCTTGGTACATATTATTAGCTCCCGGATGTATACTCAAACTACTCTGGTGTTCTTCCTCTAAAATCATCTTTTTCAATTCCAAATCATCCGGAATACAAATTCTACCACGGAATCTCAAAACACCCTTATCATCCATTTTAAAGTCACCATTCACACCTTTATCTCCAACCGTCATCAAATAACCAAATTTCACATCCAGCCTCTGTTTCTCGCTAACGGTAAACAGAAACTCATTAGTAACCTTTAACATACCAAGCCTCACGCCATCCGATGTCAATTCACACACCAAACTCAAATCCTTAAATGCTTCCAAAAGTTCCCACTCTTTAACCATCAAAGCGGACATATGCAAAGATTTCCGGCTTAACGCATCGGCTACCACATTAGCTTTACCAGGATGGTAATTCAAGCTAAAATCGTAGTCCTTCAAAAATTCCAACCATCTCCGTTGCCTCATATTCAGCTCTTTCTGATCAAACAAGTATTTCAAACTCTTATGATCACTAAAGACTTCGAATCTTGCACCGTAGAGATAATGCCTCCAAATTTTCAACACAAAAACCCCTGCCGCTAATTCCAAATCATGAGTAGGGTAGTTTTTCTTATGATCCCTTAATTGCCTCAAAGCATAAGCCACAACCTTACCTTCCTGCATCAACACTCCACCTAAACCAATCAAAGACGCATCGCAATACACCACAAACGGTTCACTAGGATTCGACAAGATCAAAATCGGAGCTGTAGTCAATCTTCTCTTCAGCTCACTAAAACTTTCCTCACGCCGAATATCCCAAATGAACGCTTTACCTTTACAAGTCAGTTGGGTCAAAGGAAGTGCTAACTTGGAAAAACCTTCAATGAATCTTCGAAGCTTCTAATTTCAGTAACAGATCTAGGAGCCTCCCATTGTAGAACTGCATCTACTTTGGATGGATCCACAGCAATACCATTACCTGAAATCACATGTCCAAGAAAACTCACTTCTGACAACCAGAACTCACACTTGGACAACTTGGCATAAAGTCTCTTCTCCTGCAAAATTTGCAACACGATACGCAAATGCTCCGCATGCTCCTCCCGAGACTTAGAATAAATCAAGATGTCATCGATAAACACAACAACAAATTGATCCAAATGCTCATGGAAAATGCGATTCATATACTCCATAAACACTCCCGGCGCATTAGAAACCCTGAACGGCATCATGAAATATTCGTAATGTCTGTATCGTGTCCTAAAAGCCATCTTTTGAACATCTTTCTCTTTCACTCTAATCTGATGATAACCTGACCTCAAATAAATTTTACTAAACACACACGCACCTACCAACTGGTCCATCAAATCATCAATTCTCGGAAGAGGATACTTATTCTTAATCGTCACCTTATTCAGCTGGCGATAATCAATACACAATCGCATACTTCCATTTTCTTTTTCACCAATAAAGTTGGAGCACCCCAAGGTGATACACTCGGCCTCACAAACCTCTTCTCTAACAATTCATTCAACTGCTTCTTCAAATCAACCAACTCAGATGCCGACATACAATATGGTGCCATAGATACAGGTCTAGTACCAGGAACTAGATCTATAGAAAACTCCACCTCTCTCTCTGGCGGCACATCTGAAATATCCTCCGGAAACACCTCAGGAAAATCACACACAACTGGAAACACGTCAATTGCAACTTGACTATCCACGATCAACGATGCAAATAGTTCGAACAGCTGAGCTTCATCCGCCAAAAGTTTCTTCAACTCTTTGGTAGATAAGAAACTCGATTCCTCGTCTTCTTCAAGAGAAGGAAATCTTACCAACTTATGATAACAATCGATATGAACTCGATTGAACTGCAACCAATTCATTCCCAGAACCACGTCTAAACCCTCCAATAGCAGACACACCAAATCCATCTCAAAATCCTTACCATAAATGGTCAAAGGACAACTTAAACAAACCAAAGAAGTAGTTACTGACCCCATTGCTGGAGTATTGATAACCATCTCTCCACCCATCGAAGACAACAAAAGATTCAAACGATGCGCACATTCAGAAGAAATAAACGAATGAGTCGCTCCAGTATCAATAATAGCAACTAAAGGAGTACTATTAATAAAACAAGTACCTCTGATCAGACGATCTGTATTAGTGGTCTGAGTTCCTGCCAATGCAAATACTTTCCCTCCAACTTGAGCTTGCTTTGGTTTCGGACTCTTCGCACTAACATGACTAGGTTCACCACAGTTGAAACACTTCACCACATTCCTCTTGCAATCAGTTGCGACATGTCCTATACCTCCACAATTGGAACACTTCCTTATATCCTTTCTACATTCAAACTGACGATGTCCTAAGTCACCACACTTATAACATCTCATAGGATTATACGTACCTCCCCCACTTGACCTTTTATCAGAAGTAGCCCTTTGCTTACCCTTGTCAGCTGGTGACACATAAGGACCACCACGAAATAGTTGCTTTACTTTCCTTTCGTTCACACTCTTATAATGAGTAGAACGAGCTTTGCTATCCTCCTAAAAAATTCTACAACAATCCACCAAATCTGAAAACCTCCTAATTCTTTGATAACCAATTGCCTGCTTGATCTCAGGACGCAACCCGTTCTCAAACTTCACACATTTGGAAAACTCCGCAGTTGCTTCAGTATAATGTGGATAAAACTGAACAAGCTCCACAAACTTAGCAGTGTAATCAATAACAGACATGTAACCCTGTTTCAACTCCAAGAACTCTATCTCTTTCTTTCCTCTAACATCTTCAGGAAAATACTTCCTCAAAAACTCCCTGCTAAACAAAGCCTAAGTGACCTCTTCACCTACAGCTTCCCACACATGACGCGCACTAACCCACCAATCATTAGCCTCCTCCTGCAACATGTGAGTACCCAATCTCAACTTATGTTCCTCAGCACAGTCCATCACTCGAAAGATTCTTTCAACCTCCTTAAGCCAAATCTGAGCACCATCAGGATCATGCCTTCCTTTGAAGATAGGCGGTTTGTTCTTCCTGAATTGATCATTCCCACCAGCATTAAGTGCACCCCGCACAGCCTGAGCCATAGCTTGCATTGCAGCAGCAAGAGCAGCATCATTCCTTCCAGCCATATTCTGTTCATATCCAATAACAGTAACTATGGTTAAACAATCAGCTCTCCAGAACACAACTGACGCACAACAAACAACTTGGTCAAAACGACTGACACAGACTGGCACGGAGTGACACAAACTGGCTCTGATACCACTTAATGTAACACCCCCAATCTATACCCCCAATTAATTAAAGCGATAACAGATAATCAGAGTATAATTAAAATATTCATGGCATAGACGGGGGCGTCACATCAAAATGATAAAATAAAATAACCTGCTCATAAAGATATGCAACAATCAGGTAGCAACATAAACACTGGAACTCGGTTCCTAACACCCACAATTCAGATACAGATTAAAAGAGGAAAATCTGCAACTGAAATCTCATATTTATAAACATAAAAGTTTATCTGTCTTATACAGAGTCATACATGTCAAATCCAAAATGATAAATATACATAATGTCACATAACGATCTCCCCGACTACCCGGTGCTACATATCAGAGCCGACTGACAAAAGAATGAAGACTTAATCTTCACAAAAAGACCTCCAGCATCTAATCTGCAATGCCTCATAGAGCATTCAAAACAGCAGAAGGGTGAGAAACACAATTATAATATAGTTGCATACAATTATGTAATAACAGGAAATACGCACACAACAACATTCTCACCACAACATATACCATAATTCAAACACAAAACAACACGATTCTTATCTCATACATCCATCACAAAGGCATATCAATCATGCTTAATACATTTATCACCAACATGTGTATATATTAACTCATCAATTCCATTCACAAATCCCACACATAATCAATTCATTCATGATTTATGCAAATGCACAGAGACTGACACAACGACTCTATGCAATGCAATGTGGTACCGTTCCATCCATCATCTCATCATTAATTCACTCAGGAATTATTGGAATCACCGCTTGTTACTTAGTGTAACTGCCCGTCGGGCAAACGATGTTCCCCGTCACTTTCGGTCCTCTTTGTATAAGGCACACGACGTTTATGGATCGATTTCGGTCCTCTTTTTATAAGGCACACGATCCGATCGCTTTCGGTCCTCTTTGTATAAGGCACACGATCGTCCATAACATCGCTTTCGGTCCTCTTTGTATAAGGCACACGACCATTACAGCAGATCCCCTCGGGAATCATTTCGTCGCTCACACCCACTAGGGCACATGACATCACAAGAATGCATATCATGATGCTTGGCATACAATGACTCCTGACAATCAAATGCATACACATAAACAACCATGTAAACCATTCCAACATCCATAATCATGCATATACAATCAAATATAACACAATGCATTTACTTGCCCTTAGGCCACAAACCATCATCACCACATTTCATCACATGCACTCACATCATATAACAACACACAAGCTATACGTTATAGATCAAAAGCGTATCGCATGATAACACGTCAAATACACACAGTTAAGACGGTAAAAGTTGACAAAATGACACATTTCCAAATTCCCGACACAATTCTATCGGCCAACCAATCTCAAAACCATTCCTATAAGAAATAACATCTCATTAGCTTTCCAACGCATCCAACCGCGCCTCAATCCGAGTTACGGATCAAAAGTTATGAAGAAAACAAAATGGAACAATCTGTCATGTTTGCTATGTGAAGCTCCTAGCGAGCATTCACTTTCCTCATTCGCCGTGCGAAGCTCCAGTGAACCGTGGCATAGAAAAAACAACATAAAGTTCGCTTTGCGAACTGCTGGCGAGCATTCGCCCACCCATTCGCACTGCGAAGCTCTAACGAGCCTTCGCTTTCCTCTTCGCTGTTGTTCGCACTGCAAACCTGCGAATTCTGGGATTCACAGCAGCGCTGTTACTCATCCTAAATTGCCATTTTCCCCACCAAAACACATCCAAACCAAAACATAACAATCAAAACATATTCCAATCATAACAACAAGTATTCTACCGCATTTATACCGATTTTCAACCGCGAAAACATCGATTTCTCTCGGTTTCTCTCAATCGACCTAGAATTGAAAAGCTAGGAAAAACCCAACAAATACATACATGATCATACACAAACATAGCATAACCGAGTTTCGCACCCTTACCCGATTAATCGTGTTTTGAAATGTCGGTTGAATCGATTACTTAAACTCCAAGTTTTTCCTCTTTTTCTTCTTCTCACTCTCCTTTTCTCTTCTCTTCTTTTTCTTTCTATTTTCTCTCTTTTCTTTCTATGTTCTATTATAAATGAAAAACAATATCTACCCAAGCCAAAAAGACCAAAATACCCCTACACTCAATTTTCCCGCAAACATTCCCAAAACGCGATAAAACATAATAACCAAGAATAAAATAATATAAATACCAAAAATAATTAAATCGACTCGATTAAATAAATCTAACAAAAGAAACCGGGGCGTTACAATCACCTGAATCTAATTTCGACGAAGGTGAAGAGTTGTTTGTTCTGTGAAGCAAGTGGGTGAGTCTATGAAAGATGGTGCAAAGGTGTTATGATGTTGGATTATTGGAAGGCATAAGGGATGCGGTGGTGTGTGACTATTTGGAGGTGTTCCCATGAGATATCAGTGATTTACCACTATAGTGTGGAGTGTAACTTGCTATCGACCTGGTACTCGATGCAAGCTCGATGTCAGTGTTTGCATACAGAATGTATGTTTCTGAATAAGTGAATTGAAGGAATAGCTGGAAGAATTGTTTGAGAAAAAGTTGTTCGACCGAGCGTTTTTCTGTGAGGTGCTCTTGTGATGTAGGTGAAGAAGAAAGATGGAAGTATGAGGTTGTGTGTTGATTATCGGCAGTTGAATAAAGTGACGATCTAGAATAAGTGTCTGCTTCTGAGGATTGAGGAATTGATGGATCAGTTAGTAGATGCCTGTGTGTTTATCAAGATTGATTTGAGGTCTAGTTATCATCAGATTCGTGTTAAGCCTGATGATATTCCGAAGACGGCTTTCAAGACGAGGTATGGTGACTATGAGTATACTGTGATGTCGTTTGGTGTGTCTAATGCACCTGGTATTCATGGAGTATATGAATCAGAATTTTCTTGAGTGTTTGGATAAGTTGTGGTGGTTTCTATTGGCGATATTTTGATATACTCCAAGCCTGAAGAAGAGCTTGTTGAGCATTTGAGAACTGTGTTGCAAGTACTGAAGGAGAAGAAGTTGTATGCAAAGCTATCCAAGTGTGAGTTTTGGTCGAAGGAAGTAAGTTTTCTGGGCCATGTGATTTCAAGTGGCAGGATTACTGTTGATCCCTCGAAAATTGATGGTGTGTTACAGTGGGAGACTCTGAAGTCTACTACCGAGATACGAAGTTTTCTGGGATTAGCGGGTTATTACCGCAAGTTTATTGAAGGCTTTTCTAAGTTGGCATTACCTTTGACTCAGTTGACTCGAAAGGGTCAAGCTTTTGTGTGGGATGTAACTTGTGAAGAGAGTTTAGTGGAATTGAAGAAGAGATTGACTACTGCTCCAATGTTGATATTGCCTAATCTGAGTGAATCTTTTGTGGTGTATTGTGACGCGTCGAAGATGGGTCTTGGAGGAGTGTTGATGCAAAATGGGAAAGTTGTTGCCTATGCTTCGAGACAATTGCGAGTTCATGAGAGAAATTATCCTACACATGACTTGGAGTTGGCCGCGGTGGTGTTTGTGTTGAAGATTTGGAGACATTACCTGTTTGACTCCAAATTTGAAGTGTTCAGTGATCATAAAAGTCTGAAGTACTTATATAATCAGAAGGAATTGAATATGAGGCAGAGGAGGTGGTTAGAGTTGTTGAAGGATTTCGATTTTGATTTGAGTTATCATCCAGGCAAAGTAAATGTAGTGGCCGATGCATTGAGCAGAAAGTCATTACATATGTGGATGCTTATGGTGAAAGAATTGGAGTTGCTTGAACAATTCTGAGATTTAAGTTTGGTATGTGAAGCGACTCCTGACAGTGTGAAGTTGGGAATGTTGAAGTTGATTAGTAGTATTCTGTAAGAAATCAGAGTGGGGCAGCAATTTGATTTAAAGTTGGTTGACCAATTGACTTTGATTAACCAAGGTAACGGAGGTGACTTCCGGATTAACGAGAGTGACGTAATGATATTCAGAGACAGGGTGTGTGTCCCAGATGCCCCAGATATTAATAAGAGCATTCTTGAAGAAGGACATCGAAGTAGGTTGAGCATTCATCCCGGTGCTACGAAGATGTACCAGGATCTGAAGAAGTTGTTTTGGTGGCCAGGTATGAAGAAGGATGTTGCGGAGTTTGTTTATGCGTGTTTGACTTGTCAGAAGTCAAAGGTTGAGCATCAGAAGCCTTTAGGAACGATGCAGCCATTGAGGATTCCAGAATGGAAATGGGATAGTATTTCCATGGATTTTGTGGTGGGATTCCCAAATACTGCTAAGGGAAATGATTCAATTTGAGTGATCGTGGATAAATTAACTAAGTCGGCTCATTTCTTGCCGATGAAGATTAATCATTTTATGCAGAAGTTAGCTGAGATATACATTGAGGAGATTGTGAAGTTACATGGGGTACCTTCGAGTATGGTGTCGAATAGAGACCCGAGGTTTACATCGAGGTTCTGGAAGAGTTTACAAGATGCGTTGGGTACCAAGTTGAGGATGAGTTCTGCATATCATCCACAGACGGACGGTCAGACAGAAAGGACTATCCAATCTTTAGAGGATTTACTAAGGGCTTGTGTGTTGGATCATGGAGGATTGTGGGATAGCCATTTGTCTTTGATTGAGTTCACGTACAATAATAGTTTTCATGCTAGTATTGGAATGGCGCCCTATGAAGCTTTGTATGGGAGAAGGTGTAGGACTCTGTTGTGTTGGTATGAATCGGGTGAGAGTGCGGTACTCGGACCTGAAATTGTGCAAAAGACGACTGAGAAGATTAAAAAGATCCAAGAGAGGATGAAAGCTTCGCAGAGTCGTCAGAAGAGTTACCATGATTAGAGGAGGAAAACACTTGAATTCCAAGAGGGAGATCACGTGTTTTTGAGGATGACGCCTGTAACGACCCAGTTTTTGTGTGAGTTTTATTTAATCGAGTCGTTTGATTATTTTATTATTATTTTATTTTATTTTTGACTTTTATCTGAAAATATGTTATTTTTCAATGTTGTGATATTTTATCGGGTTTTGGGAACGTTTGTGAGATATTTGAGTGTGGGGGTATTTTGGACATTTCACAATATTTTGTTAAGTTAGAATAGAAAGGGAAATAGGAAGAGAGAAAAAGAGAAAGAAAGAAAAGGAGAAGAAAGAAAAAGAGGAGAAAAGAGAAGAAGAAGAGAAATAGTTAGAAAACTTGGAAAATCAAAGAAATCAACTCCTAGAATCGATTTAATCGGGTAAGGGTGCGAAACTCAATTATTGTATGATTGTGTATGATTATGTATGAGTATTTGTGGTGTTTGTTGGATTGAAATGAAAATATTTAGTAAAACCCATTGTTGGTAAAATTGATTAGAAATTGATTAAATGTGTTAGAAATCAAGTTTTTAGTATCCATAATTGTTGGTACATGATAGATACTTGTTATTGGACATTGTATTGGCAATTTTCTGGTGTGTAGGTGGAATTTGGGGTGTTTTGGATTGGAACCCGTAAGCAAAATTATGCAGAAGAAATTTTCTGGTTTTTCCAGGTCATACGCGTATGGGGCATGTTCATACGCGTATGGACCTTGGCAATACGCGTATCGTGGGCGTGTTTTGGGGCCAATACGCGTATGGAATGTTGTTTTGCTCGGCCATCTGCCCATTTGCGTATGATACATGTAGCTTTTCAGGGCAATACGCGTACGAGGTTGGGCATTACGCGTACGGACTTTTACACGTGAACTTTGGGGAAATGAGTCTCTGCTCATACGCGTATGGCTCAGGGCAATACGCGTATGGACAGGACAATGGTAAAATGGGACTTTTCAAAATATCGTTTTTCGTTTTCTTTCGTAACTTGAGTTCCGTTTGTCTGATTTTTACATTCTTGGTATCGTTGTGTAGCTATTGAACTGTACTTTCTTATTATGATGGTTTGGAAATTGTTAGCCGATTTAATTATGTCATAAAATCGGGAATAGTGTCGATTGTCGACTTTTGTCGTTATGACTGTGCGTAATTGATATGTATTAAGCAAGGTGCTGTTGTATGATGTAAATGTATGTGTTTAAATGGTATTGAGATGAGTTGTGGCCGTATGGCAATTAAATGCATTGTTTTGGGCATAAGTGAAAAGTGTGATTTTGTTGAGTGGGATGAATGCATATATGTGTGCATATTAAATGTCATAAGTCATTGTATGCCAAGCATCATGATATGCATTGTTGAGACGTCCTGAGTGACGGTTTGGATTCCAGAGGGAATTCGCTATAACGTCATGTGCCCGTGTGGGGTGTGAGCGATGATTATAGATGATCGTGTGCCCATGTGGGGTGTGAGCGATCGGGTCGTGTGCCCGTGTGGGGTGTGAGCGATCCATAAACGTCGTGTGCCCATGTGGGGTGTGAGCGACGGGGAACATCGTATGCCCGACGGGGAGTTACAGTGATGTAACGAGCGATGATTCCAGCAGAGTTCCTGAGTGAACTAGTGACGAGACACAATGGAAGTCGGTACCGCATGTGCATATGCATGGAGTCGTTGTGTCGGTCTCTTGCATTGTATAAGTCATTATGGTTATTTTAGGTGTGGAATTGTGGATAGAATTGATATATGGATATGTGTTGGTGATGGAAATATGAATTATACCTTGTGTTGCATTGTGTTGGAATTATGGTGTGAGTTGTGGTGAGAAACGTATATATGTGTATTTTTGTGTTAATATATGATTGTATGCAATTATATTATGGTTGTTTTTCTCACCCTTCTGCTGTTTTATAATGCTCTATAAGGCATTGCAGATTAGAGTTGCCGGAGGTATTTTTGTGAAGCTTTGCGTCTTCATTCTTTTGTCGGTCGGCTCTGATATGTGACACCGGGTAGTTAGGAAGGCCGTTAGTGATTATTGTGTATTCTGTATATATATCTTTTGGCTTGTACATGTACAACTTGAAGTATGACAAACTTTTCATGTGATATATATATATATATATATATATATATATATATATATATATATATATATACATATATGTTATTCAGTTTTAGATTTTCCGCTTTTATTCTAAATTCTAAAATGTGGGTGTAAGGAACTGAGTTCCTCTGTTGATAGCTACCCCACTGTTGCATATCTTTACGAGCAGGTGTTGTATGGATTGTTTCAATTTGATGTGACCCCTCGGTCGATGCCATGATAATTTAAATATACTCTGACAAAATTTTGAATTTTCTTTTACTGTTTTAATTAATTGGGGGTATAGATTGGGGGTGTTACATTAAGTGGTATCAGAGCCAGTTTGTGTCAGTCCGTGTCAGTTGTGTCAGTCCTTATTGGTTGTTGTGGTTGGATGAGTTGTTTGTTTAACCATAGTTTCTGTTATTGGAAATGAACATAATATGGCTGGTAGGAATGATGCTGCTTTGGCTGCGGCTATGCAAGCTATGGCTCGGGCTGTGCAGGGTGCACCTAATGCTGTGGGTAATGATGAGTTCAGGAAGAACAAACCGCCTATCTTCAAAGGAAGATATGATCCAGATGGTGCACAGATTTGGCTGAAAGAGATTGAAAGGATTTTCCGAGTGATGGATTGTGCTGAAGATCAGAAGGTGAGACTGGGTACTCACATGCTATTGGAAGAAGCTGATGATTGGTGGGTTAGTACTCGTCGTGTGTTGGAAGCTGCAGAGGAGGAGATTACTTGGGCTGTGTTTAGTATGGAGTTTCTGAGAAGGTATTTTCCTGAAGATGTAAGAGGAAAGAAGGAAATTGAGTTTCTGGAACTTAAACAAGGTAATATGTCTGTTGTTGATTATACTGTTAAGTTTGTGGAACTTGTGCAGTTTTATCCTCATTATGCTGAAGCGACTGCTGAATTCTCTAAGTGTGTAAAGTTTGAGAATGGCTTGCGGCCTGAGATAAAGCAGGCGATTGGATATCAGAGGATTTGGAGGTTTTCTGATTTAGTAGATTGTTGTAGGATTTATGAAGAAGACAGTAAGGCTCGTTCTACTCATTACAAGAGTGTGAGCGAGAGGAAAGGGAAACAACAGTTCTGTGGTGGTCCGTATGTGACACCAGCTGATAAGGGTAAACAAAGAGGGAATTTTGAGAAAAGGTCAAGTGGAGGAGGAATGTCTGGTCCTATGAGGTGTTATAAGTGTGGTGAGTTAGGGCATCGTCAGTTTGAGTGCAGGAAAGATTTGAGGAAGTGTACTAATTGTGGAGGTGTAGGGCATGTTGCAGCTGATTGTGCAAGGAAGAATGTGGTGAAATGTTACAACTGTGGGGAACCTGGTCATATTAGTACCAAGTGTCCGAAACCGAAGCAGGCTCAGTCTGATGGGAAGGTGTTTGCTTTAGCGGGGACTCAGACTTCGAGTGCAAATCGTCTGATCAGAGGTACTTGTTTTATTAATAATACTCCTTTGATTGCCATTATTGATACTAGAGCGACTCATTCGTTTATTTCGTCTGAGTGCCTGAAGCGTTTGAATCTTGTGTTGTCTGTGATGGGTGGTGAAATGGTTATTGATACTCTAGCAATGGGGTCAGTAACTACTTCCTTGGTTTGTCTAAGATGTCCTTTGACCATTTATGGTAAAGACTTTGAGATGGATTTGGTGTGTTTGCCGTTGGAGGGTTTAGATGTGGTTTTGGGAATGAATTTGTTGCAATTCAATCGAGTTCATATTGATTGTTATCATAAGCTGGTAAGGTTTCCTTCTCTTGAGGAAGACGAAGACTCGAGTTTCTTATCTACCAAAGAGTTGAAGAGACTTTTGGCAGACGAAGCTCAGTTGTTTGGTTTGTTTTCATCTTTAACTGTGGACAGTCAAGTCGCCCTTGATGTGTTTCCTGTTGTGTGTGAATTTCCGGAAGTGTTTCCTGAGGATATTTCAGACTTGCCGCCAGAGAGAGTGGTGGAGTTTTCTATAGATCTAGTTCCTGGTACTAGACCGGTTTCTATGGCACCTTATCGTATGTCGGCGTCTGAGTTGGTTGAGTTAAAGAAACAGTTGAGTGAGTTGTTGGAAAAGAGGTTTGTGAGACCTAGTGTTTCTCCTTGGGGTGCTCCAGTTTTATTGGTGAAAAGAAGGATGGAAGTATGCGGTTGTGTATTGATTATCGCCAGTTGAATAAGGTGACGATCAAGAATAAATATCCTCTTCCAAGGATTGATGATTTGATGGATCAGTTAGTTGGTGCTTGTGTGTTCAGTAAGATTGACTTGAGGTCAGGGTATCATCAGATAAGGGTGAAGGAGGAAGACATTCAGAAGACGGCTTTTAGAACACGATATGGTCATTATGAATATTTTGTGATGCCGTTCGGGGTTTCTAATGCGCCAGGTGTGTTTATGGAGTACATGAATCGTATTTTTCACGAGCATCTGGATCGATTTGTCGTTGTGTTTATTGATGACATCTTGATTTACTCTAAGTCTCGGGAGGAGCATGCAGAACATTTACGTATTGTTTTACAGGTTTTGAAGGAAATGAAGCTTTTTGCCAAATTGTCCAAGTGCGAATTCTGGTTGTCGGAAGTGAGTTTTCTTGGACACGTGATTTTAGGTAATGGTATTTCTGTGGATCCATCTAAAGTAGAAGCAGTTCTACAATGGGAGGCTCCGAGATCTGTTACTGAAATTCGAAGCTTTTTGGGTTTGGTCGGTTATTATCGAAGGTTTATTGAAGGTTTTTCTAAGCTAGCACTTCCTTTGACCCAGTTGACTTGTAAAGGGCAACCGTTCATTTGGGATATTCGATGTGAGGAAAGTTTTAATGAGCTGAAGAGGAGATTGACGACAACTCCGATTTTGATTTTGCCGAATCCTACTGAACCATTTGTGGTTTATTGTGATGCTTCTTTGATTGGTCTAGGTGGTGTTCTGATGCAAGAAGGTAAGGTCGTGGCTTATGCTTCGAGGCAGTTAAGAGTTCATGAGAAGAATTATCCTACTCATGATCTTGAATTAGCGGCTGTGGTTTTTGTGTTGAAATTTTGGAGGTATTATCTCTACGGTGCAAGGTTTGAAGTCTTTAGTGATCATAAAAGTTTGAAATATTTGTTTGATCAGAAAGAGCTAAATATGAGGCAACGTAGATGGTTGGAATTCTTGAAGGACTACGACTTTGGCTTGAATTACCATCCTGGTAAAGCTAATGTGGTAGCCGATGCATTGAGTCGGAAATCGTTACATATGTCCACTTTAATGGTTAAGGAGTGGGAACTTTTGGAATCGTTTAGAGATTTGAGTTTGGTTTGTGAAGTGACGTCGGATAGCGTTAGGCTCGGTATGCTAACGATTACTAATGATTTTCTGAGGACTGTTTGTGAGAAGCAAAAGTTGGATGTGAAACTTGTGGATTTGATGTTGGTTGGAGGAAAAGATGCGAATAGTGATTTTCAAGTGGATGATAATGGTGTTTTGAGATTTCGAGGTAGGATTTGTATTCCAGATGATGCGGAGTTGAAAAAGATGATTTTGGAGGAAGGACACCGGAGTAATTTGAGTATACATCCGGGAGCGAATAAGATGTACCAAGATTTGAAGAAGATTTTCTGGTGGTCTGGATTGAAAAGAGATGTGGCTCAGTTTGTTTATTCATGTTTGACTTGTCAGAAATCGAAGGTGGAACATCTGAGGCCTAGTGGTTTGTTGCAACTGTTGGATATTCCTGAGTGGAAGTGGGATAACATTTCCATGGATTTTGTAACAGAGTTACCGAATACTCAGCGAGGGCATAACGCTATTTGGGTGATTGTTGATAGGCTGACTAAATCGGCTCATTTTATTCCGATTGACATCAGTTTTCCTTTGGAGCGATTAGCAGAGATTTACATCAGTATGATTGTGAAGTTGCATGGGGTTCCATTGAGTATTGTTTCTGATCGAGATCCTAGATTTACCTCGAGATTTTGGGAAAGTTTGCAGAAGGCCTTGGGTTCTAAATTGAGATTGAGTTCGGCTTATCATTCGCAGACGGATGGTCAGACGGAGAGGACGATTCAGTCGTTGGAAGATTTGTTGAGAGCTTGTGTTTTAGAGCAAGGTGGTGCATGGGATAGTTATCTTGCATTGATTGAATTTACGTATAATAACAGTTTCCATTCTAGTATTGGAATGGTACCGTTTGAAGCATTGTATGGACGAAGGTGTCGGACACCGTTGTGTTGGCACGAATCTGGTGAGCGAACGGTGGTTGGGCCAGAATTGGTGCAACAGACGACGGAGAAAGTGAAGCTTATTCGAGAGAAAATGAAGGCTTCTCAGAGTAGGCAAAAGAGTTATCATGATCGGAGACAGAAAGATCTTGAGTTTCAAGAGGGCGATCATGTATTTTTGAGGGTTACGCCATTAACGGGTGTGGGTCGTGCATTGAAATCGAAGAAACTTACTTCTCGGTTTATTGGTCCTTACCAGATATCTGCGAGAGTGGGTGATGTGGCTTATAGGGTGGCGTTGCCGCCGAATCTGTCGAATTTGCACGATGTGTTTCATGTTTCACAGCTTCAGAAGTATGTTTCGGATCCATCACATGTGATCCCGATGGATGAGGTCGAGGTAAGGGAGAACCTTACAGTTGAGGCATTACCAGTTAGGGTTTTGGATCGCGAGGTGAAGAGGTTGAGAGGCAAAGATGCTGCACTTGTGAAAGTGGTGTGGGGAGGCGCTGCTGAGGGCAATTTGATGTGGGAGTTGGAGAGTCAGATACGGGAGTCGTATCCAGATTTGTTCGTCTCAGGTATATTTTCGAGGACGAAAATTTCTAAGTGGGGGAGAGTTGTAACGACCCAGTTTTTGTGTGAGTTTTATTTAATCGAGTCGTTTGATTATTTTATTATTATTTTATTTTATTTTCGACTTTTATCTGAAAATATGTTATTTTTCAATGTTGTGATATTTTATCGGGTTTTGGGAACGTTTGTGAGATATTTGAGTGTGGGGGTATTTTGGACATTTCACAATATTTTGTTAAGTTAGAATAGAAAGGGAAATAGGAAGAGAGAAAAAGAGAAAGAAAGAAAAGGAGAAGAAAGAAAAAGAGGAGAAAAGAGAAGAAGAAGAGAAATAGTTAGAAAACTTGGAAAATCAAAGAAATCAACTCCTAGAATCGATTTAATCGAGTAAGGGTGCGAAACTCAATTATTGTATGATTGTGTATGATTATGTATGAGTATTTGTGGTGTTTGTTGGATTGAAATGAAAATATTTAGTAAAACCCATTGTTGGTAAAATTGATTAGAAATTGATTAAATGTGTTAGAAATCATGTTTTTAGTATCCATAATTGTTGGTACATGATAGATACTTGTTATTGGACATTGTATTGGCAATTTTCTGGTGTGTAGGTGGAATTTGGGGTGTTTTGGATTGGAACCCGTAAGCAAAATTATGCAGAAGAAATTTTATGGTTTTTCCAGGTCATACGCGTATGGGGCATGTTCATACGCGTATGGACCTTGGCAATACGCGTATCGTGGGCGTGTTTTGGGGCCAATACGCGTATGGAATGTTGTTTTGCTCGGCCATCTTCCCATTTGCGTATGATACGCGTAGCTTTTCAGGGCAATACGCGTACGACGTTGGGCATTACGCGTACGGACTTTTACACGTGAACTTTGGGGAAAATGAGTCTCTGCTCATACGCGTATGGCTCAGGGCAATACGCGTATGGACAGGTCAATTGTAAAATGAGACTTTTCAAAATATCGTTTTTCGTTTTCTTTCGTAACTTGAGTTCCGTTTGTCCGATTTTTACATTCTTGGTATCGTTGTGTAGCTATTGAACTGTACTTTCTTATTATGATGGTTTGGAAATTGTTAGCCGATTTAATTATGTCAGAAAATCGGGAATAGTGTCGGTTGTCGACTTTTGTCGTTATGACTGTGCGTAATTGATATGTATTAAGCAATGTGATGTTGTATGATGTAAATATATGTATTTAAATGGTGTTGAGATGAGTTGTGGCTGTATGGCAATTAAATGCATTGTTTTGGGCATAAGTGCAAAGTGTGATTTTGTTGAGTGGGATGAATGTATATATGTGTGCATATTAAATGTCATGAGTCATTGTATGCCAAGCATCATGATATGCATTGTTGAGACGTCCTGAGTGACGGTTTGGATTCCAGAGGGAATTCGCTATAACGTCTTGTGCCCGTGTGGGGTGTTAGCGATGATTATAGATGATCGTGTGCCCATGTGGGGTGTGAGCGATCGGGTCGTGTGCCCGTGTGGGGTGTGAGTGATCCATAAACGTCGTGTGCCCATGTGGGGTGTGAGCGACAGGGAACATCGTATGCCTGACGGGGAGTTACAGTGATGTAACGAGCGATGATTCCAGCAGAGTTCCTGAGTGAACTAGTGACGAGACACAATGGAAGTCAGTACCGTATGTGCATATGCATGGAGTCGTTGTGTCGGTCTCTTGCATTGCATAAGTCATTATGGTTATTTTAGGTGTGGAATTGTGGATAGAATTGATATATGGATATGTGTTGGTGATGGAAATATGAATTATACCTTGTGTTGCATTGTGTTGGAATTATGGTGTGAGTTGCGGTGAGAAACGTATATATGTGTATTTTTGTGTTAATATATGATTGTATGCAATTATATTATATTTGTTTTTCTCACCCTTCTGCTGTTTTATAATGCTCTATAAGGCATTGCAGATTAGAGTTGCCGGAGGTATTTTTGTGAAGCTTTGCGTCTTCATTCTTTTGTCGGTCGGCTCTGATATGTGACACCGGGTAGTTAGGAAGGTCGTTAGTGATTATTGTGTATTCTGTATATATATCTTTTGGCTTGTACATGTACAACTTGAAGTATGACAAACTTTTCATGTGATATATATATATATATATATGTATGTTATTCAGTTTTAGATTTTCCGCTTTTATTCTAAATTCTGAAATGTGGGTGTAAGGAACTGAGTTCCTCTGCTGATAGCTACCCCACTGTTGCATATCTTTATGAGCAGGTGTTGTATAGATTGTTTCAATTTGATGTGACCCTTCGGTCTATGCCATGATAATTTAAATATATTCTGACGAAATTTTGAATTTTCTTTTACTGTTTTAATTAATTGGGGGTATTGATTGGGGGTGTTACAACGCCAGTGACTGGTGTGGGTCGAGCTTTGAAGTCTAGGAAGCTCACTCCACGTTTTGTTGGTCCATATTAGATATCGCAGAGGATAGGAGAGGTAGTCTATCGAATTGTTTTACCGCCGTCACTTGCGAATTTGCATGACGTGTTCCATGTGTCTCAGTTGAGAAAGTACGTTCCGGATCCGCCGGATGTGATTCAGATGGATGATGTACAAGTGAGGGATAATCTGACTGTGGAAGCATTGCATGTGCGTGTCGATGGTCGAGAGATGAATCAATTGTGGGGTAAAGACATAACTTTGGTGAAGGTGTTGTGGGGTGGACCAGTTGGCGAAAGTTGGACTTGGAAACGTGAAGATCAGAGGAGGGAGTCGTATCCCACTCTATTTCCTTGAGGTAATTTTCGAGGGCGAAAATTCTTTAAGTGGGGGAGAGTTGTAACACCCCAAATTTTGTAGAATATTTATTTAATTTATTTAAATATTATATTCGTGAATTTCTGTGATTTGTGTCGATGTCGATGGTTTTGGGAAGTTTTGGTTATTTAATTAAATAATAGTATATATTACAGAATATATTGTATTATTATTTATTTTAAATAATATTAGAGGAATTAAGGGCAAAGTGGACATTTGAGGAGAATTAGTAAGGGCATTATGGAGAAAGCCCAATTTTGAGGCCCAAGGGTTAGAGTGAATATAAAAGGAGGATTTTGAGAATAGGGTTCACTTTTGTTAGACCGTGAAAAGAAGGAAAAAATGAGAGCTCTGAGGAAAAAGGGAAAGGGCGAGGAATTCGAGAAGGCTTCCAAAGACTCAGAGAGAAAGCTTCGAATCGACAATCTAAGGTATGGGGAGTAATTGCCTTTCATTTTTTTTTCATTATAGGATTCGATGTAATTAAAGTGAATTTTGGGGTTTTTGAAGGGTTTATGGGTTGTTGATGATTTAGAGGTATTTTTGAGAATCGATGAGGGATTATTAAGGGTTGAATTGATTCGGGTAAAAATAAGCCTTCGTGGCAAAACCTTCTTTGATGATATGTGGGATCTAGTGTGAGAAAGGGATTTATGGAGTTTATGGGAAACTTGAGAGTTTTGAAGGTTTACGGGATTTAAGGTTTCCCCGGGTTGTCCTGAATCGACCTAATAGACGTGGGTTTTATGCCTTTGATCTCCGTGATGCATTAGAACTGTTATAGGGATGTTTTTGGGTCATTTGGAGTTGTAATCGCAGGTACTTTGAGGTTGTGGAGCTACTGATGCGTAGCAGCGATTTGTTGTAATCGCAGGTTCGCTGAGCGAACCATCGCTTCGCTAGGAGAATGTTCGCCAAGGCTCGCAAAGCGAGCAGCACAGCGAATGCGCGATAACATGAGTGTAGGTACTGAAATGATTCTGGAGTGGGAGTGGGGATTCACTGGGAGTCTCGCTAAGCGAATGAATCAGCGAGTAGCTTCGCCCAACGAATAAACCAGCGAGTATGACAGAGGATGCTTTATGGTGTTTTAGTGTGGTGTCTATGGGATTCACTGGCCGCTTCGCCAAGCGAAGGTTTTAGTGAACAGGTTCGCCTAGCGAATCTTGGAGCGAACGTCTGCTGTTTCGCAAAATTTCGTTTCTGTTGCTGTGCTGTTCTGGTGTTTGATGCTGTGATATTTATGATGTTTTACCATGATGTTAGTGACGTTAATGATGATTATGACGTGAAGATTTCGTGATGTTTTGATGAGTACTTGATGAGATGAATTTCATGAGAATATTGATGATTATGAATAGTGTATATTTGTTGTGTGATGATTACTTGACGATATGAATTACTATGACGTATATTGATGACCAGGAGTTGTTTATGTATGATGTATGATGATAAGACGATGATGCATGATGTTTTGATGAATAAATGACGACATGACGAACATGATGTTTTGATGAATGATGATGCACATAATTATGTTTTGATGATGATGGTTATTGACGTTTGTGTATCATGCATTCATATGCATACTCTGTGACGATGCTTCATTCCCATTGTGCGGATATGAGGTAATTATGACGTGCTTCGGTTCCGATTGCGGGATTGATCCTATTGACAGGGATCTTTGGAGGGGTGATGGCCTAGTGTCCATCGATTATGACGATTGGTACCACATGCATGAGTCTTGTTATGCATTGCATTTTATGTGGCATTGATGAATTTGTGATACGGTGCTTCCTGATGTTTTCCTTGATGATGACCCTGATGATGTTGTATATGAGGATAATGCCATTTTATGTATATCTTGTTTTATAATGATTATTATGAATTGTGGTTACTCACCCTGCTTGTTTGAATGTTGCCTCCACGTGGGTAACGTGCAGGTGATCAGGTTTAGCTGTGGATGCTTTCGAGGACCTTGAAGTTTATTTGCTTTTTGTCGATTTAAAGGGTCTTGCTCTGATAGTGTAACATCGGGTTGGGGTTCTTTGAGTCGAACTATGTTGTTTCCTTATTTTTGTTGTCATTTGATGATATGGTTTTATTTTGATTATTATGATGTTTTGTTGAAAACCTTTTATTTGAAAATTTTGAGTTTCGTAGCCATGTGAAGGCTTTTTGATGTATTTTGAAGAAAACCCTTTGTTTACAGGGCAAGTGTATTATTTTGATTTAAATGAGAAATGTGCACCCTTTGAGGTGATTTTTGTGCTTTACTCTGATATTTGAGTTGTTTCTGCTGCAACATTATTGGGGGTAGAAAAGGGTGTTACACATTTTCTGTTGTGGGTACTTAAAGGTGGCGAAGAGGTACCTAACCCTAGCCAACCAACTGCACGACGAAAAAGACATTTTCCTTTGCCAACTGATTTTAGGATCCCTTTATGAATCCCTAGGATTAGCTACCGAAGTCTTAAGGAACATTCAACCCAAAGATGATTTATTTCTATCTGGACCTTTTTGGTTACTCCAACTCTAGCTCAGTGCCACATTTAAAATTTCTCTGGACGTTAACAAACCTGACGACGCCAATGAAGTTATTAGGGATAGACTCATCGAAGGGGCTCGATTGAACCCGCTGACTCCGATTGACAAGAATGGATCAGATTGATAGGAATTCTCATCCTACTTCTTAATGTTTGCCAAACGCTACCACTTCTATGCAACATTGGCTCCCTTTGCCAAAAGGACTCATGGGCATGAATGGTTCACTCGTAAGTTCCCAACCACTGGCGAACATGAAGTTGAGTCAAAGAAAATATGGGAAGCATTCTTAATCCCCATACCTCTTCCCACTAGACTAAGGACTTCCAAAGATAATGTGAAAATCATTTTCTAACAACCCAACTTGGTGTCGCACAAATTTTGAATCAGTCAGACTATGCTCAGATCCTTTTTCAGTCGAAAAAGTGAATTGTGCCTTTGCACCAATGAATACTCCGAAAACAACTACCTTCGACGAATTACTCAACACGCTGCTGATCGCTGTGTTCTCACTCCATTCGCTTTCCAACCATCATTCTACTATACCCCAGAATTCGACACTTGGTGGAAAACTTATCATGCCAAAGAATTTATGATTGCTGCAACATTAAGTCAACATTTAACTGATGCTTTCTCTTCTCTGCAACAAAAAATTCAACAAAGGTAGAGCTCGATACATTAAAGAGAACCTGGCTTTCCAGAAATACTTTGAAACTGTGGATGACCCTAACGACCTTAGTGGATGATCCGTAAAGTAGCTGTTACTATGAAAGAAAAAATGTTGGCGAAACTTCCCAACTTTCCCATTCATGAATAAGGACGAGTACATGTTTTCTTTAAACTTTTACCCTCCTAAATTTCCCCCTTTTCCCACCAGCAAAATGGCTCTGGCTTTCGTCCCTCTGTTTCAAAGGTGGTTCGTTTGTGATGAATTTTTGAAGGTTCATAAAAATAAATACCTGAAACCTGCTCAGCGTGTAACTCCGACTATGTATGATATATATAGTTTCAAAGGCCACCTTCATGTTGACATAAATCATTTCAGGGTCAAAACTCCTATACACGAGGGTGAGGAAAGAAAATGACCTCTCCACAAATTTTCAACCTGTAAATATTATTTATTTGTACTCACAATCGATTCTATTTGTTCACTGTTGCCGAGCACAAAAAGAGGACTAGGGATGCTTCCAGTGCTAAAGTAGCGCTTAGGCAACCCAAAGTCGAAGCAACTTCCTCCAAGCCTTCCCAAGTAAGTTCCAAATTCGGATGCTAAGCTTTAGACTGCTCAACATATTAAACTTAGATAATTTTCATAACTTGAATTCTATTCATTTTTTTATGAAGGCTGGTGATGCAAACGTTGAGCCGGTACCAAGAAGACTGCACCTAGCCCTAGGGTAGCTCTTAATCCTAAGACAAAGAAAAAGAAGAAAGCTCCTTCGAGGAAGGGCAAAAATATGACCGACATAACAAGGAGGTTTGTCTCCACTGAGAGCGCCAAATCAAGCCTAAATGCTGACACTTTAAAGGTAAATCTACTTCTTCTTTAACCCTCTTTATATTATTTCTCTAAGTCCTAACACCTGGATCTTGTAGGGTAAGCCTTCAACCAAACTTGTGTCGACATTCACACATCCAACATCTCAAACTACTAGCTCACCCACCAATCAGCCTATTCCTACTGTAGACCTCACTGAAGAGGTTAACAAACCCAAAGAAGTAGATGATAACATATCCCGCAACTTAAACAAAAAATCTCAAACAACTGAATCGACTTCCTCGTCATCTGATGAATTCGGGGAATACCTTAGAGCAAGGAGAGCCCAAGCAAACTTCTCCTCCTAACATCCCTAAGACAACTCAAGATGCTCACCAACAATCACAAACCACTTTGATCAATGCTGAACAACTAAATATAGAGACCACACCTAATGTCGGAAAAAAGGTTCAAAATATTATGTCTACAAAGCCAACCTCTTCGCCTAGCAAAAAGCTTTCTCAAGAAGAATTATCAACACTATATAAAATGAATCATCGGGCTTACATGAGAATGGTGCTAAGTGTCGCGGTGAAGAGTCAGAGACCAAGCTATTGACTAACTTGACTCGCAATACAAAATGCCACCACCAAACTTTTATTTTTCCAAGGGAATGGGAAAAGATCGAATAAACCCACAATAAACATGCAAAGCAAAAAGCAAGGCTAAAAGCTAAGCAATAAAGAGATCAAAGGTGAGATGGTTGGGTATGCTAAGGGAAGGTACTAACATCCTAAGAATCTATAATATCCTATAGGATCCTCTTGAAATATCTGTGTTTGGTTAAAAGTGTTTGTTGAAAAAGATTGGGGAGATGAGAAAAGAAGTGTTTTTTTATTTGGAAATACATGAAGTCTTGTGGCTACATACCAATAAAGGATCAAAACCTCGTAGTTCGGGATAGAAATAAAAAAAGGGTTTGTTTTGGTTGATTTTAATGAAGAAGAGACAAGTTGTCATCTTAAGGAGAATACTCAACTAATCCACCACAAACATGTGGAAGATGGATTTTTTCGTCACAATCAGAGAAGGGCTCCAACTTGGATATAAAATCAACAAGTATGCCTCATACTTCCCTCAAGTGGAAAAGAATCAATGTCATTCTCAACAATGTTAAGGGGTAGGAGAATTATATTTCAATAATAGATGACTCGTGTCTAATCCCTTTTTGAGAAAAGGTTTTAAAGTGAAAAGCAAAGTGACAAAAGTCTTGAATGAGTTTTGTGTCTTTTAGTCTTATGAAAAGAGTTTCATATGCTTAAGATGTCTTGAAGCATTTATAAAAGAAAGGAAAGTTTTGAAAAGACAATGACTTAATGTCAATGTTTTTTTATTGAAGGAGGTTCAAGTTAGAAAATAAGAACCTAAGGGTAGACATGAAGCAAATAATGGGTAAAGGATGCAACAAGATACACAATGGATATGCACATGACAATAAGTCAACCATGATCCATTTCCCTTGGATTTAAAGACAAGCAACATAAAGATATCAATCAAGGGTCACAAGACAAGTCTCAAGTGTCAAAACAAAGGTTCATAAGCATATCATAACACAAGTACAAGTCAAAGGCTTAAGTGTAAAAGATGCTCAAATACAAGACAAGTCTCATTCACAAGTATGAATCTAAGCAAAGGCGAATACATGCCATGTTGTGGATTAGAATTAAAGTATATGAACAAAAGATGTTATGGTGAGAGAACACTCAAAAGAAGTATCTAAACATGGATCATATGAGCATGTAAACTATCAAGCTAAACAAGAGATGTAACACCCCAAAACCAGTAGAATATTCATTTAATTGATTTATTATAAATATTCGTACCTTGGTGAATTTTTGGTGAATTATTGTTATGTTTGATGATTTATATTGTGGGGTATTGTCGATGTTAAGAGTGTGTTGATTTATGTTAGAGGTATATGATTTATTAAGGATTATTTCGATAATAATAATAATAATAGAATAATGTGACAATGTTATTTAAATTATTATTATTATTTTAAAATAAAAGGAAGGGCTAAGTGGTAATTGTGCGAGAATTAGTGAGGACAATGATGGAAAAGAGTATTAGGGGTCCTAGGAGTAAGTTGGACAAAAGGAATTAGAGAGAGTGGAGAAGTTCAGTTTTGTACGATCAAATTTTGGGAAATCGCTCTGAAGAAAGGAGAAGAAGGTTAGGTTCAGAGAGGCTTCAGAGGAACTCAAAGAGGAGATTTCGGAAGCAATTTACTAAGGTATGGGGAGTATTATTTATCATTATATTTGATATAGGTGTAGAAACATGTAGGTAGTAGGTTTTCTGGGAATTTGATGAGTTCATGTCGAAATTTGGGGTTTTTGGGACGTAATTGATGTTAGGAATAAACCTATGATGATGTATTGGGGTTGTTGTGTTGCTCTATGACAAATTCTGATGAAAACTGGTTGATTTGGTGCTGTAATCGCATACCTCTTAGGGTCTGAGTTAGTGCAGAAACGCAACTGAGAGTTGCAAGTTTGCACACTTTCGCCGGGCAAAATTCTCAGCTCGCCGGGTGAAGCGAATTTGCCCCAAGCTCGCCAGGCGAAAGAGGAAGCGAAGTGAAGGTGGAAAAAGTAGGTTTATGGATTTTGTATGGGGGAAGGTGTTTCGCCCCAGCTTCGCCGGGCAAACACCCAAGCGAGCCAGTGGCTTCGCCAGGCGAGAGAGAAGCGGAGGGAGAGGGGGAATTGTGAGTTACTGGAATTTATATGGGGAATATGTCTCACCCCTGCTTCGCCGGGCGAAACCCAGGCGAGCGCGTTGCTTCGTCGGGCGAGCTCCAGGCGAGCAGGAGCAGTGGGTTTGTTTTGATTTCTTTTCTTTTCTACCCTTTGAGGTTTTGTGTCTTGATGACTTGTGATGACTTTTGATGCATGATGATGATGTGATAACATGATGATTTATGTCGATTTTGGTGTATGTATTACCATGATGCTTGATGAGAGTTTATGATGATGATGTACATGTTGATGTTATATATGTTATGTGAAGTATTATGACAATTTTATGAATGATGATGCAATGTGACGATTTTATAACGATGACGATTACGACGTTTGCATCATGCTTTCATAGCATTCTAGGACTTTGGTCCAGTGACAATTTTAGGACTTCGGTCTAGTGGTGACTTCAATCCCATTGTGCGGATTGGAGTGTATGACGTTGCTCTGGTTCTTGTGTAGAATCGATCCTACTGGTGGGGATCTTTAGAGGGTGATGACCCAGTGTCCATCAATTATGACGAATTGGTACCACATGCATGAGTCAGTGTAATGCATTTCATATGTATGTGGCATTGCGTGTTTGCGAATGATGATGTGATTGATGACATGACTGTAAATGATGTGCGATGATGATGATGATGATGTGATTGATGACATGACTGTAAATGATGTGCGATGATGATGATGATGATGTATTAATGACGATGCTGGTTTATTTTGATGCATGCTACCTTATTATTTCTTATCTTATGTCTTGTATAATGGTTTATGATTACTCACCCTGCCTGTTTGAATATTACCTCCACACGGGTAACGTGCAGGTGATCAGGATTAGCTTTTGGTGCGTGAAGAGCTTACTTGAAGTATTGTTGGTTATTTTGGTAGATTTAGAGGGTCTTGCTCTGATATGTAACACCGGGTCGGGACGTTTGAGTCGAACCATAGTGTTCTGGTATTTGATGATGTTATGATGTTTTGATGTTTTGATTTTAAAATCTTTGGATTGTTTTGATAATTATGACGCTTATGAAGTTTTCTGCTGCATAGTATTCAAGTTAATTTTGATGTTTTAAACCCATGTTACGGAGCAAGATGTTATTACTTGATGTTTATGACGAAATGTGACGCCCTTATGGGATTTTACTCTAATAATTATTGTTATATTATTCGTGAATGTTTGTTGGGTAGATGGGTGTTACATTAGTGGTATCAGAGCAGGTCGGTCTATCCTGCCAGCAGTTAATGAGTGTGTGTACACTGTCGATGTTTTATTTCTTCTAACCTTGTTGCTGATGTGCAGAATGGCTGGAAGAAATAACCGTACTTTTGCTGACGCGCTGGAATCACTTGCTTAAGTGATGGCTAAGAACAATTAGAATGGTGAAGCTTCTGATGAGTTCCGTGCTTTAGGGAAGTTCCAGAGGAACAATCCGCCGAATTTTGTGTGGAACTCATGATCCGGAGGGCGCGCATAAATGGCTCAAGGTGATTGAGAAGATCTTCTGGGTGATGGGGTGTACGGATGCTCAAGAAGTTCAGTTTGGTACTCATATGCTATCAGAAGAAGCTGAAGATTGGTGGGATAACATCCGTCAGAGGCTGGAGGATGTTGGTACCGAGATAACATGGGCTGTGTTTAAGAGGGATTTTTTGGGAAAATATTTTCCTGAAGATGCTCGCGGCAAGATGGAGGTAGAATTCCTTGAGCTGAAGCAAGGAAACATGATTGTGGCTGAATATGCGACGAAGTTTTGTCCGCATTATAATCGTGTTGATGCTGAGATGTCCAAATTCCTTAAGTTTGAGAATGGGCTGAGACCAGAGATCAAGCAGGGTATTAGTTACCAACAGATTCGAAGGTATGCTGAGCTGGTGGATTAGAGTAGAATCTATGACGAGGATAGCCGAGCTCGATCTGCTCACTATAAGCAACTTAGTGAGAACAAAGAGAAGGGACAGTTCAGTGCAAAGCCTTATGTGACTCCAGCTGACAAAGGGAAACAGAAGGCTTCAGATGGGAAAAAGACAAGTGGGGGAGCAGCTCCCGCTTCTGCGAAGTGTTACAGGTGTGGTGAACAAGGCCACCGTGCTGAAGTTTGCAACAATAGTGTGTTGAGGTGCTACAGATGTGGTAAGAGAGGTCACTGAGCTACTGACTGCAAAGATGAGGGTCCGACTTGTTTCAACTGTGGTAAATAGGGTCACATCAGTACTTAGTGTCAAAAGCCGAAGAAGACTGTTACTACGGCTCAGACTAATGGCAGAGTGTTTGCTTTGAGTGGTGCAGAGGTTCCTAAGAAGGATAACTTAATTCGAGGTACTTGTTTTATTAATAACGTTGAGTTGGTCGCTATTATTGATACTAGTGTTACTCGCTCATTTATTTCGCTTGAATGTGCTAATAGATTGGGTTTGAAATTGTCTGATATGAATAGTAGTATGGTAATAGAGACTCCTGCTATGGTTCGGTTACTACTACTTTTGTGTGTTTGAGATGTCCTTTGATGATTTATGGGAAGATTTTCGTGATGGATTTGGTGTGTTTGCCCTTTCACCAAATCGATGTAATTCTGGGGATGAACTGGTTGGAGTTCAACTACGTTCACATTAACTGTTATAATAAGATTGTGGCATTTCCTGAGTTTGGTAATAATTGAGAGTTGATGTTCTTGTCTGCTAAGTAAGTAGACGAACTCTTAGAAGACGAAGCATTGATGTTTGCGCTGTTTGCATCATTGCAAGTTGATCGTGAGATTGCGAGTGTCGAATTACCTGTCGTCTGTGAATTTCCTAAAGTGTTTCCAGATGACATAAGTGATTTGCCTCCAGAACGTGAAGTAGAGTTTGCGGTTGATTTGATACTGGGTACTAGTCTGGTGTTAATGACTCCCAATCGGATGTCAGCTTCTGAGTTAAGCGAATTGAGGAAACAACTGGAAGAATTACTTGAGAAGAAGTTTGTTTGACCGAGTGTTTCTCCGTGGGGTGCTCCTGTGTTGTTAGTGAAGAAGAAAGATGGTAGCATGAGGTTGTGTGTTGATTATCGTCAGTTAAATAAGGTGACTATCAAGAATAAGTATCCACTTCCGAGAATTGACGATTTGATGGATCAGCTTGTGGGTGCTTGTGTGTTCAGTAAGATTGATTTGAGGTATGGTTATCATCAAATTCATGTTAAGCCTGATGCTATTCCGAAGACAACTTTCAGGACGAGGTATGGTCACCATGAATACACTGTGATGCCATTTGGTGTATCCAATGCACCTGGTGTGTTCATGGAATATATGAATCGGATTTTCCATGATATTCTGATATACTCTAAATATGAAGAAGAGCATGCTGAGCATTTGAGGACTGTGTTGCAAGTCTTGAAAGAGAAGAAGCTATATGCAAAACTGTCGAAGTGTGAGTTTTGATTGAAAGAGGTGAGTTTTCTTGGCCATGTGATTTCAAGTGGTGGAATTGCTGTTGATCCTGCTAAGATCGATGTTGTGCTACAGTGGGAGACTCCGAAGTATGCTACTGAGATACGAAGTTTTCTTGGGTTGGCAGGTTACTATCGCAAGTTCATAGAAGGTTTTTCTAGATTGGCGTTACCGTTGACGCAGTTGACTCGTAAGGGTCATGCTTATGTGTGGGACGTTGCATGTGAAGAGAGTTTTGTGGAATTAAAGAAGAAATTGACGACCGCTCCGGTTTTGATTTTGCCTAATCCGAATGAATCTTTTGTGATGTATTGTGATGCTTCGAAGATGGGTCTTGGTGGAGTGTTGATGTAGAATGGACAGGTTGTTGCTTATGCTTCGAGACAATTGAGAGTTCATGAAAGGAATTATCCTACGCATGACTTAGAATTGGCAGCTGCGGTGTTCGTGTTGAAAATTTGGAGACATTACCTTTTTGGCTCTAAATTTGAAGTGTTCAGCGATCATAAGAGTTTGAAGTACTTATTCGATCAGAAAGAGTTGAATATGAGGCAGAAGAGGTGGTTGGAATTGTTGAAAGACTATGATTTTGATTTGAATTACCATCCTGGTAAGGCAAATGTGGTGGCCAATGCATTGAGCAGGAAGTCATTGCATATGTCAATGCTTATGGTGAGAGAGTTGGAATTAATTGAGCAATTTCGAGATTTGAGTTTGGTATGTGAAGAGACTCCTGACAGTGTGAAGTTGGGTATGTTGAAGTTGACTAGTGGTATTCTGGAAGAGATCAGAGTGGGACAACAATCTGATTTGAAGCTGGTTAATCAGGCAACTTTGATTAACCAGGGTAACGGAGGTGAATTCTGGATTGATGAGAATGGTGTGATGAGGTTCAGAGACAGAGTGTGTGTTTCAAATGTTCCCGAAATTAAGAAGAGTATTCTTGAAGAATGACACCAAAGTAGATTGAGTATTCATCCCGGTGCTACGAAGATGTACCAGGATTTGCAGAAACTGTTTTGGTGGCCAGGTATGAATAAGGATATTGCTGAATTTGTTTATGCCTGTTTGATTTGTCAGAAGTCCAAGATTGAACATCAGAAGCCTTTGGGTATGATGCAGCCATTGAGTATTCCAGAATGGAAATGGGATAGTATTTCCATGGATTTTGTGTCGGGATTACCGAAGACTGCGAAAGGAAATGATTCTATTTGGGTGATTGTAGACAAGTTGACTAAATCGGTTCATTTCTTACCGATGAAGATTAACCATTCTATGCAGAAGTTAACTGAGATGTACATTGAGGAAATTGTGAAGTTGCATGGGATTCCTTCGAGTATTGTGTCGGACAGAGACCCGAGATTTACGTCGAGGTTCTGGAAAAGTTTACGAGATGCTTTGGGTACTAAGTTGAGTATGAGTTCTGCATATCATCCGTAGACGGATGGCCTGACAGAGAGGACTATCCAGTCTTTGGAGGATTTGCTGAGGGCTTGTGTGTTGGATCAAGGAGGATCGTGGGATAGCCATTTGCTGTTGATTGAGTTCACATACAACAACAATTTTCATGCTAGTATTGGGATGGCGCCATATGAAGTTTTATATGGAAGGAGGTGTAAAACTCCATTGTGTTGGTATGAATCGGGAAAAAGTGCTGTACTCGGACCTGAAATTTTGCAGGAGACGACTGAAAAGACTAAGATGATCCAAGAAAGGATGAAAGCTTTGCAGATTCGTCAGAAGAGTTATTATGATAAGAGAAGGAAATCACTTGAATTCCAAGATGGGAGATCACGTGTTTTTGAGAGTTATGTCGGTGACTGGTGTGGGCCGAGCTTTGAAGTCTAGGAAGCTCACTCCACGTTTTGTGGGTCCGTATCAGATTCTACAGAGGATAAGGAGGTATCCTATCAGATTGCTTTACCGTTGTCGCTTGGGAATTTACATGATATGTTCCATCGCATGTGATTCAGATGGATAACGTACAGGTGAGAGATAATCTGACCGTTGAAGCATTACCTGTGCGGATAGGTGAAAGAGAAATGAAGCAACTGTGGGGTAAATATATATCTTTGGTGAATGTGTTATGGGGTGGACCATCTGGTGAGAGTTGTACTTAGGAGCGTGAGGATCAGATGAAGGAGTCGTATCCGACTCTGTTTTCTTCAGGTAATTTTCGAGGACGAAAATTTTTTAAGTGGGGGAGAGTTGTAACACCCCAAAATCAGTAGAATATTTATTTAATTGATTTATTATAAATATTCGTACCTTGGTGAATTTTTGGTGAATTATTGTGATGTCTGATGATTTATATTGTGGGGTATTGACGATGTTAAGGGTATGTTGATTTATGTTAGAGGTATATGATTTATTAAGGATTATTTCGATAATAATAATAATAGAATAATGTGATAATGTTATTTAAATTATTATTATTATTTTAAAATAAAAGGAAGGGCTAAGTGGTAATTGTGCGAGAATTAGTGAGGACAATGATGGAAAAGAGTATTAGGGGTCCTAGGGGTAAGTTGGACAAAAGGAATTAGAGAGAGTGGAGAAGTTCAGTTTTGTACGATCAAATTTTGGGAAACTGCTCTGAAGAAAGGAGAAAAAGGCTAGGGTTTAGAGAGACTTCAGAGGAACTCAAAGAGGAGATTTCGAAAGCAATTTACTAAGGTATGGGGAGTATTATTTATCATTGTATTTGATATAGGTGTAGAAATATGTAGGTAGTAGGTTTTCCGGGAATTTGATGAGTTCATGTCGAAATTTGGGGTTTTTGGAACGTAATTGATGTTAGGAATAAATCTATGATGATGTATTGGGGTTGTTGTGTTGTTCTATGACGAATTTTGATGAAAACTGGTTGATTTGGTGCTATAATCGCAGACCTCTTAGGGTCTGAGTTAGTGCAGAAACGTAACTGAGAGTTGCAGGTTCGCACACTTTCGCCGAGCGAAATTCCCAGCTTCCCGGATGAAGCAAATTCGCCCTAACCTCGCCAGGTGAAAGAGGAACCGAAGGGAAGGTGGAAAAAGTGGGTTTCTGGATTTTGTATGGGGGAAGGTTTTTCGCCTCAGCTTCGCCGGGCGAACACCCAGGTGAGCCAGTGGCTTCGCCAGGAGAGAGAGAAGCGGAGGAAGAGGGGGAATTGTGAGTTATTGGAATTTATATGGGGAAGGTGTCTCGCCCCTACTTCGTCGGGCGAAACCCAGGCGAGCGCGCTACTTCGTCGGGCGAGCTCCAGGCGAGCAGGAGCAGTGGGTTTGTTTTGATTTCTTTTCTTTTCTATCCTTTGAGGTTTTGTGTCTTGATAACTTGTGATGACTTTTGATGCATGATGATGATGTGATAACATGATGATTTATGTTGATTTTGGTGTATGCATTACCATGATGCTTGATGAGAGTTTATGATGATGATATACAGGTTGATGCTATACATGTTATGTGAAGTATTATGACGATTTTATGAATGATGATGCAATGTGACGATTTTATGACGATGACGATTATGACGTTTGCATCATGCATTCATAGCATTCTAGGACTTCGGTCCAGTGACGGTTTTAGACTTCGGTCCAGTGGTTTTTTGATTCAGACTCAAATATTAAAAAAATATATTTAGTCTAAGATATTAAATCGATTAAATTGATTTATATGTATGTTTAGATTATAGCTCTAGGTATTACTACATCTAGTATCTACCCACTACTATTAGGTTGACCAAACTGTCTAAATTGCCCTTCCCTTAAAAAAAATTTACACTACACTTTGGACAAATAAGTAATTAACAAATGTTCCAATTAAAACACTCACACACCTCTCTTTAAATTACACTTGTCACACTCTAATTAGTCTCCATTCAAAATTCAAATTCACACATCTCTCTTTCAAGACTTTTCATTTTCCACATTTATCTCTCTCCATTCTCTCTCTCATTTTCTCTGTGAACCGTAAATCTTGTCATCGCCCCCTTTCTCCACCCACCACCATCACCACCACCACCACCAATTGATCTCAACTCTTCATGCTTACAACACAAATAGATCAAATTAGTCCTCTCTCTGCTTTCCTCCCACTCTCTCCTGTTTTCTCTCACTCTCAGTTTTATCTGCCTCCCTCCGCAAACCCTAATTCCGCCCCTTTATTCCCTTTCTCTATTTTCCTCTTCAAACCCTAAATTCGTCGTCGCCCTCCTAAGTATTTTCTGAACAAAACCCCAAAACCCAGAAAAGGGAGAGCGAGGTGAGACGAAGAGTACCAGCTCTAATTTGTGTTACACATATGTAGTCGTCGCAGCTGCCGTCGTGTGCGTGGCAGCGCGATGGTAAATTAGTTTAAATGACGATGATCTGAAGAAGAGAAAGAAGAATTTTGGACGCAAAAGAAGGGTGTGTGGTCTTGAACGAGAGAAGGGGATTAAGATTTTGACCTAAAATTCCACCGTGTTAATCTGTTTATTTTCTATTTTATTCTTTTTTTTTGCTTTTTTTGTTTTAATAAACTCTGATAAAAATTGTGAAAATTTGGGTTGTTGGATCGGGCTTAGGCCCCTGCATGTCCTATTCACACCATTCCTTTTGGATATTGAATGAAGCATTAGGTCTGCATTCATGCCGTTTTTGACAGTAATTTCTGGTAGGAGACTTTCAAGCTGCAAGGTACCTATTTGAAGATGAGCAAGATGTATCATCCGTAATTCGCTGTTTCAAAACTTTTCTACATTTATTTTTTGCTGATAAACTCACGGGGCCTATGGATCCCTTTCTTCTTCGAAAATTATAACAGGATTAGGTACAGATTTAAACCTTACCATTTTTGTCCTAGATGGAGGAAGAGAGATTCTTCTGAAAGAGAGATTTCCCCTTAGTAATTGCATTGGTTTTCACTTGAACAATGGACTGTTTATCAATGCCTGTTTATTTTGTTATTTTTTGTTAGAAGCTCATTGATATTAACAACAATATGGTCTTGATGCAGTTTTCAGTTATGAACCACATTCAGTTTTAGCAATTGGAGTTGTTGCACTAGCCGACAACACAGGTTTTATGCCTCTTCCAAAAATAACAGTTCTTGCGAGCAGTGCCGTAAGGCTTTTACTTGAGGTTTTCAATCTTAATAAAATTTATTACGGATGATATTATACATGTTTTACTTCACATTTTAATAAATAGATATTTTACACAATGGTTTTATTGCCTTAGTTGAACAATGGTTTTTGATATATTGCGTGAAAATGACAAACTGGTTGTTGTAAAATACGATTTTGATGCATTCACTTTCCATTTTTTTCTCTCAAATCAAAACTGTCAACTATGGTTTTCGAAAGTTTACGTGACCCTGCAATAAATGTGTTAACTGATTGACCCTGCTAACAATTAATTTTCTTTTTGTTTACAACATGTTTCTAACTTTTTCTGTGTTCATTACAACATATTTCAGATGTTTGTATTTGTCATGTTATTTTCATCTTATTTGATTAACCATAAGTCAATGGTTTGTATATGTGCCACATTTCCTGTTCTTGGAGTGAACTCTGATCCTATTCGAATTGACGAGGTTTATATACATGCAACTGTTGAATTAATGACTTCATATTTGATTTGTAATAGGTGGAAAAATTCAGTGGTGAGTTTGATGCTGCCAGAAGCACAAGTCATCTTTGTCCTGCAACTGTTGAAAGCTTAGAATTTTGTTTCGAAACCTTGCCGTCGACCACGTTTCTTCATCTGTATCTATTTCTCTTATCTGGTTCTTTATCTGTATTTATTCCTCTTTCTATTTTTATTACTAACGTTGTTTGATTTTTTTACAGCTATAGTTGTAATTTGTTCATTACTTCATGTATTCCTTTTTTTTGTTTGATGCTTTTTATTTTCTTGCAACCATGACTAAAGTTGTTCAAGGACTTACGGACATTTATAGAGGTAGAAGCAGAGGAGTTAACAAGGAGAACAGGTGTCAGCCCTGGTTCAACTCCAAGATGGGATACAACATTTAATATGGTTTTACACGATAATACAAGAATAGTTCGCTTCAATCTTTACGAGTGCCCACCCAACAGTGTAAAGTATGACTTTCTAGCATGTTGCGAAGTTAAGGTACTGTCACCTCATAGATGTTTGTTTTTGTGTGCTAGCAATAAGAGTATTAATTGGCTATCAATATAAGCATATGTTTTGTGAACAATAAATTTTATTTTTAATACCGTTGTGGTAAATCTTATCATATATAGTTATATACCATTCGAAGCTAACCTATTTATTTATGTCTCTGAGAAGATGAGTCACGTAGAGGATGATTCAGCAATAGTATGGGCAATAGGGCCTGATTCTGGTGTAATAGCCAAACATGCAATGGTATCTCAAGTTTTCAGGTTGATGATTGAAGATGGTGTTGAGCCTGATGTGGTATCATAGACTTCTGTTATAACTGGTTTTGTACAGTTGTTTCTAATTGTATTTTCACTTATCCGCTATCGCATTTCCTGACAAAAACATGTTTAATTGGTTACTATTGTTTAGTAAATTTAAATAAGTCATATTACAATTTTCAACAATGTATTTTTCTAATTCCATGATCAACAGGTCAGCGAGGAAGTGGTTGCAAGAGCAATGGGTTCGCTCTGTCTTCTTTCAATTTCATTTCGTCTTGCATTAAGGCCGCCTCTTCCAGCGTCATTACTGTCAATCAAAAGGACCATTCACTGTCAATATTGAACAGGTACTGCCTTGCTAACTCTTGTGTTTTGAAACTAAAGTTTTTCAAAAGAAGTTAGGAGTGAGAACATTGAAATAATCCAATTTGTGTTTGTTGTTCTTCACTTTGACTTGAGCAAATGACAGCATAAACCTGCTTAGTTTATGTGTACTGTAGCATGATTGATAAATATTATAACCTTTTGGATTTTTGTGAGTAATTAAGGTTACTAGCAGCAGTTCAGATAAGCCATTCACCAATGGATCTACTTCAAGGCTTAGAGTATTGTATAAATTTAAATCCATCTTGGTTAGTACATTTCTCTAATCATGTTTGAGTTTTACAAATTTTGATAATAAAAATAGTTGATCTGAAGCTTCATCATCACCTTGGTAAGTAATATATCTTCCTCAAGTTATAGTTTGGATACATGCAAAGGCCATGGTATTAAACTCTTCAAAAATGATTATTTGAAGTTTTTCGTTAAATTGTTGATCCCTCTGATTCAACCTTAGTAACTTTAGTTTGTTTGATGCAGAATCCATAATAAAATATTCAGTTGCTTTGACTCTTTGGACTTCATATGTTCCTTTACAGTTAGCAAACTCTCACAAATTACATCGCGGAAATATACAAGAACCTCATATTTGGAAGGTAAGATATCAGTTGAATGAAGTTTGCACCGTCTTCAATAACTCTCAAGTAAGCTCTATGTGTTTCTTCAGGAAGTCTCCCGTTCGAAACCTCTATGCGTAATATTATATGGGCCAAGGGTTTGAAGATGATGCCTGCTTCTAAAGTGTTTTTAAAATTGACAATTTCACACTCTATGTTCCAATTGTACCTCCTTGACTATTTGGTATTTCTGGAATGATTATTGTTTGCAGATCCGATGGTACAACGTTGGCATATCTGATACTTGGAATGATTATTGTACTCAGATCCGATGGTACAACGTTGGCATATCTCCCTACATAATTTATTAGGACCAAAATCAAAACTAATTGGCCTTGGTTGCAGTACATTGTATGGATTTGTTTTCATGGTAAGATTCTGTAATAATTTCTAAATGAATTTGACTTTTGTTGGGGTTGAAACACAAATGTTGTGCGTGGAATTAAAGTAAATGGATATACATTAGGCAATTATTGCATGGTGTGGCAATAAACAAACACAAACATTATGCTTTGATTTTGTTCTTGAACTTGCACTTATTTTGAACTTGCACTTCTTCTAATATTATTATACTATTAATATTATTCTTTTTTCTAAACATCGTTATAAATACATTTCCTTTTATATAAACTATTCTATTAACAATTCATGATTTTAAGTTATATATATTAAATAATAATTTTCTTTTTAGTTATATCACTTATCATGTATGTTAATCTTTTCGTCATTGTTGAATAACTATACAAGTTGTAGGCGGCAAGTTAGACATAAAATAAAATAAAGCCTTTCATTCATCTTTTTTTAATCTAACTGGTTTCTCAATAATATGACAAAAGATATTTTTAGCCCATTTTTCACCTTTACCATTCTAATTGCTTGCACTTATCTCTAATAGTGAAAATGTGATTGAAATAATTCATAAAATAACACGGGACACAACCAATTAAATTTAAGTAAGACAAAAAATCATGTATATATATATATATATATATATATATATATATATATATATATATATATATATATATATATATATATATATATAATTGTGTCATACAAAATAGTATAAGTTTTAAAATCGCACGGGACACAACCAATTAGATCTCATTGTATAAATATTACTTCCAATGTGCATTTACTTTCAATGTACTATAAATTAATAAATTTAACACCCAAACTATCAATTTATCACTGTATTCAAAGGAAACAATGACTGTAAATCTTATCATCTTCTGTGAATTTTATCACTGAAACTCACTATTTTCATGGGTCACTCTCACCACGATACTTTTTTTTACTCAACTAAATATTTATAAATTTTTATAATTATTAATGATATTTATAAATATATATAGTTATTAGACATATTGAGTTCATAATGTTGATGATTTGTTACATATTTATTTTTTAATATTGGCCGTTATTAGTGATTTTATAATATCAATTATATATCATAACAACAACCAAACCTTATCAAATAAATGATCTTAAACTATAAATGCTTTTACCCGTGCGGACGCACAGGTCTTCTACTAGTTGTTGTTATAAAAAAAAAAGAAAAATACAATCTTGTTACCACAATTTTATTGTCTTAATACTTGTATATCATTATCTTACATATAAGAACATAAATAGCTAGCAAAAGGATGGAAATGTCCTTCTGGTTCCCCATCCTTCCACCTGGACGCTGCCTTCCCTTACACGTGTTGTTTGTAAACGTGGCTGGTTTTGACCCTTGCTCCTGCTCTTTTGCAAATTCTGGTATATTTCCCAAACTACCTTTTATGCCTCCTCAGAGTAAATCTCCTAAATATCTTACTATGCCCATGCTGCATTTCATGTTCGATTGTTTATATCCCGTTTCCCAATTTCCCCTGCCTTATCCATCTCATCTTGGGTTTATCGTCCTTCTTCTTCTCCATTGCCCTGCTCTTCCAACACAACAAACATTTCCTCCTTCGTTCTTTGCTTTAATACCATTCTCCATTTTTTCCCCAATGGCGCGCCCTTTTACATCTTTGGTTGACCTTGACAATACGAAGGATCTTTGGAAGGTGGCGGTTCGCGTCCAGCATTTGTGGCCCGTCGTCACCAATAACAAACGCCACTTTGAAATGCTTGTGGTTGGTGATGCTGTGAGTTTGTTTCTTTTAGTCTTATGTTGTTATTTCCTGATTTTATATTATAGTTTATAGCTTGACTTTTACAGCCATGTTTTTTGTTTGGGTGGTGTATGTTGTTCTTTATTATGTTGTTATTGTTTTGACATTATTTTCTGTTTTCCCATTTGCAAGGGTGGTGACATACATATGGTTGTTCCAGTGGTGATAGAAAGGGCTTTTTGTTCCATGTTGGAGGTTGACACTACATACAGTATATCAAATTTCCAGGTTGTGCAAAATAATTTGGTATTCAAGCCTTCGTCGCACCGGTTTATGGTCAAATTTACCTGCGGGACCTCTGTTGCTGATGTTGGGAAGCATAATATACCGTCGGTGCCGCTTCACCTTACCAGTTTTGGGGATATAATTACTGGCAACTTCAAAAAGGATATGCTGATAAGTTATAATGTTTCGTTTGACTCATGTTATTATTTATCTACTGTACTGTTTGTTTATCCCTGTTTATTGTTTGTTTTGGTGGCAGATATTGTTGGTATGGTGGAAAGTATAGGGTTCACCCAAAACCATGGTGGAGGAAGGAAATAGCAGATTAATTTGATGCTCAGGGATAATGCATGGGTTTCGTTGTATATTATTTATGTCGCGTTTCTTTGCTGTATTTGTGATTGGTGTTAAATTTTCCCTGCATTTGCAGGAACAATGTGATTAACTGTACTTCGTGGGAGGCATATGCGGATCAGTTTATGAAATTTCACAGGGAACATGTTGGTCAATCTGGACCAACATGTTGGTCAATCTGGACCAACCGTTATTTCGCTGCAATGTGCTAAAGTCAAGGAATAAGGTTATTAATTTTATTGTCGTCTTGCCATACTGGGTTTAAATTGTTTTCTTAACTTGGATCTTATGTGTTTTTAATGCATGTGATGTAGGCAAATATCCTCTATCCGTTTCCAATACATTTAATGTCACTGCATTGTTGATTAATGCTGATGTTTCACTAATCAACAACTTTATTAAAAGGTTGTATGTATGTCGCATCTTTAAATTCTATGCTTTTCTGTTTATGTTGAGTTTTAAACAAAAATTTTGTGTTACAACTCAGCATTCCAGCTGCGTCTGTTGTTACACTTTCCGAAGGCACATCTTCCCATTATTCGCAGAACGCAGATGGTTCACCGCCAACTCCCTTTGAAAAAATCGTCTCAAAGGCAATTGTGCTTCTTCTTGATGAAATCTGTAAACTTTCAAAGGTACCTTGTGTCTCTGCTTATAAATATAAATGGTGTTGATAGTTTGTTTATGGTTTTGCTTTTTTTACATAGATTACCTTCTGTGCAACTGTTGCCACAACCACAAAAATTCTTGCCTCACAGCATGGCTGGTATTATCATGCATGCCATGAGTGCCCAAAGGTTTCTCGTGGGGATGGCCCACCTTTTATATGTGAGGCTGGATGATTGTGTCTATCTTTTCCGTTATGTTTTCGGTATTTGAATTCATAGTATTGCATTTCTACTTAGTGTTTGTGTTTTATTTAAGCAAGTTTTTGTTTTAATATTATTCCGTTTTTAGACCGTTTGTGCTTTGATGTGGTAGTGTTTTCTTTGTGTTTCTCGGGTTTGTATAAAGTCATTAATTAGATGCGCGTGTGAAAGCTGGAGTGCCAAAAGTTCAAGGAAAAGACCAATCAGAAGCCTGACACGGCTGCCCGTGTCACAGGACACGGCCCGTGTCAGGAGGCCTGGGAGATGGAAGTTTGAGCACTAAAATGGGACAAGGAAAAGATCAAACAGAAGTCTGACATGGCTGCCCGTGTCACAGGACACGGCCCCTGTCAGGGCCCCTGAGAAACTGCCTTGGCGCATGAAGAGTCAGCAGCCTGACACGGCTGCCCGTGTCATGGGACACGGCCCGTGTCAGGGCCACTGGAGGGGAATTTTGTGATTTTTTAATTATTCCAATTAAGTGTCCTTTGAGGGTATTTTGGGAATGTCACATGCTGTTTAGTGATCTGACACTTTTTAAGCTGAGGAAAGCACGAAAGAAAGGGACTTTTGGAATTACGTATTATTCTGGATGTTTTCACGAAGTTCTTGGAGAACGGAGATCTGTCAACCGCGGAAGCAATTGAAGATCGAAGGAATCCGATTATTAGTGTAATGGCTTTTCTTTATTTTTATTCAGTTATTGTTTCTGTTATAAACATGAGAGGCTAAACCCCCCAATGCTAGGGGGTGTCCCTGAATTGTGATGTATGAACCTATTTTGATTTAGTCAATGAGATTTTGTTTTCTTGCTTTAATCTTTTATTATGCAAATTATAAAATATTTGTTGCAATCGGTTAAATTGGGAACGATTTATGATTAGGGATTTGGTCTGAAAAACCCAATCTATCATTTTGCATAACACTACGGTAGATATTGCCTAGGAATGGGGATACCCTGTAGTGACTTTTATAAACCTTGTCAGGACTATTGCTTGATGTTCTTTCATGACCGCTAAGGAATTAGGGTCAAGGGAGAATATCAAAGGTTTTTCGATTAAGGAATTTAAGAAAAATATTATTAAGGTTTTGTGAAATTAAGGTTTGAGGCATTTCTCTTTGATTATAATTTAAGGTTCTTACTAAGCAATTTATACACCTTCCCTAGCATGTTTCATAATATTCGTAAAAAGCACTTTTATTATTCTGCTTATTTTATTTTGTTATTATAATTCTCTCAACCAAACAAACCCCAAAAATCATTTTGTTTAATTGAAATAACATCTGCACTTATAATTACACGCAGTCCTCGAGAGATCGATTATGGGGATAACCCCAACTATTACTACATCGGTGAAAATAGTACACTTGCTATTTTTCCGACCAAGTTTTTGGCGTCGTTGCCGGGGACTGCAAAATTTTAAGTGCTTGTGTTAGTTCAATTGGAATTTTGTCACTCTGTGACTAAAATTTTTAATTTTATTTTTCTGTTATTTTTATTATTACTATTATCTGTCTAACCTGTATATGCGAGGCAATCCCTCAGCATAATTTTCTTTGGACGCAGAACCCGAAAGATCATTGCACGCTAGACGCTGTCAAGCCAAACAAGAAAGACTGGCAGAGTCAGTTTCAGGAACGGTAATTTCGTATCTAGAAAAAGAAGAAAGAATTTCGGTTCATTCAGAGCAATTAGATTCAGGTTCAGAAACAGGTACAGACTCAGAGTCGGAAACCATTATTATGGCTAACAATCCACCAGCAGAAAGACTTCTGGGCGATTACGGTGGGGCAAATGCACCGGCTGGTAGGTTAACAATTGTGAACCAACCGGTGAATGTGCCGAATTTCCAACTGCATCCTAGCACCATCATTCAACTTGAGAGGAGACCTTTCACCGGAAAGGTTAATGAAGATGCTAACAAACATCTGCAGAGATTTCTGACTATGAGCACCACTCTCAAGATTGAGGGGCACACCGAGGAAGCGAAAAAGTTAAGAATGTTTCCTTTCACTCTGGCGGAAGAGGCTGAAGAGTGGTTCTATTTGTTACCTGCTGGGAGTATTACCACTTGGGAAGAGATGGAGAAGGCGTTTCTGAATGAGTATTTTCCGGCCTCTGTTTATATCCGAAAAAGATATGATATTGTGAACTTTAAATAGAAGGACGAAGAATCTCTCAGAGACGCATACAAGAGGTTCAAGAAGGTTTTGGTAGCTTGTCCGACTCACAACATGGATCAAACTGAGCAGATGCAAGTGTTCGTCAATGGCCTCCGAATAAAGACTAAGCAGCTAATTGATACAGCTGCCGGTGGCTCATCTAATTTTACAACAGCCACTGGTGTCAAAAAGATCATTGAAGCCATAGCCGGTAACGAGCATTTGGAGTTGTATGATCGAAGTGTGAGTAAATCTGAGGGTGTGATTGATTTAAAGTTGAATAATCAGGTTGTGAGGGTAGAAGATCAAATTGCTGCAGAAATTGAAAGAAGGTTAAAGGCTATGAAAGTGGGTACGCAAAGTGTGGCACAAGTTCAAACTGGTTAACCCATGAGTTTTGAGATTTGTAGTGGGCCCCATTATACTGCACATTGTGTTGAGACTCCGCAACAAATTGAAGAGATAAAATTCCTGAAGCAGAATAATCCCTACGCTCAAACTTATAATCTAGGGTAGAAGAATCATCCTAACTTCTCCTGGAATGATCAGAATCAACAACAATATTCACAGCAGCAACCAATCCCTCAGAAAGCACAATGGGAGAATGCCATTGAGAAGATGGCAGCTCATAACATGCAATTTCAGGAAGAGACCCGGAATAGTTATAGGAATACCACAGCCTCCATAAAGAATCTGGAGGTTCAATTGGGTCAGATAGCTCAACAAGTTACAAATTCTCAAGCACCAAGCGCCCTCCCAAGTGCCACCATACCAAATCCGAAGAATCATGAGAATGTCAATGTTGTTACCACAGAAAACCAGGAAGTTGCAGAAGAAGAAGCCAGGCCAACCGAAGAGAAAATAAAAGAAGCGGTTAAACCTAAGATCAAGTTACCGTACCCCTCAAGAGTGACAAAGAAGGAGACACAAGAAAAAGACTTTGAGAAATTCAGCTCATTGTTCAAAAAGTTAGAGATTAATATGCCCTTCATTGAAGCACTAAAACAAATGTCGCTATATAAGAAATTCATGAAGGAGGTCATTGGGAAGAGGAAACCTAGTGGAGAGGAAGTAAAGAGTCTAAGTAAGGAGAGTAGTGGGGAATCACAAGGTAGGAGAATTCCAATCAAACGGAAAGACCCTGGTTCTGTATCAATTCCCTGTACCATAAAGGACCAAATTTTTAAGAAAGTCTTGATTGATTCGGGTGCTAGTGTGAGTCTCATGCCCCTCTAAATTTTCAAAAAGCTGGTATAAAGAAAATAAGTGAAACGGGAACAAACCTGAAGTTTGCCGACCTCACAACCAAACGGTCATACGGCTTAGCAGAAGATGTGCTTGTGACTATTGAAAACTTCACCTATCCAGTAGACTTTGAGATCATTGATCTACCCGATGATAAGGAGATGACTATTATACTGGGTCGACCATTTTTTATGACTAGTCGGTGCAGTATGGATATTGAGACTGGTACTCTAACCTTGAAATATTTTGAGGAAGAAATAACCTTAAAGTTGTTGGAGCTCGAGAAGCAAGGTCAAGAGGAAAGTAATCACCCCTCAGTTGGAATTATCCGAACAGTGGAAAAAGGCAAAAGCTCAAAACCACTTCTTGAAAAAGTCGCTGGAATAATCCATCAGGTTGCAGCATCTGAGTCATCTTTTACACCTAGCAAGACTCCAACATCCAGTCAAAAAGTCAATAAGAGGAAGAAACGTCAAAGAAAGAAGAGAAAAAGACATCAAAGGGAGAATGTGGAAGTTAGATGTGAGTTGAATCACAAGGTAGCTCTTAATCCTGAATCTGACTGGTGCTCTGTTGTGGAAAGGTCAAGCAACAAAAGCAAAAAAATGTGTAAGTTGAAGTACCCCCCATAGCATTGGGGAGTAACCCGTCGAGCCATGCGACGTTAAACGAAGCGCTACGTGGGAGGCAACCCACGCTTGTCTGACTAATTTCTTTCTTTTTGCTGGTTATTTTGTTTTGCTTGCAGGAAATAATCTGGATCTTACATGTGCAAACGATGATGTAGCAGTGGTGTTGCATTACCGTCAGCATCCCGGAAGGATCTCTGTGAGTGACCTCTCTCACTCTTGTTCTAACACATTGGGGCCAATGTGTAGTTCAAGTTTGGGGGAGGATTTACTGCTTTTAGTTTTTCCTTTTTATACAGGTCATGTCTGTTTTGTGTGTTGAAAAGCATTCTGAATTCTCCCCGAATTAGAACCGTTAAATTTTTTTCTTGTGAATACTGTGATTTTGAGGTGGTCAAGAAAGTATATAGAGTTTGAGGGAAGAGGGTTAGAATTAGGGACATTGGGAAAGTTTGAAAACTTAGGAATGACCCGAACACCTTAGATTCCTTGGAGTAAGGAAACGAGTCCAACGTGTAGATTTGTGCCATAGTACTTGGATTTGAGAAGTATTCCCCGATTAGTTTATAGTGATAGTCCGGCATGACTAAAAAGAATTGCATGTATAGGGTTGATTGAGAGAATGACCTAAGGCACCGAAAAAAAATGAATAATGGCGATAAAGACAACTTGTCCTTCTAAGTTGGGTAACCCTCACCCGGTTACTTAGCCTAACGGCGGTTGAGTCTCAATTGTCGTCCCAAAGTGGACTAATAAACGCTAATGAGCGAGAAAAAGAGATAATGGTGCCTAGAAAAACTTTCGATCAATTTTGTACATGTGAGGGAAAACGAAAAAAAATGCCTTAATCTGATTATCCGAATGAAAGGGGTAGAAAATCGAAGAAGGGGGATGTAGGTCCGTGGTTTTATCGCGGTTTTTGTTTGTGGAATACCTTCGTTAACGGACGATTACCTAGAGAACTAGTTTAACCGATCGGAACAAAGGCTCACATATGAGTATCGACACACCTTACCTTTACAGGTCTTTCATTGGATTTGTACCGTTTGATCTGAAAATTTTTATACAAGCTTGTTGCTTGAGGTCAAGCAACGGTTTAAGTTTGGGGGAGTTTGATCCGTGGTTTTCACTCGTAGTTTTTCAGGCATTTGTGTCTATCTTTTCCGTTATGTTTTCGGTATTTGAATTCATAGTATTGCATTTCTACTTAGTGTTTGTGTTTTATTTAAGCAAGTTTTTGTTTTAATATTATTCTGTTTTTAGACCGTTTGTGCTTTGATGTGGTAGTGTTTTCTTTGTGTTTCTCAGGTTTGTATAAAGTCATTAATCAGATGCGCGTGTGAAAGCTGGAGTGCCAAAAGTTCAAGGAAAAGACCAATCAGAAGCCTGGCACGGTTGCCCGTGTCACAGGACACGGCCCGTGTCAGGAGGCCTGGGAGATGGAAGTTTGAGCACTAAAATGAGACAAGGAAAAGATCAAACAGAAGTCTGACACGGCTGCCCGTGTCACAGGACACGGCCCGTGTCAGGGCCCCTGAGAAACTGCCTTGGCGCATGAAGAGTCAGCAGCCTTGTCAGTTATTGTTTCTATTATGAACATGAGAGGCTAAACCCCCTAATGCTAGGGGGTGTCCCTGAATTGTGATGTATGAACCTATTTTGATTTAGTCAATGAGATTTTGTTTTCTTGCTTTAATCTTTTATTATGCAAATTATAAAATATTTGTTGCAATGGTTAAATTGGGAACGATTTACGATTAGGGATTTGGTCTGAAAAACCCAATATATCATTTTGCATAATAACACTACGGTAGATATTGCCTAGGAATGGGGATACCCTGTAGTGACTTTTATAAACCTTGTCAGGACTATTGCTTGATGTTCTTTCGTGACCGCTAAGGAATTAGGGTCAAGGGAGAATATCAAAGGTTTTTCGATTAAGGAATTTAAGAAAAATATTATTAAGGTTTTGTGAAATTAAGGTTTGAGGCATTTCTCTTTGATTATAATTTAAGGTCCTTACTAAGCAATTTATACACCTTCCCCAGCATGTTTCATAATATTCGTAAAAAGCACTTTTATTATTCTGCTTATTTTATTTTGTTATTATAATTCTCTCAACCAAAAAAACCCCAAAAATCATTTTTTTTAATTGAAATAACATCTGCACTTATAATTACACGCAGTCCTCGAGAGATCGATTCTGGGGATAACCCCTACTATTACTACATCGGTGAAAATAGTACACTTGCTATTTTTCCAACCACTGGACATATCACAGAGACTGAGATTTTAAGGTGTTGTTAGCTTAAAGTCTGTTGGATTACGGCATGTCTCAATCGTTAATTTTATAATTAACTTTTTATACTCTTTATTGTGTTTTGTCAGGTTCAAGATTGAGATAGAGGTTATTTATTCTAAGAAGCGTTGTAAATTTGTTTTCTGGGATAGAGAATGCAATCAACTGTTGGGGGTCTCGGCTATTCAAATGTGTGATTCGCTTGCGAAGGTGTAATTTTCTATTTATATTTTTATTTCATTCTGAATAACACGTCTTGGGTTATTCTGTCGGTTCTGATTCAGAGAAAAAAATGCATAAAGGAATCACCAATCCTCTGGAGTTCCCATTAGGACTCGATGCAATGTTGTAATTGGAAATGGCTTTTAGAGTCAAGTGGCAGCCTGAATGGGAAAGTTGCTATGTTGTCATGCTTCTTAGGGATGAAGCTACTGTCAAACAGCTCAAGGCTCCGTGGGGGACAACTCAGGTATGCCTCATTGTAGTTTACTCTGAATGATCTATTTGCCTTTGTTAAACAAATTTTTATTTTCCTCTTTATTATGTGCAAGACAACAACATCTGACCAAGCTGCAGCACCTCACGCACCGCCCGTGTCGCAACTATCTACAAATTCTTCCCCAGCAGCTACATCGCATCTGTCACAGGTTCGGTGTCGTCCTATCTGTGTGATTAGATGTTTTTATTGTGGCCTTTACAGTTTATTTATTTTTTCCCACTTATATTGGTTCACTTGTGTAGACCACAGAGAGGTTTGAAAACATTAAATCTGTTACGGTCAACGCCTCGGGTGTCAACGCCTCGGGTGTGCCTGTGGTATGTATATCAACAAACCATCAAATGCTTATTGCACCAGGATGTGATGTTGAACCTGTTACGCCGAAGAGGAAGAATGCATATTCGATTGATGACATCAAGTTTGGTTTGGTGGATGCGGTACGCATGGAAATTAGCACACCGAATTTCAGTATGAACCTATTTTCATTCCTTCTCTAATTTTTTTCCCCTGTCAGGATGTGGAGATCCAATCTGTTTGTGACACTGAACCCAAATTCCCGATTTCAAACATGAAGAGTGTTGAGCCTGTATGTGAGGTCTGATGCGATTGTTTAGATGATTCGGTTCTGCAGATTTGTTACAAACTTATTGCCACTGATCTTTCTATTGTTTTACCCATTTTTTTGGTGACAGGAAATACAGATTGCATCTGGGTGTGACCATGAACCTCTTACGCCAACTTCAAAGAGGCGGATCGCAGATTCTGTTGATGACATAAAGTTCGGTTCGGTGGATGCCACAAACGTGGCTGTGGTATGCATGACAATTAGACCACCCAATTTGATTATGTACTTATTCTCAACTACATTTTAATTTCTTCTAAATTTTTTAATCGTGCAAGAGTGTGGAGATCCAATCTGTCTGTGCTGTTGGACCCAAAATCAAAATTTCAAAGATGGAAAATCCTGCTCCTGTTGATGAGGTCGGATCAGATTCCTTGGACGATTCTGCCATGTCTCTGGTATGTATATAAACTGTCGCGTTCAAATGTATTAGAAAGTAAATCCTGGTCTATTCCTGTTTTTATTTATATAGTTTAACCGTTAACCTGTGCTGCCAATTTCAGAGTGATGATGTAGATTCTGTGGATGATGGTGAGTCTGATTCCTTGGAGGACCCAGGCATAGATATGGTATGTATATATAGTGTGCCACTAAATTAAAAAACAAATTAAGGGCACCACAGTTTCTTTTGTGTTAACACTTTTTCTGTGGTTCCAGGACATGGAAATTACATCCATTTGTGATCTGAACCTGTCGTACAAACTTCAAAGAGGCAGACTGCCTGTGATGGAGAACTTAGTTTTACCAAATCTCACAAGAAACTGAATAAGATTATTAAGTTGGAGAAGCTGGACTAGATGTTTGTTTTCGTTTCTCTATTGTAATGCTGCATTTTGGAATTGCCTTTTTATCTTGGTCGGCATGTAGAATGCTATATGTAAATGACAACTCATGTGATACTCTCTGACTTATTTTGGGTTTGTCTTTTGATTTGGGTAGTTATCTAGGATGCTACATCTAAATTACAGAGAATGTAATTCCCTCTGGCAACAACACCAAATGTGTAAAATTGTATATTAACTTTTGATTTTGGTAGTTATCTTGGATGCTACATGTAAATTACAGAGAATGTAATTCTCTATGGCTACAATACCTAATGTGTCATATTGTATATTATATTTTTATGTATTCTAAGATCTTGTGTTAACCGTGTTATACATGATGTTTTGTGATATTACTCTTTCTGTGTTAACAGGTTCACCTTTAAAAAATTCCCAACAGAGTTGCAACTAAATCATACTGTAGGTTGTTCACTGAATCATGTTTGCATGCAATCTTTTGATTGTTTCTTGTGTGATATATACTTTTATTTTTTGGTTTCAATCATCACCTGTCATTGCCAGGTTGTTATCACCTGTAGTTTTCATGTTCAATTATCACCTATATTGTTCTTTCAGCTGCTAAGTTTCTAATAAAAAGGTTGATAATTTAGGTTTTAAATCACAATTACACTAACAGCCAGTGAAAAAAACAAATCTCTTGAAAATAAATACATCTTAACCCTTCACATAAAACATAGCGGTGAATTAAACACTTAACTACTAATTACAAACGTTGACTACAGAATATATGTTTTGCATGAAACTTAGAAATTAGAAACCTTAAATATGTTGCATCTTTTATTTGCGTCGTTTACATCCAATCTGAATATGATTCGGTCTCCTGCCCTTAGCTGGTTTGACTCACAGAATATACCCCATTCATATCCTATCTTTGTGCGCTGTGGATCATCTAAGTTCAAAACCAATAGCATTTGAGTCGAGCCATTGTCGCCGCACAATGTAACAACCTCATAATCATGGTTTTTCAGAACTCTTCCGAATTCTGGCTGCAATTTCTATCATACATAATGGTTTATAATGGTAAATCAGTTCAAAGTAAACAAAGTAATGTATCATAAATATTCATAACATTCAAAGTTCTAACTCAACTAATTTTGGTCTGGAGACGCTTTCCTCTGAGAGATCAACATCAATGTATATATCCCTTTCTGGTTTATGTACCTACTGTGAAACATTGATAGCTCCTCGAAGCCGGTTGTCTCTTTAAACGCAGCAACTTCAAATTTGTTGTTCCCATAAAAGGCAACAACTACCGCCACATCATTTGGTAGTGCATACAGTTGTTGCAGCTCCGTCCAACCGGCGACAACGAGGGGGACATCCTCATTTGTGTTAAAAATAATTTCGGAAACAGTGCCCTCATTGTTTATTATCCTCCATGTTTTTGCTAGATTTGTTATGTAACTTCTAACAAATGTTGGGTCAATCTCCGGAAAAGGCTGCATCACATATATTATCATAGTGAATTTGTATGCTGATTTTTACGATTTGTAATTAATTTGGGGTGCACTGTTCAATTTAATTACTAGAAAACTTACTTGGATGCCCAACTTTGCAATTTCAAAAGTATCCACCACATCTGCAGCTCCCATAACTGTGCCTGTTGCCATTGATTTTGAACACAGAACCAAACAACCCAACTTAGGAAGTAGTAACAACAGTTATGGTTCTTCACACCAGATCTAATTTCTTATTTGGTATGTCAAACCATTCTATTTATTCCAATATATTCAGCATCACATGCATTTTGTCTTTATTGTGTTATACCATTTTACAACAAAAAATGTGGGTCCACCTTATTTAACTTTTGCTTTTGTTTCACGTGGCAACAGTGCCAATTGTGTGCTATGCAATCACATCATATAATATATGTATTCAAAACAATGGAAAAACTATGATTCATCTATATCAAGCAAGTCATCTTTATGGACTACAAATATAGCACTTCACAACTTTTGTTTCACGTGGCAACAGTGCCAATTGTGTGCTATGCAATCTGATAATCACATCATATAATATATGTATTCAAAACAATGAAAAAACTATGATTTATCTATATAAAGCAAGTCATCTTTGTGGACTAAAAATATAGCAGTTCACATCGTGGTACTGTTCTCTGGGGCCCCTCCTGATTTCACATACCACACAAATCTGGTGTGGATATTTTTCCATACTTTTTCATGGATATTTTCTGTTTCCTTGGATTCTCCTTGGCCACACAGCATAACCTGGAACACACGTGCCTTCCGAATTTTGTTTCTTTAATAATGTGTGTATTTCTTACATGGTCACAATGACAAGTCCTAAGACATCAATTAACATCTATTTGTGAAAATCCTTTATTCCGGCACATTGGTTCTCTTAACACAGGTAGTCTGACTGAATTTGAACTGAATTATCTTATAATGTTGGTAAAACTGATTGATCCTATGGATGGGCTTAGATTACCGATTGGTAACAGAAAATGTTCTGATGCAAGGAAAAGACGAAAGTTGATAATGAATTCTAAGAAAAACTCACATAGACATGGCTATGGTGTAACTTTGTCCATAAAAAAAAAAACAAAAAATCCCACCCTCCAATACCAACTTTTGTTATGGAAAACATTTACGCGCCCCTTTGCATCAACATCAGGTTGTTGTCAAAGATTTACCCGAATGTCACTCTCATAGAGCTCCACGAATTAACCTCATGTCATATTTTGATCAGACAGCTCAGCTGGCAGACCATCCGGATGCTGCCACTGATTTCTTTAATGCAGCTGATATGGAGGCAACAAACCTGCCAAGGCCTATCAATGTTGTCCCTGATGTTTTTCAGTCACCTGATGTCTATGCATCTGTTTCTGGTTCTAAGCCTGCTACTGCTTTCATTGCAAGAAAGAGGAGGAGGTTGATCTTAAATGCCAGGTTCAATTCGCGTATCCATACCTACCTGGGAACTATCCCAACATCGCACCACAATAATGATCCTCAATCGTCGACTGGTATTGCTACGCCAATCCACAATGCCATAAATCATGATCTTCAGTCATCAAATGCTATCAATGTTGTCCCTGATGTTTTTCAGTCAACTGATGTCTATGCATCTGTTTCTGGTTCTAAGCCTGTTGCTGCTTTCATTGCAAGAAAGAGGAGGAGGTTGATCTTAAATGACAGGTTCAATTCGCGTATCCATACCTACCGGGGAACTATCCCAACATCGCACCACAATAATGTTGAAATAAATACAAATCCATTGCATAATCCAGATATGCGGACTTACGGGAAAACAAATGACTCCACTCTACCTGCACCGATGCAACGATATACATTGTGCAATCCGGATCATAAGAAACCAATCCTCACTACGACACAGGATGTGGCTGATATACAAAAAATTGACACTACTCTGAGGAATGATCATCAATCGTCGACTGGTATTGCTACGCCAATCCACAATGCCATAAATCATGATCCTCAGACATCAAATGCTGTAAATACGGAGAATATAACTCCCCATGTGAATGGTGCTGCTTATTCGTCTGATGAACATCACTCTGATTCTGATGATCATCAGACTACGACGGAGAATTCTGATTCAGATGGTGACCCCATCGATGATCCGATCATTAATTTGAATCTTCAGCGTATGTTTCCTTACATCAATTTAACAGTTCTTGCTTTTTCCCTGCATTACAGTTATCTGACACAGTCTATCATTCAAAGCAGGTTATTTTGATATTGGCAACCCTATGTATAAATGCCAGTTTTGTGACGCATCAATGTGGTATCAAGAACGCAAGGGAAAATCACGTCGCACTGCAAATCCTAAGTTCAGCATCTGCTGCAAGGGAGGGAAAATTGTGCTGCCTATTCTCAAAGAACCACCACTTCTTATACAGAACCTGCTGTACGGAAAACAAAGTTCACCTGAAAGTAAGAACTACCAAAACAACATCAGAACCTACAATGCGATGTTTTCTTTCACATCACCGGGTATGAAATTTGACAGAACACACTCCAATGGAATAGGGCCACCAACTTTGAGGCTTCACGGGCAGACATGTCACAGAATTGGTGGTTTGCTGTCGGCGATCGGTCTTCCACCACAGTATGCCCAACTCTATATCTATGACACTGATAATGAAATTGAAAACAGGATAGACTGTTTTAGGTAATTCTACTCATTCCAATTTTGTCTTTTTATTTCGCATTGTGTTGTGTCTCATAAAAAACTATTATCTCACTTCAAACAGGGATAACAAAGGGATTATGAGAGATATTGTTATCAAATTAAAGATTATGTTAGATGATTGTAACGTTCATGCCAAGGTTTTTAGGATGGCAAGGGATCTGTTGGAAGGTAATTCATTCTTAGACTTGAAGTTAAAGCTTATTTATGATCGTCAACATGACGGTAGACTATACAATACTCCTACTGTTTCGGAATTAGCAGCGCTGATTGTCGGTGATGTTGATTCGGCGTCTCAAAGGGACATTATTGTGCATGCAAGGGATGGAGAATTACAGAGGATAGATGAGTTCCACCCGGAGTACCTTGCATACCAGTACCCTCTTATTTTTGTGTACGGTGAGGATGGTTATAGAAATAATATACTACACAAGTACCAACATGAGCATTTGGTTACGAAGCAAAATCGACAAACCATTAAAGACTGGTTGTGTTTTAGATTACAACAACGTGATAAAGAGGCTAAGACTCTGCTCCACTCACGCAAACTTTTTCAGTAATTTTTGGTCGACGAATATGCAATGATGGAGTCGGAGAGACTGAATTGGTTGTGCAAGAATCAGTCTAAATTGTGAGTTGGAAAATACAAGCAATTGAATGACCAGTATGGCAGTGCTTCCCAGGACGTAACAGGCAAGAAAGGGAAAAGAGTTGTGCTTTCATCATCTTATGTCGGAAGCAAGAGATATATGGACCAACTATATTTTTATGGCATGGCAATTTCCAGCAAACTAGGATTCCCAGATTTATTTGTGACGTTCACATGCAATCCAGCTTGGCCTGAAATTTTGCAAGTTTTGACGGGCACTGGTCTGAAGCCACACGACAGACCCGATATAATTTCCAGGATCTTCAAAATCAAATTCAACGAATTGATGATAGATTTAACGAAGAAACATGTCCTGGGAAGGGTATTAGCATGTGCGTCTCTTATGGATTATTTTTATCTATTTTTATGTGTTGACTACATTGACATTTTTTTTTCTAAACTATGCAGCTTCTTGATTATTTCAGTTCTGTACACAATTGAATTTCAGAAGCGAGGACTGCCGCACGCCCATATTCTGTTATTCTTGCATCCTCAGAGCAAATATCCCACACCATCTGACATTGATGCTATCATATGCGCCGAAATTCCTGACCCAGTTCAGGATCCTGATTTATATAGTCTGGTTAAACAGAACATGATGCATGGTCCTTGCGGTCTTGCCCGGATGGCTTCTCCGTGTATGAAGAATCGAAGATGTTCGAAATTTTTTCCAAAGAAATTCAATGAGGTCACCATCATTGATTCGGACGGCTATCCACTATATAGAAGGAGATTAAAAATGCACACAATCTTCAAACACGGAATATCATTGGACAATCGCCATGTTCTGCCATACAATGCGGGCCTACTTTTGAAATACCGTGCGCATATCAATATGGAATGGTGCAACCAGAGTACATCCATCAAATATCTTTTCAAATACATACATAAAGGATATGATAGAATAACGGCTACAATAGTTAATTCCCAGTCAGATCCCCAAAATGGAACGGAACCGGTCGATGAGACAAAATAATATTTGGATTGTAGGTATGTTTCCCCAAGTGAGGCGTGCTGGCGAATTTTTTCATATAATATCCATGGTCAGAAACCTGCTGTGGAAAGGATGTTTTATCATTTGATAGGCGAGAAACCAATTTACTACATTGATTTTACTCGCATGGAAGATATTTTAGAAAAAACAAGTGTTACCGAATCAATGTTCACTACATGGTTAGTTGCTAATGGCAAATATGAAGAAGCAAAGTTATTAACGTATGCATAATTTGTCACCAGATTTGTTTATGTCAAGAAAAAACATTTATGGAAGCCTCGGAAAAAAGGCTTCACAATCAGATGTTTAATATGGGTTCCCCCAACTACTGGAGAACTATATTACTTGCGGATGATGTTGACGGTGGTTACGGGACCAACCTCATATGAGGAAATACGCAAGATCGCAGACACTCAATTTAATTCTTTTTGGGATGCCTGTTTTGCAATGGGCTTCCTTTAAGATGATAGAGAGTATATTGGTGCCATTAGAGAGGCAAGTGAATGGGGTTCAGAGGATTTTCTTAGGAGACTTTTTGTTGTTATGCTCCTGTCCGGAGCTGTGAATAGGCCGGTTCATGTTTGGAAAGAATCCTTCCAATTTTTATCTGATGGAATCTTATATAAACAGAGGATTTTGGCTAATAATTCAGGTGACAGCATGTTTAATCTCATTGTTTTCAGTTTTTGTGTGTCACACTGTGGCTGATTGATTATTAGATTTAACAACATTATTGTTCTGTATTGCAGATTTGGTGTTATCAGACTACCAATTACAGAATTTGACGTTAACTGAAATCGAAAAAATACTACAGGCAAATCGGAGCACTCTAAAAGATTTTAAACCTATTCCATACCCAGATAATTATGTCCTGTGGCAGCTAGGAAATAGGTTTATATATGATGAAAGAAATTATGATATCCCTACAATGAAATCTGAATTTGCGAGTCTGTTTGCTGCAATGACATGGTGTGTGCAAATTTATTTAATTATGCTTTGTGTATTACATGTGTGCTTCTTACATATCTGATTTTATCTTCTTAGATGAACAGAAGCTTATCTATGAACAAATTATGGCTGCTGTTTCGGATAAAAAAGGCCAGGTTTTCTTTTTTGCATGGCTATGGTGGTACAGGCAAAACATACATGTGGAGAACACTTACAACTGCCTTGAGGTCGAAGCATAATATATGTTTAACAGTTGCAACAAGTGGTATAGCTGCTCTATTATTGCCCGGTGGCCGAACCGCATATTCAAAGTTCAAAATACCAGTCCCCACTTTAGAGAATTCAACTTGTAAGATTAATTATGGTGATGAGGTTACTGAGTTACTAAGGCAAACAAAATTAATTATTTGGGATGAGGCACCAATGGCACACAGGCATGCTATTGAGACGCTTGACCGGACATTGCAAGATGTAATGAGCAGTTACAGCAATTCTGATAGTGCCTTTGAGGGAAAAGTTGTTGTCTTCGGTGGGGATTTTAGACAGATTTTGCCAGTTGTTCCTAGGGGAGGTCGTACTGATATAGTTCACTCTGCGATAAATGCGTCGTATATATGGCATTTTGTGAAGGTGTTAACTTTGACTAAGAATATGCGACTACAGTGCGGCCAAAATAAACATGAAAGAAAGGAAATGCTTGAATTCTCAAATTGGCTCTTAAAAAAAGTTTAGGGCAGACTTTCTGAACCAAACGACGGATATGCCAACATTGAAATTCCAAATTAAATTTTAATTACCGATTACACTGACCCTATTGATGCCATAATTGAGAGCACATACCCACACTTCCTGTCTAACTTTCAATCTAATGACTATTTTAAGGGTAGAGCTATACCGGCTTCAACCTTAGAGGTGGTTGATCAAATTAATGATCGGGTCCTCGCATTAATGTCAGGTTCCAATTTTATACCCTATCCATTTCATTGCCTACTACGATCCTTTTTTTTATTCACCTCACAATTTCATTTTGTTTGCAGGCAACATACATAATTATTACAGCTCAAATTATGTTGATAGATCAGAAATTCATGACAGTGGTGTGGTTGATATTCTAACACCTGAATTCCTTAGTTTGCTTGCTACCTCAGGATTGCCTAACCAACACATTAAATTGAAGATTGGAACGCCTATCATGCTTATGCGCAATATTAATCAGGCAGAGGGGTTATGCAACAGAACAAGACTCATCATAACAAGGATGGCAAATCATGTTCTCGAGGCATCTATAATGGACGGAAAAAAATTGGCAACTTGGTTTATATACCAAGAATGGATATGTGCCCATCACAATCCCCTTGGCCTTTTTAACTAAATAGGCGCCAATTTCCAATTGTTGTTTCCTTTGCGATGACAATAAATAAATCACAAGGCCAGTTTGTGGATCATGTCGGACTTTACTTGCCGAAGGATGTTTTTACACATGGTCAAATATACGTTGCACTATCGAGAGCCACCAACAAAAATGCAATCAAAATATTGATACACGGTGAAGATGATAAAGCCAAAAACTCAACAATAAATGTTGTATATAAAGAAGTTTTCAATAATATCTAGATTGAACCGTGTCATATTTATTACTTGCATCCTTCCTTTTCGATTCATTTTGTCTTTCGATGTGTGTGTTCGGATGCTACTTTTATGGAGAATCTTGCTTTGGTAGAAAGTGCACAAAGCTTGTCTGTTTTAAGTTTATGGTTGTTTATCCCTTTTGATCTGCAAGGAAATATCAATGCAGTCAATGTTAGTTCTTGTAGTTGGCTGGAATTTTGGTAAAACAATGTGGATGTCATGGTTGATGTTTCAACATGAGTTTCTAACATTCTGGTTGTGTTAAGTTGTAAAAGGTGTCAGATTCTGTGCTGATGTCAAACCCGATGTTAAGACATCAGTTGATAAAACATCAGTCTGAGTTGTTTTATTAGGGCTGCGTGTTTCTGTTATTGGAGAGATATTCTGCTGAAGAGAGTGAGAGATTGTAGGCGAATATCTTGGTAAAGATATATTCAGTTGCAATCAGATTTGGAGCAGATCTTGTTGCTGTTTTTAAGGCTAAAAGATATGAAGATTTAATTGAAGAGTTAATTGAAGATCTATTTAGTAGCAGAATCTTCTGCAGATTTGTAGCAGTTAATATGCTGAGATTTAAAGCCCAAATCCAGTTGGGAAAAAGGTTATAAATAGAAGCATTGTAACCTAGTTTAAGTGAAGCCAGCCATCATGTAAATTCTAAGGGTTGAGTTTGTGAACCACTCTCTAGGAGAGTTGGTATGTGTGAACCACTCGGATTGTGAGATGGTCATTGTTCTTAGAGGAAGCTGTTAAGCAACTCTAAGTATTGTTCTTAGTCATGAGGGTCATGTCTAGGTATTGTCATTGAAGTGTGTCTTCTACTTTTCTGTGATTGAAGAGTTGTTGGAAATCAAGCTGTTGATGCAGTGACTGAGATGTTGACTGCTAGACATCATTGCGATGATTGGGAGTGAGATGGAGTCTCTTATCTAGGGAGGACTTAGATAGAAGGGTTATTGGGTAGTGATTAAGTTAGTGGATTGTCAACTGGTTTGTTGAGTCTGTAATTTGATACTGCTAATAGTGGACCTCCTTCCTGGCTTGGTATGCCCCCAGATGTAGGTTATTAGACCAAACTGGGTGAACAAATTCTGTGTGCACTTTACTTTTCAGCAACTTCTTTAAATGTCTATAATTGCCTTGCTGTTTATGTCAGACCAGATGTCTCAACATCATGTAGGACATCTGGGATCTGTTATACCAGAATTTCAATTGGTATCAGAGCAGGCATCCTGTCTGTTTCTGGATGAGATCTAGGGAAGATACTTTCTGGTTCATGAGCAAGGAAGATAGTTTTGCTGAGTTATGGACTTGGTCAGTTCATATAGTTGTTTGTATGATCCCTTGAAGTGAAGGATGGACTATTCATGACAGGATATGTATTGGACCTGTCTGTTGTTATCAGGAGAACTACTGTTGTAAGTTTGATTTGTTGGCACTTGGTTTATGGTGATGGTGTGCAAGGATTATTGAGTAGTACCTGAAGGTTGTTGAGCAGTTGTTGTGTGTTCCGCTGCATGGTATCTGATGTAACCCTGGTTGGTTCTTGTATCTCTGGTGGTGAGATTCTAGGAAGGTATTCTCTTGGAAAGACATTAGGGTTTGGTCTCCTCAGTAGGATATTCTATGATGTTGTATTTTATGCAAGACAACTTCAACTGTTTGGTTAGAGATGCCAAAGATACTTGAGGATTATCTCATATCTTTGTTTTGGGAAAGAAGTGATCAAAAGGTGAATGGGTCTTATTAAAGACTGTATGACATGGAAGTTACAATTTTTTTTAGAAGAATAATATATTTCAAATCAGGCATTGAAGACCAATCTGTCCAAAACATTGATTCCTTCTTTATCAATTTTCTTGATGGTGAAAGAAGAGGGTGGAGCCAAAGCAAAAGAGTATCACTGTCAAATCTTTCATGCGGGAGTGAAGATCTTGATAAGTTATCTCTTAAGCTTAGTTGTGGTGACCTAATTAGGAGGATCTTCCTGGTTATGATGTCAAATGTAGTTCTGGTATATCTGAAGATGAATTCTCTTGTGAAGATACATGTTTCTGATTTTCAAAATCATGGACTGGAGGAAGTTTCATCAAGAAAGAAGCTGAGCTTAATATGTCAATTCTAATGTCTCGACATCGTGCTACACAACAGCAGTTTATGGTAAATGCTAAGTCAAAGACCTATTAGATTGTAGCTGTTTTGAAGGATCACTGAAGCTATGAAGTTGAACAATTTTTGAGATGTTGTTCATAATGTCATAGCATTTCAGTTGGAGCTGGTTGAAGAAAAGGCAATTATCTTGATAGCAGAAGAGAAGGAAATGATCCTTGTTTAAACTAAAATGTCTGAGGACAATTTTATAGGGAAAATGCATCCAAGAGTTTGTGTGCAGTAGCAGTGTAAATTAGCCTGTGGTCAATTGGTGTTTGCATGAGCTCTTTCAGTTTTGTGGCTTGAAGGATTGGAAGTAGCAGATTATCTATGGTATATTTATGCAGAAGGATGGCAGTTATCACTCTTAAATTAGATAAGAGGTTTGAACCTTGTGCTTATAAGAAGAAGCTTCTGGAAGAGTGTGTTATGCAAGTTACTGCAGTTTTGTTGGTCTGATCTTGGAAGTTGATTAGATGTTAATATGTTCTCATATGTTCCCTACAAGAGATATGTGTGGATTAATATGGTTGTAGTCTCCAAATCCATAGGATATGTTTAATGTGATTTAGACTAATGTCGGAACTGGTGTTGAAACATCATTTCAGTTCTTTGCTCAGGGTGGAGTAAAAGATCAAGACATTGACCTAACCTGGAAGGCTTTTGTGGTATGAATGGTTGTCATAATGGTCTGTCATGAAGAAGATTCAGAAGATGCTAGAATCTGAAGAAGCGTTTAACCACAGGGATCAATTGCTATTTGTGAAATTCACAAGTATTTAATTGATTATCCTTGAAAGACAAGATTAAGGATGTTATGTCTATTGTTTTAACATCTTTTCATCAGAGGTTTGGAGAATCATGGGAGGGGTTCTACATTCGCTCACAAGTCGCCTAGGTGTTGACCTGGGATTATTGCTTAGCATCTGTTCCTAGAAAGTATTGTGAATGACTTGTCCAGATGGTGGTGCTGTTGAAGATTAAGATGGAAGACTATGAAGACATCATAATCTTGATGGTTACAGTCTGGATCAGTTTATTTCTGATCTAAGTGGTTTAGAGCATGGTGTTTTCTCTGGTTGTGAAGGTCGAGGATAAGTGGCAGTTATCTCTGGCTTTCTACTGATGGCTCTACTAAGGGAAGTGACTTTCTTTAGTATTGCTATGGGGTAGTCTTGGACTACTTATTTTCTGAAGATTCAGATGTGGTAGGTTTGAAGTCTTTGGAGTTTCTAAGCAGGATGAAGGTTGTCTACTCAAACTTAATTGTTGAATCAAGTCTATGAGAGCATGGAAATCTGTTTCTGCAAAGGGAGAAGGTTCTTCTGAGTGGCAAAAGGTAGAGCTGAATTCAACAGTTAGATGACAACATGTTTTGACATCTAGCTTAACATCAGGAGTCTCAGCTGGTGATGTGGCACATCAGCTAATGATAGGGTGATCTACAGGAATGAATAATAGGATGCTTTAAAAAGATCGTTCTCATGGCAGTTTGTGGGAGCTGCAGGAAGGAGAAGATGTTACACGACCATGGCTTAGGGAGTCTAAGTGTGTTTGCTTTTGAGCAAGTGGAATATGTGACTTGAAGATCAAGTTTCCTTGGTGGATCAAGATATCTTTGTGAGAGTTTTGAAAAACGTGAAAAAGGTCAAAATGTGGCATTTGGTTGTTTTCATATGAGGATTCATGAATGAGGTGATCAAACTGTGGCATTTGGTTGATCTCGGAAGTGGATTCGAAGAATCAAGATAATCAGAGTGTGGCCGCTAGTTATTATTGAGGATTGTCTTGGAACAAGTTACTCTTGGGCAGAAGGGTGATAAGTTGAAGACTCAAGGAGATTATTCTTCTTGAAGGTGGATGAGAGTTTAATTCTCTAGTTCTTTGGATTACTATGCAATAGTAAGTCCAGTTGGTGGAGCATATCAAGAATCATGGTGATGATATCTTGGTGTGTGGCAAATGTTCTAACTTGTGTTGGGACATTATCTGGTTGAATATCCTTGGTGAAGGATGATTTTGTTCTGGTTCTGAAGCTTGGTGCATACATTGTGCCTAAGGAGCGTCTACATAGTCATACGGGAGAATGATGAAGTAGAAGGTCTGCCTTGGATGGAGAATGTAGAGAAGACTGAAGTAGATCAGGTATTGATTGATTGGAATTCTGAAGATGAAGAGTATGATAGGGAATGTCTGCCTTTGGAGAAAGGGGCAATGGTACCAAAATGCATGTGCTCAGCAAGTGTGCTCAAATGTTCATCTTCATCTAGAGCATTAGTTAACCATGACTGGGGGAGTACTTGTCTATGGATTTTGCTGCAAAGGTACATATATTGTGAAGATTGCATACTGATCAAGATTGTGAAGATTGGTTGAATCTTATGAGGATATAATGTCAGATAACATGTTATGACATTAGGCTGTTGGATGACATGTTGGTGTGGACATGAATGGTTCTAGCCATGTGAAGCTAATTGTTTGAATCATATGCGCACATGCTTCTGAGGAGAAGTCTGAAAGACAACTTTGGTTGTGTATGGGAGAATTTATTTTTCTCTGCAGATTTTGGAAGAGCTTTGTGAGGGTCCTTGTTGATGGGAGATGTCAAACTTGTCTTGGTGTGTCTAAGAGGATTTTATTTAGAGTTCAGTGGAAGGCATTGTGTGTGTGGTTCAGAACTTGTGGATGATTGTGTGAAGCATTCCTGACTGGATGAATGAAGACTATGTCTGGATTTTCCAAATGTTTTGATATACTGGTCAAGGAGCACCATTTGTGAAATATAATGGGAGAACTTCTGTTTGTACTAGTGTGGTACTTGGATTGTTTGAGGATTAAGCATTATGTGAATGCGTTCAGCAGGTGTGTTGAACAGAGGGTGCGCTCACGAAGACATGAAGATGAGTCTTATGTTTTCCATTCATTTAAGGTGTTCTTCTTGCAAAGGAGCACTGGTTATCTTAGATAGGGGGAGTTGATCTTTTGTTGAAGAAGTTGTTTATCAAGATTGTAATGTTAGACAAGATGTCGTGACATTGTGTTACTGGTGAAGTTCATGGTGTACTTGACAGTTTAGACCTGGTTTCATGGTGTCAGACAAGATGTCAATGGATTAAATCAACAGTATACATTTACCCCAATGTTTGTTCATCTATTGAGTCTGGATTTTGTTTTGAGTATGTTAGTTGTCAGATTCAGAGGGTGTCCAATTGTGGCTAAAAAGGGGGAGAGTTAGCCCATGTGTTACCTAGTTTTGTTGGTATAGGCTTGAGGGGGAGTAATCGTGTTTGAACAACTGGTATGATGGTTCTTGCTTTGAGGGGGAATTTGTTTTGTGCTGAGTTACTAGTTGTTGCAGCTGGTTAGTATTGTTGCAGGTTGTGCTGTGAATGTTAGTAAGTGTTTTTCCGCTGCAAGCTGAAAGTGTTTTAGCCAAAATTAGCCAAAGGGAGAGATTGTTAGTTCTTGTAGTTGGCTGGAATTTTGGTAAAACAATGTGGATGTCATGGTTGATGTTTCAACATGAGTTTCTAACATTCTGGTTGTGTTAAGTTGTAAATGGTTTCAGATTCTGTGTTGATGTCAAACCCGATGTTAAGACATCAGTTGATAAAACATCAGTCTGAGTTGTTTTATTAGGGCTGCGTGTTTCTGTTATTGGAGAGATATTCTGCTAAAGAGAGTGAGAGGTTTTAGGCGAATATCTTGGTAAAGATATATTCAGTTGCAATCAGATTTGGAGCAGATCTTGTTGTTGTTTTTAAGGCTAAAAGATATGAAGATTTAATTGAATAGTTAATTGAAGATCTATTTAGTAGCAGAATCTTCTGCAAATTTGTAGCAGTTAATATGCTGAGATTTAAAGCCCAAATCCAGTTGGGAAAAAGGTTATAAATAGAAGCATTGTAACCTAGTTTAAGTGAAGCCAACCATCATGTAAATTCTAAGGGCTGAGTTTGTGAACCACTCTCTAGGAGAGTTGGTATATGTGAACCACTCGGATTGTGAGATGGTCATTGTTCTTAGAGGAAGTTGTTAAGCAACTCTAAGTATTGTTCTTAGTCATGAGGGTCATGTCTAGGTATTGTCATTGAAGTGTGTCTTCTACTTTTCTGTGATTGAAGAGTTGTTGGAAATCAAGCTGTTGATGCAGTGACTGAGATGTTGACTGCTAGACATCATTGCGATGATTGGGAGTGAGATGGAGTCTCTTATCTAGGGAGGACTTAGATAGAAGGGTCATTGGGTAGTGATTAAGTTAGTGGATTGTCAACTGGTTTGTTGAGTCTGTAATTTGATACTGCTAATAGTGGACTTCCTTCCTGGCTTGGTATGCCCCCAGATGTAGGTTGTTAGACCAAACTGGGTGAACAAATTCTGTGTGCACTTTACTTTTCAGCAACTTCTTTAAATGTCTATAATTGCCTTGCTGTTTATGTCAGACCAGATGTCTCGACATCATGTAGGACATCTGGGATCTGTTATACCAGAATTTCAGTCAATATCAGCATTTTCCAACACATTCGCGCCAATGCTGCCACGTTGAGGCCAATGACGTTGCACATTAATGCTACATGAGTGACTCTGGTTTTCGCAGCTGAAACAATGTTGTTGCCTATTTTAAGTTTAGGATTGTTTATCCTGTTTGGTCTGATTCGCGCCAATGCTGCCATGTTGAGGCCCGTGACGTTGCACATTAATCGTAGCCGTCACAATTTCAATGTAGTCAATATCAGCATTTTGTAGGTATTGTTCATTACGATGTGTTTGATGTGTTAACAGATTTTCATAATTTCCTGTTGAGGCATTTATGCTGATCCTACTGTGATCATTCTAAAAAGGTAATGGGAAATGTTGCGTCTGTAACCCTGGAGTTGCTGTAGGTTCTTTCCTAGATACACTATTTCATTTTTCTCTCTTACTTTTCTTCAATCGTTTTCTCTTAATATATATTGCACATTGAAAATTCTTTTAAGTTTGGTTACATTAAAGAGAGTCTTGATGACTCTAAAACTGATGCTTTCCAAGAATGTGATTTGGTTACGGTAACCTTCGAAGAATTTGCACTGTATGAATTAGTTGGTTTTTTTAGATGGGTGTTATTACCTTGATAGATTTTGTTTGCATAAGCCTGTAATGGTACATACAGTTAGTTTTCTATCATAGCTTATCCCATGGGAGCAAACCTGACTTGCGGTTGATTCAGTAGAAAGTTATCTCAAATGAGCCATCAACCTTTATTTTGTTGGAATGATAAGTGTTAGGAGTTATTTGATCATACAATATCCAATAAGCATGCTTATCTCATTCTGTTGAAATTTCTAGCTCTAAAGCATTTTCCTTTTTGTAAAAGCTTGACATTATGGACATATAACTGAACATTTTCTTCTTCAACATGGTTCAAATTAACTCATATAATAATACAGTTATTTAATTTTAACAATGTATAACGTTGTTCAAATAAAATAGCAGCAGGTAACGTGAAGAAATGACCATTATGTTGCTCTCAACTCAGCATATTTTTCTCGAAAATATAAATTCCATTTTGCCTTTGCAATTTAACATTCATATCATTCAAAACAGTCATAACTATAGATATAATTATAGAGAACACAGGATAAAATGGGTGAAGAAACAGACACGAAGTCTAAACATTCAACACAGTCATAACATTCAAGACAACAACTATAACAAAAACCAAGTCTAAACAAAACGTTTCTTTAACTTCCAACAGATTCAACACGAGAATACCAGCATCCCGGCCTTCAGCTTGCATACTCGCGCTCAACTGAAACGACATTTTCTTCTATAGGCGGATACCGAATTGAAAAATGCAGACGGTCACCATCCTTTATATCTCGATCTTTCAGAAACTCATACCAGCTGCCTAATAGATACTTCTCTAATTTCTTCCGTGTCTTCTTCACATCGCAATAGTACGCAACAGATTTGTCTATATCCCAGAGACGAATATACTCGATGGGTCCACGGAGGCATTTCCTGATGACATCAGTAGGAATTTTCTGCACATGTACACAAATATTAGCAATGCATTTGTCTCCTAATAATATGAACATAAACTTATCAATGGAATTCTGAATTACTTATGTAACACCCCATTTCTACCCGGTAATTATATTAAAATCAGAGTTATAAAATTTTCAACTTTAAAACGGGATATCACATTTTCAACTTTAAAATCAATCACATAATAGTTAATCATGAAAGATACATAACGATTCAAGGGAACATAAACCAACAAATAAATCTTCAACTTATAATAAACTTTGTCAAATGCAACGCAGCGGATTCATAAGCAATTAGTAGCATCTTTATCCAACATAAAGCAACTTCAAATTAAACAACAAAGTAATTTTCGGCAATTTCACTAAAAATTCAGCATGTAGACAACTAAACAAAAGACACGCGTCATCCCCCCGAGTGCTACGTATCAGAGCGACAAACACCGACATCAAACTAAGGTAACCGACTACTCCTCTTGATTACCTGCACGTTGCCAACATAGGGTCAACATTCAAACAGAAGGGGTGAGTTATCGAATATTATAAACGGAGTATGATAAATAATACATAGGTAGGAATTATACAAATAATCACCACTTCACATCAACAACCAACAAATAAAAATCAACAACAACTTAAGAAAATGCAACTTTAATGCGACTCGACTATGATATGCATGTGGTACCATCGGAGTAAAACTCCCAACTTAAAATTGCCAGTTTATCGAGGCATCAAGGCATAAGCCTTCAACTTTCAACTTTCAACTTGTGCCAATCCAGGCCAACGTGGTGTGAGCAACGGCTCCGACATAGAATGCAATGTATGTGTTATGACATGCACAACTCAACAACGTAAACAACACAACAACGCTAACAGCGTAAGCAACTTATTCAACATGAGCAACTTAGTCAACTTTGGCTATTACGCCTTCAACTTAAAATTCGCCCGTATATCAGAACGAAACAACACAATCAGCTGTACCTGCAAATCAACTTTTCCGACAGAATTTCAACAAAGCAATTCAACAAAATTCACCTACTAATTCACCCGACTTACCCCGACAATTTTCGTTAAATTCCGGGCAACTAAATTTTCCGCCTAAACCGGCTAAACCGACTAAAACTGTACTGTTTTTAACTTCTGTTATTAATACCAGTTTATTGGAAAATTATGTGATTTTTCTGGTTTTGATACAATACCCTGCTATAGTTTAAAATCATCTGTCATGAACATTTGCATCATTCTGTTTCTGCTACCTGTTCCATTTTTCTGTCAAAATTACTACTGCTACTTATTTAGATTTCTGTCCAAACCTGTTAATTAATTCATGAAGCTAGCATCTTGATTATTTCCTACTGACATCACAAATTAGTATCATCAGATTGTTTCTATCGTGCTCTTTAATTATTTAATAACATCATGATTTTGGTTAATTCTCTAATCCTAACATTCATGGTTAAATAAGACTAATACACATGTACAACAAAAAAACCAATTCCTTAAACTCATGGGTGGCCTGCGCCACCTTTGCTTTTGAACATTAAGTGGCCTGCGCCACATATTCTTAGGTGGCCTGGGCCACATCTTTATTTTCTTCAGTGGCTTGCGCCACATTGCTTTGTGGCCCCCGCCACATGCTATTTTCTCTTTAGTTTTGGGTGGCCTGCGCCACCCCTATGTGAATAATGGGTGGCCTGCGCCACCCGTGCATCTATTTAGTCCCAACCAAAATTTCTCAGAAAATTAACAAGTTCATTGCAACATTCATAAAATTATCCAGCAACAATTTTCACAACAAATCGACAACTTAACATTTTCACAGAATCAATCAATTTCACTGCAAGGTTCACAAAATCAATCATCACACAGCAGAGTCACAATTTAACAACATCAACATTAATTTCCTCACAGACAACAACACCTATCGAAAATCAATGGAAGAAAACTCATAATCCCTAACCCTTATATCATTCATCATAACCCGGTTATAATAGTCGAACCCACCCTTACCTTGGATTGAAGGCAGCTCGACAATAGATCGGATTTCGGGAATTTGGCACCGGTAGCGGTTTCTCTCGCAACTTCTTCTCTCACGTTCTTCCTCTTCTTCTCTAATTGATACTCCAAAGCCTCACTAATCTTTTCTATTTCTTTTATTTTATTAAAATAATAATATTCTAATATAATATCTAATGGGCCTAAAACATACACCCATTAATTTACTAATTCCGACACGAATCCAAGCCCACTTAATCGAACACACTCCAACCACGATAATATTACTACTAATATTATTCCGCGACTATAATATTATTTCTACGACTTAACGACTTAATTCACCGCAACACCAAAATCAACCGAATAATCACAAATAATTAAATAAATATTCAATTAAATAAATAATTAAATATTTGGGCGTTACAACTCTCCCCCACTTAGAATATTTTCGTCCTCGAAAATTTACCTGATTTAAACAACTCGGGATAGGAGTCTCGCATCTTGCTCTCCAATTCCCACGTCATGCTTTCTCCAGTAGCTCCCAACCAGACAACTTTCACCAACGTGATCTCTTTCCCTCGCAAGGTCTTCATTTCACGATCCGCGATTCGCACAGGATTCGTCTCCACCGTGAGATTATCCCGTACTTGCACATCATCCATATTAACCACATGAGACGGATTTGAAATGTACTTTCGAAGTTGCGACACATGAAACACATCATGCAGATTCGAAAGATTTGGCGGTAACGCCATTCGGTAAGCAACTTTCCCAACTCTGTCCAAAATTTGATACGGACCAATAAAACGAGGAGTGGGCTTCTTAGACTTCAAAGCTCTCCCAACACCAGTCACAGGCGTGACTCTCAAAAACACATGATCACCCGCTTGGAATTCCAAATCCTTCTTCCGCTTGTTATGGTAACTTTTCTGTCTACTTTGAGAAGCTTTCATTTTCTCTCTAATCAACTTCACTTTCTCGGTAGTTTCCCGAACTAATTCTGGTCCAAGTACTACACTTTCCCCAGATTCATGCCAACACAACGGAGTTCTACACCTCCGACCATACAGCGCTTCAAAAGGTGCCATTCCGATACTAGAATGGTGACTATTATTATAAGTGAACTCGATCAATGGAAGGTAAGTATCCCACGAACCTCCCTGCTCAAGAACACAAGCTCTCAACAAATCCTCCAATGATTGAATAGTCCTCTCAGTTTGACCATCCGTCTGAGGATGATACGCCGAACTCAACCTCAACTTAGAACCCAACGCTTCCTGTAGACTCTTCCAAAACTCCAACGTAAACCTCGGATCTCTATCCGACACGATACACAAAGGAACACCATGCAACTTCACAATCACTCGGATATAAATCTCTGCCAACTTTGCAATTGGATATGTGATGTTAATAGGTATAAAATGAGCCGACTTCGTAAGCCTATCAACAATCACCCAAATTGAATCATGTCCTCTTGAAGTAATAGGCAACCCTGTCACAAAGTCCACATAAATGCTATCCCATTTCCATTCTGGAATTTCTAACGGTTGCATCAACCCAGCAGGTTTCTGATGCTCAACTTTCGACTTCTGACAAGTCAAACATGCATACACAAATCGTGCCACATCTTCTTTCATTCCGGACCACCAAAATATCTTCTTCAAGTCTTGATACATTTTAGTAGCTCTCGGATGAATACTCAGATTACTTCTATTACCCTCTTCGATAATCTTCTTTTTCATATCTGCATCATCTGGTATACAAATTCGATCATGCAGTCTCAACACACCTCGTGCATCAATCTTAAAGTCACTCTTATCCGATTGACCACAATCATTCATGATGTCCACTAGTTTCACATCCAGCTTCTGAGCCTCTCGAATAGTGTCCAGAAAATCATTGTTAATCTTCAACATACCCAGCATAACACTCTGCGGTGTCACTTCGCAAACCAAACTCATATCTCGAAATTGCTCTATTAATTCCAATTCCTTAATCATCATTGCTGGCATATGCAAGGTCTTTCGGCTTAAAGCATCAGCCACTACATTAGCTTTGCCCGAATGATAATTCAAACCGAAATCATAATCTATCAGCAATTCTAGCCACCTTTGCTGTCTCATATTCAACTCCTTCTGATCAAACAAATAATTTAAGCTCTTATGATCACTATAAACTTCAAATCTAGAGCCATAGAGATAATGCCTCCAAATCTTCAGCACAAAAACCACTGCAGCAAGTTCCAAATCATGCGTAGGATAATTCCTTTCATGAGTTCTCAACTGTCGAGACGCATAAGCAATTACTTTATTATTCTGCATAAGCACACCTCCTAAACCCATCAACGAAGCATCACAATAAACTACAAACGGTTCTCCTGGATCCGGTAATGTCAAAACTGGAGCCGACGTCAACCTCTTCTTCAATTCTGTAAAACTTTCTTCGCACTGAACATCCCACACAAAAGCTTTACTTTTACAAGTTAATCTAGTTAACGGAAGTACCAACTTAGAAAACCCTTCAATAAACCTTCTATAATAACCAGCTAGTCCCAGAAAACTTCTAATCTCAGTAGCCGACCTTGGAGTTTCCCATTGCAACACAACATCTACTTTAGAAGGATCCACGGCAATACCACTACCTGAAATCACATGACCAAGAAAACTGACTTCTTTCAACTAGAACTCGCACTTGGACAGCTTCGCATACAGCTTCTTGTCTTTCAAAACTTCCAACACTGTTCTCAAATGTTCCTTATGCTCTTCTTCTGACTTAGAGTAAATCAGAATATCATCAATGAATACAACCACAAAATGATCCAGATAAGTATGAAAAATGCGGTTCATGTATTCCATGAATACTCCCGGCGCATTAGTAACACCGAAAGGCATCACTGAATACTCATAATGTCCATACCGTGTTCTGAACGCCGTCTTCTGAATATCCTCATCCTTCACTTTAATCTGATGATAACCCGATCTCAAATCAATCTTGCTAAACACGCGAGCACCCACCAACTGATCCATCAAATCATCTATCCTCGGAAGTGGATACTTGTTCTTGATTGTTACTTTATTCAGCTGTCTATAGTAAACACAAAGTCTCATACTTCCATCTTTCTTCTTTACTAACAACACTGGAGCTCCCCACGGCGATACACTTGGTCTTATAAACTTCTTCTCAAGTAACTCCTCTAACTGCTTCTTTAATTCAGACAACTCGGATGCTGACATTCTGTATGGTGCCATCGAAACAGGTCTAGTACCAGGTACAAGATCAATTACAAATTCAACCTTTCTCTCTGGCGACACATCAGGAATTTCATCAGGGAAAACTTCAGGAAATTCATTCACCACTTGCAATTCTTCAATCTTAGCTTTGCTCTCAATAGACAACGTTGCCATCAACGAAAACATCCGAGCTTCTTCTTTCATCAATTGCTGTAACTCCCTGAAAGACAACAACCCAACTCCTTCCTCTTCAGGAGTAGAAAACCTCACCGACTTACGATAACAATTTATATGAACATAGTTATACTCTAACCAATTCATACCTAGGATTACATCCATTCCAGTCAACGGCAAACAAACCAAGTCAACATAAAAGTCTTTATCGAAGATCGATAAAGGACACCTTAAACACACAAGAGAAGTAGTCACCGATCCCTTAGCTGGAACCTCGACGATTAATTCTCCATTCATAGTAGACAATTTAAGACCCAATATTTTAACACAATCAACAACAATAAAACAATGTGTAGCACCAGTATCAATAATAGTAATTAACGGAGTACTATTAATGAAACATGTACCTCTGATAAGTCTGTCCTCATTAGCTGTCTGAGTTCTTGCTAACGCGAACACTTTTCCGGTCTGAGCTTTCTTTGGCTTCTGACACTGATTACCAATATGCCCCTCTTCACCACAATTAAAACAGATCATCTCCTTGTGCTTGCAATCAGATATTGCATGTCCAATCTTACCACATCGGAAACACCTCTTCACCTCAGCAGTGCACACAGTACTCTTATGACCAGGTTTTCCACACTTGAAACAAGTTATGCCAGCAGGAGCATCTCCCCTACTAGTCTTCTTGCCCTCAGGCGCTCTCTGTTTGTCCTTTCTAGCTGGAGCATCATAAGGCTTGCCACGGTTCTGTTGTTGCTTGCCTCTTCTATCACTAACAATCTTGTAGTGAGCATTGTTGTCCTCTTCATATATTCTGCAACTGTCAACCAAATCAGAGAAGACAAGAATCTTCTGATACCCAGCCGCTTTCTTGATTTTAGAGCGCAACCCGCTCTCAAACTTGATGCATTTAGAGAACTCAGCATCATCCCCGGTATAGTACGGATAAAACTTAGCCAGCTCAACAAACTTCGCAGCATAATCGGTAACCGACATAGTTCCTTGCTTCAGCTCAAGAAACTCAATCTGCTTCTTACCACGAACATCCTCTGGATAATACTTCCTCAGAAATTCCCTTCGGAACACCTCCCAAGTGATAACCTCACCTGTAGTCTCCAACCTCTGACGAGTCTCTAGCCACCAGTCATCAGCTTTGACTGCTAGCATATGAGTCCCATAACGAACCTTCTGTGCTGGAGTGCAGTCCATCACCCGGAAGATCCTCTCAATCTCTTTCAACCAATCCAATGCTCCATCAGGATCATACTTGCCCTTGAAGGTAGGCGGATTCTCCCTCTGAAAAGTCGCCAGACTACGAGATCCATCATTCTCGCCAGCATTCGGTAAATTCTGCACAGCCTGAGCCATTGCTTGCATTGCAGCAGCCATTGCAGCATCGTTCCTTCCAGCCATCTCAACTTATCACTACAACACAAACAAAAGTTAGAACCAAATAACAATACTCGATTGTTAAACAACTACGACTCGACACTTGGTCGGACGAACCGACCTGCTCTGATACCACTAATGTAACACCCCATTTCTACCCGGTAATTATATTAAAATCAGAGTTATAAAATTTTCAACTTTAAAACGGGATATCACATTTTCAACTTTAAAATCAATCACATAATAGTTAATCATGAAAGATACATAACAATTCAAGGGAACATAAACCAACAAATAAATCTTCAACTTATAATCAACTTTGTCAAATGCAACGCAGCGGATTCATAAGCAATTAGTAGCATCTTTATCCAACATAAAGCAACTTCAAATTAAATAACAAAGTAATTTTCGGCAATTTCACTAAAAATTCAGCATGTAGACAACTAAACAAAAGACACGCGTCATCCCCCCGAGTGCTACGTATCAGAGCGACAAACACCGACATCGAACTAAGGTAACCGACTACTCCTCTTGATTACCTGCACGTTGCCAACATAGGGACAACATTTAAACAGAAGGGGTGAGTTATCGAATATTATAAATGGAGTATGATAAATAATACATAGGTAGGAATCATACAAATAATCACCACTTTACATCAACAACCAACAAATAAAAATCAACAACAACTTAAGAAAATGCAACTTTAATGCGACTCGACTATGATATGCATGTGGTACCATCGGAGTAAAACTCCCAACTTAAAATTGCCAGTTTATCGAGGCATCAAGGCATAAGCCTTCAACTTTCAACTTTCAATTTGTGCTAATCCAGGCCAACGTGGTGTAAGCAACGGCTCCGACATAAAATGCAATGTATGCGATATGACATGCACAACTCAACAACGTAAACAACACAACAACGCTAACAACGTAAGCAACTTATACAACATGAGCAACTTAGTCAACTTTGGCTATTACGCCTTCAACTTAAAATTCGTCCGTATATCGGAACGAAACAACACAATCAGCTGTACCTACAAATCAACTTTTCCGACAGAATTTCAACAAAGCAATTCAACAAAATTCACCTACTAATTCACCCGACTTACCCCGACAATTTTCGTTAAATTCCGGGCAACTAAATTTTCTGCCTAAACTGGCTAAACCGACTAAAACTGTACTATTTTTAACTTCTGTTATTAATACCAGTTTATTGGAAAATTCTGTGATTTTTCTGGTTTTGATACAATACCCTGCTATAGTTTAAAATCATCTGTCATGAACATTTGCATCATTCTGTTTTTGCTACCTGTTCCATTTTTCTGTCAAAATTACTACAGCTACTTATTTAGATTTCTGTCCAAACCTGTTAATTAATTCATGAAGCTAGCATCTTGATTATTTCCTACTGACATCACCTATTAGTATCATCAGATTGTTTCTATCGTGCTCTTTAATTATTTAATAACATCATGATTTTGGTTAATTCTCTAATCTTAACATTCATGGTTAAATAAGACTAATACACATGTACAACAAAAAAACCAATTCCTTAAACTCATGGGTGGCCTGCGCCACCCTTGCTTTTGAACATTAAGTGGTCTGCGCCACATCTTTATTTTCTTCAATGGCTTGCGCCACATTGCTTTGTGGCCCCCGCCACATGCTATTTTCTCTTTAGTTTTGGGTGGCCTGCGCCACCCCTATGTGAATAATGGGTGGCCTGCGCCACCCGTGCATCTATTTAGTCCCAACCAAAATTTCTCAGAAAATTAACAAGTTCATTGCAACATTCATAAAATTATCCAGCAATAATTTTCACAACAAATCGACAACTTAACATTTTCACATAATCAATCAATTTCACTGCAAGGTTCACAAAATCAATCATCACACAGCAGAGTCACAATTTAACAACATCAACATTAATTTCCTCACAGACAACAACACCTATCGAAAATCAATGTAAGAAAACTCATATAGTCCCTAACCCTTATATCATTCATTATAACCCGGTTATAATAGTCGAACCCACCCTTACCTTGGATTAAATGCAGCTCGACAATCGATCGGATTCTGGGAATTTGGCACCGGTAGCGGTTTCTCTCGCAACTTCTTCTCTCACGTTCTTCCTCTTCTTCTCTAACTGATACTCCAAAGCCTCACTAATTTTTTCTATTTCTTTTATTTTATTAAAATAATAATATTCTAATATAATATCTAATGGGCCTAAAACATACACCCCTTAATTTACTAATTCCGACACGAATCCAAGCCCACTTAATCAAACACATTCCAACCACGATAATATTACTACTAATATTATTCCGCGACTATAATATTATTTCTACAACTTACCAACTTAACATACCGACTTAACGACTTAATTCACCGCAACACCAAAATCAACCGAATAATCACAAATAATTAAATAAATATTCAATTAAATAAATAATTAAATATTTGGGCGTTACAACTCACAAACACGTTTTTCTTGAACGTCTTTGCATTCCTTACCACCGTGGTCCAATTTGCTTCATGCTCGAACATAGTAGGAGTTTCCCTTCAATATATCACCGGGATTAGATTACTTCATTTTTCACAAAAATCCAATCTTAGATAACCTGCAATATACAGTTGATTATATATGTGTATGAAGGATTACGATTACCTTTTCCTTTTTTTGGGACGGCGTCCTGCCTCTATACCAGACGCTGCAGCCTTTTCTTATGTCTTTACATCAGCACTGCAGACACAACAGAGTTTAGAGGTTATTTACATTGAGACAACACGATGCAAAATTTTCTTGACCAACAGCCATCCAACAAAACAAACATTAAATATGAGGCCTTTAAATTATAAAAACCTTAAAAGTACCTTTTCCTTTTTTGGGGGCAACTGCCTGCTTCTTTAACATACCCCACATTCTGTTCTTTTCCCTTTCCATCATAACTGCAGACACACAACAATTTGTCGGTTATTTCAATTGACCAAACAATACCAAACATGTTTTTTCTTAAGTTTTATAGTATATACAATGAAAAGAACCATAACGTTGAGTCAATCAAAACTTTTCAAGTTTGAGAGGACAAAGATCAAAAGATAAATTAAACAACCTGAATCGTTGACTATTGCAGGCACATATTAGCAAAAGATGCAAACAAAATCTGTCATCTCAATGTAATCAGTGACATGAATCCAACACTAAAATAGACTTTTTAATTAACATGAAAAATATAGTAAAACATTCTGTAGTTTGAACAATATTTGGTCATCTACATTTCTAAATTAACATTAAAAGTCAGTATATATGCTTTGAAAAATAGTGTCATCCTTAACTGACGGTGGATCATAACCTACTACATACATAGTTTGAACAAAAAATTATGATCATACTTCAGAAAAGAACATCAACACAGACCAAATAATAGCTTAAAAAAACAAGGAATAAACTCGGCATCGGCATAAGAAACAGTTATTACAAAACATAAAACACCGGGCAACCCGATGCCTTGCATGCAACTACTACAGATGCATAGGTTTCATTCCAACCTCCCAGGAAGCCTCGCACGGTGTCTCCCCATCTCAAACTTTATCCTCCATGCCCTAAGAACCTCACATTGTTCCATACCCTGATGAATCATCACGTCGCTACTGGACTCATCCCAGTCTCTTCCCGGCAACATTCCTCCTCCTTGCATATCAGTCGCCATCCTCAGATTAGAATCCTAAGCGGGTCGTTCCTATGGTTGTTACACAGTAACCTTTGGTCTTTGTTATTTCACTGCGATGCAAATAGTACCTCTCAAGCACTTCGCTTCCCGATGTTATTTCGGTTCATGCACAACTCTTCAAATTCTATTAATGTGTCTCCGGAATATTGACCTTTTGTTTCCTTTTTTTTTCAAAGGAATAATTTTATTTATTATTAAATTCTATTTTTATATTTTTTACCCTATTTTTGTATATTTTTATTCTGTTATTTTATTTATTAATATTTGTTATAAAAAAATTAAACTCAATTTTAAAACAAATCATTTTTTTAGTAACCTAAATTAACCTATTTAACTCTATGATTAAATATTTTCTTATTTCAAATTATATTTTAAACAATAATTATATTGCCTGTATCTCTAAAATATAATTATAACATATTTTGTTATCATATCTTTTCCAATTTTTTTTTTCCAAAATTTAAATTTTGTTTTTACTCTGCAATTTAATTTGCTCTAGATTATATTGCCTATGTCTCTAAAATATAATTATAACATATTTTATTATCATATCTTTTCCAAATTTGTTTTTTCCAAAATTTAAGTTTTGTTTTTACTCTGCAATTTAATTTTCTCTGGATTATTACCTATTCTATTGAATTTCTAATTTTTTAAAAATACAATTGTCACTTGATTTTTTGAAAAACAAAATCTATTATAACATTAATTAATAACGATTAAAAAAATTTATGTTGGTAGCATATTTTATGCTAAAACTTGATGGCCCACTTTATATAAGTGTTTTTTTTAAACCGCCAAACAAGAATTCATTAGATAAAAGAAACTATTTTTTTTAAAACAACCAAACAAGAATTAATTAAATAAAAAGAATAAGTATTGCCATCATATACAACCACACCAAAATTCTGCAACAAAAGTTTAACCAATCACACCAAACAAAATGATATCAATTTATTTATTATTAAATTCTATTCTATTAGTATTTCTTGCCTCCCTATTAAATTCGTTTTAATTTTAATCAAATTTAATTTTTATCACTTTTATAGATGTGATACAATATTTTACACTTTATAATTTTTTCTCCTTTTAAATATAATCCTATTGTTAAATAACTCTATGTAATACTATTTTATAATCAATATTTTAATTCTCATAAATCAAAATATCATTATTGATTTGAGAAAAAAATGATTTTTTATAATAAAACAATTTATTGACTATAAACTTTTTAAAAACTTATAAATTTTATTATTATTACTATTTTTATTATTATTATTATTATTATATTATTATTATTATTATTATTATTAGTTTTGTTTTTTTAATTTTTATTTTTTATTTTTAATTTTATAATTTTTTTTATATTTTTATTTTCGTTTTTCACTCCCCCTATTTATCAATCATTATTTTAAATTATCAATATTTTTTATTTTGAATTTCAATACAACAAGAAAACACCCTATGCATACCACTTCTTCTCTTTTTTTTAAGTGTCAAGCGCCACATTCTTTGCCAATTTCCTTGTGGCAGACGCCACATGTAATATCATGGTGGGCACCACCCTTCATTTGGTGTGAATATTAACCTTTTTCCTATATAAACACTTACTAATTTATAAGTTATCTCATATTTTAATTAAAACTATTTCTGCCACTGCATTAGGATGAAAATTTTGAAAATGCCCCATAGAATATTCATCAAAACCATAATATTAAAGCCATAATATATGAGATTCAAAATCATATTCTCATTCTCAACAGTACATTACGATTAGAAACATGAAGCAACAAACACTGATGTTCAGTACATTAGGATGACGGAAAACCTAGAAAATCAGCCGACAAGAATTTAAATTATTTTTGAAACATTAATCACTAAATTTAAAACTCCTCGCTGTAAAAAAGTTATCCCATGTGTAGTATCGCTGATCGTCGTCATCAGAATCAAAAAAATCATTGCGCGGTTCTTCATCATGATCAGAATCAAAATTTCGAATCGTTACCCCCATTGTTCTTAATCTCCTGGTTCTTCTCCTCTTGTGTCTTATTCGGCTAGCACGGGTGTGAGGGACCTGTTGAAATAAACCGGTAAATCAACATTGTCAATAAGATGAACAGACGATGTAATTCAACAGAAAGAAGAAACGAAAAGACCATGGCATGAAAGGAGAATAACGTGTATAAGTAGTAACATAGCTGATTAAGGTTGATGCTACATTAGCAAGTCGTTACAGATCCACGAGAAAACATAATCGTACCGGCCGTACCTCCTAAAGTTGTTGAACATGGGGAGGTTGGTCCTGCGCTCGAGGGTGGTGGTAGCACGTAGCTGGTTGAAGCTGCGGAGGCGGTTGGATGTCAGCAGGTGGTGTTATCTGAAAATGAGCCTGAACATTTTGTTGCGTCTGTTAAAGTAATAAAAAAAATTCATTCAAACACAGACGAAGAAATGTGACAAGATGTATGTAATGATTAAAAAATAAAGTAGGTGATGTAGGATCCGAACCTGTTGAGCTTCTTGGACGCTGACATGCTGATTGGCAACGTCTGTTTGTTGCAAGGTCGTGGTTGGTTGTATCTGAGCCGACATTTGTATCTCAGAAGGCTGTGCAACTTGGAGTGCTTTGATGGTGGCCATGTAAATAGATTGTGGGATTCAGAGGTTTTGTTTATGTTGGTGAGAATAGGAGGTAGCTTTATATAGTTTGTCCTGTGACTGTTAAGCTGCTCCCAGATTTTGGAAATGCCATAGCATTAATTACCTTGAAACTATAATACTGGAACATAGGGAGCCAAAATAATAATGAGTGGTATAATGGACATGACAAATACATTTATGGAAATAGGAAAGTGGAAATAAGAATACATCTATTGATTGCAGTAGTCTTACCGATATATCCATTCAAACTTCACCTATCCATATCCCCCAACAATTGGAGGATCACTGCCAGCATTACACATATCATTTTCACCATCATCTGGAATGAGGTTTTAGTTAACATTAATAATAAGAAAAACATGGATTCCACTTTCCTAAAGAGAGAGAGAGAGAGAGAAACTGCAGTGAAACAAAACCACAATCCAACATGATTTAAAATTTGAGATGTATTAAATCTTTCAGCCATGTGTGTAATAATAAGATTAAAACCTGACATATTATTCAAGCCATTATCATTGGGCCAAATCGCTCATGCATATTACATCTTTGACATGCTAACATGTTTACATACACCAAGTTGGCAGATCACACAAATACAACATTACCTGCTGCTATACAAAGTATAAAATACATAGCCAAAACAATATCAAAATATTGGAAAAATCAGATCCGGTATTCAACCAAAGATGTTGATCGAAGATGTTAATCAAACTATTGAACATTGCGATCTATCACCATTTCTATATTTCATCAATATTTCCAATGTTTTCATTTTCATGATGCAATATTTCCATATTTAACTATTGAGCACAAATAATACTTCAAGCCTTTCATGATGCAAACACGGCCAAAGTAAACATTATAAGGAAAGCATAATGTAAAGGCTTATCAGGGTTACGATAGCTCTCGCATTCTATCAGAGTCGGTCCATCTCCTTGCCTAGCTCTCCCAATACCCCACAATTACGCGTTCCATCTCCAAGCAATGTCAATGTCACATAATCAACATCTGTCTGTTTCAATACCTCCCTTTTATACACAACAGAGTTTTCTTTCTTAAGAAACTTGATCTCTTCATAGATCACCAAACTTCCTCCTTGGTAATTAGCTGCACACACAAACATATGAAACTAAAATAACGGCACACTCTCCAACACTCACTTTCATCTGTACCCGTGTCATAAAGAATTCTTTTTTACTATATATCTAAAACTTGCGTAACAAAACCTTCCAAGTAAGTTGGGCATCCAAGTAACAAGATCTCTGTTTTTCTCGTCTCAATTTTGCATAAAGTTATCGAAACATAAATCTTTTTAGATTCTGTTCAATTTCCAACATTACCAATTTTCCTGAACCATTTCACTCAATATCAATTATTTTCACCAGAATCAAACATCCAAACATACGCTTATTCAATCACGAAGCTTACATAAATAAGTTAAACAGGATTAAATTAAACAGAAACTTGAGACCTTTTCAAAATCAAAAAATGAGCTCAACTTCGACTGATATAAGTCACCAAAATAATGGATTTATATTTAAAGGTTTCCATTACAGATTTATCATAATACTGTGCCAAATAGTTACATCAATAATACCAAACATTATACTTAACACATCACTATAATAACTTTCGACATGACTAAGAAAACACAAGAATAACACCCAGTTAAACCTAAAATCTTCATACATACTTTCATCTTATTTACGGTTTAATAGCTTGACCATCATTTTGTTTCTAGGAGGCTTGCGAATGCAGAATCCAACTCTATCCCCATCCTTCAAATCTCTTTCCTTTGAATACTCATACCAACCATGTCCGACAAATTTCTCCACATGGTATTCTCGCTCACGAATATGGAGTTCGCAATTGTAAATTTTTTTCGTATCACAGTCATACATCAAAACTCGATTGAATTTAAGTCCCACACATTCCTTAATCACGTGTTGGGGAATTTGCTGCACAATCACAACAAAAAATTGCTATTATACCATATATATTTGTTTATGCGCTTTTCAAATAATATGCCTTAATGACCTACTTACCATCACATTTCTTTTTGCAGTCTTCGCACACTCTATGTTCTTATACCATACAACAAACCTAACCATTAATTATAAAAGATTTTTTCAATGACTTGAACACATTACTATAACATACAGGCAAAACCATAAATCAGTTTCCAAACATCTGCAACAATGTTTAACAGACATGCAAAACCATATCCACCATTTAACGCGACGAATAAAAAAATCTGGATAGACAAGATGCCATCTATAATTTACCTTTTCCCCTCCGTCTGCGAAGCCTCGCATTCCAACGTTGCTTTCCCATTCGAAGCTCTCACCGTCTCTCCACCGTCGTTGCCTTTCCGCTCCATTTTGGGATCGCGTCGTCTCTTCCAGTTACTTATGATCCGCAATACAGAGCCTGGGATTTTACCAAATATTGCCTTTTTCCCCTTTTCACTTCAGACCTGCATTTCATTCACATATTAAATGGGTCATTTACTGAAAATTGAATTGAGCTCATTCGTGGCCCTTCCTTTATGGTCCAAAATTTAACTTTGCCTTTTTTTTTCATCTACAATAATTTATAATATTTGTTAATTTCTCTATTAACTTTTTTAATATCATATTTATGTCTTATTTACTATTCCTTATTTTCGAAATTTTGAGTACGGAATGAGTATCACACGAAATAAATATTATTTCTTTTATTGTACTGAATTTTATTAATTGTATTTCTTTCCCAATATTTTAAATGAAAACAAATGCAAATGCGCGTCACCGACACGTACCCGTGTGAACACATGGATATCATATTAATTTTGAGTAAATAAGAAATTTACTAATTTTTATTATATTTTATTATTTTTCTAAATTTTAAATATAAATAAATACATTCTAAGAACAAATAAATTCTGCCAAAAAATACATTATAAAAACAAATACATTCTGAGAACAAATTCGCGTCACCGACGTGCACCCGTACGAACGCACGGGTATCGTACTGTTACAAAGAAAACTTGTATATCATCATATAAGAAAACCAAAAACTCCTAAAAATCATTTAAAAAAAAAAAATAGTAGTTAAAGAACAAATGCAAAAATAAACTATTTAAATGAAATCCTCTAAAAAGATAAAATTGCATTTGGCTTTATCCTCCGCATATTTTGTTTGTTCACTCAAACGCTGAACCCTATCTTGCTTCTCCCGTCTCTTATCATCAACATGACACAAGCTTTGCAGCAGAACTTGAATTTGAACATTACATCACATCACATCAGGTTATTCATCTTCTCCAATTGCATCAGTGAGCTTCGTCTTTTCATGTTTATTCAAAGAATTTGGCTTTTTATTGAATATGTGTCCTTTCCGTGAATGCCCGTTAACTGTTTGTTGAAATGTTTCTTCCAACTCTTTGTGTATATTTGAATATTCTTGTGTATTTACATGTTGGGAGTGGGATTGTACAAATGTCATTTTTGGTGTATGGCACTGTAAATACTCATGAATTCACTTTCTAAATGTATACAATGTTAGACTCATACATGGGGGTAGTAATATGGTCTCAATAGTGATTATAACTTATATGCATTCTCCGACCTTAAGAAACTTCAATTTATGTTCCTCCTTTATGTAGATTTCGTGGTATCAGGTTTAGAAAAAATTGGGCTTCCTCTAGCTCAATTATATGTATTAAGAATTTGTCTAGTTTGAATGACGTAGCCGATTCAGCCATAGTTGGTTCTCTCAATACTGTTATCGTTGCTGTTCCTCTAACTTCCATCAACAAATTTAATACCTTGAAATTACCTCTGATCTCCCTCCAAACTTTCAAGCCAACCATTCCACTTCTAACACAACTGCTGTTCGTGCCAGTTCAGACATGAAAAATTCTGTTGAACCAGAAAATTTTGCTACTGCATATTGACTCCCTTAAATTCCCCTTGGTAACTGCTTTTGTGTCCGTTCCCTACTTCCACTCAATACTTGAGGGTTTCATGAACCTCTGAGCTTAATTATCAGACTAGCTTGCCATCTATGAAGTTATGAGATGCTCTCATTGTCAACCAAAATCCTCACCTTTCTTCCATCGATACTCCTCCACTAATATAAAGAACCCAAGGTCCATCTGGCGTTATATTCAATGAAAGCTATACAAACTTGCACTCCAGCCTATGTGCCTCCATGTGCTCTGAGTTGTTTTCCTCCTTTTTCTCATTTTTCTCATCACATCCAAGAGACCAAAACAAAGCCCATGTCCCCTTTTATCTTACAACTCAGCTCGCAATAGTGTTCAAGCTCCCTCAATTCTACTCTTGCACCCCTCTCCCTGCGTATTACTTGATCTGCTTCTTTCTGAGTTACTTCCTCACCCCTTTTCTGACCTTGAGCCTTGTTGTTTCCTTCATATGTAGCTGTCCTGGATGAAGGATAATTCCTTGAATCACTCCCATCTTTCCTGGTTAGCAGCATTCCACTGGCTGAGGAATTGGGAGCAGAGACAGAAATCCAAGTGCAGCATCAATCTCAGCATTGTTGGGCTTGCATTACTTCATCAAAGTGGTTTCTGATGTATAGATTGATTTCTATTTTGCACTTATTTATTTGACACGGAAGAACTATAATATTTGATGTTGATAACAAATTGATTTCAGTGTTTATTTATTTATTGATTTATTTATTTATTTGCTTCAGTCTTTATCAGAATACATAATGAGATCTTATTGGATATGGATATCAGAAATAAATATTGTCATCCACTTGTTTAGTGATGACATATGGAGAAAATAAGAGGTATGTACTTCAAATTTTCCCCTAAAACAATTGCCTTAACTAAGTTATTTAACTACAAAAACTTTTCATGACAGGGCATTTGGTCTAGTGGTATGATTCTCGCTTTGGGTGCGAGAGGTCCCGAGTTCGATTCTCGGAATGCCCCTTTTTGAAGGTTAGGAGTTTAGTTTTTCAATAATTTAGTGAAATACTAATAAGCATCAGTTTTTATTTATTTATTTATTTTTAAGATCTGAAAGCTGTCAAGTTTGACTTACTGGTGTGTCTGTGTAGTACTAGTTGTTAAAACATTAGAGAGACTGCATGTGAATGCCATGTTGCTTATAGAAGTCTGTTGCAATAGTTTATCAAACTTTAGCTTTAAAGATAAATCCAAAATTAATACCAGAGTCATCATATCATAAATGTTATGCGTGGATTCTCTTTGATACTTTTTTTTTGTGTGGCATAAACCAAAGCATCCTTGTCTGTAACTTCATAAGTATGAGATCATTTAAGAAGTCGCCCTCTTCTATTAATTAATTTTCCAAATACACTGATTAAGAATCTAATCCTCAATCAAATAGTTTAAGGATTCAAGTATTTAGTACTTGTGCCACATTGTGGGATTCTTTTATTGTTTTTTGCCCTTGTATTTGCTGTATTTTTTGCCGTGTTTATCTTGCTTCTCCTTGCTTTCCTGGGTGTATTTTTTGGTACTCTTGTGCCAATTGTGCTTTTGTACTCTGTTGGAGACTTTCTCGATTTCTCCTTTTAATATATATTATTTCCCCGGTGTATTATTTGCCTTTAAAAGAAAACTTAGAAAACCATGATAGCTTCATCCAGTGGTCTCATTATCATAAGAAAACACAGAACCAGCATGTACTTAGCAGCTGGTTGCTGTTGGCATCAATGAGATATTGATGAAGTAACAATTGCTTGAATCAATCTAATCAAAATCACACATATTTTTTGTGCTCTAAGCAACATAGTAACAAAATCACACACACTAAGTGCATAGAAAATGTGAATTGACGATTTAAATATGCACTCTAACATATCAAATATTTTGTTACATTTTACCATCTATCTGCAATTACTTTATTAGACCAGATCAGTTTGGAATACTTTTTGTCTCACCGTGTCCATACTGAATCACAAACAACCGAAAATATCAATCTAAAAACATATGAAATTATGTATAAACAGAGTTGTTGATTCAAATCCTTACAAGTTTACACTAAAAGAAATCCCTCATAACTAGAACTTACACTAGTTGGGATCAACAAACAATCTCGAGTCTACTTCTGTTCCATTTCAGTCAACTTTGACTTCCATATGAAATTATGAATGACATCCTTCACGATCTTGTGCCTCAAGTGCAACTCTTACTCTTGTTAAAACTTTTGGGTCTTCCTAAATAATTACAGTTCTCTCTTTACGTGCCAACGATTCTGGCTCTCTACAAGGTTACAATACTTTTGGGTCTGATAGGATAGTCAACATCTGTCATTATGGTACACATTTTCACTTCTTAGTGTCAACTTCCCCTCCTAAAGATCCTATAGTCTTGTTCTTGATCTGTCGCAATATGCTTTTGGTATCCAAGAGGTTTTTGATGTATAGTTTGATTTGCATATTTCATTTATTTATTTGACACAAAAGGCCTATAGTATTCGATGTTGATAACATTTTTGATTTCAATATTTTTTTGCTTCAGTCTTGATCAAAATACATAATGAGATCCTATTGGATTCTTGTCATCCACTTGTTTAGTGATGAGATGTAGTGAAAATAAGAGGTATGTACTTCAAATTTTCCCCCTAAAATAATTGTCCCAACTAAGTTATTTACAAACTAGAAATTTTCATATTAGGGCATTTGGTCTAGTGGTATGATTCTCGCTTTGGGTGCGAGAGGTCCCGAGTTCGATTCTCGGAATGCCCCTTTTTATTGTTTTGAAGTTGTGGGAGTTTCCCCTTGTTAATTGTTTAATTCAATATGAATAAGCTACACATTTCATGTTAATTAAATATAAAGCTAGGCATCACTGCTTAATGGAAAACCATAACTGCAAGTCCAATTATGAGTGAAGCTGACCAAATTCTCAAGATGATCAAATTCTCAATTTAGCCTCTTCAAAAAAATAGTGTTTTATTGGTGGAAATACCCAAGTAAGTTCAATTTTCATGTGAACTTCAGAATGAATTTTTCTTTACCTATTTTAAAAAACATTGTTTATGAAGCCAAATAGATGATAACATACACATACAGGATATTATATCTTGTAATGTATTAGTAGCCAAACTTATGTCCTAACATGACAAACTCTTCCTTTTGTAATCACAATTGACAAATAGTTTTTGTTTTATAATAATGTGAAAAAATTGTATTGTTATATGACGCGAAATGTTGGCTGGAAAAAGCCCACACAAAAATACTCTGTAGCAGGAGTGAGGTTCATGAGGATGCTGCACTCGATTAGTGAAAATACTAGTCGAGTAAGGATCTCTAACCAAAAACAAAATAAAATAGAATTAGGATATATAGCATTAATGAAAGAATTGGGGTAGAAAACTAGCGCCTATTGTAGATGACATAGTTAAATATCGAGTTAGGTGGTTTGAACACGTATGGAGTATATCTATAAATTCCATATAAGGAGAATAGATCCTATGGATGGTGGTGACAGAGTTGCTAGATGAAGAGAAATACCATGAAAAATACTGACAACTATTAAGAATTGGCAATACAACTCTCACATAGTAAAATATCAATAAAATGTGAATGCTGCCAATATAATGATGACATGTGGTAAATAATAGGGCTAAATTCAATTTTGTCTAGAATAATTGTCTGAACTAACTGATTTAGATATTCACCAACAAAAGCTTCTCATGTAAGGGCATTTGGTCTAGTGGTATGATTCTCGCTTAGGGTGCGAGAGGTCCCAAGTTCAATTCTCGGAATGCCCCTTTTGAAGTTTAGGAGTATAACTTTTCAATATTTTAGTTAAATACAAATAATTAACATCAGAGGCTAATGTGAATTTGAAACTTAGCTTTTGTAGCAGCATCAATTGGTGTCATTTTTGCTAATAGATTCTCCGTTGTAACTGCAGTTATAGACTTTGACAGTCTGATATAAAAAATCGACATAACTTGTTTATAATGTATATAATGATTGTGTAATATGAACAGTTGGATCTCAAATTATGGCTGATACTGGTTACCATGTGTCACGGTGCGAATTTGCATTTTCAACTTTGTTTCTGCTTTGAAAAAAAATCTTCTGATATCATACTTTTTAGGTTACAGGAATGAACCTGATTTACTTACAAATATGAAAAGGCTGAATTCGTGGCAAGTCGAAATAGTATCGAACATGCCTTCGATCCCTCCTTCCCCTTTCTCGCCATCAAGGAAGAAACTGAGATTGCCTCAACACCCATCTTTCCCCATTGATGACCAATTTTCAATGCCAACTTTTCCGAACTTTCAAACTCCAAATATTTCGATTTCTTCCTTTACTAAAGACTAGTCCTGCAGGCATGCTGGGAGCCAGGAATGATCATTTTAATCTCTCCTTATCAGACTTTCACCTCGAAAAAATATCATTAGTCTCTTTAAGCCTTATTTTCAACAACCATTTAATCACGATGCTACGACATCAAAGACGGTCCCTAATAACCTGGCACTGCAACAAGCGAACATAAGTGAGAATATTTTGAGCTCACCATCAGAGAAACTGGACCATGCAAAGCCGAACCAGTTTGTGCTTTTTGGCCAAACAAGACAAATTGACACAGGAAATGGAAATGCTGACAATAAAAGAACTAATAGTTCTTCTTATCCTCTTCAAGATCTTCTGAAACTATCCTCTGATCCTCTTCAATAAAAGCACTAATACCTTAATTTTATTGATGGGATCTACAATGAGCTCAAGAGCTCTACAATGGTGGAAATGAAAAATGAAAAGATGAGCTTAAGAGCTTAAGAGTTCAAGAACTTATGTTTTAGAGCGAAGCTCTTAACAAGAGATAACCATTTTAAATAATATATTTCTGAATGCCTCTTTGCTTCCCTTCCCTCTCTTTTATATCTTTTATATATAGAATTTTTGTTCCATCAAAGAATATCTTACCTAACTCTTATTCCACTTCTTTTACAACTTTTTAGAATATGCATGTGTTGGACTAGCTTGCAAATGAGCAGTTCTAAGAACCAAGATACTTCTCGCAATTTTAGTGTTGGGGGAGAAGTATTCTATAGAAATTCGAAAATATTTTCTAATTTTAGAAGTATAATTTCAGATGTATCTATTTAACACTAAAATGCGTTCTAAGTGAGACACTTACTTATTTTATTTCAAAAATTAGTTCGAAATTGTAACTCCGAACAAACCTCTTCAACGACTTTGTTCATTTAATAACTCAGTGACAAATAGTATAATTTCATATTTGTTAAGTGAGAATTTAAAAAAAAATACCACCTTGCATATATTTTTCAACTCAGTGACTATTCCAAAAGTGTGTTTCTAGAAATGTCAAGTGGAAAATTCAACGTCGCCTTGCATGATTGCTTCTCTCATGATCAAAAGCATCATTTCCTCTTCAAACCTTACCAAAACCTTCTTCCACACACAATCAAATTTTCTAGTTCAAAACAACATTTGTGTGTTTTTCACATCAAAAGAAGCTATAATTAAAGTATGAAAATATGACACCACATTTTTTGTGTCATCCAAAACTATGATGAATTTCATATGGAATTGTATTTCTGGATTAGTTCAAAGTTGAATTTGGTCAGTTTTTTTAAAAATATTTTCTCTTATGATTGACCTTAGATATGATGCTCCATGATTTTGTTCTCAAACGTATTGTGTCTACGGATGCCAAACTAGTTGATGTCAAGGTAGATATTGGCAAACAATTTACAAATGAGCAGGAGTTTGTTGTCCGTGATTGTTTACACTAAATTGGTAAACAACCACTAGTCTCTTATTAAAGGTTACTTGCAGGGTCAACTAGAAAATTCTAAGACATAGTGCTAACAATTTTCCTTTATGATTTTGATAGAAATGAAAGAGATTTCAACTTAGTCAAAATTGTTATGGAAAAAGATAAGAAGGTAACTTCGATAATAGAAAAAGTAAGAATGTGGTGAAAACTGAAGGGAAATCGCGATTCAAAAACGCAGCGGAAATTAAAATTTCCCTTTAGCGATCCTTACGAAAGATCATGATCAGTGATAGAATGATTACCTCTTGTGGGATGAAACAATCAAAGGAATGATCACGAGCGATGTACGATGAACAACGCCTCTACTCAGTCCACACGAACAGCTTCCTTCAGTCTCAGTGCTAGCTGCTACGATTGAAGACTTTGAGTGAGAGATAGAGAGAAGGAAAATACGCCTAGGGTTTCACAACTGAATTTTCATCAAGTGTTTATTCTTCTGCACAAGGGTTATATTTATAGAACCACTTGTGTGGGCTGCAAGCTAAAAAACCCACTTAAGTGCACGCACACCATATCTTATGATGTACCGTATATCACTTAAGCACGCGGTACCTTACCACAATCTGTATTCCACTTAAGTGCACCGTACCTTACGGTGTTCCTTATTTACTCTACCTCTTATCAAACTGTCATTATGTGTGTGACCCTGTAGGATTTCACGACGTTGATAATTATATTAAATCATGCATTTAACATAATAAATAGTGAGCGGTATCTAGCAACCCATCACTGCTACCCAAGTCACGAAATTGTCATGTGATTTGACAAAACCTTTTGTGATAGTGCTTGTGTGTACAATTACCATTTTGCCCTTATGTCTATATTGAACACAAGGCATATACCGTGTCATCCTTGTTCAGTTCAATATTGAGCCCTTAGACATTTATCCTATTATGCAGGATGGACAAATTCCATCTAGGTCACTCGTGTCCCTCAGCATGCTTTATGAAGTACCCATCAACTGTCTTTATAGTCATCCATTTACGGACAATGTTTGATCAGCAATAAAGTACTTGACTCTACATCTAGGGTCCATAGTGATTTCAGGTCGAAGGGTGGTATACACCACTACCACCATGAGAGTATCTTATGACACTTTGCATGACATTCTATGTAGTATTCTCATAGCGGGTCAATCCAATATAAATATTACTCCTAATATTCATACCTATGTTAAGACTTGATAACTCCTTATCCATGATCCATGATATGTGATCATTAATCTATCTACATAATAGTCTTATTGCTTCAAGGTTATCCCATTTCACATTAAAGCTCGACTGCGGATACTTTAAGAATAATGTCCTTATGTTTATATTGAATCTCATGATTAAGTCACACTTAATATTTCATTAAACGAACTAGCTTTTCTAGGGACTTTATCAATTTTGAAAACAAACATAATAAAGAAATGCCTTTTATTATTAATAAATAATTTGATACAAGTACCAAAAGTATTGGCCTCTAGGGCTTACACCAACAATCTCCCACTAGCACTAGAGCCAATCAGGCATACCCCTAATACCCATAGATCTAGTATGGCCATCATGCTTCTGCTGCGCAAGAGGCTTTGTTAGTGGGTCAACAATGTTGTCAAGTGTAGGTACTCTGCATATCTTCACATCTCCCCGATCTATTATCTCTCGAATGAGATGATAACGCCTAAGTATGTGTTTGGATCGTTGGTGAGATCTAGGCTCCTTAGCTTGTGCGATGGCACCATTGTTATCACAATAGAGATCAATGGGATCCACAATGCTAGGGACTATGCCAAGTTCACTAATGAACTTTTTGATCCAAACAACTTCCTTTGTTGCATTTGAGGCAGCAATGTACTCGGCATCGGTTGTAGAATCAACAACTGTTTCTTGCTTTGAACTTTTCCAGCTCACAGCGCCACCATTTAGGCAGAACACATAACCAGATTGCGATTTAAAGTCATCCTTATCTGTCTGGAACCTAGCATCGGTGTATCCAATTACCGCGAGCTCTTCCTGACCTCCATATATCAATAATGAATCCTTAGTCCTTCTCAAGTACTTAAGGATATTCTTGACAACTACCCAATGAGCATCACCGGGATCAGATTGGTACCTACTCGTTGCACTTAAAGCATACGAGACATCTGGCCGAGTACATAACATGACATACATGATAGATGCTATTGCAGATGCATATGGAATCTTATTCATACGATCCCTCTCTTCCTTAGTTGAAGGAGATTGTGTTTTTGATAGACACAAGCCATGCTGTATAGGTATGAATCCTTTCTTGGAATCATGCATATTAAAGCGTCTCAGCACTTTGTCTATGTATGTACTCTGACTTAGGCCAAGCAGTTTTTGTGATCTATCTCTATAGATCCTGATTCCTAACATATAGGCTGCTTCACCAAGGTCCTTTGTAACACCCCCAAGCTATTAAAGCGATAATTAAAATTCAAAATTTCATCAGAGTATAATTAAACATGCACGACATAGACCGAGGGGTCACATCAATTTGCAACAAACATACAACACCTGCTCATAAAGATATGCAACAATTCAGGTAGTAATACACCCACAATTCAGTTACAAAATGAAAGCGGAAAATCCATAACTGAATCTCATATATATATATCAAAAAAAGTTTGTTTGTCATATACAACATCATACATGTACAATCCAAAAGATACATATACATAATACAAAATAATCACACTCGATCACCCCGACTACCCGGTGTCACATATCAGAGCCGACCGACAAAAGAATGAAGACCTAAGCTTCACAAAAAGACCTCCAGCAACTCTAATCTGCAATGCCTCATAGAGCATTATAAAACAGCAGAAGGGTGAGAAAAACAATCATAATATAATTGCATATAATTATATATTAACACAGAATGCACAAGTAAAATATTCTCACCACAATGACACCACAAACAAATACAACACAACACAGTACAATTATCAGGTATCCATCACCAATGCATATCAATCATACACAATGCACTCATCATCAACACATTTATATATATTCCATTCCATTAATCACATTCACAATTCCATACAAAATTAATCCATGGTTTATGCAAATGCACAGAGACCGACACAACGACTCTATGCAATGCACATGCGGTACCGACTTCTAATGTTTCTCATCACTAGTTCACTCAGGAACTCTGCTGGAATCATCGCTCGTTACATCACTGTAACTCCCCGTCGGGCATACGATGTTCCCCGTCGCTCACACCCCACACGGGCACACGACCCGATCGCTCACACCCCACATGGGCACACGATCATCTATAACCATCGCTTTCGGTCCTCTTATTTTTAAGGCGATTCGTACCTCTTATTTTTAAGGCTCACGATGTTATAGCAGATTCCCTCTGGAACCAATCCGTCACTCAGGACGTCACAATAATGCATATCATGATGCTTGGCATACAATGACTCATGACATTTAAAATGCACACACATACCATCCACAATCATGCATATATCATCAAATACCACACCATGCATTTTCCTGCCCTTAGGCCACAATCATCATCACAATATGTATTTCATGCAATTTCATCACACAACAGTACACAGGTCATACAATATCCACACCAACAGCATATTGCATATACACATCAAATTCACACAATTTAAACTGCAAAAGTCGGTAAAACAACATATTTTCTAATTCCCGACCTAATTTAATCGGCCAACAATCTCAAAACCATCATCATAAGCAAGAACATTGTATAAGCTTTCTAACGCATCAAACCACGCTTCAAACCGACTCACGGATCAAAAGTTATAAAGAAAACAAATAGGGAAAAGCTGTCATGTTCGCAGTGCGAAGCTCCTAGCGAGTCCTTCGCTTCTTCATTCGCAGTGCGAATGTCCCAGCGAACAGTGGCAGAAGCAAAATAGCCTAGAAAATTCCCAACGTTCGCAGTGCGAACTCCCAGCGAATGCTCGCTACCCCATTCGCAGTGCGAATCCTCCAGCGAACAGTGGCAGAATGAAAAATAATACAACGTTCGCAGTGCGAACCTCACGCGAACGCTCGCCACCCATTCGCTGGCCATTCGCAGTGCGAACCTGCGATTTCAGTAAAACCCAGCAGCGCACCAGATCATCCCAAAACCCTATTTTCTCCACCAAAACATTTCCAAACCACCATATAGCAATCAAAAAATAACTCAATCATGGTAACAAGTATTCTACTACGCTTACACCGATTTTCAACCGCGAAAACATCGATTTCTCATTATATTTCTCATTTCAACCTAGAATCCAAAACTATAGAAAGACCATAACATATGCAAACACATACATACATAATCATACACAAGCATAAGATAATCGAGTTTCGCACCCTTACCCGATTAAATCGCGTGTAGAAAGTCGGTTCCTAAATCCACAAGTTTTTCCTCTTTTTCTTCTTTTTCCTCTTCTCTTTCTCTTCTCCTTTTCTTCTCTTTTCTTTTCTTTCTACTTTTCTCTCTTTCTATTTCTATTTCTATGAAAATATAATATCTACCCGACAAAGACCAAAATACCCCTACACTCAATTATCTCGCAAACGCTCTCAAAATGCGATAAAATATATTTACGACGAGAAATAATATATTTTCACATAAAAGTCAAAAATAAAATAATATAATAATAAAATACTCAAAACGACTCAATTAATTAAAGAGACAAAACTGACAAAACTGACTGGGGCATTACAACTCTCCCCCGCTTAGAAAATTTCACCCTCGAAAATATACCTAAGACGAACAACTCTGGATACGACTCCCACATCCGACTCTCCAACTCCCAAGTCAAATTGCCCTCAGCAGCGCCTCCCCACGCTACTTTCACAAGTGCAATTTCTTTGCCTAACCGCTTCACCTCGCGATCCAAAATCCTCACCGGTAATGTCTCAACCGTAAGGTTATCCCTTACCTCAACCTCGTCCATCGGAATCACATGCGACGGGTCCGGAACATACTTCCGAAGCTGTGAAACATGGAACACATCATGCAAATTCGACAGATTCGGCGGCAACGCCACCCGATAAGCCACAACACCCACTCTCGCAGATATCTGGTAAGGACCAATAAACCGAGAAGTAAGTTTCTTCGACTTCAACGCCCTTCCAACACCCGTTACCGGCGTAACTCTCAAAAATACATGATCGCCCTCTTGAAACTCGATATCTTTCCTTCTACGATCATGATAACTCTTTTGCCTACTCTGAGAAGCCTTCATTTTCTCCCGAATAAGCTTCACTTTTTCCGTAGTCTGTTGGACCAACTATGGCCCAACCACCGAACTCTCACCAGATTCGTGCTAACACAACGGTGTTCGACATCTCCGTCCATACAATGCTTCAAACGGTGTCATTCCAATACTAGAATGAAAACTGTTATTATACGTGAATTCCACCAACACAAGATAACTATCCCACGCACCACCTTGTTCAAGAACACAAGCCCTCAACAAATCTTCCAACGACTGAATCGTCCTCTCCGTCTGACCATCTGTCTGCGGATGATAAGCCGAACTCAATCTCAATTTAGATCCCAACGCCTTCTGTAAACTTTCCCAAAATCTCGAAGTAAACCTCAGATCTCGATCAGACACAATACTCAACGGAACACCATGCAACTTCACAATCATACTGAGGTAAATCTCAGCCAACCTCTCCAAAGTAAAACTGATGTCAATCGGAATGAAATGAGCCGATTTAGTCAGCCTATCCACAACCACCCAAATAGCATTATGCCCTCGCTGTGTATTCGGCAATCCCGTTACAAAATCCATAGAAATGCTATCCCATTTCCATTCTGGAATATCCAACGGTTGCAACAAACCACTAGGCCTCTGATGCTCCACTTTCGACTTCTGGCACGTCAAACAAGCATACATAAACTGAGCCACATCTCTTTTCAATCCAGACCACCAGAAAATCCTTTTCAAATCTTGGTACATCTTGTTCGCTCCCGGATGTATACTCAAATTACTCCGGTGTCCTTCTTCCAAAATCATCCGTTTCAAATCCGAATCATCTGGAATACAAATTCGCCCACGGAACCTCAACACACCATTAATATCCACTTGAAAATCACCACTCGAATATTTTCCGCCAACCAACATCAAATCCACCAATTTCACATCCAACTTCTGTTTCTCACTTACCGTCATCAGAAAATCATTAGTAACCTTCAACATACCCAGCCTCACACTATCCGACGTCACTTCACATACCAAACTCAAATCTCTAAATGATTCCAAAAGCTCCCACTCCTTAACCATTAAAGCGGACATATGCAACGATTTCCGACTCAACGCATCGGCTACCACATTAGCTTTACCAGGATGGTAATTCAAGCCAAAGTCGTAGTCCTTCAAAAATTCCAACCATCTCCGCTGCCTCATATTCAATTCCTTCTGATCAAACAGATATTTCAAACTTTTGTGATCACTAAAGAATTTGAACCGCGCACCAAAAAGATAATGCCTCCTAATTTTCAACACAAACACCACAGCCGCTAACTACAAGTCATGCGTAGGGTAATTCTTCTCATGCACTCTCAACTGCCTCGAAGCATAAGCCACAACCTTACCTTCTTACATTAGAACCCCACCTAGACCAATCAAGGACGCATCACAATACACTACAAACGGTTCATTAGGATTCGACAAAATCAAAATCGGAGCTGTCGTCAATCTTCTCTTCAGCTCATTAAAACTTTCCTCACACCGAATATCCCAAATGAACGCTTGCCCTTTACAAGTCAACTGGGTCAAAGGAAGTGCTAGCTTAGAAAAACCTTCAATGAACCTTCGATAATATCCGACCAAACCCAAAAAGCTTCGAATTTCAGTAACAGATCTCGGAGCCTCCCATTGTAGAACTGCTTCTACTTTAGATGGATCCACAGCAATACCATTACCTGAAATTACGTGTCCAAGAAAACTCACCTCCGACAACCAAAATTCACACTTGGACAATTTGGCAAAAAGCTTCTTTTCCTTCAAAACCTGCAAAACAATACGCAAATGCTATGCGTGCTCCTCCCGAGACTTAGAATAAATCAATATGTCGTCAATAAACACAACAACAAATCGATCAAAATGCTCGTGGAAAATACGATTCATGTACTCCATAAACACACCTGGCGCATTAGAAACCCCGAACGGCATCACATAATATTCATAATGACCGTAACGTGTCCTAAAAGCCGTCTTCTGAATATCTTCCTCCTTCACCCTTATCTGATGATACCCTGACCTCAAATCAATCTTACTGAACACACAAGCACCAACCAACTGATCCATCAGATCAACAATCCTTGGAAGAGGATACTTATTCTTAATCGTCACCTTATTCAACTGGCGATAATCAATACACAATCGCGTACTCCCATCTTTCTTTTTCACCAACAAAACTGGAGCACCCCAAGGAGAAACGCTTGGTCTCACAAACCTTTTCTCCAACAATTCATTCAATTGCTTCTTTAACTCCACCAACTCAGATGCCGACATACGATAAGGTGCCATAGAAACAGGTCTAGTACCAGGAACTAGATCTATCGAAAACTCCACCTCTCTCTCTGGCGGCAAGTCTGAAATATCCTCGGGAAACACTTCCGGAAAATCACACACAACAGGAAACACATCAAGCGACACTTGATTATCCACAGTCAACGACGCAAACAACCCAAACAACTGAGCTTCATCCGCCAAAAGTTTCTTCAACTCTTTGGTAGATAAGAAACTCGAGTCTTCATCTTCTTCAAGAGAAGGAAACCTTACTAGCTTATGATGACAATCAATATGAACCCGATTGAACTGCAACCAATTCATTCCCAGAACCACATCTAATCCCTCCAACGGCAAACACACTAAATCCATCTCAAAGTATTTACCATAAATGGTCAAAGGACAACTTAAACAAACCAAAGAAGTAGTTACTGACCCCATTGCTGGAGTATTAATAACCATCTCTCCATCCATCGAAGACAACACAAGATCCAAACGCTTCGCGCACTCAGACGAAATAAACGAATGAGTCGCTCCAGTATCAATAATAGCAACTAAAGGCGTACTATTAATAAAACAAGTACCTCTGATCAGACGATCTGCATTAGTAGTCTGAGTCCCTGCCAATGCAAACACTTTCCCACCAGATGGAGCCTGCTTCGGTTTCGGACACTTTGTGCTAATATGACCAGGTTCACCACAGTTGAAACACTTCACCACATTCTTCCTTTTACAATCAGCTACAACATGTCCGACACCTCCACAATTAGTACACTTCCTCATATCTTTCCTGCACTCAAACTGACGATGCCCCAACTCACCACATTTATAACACCTCAGAGGACCAGACATACCTCCACCACTGGGCCTTCGATCAAAAGTACCCTTTTGTTTACCCTTATCAGCTGGTGTTACATACGGACCACCACGGAACTTTTGCTTCCCTTTTCTGTCACTCACACTCTTATAGTGAGTAGAACGAGCCCTACTATCCTCTTCATAAATCCTACAACATTCCACCAAATTAGAAAACCTTCTTATCCTTTGATAACCGATTTCCTGCTTAATCTCAGGACGTAATCCGCTCTCATATTTCACACACTTAGAAAACTCTGCAGTCGCTTCAGCATAATGAGGATAAAACTGCACAAGCTCCACAAACTTAGCAGTATAATCAACAACAGACATATTACCTTGTTTCAATTCCAAGAACTCAATTTCCTTCTTTCCTCTTACATCTTCGGGAAAATACTTCCTCAGAAACTCCATGCTAAACACAGCCCAAGTGATCTCCTCCTCTACAGCTTCCAACACATGACGAGTACTAATCCTCCAGTCATCAGCTTCCTCCTGCTACATGTGAGTACCCAGTCTCACCTTCTGATCCTCGACACAATCCATCACTCGGAAGATCCTTTCAATCTCCTTCATCCAAATCTGTGCACCATCAGGATCATATCTTCCTTTGAAGATAGGCGGTTTGTTCTTCCTGAACTCATCATTACCTGCAGCATTAGGTGCACCTTGCACAGCCCGAGCCATAGCTTGCATCGCATTAGCCAATGCAGCATCATTCCTACCAGCCATATTTTGTTCATTTCCAATGACAGCAACTATGGTTAAACAAACAGCTCACCGAACCACAAAGACTAACAAGGACTGACACAAACTGACACGGACTGGCTCTGATACCACTTAATGTAACACCCCCAATCTATATCCCCAAGCTATTAAAGCGATAATTAAAATTCAAAATTTCATCAGAGTATAATTAAACATGCACGGCATAGACCGAGGGGTCACATCAATTTGAAACAAACATACAACACCTGCTCATAAAGATATGCAACAATTCAGGTAGTAATACACCCACAATTCAGTTACAAAATAAAAGCGGAAAATCCGTAACTGAATCTCATATATATATATATATATATATATATATCAAAAAAATTTTGTTTGTCATATACAACATCATACATGTACAATCTAAAAGATACATATACATAATACAAAATAATCACACTCGATCACCCCGACTACCCGGTGTCACATATCAGAGCCGACCGACAAAAGAATGAAGACCTAAGCTTCACAAAAAGACCTCCAGCAACTCTAATCTGCAATGCCTCATAGAGCATTATAAAACAACAGAAGGGTGAGAAAAACAATCATAATATAATTGCATATAATTATATATTAACACAGAATGCACAAGTAAAATATTCTCACCACAATTACACCACAAACAAATACAACACAACACAGTACAATTATCAGGTATCCATCACCAATGCATATCAATCATACACAATGCACTCATCATCAACACATTTATATATATATTCCATTCCATTAATCACATTCACAATTCCATACACAATTAATCCATGGTTTATGCAAATGCACAGAGACCGACATAACGACTCTATGCAATGCACATGCGGTACCGACTTCAAATGTTTCACATCACTAGTTCACTCAGGAACTCTACTGTAATCATCGCTCGTTACATCACTGTAACTCCCCGTGGGGCATACGATGTTCCCCATCGCTCACACCCCACACGGGCACACGACGTTTATGGATCGCTCACACCCCACACGGGCACACGACCCGATCGCTCACACCCCACATGGGCACACGATCGTCTATAACCATCGCTTTCGGTTCTCTTATTTTTAAGGCGATTCTTACCTCTTATTTTTAAGGCTCACGATGTTATAGTAGATTCCCTCTGGAACCAATCCGTCACTCAAGACGTCACAAGAATGCCTATCATGATGCTTGGCATACAATGACTCATGACATTTAAAATGCACACACATACCATCCACAATCATGCATATATCATCAAATACCACACCATGCATTTTCCTGCCCTTAGGCCACAATCATCATCACAATATGTATTTCATGCAATTTCATCACACAACAGTACACAGGTCATACAATATCCACACCAACAGCATATTGCATATTCACATCAAATTCACACAATTTAAACTGCAAAAGTCGACAAAACAACATATTTTCTAATTCCCGACTTAATTTAATCGGCCAACAATCTCAAAACCATCATCATAAGCAAGAACATTGTATAAGCTTTCTAACGCATCAAACCACGCCTCAAACCGACTCACGGATCAAAAGTTATAAAGAAAACAAATTGGGAAAAGGTGTCATGTTCGCAGTGCGAAGCTCCTAGCGAGTCCTTCGCTTCTTCATTCGCAGTGCGAATGTCCCAGCGAATAGTGGAAGAAGCAAAATAGCCTAGAAAATTCCCAACGTTCGCAGTGCGAACTCCCAGCGAATGCTCGCTACCCCATTCGCAGTGCGAATCCTCCAGCGAACAGTGGCAGAATGAAAAATAATACAACGTTCGCAGTGCGAACCTCACGCAAACACTCGCCACCCATTCGCTGGCCATTCGCAGTGCAAACCTGCGATTTCAGCAAAACCCAGCAGCGCACCAGATCATCCCAAAACCCTATTTTCTCCACCAAAACATTTCCAAACCACCATATAGCAATGAAAACATAACTCAATCATGGTAACAAGTATTCTACTACGCTTACACCGATTTTCAACCGCGAAAACATCAATTTCTCATTATATTTCTCATTTCAACCTAGAATCCAAAACTATAGAAAGACCATAGAATATGCAAACACATACATACATAATCATACACAAGCATAAGATAATCGAGTTTCGCACCCTTACTCGATTAAATCGCGTGTAGAAAGTCGGTTCCTAAATCCACAAGTTTTTCCTCTTTTTCTTCTTTTTCCTCTTCTCTTTCTCTTCTCCTTTTCTTCTTCTCTTTTCTTTTCTTTCTACTTTTCTCTCTTTCTATTTCTATTTCTATGAAAATATAATATCTACCCGACAAAGACCAAAATACCCCTACACTCAATTATCTCGCAAACGCTCTCAAAATGCGATAAAATATATTTACGACGAAAAATAATATATTTTCACATAAAATTAAAAAATAAAATAATATAATAATAAAATACTCAAAATGACTCAATTAATTAAAAAGACAAAACTGACAAAACTGACTGGGGCGTTACATCCTTCATAGAAAAGCATTTCCCTAACCAAGTTTTTACTTGTTGCAAGGTAGGGACATCGTTTCCAATGATTAATATGTCATCTACATATAATACCAGGAAGACGATCATGCTCCCACTAACCTTCTTGTAGACACAAGGCTCATCTTCATTCTTTATGAATCCATTTTGTTTTACAGTTTCATCAAAACTAAGATTCCAACTTCTAGAAGCTCGCTTCAATCCATAGATTGATCGCTGTAACTTGCATATCTTTTGGGCTTCTTCTGGTATGTCAAATCCTTCAGGTTGTGTCATGTACACATCCTCAAGAAGATTCCCATTAAGGAAAGCAGTCTTAACATCCATCTGCCATATTTCATAATCATGATATGCAGCGATAGCAAGTAAAATCCGAACAGATTTAAGCATTGCAACTGGTGAAAAGGTTTCATCATAGTCTACACCATGAATTTGTTTATAACCTTTAGCAACCAGTCTTGCCTTATAGGTATGTACCTTACCATCCATGTCAGTCTTCTTTTTAAAGACTCACTTGCATCCTATAGGATTAACTCCTATAGGAGGCTCTACCAAGGACCAAACCTGGTTTGTGTACATTGAATCCATTTCAGATTTCATGGCTTCTAGCCACTTCTCAAACTCAGGACCAGTTATGACCTCTTGATAGGTTACAGGCTCATCTTGATCCATGAGTAATACATCACCTTGATCATTTATGAGATATCCATATCTCTCTGGTTGGTGACGTATCATGCTCGACCTACGCTGGTCTTGTTCTACTTGAGTAGGTTGCTTTTCCACAACTACTTGTGGTTCCTGCTCTAATTCCTCCATAGGTGTATCAATGCTTTGTGATTCTTGAATTTCTTCAAGCTCTACTTTCCTCCCACTGATTCCTTTGGAAATAAAGCCCTTTTCCAAGAAAACTCCTATTCGAGCGACAAACACTTTGCCCTCAGAAGGATTGTAGAAGTAATACCCTCTTGTTTCTTTAGGATACCCCACACATAAACATTTGTCAGATTTGGGCTCAAGCTTAGTTGAAATTTGTCGTTTCACATAAACTTCACAACCCCAAATATTCATGTAAGACATATGTGGTTTCTTACCACTCCATATTTCATATGGTGTATTTTCAACCTTTTTGGATGGAACACAATTAAGTGTGTAAGCTGTTGTCCGTAATGCGTGTCCCTAAAAGGAGTTTGGAAGATCGGCGCGACTCATCATAGATCGGACCATGTCTAACAAGGTTCAATTTCTTCTCTCAGATACACCATTCCATTGTGGTGTTCTAGGATGAGTGAGTTGGGATAGAATCCCACACTCTTTTAGATGGTCATCAAACTCTAGGCTTAAATATTCACCGCCTCGATCTGATCGAAGAGTTTTAATATTCTTACCTAGTTGGTTTTGTACTTCATTCTTGAACTCCTTGAAATTTTCAAAGGATTCAGATTTGTGTTTCATTAAATAGACATAACCATATCTACTAAAATCATCGGTAAATGTGATGAAGTATTGAAAACCTCCTCTGGCTGTTATGTTCAGTGGTCCACATACATCAGTATGTATGAGGGCCAAAAGATCATTAGCCCTTTCACCTTTTCTTGTGAATGGGGACTTTGTCATCTTTCCAATTAAACAAGATTTGCATGTATCATATGATTCGTAATCAAAAGAGTCCAATAGTCCATCTTTATGGAGTTTGGAGATGTGTTTCTCATTTATATGGCCTAAGCGACAATGCCAAAGGTAACTTAGATTTAACTCGTTAGGTTTCATCCTTTTAGTATTAACTCGTTAGGCATTTCAAGATCAAGGACATACAATCCATTGTTCATTTGTGCAGTAGCATAGAATATATCATTCAAATAAATAGAGCAACAATTGTTCTTTATTATAAATGAAAAACCAAACTTGTCCAAACAAGAAACAGAAATAATATTCGTGCTAATTGCAGGTGCATAATAACAGTTCTCTAACTGAATTATTAAACCACTAGGTAAAGTCAATACATAAGTTCCTACGGCTAAAGCAGCAACCTTTGCCCCATTGCCAACTCGTAGGTCAACTTCACCTTTTGCCAAAACTCTACTCCTTTTTAGCCCCTGCACATTGGTACAAATGTGAGAACCACATCCAGTATCTAATACCCACGATGCAGAAGTAGATACATTTATTTCTATAACAAAAATACCTGAAGTCGAAGTCTCCACTCCATTCTTCTTATCTCTAGGTACTTTGGGCAGTTTCTCTTCCAGTGTTCGGTCTTACCGCAATAGAAGCAAGTTCCCTCCTTTGCTATACCTCAAATAGGCTTCAAAGCAGGGGCAATATGTTTGGGTTTGGCAACTTCCTTGCCTTTCCATTTACCACCCTGCTTGGTGGGCCTTTTGTTCTGTTTCTTTACATTACTGACCATCAGAATGGATTTCCCTTTTAACTTCAGATTTTGCTCAGCAATTCTTAACATGCCTAGCAATTAAGGAAGAGTTTTGTCCATATCATTCATGTTGAAATTAAGGACAAATTGACTGAAGCTTTTCGACAACGATTGCAGGATCAAATCAGTCACAAGCTCCTTTTTTAGGGGAAATTCCAATCTTTCAAGGTTCTCCACATACCCAATCATCTTGAGTACATGGGGACCTACAGAGGTTCCATCAGATAGCTTGGCCTGAAAAAGGGCCTTTAAAACTTCAAACCTCGTATGCCTTGCCTGCTCTTGATAGAACATCTTCAGGTGTTCGATCATATCGAAAGCTGCCATGTTTTCATGTTGCTTTTACAATTCAGAATTCATGGTAGCCAGTATGAGGCAAGCAGTTTCATTGGCATCATCGACATGCTTCTTATAAGCATCTCTTTCAGCCTTAGGAGCAGAACTAGGAGGCTCCTCCTCAGGAAGATGTGTCTCTAAGACATACAACCTTTTGTCATGTTTGAGGACAATCCTCAGATTTCGGTGCCAATCCAGAAAATTTGTCCCAGACAAATTTTCCTTATCAAGGATTGATCGCAAAATGTTGTTAGATGTGTTTGTTGTCATGGTAATCTACAAAATAAAATGGAAAATTATAAGTATCATTAAAATAACATATTCAATTAGGCCTTTAATTAAATATGCTCCAACTATTTTACTCAAACCAAATGACCCTCGCCATTTGATTCGGAAAATCCCGTTGGAAGATTTTCTAGTGGATCGAGATCCACATTTCACTTTGTTTTAAGTCAGCGTTAGGCTGATTACACAAAACTTAGCTATTTAGGTAGGAACTCCTTCCAATTGTATCCAATACAATTCTCGAATATTTTAGTTAGGTGAATAACTCCTTATTCTAATCCATCAGATGGATTATTCCCAACTTTTGCTTCTAAACGTATATAATCTTATTATATTTTGTTTAGTTAAGTTTGACACATTGTTTTAGAAATTGGATATTACATTTATCCCATCGCATCTTACTAATATAGAACATGCACCTCGCGTTAGGCGAAACCTACATTATTTTATACTAGTCTTGATGAGTTCTAAAACTTGGAAAACATAAACTTAATATTCAATTTTGAGGGAATTTTCATTAGTTTGATCTCACCGGCTTATTTATCATATAAATCGTCTCTCACATGCATCAACATACATACACATGCATCAACATACATACAAAATGAAACAGTTATGGCCCCTAGCGCAATTGTTCTCCCAAGCCAATGAGAGAACCTAAGCTAAACCTAATAACGATCTACACTTCTCCAAGTAAGATCTCCAAGGTTGTCCTCCTTTGATCTTGTAGTCTTCTTCTTCTTCATAACATTACATTACATTACATTAAAGAATACCCGTTTTACATACGAGGGAGTGAGATGAGAAAAGAAGTTACATCAAGAGATTAAAAGAGAGGCACGACACGCAGGTCGTATTTTAAAATCCTAAAACAAAATAAAGGAAAACTAAGGCCATAACTGATCACCACAAGAGAAAAATAATAAACACACTTTTATTATTATTAATTTAAATCATGTTAATTAAATGAATTAAATTAAATTTCGGCAAATGATCACACTTTTTTTCAATGAACAATTCATTTGAAATTGGGTCGTTTTTCATACCAACACTTGATACTTTCCATAAAATTAAAGCACAACTTTTGTGCCATCACAACCCTAATCGCAGACCTTTTAGACAACACAACCCTTGTGTCGTCATGAACCCTAATGCAACAATTTCATATCGTCAAAATACCATGATCAATAATTCAATATGATTGATCTGTATGCCACTGCTTCACCATACTAAAGTCGGTTTCCGAAGCAAATGAACACAGACCGCTCAAATGATCATTACACGATTTAAATGAACGAAATAGAAACAGTATATCCAATATACCATCTTTGCATCAGGTATCACATATAAAATTTGGTCGATCATATTTGTGTAACTTAAGGACGATCGATATATCGCTGCTTCACCATACTATTGTCGGTTCCGAAGCATAGTCAATACCGATCATCCAAATCGTACACAACCTCATGCCAAAATTTAATTTCTCGATTTAATTTAATTTTTTATGTGTCTTAATCGAATTAGAACAAAAAACAGAAAATAAACACTTATCTGATGCATGGTTTCGTAAGTGGCTCTGATACCACTGAAGGGAAATCGTGATTCAAAAATGCAACGCAAATTTAAATTTCCCTTTAGCGATCCTTACGAAAGATCATGATCAGTGATAGAATGGTTACCTCTTGTGGCGATGAAACCTTTGATTCTGAATCGAAGGAATGATCATGAGCGATGTACGATGAACAACGCCTCTACTCAGTCCACAAGAACAACTTCCTTCAGTCTCAGTGCTAGCTGCTACGATTGAAGGCTTTGAGTGAGAGATAGATAGAAGGAAAATACGGCTAGGGTTTCACAGCTGAATTTTCATCAAGTGTTTATGCTTCTGCACAAGGGTTATATTTATAGAACCACTTGTGTGGGCTGTAAGCTAAAAAGCCCACTTAAGTGCACACACACCATATCTTATGATATACCGTATATCACTTAAGCTCTGGCGAGCATTCGCCCACCCATTCGCACTGCGAAGCTCTGGCTAGCCTTCGCTTTCCTCTTCGTTGCTGTTAGCACTGCGAACCTGCAAATTCTGGGATTCGCAGCAGCGCTGTTACTCATCCTAAATTGCCATTTTCCCCACCAAAATACATCCAAACCAAAACATAACAATCAGAATATATTCTAATCATAACAACAAGTATTCTACCACATTTATACCGATTTTCAACCGCGAAAACATTGATTTCTCTCGGTTTCTCTCAATCGACCTAGAAATGAAAAGCTAGGAAAAAACCAACAAACACATACATGATCATACACAAACATAGCATAACCGAGTTTTGCACCCTTACCCAATTAATCGTGTTTTGAAATGTCGGTTGAATCGATTACTTAAACTCCAAGTTTTTCCTCTTTTTCTTCTTCTCACTCTCCTTTTCTCCTCTCTTCTTTTTCTTTCTATTTTCTCTCTTTTCTTTCTATGTTCTATTATAAATGAAAAACAATATCTACCCAAGCCAAAAAGACCAAAATACCCCTACACTCAATTTTCTCGCAAACGTTCCCAAAACGCGATAAAACATAATAACCAAGAATAAAATAATAAAAAGGCCAAAAATAATTAAATTGACTCGATTAAATAAATCTAACAAAAAAACTGGGGCGTTACAACTCTGCCCCACTTAGAAATTTTCGTCCTCGAAAATATTACCTGAGACGAACAACTCCGGATACGACTCCCGCATCCGACTTTCCAACTCCCAAGTCAAATTGCCCTCAGCAGCGCCTCCCCACGCTACTTTCACAAGCGCAATATCCTTGCCTCTTAACCGCTTCCACTCGCGATCCAAAACTCTCGCCGGTAATGCCTCAACCGTAAGGTTCTCCCTTACCTCAACCTCATCCATTGGAATCACATGCGACAGATCCGGAACATACTTCCGAAGCTGTGAAACATGGAACACATCATGCAAATTCGAAAGATTCGGCGGCAACGCCATCCGATAAGCCACAACACCCACTCTCGCGGATATCTGGTAAGGACCAATAAACCGAGAAGTAAGTTTCTTCGACTTCAATGCACGCCCAACACCCGTCACCGGCGTAACTCTCAAAAATACATGATCGTCTTCTTGAAACTCGAGATCTTTCCTCCTTCGATCATGATAACTCTTATGCCTACTTTGAGAAGCCTTCATCTTCTCACGAATAAGTTTCACCTTTTATGTAGTTTGTTGAATTAACTCCGATCCAACCACCGAACTCTCACCAGATTCATGCCAACACAACGGCGTTCGACATCTTCTTCCATACAACGCTTCAAAAGGTGCCATTCCAATACTCGAATGGAAACTGTTGTTATACGTGAACTCCACCAACGAAAGATAACTATCCCACGCACCACCTTGCTCCAGAACACAAGCCCACAACAAATCTTCCAATGACTGAATAATTCTCTCGGTCTGACCATCCATCTAAGGATGATAAGCAGAACCCAATCTCAACTTGGAACCTAACGCCTTTTGCAAACTTTCCCAAAATATGGAAGTAAACCTCAGATCTCGATCCGAAACAATACACAATGGAACACCATGGAGCTTCACAATCACACGGATATAAATCTCAGCCAACCTCTCCAAAGAAAAACTGATGTCAATCTGAATGAAATGCGCCGATTTAGTCAGCCTATCCACAACCACCCAAATGGCATTATGCTCCCTCAGAGTATTCGACAACCCTGTCACGAAATCCATAGAAATGTTGTCCCATTTCCACTCGGGAATATCCAACAGTTGCAATAATCCACTAGGCTTCTGATGTTCTACCTTTGACTTCTGACACGTCAAACACGCATAGACAAACTAAGCCACCTCCTTTTTCAATCCGGACCACCAAAAGATCTTCTTCAAATCTTGGTACATATTATTAGCTCCCGGATGTATACTCAAACTACTCAGGTGTCCTTCCTCTAAAATCATCTTTTTCAATTCCAAATCATCCGGAATACAAATTCTACCATGGAATCTCAAAACACCCTTATCATCCATTTTAAAGTCACCATTCACACCTTTATCTCCAACCGTCATCAAATAACCAAATTTCACATCTAGCCTCTGTTTCTTGGTAACGGTCAACAGAAACTCATTAGTAACCTTTAACATACCAAGCCTCACGCCATCCGATGTCAATTCACACACCAAACTCAAATCCCTAAATGCTTCCAAAAGTTCCCACTCTTTAACCATCAAATCGGACATATGCAAAGATTTCTGGCTTAACGCATCAGCTACCACATTAGCTTTACCAGGATGGTAATTCAAGCTAAAATCGTAGTCCTTCAAAAATTCCAACCATCTTCGTTGCCTCATATTCAGCTCTTTCTGATCAAACAAGTATTTCAAACTCTTATGATCACTAAAGACTTCAAATCTTGCACCGTAGAGATAATGCCTCCAAATTTTCCACACAAAAACCACTGTCGCTAATTCCAAATCATGAGTAGGGTAGTTTTTCTCATGATCCCTTAATTGCCTCGAAGCATAAGCCACAACCTTACCTTCCTGCATCAACACTCCACCTAAACCAATCATAGACGCATCGCAATACACCACAAACGGTTCACTAGGATTCGGCAAGATCAAAATTGGAGCTGTAGTCAATCTTCTCTTCAGCTCACTAAAACTTTCCTCACACTGAATATCCCAAATGAACGTTTTACCTTTACAAGTCAGTTGGGTCAAAGGAAGTGCTAACTTGGAAAAACCTTCAATGAATCTTCGATAATATCCAGCTAAACCCAAAAAGCTTCTAATTTCAGTAACAGATCTAGGATCCTCCCATTGTAGAACTGCATCTACTTTGGATGGATCCACAACAATACCATTACCTGAAATCACATGTCCAAGAAAACTCACTTCTGACAACCAGAACTCACAATACGCAAATGTTCCGCATGCTCCTCCCGAGACTTAGAATAAATCAAGATTTCATCGATAAACACAACAACAAATTGATCCAAATGCTCATGGAAAATGCGATTCATATACTCCATAAACACTCCCGGCGCATTAGAAACCCCGAACGGCATCACGGAATATTCGTAATGTCTGTATCGTGTCCTAAAAGCCGTCTTTTGAATATCTTCCTCTTTCACTCTAATCTGATGATAACCTGACCTCAAATCAATTTTACTAAACACACACGCACCTACCAACTGGTCCATCAAATCATCAATTCTCGGAAGAGGATACTTATTCTTAATCGTCACCTTATTCAGCTGGCGATAATCAATACACAATCGCATACTTCCATCTTTCTTTTTCACCAATAAAATTGGAGCACCCCAAGGCGATATGTGACGCCCCCAATCTAATACCCCCAATTAGCATGCATTTAAAGCAGTTAAAAGAAAAATTCAAAAATTGATCAGAGTACATTTGAAAACACAGCATAGAAAGGAGACATCCCATCAACGTAACCAAAATATACACATATACATGCAACACCTGCCCATAATGATATGCAACTGTGGGGTAGCAATCAAACAGAGGAAACTTTGTTCCTTACACCCACTTTTCAGAAATTAGAATTAAAGCGGAAGATCTAAAATCTGATTAACATATACACATATAAACAGTTTGTCATACATCAAGTAGCATATGTACAACCAAAATATAATATATCATCAGATATACAAAACAATAGCACGTGGCCACCCTAACTACCCGGAGTCACATATCAGAGCCGACCGACCAAAATAATGAAGATGCAAAGCTTCACAAAAAGAATACCTCCAGCAAACCTAATCTGCAACGCCTCATAGAGCGTTATAAAACAGCAGAAGGGTGAGAAAAACAACCATAATATAATTGCATAAAATTATATATATTAACACAAAAATACACAAGCAACACATTCTCACCACAAATGCTCAACAGTCGCATATAATAGCACACGGTACAATTCTCACTTATCGTATACCACATCACATCAATCATTCACAATACAATCAAACACGTTCCAAACACAATTACTCATGATTTATGCAATGCACATAGACCGACACAATGACTCTATGCACATGCCATGCGGTACCGACTTCAAATCTTGTAATTCATTAGTCCCCCAGGAACTCTTGGAATCATCGCTCGTTACATAGAGTAACTCCCCGTCGGGCCTACGATGTTCCCCGTCGCTATAAACCAATATTTCAGGGCGAACGACGTTTATGGATTGCTTTCTACCAGTATTTCAGGGCGCACAATCCGATTGCTTTCTACCAGTATTTCAGGGCGCACAATCAATTGGGATTAATTGCTTCTACCAATATTTCATGGCGTAAGACTATAAAACTGATTCATCTATGAATCTTCCCATGCAAGAATACATATCATGATACTTGACACATTAATGACTCATGCCAACATCAAATACTCATGCATCAATAATATTCATGTATTTCAAGTGCACACAAAGTAATGCACACAATTGCCCAAAATGGCCACAAACACCAATATACCACACTTAGCATTTCCTTGCCTCTCGGCCACAAATCGTCATCACAACAGCACATAAGGCATACACATCCAAAGCACAAACATATAACACAATACAAGTCAAATACGCACTATTAAAAACGACAAAAGTCGAGATTTGACACTATTCACATTTTCCGACCAAATTTAATCGGCTAACGATTCTCAAAACCTCATATTCACAAAGTACAACTCGATACCTTTCTAACGACACCAAGAATTCAAAAATCGGATAATCGGAACCAAAGTTACGGACAAAACCGAAAACGCATTTTGAAAAATCACATTTTTGACATTCCCCTGTCCATACGCGTATCACTCATGTCCATACGCGTACGGACAGAACCCATTTCCTTCACAAATTCCTCGTTCCAAAACCCATACGCGTATTGGCCCATGGCTCGCCCATGTTACGCGTAATGCCAAGATTCATACGCGTATTGGCCCAAAAACAAGCCAATGATACGCGTATCGCCTTGGCTCATACGCGTATGGACATGCCCCTTACGCGTATGGCCAGAGCATACCCAGAAAAATTCTGCAGAACAATTTCTGCGTTTTCCTACCCAACATCAACCAATTTCTTCACCTAAAACTCAGAAAAACAGCAATTTGAAGTGTAATAGCATACCACAAACATGTATGAACAATCAACAATGCATTCAACAAGATTTTTACCACGATCAAATTCGTTTCTAATCAATTCTTACACAATCTAAGTTTTAATAATATTCTCCAAATCAATCCAAAAACAACAACAAAACACATACATAATCATATACAATCATAGAATAATCGAGTTTCGCACCCTTACCCGATTAATCGATTCCTAGAAATTGTTCTTGATGATTTTTCCACTCTTTCTCCAATTTTCTCTCTTCTCCTCTTTTCTTCTCTTTTTCCTTCTTTCTTCTTTCTTTCTCTCTATTTTTCTTTCCCTTTTCTTTTCTATTTTCTTTTCTTTCTTACTAACTTAGTAAAAATATCTATGAAATGTCCAAAATACCCCCACACTCAAATATCCCGCAAATGTTCCCAAAACGCGATAAAATATAATCACGACGAAAAATAACATATTTTCGCATAAAAGTCGAGAATAAAATAAAATAATAATAAAATAATCCAAAAAGGACTCAACAAACAAAACTGGCAAAACTGGGGCGTTACAATTCTCCCCCACTTAGAAATTTTCGTCCTCGAAAATCTTACCTGATTCAAATAACTCTGGATACGATTCTCGCATCCTACTCTCCAACTCCCACGTCAGATTACCATCAGCAGCGCCTCCCCACGCCACTTTCACAAGTGCAATCTCTTTACCCCTCAACCGCTTCACCTCGCGATCCACAATACTAACTGGTAATGCCTCGACCGTAAGGTTATCTCTTACCTCAACCTCGTCCATAGGAATCACATGTGAAGGGTCTGAAACATACTTCCGCAACTGCGAAACATGAAACACATCATGCAAATTCGACAGATTCGGCGGTAACGCCACCCGATACGCTACAGCACCAACTCTCGCAGATATCTGGTAAGGACCAATAAATCGAGGAGTAAGTTTCTTAGATTTCAAAGCACGACCAACACCCGTAACCGGCGTAACCCTCAGAAATACGTGATCACCCTCTTGAAACTCAAGATCCTTCCGTCTCCGATCATGATAACTCTTCTGCCTACTCTGAGAAGCCTTCATTTTCTCACGAATAAACTTTACCTTTTCCGTCGTCTGTTTCACCAATTCCGGTCCAACCACAGAACTCTCACCTGTTTCGTGCCAACACAACGGCGTTCTACATCTTCGTCCATATAAAGCCTCAAAAGGTGACATTCCAATACTAGAATGGAAACTGTTATTGTACGTGAACTCAACCAAAGCAAGATAACTGTCCCACGTACCACCTTGTTCCAAAACACACGATCTCAACAAATCCTCCAAAGACTGAATAGTTCTTTCGGTCTGACCATCCGTCTGCGGATGATAAGCCGAACTCAACTTCAATCTAGAACCCAAAGCCTTCTGTAGACTCTCCCAAAATCTCGATGTAAACCTCGGATCTCTATCAGAAACAATGCTCAACGGGACACCATGCAATTTCACAACCACACCGACATAAATCTCAGCTAACCTCTCCAAAGAAAAACTGATGTCAATCGGAATGAAATGCGCCGATTTAGTCAGCCTATCCACAATCACCCAAATAGCATTATGCCCTCGCTGAGTATTCGGTAACCCCGTTACAAAATCCATCGAAATGCTATCCCATTTCCACTCAGGAATGTCTAATGGTTGCAACAAACCACTAGGCCTCAAATGTTCCACTTTCGATTTCTGACAAGTTAAACAAGCATAAACAAATTGAGCCACATCTCTTTTCAAACCAGACCACCAGAAAATCTTCCTCAAATCTTGGTACATTTTATTCGCTCCGGGATGAATACTTAAAATACTCCGGTGTCCTTCCTCCAAAATCATTCTTTTCAACTCCGCATCGTCAGGAATACAAATACGATCACGAAATCTCAAAACGCCAAACTTATCAACCTTGAAATCCTCATTCTCGTTCATCATCAAATCAACAAATTTCAAATCTAGCTTTTGTTTCTCACAAATCGATAACAAAAACTCATTCGTAACTTTCAACATACCAAGTCTCACACTCACCGATGTCACTTCGCAAACTAAACTCAAGTCTCTAAATGATTCCAAAAGTTCCCACTCTTTCGCCATCAATGCGGACATATGCAAAGACTTACGGCTCAATGCATCGGCTACCACATTAGCTTTACCAGGATGGTAATTCAAGCCAAAGTCGTAGTCTTTCAAGAATTCCAACCATCTCCGTTGCCTCATGTTCAACTCTTTCTGATCAAATAGATATTTCAAGCTTTTATGATCACTAAAGACTTCGAACCTCGCACCATAGAGATAGTGTCTCCAAATCTTTAACACAAAAACCACAGCAGCTAATTCAAGATCATGAGTAGGATAGTTTTTCTCATGAACTCTTAATTGCCTTGAAGCATAAGCTACAACTTTACCTTCCTGCATCAAAACACCACCCAAACCAATTAAAGAAGCATCACAATACACAACAAACGGTTCATTAGGATCAGGTAAAATAAGAATCGGAGCTGTCGTCAATCTTCTCTTCAGCTCACAAAAACTCTCTTCACACTGAATATCCCAAATGAACGCTTTGCCCTTACAAGTCAACTGCGTCAAAGGTAATGCTAGCTTGGAAAAACCTTCAATGAACCTCCGATAATAACCAGCCAAACCCAAAAAGCTTCGAATTTCAGTAACGGATCTAGGAGCCTCCCATTGTAGAACTGCTTCTACTTTAGATGGATCCACAGCAATACCATTACCTGAAATCACGTGCCCGAGAAAACTCACCTCCGACAACCAAAATTCACACTTGGACAATTTGGCAAAAAGCTTCCTTTCTCTCAAAACCTGCAAAACAATACGTAAATGCTCTGCATGTTCCTCACGAGACTTAGAATAGATTAAAATATCATCAATAAACACCACCACAAAACGATCCAAATGCTCGTGGAAAATCCGATTCATGTATTCCATGAACACACCAGGCGCATTAGAAACCCCGAACGGCATCACAGCAAACTCGTAATGCCCGTAGCGTGTCCTAAAGGCCGTCTTCTGAATATCTTCTTCTTTCACCCTTATCTGATGGTACCCCGATCTCAAGTCAATCTTACTAAATACACAAGCACCAACCAACTGATCCATCAGATCATCAATCCTTGGAAGCGGATATTTGTTCTTAATCGTCACTTTATTCAACTGGCGATAATCAATACATAATCGCATACTCCCATCTTTCTTTTTCACCAACAAAACTGGAGCACCCCAAGGAGAAACACTTGGTCTTACGAACCTCTTTTCCAGTAAGTCATTCAACTGCTTTTTCAACTCCACCAATTCAGATGCCGACATTCGATAAGGTGCCATAGAAACAGGTCTAGTACCAGGGACTAGATCTATCGAGAATTCCACCTCTCTCTCTGGCGGTACATCTGAAATATCTTCAGGAAATACCTCAGGAAAATCACACACAACAGGAAACACCTCAAGAGAAACTTTACTCTCCACCGACAACGATGCAAACACACCGAACAACTGAGCCTCATCCGCCAAAAGTCTCTTCAACTCTTTGGTAGATAAGAAACTCGAGTCTTCGTCTTCCTCCAGAGAAGGAAACCTTACTAGCTTATGATAACAATCAATGTGAACCCGATTAAATTGTAACCAGTTCATTCCCAACACCACATCTAACCCTTCCAATGGTAAACACACCAAATCCATCACAAAATCTTTACCATAAATGGCTAAAGGACAATTTAGACAAACCATAGAAGTAGTTACTGATCCCATCGCTGGAGTATCAATAACCATCTCAACACCCATCACAGACAACACAAGATTCAAACTCTTCGCGCACTCAGACGAAATAAACGAATGAGTCGCTCCAGTATCAATAATAGCAATTAAAGGCGTATTATTAATAAAGCAAGTACCTCTAATCAAACGATCTGCATTCGAGGTCTGAGTTCCTACTAGTGCAAACACTTTTCCTCCAGGTTGAGCCTGTCTTGGTTTCGTACACCTTGTACTAACATGACCAACTTCCCCACAATTATAACATGTAACTCCATTCTTCCTCCTACAATCAGCAGCCACATGACCTTTCAAACCACAACTAGCACACATATCCACATTATTCATTTTCCTCTTACATTTCGATATACGATGTCCTAAACCACCACAATTGTAACATTTCACAGCAGAATTCATTCCTCCACCACTAGGCTTCCTATCAAAAGCAAACTTCTGTTTCCCTTTGTCAACAGGGGTAACATAAGGCCTACCTCTGAACTGCCCCTTTCCTTTCTTATCATTCAGATTCTTGTAATGAGTAGCACGTGCTTTGCTATCCTCATCAAAGATCCGACTCTTGTTCACCAACACTGAAAACTGTCTTATCTCCTGATAACCGATACCCTGCTTGATTTCTGGCCTCAAGCCATTCACAAACTTCAAACACTTCGACCTCTCTGAACCCGCTGTATTATAATTAGGACAGAACTTCACAAGTTCCTCAAACTTAGCAGCATAATCCGCAACAGAGGAATTATCCTGTTTCAGTTCAAGAAATTCAATTTCCTTCTTACCTCTCTCATCTTCCGGAAAATACTTTTCGAGGAAAGCATCTTTGAACACAGCCCACGTAACCACTATTTCATCCTCCTCAAACCTCTGAGAAGCATTTATCCACCAATCTTCAGCTTCCTTTTCCAGCACATGAGTACCAAACTGCACTTTCTGATCCTCGGAACACTTAATGAAACGGAAGATCTTCTCAATCTTCTTCAGCCAAATCTGTGCTCCCTCAGGATCATGAGTACCATTGAAGCTCGGTGGGTTATTCTTCTGAAACTTATCCATACTACGCGACTCCTCGTCCGCCGCAGCATTCGGTAAATTCTGCATCGCCTGCGCCATAGCTTGCATGGCCGCAGTCATAGCAGCATCACGTCTTCCAGCCATAATCTGAACGTTTCCAATGATAACAAATTATGGTTAAACAACAACTCGTCCAACGTAACTCGCCCAATATGCCAGACACAACAACCACAACTGACACAAACTGACACAAACAGCTCTGATACCACTTAATGTGACGCCCCCAATCTAATACCCCCAATTAGCATGCATTTAAAGCAGTTAAAAGAAAAATTCAAAAATTGATCAGAGTACATTTGAAAACACGGCATAGAAAGGAGACATCCCATCAACGTAACCAAAATATACACATATACATGCAACACCTGCCCATAATGATATGCAACTGTGGGGTAGCAATCAAACAGAGGAAACTTTGTTCCTTACACCCACTTTTCAGAAATTAGAATTAAAGCGGAAGATCTAAAATCTGATTAACATATACACATATAAACAGTTTGTCATACATCAAGTAGCATATGTACAACCAAAATATAATATATCATCAGATATACAAAACAATAGCACGCGGCCACCCTAACTACCCGGAGTCACATATCAGAGCCGACCGACCAAAATAATGAAGATGCAAAGCTTCACAAAAAGAATACCTCCAGCAAACCTAATCTGCAACGCCTCATAGAGCGTTATAAAACAGCAGAAGGGTGAGAAAAACAACCATAATATAATTGCATAAAATTATATATATTAACACAAAAATACACAAGCAACACATTCTCACCACAAATGCTCAACAGTCGCATATAATAGCACACGGTACAATTCTCACTTATCGTATACCACATCACATCAATCATTCACAATACAATCAAACACGTTCCAAACACAATTACTCATGATTTATGCAATGCACATAGACCGACACAACGACTCTATGCACATGCCATGCGGTACCGACTTCAAATCTTGTAATTCATTAGTCCCCCAGGAACTCTTGGAATCATCGCTCGTTACATAGAGTAACTCCCCGTCGGGCCTACGATGTTCCCCGTCGCTATAAACCAATATTTCAGGGCGAACGACGTTTATGGATTGCTTTCTACCAGTATTTCAGGGCGCACAATCCGATTGCTTTCTACCAGTATTTCAGGGCGCACAATCAATTGGGATTAATTGCTTCTACCAATATTTCATGGCGTAAGACTATAAAACTGATTCATCTATGAATCTTCCCATGCAAGAATACATATCATGATACTTGACACATTAATGACTCATGCCAACATCAAATACTCATGCATCAATAATATTCATGTATTTCAAGTGCACACAAAGTAATGCACACAATTGCCCAAAATGGCCACAAACACCAATATACCACACTTAGCATTTCCTTGCCTCTCGGCCACAAATCGTCATCACAACAGCACATAAGGCATACACATCCAAAGCACAAACATATAACACAATACAAGTCAAATACGCACTATTAAAAACGACAAAAGTCGAGATTCGACACTATTCACATTTTCCGACCAAATTTAATCGGCTAACGATTCTCAAAACCTCATATTCACAAAGTACAACTCGATACCTTTCTAACGACACCAAGAATTCAAAAATCGGATAATCGGAACCAAAGTTACGGACAAAACCGAAAACGCATTTTGAAAAATCACATTTTTGACATTCCCCTGTCCATACGCGTATCACTCATGTCCATACGCGTACGGACAGAACCCATTTCCTTCACAAATTCCTCGTTCCAAAACCCATACGCGTATTGGCCCATGGCTCGCCCATGTTACGCGTAATGCCAAGATTCATACGCGTATTGGCCCAAAAACAAGCCAATGATACGCGTATCGCCTTGGCTCATACGCGTATGGACATGCCCCTTACGCGTATGGCCAGAGCATACCCAGAAAAATTCTGCAGAACAATTTCTGCGTTTTCCTACCCAACATCAACCAATTTCTTCACCTAAAACTCAGAAAAACAGCAATTTGAAGTGTAATAGCATACCACAAACATGTATGAACAATCAACAATGCATTCAACAAGATTTTTACCACGATCAAATTCGTTTCTAATCAATTCTTACACAATCTAAGTTTTAATAATATTCTCCAAATCAATCCAAAAACAACAACAAAACACATACATAATCATATACAATCATAGAATAATCGAGTTTCGCACCCTTACCCGATTAATCGATTCCTAGAAATTGTTCTTGATGATTTTTCCACTCTTTCTCCAATTTTCTCTCTTCTCCTCTTTTCTTCTCTTTTTCCTTCTTTCTTCTTTCTTTCTCTCTATTTTTCTTTCCCTTTTCTTTTCTATTTTCTTTTCTTTCTTACTAACTTAGTAAAAATATCTATGAAATGTCCAAAATACCCCCACACTCAAATATCCCGCAAATGTTCCCAAAACGCGATAAAATATAATCACGACGAAAAATAACATATTTTCGCATAAAAGTCGAGAATAAAATAAAATAATAATAAAACAATCCAAAAAGGACTCAACAAACAAAACTGGCAAAACTGGGGCGTTACACGATACACTCGGCCTCACAAACCTCTTCTCTAACAATTCATTTAACTGCTTCTTCAACTCAACCAACTCAGATGCCGATATACGATATGGTGCCATAGATACAGGTCTAGTACCAGGAACTAGATCTATAGAAAACTCCACCTTTCTCTCTGGCGGCACATCTGAAATGTCCTCCAGAAACACCTCAGGAAAATCACACACAACTGGAAATATGCCAATTGTAACTTGACTATCCACGGTCAACGATGCAAATAATCCGAACAGCTGAGCTTCATCCGCCAAAAGTTTCTTCAACTCTTTAGTAGATAAGAAACTCGATTCCTCGTCTTCTTCAAGAGAAGGAAATCTTACCAACTTATGATAACAATCGATATGAACTCGATTGAACTGCAACCAATTCATTCCCAGAACCACGTCTAAACACTCCAACGGCAGACACACCAAATTCATCTCAAAATCCTTACCATAAATGGTCAAAGGACAACTTAAACAAACCAAAGAAGTAGTTACCGACCCCATTGCTGGAGTATCGATAACCATCTATCCACCCATCGAAGACAACAAAAGATTCAAACACTGCGCACACTCAGATGAAATAAACGAATGAGTCGCTCCGGTATCAATAATAGCATCTAAAGGCGTACTATTAATAAAACAAGTACCTCTGATCAGACGATCTGTATTAGTGGTCTGAGTTCCTGCCAATGCAAATACTTTCCCTCCAGCTTGAGCTTGCTTTGGTTTCGGACACTTCGCACTAACATGACCAGGTTCACCACAGTTGAAACACTTTACCACATTCCTCTTGCAATCAGTTGCGACATGTCCTATACCTCCACAATTGGAACACTTCCTTATATCCTTTCTACATTCAAACTGACGATGTCCTAAGTCATCACACCTATAACATCTCAGAGGATTATACGTACTTCCCCCACTTGGCCTTTTATCAAAAGTAGCCCTTTGCTTACCCTTGTCAGCTGGTGACACATAAGGACCACCACGAAACGGTTGCTTTCCTTTCCTTTCGTTCACACTCTTATAATGAGTAGAACGAGCTTTGCTATCCTCCTCAAAAATTCTACAACAATCCACCAAATCTGAAAACCTCCTAATTCTTTGATAACTAATTGCCTGCTTGATCTCAGGACGTAACCCGTTCTCAAACTTCACACATTTGGAAAACTCCGCAGTTGCTTCAGCATAATGTGGATAAAACTGAACAAGCTCCACAAACTTAGCAGTGTAATCAATAACAGACATGTAGCCCTGTTTCAACTCCAAGAACTCTATCTCTTTCTTTCCTCTAACATCTTTAGGAAAATACTTCATCAAAAACTCCCTGCTAAACAAAGCCCAAGTGACCTCTTCACCTGCAGCTTCCCACACATGACGCGCACTAACCCACCAATCATCAGCCTCCTCCTGCAACATGTGAGTACCCAATCTCACCTTATGTTCCTCAGCACAGTCCATCACTCGAAAGATTCTTTCAACCTCCTAAAGCCAAATCTGAGCACCATCAGGATCATGCCTTCCTTTGAAGATAGGCGGTTTATTCTTCCTGAACTCATCATTCCCACTAGCATTAGGTGCACCCCGCACAGTCTGAGCCATAGCTTGCATCGCAGCAGCAAGAGCAGCATCATTCCTTCCAGCCATATTCTGTTCATATCCAATAACAGTAACTATGATTAAACAATCAGCTCTCCAGAACACAATTGACGCACAACAAACAACTTGGTCAAAACGACCGACACAGACTGGTACAGAGTGACACAAACTGACTCTGATACCACTTAATGTAACACCCCCAATCTATACCCCAAATTAATTAAAGCAATAACAGATAATCAGAGTATAATTAAAACATTCATGGCATAGACGGGAGCGTCACATCAAAATGATAAAATAAAATAACCTGCTTATAAAGATATGCAACAATCAGGTAGCAACATAAACACAAGAACTCGGTTCCTAACACCCACAATTCAGATACAGAATAAAAGCGGAAAATCTGCAACTGAAATCTCATATTTATAAACATAAAAGTTTATCTGTCTTGTACAGAGTCATACATGTCAAATCCAAAAAGATAAATATACATAATGTCACATAACGATCTCCCCGACTACCCGGTGCTACATATCAGAGCCGACCGACAAAATAATGAAGACTTAATCTTCACAAAAAGACCACCAGCATCTAATCTGCAATGCCTCATAGAGCATTCAAAACAGCAGAAGGGTGAGAAACACAATTATAATATAGTTGCATACAATTATGTAATAACAGGAAATACGTACACAACAACATTCTCACCACAACATATACCATAATTCAAACACAAAACAACACGATTCTTATCTCATACATCCATCACAAAGGCATATCAATTATGCTCAATACATTTATCACCAACATGTGTATATATCAACTCATCAATTCCATTCACAAATCCCACACATAATCAATCCATTCATGATTTATGAAAATACACAGAGAATGACACAACGACTCTATGCAATGCAATGTGGTACCGTTCCATCCATCATCTCATCATTAATTCACTCAAGAATTATTGGAATCATCGCTTGTTACTTAGTGTAACTCCCCGTCGGGCAAACGATGTTCCCCGTCGCTTTCGGTCCTCTTTGTATAAGGCACACGACGTTTATGGATCGATTTCGGTCCTCTTTGTATAAGGCACACGATCCGATCACTTTCGGTCCTCTTTGTATAAGGCACACGATCGTCCATAACGTCGCTTTCGGTCCTCTTTGTATAAGGCACACGACCGTTACAGCAGATCCCCTCGGGAATAGTTTCGTCGCTCACACCCACTAGGGCACACGACATCACAAGAATGCATATCATGATGCTTGGCATACAATGACTCATGACAATCAAATGCATACACATAAACAACCATGTAAACCATTCCAACATCCATAATCATGCATATACAATCAAATATAACACAATGCATTTACTTGCCCTTAGGCCACAAACCATCATCACCACATTTCATCACATGCACTCACATTATATAACAGCACACAAGCTATACGTTATAGATCAAAAGCGTATCGCATAATAACACGTCAAATACACACAGTTAAGACGGTAAAAGTTGACAAAATGACACATTTCCAAATTTCCGACACAATTAAATCGGCCAAGCTCCAGCGAACCGTGGCATAGGAAAAACAGCATAAAGTTCGCTTTGCGAACTGCTGGCGAGCATTCGCCCACCCATTCACTCTGCGAAGCTCTGGCGAGCCTTCGCTTTCCTCTTCGCTGCTATTCGCACAGCGAACCTGCGAATTCTGGGATTCGCAACAGCGCTGTTACTCATCCTAAATTACCATTTTCCCCACCAAAACACATCCAAACCAAAACATAACAATCAGAACATATTCCAATCATAACAACAAATATTCTACCGCATTTATACCGATTTTCAACCGCAAAAACATCGATTTCTCTCGGTTTCTCTCAATCGACCTAGAATTGAAAAGCTAGGAAAAAACCAACAAACACATACATGATCATACACAAACATAGCATAACTGAGTTTCGCACCCTTACCCGATTAATCGTGTTTTGAAATGTCAGTTGAATCGATTACTTAAACTCCAAGTTTTTCCTCTTTTTCTTCTTCTCACTCTCCTTTTCTCTTCTCTTCTTTTTCTTTCTACCCAAGCCAAAAAGACCAAAATACCCCTACACTCAATTTTCTCGCAAACGTTCCCAAAACGCGATAAAACATAATAACCAAGAATAAAATAATATAAAGACCAAAAATAATTAAATCGACTCAATTAAATAAATCTAACAAAAAAAATCGGGGTGTTACAATCACCTGAATCTAATTTCGATGAAGGTGAAGAGTTGTTTGTTCTGTGAAGCAAGTGGGTGAGTCTGTGAAAGATGGTGCAAAGGTGTTATGATGTTGGATTATTGGAAGCCATAAGGGATGCGGTGGTGTGTGACTATTTAGAGGTGTTCCCATGAGATATCAGTGATTTACCACTGTAGTGTGGAGTGTAACTTGTTATCGACCTGGTACTCGATGCAAGCTCGATGTCAGTGTTTGCATACAGAATGTATGTTTCTGAATAAGTGAATTGAAGGAATAGCTGGAAGAATTGTTTGAGAGAAAGTTGTTCGACCGAGTGTTTTTCTGTGAGGTGCCCCTGTGATGTAGGTGAAGAAGAAAGATGGAAGTATGAGGTTGTGTGTTGATTATCGGCAGTTGAATAAAGTGACGATCTAGAATAAGTGTCTGCTTCCGAGGATTGAGGAATTGATGGATCAGTTAGTAGATGCCTGTGTGTTTATCAATATTGATTTGAGGTCTGGTTATCATCATATTCGTGTTAAGCCTGATGATATTCCGAAGACGGCTGTCAGGACGAGGTATGGTGACTATGAGTATACTGTGATGTCATTTGGTGTGTCTAATGCACCTGGTATTTGTGGAGTATATGAATCAGAATTTTCTTGAGTGTTTAGATAAGTTGTGGTGGTTTCTATTGACGATATTTTGATATACTCCAAGCCTCAAGAAGAGCATGCTGAGCATTTGAGAACTGTGTTGCAAGTACTGAAGTAGAAGAAGTTGTATACAAAGCTATCCAAGTGTTAGTTTTGGTTGAAGGAAGTAATTTTTCTGGGCCATGTGATTTCAAGTGGTGGGATTACTATTGATCCCTCAAAAATTGATGGTGTGTTACAGTGGGAGACTCCAAAGTCTACTACCGAGATACGAAGTTTTCTGGGATTAGCGGGTTATTACCGCAAGTTTATTGAAGGCTTTTCTAAGTTGGCATTACCTTTGACTCAGTTGACTCGAAAGGGTCAAGCTTTTGTGTGGGATGTAACTTGTGAAGAGAGTTTTGTGGAATTGAAGAAGAGATTAACTACTGCTCCAGTGTTGATATTGCCTAATCCGAGTGAATCTTTTGTGGTGTATTGTGACGCGTCGAAGATGGGTCTTGGAGGAGTGTTGATGCAGAATGGGAAAGTTGTTTCCTATGCTTCGAGACAATTACGAGTTCATGAGAGGAATTATCCTACACATGACTTGGAGTTGGCCGCGGTAGTGTCTGTGTTGAAGATTTGAAGACATTACCTGTTTGGCTCCAAATTTGAAGTGTTCAGTGATCATAAAGTCTGAAGTACTTATATAATCAGAAGGAATTGAATATGAGGCAGAGGAGGTGGTTAGAGTTGTTGAAGGATTTTGATTTTGATTTGAGTTATCATCCAAGCAAAGAAAATGTAGTGGCCGATGCATTGAGCAGAAAGTCATTACATATGTCGATGCTTATGGTGAAATAATTGGAGTTGCTTGAACAATTCTGAGATTTAAGTTTGGTATGTGAAGCGACTCCTGACAGTGTGAAGTTGGGAATGTTGAAGTTGATTAGTAGTATTCTGGAAGAAATCAGAGTGGGGCAGTAATCTGATTTAAAGTTGGTTGACCAATTGACTTTGATTAACCAAGGTAACGGAGGTGACTTCCGGATTGACGAGAGTGACGTAATGATGGTCAGAGACAGGGTGTGTGTCCCAGATGCCCCAGATATTAAGACGATCATTCTTGAAGAAGGACATCGAAGTAGGTTGAGCATTCATCCCGGTGCTAGGAAGATGTATCAGGATCTGAAGAAGTTGTTTTGGTGGTCAGGTATGAAGAAGGATGTTGCGGAGTTTGTTTATGCGTGTTTGACTTGTCAGAAGTCGAAGGTTGAGCATCAGAAGCCTTTAGGTACGATGCAGCCGTTGAGGATTCCAGAATGGAAATGGGATAGTATTTCCATGGATTTTGTGGTGGGATTCCCGAATACTGCTAAGGGAAATGATTCAATTTGAGTGATCATGGATAGCTTAACTAAGTCGGCTCATTTCTTGCCGATGAAGATTAATCATTCTATGCAGAAGTTAGCCGAGATGTACATTGAGGAGATTGTGAAGTTACATGGGGTACCTTCGAGTATGGTGTCGGATAGAGACCCGAGGTTTACATCGAGGTTCTGGAAGAGTTTGCAAGATGCGTTGGGTACCAAGTTGAGGATGAGTTCTGCATATCATCCACAGACGGACGGTCAGACAGAAAAGACTATCCAATCTTTAGAGGATTTGCTGAGGGCTTGTGTGTTGGATCATGGAGGATCGTGGGATAGCCATTTGCCATTGATTGAGTTCACGTACAATAATAGTTTTCATGCTAGTATTGGAATGGCGCCCTATGAAGCTTTGTATGGGAGAAGGTGTAGGACTCCGTTGTGTTGGTATGAATCGGGTGAGAGTGCGGTACTCGGACCTGAAATTGTGCAAAAGACAACTGAGAAGATTAAAAAGATCCAAGAGAGGATGAAAGCTTCGCAGATTCGTCAGAAGAGTTACCATGATAAGAGGAGGAAAGCACTTGAATTCCAAGAGGGAGATCACGTGTTTTTGAGGATGACCCCAGTGACTGGTGTGGGTCGAGCCTTGAAGCCTAGGAAGCTCACTCCACGTTTTGTTGGTCCATATTAGATATCGCAGAGGATAGGAGAGGTAGCCTATCGAATTGCTTTACCGCCATCACTTGCGAATTTGCATGACATGTTCCACGTGTCTCAGTTGAGAAAGTACGTTCCGGATCCACCGGATGTGATTCAGATGGATGATGTACAAGTGAGGGATAATCTGACTGTGGAAACATTGCATGTGCGTGTCGATGGTCGAGAGATGAAGCAATTGCGGGGTAAAGACATAACTTTGGTGAAGGTGTTGTGGGGTGGACCAGCTGGCGAAAGTTGGACTTGGGAACGTGAAGATCAGAGGAGGGAGTCGTATCCCACTCTATTTCCTTGAGGTAATTTTCGAGGGCGGAAATTCTTTAAGTGGGGGAGAGTTGTAACACCCCAAATTTCGTAGAATATTTATTTAATTTATTTAAATATCATATTCGTGAATTTCTGTGATTTGTGTCGATGTCGATGATTTTGGGAAGTTTTGGTTATTTAATTAAATAATAGTATATATTACAGAATATATTATATTATTATTTATTTTAAATAATATTAGAGGAATTAAGGGCAAAGTGGACATTTTAGGAGAATTAGTGAGGGCATTATGGAGAAAGCCCAATTTTGAGGCCCAAGGGTTAGAGTGAATATAAAAGGAGGATTTTGAGAATAGGGTTCACTTTTGTTAGACCGTGAAAAGAAGGAAAAAATGAGAGCTCTGAGGAAAAAGGGAAAGGGCGAGGAATTCGAGAAGGCTTCCAAAGACTCAGAGAGAAAGCTTCAAATCGACAATCTAAGGTATGGGGAGTAATTGCCTTTCATTTTTTTTTCATTATAGGATTCGATGTAATTAAAGTGGATTTTAGGGATTTTGGGGTTTTTGAAGGGTTTATGGGTTGTTGATGATTTAGAGGTATTTTTGAGAATCGATGAGGGATTATTAAGGGTTGAATTGATTCGGGTAAAAATAAGCCTTCGTGACGAAACCCTCTTTGATGATATGTGGGATCTAGTATGAGAAAGGGATTTATGGGGTTTATGGGAAGCTTGAGAGTTTTGAAGGTTTACGGGATTTAAGGTTTCCCCGAGTTGTCCTGAATCGACCTAATAGACGTGGGTTTTATGCCTTTGATCTCCGTGATGCATTAGAACTGTTATAGGGATGTTTTTGGGTCATTTGGAGTTGTAATCGCAGGTACTTTGAGGTTGTGGAGCTACTGATGTGTAGCAGCGATTTGCTGTAATCGCAGGTTCACTGAGCGAACCATCACTTCGCTAGGAGAATGTTCGCCAAGGCTCGCAAAGCGAGCAGCGTTTGCGAGCAGCGCAGCGAATGCGCGATAACATGAGTGTAGGTACTGAAATGATTCTGGAGTGGGAGTGGGGATTCGCTGGGAGTCTCGCTAAGCGAATGAATCAGCGAGTAGCTTTGCCCAGCGAATAAACCAGCGAGTATGACAGAGGATGCTTTCTGGTATCTTAGTGTAGTGTCTATGGGATTCGCTGGCCGCTTCGCCAAGTGAAGGTTTTAGTGAACAGGTTCGCCTAGCGAACGTCTGCTGTTTCGCGAAATTTCATTTCTGTTGCTGTGCTGTTCTGGTGTTTGATGTTGTGATATTTATGATGTTTTACCATGATGTTAGTGACGTTAATGATGATTATGACGTGATGATTTCGTGATGTTTTGACGAGTACTTTATGAGATGAATTTCATGAGAATATTGATGATTATGAACAGTGTATATTTGATGTGTGATGATTACTTGACGATATGAATTACTATGACGTATATTGATGACCAGGAGTTATTTATGTATGATGTATGATGATAAGACGATGACGCATGATGTTTTGATGAATAAATGATGACATGACGAACATGATGTTTTGATGAATGATGATGCACATAATGATGTTTTGATGATGATGATTATTGACGTTTGTGTATCATGCATTCATATGCATACTCTATGACGATGCTTCATTCCCATTGTGCGGATATGAGGTAATTATGACGTGCTTCGGTTCCGATTGCGAGATTGATCCTATTGACGGGGATCTTTGGAGGGGTGATGGCCTAGTGTCCATCGATTATGACGATTGGTACCACATGCATGAGTCTTGTTATGCATTTCATTTTATGTGGCATTGATGAATTTGTGATACGGTGCTTCCTGATGTTTTCCTTGATGATGGCCCTGATGATGTTGTATATGAGGATAATGCCATTTTATGTATATCTTGTTTTATAATGATTATTTTGAATTGTGATTACTCACCCTGCCTGTTTGAATGTTGCCTCCACGTGGGTAACGTGCAGGTGATCATGTTTAGCTGTGGATGCTTTCGAGGACCTTGAAGTTTATTTGCTTTTTGTAGATTTAGAGGGTCTTACTCTGATAGTGTAACATCGGGTTGGGGTTCTTTGAGTCGAACTATGTTGTTTCCTTATTTTTGTTGTTATTTGATGATATGGTTTTATTTTGATTATTATGATGTTTTGTTGAAAACCTTTTATTTGAAAATTTTGAGTTTCGTTGCCATGTGAAGGCTTTTTGATGTATTTTGAGGAAAACCCTTTGTTTACAGGGCAAGTGTATTATTTTGATTTAAATGAGAAATGTGCACCCTTTGAGGTGATTTTTGTGCTTTACTCTGATATTTGAGTTGTTTCTGCTGCAACATTATTGGGGGTAGAAAAGGGTGTTACACATTTTCTGTTGTGGGTACTTAAAGGTGGCGAAGAGGTACCTAACCCTAGCCAACCAACTGCACGACGGAAAAGACATTTTCCTTTGCCAACTGATTTTAGGATCCCTTTATGAATCCCTAGGATTAGCTACCGAAGTCTTAAGGAACATTCAACCCAAAGATGATTTATTTCTATCTGGACCTTTTTGGTTACTCCAACTCTAGCTCAGTGCCACATTTAAAATTTCTCTGGACGTTAACAAACCTGACGACGCCAATGAAGTTATTAGGGATAGACTCATCGAAGGGGCTCGATTGAACCCGCTGACTCCGATTGACAAGAATGGATCAGATTGATAGGAATTCTCATCCTACTTCTTAATGTTTGCCAAACGCTACCACTTCTATGCAACATTGGCTCCCTTTGCCAAAAGGACTCATGGGCATGAATGGTTCACTCGTAAGTTCCCAACCACTAGCGAACATGAAGTTGAGTCAAAGAAAATATGGGAAGCATTCTTAATCCCCATGCCTCTTCCCACCAGACTAGGGACTTCCAAAGATAATGTGAAAATCGTTTTCTAACAACCCAACTTGGTGTCGCACAAATTTTGAATCAGTCAGACTATGCTCAGATCCTTTTTCAGTCGAAAAAGTGAATTGTGCCTTTGCACTAATGAATACTCCGAAAACAACTACCTTCGACGAATTGCTCAACACGCTGCTGATCGTCGTGTTCTCACTCCATTTGCTTTCCAACCATCATTCTACTGTACCCCAGAATTCGACACTTGGTGGAAAACTTATCATGCCAAAGAATTTATAATTGCTGCAACATTAAGTAACATTTAACTGATGCTTTCTCTTCTCTGCAACAAAAAATTCAACAAAGGTAGAGCTCGACACATTAAAGAGAACCTGACTTTCCAGAAATACTTTGAAACTGTGGATGACCCTAACGACCTTAGTTGGATGATCCGTAAAGTAGTTGTTACTATGAAAGAAACAATGTTGGCGAAACTTCCCAACTTTCCCATTCATGAATACGTAAAGGACGAGTACATGTTTTCTTTAAACTTTTACCCTCCTAAATTTCCCCCTTTTCCCACCAGCAAAATGGCTCTGGCTTTCGTCCCTCTGTTTCAAAGGTGGTTCGTTTGTGATGAATTTTTGAAGGTTCACAAAAATAAATACCTGAAACTTGCTCAGCGTGTAACTCTGACTATGTATGATATATATAGTTTCAAAGGCCACCTTCATGTTGACATAAATCATTTCAGGGTCAAAACTCCTATACATGAGGGTGAGAAAAGAAAATGACCTCTCCACAAATTTTCAACCTGTAAATATTATTTATTTGTACTCACAATCGATTCTATTTGTTCACTGTTGCCGAGCACAAAAAGAGGACTAGGGATGCTTCTAATGCTAAAGTAGCGCTTAGGCAACCCAAAGTCGAAGCAACTTCCTCCAAGCCTTCCCAAGTAAGTTCCAAATTCGAATGCTAAGCTTTAGACTGCTCAACATATTGAACTTAGATAATTTTCATAACTTGAATTCTATTCATTTTTTTATGAAGGCTGATGATGCAAACGTTGAGCCGGTACCAAGAAGACTGTACCTAGCCCTAGGATAGCTCCTACTCCTAAGACAAAGAAAAAGAGGAAAGCTCCTTCGAGGAAGGGCAAAAATACGACCGACATAACAAGGAGGTTTGTCTCCACTGAGAGCGCCAAATCAAGCCTAAATGCTGACACTTTAAAGGTAAATCTACTTCTTATTTAACCCTCTTTATATTATTTCTCTAAGTCCTAACACCTGGATCTTGTAGGGTAAGCCTTCAACCAAACTTGTGTCGACATTCACACATCCAACACCTCAAACTACTAGCTCACCCACCAATCAGCCTATTCCTACTGTAGACCTCACTGAAGAGGTTAACAAACCCAAAGAAGTAGATGATAACATATCCCGCAACTTAAACGAAAAATTTCAAACAACTTAATCGACTTCCTCGTCATCTGATGAATCCGGGGAATACCTTAGAGCAAGGAGAGCCCAAGCAAACTTCTCCTCCTTGTAAGTTCCTGGATTGGCTGGAATTTTGGTAAAACAACAAGGTGTTCAATGCTGATGTCATGGTGTTGATGTTGCAGCATTGAGTCTTAGTACTGGGCTGTACTAAGTTGTGAAGGTTAACTATGTTTGATGTCATGGGCTTGATGTCATAACATTACACTTAACACTGGGCTGTGTTAAGGTTGCTAGTTGCTGAAGTGGATGTCTGATGTCACATAGGTGATGTTGTAACATCAGACCTGCAGAACTGAAGCTAATGACAACATGGGCTTGTTGTTATTAGGGTCGCGTATTAGCTGGAATTATGGAGAGTGTTGACTCGTTGGATGAGAATATTTTGGGCTAGATATTTTCTGTTACATGGGAGATTTGATTGCAGGTTTGTTGGAGAATTAAAAGGTGGAAGATTTAAAAAGATTTTGGGGATAAAATCTGTTTTAAAAGATTCAGTTTTTAATTAACAAATCTGATCAAATATTGTGACAAATCCAATCCAAATTCAAGGAGCTATATAAAGCGCACAAGACCAAGGAAGAAGGTACAGAAAACAGATTGAAGATCAAGAGCTGGAGGCTTAGAGTCTAGGGTTTGTTTAGAGTACTTGTAATCACACTATTCTAGGTTTGAATAGGTGTTGAATTTTCTGTCCTCTCTAGAAGCTGTGAAGCAATAGAGAGTTGTTGATTGATCGAAGCTAGGAAGCAAGATCAAGGGATCTCAAAGAGGTTGTTCTTTGAGTGTTTTAGGGGATTGAGTAGTGTTCTCATATCTAAGTGGGTTCTTAGGTAGAAAGTCACTAGTAGAGTATAAGTTTAGGAGATTGTCAACTGGTGTGTTGAGTCTGTAAATTATATCTACAAGTAGTGAATTTCATCCCTGGCTTGGTAGCCCCCAGACGTAGGTAGTTAGACCGAACTGGGTGAACAATTCCTTGCGTTTTCCTGTTGCTTATTCTGTCCATTATTGCAGAGTGTGTTGTTGTAACATCGCACCTTAACATCACACGTCTGGTACCAGAATTTCAATTGGTATCAAAGCAGGCATCCTGTCTGTCTCTGGGTGAGATCTAGGGAAGTACTTTCTGGTGAAAGATGGACAAAGAGGTTGGAGGATTTGTCAACAGACCCCCTATATTGGATGGCTCAAACTATGAGTATTAGAAGCCTATAATGACTACCTTTTTAAAGTCATTAGACAGCAGAGCTTGGAAGGCTGTCATTAAAGAGTGGGAAGCTCCTGTTGTGTGTGAAAAAGATGATGCTGGCAAGGATAAAGAAGGCACCTCTAAGCGAAAGCCTGAAGAAGAATGGTCCAAGGAAGAAGATGAGCCTGCCCTTGGGAATTCAAAAGCCCTAAATGCTATCTTCAATGGGGTTGACAAGAACATATTCAGGCTGATCAACTCATGTGAAACTGCTAAGGCTGCTTGGGATATTTTGAAGGCTACTCATGAAGGTACATCTAGAGTGAAGATGTCAAGACTTCAGCTTTTAACATCTAAGTTTGAAAGCTTGAAGATGAAGGAAGAGGAAACTATTCATGACTTCCACATGAGTGTTCTTGAGCTGTCAAATGCATCCAGTGCTCTTGGTGAGAAGATGACAGAAGAGAAGCTGGTAAGAAAGATTCTTAGGTACCTCCCTAAGAAGTATAAGATGAAGGTAATAGCCATTGAAGAATCTCAAGACATCAGCAAGATGAGAGTTGATGAGCTTATTGGATCTCTTCAAACATTTGAACTTGGGCTGAATGAGGAAGAACCAGAAAAGAAGCCCAAGAGTATAGCCTTAGTTTCCACTCCTGCAGCAGCTAAAGATGATGAGTCCCAGGAGGATCTGCCTCAGGCTATAGTTATGTTGGGAAGGCAATTCAACAAAGTGTTCAAGAAGATGAACTATAACTACAGGCCAAATGTCAAGAACATCTCCTCTGACATCAGTAATTCAAAAGAGAAAGATGAAGAGAAGACTGTCCAAGATAAAGGTGTTCAGTGCTTTGAATGTGAAGGGTATGGACATGTCAAGAAAGAGTGTCCCACATTCTTGAAGAAGCAGAATAAAGGCTTGACAATTTCCTGGTCTGACTCTGACAGTGAAAGTGAAAGTGAGTCAGCAAAGCATGTTGCAGCTTTGACAGGAATTGTTGAATCTGATGATGATAGTGATGGAGAAGTCACTTATGATGAGCTAGCTTCAACCTACAGAGAGCTGTGTTTTAAGAGTGCTGAAGTCTGTCAAGAAAACAAGTGCCACAAGCAACAGATTGCTCAGCTTGAGAATGAAAAAGCTGATCTGGAAAATGAAGTGGTGCTAGTAAGAGCTCATCTTGATCAAATGACCAAGTCTGTTAGGATGCTGAACAGTGGTACAGACACTCTTGACAAGATTCTTCAGACAGAAAGGATAGCTGGAGACAGGACTGGATTAGGATTTGTGGTTGAGGGAAAAGTATCTACTGAAGCAAGCACTTCAGGAACCAAAGTGGAGATGTCTCAACCATTGTCTCAACATCAGCCAAAGGTGCAGGATCCTACTCCTAAGAATGCTGATGTTTCACAACCTAAGAGGATTGAGAGGAAGACTGGTCCTTATCAGAAGAGAAAGCAGCCACAAAGAGCTAGTCAGTATATACCCCCACAACACCATAAGAGCATGCAAGCTGCTAGGTTCAAACAGGGCATGTCACATCAGATGTCTCAACATCAGGTCAACGGGTATAGTCATGGCTTTAGATTTAACAATGATGTGCCTTATGTCTACGGAAGAAGAAAGCCTCACCATCATGGGAGACAATCCAGAAAACAGCATTCTCAGCCTTCTTATGAAAGAAGATATCAGCATAATAAAAGGCAGGCTAGTTATGGCAGGAGGAGACCACATTATGGATGGCAGCCTAAGCAATCTCATCATGGCAGAAGATTCAGAGATGAAAGGGTGAGATGTTATTACTGTGGAAGGTTTGGACATATGCAGTACTCTTGCTACAAGCTGCATGGATACCCTCAGCCTCAAAACAGATGGAGGGAGGATAGGCCCAAAGTTGTTAAACAATGGGTACCTAAGGAGAAGGTGAAGTGCTTATTGGCTCACATGGCTGACAAGGAGTTTAAAGAAGATACATGGTATTTTGACAATGGGTGTTCCAAGCACATGTCTGGATGTAGATCCATGTTTGATGATCTTAGGCCTTGCTCCTCTCATGAGGTCATGTTTGGCAATGGAGGAAAAGGTATTGTTGCAGGAGTTGGGAAAGTCCAAGGTGATGGTAGACCTAAACTTGACAATGTTATGTTTGTCAATGGCTTAAGTGCAAATTTGATCAGCATAAGCCAGTTGTGTGATGAAGGGTACAAGGTAAACTACACTAAGCATGAGTGTGTGGTTTCTGATGAGCATAATTAGATTGTTATTAAGGGTGCCAGAACCAAGGATAACTGCTATTAGTGGATTTCTCTTGAAGGAAATTCAACTATTTATGCTCAGATTGATGTTATAACATCAGATTATGACATCAGGATGCTGAAAGGGCACTCAGAGTTAGTATGTTCTGATGTGAATTTTTTTAAAGGAAAGTATTTATGGAGGGAGAAAATTAGTAATTGGTCTTTAATAAATACAGAAAATCTGGCACCATACCTCAGACCATCATTTTCTTTTGGAGCAACATCACAGTTTTTCAAAGTCCTGTTCTCACAACGGTTCATCTTCTTCGCCTTCAAGAATCAATCCTCACTCAATCGTACCCATCTCAAAGGATTCATGGCGTCACCGTCTAAGAAGTCTGCGGGTCAAAGGTCGGCAAAAGGAATGGCTAGGGTTTCCACAGAAGAAGGGTTTGCAGAAGAAGCTTTGAATGTGGAACCCATCTCTGTGATGCTCCCAGAATCTGGTAAATCTAGACCTCCTAAACTTGTTTCTAAAAGGGCTGGGACTATCTTTAAAGATAATGAAACAAAGAGGATTGTTACTAGTGTTCTCTTTCGTGATAAGACAGCGCCTAGGTCATCCACGTCTCAAAATGTTGAGGAAAGGGTGGATGTTGACAAGAGCGTAGATCAGATTGTTGACAAGATCCTTGATAAAGGTCTTCCTGTAAAAGGTATATCGAGACCACTGAGACAAATGCCTGCTGAAAAGGAGAAGGAGGACATGCAAAGTGCTGCAACGAATCTCCATAGACTTGCTATGTCTATTGTTGAAGAGTCTGAAGTTAGTAAAGACGCTGATCAGAGAGAAGACATGGCTGAGGAAACAAATGTTGAAGAAAATGTTAGAACATCACCTGACCCTGCTTCTGGTTGTAAAGACAATGCTGATACAATAAACGTAGTTGATTTATCAGATGATGAAGTAATAGCTAGGGCTATTCCAAGCATTGCCAGGAGGTTGAAAACAAGGAAGGGAAAGGAGGTTGAACCCTCTCCTAAGGAGTCATCGGTTGATAAGAAGAAGAACATTGTTGTTGGACCAGCAAAATCTTGGAGTAAAGTGGAGATAAATCTTAGGAAGAGGAAGGCTGTGGAGCATTCTGAGTCAGACTATGATGTCGAAGATGATGTTCCAGACATCATGCCTGTCAGGAAAACTATTCTAAAGAGAATATCTGATAAGGTGCCTGGAGTTCCAATTGATAACATCTCCTTCCACTATGCCAGTAGTGCATCGATGTGGAAGTTCGTGTGTCAGAGAAGACTAGCCCTGGAAAGGGAACTGGGTAAGGAAGCCTTGGGTATGGAGGAAATTATGGAATTAATTAACACTGCTGGGCTAAAGAAGACTGTGACACAGCTTCCTAAATGTTACGAAGGGCTTGTCAAAGAGTTTGTTGTAAACATCCCTGTCGGCATTACTGATAAGAGAAGCACAGACTTCATGAAAGTCTTTGTTAGAGGGAAGGGTATTAATTTCTCTCCTAGTATCATCAACAGGTACCTATGAAGAAATGATGGAGAATGCAGTGTTCTTGAGTCTACTGATAACGAGATTTGCAGGGAGATTACGGCAGGGCAAGTGAAGATTTGGCCTTTGAAAGGGAAGCTAAAAACTAGCAAGCTCAGCATCAAGTATGCCATCCTTCACAGGATTGGTGCAGCTAACTGGGTGCCAACCAACCATGAAACAACAATTGCGGTTGGTCTTGCAAAGTTTATCTATGCAATTGGAAAGAAAGTGAAATTCGACTTTGGAAGCTACATCTTTAACCAAGTAGTTAAACATGCTAAAACCAATGCTGTCAAATTACCTATAGCGTTCCCTTCTTTGGTGTGTGGAATCATTATAGATCAACAACCTGAGACTTTAACTAGCTCAGACATAGTTTGCTAGAGGAAGACAGCCGTGTCCCTTCACCCTAAATTGTTTTCTGGGAGTCATGTTCCAGATATTGTTATGACATCAAGTTCTGGAGGTAAGAATGTCACTACAAAAACAAAGCTGATTGAAGGACTGAAGGCAACCTGCAAGGACCTTGATATGGTTATCAGTACCAGCACTGTTAGGAAGATGAAGATTGAGCAGATGATCAAAGACTTGGAACAGGGAGAAGATGCTGGGAATGGTGACATTGAGGAGTCCAGGTCAGGTGAAGGTGATGAGGATGGTGAGAGTACCAGCTCGGATGAAGACTGATTTCCATCTACTGTTTGTAGTGGTAGCTTTAATTTCTATCTTTGTTTTGGCACTTGATATGCTTGGTTTGTAATTTGAATATTGTGCTGTTATGTGCACGGTTTATGTTTTTAGTTTCCTTCTATGATTTGTTTTACCTGTTTACTATCTGAGAGGCTAACAATGAGAGCTAGGGTACACTGACTATAGTTAATAGGGCTTCTTATAGAAGCATGCCTAATTATGGCTAAAAAGGGGGAGAGTTAATAAATGCCATGAGGAGAAGAGTAGTTGCTGCTAAAAGAATAAAAATAAAAGGTGTTTAGTTGAAAAGTAATGATGCAGCTGTGGAGGGGGAGTATAGACAATTGGAGAGTGCAGCAAAGCAGACATCAAGGGGGAGATGTGCTGCACATTGTGAGCTACTGAACGGCTGTGATGCTAGTTCAAGTTTTTGAGGGGGAGCACCAATTGGCTGTTGTCAATAATGAAGATGGTGCTGCAGCAGATCAAGTAATGAAGACTATATAAAGATTGTCAAACAAACTGCTGCAAGTTAAAGTTTCAAAATATTGAAGATATTCCGCTGCTGAAGTCTCTGAAGATGCAGAGATTGTTTTAGCCAAAATTAGCCAAAGGGGGAGATTGTAAGTTCCTGGATTGGCTGGAATTTTGGTAAAACAACAAGGTGTTCAATGTTGATGTCATGGTGTTGATGTTGCAGCATTGAGTCTTAGTACTGGGTTGTACTAAGTTGTGAAGGTTAACTATGTTTGATGTCATGGGCTTGATGTCATAACATTGCACTTAACACTGGGTTGTGTTAAGGTTGCTAGTTGCTGAAGTGGATGTCTGATGTCACATAGGTGATGTTGTAACATCAGACCTGCAGAACTGAAGCTAATGACAGCATGGGCTTGTTGTTATTAGGGTCGCGTATTAGCTGGAATTGTGGAGAGTGTTGACTCGTTGGATGAGAATATCTTGGGCTAGATATTTTCTGTTACATGGGAGATTTGATTGCAGGTTTATTAGAGAATTAAAAGGTGGAAGATTTAAAAAGATTTTGGGGATAAAATCTGTTTTAAAAGATTCAGTTTTTAATTAACAAATCTGATCAAATATTGTGACAAATCCAATCCAAATTCAAGGAGCTATATAAAGCGCACAAGACCAAGGAAAAAGGAACAGGAAACAGATTGAAGATCAAGAGCTGGAGGCTTAGAGTCTAGGGTTTGTTTAGAGTACTTGTAATCACACTATTCTAGGTTTGAATAGGTGTTGAATTTTCTTTCCTCTCTAGAAGTTGTGAAGCAATAGAGAGTTGTTGATTGATCGAAGCTAGGAAGCAAGATCAAGGGATCTCAAAGAGGTTGTTCTTTGAGTGTTTTAGGGGATTGAGTAGTGTTCTCATATCTAAGTGGGTTCTTAGGTAGAAAGTCACTAGTAGAGTATAAGTTTAGGAGATTGTCAACTGGTGTGTTGAGTCTGTAAATTATATCTACAAGTAGTGAATTTCATCCCTGGCTTGGTAGCCCCCAGACGTAGGTAGTTAGACCGAACTGGGTGAACAATTCCTTGCGTTTTCCTGTTGCTTATTCTGTCCATTATTGCAGAGTGTGTTGTTGTAACATCGCACCTTAACATCACACGTCTGGTACCAGAATTTCACTCCTGACATCCCTAAGACAACTCAAGATGCTCACCAACAATCACAAACCACTCTGATCAATGTTGAACAACTAAATATAGATACCACACCTAATGTCGGAAAAAAGGTTCAAAATATTATGTCTACAAAGCCAACCTCTTCGCCTAGCAAAAAACTTTCTCAAGAAGAATTATCAACACTATATAAAACGAATCATCGGGCTTACATGAGAATGGTGCTAAGTGTCGCGGTGAAGAATCAGAGACCAAGCTTTTGACTAACTTGACTCGCAAAACAAAATGCCACCACCAAACTTTTATTTTTCCAAGGGAATGGGAAAAGATCGAATAAACCCACAATAAACATGCAAAGCAAAAAGCAAGGCTAAAAGCTAAGAAATAAAGAGATCAAAGGTGAGATGGTTGGTTATGCTACGGGAAGGTACTAGCATCCTAAGAATCTATAATATCCTATAGGATCCTCTTGAAATATCTGTGTTTGGTTAAAAGTGTTTGTAGAAAAAGATTGGGGAGATGAGAAAAGAAGTGTTTTTTTTTTATTTGGAAAGACATGAAGTCTTGTGGCTACATACCAATAAAGGATCAAAACCTCGTAGTTTGGGATAGAAATAAAAAAAAGGTTTGTTTTGGTTGATTTTAATGAAGAAGAGACAAGTTGTCATCTTAAGGAGAATATTCAACTAATCCACCACAAACATATGAAAGATGGATTTTTTCATCACAATCAGAGAAGGGCTCCAACTTGGATATAAAATCAACAAGTATGCCTCATACTTCCCTCAAGTGGAAAAGAATCAATGTCATTCTCAACAATGTTAAGGGGTAGGAGAATTATATTTCAATAATAGATTACTCGTGTCTAATCCCTTTTTGAGAAAAGGTTTTAAAGTGAAAAGCAAAGTAACAAAAGTCTTGAATGAGTTTTGTGTCTTTTAGTCCTATGAAAAGAGTTTCATATGCTTAAGATGTCTTGAAGCATTTATAAAAGAAAGGAAAGTTTTGAAAAGACAATGACTTAATGTCAATGTTTTTTTATTGAAGGAGGTTCAAGTTAGAAAATGAGAACCTAAGGGTAGACATGAAGCAAATAATGGGTAAAGGATGCAACAAGATACACAATGGATATGCACATGACAATAAGTCAACCATGATCCCTTTCCCTTGGATTTAAAGACAAGCAACATAAAGATATCAATCAAGGGTCACAAGACAAGTCTCAAGTGTCAAAACAAAGGTTCATAAGCATATCATAACACAAGTACAAGTCAAAGGCTTAAGTGGAAAAGATGCTCAAATACAAGACAAGTCTCATTCACAAGTATGATTCTAAGCAAAGGAGAATACATGCCATGTTGTGGATTAGAATTAGAGCATATGAACAAAAGATGTTATGGTGAGAGAACACTCAAAAGAAGTATCTAAACATGGATCATATGAGCATGTAAACTATCAAACTAAACAAGAGATGTAACACCCCAAAACCAGTAGAATATTTATTTAATTGATTTATTATAAATATTCGTACCTTGGTGAATTTTTGGTGAATTATTGTTATGTCTGATGATTTATATTGTGGGGTATTGACGATGTTAAGAGTGTGTTGATTTATGTTAGAGGTATATGATTTATTAAGGATTATTTCGATAATAATAATAATAATAATAATAGAATAATGTGACAATGTTATTTAAATTATTATTATTATTTTAAAATAAAAGGAATGGCTAAGTGGTAATTGTGCGAGAATTAGTGAGGACAATGATGGAAAAGAGTATTAGGGGTCCTAGGAGTAAGTTGGACAAAAGGAATTAGAGAGAGTGGAGAAGTTCAATTTTGTACGATCAAATTTTGGGAAACCGCTCTGAAGAAAGGAGAAGCAGGTTAGGGTTCAGAGAGGCTTCAGAGAAACTCAAAGAGGAGATTCCGGAAGCAATTTACTAAGGTATGGGGAGTATTATTTATCATTATATTTGATATAGGTGTAGAAACATGCAGGTAGTAGGTTTTCTGGGAATTTGATGAGTTCATGTCAAAATTTGGGGTTTTTGGGACGTAATTGATATTAGGAATAAACCTATGATGATGTATTGGGGTTGTTGTGTTGCTCTATGACAAATTCTGATGAAAACTGGTTGATTTGGTGCTGTAATCGCATACCTCTTAGGGTCTGAGTTAGAGCAGAAACGCAACTGAGAGTTGCAAGTTTGCACACTTTCGCCGGGCAAAATTCTCAGCTCGCCGGGTGAAGCGAATTCGCCCCAAGCTCGCCAGGCGGAAGAGGAAGCGAAGGGAAGGTGGAAAAAGTAGGTTTATGGATTTTGTATGGGGGAAGGTGTTTCGCCCCAGCTTCCCCGGGCAAACACCCAAGCGAGCCAGTGGCTTCGCCAGGCAAGAGAGAAGCGGAGGGAGAGGGGAATTGTGAGTTACTGGAATTTATATGGGGAAGGTGTCTCACCCCTGCTTCGCCGGGCGAAACCCAGGCGAGCAGGAGCAGTGGGTTTGTTTTGATTTCTTTTCTTTTCTACCCTTTGAGGTTTTGTGTCTTGATGACTTGTGATGACTTTTGATGCATGATGATGATGTGATAACTGTAGCACCCCAAAATTTGCCCTACCTTTTTCTAACTTTTTCTGGCTTATGTTTCTTTTTTTCATTTGCATCTCATTTAGGTCTTAACTCATAATCATGCATTGCATTGAGCTCTCGAGACATCGGATCACGATATCCTTGTAGCTAAGGACTTCTCTTATTCTAAGCAGCAAGCATTAGAGTGCCCCAGCATTTATTTTGCTCGGTAATTTGGTACCAGATCATTCTTTTTCCAACAGGGTATTTTGAGAGTTCACAGCTTATTCCAGGCATTTTTAATATTTTCATATTTTCATTCATCTGACTGTATTTCCACTCTGCATCATCTAAATAGCATAAAATAGTACTTTTCATCTCGCATACTGCCTAAAATATTGGTCGGAATAATTTCTCGGAAATTTACAGACAGAGTGGTCAAATTGAATTTCAGCGGTGCTTAAAATCAGGGGACGGAAAATATTAAAATCGAACTTGCAGACGTCAATTATATTATTCTACGGTTCGCGTAGTTTAACTCGGCGTGTTCGTTTTAATTTTTCGTCATATTTTGATCAATTTGAGCATTTTTACGGATCAAAGTTTATTTTAAAATCTGACCAAATGCTGTATTTTTTCGAGTCATATATTTCGTACTAATCATTTTAGTGTACTCGGTTTATTTTTTTCGATCACTAGGGCATTCGATTTTTATTTATTTGATGTTTGTTTATTTTACTTTTTTAACTAATATTGTTTAGAATAGATAAATATGATTTTTAGTTTCTGTTTTAAATTTATTTTAATTGAATTGTTTAAATTTTATTTAATTTTAATATTAGTTATTTGGGCCTTAAAATGAACACTACGGGTATTAGTGTCAACTTGAAAAATAGTTAACCCTAATTTGTTTCATTATATATATGTGTGCTGATGTTAAGAAGGGGGACCAGAAAAAAAAAGGAGACCGAGATAGGCAGCGGCAGATCTACCTTGTCGGACTTTTTCATTTGAGGTAAACGTATTATCACTTGGAAGTAGGATTGGTTCTTTTCTTTAGTATAGATACGTGCTATCGAGATATATGTGTTGATGCATGTACTTACTGTCGATGAATTTTCATCATGGTATAACGCCATTCATTGCATTCAATACATTATGTGAATTTTTTTTATCATGACTATTATATTATACAGTACATAATTTGAGTATCACGTTGATGTGTCATATAATATATCATGTTACCCTCTTATATACACAGTAACCGCCATGCCTTTTTGGTCGCATGAAACGTACTGGTTCGTGAACACATTATAATATTATATACACATATTATACAATACATAAATAAGGCTAACATATTAACATAGGTGATTTGTATAGTAACCGCCATTGTTTTGTTTGCTTCATGAAACGTACAGGTACGTTAAACATGTATACATGTATCTGGTACATTGGTAACTTTTTTTTCTCTTGTTACTAACAATATTCCTATACTACTAACAAGTACATATATGTCGCACTGTTCATGTCGTTACTATTGTGGCATCACTTTCTTTTCGATCGGCATACGACACGTTTTTTGATAAGCATATATGATAAGTATTCACAGGTTCAATAAACATATCTAACGTTTTTTTACAGTATTCACAGGTTTCTTTTTTCAAGATCATATATAATAAGTTTCTAATATATAACAAGTCTTGTTTTACTATATATGTATATGTAATATTTTAGTTAGATTTTTTATTTACTTAAGATCATTATATTTTTGTTGAATCTTAGAATTTGACCTTAATTTTGGTTTAGTTTTGATCTTAATTTTGTTGAGCTTTGATTAAATTTCAATTTTTGTTTTGATGTAAGGTCTTATTAATTCTTGTTAAATCTTTGATTAAAAATTTCTTATTAGTTTGTGATTGGTTTTGATTAGATTGTTCTTGATTTTCTTGAGTTAATTCTTACTTGGATTTAATTTTCATAACTTTCTTGGATTAATTTTGTTTAGCTACATCGATGATTTTTTATAAGATTTTTTTTCATGAGTTTCTTGATGCAAGTGTGTTTAATTCTTTGGTATTAATTTTGACTAACTCTTGATGTATCATGCTAAGTTTGGTTGATACATAAATTCTGTTACATACACTGTTGTTCTGTACATACATGCTGTTAAATGTTGTTATTCTGTTATGCTGGATTTTACACCTAATCTGTTCTGAAGATAAGAGCTGTTAAATGTTGTTCATGTTTGCGTGCTGGAATTCACTGCTGTGCTGTGTTGAAGTGCTACTGTTTGTGGTTTGGTTTATACTTGCTTTGCTTTAACATCTTTCTCATCTTCATCTCCTTCCTTCTCCTTTGAGTTTTGAATATTTTTGTTGATATCTATGATTGAATTGGGCAATGTTTACTTGTGTTTGTTCACATGATCCCCTTAGGATTCCTAGCTCCACTTAATTTCTGATTAAGCCGGAGGTAGGAGAGACATTAGGCTTTCAATCCCTTGCATGCTAACATTAGGTAGACTTCCCTCTTAATCCTGACTTTAGGGCCATCTTTGCATGATAACATTAGGATAGATTTCCCCCGTAGTGTTTTCCTTTTCTTTTGAGTCCCTTTTCTCATCTCATAAGCCTTCTAAGATACTTAATAAGGTCAACTTACCTTGCACACAAGCCTTAAACATAGGAAGTGAAGATTGAGGGGTCCCCCATTCTCTCTTCTATAGTGTTGAGCATACGTCCCATTGGGGACGACCATGCGACACATTCGTTCCCGTGTCATAGACTTTGGTTCAAGGTGAGTTATGAACTAACTCAAGTCACTTCTGTCTTAAAAAATACAAACAAACTTCAAACCTTTTTGTCCTTCAGGATTGTCAGACTAAAGGCTATTTTCAAAAAGGGCACGTTACTTTCTGTTTTGTCGCAAACAGACATCGACCCTAACTGCCAGACGCGAACTTAACGTCGTTCATAAAAAACACAAAGAGAACTTGGTCCGAACTACGTTGACTCTGAATTTCCCATTGCACAAAGGGGGTACGTAGGCCTAGGACGTCGATGTCCTACCGAGTCTGTCTTTGTCTTCCCCTTCCCCGTTCTAGTGCAGCCATAGATGTTAGGATAACTCACCCTTAGAATAGACAACAAGCGTGGATCCCATCGAGTACGATGGACGCGTGGGGTGCTAGCACCTTCCCCTCGCATAACCGACTCCCGAACCCAGGCTATGGTTGCGATGACCATTCCTTTCCCTCTTCTTCAGGTTTATGCGGTGTTCCCTTTCCCTCTCTTGGGATAAATATACACGGCTGGCGACTCTGTGTTCCACGTGTCTTTCGCGTTTGTAGCTGGATGAAAATCCTGGGAGCGACAGCTGGCGACTCTGCTGGGGACGCTGGTTGACCTATGCTGGTCCATCCCCTTTAGAGAGTCTGTCCTAGCGCTTGTTTGTTTTTGTTCTCTTTGGGTGTTTTTGTTTTTGTGTGCTTTATTTGTTGTATTTTATTTTTACCGCATTTTCTGCATTGTATATTATTATCATCTGCTGCATTGTTCTTCTGTTTGGCGGGTTGGGGGTTCTGAGAGATAAGCCCAATACCCAGGCTTGAGCGTACACGTAGGATTAGCGTGGAAACTAGTGTGACTTGTGTGGCATTTGGCCAGACGTAGTATACATGAAAACTCCACATCCAGACGAGGTTTTCCTTGGTAATGTTCTATCCTACGCATTGGTGCAGATGATTGAATGTAACTTGGAAAACTGTCGATTCTGGCGGCCATTCCCGAGGACTCAGTAACGACACTCCTCCCGAGACGTGATAATGGCAGACCAGAAATGGCAAACCCATTACACATGTCGATCCGAGGACCCAATGCTGGGAACTTGCTATAGGGTTTCCTTTTGGAAAAGAATCAGTGGAAGCACTCCTCGATTGGCGATAGTACTGTACCCCGAGGGATGAATGTACTATTGTTTCTCGACCTCAGTGCCGAAACTGAGGACTTGCCACAAGATGTTTTCTTTTGAGGGGAATCAGTTGAGGCCTCCTCGATTGATGATGATGCCAAACCAGAAATGGTGAACGTATCATCATTTCTCGACCTGAGAGCCCGTGATATTGAGGATCCTCGGCTTTCTAGTACCTACATATGAGAGGGAAGGGTGTTTACAGGTTTGCAGGTAACCTTGACCTTCAACATACCCGGTTTTCTGGTCAGCAGATTTATCAGTGTGATATTATGGTTATTCTGGTATTCTGGGTATTTGGGCAGACCCTTTGAGATTATACAGTTGTTCAAAACTTATGGCTACCTTGATCCCATGTCCGTTGCATATGCATCATAATTCTTGCATGCATGTTCTTGTATTTCCAAGGATATCATTGTTGAGGCTCACTGTTGAGCATTTCCATTTATTCCTTGTGGTTCTTCTGAAAAGTCTTGAATTAAAGCAGAATGATTCCTTGGAAATATTCGAACATGGCATTTTGCATTGCATTAGCATACTCATGTGCATAACAGGTGTTCAAGGCTGGTTATTCTTGTTCTGATCTGGTTTTCTTCGGAATTGTAGACTTAAATCCTCAGGCCATTCAAGAGTTGATCATGGAGCAAATTTAAGCTGAGTTGAGGGGAATGCGAGGCCATATGGGGCAATTTATGGGGAACATGCAAACTTTGGTTCAAGACCAGAAAGTGCTGAAGGAAGAGGTCAACCAACTGAAGACTCAGATGAGTTTGGTTATGGAGGTTGTGAGAGGTGTGCTAAGCAAAGATAATACTCTCGTGCCTGAAGCTGCGGCTGGAATTGTCTCTCATCCATTATTTAAGGGATCCCTCCCAAAGAGTGAGCAGATTGCCACTGTGACTTTCCCGGCTGTATCTCAATGGCAAAATCAGGCCCCTCGCCAGTATCAGCCAAGGCCTAAGCAGAATAGGCATTTTGAGACTCCACCAGTGCCATATTCTTAACTATTACAACATCTTCTTCAGCTGCAAATGGTACAAAAAAGGACTCTGGCTCCTCTTACTGGTATTCCTCCACCGGGTTATGATGCAAGAGCACACTGTGATTTTCACTCTGGTGCGCCGGGGCATAATGTGGAAGATTGTAGGGCATTTCAGCATGTTGTCCAGGATCTGATCGATTCGAAGGCAATTGAATTCACGCCGAGCGGCGTAAGCATACATGGTGGTCCTACTCTAGCTTCAGAAAAAGATGTGGATATCCCTGTTGCCTCTCCCAGAGCTACATCAAGTCAGGGGCATTTCTCGCCATCCTTGGTCTTAGAATCCCCACGTCCGCAACTGCTGCCTACTCCTCGATTATGTCTGAGGGGGAAAGCGCCTGAGCCAGAGGAACACGCGAATCAAAGTCAACAGCAGAATATTTCCAAAGGGGGTCGACGGAAGCCAAGAAACAGACAGTTCTCTATGCTACCAAGGTTGTATGGTCAGATATTGCCAGAGTTGGTTAAAAGAGGTTTGATTGTGCCGAGGAAACTAGATCCGATCATTCCTCCATATCCACCAGGGTTTAATACCAATGCTCGATGTGGGTACCATGCTGGGGCACAGGGGCACTCAATTGAGGATTGTAAGGCGCTCCCACACGAAGTGCAAAAGCTGATTGATGCAGGGGTCATTACTTTCAATGCAGATGGTATGCATTTCAACTGAAGCCTTCCAAGTGGGCACTTGGAACTACAAGGATATTATCAGTTTGTAAGGACGTCCAGACAGAATCAAGCCTCCTTAGCGATGGCGATCTTCAGTTTCTTTACTGCATTTTCATTTGTAGTTTTTCATTTCTTGTTAAAGCATTGTATGCCTAAAAAACTTGTTTGTGTTCTGAATGATGTTTTAATGCAATGAATATGTTTTTTCTTGAAGTAATTCATTTTTTCATTCATATAATGTTTCTGTGCATTGCAATACCAACCTTCTTACTTTAACTCTTGGAGGGAGGATGATGAAGTGAAAACGCAAAATCTCTGGTTGTATGTTCAAGGATAGAACCCTGTTGAGGATGTACAAGCATTGTTTCAAATCCCTAAACACTGGAGATATAAGGGAGGCAGACCCTCGTTAACCCCTTTGAGCCTTGAAGTAGGAGTTTCTTTCGTACGAAAAAAAACCTCATACTTAACCCAGGGGCAGGGTAGGCGTCAGTTAGTTTGACCGAGCGTTCAAATTTCAAGGAGAGTGTGCATATGAGGATCCATTACCTTCTACCCCACCGTCAAGAGGTCAAGAGATGTGAAACCACAATGGTTATCAAGGAGTGAGGCAGTCACAACCCTGTCAAGCAAGTAAGACAACCAGTGCCACACGCTTTGTTCAAAAAGGGGAATAAAAAAAAGGAAAGCCCGCTAAGTCGAGACTTGAAAATAAGCGACTTAGGCAAAAGTTAGGGCATCCCGCTGGACTTCAAAATCGAAAAACTCAAAAGAGTCAGTCCAGGCAAAAATTAGGGATCAAAAAAGCAAAAGAAAGAAAAAGCGAAAAGCATTACAAGAGAAAATCCTCGATAAGAACAAATTCGTGTGATTACAGACACAAAAGATAAAGAGGGGTGACTGTTACTCCAAAACCTCATTGGGTGTCGAACCGTCAGATGCATGGGTTTCTTTTAAGATCGTAAACCTTTTGAGAGATGAGCGATTGTGTCAGATTAACTGAACATAGGACTGGAGAACATCACGAAGAGTGGGTGGGCACCGATAAATTTTGAGCCATAAATCCTTTTTTCTGAAACCGTGAACCAGGACACGTTACAACCCTTAAAAGTCCTAATTGAAACAGGGTTTATTCTAAAGGCGTACTTCAACAGGATAGTGTTACTGACTCCTATAAGTTGTGCTAATAAGATTTTTGTCGGTATTGCATGTGCGTATTGTTTTCCATTCAAAAATTAGTGCCGCATCCCAGCTAGTGATTCGTTCACGAGGCTTGGCGACACATTTTCAACAAAACTTCAAGGTTAACATATTTGTTGCATTAGAATTATCATTCTCATAAATAACTTGTTCTGCTTGTATACATGTGCCTAAGCATCAATGCAGCTTACACAGTGAACATCAGTCAAGAAGCTTGGTCCTGCCAAGTTGGGATGCTTGAAAATTCTGAAGGACAATCATATCAAGGGGCATACTGCCACGAGGCTCAGTGTAGAGTGGGCTCTCCCCAGTAAGTCATGTTAAGATGTATCCAATCTAGGGAAGTCACGTCGAGAAATCTCTCCGAAATTCAGTTATTCTGGGGCATTCATTCTAAGATCAGGGGCAAAGTCACTTCAAAGCTCATATTGAGGCAGGCCATCCCTGTAGCATGAGAAGTTGTCCTCTCCAGAAGACAGTTAATCAGAAGCACCTCTTCAAGGTTCAAAATACTAAAGCAGAGTATTTTAAGTCATTTTAAGTCCTCTCGAGGAAAATCCCTTCAAAGATCATACAGTCTGGGGCAGTTACGTCGAGATCCGATAAATCTCTCCAAGAGTTTGAAACCGTTGTTCACTCTTGATGATCAATATGCAGTGATCAACAGAAATTTGAAGTACTGAGCATCTCCCTCAGCAAAGAGCCAGATGGTATCCTCCCAGCGAGGTGTTGGAAGTGATATTCTTCCCCAAGCAGAGGGTCGTCCTCAAAGGGTTCTTTATGAAGATTCCTTATCCCCAGCAGTGCAGGTGGATTCCTAATTCTCAGCAAGGTAAGATGATGGAATATGTTCAAGCAGGTTGAAGACAGTGAGAAGTCAGAGTATTCTCTTCCTCAAAAGTTAGATTCGGTATTTCCCCACAAGTCAAAGTCCAATGGTTATTGGCAGTCTCAGCAGTTCAAAGTCCAGTCTTCATTGGCATCTCCCCGACAGAGTTTGCAATTCAGCTTGCAGTTCCCCTACAGAGTTTGCATCACCAGTAGTTATTGGTGGTACAGTTGGTTATCTCCCCACGGGAGATCAGATATTGGTGATCCCTTCCTCAGTGAAGTTTGCTTGTTCTACTCTGCGCATTCCCCGGTGGAGTGTCCTCTCATTCTTGCATATAGTAATCATCATTGCATTGCATCCTCAAAACACGTAGCATTTCCATTTCGTATGGAGCATTACGCCATAGAAAGAAGTTTCAAACATGCATCGAAGCATAATCCAGATTTGATACCTTGTGCGAAAGCCCAGATCAACCCTCAATCAACACAGTGATTCCCCGACCTCAGAGTTGACGAAATATCCTTTCTTCCCCAACTTCAAAGTTGTTGTATACCTTTTCTCGACCTCAGAGTTGATGAAATGTCCTTTCTTCCCCAACTTCAAAGTTGTTGTATACCTTTTCTCGACCTCAGAGTTGACGAAATATCCTTTCTTCCCCAACTTCAAAGTTGTTGTATACCTTTTCTCGACCTCAGAGTTGATGAAATGTCCTTTCTTCCCCAACTTCAAAGTTGTCGTATACCTTTTATCGACCTCAGAGTTGATGAAATGTCCTTTCTTCCCCAACTTCAAAGTTGTCGTATACCTTTTCTCAACCTCAGAGTTGACGAAATATCCTTTCTTCCCCAACTTCAAAGTTGTTGTATACCTTTTCTCGACCTCAGAGTTGATGAAATGTCCTTTCTTCCCCAACTTCAAAGTTGTCATATACCTTTTCTCGACCTCAGAGTTGACGAAATATCCTTTCTTCCCCAACTTCAAAGTTGTCGTATACCTTTTCTCGACCTCAGAGTTGATGAAATGTCCTTTCTTCCCCAACTTCAAAGTTGTCGTATACCTTTTCTCGACCTCAGAGTTGACGAAATATCCTTTCTTCCCCAACTTCAAAGTTGTTGTATACCTTTTCTCGACCTCAGAGTTGATGAAATGTCCTTTCTTCCCCAACTTCAAAGTTGTCGTATACCTTTTCTCGACCTCAGAGTTGATGAAATGTCCTTTCTTCCCCAACTTCAAAGTTGTCGTATACCTTTTCTCAACCTCAGAGTTGACGAAATATCCGTTTTTCCCCAACTTCAAAGTTGTTGTATACCTTTTCTCGACCTCAGAGTTGATGAAATATCCTTCCTTCCCCAACTTCAAAGTTGTCGTGTACCTTTCCTCAACCTCAGTGTTATTGTTTACTTCAAATTTTCTCAATCTCGGAGCAAATGCCATTTTTCCCCAACTTCAGAGTTGATGGTCTACCTTCTTATCCCCAGCGAAGTCCACTTTCTGCAGGTCTTCCTCTGTGGGTACGGTTGAGGTCATATTCGCTATTCTTCAGCACGCTCCATTTCGTTATCCTCACCATTAGCAAATTTCTGGGTTCTTTCTGTATTCAATCCCCGTGTATCCTGGAATGTCTGAAAGCCGTCGCTATCATACCTTCAGGACCAAGTTGATTGAATAGGGGCAACTGTAGCACCCCAAAATTTTCCCAACCTTTTTCTAAATTTTTCTGGCTTATGTTTCTTTTTTTCATTTGCATCTCATTTAGGTCTTAACTCATAATCATGCATTGCATTGAGCTCTCGAGACATCGGATCACGGTATCCTTGTAGCTAAGGACTTCTCTTATTCTAAGCAGCAAGCATTAGAATGCCCCAGCATTTATTTTGCTCGGTAATTTGGTACCAGATCATTCTTTTTCCAACAGGGTATTTTGAGAGTTCACAGCTTATTCCAGGCATTTTTAATATTTTCATATTTTCATTCATCTGACTGTATTTCCACTCTGCATCATCTAAATAGCATAAAATAGTGATTTTCATCTCGCATACTGCCTAAAATATTGGTCGGAATAATTTCTCAGAAATTTACAGACAGAGTGGTCAAATTGAATTTCAGCGGTGCTTAAAATCAGGGGACGAAAAATTTTAAAATCGAACTTGCAGACGTCAATTATATTATTCTACGGTTCGCGTAGTTTAACTCGGCGTGTTCGTTTTAATTTTTCGTCATATTTTGATCAATTTGAGCATTTTTACGGATCAAAGTTTATTTTAAAATCTGACCAAATGCTGTATTTTTTTGAGTCATATATTTCGTACTAATCATTTTAGTGTACTCGGTTTATTTTTTTCGATCACTAGGGCATTCGATTTTTATTTATTTGATGTTTGTTTATTTTACTTTTTTAACTAATATTGTTTAGAATAGATAAATAGGATTTTTAGTTTCTGTTTTAAATTTATTTTAATTGAATTGTTTAAATTTTATTTAATTTTAATATTAGTTATTTGGGCCTTAAAATGAACACTACGGGTATTAGTGTCAACTTGAAAAATAGTTAACCCTAATTTGTTTCATTATATATATGTGTGCTGATGTTAAGAAGGGGGGCCGGAAAAAAAAAGGAGACGGAGATAGGCAGCGGCAGATCTACCTTGTCGGATTTTTTCATTTGAGGTAAACGTATTATCACTTGGAAGTAGGATTGGTTCTTTTCTTTAGTATAGATACGTGTTATCGAGATATATGTGTTGATGCATGTACTTACTGTCGATGAATTTTCATCATGGTATAACGCCATTCATTGCATACAATACATTATGTGAATTTTTTTTATCATGACTATTATATTATACAGTACATAATTTGAGTATCACGTTGATGTATCATATAATATATCATGTTACCCTCTTATATACACAGTAACCGCCATGCCTTTTTGGTCTCATGAAACGTACTGGTTCGTGAACACATTATAATATTATATACACATATTATACAATACATAAATAAGGCTAACATATTAACATAGGTGATTTGTACAGTAACCACCATTGTTTTGTTTGCTTCATGAAACGTACAGGTACGTTAAACATGTATACATGTATCTGGTACATTGGTAACTTTTTTTTCTCTTGTTACTAACAATATTCCTATACTACTAACAAGTACATATATGTCGCACTGTTCATGCTGTTACTATTGTGGCATCACTTTCTTTTCGATCGGCATATGACACGTTTTTTGATAAGCATATATGATAAGTATTCACAGGTTCAATAAACATATCTAACGTTTTTTTACAGTATTCACAGGTTTCTTTTTTCAAGATCATATATAATAAGTTTCTAATATATAACAAGTCTTGTTTTACTATATATGTATATGTAATATTTTAGTTAGATTTTTTATTTACTTAAGATCATTATATTTTTGTTGAATCTTAGAATTTGACCTTAATTTTGGTTTAGTTTTGATCTTAATTTTGTTGAGCTTTGATTAAATTTCAATTTTTGTTTTGATGTAAGGTCTTATTAATTCTTGTTAAATCTTTGATTAAAAATTTCTTATTAGTTTGTGATTGGTTTTGATTAGATTGTTCTTGATTTTCTTGAGTTAATTCTTACTTGGATTTAATTTTCATAACTTTCTTGGATTAATTTTGTTTAGCTACATCGATGATTTTTTATAAGATTTTTTTTCATGAGTTTCTTGATGCAAGTGTGTTTAATTCTTTGGTATTAATTTTGACTAACTCTTGATGTATCATGCTAAGTTTGGTTGATACATAAATTCTGTTACATACACTGCTGCTCTGTACATACATGCTGTTAAATGTTGTTATTCTGTTATGCTGGATTTTACACCTAATCTGTTCTGAAGATAAGAGCTGTTAAATGTTGTTCATGCTTGGGTGCTGGAATTCACTGTTGTGCTGTGTTGAAGTGCTACTGTTTGTGGTTTGGTTTATACTTGCTTTGCTTTAACACCTTTCTCATCTTCATCTCCTTCCTTCTCCTTTGAGTTTTGAATATTTTTGTTGATATCTATGATTGAATTGGGTAATGTTTACTTGTGTTTGTTCACATGATCCCCTTAGGATTCCTAGCTCCACTTAATTTCTGATTAAGCCGGAGGTAGGAGAGACATTAGGCTTTCAATCCCTTGCATGCTAACATTAGGTAGACTTCCCTCTTAATCCTGACTTTAGGGCCATCTTTGCATGATAACATTAGGATAGATTTCCCCCGCAGTGTTTTCCTTTTCTTTTGAGTCCCTCTTCTCATCTCATAACCCTTCTAAGATACTTAATAAGGTCAACTTGCCTTGCACACAAGCCTTAAACATAGGAAGTGAAGATTGAGGGGTCCCCTTTCTCTCTTCTAGAGTGTTAAGCATACGTCTCATTGGGGACGACCATGCGACGCAGTCGTTCCCGTGTCATAGACTTTGGTTCAAGGTGAGTTATGAACTAACTCAAGTCACTTCTGTCTTAAAAAATACAAACAAACTTCAAACCTTTTTGTCCTTCGGGATTGTCAGACTAAAGGCTATTTTCAAAAAGGGCACGTTACTTTCCGTTTTGTCGCAAACAGGCATCGACCCTAACTACCGGATGCGAACTTAACGTCGCTCATAAAAAACACAAAAAGAACTTGGTCAGAACTACGTTGACTCTGAATTTCCCATTGCACAAAGGGGGTACGTAGGCCTAGGACGTCGACGTCCTACCGAGTCTGTCTTTGTCTTCCCCTTCCCCGTTCTAGTGCAGCCATAGATGTTAGGATAACTTACCCTTAGAATAGACAACAAGCGTGGATCCCATCGAGTACGATGGACGCGTGGGGTGCTAGCACCTTCCCCTCGCGTAACCGACTCCCGAACCGAGGCTATGGTTGCGATGACCATTCCTTTCCCTCTTCTTCAGGTTTATGCGGTGTTCCCTTTCCCTCTCTTGGGATAAATATACACGGCTGGCGACTCTGTGTTCCGCGCCACTTTCGCGTTTGTACCTGGATGAAAATCCTGGGAGCGACAATAACATGATGATTTATGTCGATTTTGGTGTATCTATTACCATGCTGCTTGATGAGAGTTTATGATGATGATGTACATGTTGATGTTATATATGTTATGTGAAGTATTATGACGATTTTATGAATGATGATGCAATGTGACAATTTTATGACGATGACGATTATGACGTTTGCATCATGCATTCATAGCATTCTAGGACTTTGGTCTAGTGACAGTTTTAGGACTTCGGTCTAGTGGTGACTTCAATCCCATTGTGCGGATTGGAGTGTATGACGTTTCTCTGGTTCTTGTGTAGAATCGATCCTATTGGTGGGGATCTTTGGAGGGTGATGACCCAGTGTCCATCAATTATGATGAATTGGTACCACATGCATGAGTCAGTGTAATGCATTTCATATGTATGTGGCATTGCGTGTTTGCGAATGATGATGTGATTGATGACATGACTGTAAATGATGTATGATGATGATGATGATGATGTATTAATGACGATGCTGGTTTATTTTGATGCATGCTACCTTATTATTTCTTATCTTATATCTTGTATAATGGTTTATGATTACTCACCCTGCCTGTTTGAATATTACCTCCACACGGGTAACATGCAGGTGATCAGGATTATCTTTTGGTGCGTGAAGAGCTTACTTGAAGTATTGTTGGTTATTTTGGTCGATTTAGAGGGTCTTGCTCTGATATGTAACACCGGGTCGGGACGTTTGAGTCGAACCATAGTGTTCTGGTATTTGATGATGTTATGATGTTTTGATGTTTTGATTTTAAAATCTTTGGATTGATTTGATAATTATGACGCTTATGAAGTTTTCTACTGCATAGTATTCAAGTTAATTTTAATGTTTTAAACCCATGTTATGGAGCAAGATGTTATTACTTGATGTTTATGACGAAATGTGACGCCCTTATGGGATTTTACTCTAATAATTATTGTTATATTATTCGTGAATGTTTGTTGGGTAGATGGGTGTTACATTAGTGGTATCAGAGCAGGTTGATCTATCCTGCCAGGTGTTGTATGATGTTATTCCCTATCAGTTGATGAGTGTGTGTACACTGTCGATGTTTTATTTCTTCAAACGTTATTTCTGATGTGCAGAATGGCTGGAAGAAATAATCGTGCTATTGCTGACGCGCTGGAATCACTTGCTTAAGTGATGGCTAAGAACAATTAGAATGGTGAAGCTCCTGATGAGTTCCGTGCTTTGGGGAAGTTCCAGAGGAACAATCCGCCGAATTTTGTGTAGCACTCATGATCTGGAGGGTGCGCATAAATGGCTCAAGGTGATTGAGAAGATCTTCCGGGTGATGGGGCGTACGGATGCTCAACAAGTTCAGTTTAGTACTCATATGCTATCAGAAGAAGCTGAAGATTAGTGGGATAACACCCGTCAGAGGCTGGAGGATGTTGGTACCGAGATAACATGGGTTGTGTTTAAGAGGGATTTTTTGGGAAAATATTTTCCTGAAGATGCTCGCGGCAAGATGGAGGTAGAATTCCTTGAGCTGAAGCAAGGAAACATGATTGTGGCTGAATATGCGGCGAAGTTTTGTCCACATTATAATCGTGTTGATGCTGAGATGTCCAAATTCCTTAATTTTGAGAATGGGCTGAGACCAGAGATCAAGCAGGGTATTAGTTACCAACAGATTCGAAGGTATGCTGAGCTGGTGGATTAGAGTAGAATCTATGACGAGGATAGCTGAGCTCGATCTGCTCACTATAAGCAACTTAGTGAGAACAAAGAGAAGGGACAGTTCAGTGCAAAACCTTATGTGACTCCAGCTGACAAAGGGAAACAGAAGGCTTCAGATGGGAAAAAGACAAGTGGGGGAGCAGATCCCGCTTCTGCAAAGTGTTACAGGTGTGGTGAACAAGGCCACCGTGTTGAAGTTTGCAACAATAGTGTGTTGAGGTGCTACCGATGTGGTAAGAGAGGTCACTGAGCTACTGACTGCAAAGATGAGGGTCGACTTATTTCAACTATGGTAAATAGGGTCACATCAGTACTTAGTGTTAGAAGCCGAAGAAGACTGTTACTACGGCTCAGACCAATGGCAGAGTGTTTGCTTTGAGTGGTGCAAAGGTTCCTAAGAAGGATAACTTAATTCAAGGTACTTGTTTTATTAATAACGTTGAGTTGGTCGCTATTATTGATACTGGTGTTACTCACTCATTTATTTTGCTTGAATGTGCTAATAGATTGAGTTTGAAATTGTCATATATGAATAGTAGTATGGTAATAGAGACTCCTGCTATGGTTCTGTTACTACTACTTTTGTGTGTTTGAGATGTCCTTTGATGATTTATGGGAAGATTTTCGTGATAGATTTGGTGTGTTTGCCCTTCCACCAAATCGATGTAATTCGGGGGATGAACTGGTTGGAGTTCAACTACGTTCACATTAACTGTTATAATAAGACTATGGCGTTTCCTTAGTTTGGTAATAATTGAGAGTTGATGTTCTTGTCTGCTAAGCAAGTAGACGAACTCTTAGAAGACGAAGCATTAATGTTTGCGCTGTTTGCATCATTGCAAGTTGATCGTGAGACTGCGAGTGTCGAATTACCTGTCGTCTGCGAATTTCCTAAAGTGTTTCCGGATGACATAAGTGATTTGCCTCCAGAACGTGAAGTAGAGTTTGCGGTTGATTTGATACCAGGTACTAGTCTAGTGTTAATGACTCCATATCGGATGTCAGCTTCTGAGTTAAGCGAATTGAAGAAACAACTAGAAGAATTGCTTGAGAAGAAGTTTGTTTGACCGAGTGTTTCTCCGTGGGGTGCTCCTGTGTTGTTAGTGAAGAAGAAAGATGGTAGCATGAGGTTGTGTGTTGATTATCGTCAGTTAAATAAGGTGACTATCAAGAATAAGTATCCACTTCCGAGAATTGACGATTTTATGGATCAGCTTGTGGGTGCTTGTGTGTTCAGTAAGATTGATTTGAGGTCTGGTTATCATCAAATTCATGTTAAGCATGATGATATTCCGAACACAGCTTTCAGGACGAGGTATGGTCACCATGAATACACTGTGATGCCATTTGGTGTATCTAATGCACCTGGTGTGTTCATGGAATATATGAATCAGATTTTCCATGAGTATTTGGATAAGTTTGTAGTGGTTTTCATTGATGATATTCTGATATACTCTAAATCTGAAGAAGAGCATGCTGAACATTTGAAGACTGTGTTGCAAGTCTTGAAAGAGAAGAAGCTATATGCAAAACTGTCGAAGTGTGAGTTTTGATTGAAAGAGGTGAGTTTTCTTGGTCATGTGATTTCAAGTGGTGGAATTGTTATTGATCCTGCTAAGATCGATGTTGTGCTACAGTGGGAGACTCCAAATTATGCTACTGAGATACGAAGTTTTCTTGGGTTGGCAGGTTACTATCACAAGTTCATAGAAGGTTTTTCTAGATTGGCGTTACCGTTGACGCAGTTGACTCGTAAGGGTCATGCTTATGTGTGGGACGTTGCATGTGAAGAGAGTTTTATGGAATTGAAGAAGAAATTGACGATCGCTTCGGTTTTGATTTTGCCTAATCCGAATGAATATTTTGTGATGTATTATGATGCTTCGAAGATGGGTCTTGGTGGAGTGTTGATGTAGAATGGACAGGTTATTGCTTATGCTTCGAGACAATTGAGAGTTCATGAAAGGAATTATCCTACGCATGACTTAGAATTGGCAGTTGCGGTGTTCGTGTTGAAAATTTGGAGACATTACCTTTTTGGCTCTAAATTTGAAGTGTTCAACGATCATAAGAGTTTGAAGTACTTATTCGATCAGAAAGAGTTGAATATGAGGCAGAAGAGGTGGTTGGAATTGTTGAAAGACTATGATTTTGATTTGAATTACCATCCTGTTAAGGCAAATGTGGTGGCCGATGCATTGAGCAGAAAGTCATTGCATATGTCAATGCTTATGGTGAGAGAGTTGGAATTAATTGAGCAATTTTGAGATTTGAGTTTGGTATATGAAGAGACTCCTGACAGTGTAAAGTTGGGTATGTTGAAGTTGACTAGTGGTATTCTGGAAGAGATCAGAGTGGGACAACAATATGATTTGAAGCTGGTTGATCAGGCAAATTTGATTAACCAGGGTAACGGAGGTGAATTCCGGATTGATGAGAATGGTGTGATGAGGTTCAGAGACAGAGTGTGTGTTCCAAATGTTCCCGAAATTAAGAAGAGTATTCTTGAAGAAGGACACCGAAGTAGATTGAGTATTCACCCCGGTGCTACAAAGATGTACCAGGATTTGCAGAAACTGTTTTGGTGGCCAAGTATGAATAAGGATATTGCTGAATTTGTTTATGCATGTTTGATTTGTCAGAAGTCCAAGATTGAACATCAGAAGCCTTTGGGTATGATGCAACCATTGAGTATTCTAGAATGGAAATGGGATAGTATTTCCATGGATTTTGTGTCGGGATTACCGAAGACTGCGAAAGGAAATGATTCTATTTGGGTGATTGTAGACAAGTTGACTAAATCGGCTCATTTCTTGCCGATGAAGATTAACCATTCTATGCAGAAGTTAGCTGAGATGTACATTGAGGAAATTGTGAAGTTGCATGGGATACCTTCGAGTATTGTATCGGACAGAGACTTGAGATTTACGTCGAGGTTCTGGAAAAGTTTACGAGATGCTTTGGGTACTAAGTTGAGTATGAGTTCTGCATATCATTCGCAGACGGATGGCCAGACAGAGAGGACTATCCAGTCTTTGGAGGATTTGCTGAGGGCTTGTGTGTTGGATCAAGGAGGATCGTGGGATAGCCATTAGCCGTTGATTGAGTTCACATACAATAAAAATTTTCATGCTAGTATTGGGATGGCGCCATATGAAGTTTTATATGGAAGGAGGTGTAAAACTCCATTGTGTTGGTATGAATCGGGCAAAAGTGTTGTATTCGGACCTGAAATTGTGCAGGAGACGACTGAAAAGACTAAGATGATCCAAGAAAGGATGAAAGCTTTGCAGATTCGTCAGAAGAGTTATTATGATAAGAGAAGGAAATCACTTGAATTCCAAGATGGGAGATCACGTGTTTTTGAGAGTTACGCCGGTGACTGGTGTGGGCCGAGCTTTGAAGTCTAGGAAGCTCACTCCACGTTTTGTGGGTCCGTATCAGATTCTGCATAGGATAAGGAGGTATCCTATCAGATTGCTTTACCGCTGTCGCTTGGGAATTTACATGATATGTTCCATGTGTCGCAGTTGAGGAAGTACATTCCGGATCCATCGCATGTGATTCAGATGGATGACGTACAGGTGAGAGATAATCTGACTGTTGAAGCATTACCTGTGCGGATAGATGAAAGAGAAATGAAGCAACTGCAGGGTAAATATATATATCTTTGGTGAATGTGTTATGGGGTGGACCATCTGGTGAGAGTTGTACTTAGGAGCGCGAGGATCAGATGAAGGAGTCGTATCCGACTCTGTTTTCTTCAGGTAATTTTCGAGGATGAAAATTTTTTAAGTGGGGGAGAGTTGTAACACCCCAAAATCAGTAGAATATTTATTTAATTGATTTATTATAAATATTTGTACCTTGGTGAATTTTTGGTGAATTATTGTGATGTCTGATGATTTATATTGTTGGGTATTGACGATGTTAAGGGTGTGTTGATTTATGTTAGAGGTATATGATTTATTAAGGATTATTTTGATAATAATAATAATAGAATAATGTGACAATGTTATTTAAATTATTATTATTATTTTAAAATAAAAGGAAGGGCTAAGTGGTAATTGTGCTAGAATTAGTGAGGACAATGATGGAAAAGAGTATTAGGGGTCTTAGGGGTAAGTTGGACAAAAGGAATTAGAGAGAGTGGAGAAGTTCAGTTTTGTACGATCAAATTTTGGGAAACCGCTCTGAAGAAAGGAGAAAAAGGATAGGGTTCAGAGAGACTTCAGAGAAACTCAGAGAGGAGATTTCGGAAGCAATTTACTAAGGTATGGGGAGTATTATTTATCATTGTATTTGATATAGGTGTAGAAATATGTAGGTAGTAGGTTTTCCGGGAATTTGATGAGTTCATGTCAAAATTTGGGGTTTTTGGAACGTAATTGATGTTAGAAATAAACCTATGATGATGTATTGAGGTTGCTGTGTTGTTCTATGACGAATTCTGATGAAAACTGGTTGATTTGGTGCTATAATCGCAGACCTCTTAGGGTCTGAGTTAGTGCAGAAACGTAACTGAGAGTTGTAGGTTCGTACACTTTAGCCGAGCGAAATTCCCTACTTGCTGGGTGAAGCAAATTCGCCCCAACCTCGCCAGGTGAAAGAGGAACCGAAGGGAAGGTGGAAAAAGTGGGTTTCTGGATTTTGTATGGGGGAAGGTGTTTCGCCCCAGCTTCGCCGGGCGAACACCCGGGTGAGCCAGTGGCTTCGCCAGGAGAGAGAGAAGCGGAGGAAGAGGGAGAATTGTGAGTTATTGGAATTTATATGGGGAAGGTGTCTCGCCCCTGCTTCGCCGGGCGAAACCCAGGCGAGCGCGCTACTTCGCCGGGCGAGCTACAGGCGAGCAGGAGCAGTGGGTTTGTTTTGATTTTTTTTCTTTTCTATCCTTTGAGGTTTTGTGTCTTGATGACTTGTGATGACTTTTGATGCATGATGATGATGTGATAACATGATGATTTATGTCGATTTTGGTGTATGCATTACCATGATGCTTGATGAGAGTTTATGATGATGATGTACATGTTGATGTTATACATGTTATGTGAAGTATTATGACGATTTTATGAATGATGATGCAATGTGACGATTTTATGACGATGACGATTATGACGTTTGCATCATGCATTCATAGCATTCTAGGACTTCGGTCCAGTGACGGTTTTAGGACTTCGGTCCAGTGGTTTTTTGATTCAGACTCAAATATTAAAAACAAATATTTATTCTAAGATATTAAATCGATTAAATTGATTTATATGTATGTTTAGATTATAGCTCTAGGTATTACTACATCTACTATCTACCCACTACTATTAGGTTGACCAAACTGTCTAAATTGCCCTTCCCTTAAAAAAAATTTACACTACACTTTGGACAAATAAGTAATTAACAAATGTTCCAATTAAAACACTCACACACCTCTCTTTAAATTACACTTGTCACACTCTAATTAGTCTCCATTCAAAATTCAAATTCACACATCTCTCTTTCAAGACTTTTCATTTTCCACATTTATCTCTCTCCATTCTCTCTCTCATTTTCTCTGTAAACCGTAAATCTTGTCATCACCCCCTTTCTCCACCCACCACCATCACCACCACCACCACCAATTGATCTCAACTCTTCATGCTTACAACACAAATAGATCAAATCAGGCTTATCTCTGCTTTCCTCTCACTCTCTCCTGTTTTCTCTCACTCTCGGTTTTATCTGCCTCCCTCCGCAAACCCTAATTCCGGCCCTTTCTTCCCTTTCTCTATTTTCCTCTTCAAACCCTAAATTCGTCGTCGCCCTCCTGAGTATTTTCTGAACAAAACCCCAAAACCCAGAAAAGGGAGAGCGAGGTGAGACGAAGAGTACCAGCTCCAATTTGTGTTGCACATATGTAGTCGTCGTAGCTGCCGCCGTGTGCGTGGCAGCGCGATGGTAAATTAGTTTAAATGACAATGATCTGAAGAAGAGAAAGAAGAAGTTTGGACGCAAAAGAAGGGTGTGTGGTCTTGAACGAGAGAAGAGGATTAAGATTTTGACCTAAAATTCCACCATGTTAATCTGTTTATTTTCTATTTTATTCTTTTTTTTGCTTTTTTTGTTTTAATAAACTCTGATAAACATTGTGAAAGTTTTGGTTGTTGGATCGGGCTTAGGCCCTTGCAGGTCCTATTCACACTATTCCTTTTGGATATTGAATGAAGCATTAGGTCTGCATTCATGCCGTTTTTTACAGTAATTTCTGGTAGGAGACTTTCAAGCTGCAAGGTACCTATTTGAAGATGAGCAAGATGTATCATCCGTAATTCGCTGTTTCGAAACTTTTCTACATTTCTTTTTTGCTGATCAACTCACGGGGCCTATGGATCCCTTGCTTCTTCGACAACTATAACAGGATCAGGTACAGATTTAAACCTTACCATTTTTGTCCTAGATGGAGGAAGAGAGATTCTTCTGAAAGAGAGATTTCCCCTTAGTAATTGCATTGGTTTTCACTTGAACAATGGACTGTTTATCAATGCCTGCTTATTTTGTTATTTTTTGTTAGAAGCTCATTGATATTAACAACAATATGGTCTTGATGCAGTTTTCAGTTATGAACCACATTCAGTTTTAGCAATTGGAGTTGTTGCACTAGCCGACAACACAGGTTTTATGCCTCTTCCAAAAATAACAGTTCTTGCGAGCAGTGCCGTAAGGCTTTTACTTGAGGTTTTCAATCTTAATAAAATTTAGGGTTAAATATACAAAACCCCCCTGCAATGTTAGCGATTTCTCATTTTAGCCCCTGTAAAATTTTTTTTTTTAAACACCCCCTCTTAATATCCAGATTCCCTCACTTAGCCCCCTGGCTGCCACAAGGCAGCAAAGATTCCTTTCTCTTTGCTTGCGTGGCAGCCAGGTGGCATTTTTAATATTATTTTATTATTATTATTATTATTATTTTTTTTTTTTTTAAATTTTTTTTAAAAAAAAAATTTTATTTTTTTTTTATTTTTTTTTTTTATTTTTTTTATTTTGTTTTATTTTTTGTTTTATTTGTTTTATTTGTTATTATAATTTTTATAATTTTTTTTCTTTTTTTTTTATTTCTTTTTCACCTTACAACCGATGTAAAAACATACATTTTAAGAAAGATAGCATACATTTTACATCGGGCCAGAAAGGAAACCGATGTAAAAAAAACATTTTACATCGGGCCAGAAAGGCAACCGATGTAAAAACATACATTTTACATCGGGCCAGAAAGGCAACCGATGTAAAAACATACATTTTACATCGGACTTAATAGTCAACCGATGTAGTAGATGTATTTCACATCAGACTTAATAGTCAACCGATGTAGTAGATGTATTTTTCACATCGGACTATGGCCCGATGTAAAATGTCTTTGATTTACTACATCGCTTGGCTTTACATCGGACCCAGAACCGATGTAAAATGTGTTTTTCGCCCGATGTAAAAAGTCTTTTCTGCACTAGTGTAATTTTTAAAATAAAAATTTGTTTAAAATAGAATTAAAAATAAAAATTAGGTCCAAAAACGAAAAATAAAAAAAAATAAAAAAATAAAAAATATATAAATAAAAACGAAAAAGAAATAAAAAAAAAGGAAAAAAAATTATAAAAATTATAATAAAAACAAATAAAACAAAATAAAACAAAAAAGTAAAAAAAAATTAAAAAAAATAAAAAAAATTTAAAAAAATTTAAAAAATTAAAAAAAAAATAAATAAAAAAATAAATAAAAATAAATAAAATAAAATAAAAATAAAATAAATAAAATAAAATAAAATAAAAAATATAAAAAAAAAATATAAAATATAAAAAAATAATAAAATAATATTAAAAATGCCACCTGGCTGCCACGCAAGCAAAAAGAAAAGAATCTTTGCTGCCATGTGGCAGCCAGGGGGCTAAGTGAGAGAATCTAAATAAGATGAGGGGGTTTTTAAAAAAAAAACTTTACCAGGGGCTAAAATGAGAAATCGCTAACATTGCAGGGGGGTATTGTATATTTAACCCTAAAATTTATTACGGATGATATTATACATGTTTTACTTCACATTTTAATAAATAGATATTTTACACAATGGTTTTATTGCCTTAGTTGAACAATGGTTTTTGATATATTGCGTGAAAATGACAAACTGGTTGTTGTAAAATACGATTTTGATGCATTCACTTTCCATTTTTTTCTCTCAAATCAAAACTGTCAACTATGGTTTTCGAAAGTTTACGTGAACCTGCAATAAATGTGTTAACTGATTGACCCTGCTAACAATTAATTTTCTTTTTGTTTACAACATGTTTCTAACTTTTTATGTGTTCATTACAACATATTTCAGATGTTTGTATTTGTCATGTTATTTTCATCTTATATGATTAACCATAAGTCAATGGTTTGTATATGTGCCACATTTCCTGTTCTTGAGTGAACTCTGATCCTACTCGAATTGATGAGGTTTATATACATGCAACTATTGAATTAATGACTTCATATTTGATTTGTAATAGGTGGAAAAATTCAGTGGTGAGTTTGATGCTGCCAGAAGCACAGATCATCTTTGTCCTGCAACTGTTGAAAGCTTAGAATTTTGTTTTGAAACCTTGCCGTCGACCATGTTTCTTCATCTGTATCTATTTCTCTTATCTGGTTCTTTATCTGTATTTATTCCTCTTTCTATTTCTATTACTAACGTTGTTTGATTTTTTTACAGCTATAGTTGTAATTTGTTCATTACTTCATGTATTCCTTTTTTCTGTTTGATGGTTTTTATTTTCTTGCAACCATGACTAAAGTTGTTCAAGGACTTACAGACATTTATAGAGGTAGAAGCAGAGGAGTTGACAAGAAGAACAGGTGTCAGCCCTGGTTCAACTCCAAGATGGGATACAACATTTAATATGGTTTTACACGATAATACAAGAATAGTTCGCTTCAATCTTTACGAGTGCCCACCCAACAGTGTAAAGTATGACTTTCTAGCATGTTGCGAAGTTAAGGTACTGTCACCTCATAGATGTTTGTTTTTGTGTGCTAGCAATAAGAGTATTAATCGGCTGTCAATATAAGCATATGTTTTGTGAACAATAAATTTTATTTTTAATACCGTTGTGGTAAATCTTATCATATATAGTTATATACCATTCGAAGCTAACCTATTTATTTATGTCTCTGAGAAGATGAGTCACGTAGAGGATGATTCAGCAATAGTATGGGCAATAGGGCATGATTCTGGTGTAATAGCAAAACATGCAATGGTATCTCAAGTTTTCAGGTTGATGATTGAAGATGGTGTTGAGCCTGATGTGGTATCATGGACTTCTGTTATAACTGGTTTTGTACAGTTGTTTCTAATTGTATTTTCATTTATCCGCTGTCGCATTTCCTGACAAAAACATGTTTAATTGGTTACTATTGTTTAGTAAATTTAAATAAGTCATATTACAATTTTCAACAATGTATTTTTCTAATTCCATGATCAACAGGTCAGTGAGGAAGTGGTTGCAAGAGCAATGGGTTCGCTCTGTCTTCTTTCAATTTCATTTCGTCTTGCATTAAGGCCGCCTCTTCCGGCGTCATTACTGTCAATCAAAAGGACCATTCACTGTCAATATTGAACAGGTACTGCCTTGCTAACTCTTGTGTTTTGAAACTAAACTTTTTCAAAAGAAGTTAGGAGTGAGAACATTGAAATAATCCAATTTGTGTTTGTTGTTCTTCACTTTGACTTGAGCAAATGACAGCATAAACCTACTTAGTTTATGTGTACTATAGCATGATTGATAAATATTATAACCTTTTGGATTTTTGTGAGTAACTAAGGTTACTAGCAGCAGTTCAGATAAGCCATTCACCAATGGATCTACTTCAAGGCTTAGAGTATTGTATAGATTTAAATCCATCTTGGTTAGTACATTTCTCTAATCATGTTTGAGTTTTGCAAATTCTGATAATAAAAATAGTTGATCTGAAGCTTCATCATCACCTTGGTAAGTAATATATCTTCCTCAAGTTATAGTTTGGATACATGCAAAGGCCATGGTATTGAACTCTTCAAAAATGATTATTTGAAGTTTTTCGTTAAATTGTTGATCCCTCTGATTCAACCTTAGTAACTTTAGTTTGTTTGATGCATAATCCATAATAAAATATTCAGTTGCTTTGACTCTTTGGACTTCATATGTTCCTTTACAGTTAGCAAACTCTCACAAATTACATCGCGAAAATATACAAGAACCTCATATTTGGAAGGTAAGATATCAGTTGAATGAAGTTTGCACCGTCTTCAATAACTCTCAAGTAAGCTCTATGTGTTTCTTCAGGAAGTCTCCCGTTCGAAACCTCTATGCGTAATATTATATGGGCCAAGGGTTTGAAGATGATGCCTGCTTCTGAAGTGCTTTTAAAATTGACAATTCCACACTCTATGTTCCAATTGTACCTCCTTGACTATTTGGTATTTTTGGAATGATTATTGTTTGCAGATCCGATGGTACAACGTTGGCATATCTGATACTTGGAATGATTATTGTACTCAGATCCGATGGTACAACGTTGGCATATCTCCCTACATAATATATTAGGACCAAAATCAAAACTACTTGGCCTTGGTTGCAGTACATTGTATGGATTTGTTTTCATGGTAAGATTCTGTAATAATTTCTAAATGAATTTGACTTTTGTTGGGGTTGAAACACAAATGTTGTGCGTGGCATTAAAGTATATGGATATACATTAGGCAATTACTGCATGGTGTGGCAATAAACAAACACAAACATTATGCTTTGATTTTGTTCTTGAACTTGCACTTATTTTGAACTTGCACTTCTTCTAATATTATTATACTATTAATATTATTCTTTTTTCTAAACATCGTTATAAATACATTTCCTTTTAAATAAACTATTCTATTAACAATTCATGATTTTAAGTTATATATATTAAATAATAATTTTCTTTTGGGTTAAATATACAAAACCCCCCTGCAATGTTAGCGATTTCTCATTTTAGCCCCTGTAAAATTTTTTTTTTTAAACACCCCCTCTTAATATCCAGATTCCCTCACTTAGCCCCCTGGCTGCCACATGGCAGCAAAGATTCCTTTCTCTTTGCTTGCGTGGCAGCCAGGTGGCATTTTTAATATTATTTTATTTTATTTTTTTAATTTTTTTTAATTTTTTTTAATTTTTATTTTTATTTTTTATTTTTTTTTAAATTTTTTTAAAATTTTTTTAAAATTTTTTTTTTTAAAATTTTTTTTAAATTTTTTTTTTATTTTGTTTTATTTGTTATTATAATTTTTATAATTTTTTTTCTTTTTTTTTATTTCTTTTTCGCCTTGCCACCGATGTAAAAACATACATTTTAAGAAAGATAGCATACATTTTACATCGGGCCAGAAAGGAAACCGATGTAAAAAAAAACATTTTATATCGGGCCAGAAAGGCAACCGATGTAAAAACATACATTTTATATCGAGCCAGAAAGGCAACCGATGTAAAAACATACATTTTACATCGGACTTAATAGTCAACCGATGTAGTAGATGTATTTCACATCAGACTTAATAGTCAACCGATGTAGTAGATGTATTTTTCACATCGGACTATGGCCCGATGTAAAATGTCTTTGATTTACTACATCGCTTGGCTTTACATTGGACCCAGAACCGATGTAAAATGTGTTTTTCGCCCGATGTAAAAAGTCTTTTCTGCACTAGTGTAATTTTTAAAATAAAAATTTGTTTAAAATAGAATTAAAAATAAAAATTAGGTCCAAAAACGAAAAATAAAAAAAATAAAAAAATAAAAAATATATAAATAAAAACGAAAAAGAAATAAAAAAAAGAAAAAAAAATTATAAAAATTATAATAAAAACAAATAAAACAAAATAAAACAAAAAAGTAAAAAAAAAATATAAAAAAATTTAAAAAATTTAAAAAATTAAAAAATAAATAAATAAAAAATAAATAAAAATAAAAAATATAAAAAATATAAAAAAATATTAAAAAAATATTAAAAAAATAAAAAAAAATAAAAAAAATAATACAATAATAAAATAATAAAATAATATTAAAAATGCCACCTGGCTGCCACGCAAGCAAAGAGAAAGGAATCTTTGCTGCCATGTGGCAGCCAGAGGGCTAAGTGAGGGAATCTAAATAAGATGAGGGGGTTTTTAAAAAAAAAACTTTACCAGAGGCTAAAATGAGAAATCGCTAACATTGCAGGGGGGTATTGTATATTTAACCATTTTCTTTTTAGTTATATCACTTATCATGTATGTTAATCTTTTCGTCATTGTTCAATAACTATACAAGTTGTAGGCGGCAAGTTAGACATAAAATAAAATAAAGCCTTTCATTCATCTTTTTTTAATCTAACTGGTTTCTCAATAATATGACAAAAGATATTTTTAGCCCATTTTTCACCTTTACCATTCTAATTGCTTGCACTTATCTCTAATAGTGAAAATGTGATTGAAATAATTCATAAAATAACACGGGACACAACCAATTAAATTTAAGTAAGACAAAAAATCATGTGCATATATATATATATATATATATATATATATATATATATATATATATATATATATATATATATATATATATATATATATATATATATAAAATTGTGTCATACAAAATAGTATAAGTTTTAAAATCGCACGGGCAACAACCAATTAGATCTCATTGTATAAATATTACTTCCTATGTGCATTTACTTTCAATGTACTATAAATTAATAAATTTAACACCCAAACTATCAATTTATCATTGTATTCAAAGGAAATAATGGCTGTAAATCTTACCATCTTCTGTGAATTTTATCACTGAAACTCACTATTTTCACGGGTCACTCTCACCATGATACTTTTTTTTACTCAACTAAATATTTATAATTTTTTTTAAATTATTAATGACATTTATAAATACATATAGTTATTAGACATATTGAGTTCATAATGTTGATGATTTGTTACATATTTATTTTTTAATATTGACCGTTATTAGTGATTTTATAATATCAATTATATATCATAACAACAACCAAACCTTATCAAATAAATGATCTTAAACTATAAATACTTTTACCCGTGCGGACGCACGGGTCTTCTACTAGTTGTTGTTATAAAAAAAAGAAAAATACAATCTTGTTACCACAATTTTCTTCTCCATTGCCCCGCTCTTCCAACACAACAAACATTTCCTCCTTCATTCTTTGCTTTAATACCATTCTCCATTTTTCCCCAATGGTGCGCCCTTTCACATCTTTGGTTAACCTTGACGATACGAAGGATCTTTGGAGGGTGGCGGTTCGCGTCCAGCATTTGTGGCTCGTCGTCACCAATAACAAACGCCACTTTGAAATGCTTGTGGTTGATGATGCTGTGAGTTTGTTTCTTTTAGTCTTATGTTGTTATTTCCTGTTTTTATATTATAGTTTATAGCTTGACTTTTACAACCATGTTTTTTGTTTGGGTGGTGTATGTTGTTCTTTATTATGTTGTTATTACCTGTTTTGACATTATTTTCTGTTTTCCCATTTGCAAGGGTGGTGACATACATATGGTTGTTCCAGCGGTGGTGGAAAAGGCTTTTTGTTCCATGTTGGAGGTTGACACTACATACAGTATATCAAATTTCTAGGCTGTGCAAAATAATTTGGTATTCAAGCCTTCGTCGCACCGGTTTATGGTCAAATTTACCGGCGGGACCTCTGTTACTGATGCTGGGAAGCATAATATACCGTCGGTGCTGCTTCACCTTACCAGTTTTGGGGATATAATTACTGGCAACTTCAAAAAGGATATGCTGATAAGTTATAATGTTTCGTTTGACTCATGTTATTATTTATCTACTGTACTGTTTGTTTTATCCCTGTTTATTGTTTGTTTTGGTGGCAGATATTGTTGGTATGGTGGAAAGTATAGGGTTCACCCAAAACCATGGTGGAGGAAGGAAATAGCAGATTAATTTGATGCTCAGGGATAATGCATGGGTTTTGTTGTATATTATTTATGCCGCGTTTCTTTGTTGTATTTGTGATTGGTGTTAAATTTTCCCTGCATTTGCAGGAACAATGTGATTAACTGTACTTCGTGGGAGGCATATGCGGATCAGTTTATGAAATTTCACAAGGAACATGTTGGTCAATCTGGACCAACCGTTATTTTGCTGCAATATGCTAAAGTCAAGGAAGAAGGTTATTAATTTTATTGTCGTCTTGCCATACTGGGTTTAAATTGTTTTCTTAACTTGGATCTTATGTGTTTTTAATGCATGTGATGTAGGCAAATATCCTCTATCCGTTTCCAATACATTTAATGTCACAGCATTGTTGATTAATGCTGATGTTTCACCAATCAACAACTTTATTAAAAGGTTGTATGTATGTCGCATCTTTAAATTCTATGCTTTTCTGTTTATGTTGAGTTTTAAACAAAAATTTTGTGTTGCAACTCAGCATTCCTGCTGCGTCTGTTGTTACACTCTCCGAAGGCACATCTTCCCATTATTCGCAGAACGCAGGTGGTTCACCGCCAACTCCCTTTGAAAAAATCGTCTCAAAGGCAATTGTGCTTCCTCTTGATGAAATCTGTAAACTTTCAAAGGTATCTTGTGTCTTTGCTTATAAATATAAATGGTGTTGATAGTTTGTTTATGGTTTTGCTTTTTTTACATAGGTTACCTTCTGTGCAACTGTTGCCACAACCACAAAAATTCTTGCCTCACAGCATGGCTGGTATTATCATGCATGCCATGAGTGCCCAAAGGTTTCTCGTGGGGATGGCCCACCTTTTATATGTGAGGCTGGACATATCACAAAGACTGAGATTTTAAGGTGCTGTTAGCTTAAAGTATGTTGGATTACGGCATGTCTCAATCGTTAATTTTATAATTAACTTTTTATACTCTTTATTGTGTTTTGTCAGGTTCAAGATTGAGATAGAGGTTATTTATTCTAAGAAGCGTTGTAAATTTGTTTTCTAGGATAGAGAATGCAATCAACTGTTGGGGGTCTCAGCTATTCAAATGCGTGATTCGCTTGCGAAGGTGTAATTTGCTATTTTTATTTTTATTTCATTCTGAATAACACGTCTTGGGTTATTCTGTCGGTTCTGATTCAGAGAAAAAAATGCATAAAGGAATCACCAATCCTCTGGAGTTCCCATTAGGACTCGATGCAATGTTAGAATTGGAAATGGCTTTTAGAGTCAAGTGGCAGCCTGAATGGGAAAGTTGTTATGTTGTCATGCTTCTTAGGGATGAAGCTACTGTCAAACCGCTCAAGGCTCCGTGGGAGACAACTCAAGTATGCCTCATTGTAGTTTACTCTGAATGCTCTGTTTGCCTTTGTTAAATAAATTTTTATTTTCCTCTTTATTATGTGCAAGACAACAACATCTAACCAAGCTGCAGCACCTCACGCACCGCCCGTGTCGCAACTATCTACAAATTCTTCCCCAGCAGCTACATCGCATCTGTCACAGGTTCGGTGTCTTCCAATCTGTGTGATTAGATGTTTTTATTGTGGCTTTTACAGTTTATTTCTTTTTTCCCACTTATATTGGTTCACTTGTGTAGACCACAGAGAGGTTTGAAAACATTAAATCTGTTACGGTCAACGCCTCGGGTGTCAACGCCTCGAGTGTGCCTGTGGTATGTATATCAACAAACCATCAATTGCTTATTGCACCAAGATGTGATGTTGAACCTGTTACGCCAACTTCAAAGAGGAAGAATGCAGATTCGATTAATGACATCAAGTTTGGTTTGGTGGATGCGGTACGCATGGCAATTAGCACACCGAATTTCAGTATGAACCTATTTTCATTCCTTCTCTAATTTTTTCCCCCTGTCAGGATGTGGAGATCCAATCTGTTTGTGACACTGAACCCAAATTCCCGATTTCAAACATGAAGAGTGTTGAGCCTGTATGTGAGGTCCGATGCGATTGTTTAGATGATTTGGTTCTGCAGATTTATTACAAACTTATTGCCACTAACCTTTCTATTGTTTTACCCATTTTTTTGGTGACAGGAAATACAGATTGCATCTGGGTGTGACCATGAACCTCTTATGCCAACTTCAAAGAGGCGGATTACAGATTCTGTTGATGACATAAAGTTCGGTTCGGTGGATGCCACGAACGTGGCTGTGGTATGCAAGACAATTAGACCACCCAATTTGATTATGAACTTATTCTCAACTACATTTTTATTTCTTCTCAATTTTTTAATCGTGCAAGAGTGTGGAGATCCAATCTGTCTGTGCTGCTGGACCCAAAATCGAAATTTTAAAGATGGAAAATCCTGCTCCTGTTGATGAGGTCGAATCAGATTCCTTGGACGATTCTGCCATGTCTCTGGTATGTATATAAACTGTCGAGTTCAAATGTATTAGAAAGTCAATCCTGGTCTATTCCTGTTTTTATTTATATAGTTATACCGTTAACCTGTGCTGCCAATTTCAGAGTGATGATGCAGATTCTGTGGATGATGGTGAGTCTGATTCCTTGGAGGACCCAGGCATAAATATGGTATGTATATATAGTGTGCCACTAAATTAAAAAACAAATTAAGGGCACCACGGTTTCTTTTGTGTTAACACTTTTTCTGTGGTTCCAGGACATGGAAATTACATCCATTTGTGATCTGAACCTGTCGTACAAACTTCAAAGAGGCAGACTGCCTGTGATGGAGAACTTAGTTTTACCAAAACTCACAAGAAACTGAATAAGATTATTAAGTTGGAGAAGCTGGACTAGATGTTTGTTTTCGTTTCTCTATTGTAATGCTGTATTTTGGAATTGCCTTTTTATCTTGGTCGGCATGTAGAATGCTATATGTAAATGACAACTTATGTGATACTCTCTGACTTATTTTGGGTTTGTCTTTTGATTTGGGTAGTTATCTAGGATGCTACATCTAAATTACAGAGAATGTAATTCCCTCTGGCAACAACACCAAATGTGTAAAATTGTATATTAACTTTTGATTTTGGTAGTTATCTTGGATGCTACATGTAAATTACAGAGAATGTAATTCTCTCTAGCTACAATACCTAATGTGTCATATTGTATATTATATTTTTATGTATTCTAAGATCTTGTGTTAACCGTGCTATACATGATGTTTTGTGATATTACTCTTTCTGTGTTAACAGGTTCACCTTTAAAAAATTCCCAACAGAGTTGCAACTAAATCATACTGTAGGTTGTTCACTGAATCATGTTTGCATGCAATCTTTTGATTGTTTCTTGTGTGATATATACTTTTATTTTTTGGTTTCAATCATCACCTGTCATTGCCAGGTTGTTATCACCTGTAGTTTTCATGTTCAATTATCACCTATATTGTTCTTTCAGCTGCCAAGTTTCTAATAAAAAGGTTGATAATTTAGTTTTTAAATCACAATTACACTAACAGCCAGTGAAAAAAACAAATCTCTTGAAAATCAATACATCTTAACCCTTCACATAAAACATAGCGGTGAATTAAACACTTAACTACTAATTACAAACGTTGACTACGGAATATATGTTTTGCATGAAACTTAGAAATTAGAAACCTTAAATACGTTGCATCTTTTATTTGCGTCGTTTACATCCAATCTGAATATGATTTGGTCTCCTGCCCTTAGCCGGTTTGACTCACAGAATATACCCCATTCATATCCTATCTTTGTGCGTTGTGGATCATCTAAGTTCAAAACCAATAGCATTTGAGTCGAGCCATTGTCGCCGCACAATGTAACAACCTCATAATCATGGTTTTTCAGAACTCTTCCGAATTCTGGCTGCAATTTCTATCATACATAATGGTTTATAATGGTAAATCAATTCAAAGTAAACAAAGTAATGTATCATAAATATTCATAACATTCAAAGTTCTAACTCAACTAATTTTGGTCTGGAGACGCTTTCCTCTGAGAGATCAACATCAAATGCATATATCCCTTTCTGGTTTATGTACCTACTGTGAAACATTGATAGCTCCTCGAAGCCGGTTGTCTCTTTAAATGCAGCAACTTCAAATTTGTTGTTCCCATAAAAGGCAACAACTACTGCCACATCATTTGGTAGTGCATACAGTTGTTGCAGCTCCGTCCAACCGGCGACAACGAGGGGGACATCCTCATTTGCGTTAAAAACAATTTCGGAAATAGTGCCCTCATTGTTTATTATCCTCCATGTTTTTGCTAGATCTGTTATGTAACTTCTAACAAATGTTGGGTCAATCTCTGGAAAAGGTTGCATCACATATATTATCATAGTGAATTTGTATGCTGATTTTTGCGTTTTGTAATTAATTTGGGGTGCACCATTCAATTTAATTACTAGAAAACTTACTTGGATGCCCAACTTTGCAATTTCAAAAGTATCCACCACAACTGCAGCTCCCATGTCTGTGCCTGTTGCCATTGATTTTGAACACAGAACCAAACAACCCAACTTAGGAAGTAGTAACAACAGTTATGGTTCTTCACACCAGATCTAATTTCTTATTTGGTATGCCAAACCATTCTATTTATTCCAATATATTCAGCATCACATGCATTTTGTCTTTATTGTATTATACCATTTTACAACCAAAAAGGTGGGTCCACCTTATTTAACTTTTGCTTTTGTTTCACGTGGCAACAGTGCCAATTGTGTGCTATGCAATCACATCATATAATATATGTATTCAAAACAATGGAAAAACTATGATTCATCTATATCAAGCAAGTCATCTTTATGGACTACAAATATAGCACTTCACAGCTTTTGTTTCACGTGGCAACAGTGCCAATTGTGTGCTATGCAATCTGATAATCACATCATATAATATATGTATTCAAAACAATGGAAAAACTATGATTTATCTATATAAAGCAAGTCATCTTTGTGGACTGAAAATATAGCAGTTCACATCGTGGTACTGTTCTCTGGGGCCCCTCCTGATTTCACATACCACACAAATCTGGTGTGGATATTTTTCCATACTTTTTCATGGATATTTTCTGTTTCCTTGGATTCTCCTTGGCCACACAGCATAACCTGGAACACACGTGCCTTCCGAATTTTGTTTCTTTAATAATATGTGTATTTCTTACATGGTCACAATGATAAATCCTAAGACATCAATTAATATCTATTTATGAAAATCCTTTATTCCGGCACATTGGTTCTCTTAACACAGGTAGTCTGACTGAATTTGAACTGAATTATCTTATAACGTTGGTAAAACTGATTGATCCTATGGATGGGCTTAGATTACCGATTGGTAACAGAAAATGTTCTGATGCAAGAAAAAGACGAAAGTTGATAATGAATTCTAAGAAAAACTCACATAGACATGGCTATGGTGTAACTTTTGTCGCTCCCGGGATTTTCATCCTAGTACAAACGCGAAAGTGGCACCGAAACAGAGTCGCCAGCAATGTGTATTTATCCCAAGAGAGGGAAAGGAAACACCGCGTAAACCTGAGAGAAAGGAAAAGCATGGTCTTGCGACCAAGAGAAGTGGGTAAGGGAGTCGGTTACGCGAGAGGAAGGTATTAGCACCCCCTCACGTCCATCGTACCCGATGGGATCCACGCTTGCTTGTCTCGATCAAAGGGTGTAAAGAAAAGATACTGGAAAAAAGAACTAAAAGAAAGAAAGGAGAAAGAAGAACAAATGTAGGGAAAATAAAAGAAGTGCTCGAATGGGCCCTACCCCACTGCCTACGTATCTCATCGGGAACATGAGAATCAGAGCGACGTAGTTCCCCTCACTAGGGATGAATTGTTTGTGTTTTTCAAAGAACGGCTGACGTTCTAGCTCAGGTGTTGCAGGCTCGCTGGTCCGAGTGCGTTACCATCTTGCAAGAGAACGAGTAGAAGCGCGTTCGTGCGTTAAGAGTGAATGAGGTGAGAAAAGAATTCCCGAAGGAAAGACGTTATTGTTTGTTTTTGTCTTTTAAGAGTTTTTTCATTTGTTTGCATATGATAGTGTATCTGAATCTTAGTCATTGGAATGTGTACATCCTCACATTCCAAGATGGAATGGGTAAGAAAGCACACTAAGAGTGAAGAAGACCCCCACACTTAGTTCCAATTGTCAAGGTTCAAACACACTAGCATACTTGTGTTTATTAAGTGTTTTGTTGATTAAGAAATGAAGAAGTGTTTTTTATTATTTGCACCTTCAACAAGTATTGCATTTAAGTCCCTCATACAAGATCAAATGTTTAACACATTGACCCAAGATGGGCTATATGCTATACATTCTAAGATTATAAGAGAAGACCCCTTATAACCTTTTCTTTATATGAAAGGCCTAAATGCAATAAATGCCTACCTTTATTATATGTTTTGAATTTTCTTTGAGATGAGAAAAGAGACTCAAGGGAGGATAAAGGTAAAAATCTATATGGACTAAGACTCAATCCTAATTGATTAGTTAAGGGAGTGATCCTAAGGTTTGTGAGGTTTCAACCTAAAGTCTAAAGAAAGAATGAATTAAACAATTCACTTCTAAAGTAGAAGATGAATTGTAATTCACAAAGGGAAAGTGATGAGTTATTAAAAGAAAGCACATAAGTGCTTAGCAAAACACAAAATGGAAAGAGAAAGGATAGAAGTTGAATGTGGATTCCTTATCCACACTCAATTGAAACTTACCGAAGCCCCTACATGGTTAGCACAATCACTTACAAGTAAAGCAAGAAAATATAATGAACAAATCAAATTCAAACAAGTTGACAAACAAGGTGAAATGAGATTGAATGCTATACATGCTTCCAAGTCAGAATGTAACTCATATTTACACAACCTAATGTTATCCTAAATGGGCATACTAAATCATGCAAACAAAATCTCAATCCAACAAGAAGCAAAGAAGAAAAGGTGAAGTGATGTGAATGTGGTTCATACTTGTGAAACAAGTGACTTAAGGTGCAAGATAAACATCAAACATGCAAAGGTGAAACCCAAATGTCACAATCAGAAGTCAATTAACATGCTATACATCCTCAAACAAAACCACAACTCATGGCACAAGTGCCTTCATGATCAAGCAAACCAAACATGAGGCATGCATTCACAAAATGAACAAGTTAAACTTCATGCTTCAAACAAATAGCAAACATGCTTCAAAAATTATGACTTTCACCAATCAAACACCTTAAACACATGCCATTAACATATCAAGTCCACAAGCAATGAATCAGAACCAAAGTCACTCAACAATTAGGTCAAAGTCCCATGGAAGTTTCATGCATTCATGCTCAAAGCAACACATCAAAAGTCATCCAAAAAAGACTTAAAAATCATCTCATAAATCTCAAACATACCTCAACATATTGTGACCACAATGCAAAAAGAAAGGCATCAAAATCAATTTTTATGATCAAGAACAAAAATGCACAAAATCATATGTCACATTAAGTATGCATGCAAATGGAAATTCAAAAGAAATAATGGAACAGGGGCAAAATGGTCATAAAATCAGAAAATAAAATCATGAAAAATTTCCTAAATGTTTTAAGAATACACATGAATTTTTGTAGAATTTTATGATGCTATTTTGTAATTTTAAAAATTAAAAAGCAAACGTGAGCAAAATGAAGAAAATAAAATGAAATGGACATAAAGGAGGGGGTGTATGCATAACAATCATTCAGTTCAGATTAATTGGGCTTTAAGATGCAAGGGTGTGAATAGCAATTATCCTAGGTCCACTAAGCGTGCAGAACACAATAGCAGGCATGGAATTTCAGTCAAAGCAAGTCAAAGCAAGGAAAACCCTTGGATCAGGTCAAGTCAACAGACAAGTCAAAGTAAGCAAGATCAAAGCTCATGCGTGAGGGAACATACTCATAACTATGTACTGCACCGCACCATGTTTAAGTGAATCAGAAAATTGGCACATGACATGCACGCCCTTTTTTAATGTGCTGGCACGTTTTCACGCATTGGATCAACAAAATCACACGGCTGACATTCAAACTGGCAATGAAACCCTAGCCCAAAGCTACCGGCCGGAGAGGGACCTCCGGTCACCTTCTCCGGTCACACACCACCGTCTGCAACTTCACATGTTCACAGAAATGTACAATACGCATACCAAAATGAAGCTGAGCTCATGTAGATCAAGAATGCACACTTATTTTTCACATATCAAGCACGTGCACAAAGAACAGAAGAGATCAAGTCCTGCCCTAAGTTTTCAACTATGCCTCTAAAGGCCTATCAACTAGCCAGACAAATTCTTGAGCTTATAAGAAGCCTCAAGAACCTGAAAACCACTTCAAATCAAGTCTATAATGGTGGAAATTCGTACCTGAAGATTTGAGACCTTGAGATGTTCTTCAGAAAACTAGAGATGCTGCTTCCTCTTTGAGCTTCTTTTGGCCAAATAAAGGCTTAGATGCAGTGGTGGATGATGATTCAATGGAGAAGAAATGAAATCCAAGCTTCAAAACCAGTTGCAAGGTAGTGAAATTGAGAAAGAATCAGAGAGATTCTGAAGTGAAAATGAGGAAATGAACAAGGTGAAGCTCGAGAATCAATGGCAATGGTGAGATTGAGAGAGAAGAAGAGCAAGTTTCTGAAGTGAATGTGTGAAAAATGAAGTTTTTTATGAAATTTGAGAGTGTGATTTTTATTTATAGTGTGAGCTAACCATGGTTTAATGAGTGGAGTTAACTGAGTTGGATGAGTTAAAGTGAGTGCACCCTAACTAACTGAGTCAAGTTAGTTAGGGGCGAGTTATTGAGGCTGAGTTATGGTGAGGTCAAGCTCATGACAGTTATGGTGGAAGGGAGAAAAGGAGAATGAAGCTGCCAATCTGTGCATCAGAAACTTGCTAAGCAAGTTTGTTCCTTCTATTCTCATGTATGGCACGTGACAGTGTGCATTATGTAAGTAACTTGTGCTTGGTTGAAAGAGGAAACAAAAGTGAGGAGGTGTTTGTGGTGTGACTGAACCAAATCATGCAGCATGTCATCAATGTATCAGTGTCAACATATGGTGGTTTATGGAGGTTTTTCTCTCTACTCAATGACTGCCTTAGGGAGTTTATGGGTTCATTTGAAAGAGGGTACATTGGGGAACAATATTGGTTTGAAAATTGAAGTGAAATGAGGTCTCAAACATGTCTAAAAATAGCTATGAACACAATGGTTCACAACTGGTTGGTGGGCGTGGCAAAAGGTTGGCTGGCAAGGCAATTGGGCACACAAAATTTCAGCACAAACAACATGACTTTGAACCCTCCAAACTATCTCATAACTTGGTTAAATCAAAATTTTCACAACATCAACATTGAAGAGGACACTACAAGGAACAACTTTGATGTTGAAAAGTTTTTCATTTGAGGCCTTTAACCATGAGAAAAATGAGTGGACATTTGGCCCACCAACTGTTTGTTAAAATGATTGCGCGCGTGACCTGAAAATCTTGGTCATGACCTAGTTTTGAACCTACTTTCCTCCAACTTTGATCAATCATATCTCTCTCAATTTTTATCCAATAGAGATGTTCTACACATGGATTTGAAGCTTAAAACAAGATCTTTCATTGAGGCATAGTGGATTTTTCATTTGGTGCTCCAAATTTAAATGGCCTTGGTTCAAATTCTGATGCAAAATGGCCAAAACTTGCTATTTTTAGTAACCCTTCTTCATCCAAAAATGGCAACTTTCCACATCTTGATTTTTTCATGATTCCTTTGGAGTTTCTTGATCAAATTTTGTACATTGGACATATGTAACATGAATTTCATGAATTTGGCCTCAAAAAGTCAAGAGTTGACTTTTTCCTCTGATTATTTGACTTTGCCCCAATTTCTCTGATTCTTGATCTTTCTTCCAATTGAACCACTTCTAAAACCAATTGAGATGCAATCTTCCACACACATACACTTAAGGACATATGGAATACCATGACATCAAGTTTTGTTCAAAAATCAAAGATTCCCTGATTTAATGGGAAACCCTAGTTTTGACCCCCTTTGTTTAGGAGGAAATTGCACATCTTCCAAATCCAAATTCCTCAGAGTATGTTGTGTATCCTCTTAAAGGATGATGAGAAATGCCACTTGAGAATGATTTTGGATCAATGAGCTATCTCTTTTGAGGGTTTTCCTTCATTTTTTGAACCTCTTGCATAGTGAAAGATGTAATGCTTCAATCTCCTATTGAATCTCACCTTTCTTGAGGTTTTGGATGATCAATTGGGATAGTATGATACATGAGAGACCTCTTGGCTTGCCTAGAGCCAACTTGATTGACCTTTTTGTGCTTTGAATGATTCCTTGATTGTCCACCTTCTACCTGATCACATGCCCTGATGGTAAGAAGGATGCCATGCTTCCTTTTTCTATGTTAAATGCAATGCAATGCTAATGAGATGGATATGATATGATAAATGATAATGCCATGCTATGATGCCAAAAGGGGAGAGCAAATTTTGGGGTATTACAGCTGCCCCTATTCAAGCGCTGTAGACCTGAATGCCTGAAAGCAATTGCTTTCGGACTTTCAAGGTATATAGTGATTGAATACCAAATATAACCAAAAATTTGCTCTGGATGATGAAGAATAACAGGGATATAAACCCAACGAGACTGCTGGATTGAGTCCTCGATGAAACGTCGGAGAGATCTGTCTTTTGAACGATGCCAGACGACTACTGGCTTGCCACGCTACTGGTGGACTTTAATACTGTCTTTTTGAACGACGCCAGACGACTACTGGCTTGCCACACTACTGGTGGACTTTAATAATGTCTTTTATGCAACTCCAGACGACTACTGGCCTGCCACGCTACTGGTGGACTTTGCAGCTTCGTGCCACCCGAAGATGGACTTTTGCCAATCCACTGTTGGACTTTTAGAATATGCCACCCTTAGATGGACCTTTCGCCAATCCACTGTTGGACTTTTGCCACCCGAAGACGGACTTTTGCCAATCCACTGTTGGACTTTTGCCACCCGAATACGGACTTTTGCCAATCCACTGTTGGACTTTTGCCACCCGAAGACGGACTTTTGCCAATCCACTGTTGGACTTTGAGAATATGCCACCCTTAGATGGACCTTTCGCCAATCCACTGTTGGACTTTCGCCACCCGAAGACGGACTTTTGCCAATCCACTGTTGGACTTTGAGAATATGCCACCCTTAGATGGACCTTTCGCCAATCCACTGTTGGACTTTCGCCACCCGAAGACGGACTTTTGCCAATCCACTGTTGGACTTTGAGAATATGCCACCCTTAGATGGACCTTTCGCCAATCCACTGTTGGACTTTCGCCACCCGAAGACGGACTTTTGCCAATCCACTGTTGGACTTTGAGAATATGCCACCCTTAGATGGACCTTTCGCCAATCCACTGTTGGACTTTTAGCATTTTAAAATCGAATTACTCTCTGCCTCTGCGCCAGACATCTCTGCCGACTCTGCTGAGGAACCACAATCAATGATTTGACTTTTAGAGGTTCCTGAGAGGATAATATCTCTGCCGGCGAATGGATGAACAATCCGTCTGCTTCGCATTGTCAAGCTTGCCAACAATAAATTGGACTTTAAGATATGAGGGAATGATGACTCTGCCAGGAATTATTCCATCTGTTTGGGGCTGGATTCTGGTCACAGCAACTCCGCTGGGGATGAGAATTCTTAATGACGTCCTGCTGGGGAAATGAGCCATTAAAACTCTGCTTGGGGATTTATTCAACCCAAGATCCTTTATAGGGATTATCAACCTTCTGACCCGGCTGGGGAAAGGCTGTACCATCCTTGTTGAGGAATAGATTCTGTCGATCTGATAAACCTCTGCGGGGAGAACGACAACTCAGCTGGGGAGTATTGCTGACAAGATTCGATGCTGACCTTTGTGGGGATACCATGACCAGAGATACGATCTTGCTGGATATCAGGGCTACTCTGCCAGGGATATGCAAATCCTGGTTAGAAAATTCCCCTGCAACTTGCTAGGAAAGAGTCCTTTGGGGAAACTCAAAGCAAATCCACAGTAGTCTGCCGCAGAATATGACTGTCAAGCTTAGGATAAGTACCACAATGCCCCATGTTAGGCGAGCTTTCCTTTAGACAATTCCGTTGGGGATGACGAGTTTATAACAAACTCTGCTGGAGGAAACTGCTTTAAAACGTCTCGTGCTGGGGAATGCCTTTTGAGAGGATTTTACAGAAGACCAACTGTCCTCAAACTCTACTGGGGATGATCAACACTTCATGCTGGGGAACCAAACAATTTGTCCCCGAAGAGGATGTCATAAGAGGATCTTACGGAAGATTTAGCTTCTTCAAACTCCTGCGACTTCGCTGGGGATAATGACCATCAAACTCTACTGGGGGTGATCAACACTTCATGCTGGGGAAACAACATGCCCCATGCTTAAGAAAACCAACAATTTGTCCCCAAAGCGGATGTCATAAGAGGATTTTACAGAAGATTTAGCCTCTTCAAACTCCTGTGACTTCGCTGGGGATAATGACCATCAGTTTCGGTGTCGACGAGACCACTCTTTTGGGGAACCTGTGACCGTTATCGATATAGAAAAGCTTGTAGCTGTTGGAAGTACTGAATGAGAGAATCTACTTAATAAGATGCAACGGTACCCAGTTGAACTTAATTCACTGATATCGACCCGTTATGAACAATCGTCGACCGAACGATGAACGCCGATCTCCTTACCCATAATTGCCCCAGTCTTTTGCGTGGGGTGATTTATTGCTGGTCTTGTGCTTAAAATTATCTGCACCTGCTACCTGCAACAAAAGAATATGCCCACATGCCCCGAATATTGCGTGGCTAGAATCCACCATCCGGGAGTATTCAACATTCGAAGTAATTTCAAATATTTTTTCTGCGCATGTTATTGCAAGGCTGCCATGTTTTCAAATGCACTGTTTTATCAAAAATTAGGACGTTTTTGCAAACAAAGCAATAAAACAAAAATAGAAAGCTTTTTACTGAAATTCAATTTATTGACTGAGAGCCCAGAATAGGCAATTACACCTGGAAGCAATCCCTGGAAAGAGGTGATCGCTGAAAATTGAGAAAAGAAACTATCCTAATGGCAATGTGAAAACGGAATTCCACTGAGTTTCCATTCTGTTATGACCAGTATGTCTTCAAAACTCCCCGACCTTGCCTTCTGAGGAATGATCAGACCGATTCCTATCTTTCAGAACGTCAGTTGTTCAAACGGTACAGATAACTCAAACCGTAGTCATTCGCTTAAATCCCTCTTTTGTGTGGACCGCCCTTTCAGGTTTTCGATCCACCAGGATACCCTTTTTTGCCTAAGTTGCCCTTTCGGGTTTTCAACTTACCGGGTGTACAAAATTTTTTTAATTATATCCCTAATTTTTGCCCGAACCTTATTCTGTTTTTGGTTCGCCGGGATGCCCTTTTTTGCCTGGATTTTTTTATTTTTATTATCCAGCGGGTCTATTCATGCGAAGTATTTTTTGACTACGTCCGAGTTGACAGGGGATGAAAAGTCTTCGCCATCCATGGTTGTAAGCAATAAAGCTCCGCCCGAAAAGACCTTTTTAACCACGAATGGACCTTCATAATTAGGAGTCCATTTGCCCCTGTGATCTGTATTGGGAGGAAGGATCCTTTTGAGTACCACATCTCCGACTTTATAAACCCGAGGACGCACCTTTTGGTCAAATGCCTATTTCATTCTGCGCTGATATAGTTGCCCATGACATACAGCCGCCAATCGCTTTTCCTCAATAAGGCTCAACTGATCAAATCTGGCTCGTACCCATTCAGCTTCATCTAGCTTAACATCCATCATAACTCTGAGGGACGGAATCTCTACTTCAACCGGTAGCACTGCCTCCATACCATATACAAGTGAGAATGGGGTTGCCCCAGTGGACGTGCGTACCGACGTTCGATACCCATGCAAAGCAAATGGCAACATCTCATGCCAATCTTTGTACGTGACAACCATCTTCTGTACAATCTTCTTGATATTTTTGTTGGCCGCTTCGACCGCGCCATTCATCTTTGGGCGGTACGGAGAAGAATTGTGATGCTCGATTTTGAAGTCCCGGCATAACTCAGCCATCATCTTATTGTTCAAATTAGAACCATTATCAGTAATGATTCTTTCGGGAACTCCATATCGGCAAATGATATCCCGTTTTAAGAAACGAGCGACCACTTGTTTTGTAACATTGGCATAGGATGCGGCTTCAACCCATTTGGTGAAGTAATCAATTGCCACCAAGATGAAACGATGACCATTGGAAGCTGTAGGCTCAATCTTTCCGATCATATCAATGCCCCACATGGCAAACGGCCAAGGCGACGACATGATGCTCAACGGATTTGGAGGCACATGCACCTTGTCTGCATAGATCTGGCATTTATGGCATTTGCGGGCATATTTACAACAATCTGACTCCATAGTCAACCAATAATATCCCGATCTTAACAACTTTTTAGCCATTGCATGCCCTCCGGCGTGAGTACCGAAAGAGCCTTCGTGCACTTCAATCATCAACAAGTCTGCTTCATGTCTATCCACACATCTAAGCAGGACCGTGTCAAAATTTCTTTTATACAGCACGCCATCTTTGTTCAAGAAGAAACTACCAGCTAACCTTCTCAACGTCTTCCTGTCTTTGGACGATGCCCCTGACGGGTACTCTTGACTTTTCAAGAAACACTTAATATCATGAAACCATGGCTTGTCATCAGACGTTGCATCGACCGCAAACACAAATGCTGGTCTGTCAAGGCGGGATACCTCAATCTTAGGTACATGGTTCCATCCTTGCACTTTGATCATGGAAGACAGAGTGGCCAAGGCATCAGCGAACCTATTCTCATCTCGAGGAATGTGGTACAGTTTCACTGTTGTGAAAAATGTCAGCAATCTCCTCGTATAATCTCTATACGGCACTAGATTTGCTTGGTGCGTGTACCAACTCCCTTTCACTTGATTGATTACCAAAGCTGAATCACCAAATATATCAAGGGTTTTAATCCGTAGATTAATCGCCTCCTCGATCCCCATTATACAAGCTTCGTACTCTGCTTCATTGTTGGTGCATCCGAAAGTTATTCGTGCAGTGAAAGGCATATGAACACCTTCCGGCGTGATAAGAACCGCTCCAACTCCGCACCCATTCATATTGACAGCCCCATCAAACATCAGACTCCATTTGGATTCAGGGTCTGGCCCCTCCTCCGGAAGTGGTTCCTCACAGTCTTTAACTTTGAGAAACATGATGTCTTCATCAGGGAAGTCAAATTTCATGGGTTGGTAATCATCAATCGGCTGTTGCGCAAGATAATCAGACAAGATACTTCCTTTGATGGCCTTTTGTGAAGTGTACTGAATGTCATACTCTGTCAAGACCATTTGCCACCGTGCAACTCTGCCTGTCAATGCTGGTTTCTCGAAAATATACTTGATAGGATCCATTTTTGAAATCAACAAGGTCGTGTGCCTAACCATATATTGCCTCAATCGCTTAGCGGCCCATGCAAGCGCACAGCATGTCTTTTCAAGCATTGAGTATCGGGACTCACAATCATTGAACTTTTTGCTCAGGTAGTAAATAGCATGCTCCTTCCTACCTGTCTCGTCATGTTGACCGAGAACACAACCCATGGAACCTTCAAGCACTGTCAGATACATTATCAGTGGTCTCCCTTCAACTGGAGGCATTAGAATCGGAGGTTCCTGCAAGTATTCTTTTATCTTATCGAATGCCAATTGGCAATCGTCATTCCACCTGACCATTTGATCTTTCCTTAACAATTTAAATATTGGCTCACACGTGGCTGTTAGGTGAGATATGAACCTCGCAATGTAGTTCAATCTACCCAAGAAACCACGAACCTCTTTTTCTGTTCTCGGTTCAGGCATTTCTTGTATTGCTTTCACCTTGGCAGGATCAACCTCGATTCCTTTTTCGCTCACAATGAAACCTAGCAACTTTCCAGAACGTACCCCAAACGTGCACTTGTTTGGGTTCAATCTCAGACGGAACTTTCTCAACCTTTCAAACAGCTTTTTCAGGTTAGTCAGATGTTCCTCTTCGGTCCTCGACTTGGCAATCATATCATCTACATAACATTCGATCTCCTTATGAATCAAGTCATGAAACAATGTCACCATCGCCCGCTGGTACGTTGCCCCTGCGTTTTTCAACCCAAAAGGCATTACCTTATAACAATATGTACCCCACGGAGTAATGAACGTGGTCTTCTCCATGTCTTCAGGTGCCATCTTGATCTGGTTGTACCCGGAGAAACCGTCCATAAATGAGAACACTGAAAATTGAGCTGTATTATCGACCAGCACATCAATATGAGGTAGTGGAAAATCATCTTTCGGGCTAGCTTTATTGAGATCTCGATAATCCACACACATTCTCACTTTTCCATCTTTCTTCGGTACTGGCACGATGTTGGCTACCCATGGAGGATACTTTGTCACAGCAAGAAAACCAGCGTCCCACTGCTTCTGGACTTCCTCCTTAATCTTTAAGGCCATGTCGGGGTGAGTCCGACGAAGTTTCTGCTTGACTGGCGGACATTCTTCTCTCAATGGTAGCCTGTGCACGACAATATCCGTATCCAACCCCGGCATGTCTTGATACGACCAGGCGAAGATGTCAACATACTCGCGCAACATTTCCGTCAAAGTTTGCTTCACATCTGCTTGCAAGCTGGCACCAATCCTGATCTCTTTCTTGGCGTCCTTGGTACCAATATTGATGATTTCTACAGTCTCCTGATGAGGCTGGATGACCCTTTCCTCTTGTTTCAACAATCTGGCCAGTTCTTCAGGAAGTTCACAATCTTTCTCATCCCCTTCTTCGGCTTGATAAATCGGATTGTCAAAGTCATACATGGCCATATCAAAATCGTTATCAGTGGTATCCGGAGGATCAAGTCTGCATGAACGGGTTCATGCCTTATTTTAGAATTTATTTTTAAGCAAAACAAAAGAAAATGAAACATTGCCATTTTATATTTTTTGTGCAAAAATAAAAACTGAAAGACAGAGAACAAAATTTGATTGCAAAACGTCCTTTATTAATGATTAAACATTGCAAATGCAACCATGGTGGCCCTACAAATGAATCTATACGCCTTGGGCAGAGCGCAAGATTTTGTCATGCATTATGGTTAGAAAAAACAAAGAAAAATTACTCTGTCTGAAGAGTAACCCGGATGACTTCTTCAACGGACCAGTTCTGCACTTGTTGTCCCGAAGCATGAGGGCGTACCCAGTTGTCCAGGTCACAATTACTGTCAACACTATCCTCTGTGGCTGCACAAGACTGGTCCATGTAGATAATTCCCCCACTATTGAAAGTAATGGGTCCCCTGCTCCCCGCATCTGAAGTTGTAGAGGGATGATAACCAATACCAAATTTGTCTTCCTTCATTGGGGTCTCTATCAACCTGCCCCAACCTTGGGCGTTGCCTGCCCTGACGACCTCGACAGCTTGTTTGTAAGATGAAATGGAGGTACCAGCCCCAACTGGTACAGAAGAAGACTCAGGTGCATCGTCAATATTGACTGTTTCGAATGATTGGCACAGCATCTCATGAATTTCCCCATCCATTTCAATGTACTTGAACGTGGACAAGTGACTCACAAAGATGTCTTCCTCCCCACACACTGTCACAACCTGCCCTTCAAACTCATACTTCAGCTTTTGATGTAGAGTAGAAGTAACAGCCCCGGCTCCGTGAATCCAAGGGCGTCCCAATAGGCAGCTATATGCAGGTTGTATGTCCATTACATGGAACGTGGATTTGAATACCTGTGGTCCAATTTGTACGGGCAATTCCACCTCACCAAACACAGATCGTCGGGTCCCATCGAATGCTCTGACCACCAATTCACTAGGCCTTAAGATCAAACCATCAACTTCCAGCTTCATCAATGCCTTCTTGGGCAAGACATTGAGTGACGAACCAGTGTCTACCAGTACATGAGATAACACTGCGCCCTTACACTCCATCGTGATATGCAAAACCTTATTATGGTTTCTTCCTTCAACAGTCAAATCTCTACTTGTAAAGCCCAAGCCATGGCTGACATTAACATTGGAGATTACGCCCTCGAGCTGATTAACAGTAATTTCTTGTGGCACGTACGCACTCTTCAACACTCTCAACAACGCCTGTCGGTGCGCATCAGAGCACAACAATAGTGACAGGATTGAAATCTTTGAAGGGGTCTGATTCAGTTGGTCCACAATCTTATAATCGCTTTTCTTGATTATCTTCATAAATTCTTCCATTTCCTTATCAAAAGTAATCTTTGTCTCTGCTTCAGGTGTAGGCGCACTTTCAACCACCTGTTTACCTTTAGCCTTTGCTGCGGCTTCTGCCTCTTTATCACTTCTCAAGGTTTGGGGAGCGAACAACCTTCCACTCCTTGTAAAGCCCCCTACACCCCCTACGTTATCAACATTTGGGCTGACTGATGACTCAACTTCCTGTTTTTTACCTTCGTAATATACATCTGCCCCATAGTGCCATGGGATAGCTTTCGTGGATGTGAACGGAATTGGTCCTGGCACCGTGATAGTGACAGGACTGGGCCCTTCTGGCGCAACACTCGCCACGGGAACTGCATTGACCGGCATTTGAATCTCAGCGGGAGTGTAATAGATGGTCACGGTTGATATCTCATCAGTGTCTTTCACGACTCTGTCGAACTGTAGACATCCTTCATCGATCAGATTCTGTAAACCCATCTTCAACTTATCACAGCCGTTCTCCTGATTCATACACTCAAAGCAATCTTGATTACAGCCCGGGAACACCTGTCCCTTCAATAAACGATCTTTTACAACCAACAAAGAAGTTTTCACTTGACGGATATCTGTCACCAGATTCAATCTCCTCCCATCTTCAATAGCGTACACATTTGCTGCGCTATGATCAGGCATGGGATGCTGAGTAATATTAGGAGCGGGAGAGAAATTGATGGCTTTAGCATCAATCAAATCTTGTACTTTATGATGGAAAGCCCAGCATTTTTCAATGGAGTGCCCCTGAGCACCTGAGTGGAACTCACAACGAGCATTAGCATCGAAGTTAGGTGGCAGGTTTCCAGCAACCGGAGCTTTCATAGTACGGAGTTCTACCAACTTTAACTCGAGTAGCCGGGGCAACAGCGCGGCATAAGTCATAGGGATAGGATCCATCTTACGATCCCTCTGTCTAGACCTTTGCTGGAAAAAAGGTTGTTGCTGTTGAACTTGTTGTTGGGGTTGTTGTTTCTGAACAGACGGTGTGGGGATTGTCACAGCATCTACCTGATAATAAGCTCGAGAACGCCCTCTGCCTCGTCCTCTAAACACAGCATTCGTATCACCTTCTCTTCTTTTCTGGTTACTAGCAAACGGTTTCTTCGTCCCCGAAGAGCCAGCCCCACTCACATCCTGGATCTTTCCAAGCTTTAACAGACTTTCTATTCTTTCTCCCGCAATCACAATATCAGCAAATCCCGTTGACGGACAAGCAGCTAATCTATCCAGATAGGCCCCTTGCAAGGTGCCCATGAACATATCTGCCATTTCTCTGTCTGATAAGGGAGGTTGAACCTGGGCAGCCATTTCCCTCCACCTCTGTGCATATTCTTTGAAACTCTCCTTGGCATTTTGTGACAATCCCTGCAATTGGGTGCGGTTGGGCGCCATGTCAATATTATATTGGTATTGCTTCAGGAACGCTTCTGCCAGATCTTTCCAATTCTTCACAGCAGCTCTATTCAACTTCATATACCAGGTCAAGGACGCCCCAGCCAGACTGTCCTGAAAATAGTGCATCCATAGCTTCTCGTCATCCGTATGGGCTGAAATCTTCCCAAAGTAAGCTTGAAGATGCGTTTGGGGACACGCATTGCCGTGATACTTATCGAAAGTAGGAGGCTTGAATTTAGGGGGAATTCTGACTCCTGAGACCAGCCCCAAGCTGGTAACATCAATACCCGTAGAGTTCTTGCATTCTATGGCCCTGATCTTTTCTGCTAACTCCTCATACCTTCGATCACCTTGATTACCCACATCAGCATCTAGTAGAGTAAATTGGTCTTCCAGAGTATCTTCAAGGGTAACACCAGCATGCCTACCATTCCCATTACCCCGATTGTTACCACCAGGAGGAGGGTTGCCACCGGGAGGAGGAATGCCATGTCCCTGTGAATTGTCACGATGATCACCTTCGGGCCCATTGTCGGGACGCTCTACCAGAAGCCTCAACCTCTCCTGATTTTGCGCCATGCCAGTCATGAGGGTCATGAACTGGTCCATACGCGCCCTCATTTCCGCCAAATCACTTTGCACTTGATCCATGATTCTTACTTGATTCCTTCGCGTCGAATATCGGTGAATATGACTCTCCGCTATACTGCCTGAAACCAAATAAAGGTTAGAGACCCTGCAACGAGTACCTGAAAAGCAAGTAACAAAAATGCAAAATGATATGCAATGCCATGCAATGCCATGTTTGTCATTTCCGAGGTGCTTTATACCCTGATTCCAATCCAACCACAGAAATCTGAAGACCAGAAATTGTGATATAAAGAGACGTGTCGTGGTCATGTGCTTGTGTGCAGCTATCTGATAAGGAATAATTCTGAATAAAACTGCTCATACTCATTCAACAAAGTATTCAAGTACATTTAAGAAGGGCTCATCCGCAAATGCAATACAAGGAAAAATGGATCCATCAACAAGCCTGATGGTAACCATTAACAACAAAATACAGGGAAAAGAACATCAATCTGACAATTCCACATCCTTCAGCTTATCACTTGAGTATTTGATTTCCTCAAAAAGTATACGGGTACGCTGGTGATTCGGCTTTTCAATCATCTCTTTGATCAAGACATCCCTTTTCTCAAGAGCTTCAGTTAAAGAACCCATATGCAGCATAAGAGCTTCGTCATCACACCCTCCTTTGTGTCTCTTTATGCCGGCTTGCTTCTTGAGTATCTCCCTTTCTATCATGATTTCTTCAAGCTCTTTCTTGGTATTCCTCAGTTGGCTTCTAGCTTCTTCTAACTGTTCTTGACTTTTACCGAGACTTTCCCGATACTTTCTCCTCTGCTCATGTGCCTTTTTAAGCTCCTCGTCTTTAGTCTTCGACTGATCCTTTAACTCGGCATTTTCAATTCTGACTTCATCCCAAGCTTGACGAAGTTGAGCTAATGAATCCTTGCTTCGGGCTAAAGCCTGTTTTGTAATCTTGTGAGCCTGACTAGTGTCATCTGCTCCCAAAGTAAGTTTCCGAAAGTACCGAGCTCGGTCATCAAAATCTTCCTCTTTGTCAGCCAAGGTTTTTTCCGCTTTCAAGGCTCTCTTTTCCAACTCTTTGTTGTCAGCTAGAGCTTTCTGAAGGCATCTGCTCATTCCAGAATTCTCTATCTGCAACTCTCTGACCATTTTCTTCCACTTCTCACATTCTTCAATAGCCACCATAGTGGGTTGTTCTGGCTGTACTGCACATAAAAGAGGTCCCCTTGAAAAGGGTAAAAGCAATTCCTTTACTTTCGTTTCAATCCACCTGTCATATTCAGGATAAGATCTACAATCTCCTTTTCCAAAAACTGCTTTTCCAATTTTGTGCTTATCTTTCCAAGCATTCACTACTTCTACCACCTTTGCATCTTTAGTTCCTGTAAAGAATAAAGATTCTTCCACATCTTGCTCTGTAGGAGGATATCTGGAAGCATACCCAAACTGTCGGATGGCCAAAACTGGATTATAATTAATCCCTCCTTTTCTGCCAATCAGAGGCACATTTGGAAAATTTCCGCATCTTGTGACAAGCTCTATTCTCAACAACCGGTGATCAAACCATACAATGTTATCAACAGTTAAACTCATCAATCGTTTAGACCATTTCGCCACATCTTTGGTTTCCACAAAGACACCTGTCTGAGGCAAATGTTTGAAAAACCAATGACTCAGCAGTGGAGTGCAACAACTAACAGATCCTCCCCTCCTTTTCTCATTCTTGTAATGCACGGAATGATAAAAATCTCCTAACAAAGTAGGGACTGGATTTTTAAGGACAAAAACTCTCGTTGCTTGCATATCCACAAAGTCTTGCTGATTGGGAAAGAAAACTAGGCCATATATGCAGAGAGCCAGAATGGAATTGTAAACCGTCCAATTTTTAGCACTTGCAGCCTCTTGGGCCTGTCCAGCCAGAAATTCTAAATGAAATCCGCTAACTCCATTTTTACTGCTCACACCGCTCTTTATCAATGTCTGATCCATTTGTAAAGCAGCAGCAATTTCTTTTACGCTGGGAGAACTACCAGAGAAGAATGGTATTGCCGACGTGATCGGAATTCCCAAAATAAATGAGAATTCTTCCAGTGTTGGCATCAAAATGTAATTTGAAAAAAGAAAGCACCTCAACGAAGGCTCGTAGAACTGCAGCAGAGTGTGTAAAGCATCATGCTCATACTTGGTGATTGTACGGACCATCCCAACCAAATTCCCGTAGCTCTTCTGAAACCTATCAAGAATACCCGGACCAGCCATATCTATAACTTTGAGCAATGAATCCAAGACAGGATCTGGAAACTTGTAAGACACATTGTTCTTTCTCTCGGCGACGATCTCTGTTGAACCCATGGATTGGAATCAGAAATGTATTATGCACCTGAAAATGACAAACATAACTGTTATGATATGATAATGCAATGCAAAAGGGCATGTGATCAGGTAATCAAGTGTCGGTGTCTGTATTGAACTGTGTGCACTGTGTCTCTGTACTGAGTCTGGCAATATCTGAGATGAACACTTAAATCACTGTCATAGGATACAATGTCTGAAATCATCATAGAATCACAAGTAAGGTAGGTAGGAGGCTGGGTTTCCTGCAAACCTGTAAACATCCCGCCCATACTCGCATGTGGTTCTTAGAAAATAAGGCTTGTCAGCTTCGGAGGTTTGAGAAGCAATAGCACATTCAGCCCGTAGGATACAATGCTATGCCAATCAAAGAGGTCGTCCACTGACTCCCCTTAGAAAATAAAAGTCATCCTATGCAAGTTCCAAAGTGGGCCCTCGGGTGCGAATGGGTTTGCCACAGAATGTGGTCTGCCATTGTCACCACTAAAAAGGGATATCTCCACTAAGGTCCTCATGATCGGTCACTAGAGTCGACAGCTCTCTAGATCTACATCCTGGAATACGCAAGATGCGCATGCCACGACGTGTCCCAAGATAGCCTCGTCTAGCTGTGAATTTCGTGAACACCCAACGCACTCCAAACGGCACGTAGGTCCCACTACTCTCCACTCTAATTCTAAGTGTATACTCAAGCCTGTGTAATGGGCTTATCTCTCAGAAATCCCATCCCGCCAAACAGAAAATAGCACAGTCCAGTATAGCATAATATATCATATGAAATGAAAATGCTAAAATACGGTAAATACAGTAATGTACAGTAAAGCAGTAAATAACCATACAATAAAACAGTAAATACAACACAACAGTAAACACCCAATGAAAGAAAAACAGACAAGCGCTAGGATTGACTCGCTTAGGGATGGACCAGCAATAGGTCAACCTCATTCTCCCCAGCAGAGTCGCCAGCTGTCGCTCCCGGGATTTTCATCCTAGTACAAACGCGAAAGTGGCACCGAAACAGAGTCGCCAGCAATGTGTATTTATCCCAAGAGAGGGAAAGGAAACACCGCGTAAACCTGAGAGAAAGGAAAAGCATGGTCTTGCGACCAAGAGAAGTGGGTAAGGGAGTCGGTTACGCGAGAGGAAGGTATTAGCACCCCCTCACGTCCATCGTACCCGATGGGATCCACGCTTGCTTGTCTCGATCAAAGGGTGTAAAGAAAAGATACTGGAAAAAAGAACTAAAAGAAAGAAAGGAGAAAGAAGAACAAATGTAGGGAAAATAAAAGAAGTGCTCGAATGGGCCCTACCCCACTGCCTACGTATCTCATCGGGAACATGAGAATCAGAGCGACGTAGTTCCCCTCACTAGGGATGAATTGTTTGTGTTTTTCAAAGAACGGCTGACGTTCTAGCTCAGGTGTTGCAGGCTCGCTGGTCCGAGTGCGTTACCATCTTGCAAGAGAACGAGTAGAAGCGCGTTCGTGCGTTAAGAGTGAATGAGGTGAGAAAAGAATTCCCGAAGGAAAGACGTTATTGTTTGTTTTTGTCTTTTAAGAGTTTTTTCATTTGTTTGCATATGATAGTGTATCTGAATCTTAGTCATTGGAATGTGTACATCCTCACATTCCAAGATGGAATGGGTAAGAAAGCACACTAAGAGTGAAGAAGACCCCCACACTTAGTTCCAATTGTCAAGGTTCAAACACACTAGCATACTTGTGTTTATTAAGTGTTTTGTTGATTAAGAAATGAAGAAGTGTTTTTTATTATTTGCACCTTCAACAAGTATTGCATTTAAGTCCCTCATACAAGATCAAATGTTTAACACATTGACCCAAGATGGGCTATATGCTATACATTCTAAGATTATAAGAGAAGACCCCTTATAACCTTTTCTTTATATGAAAGGCCTAAATGCAATAAATGCCTACCTTTATTATATGTTTTGAATTTTCTTTGAGATGAGAAAAGAGACTCAAGGGAGGATAAAGGTAAAAATCTATATGGACTAAGACTCAATCCTAATTGATTAGTTAAGGGAGTGATCCTAAGGTTTGTGAGGTTTCAACCTAAAGTCTAAAGAAAGAATGAATTAAACAATTCACTTCTAAAGTAGAAGATGAATTGTAATTCACAAAGGGAAAGTGATGAGTTATTAAAAGAAAGCACATAAGTGCTTAGCAAAACACAAAATGGAAAGAGAAAGGATAGAAGTTGAATGTGGATTCCTTATCCACACTCAATTGAAACTTACCGAAGCCCCTACATGGTTAGCACAATCACTTACAAGTAAAGCAAGAAAATATAATGAACAAATCAAATTCAAACAAGTTGACAAACAAGGTGAAATGAGATTGAATGCTATACATGCTTCCAAGTCAGAATGTAACTCATATTTACACAACCTAATGTTATCCTAAATGGGCATACTAAATCATGCAAACAAAATCTCAATCCAACAAGAAGCAAAGAAGAAAAGGTGAAGTGATGTGAATGTGGTTCATACTTGTGAAACAAGTGACTTAAGGTGCAAGATAAACATCAAACATGCAAAGGTGAAACCCAAATGTCACAATCAGAAGTCAATTAACATGCTATACATCCTCAAACAAAACCACAACTCATGGCACAAGTGCCTTCATGATCAAGCAAACCAAACATGAGGCATGCATTCACAAAATGAACAAGTTAAACTTCATGCTTCAAACAAATAGCAAACATGCTTCAAAAATTATGACTTTCACCAATCAAACACCTTAAACACATGCCATTAACATATCAAGTCCACAAGCAATGAATCAGAACCAAAGTCACTCAACAATTAGGTCAAAGTCCCATGGAAGTTTCATGCATTCATGCTCAAAGCAACACATCAAAAGTCATCCAAAAAAGACTTAAAAATCATCTCATAAATCTCAAACATACCTCAACATATTGTGACCACAATGCAAAAAGAAAGGCATCAAAATCAATTTTTATGATCAAGAACAAAAATGCACAAAATCATATGTCACATTAAGTATGCATGCAAATGGAAATTCAAAAGAAATAATGGAACAGGGGCAAAATGGTCATAAAATCAGAAAATAAAATCATGAAAAATTTCCTAAATGTTTTAAGAATACACATGAATTTTTGTAGAATTTTATGATGCTATTTTGTAATTTTAAAAATTAAAAAGCAAACGTGAGCAAAATGAAGAAAATAAAATGAAATGGACATAAAGGAGGGGGTGTATGCATAACAATCATTCAGTTCAGATTAATTGGGCTTTAAGATGCAAGGGTGTGAATAGCAATTATCCTAGGTCCACTAAGCGTGCAGAACACAATAGCAGGCATGGAATTTCAGTCAAAGCAAGTCAAAGCAAGGAAAACCCTTGGATCAGGTCAAGTCAACAGACAAGTCAAAGTAAGCAAGATCAAAGCTCATGCGTGAGGGAACATACTCATAACTATGTACTGCACCGCACCATGTTTAAATGAATCAGAAAATTGGCACATGACATGCACGCCCTTTTTTAATGTGCTGGCACGTTTTCACGCATTGGATCAACAAAATCACACGGCTGACATTCAAACTGGCAATGAAACCCTAGCCCAAAGCTACCGGCCGGAGAGGGACCTCCGGTCACCTTCTCCGGTCACACACCACCGTCTGCAACTTCACATGTTCACAGAAATGTACAATACGCATACCAAAATGAAGCTGAGCTCATGTAGATCAAGAATGCACACTTATTTTTCACATATCAAGCACGTGCACAAAGAACAGAAGAGATCAAGTCCTGCCCTAAGTTTTCAACTATGCCTCTAAAGGCCTATCAACTAGCCAGACAAATTCTTGAGCTTATAAGAAGCCTCAAGAACCTGAAAACCACTTCAAATCAAGTCTATAATGGTGGAAATTCGTACCTGAAGATTTGAGACCTTGAGATGTTCTTCAGAAAACTAGAGATGCTGCTTCCTCTTTGAGCTTCTTTTGGCCAAATAAAGGCTTAGATGCAGTGGTGGATGATGATTCAATGGAGAAGAAATGAAATCCAAGCTTCAAAACCAGTTGCAAGGTAGTGAAATTGAGAAAGAATCAGAGAGATTCTGAAGTGAAAATGAGGAAATGAACAAGGTGAAGCTCGAGAATCAATGGCAATGGTGAGATTGAGAGAGAAGAAGAGCAAGTTTCTGAAGTGAATGTGTGAAAAATGAAGTTTTTTATGAAATTTGAGAGTGTGATTTTTATTTATAGTGTGAGCTAACCATGGTTTAATGAGTGGAGTTAACTGAGTTGGATGAGTTAAAGTGAGTGCACCCTAACTAACTGAGTCAAGTTAGTTAGGGGCGAGTTATTGAGGCTGAGTTATGGTGAGGTCAAGCTCATGACAGTTATGGTGGAAGGGAGAAAAGGAGAATGAAGCTGCCAATCTGTGCATCAGAAACTTGCTAAGCAAGTTTGTTCCTTCTATTCTCATGTATGGCACGTGACAGTGTGCATTATGTAAGTAACTTGTGCTTGGTTGAAAGAGGAAACAAAAGTGAGGAGGTGTTTGTGGTGTGACTGAACCAAATCATGCAGCATGTCATCAATGTATCAGTGTCAACATATGGTGGTTTATGGAGGTTTTTCTCTCTACTCAATGACTGCCTTAGGGAGTTTATGGGTTCATTTGAAAGAGGGTACATTGGGGAACAATATTGGTTTGAAAATTGAAGTGAAATGAGGTCTCAAACATGTCTAAAAATAGCTATGAACACAATGGTTCACAACTGGTTGGTGGGCGTGGCAAAAGGTTGGCTGGCAAGGCAATTGGGCACACAAAATTTCAGCACAAACAACATGACTTTGAACCCTCCAAACTATCTCATAACTTGGTTAAATCAAAATTTTCACAACATCAACATTGAAGAGGACACTACAAGGAACAACTTTGATGTTGAAAAGTTTTTCATTTGAGGCCTTTAACCATGAGAAAAATGAGTGGACATTTGGCCCACCAACTGTTTGTTAAAATGATTGCGCGCGTGACCTGAAAATCTTGGTCATGACCTAGTTTTGAACCTACTTTCCTCCAACTTTGATCAATCATATCTCTCTCAATTTTTATCCAATGGAGATGTTCTACACATGGATTTGAAGCTTAAAACAAGATCTTTCATTGAGGCAGAGTGGATTTTTCATTTGGTGCTCCAAATTTAAATGGCCTTGGTTCAAATTCTGATGCAAAATGGCCAAAACTTGCTATTTTTAGTAACCCTTCTTCATCCAAAAATGGCAACTTTCCACATCTTGATTTTTTCATGATTCCTTTGGAGTTTCTTGATCAAATTTTGTACATTGGACATATGTAACATGAATTTCATGAATTTGGCCTCAAAAAGTCAAGAGTTGACTTTTTCCTCTGATTATTTGACTTTGCCTCAATTTCTCTGATTCTTGATCTTTCTTCCAATTGAACCACTTCTAAAACCAATTGAGATGCAATCTTCTACACACATACACTTAAGGACATATGGAATACCATGACATCAAGTTTTGTTCAAAAATCAAAGATTCCCTGATTTAATGGGAAACCCTAGTTTTGACCCCCTTTGTTTAGGAGGAAATTGCACATCTTCCAAATCCAAATTCCTCAGAGTATGTTGTGTATCCTCTTAAAGGATGATGAGAAATGCCACTTGAGAATGATTTTGGATCAATGAGCTATCTCTTTTGAGGGTTTTCCTTCATTTTTTGAACCTCTTGCATAGTGAAAGATGTAATGCTTCAATCTCCTATTGAATCTCACCTTTCTTGAGGTTTTGGATGATCAATTGGGATAGTATGATACATGAGAGACCTCTTGGCTTGCCTAGAGCCAACTTGATTGACCTTTTTGTGCTTTGAATGATTCCTTGATTGTCCACCTTCTACCTGATCACATGCCCTGATGGTAAGAAGGATGCCATGCTTCCTTTTTCTATGTTAAATGCAATGCAATGCTAATGAGATGGATATGATATGATAAATGATAATGCCATGCTATGATGCCAAAAGGGGAGAGCAAATTTTGGGGTATTACAACTTTGTCCATAAAAAAACAAAAAATCCCACCCTCAAATACCAACTTTTGTTATGGAAAACATTTACGCGCCCCTTTGCATCAACATCAGGTTGTTGTCAAAGATTTACCCGGATGTCACTCTCATAGAGCTCCACGAATTAACCTCATGTCATATTTTGATCAGATAGCTCTGCTGGCAGACCATCCGGATGCTGCCACTGATTTCTTTAATGCATCTGATATGGAGGCAGCAAACCTGCCAAGGCCCATCAATGTTGTCCCTGATGTTTTTCAGTCACCTGATGTCTACGCATCTGTTTCTGGTTCTAAGCCTACTGCTGCTTTCATTGCAAGAAAGAGGAGGAGGTTGTTCTTAAATGCCAGGTTCAATTCGTGTATCCATACCTACCTGGGAACTATCCCAACATCGCACCACAATAATGATCCTTAATCGCCGACTGGTATTGCTACGCCAATCCACAATGCCATAAATCATGATCTTCAGTCATCAAATGCTATCAATGTTGTCCCTGATGTTTTTCAGTCAACTGATGTCTATGCATCTGTTTCTGGTTCTAAGCATGTTGTTGCTTTCATTGCAAGAAAGAGGAGGAGGTTGATCTTAAATGACAGATTCAATTCGCGTATCCATTCCTACCGGGGAACTATCCCAACATCTCACCACAATAATGTTGAAATAAATACAAATGCATTGCATAATCCAGTTATGCGGGCTTACGGGAAAATAAATGACGCCACTCTACCTGCACCGATGCAACGGTATACATTGTGCAATCCGGATCATAAGAAACCAATCCTCACTCCGACACACGATGTGGCTGATATACGAAAAATTGACACTACTCTGAGGAATGATCATCAATCGTCGACTGGTATTGCTACGCCAATCCACAATGCCATAAATCATGATCCTTAGTCATCAAATGCTGTCAATACGGAGAATATAACTCCCCCATGTGAATGGTGCTGCTTATTCGTCTGATGAACGTCACTCTGATTCTGATGATCATCCGACTACGACGGACAATTCTGATTCAGATGGTGACCCCACCGATGATCCGGTCATTGATTTGAATCTTCAGCGTATGTTTCCTTACATCAATTTAACAGTTCTTGCTTTTTCCCTGCATTACAGTTATCTGACACAGTCTATCATTCAAAGCAGGTTATTTTGATATTGGCAACCCTATGTATAAATTCCAGTTTTGTGACGCATCAATGAGGTGTCAAGAACGCAAGGGAACATCACGCCACACTGCAAATCCTAAGTTTAGCATCTGCTGCAAGGGAGGGAAAATTGTGCTGCCTATTCTCAAAGAACCACCACTTCTTATACAGAACCTGTTGTACGGCAAACAAAGTTCACCTGAAAGTAAGAACTACCAAAACAACATCAGAACCTACAATGCGATGTTTTCTTTCACATCACCGGGTATGAAATTTGACAGAACACACTCCAATGGAATAGGGCCATCAACTTTGAGGCTTCACGGGCAGACATGTCACAGAATTGGTGGTTTGCTGCCGGCGATTGGTCTTCCACCACAGTATGCCCAACTCTATATCTATCACACTGATAATGAAATTGAAAACAGGATAGACTATTTTAGGTAATTCTACTCATTCCAATTTTGTCTTTTTATTTCGCATTGTGTTGTGTCTCATAAAAAACTACTATCTCACTTCAAACAGGGATAACAAAGGGATTATGAGAGATATTGTTACCAAATTAAAGATTATGTTAGATGACTGTAACGTTCATGCCAAGGTTTTTAGGATGGCAAGGGATCTGTTGGAAGGTAATTCATTCTTAGACTTAAAGTTAAAGCTCATTTATGATCGTCAACATGACGGTAGACTATACAATACTCCTACTGTTTCGGAAGTAGCAGCGCTGATTGTCGGTGATGTTGATTCGGCGTCTCAAAGGGACATTATTGTGTATGCAAGGGATGGAGAATTACAAAGGATAGATGAGTTCCACCCGGCGTACCTTGCATACCAGTACCCTCTTATTTTTGTGTACGGTGAGGATGGTTATAGAAATAATATACTACACAAGTACCAACATGAGCATTTGGTTACGAAGCAAAATCGACAAACCATTAAAGATTGGTTGTGTTTTAGATTACAACAACATGATAAAGAGGCTAAGACTCTGCTCCACTCACGCAAACTTTTTCAGCAATTTTTGGTCGACGGATATGCAATGATGGAGTCGGAGAGACTGAATTGGTTGTGCAAGAATCAGTCTAAATTGTGAGTTGGAAAATACAAGCAATTGAATGACCAGTATGGCAGTGCTTCCCAGGACGTAACAGGCAAGAAAGGGAAAAGAGTTGTGCTTCCATCATCTTATGTCGGAAGCAAGAGATATATGGACCAACTATATTTTGATGGCATGGCAATTTCCAGCAAACTAGGATTCCCAGATTTATTTGTGACGTTCACATGCAATCTGGCTTGGCCTGAAATTTTGCAAGTTTTGACGGGCACTGGTCTGAAGCCACACGACAGGCCCGATATAATTTCTAGGATCTTTAAAATCAAATTCAACGAATTGATGATAGATTTAAAGAAGAAACATGTCCTGGGCAGGGTATTAGCATGTGCGTCTCTTATGGATTATTTTTATCTATTTTTATGTGTTGACTACATTGACATTTTTTTCTAAACTATGCAGTTTCTTGATTATTTCAGTTCTGTACACAATTGAATTTCAGAAGCGAGGACTACCGCACACCCATATTCTGTTATTCTTGCATCCTCAGAGCAAATACCCCACGCCATCTGACATTGATGTTATCATATGCGCCGAAATTCCTGACCCGGTTCAGGATCCTGATTTATATAGTCTGGTTAAACAGAACATGGTGCATGGTCCTTGCGGTCTTGCCCGGATGGCTTCTCCGTGTATGAAGAATCGAAGATGTTCAAAAATTTTCCCAAAGAAATTCAATGAGGTCACCATCATTGATTCAGACGGCTATCCACTATATAGAAGGAGATTAAAAATGCACACAATCTTCAAACACGAAATATCATTGGACAATCGCCATGTTCTGCCATACAATGCGGGCCTACTTTTGAAATACCGTGCGCATATCAATATGGAATGGTGCAACCAGAGTACATCCATCAAATATCTTTTCAAATACATACATAAAGGATATGATAGAATAACAGCTACAATAGTTAATTCCCAGTCAGATCCCCAAAATGGAACGGAACCGGTCGATGAGATAAAACAATATTTGGATTGCAGGTATGTTTCCCCAAGTGAGGCGTGCTGGCGAATTTTTTCATATAATATCCATGGTCAGAAACCTGCTGTGGAAATGATGTTTTATCATTTGATAGGCGAGAAACCAATTTACTACATTGATTTTGTTCGCATGGAAGATATTTTAGAAAAAGCAAGTGTTATCGAATCAATGTTCACTACATGGTTAGTTGCTAATGGCAAATATGAAGAAGCAAAGTTATTAATGTATGCACAATTTGTCACCAAATTTGTTTATGTCAAGAAAAAACGTTTATGGAAGCCTCGGAAAAAGGCTTCACAATCGGACGTTTAATATGGGTTCCCCCAACTACTGGAGAACTATATTACTTGCGGATGATGTTGTCGGTGGTTACGGGACCAACCTCATATGAGGAAATACGCAAGATCGCAGACACTCAATTTAATTCTTTTTGGGATGCCTGTTTTGCAATGGGCTTCCTTTAAGACGATAGAGAGTATATTGGTGCCATTAGAGAGGCAAGTGAATGGGGTTCAGAGGATTTTCTTAGGAGACTTTTTGTTGTTATGCTCCTGTCCGGAGCTGTGAATAGGTCGGTTCATGTTTGGAAAGAATCCTTCCAATTTTTATTTGATGGAATCTTATATAAACAGAGGATTTTGGCTAATAATTCAGGTGACAACATGTTTAATCTCGTTATTTTCAGTTTTTGTGTGTCACACTGTGGCTGATTGATTATTAGATTTAACAGCATTGTTGTTCTGTATTGCAGATTTGGTGTTATCAGACTACCAATTACAGAATTTGACGTTAACTGAAATCGAAAAAATACTACAGGCAAATCAGAGCACTCTAAAAGATTTTAAACATATTCCATACCCATATAATTATGTCCTGTGGCAGCTAGGAAATAGGTTTATATATGATGAAAGAAATTATGATATCCCTACAATGAAATCTGAATTTGCGAGTCTGTTTGCTGCAATGACAGGTGTGTGCAAATGTTTTTAATTATGCTTTGTGTATTACATGTGTGCTTCTTACATATCTGATTTTATCTTCTTAGATGAACATAAGCTTATCTATGAACAAATTATGGCTGTTGTTTCGGATCAAAAAGGCCAGGTTTTCTTTTTGCATGGCTATGGTGGTACAGGCAAAACATACATGTGGAGAACAATTGCAACTGCCTTGAGGTCGAAGCATAATATATGTTTAACAGTTGCAACAAGTGGTATATCTGCTCTATTATTGCCCGGTGGCCGAACGGCACATTTAAAGTTCAAAATACCAGTCCCCACTTTAGAGAATTCAACTTGTAAGATTAATTATGGTGATGAGGTTGCTGAGTTACTAAGGTAAACAAAATTAATTATTTGGGATGAGGCACCAATGGCACACATGCATGCTATTGAGGCGCTTGACCGGGCATTGCAAGATGTAATGAGCAGTTACAGCAATTCTGATAGTGCATTTGGGGGAAAAGTTGTTGTCTTCGGTGGGGATTTTAGACAGATTTTGCCAGTTGTTCCTAGGGGAGGTCGTTCTGATATAGTTCACTATGCGATAAATGCGTCGTATATATGGCATTTTGTGAAGGTGTTAACTTTGACTAAGAATATGCGACTACAATGCGGCCAGAATAAACATGAAAGAAAGGAAATGCTTGAATTCTCAAATTGGCTCTTAAAAATAGGTGAGGGCATACTTTCTGAACCAAATGAAGGATATGCCAACATTGAAATTCCAAATGAACTTTTAATTACCGATTACACCGACCCTATTGATGCCATAATTGAGAGCACATACCCACACTTCCTGTCTAACTTTCAATCTAATGACTACTTTAAGGGTAGAGCTATACTGGCTTCAACCTTAGAGGTAGTTGATCAAATTAATGATTGGGTCCTCGCATTAATGCCAGGTTCCAATTTTATACCCTATCCATTTCATTGCCTACTACGATCCTTTTTTTTATTCACCTCACAATTTAATTTTGTTTGCAGGTAACATACATAATAATTACAGCTCAAATTATGTTGATAGATCAGAAATTCATGACAGTGGTGTGGTTGATATTCTAACACCCGAATTCCTTAGTTTGCTTGCTACCTCAGGATTGCCTAACCATCACATTAAATTGAAGATTGGAACGCCTATCATGCTTATGCGCAATATTGATCAGGCAGAGGGGTTATGCAACGGAACAAGACTCATCATAACAAGGATGGCAAATCATGTTCTCGAGGCATCTATAATGGATGGAAAAAAAATTGGCAACTTGGTTTATATACCAAGAATGGATATGTCCCCATCACAATCCCCTTGGCCTTTTAAACTAAATAGGCGCCAATTTCCAGTTGTTGTTTCCTTTGCGATGACAATAAATAAATCACAAGGCCAGTCTGTGGATCATGTCGGACTTTACTTGCCGAAGGATGTTTTTACACATGGTCAAATATACGTTGCACTATCGAGAGCCACCAACAAAAATGCAATCAAAATATTGATACACGGTGAAGATGATAAAGCCAAAAACTCAACAATAAATGTTGTATATAGAGAAGTTTTCAATAATATCTAGATTGAACCGTGTCATATTTATTACTTGCATCCTTCCTTTTCGATTCATTTTGTCTTTTGATGTGTGTGTTCGGCTGCTACTTTTATGGAGAATCTTGCTTTGGTAGAAAGTGCACAAAGCTTGTCTGTTTTAAGGTTATGGTTGTTTATCCCTTTTGATCTGCAAGGAAATATCAATGTAGTCAATGTTAGTTCTTGTAGTTGGCTGGAATTTTGGTAAAACAATGTGGATGTCATGGTTGATGTTTCAACATGAGTTTCTAATATTCTGGTTGTGTTAAGTTGTAAATGGTTGCAGATTCTGTGCTGATGTCAAACCCGATGTTAAGACATCAGTTGATAAAACATCAGTCTGAGTTGTTTTATTAGGGCTGCTTGTTTCTGTTATTGGAGAGATATTCTGCTAAAGAGAGTGAGAGATTGTAGGTGAATATCTTGGTAAAGATATATTCAGTTGCAATCAAATTTGGAGCAGATCTTATTTCTGTTTTTTAGGCTAAAAGATATGAAGATTTAATTGAAGAGTTAATTGAAGATCTATTTAGTAGCAGAATCTTCTGCAGATTTGTAGCAGTTAATATGCTGAGATTTAAAGCCCAAATTCAGTTGGGAAAAAGGTTATAAATAGAAGCATTGTAACCTAGTTTAAGTGAAGCCAACCATCATGTAAATTCTAAGGGCTGAGTTTGTGAACCAATCTCTAGGAGAGTTGGTATGTGTGAACCACTCGGATTGTGAGATGGTCATTGTTCTTAGAGGAAGCTGTTAAGCAACTCTAAGTATTGTTCTTAGTCATGAGGGTCATGTCTAGGTATTGTCATTGAAGTGTGTCTTCTACTTTTCTGTGATTTAAGAGTTATTGGAAATCAAGCTGTTGATGCAGTGACTGAGATGTTGACTGCTAGACATCATTGCGATGATTGGGAGTGAGATGGAGTCTCTTATCTAGGGAGGACTTAGATAAAAGGGTCATTGGGTAGTGATTAAGTTAGTGGATTGTCAACTAGTTTGTTGAGTCTGTAATTTGATACTGCTAATAGTGGACTTCCTTCCTGGCTTGGTATGCCCCCAGATGTAGGTTGTTAGACCAAACTGGGTGAACAAATTCTGTGTGCACTTTACTTTTCAGCAACTTCTTTAAATGTCTATAATTGTCTTGCTGTTTATGTCAGACCAGATGTCTCGACATCATGTAGGACATCTGGGATCTGTTATACTAGAATTTCAATTGGTATCAGAGCAGGCATCCTGTCTGTTTCTGGATGAGATCTAGGGAAGATACTTTCTGGTTTATGAGCAAGGAAGATAGTTTTGCTGAGTTATGGACTTGGTTAGTTCATATAGTTGTTTGTATGATCCCTTGAAGTGAAGGATTGACTATTCATGATAGGGTATGTATTGGACCTGTCTGTTGTTATCAGGAGAACTGCTGTTGTAAGTTTGATTTGTTGGCACTTGGTTTATGGTAATGGTGTGCAAGGATTATTGAGTAGTGCTTGAAGGTTGTTGAGGAGTTGTTGTGTGTTCCGCTGCATGGTATCTGATGTAACCCTGGTTGGTTCTTGTATCTCTGGTGGTGAGATTCTAGGAAGGTATTCTCTTTGAAAGACATTAGGGTTTGGTCTCCTCAGCAGGATATTCTATGATGTTGTAGTTTATGCAAGACAGCTTCAACCGTTTGGTTAGAGATGCCAAAGATACTTGAGGATTATCTCATATCTTTGTTTTAGGAAAGAAATGATCAAAAGGTGAATGGCTCTTATTAAAGACTGTATGACATGGAAGTTTTAGTTTTTTTTAGAAGAAGAATATATTTCAAATCAGGCATTGAAGACCAATCTGTCCAGAACATTGATTCCTTCTTTATCAATTTTCTTGATGGTGAAAGAAGAGGGTGGAGCCAAAGCAAAAGAGTATCACTGTCAAATCTTTCATGCGGGAGTGAAGATCTTGATAAGTTATTTCTTAAGCTTAGTTATGGTGACTTAATTAGGAGAATCTTCCTGGTTATGATGTCAAATGTAGTTCTGGTATATCTGAAGATGAATTCTCTTGTGAAGATACATGTTTCTGATTTTCAAAATCATGGACTGGAGGAAGTTTCATCAAGAAAGAAGCTGAGCTTAATATGTCAATTCTAATGTCTCGACATCGTGCTACACATCAGCAGTTTATGGTAAATGCTAAGTCAAAGACCTATTAGATTGTAGTTGTTTTGAAGGATCACTGAAGCTATGAAGTTGAACAATTTTTGAGATGCTGTTCATAATGTCATAGAATTTCAGTTGGAGCTGGTTGAAGAAAAGTTAGTTATCTTGATAGCAGAAGAGAAGGAAATGATCCTTGTTTAAACTAAAATGTCCGAGGACAATTTTATAGGGAAAATGCATCCAAGAGTTTGTGTGCAGTAGCAGTGTAAATCAGTATGTGGTCAATTGGTGTTTGCATGAGCTCTTTCAGTTTTGTGGCTTGAAGGATTGGAAGTAGCAGATTGTCTATGGTATGTTTATGCAGAAGGATGGCAGTTATCACTCTTAAATTAGACAAGAGGTCTGAACCTTGTGCTTATAAGAAGAAGCTTCTGGAAGAGTGTGTTATGCAAGTTACTGCAATTTTGTTGGTCTGATCTTGGAAGTTGATCAGATGTTGATATGTTCTCGTGTGTTCCCTACAAGAGATATGTGTGGATTAATATGGTTGTAGTCTCCAAATCCATAGGAGATGTTTAATGTGATTTAGACTAATGTCGGAACTGATGTTGAAACATCATTTCAGTTCTTTGCTCAGGGTGGAGTAAAAGATCAAGACACTGACCTAACCTGGAAGGCTTTTGTGGTATGAATGGTTGTCATAATGGTCTGTCATGAAGAAGATTCAGAAGATGCTGGAATCTGAAGAAGGGTTTAACCACAGGGATCAATTGCTATTTGTGATATTCACAAGTATTTAATTGATTATCCTTGAAAGACAAGATTAAGGATGTTCTGTATATTGTTTTAACATCTTTTCATCAAAAGTTTGGAGAATCATGGGAGGGGTTCTACATTCGCTCACAAGTCGCCTAGGTGTTGACCTGGGATTATTGCTTAGCATCTGTTCCTAGAAAGTATTGTGAATGACTTGTCCAGATGGTGGTGCTGTTGAAGATGAAGATGTAAGACTATGAAGACATCATAATCTTGATGGTTACAGCTTGGATCAGTTTATTTCTGATCTAAGTGGTTTGGAGCATGGTGTTTGCTCTGGTTGTGAAGGTCGAGGATAAGTGGCAGTTATCTCTGGCTTTCTACTGACGGCTCTACTAAGGGAAGTGACTTTCTTTAGTATTGCTATGGGGTAGTCTTGGACTACTTATTTTCTGAAGATTCAGATGTGGTAGGTTTGAAGTCTTTGGAGTTTCTAAGCAGGATGGAGGCTGTCTACTCAAACTTGATTGTTGAATCAAGTCTATGAGAGCATGGAAATCTGTTTCTGCAAAGGGAGGAGGTTCTTCTGAGTGGCAGAAGGTAGAGCTGAATTCAACAGTTGGATGACAAAATGTTTTGACATCTAGCTTAACATCAGGAGTCTCAGCTGGTGATGTGGCACATCAGCTAATGATAGGGTGATCTACAGGAATAAATAATAGGATGCTTCAAAAAGATCATTCTCATGGCAGTTTGCGGGAGCTGCAGGAAGGAGAAGATGTTACATGACCATGGCTTAGGGAGTCTAAGTGTGTTTGCTTTTGAGCAAGTGGAACATATGACTTGAAGATCAAGTTTCCTTGGTGGATCAAGATATCTTTGTGAGAGTTCTGACAAACGTTAAAAAGGTCAAAATATGGCATTTGGTTGTTTTCATATGAGGATTCATGAATGAGGTGATCAAACTGTGGCATTTGGTTGATCTCAGAAGTGGATTCGAAGAATCAAGATAATCAGAGTGTGGCAGCTGGTTATTAGTGAGGATTGTCTTGGAACAAGTTACTCTTGGGTAGAAGGGTGATGAGTTGAAGACTCAAGGATATTATTCTTCTTGAAGGTGGATGAGAGTTTAATTCTCTAGTTCTTTGGATTACTATGCAATAGTAAGTCCAGTTGGTGGAGCATATCAAGAATCATGGTGATGATATCTTGGTGTGTGGCAAATGTTCTAACTTGTGTTGGGACATTATCTGGTTGAATATCCTTGGTGAAGGATGATTTTGTTCTGGTTTTGAAGCTTGGTGCATACATTATGCCTAAGGAGCGTCTACATAGTCATACGGGAGAATGATGAAGTAGAAGGTCTGCTTTGGATGGAGAATGTAGAGAAGACTGAAGTAGATCAGGTATTGATTGATTGGAAGTCTGAAGATGAAGAGTATGATAGGAAATGACTGCCTTTGGAGAAAGGGACAATGGTACCAAAATGCATGTGCTCAGCAAGTGTGCTCAAATGTTCATCTTCATCTAGAGCATTAGTTAACCATGACTGGGGGAGTACTTGTCTATGGATTTTGCTGCAAAGGTACATATATTGTGAAGATTGCATGCTGATCAAGATTGTGAAGATTGGTTGAATCTTATGAGGATATAATGTCAGATAACATGTTATGACATTAGGCTGTTGGATGACATGTTGGTGTGGACATGAATGGTTCTAGCCATGTGAAGCTAATTGTTTGAATCATATGCGCACATGCTTCTGAGGAGAAGTCTGAAGGACAACTTTGGTTGTGTATGGGAGAATTTATTTTTCCCTGCAGATTTTGGAAGAGCTTTGTGAGGGTCCTTGTTGATGGGAGATGTCACACTTGTCTTGGTGTGTGTAAGAGAAGTTTATTTAGAGTTCAGTGGAAGGCATTGTGTGTGTGCTTCAGAACTTGTGGATGATTGTGTGAAGCATTCCTGACTGGATGAATGAAGACTATGTCTGGATTTTCCAAATGTTATGATATACTGGTCAAGGAGCACCATTTGTGAAATATAATGGGAGAACTTCTGTCTGTACTAGTGTGGTACTTGGATTGTTTGAGGATTAAGCATTATGTGAATGTGTTCAGTTGGTGTGTTGAACAGAGGGTGCGCTCTTGAAGACATGAAGATGAGTCTTATGTTTTCCATTCATTTAAGGTGTTCTTCTTGCAAAGGAACAGTGGTTATCTTAGATAGGGGGAGTTGATCTTTTGTTGAAGAAGTTGTTTATCAAGATTGTAATGTCAGACAAGATGTCGTGACATTGTGTTACTGGTGAAGTTCATGGTGTACTTGATAGTTTAGACCTGGTTTCATGGTGTCAGACAAGATGTCAATGGATTGAATCAGCAGTATACATTTACCCTAATGTTTGTTCAGCTATTGAGTCTGGATTTTGTTCTAAGTATGTTAGTTGTCAGATTCAGAGGGTGTCCAATTGTGGCTAAAAAGGGGGAGAGGTAGCCCATGTGTTGCCTAGTTTTGTTGGTATAGGCTTGAGGGGGAGTAATCGTGTTTGAACAGCTGGTATGATGGTTCTTGCTTTGAGGGGGAATTTGTTTTGTGCTGAGTTACTAGTTGTTGCAGCTGGTTGGTATTGCTGCAGGTTGTGCTGTGAATGTTAGTAAGTATTTTTCCGCTGCAAGCTGAAAGTGTTTTAGCCAAAATTAGCCAAAGGGGGAGATTGTTAGTTCTTGTAGTTGGCTGGAATTTTGGTAAAACATTGTGGATGTCATGGTTGATGTTTCAACATGAGTTTCTAACATTCTGGTTGTGTTAAGTTGTAAATGGTTGCAGATTCTGTGCTGATGTCAAACCCGATGTTAAGACATCAGTTGATAAAACATCAGTCTGAGTTGTTTTATTAGGGCTGCGTGTTTCTGTTATTGGAGAGATATTCTGTTAAAGAGAGTGAGAGATTGTAGGCGAATATCTTGGTAAAGATATATTCAGTTGCAATCAGATTTGGAGCAGATCTTGTTGCTGTTTTTAAGGCTAAAAAATATGAAGATTTAATTGAAGAGTTAATTGAAGATCTATTTAGTAGCAGAATCTTCTGCAGACTTATGGCAGTTAATATGCTGAGATTTAAAGCCCAAATCTAGTTGGGAAAAAGGTTATAAATAGAAGCATTGTAACCTAGTTTAAGTGAAGCCAGCCATCATGTAAATTCTAAGGGCTGAGTTTGTGAACCACTCTCTAGGAGAGTTGGTATGCGTGAACCACTCGGATTGTGAGATGGTCATTATTCATAGAGGAAGCTGTTAAGCAACTCTAAGTATTGTTTTTAGTCATGAGGGTCATGTCTAGGTATTGTCATTGAAGTGTGTCTTCTACTTTTCTGTGATTGAAGAGTTGTTGGAAATCAAGCTGTTGATGCAGTGACTGAGATGTTGACTGCTAGACATCATTGCGATGATTCGGAGTGAGATGGAGTCTCTTATCTAGGGAGGACTTAGATAGAAGGGTCATTGGGTAGTGATTAAGTTAGTGGATTGTTAACTGGTTTGTTGAGTCTGTAATTTGATACTGCTAATAGTGGACTTCCTTCCTGGCTTGGTATGCCCCCAGATGTAGGTTGTTAGACCAAACTGGGTGAACAAATTCTGTGTGCACTTTACTTTTCAGCAACTTCTTTAAATGTCTATAATTGCCTTGCTGTTTATGTCAGACCAGATGTCTCGACATCATGTAGGACATCTGGGATCTGTTATACCAGAATTTCAGTCAATATATGCATTTTCTAACACATTCGCGCCAATGCTGCCACGTTGAGGCCAATGACGTTGCACATTAATGCTACAGGAGTGACTCTGGTTTTCGCAGCTGAAACAATGTTGTTGCCTGTTTTAAGTTTAGGATTGTTTATCCTGTTTGGTCTGATTCGCGCCAATGCTGCCATGTTGAGGCCAGTGACGTTGCACATTAATCGTAGCCGTCACAATTTCAATGTAGTCAATATCGGCATTTTGCAGGTATTGTTCATTACGATGTGTTTGGTGTGTTAACAGATTTTCACAATTTCCTGTTGAGGCATTTATGCTGATCCTACTGTGATCATTCTAAAAAGGTAATGGGAAATGTTGCGTCTGTAACCCTGGAGCTGCTGTAGGTTCTTTCCTAGATACACTATTTCATTTTTCTCTCTTACTTTTCTTCGGTCGCTTTCTCTTGATATATATTGCACATTGAAAATTCTTTTAATTTTGGTTACATTAAAGAGAGTCTTGATGACTCTAAAACTGATGCTCTCCAAGAATGTGATTTGGTTACGGTAACCTTCAAAGAATTTGCACTGTCTGAATTAGTTGGTTTTTTTAGATGGGTGTTATTACCTTGACAGATTTTGTTTGCATAAGCCTGTAATGGTACATACAGTTAGTTTTCTACCATAGCTTATCCCATGGGAGCAAATCTGACTTGCGGTTGATTCAGTAGAAAGTTATCTCAAACGAGCCACCAACCTTTATTTTGTTGGAATGATAAGTGTTAGGAGTTATTTGATCATACAATATCCAATAAGCATGCTTATCTCATTCTGTTGAAATTTCTAGCTCTAAAGCATTTTCCTTTTTGTAAAAGCTTGACATTATGGACAGATAACTGAACATTTTCTTCTTCAACATGGTTCAAATTAACTCATATAATAATACAGTTATTTAATTTTAACAATGTATAACGCTGTTCAAATAAAATAGCAGCAGGTAACGTGAAGAAATGACCATTATGTTGCTCTCAACTCAGCATATTTTTCTCGAAAATATAAATTCCATTTTGCCTTTACAATTTAACATTCATATCATTCAAAACAGTCATAACTATAGATATAAATATAGAGAACACAGGATAAAATGGGTGAAGAAACAGACACGAAGTCTAAACATTCAACACAATCATAACATTCAAGACAACAACTATAACAAAAACCAAGTCTAAACAAAACGCTTCTTTAACTTCCAACAGATTCAACACGAGAATACCAGCATCCTGGCCTTCAGCTTGCATACTCGCGCTCAACTGAAACGACAATTTCTTCTATAGGCGGATACCGAATTGAAAAATGCAGACGGTCACCATCCTTTATATCTCGATCTTTCAGAAACTCATACCAGCTGCCTAATAGATAATTCTCTAATTTCTTCGGTGTCTTCTTCACATCGCAATAGTACACAACAGATTTGTCTATATCCCAGAGACGAACATACTCGATGGGTCCACGGAGGCATTTCCTGATGACATCAGTAGGAATTTTCTGCACATGTACACAAATATTAGCAATGCATTTGTCTCCTAATAATATGAACATAAACTTATCAATGGAATTCTGAATTACTTACAAGCACGTTTTTCTTGAACGTCTTTGCATTCCTTACCACCGTGGTCCAATTTGCTTCATGCTCGAACATAGCAGGAGTTTCCCTGCAATATATCACCGGGATTAGATTACTTCATTTTTCACAAAAATCCAATCTTAGATAACCTGCAATATACAGTTGATTATATATGTGTATGAAGGATTACGATTACCTTTTCCTTTTTTCGGGACGGCGTCCTGCTTATATGCCAGACGCTGCAGCCTTTTCTTATGTCTTTACATCAGCACTGCAGACACAACAGAGTTTAGAGGTTATTTACATTGAGACAACACGATGCCAAATTTTCTTGACCAACAGCCATCCAACAAAACAAACATTAAATATGAGGCCTTTAAATTATAAAATCCTTAAGAGTACCTTTTCCTTTTTTGGGGGCAACTGCCTGCTTCTTTAACACACACCACATTCTGTTCTTTTCCCTTTCCATCATAACTGCAGACACGCAACAATTTGTCGGTTATTTCAATTGACCAAACAATACCAAACATGTTTTTTCTTAAGTTTTACAGTATATACAATGAAAAGAACCATAACGCTGAGTCAATCAAAACTTTTCAAGTTTGAGAGGAAAAAGATCAAAAGATAAACTGAACAACCTGAATCGTTGACTATTGCAGGCACATATTAACAAAAGATGCAAACAAAATCTGTCATCTCAATGTAATCAGTGACATGAATCCAACACTAAAATAGACTTTTTAATTAACATGAAAAATATAGTAAAACATTCAGTAGTTTGAACAATATTTGGTCATCTACATTTCTAAATTAACATTAAAAGTCAGTATATATGCTTTGAAAAATAGTGTCATCCTCAACTGACGGTGGATCATAACCTACTACATACATAGTTTGAACAAAAAATTGTGATCATACTTCGGAAAAAAACATCAACACATACCAAATAATAGCTTCAAAAAAATAAGGAATAAACTCGGCATCGACATAAGAAACAGTTATTACAAAACATAAAACACCGGGCAACCCGATGCCTTGCATGCAACTACTACAGGTGCATAGGTTTCATTCCAACCTCCCAGGAAGCCTCGCACGGTGTCTCCCCATCTCAAACTTTATCCTCCATGCCCTAAGAACCTCACGTTGTTCCATACCCTGATGAATCATCACGTCGCTACTGGACTCATCCCAGTCTCTTCCCGACAACATTCCTCCTCCTTGCATATCAGTCGCCATCCTCAGATTGGAATCCTAAGCGAGTCGTTCCTATGGTTGTTATACAATAACCTTTGGTCTTTGTTATTTCACTGCGATGCAAATAGTACCTCTCAAGCACTTCGCTTCCCGATGTTATTTCGGTTCATGCACAACTCTTCAAATTCTATTAATGTGTCTCCGGAATATTGACCTTTTGTTTCCTTTTTTTTTTCAAAGGAATAATTTTATTTATTATTAAATTCTATTTTTATATTTTTTACCCTATTTTTGTATATTTTTATTCTGTTATTTTATTTATTAATATTTGTTATAAAAAAATTAAACTCAATTTTAAAACAAATCATTTTTTTAGTAACCTATATTAACCTATTTAACTCTATGATTAAATATTTTCTTATTTCAAATTATATTTTAAACAATAATTATATTGCCTATATCTCTAAAATATAATTATAATATATTTTGTTATCATATCTTTTCCAAATTTTTTTTTCCAAAATTTAAGTTTTGTTTTTACTCTGCAATTTAATTTGCTCTAGATTATATTGCCTATGTCTCTAAAATATAATTATAACATATTTTATTATCATATCTTTTCCAAATTTGTTTTTTCCAAAATTTAAGTTTTGTTTTTACTCTGCAATTTAATTTTCTCTGGATTGTTACCTATTCTATTGAATTTCTAATTTTTTTAAAATACAATTGTCACTTGATTTTTTGAAAAACAAAATCTATTATAACATTAATTAATAACGATTAAAAAAGTTTATGTTGATAGCATATTTTATGCTAAAACTTGATGGCTCACTTTATATAAGTGTTTTTTTTAAACCACCAAACAAGAATTCATTAGATAAAAGAAACTATTTTTTTTTAAACAACCAAACAAGAATTAATTAAATAAAAAGAATAAGTATTGCCATCATATACAACCACACCAAAATTCTGCAACAAAAGTTTAACCAATCACACCAAACAAAATGATATCAATTTATTTATTATTAAATTCTATTCTATTAGTATTTCTTGCATCCCTATTAAATTCATTTTAATTTTAATCAAATTTAATTTTTATCATTTTTATAGACGTGATACCATATTTTACACTTTATAATTTTTCCTCCTTTTAAATATAATCCTATAGTTAAATAACTCTATGTAATACGATTTTATAATCAATATTTTAATTCTTATAAATCAAAATATCATTATTGATTTGAGAAAAAAATGATTTTTTATAATAAAATAATTTATTGACTATAAACTTTTTAAAAACTTATAAATTTTATTATTATTACTATTTTTATTATTATTATTATAAAATTATTATTATTATTATTAGGGTTAATACCTATTTTCCCCCCTGCCATATAGGCGGTTTTTGAAAAACCCCCCTGCGAAAAAAAAAGTTGCAAAAATTTCCCTAACATTTGAAGATTCTCTCAATTTTAACCTTCATCACATTCAGTCACTAAAAATGCCAAAATGGCAGGGGTCAAAATAAAAATGCTGCCAAAATGGCAGGGGTCAAAATGAAAACGCTGCCAAAATGGCAGGGGTCAAAATAAAAATGCTTCCAAAATGGCAGGGGTCAAAATGGTAGGTTTTTGGTGACTGAATGTGATGAAGGTCAAAATTGAGAGAATCTTCAAATGTTAGGGAAATTTTTGCAACTTTTTTTTTCGCAGGGGGGTTTTTCAAAAAGCGCCTATATGGCAAGGGGCAAAATGGGTATTAACCCTTATTATTATTATTAGTTTTGTTTTTTTAATTTTATAATTTTTTTATATTTTTATTTTCGTTTTTCACTCCCCCCTATTTATCAATCATCATTTTAAATTATCAACATTTTTTATTTTAAATTATCAACATTTTTTATTTTAAATTTCAATACAACAAGAAAACACCTTATGCATACCACTTCTTCTCTTTTTTTTAAGTGTCAAGCGCCACATTCTTTGTCAATTTCCTTGTTGCAGGCGCCACATGTAATATCGTGGTGGGCACCACCCTTCATTTGGTGTGAATATTAACCTTTTTCCTATATAAACACTTACTAATTTATAAGTTATCTCATATTTTAATTAAAACTATTTCTGCCACTGCATTAGGATGAAAATTTAGAAAATGCCCCATAGAATATTCATCAAAACCATAATATTAAAGCCATAATATATGAGATTCAAAATCATATTCTCATTCTCAACAGTACATTAAGATTAGAAACATGAAGCAACAAACACTGATGTTCAGTACATTAGGACGACGAAAAACCTAGAAAATCAGCCGACAAGAATTCAAATTATTTTTGAAACATTAATCACTAAATTTAAAACTCCTCGCTGTAAAAAAGTTATCCCATGTGTAGTCTCGCTGATCTTCGTCATCAGAATCAAAAAAATCATTGCGCGGTTCTTCATCATCATCAGAATCAAAATTTTGAATCGTTACCCCCATTGTTCTTAATCTCCTGGTTCTTCTCCTCTTGTGTCTTATTCGGCCAGCACGGGTGTGAGGGACCTGTTGAAATAAACCGGTAAATCAACATTGTCAATAAGATGAACAGACGATGTAATTCAACAGAAAGAAGAAACGAAAAGACCATGGCATGAAAAGAGAATAACGTGTATAAGCAGTAACATAGCTGATTAAGGTTGATGCTACACTAGCAAGTCGTTACAGATCCACGAGAAAACATAATCGTACCGGCCGTACCTCCTAAAGTTGTTGAACATGGGGAGGTTGGTCATGCGCTCGAGGGTGGTGGTAGCACGTAGCTGGTTGAAGCTGCGGAGGCGGTTGGATGTCAGCAGGTGGTGTTATCTGGAAATGAGCCTGAACATTTTGTTGCGTCTGTTAAAGTAATAAACAAAATTCATTTAAACACGGACGAAGAAATGTGACAAGATGTATGTAGTGATTGAAAAATGAAGTAGGTGATGTAGGATCCGAACCTGTTGAGCTTCTTGGACGCTGACATGTTGATTGGCAACGTCTGTTTGTTGCAAGGTCGTGGTTGGTTGTATCTGAGCCGACATCTGTATCTCAGAAGGCTGTGCAACTTGGAGTGTTTTGTTGGTGGCCATGTAAATAAATTGTGGGATTCAGAGGTTTTGTTTATGTTGGTGAGAATAGGGGGTAGCTTTATATAGTTTGTCCTGTGACTGTTAAGCTGCTCCCAGATTTTGGAAATGCCATAACATTAATTACCTTGAAACTATAATATTGGAACATAGGGAGCCAAAATAATAATGAGTGGTATAATGGACATGACAAATACATTTATGGAAATAGGAAAGTGGAAATAAGAATACATCTATTGATTGCAGTAGTCTTACCGATATATCCATTCAAACTTCCCCTATCCATATCCCCCAACAATTGGAGGATCACTGCCAGCATTACACATATCATTTTCACCATCATCTGGAATGAGGTTTTAGTCAACATTAATAATAAGAAAAACATGGATTCCACTTTCCTAAAGAGAGAGAGAGAAACTGCAGTGAAACAAAACCACAATCCAACATGATTTAAAATTTGAGATGTATTAAATCTTTCAGCCATGTGTGTAATAATAAGATTAAAACCTGACATATTATTCAAGCCATTATCATTGGGCCAAATCGCTCATGCATATTACATCTTTGACATGCAAACATGTTTACATACACCAAGTTGGCAGATCACACAAATACAACATTACCTGCTGCTATACAAAGTATAAAATACATAGCCAAAACAATATCAAAATATTGGAAAAATCAGATCAGGTATTCAACCAAAGATGTTGATCAAAGATGTTAATCAAACTATTGAACATTGCGATCTATCACCATTTCTATATTTCATCAATATTTCCAATGTTTTCATTTTCATGATGCAATATTTCCATATTTAACTATTGAGCACAAATAATACTTCAAGCCTTTCATGATGCAAACACGGCCAAAGTAAACATTATAAGGAAAGCATAATGTAAAGGCTTATCAGGGTTACGATAACTCTCGCATTCTATCAGAGTAGGTCCATCTCCTTGCCTAGCTCTCCCAATACCCCACAATTACGCGTTCCATCTCCAAGCAATGTCAATGTCACATAATCAACATCTGTCTGTTTCAATACCTCCCTTTTATACACAACAGAGTTTTCTTTCTTAAGAAACTTGATCTCTTCATAGATCACCAAACCTTCCTCCTTGGTAATTAGCTGCACACACAAACAAATGAAACTAAAATAACGGCACACTCTCCAACACTCACTTTCATCTGTACCCGTGTCATAAAGAATTCTTTTTTACTATATATCTAAAACTTGCGTAACAAAACCTTCCAAGTAAGTTGGGCATCCAAATAACAAGATCTCTGCTTTTCTCGTCTCAATTTTGCATAAAGTTATCGAAACATAAATCTCTTTAGATTCTGTTCAATTTCCAACATTACCAATTTTCCTGAACCATTTCACTCAATATCAATTATTTTCACCAGAATCAAACATCCAAACATACGCTTGTTCAATCACGAAGCTTACATAAATAAGTTAAACGGGATTAAATTAAACAGAAACTTGAGACCTTTTCAAAATCAAAAAATGAGCTCAACTTCGACTGATATAAGTCACCAAAATAATGGATTTATATTTAAAGGTTTCCATTACAGATTTATCATAATACCGTGCCAAATAGTTACATCAATAATACCAAACATTATACTTAACACATCACTATAATAACTTTCGACATGACTAAGAAAACACAAGAATAACACCCAGTTAAACCTAAAATCTTCATACATACTTTCATCTTATTTACGGTTTAATAGCTTGACCATCATTCTGTTTCCAGGAGGCTTGCGAATGCAGAATCCAACTCTATCCCCATCCTTCAAATCTCTTTCCTTTGAATACTCATACCAGCCATGTCCGACAAATTTCTCCACATGATATTCTCGCTCACGAATATGGAGTTCGCAATTGTAAATCTTTTTCGTATCACAGTCATACATCAAAACTCGATTGAATTTAAGTCCCACACATTCCTTAATCACGTGTTGGGGAATTTGCTGCACAATCACAACAAAAAATTGCTATTATACCATATATATTTGTTTATGAGCTTTTCAAATAATATGCCTTAATGACCTACTTACCATCACATTTCTTTTTGCAGTATTCGCACACTCTATGTTCTTATACCATACAACAAACCTAACCATTAATTATAAAAGATTTTTTCAATGACTTGAACACATTACTATAACATACAGGCAAAACCATAAATCAGTTTCCAAACATCTGCAACAATGTTTAACAGACATGCAAAACCATATCCACCCTTTAACGCGACGAATAAAAAAATATGGATAGACAAGATGCCATATATAATTTACCTTTTCCCCTCCGTCTGTGAAGCCTCGCATTCCAACGTTGCTTTCCCATTCGAAGCTCTCACCGCCTCTCCACCGTCGTTGCCTTTCCGCTCCATTTTGGGATCGCGTCGTCTCTTCCGGTTACTTATGATCCGCAATACAGAGCCTGAGATTTTACCAAATATTGCCTTTTTCCCCTTTTCACTTCAGACCTGCATTTCATTCACATATTAAATGGGTCATTTACTGAAAATTGAATTGAGCTCATTCGTGGCCCTTCCTTTATGGTCCAAAATTTAACTTTTCCTTTTTTTTTTCATCTACAATAATTTATAATATTTGTTAATTTCTCTATTAACCTTTTTAATATCATATTTATGTCTTATTTACTATTCCTTATTTTGGAAATTTTGAGTACGGAATGAGTATCACACGAAATAAATATTATTTCTTTTATTGTACTGATTTTTATTAATTGTATTTCTTTCCCAACATTTTAAATGAAAACAAATGCAAATGCGCGTCACCGACACGTACCCGTGTGAACACATGGATATCATATTAATTTTGAGTAAATAAGAAATTTACTAATTTTTATTATATTTTATTATTTTTCTAAATTTTAAATATAAATAAATACATTCTAAGAACAAATAAATTCTGCCAAAAAATACATTATAAAAACAAATACATTCTGAGAACAAATTCGCGTCACCGACGTGCACCCGTACGAACGCACGGGTATCGTACTCTTACAAAGAAAACTTGTATATCATCATATAAGAAAACCAAAAACTCGTAAAAATCATTTAAAAAAAAAAAATAGTAGTTAAAGAACAAATGCAAAAATAAACTATTTAAATGAAATCCTCTAAAAAGATAAAATTGCATTTGGCTTTATCCTCCGCATATTTTGTTTGTTCACTCAAACGCTGAACCCTATCTTGCTTCTCCCGTCTCTTATCATCAACATGACACAAGCTTTGCAGCAGAACTTGAATTTGAACATTACATCACATCACATCAGGTTATTCATCTTCTCCAATTGCATCAGTGAGCTTCGTCTTTTCATGTTTATTCAAAGAATTTGGCTTTTTATTGAATATGTGTCCTTTCCGTGAATGCCCGTTAACTGTTTGTTGAAATGTTTCTTCCAACTCTTTGTGTATATTTGAATATTCTTGTGTATTTACATGTTGGGAGTGGGATTGTACAAATGTCATTTTTGGTGTATGGCACTGTAAATACTCATGAATTCACTTTCTAAATGTATACAATGTTAGACTCATACATGGGGGTAGTAATATGGTCTCAATAGTGATTATAACTTATATGCATTCTCCGACCTTAAGAAACTTCAATTTATGTTCCTCCTTTATGTAGATTTCGTGGTATCAGGTTTAGAAAAAATTGGGCTTCCTCTAGCTCAATTATATGTATTAAGAATTTGTCTAGTTTGAATGACGTAGCCGATTCAGCCATAGTTGGTTCTCTCAATACTGTTATCGTTGCTGTTCCTCTAACTTCCATCAACAAATGTAATACCTTGAAATTACCTCTGATCTCCCTCCAAACTTTCAAGCCAACCATTCCACTTCTAACACAACTGCTGTTCGTGCCAGTTCAGACATGAAAAATTCTGTTGAACCAGAAAATTTTGCTACTGCATATTGACTCCCTTAAATTCCCCTTGGTAACTGCTTTTGTGTCCGTTCCCTACTTCCACTCAATACTTGAGGGTTTCATGAACCTCTGAGCTTAATTATCAGACTAGCTTGCCATCTATGAAGTTATGGGATGCTCTCATTGTCAACCAAAATCCTCACCTTTCTTCCATCGATACTCCTCCACTAATATAAAGAACCCAAGGTCCATCTGGCGTTATATTCAATGAAAGCTATACAAACTTGCACTCCAGCCTATGTGCCTCCATGTGCTCTGAGTTGTTTTCCTCCTTTTTCTCATTTTTCTCATCACATCCAAGAGACCAAAACAAGGCCCATGTCCCCTTTTATCTTACAACTCAGCTCGCAATAGTGTTCAAGCTCCCTCAATTCTACTCTTGCACCCCTCTCCCTGCGTATTACTTGATCTGCTTCTTTCTGAGTTACTTCCTCACCCCTTTTCTGACCTTGAGCCTTGTTGTTTCCTTCATATGTAGCTGTCCCGGATGAAGGATAATTCCTTGAATCACTCCCATCTTTCCTGGTTAGCAGCATTCCACTGGCTGAGGAATTGGGAGCAGAGACAGAAATCCAAGTGCAGCATCAATCTCAGCATTGTTGGGCTTGCATTACTTCATCAAAGTGGTTTCTGATGTATAGATTGATTTCTATTTTGCACTTATTTATTTGACACGGAAGAACTATAATATTTGATGTTGATAACAAATTGATTTCAGTGTTTATTTATTTATTGATTTATTTATTTATTTGCTTCAGTCTTTATCAGAATACATAATGAGATCTTATTGGATATGGATATCAGAAATAAATATTGTCATCCTCTTGTTTAGTGATGACATATGGAGAAAATAAGAGGTATGTACTTCAAACTTTCCCCTAAAACAATTGCCTCATCTAAGTTATTTAACTACAAAAACTTTTCATGACAGGGCATTTGGTCTAGTGGTATGATTCTCGCTTTGGGTGCGAGAGGTCCCGAGTTCGATTCTCGGAATGCCCCTTTTTGTGAAGGTTAGGAGTTTAGTTTTTCAATAATTTAGTGAAATACTAATAAGCATCAGTTTTTATTTATTTATTTATTTTTAAGATCTGAAAGCTGTCAAGTTTGACTTACTGGTGTGTCTGTGTAGTACTAGTTGTTAAAACATTAGAGAGACTGCATGTGAATGCCATGTTGCTTATAGAAGTCTGTTGCAATAGTTTATCAAACTTTAGCTTTAAAGATAAATCCAAAATTAATACCAGAGTCATCATATCATAAATGTTATGCGTGGATTCTCTTTGATACTTTTTTTTTTTTGTGGCATAAATCAAAGCATCCTTGTCTGTAACTTCATAAGTATGAGATCATTTAAGAAGTCGCCCTCTTCTATTAATTAATTTTCCAAATACACTGATTAAGAATCTAATCCTCAATCAAATAGTTTAAGGATTCAAGTATTTAGTACTTGTGCCACATTGTGGGATTCTTTTATTGTTTTTTGCCCTTGTATTTGCTGTATTTTTTGCCGTGTTTATCTTGCGTCTCCTTGCTTTCCTGGGTGTATTTTTTGGTACTCTTGTGCCAATTGTGCTTTTGTACTCTGTTGGAGACTTTCTTGATTTCTCCTTTTAATATATATTATTTCCCGGGTGTATTATTTGCCTTTAAAAAAAAACTTAGAAAACCATGATAGCTTCATCCAGTGGTCTCATTATCATAAGAAAACACAGAACCAGCATGTACTTAGCAGCTGGTTGCTGTTGGCATCAATGAGATATTGATGAAGTAACAATTGCTTGAATCAATCTAATCAAAATCACACATATTTTTTGTGTTCTAAGCAACATAGTAACAAAATCACACACACTAAGTGCATAGAAAATGTGAATTGACGATTTAAGTATGCACTCTAACATATCAAATATTTTGTTACATTTTACCATCTATCTGCAATTACTTTATTAGACCAGATCAGTTTGGAATACTTTTTGTCTCACCGTGTCCATACTGAATCACAAACAACCGAAAATATCAATCTAAAAACATATGAAATTATGTATAAACAGAGTTGTTGATTCAAATCCTTACAAGTTTACACTAAAAGTAATCCCTCATAACTAGAACTTACACTAGCAGGGATTTACAAACAATCTCGAGTCTACTTCTCTTCCATTTCAGTCAACTTTGACTTCCATATGAAATTATGAATGACATCCTTCACGATCTTGTGCCTCAAGTGCAACTCTTACTCTTGTTAAAACTTTTGGGTCTTCCTAGATAATTACAGTTCTCTCTTTACGTGCCAACGATTCTGGCTCTCTACAAGGTTACAATACTTTTGGGTCTGATAGGATAGTCAACATCTGTCATTATGGTACACATTTTCACTTCTTAGTGTCAACTTCCCCTCCTAAAGATCCTATAGTCTTGTTCTTGATCTGTCGCAATATGCTTTTGGTATCAAAGAGGTTTTTGATGTATAGTTTGATTTGCATATTTCATTTATTTATTTGACACAAAAGGCCTATAGTATTTGATGTTGATAACATTTTTGATTTCAATATTTTTTTGCTTCAGTCTTGATCAGAATACATAATGAGATCCTATTGGATTCTTGTCATCCACTTGTTTAGTGATGAGATGTAGTGAAAATAAGAGGTATGTACTTCAAATTTTCCCCCTAAAATAATTGTCCCAACTAAGTTATTTACAAACTAGAAATTTTCATATTAGGGCATTTGGTCTAGTGGTATGATTCTCGCTTTGGGTGCGAGAGGTCCCGAGTTCGATTCTTGGAATGCCCCTTTTTATTGTTTTGAAGTTGTGGAAGTTTGCCCTTGTTAATTGTTTAATTCAATATGAATAAGCTACAGATTTATTTGTTAAATAATAATTAGGCTTCTGGATTGCATGTGAATGCCTTGAGATGAATGCTCTCTGATACATGTGTACACTCAAATTGTTCGTTATTCACTATTGTTTACTACTCTTACACTACGCCACACATTTCATGTTAATTAAATATAAAGCTAGGCATCACTGCTTAATGGAAAACCATAACTGCAAGTCCAATTATGAGTGAAGCTGACCAAATTCTCAAGATGATCAAATTCTCAAATTAGCCTCTTCAAAAAAATAGTGTTTTATTAGTGGAAATACCCAAGTAAGTTCAATTTTCATGTGAACTTCAGAATGAATTTTTCATTACCTATTTTAAAAAACATTGTTTATGAAGCCAAATAGATGATAACATACACATACAGGATATTATATCTTGTAATGTATTAGTAGCCAAACTTATGTCCTAACATGACAAACTCTTCCTTTTGTAATCACAATTGACAAATCATTTTTGATTTATAATAATGTGAAAAAATTGTATTGTTATATGACGCGAAATGTTGGCTGGAAAAAGCCCACACAAAAATACTCTGTAGCAGTAGTGAGGTCCATGAGGATGCTGCACTCGATTAGTGAAAATACTAGTCGAGTAAGGATCTCTAACCAAAAACAAAATAAAATAGAATTAGGATATATAGCATTAATGAAAGAATTGGGGTAGAAAACTAGCGCCTATTGTAGATGACATAGTTAAATATCGAGTTAGGTGGTTTGAACACGTATGGAGTATATCTATAAATTCCATATAAGGAGAATAGATCCCATGGATGGTGGTGACAGAGTTGCTAGATGAAGAGAAATACCATGAAAAATACTGACAACTATTAAGAAATACATAGAGGACCATTTTGGTTATAACATTCTGCCGATGTTTGATTCAAGTAGGCAACAGTGAACTTGTGTATAGTAATGGAAATGTAAAATTGGCAATACAACTCACATAGTAAAATATCAATAAAATGTGAATGCTGCCAATACAATGATGACATGTGGTAAATAATAGGGCTAAATTCAATTTTGTCTAAAATAATTGTCTGAACTAACTGATTTAGATATTCACTAACAAAAACTTCTCATGTAAGGGCATTTGGTCTAGTGGTATGATTCTCGCTTAGGGTGCGAGAGGTCCCGAGTTCAATTCTCGGAATGCCCCTTTTGAAGTTTAGGAGTATAACTTTTCAATATTTTAGTTAAATACAAATAATTAACATCAGAGGCTAATGTGAATTTGAAACTTAGCTTTTGTAGCAGCATCAATTGGTGTCATTTTTGCTAATAGATTCTCCGTTGTAACTGCAGTTATAGACTTTGACAGTCTGATATAAAAAATCGACATAACTTGTTTATAATGTATATAATGATTGTGTAATATGAACAGTTGGATCTCAAATTATGGCTGATACTGGTTACCATGTGTCACGGTGCGAATTTGCATTTTCAACTTTGTTTCTGCTTTGAAAAAAAATATTCTGATATCTTACTTTTTAGGTTACATGGAATGAACCTGATTTACTTACAAATATGAAAAGGCTGAATCCGTGGCAAGTCAAATAGTATCGAACATGCCTTCGATCCCTCCTTCCCCTTTCTCGCCATCAAGGAAGAAACTGAGATTGCCTCAACACCCATCTTTCCCCATTGATGACCAATTTTCAATGCCAACTTTTCCAAACAACTTTCAAACTCCAAATATTTCGATTTCTTCCTTTACTAAAGACTAGTCCTGCAGGCATGCAGGGAGCCAGGAATGATCATTTTAATCTCTCCTTATCAGACTTTCACCTCGAAAAAATATCATTAGTCTCTTTAAGCCTTATTTTCAACAACCATTTAATCACAATGCTACGACATCAAAGACGGTCCCTAATAACCTGGCACTGCAACAAGCGAACATAAGTGAGAATATTTTGAGCTCACCATCAGAGAAACTGGACCATGCAAAGCCGAACCAGTTTGTGCTTTTTGGCCAAACAAGACAAATTGACACAGGAAATGGAAATGCTGACAATAAAAGAACTAATAGTTCTTCTTATCCTCTTCAAGATCTTCTGAAACTATCCTCTGATCCTCTTCAATAAAAGCACTAATACCTTAATTTTATTGATGGGATCTACAATGAGCTCAAGAGCTCTACAATGGTGGAAATGAAAAATGAAAAGATGAGCTTAAGAGCTTAAGAGTTCAAGAACTTATATTTTAGAGCGAAGCTCTTAACAAGAGATAACCCTTTTAAATAATATATTTCTCAATGCCTCTTTGCTTCCCTTCCCTCTCTTTTATATCTTTTATATATAGCATTTTTGTTACATCAAAAAATATCTTACCTAACTCTTATTCCACTTCTTTTACAACTTTTTAGAATATGCATGTGTTGGACTAGCTTGCACATGAGCAGTTCTAAGAACCAAGATACTTCTCGCAATTTAAGTGTTGGTGGAGAAGTATTCTATAGAAATTCGAAAATATTTTCTAATTTTAGAAGTGTAATTTCAGATGCATCTATTTAACACTAAAATGTGTTCTAAGTGAGACACTTACTTATTTTATTTCAAAATCTAGTCCGAAATTGTATATCCGAACAAACCTCTTCAACGACTTTGTTCATTTAATAACTCAGTGACAAATTGTATAATTCCATATTTGTCAAGTGAGAATTAAAAAAAAAATACCACCTTGCATATATTTTTCAACTCAGTGACTATTCCATATATTTTTCAACTCAGTGACTATTCCAAAAGTGTGTTTCTAGAAATGTCAAGTGGAAAATTTAACATCGCCTTGCATGATTGCTTCACACCTTACCAAAATCTTCTTCCACACACAATCAAATTTTCTAGTTCAAAACAACATTTGTGTGTTTTTCACATCAAAAGAAGGTATAATTTAAGGTAGTGTACATGTATTTTCTTCCTCCTTACTTACATTAATCTGTTTTTCAGTATGAAAATATGACACCACATTTTTTGTGTCATCCAAAACTATGATGAATTTCATATGGAATTGTATTTCTGGATTAGTTCAGAGTTGAATTTGGTCAGTTTTTTTAAAAATATTTTCTCTTATGATTGACCTTAGATATGATGCTCCATGATTTTGTTCTCAAACCTATTGTGTCTACGGATGCCAAACTAGTTGATGTCAAGGTAGATATTGGCAAACAATTTACAAATGAGCAGAAGTTTGTTGTTCGTGATTGTTTACACTAAAAATTGGTAAACAACCACTAGTCTCTTATTAAAGGTTACTTGCAGGGTCAACTAGGAAATTCTAAGACATAATGCTAACAATTTTCCTTTATGATTTTGATAGAAATGAAAGAGATTCCAACTTAGTCAAAATTGTTATGGAAAAAGATAAGAAGGTAACTTCGATAATAGAAAAAGTAAGAATGTGGTGAAAACTGAAAGGAAACCGCGATTCAAAAACACAGCGGAAATTAAAATTTCCTTTTAGCGATCCTTATGAAAGATCATGATTAGTGATAGAATGGTTGCCTCTTGTGGCAATGAAACCTTTGATTCTGAATCGAAGGAATGATCACGAGCGATGTACGATAAACAATGCCTCTACTCAGTCTACACGAACAACTTCCTTCAGTCTCAGTGCTAGCTGCTACGATTGAAGACTTTGAGTGAGAGATAGAGAGAAGGAAAATACGCCTAGGGTTTCACAGCTGAATTTTCATCAAGTGTTTATGCTTCTGCACAAGGGTTATATTTATAGAACCACTTGTGTAGGCTGCAAGCTAAAAAGCCCACTTAAGTGCACGCACACCATATCTTATGATGTACCGTATATCACTTAAGCACGCGGTACCTTACCACAATCTGTATTCCACTTAAGTGCACCGTACCTTACGGTGTTCCTTATTTACTCTACCTCTTATCAAACTGTCATTATGCGTGTGACCCTGTAGGATTTCACGACGTTGGTAATTATATTAAATCATGCATTTAACATAATAAATAGTGAGCGTATCTAGCAACCCATCACTGCTACCCAAGTCACGAAATTGTCATGTGATATGACAAAACCTTTTGTGATAGTGCTTGTGTGTACAATTACCATTTTGCCCTTATGTCTATATTGAACACAAGGCATATACCTTGTCATCCTTGTTCAGTTCAATATTGGGCCTTTAGACATTTATCCTGTTATGCAGGATGGACAAATTCCATCTAGGTCACTCATGTCCCTCAGCATGCTTTATGAAGTACCCATCAACTGTCTTTATAGTCATCCAATTACGGACAATGTTTGATCAGCAATAAAGTACTTGACTCTACATCTAGGGCCCATAGTGATTTCAGGTCGAAGGGTGGTATACACCACTACCACCATGAGAGTAACTTATGACACCTTGCATGACATTCTATGTAGTACTCTCATAGTGGGTCAATCCAGAATAAATATTACTCCTAATATTCATACCTATGTTAAGACTTGATAACTCCTTATTCATGATCCATGAGATGTGATCATCAATCTATCTACATAATAGTCTTAATGCTTTAAGGTTATCCCATTTCACATTAAAGCTCGACTATGGATACTTTAAGAGTAATGTCCTTATGTTTATATTGAATCTCATGATTAAGTCACACTTAATATTTCATTAAACGAACTAGCTTTTCTAGGGACTTTATCAATTTTGAAAACAAACATAATAAAGAAATGCCTTTTATTATTAATAAATAATTTGATACAAGTACCAAAAGTATTGGCCTCTAGGGTTTACACCAACAATCTCCCACTAGCACTAGAGCCAATCAGGCATACCCCTAATACCCATAGATCTAGTATGGCCATCATGCTTCTGTTGCGCAAGAGGCTTTGTTAGTGGGTCAACAATGTTGTCAAGTGTAGGTACTCTGCATATCTTCACATCTCCCCGATCTATTATCTCTCGAATGAGATGATAACGCCTAAGTATGTGTTTGGATCGTTGGTGAGATCTAGGCTCCTTAGCTTGTGCGATGGCACCATTGTTATCACAATAGAGATCAATGGGATCCACAATGCTAGGGACTATGCCAAGTTCACTAATGAACTTTTTGATCCAAACAACTTCCTTTGTTGCATTTGAGGCAGTAATGTACTCGGCATCGGTTGTAGAATCAACAACTGTTTCTTGCTTTGAACTTTTCCAGCTCACAGCGCCACCATTTAGGCAGAACACATAACCAGATTGCGATTTAAAGTCATCCTTATCTGTCTGGAAGCTAGCATCGGTGTATCCAATTACCGCGAACTCTTCCTGACCTCCATATATCAAGAATGAATCCTTAGTCCTTCTCAAGTACTTAAGGATATTCTTGACAGCTACCCAATGAGCATCACCGGGATCAGATTGGTACCTACTCGTTGCACTTAAAGCATACGAGACATCTGGCCGAGTTCATAACATGACATACATGATAGATGCTATTGCAGATGCATATGGAATCTTATTCATACGATCCCTCTCTTCCTTAGTTGAAGGAGATTGTGTTTTTGATAGACACAAGCCATGTTGTATAGGTATGAATCCTTTTTTGGAATCATGCATATTAAAGCGTCTCAGCACTTTGTCTATGTATGTACTCTGACTTAGGCCAAGCAGTTTTTGTGATCTATCTCTATAGATCCTGATTCCTAACATATAGGCTGCTTCACCAAGGTCCTTCATAGAAAAGCATTTCCCTAACCAAGTTTTTACTTGTTGCAAGGTAGGGACATCGTTTCCAATGATTAATATGTCATCTACATATAATACCAGGAAGACGATCATGCTCCCACTAACCTTCTTGTAGACACAAGGCTCATCTTCATTCTTTATGAATCCATTTTGTTTTACAGTTTCATCAAAACTAAGATTCCAACTTCTAGAAGCTTGCTTCAATCCATAGATTGATCGCTGTAACTTGCATATCTTTTGGGCTTCTTCTGGTATGTCAAATCCTTCAAGTTGTGTCATGTACACATCCTCAAGAAGATTCCCATTAAGGAAAGCAATCTTAACATCCATCTGCCATATTTCATAATCATGATATGCAGCGATAGCAAGTAAAATCCGAACTGATTTAAGCATTACAACTGGTGGAAAGGTTTCATCATAGTCTACACCATGAATTTGTTTATAACCTTTAGCAACCAGTCTTGCCTTATAGGTATGTATCTTACCATCCATGTCAGTCTTCTTTTTGAAGACTCACTTGCATCCTATAGGATTAACTCATACAGGAGGCTCTACCAAGGACCAAACCTGGTTTGTGTACATGGAATCCATTTCAGATTTCATGGCTTCTAACCACTTCTCAAACTCAGGACCAGTTATGGCCTCTTGATAGGTTACAGGCTCATCTTGATCCATGAGTAATACATCACTTTGATCATTTATGAGATATCCATATCTCTCTGGTTGGTGACGTATCGTGCTCGACCTACGTTGGTCTTGTTCTACTTGAGTAGGTTGCTTTTCCACAACTACTTGTGGTTCCTGCTCTAATCCCTCCATAGGTGTATCAATGCTTTGTGATTCTTGAATTTCTTCAAGCTCTACTTTCCTCCCATTGATTCCTTTGGAAATAAAGCCCCTTTCCAAGAAAACTCATGTTTGAGCGACAAACACTTTGCCCTCAGAAGGATTGTAGAAGTAATACCCTCTTGTTTCTTTAGGATACCCCACACATAAGCATTTGTCAGATTTGGGCTCAAGCTTAGTTGAAATTTGTCGTTTCACATAAACTTCACAACCCCAAATCTTCATGTAAGACATATGTGGTTTCTTACCACTCCATATTTCATATGGTGTATTTTCAACCTTTTTGGATGGAACACAATTAAGTGTGTAAGCTGTTGTCAGTAGTGCATGTCCATAAAAGGAGTTTGGAAGATCGGCGTGACTCATCATAGATTGGACCATGTCTAACAAGGTTCGATTTCTTATCTCAGATACACCATTCCATTGTGGTGTTCTAGGAGGAGTGAGTTGGGATAGAATCCCACACTCTTTTAGATGGTCATCAAACTCTAGGCTTAAATATTCACCGCCTCGATCTGATCGAAGAGTTTTAATATTCTTACCTAGTTGGTTTTGTACTTCATTCTTGAACTCCTTGAACTTTTCAAAGGATTCAGATTTGTGTTTCATTAAATAGACACAACCATATCTACTGAAATCGTCGATAATGTGATGAAGTATTGAAAACCTCATATGGCTGTTATGTTCAGTGGTCCACATACATCAGTATGTATGAGGGCAAAAGATCATTAGCCCTTTCACCTTTTCTTGTGAATGGGGACTTTGTCATCTTTCCAATTAAACAAGATTTGCATGTATCATATGATTCGTAATCAAAAGAGTCCAATAGTCCATCTTTATGGAGTTTGGAGATGCGTTTCTCATTTATATGGCCTAAGCGACAATGCCAAAGGTAACTTGGATTTAACTCGTTAGGTTTCATCCTTTTAGTATTAACTCGTTAGGCATTTCAAGATCAAGGACATACAATCCATTGTTCATTTGTGCAGTAGCATAGAATATATCATTCAAATAAATAGAGCAACAATTGTTCTTTATTATAAATGAAAAACCAAACTTGTCCAAACAAGAAATATAAATAATATTCATGCTAATTGCAGGTACATAATAACAGTTCTCTAACTGAATTATTAAACCATTAGGTAAAGTCAATACATAAGTTTCTACGGCTAAAGCAGCAACCTTTGCTCCATTGCCAACTCGTAGGTCAACTTCACCTTTTGCCAAAACTCTACTCCTTTTTAGCCCCTGCACATTGGTACAAATGTGAGAACCACATCCAGTATCTAATACCCACGATGCAGAAGTAGATACATTTATTTCTATAACAAAAATACCTGAAGTCGAAGTCTCCACTCCATTCTTCTTATCTTCTAGGTACTTTGGGCAGTTTCTCTTCCAGTGTTCGGTCTTACCGCAATAGAAGCAAGTGCCCTCCTTTTCTATACCTCCACTAGGCTTCAATGCAGGGGCAGTATGTTTGGGTTTGGCAACTTCCTTGCCTTTCCATTTACCACCCTGCTTGGTGGGCCTTTTGTTCTGTTTCTTTACATTACTGACCATCAGAATGGATTTCCCTTTTGACTTCAGATTTTGCTCAGCAATTCTTAACATGCCTAGCGATTCAGGAAGAGTTTTGTCCATATCATTCATGTTGAAATTAAGGACAAATTGACTGAAGCTTTTCGGCAACGATTGCAGGATCAAATCAGTCGCAAGCTCCTTTTTTAGGGGAAATCCCAATCTTTCAAGGTTCTCCACATACCCAATCATCTTGAGTACATGGGGACCTACAGAGGTTCCCTCAGATAGCTTGGCATGAAAAAGGGCTTTTAAAACTTCAAACCTCGTATGCCTTGCCTGCTCTTGATAGAACATCTTCAGGTGTTCGATCATATCGAAAGCTGCCATGTTTTCATGTTGCTTTTGCAATTCAGAATTCATGGTAGCCAGTATGAGGCAAGCAGTTTCATTGGCATCATCGACATGCTTCTTATAAGCATCTCTTTCAGCCTTAGGAGCAGAACTAGGAGACTCCTCCTCAGGAACATGTGTCTCTAAGACATACAACCTTTTGTCATGTTTGAGGACAATCCTCAGATTTCGGTGCCAATCTAGAAAATTTGTCCCAGACAAATTTTCCTTATCAAGGATTGATCGCAAAATGTTGTTAGATGTGTTTGTTGTAATGGTAATCTACAAAATAAAATGGAAAATTATAAGTATCATTAAAATAACATATTCAATTAGGCCTTTAATTAAATATGCTCCAACTATTTTACTCAAACCAAATGACCCTCGCCATTTGATTCGGAAAATCCCGTTGGAAGATTTTCTAGTGGATCGAGATCCACATTTCACTTTGTTTTAAGTCAACGTTAGGCTGATTACACAAAACTTAGCTATTTAGGTAGGAACTCCTTCCAATTGTATCCAATACAATTCTCGAATATTTCAGTTAGGTGAATAACTCCTTATTCTAATCCATCATATGGATTATTCCCAACTCTTGCTTCGAAACGTATATAATCTTATTATATTTTGTTTAGTTAAGTTTGACCCATTGTTTTAGAAATTGGATATTACATTTATCCCATCGCATCTTACTAATATAGAACATGCACCTCGCGTTAGGCGAAACCTACATTATTTGATACTAGTCTTGATGAGTTCTAAAACTTGGAAAACATAAACTTAATATTCAATTTTGAGGGAATTTTCATTAGTTTGATCTCACCGGCTTATTTATCATATAAATCGTCTCTCACATGCATCAACATACATACACATGCATCAACATACATACAAAATAAAACAGTTATGGCCCCTAGCGCAATTGTTCTCCCAAGCCAATGAGAGAACCTAAGCTAAACCTAATAACGATCTACACTTCTCCAAGTAAGATCTCCAAGGTTGTCCTCCTTTGATCTTGTAGTCTTCTTCTTCTTCATAACATTACATTACATTACATTAAAGAATACTCGTTTTACATACGAGGGAGTGAGATGGGAAAAGAAGTTACATCAAGAGATTAAAAGAGAGGCACGACACGCAGGTCGTATTTTAAAATCCCAAAACAAAATAAAGGAAAACTAAGGCCATAACTGATCACCACAAGAGAAAAATAATAAACACACTTTTATTATTATTAATTTAAATCCTGTTAATTAAATGAATTAAATTAAATTCGGCGAATGATCACACTTTTTTTCAATGAACAATTCATTTGAAATTGGGTCGTTTTTCATATCAACACTTGATACTTTCCATAAAATTAAAGCACAACTTTTGTGCCATCACAACCCTAATCGCAGACCTTTTAGACAGCACAACCCTTGTGTCGTCATGAACCCTAATGCAACAATTTCATATCGTCAAAATACCATGATCAATAATTTAGTATGACTGATCTGTATGCCACTGCTTCACCATACTAAAGTCGGTTTCCGAAGCAAATGAACACAGGCCGCTCAAATGATCATTACACGATTTAAATGAACGAAATAGAAACAGTATATCCAATATACCATCTTTGCATCAGGTATCACATATAAAATTTGGTCGATCATATTTGTGTAACTTAAGGACGATCGATATATCGCTGCTTCACTATACTATTGTAGGTTCCGAAGCATAGTCAATACCGATCATCCAAATCGTACACAGCCTCATGCCAAAATTTAATTTCTCGATTTAATTTAATTTTTTATGTGTCTTAATCGAATTAGAACAAAAAACAGAAAATAAACACTTATCTGATGCATGGTTTCGTAAGTGGCTCTGATACCACTGAAGGGAAATCGCGATTCAAAAATGCAACGGAAATTTAAATTTCCCTTTAGCGATCCTTACAAAAGATCATGATCAATGATAGAATGGTTACCTCTTGTGGCGATGAAACCTTTGATTCTGAATCGAAGGAATGACCATGAGCGATGTACGATGAACAACGCCTCTACTCAGTCCACACGAACAACTTCCTTCAGTCTCAGTGCTAGCTGCTACGATTGAAGGCTTTGAGTGAGAGATAGAGAGAAGGAAAATACGCCTAGGGTTTCACAGCTGAATTTTCATCAAGTGTTTATGCTTCTGCACAAGGGTTATATTTATAGAACCACTTGTGTGGGTTGTAAGCTAAAAAGTCCACTTAAGTGCACACACACCATATCTTATGATATACCGTATATCACTTAAGCATGCGGTACCATACCACAATCCGTATTCCACTTAAGTGCACCGTACCTTACGGTGTTACATATTTACTTAAGTACACCGTACCTTACGGTGTTCCTTATTTACTCTACCTCTTATCAAACTGTCCTTATGTGTGTGACCCTGTAGGATTTTGCGACGTTGGTAATTATATTAAATCATGAATTTAGCATAATAAACAGTGAGCAGTATCTAGCAATACATCACTGCTACCCAAGTCACGAAATTGTCATGTGATCTGACAAAACCTTTTGTGATAGTGCTTGTGTGTACAATTACCCTTTTGCCCTTATGTATATATTGAACACAAGGCATATACCATGTCATCTTTGTTCAGTTCAATATTGGGCCCTTAGACATTTATCTTGTTATGCAGGATGGGCAAATTCCATCTAGGTCACTCATGTCCCTCAGCATGCTTTATGAAGTACCCATCAACTGTCCTTATAGTTATCCAATTACGGACAATGTTTGATCAACAATAAAGTACTTGACTCTACATCTAGGGTCCATAGTGATTTCAGGTCGAAGGGTGGTATACGCCACTATCACCATGAGAGTAGCTTATGACACTTTGCATAACATTCTATGTAGTACTCTCATAGTGGGTCAATCCAGTATAAATATTACTCCTAATATTCATACCTATGTTAAGACTTGATAACTCCTTATCCATGATCCATGAGATGTGATCATCAGTCTATCTACATAATAGTCTTAATGCTTTAAGGTTATCCCATTTCAAATTAAAGCTCGACTACGGATACTTTAAGAATAATGTCCTTATGTTTATATTGAATCTCATGATTAAGTCACACTTAATATTTCATTAAACGAACTAGCTTTTCTAGGGACTTTATCAATTTGGAAAACAAACATAATAAAGAAATGCCTTTTATTATTAATTTAGAAAGCAAGAATACGTATTTACAACTATGAGGAGAAACGTTCCCGAGACACCCAACTATGAGGAGAAACTACTATTTACAAGTCTTAGGTAATTATCCCTTACTATATCTCTAAAAAAATACCCATGCACTCATGGGTCCAATGTATGATCCTTATGTGGATCTTACCAAACTTAGGGATTTTTTCCCATCTTACCATATGACCAAACCCATTGTTAGTGTTAAAAGACCTCGGAACCTAGAGTGCATGACCACCACTTTACGTGTCTTCTGTTTAGTTCCCCACTAAGAAACATGAGGATTACATCCTCTTGCTAAACAAGATTGAGGCGGAAAAAGTGAATTTCAGAAGGCAAAAGGTATCTTCAACCTGATCCATTTGTTGAGAACTGGTCCTGCCTAATGCAAAAACATGTTGGTCGCATCCCTATATTTCTGGGAAAGCATGACTAACACCATCCAACTTCCATATAGAATGGTGACACCCACTTTCTTCCACGTGGCGGCCATTACTGGCCTTTGCCCAAATGGAAAATCTTTTTACCCCAACGAGAGCGACGAAGAAACCATTGATTTCAAACCAAACCATGCGAGCTTTGGTAATTATATTGAAGACTACCATGTCTAAGGAACTGAAGTTTCAGACGAAGAGCATATCACATTCCTTGCATTATGGATCTCAATATGCATTTTGTAACACCCCAAATTTCGTAGAATATTTATTTAATTTATTTAAATATTATATTCGTGAAATATGTGATTTGTGTCGATGTCGGTGATTTTGAGAAATTTTGGTTATTTAATTAAATAATAGTATATATTACATAATATATTGTATTATTATTTATTTTAAATAATATTAGAGGAATTAAGGGCAAAGTGGACATTTGAGGAAAATTAGTGAGGGCATTATGGAGAAAGCCCAATTTTGAGGCCCAAGGGTTAGAGTGAATATAAAAGGAGGATTTTGAGAATAGGGTTCACTTTTGTTAGACCGTGAAAAGAAGGAAAGAAGGAGAGCTCTGAGGAAAAAGGGAAAAGGCGAGGAATTCGAGAAGGCTTCCAAAGACTCAGAGAGAAAGCTTCGAATCGACAATCTAAGGTATGGGGAGTAATTGCCTTTCATTTTTTTTCATTATAGGATTCGACGTAATTAAAGTGGATTTTGGGGATTTTGGGGTTTTTGAAGGGTTTATGGGTTGTTGATGATTTAGAGGTATTTTTTAGAATCGATGAGGGATTATTAAGGGTTGAATTGATTCGGGTAAAAACAAGCCTTCGTGGCAAAACCCTCTTTGATGATATGTGGGATCTAGTATGAGAAAGGGATTTATGGGGTTTATGGGAAGCTTGAGAGTTTTGAAGGTTTAGGAGATTTAAGGTTTCCCCGAGTTGTCCTGAATCGACCTAATAGACGTGGGTTTTATGCCTTTGATCTCCGTGATGCATTAGAACTGTTATATGGATGTTTTTGGGTCATTTGGAGTTGTAATCGCAGGTACTTTGAGGTTGTGGAGCTACTGATGCGTAGCAGCGATTTGCTGTAATCGCAGGTTCGCTGAGCGAACCATCGCTTCACTAGGCGAATGTTCGCCAAGGCTCGCAAAGCGAGCAGCGCAACGAATGCGCGATAACATGAGTGTAGGTACTGAAATGATTCTGGAGTGGGAGTGGGGATTCGCTGGGAGTCTCGCTAAGCGAATTAATCAGCGAGTAGCTTCGCCCAGTGAATAAACCAGCGAGTATGACAGAGGGTGCTTTCTAGTGTCTTAGTGTGGTGTCTGTGGGATTCGCTGGCCGCTTCGCTAAGCGAAGGTTTTAGTGAACAGGTTCGCCTAGCGAATCCTGGAGTGACGTCTGTTGTTTCGCGAAATTTCGTTTCTGTTGCTATGTTGTTCTGGTGTTTGATGTTGTGATATTTATGATGTTTTACCATGATGTTAGTGACGTTAATGATGATTATGACGTGATGATTTCGTGATGTTTTGACGAGTACTTGATGAGATGAATTTCATGAGAATATTGATGATTATGAACAGTGTATATTTGATGTGGGATGATTACTTGACGATATGGATTACTATGATGTATATTGATGACCAGGAGTTGTTTATGTATGATGTATGATGATAAGACGATGACACATGATGTTTTGATGAATAAATGACGACATGACGAACATGATGTTTTGATGAATGATGATGCACATAATGATGTTTTGATGATGATGATGATTATTGACGTTTGTGTATCATGCATTCATATGCATACTCTGTGACGACGCTTCATTCCCATTGTGCGGATATGAGGTAATTATGATGTGATCCGGTTCCGATTGCAGGATTGATCCTATTGACATTTTTGGAGGGGTGATGGCCTAGTGTCCATCGATTATGACGATTGGTACCACATGCATGAGTCTTGTTATGCAATGCATTTTATGTGGCATTGATGAATTTGTGATACGGTGCATCCTGATGTTTTCCTTGATGATGACCCTGATGATGTTGTATATGAGGATAATGCCATTTTATGTATATCTTGTTTTATAATGATTATTATGAATTGTGATTACTCACCCTGCCTGTTTGAATGTTGCCTCCACGTGGGTAACGTGCAGGTGATCAGGTTTAGTTGTGGATGCTTTCAAGGACCTTGAAGTTTATTTGCTTTTGGCCGATTTAGAGGGTCTTGCTCTGATAGTGTAACATCGGGTTGGGGTTCTTTGAGTCGAACTGTGTTGTTTCCTTATTTTTGTTGTCATTTGATGATATGGTTTTATTTTGATTATTATGATGTTTTGTTGAAAACCTTTTATTTGAAAATTTTGAGTTCCGCTGCCATGTGAAGGCTTTTTGATGTATTTTGAGGAAAACCCTTTGTTTACATGGCAAGTGTATTATTTTGATTTAAATGAGAAATGTGCACCCTTTGAGGTGATTTTTGTGCTTTACTCTGATATTTGAGTTGTTTCTGCTGCAACATTATTGGGGGTAGAAAAGGGTGTTACATTAGTGGTATCAGAGCAGGTCGGTCCATCCGGCCAGGTTGTCTAATGTTGTTTGTTTCCCTAGTGTGCGACATGTGCATAAAAACACTGTTGATGCTTGTTTTGTTTTCCATTTGCAGGTTGGGAATGAAATAAGTGGGGGAGAAGATGGTGCTTCTCCAAGCTGTTTCGAGTGTGGAGCGTTGGCTAAGTGTGGTGTTGGACGCTGCGATAGTTGGTGGAGATAGTTTATACCGCCTCATGATATCGGTTGTTATTGACAAATTGAGGAACTGATCACCCTTAATCTCTTGTTGATAATAGACGGGACCATGTTAGGTGGGATAGACGTGTCTTGCGTACTTGAGTAGTGTGCGCAGTGAATTGTTGGGGTTAAGCCGAGTGCTTGCGGATTATTTTGTTGAGTCGATGCATACTATTAGATTTGAAGAGGAGGCGAACTAGAGTTTCTTACCTGTCGGTCAAGTTGGGATATCTTGAGGAGAACAACCAGGTATTGTTGATTTCTGCTTTTGAGGGATAGAGAACAGGGTGTAGCTAGTGATATGCCGATGGTGTGTAATTCCTGACAATCACTGCAACACCCCCAATCTATAACCCCGAATTAGTTAAAGCGATAACAAATAATCAGAGTATAATTAAAACATTCATGGCATAGACTGAAGCGTCACATCAAAATGATGAAATATAATAACTTGCTCATAAAGATATGCAACAATCAGGTAGCAACATAAACAGAGGAACTCGGTTCCTAACACCCACAATTCAGATACAGAATAAAAGCGGAAAATTTGCAACTGAAATCTCATATTTATAAATATAAAAGTTTATCTGTCTTATACAGAGTCATACATGTCAAATCCAAAAAGATAAATATACATAATGTCACATAACGATCTCCCCGACTACCCGGTGCTACATATCAGAGACGACCGACAAAAGAATGAAGACTTAATCTTCACAAAAAGACCACCAGCATCTAATCTGCAATGCCTCATAGAGCATTCAAAACAGCAGAAGGGTGAGAAACACAATTATAATATAGTTGCATACAATTATGTAATAACAGGAAATACGCACACAACAACATTCTCACCACAACATATACCATAATTCAAACACAAAACAACACGATTCTTATCTCATACATCCATCACAAAGGCATATCAATCATGCTCAATACATTTATCACCAACATGTGTATATATCAACTCATAAATTCCATTCACAAATCCCACACATAATCAATCCATTCATGATTTATGTAAATGCACAGAGACTGACACAATGACTCTATGCAATGCAATGCGGTACCGTTTCATCCATCATCTCATCATTAATTCACTCAGGAATTATTGGAATCATCGCTTGTTACTTAGTGTAACTCCCCGTCGGGCAAACGATGTTCCCCGTCGCCTTCGGTCCTCTTTGTATAAGGCACACGACGTTTATGGATCGATTTCGGTCCTCTTTGTATAAGGCACACGATCCGATCGCTTTCGGTCCTCTTTGTATAAGGCACACGATCTGATCGCTTTCGGTCCTCTTTGTATAAGGCACACGATCGTCCATAACGTCGCTTTCGGTCCTCTTTGTATAAGGCACACGACCGTTACAGCAGATCCCCTCGGGAATCGTTTCGTCACTCACACCCACTAGGGCACACAACATCACAAGAATGCATATCATGATGCTTGGCATACAATGACTCATGACAATCAAATGCATACACATAAACAACCATGTAAACCATTCCAACATCCATAATCATGCATATACAATCAAATATAACACAATGCATTTACTTGCCCTTAGGCCACAAACCATCATCACCACATTTCATCACATGCACTCACATCATATAACAGCACACAAGCTATACGTTATAGATCAAAAGCGTATCGCATGATAACACGTCAAATACACACAGTTAAGATGGTAAAAGTCGACAAAACGAAACATTTCCAAATTCCCGACACAATTAAATCGGCCAACCAATCTCAAAACCATTTCTATAAGAAAGAACATCTCATTAGCTTTCCAAAGCATCCAACCGCGCCTCAATCCAGTTACGGATCAAAAGTTATGAAGAAAACAAAATGGAACAATTTGTCATGTTCGCTATGCGAAGCTCCTAGCGAGCATTCGCTTTCCTCATTCGCCATGCGAAGCTCCAGCGAACCGTGGCAAAGAAAAAACAGCATAAAGTTCGCTTTGCGAACTGCTGGCGAGCATTCGCCCACCCATTCGCACTGCGAAGCTCTGGCGAACCTTCGCTTTCCTCTTCGTTGCTGTTCGCACTGCGAACCTGCGAATTTTGGGATTCGCAGCAGCGCTGTTACTCATCCTAAATTGCCATTTTCTCCACCAAAACACATCCAAACCAAAACATAACAATCAGAACATATTCCAATCATAACAATAAGTATTCTACCGCATTTATACCGATTTTCAACCGCGAAAACATCGATTTCTCTCGGTTTCTCTCAATTGACCTAGAAATGAAAAGCTAGGAAAAAACCAACAAACACATACATGATCATACACAAACATAGCATAACTGAGTTTCGCACCCTTACCCAATTAATCGTGTTTTGAAATGTCGGTTGAATCGATTACTTAAACTCCAAGTTTTTCCTCTTTTTCTTCTTCTCACTCTCCTTTTCTCTTCTCTACTTTTTCTTTCTATTTTCTCTCTTTTCTTTCTATGTTCTATTATAAATGAAAAACAATATCTACCTAAGCCAAAAAGACCAAAATACCCCTACACTCAATTTTCTCGCAAACGTTCCCAAAACGCGATAAAACATAATAACCAAGAATAAAATAATATAAAGACCAAAAATAATTAAATCGACTCGATTAAATAAATCTAACAAAAAAAATCAGGGCGTTACAACTCTCCCCCACTTAGAAATTTTCGTCCTCGAAAATATTACCTGAGACGAACAACTCCGGATACGACTCCCGCATCCGACTCTCCAACTCCCAAGTCAAATTGCCCTCAGCAGCGCCTCCCCACGCTACTTTCACAAGCGCAATATCCTTGCCTCTTAACCGCTTCGACTCGCGATCCAAAACTTTCGTCGGTAATGCCTCAACCGTAAGGTTCTCCCTTACCTCAACCTCATCCATTGGAATCACATGCGACGGATCCGGAACATACTTCCGAAGCTGTGAAACATAGAACACATCATGAAAATTCGAAAGATTCGGCAGCAACGCCACCCGATAAGCCACATCACCCACTCTCGCAGATATCTAGGAAGGACCAATAACCGAGAAGTAAGTTTCTTCGACTTCAATGCACGCCCAACACCCGTCACCGACGTAACTCTCAAAAATACATGATCGCCTTCTTGAAACCCGAGATCTTTCCTCCTTCGATCATGATAACTCTTATGCCTACTTTGAGAAGCCTTCATCTTCTCACGAATAAGTTTCACCTTTTCCGTAGTTTGTTGAATTAACTCCGATCCAACCACCGAACTCTCACCAGATTCATGCCAACACAACGGCGTTCGACATCTTCTTCCATACAATGCTTCAAAAGGTTCCATTCCGATACTCGAATGGAAACTGTTGTTATACGTGAACTCCACCAACGAAAGATAACTATCCCACGCACCACCTTGCTCCAGAACACAAGCCCACAACAAATCTTCCAATGACTGAATAGTTCTCTCGGTCTGACCATCCGTCTGTGGATGATAAGCAGAACTCAATCTCAACTTGGAACCTAACGCCTTTTGCAAACTTTCCCAAAATCTGGAAGTAAACCTCGGATCTCGATCCGAAACAACACACAACGGAACACCATGTAGCTTCACAATTACACGGATATAAATCTCAGCCAACCTCTCCAAAGAAAAACTGATGTCAATCGGAATGAAATGCGCCGATTTAGTCAGCCTATCCACAACCACCCAAATGGCATTATGCTCCCTCGGAGTATTCGGCAACCCTGTCACGAAATCCATAGAAATGCTGTCCCATTTCCACTCGGGAATATCCAACGGTTGCAATAATCCACTAGGCTTCTGATGTTCTACCTTTGACTTCTGACACGTCAAACACGCATAGACAAACTGAGCCACCTCCCTTTTCAATCCGGACCACCAAACGATCTTCTTCAAATCTTGGTACATATTATTAGCTCCCGGATGTATACTCAAACTACTCTGGTGTTCTTCCTCTAAAATCATCTTTTTCAATTCCAAATCATCCGGAATACAAATTCTACCACGGAATCTCAAAACACCCTTATCATCCATTTTAAAGTCACCATTCACACCTTTATCTCCAACCGTCATCAAATAACCAAATTTCACATCCAGCCTCTGTTTCTCGCTAACGGTCAACAGAAACTCATTAGTAACCTTTAACATACCAAGCCTCACGCCATCCGATGTCAATTCACACACCAAACTCAAATCCTTAAATGCTTCCAAAAGTTCCCACTCTTTAACCATCAAAGCGGACATATGCAAAGATTTCCGGCTTAACGCATCGGCTACCACATTAGCTTTACCAGGATGGTAATTCAAGCTAAAATCGTAGTCCTTCAAAAATTCCAACCATCTCCGTTGCCTCATATTCGACTCTTTCTGATCAAACAAGTATTTCAAACTCTTATGATCACTAAAGACTTCGAATCTTGCACCGTAGAGATAATGCCTCCAAATTTTCAACACAAAAACCCCTGCCGCTAATTCCAAATCATGAGTAGGGTAGTTTTTCTTATGATCCCTTAATTGCCTCAAAGCATAAGCCACAACCTTACCTTCCTGCATCAACACTCCACCTAAACCAATCAAAGACGCATCGCAATACACCACAAACGGTTCACTAGGATTCGACAAGATCAAAATCGGAGCTGTAGTCAATCTTCTCTTCAGCTCACTAAAACTTTCCTCACGCCGAATATCCCAAATGAACGCTTTACCTTTACAAGTCAGTTGGGTCAAAGGAAGTGCTAACTTGGAAAAACCTTCAATGAATCTTCGAAGCTTCTAATTTCAGTAACAGATCTAGGAGCCTCCCATTGTAGAACTGCATCTACTTTGGATGGATCCACAGCAATACCATTACCTGAAATCACATGTCCAAGAAAACTCACTTCTGACAACCAGAACTCACACTTGGACAACTTGGCATAAAGTCTCTTCTCCTGCAAAATTTGCAACACAATACGCAAATGCTCCGCATGCTCCTCCCGAGACTTAGAATAAATCAAGATGTCATCGATAAACACAACAACAAATTGATCCAAATGCTCATGGAAAATGCGATTCATATACTCCATAAACACTCCCGGCGCATTAGAAACCCTGAACGGCATCACGAAATATTCGTAATGTCTGTATCGTGTCCTAAAAGCCATCTTTTGAACATCTTTCTCTTTCACTCTAATCTGATGATAACCTGACCTCAAATAAATTTTACTAAACACACACGCACCTACCAACTGGTCCATCAAATCATCAATTCTCGGAAGAGGATACTTATTCTTAATCGTCACCTTATTCAGCTGGCGATAATCAATACACAATCGCATACTTCCATCTTTCTTTTTCACCAATAAAGTTGGAGCACCCAAAGGTGATACACTCGGCCTCACAAACCTCTTCTCTAACAATTCATTCAACTGCTTCTTCAAATCAACCAACTCAGATGCCGACATACAATATGGTGCCATAGATACAGGTCTAGTACCAGGAACTAGATCTATAGAAAACTCCACCTCTCTCTCTGGCGGCACATCTGAAATATCCTCCGGAAACACCTCAGGAAAATCACACACAACTGGAAACACGTCAATTGCAACTTGACTATCCACGATCAACGATGCAAATAGTTCGAACAGCTGAGCTTCATCCGCCAAAAGTTTCTTCAACTCTTTGGTAGATAAGAAACTCGATTCCTCGTCTTCTTCAAGAGAAGGAAATCTTACCAACTTATGATAACAATCGATATGAACTCGATTGAACTGCAACCAATTCATTCCCAGAACCACGTCTAAACCCTCCAATAGCAGACACACCAAATCCATCTCAAAATCCTTACCATAAATGGTCAAAGGACAACTTAAACAAACCAAAGAAGTAGTTACTGACCCCATTGCTGGAGTATTGATAACCATCTCTCCACCCATCGAAGACAACAAAAGATTCAAACGATGCGCACATTCAGAAGAAATAAACGAATGAGTCGCTCCAGTATCAATAATAGCAACTAAAGGAGTACTATTAATAAAACAAGTACCTCTGATCAGACGATCTGTATTAGTGGTCTGAGTTCCTGCCAATGCAAATACTTTCCCTCCAACTTGAGCTTGCTTTGGTTTCGGACTCTTCGTACTAACATGACTAGGTTCACCACATTTGAAACACTTCACCACATTCCTCTTGCAATCAGTTGCGACATGTCCTATACCTCCACAATTGGAACACTTCCTTATATCCTTTCTACATTCAAACTGACGATGTCCTAAGTCACCACACTTATAACATCTCATAGGATTATACGTACCTCCCCCACTTGACCTTTTATCAGAAGTAGCCCTTTGCTTACCCTTGTCAGCTGGTGACACATAAGGACCACCACGAAACAGTTGCTTTACTTTCCTTTCGTTCACACTCTTATAATGAGTAGAACGAGCTTTGCTATCCTCCTAAAAAATTCTACAACAATCCACCAAATCTGAAAACCTCCTAATTCTTTGATAACCAATTGCCTGCTTGATCTCAGGACGCAACCCGTTCTCAAACTTCACACATTTGGAAAACTCCGCAGTTGCTTCAGTATAATGTGGATAAAACTGAACAAGCTCCACAAACTTAGCAGTGTAATCAATAACAGACATGTAACCCTGTTTCAACTCCAAGAACTCTATCTCTTTCTTTCCTCTAACATCTTCAGGAAAATACTTCCTCAAAAACTCCCTGCTAAACAAAGCCTAAGTGACCTCTTCACCTACAGCTTCCCACACATGACGCGCACTAACCCACCAATCATTAGCCTCCTCCTGCAACATGTGAGTACCCAATCTCAACTTATGTTCCTCAGCACAGTCCATCACTCGAAAGATTCTTTCAACCTCCTTAAGCCAAATCTGAGCACCATCAGGATCATGCCTTCCTTTGAAGATAGGCGGTTTGTTCTTCCTGAATTGATCATTCCCACCAGCATTAAGTGCACCCCGCACAGCCTGAGCCATAGCTTGCATTGCAGCAGCAAGAGCAGCATCATTCCTTCCAGCCATATTCTATTCATATCCAATAACAGTAACTATGGTTAAACAATCAGCTCTCCAGAACACAACTGACGCACAACAAACAACTTGGTCAAAACGACTGACACAGACTGGCACGGAGTGACACAAACTGGCTCTGATACCACTTAATGTAACACCCCCAATCTATACCCCCAATTAATTAAAGCGATAACAGATAATCAGAGTATAATTAAAACATTCATGGCATAGACGGGGGCGTCACATCAAAATGATAAAATAAAATAACCTGCTCATAAAGATATGCAACAATCAGGTAGCAACATAAACACTGGAACTCGGTTCCTAACACCCACAATTCAGATACAGATTAAAAGCGGAAAATCTGCAACTGAAATCTCATATTTATAAACATAAAAGTTTATCTGTCTTATACAGAGTCATACATGTCAAATCCAAAATGATAAATATACATAATGTCACATAACGATCTCCCCGACTACCCGGTGCTACATATCAGAGCCGACTGACAAAAGAATGAAGACTTAATCTTCACAAAAAGACCTCCAGCATCTAATCTGCAATGCCTCATAGAGCATTCAAAACAGCAGAAGGGTGAGAAACACAATTATAATATAGTTGCATACAATTATGTAATAACAGGAAATACGCACACAACAACATTCTCACCACAACATATACCATAATTCAAACACAAAACAACACGATTCTTATCTCATACATCCATCACAAAGGCATATCAATCATGCTTAATACATTTATCACCAACATGTGTATATATTAACTCATCAATTCAATTCACAAATCCCACACATAATCAATCCATTCATGATTTATGCAAATGCACAGAGACTGACACAACGACTCTATGCAATGCAATGTGGTACCGTTCCATCCATCATCTCATCATTAATTCACTCAGGAATTATTGGAATCACCGCTTGTTACTTAGTGTAACTGCCCGTCGGGCAAACGATGTTCCCCGTCACTTTCGGTCCTCTTTGTATAAGGCACACGACGTTTATGGATCGATTTCGGTCCTCTTTTTATAAGGCACACGATCCGATCGCTTTCGGTCCTCTTTGTATAAGGCACACGATCGTCCATAACATCGCTTTCGGTCCTCTTTGTATAAGGCACACGACCATTACAGCAGATCCCCTCGGGAATCATTTCGTCGCTCACACCCACTAGGGCACATGACATCACAAGAATGCATATCATGATGCTTGGCATACAATGACTCCTGACAATCAAATGCATACACATAAACAACCATGTAAACCATTCCAACATCCATAATCATGCATATACAATCAAATATAACACAATGCATTTACTTGCCCTTAGGCCACAAACCATCATCACCACATTTCATCACATGCACTCACATCATATAACAACACACAAGCTATACGTTATAGATCAAAAGCGTATCGCATGATAACACGTCAAATACACACAGTTAAGACGGTAAAAGTTGACAAATTGACACATTTCCAAATTCCCGACACAATTCTATCGGCCAACCAATCTCAAAACCATTCCTATAAGAAATAACATCTCATTAGCTTTCCAACGCATCCAACCGCGCCTCAATCCGAGTTACGGATCAAAAGTTATGAAGAAAACAAAATGGAACAATCTGTCATGTTTGCTATGTGAAGCTCCTAGCGAGCATTCACTTTCCTCATTCGCCGTGCGAAGCTCCAGTGAACCGTGGCATAGAAAAAACAACATAAAGTTCGCTTTGCGAACTGCTGGCGAGCATTCGCCCACCCATTCGCACTGCGAAGCTCTAACGAGCCTTCGCTTTCCTCTTCGCTGTTGTTCGCACTGCAAACCTGCGAATTCTGGGATTCACAGCAGCGCTGTTACTCATCCTAAATTGCCATTTTCCCCACCAAAACACATCCAAACCAAAACATAACAATCAAAACATATTCCAATCATAACAACAAGTATTCTACCGCATTTATACCGATTTTCAACCGCGAAAACATCGATTTCTCTCGGTTTCTCTCAATCGACCTAGAATTGAAAAGCTAGGAAAAACCCAACAAATACATACATGATCATACACAAACATAGCATAACCGAGTTTCGCACCCTTACCCGATTAATCGTGTTTTGAAATGTCGGTTGAATCGATTACTTAAACTCCAAGTTTTTCCTCTTTTTCTTCTTCTCACTCTCCTTTTCTCTTCTCTTCTTTTTCTTTCTATTTTCTCTCTTTTCTTTCTATGTTCTATTATAAATGAAAAACAATATCTACCCAAGCCAAAAAGACCAAAATACCCCTACACTCAATTTTCCCGCAAACATTCCCAAAACGCGATAAAACATAATAACCAAGAATAAAATAATATAAATACCAAAAATAATTAAATCGACTCGATTAAATAAATCTAACAAAAGAAACCGGGGCGTTACAATCACCTGAATCTAATTTCGACGAAGGTGAAGAGTTGTTTGTTCTGTGAAGCAAGTGGGTGAGTCTATGAAAGATGGTGCAAAGGTGTTATGATGTTGGATTATTGGAAGGCATAAGGGATGCGGTGGTGTGTGACTATTTGGAGGTGTTCCCATGAGATATCAGTGATTTACCACTATAGTGTGGAGTGTAACTTGCTATCGACCTGGTACTCGATGCAAGCTCGATGTCAGTGTTTGCATACAGAATGTATGTTTCTGAATAAGTTAATTGAAGGAATAGCTGGAAGAATTGTTTGAGAAAAAGTTGTTCGACCGAGCGTTTTTCTGTGAGGTGCTCTTGTGATGTAGGTGAAGAAGAAAGATGGAAGTATGAGGTTGTGTGTTGATTATCGGCAGTTGAATAAAGTGACGATCTAGAATAAGTGTCTGCTTCCGAGGATTGAGGAATTGATGGATCAGTTAGTAGATGCCTGTGTGTTTATCAAGATTGATTTGAGGTCTAGTTATCATCAGATTCGTGTTAAGCCTGATGATATTCCGAAGACGGCTTTCAAGACGAGGTATGGTGACTATGAGTATACTGTGATGTCGTTTGGTGTGTCTAATGCACCTGGTATTCATGGAGTATATGAATCAGAATTTTCTTGAGTGTTTGGATAAGTTGTGGTGGTTTCTATTGGCGATATTTTGATATACTCCAAGCCTGAAGAAGAGCTTGTTGAGCATTTGAGAACTGTGTTGCAAGTACTGAAGGAGAAGAAGTTGTATGCAAAGCTATCCAAGTGTGAGTTTTGGTCGAAGGAAGTAAGTTTTCTGGGCCATGTGATTTCAAGTGGCAGGATTACTGTTGATCCCTCGAAAATTGATGGTGTGTTACAGTGGGAGACTCTGAAGTCTACTACCGAGATACGAAGTTTTCTGGGATTAGCGGGTTATTACCGCAAGTTTATTGAAGGCTTTTCTAAGTTGGCATTACCTTTGACTCAGTTGACTCGAAAGGGTCAAGCTTTTGTGTGGGATGTAACTTGTGAAGAGAGTTTAGTGGAATTGAAGAAGAGATTGACTACTGCTCCAGTGTTGATATTGCCTAATCTGAGTGAATCTTTTGTGGTGTATTGTGACGCGTCGAAGATGGGTCTTGGAGGAGTGTTGATGCAGAATGGGAAAGTTGTTGCCTATGCTTCGAGACAATTGCGAGTTCATGAGAGAAATTATCCTACACATGACTTGGAGTTGGCCGCGGTGGTGTTTGTGTTGAAGATTTGGAGACATTACCTATTTGACTCCAAATTTGAAGTGTTCAGTGATCATAAAAGTCTGAAGTACTTATATAATCAGAAGGAATTGAATATGAGGCAGAGGAGGTGGTTAGAGTTGTTGAAGGATTTCGATTTTGATTTGAGTTATCATCCAGGCAAAGTAAATGTAGTGGCCGATGCATTGAGCAGAAAGTCATTACATATGTGGATGCTTATGGTGAAAGAATTGGAGTTGCTTGAACAATTCTGAGATTTAAGTTTGGTATGTGAAGCGACTCCTGACAGTGTGAAGTTGGGAATGTTGAAGTTGATTAGTAGTATTCTGTAAGAAATCAGAGTGGGGCAGCAATTTGATTTAAAGTTGGTTGACCAATTGACTTTGATTAACCAAGGTAACGGAGGTGACTTCCGGATTAACGAGAGTGACGTAATGATATTCAGAGACAGGGTGTGTGTCCCAGATGCCCCAGATATTAATAAGAGCATTCTTGAAGAAGGACATCGAAGTAGGTTGAGCATTCATCCCGGTGCTACGAAGATGTACCAGGATCTGAAGAAGTTGTTTTGGTGGCCAGGTATGAAGAAGGATGTTGCGGAGTTTGTTTATGCGTGTTTGACTTGTCAGAAGTCAAAGGTTGAGCATCAGAAGCCTTTAGGAACGATGCAGCCATTGAGGATTCCATAATGGAAATGGGATAGTATTTCCATGGATTTTGTGGTGGGATTCCCAAATACTGCTAAGGGAAATGATTCAATTTGAGTGATCGTGGATAAATTAACTAAGTCGGCTCATTTCTTGCCGATGAAGATTAATCATTTTATGCAGAAGTTAGCTGAGATATACATTGAGGAGATTGTGAAGTTACATGGGGTACCTTCGAGTATGGTGTCGAATAGAGACCCGAGGTTTACATCGAGGTTCTGGAAGAGTTTACAAGATGCGTTGGGTACCAAGTTGAGGATGAGTTCTGCATATCATCCACAGACGGACGGTCAGACAGAAAGGACTATCCAATCTTTAGAGGATTTACTAAGGGCTTGTGTGTTGGATCATGGAGGATCGTGGGATAGTCATTTGTCTTTGATTGAGTTCACGTACAATAATAGTTTTCATGCTAGTATTGGAATGGCGCCCTATGAAGCTTTGTATGGGAGAAGGTGTAGGACTCTGTTGTGTTGGTATGAATCGGGTGAGAGTGCGGTACTCGGACCTGAAATTGTGCAAAAGACGACTGAGAAGATTAAAAAGATCCAAGAGAGGATGAAAGCTTCGCAGAGTCGTCAGAAGAGTTACCATGATTAGAGGAGGAAAACACTTGAATTCCAAGAGGGAGATCACGTGTTTTTGAGGATGACGCCTGTAACGACCCAGTTTTTGTGTGAGTTTTATTTAATCGAGTCGTTTGATTATTTTATTATTATTTTATTTTATTTTTGACTTTTATCTGAAAATATGTTATTTTTCAATGTTGTGATATTTTATCGGGTTTTGGGAACGTTTGTGAGATATTTGAGTGTGGGGGTATTTTGGACATTTCACAATATTTTGTTAAGTTAGAATAGAAAGGGAAATAGGAAGAGAGAAAAAGAGAAAGAAAGAAAAGGAGAAGAAAGAAAAAGAGGAGAAAAGAGAAGAAGAAGAGAAATAGTTAGAAAACTTGGAAAATCAAAGAAATCAACTCCTAGAATCGATTTAATCGGGTAAGGGTGCGAAACTCAATTATTGTATGATTGTGTATGATTATGTATGAGTATTTGTGGTGTTTGTTGGATTGAAATGAAAATATTTAGTAAAACCCATTGTTGGTAAAATTGATTAGAAATTGATTAAATGTGTTAGAAATCATGTTTTTAGTATCCATAATTGTTGGTACATGATAGATACTTGTTATTGGACATTGTATTGGCAATTTTCTGGTGTGTAGGTGGAATTTGGGGTGTTTTGGATTGGAACCCGTAAGCAAAATTATGCAGAAGAAATTTTCTGGTTTTTCCAGGTCATACGCGTATGGGGCATGTTCATACGCGTATGGACCTTGGCAATACGCGTATCGTGGGCGTGTTTTGGGGCCAATACGCGTATGGAATGTTGTTTTGCTCGGCCATCTGCCCATTTGCGTATGATACATGTAGCTTTTCAGGGCAATACGCGTACGAGGTTGGGCATTACGCGTACGGACTTTTACACGTGAACTTTGGGGAAATGAGTCTCTGCTCATACGCGTATGGCTCAGGGCAATACGCGTATGGACAGGACAATGGTAAAATGGGACTTTTCAAAATATCGTTTTTTGTTTTCTTTCGTAACTTGAGTTCCGTTTGTCTGATTTTTACATTCTTGGTATCGTTGTGTAGCTATTGAACTGTACTTTCTTATTATGATGGTTTGGAAATTGTTAGCCGATTTAATTATGTCATAAAATCGGGAATAGTGTCGGTTGTCGACTTTTGTCGTTATGACTGTGCGTAATTGATATGTATTAAGCAAGGTGCTGTTGTATGATGTAAATGTATGTGTTTAAATGGTATTGAGATGAGTTGTGGCCGTATGGCAATTAAATGCATTGTTTTGGGCATAAGTGAAAAGTGTGATTTTGTTGAGTGGGATGAATGCATATATGTGTGCATATTAAATGTCATAAGTCATTGTATGCCAAGCATCATGATATGCATTGTTGAGACGTCCTGAGTGACGGTTTGGATTCCAGAGGGAATTCGCTATAACGTCGTGTGCCCGTGTGGGGTGTGAGCGATGATTATAGACGATCGTGTGCCCATGTGGGGTGTGAGCGATCGGGTCGTGTGCCCGTGTGGGGTGTGAGCGATCCATAAACGTCGTGTGCCCATGTGGGGTGTGAGCGACGGGGAACATCGTATGCCCGACGGGGAGTTACAGTGATGTAACGAGCGATGATTCCAGCAGAGTTCCTGAGTGAACTAGTGACGAGACACAATGGAAGTCGGTACCGCATGTGCATATGCATGGAGTCGTTGTGTCGGTCTCTTGCATTGTATAAGTCATTATGGTTATTTTAGGTGTGGAATTGTGGATAGAATTGATATATGGATATGTGTTGGTGATGGAAATATGAATTATACCTTGTGTTGCATTGTGTTGGAATTATGGTGTGAGTTGTGGTGAGAAACGTATATATGTGTATTTTTGTGTTAATATATGATTGTATGCAATTATATTATGGTTGTTTTTCTCACCCTTCTGCTGTTTTATAATGCTCTATAAGGCATTGCAGATTAGAGTTGCCGGAGGTATTTTTGTGAAGCTTTGCGTCTTCATTCTTTTGTCGGTCGGCTCTGATATGTGACACCGGGTAGTTAGGAAGGCCGTTAGTGATTATTGTGTATTCTGTATATATATCTTTTGGCTTGTACATGTACAACTTAAAGTATGACAAACTTTTCATGTGATATATATATATATATATATATATATACATATATGTTATTCAGTTTTAGATTTTCCGCTTTTATTCTAAATTCTAAAATGTGGGTGTAAGGAACTGAGTTCCTCTGTTGATAGCTACCCCACTGTTGCATATCTTTACGAGCAGGTGTTGTATGGATTGTTTCAATTTGATGTGACCCCTCGGTCGATGCCATGATAATTTAAATATACTCTGACAAAATTTTGAATTTTCTTTTACTGTTTTAATTAATTGGGGGTATAGATTGGGGGTGTTACATTAAGTGGTATCAGAGCCAGTTTGTGTCAGTCCGTGTCAGTTGTGTCAGTCCTTATTGGTTGTTGTGGTTGGATGAGTTGTTTGTTTAACCATAGTTTCTGTTATTGCAAATGAACATAATATGGCTGGTAGGAATGATGCTGCTTTGGCTGCGGCTATGCAAGCTATGGCTCGGGCTGTGTAGGGTGCACCTAATGCTGTGGGTAATGATGAGTTCAGGAAGAACAAACCGCCTATCTTCAAAGGAAGATATGATCCAGATGGTGCACAGATTTGGCTGAAAGAGATTGAAAGGATTTTCCGAGTGATGGATTGTGCTGAAGATCAGAAGGTGAGACTGGGTACTCACATGCTATTGGAAGAAGCTGATGATTGGTGGGTTAGTACTCGTCGTGTGTTGGAAGCTGCAGAGGAGGAGATTACTTGGGCTGTGTTTAGTATGGAGTTTCTGAGAAGGTATTTTCCTGAAGATGTAAGAGGAAAGAAGGAAATTGAGTTTCTGGAACTTAAACAAGGTAATATGTCTGTTGTTGATTATACTGTTAAGTTTGTGGAACTTGTGCAGTTTTATCCTCATTATGCTGAAGCGACTGCTGAATTCTCTAAGTGTGTAAAGTTTGAGAATGGCTTGCGGCCTGAGATAAAGCAGGCGATTGGATATCAGAGGATTCGGAGGTTTTCTGATTTAGTAGATTGTTGTAGGATTTATGAAGAAGACAGTAAGGCTCGTTCTACTCATTACAAGAGTGTGAGCGAGAGGAAAGGGAAACAACAGTTCTGTGGTGGTCCGTATGTGACACCAGCTGATAAGGGTAAACAAAGAGGGAATTTTGAGAAAAGGTCAAGTGGAGGAGGAATGTCTGGTCCTATGAGGTGTTATAAGTGTGGTGAGTTAGGGCATCGTCAGTTTGAGTGCAGGAAAGATTTGAGGAAGTGTACTAATTGTGGAGGTGTAGGGCATGTTGCAGCTGATTGTGCAAGGAAGAATGTGGTGAAATGTTACAACTGTGGGGAACCTGGTCATATTAGTACCAAGTGTCCGAAACCGAAGCAGGCTCAGTCTGATGGGAAGGTGTTTGCTTTAGCGGGGACTCAGACTTCGAGTGCAAATCGTCTGATCAGAGGTACTTGTTTTATTAATAATACTCCTTTGATTGCCATTATTGATACTAGAGCGACTCATTCGTTTATTTCGTCTGAGTGCCTGAAGCGTTTGAATCTTGTGTTGTCTGTGATGGGTGGTGAAATGGTTATTGATACTCTAGCAATGGGGTCAGTAACTACTTCCTTGGTTTGTCTAAGATGTCCTTTGACCATTTATGGTAAAGACTTTGAGATGGATTTGGTGTGTTTGCCGTTGGAGGGTTTAGATGTGGTTTTGGGAATGAATTTGTTGCAATTCAATCGAGTTCATATTGATTGTTATCATAAGCTGGTAAGGTTTCCTTCTCTTGAGGAAGACGAAGACTCGAGTTTCTTATCTACCAAAGAGTTGAAGAGACTTTTGGAAGACGAAGCTCAGTTGTTTGGTTTGTTTGCATCTTTAACTGTGGACAGTCAAGTCGCCCTTGATGTGTTTCCTGTTGTGTGTGAATTTCCGGAAGTGTTTCCTGAGGATATTTCAGACTTGCCGCCAGAGAGAGTGGTGGAGTTTTCTATAGATCTAGTTCCTGGTACTAGACCGGTTTTTATGGCACCTTATCGTATGTCGGCGTCTGAGTTGGTTGAGTTAAAGAAACAGTTGAGTGAGTTGTTGGAAAAGAGGTTTGTGAGACCTAGTGTTTCTCCTTGGGGTGCTCCAGTTTTATTGGTGAAAAGAAGGATGGAAGTATGCGGTTGTGTATTGATTATCGCCAGTTGAATAAGGTGACGATCAAGAATAAATATCCTCTTCCAAGGATTGATGATTTGATGGATCAGTTAGTTGGTGCTTGTGTGTTCAGTAAGATTGACTTGAGGTCAGGGTATCATCAGATAAGGGTGAAGGAGGAAGACATTCAGAAGACGGCTTTTAGAACACGATATGGTCATTATGAATATTTTGTGATGTCGTTCGGGGTTTCTAATGCGCCAGGTGTGTTTATGGAGTACATGAATCGTATTTTTCACGAGCATCTGGATCGATTTGTCGTTGTGTTTATTGATGACATCTTGATTTACTCTAAGTCTCGGGAGGAGCATGCAGAACATTTACGTATTGTTTTATAGGTTTTGAAGGAAAGGAAGCTTTTTGCCAAATTGTCCAAGTGCGAATTCTGGTTGTCGGAAGTGAGTTTTCTTGGACACGTGATTTTAGGTAATGGTATTTCTGTGGATCCATCTAAAGTAGAAGCAGTTCTACAATGGGAGGCTCCGAGATCTGTTACTGAAATTCGAAGCTTTTTGGGTTTGGTCGGTTATTATCGAAGGTTTATTGAAGGTTTTTCTAAGCTAGCACTTCCTTTGACCCAGTTGACTTGTAAAGGGCAACCGTTCATTTGGGATATTCGATGTGAGGAAAGTTTTAATGAGCTGAAGAGGAGATTGACGACAACTCCGATTTTGATTTTGCCGAATCCTACTGAACCATTTGTGGTTTATTGTGATGCTTCTTTGATTGGTCTAGGTGGTGTTCTGATGCAAGAAGGTAAGGTCGTGGCTTATGCTTCGAGGCAGTTAAGAGTTCATGAGAAGAATTATCCTACTCATGATCTTGAATTAGCGGCTGTGGTTTTTGTGTTGAAATTTTGGAGGTATTATCTCTACGGTGCAAGGTTTGAAGTCTTTAGTGATCATAAAAGTTTGAAATATTTGTTTGATCAGAAAGAGCTAAATATGAGGCAACGTAGATGGTTGGAATTCTTGAAGGACTACGACTTTGGCTTGAATTACCATCCTGGTAAAGCTAATGTGGTAGCCGATGCATTGAGTCGGAAATCGTTACATATGTCCACTTTAATGGTTAAGGAGTGGGAACTTTTGGAATCGTTTAGAGATTTGAGTTTGGTTTGTGAAGTGACGTCGGATAGCGTTAGGCTCGGTATGCTAACGATTACTAATGATTTTCTGAGGACTGTTTGTGAGAAGCAAAAGTTGGATGTGAAACTTGTGGATTTGATGTTGGTTGGAGGAAAAGATGCGAATAGTGATTTTCAAGTGGATGTTAATGGTGTTTTGAGATTTCGAGGTAGGATTTGTATTCCAGATGATGCGGAGTTGAAAAAGATGATTTTGGAGGAAGGACACCGGAGTAATTTGAGTATACATCCGGGAGCGAATAAGATGTACCAAGATTTGAAGAAGATTTTCTGGTGGTCTGGATTGAAAAGAGATGTGGCTCAGTTTGTTTATTCATGTTTGACTTGTCAGAAATCGAAGGTGGAACATCTGAGGCCTAGTGGTTTGTTGCAACTGTTGGATATTCCTGAGTGGAAGTGGGATAACATTTCCATGGATTTTGTAACAGAGTTACCGAATACTCAGCGAGGGCATAACGCTATTTGGGTGATTGTTGATAGGCTGACTAAATCGGCTCATTTTATTCCGATTGACATCAGTTTTCCTTTGGAGCGATTAGCAGAGATTTACATCAGTATGATTGTGAAGTTGCATGGGGTTCCATTGAGTATTGTTTCTGATCGAGATCCTAGATTTACCTCGAGATTTTGGGAAAGTTTGCAGAAGGCCTTGGGTTCTAAATTGAGATTGAGTTCGGCTTATCATTCGCAGACGGATGGTCAGACGGAGAGGACGATTCAGTCGTTGGAAGATTTGTTGAGAGCTTGTGTTTTAGAGCAAGGTGGTGCATGGGATAGTTATCTTGCATTGATTGAATTTACGTATAATAACAGTTTCCATTCTAGTATTGGAATGGTACCGTTTGAAGCATTGTATGGACGAAGGTGTCGGACACCGTTGTGTTGGCACGAATCTGGTGAGCGAACGGTGGTTGGGCCAGAATTGGTGCAACAGACGACGGAGAAAGTGAAGCTTATTCGAGAGAAAATGAAGGCTTCTCAGAGTAGGCAAAAGAGTTATCATGATCGGAGACAGAAAGATCTTGAGTTTCAAGAGGGCGATCATGTATTTTTGAGGGTTACGCCATTAACGGGTGTGGGTCGTGCATTGAAATCGAAGAAACTTACTTCTCGGTTTATTGGTCCTTACCAGATATCTGCGAGAGTGGGTGATGTGGCTTATAGGGTGGCGTTGCCGCCGAATCTGTCGAATTTGCACGATGTGTTTCATGTTTCACAGCTTCAGAAGTATGTTTCGGATCCATCACATGTGATCCCGATGGATGAGGTCGAGGTAAGGGAGAACCTTACAGTTGAGGCATTACCAGTTAGGGTTTTGGATCGCGAGGTGAAGAGGTTGAGAGGCAAAGATGCTGCACTTGTGAAAGTGGTGTGGGGAGGCGCTGCTGAGGGCAATTTGATGTGGGAGTTGGAGAGTCAGATACGGGAGTCGTATCCAGATTTGTTCGTCTCAGGTATATTTTCGAGGACGAAAATTTCTAAGTGGGGGAGAGTTGTAACGACCCAGTTTTTGTGTGAGTTTTATTTAATCGAGTCGTTTGATTATTTTATTATTATTTTATTTTATTTTCGACTTTTATCTGAAAATATGTTATTTTTCAATGTTGTGATATTTTATCGGGTTTTGGGAACGTTTGTGAGATATTTGAGTGTGGGGGTATTTTGGACATTTCACAATATTTTGTTAAGTTAGAATAGAAAGGGAAATAGGAAGAGAGAAAAAGAGAAAGAAAGAAAAGGAGAAGAAAGAAAAAGAGGAGAAAAGAGAAGAAGAAGAGAAATAGTTAGAAAACTTGGAAAATCAAAGAAATCAACTCCTAGAATCGATTTAATCGGGTAAGGGTGCGAAACTCAATTATTGTATGATTGTGTATGATTATGTATGAGTATTTGTGGTGTTTGTTGGATTGAAATGAAAATATTTAGTAAAACCCATTGTTGGTAAAATTGATTAGAAATTGATTAAATGTGTTAGAAATCATGTTTTTAGTATCCATAATTGTTGGTACATGATAGATACTTGTTATTGGACATTGTATTGGCAATTTTCTGGTGTGTAGGTGGAATTTGGGGTGTTTTGGATTGGAACCCGTAAGCAAAATTATGCAGAAGAAATTTTATGGTTTTTCCAGGTCATACGCGTATGGGGCATGTTCATACGCGTATGGACCTTGGCAATACGCGTATCGTGGGCGTGTTTTGGGGCCAATACGCGTATGGAATGTTGTTTTGCTCGGCCATCTTCCCATTTGCGTATGATACGCGTAGCTTTTCAGGGCAATACGCGTACGAGGTTGGGCATTACGCGTACGGACTTTTACACGTGAACTTTGGGGAAAATGAGTCTCTGCTCATACGCGTATGGCTCAGGGCAATACGCGTATGGACAGGTCAATTGTAAAATGAGACTTTTCAAAATATCGTTTTTCGTTTTCTTTCGTAACTTGAGTTCCGTTTGTCCGATTTTTACATTCTTGGTATCGTTGTGTAGCTATTGAACTGTACTTTCTTATTATGATGGTTTGGAAATTGTTAGCCGATTTAATTATGTCAGAAAATCGGGAATAGTGTCGGTTGTCGACTTTTGTCGTTATGACTGTGCGTAATTGATATGTATTAAGCAAGGTGATGTTGTATGATGTAAATATATGTATTTAAATGGTGTTGAGATGAGTTGTGGCTGTATGGCAATTAAATGCATTGTTTTGGGCATAAGTGCAAAGTGTGATTTTGTTGAGTGGGATGAATGTATATATGTGTGCATATTAAATGTCATGAGTCATTGTATGCCAAGCATCATGATATGCATTGTTGAGACGTCCTGAGTGACGGTTTGGATTCCAGAGGGAATTCGCTATAACGTCTTGTGCCCGTGTGGGGTGTTAGCGATGATTATAGACGATCGTGTGCCCATGTGGGGTGTGAGCGATCGGGTCGTGTGCCCGTGTGGGGTGTGAGTGATCCATAAACGTCGTGTGCCCATGTGGGGTGTGAGCGACAGGGAACATCGTATGCCTGACGGGGAGTTACAGTGATGTAACGAGCGATGATTCCAGCAGAGTTCCTGAGTGAACTAGTGACGAGACACAATGGAAGTCAGTACCGTATGTACATATGCATGGAGTCGTTGTGTCGGTCTCTTGCATTGCATAAGTCATTATGGTTATTTTAGGTGTGGAATTGTGGATAGAATTGATATATGGATATGTGTTGGTGATGGAAATATGAATTATACCTTGTGTTGCATTGTGTTGGAATTATGGTGTGAGTTGCGGTGAGAAACGTATATATGTGTATTTTTGTGTTAATATATGATTGTATGCAATTATATTATGGTTGTTTTTCTCACCCTTCTGCTGTTTTATAATGCTCTATAAGGCATTGCAGATTAGAGTTGCCGGAGGTATTTTTGTGAAGCTTTGCGTCTTCATTCTTTTGTCGGTCGGCTCTGATATGTGACACCGGGTAGTTAGGAAGGTCGTTAGTGATTATTGTGTATTCTGTATATATATCTTTTGGCTTGTACATGTACAACTTGAAGTATGACAGACTTTTCATGTGATATATATATATATATATATATATATATATATATATATATATGTATGTTATTCAGTTTTAGATTTTTCGCTTTTATTCTAAATTCTGAAATGTGGGTGTAAGGAACTGAGTTCCTCTGCTGATAGCTACCCCACTGTTGCATATCTTTATGAGCAGGTGTTGTATAGATTGTTTCAATTTGATGTGACCCTTCGGTCTATGCCATGATAATTTAAATATATTCTGACGAAATTTTGAATTTTCTTTTACTGTTTTAATTAATTGGGGGTATTGATTGGGGGTGTTACAACGCCAGTGACTGGTGTGGGTCGAGCTTTGAAGTCTAGGAAGCTCACTCCACGTTTTGTTGGTCCATATTAGATATCGCAGAGGATAGGAGAGGTAGTCTATCGAATTGTTTTACCGCCGTCACTTGCGAATTTGCATGACGTGTTCCATGTGTCTCAGTTGAGAAAGTACGTTCCGGATCCGCCGGATGTGATTCAGATGGATGATGTACAAGTGAGGGATAATCTGACTGTGGAAGCATTGCATGTGCGTGTCGATGGTCGAGAGATGAATCAATTGTGGGGTAAAGACATAACTTTGGTGAAGGTGTTGTGGGGTGGACCAGTTGGCGAAAGTTGGACTTGGGAACGTGAAGATCAGAGGAGGGAGTCGTATCCCACTCTATTTCCTTGAGGTAATTTTCGAGGGCGAAAATTCTTTAAGTGGGGGAGAGTTGTAACACCCCAAATTTTGTAGAATATTTATTTAATTTATTTAAATATTATATTCGTGAATTTCTGTGATTTGTGTCGATGTCGATGGTTTTGGGAAGTTTTGGTTATTTAATTAAATAATAGTATATATTACAGAATATATTGTATTATTATTTATTTTAAATAATATTAGAGGAATTAAGGGCAAAGTGGACATTTGAGGAGAATTAGTAAGGGCATTATGGAGAAAGCCCAATTTTGAGGCCCAAGGGTTAGAGTGAATATAAAAGGAGGATTTTGAGAATAGGGTTCACTTTTGTTAGACCGTGAAAAGAAGGAAAAAATGAGAGCTCTGAGGAAAAAGGGAAAGGGCGAGGAATTCGAGAAGGCTTCCAAAGACTCAGAGAGAAAGCTTCGAATCGACAATCTAAGGTATGGGGAGTAATTGCCTTTCATTTTTTTTTCATTATAGGATTCGATGTAATTAAAGTGAATTTTGGGGATTTTGGGGTTTTTGAAGGGTTTATGGGTTGTTGATGATTTAGAGGTATTTTTGAGAATCGATGAGGGATTATTAAGGGTTGAATTGATTCGGGTAAAAATAAGCCTTCGTGGCAAAACCTTCTTTGATGATATGTGGGATCTAGTGTGAGAAAGGGATTTATGGAGTTTATGGGAAACTTGAGAGTTTTGAAGGTTTACGGGATTTAAGGTTTCCCCGGGTTGTCCTGAATCGACCTAATAGACGTGGGTTTTATGCCTTTGATCTCCGTGATGCATTAGAACTGTTATAGGGATGTTTTTGGGTCATTTGGAGTTGTAATCGCAGGTACTTTGAGGTTGTGGAGCTACTGATGCGTAGCAGCGATTTGTTGTAATCGCAGGTTCGCTGAGCGAACCATCGCTTCGCTAGGAGAATGTTCGCCAAGGCTCGGAAAGCGAGCAGCACAGCGAATGCGCGATAACATGAGTGTAGGTACTGAAATGATTCTGGAGTGGGAGTGGGGATTCACTGGGAGTCTCGCTAAGCGAATGAATCAGCGAGTAGCTTCGCCCAACGAATAAACCAGCGAGTATGACAGAGGATGCTTTATGGTGTTTTAGTGTGGTGTCTATGGGATTCACTGGCCGCTTCGCCAAGTGAAGGTTTTAGTGAACAGGTTCGCCTAGCGAATCTTGGAGCGAACATCTGCTGTTTCGCAAAATTTCGTTTCTGTTGCTGTGCTGTTCTGGTGTTTGATGCTGTGATATTTATGATGTTTTACCATGATGTTAGTGACGTTAATGATGATTATGACGTGAAGATTTCGTGATGTTTTGACGAGTACTTGATGAGATGAATTTCATGAGAATATTGATGATTATGAATAGTGTATATTTGTTGTGTGATGATTACTTGACGATATGAATTACTATGACGTATATTGATGACCAGGAGTTGTTTATGTATGATGTATGATGATAAGACGATGATGCATGATGTTTTGATGAATAAATGACGACATGACGAACATGATGTTTTGATGAATGATGATGCACATAATTATGTTTTGATGATGATGGTTATTGACGTTTGTGTATCATGCATTCATATGCATACTCTGTGACGATGCTTCATTCCCATTGTGCGGATATGAGGTAATTATGACGTGCTTCGGTTCCGATTGCGGGATTGATCCTATTGACAGGGATCTTTGGAGGGGTGATGGCCTAGTGTCCATCGATTATGACGATTGGTACCACATGCATGAGTCTTGTTATGCATTGCATTTTATGTGGCATTGATGAATTTGTGATACGGTGCTTCCTGATGTTTTCCTTGATGATGACCCTGATGATGTTGTATATGAGGATAATGCCATTTTATGTATATCTTGTTTTATAATGATTATTATGAATTGTGGTTACTCACCCTGCTTGTTTGAATGTTGCCTCCACGTGGGTAACGTGCAGGTGATCAGGTTTAGCTGTGGATGCTTTCGAGGACCTTGAAGTTTATTTGCTTTTTGTCGATTTAAAGGGTCTTGCTCTGATAGTGTAACATCGGGTTGGGGTTCTTTGAGTCGAACTATGTTGTTTCCTTATTTTTGTTGTCATTTGATGATATGGTTTTATTTTGATTATTATGATGTTTTGTTGAAAACCTTTTATTTGAAAATTTTGAGTTTCGTAGCCATGTGAAGGCTTTTTGATGTATTTTGAAGAAAACCCTTTGTTTACAGGGCAAGTGTATTATTTTGATTTAAATGAGAAATGTGCACCCTTTGAGGTGATTTTTGTGCTTTACTCTGATATTTGAGTTGTTTCTGCTGCAACATTATTGGGGGTAGAAAAGGGTGTTACACATTTTCTGTTGTGGGTACTTAAAGGTGGCGAAGAGGTACCTAACCCTAGCCAACCAACTGCACGACGGAAAAGACATTTTCCTTTGCCAACTGATTTTAGGATCCCTTTATGAATCCCTAGGATTAGCTACCGAAGTCTTAAGGAACATTCAACCCAAAGATGATTTATTTCTATCTGGACCTTTTTGGTTACTCCAACTCTAGCTCAGTGCCACATTTAAAATTTCTCTGGACGTTAACAAACCTGACGACGCCAATGAAGTTATTAGGGATAGACTCATCGAAGGGGCTCGATTGAACCCGCTGACTCCGATTGACAAGAATGGATCAGATTGATAGGAATTCTCATCCTACTTCTTAATGTTTGCCAAACGCTACCACTTCTATGCAACATTGGCTCCCTTTGCCAAAAGGACTCATGGGCATGAATGGTTCACTCGTAAGTTCCCAACCACTGGCGAACATGAAGTTGAGTCAAAGAAAATATGGGAAGCATTCTTAATCCCCATACCTCTTCCCACTAGACTAAGGACTTCCAAAGATAATGTGAAAATCATTTTCTAACAACCCAACTTGGTGTCGCACAAATTTTGAATCAGTCAGACTATGCTCAGATCCTTTTTCAGTCGAAAAAGTGAATTGTGCCTTTGCACCAATGAATACTCTGAAAACAACTACCTTCGACGAATTACTCAACACGCTGCTGATCGCTGTGTTCTCACTCCATTCGCTTTCCAACCATCATTCTACTATACCCCAGAATTCGACACTTGGTGGAAAACTTATCATGCCAAAGAATTTATGATTGCTGCAACATTAAGTCAACATTTAACTGATGCTTTCTCTTCTCTGCAACAAAAAATTCAACAAAGGTAGAGCTCGATACATTAAAGAGAACCTGGCTTTCCAGAAATACTTTGAAACTGTGGATGACCCTAACGACCTTAGTGGATGATCCGTAAAGTAGCTGTTACTATGAAAGAAAAAATGTTGGCGAAACTTCCCAACTTTCCCATTCATGAATAAGGACGAGTACATGTTTTCTTTAAACTTTTACCCTCCTAAATTTCCCCCTTTTCCCACCAGCAAAATGGCTCTGGCTTTCGTCCCTCTGTTTCAAAGGTGGTTCGTTTGTGATGAATTTTTGAAGGTTCATAAAAATAAATACCTGAAACCTGCTCAGCGTGTAACTCCGACTATGTATGATATATATAGTTTCAAAGGCCACCTTCATGTTGACATAAATCATTTCAGGGTCAAAACTCCTATACATGAGGGTGAGGAAAGAAAATGACCTCTCCACAAATTTTCAACCTGTAAATATTATTTATTTGTACTCACAATCGATTCTATTTGTTCACTGTTGCCGAGCACAAAAAGAGGACTAGGGATGCTTCCAGTGCTAAAGTAGCGCTTAGGCAACCCAAAGTCGAAGCAACTTCCTCCAAGCCTTCCCAAGTAAGTTCCAAATTCGGATGCTAAGCTTTAGACTGCTCAACATATTAAACTTAGATAATTTTCATAACTTGAATTCTATTCATTTTTTTATGAAGGCTGGTGATGCAAACGTTGAGCCGGTACCAAGAAGACTGCACCTAGCCCTAGGGTAGCTCTTAATCCTAAGACAAAGAAAAAGAAGAAAGCTCCTTCGAGGAAGGGCAAAAATATGACCGACATAACAAGGAGGTTTGTCTCCACTGAGAGCGCCAAATCAAGCCTAAATGCTGACACTTTAAAGGTAAATCTACTTCTTCTTTAACCCTCTTTATATTATTTCTCTAAGTCCTAACACCTGGATCTTGTAGGGTAAGCCTTCAACCAAACTTGTGTCGACATTCACACATCCAACACCTCAAACTACTAGCTCACCCACCAATCAGCCTATTCCTACTGTAGACCTCACTGAAGAGGTTAACAAACCCAAAGAAGTAGATGATAATATATCCCGCAACTTAAACAAAAAATCTCAAACAACTGAATCGACTTCCTCGTCATCTGATGAATTCGGGGAATACCTTAGAGCAAGGAGAGCCCAAGCAAACTTCTCCTCCTAACATCCCTAAGACAACTCAAGATGCTCACCAACAATCACAAACCACTTTGATCAATGCTGAACAACTAAATATAGAGACCACACCTAATGTCGGAAAAAAGGTTCAAAATATTATGTCTACAAAGCCAACCTCTTCGCCTAGCAAAAAGCTTTCTCAAAAGAATTATCAACACTATATAAAATGAATCATCGGGCTTACATGAGAATGGTGCTAAGTGTCGCGGTGAAGAGTCAGAGACCAAGCTATTGACTAACTTGACTCGCAAAACAAAATGCCACCACCAAACTTTTATTTTTCCAAGGGAATGGGAAAAGATCGAATAAACCCACAATAAACATGCAAAGCAAAAAGCAAGGCTAAAAGCTAAGCAATAAAGAGATCAAAGGTGAGATGGTTGGGTATGCTAAGGGAAGGTACTAACATCCTAAGAATCTATAATATCCTATAGGATCCTCTTGAAATATCTGTGTTTGGTTAAAAGTGTTTGTTGAAAAAGATTGGGGAGATGAGAAAAGAAGTGTTTTTTTATTTGGAAATACATGAAGTCTTGTGGCTACATACCAATAAAGGATCAAAACCTCGTAGTTCGGGATAGAAATAAAAAAAAGGTTTGTTTTGGTTGATTTTAATGAAGAAGAGACAAGTTGTCATCTTAAGGAGAATACTCAACTAATCCACCACAAACATGTGGAAGATGGATTTTTTCGTCACAATCAGAGAAGGGCTCCAACTTGGATATAAAATCAACAAGTATGCCTCATACTTCCCTCAAGTGGAAAAGAATCAATGTCATTCTCAACAATGTTAAGGGGTAGGAGAATTATATTTCAATAATAGATGACTCGTGTCTAATCCCTTTTTGAGAAAAGGTTTTAAAGTGAAAAGCAAAGTGACAAAAGTCTTGAATGAGTTTTGTGTCTTTTAGTCTTATGAAAAGAGTTTCATATGCTTAAGATGTCTTGAAGCATTTATAAAAGAAAGGAAAGTTTTGAAAAGACAATGACTTAATGTCAATGTTTTTTTATTGAAGGAGGTTCAAGTTAGAAAATAAGAACCTAAGGGTAGACATGAAGCAAATAATGGGTAAAGGATGCAACAAGATACACAATGGATATGCACATGACAATAAGTCAACCATGATCCATTTCCCTTGGATTTAAAGACAAGCAACATAAAGATATCAATCAAGGGTCACAAGACAAGTCTCAAGTGTCAAAACAAAGGTTCATAAGCATATCATAACACAAGTACAAGTCAAAGGCTTAAGTGTAAAAGATGCTCAAATACAAGACAAGTCTCATTCACAAGTATGAATCTAAGCAAAGGCGAATACATGCCATGTTGTGGATTAGAATTAAAGTATATGAACAAAAGATGTTATGGTGAGAGAACACTCAAAAGAAGTATCTAAACATGGATCATATGAGCATGTAAACTATCAAGCTAAACAAGAGATGTAACACCCCAAAACCAGTAGAATATTCATTTAATTGATTTATTATAAATATTCGTACCTTGGTGAATTTTTGGTGAATTATTGTTATGTTTGATGATTTATATTGTGGGGTATTGACGATGTTAAGAGTGTGTTGATTTATGTTAGAGGTATATGATTTATTAAGGATTATTTCGATAATAATAATAATAATAGAATAATGTGACAATGTTATTTAAATTATTATTATTATTTTAAAATAAAAGGAAGGGCTAAGTGGTAATTGTGCGAGAATTAGTGAGGACAATGATGGAAAAGAGTATTAGGGGTCCTAGGAGTAAGTTGGACAAAAGGAATTAGAGAGAGTGGAGAAGTTCAGTTTTGTACGATCAAATTTTGGGAAATCGCTCTGAAGAAAGGAGAAGAAGGTTAGGTTCAGAGAGGCTTCAGAGGAACTCAAAGAGGAGATTTCGGAAGCAATTTACTAAGGTATGGGGAGTATTATTTATCATTATATTTGATATAGGTGTAGAAACATGTAGGTAGTAGGTTTTCTGGGAATTTGATGAGTTCATGTCGAAATTTGGGGTTTTTGGGAGGTAATTGATGTTAGGAATAAACCTATGATGATGTATTGGGGTTGTTGTGTTGCTCTATGACAAATTCTGATGAAAACTGGTTGATTTGGTGCTGTAATCGCATACCTCTTAGGGTCTGAGTTAGTGCAGAAACGCAACTGAGAGTTGCAAGTTTGCACACTTTCGCCGGGCAAAATTCTCAGCTCGCCGGGTGAAGCGAATTCGCCCCAAGCTCGCCAGGCGAAAGAGGAAGCGAAGTGAAGGTGGAAAAAGTAGGTTTATGGATTTTGTATGGGGGAAGGTGTTTCGCCCCAGCTTCGCCGGGCAAACACCCAAGCGAGCCAGTGGCTTCGCCAGGCGAGAGAGAAGCCGAGGGAGAGGGGGAATTGTGAGTTACTGGAATTTATATGGGGAATATGTCTCACCCCTGCTTCGCCGGGCGAAACCCAGGCGAGCGCGTTGCTTCGTCGGGCGAGCTCCAGGCGAGCAGGAGCAGTGGGTTTGTTTTGATTTCTTTTCTTTTCTACCCTTTGAGGTTTTGTGTCTTGATGACTTGTGATGACTTTTGATGCATGATGATGATGTGATAACATGATGATTTATGTCGATTTTGGTGTATGTATTACCATGATGCTTGATGAGAGTTTATGATGATGATGTACATGTTGATGTTATATATGTTATGTGAAGTATTATGACAATTTTATGAATGATGATGCAATGTGACGATTTTATAACGATGACGATTACGACGTTTGCATCATGCTTTCATAGCATTCTAGGACTTTGGTCCAGTGACAGTTTTAGGACTTCGGTCTAGTGGTGACTTCAATCCCATTGTGCGGATTGGAGTGTATGACGTTGCTCTGGTTCTTGTGTAGAATCGATCCTACTGGTGGGGATCTTTAGAGGGTGATGACCCAGTGTCCATCAATTATGACGAATTGGTACCACATGCATGAGTCAGTGTAATGCATTTCATATGTATGTGGCATTGCGTGTTTGCGAATGATGATGTGATTGATGACATGACTGTAAATGATGTGCGATGATGATGATGATGATGTGATTGATGACATGACTGTAAATGATGTGCGATGATGATGATGATGATGTATTAATGACGATGCTGGTTTATTTTGATGCATGCTACCTTATTATTTCTTATCTTATGTCTTGTATAATGGTTTATGATTACTCACCCTGCCTGTTTGAATATTACCTCCACACGGGTAACGTGCAGGTGATCAGGATTAGCTTTTGGTGCGTGAAGAGCTTACTTGAAGTATTGTTGGTTATTTTAGTAGATTTAGAGGGTCTTGCTCTGATATGTAACACCGGGTCGGGACGTTTGAGTCGAACCATAGTGTTCTGGTATTTGATGATGTTATGATGTTTTGATGTTTTGATTTTAAAATCTTTGGATTGTTTTGATAATTATGACGCTTATGAAGTTTTCTGCTGCATAGTATTCAAGTTAATTTTGATGTTTTAAACCCATGTTACGGAGCAAGATGTTATTACTTGATGTTTATGACGAAATGTGACGCCCTTATGGGATTTTACTCTAATAATTATTGTTATATTATTCGTGAATGTTTGTTGGGTAGATGGGTGTTACATTAGTGGTATCAGAGCAGGTCGGTCTATCCTGCCAGCAGTTAATGAGTGTGTGTACACTGTCGATGTTTTATTTCTTCTAACCTTGTTGCTGATGTGCAGAATGGCTGGAAGAAATAACCGTAATTTTGCTGACGCGCTGGAATCACTTGCTTAAGTGATGGCTAAGAACAATTAGAATGGTGAAGCTTCTGATGAGTTCCGTGCTTTAGGGAAGTTCCAGAGGAACAATCCGCCGAATTTTGTGTGGCACTCATGATCCGGAGGGCGCGCATAAATGGCTCAAGGTGATTGAGAAGATCTTCTGGGTGATGGGGTGTACGGATGCTCAACAAGTTCAGTTTGGTACTCATATGCTATCAGAAGAAGCTGAAGATTGGTGGGATAACATCCGTCAGAGGCTGGAGGATGTTGGTACCGAGATAACATGGGCTGTGTTTAAGAGGGATTTTTTGGGAAAATATTTTCCTGAAGATGCTCGCGGCAAGATGGAGGTAGAATTCCTTGAGCTGAAGCAAGGAAACATGATTGTGGCTGAATATGCGACGAAGTTTTGTCCGCATTATAATCGTGTTGATGCTGAGATGTCCAAATTCCTTAAGTTTGAGAATGGGCTGAGACCAGAGATCAAGCAGGGTATTAGTTACCAACAGATTCGAAGGTATGCTGAGCTGGTGGATTAGAGTAGAATCTATGACGAGGATAGCCGAGCTCGATCTGCTCACTATAAGCAACTTAGTGAGAACAAAGAGAAGGGACAGTTCAGTGCAAAGCCTTATGTGACTCCAGCTGACAAAGGGAAACAGAAGGCTTCAGATGGGAAAAAGACAAGTGGGGGAGCAGCTCCCGCTTCTGCGAAGTGTTACAGGTGTGGTGAGCAAGGCCACCGTGCTGAAGTTTGCAACAATAGTGTGTTGAGGTGCTACAGATGTGGTAAGAGAGGTCACTGAGCTACTGACTGCAAAGATGAGGGTCCGACTTGTTTCAACTGTGGTAAATAGGGTCACATCAGTACTTAGTGTCATAAGCCGAAGAAGACTGTTACTACGGCTCAGACTAATGGCAGAGTGTTTGCTTTGAGTGGTGCAGAGGTTCCTAAGAAGGATAACTTAATTCGAGGTACTTGTTTTATTAATAACGTTGAGTTGGTCGCTATTATTGATACTAGTGTTACTCGCTCATTTATTTCGCTTGAATGTGCTAATAGATTGGGTTTGAAATTGTCTGATATGAATAGTAGTATGGTAATAGAGACTCCTGCTATGGTTCGGTTACTACTACTTTTGTGTGTTTGAGATGTCCTTTGATGATTTATGGGAAGATTTTCGTGATGGATTTGGTGTGTTTGCCCTTTCACCAAATCGATGTAATTCTGGGGATGAACTGGTTGGAGTTCAACTACGTTCACATTAACTGTTATAATAAGATTGTGGCATTTCTTGAGTTTGGTAATAATTGAGAGTTGATGTTCTTGTCTGCTAAGTAAGTAGACGAACTCTTAGAAGACGAAGCATTGATGTTTGCGCTGTTTGCATCATTGCAAGTTGATCGTGAGATTGCGAGTGTCGAATTACCTGTCGTCTGTGAATTTCCTAAAGTGTTTCCAGATGACATAAGTGATTTGCCTCCAGAACGTGAAGTAAAGTTTGCGGTTGATTTGATACTGGGTACTAGTCTGGTGTTAATGACTCCCTATCGGATGTCAGCTTCTGAGTTAAGCGAATTGAGGAAACAACTGGAAGAATTACTTGAGAAGAAGTTTGTTTGACCGAGTGTTTCTCCGTGGGGTGCTCCTGTGTTGTTAGTGAAGAAGAAAGATGGTAGCATGAGGTTGTGTGTTGATTATCGTCAGTTAAATAAGGTGACTATCAAGAATAAGTATCCACTTCCGAGAATTGACGATTTGATGGATCAGCTTGTGGGTGCTTGTGTGTTCAGTAAGATTGATTTGAGGTATGGTTATCATCAAATTCATGTTAAGCCTGATGCTATTCCGAAGACAACTTTCAGGACGAGGTATGGTCACCATGAATACACTGTGATGCCATTTGGTGTATCCAATGCACCTGGTGTGTTCATGGAATATATGAATCGGATTTTCCATGAGTATTTGGATAATTTTGTAGTGGTTTTCATTAATGATATTCTGATATACTCTAAATATGAAGAAGAGCATGCTGAGCATTTGAGGACTGTGTTGCAAGTCTTGAAAGAGAAGAAGCTATATGCAAAACTGTCGAAGTGTGAGTTTTGATTGAAAGAGGTGAGTTTTCTTGGCCATGTGATTTCAAGTGGTGGAATTGCTGTTGATCCTGCTAAGATCGATGTTGTGCTACAGTGGGAGACTCCGAAGTATGCTACTGAGATACGAAGTTTTCTTGGGTTGGCAGGTTACTATCGCAAGTTCATAGAAGGTTTTTCTAGATTGGTGTTACCGTTGACGCAGTTGACTCGTAAGGGTCATGCTTATGTGTGGGACGTTGCATGTGAAGAGAGTTTTGTGGAATTAAAGAAGAAATTGACGACCGCTCCGGTTTTGATTTTGCCTAATCCGAATGAATCTTTTGTGATGTATTGTGATGCTTCGAAGATGGGTCTTGGTGGAGTGTTGATGTAGAATGGACAGGTTGTTGCTTATGCTTCGAGACAATTGAGAGTTCATGAAAGGAATTATCCTACGCATGACTTAGAATTGGCAGCTGCGGTGTTCGTGTTGAAAATTTGGAGACATTACCTTTTTGGCTCTAAATTTGAAGTGTTCAGCGATCATAAGAGTTTGAAGTACTTATTCGATCAGAAAGAGTTGAATATGAGGCAGAAGAGGTGGTTGGAATTGTTGAAAGACTATGATTTTGATTTGAATTACCATCCTGGTAAGGCAAATGTGGTGGCCAATGCATTGAGCAGGAAGTCATTGCATATGTCAATGCTTATGGTGAGAGAGTTGGAATTAATTGAGCAATTTCGAGATTTGAGTTTGGTATGTGAAGAGACTCCTGACAGTGTGAAGTTGGGTATGTTGAAGTTGACTAGTGGTATTCTGGAAGAGATCAAAGTGGGACAACAATCTGATTTGAAGCTGGTTAATCAGGCAACTTTGATTAACCAGGGTAACGGAGGTGAATTCTGGATTGATGAGAATGGTGTGATGAGGTTCAGAGACAGAGTGTGTGTTCCAAATGTTCCCGAAATTAAGAAGAGTATTCTTGAAGAATGACACCAAAGTAGATTGAGTATTCATCCCGGTGCTACGAAGATGTACCAGGATTTGCAGAAACTGTTTTGGTGGCCAGGTATGAATAAGGATATTGCTGAATTTGTTTATGCCTGTTTGATTTGTCAGAAGTCCAAGATTGAACATCAGAAGCCTTTGGGTATGATGCAGCCATTGAGTATTCCAGAATGGAAATGGGATAGTATTTCCATGGATTTTGTGTCGGGATTACCGAAGACTGCGAAAGGAAATGATTCTATTTGGGTGATTGTAGACAAGTTGACTAAATCGGTTCATTTCTTACCGATGAAGATTAACCATTCTATGCAGAAGTTAACTGAGATGTACATTGAGGAAATTGTGAAGTTACATGGGATTCCTTCGAGTATTGTGTCGGACAGAGACCCGAGATTTACGTCGAGGTTCTGGAAAAGTTTACGAGATGCTTTGGGTACTAAGTTGAGTATGAGTTCTGCATATCATCCGCAGACGGATGGCCTGACAGAGAGGACTATCCAGTCTTTGGAGGATTTGCTGAGGGCTTGTGTGTTGGATCAAGGAGGATCGTGGGATAGCCATTTGCCGTTGATTGAGTTCACATACAACAACAATTTTCATGCTAGTATTGGGATGGCGCCATATGAAGTTTTATATGGAAGGAGGTGTAAAACTCCATTGTGTTGGTATGAATCGGGAAAAAGTGCTGTACTCGGACCTGAAATTGTGCAGGAGACGACTGAAAAGACTAAGATGATCCAAGAAAGGATGAAAGCTTTGCAGATTCGTCAGAAGAGTTATTATGATAAGAGAAGGAAATCACTTGAATTCCAAGATGGGAGATCACGTGTTTTTGAGAGTTATGTCGGTGACTGGTGTGGGCCGAGCTTTGAAGTATAGGAAGCTCACTCCACGTTTTGTGGGTCCGTATCAGATTCTACAGAGGATAAGGAGGTATCCTATCAGATTGCTTTACTGTTGTCGCTTGGGAATTTACATGATATGTTCCATCGCATGTGATTCAGATGGATAACGTACAGGTGAGAGATAATCTGACCGTTGAAGCATTACCTGTGCGGATAGGTGAAAGAGAAATGAAGCAACTGTGGGGTAAATATATATCTTTGGTGAATGTGTTATGGGGTGGACCATCTGGTGAGAGTTGTACTTAGGAGCGTGAGGATCAGATGAAGGAGTCGTATCCGACTCTGTTTTCTTCAGGTAATTTTCGAGGACGAAAATTTTTTAAGTGGGGGAGAGTTGTAACACCCCAAAATCAGTAGAATATTTATTTAATTGATTTATTATAAATATTCGTACCTTGGTGAATTTTTGGTGAATTATTGTGATGTCTGATGATTTATATTGTGGGGTATTGACGATGTTAAGGGTATGTTGATTTATGTTAGAGGTATATGATTTATTAAGGATTATTTCGATAATAATAATAATAGAATAATGTGATAATGTTATTTAAATTATTATTATTATTTTAAAATAAAAGGAAGGGCTAAGTGGTAATTGTGCGAGAATTAGTGAGGACAATGATGGAAAAGAGTATTAGGGGTCCTAGGGGTAAGTTGGACAAAAGGAATTAGAGAGAGTGGAGAAGTTCAGTTTTGTACGATCAAATTTTGGGAAACTGCTCTGAAGAAAGGAGAAAAAGGCTAGGGTTTAGAGAGACTTCAGAGGAACTCAAAGAGGAGATTTCGAAAGCAATTTACTAAGGTATGGGGAGTATTATTTATCATTGTATTTGATATAGGTGTAGAAATATGTAGGTAGTAGGTTTTCCGGGAATTTGATGAGTTCATGTCGAAATTTGGGGTTTTTGGAACGTAATTGATGTTAGGAATAAATCTATGATGATGTATTGGGGTTGTTGTGTTGTTCTATGACGAATTTTGATGAAAACTGGTTGATTTGGTGCTATAATCGCAGACCTCTTAGGGTCTGAGTTAGTGCAGAAACGTAACTGAGAGTTGCAGGTTCGCACACTTTCGCCGAGCGAAATTCCCAGCTTCCCGGATGAAGCAAATTCGCCCTAACCTCGCCAGGTGAAAGAGGAACCGAAGGGAAGGTGGAAAAAGTGGGTTTCTGGATTTTGTATGGGGGAAGGTTTTTCGCCTCAGCTTCGCCGGGCGAACACCCAGGTGAGCCAGTGGCTTCGCCAGGAGAGAGAGAAGCGGAGGAAGAGGGGGAATTGTGAGTTATTGGAATTTATATGGGGAAGGTGTCTCGCCCCTACTTCGTCGGGCGAAACCCAGGCGAGCGCGCTACTTCGTCGGGCGAGCTCCAGGCGAGCAGGAGCAGTGGGTTTGTTTTGATTTCTTTTCTTTTCTATCCTTTGAGGTTTTGTGTCTTGATGACTTGTGATGACTTTTGATGCATGATGATGATGTGATAACATGATGATTTATGTTGATTTTGGTGTATGCATTACCATGATGCTTGATGAGAGTTTATGATGATGATATACAGGTTGATGCTATACATGTTATGTGAAGTATTATGACGATTTTATGAATGATGATGCAATGTGACGATTTTATGACGATGACGATTATGACGTTTGCATCATGCATTCATAGCATTCTAGGACTTCGGTCCAGTGACGGTTTTAGACTTCGGTCCAGTGGTTTTTTGATTCAGACTCAAATATTAAAAAAATATATTTAGTCTAAGATATTAAATCGATTAAATTGATTTATATGTATGTTTAGATTATAGCTCTAGGTATTACTACATCTAGTATCTACCCACTACTATTAGGTTGACCAAACTGTCTAAATTGCCCTTCCCTTAAAAAAAATTTACACTACACTTTGGACAAATAAGTAATTAATAAATGTTCCAATTAAAACACTCACACACCTCTCTTTAAATTACACTTGTCACACTCTAATTAGTCTCCATTCAAAATTCAAATTCACACATCTCTCTTTCAAGACTTTTCATTTTCCACATTTATCTCTCTCCATTCTCTCTCTCATTTTCTCTGTGAACCGTAAATCTTGTCATCGCCCCCTTTCTCCACCCACCACCATCACCACCACCACCACCAATTGATCTCAACTCTTCATGCTTACAACACAAATAGATCAAATTAGTCCTCTCTCTGCTTTCCTCCCACTCTCTCCTGTTTTCTCTCACTCTCAGTTTTATCTGCCTCCCTCCGCAAACCCTAATTCCGCCCCTTTATTCCCTTTCTCTATTTTCCTCTTCAAACCCTAAATTCGTCGTCGCCCTCCTAAGTATTTTCTGAACAAAACCCCAAAACCCAGAAAAGGGAGAGCGAGGTGAGACGAAGAGTACCAGCTCTAATTTGTGTTACACATATGTAGTCGTCGCAGCTGCCGTCGTGTGCGTGGCAGCGCGATGGTAAATTAGTTTAAATGACGATGATCTGAAGAAGAGAAAGAAGAATTTTGGACGCAAAAGAAGGGTGTGTGGTCTTGAACGAGAGAAGGGGATTAAGATTTTGACCTAAAATTCCACCGTGTTAATCTGTTTATTTTCTATTTTATTCTTTTTTTTTGCTTTTTTTGTTTTAATAAACTCTGATAAAAATTGTGAAAATTTTGGTTGTTGGATCGGGCTTAGGCCCCTGCATGTCCTATTCACACCATTCCTTTTGGATATTGAATGAAGCATTAGGTCTGCATTCATGCCGTTTTTGACAGTAATTTCTGGTAGGAGACTTTCAAGCTGCAAGGTACCTATTTGAAGATGAGCAAGATGTATCATCCGTAATTCGCTGTTTCAAAACTTTTCTACATTTATTTTTTGCTGATAAACTCACGGGGCCTATGGATCCCTTTCTTCTTCGAAAATTATAACAGGATTAGGTACAGATTTAAACCTTACCATTTTTGTCCTAGATGGAGGAAGAGAGATTCTTCTGAAAGAGAGATTTCCCCTTAGTAATTGCATTGGTTTTCACTTGAACAATGGACTGTTTATCAATGCCTGTTTATTTTGTTATTTTTTGTTAGAAGCTCATTGATATTAACAACAATATGGTCTTGATGCAGTTTTCAGTTATGAACCACATTCAGTTTTAGCAATTGGAGTTGTTGCACTAGCCGACAACACAGGTTTTATGCCTCTTCCAAAAATAACAGTTCTTGCGAGCAGTGCCGTAAGGCTTTTACTTGAGGTTTTCAATCTTAATAAAATTTATTACGGATGATATTATACATGTTTTACTTCACATTTTAATAAATAGATATTTTACACAATGGTTTTATTGCCTTAGTTGAACAATGGTTTTTGATATATTGCGTGAAAATGACAAACTGGTTGTTGTAAAATACGATTTTGATGCATTCACTTTCCATTTTTTTCTCTCAAATCAAAACTGTCAACTATGGTTTTCGAAAGTTTACGTGACCCTGCAATAAATGTGTTAACTGATTGACCCTGCTAACAATTAATTTTCTTTTTGTTTACAACATGTTTCTAACTTTTTCTGTGTTCATTACAACATATTTCAGATGTTTGTATTTGTCATGTTATTTTCATCTTATTTGATTAACCATAAGTCAATGGTTTGTATATGTGCCACATTTCCTGTTCTTGGAGTGAACTCTGATCCTATTCGAATTGACGAGGTTTATATACATGCAACTGTTGAATTAATGACTTCATATTTGATTTGTAATAGGTGGAAAAATTCAGTGGTGAGTTTGATGCTGCCAGAAGCACAAGTCATCTTTGTCCTGCAACTGTTGAAAGCTTAGAATTTTGTTTCGAAACCTTGCCGTCGACCACGTTTCTTCATCTGTATCTATTTCTCTTATCTGGTTCTTTATCTGTATTTATTCCTCTTTCTATTTTTATTACTAACGTTGTTTGATTTTTTTACAGCTATAGTTGTAATTTGTTCATTACTTCATGTATTCCTTTTTTTTGTTTGATGCTTTTTATTTTCTTGCAACCATGACTAAAGTTGTTCAAGGACTTACGGACATTTATAGAGGTAGAAGCAGAGGAGTTAACAAGGAGAACAGGTGTCAGCCCTGGTTCAACTCCAAGATGGGATACAACATTTAATATGGTTTTACACGATAATACAAGAATAGTTCGCTTCAATCTTTACGAGTGCCCACCCAACAGTGTAAAGTATGACTTTCTAGCATGTTGCGAAGTTAAGGTACTGTCACCTCATAGATGTTTGTTTTTGTGTGCTAGCAATAAGAGTATTAATTGGCTATCAATATAAGCATATGTTTTGTGAACAATAAATTTTATTTTTAATACCGTTGTGGTAAATCTTATCATATATAGTTATATACCATTCGAAGCTAACCTATTTATTTATGTCTCTGAGAAGATGAGTCACGTAGAGGATGATTCAGCAATAGTATGGGCAATAGGGCCTGATTCTGGTGTAATAGCCAAACATGCAATGGTGTCTCAAGTTTTCAGGTTGATGATTGAAGATGGTGTTGAGCCTGATGTGGTATCATAGACTTCTGTTATAACTGGTTTTGTACAGTTGTTTCTAATTGTATTTTCACTTATCCGCTATCGCATTTCCTGACAAAAACATGTTTAATTGGTTACTATTGTTTAGTAAATTTAAATAAGTCATATTACAATTTTCAACAATGTATTTTTCTAATTCCATGATCAACAGGTCAGCGAGGAAGTGGTTGCAAGAGCAATGGGTTCGCTCTGTCTTCTTTCAATTTCATTTCGTCTTGCATTAAGGCCGCCTCTTCCAGCGTCATTACTGTCAATCAAAAGGACCATTCACTGTCAATATTGAACAGGTACTGCCTTGCTAACTCTTGTGTTTTGAAACTAAAGTTTTTCAAAAGAAGTTAGGAGTGAGAACATTGAAATAATCCAATTTGTGTTTGTTGTTCTTCACTTTGACTTGAGCAAATGACAGCATAAACCTGCTTAGTTTATGTGTACTGTAGCATGATTGATAAATATTATAACCTTTTGGATTTTTGTGAGTAATTAAGGTTACTAGCAGCAGTTCAGATAAGCCATTCACCAATGGATCTACTTCAAGGCTTAGAGTATTGTATAAATTTAAATCCATCTTGGTTAGTACATTTCTCTAATCATGTTTGAGTTTTACAAATTTTGATAATAAAAATAGTTGATCTGAAGCTTCATCATCACCTTGGTAAGTAATATATCTTCCTCAAGTTATAGTTTGGATACATGCAAAGGCCATGGTATTAAACTCTTCAAAAATGATTATTTGAAGTTTTTCGTTAAATTGTTGATCCCTCTGATTCAACCTTAGTAACTTTAGTTTGTTTGATGCAGAATCCATAATAAAATATTCAGTTGCTTTGACTCTTTGGACTTCATATGTTCCTTTACAGTTAGCAAACTCTCACAAATTACATCGCGGAAATATACAAGAACCTCATATTTGGAAGGTAAGATATCAGTTGAATGAAGTTTGCACCGTCTTCAATAACTCTCAAGTAAGCTCTATGTGTTTCTTCAGGAAGTCTCCCGTTCGAAACCTCTATGCGTAATATTATATGGGCCAAGGGTTTGAAGATGATGCCTGCTTCTGAAGTGTTTTTAAAATTGACAATTTCACACTCTATGTTCCAATTGTACCTCCTTGACTATTTGGTATTTCTGGAATGATTATTGTTTGCAGATCCGATGGTACAACGTTGGCATATCTGATACTTGGAATGATTATTGTACTCAGATCCGATGGTACAACGTTGGCATATCTCCCTACATAATTTATTAGGACCAAAATCAAAACTAATTGGCCTTGGTTGCAGTACATTGTATGGATTTGTTTTCATGGTAAGATTCTGTAATAATTTCTAAATGAATTTGACTTTTGTTGGGGTTGAAACACAAATGTTGTGCGTGGAATTAAAGTAAATGGATATACATTAGGCAATTATTGCATGGTGTGGCAATAAACAAACACAAACATTATGCTTTGATTTTGTTCTTGAACTTGCACTTATTTTGAACTTGCACTTCTTCTAATATTATTATACTATTAATATTATTCTTTTTTCTAAACATCGTTATAAATACATTTCCTTTTATATAAACTATTCTATTAACAATTCATGATTTTAAGTTATATATATTAAATAATAATTTTCTTTTTAGTTATATCACTTATCATGTATGTTAATCTTTTCGTCATTGTTGAATAACTATACAAGTTGTAGGCGGCAAGTTAGACATAAAATAAAATAAAGCCTTTCATTCATCTTTTTTTAATCTAACTGGTTTCTCAATAATATGACAAAAGATATTTTTAGCCCATTTTTCACCTTTACCATTCTAATTGCTTGCACTTATCTCTAATAGTGAAAATGTGATTGAAATAATTCATAAAATAACACGGGACACAACCAATTAAATTTAAGTAAGACAAAAAATCATGTATATATATATATATATATATATATATATATATATATATATATATATATATATATATATATATATATATATATAAAATTGTGTCATACAAAATAGTATAAGTTTTAAAATCGCACGGGACACAACCAATTAGATCTCATTGTATAAATATTACTTCCAATGTGCATTTACTTTCAATGTACTATAAATTAATAAATTTAACACCCAAACTATCAATTTATCATGTATTCAAAGGAAACAATGACTGTAAATCTTATCATCTTCTGTGAATTTTATCACTGAAACTCACTATTTTCATGGGTCACTCTCACCACGATACTTTTTTTTACTCAACTAAATATTTATAAATTTTTATAATTATTAATGATATTTATAAATATATATAGTTATTAGACATATTGAGTTCATAATGTTGATGATTTGTTACATATTTATTTTTTAATATTGGCCGTTATTAGTGATTTTATAATATCAATTATATATCATAACAACAACCAAACCTTATCAAATAAATGATCTTAAACTATAAATGCTTTTACCCGTGCGGAAGCACAGGTCTTCTACTAGTTGTTGTTATAAAAAAAAAAGAAAAATACAATCTTGTTACCACAATTTTATTGTCTTAATACTTGTATATCATTATCTTACATATAAGAACATAAATAGCTAGCAAAAGGATGGAAATGTCCTTCTGGTTCCCCATCCTTCCACCTGGACGCTGCCTTCCCTTACACGTGTTGTTTGTAAACGTGGCTGGTTTTGACCCTTGCTCCTGCTCTTTTGCAAATTCTGGTATATTTCCCAAACTACCTTTTATGCCTCCTCAGAGTAAATCTCCTAAATATCTTACTATGCCCATGCTGCATTTCATGTTCGATTGTTTATATCCCGTTTCCCAATTTCCCCTGCCTTATCCATCTCATCTTGGGTTTATCGTCCTTCTTCTTCTCCATTGCCCTGCTCTTCCAACACAACAAACATTTCCTCCTTCGTTCTTTGCTTTAATACCATTCTCCATTTTTTCCCCAATGGCGCGCCCTTTTACATCTTTGGTTGACCTTGACAATACGAAGGATCTTTGGAAGGTGGCGGTTCGCGTCCAACATTTGTGGCCCGTCGTCACCAATAACAAACGCCACTTTGAAATGCTTGTGGTTGGTGATGCTGTGAGTTTGTTTCTTTTAGTCTTATGTTGTTATTTCCTGATTTTATATTATAGTTTATAGCTTGACTTTTACAGCCATGTTTTTTGTTTGGGTGGTGTATGTTGTTCTTTATTATGTTGTTATTGTTTTGACATTATTTTCTGTTTTCCCATTTGCAAGGGTGGTGACATACATATGGTTGTTCCAGTGGTGATAGAAAGGGCTTTTTGTTCCATGTTGGAGGTTGACACTACATACAGTATATCAAATTTCCAGGTTGTGCAAAATAATTTGGTATTCAAGCCTTCGTCGCACCGGTTTATGGTCAAATTTACCTGCGGGACCTCTGTTGCTGATGTTGGGAAGCATAATATACCGTCGGTGCCGCTTCACCTTACCAGTTTTGGGGATATAATTACTGGCAACTTCAAAAAGGATATGCTGATAAGTTATAATGTTTCGTTTGACTCATGTTATTATTTATCTACTGTACTGTTTGTTTATCCCTGTTTATTGTTTGTTTTGGTGGCAGATATTGTTGGTATGGTGGAAAGTATAGGGTTCACCCAAAACCATGGTGGAGGAAGGAAATAGCAGATTAATTTGATGCTCAGGGATAATGCATGGGTTTCGTTGTATATTATTTATGTCGCGTTTCTTTGCTGTATTTGTGATTGGTGTTAAATTTTCCCTGCATTTGCAGGAACAATGTGATTAACTGTACTTCGTGGGAGGCATATGCGGATCAGTTTATGAAATTTCACAGGGAACATGTTGGTCAATCTGGACCAACCGTTATTTCGCTGCAATGTGCTAAAGTCAAGGAATAAGGTTATTAATTTTATTGTCGTCTTGCCATACTGGGTTTAAATTGTTTTCTTAACTTGGATCTTATGTGTTTTTAATGCATGTGATGTAGGCAAATATCCTCTATCCGTTTCCAATACATTTAATGTCACTGCATTGTTGATTAATGCTGATGTTTCACTAATCAACAACTTTATTAAAAGGTTGTATGTATGTCGCATCTTTAAATTCTATGCTTTTCTGTTTATGTTGAGTTTTAAACAAAAATTTTGTGTTGCAACTCAGCATTCCAGCTGCGTCTGTTGTTACACTTTCCGAAGGCACATCTTCCCATTATTCGCAGAACGCAGATGGTTCACCGCCAACTCCCTTTGAAAAAATCGTCTCAAAGGCAATTGTGCTTCTTCTTGATGAAATCTGTAAACTTTCAAAGGTACCTTGTGTCTCTGCTTATAAATATAAATGGTGTTGATAGTTTGTTTATGGTTTTGCTTTTTTTACATAGATTACCTTCTGTGCAACTGTTGCCACAACCACAAAAATTCTTGCCTCACAGCATGGCTGGTATTATCATGCATGCCATGAGTGCCCAAAGGTTTCTCGTGGGGATGGCCCACCTTTTATATGTGAGGCTGGATGATTGTGTCTATCTTTTCCGTTATGTTTTCGGTATTTGAATTCATAGTATTGCATTTCTACTTAGTGTTTGTGTTTTATTTAAGCAAGTTTTTGTTTTAATATTATTCCATTTTTAGACCGTTTGTGCTTTGATGTGGTAGTGTTTTCTTTGTGTTTCTCGGGTTTGTATAAAGTCATTAATTAGATGCGCGTGTGAAAGCTGGAGTGCCAAAAGTTCAAGGAAAAGACCAATCAGAAGCCTGACACGGCTGCCCGTGTCACAGGACACGGCCCGTGTCAGGAGGCCTGGAAGATGGAAGTTTGAGCACTAAAATGGGACAAGGAAAAGATCAAACAGAAGTCTGACATGGCTGCCCGTGTCACAGGACACGGCCCCTGTCAGGGCCCCTGAGAAACTGCCTTGGCGCATGAAGAGTCAGCAGCCTGACACGGCTGCCCGTGTCATGGGACACGGCCCGTGTCAGGGCCACTGGAGGGGAATTTTGTGATTTTTTAATTATTCCAATTAAGTGTCCTTTGAGGGTATTTTGGGAATGTCACATGCTGTTTAGTGATCTGACACTTTTTAAGCTGAGGAAAGCACGAAAGAAAGGGACTTTTGGAATTACGTATTATTCTGGATGTTTTCACGAAGTTCTTGGAGAACGGAGATCTCTCAACCGCGGAAGCAATTGAAGATCGAAGGAATTCGATTATTAGTGTAATGGCTTTTCTTTATTTTTATTCAGTTATTGTTTCTGTTATGAACATGAGAGGCTAAACCCCCCAATGCTAGGGGGTGTCCCTGAATTGTGATGTATGAACCTATTTTGATTTAGTCAATGAGATTTTGTTTTCTTGCTTTAATCTTTTATTATGCAAATTATAAAATATTTGTTGCAATCGGTTAAATTGGGAACGATTTATGATTAGGGATTTGGTCTGAAAAACCCAATCTATCATTTTGCATAACACTACGGTAGATATTGCCTAGGAATGGGGATACCCTGTAGTGACTTTTATAAACCTTGTCAGGACTATTGCTTGATGTTCTTTCATGACCGCTAAGGAATTAGGGTCAAGGGAGAATATCAAAGGTTTTTCGATTAAGGAATTTAAGAAAAATATTATTAAGGTTTTGTGAAATTAAGGTTTGAGGCATTTCTCTTTGATTATAATTTAAGGTTCTTACTAAGCAATTTATACACCTTCCCTAGCATGTTTCATAATATTCGTAAAAAGCACTTTTATTATTCTGCTTATTTTATTTTGTTATTATAATTCTCTCAACCAAACAAACCCCAAAAATCATTTTGTTTAATTGAAATAACATCTGCACTTATAATTACACGCAGTCCTCGAGAGATCGATTATGGGGATAACCCCAACTATTACTACATCGGTGAAAATAGTACACTTGCTATTTTTCCGACCAAGTTTTTGGCGTCGTTGCCGGGGACTGCAAAATTTTAAGTGCTTGTGTTAGTTCAATTGGAATTTTGTCACTCTGTGACTAAAATTTTTAATTTTATTTTTCTGTTATTTTTATTATTACTATTATCTGTCTAACCTGTATATGCGAGGCAATCCCTCAGCATAATTTTCTTTGGACGCAGAACCCGAAAGATCATTGCACGCTAGACGCTGTCAAGCCAAACAAGAAAGACTGGCAGAGTCAGTTTTCAGGAACGGTAATTTCGTATCTAGAAAAAGAAGAAAGAATTTCGGTTCATTCAGAGCAATTAGATTCAGGTTCAGAAACAGGTACAGACTCAGAGTCGGAAACCATTATTATGGCTAACAATCCACCAGCAGAAAGACTTCTGGGCGATTACGGTGGGGCAAATGCACCGGCTGGTAGGTTAACAATTGTGAACCAACCGGTGAATGTGCCGAATTTCCAACTGCATCCTAGCACCATCATTCAACTTGAGAGGAGACCTTTCACCGGAAAGGTTAATGAAGATGCTAACAAACATCTGCAGAGATTTCTGACTATGAGCACCACTCTCAAGATTGAGGGGCACACCGAGGAAGCGAAAAAGTTAAGAATGTTTCCTTTCACTCTGGCGGAAGAGGCTGAAGAGTGGTTCTATTTGTTACCTGCTGGGAGTATTACCACTTGGGAAGAGATGGAGAAGGCGTTTCTGAATGAGTATTTTCCGGCCTCTGTTTATATCCGAAAAAGATATGATATTGTGAACTTTAAATAGAAGGACGAAGAATCTCTCAGAGACGCATACAAGAGGTTCAAGAAGGTTTTGGTAGCTTGTCCGACTCACAACATGGATCAAACTGAGCAGATGCAAGTGTTCGTCAATGGCCTCCGAATAAAGACTAAGCAGCTAATTGATACAGCTGCCGGTGGCTCATCTAATTTTACAACAGCCACTGGTGTCAAAAAGATCATTGAAGCCATAGCCGGTAACGAGCATTTGGAGTTGTATGATCGAAGTGTGAGTAAATCTGAGGGTGTGATTGATTTAAATTTGAATAATCAGGTTGTGAGGGTAGAAGATCAAATTGCTGCAGAAATTGAAAGAAGGTTAAAGGCTATGAAAGTGGGTACGCAAAGTGTGGCACAAGTTCAAACTGGTTAACCCATGAGTTTTGAGATTTGTAGTGGGCCCCATTATACTGCACATTGTGTTGAGACTCCGCAACAAATTGAAGAGATAAAATTCCTGAAGCAGAATAATCCCTACGCTCAAACTTATAATCTAGGGTAGAAGAATCATCCTAACTTCTCCTGGAATGATCAGAATCAACAACAATATTCACAGCAGCAACCAATCCCTCAGAAAGCACAATGGGAGAATGCCATTGAGAAGATGGCAGCTCATAACATGCAATTTCAGGAAGAGACCCGGAATAGTTATAGGAATACCACAGCCTCCATAAAGAATCTGGAGGTTCAATTGGGTCAGATAGCTCAACAAGTTACAAATTCTCAAGCACCAAGCACCCTCCCAAGTGCCACCATACCAAATCCGAAGAATCATGAGAATGTCAATGTTGTTACCACAGAAAACCAGGAAGTTGCAGAAGAAGAAGCCAGGCCAACCGAAGAGAAAATAAAAGAAGCGGTTAAACCTAAGATCAAGTTACCGTACCCCTCAAGAGTGACAAAGAAGGAGACACAAGAAAAAGACTTTGAGAAATTCAGCTCATTGTTCAAAAAGTTAGAGATTAATATGCCCTTCTTTGAAGCACTAAAACAAATGTCGCTATATAAGAAATTCATGAAGGAGGTCATTGGGAAGAGGAAACCTAGTGGAGAGGAAGTAAAGAGTCTAAGTAAGGAGAGTAGTGGGGAATCAAAAGGTAGGAGAATTCCAATCAAACGGAAAGACCCTGGTTCTGTATCAATTCCCTGTACCATAAAGGACCAAATTTTTAAGAAAGTCTTGATTGATTCGGGTGCTAGTGTGAGTCTCATGCCCCTCTAAATTTTCAAAAAGCTGGTATAAAGAAAATAAGTGAAACGGGAACAAACCTGAAGTTTGCCGACCTCACAACCAAACGGTCATACGGCTTAGCAGAAGATGTGCTTGTGACTATTGAAAACTTCACCTATCCAGTAGACTTTGAGATCATTGATCTACCCGATGATAAGGAGATGACTATCATACTGGGTCGACCATTTTTTATGACTAGTCGGTGCAGTATGGATATTGAGACTGGTACTCTAACCTTGAAATATTTTGAGGAAGAAATAACCTTAAAGTTGTTGGAGCTCGAGAAGCAAGGTCAAGAGGAAAGTAATCACCCCTCAGTTGGAATTATCCGAACAGTGGAAAAAGGCAAAAGCTCAAAACCACTTCTTGAAAAAGTCGCTGGAATAATCCATCAGGTTGCAGCATCTGAGTCATCTTTTACACCTAGCAAGACTCCAACATCCAGTCAAAAAGTCAATAAGAGGAAGAAACGTCAAAGAAAGAAGAGAAAAAGACATCAAAGGGAGAATGTGGAAGTTAGATGTGAGTTGAATCACAAGGTAGCTCTTAATCCTGAATCTGACTGGTGCTCTGTTGTGGAAAGGTCAAGCAACAAAAGCAAAAAAATGTGTAAGTTGAAGTACCCCCCATAGCATTGGGGAGTAACCCGTCGAGCCATGCGACGTTAAACGAAGCGCTACGTGGGAGGCAACCCACGCTTGTCTGACTAATTTCTTTCTTTTTGCTGGTTATTTTGTTTTGGTTGTAGGAAATAATCTGGATCTTACATGTGCAAACGATGATGTAGCAGTGGTGTTGCATTACCGTCAGCATCCCGGAAGGATCTCTGTGAGTGACCTCTCTCACTCTTGTTCTAACACATTGGGGCCAATGTGTAGTTCAAGTTTGGGGGAGGATTTACTGCTTTTAGTTTTTCCTTTTTATACAGGTCATGTCTGTTTTGTGTGTTGAAAAGCATTCTGAATTCTCCCCGAATTAGAACCGTTAAATTTTTTTCTTGTGAATACTGTGATTTTGAGGTGGTCAAGAAAGTATATAGAGTTTGAGGGAAGAGGGTTAGAATTAGGGACATTGGGAAAGTTTGAAAACTTAGGAATGACCCGAACACCTTAGATTCCTTGGAGTAAGGAAACGAGTCCAACGTGTAGATTTGTGCCATAGTACTTGGATTTGAGAAGTATTCCCCGATTAGTTTATAGTGATAGTCCGGCATGACTAAAAAGAATTGCATGTATAGGGTTGATTGAGAGAATGACCTAAGGCACCGAAAAAAAATGAATAATGGCGATAAAGACAACTTGTCCTTCTAAGTTGGGTAACCCTCACCCGGTTACTTAGCCTAACGGCGGTTGAGTCTCAATTGTCGTCCCAAAGTGGACTAATAAACGCTAATGAGCGAGAAAAAGAGATAATGGTGCCTAGAAAAACTTTCGATCAATTTTGTACATGTGAGGGAAAACGAAAAAAAATGCCTTAATCTGATTATCCGAATGAAAGGGGTAGAAAATCGAAGAAGGGGGATGTAGGTCCGTGGTTTTATCGCGGTTTTTGTTTGTGGAATACCTTCGTTAACGGACGATTACCTAGAGAACTAGTTTAACCGATCGGAACAAAGGCTCACATATGAGTATCGACACACCTTACCTTTACAGGTCTTTCATTGGATTTGTACCGTTTGATCTGAAAATTTTTATACAAGCTTGTTGCTTGAGGTCAAGCAACGGTTTAAGTTTGGGGGAGTTTGATCCGTGGTTTTCACTCGTAGTTTTTCAGGCATTTGTGTCTATCTTTTCCGTTATGTTTTTGGTATTTGAATTCATAGTATTGCATTTCTACTTAGTGTTTGTGTTTTATTTAAGCAAGTTTTTGTTTTAATATTATTCTGTTTTTAGACCGTTTGTGCTTTGATGTGGTAGTGTTTTCTTTGTGTTTCTCAGGTTTGTATAAAGTCATTAATCAGATGCGCGTGTGAAAGCTGGAGTGCCAAAAGTTCAAGGAAAAGACCAATCAGAAGCCTGGCACGGTTGCCCGTGTCACAGGACACGGCCCGTGTCAGGAGGCCTGGGAGATGGAAGTTTGAGCACTAAAATGAGACAAGGAAAAGATCAAACAGAAGTCTGACACGGCTGCCCGTGTCACAGGACACGGCCCGTGTCAGGGCCCCTGAGAAACTGCCTTGGCGCATGAAGAGTCAGCAGCCTTGTCAGTTATTGTTTCTATTATGAACATGAGAGGCTAAACCCCCTAATGCTAGGGGGTGTCCCTGAATTGTGATGTATGAACCTATTTTGATTTAGTCAATGAGATTTTGTTTTCTTGCTTTAATCTTTTATTATGCAAATTATAAAATATTTGTTGCAATGGTTAAATTGGGAACGATTTACGATTAGGGATTTGGTCTGAAAAACCCAATATATCATTTTGCATAATAACACTACGGTAGATATTGCCTAGGAATGGGGATACCCTGTAGTGACTTTTATAAACCTTGTCAGGACTATTGCTTGATGTTCTTTCGTGACCGCTAAGGAATTAGGGTCAAGGGAGAATATCAAAGGTTTTTCGATTAAGGAATTTAAGAAAAATATTATTAAGGTTTTGTGAAATTAAGGTTTGAGGCATTTCTCTTTGATTATAATTTAAGGTCCTTACTAAGCAATTTATACACCTTCCCCAGCATGTTTCATAATATTCGTAAAAAGAACTTTTATTATTCTGCTTATTTTATTTTGTTATTATAATTCTCTCAACCAAAAAAACCCCAAAAATCATTTTTTTTAATTGAAATAACATCTGCACTTATAATTACACGCAGTCCTCGAGAGATCGATTCTGGGGATAACCCCTACTATTACTACATCGGTGAAAATAGTACACTTGCTATTTTTCCAACCACTGGACATATCACAGAGACTGAGATTTTAAGGTGTTGTTAGCTTAAAGTCTGTTGGATTACGGCATGTCTCAATCGTTAATTTTATAATTAACTTTTTATACTCTTTATTGTGTTTTGTCAGGTTCAAGATTGAGATAGAGGTTATTTATTCTAAGAAGCGTTGTAAATTTGTTTTCTGGGATAGAGAATGCAATCAACTGTTGGGGGTCTCGGCTATTCAAATGTGTGATTCGCTTGCGAAGGTGTAATTTTCTATTTATATTTTTATTTCATTCTGAATAACATGTCTTGGGTTATTCTGTCGGTTCTGATTCAGAGAAAAAAATGCATAAAGGAATCACCAATCCTCTGGAGTTCCCATTAGGACTCGATGCAATGTTGTAATTGGAAATGGCTTTTAGAGTCAAGTGGCAGCCTGAATGGGAAAGTTGCTATGTTGTCATGCTTCTTAGGGATGAAGCTACTGTCAAACAGCTCAAGGCTCCGTGGGGGACAACTCAGGTATGCCTCATTGTAGTTTACTCTGAATGATCTATTTGCCTTTGTTAAACAAATTTTTATTTTCCTCTTTATTATGTGCAAGACAACAACATCTGACCAAGCTGCAGCACCTCACGCACCGCCCGTGTCGCAACTATCTACAAATTCTTCCCCAGCAGCTACATCGCATCTGTCACAGGTTCGGTGTCGTCCTATCCGTGTGATTAGATGTTTTTATTGTGGCCTTTACAGTTTATTTATTTTTTCCCACTTATATTGGTTCACTTGTGTAGACCACAGAGAGGTTTGAAAACATTAAATCTGTTACGGTCAACGCCTCGGGTGTCAACGCCTCGGGTGTGCCTGTGGTATGTATATCAACAAACCATCAAATGCTTATTGCACCAGGATGTGATGTTGAACCTGTTACGCCGAAGAGGAAGAATGCATATTCGATTGATGACATCAAGTTTGGTTTGGTGGATGCGGTACGCATGGAAATTAGCACACCGAATTTCAGTATGAACCTATTTTCATTCCTTCTCTAATTTTTTTCCCCTGTCAGGATGTGGAGATCCAATCTGTTTGTGACACTGAACCCAAATTCCCGATTTCAAACATGAAGAGTGTTGAGCCTGTATGTGAGGTCTGATGCGATTGTTTAGATGATTCGGTTCTGCAGATTTGTTACAAACTTATTGCCACTGATCTTTCTATTGTTTTACCCATTTTTTTGGTGACAGGAAATACAGATTGCATCTGGGTGTGACCATGAACCTCTTACGCCAACTTCAAAGAGGCGGATCGCAGATTCTGTTGATGACATAAAGTTCGGTTCGGTGGATGCCACAAACGTGGCTGTGGTATGCATGACAATTAGACCACCCAATTTGATTATGTACTTATTCTCAACTACATTTTAATTTCTTCTAAATTTTTTAATCGTGCAAGAGTGTGGAGATCCAATCTGTCTGTGCTGTTGGACCCAAAATCAAAATTTCAAAGATGGAAAATCCTGCTCCTGTTGATGAGGTCGGATCAGATTCCTTGGACGATTCTGCCATGTCTCTGGTATGTATATAAACTGTCGCGTTCAAATGTATTAGAAAGTAAATCCTGGTCTATTCCTGTTTTTATTTATATAGTTTAACCGTTAACCTGTGCTGCCAATTTCAGAGTGATGATGTAGATCCTGTGGATGATGGTGAGTCTGATTCCTTGGAGGACCCAGGCATAGATATGGTATGTATATATAGTGTGCCACTAAATTAAAAAACAAATTAAGGGCACCACAGTTTCTTTTGTGTTAACACTTTTTCTGTGGTTCCAGGACATGGAAATTACATCCATTTGTGATCTGAACCTGTCGTACAAACTTCAAAGAGGCAGACTGCCTGTGATGGAGAACTTAGTTTTACCAAATCTCACAAGAAACTGAATAAGATTATTAAGTTGGAGAAGCTGGACTAGATGTTTGTTTTCGTTTCTCTATTGTAATGCTGCATTTTGGAATTGCCTTTTTATCTTGGTCGGCATGTAGAATGCTATATGTAAATGACAACTCATGTGATACTCTCTGACTTATTTTGGGTTTGTCTTTTGATTTGGGTAGTTATCTAGGATGCTACATCTAAATTACAGAGAATGTAATTCCCTCTGGCAACAACACCAAATGTGTAAAATTGTATATTAACTTTTGATTTTGGTAGTTATCTTGGATGCTACATGTAAATTACAGAGAATGTAATTCTCTATGGCTACAATACCTAATGTGTCATATTGTATATTATATTTTTATGTATTCTAAGATCTTGTGTTAACCGTGTTATACATGATGTTTTGTGATATTACTCTTTCTGTGTTAACAGGTTCACCTTTAAAAAATTCCCAACAGAGTTGCAACTAAATCATACTGTAGGTTGTTCACTGAATCATGTTTGCATGCAATCTTTTGATTGTTTCTTGTGTGATATATACTTTTATTTTTTGGTTTCAATCATCACCTGTCATTGCCAGGTTGTTATCACCTGTAGTTTTCATGTTCAATTATCAGCTATATTGTTCTTTCAGCTGCTAAGTTTCTAATGAAAAGGTTGATAATTTAGGTTTTAAATCACAATTACACTAACAGCCAGTGAAAAAAACAAATCTCTTGAAAATAAATACATCTTAACCCTTCACATAAAACATAGCGGTGAATTAAACACTTAACTACTAATTACAAACGTTGACTATGGAATATATGTTTTGCATGAAACTTAGAAATTAGAAACCTTAAATATGTTGCATCTTTTATTTGCGTCGTTTACATCCAATCTGAATATGATTCGGTCTCCTGCCCTTAGCTGGTTTGACTCACAGAATATACCCCATTCATATCCTATCTTTGTGCGCTGTGGATCATCTAAGTTCAAAACCAATAGCATTTGAGTCGAGCCATTGTCGCCGCACAATGTAACAACCTCATAATCATGGTTTTTCAGAACTCTTCCGAATTCTGGCTGCAATTTCTATCATACATAATGGTTTATAATGGTAAATCAGTTCAAAGTAAACAAAGTAATGTATCATAAATATTCATAACATTCAAAGTTCTAACTCAACTAATTTTGGTCTGGAGACGCTTTCCTCTGAGAGATCAACATCAATGTATATATCCCTTTCTGGTTTATGTACCTACTGTGAAACATTGATAGCTCCTCGAAGCCGGTTGTCTCTTTAAACGCAGCAACTTCAAATTTGTTGTTCCCATAAAAGGCAACAACTACCGCCACATCATTTGGTAGTGCATACAGTTGTTGCAGCTCCGTCCAACCGGCGACAACGAGGGGGACATCCTCATTTGCGTTAAAAATAATTTCGGAAACAGTGCCCTCATTGTTTATTATCCTCCATGTTTTTGCTAGATTTGTTATGTAACTTCTAACAAATGTTGGATCAATCTCCGGAAAAGGCTGCATCACATATATTATCATAGTGAATTTGTATGCTGATTTTTACGATTTGTAATTAATTTGGGGTGCACTGTTCAATTTAATTACTAGAAAACTTACTTGGATGCCCAACTTTGCAATTTCAAAAGTATCCACCACATCTGCAGCTCCCATAACTGTGCCTGTTGCCATTGATTTTGAACACAGAACCAAACAACCCAACTTAGGAAGTAGTAACAACAGTTATGGTTCTTCACACCAGATCTAATTTCTTATTTGGTATGTCAAACCATTCTATTTATTCCAATATATTTAGCATCACATGCATTTCGTCTTTATTGTGTTATACCATTTTACAACAAAAAATGTGGGTCCACCTTATTTAACTTTTGCTTTTGTTTCACGTGGCAACAGTGCCAATTGTGTGCTATGCAATCACATCATATAATATATGTATTCAAAACAATGGAAAAACTATGATTCATCTATATCAAGCAAGTCATCTTTATGGACTACAAATATAGCACTTCACAACTTTTGTTTCACGTGGCAACAGTGCCAATTGTGTGCTATGCAATCTGATAATCACATCATATAATATATGTATTCAAAACAATGAAAAAACTATGATTTATCTATATAAAGCAAGTCATCTTTGTGGACTAAAAATATAGCAGTTCACATCGTGGTACTGTTCTCTGGGGCCCCTCCTGATTTCACATACCACACAAATCTGGTGTGGATATTTTTCCATACTTTTTCATGGATATTTTCTGTTTCCTTGGATTCTCCTTGGCCACACAGCATAACCTGGAACACACGTGCCTTCCGAATTTTGTTTCTTTAATAATGTGTGTATTTCTTACATGGTCACAATGACAAATCCTAAGACATCAATTAACATCTATTTGTGAAAATCCTTTATTCCGGCACATTGGTTCTCTTAACACAGGTAGTCTGACTGAATTTGAACTGAATTATCTTATAATGTTGGTAAAACTGATTGATCCTATGGATGGGCTTAGATTACCGATTGGTAACAGAAAATGTTCTGATGCAAGGAAAAGACGAAAGTTGATAATGAATTCTAAGAAAAACTCACATAGACATGGCTATGGTGTAACTTTGTCCATAAAAAAAAAACAAAAAATCCCACCCTCCAATACCAACTTTTGTTATGGAAAACATTTACGCGCCCCTTTGCATCAACATCAGGTTGTTGTCAAAGATTTACCCGGATGTCACTCTCATAGAGCTCCACGAATTAACCTCATGTCATATTTTGATCAGACAGCTCAGCTGGCAGACCATCCGGATGCTGCCACTGATTTCTTTAATGCAGCTGATATGGAGGCAACAAACCTGCCAAGGCCTATCAATGTTGTCCCTGATGTTTTTCAGTCACCTGATGTCTATGCATCTGTTTCTGGTTCTAAGCCTGCTACTGCTTTCATTGCAAGAAAGAGGAGGAGGTTGATCTTAAATGCCAGGTTCAATTCGCGTATCCATACCTACCTGGGAACTATCCCAACATCGCACCACAATAATGATCCTCAATCGTCGACTGGTATTGCTACGCCAATCCACAATGCCATAAATCATGATCTTCAGTCATCAAATGCTATCAATGTTGTCCCTGATGTTTTTCAGTCAACTGATGTCTATGCATCTGTTTCTGGTTCTAAGCCTGTTGCTGCTTTCATTGCAAGAAAGAGGAGGAGGTTGATCTTAAATGACAGGTTCAATTCGCGTATCCATACCTACCGGGGAACTATCCCAACATCGCACCACAATAATGTTGAAATAAATACAAATCCATTGCATAATCCAGATATGCGGACTTACGGGAAAACAAATGACTCCACTCTACCTGCACCGATGCAACGATATACATTGTGCAATCCGGATCATAAGAAACCAATCCTCACTACGACACAGGATGTGGCTGATATACAAAAAATTGACACTACTCTGAGGAATGATCATCAATCGTCGACTGGTATTGCTACGCCAATCCACAATGCCATAAATCATGATCCTCAGACATCAAATGTTGTAAATACGGAGAATATAACTCCCCATGTGAATGGTGCTGCTTATTCGTCTGATGAACATCACTCTGATTCTGATGATCATCAGACTACGACGGAGAATTCTGATTCAGATGGTGACCCCATCGATGATCCGATCATTAATTTGAATCTTCAGCGTATGTTTCCTTACATCAATTTAACAGTTCTTGCTTTTTCCCTGCATTACAGTTATCTGACACAGTCTATCATTCAAAGCAGGTTATTTTGATATTGGCAACCCTATGTATAAATGCCAGTTTTGTGACGCATCAATGTGGTATCAAGAACGCAAGGGAAAATCACGCCACACTGCAAATCCTAAGTTCAGCATCTGCTGCAAGGGAGGGAAAATTGTGCTGCCTATTCTCAAAGAACCACCACTTCTTATACAGAACCTGCTGTACGGAAAACAAAGTTCACCTGAAAGTAAGAACTACCAAAACAACATCAGAACCTACAATGCGATGTTTTCTTTCACATCACCGGGTATGAAATTTGACAGAACACACTCCAATGGAATAGGGCCACCAACTTTGAGGCTTCACGGGCAGACATGTCACAGAATTGGTGGTTTGCTGTCGGCGATCGGTCTTCCACCACAGTATGCCCAACTCTATATCTATGACACTGATAATGAAATTGAAAACAGGATAGACTGTTTTAGGTAATTCTACTCATTCCAATTTTGTCTTTTTATTTCGCATTGTGTTGTGTCTCATAAAAAACTATTATCTCACTTCAAACAGGGATAACAAAGGGATTATGAGAGATATTGTTATCAAATTAAAGATTATGTTAGATGACTGTAACGTTCATGCCATGGTTTTTAGGATGGCAAGGGATCTGTTGGAAGGTAATTCATTCTTAGACTTGAAGTTAAAGCTTATTTATGATCGTCAACATGACGGTAGACTATACAATACTCCTACTGTTTCGGAATTAGCAGCGCTGATTGTCGGTGATGTTGATTCGGTGTCTCAAAGGGACATTATTGTGCATGCAAGGGATGGAGAATTACAGAGGATAGATGAGTTCCACCCGGAGTACCTTGCATACCAGTACCCTCTTATTTTTGTGTACGGTGAGGATGGTTATAGAAATAATATACTACACAAGTACCAACATGAGCATTTGGTTACGAAGCAAAATCGACAAACCATTAAAGATTGGTTGTGTTTTAGATTACAACAACGTGATAAAGAGGCTAAGACTCTGCTCCACTCACGCAAACTTTTTCAGTAATTTTTGGTCGACGAATATGCAATGATGGAGTCGGAGAGACTGAATTGGTTGTGCAAGAATCAGTCTAAATTGTGAGTTGGAAAATACAAGCAATTGAATGACCAGTATGGCAGTGCTTCCCAGGACGTAACAGGCAAGAAAGGGAAAAAAGTTGTGCTTTCATCATCTTATGTCGGAAGCAAGAGATATATGGACCAACTATATTTTTATGGCATGGCAATTTCCAGCAAACTAGGATTCCCAGATTTATTTGTGACGTTCACATGCAATCCAGCTTGGCCTGAAATTTTGCAAGTTTTGACGGGCACTGGTCTGAAGCCACACGACAGACCCGATATAATTTCCAGGATCTTCAAAATCAAATTCAACGAATTGATGATAGATTTAACGAAGAAACATGTCCTGGGAAGGGTATTAGCATGTGCGTCTCTTATGGATTATTTTTATCTATTTTTATGTGTTGACTACATTGACATTTTTTTTTCTAAACTATGCAGCTTCTTGATTATTTCAGTTCTGTACACAATTGAATTTCAGAAGCGAGGACTGCCGCACGCCCATATTCTGTTATTCTTGCATCCTCAGAGCAAATATCCCACACCATCTGACATTGATGCTATCATATGCGCCGAAATTCCTGACCCAGTTCAGGATCCTGATTTATATAGTCTGGTTAAACAGAACATGATGCATGGTCCTTGCGGTCTTGCCCGGATGGCTTCTCCGTGTATGAAGAATCGAAGATGTTCGAAATTTTTTCCAAAGAAATTCAATGAGGTCACCATCATTGATTCGGACGGCTATCCACTATATAGAAGGAGATTAAAAACGCACACAATCTTCAAACACGGAATATCATTGGACAATCGCCATGTTCTGCCATACAATGCGGGCCTACTTTTGAAATACCGTGCGCATATCAATATGGAATGGTGCAACCAGAGTACATCCATCAAATATCTTTTCAAATACATACATAAAGGATATGATAGAATAACGGCTACAATAGTTAATTCCCAGTCAGATCCCCAAAATGGAACGGAACCGGTCGATGAGACAAAATAATATTTGGATTGTAGGTATGTTTCCCCAAGTGAGGCGTGCTGGCGAATTTTTTCATATAATATCCATGGTCAGAAACCTGCTGTGGAAAGGATGTTTTATCATTTGATAGGCGAGAAACCAATTTACTACATTGATTTTGCTCGCATGGAAGATATTTTAGAAAAAACAAGTGTTACCGAATCAATGTTCACTACATGGTTAGTTGCTAATGGCAAATATGAAGAAGCAAAGTTATTAACGTATGCATAATTTGTCACCAGATTTGTTTATGTCAAGAAAAAACATTTATGGAAGCCTCGGAAAAAAGGCTTCACAATCAGATGTTTAATATGGGTTCCCCCAACTACTGGAGAACTATATTACTTGCGGATGATGTTGACGGTGGTTACGGGACCAACCTCATATGAGGAAATACGCAAGATCGCAGACACTCAATTTAATTCTTTTTGGGATGCCTGTTTTGCAATGGGCTTCCTTTAAGACGATAGAGAGTATATTGGTGCCATTAGAGAGGCAAGTGAATGGGGTTCAGAGGATTTTCTTAGGAGACTTTTTGTTGTTATGCTCCTGTCCGGAGCTGTGAATAGGCCGGTTCATGTTTGGAAAGAATCCTTCCAATTTTTATCTGATGGAATCTTATATAAACAGAGGATTTTGGCTAATAATTCAGGTGACAGCATGTTTAATCTCATTGTTTTCAGTTTTTGTGTGTCACACTGTGGCTGATTGATTATTAGATTTAACAACATTATTGTTCTGTATTGCAGATTTGGTGTTATCAGACTACCAATTACAGAATTTGACGTTAACTGAAATCGAAAAAATACTACAGGCAAATCGGAGCACTCTAAAAGATTTTAAACCTATTCCATACCCAGATAATTATGTCCTGTGGCAGCTAGGAAATAGGTTTATATATGATGAAAGAAATTATGATATCCCTACAATGAAATCTGAATTTGCGAGTCTGTTTGCTGCAATGACATGGTGTGTGCAAATTTATTTAATTATGCTTTGTGTATTACATGTGTGCTTCTTACATATCTGATTTTATCTTCTTAGATGAACATAAGCTTATCTATGAACAAATTATGGCTGCTGTTTCGGATAAAAAAGGCCAGGTTTTCTTTTTTGTACGGCTATGGTGGTATAGGCAAAACATACATGTGGAGAACACTTACAACTGCCTTGAGGTCAAAGCATAATATATGTTTAACAGTTGCAACAAGTGGTATAGCTGCTCTATTATTGCCCGGTGGCCGAACCGCATATTCAAAGTTCAAAATACCAGTCCCCACTTTAGAGAATTCAACTTGTAAGATTAATTATGGTGATGAGGTTACTGAGTTACTAAGGCAAACAAAATTAATTATTTGGGATGAGGCACCAATGGCACACAGGCATGCTATTGAGACGCTTGACCGGACATTGCAAGATGTAATGAGCAGTTACAGCAATTCTGATAGTGCCTTTGAGGGAAAAGTTGTTGTCTTCGGTGGGGATTTTAGACAGATTTTGCCAGTTGTTCCTAGGGGAGGTCGTACTGATATAGTTCACTCTGCGATAAATGCGTCGTATATATGGCATTTTGTGAAGGTGTTAACTTTGACTAAGAATATGCGACTACAGTGTGGCCAAAATAAACATGAAAGAAAGGAAATGCTTGAATTCTCAAATTAGCTCTTAAAAAAAGTTTAGGGCAGACTTTCTGAACCAAACGACGGATATGCCAACATTGAAATTCCAAATTAAATTTTAATTACCGATTACACTGACCCTATTGATGCCATAATTGAGAGCACATACCCACACTTCCTGTCTAACTTTCAATCTAATGACTACTTTAAGGGTAGAGCTATACCGGCTTCAACCTTAGAGGTGGTTGATCAAATTAATGATCGGGTCCTCGCATTAATGTCAGGTTCCAATTTTATACCCTATCCATTTCATTGCCTACTACGATCCTTTTTTTTATTCACCTCACAATTTCATTTTGTTTGTAGGCAACATACATAATTATTACAGCTCAAATTATGTTGATAGATCAGAAATTCATGACAGTGGTGTGGTTGATATTCTAACACCTGAATTCCTTAGTTTGCTTGCTACCTCAGGATTGCCTAACCAACACATTAAATTGAAGATTGGAACGCCTATCATGCTTATGCGCAATATTAATCAGGCAGAGGGGTTATGCAACAGAACAAGACTCATCATAACAAGGATGGCAAATCATGTTCTCGAGGCATCTATAATGGACGGAAAAAAATTGGCAACTTGGTTTATATACCAAGAATGGATATGTGCCCATCACAATCCCCTTGGCCTTTTAAACTAAATAGGCGCCAATTTCCAATTGTTGTTTCCTTTGCGATGACAATAAATAAATCACAAGGCCAGTTTGTGGATCATGTCGGACTTTACTTGCCGAAGGATGTTTTTACACATGGTCAAATATACGTTGCACTATCGAGAGCCACCAACAAAAATGCAATCAAAATATTGATACACGGTGAAGATGATAAAGCCAAAAACTCAACAATAAATGTTGTATATAAAGAAGTTTTCAATAATATCTAGATTGAACCGTGTCATATTTAATACTTGCATCCTTCCTTTTCGATTCATTTTGTCTTTCGATGTGTGTGTTCGGATGCTACTTTTATGGAGAATCTTGCTTTGGTAGAAAGTGCACAAAGCTTGTCTGTTTTAAGTTTATGGTTGTTTATCCCTTTTGATCTGCAAGGAAATATCAATGCAGTCAATGTTAGTTCTTGTAGTTGGCTGGAATTTTGGTAAAACAATGTGGATGTCATGGTTGATGTTTCAACATGAGTTTCTAACATTCTGGTTGTGTTAAGTTGTAAAAGGTGTCAGATTCTGTGCTGATGTCAAACCTGATGTTAAGACATCAGTTGATAAAACATCAGTCTGAGTTGTTTTATTAGGGCTGCGTGTTTCTGTTATTGGAGAGATATTCTGCTGAAGAGAGTGAGAGATTGTAGGCGAATATCTTGGTAAAGATATATTCAGTTGCAATCAGATTTGGAGCAGATCTTGTTGCTGTTTTTAAGGCTAAAAGATATGAAGATTTAATTGAAGAGTTAATTGAAGATCTATTTAGTAGCAGAATCTTCTGCAGATTTGTAGCAGTTAATATGCTGAGATTTAAAGCCCAAATCCAGTTGGGAAAAAGGTTATAAATAGAAGCATTGTAACCTAGTTTAAGTGAAGCCAGCCATCATGTAAATTCTAAGGGTTGAGTTTGTGAACCACTCTCTAGGAGAGTTGGTATGTGTGAACCACTCGGATTGTGAGATGGTCATTGTTCTTAGAGGAAGCTGTTAAGCAACTCTAAGTATTGTTCTTAGTCATGAGGGTCATGTCTAGGTATTGTCATTGAAGTGTGTCTTCTACTTTTCTGTGATTGAAGAGTTGTTGGAAATCAAGCTGTTGATGCAGTGACTGAGATGTTGACTGCTAGACATCATTGCGATGATTGGGAGTGAGATGGAGTCTCTTATCTAGGGAGGACTTAGATAGAAGGGTTATTGGGTAGTGATTAAGTTAGTGGATTGTCAACTGGTTTGTTGAGTCTGTAATTTGATACTGCTAATAGTGGACCTCCTTCCTGGCTTGGTATGCCCCCAGATGTAGGTTATTAGACCAAACTGGGTGAACAAATTCTGTGTGCACTTTACTTTTCAGCAACTTCTTTAAATGTCTATAATTGCCTTGCTGTTTATGTCAGACCAGATGTCTCAACATCATGTAGGACATCTGGGATCTGTTATACCAGAATTTCAATTGGTATCAGAGCAGGCATCCTGTCTGTTTCTGGATGAGATCTAGGGAAGATACTTTCTGGTTCATGAGCAAGGAAGATAGTTTTGCTGAGTTATGGACTTGGTCAGTTCATATAGTTGTTTGTATGATCCCTTGAAGTGAAGGATGGACTATTCATGACAGGATATGTATTGGACCTGTCTGTTGTTATCAGGAGAACTACTGTTGTAAGTTTGATTTGTTGGCACTTGGTTTATGGTGATGGTGTGCAAGGATTATTGAGTAGTGCCTGAAGGTTGTTGAGGAGTTGTTGTGTGTTCCGCTGCATGGTATCTGATGTAACCCTGGTTGGTTCTTGTATCTCTGGTGGTGAGATTCTAGGAAGGTATTCTCTTGGAAAGACATTAGGGTTTGGTCTCCTCAGTAGGATATTCTATGATGTTGTATTTTATGCAAGACAACTTCAACCGTTTGGTTAGAGATGCCAAAGATACTTGAGGATTATCTCATATCTTTGTTTTGGGAAAGAAGTGATCAAAAGGTGAATGGGTCTTATTAAAGACTGTATGACATGGAAGTTACAATTTTTTTTAGAAGAATAATATATTTCAAATCAGGCATTGAAGACCAATCTGTCCAAAACATTGATTCCTTCTTTATCAATTTTCTTGATGGTGAAAGAAGAGGGTGGAGCCAAAGCAAAAGAGTATCACTGTCAAATATTTCATGCGGGAGTGAAGATCTTGATAAGTTATCTCTTAAGCTTAGTTGTGGTGACCTAATTAGGAGGATCTTCCTGGTTATGATGTCAAATGTAGTTCTGGTATATCTGAAGATGAATTCTCTTGTGAAGATACATGTTTCTGATTTTCAAAATCATGGACTGGAGGAAGTTTCATCAAGAAAGAAGCTGAGCTTAATATGTCAATTCTAATGTCTCGACATCGTGCTACACATCAGCAGTTTATGGTAAATGCTAAGTCAAAGACCTATTAGATTGTAGCTGTTTTGAAGGATCACTGAAGCTATGAAGTTGAACAATTTTTGAGATGTTGTTCATAATGTCATAGCATTTCAGTTGGAGCTGGTTGAAGAAAAGGCAATTATCTTGATAGCAGAAGAGAAGGAAATGATCCTTGTTTAAACTAAAATGTCTGAGGACAATTTTATAGGGAAAATGCATCCAAGAGTTTGTGTGCAGTAGCAGTGTAAATTAGCCTGTGGTCAATTGGTGTTTGCATGAGCTCTTTCAGTTTTGTGGCTTGAAGGATTGGAAGTAGCAGATTATCTATGGTATATTTATGCAGAAGGATGGCAGTTATCACTCTTAAATTAGATAAGAGGTTTGAACCTTATGCTTATAAGAAGAAGCTTCTGGAAGAGTGTGTTATGCAAGTTACTGCAGTTTTGTTGGTCTGATCTTGGAAGTTGATTAGATGTTAATATGTTCTCATGTGTTCCCTACAAGAGATATGTGTGGATTAATATGGTTGTAGTCTCCAAATCCATAGGATATGTTTAATGTGATTTAGACTAATGTCGGAACTGATGTTGAAACATCATTTCAGTTCTTTGCTCAGGGTGGAGTAAAAGATCAAGACATTGACCTAACCTGGAAGGCTTTTGTGGTATGAATGGTTGTCATAATGGTCTGTCATGAAGAAGATTCAGAAGATGCTGGAATCTGAAGAAGCGTTTAACCACAGGGATCAATTGCTATTTGTGAAATTCACAAGTATTTAATTGATTATCCTTGAAAGACAAGATTAAGGATGTTATGTCTATTGTTTTAACATCTTTTCATCAGAGGTTTGGAGAATCATGGGAGGGGTTCTACATTCGCTCACAAGTCGCCTAGGTGTTGACCTGGGATTATTGCTTAGCATCTGTTCCTAGAAAGTATTGTGAATGACTTGTCCAGATGGTGGTGCTGTTGAAGATTAAGATGGAAGACTATGAAGACATCATAATCTTGATGGTTACAGTCTGGATCAGTTTATTTCTGATCTAAGTGATTTAGAGCATGGTGTTTGCTCTGGTTGTGAAGGTCGAGGATAAGTGGCAGTTATCTCTGGCTTTCTACTGATGGCTCTACTAAGGGAAGTGACTTTCTTTAGTATTGCTATGGGGTAGTCTTGGACTACTTATTTTCTGAAGATTCAGATGTGGTAGGTTTGAAGTCTTTGGAGTTTCTAAGCAGGATGAAGGTTGTCTACTCAAACTTAATTGTTGAATCAAGTCTATGAGAGCATGGAAATCTGTTTCTGCAAAGGGAGAAGGTTCTTCTGAGTGGCAAAAGGTAGAGCTGAATTCAACAGTTAGATGACAACATGTTCTGACATCTAGCTTAACATCAGGAGTCTCAGCTGGTGATGTGGCACATCAGCTAATGATAGGGTGATCTACAGGAATGAATAATAGGATGCTTTAAAAAGATCGTTCTCATGGCAGTTTGTGGGAGCTGCAGGAAGGAGAAGATGTTACATGACCATGGCTTAGGGAGTCTAAGTGTGTTTGCTTTTGAGCAAGTGGAATATGTGACTTGAAGATCAAGTTTCCTTGGTGGATCAAGATATCTTTGTGAGAGTTTTGAAAAACGTGAAAAAGGTCAAAATGTGGCATTTGGTTGTTTTCATATGAGGATTCATGAATGAGGTGATCAAACTGTGGCATTTGGTTGATCTCAGAAGTGGATTCGAAGAATCAAGATAATCAGAGTGTGGCCGCTAGTTATTATTGAGGATTGTCTTGGAACAAGTTACTCTTGGGCAGAAGGGTGATAAGTTGAAGACTCAAGGAGATTATTCTTCTTGAAGGTGGATGAGAGTTTAATTCTCTAGTTCTTTGGATTACTATGCAATAGTAAGTCCAGTTGGTGGAGCATATCAAGAATCATGGTGATGATATCTTGGTGTGTGGCAAATGTTCTAACTTGTGTTGGGACATTATCTGGTTGAATATCCTTGGTGAAGGATGATTTTGTTCTGGTTCTGAAGCTTGGTGCATACATTGTGCCTAAGGAGCGTCTACATAGTCATACGGGAGAATGATGAAGTAGAAGGTCTGCCTTGGATGGAGAATGTAGAGAAGACTGAAGTAGATCAGGTATTGATTGATTGGAATTCTGAAGATGAAGAGTATGATAGGGAATGTCTGCCTTTGGAGAAAGGGGCAATGGTACCAAAATGCATGTGCTCAGCAAGTGTGCTCAAATGTTCATCTTCATCTAGAGCATTAGTTAACCATGACTGGGGGAGTACTTGTCTATGGATTTTGCTGCAAAGGTACATATATTGTGAAGATTGCATACTGATCAAGATTGTGAAGATTGGTTGAATCTTATGAGGATATAATGTCAGATAACATGTTATGACATTAGGCTGTTGGATGACATGTTGGTGTGGACATGAATGGTTCTAGCCATGTGAAGCTAATTGTTTGAATCATATGCGCACATGCTTCTGAAGAGAAGTCTGAAAGACAACTTTGGTTGTGTATGGGAGAATTTATTTTTCTCTGCAGATTTTGGAAGAGCTTTGTGAGGGTCCTTGTTGATGGGAGATGTCAAACTTGTCTTGGTGTGTGTAAGAGGATTTTATTTAGAGTTCAGTGGAAGGCATTGTGTGTGTGCTTCAGAACTTGTGGATGATTGTGTGAAGCATTCCTGACTGGATGAATGAAGACTATGTCTGGATTTTCCAAATGTTTTGATATACTGGTCAAGGAGCACCATTTGTGAAATATAATGGGAGAACTTCTGTTTGTACTAGTGTGGTACTTGGATTGTTTGAGGATTAAGCATTATGTGAATGCGTTCAGCAGGTGTGTTGAACAGAGGGTGCGCTCACGAAGACATGAAGATGAGTCTTATGTTTTCCATTCATTTAAGGTGTTCTTCTTGCAAAGGAGCACTGGTTATCTTAGATAGGGGGAGTTGATCTTTTGTTGAAGAAGTTGTTTATCAAGATTGTAATGTTAGACAAGATGTCGTGACATTGTGTTACTGGTGAAGTTCATGGTGTACTTGACAGTTTAGACCTGGTTTCATGGTGTCAGACAAGATGTCAATGGATTGAATCAACAGTATACATTTACCCCAATGTTTGTTCATCTATTGAGTCTGGATTTTGTTTTGAGTATGTTAGTTGTCAGATTCAGAGGGTTTCCAATTGTGGCTAAAAAGGGGGAGAGTTAGCCCATGTGTTACCTAGTTTTGTTGGTATAGGCTTGAGGGGGAGTAATCGTGTTTGAACAACTGGTATGATGGTTCTTGCTTTGAGGGGGAATTTGTTTTGTGCTGAGTTACTAGTTGTTGCAGCTGGTTAGTATTGTTGCAGGTTGTGCTGTGAATGTTAGTAAGTGTTTTTCCGCTGCAAGCTGAAAGTGTTTTAGCCAAAATTAGCCAAAGGGAGAGATTGTTAGTTCTTGTAGTTGGCTGGAATTTTGGTAAAACAATGTGGATGTCATGGTTGATGTTTCAACATGAGTTTCTAACATTCTGGTTGTGTTAAGTTGTAAATGGTTGCAGATTCTGCGTTGATGTCAAACCCGATGTTAAGACATCAGTTGATAAAACATCAGTCTGAGTTGTTTTATTAGGGCTGCGTGTTTCTGTTATTGGAGAGATATTCTGCTAAAGAGAGTGAGAGGTTTTAGGCGAATATCTTGGTAAAGATATATTCAGTTGCAATCAGATTTGGAGCAGATCTTGTTGTTGTTTTTAAGGCTAAAAGATATGAAGATTTAATTGAATAGTTAATTGAAGATCTATTTAGTAGCAGAATCTTCTGCAAATTTGTAGCAGTTAATATGCTGAGATTTAAAGCCCAAATCCAGTTGGGAAAAAGGTTATAAATAGAAGCATTGTAACCTAGTTTAAGTGAAGCCAACCATCATGTAAATTCTAAGGGCTGAGTTTGTGAACCACTCTCTAGGAGAGTTGGTATATGTGAACCACTCGGATTGTGAGATGGTCATTGTTCTTAGAGGAAGCTGTTAAGCAACTCTAAGTATTGTTCTTAGTCATGAGGGTCATGTCTAGGTATTGTCATTGAAGTGTGTCTTCTACTTTTCTGTGATTGAAGAGTTGTTGGAAATCAAGCTGTTGATGCAGTGACTGAGATGTTGACTGCTAGACATCATTGCGATGATTGGGAGTGAGATGGAGTCTCTTATCTAGGGAGGACTTAGATAGAATGGTCATTGGGTAGTGATTAAGTTAGTGGATTGTCAACTGGTTTGTTGAGTCTGTAATTTGATACTGCTAATAGTGGACTTCCTTCCTGGCTTGGTATGCCCCCAGATGTAGGTTGTTAGACCAAACTGGGTGAACAAATTCTGTGTGCACTTTACTTTTCAGCAACTTCTTTAAATGTCTATAATTGCCTTGCTGTTTATGTCAGACCAGATGTCTCGACATCATGTAGGACATCTGGGATCTGTTATACCAGAATTTCAGTCAATATCAGCATTTTCCAACACATTCGCGCCAATGCTGCCACGTTGAGGCCAATGACGTTGCACATTAATGCTACATGAGTGACTCTGGTTTTCGCAGCTGAAACAATGTTGTTGCCTATTTTAAGTTTAGGATTGTTTATCCTGTTTGGTCTGATTCGCGCCAATGCTGCCATGTTGAGGCCCGTGACGTTGCACATTAATCGTAGCCGTCACAATTTCAATGTAGTCAATATCGGCATTTTGTAGGTATTGTTCATTACGATGTGTTTGGTGTGTTAACAGATTTTCATAATTTCCTGTTGAGGCATTTATGTTGATCCTACTGTGATCATTCTAAAAAGGTAATGGGAAATGTTGCGTCTGTAACCCTGGAGTTGCTGTAGGTTCTTTCCTAGATACACTATTTCATTTTTCTCTCTTACTTTTCTTCAATCGTTTTCTCTTAATATATATTGCACATTGAAAATTCTTTTAAGTTTGGTTACATTAAAGAGAGTCTTGATGACTCTAAAACTGATGCTTTCCAAGAATGTGATTTGGTTACGGTAACCTTCGAAGAATTTGCACTGTATGAATTAGTTGGTTTTTTTAGATGGGTGTTATTACCTTGATAGATTTTGTTTGCATAAGCCTGTAATGGTACATACAGTTAGTTTTCTATCATAGCTTATCCCATGGGAGCAAACCTGACTTGCGGTTGATTCAGTAGAAAGTTATCTCAAATGAGCCATCAACCTTTATTTTGTTGGAATGATAAGTGTTAGGAGTTATTTGATCATACAATATCCAATAAGCATGCTTATCTCATTCTGTTGAAATTTCTAGCTCTAAAGCATTTTCCTTTTTGTAAAAGCTTGACATTATGGACATATAACTGAACATTTTCTTCTTCAACATGGTTCAAATTAACTCATATAATAATACAGTTATTTAATTTTAACAATGTATAACGTTGTTCAAATAAAATAGCAGCAGGTAACGTGAAGAAATGACCATTATGTTGCTCTCAACTCAGCATATTTTTCTCGAAAATATAAATTCCATTTTGCCTTTGCAATTTAACATTCATATCATTCAAAACAGTCATAACTATAGATATAAATATAGAGAACACAGGATAAAATGGGTGAAGAAACAGACACGAAGTCTAAACATTCAACACAGTCATAACATTCAAGACAACAACTATAACAAAAACCAAGTCTAAACAAAACGTTTCTTTAACTTCCAACAGATTCAACACGAGAATACCAGCATCCCGGCCTTCAGCTTGCATACTCGCGCTCAACTGAAACGACATTTTCTTCTATAGGCGGATACCGAATTGAAAAATGCAGACGGTCACCATCCTTTATATCTCGATCTTTCAGAAACTCATACCAGCTGCCTAATAGATACTTCTCTAATTTCTTCCGTGTCTTCTTCACATCACAATAGTACGCAACAGATTTGTCTATATCCCAGAGACGAATATACTCGATGGGTCCACGGAGGCATTTCCTGATGACATCAGTAGGAATTTTCTGCACATGTACACAAATATTAGCAATGCATTTGTCTCCTAATAATATGAACATAAACTTATCAATGGAATTCTGAATTACTTATGTAACACCCCATTTCTACCCGGTTATTATATTAAAATCAGAGTTATAAAATTTTCAACTTTAAAACGGGATATCACATTTTCAACTTTAAAATCAATCACATAATAGTTAATCATGAAAGATACATAACGATTCAAGGGAACATAAACCAACAAATAAATCTTCAACTTATAATAAACTTTGTCAAATGCAACGCAGCGGATTCATAAGCAATTAGTAGCATCTTTATCCAACATAAAGCAACTTCAAATTAAACAACAAAGTAATTTTCGGCAATTTCACTAAAAATTCAGCATGTAGACAACTAAACAAAAGACACGCGTCATCCCCCCGAGTGCTACGTATCAGAGCGACAAACACCGACATCAAACTAAGGTAACCGACTACTCCTCTTGATTACCTGCACGTTGCCAACATAGGGTCAACATTCAAACAGAAGGGGTGAGTTATCGAATATTATAAACGGAGTATGATAAATAATACATAGGTAGGAATTATACAAATAATCACCACTTCACATCAACAACCAACAAATAAAAATCAACAACAACTTAAGAAAATGCAACTTTAATGCGACTCGACTATGATATGCATGTGGTACCATCGGAGTAAAACTCCCAACTTAAAATTGCCAGTTTATCGAGGCATCAAGGCATAAGCCTTCAACTTTCAACTTTCAACTTGTGCCAATCCAGGCCAACGTGGTGTGAGCAACGGCTCCGACATAGAATGCAATGTATGTGTTATGACATGCACAACTCAACAACGTAAACAACACAACAACGCTAACAGCGTAAGCAACTTATTCAACATGAGCAACTTAGTCAACTTTGGCTATTACGCCTTCAACTTAAAATTCGCCCGTATATCAGAACGAAACAACACAATCAGCTGTACCTGCAAATCAACTTTTCCGACAGAATTTCAACAAAGCAATTCAACAAAATTCACATACTAATTCACCCGACTTACCCCGACAATTTTCGTTAAATTCCGGGCAACTAAATTTTCCGCCTAAACCGGCTAAACCGACTAAAACTGTACTGTTTTTAACTTCTGTTATTAATACCAGTTTATTGGAAAATTCTGTGATTTTTCTGGTTTTGATACAATACCCTGCTATAGTTTAAAATCATCTGTCATGAACATTTGCATCATTCTGTTTCTGCTACCTGTTCCATTTTCTGTCAAAATTACTACTGCTACTTATTTAGATTTCTGTCCAAACCTGTTAATTAATTCATGAAGCTAGCATCTTGATTATTTCCTACTGACATCACAAATTAGTATCATCAGATTGTTTCTATCGTGCTCTTTAATTATTTAATAACATCATGATTTTGGTTAATTCTCTAATCCTAACATTCATGGTTAAATAAGACTAATACACATGTACAACAAAAAAACCAATTCCTTAAACTCATGGGTGGCCTGCGCCACCTTTGCTTTTGAACATTAAGTGGCATGCGCCACATATTCTTAGGTGGCCTGCGCCACATCTTTATTTTCTTCAGTGGCTTGCGCCACATTGCTTTGTGGCCCCCGCCACATGCTATTTTCTCTTTAGTTTTGGGTGGCCTGCGCCACCCCTATGTGAATAATGGGTGGCCTGCGCCACCCGTGCATCTATTTAGTCCCAACCAAAATTTCTCAGAAAATTAACAAGTTCATTGCAACATTCATAAAATTATCCAGCAACAATTTTCACAACAAATCGACAACTTAACATTTTCACAGAATCAATCAATTTCACTGCAAGGTTCACAAAATCAATCATCACACAGCAGAGTCACAATTTAACAACATCAACATTAATTTCCTCACAGACAACAACACCTATCGAAAATCAATGGAAGAAAACTCATAATCCCTAACCCTTATATCATTCATCATAACCCGGTTATAATAGTCGAACCCACCCTTACCTTGGATTGAAGGCAGCTCGACAATAGATCGGATTTCGGGAATTTGGCACCGGTAGCGGTTTCTCTCGCAACTTCTTCTCTCACGTTCTTCCTCTTCTTCTCTAATTGATACTCCAAAGCCTCACTAATCTTTTCTATTTCTTTTATTTTATTAAAATAATAATATTCTAATATAATATCTAATGGGCCTAAAACATACACCCATTAATTTACTAATTCCGACACGAATCCAAGCCCACTTAATCGAACACACTCCAACCACGATAATATTACTACTAATATTATTCCGCGACTATAATATTATTTCTACGACTTAACGACTTAATTCACCGCAACACCAAAATCAACCGAATAATCACAAATAATTAAATAAATATTCAATTAAATAAATAATTAAATATTTGGGCGTTACAACTCTCCCCCACTTAGAATATTTTCGTCCTCGAAAATTTACCTGATTTAAACAACTCGGGATAGGAGTCTCGCATCTTGCTCTCCAATTCCCACGTCATGCTTTCTCCAGTAGCTCCCAACCAGACAACTTTCACCAACGTGATCTCTTTCCCTCGCAAGGTCTTCATTTCACGATCCGCGATTCGCACAGGATTCGTCTCCACCGTGAGATTATCCCGTACTTGCACATCATCCATATTAACCACATGAGACGGATTTGAAATGTACTTTCGAAGTTGCGACACATGAAACACATCATGCAGATTCGAAAGATTTGGCGGTAACGCCATTCGGTAAGCAACTTTCCCAACTCTGTCCAAAATTTGATACGGACCAATAAAACGAGGAGTGGGCTTCTTAGACTTCAAAGCTCTCCCAACACCAGTCACAGGCGTGACTCTCAAAAACACATGATCACCCGCTTGGAATTCCAAATCCTTCTTCCGCTTGTTATGGTAACTTTTCTGTCTACTTTGAGAAGCTTTCATTTTCTCTCTAATTAACTTCACTTTCTCGGTAGTTTCCCGAACTAATTCTGGTCCAAGTACTACACTTTCCCCAGATTCATGCCAACACAACGGAGTTCTACACCTCCGACCATACAACGCTTCAAAAGGTGCCATTCCGATACTAGAATGGTGACTATTATTATAAGTGAACTCGATCAATGGAAGGTAAGTATCCCACGAACCTCCCTGCTCTAGAACACAAGCTCTCAACAAATCGTCCAATGATTGAATAGTCCTCTCAGTTTGACCATCCGTCTGAGGATGATACGCCGAACTCAACCTCAACTTAGAACCCAACGCTTCCTGTAGACTCTTCCAAAACTCCAACGTAAACCTCGGATCTCTATCCGACACGATACACAAAGGAACACCATGCAACTTCACAATCACTCGGATATAAATCTCTGCCAACTTTGCAATTGAATATGTGATGTTAATAGGTACAAAATGAGCCGACTTCGTAAGCCTATCAACAATCACCCAAATTGAATCATGTCCTCTTGAAGTAATAGGCAACCCTGTCACAAAGTCCACATAAATGCTATCCCATTTCCATTCTGGAATTTCTAACGGTTGCATCAACCCAGCAGGTTTCTGATGCTCAACTTTCGACTTCTGACAAGTCAAACATGCATACACAAATCGTGCCACATCTTCTTTCATTCCGGACCACCAAAATATCTTCTTCAAGTCTTGATACATTTTAGTAGCTCTCGGATGAATACTCAGATTACTTCTATTACCCTCTTCGATAATCTTCTTTTTCATATCTGCATCATCTGGTATACAAATTCGATCATGCAGTCTCAACAGACCTCGTGCATCAATCTTAAAGTCACTCTTATCCGATTGACCACAATCATTCATGATGTCCACTAGTTTCACATCCAGCTTCCGAGCCTCTCGAATAGTGTCCAGAAAATCATTGTTAATCTTCAACATACCCAGCATAACACTCTGCGGTGTCACTTCGCAAACCAAACTCATATCTCAAAATTGCTCTATTAATTCCAATTCCTTAATCATCATTGCTGGCATATGCAAGGTCTTTCGGCTTAAAGCATCAGCCACTACATTAGCTTTGCCCGAATGATAATTCAAACCGAAATCATAATCTATCAGCAATTCTAGCCACCTTTGCTGTCTCATATTCAACTCCTTCTGATCAAACAAATAATTTAAGCTCTTATGATCACTATAAACTTCAAATCTAGAGCCATAGAGATAATGCCTCCAAATCTTCAGCACAAAAACCACTGCAGCAAGTTCCAAATCATGCGTAGGATAATTCCTTTCATGAGTTCTCAACTGTCGAGACGCATAAGCAATTACTTTATTATTCTGCATAAGCACACCTCCTAAACCCATCAACGAAGCATCACAATAAACTACAAACGGTTCTCCTGGATCCGGTAATGTCAAAACTGGAGCCGACGTCAACCTCTTCTTCAATTCTGTAAAACTTTCTTCGCACTGAACATCCCACACAAAAGCTTTACTTTTACAAGTTAATCTAGTTAACGGAAGTACCAACTTAGAAAACCCTTCAATAAACCTTCTATAATAACCAGCTAGTCCCAGAAAACTTCTAATCTCAGTAGCCGACCTTGGAGTTTCCCATTGCAACACAACATCTACTTTAGAAGGATCCACGGCAATACCACTACCTGAAATCACATGACCAAGAAAACTGACTTCTTTCAACTAGAACTCGCACTTGGACAGCTTCGCATACAGCTTCTTGTCTTTCAAAACTTCCAACACTGTTCTCAAATGTTCCTTATGCTCTTCTTCTGACTTAGAGTAAATCAGAATATCATCAATGAATACAACCACAAAATGATCCAGATAAGTATGAAAAATGCGGTTCATGTATTCCATGAATACTCCCGGCGCATTAGTAACACCGAAAGGCATCACTGAATACTCATAATGTCCATACCGTGTTCTGAACGCCGTCTTCTGAATATCCTCATCCTTCACTTTAATCTGATGATAACCCGATCTCAAATCAATCTTGCTAAACACGCGAGCACCCACCAACTGATCCATCAAATCATCTATCCTCGGAAGTGGATACTTGTTCTTGATTGTTACTTTATTCAGCTGTCTATAGTAAACACAAAGTCTCATACTTCCATCTTTCTTCTTTACTAACAACACTGGAGCTCCCCACGGCGATACACTTGGTCTTATAAACTTCTTCTCAAGTAACTCCTCTAACTGCTTCTTTAATTCAGACAACTCGGATGCTGACATTCTGTATGGTGCCATCGAAACAGGTCTAGTACCAGGTACAAGATCAATTACAAATTCAACCTCTCTCTCTGGCGACACATCAGGAATTTCATCAGGGAAAACTTCAGGAAATTCATTCACCACTTGCAATTCTTCAATCTTAGCTTTGCTCTCAATAGACAACGTTGCCATCAACGAAAACATCCGAGCTTCTTCTTTCATCAATTGCTGTAACTCCCTGAAAGACAACAACCCAACTCCTTCCTCTTCAGGAGTAGAAAACCTCACCGACTTACGATAACAATTTATATGAACATAGTTATACTCTAACCAATTCATACCTAGGATTACATCCATTCCAGTCAACGGCAAACAAACCAAGTCAACATAAAAGTCTTTATCGAAGATCGATAAAGGACACCTTAAACACACAAGAGAAGTAGTCACCGATCCCTTAGCTGGAACCTCGACGATTAATTCTCCATTCATAGTAGACAATTTAAGACCCAATATTTTAACACAATCAACAACAATAAAACAATGTGTAGCACCAGTATCAATAATAGTAATTAACGGAGTACTATTAATGAAACATGTACCTCTGATAAGTCTGTCCTCATTAGCTGTCTGAGTTCTTGCTAACGCGAACACTTTTCCGGTCTGAGCTTTCTTTGGCTTCTGACACTGATTACCAATATGCCCCTCTTCACCACAATTAAAACAGATCATCTCCTTGTGCTTGCAATCAGATATTGCATGTCCAATCTTACCACATCGGAAACACCTCTTCACCTCAGCAGTGCACACAGTACTCTTATGACCAGGTTTTCCACACTTGAAACAAGTTATGCCAGCAGGAGCATCTCCCCTACTAGTCTTCTTGCCCTCAGGCGCTCTCTGTTTGTCCTTTCTAGCTGGAGCATCATAAGGCTTGCCACGGTTCTGTTGTTGCTTGCCTCTTCTATCACTAACAATCTTGTAGTGAGCATTGTTGTCCTCTTCATATATTCTGCAACTGTCAACCAAATCAGAGAAGACAAGAATCTTCTGATACCCAGCCGCTTTCTTGATTTTAGAGCGCAACCCGCTCTCAAACTTGATGCATTTAGAGAACTCAGCATCATCCCCGGTATAGTACGGATAAAACTTAGCCAGCTCAACAAACTTCGCAGCATAATCGGTAACCGATATAGTTCCTTGCTTCAGCTCAAGAAACTCAATCTGCTTCTTACCACGAACATCCTCTGGATAATACTTCCTCAGAAATTCCCTTCGGAACACCTCCCAAGTGATAACCTCACCTGTAGTCTCCAACCTCTGACGAGTCTCTAGCCACCAGTCATCAGCTTTGACTGCTAGCATATGAGTCCCATAACGAACCTTCTGCGCTGGAGTGCAGTCCATCACCCGGAAGATCCTCTCAATCTCTTTCAACCAATCCAATGCTCCATCAGGATCATACTTGCCCTTGAAGGTAGGCCGATTCTCCCTCTGAAAAGTCGCCAGACTACGAGATCCATCATTCTCGCCAGCATTCGGTAAATTCTGCACAGCCTGAGCCATTGCTTGCATTGCAGCGGCCATTGCAGCATCGTTCCTTCCAGCCATCTCAACTTATCACTACAACACAAACAAAAGTTAGAACCAAATAACAATACTCGATTGTTAAACAACTACGACTCGACACTTGGTCGGACGAACCGACCTGCTCTGATACCACTAATGTAACACCCCATTTCTACCCGGTAATTATATTAAAATCAGAGTTATAAAATTTTCAACTTTAAAACGGGATATCACATTTTCAACTTTAAAATCAATCACATAATAGTTAATCATGAAAGATACATAACAATTCAAGGGAACATAAACCAACAAATAAATCTTCAACTTATAATCAACTTTGTCAAATGCAACGCAGCGGATTCATAAGCAATTAGTAGCATCTTTATCCAACATAAAGCAACTTCAAATTAAATAACAAAGTAATTTTCGGCAATTTCACTAAAAATTCAGCATGTAGACAACTAAACAAAAGACACGCGTCATCCCCCCGAGTGCTACGTATCAGAGCGACAAACACCGACATCGAACTAAGGTAACCGACTACTCCTCTTGATTACCTGCACGTTGCCAACATAGGGACAACATTTAAACAGAAGGGGTGAGTTATCGAATATTATAAACGGAGTATGATAAATAATACATAGGTAGGAATCATACAAATAATCACCACTTTACATCAACAACCAACAAATAAAAATCAACAACAACTTAAGAAAATGCAACTTTAATGCGACTCGACTATGATATGCATGTGGTACCATCGGAGTAAAACTCCCAACTTAAAATTGCCAGTTTATCGAGGTATCAAGGCATAAGCCTTCAACTTTCAACTTTCAATTTGTGCTAATCCAGGCCAACGTGGTGTAAGCAACGGCTCCGACATAAAATGCAATGTATGCGATATGACATGCACAACTCAACAACGTAAACAACACAACAACGCTAACAACGTAAGCAACTTATACAACATGAGCAACTTAGTCAACTTTGGCTATTACGCCTTCAACTTAAAATTCGTCCGTATATCGGAACGAAACAACACAATCAGCTGTACCTACAAATCAACTTTTCCGACAGAATTTCAACAAAGCAATTCAACAAAATTCACCTACTAATTCACCCGACTTACCCCGACAATTTTCGTTAAATTCCGGGCAACTAAATTTTCTGCCTAAACTGGCTAAACCGACTAAAACTGTACTATTTTTAACTTCTGTTATTAATACCAGTTTATTGGAAAATTCTGTGATTTTTCTGGTTTTGATACAATACCCTGCTATAGTTTAAAATCATCTGTCATGAACATTTGCATCATTCTGTTTTTGCTACCTATTCCATTTTTCTGTCAAAATTACTACAGCTACTTATTTAGATTTCTGTCCAAACCTGTTAATTAATTCATGAAGCTAGCATCTTGATTATTTCCTACTGACATCACCTATTAGTATCATCAGATTGTTTCTATCGTGCTCTTTAATTATTTAATAACATCATGATTTTGGTTAATTCTCTAATCCTAACATTCATGGTTAAATAAGACTAATACACATGTACAACAAAAAAACCAATTCCTTAAACTCATGGGTGGCCTGCGCCACCCTTGCTTTTGAACATTAAGTGGTCTGCGCCACATCTTTATTTTCTTCAATGGCTTGCGCCACATTGCTTTGTGGCCCCCGCCACATGCTATTTTCTCTTTAGTTTTGGGTGGCCTGCGCCACCCCTATGTGAATAATGGGTGGCCTGCGCCACCCGTGCATCTATTTAGTCCCAACCAAAATTTCTCAGAAAATTAACAAGTTCATTGCAACATTCATAAAATTATCCAGCAACAATTTTCACAACAAATCGACAACTTAACATTTTCACATAATCAATCAATTTCACTGCAAGGTTCACAAAATCAATCATCACACAGCAGAGTCACAATTTAACAACATCAACATTAATTTCCTCACAGACAACAACACCTATCGAAAATCAATGTAAGAAAACTCATATAGTCCCTAACCCTTATATCATTCATTATAACCCGGTTATAATAGTCGAACCCACCCTTACCTTGGATTGAATGCAGCTCGACAATCGATCGGATTCTGGGAATTTGGCACCGGTAGCGGTTTCTCTCGCAACTTCTTCTCTCACGTTCTTCCTCTTCTTCTCTAACTGATACTCCAAAGCCTCACTAATTTTTTCTATTTCTTTTATTTTATTAAAATAATAATATTCTAATATAATATCTAATGGGCCTAAAACATACACCCCTTAATTTACTAATTCCGACACGAATCCAAGCCCACTTAATCAAACACATTCCAACCACGATAATATTACTACTAATATTATTCCGCGACTATAATATTATTTCTACAACTTACCAACTTAACATACCGACTTAACGACTTAATTCACCGCAACACCAAAATCAACCGAATAATCACAAATAATTAAATAAATATTCAATTAAATAAATAATTAAATATTTGGGCGTTACAACTCACAAACACGTTTTTCTTGAACGTCTTTGCATTCCTTACCACCGTGGTCCAATTTGCTTCATGCTCGAACATAGTAGGAGTTTCCCTGCAATATATCACCGGGATTAGATTACTTCATTTTTCACAAAAATCCAATCTTAGATAACCTGCAATATACAGTTGATTATATATGTGTATGAAGGATTACGATTACCTTTTCCTTTTTTTGGGACGGCGTCCTGCCTCTATACCAGACGCTGCAGCCTTTTCTTATGTCTTTACATCAGCACTGCAGACACAACAGAGTTTAGAGGTTATTTACATTGAGACAACACGATGCAAAATTTTCTTGACCAACAGCCATCCAACAAAACAAACATTAAATATGAGGCCTTTAAATTATAAAAACCTTAAAAGTACCTTTTCCTTTTTTGGGGGCAACTGCCTGCTTCTTTAACATACCCCACATTCTGTTCTTTTCCCTTTCCATTATAACTGCAGACACACAACAATTTGTCGGTTATTTCAATTGACCAAACAATACCAAACATGTTTTTTCTTAAGTTTTATAGTATATACAATGAAAAGAACCATAACGTTGAGTCAATCAAAACTTTTCAAGTTTGAGAGGACAAAGATCAAAAGATAAATTAAACAACCTGAATCGTTGACTATTGCAGGCACATATTAGCAAAAGATGCAAACAAAATCTGTCATCTCAATGTAATCAGTGACATGAATCCAACACTAAAATAGACTTTTTAATTAACATGAAAAATATAGTAAAACATTCTGTAGTTTGAACAATATTTGGTCATCTACATTTCTAAATTAACATTAAAAGTCAGTATATATGCTTTGAAAAATAGTGTCATCCTTAACTGACGGTGGATCATAACCTACTACATACATAGTTTGAACAAAAAATTATGATCATACTTCAGAAAAGAACATCAACACAGACCAAATAATAGCTTAAAAAAACAAGGAATAAACTCGGCATCGGCATAAGAAACAGTTATTACAAAACATAAAACACCGGGCAACCCGATGCCTTGCATGCAACTACTACATATGCATAGGTTTCATTCCAACCTCCCAGGAAGCCTCGCACGGTGTCTCCCCATCTCAAACTTTATCCTCCATGCCCTAAGAACCTCACATTGTTCCATACCCTGATGAATCATCACGTCGCTACTGGACTCATCCCAGTCTCTTCCCGGCAACATTCCTCCTCCTTGCATATCAGTCGCCATCCTCAGATTAGAATCCTAAGCGGGTCGTTCCTATGGTTGTTACACAATAACCTTTGGTCTTTGTTATTTCACTGCGATGCAAATAGTACCTCTCAAGCACTTCGCTTCCCGATGTTATTTCGGTTCATGCACAACTCTTCAAATTCTATTAATGTGTCTCCGGAATATTGACCTTTTGTTTCCTTTTTTTTTCAAAGGAATAATTTTATTTATTATTAAATTCTATTTTTATATTTTTTACCCTATTTTTGTATATTTTTATTCTGTTATTTTATTTATTAATATTTGTTATAAAAAAATTAAACTCAATTTTAAAACAAATCATTTTTTTAGTAACCTAAATTAACCTATTTAACTCTATGATTAAATATTTTCTTATTTCAAATTATATTTTAAACAATAATTATATTGCCTGTATCTCTAAAATATAATTATAACATATTTTGTTATCATATCTTTTCCAATTTTTTTTTTCCAAAATTTAAATTTTGTTTTTACTCTGCAATTTAATTTGCTCTAGATTATATTGCCTATGTCTCTAAAATATAATTATAACATATTTTATTATCATATCTTTTCCAAATTTGTTTTTTCCAAAATTTAAGTTTTGTTTTTACTCTGCAATTTAATTTTCTCTGGATTATTACCTATTCTATTGAATTTCTAATTTTTTAAAAATACAATTGTCACTTGATTTTTTGAAAAACAAAATCTATTATAACATTAATTAATAACGATTAAAAAATTTTATGTTGGTAGCATATTTTATGCTAAAACTTGATGGCCCACTTTATATAAGTGTTTTTTTTAAACCGCCAAACAAGAATTCATTAGATAAAAGAAACTATTTTTTTTAAAACAACCAAACAAGAATTAATTAAATAAAAAGAATAAGTATTGCCATCATATACAACCACACCAAAATTCTGCAACAAAAGTTTAACCAATCACACCAAACAAAATGATATCAATTTATTTATTATTAAATTCTATTCTATTAGTATTTCTTGCCTCCCTATTAAATTCGTTTTAATTTTAATCAAATTTAATTTTTATCACTTTTATAGATGTGATACCATATTTTACACTTTATAATTTTTTCTCCTTTTAAATATAATCCTATAGTTAAATAACTCTATGTAATACTATTTTATAATCAATATTTTAATTCTTATAAATCAAAATATCATTATTGATTTGAGAAAAAAATGATTTTTTATAATAAAACAATTTATTGACTATAAACTTTTTAAAAACTTATAAATTTTATTATTATTACTATTTTTATTATTATTATTATTATTATATTATTATTATTATTATTATTATTAGTTTTGTTTTTTTAATTTTTAATTTTTATTTTTAATTTTATAATTTTTTTTATATTTTTATTTTCGTTTTTCACTCCCCCTATTTATCAATCATTATTTTAAATTATCAATATTTTTTATTTTGAATTTCAATACAACAAGAAAACACCCTATGCATACCACTTCTTCTCTTTTTTTTAAGTGTCAAGCGCCACATTCTTTGCCAATTTCCTTGTGGCAGACGCCACATGTAATATCATGGTGGGCACCACCCTTCATTTGGTGTGAATATTAACCTTTTTCCTATATAAACACTTACTAATTTATAAGTTATCTCATATTTTAATTAAAACTATTTCTGCCACTGCATTAGGATGAAAATTTTGAAAATGCCCCATAGAATATTCATCAAAACCATAATATTAAAGCCATAATATATGAGATTCAAAATCATATTCTCATTCTCAACAGTACATTACGATTAGAAACATGAAGCAACAAACACTGATGTTCAGTACATTAGGATGACGGAAAACCTAGAAAATCAGCCGACAAGAATTTAAATTATTTTTGAAACATTAATCACTAAATTTAAAACTCCTCGCTGTAAAAAAGTTATCCCATGTGTAGTATCGCTGATCGTCGTCATCAAAATCAAAAAAATCATTGCGCGGTTCTTCATCATGATCAGAATCAAAATTTCGAATCGTTACCCCCATTGTTCTTAATCTCCTGGTTCTTCTCCTCTTGTGTCTTATTCGGCTAGCACGGGTGTGAGGGACCTGTTGAAATAAACCGGTAAATCAACATTGTCAATAAGATGAACAGACGATGTAATTCAACAGAAAGAAGAAACGAAAAGACCATGGCATGAAAGGAGAATAACGTGTATAAGTAGTAACATAGCTGATTAAGGTTGATGCTACATTAGCAAGTCGTTACAGATCCACGAGAAAACATAATCGTACCGGCCGTACCTCCTAAAGTTGTTGAACATGGGGAGGTTGGTCCTGCGCTCGAGGGTGGTGGTAGCACGTAGCTGGTTGAAGCTGCGGAGGCGGTTGGATGTCAGCAGGTGGTGTTATCTGAAAATGAGCCTGAACATTTTGTTGCGTCTGTTAAAGTAATAAAAAAAATTCATTCAAACACAGACGAAGAAATGTGACAAGATGTATGTAATGATTAAAAAATAAAGTAGGTGATGTAGGATCCGAACCTGTTGAGCTTCTTGGACGCTGACATGCTGATTGGCAACGTCTGTTTGTTGCAAGGTCGTGGTTGGTTGTATCTGAGCCGACATTTGTATCTCAGAAGGCTGTGCAACTTGGAGTGCTTTGATGGTGGCCATGTAAATAGATTGTGGGATTCAGAGGTTTTGTTTATGTTGGTGAGAATAGGAGGTAGCTTTATATAGTTTGTCCTGTGACTGTTAAGCTGCTCCCAGATTTTGGAAATGCCATAGCATTAATTACCTTGAAACTATAATACTGGAACATAGGGAGCCAAAATAATAATGAGTGGTATAATGGACATGACAAATACATTTATGGAAATAGGAAAGTGGAAATAAGAATACATCTATTGATTGCAGTAGTCTTACCGATATATCCATTCAAACTTCACCTATCCATATCCCCCAACAATTGGAGGATCACTGCCAGCATTACACATATCATTTTCACCATCATCTGGAATGAGGTTTTAGTTAACATTAATAATAAGAAAAACATGGATTCCACTTTCCTAAAGAGAGAGAGAGAGAGAGAGAAACTGCAGTGAAACAAAACCACAATCCAACATGATTTAAAATTTGAGATGTATTAAATCTTTCAGCCATGTGTGTAATAATAAGATTAAAACCTGACATATTATTCAAGCCATTATCATTGGGCCAAATCGCTCATGCATATTACATCTTTGACATGCTAACATGTTTACATACACCAAGTTGGCAGATCACACAAATACAACATTACCTGCTGCTATACAAAGTATAAAATACATAGCCAAAACAATATCAAAATATTGGAAAAATCAGATCCGGTATTCAACCAAAGATGTTGATCGAAGATGTTAATCAAACTATTGAACATTGCGATCTATCACCATTTCTATATTTCATCAATATTTCCAATGTTTTCATTTTCATGATGCAATATTTCCATATTTAACTATTGAGCACAAATAATACTTCAAGCCTTTCATGATGCAAACACGGCCAAAGTAAACATTATAAGGAAAGCATAATGTAAAGGCTTATCAGGGTTACGATAGCTCTCGCATTCTATCAGAGTCGGTCCATCTCCTTGCCTAGCTCTCCCAATACCCCACAACTACGCGTTCCATCTCCAAGCAATGTCAATGTCACATAATCAACATCTGTCTGTTTCAATACCTCCCTTTTATACACAACAGAGTTTTCTTTCTTAAGAAACTTGATCTCTTCATAGATCACCAAACTTCCTCCTTGGTAATTAGCTGCACACACAAACATATGAAACTAAAATAACGGCACACTCTCCAACACTCACTTTCATCTGTACCCGTGTCATAAAGAATTCTTTTTTACTATATATCTAAAACTTGCGTAACAAAACCTTCCAAGTAAGTTGGGCATCCAAGTAACAAGATCTCTGTTTTTCTCGTCTCAATTTTGCATAAAGTTATCGAAACATAAATCTTTTTAGATTCTGTTCAATTTCCAACATTACCAATTTTCCTGAACCATTTCACTCAATATCAATTATTTTCACCAGAATCAAACATCCAAACATACGCTTATTCAATCACGAAGCTTACATAAATAAGTTAAACAGGATTAAATTAAACAGAAACTTGAGACCTTTTCAAAATCAAAAAATGAGCTCAACTTCGACTGATATAAGTCACCAAAATAATGGATTTATATTTAAAGGTTTCCATTACAGATTTATCATAATACTGTGCCAAATAGTTACATCAATAATACCAAACATTATACTTAACACATCACTATAATAACTTTCGACATGACTAAGAAAACACAAGAATAACACCCAGTTAAACCTAAAATCTTCATACATACTTTCATCTTATTTACGGTTTAATAGCTTGACCATCATTTTGTTTCTAGGAGGCTTGCGAATGCAGAATCCAACTCTATCCCCATCCTTCAAATCTCTTTCCTTTGAATACTCATACCAACCATGTCCGACAAATTTCTCCACATGGTATTCTCGCTCACGAATATGGAGTTCGCAATTGTAAATTTTTTTCGTATCACAGTCATACATCAAAACTCGATTGAATTTAAGTCCCACACATTCCTTAATCACGTGTTGGGGAATTTGCTGCACAATCACAACAAAAAATTGCTATTATACCATATATATTTGTTTATGCGCTTTTCAAATAATATGCCTTAATGACCTACTTACCATCACATTTCTTTTTGCAGTCTTCGCACACTCTATGTTCTTATACCATACAACAAACCTAACCATTAATTATAAAAGATTTTTTCAATGACTTGAACACATTACTATAACATACAGGCAAAACCATAAATCAGTTTCCAAACATCTGCAACAATGTTTAACAGACATGCAAAACCATATCCACCATTTAACGCGACGAATAAAAAAATCTGGATAGACAAGATGCCATCTATAATTTACCTTTTCCCCTCCGTCTGCGAAGCCTCGCATTCCAACGTTGCTTTCCCATTCGAAGCTCTCACCGTCTCTCCACCGTCGTTGCCTTTCCGCTCCATTTTGGGATCGCGTCGTCTCTTCCAGTTACTTATGATCCGCAATACAGAGCCTGGGATTTTACCAAATATTGCCTTTTTCCCCTTTTCACTTCAGACCTGCATTTCATTCACATATTAAATGGGTCATTTACTGAAAATTGAATTGAGCTCATTCGTGGCCCTTCCTTTATGGTCCAAAATTTAACTTTGCCTTTTTTTTTCATCTACAATAATTTATAATATTTGTTAATTTCTCTATTAACTTTTTTAATATCATATTTATGTCTTATTTACTATTCCTTATTTTCGAAATTTTGAGTACGGAATGAGTATCACACGAAATAAATATTATTTCTTTTATTGTACTGAATTTTATTAATTGTATTTCTTTCCCAATATTTTAAATGAAAACAAATGCAAATGCGCGTCACCGACACGTACCCGTGTGAACACATGGATATCATATTAATTTTGAGTAAATAAGAAATTTACTAATTTTTATTATATTTTATTATTTTTCTAAATTTTAAATATAAATAAATACATTCTAAGAACAAATAAATTCTGCCAAAAAATACATTATAAAAACAAATACATTCTGAGAACAAATTCGCGTCACCGACGTGCACCCGTACGAACGCACGGGTATCGTACTGTTACAAAGAAAACTTGTATATCATCATATAAGAAAACCAAAAACTCCTAAAAATCATTTAAAAAAAAAAAATAGTAGTTAAAGAACAAATGCAAAAATAAACTATTTAAATGAAATCCTCTAAAAGGATAAAATTGCATTTGGCTTTATCCTCCGCATATTTTGTTTGTTCACTCAAACGCTGAACCCTATCTTGCTTCTCCCGTCTCTTATCATCAACATGACACAAGCTTTGCAGCAGAACTTGAATTTGAACATTACATCACATCACATCAAGTTATTCATCTTCTCCAATTGCATCAGTGAGCTTCGTCTTTTCATGTTTATTCAAAGAATTTGGCTTTTTATTGAATATGTGTCCTTTCCGTGAATGCCCGTTAACTGTTTGTTGAAATGTTTCTTCCAACTCTTTGTGTATATTTGAATATTCTTGTGTATTTACATGTTGGGAGTGGGATTGTACGAATGTCATTTTTGGTGTATGGCACTGTAAATACTCATGAATTCACTTTCTAAATGTATACAATGTTAGGCTCATACATGGGGTAGTAATATGGTCTCAATAGTGATTATAACTTATATGCATTCTCCGACCTTAAGAAACTTCAATTTATGTTCCTCCTTCATGTAGATTTCGTGGTATCAGGTTTAGAAAAAATTGGTCTTCCTCTAGCTCAATTATATGTATTAAGAATTTGTCTAGTTTGAATGACGTAGCCGATTCAGCCATAGTTGGTTCTCTCAATACTGTTATCGTTGCTGTTCCTCTAACTTCCATCAACAAATGTAATACCTTGAAATTACCTCTGATCTCCCTCCAAACTTTCAAGCCAACCATTCCACTTCTAACACAACTGCTGTTCGTGCCAGTTCAGACATGAAAATTCTGTTGAACCAGAAAATTTTGCTACTGCATATTGACTCCCTTAAATTCCCCTTGGTAACTGCTTTTGTGTCCGTCCCCTACTTCCACTCAATACTTGAGGGTTTCATGAACCTCTGAGCTTAATTATCAGACTAGCTTGCCATCTATGAAGTTATGAGATGCTCTCATTGTCAACCAAAATCCTCACCTTTCTTCCATCGATAAAGAACCCAAGGTCCATCTGGCGTTATATTCAATGAAAGCTATACAAACTTGCACTCCAGCCTATGTGCCTCCATGTGCTCTGAGTTGTTTTCCTCCTTTTTCTCATTTTTCTCATCACATCCAAGAGACCAAAACAAAGCCCATGTCCCCTTTTATCTTACAACTCAGCTCGCAATAGTGTTCAAGCTCCCTCAATTCTACTTTTGCACCCCTCTCCCTGCGTATTACTTGATCTGCTTCTTTCTGAGTTACTTCCTCATCCCTTTTCTGACCGTGAGCCTTGTTGTTTCCTTCATATGTAGCTGTCCTGGATGAAGGATAATTCCTTGAATCACTCTCATCTTTCCTGGTTAGCAGCATTCCACTGTCTGAGGAATTGGGAGCAGAGACAGAAATCCAAGTGCAGCATCAATCTCAGCATTGTTGGGCTTGCATTACTTCATCAAAGTGGTTTCTGATGTATAGATTGATTTCTATTTTGCACTTATTTATTTGACACGGAAGAACTATAATATTCGATGTTGATAACAAATTGATTTCAGTGTTTATTTATTTATTGATTTATTTATTTATTTGCTTCAGTCTTTATCAGAATACATAATGAGATCTTATTGGATATGGATATCAGAAATAAATATTGTCATCCACTTGTTTAGTGATGACATATGGAGAAAATAAGAGGTATGTACTTCAAATTTTCCCTAAAACAATTGCCTCAACTAAGTTATTTAACTACAAAAACTTTTCATGACAGGGCATTTGGTCTAGTGGTATGATTCTCGCTTTGGGTGCGAGAGGTCCCGAGTTCGATTCTCGGAATGCCCCTTTTTGAAGGTTAGGAGTTTAGTTTTTCAATAATTTAGTGAAATACTAATAAGCATCAGTTTTTATTTATTTATTTATTTTTAAGATCTGAAAGCTGTCAAGTTTGACTTACTGGTGTGTCTGTGTAGTACTAGTTGTTAAAACATTAGAGAGACTGCATGTGAATGCCATGTTGCTTATAGAAGTCTGTTGCAATAGTTTATCAAACTTTAGCTTTAAAGATAAATCCAAAATTAATACCAGAGTCATCATATCATAAATGTTATGCGTGGATTCTCTTTGATACTTTTTTTTTGTGGCATAAACCAAAGCATCCTTGTCTGTAACTTCATAAGTATGAGATCATTTAAGAAGTCGCCCTCTTCTATTAATTAATTTTCCAAATACACTGATTAAGAATCTAATCCTCAATCAAATAGTTTAAGGATTCAAGTATTTAGTACTTGTGCCACATTGTGGGATTCTTTTATTGTTTTTTGCCCTTGTATTTGCTGTATTTTTTGCCGTGTTTATCTTGCTTCTCCTTGCTTTCCTGGGTGTATTTTTTGGTACTCTTGTGCCAATTGTGCTTTTGTACACTGTTGGAGACTTTCTTGATTTCTCCTTTTAATATATATTATTTCCCGGGTGTATTATTTGCCTTTAAAAAAAAACTTAGAAAACCATGATAGCTTCATCCAGTGGTCTCATTATCATAAGAAAACACAGAACCAGCATGTACTTAGCAGCTGGTTGCTGTTGGCATCAATGAGATATTGATGAAGTAACAATTGCTTGAATCAATCTAATCAAAATCACACATATTTTTTGTGTTCTAAGCAACATAGTAACAAAATCACACACACTAAGTGCATAGAAAATGTGAATTGACGATTTAAGTATGCACTCTAACATATCAAATATTTTGTTACATTTTACCATCTATCTGCAATTACTTTATTAGACCAGATCAGTTTGGAATACTTTTTGTCTCACCGTGTCCATACTGAATCACAAACAACCGAAAATATCAATCTAAAAACATATGAAATTATGTATAAACAGAGTTGTTGATTCAAATTCTTACAAGTTTACACTAAAAGTAATCCCTCATAACTAGAACTTACACTAGTTGGGATTTACAAACAATCTCGAGTCTACTTCTCTTCCATTTCATTCAACTTTGAGTTCCATATGAAATTATGAATGACATCCTTCACGATCTTGTGCCTCAAGTGCAACTCTTACTCTTGTTAAAACTTTTGGGTCTTCCTAAATAATTACAGTTCTCTCTTTACGTGCCAACGATTCTGGCTCTCTACAAGGTTACAATACTTTTGGGTCTGATAGGATAGTCAACATCTGTCATTATGGAAGTTGTGGAAGTTTGCCCTTGTTAATTGTTTAATTCAATATGAATAAGCTACAGATTTATTTTCACATTTGCTTAAGATATAGAAACTGACAAGCTTGACTTGTTTTCTGGTTTATTTGGTAAATAATAATTAGGCTTCTGGATTGCATGTGAATGCCTTGAGTTGAATGCTCTCTGATACATGTGTACACTCAAATTGTTCGTTATTCACTATTGTTTACGACTCTTACACTACGCCACACATTTCATGTTAATTAAATATAAAGCTAGGCATCACTGCTTAATGGAAAACCATAACTGCAAGTCCAATTATGAGTGAAGCTGACCAAATTCTCAAGATGATCAAATTCTCAATTTAGCCTCTTCAAAAAAATAGTGTTTTATTGGTGGAAATACCCAAGTAAGTTCAATTTTCATGTGAACTTCAGAATGAATTTTTCATTACCTATTTTAAAAAACATTGTTTATGAAGCCAAATAGATGATAACATACACATACAGGATATTATATCTTGTAATGTATTAGTAGCCAAACTTATGTCCATTACATGACAAACTCTTCCTTTTGTAATCACAATTGACAAATCATTTTTGTTTTATAATAATGTGAAAAAATTGTATTGTTATATGACGCGAAATGTTGGCTGGAAAAAGCCCACACAAAAATACTCTGTAGCAGGAGTGAGGTTCATGAGGATGCTGCACTCGATTAGTGAAAATACTAGTCGAGTAAGGATCTCTAACCAAAAACAAAATAAAATAGAATTAGGTTATATAGCATTAATGAAAGAATTGGGGTAGAAAACTAGCGTCTATTGTAGATGACATAGTTAAATATCGAGCTAGGTGGTTTGAAAACGTATGGAGTATCTCTATAAATTCCATATAAGGAGAATAGATCCTATGGATGGTGGTGACAGAGTTGCTAGATGAAGAGAAATACCATGAAAAATACTGACAACTATTAAGAATTGGCAATACAACTCTCATATAGTAAAATATCAATAAAATGTGAATGCTGCCAATATAATGATGACATGTGGTAAATAATAGGGCTAAATTCAATTTTGTCTAAAATAATTGTCTGAACTAACTGATTTAGATATTCACTAACAAAAACTTCTCATGTAAGGGCATTTGGTCTAGTGGTATGATTCTCGCTTAGGGTGCGAGAGGTCCCGAGTTCAATTCTCGGAATGCCCCTTTTGAAGTTTAGGAGTATAACTTTTCAATATTTTAGTTAAATACAAATAATTAACATCAGAGGCTAATGTGAATTTGAAACTTAGCTTTTGTAGCAGCATCAAGTGGTGTCATTTTTGCTAATAATAGATTCTCCGTTGTAACTGCAGTTATAGACTTTGACAGTCTGATATAAAAAATCGACATAACTTGTTTATAATGTATATAATGATTGTGTAATATGAACAGTTGGATCTCAAATTATGGCTGATACTGGTTACCATGTGTCACGGTGCGAATTTGCATTTTCAACTTTGTTTCTGCTTTGAAAAAAAATCTTCTGATATCATACTTTTTAGGTTACATGGAATGAACCTGATTTACTTACAAATATGAAAAGGCTGAATCCGTGGCAAGTCGAAATAGTATCGAACATGCCTTCGATCCCTCCTTCCCCTTTCTCGCCATCAAGGAAGAAACTGAGATTGCCTCAACACCCATCTTTCCCCATTGATGACCAATTTTCAATGCCAACTTTTCCGAAAAACTTTTAAACTCCAAATATTTCGATTTCTTCCTTTACTAAAGACTAGTCCTGCAGGCATGCAGGGAGCCAGGAATGATCATTTTAATCTCTCCTTATCAGACTTTCACCTCGAAAAAATATCATTAGTCTCTTTAAGCCTTATTTTCAACAACCATTTAATCACGATGCTACGACATCAAAGACGGTCCCTAATAACCTGGCACTGCAACAAGCGAACATAAGTGAGAATATTTTGAGCTCACCATCAGAGAAACTGGACCATGCAAAGCCGAACCAGTTTGTGCTTTTTGGCCAAACAAGACAAATTGACACAGGAAATGGAAATGCTGACAATAAAAGAACTAATAGTTCTTCTTATCCTCTTCAAGATCTTCTGAAACTATCCTCTGATCCTCTTCAATAAAAGCACTAATACCTTAATTTTATTGATGGGATCTACAATGAGCTCAAGAGCTCTACAATGGTGGAAATGAAAAATGAAAAGATGAGCTTAAGAGTTCAAGAACTTATGTTTTAGAGCGAAGCTCTTAACAAGAGATAACCATTTTAAATAATATATTTCTGAATGCCTCTTAGCTTCCCTTCCCTCTCTTTTATATCTTTTATATATAGAATTTTTGTTCCATCAAAGAATATCTTACCTAACTCTTATTCCACTTCTTTTACAACTTTTTAGAATATGCATGTGTTGGACTAGCTTGCAAATGAGCAGTTCTAAGAACCAAGATACTTCTCGCAATTTAAGTGTTGGGGGAGAAGTATTCTATAGAAATTCGAAAATATTTTCTAATTTTAGAAGTATAATTTCAGATGTATCTATTTAACACTAAAATGCGTTCTAAGTGAGACACTTATTTTATTTCAAAAACTAGTTCGAAATTGTATCTCCGAACAAACCTCTTCAACGGCTTTGTTCATTTAATAACTCAGTGACAAATAGTATAATTCCATATTTGTTAAGTGAGAGTTTAAAAAAAAAATACCACGTTGCATATATTTTTCAACTCAGTGACTATTCCAAAAGTGTGTTTCTAGAAATGTCAAGTGGAAAATTTAACATCGCCTTGCATGATTGCTTCACTCATGATCAAAAGCATCATTTCTTCTTCAAACCGTACCAAAACCTTCTTCCACACACAATTAAATTTTCTAGTTCAAAACAACATTTGTGTGTTTTTCACATCAAAAGAAGCTATAATTTAAGGTAGTGTACATGTATTTTCTTCCTCCTTACTTACATTAATCTGTTTTTCAGTATGAAAATATGACACCACATTTTTTGTGTCATCCAAAACTATGATGAATTTCATATGGAATTGTATTTCTGGATTAGTTCAGAGTTGAATTTGGTCAGTTTTTTTAAAAATATTTTCTCTTATGATTGACCTTAGATATGATGCTCCATGATTTTGTTCTCAAACCTATTGTGTCTACGGATGCCAAACTAGTTGATGTCAAGGTAGATATTGGCAAACAATTTACAAATGAGCAGGAGTTTGTTGTCCGTGATTGTTTACACTAAAAATTGGTAAACAACCACTAGTCTCTTATTAAAGGTTACTTGCAGGGTCAACTAGGAAATTCTAAGACATAGTGCTAACAATTTTCCTTTATGATTTTGATAGAAATGAAAGAGATTCCAACTTAGTCAAAATTGTTATGGAAAAAGATAAGAAGGTAACTTCGATAATAGAAAAAGTAAGAATGTGGTGAAAACTGAAGGGAAATAGCGATTCAAAAACGCAGCGGAAATTAAAATTTCTCTTTAGCGATCCTTACGAAAGATCATGATCAGATATAGAATGGTTACCTCTTGTGGCGATGAAACCTTTGATAATCAAAGGAATGATCACGAGCGATGTACGGTGAACAACGCCTCTACTCAGTCCACACGAACAGCTTCCTTCAGTCTCTGTGCTAGCTGCTACGATTGAAGACTTTGAGTGAGAGATAGAGAGAAGGAAAATACGGCTAGGGTTTCACAGCTGAATTTTCATCAAGTGTTTATGCTTCAGCACAAGGATTATATTTATAGAACCACTTGTATGGGCTGCAAGGTAAAAAGCCCACTTAAGTGCACACACACCATATCTTATGATGTACCGTATATCACTTAAGCACGCGGTACCTTACCACAATCCGTATTCCACTTAAGTGCACCGTACCTTACGGTGTTCCTTATTTACTCTGCCTCTTATCAAACTGTCCTTATGTGTGTGGCCCTGTAGGATTTCACGACGTTGGTAATTATATTAAATCATGCATTTAACATAATAAATAGTGAGCGGTATCTAGCAACACATCACTGCTACCCATGTCACGAAATAATCATGTGATCTGACAAAACCTTTTGTGATAGTGCTTGTGTGTACAATTACCCTTTTTCCCTTATATCTATATTAAACACAAGGCATATACCGTGTCATCCTTGTTCAGTTCAATATTGGGCCCTTAGACATTTATCCTGTTATGCAGGATGGACAAATTTCATCTAGGTTGTGAGCAAGCCTTTAAGTTTTTGTATGATTGCAAATTGTGTGATATGCATGATATAAGATTTGTATGCATGATTAGTTTGTACATACATATGATTTCATACCTACTATGATTTAAAAGACAATGCAAATTGATTCATATCATCATTGTAATCATAAAAACGTTTTTCCCTATGTATGCATCGATTCATACGTGGCTTGTATCGACACATACCTTTGATAAACTCACAAAAAAAAAAAAAAAACCGTTTTGCTTCAGTATGTATCGATTCATACGACACTTGTATCGATACATGATCCTTTGTAACTAGGGTATGTATCGACGCATACGCATCATGTATCGATGCATGATTTACTTCACATTCTGAAATAATTTTGCTTCAGTATGTATCGATTCATACGATACTTGTATCGACACATGTTCCTTTGTAATTGAGCTATGTATCGACGCATGTGCATCATGTATCGATGCATGATTTATTTTACATACTGAAAATTAACAGGTACAGTATGCATCGATGCATACAACCATGTGTCGACTCATGCATGTGTTATACTCACTATGTATCGACGCATACGACTCTTGTATCGATACATAGAGCTGTTTGTTGCTTTTAACCGTTTCTGTTTTCATATATAAGTGTCATGACAGTTCAGTTTGGAGGTAGAATTCTGGTCAGAGTGAAAAAGTGCAATCAAAGCAAAAGACAAGTTTGGTGTGCATGATTTTTCAAGAGCAGTGTTAGAAACCTGAAAGAGACTTTGTCTTCATCATCTTCTCAATCTCGTTAATTCAAGAACATCAACACATAATCATTTTTGTTCTTCGGATTAAGGGATCTTTGAGATAACGTTCAGTGGTACGATCATTGATCTAGCTGAGTTGAAGATACAAAGGGGGTTTCGAGGAAAAACCATTTGGGTTGTCCTTCAAGAACGGGTGTGTTCTTGAGGGTTTGTTAGTCACGATTGCAGAACAGATTCAGCCGCAGCGTAGGGTTTGGAAATCTGGAGATTTCGCAAACAGGTCGTGGAATCGGTGAATTGTCTGTATTTCTTGCAGGAAAATTCTTGATCAAGCTCAGATCAAGTGAAGGTTCATACAATCGGAAGATCTTGGGGTTTAGATTTCTGGATTTGTATTGTAACCTTGTAAAGAACGAATTCAGCATTATTGATATAACAGGTCTCAATTTCATTTTGAAATTGAGAGGGAGACGTACCCACACGCGAGGACGGAAGTGGGGAACTTCCTTACCAAATCTCTGCGTATCGTATTCTATCTTTATCTCTTTACGCTTTCAACAATTTTGTGATTCGTTTGGTGTGTTGCGTATTAAAGTTTCAAGATACAATAGTGGTACGAAAATCTTTGTCAAAATCACCATTATTGTTAATCGTTGAATGCATACACGCCAAGTGTTTGACAAAATTGTTTGCTGTGTTTTTGTTCATTGGAAACAGTCTTTGTATGATAAGTGCATTTGAGTCGATTCATATCTGGTGTTAATATATCTTTGTCATCCTAATAAATCCAGCATAAACTCGTGTGTCCGGTTTTCTAGTAGCTGGTTCAGAATAGACGGAAGTCGATTCGGGATCATAATTTTTCCGCTAACTTGAAAGACTCTGATAAACTTTTTTAAATCCTTGAGTTTCAAGGAGGTGATCTATTCACCCCCCCCCCTCTCGATCACTAGCCACACCGTCTAACAAGTGGTATCAGAGCGCCGGTTCGCTGGTGCTTTGTGGCTGCTTGTAACGATATGGATTCTGAACCAAAGGGGGCGTATATTAGAGCGCCTGTTTTCAACGGTGAAAATTATGGCTACTGGAAAGACTGCATGCGAGTTCATATAAATTCTGTGGATAGGAATGTGTGGGCTGCCATTCAAAATGGTCCTTTTCAAATTACTATGAGAAATGAGGCTGGCGCCATAGTTCCTAAACCAGAAGATGATTACGATGAGAAAGATGAGAAAAAGTGGTCGAGTGATTGGAGAGCTCGAAATATGCTAATTTCAGCACTTAGTGCTGATGAGTATTATCGGGTATCCCATTGCTCGACAGCTAAAGAAATGTGGGATGCTTTAGAAATTGCCCATGAGGGTACTACTGAAGTAAAACAGTCCCGTATTAACACACTTAATCAAGAGTTCGAGCTCTTTCGCATGAAACAAGGAGAATCTATCTCTGACATGCAAAAGAGATTCGTTCATCTCATAAATCGGTTGAATGCACTTGGAAAACCTGTTTCCAATGAAATAGCCACTAATAAAATTCTGAGGTGTCTTAGCAGGGAATGGCAACCTAAAGTAACAGCTATTAAGGAAGCCAACGACCTCACGACGCTTACTATTACAACTTTATTCGGCAAGCTGGAAGAACATCAGCAAGAACTGGAAAGTCTCGAAATATTTGAGAAAAAGAGTAAAAAGGAAAAGAATAAAGACAAAGAGAGTGAGAAGAAGCCAATAGCTCTTGTGGCCTCTAACTCAAAGTCCTCACAAAAAGAGCAAAGCGACAATGATTCAAGTAGTGACGAAGATTCGGGTGATGAAGAAATGGGACTTTTTGTTAAGAGATATAATAGATTCATTCGAAAGAATGGAATCCAGCATTCCGACAAAAATCTCATTAAGTTTCGAAGACAATCTGTAGAGTCAAAACAGGAAGAGAATAAGAAGCATAGAGTAAAAGGATCGTGTTTTAATTGTGGTAAATCTGGACATTATAAAATAGAATGCCCTATGAAGAAAAAGGACAAAGGAAAAGCTCAACCAAGAAGGTCAAATAAACAAAGAAGAGCTTACATAGCATGGGAAAGCGATAGTGACTCATCAAGCTCACAAAGTTCAAATGATAGTGATGAGACAGCAAATCTGTGTCTTATGGCTCACACCAAAAATCAGTCCTACCACAAGAAGAAAATCAACGATAAGAAAGTAAGACAAGCCTACTATAGTAATGTCTCCTCTATGTCCTTTTCTGAACTGAAAATCGCTTTTGAAAAACTGCATAACGAAGCTGTAGATGCTTTCAAAAGATTATCTTCCGATAAACAAATTTTTTCATTCTTGGAAGGTAAAGTATACAAAGCTGAAAAAGATTTAGAAAGCTTGAAAGCTAGTATTGAAGAAAATTCAAAAGATATTAATGTTAACGGATGTAGTAAAGTTAGGTATTGTGAAGCTTGTCATATTTGGCAACAAGAGGTTAAAACTCTTAAAGTCAAATTGGAAAAAGCTTTACAACCCAAGGTGACTTACGCCGTTGATTCTAGGTTGTTTAAGAAGTCATTAAATCCACCATATGCAAAATACTCCTTTATTCCAAAGGGTTTAATGATCAAAAATAAACAAATACATCATCGTGGCTTATGTCACTATTGTTGTCATACTGGTCATACCATTGAAAAATGCAAGTTTAGGAGATTTCTTGTTCCTAAAGGCATTTATCAATGGAGACCTAAAGGCAACCATGTTACAACTTACCCACATGGACCCAATGAAAATTGGGTACCTGTTTCTCTCTTTTGATATTGTAGGATGAGTGTCTTGCATCCGTAGATAGAAGATGGTTTCTAGACAGCGGGTGCTCAAGGCACATGACGGGTGACATATCGCTTTTTATAGACTTCAAAGCAAAGAAGAAGGGATATGTTACTTATGGAGACAATAACAAAGGAGCTATACTTGGCAAAGGTAGTGTAGGTAATCCCTCTACCACTACTATTTCTGATGTCCGTCTAGTTGAGGGGCTTAAACACAATTTGTTAAGTATTAGTCAATTGTGCGACAAGGGTTACAAGGTTTCTTTCACAAAAACTTGCTGCACAATTGAACATACTGAACAGAATATTGTGTTTAAGGGTGTAAGAGTAAACAATATCTATATGCTTGATCTTTTTGATGTACCTTTAACAAGCTCTAAGTGTCTAGTTGCCTTGAATGATGATTCTTGGCTTTGGCACAGACGCTTAGCGCATGTTAATTTTGATTTGCTTAATAAGGTTGTATCTAAGGATCTAGTAGTCGGTCTTCCAAAGATAAAATTTTCAAAAGACCATCTATGTGTCGCGTGCCAAATGGGAAAGCAAACAAGGGTATCTTTTAAATCCAAAAATGTAATTTCAACTTCACGACCCCTTGAGCTTCTCCATATGGATCTCTTTGGACCTTCTAGGACAAAGAGTCTAGGCGGAAACTATTATGGTTTAGTAATCGTTGATGACTATTCTAGATTTACTTGGACTATATTCCTTCATAGCAAAGATGAAACGTTTTCCGCTTTTAAGAGTTTTGCAAAACTGTCCCAAAATAAAATGAATTCTAAAATAGTTACAATTCGAAGCGATCATGGAGGAGAATTTCAAAACTATCTCTTTGATAAGTACTGTGATAAGTATGGTATTGAGCATAACTTTTCAGCTCCTCGAACTCCACAACAGAATGGCGTTGTGGAGCGCAAAAATCGCGTTTTAGAAGAGCTGGCAAGAACAATGCTAAATGAGGGTGGATTGCCAAAATATTTTTGGGCTGATGCAGTTAGCACAGCCTGTTATGTTCTAAACAGGATTCTAATTCGCCCTATTTTAAATAAAACCCCTTATGAGCTTTTAAAAGGAAGAAAGCCAAACTTATCACATCTTCACGTATTCGGTTGTAAGTGTTTTGTTTTGAATAATGGTAAGGAAAAACTTGGGAAGTTTGATGCAAAAGCGGATGAAGGTATTTTTCTTGGTTATTCACAATCAAGTAAAGCATATAGAGTGTATAATAAGCGTTTACTTTCCGTTGAAGAATCTGTTCATGTCTCTTTTGATGAGTCTTATCCGAAAAATGTCGGAAAAGGTATTTCTTTTAATGACACAGGTATATCTACAGAAGACATACTCAAAGAAGTTGTTTCGGAAACTGATCAGTCCAAAACAGAAGACAATGAGGAGGAGGAAGATACCAGTCATGTCAAAGATATGGAAGAAGGACAAACTGAAGTGAATGTCCTTCCACCAACTTGGAGATCTTCAAACGATCATCCTATTGACAACATCTTGGGAGACATTTCAAAGGGAGTCATGACTCGTTCTAGGATAAGTAATTTCTGCTCTCACTTCGCTTTTGTTTCACAAGTAGAACCTAAAAATGCCAAAGAGGCCTTGATTGATGAATTTTGGCTAATGGCCATGCAAGAAGAGCTTAATCAATTTAAAAGAAATGACGTTTGGGAACTTGTTCCTCGTCCGCGAGATCATCATATCATAGGTACTAAATGGGTTTTTAGAAATAAGCTTGATGAAAACGGAGTGATAACTAGGAATAAGGCACGTTTAGTGGCACAAGGGTATAACCAAGAGGAGGGCATAGACTATGAGGAAACTTATGCTCCAGTTGCTCGCCTCGAAGCTATACGTCTCTTGCTTGCTTATGCGTGTTCTAGAGATTTTAAGCTTTACCAAATGGACGTAAAGAGTGCGTTTCTAAATGGTGTCCTAAATGAAGAGGTATACGTCTCACAACCTCCTGGTTTTGAGAATGCTGAATATCCATATTATGTTTACAAATTAAAACGAGCTTTGTACGGTCTTAAGCAAGCCCCTCGGGTTTGGTATGAAAGACTTAGCAAATTTCTACTTGATCATGGATATTCAAGAGGTAAAGTGGATACCACCCTCTTCATTAAACACAAGGGAAAACACATTCTTTTAGTTCAAGTTTATGTAGACGATATAATTTTTGGTTCAACTAACATACACTTGGTCGAAGAGTTTTCAAAAGTTATGCAGGGTGAATTTGAAATGAGTCTTATGGGGGAGCTTAATTTCTTCCTCGGTCTCCAAATAAAGCAGCTTGATGAGGGCACAGCTGTGAGTCAAACAAAATACTGCAGAGAGCTGCTCAAGCGCTTTGGAATGAACGACTCAAAATCAATAGACACACCTATGCCTACCAACGGAAATCTAGATAAAGATGAACACGGTAAGAGTGTAGATGTCAAACAGTATAGAGGTATGATTGGGTCTCTCTTGTATCTTACTGCGTCTAGACCTGACATCATGTTTAGTGTCTGCATGTGTGCACGATATCAATCGAATCCTAAAGAGTCACACTTGAAAGCTGTCAAGCGCGTATTTAGATATCTTCATGGAACATCTAAGTATGGGCTCTGGTATTCAAAAGGAAGCGATTGTAGCTTAGTAGGTTACTCCGATTCTGATTTTGCTGGCTGCAAATCAGATAGGAAAAGTACTAGTGGTACATGTCACTTATTTTCAAACTCTTTGGTCAGTTGGCATAGCAAGAAATAGGTGTTTGTCGCATTGTCAACTGCTGAGGCTGAGTACGTTGCAGCCGGTAGCTGTTGCGCTCAGATCTTGTGGCTGAAGCAACAACTACAAGATTTCGATATTCAACTCAAACGCATTCCAATAAAGTGTGACAACACCAGTGCTATAAATCTTACTAAGAATCCTGTTTTACACTCACGCACTAAACACATAGAGATTAGGCATCACTTTCTTCGCGATCATGTTGAAAAAGAGGACGTTGTATTTGAGCATGTTGATACTAAAAACCAACTTGCTGACATTTTTACTAAACCATTAGCAACGGAACCGTTCTTCAACATTCGTCGTGAATTAGGGATTTTAGATCTCTCCTCATCGATGTCTTAAGCATGTTGGTCCTTATTTATATATATCTCACTTTGGCTGTTAAGCTTTGTTTTTAGACATCACTCAGACTCCATAAGGTTTCATCAACAGAGGTAATATCATTCCTTTCTAAAATCTCTTTGGAACTTTGTGATTAGTGTATGGTAGAACAAATTCGTTAAGATCGTTTATATGTATTTCATTGCATATGTTGTTTGAACATTAACGTTTGATTCATGAATTGTACTTGAGCATCATTATCATGACATCATCTATACTGCATTGACTCAAGAGCTGTTCACAGGTTTCTAACTCAACAGGTAGTCACAAATCAGTTAAAACATGTTTTAGCATCAAGTATGTATCGATACAACAAGAACATGTGTCGACACATTAGAGTTTCCGATCGATACATTCGTGATATGTGTCGATTCATGTCTTTTCATTTTCAATTTTTTAAAACTTGTTTCAGTATGTGTCGATGCATCCGTGCTTTGTGTCGACACATAGGACACTTTCAAAAACAAAAATTTCGCGATATGAATCGATCCATACCCTTTGTATCGATACATACTGTTTCTTTTACAATAAATGCATGTTCAAATCAGTTGTGGATCGACACATCAGCTAATTTTAAAGGGATAATTCACTCTAACCTCTCTTCTCCTCTCATACCCACACGGCTAACCCTAACCTTCTCAAACATCTTCATCTCCAAAACCCTAATTCACATCTTAACCCCTCTACAATTCATCACCATGCCTCCCAGAATTATACCGGCTAGACAAAGAGGAAAAGGAAAGGAACCCATTGGGACGTCTGGTCAGTCTCCACAACCTCCAGAAATCCCTCCCAGTGCTCTCACTCTTCTTCATCCTGCCATCACTGAGGAGTTTGAGACCTCTTTCAAGACAAGGTTAGTTATGAAACCTCATGTCTTTGATAAAACTGATGCATCTGCCCTCCATCTCAACGATGTCGTTGATTTATTGAAGGCACAAACCCTTGGTACATTTTTGGCCATAAATGATGCCTATCATGAGGATTTTATTCGTATATTTTATGCTGGTCTGCAAACTGGTAGAGGCTATATGTTCAGATGCTCAATTGGCACCAAAACTTACACTTTTGAAGCCACTGATTGGGAGAAAGTGTTTCAAATTCCGCTTGGGGTGCCTGGACTGAAAAAATGGCATGACCAAAGTTATGATACGGAGTTTAAAATAAGGGACTATGTTGCATCTATTTCCAAATTGGATAGACCTCTCGGAGAGGATGAACCCATCACTTCTGGTATGATTACAAGCATACCTAGAATACTTCACTGGATTGTCTCGCACATCTTGCGTCCAAAGTCTGGTGGTCATTCTAGGTTGGATCGATCAGACATTCATCTTGTGTACCTTCTTCACAAAAAGGTTCCACTTAATTGGCCAAACTACTTTGTGAAACGCATGTTTCTTATGCGTAACAGTATGAAGAAGATCACACTTGGATATGCTGCCCAAATTATGCGAATCATTAAATACTGGAATGTAACCATCCCTTTAGTACCCCTTACATCTTCCTCTTCCGCCCAAGAGTTCAACACTGCTACTTTATCTCATATGGGATACCGGTGGGACAAGGAGCGTCAATGTTTTTATTTTCTGGACAGAGGATCCAAAACAAGGGTGTACAATTTTGATGTGCCATCTGAACAAGTGTTTGTGCCTGAAGACCAACTGGATGAAGAAATGCATGAGGCCAATGACGAGAATCAGCCTGAAGCAGATGCTAATGCTGGCTGGGGTGATTGGGTGCCACAAAGGTGGTCTCCAACAAATTATGAACCAGGTCCACGTGTTCCTCCGTTCTCTGGCGCTGCCTCCTCTTCAACTGCCCCTGAGTACTTGACTCAAATGTTTCAGCAAATGGAGCTTGCAAATCAAGCCCGTCATGAACAGGCGCTTGCTTGGCATGTGCAGCAAAATGAGTGGCATAAGGAGCATCGTGAGTGGCATGATGAACACACAAGGATGTATCATAATCAGCATGCTTGGCACACGGAATTGGTTAAATGGCATCAAGTCTTTTACAATGAAATGTCTGGTTTTATGGACGATTGTCGTGCACATCCTGGTATCATGGACAGATTCAGAAGTGTTGAAGTTCAGAACCGGTTCCGGCGATACAATTTCATGGGCCATAATCCTGATGAGATGCCTCCTCCGCCACCTCCACCAAGCTTCAGAGATCCTGATAGAGAGGATGAGGAGTCCTGTGGAGGCCATAACCCTTTTTAGGCTAGCATCATGTCATTTCATTACATTTCATTTCATCATCATGTTGTTTCAGTTTCCTTGCTACATTGTTCAAACTTCATTTGTTTTGGTTCTGCTTATGTAAACTCCAAGTACTTTCTTAAAATTTTAATGCTTATTTCTTTTAGTTCTGTTTACTTGTGTTAGTCTTTCCCTGTCTTATCATTCTCTGTGATTGATTCTGTTATGTTAAGCTTCATTCTTGGTGATTGTGAGCTTCTATATCAATATTGTTGTCTATTGTTACATCAATTTTGCTGTCTAAGCTTTGGGACTATTTCACCAGACTGTCTATCTCTTCTTTTTGATGTTGACAAAGGGGGAGAAGAAAGACAACAAGATGTTGACAGCCATGCACAAACTCAGGGGGAGTGCTCTATCACATCTTGCAAATTTGCCATCATCAAAAAGGGGGAGTTTGTGAGCAAGCCTTTAAGTTTTTGTATGATTGCAAATTGTGTGATATGCATGATATAAGATTTGTATGCATGATTAGTTTGTACATACATATGATTTCATACCTACTATGATTTAAAAGACAATGCAAATTGATTCATATCATCATTGTAATCATAAAAACGTTTTTCCCTATGTATGCATCGATTCATACGTGGCTTGTATCGACACATACCTTTGATAAACTCACAAAAAAAAAAAAAACCGTTTTGCTTCAGTATGTATCGATTCATACGACACTTGTATCGATACATGATCCTTTGTAACTAGGGTATGTATCGACGCATACGCATCATGTATCGATGCATGATTTACTTCACATTCTGAAATAATTTTGCTTCAGTATGTATCGATTCATACGATACTTGTATCGACACATGTTCCTTTGTAATTGAGCTATGTATCGACGCATGTGCATCATGTATCGATGCATGATTTATTTTACATACTGAAAATTAACAGGTACAGTATGCATCGATGCATACAACCATGTGTCGACTCATGCATGTGTTATACTCACTATGTATCGACGCATACGACTCTTGTATCGATACATAGAGCTGTTTGTTGCTTTTAACCGTTTCTGTTTTCATATATAAGTGTCATGACAGTTCAGTTTGGAGGTAGAATTCTGGTCAGAGTGAAAAAGTGCAATCAAAGCAAAAGACAAGTTTGGTGTGCATGATTTTTCAAGAGCAGTGTTAGAAACCTGAAAGAGACTTTGTCTTCATCATCTTCTCAATCTCGTTAATTCAAGAACATCAACACATAATCATTTTTGTTCTTCGGATTAAGGGATCTTTGAGATAACGTTCAGTGGTACGATCATTGATCTAGCTGAGTTGAAGATACAAAGGGGGTTTCGAGGAAAAACCATTTGGGTTGTCCTTCAAGAACGGGTGTGTTCTTGAGGGTTTGTTAGTCACGATTGCAGAACAGATTCAGCCGCAGCGTAGGGTTTGGAAATCTGGAGATTTCGCAAACAGGTCGTGGAACCGGTGAATTGTCTGTATTTCTTGCAGGAAAATTCTTGATCAAGCTCAGATCAAGTGAAGGTTCATACAATAGGAAGATCTTGGGGTTTAGATTTCTGGATTTGTATTGTAACCTTGTAAAGAACGAATTCAGCATTATTGATATAACAGGTCTCAATTTCATTTTGAAATTGAGAGGGAGACGTACCCACACGCGAGGACGGAAGTGGGGAACTTCCTTACCAAATCTCTGCGTATCGTATTCTATCTTTATCTCTTTACGCTTTCAACAATTTTGTGATTCGTTTGGTGTGTTGCGTATTAAAGTTTCAAGATACAATAGTGGTACGAAAATCTTTGTCAAAATCACCATTATTGTTAATCGTTGAATACATACACGCCAAGTGTTTGACAAAATTGTTTGCTGTGTTTTTGTTCATTGGAAACAGTCTTTGTATGATAAGTGCATTTGAGTCGATTCATATCTGGTGTTAATATATCTTTGTCATCCTAATAAATCCAGCATAAACTCGTGTGTCCGGTTTTCTAGTAGCTGGTTCAGAATAGACGGAAGTCGATTCGGGATCATAATTTTTCCGCTAACTTGAAAGACTCTGATAAACTTTTTTAAATCCTTGAGTTTCAAGGAGGTGATCTATTCACCCCCCCCCTCTCGATCACTAGCCACACCGTCTAACATAGGTCACTCATGTCCCTCAACATGCTTTATGAAGTACCCATCAACTGTCTTTATAGTCATCCAATTACGGACAATGTTTAATCAGCAATAAAGTACTTGACTCTACATCTAGGGTCCATAGTGATTTCAGGTCGAATGGTGGTATACACCACTACCACCATGAGAGTACACTACAAGAAAATTGGCAGATTCCGACGATTATTTTTGCAGGTTACGACGGTTAAAACCGCCGTAATTTGCAAGTTACGACGGTTGCTGCACTGTCGCAGAAACGTGTGTCGCGAGGCCGTATCACGTCGTTTGTGAAAACCGTCACACCAACTGTCGTTATCTCTCACAAGGGTAGGGAACTGTCATAATTTCGTAAATTTCCATTTGATTTTTGTTTTTATTGTTGATTACGACGGTTCCAACTGTCGCAACTTTCTGTTCCACAGTTATATCTGTTGGTAAATCCATAGGAAATTTCTTTTCCACAGGTAAATCCGCAGATAATTTATTTTTAAAATAAAAAAAAAATGTTTGTAGAAATATGAACATAATGGGAAAGAAAATCACATATATTCTTCATTCAACTAAACATATATATCATATTACATTTATACAAGCATCATGTCACTTTATATGTTAGAAGCTTATCATATTACAATTACATTCAGATAAGGAAACAAATACATTGAAGGTCACACTATGATGCTTTGTTGGCATGACTTGAAGAATCCCTTGTCCTTTCTCCAGTATTAATTATTCCTTGCTGCATTTTCATCCAGAGTGCTTAAACTGATTTGTTCATCAAAAGTAGCTGCATCAGGAGTATGTTCCTGTAGATAGTGGCATCCATAAGTGGCATTACTGCCATTTTTCATCCTTCAGACAATATATTTAGTAGAAAAGAAGGTCCTGCAAAGGTAAAAATATGGACTGATACTGAGCATCACCAAATTTATTTTACCAGATAGTTATCAGACGAAAACGAAATATACATCAACTTATTCAAACCTTAAATCACACTTGAAACAAAACTAAATTCAACATTTTCATCCCTAGAATGAGATCACAAATTAACCTCAGCAAAGGTCAAATTGTGGTACCTACAAGTAAAGAAGTGCTTGTATAGCATCAGAGTTATAAAAAACACTTAAAACGAACTGATAAAAATTAAATAAGTACATGTTCAGTATCAAAGTCATAAAACTGAGAGAACTCCTGAATATCAGCAGCTAGAAAATAAACTAAGACATTAAGCAACATCTACTGAAAAACCGAACTCTGTATTCTCTCTTTCAGGGCCAAATTTTGAGAACTTGATGGCATGATTATCAGAAAATTGATCTGTGTTTGGTGATTTTGTTCATTAAGGAAACAAGAAAGTCCAGTGTAACAAACTGTTGTCAATATTGAGTGAGGATAAAAGCTAGGATTTAACTTTTATAGGAATACGGATACATGATATCAAACCAAAAAGTATGGACATTTGAATTCTTAAACATATATCATGTATTGAATCATCCCCATAAGTTTAAACAAATGCAAAAAATTTAGGTCAGGGAATGAATCGTAAGTATATAACCTTTAGAAGCAGCTTTTACAGCTCTTTGTGCCTCCTGCAAGGCTCGTCTCTCAGCCTTTGAAGTTTTCTCTTTCAATGGCTTTGAAACTGACAGCGGGCTGAGTCAAATAAAGTGGCACTAGTAAGAAGAAAGAGAAGGGTTCAAGATTGAAAATTACTATGCGTTGTATTTGTCTTGAATAATTCCTACAGACTTCATTTCCTATAAATTAAACCTTACCACAATACAGAGAACACACTAACATTTACTACTATAAAAGCAGGCTGATTCTGGGTTATTAATCATCTATATCTGAAATTAAGAAGGAGAAAATCAAGTTTAATTAAAAAAGACACTTTCTCATGGCTCTTGCTGCTTGTAGTTTCATACAAATGCCACTGTTGCGAACAACCTTTTATAAATCTTCTCCTACAAAACCTATGACTATTACCATGTAAGTATATATAAATATTTGAATAATATTTTCATTCTTATTATGCATAAACATGAACTAATATTTTGTTTTCGTTGATATAATCAGAACACGTGCTATTCATAAATATAAAGCAAAACAAGTTGATAGAAGCGGAGATAAAGGGTATGAACCTGACCCACAGACAACTCGTATTAAACTCCAAATCACAACAACGACAAGAAATCTTCAACTTGACAACATTTATGCTACCACGACTTTGAGTAGTGTCAATGATGAAGATGATCAAAACCCAAGCAGTCTTAAAAGGATTGGTAACATAGATTATCATTTTGAAATATGAACTGAATGTGCATACATGGTGTCAATTTTATCAAAAAAAGAAATCACCATGATATCAACAAGTTGAAATCATGTAATGATAGAAAGTGGTGTATAGAATGTATTTACAGAATAACAATCCAAGTTTAATGAAAAGTCTTTGAATCAATTAGAAAAGGATTCAAAAACTGTTTGTATAAAATCATAGATAAAGTTCCATAACAACATATATCCAAAACACCACATACTTTCTGTAGCAGTACCCACCATACATTATTCAAAATTTGCTGCAGTGCGAAAAAACTAATGAAGGAATCAATGAATTTGAAGTCCAAACTATTTAATATCACACGCTAAATGTGAAGGCCAAATCATCTAGTTAATAGTAAGATAGCTGCAGAGAATAATAGAACCATATTGACCTTATAAATAGTAGTATGAAGTTGAATTTGAACATACCTTTTTGGTACCATTATATGCCATATCTAGAACAATGCAACATATCAATTGAAAAGATGGATATGGAAAATGTTTTTGTGGTGAAATAAGAAACAGTAGCGGGAAGACCCATTTTCGGTCTAAGTTGAACTTGACTCTCTAAACGCTCATAGTTTGTAATGCACATAGTTTGCCATGCAAATATTCCAATCCCTTTACTGCAACAGCTGCTATTTCCATCCTTTTTTTCTAGTCTAGAGGCTTCTTGTTTGAAAGAAGATCTGAAAAGAGAAAGAGATTCAGAGTTATAATGGTGATAAAGTTGGATATCATGTCATATAGTATCATGCTAAAGTTTCATAATGTGTTTGCTACAGAGTAATTTTGTGAAAAGTTATTAACTTAATTTTAGAAATTAAAATGGTCTTGTTTAGGGATTATGAAGGGTTTCATTCTTATTTTTAATTACTCAAAATTGTAATTAGGAGTAACAATTCAAATTTCATAAGGCAAACCAAACATGACCTATAAATTTGAAATAATGATTTTTTTTAGAAAAGTAGTCATCAATGTAGCAAGCAATAACTTCTAGCATTATAGACACAAATTCTCAGGAAATGATGCCAATATATGTCAAATTTATGCAAATATTACTATTAAAAAATACAATAATCATAAACACAAAGCAACAATTCAAGGGAAGTCTAGCGAGATCGTGAATGATGCTCTTTCTTGAGTCGCAATAAGTGATCCTTAGGAAAAACAAAAAGCGACAAACTGAACACCGAAACTGGTTGAAACAAAGACAAACCACCCAATAGAAAACAGAAGCTAAGGGAGGCCTACAATCTGCAATAGCAAAGCCCCCCTTATGACAGAACCAGAAGATCAAACCGGGCCTAAATTGAGTACTGAGCTAGTTTGAGTATAGTAGCAATGAAAGGTTTTATTGGATCTTCAGATGATTTTATATCATAAAAAATTTCAATTTTTCCATACAATATTCACTAATACACAAAGTAAGAATTCATACCTTCAAAATGTTAATTTCAAACAAGTAACAAAAAAACCACCACACCTTCACTGATACAATTTTTCATTTTTTAAAAGTTGCAAAACAATATAGATTAATTAATATCACAAAAATAAATCTTCCATACAAACATGTGACATAATAATACTGTGAAAATGTGCATAATATAGCAATACAACAACAAAAAACAGGATCACAACATAGTAATACATCAGCAAGAAAACACAAGGCCGCCTCTACCAGACTAGAGCCCGCACTATGTCATGTGGCCTATAATGTGATTTAGAAATTCCTCATTATGTGTAAAATATTACTGTCACATTTTTGAAATATAGTTATATATAGCTTTCTTCACATTTTTGAAACAAAGACAATTCTATTATATTGTAAACAAATCTAGTTCGACACAGAAAACATGCTACTTTCCACAACAATCCAAAAGAGTAAACGAAACATATATGCATAAAAATTCAAAACGAAAAATTACAAAGTTTTGCAGGCTCCTTTTCCAATCACTTCTTTATACTATTACAGATGAAAAAGTTTATATATTTTACCCTAAATTAAAAAATAGATTAAATCATATCCAATTGCATTACCTTGATGTAATTGTAACACCCCAAAATTTGCCCCTCTTGTTTTTGCCTAGCTTATGTTTCATTGCATTGTATTTACATCTCATTTCATCTCATATCTCATACACGTTGCAAAGGGCATGTGATCAGTGGATTTCAGAGCATAGATCATTCAAAGCAGGAGAGCTAAAGCCTAAGGTCTTCAAGCAAGCCTCAAGAGTCTCTTATGTCTCATATGATCTCAATTGATCCCACAAGTCATTGGAAGAAGAGAATTCACCAAGAAGTTAGGCAGTTCATCATCTCCTAGCAAAAGTAGTCCAAATTAAGGTTTTGAGTTCAAGCCGTCTCCTGATGAAATTTTGGTTCAAACTTGATCTCAATGTTTTCTACATGATGTCAAGTATCTAAGGATGGAAGATTGTTCATTGGATCATTTCAGAAGAGGTTCAATTGGTCAGTTGCTTGAGAATCAAGAAATTGGGGAGAAGTCAACTGCGCAAAGGAAAAAGTCAACTTCTGACTTTTTAAGGTCAAATTCATGAAATTCAAGTCACATATGTTCATTAGGCAAGATTTGATCAAGAAATGTCAGGAGGTTCATGGAAAAATCAAGAAATCACAAAACTGCCCAAAATAGAAACTTTAAGGTTTCTAAAAATGGAAAGTTTAGGCCATTTTGCACTCTACTTCAAGGCATTCTTTCTCCATGGTAAAAGCTTCAAACTTCTGGCCTAAGTTGAGCCAATTAAAGATCATATTCCAAGCTTCAAATTCATACCAAGAACTCTTCCATTGGATCAAAATTGAGAGAGTTATGATCAATCAAAGTTTGACAAAATGAAGGCAAATCTCAAGTCATGGCAAGGCAGATTCAGGCCTCCAGGCCATAATTTCATCGAACACTTGGCGTGCCAAATGTCAAGCTGGTTTTCTCCATCAAGAAGGCTTCAAATGAAAAATTGATGAACATCAAAGTTGTTCATCTCCATGTCCTCTTTAACTTTGATGTTGGGCATTTTCTCATTTTAACAAGTTATAGAGATCATACGAGGGCTCAAACATGGTGGTCTCACACTGAAAATCCATAGGCACCAAGGCCTTGCTTGCAGACCAAGTCACATGCCCATACACCAGTTGTGATTCCTTGTTTTCCAAGCATCTCCACCTTTGGATGTTGAAATTCACCTTGGGATTATTACCGAGTTGATCCTAACTAACCGAGTTAACTACCTTGACTCGGTGAGTTGAGTCTAACTAACTCCGACCCTAGGTCCAAACCCAAAGCTAAGTCCAAAGCTAATCCCAAACCTCCCACACTCCAAACCTAAAGTCTATATAAGAAATCCTTCACTCATTTTTAAGGGATTCACCATTATTCACCATTTTTCACCAAATTTCTCACATTGCACTCTCAATTCTCTCTTCCAAACCCTCACAAAAAGCTCTTATTTCTTGAAGGATAATCAATTTTCACATTGAAAAGTGATTAATTCTTGAGCTCAAACTCCATCATTTGGCGTTCTTTGGTTGGATTTCTGGAAGTTCAGATTATTCTACTTCAATCCAAGGGTTTCACACCATTTATTTTGGTGCAAGTTCGATCTCGTTGATTTTCCGCGACTTTGCTCGGTTTCGACGCATTTCGGCTACTAATCGAGGAATCTCTGGTTTTCTTTAATTTTCTGCACCAAGATCACTTTGCAACAATTACCAAAGCAAATCTCCGCTTTGTAGGTTGGTTTTCCTCAAATCTATACTTGATTTAGCTTATTTGCAACTTATTCGATGTAGATCTTTGGTGATTTTTTGATTTGGATCCATGGTGCTTGAATTTGATTCTTGACATTGATGATTGTTAGATCTAATTGATGTTTGATTGATGTGATTGAACTCAATTTTCGTGCATGATTGTTTACATGATCATTTGGATGTTTGGATAAGTGATTTACCGCTGAAAAGTGCTTTTCAAAGTTGAATTTCTGCCTCTGTTTCAGTGGTAATCGATTACTCTAACAGGGTATTCGATTACTCTGCCTTATTTTCATGTTTTTAGCCAATTTTCAAATGAGTAATCGATTACCCTATGTGAGTAATCGATTACCACTGAAGTAGATTGTGTTTTTCTTGCATTTTCTTGCTTGTTTGAGATCTCTTGCATGTCTAAACTTCATGGATTGATACGTTGATAATTCGTGGACTATCCTTGAGCTGTTTCACTTCATACCATTGCATGAGCATGATTTTTCGACACGCGGTTCTTGAGTGTTAATCGATGAATGTTGATGTTTACGTTGTTGATTAATTGATGTAATTATCACATAATGCACACACATTGAGCTTGTTAACTGTTAATTGATGCTTGTGTTGCTAGAATTGTTATGTGCATGTTCATTTGCTTTCTATTTCAAAAGGTGCACATTTGTTTTAATTTGTCCACATGCTTAATAACGTGTATTCTCTTACAATGTGCATTATTCCATGGTGATTTCAAGAATTGTTTACCATGATTTATGGTGTGATTGTGATCATGTTTGATTGAATAATGTGCAAGGCTTGAAGCATGTTTGTTCTTTTATGAATGAATCATTTGTGAGTGCATGCTGCCCCTGATTTTTCATTGCTGTCTATACACATATATGCTGTTGTATGTGCTGCTATTTGCTTTTTACACCCATTTTGTAGGCTGAACATGTGCTGTTAATTGCTGTTTGGTACATGATGATAGATTTTACTGCTGCATTGCACTTATGAGCTGTAATTGTTGTTGTTTTCATTATTTCCTTCCATTTTATTTTCTTATTTGGATATCATGATATGTTATTTTGTGTAGAATTTTCTTCGCACCTTTAGGATCCTTCTTCTTTAGTTCCTAACTTGCTTGATCCCTACTTGTTCTTCTCTCCTTATTTCTTTACTTGTAAGTTGTTTTGCTAACATTTTCAGGGGCTAATGGTAAGTCAAGTGTGTGGGTGTGCACCCACATACAACCTCTTTTCTTATCTTTTAAAAGCTTTCAATGTGTGATTGTGATAAGCATATTATGCTTCTTTGACACTTCACTTCTTTCACCCCTTTGAGTTCTTAACTTAACTTCAATCTTTGAAGTAAGTTAGAACTCACTCTTCTTCTCTTTTCTTTTAGACCTAGGTTTCTAAACCACACTAAACCATTAGGAACATCCAAGCATGATAACTCTTAGGATTATTAGTCTCCCTTTAGACTTTTAACTTTCTTAACCTTTGAGTCCTTCTTTTCTCATCTTAAAACAAAAGCAAAAAACACTTAATAAAGGATTAACGCGTATTGCACGTGAGCCTAGAGCAAGGGAAATGGAAGGAGGGGAGTTTCTCTCCACCTTTCTAGAATGTCTAGCATACGTCCTGTTAGGACGACCATGCGATGCATTCGATCTTATGCAATAGACTTGAATGCAAAACGTGTTATTAACACAAAAATGATCAAAACACTTCTTTCTAAAATACAAAAACAAACAAACAATTCTCTTCTCCTCTCTTCATTTTATTCCTTAAGGACTCGTCATGTCCGTTCTACCGCAAACAGGTAATGCCTAAGTCTCCATACAGCGAGCTGCAACACCTAACTGCTAGGACGCGCACTCTGACGTTTCCATTAAAAAAGAACACAAACAAAGCAACCCTTGTTGAGTTGAACTACGTTTGATCTGATTCTTCTTTCTCGTCTGATTGAAGATACGTAGGCACGAGATACGATATCTCGACGAGCAACCTTTCCCCGTAGTCCGTCGAACTACGTTGACTCTGACTTTCCCATTGCACTGAGGGAATACGTAGGCCTAGGACAACGATAATGTCCTATCGAGTCACTTCTTTCCTTTTTCCCCTTCTCCTTTCTACCTTTCATTTCCAGTTCTCCAGTTAGCAGTTGATATCCAGTTTCCTACACCCTTTGATCGAAACAGCAAGCGTAGATCCCATCGAGTACGATGGACTCGTGGGGGTGCTAATACCTTCCCCTCGCGTAACCGACTCCCTTACCCGTTTCTCTTGGTCGCGAGACCATGCTCTTTTCCTTTCCCTCAGGTTTATGTAGTGTCTCCTTTCCCTCTCTTGGGATAAATACACATTGCTGGCGACTCTGTTTCCGCGCAACTTTCTCGTTTGTACTTGGATGAAAATCCCGGGAGCGACAGTAATGGCAAGTAGGATCAATCTCAAGAACATCATGATCAGGTGGCTCTGGATGCACTGCACCCTCTTCCGAGTTTCCGTCCCCGCCAAACTCATCTACACCGTGTTAAAAATCCAACCCTAAAAATTAAGCTAGATTAATTTAGCACAGCATTAATTTTCATTGGAATAAAAAATTATCAACGAACAATGATAGGTAAATTGCAAAATCATTCAAATCCTAACTGTTAGTTGTCGTCTTGTTCACCGTGTTGAGAGAGAGACGAGTTCCATGGAAGTGATTTGAGGCGGTCGAGCCTGGGTAGCTACCATACCTGACCAGGCGCTGGCTCCGCCACTGCTCACAAGATATATCTGCAAAAGCTATTAACAAAAGTAAATATTCATAAAAACAAAACTAAAACCTGAAAGTAAGTGTACTATAATTAGTTAAAGGCACAAAATTAGCAAGCCTTTCACAATCCGGATCATCTTCAAGACTCTTCTATGTGTCAAGGGCAGCCCTCCAGACCTCCCCATCATGCCAGGCAACAACATCTATATATACTAAGCAATTTTTGTAATTTTATTGTTTGTGTATTTGAAGCCCTAAATTGTCATTTACAATTTCAAGATCTAAAATAAAGATGTACACTCAATTCTCATTAAGAACAAAGAATACAATGACATGGAACTGAGTTAAAGGTGGTCCTGATTGTGGCAATTCATCCAAAAAAAGAATATTGGCAGAGATATTAACAACAAAAAATCACTTTATGTCAGTTTAATATATTAAGAATCCAAATATTTTCTTGTTTTTATTATGTTCAAGCTTAATTACAACATTTCTGTCACCAATAAAAACACTTACCAACTTGGACTCCATGATCTATCACCATCCCAATTCACTTCAACTTTACCTTGAACAATATAGTGGACATGTTTACCATGTGACTGTGAAGGTAGTTTAAACCCATCAGAATTTGTCTTGCCCATCCTTTGACAACCTTCAAGTCAACTTTCTTGTATTTTTTTACGATACCTAAATCATGAATTGCATCCACTAACAGAATGTTTGATCTCGCAATAAATAAAGACACAAAGCGATTAAAGGCACATATGAAAGGGATCTTGGACTTACTGTTTAAGGCTACCCTACGTAAACAGTTGAGTAATCATATTAACAGTCTTGCGCTTGTCATTAATCTAAGAATTGAAAGAGTGTTCATAACTGAACTGAAAATGAGAGAGAATTGATGAATTCTGTTGCATTGAATAACAAAATAAACTTTCATTTAGTTACAAGAGATAGCACTACTACTATATATAGGCAAGCATAAGTGCACTGAGTTATAATAAACTCATTTCTAGCTCAGCATTAGATAGCATTTCAATTATAACTAATTCTTTTCTAATCTAACCTATTTCTCTTGTATACAATAATATCCTCTAACATGCCTACTTAAAATAGAGTCGAGGATACACCTCACTCTGCCAACAACTAATACATTAAACGCTAAGAAAACATGAGAAATTTATTAGTGTATAATATCATTATGTAACAAATACAGAAAATTAAAATTTAAAATTGTAAAGGGTTCAACACAGTTAAAAGTAACCACAACACAATACTCAAATAAAGGATTAGAACGTGATCAAGACTAAATTGAGACGCCGCTTATAATTTTCAGATCAAGCTTTAATGAAGATGTTTTTTCAAAGCAATTTAACACTGGTCACTTACTAGTAACATCCTTCCGGTGTCCAGGAATGATTCAAGCTCTTTCATTGCCCTTATGTCATAAAGCTTCAAATTAATAGTGCATATGACAATTAGTAACTCTCAGGAGAGAGAAATACATGATAAAACCAAATAAAAGTAACAAACATGATTAGGTCAGAGAACAAAAATGAAGGGGATATTGGCAAAAAAACACTGAAATAAACAGCGCAGTAATAAAATTAATGGACAGCAGTACAAAAAACTGACAAGGTGAGATTATTTGGTAGTAAAATCCAACTTAATTTCTATAAGGATAGATAATCATCCAAAATAAATAAATAAAAGCCCGACACAAATGTCAAAGAACGGGCCAGAGACTGAGAATGATGAGCAAAAAACTGAAGGTGGCAGTATGGAAAGATGACACAGTTACCAACCTTTATTATTTGATCTTTAGTTGTCGTTAATACCCAGTTTTCGTTTTGATTCCATTTCACACAAAGCACGGTGTTTTTGTGGCCATGACTGCAAGATATGAAATGAATATGAATATATAAAAACAACATATTACACAGTAGACATCAGATCTTAAGTTAATACTTACAATGAGCAAAGCTCTTTCCCACTTTTAGCATCCCAAAGTTTCACAAGATTGTCTTTCCCACCTGCATTGTGAAAATCTCATTGGATAATTATTTCACATTATTGAATCTCACAACCACGATAAATTTTATTAACAAATATTTAAAACACCTGATACTAATAGAGATTTTGTTGGATGCCAGTCAACACTCTTCACATCCCAACCATGGCCTGGTTGAGTTCAAATGCCACAACAATAACTCTAAGGTTAGTTCATAAAAACGGGGAACTAAAATATAAACAAAGTATATAGATTCAAGGAATTCAAAAAATTATATTTATGAACAAATTTTACAAGAAATTTGCATAGTCATACTCATATCAAATTGATTAACTTTAAAATAAAAAGTAAAAGTATGATAAGAGATGGGAAACCCTTCCCCCCATCTGGTCTATACAGATTAGAGATAGAAAACCCATTCTCATATCTAGTCCATTCAAAGCACATTACCGGTTAATGAACACTCATCTTGATATCTCCTAGCCCTTCTATGTGAATGGAAACATGTGGCAAATTCGACTAATCTTAGTTTAACTAGGGAATATAGCTTCATAAGAAATTTGACTAATCGTGTTTACATTTTCAAGTTGAGAGCGGCGTTTTTGTTTGCGTCTTCAATTTTAAATGGGGTTTTCTTTGTTTACCTAACTTAGTTCCGAACATAGTAGAACACAGTAAAAGTCATACATCAATTGAAATAACAAAGATAGTATTCAATCAAATAAGAAACCCTGAATATACCTGAAAAGTTAAAAAGGGGTGTGGTGATTTCCAACGTACCTCTCTTCTTCCCATGTCAGCTTGGTGCGTTGAGGGACTGGTGTCGTTAACAAGCTACATGGAGGAACAAAGTGAATAATACAGGGGTGAAGATTGAAAAAAAATAGAACTCATAAGAATATGATGGATGTAGATAAGAAGAGGATATTAAAATGAAGTGATGGACAATCATAGTTATGGAGAATAAAAAGATCGTAGTAATCGAATAAGAAGGTTGCAAGAAAAATGAGAGAAAGAGGGAAATTTTGGTTCTCTACTCAAATTTTAGGGTTTATTTCCAAAAAAAAATTGTACGAAAGAAATAGATTGTGCAGATATATGAAATTAAACGCGGGTACTGAAAATGGATCAAAAACAAAGTATTTCTTCCCTACTGACGGTTGAACAAAACTATCTTCGGAACTGTCGCAGTCGAAAATTGCCGGCTAATTTGAAAGAACTGTCGTAAGCCTTATTAAACCTTATGTAACAAGTGCAAATCTTCATGTAGAGTTGCGATGGTTGCCCAAAACGGCCGCATAAACCGTCGCGATAATGAACTAGAGGCAGTTCTTCATGAACTGCCGCAAACCAAGTGACGTAAAACTGAAATTTTCTTGTAGTGGTAATTTATGACACTTTGCATGACATTCTATGTAGTACTCTCATAGTGGGTCAATCCAGTATAAATATTACTCCTAATATTCATACCTATGTTAAGACTTGATAACTCCTTATCCATGATCTATGAGATGTGATCATCAGTCTATCTACATAATAGTCTTAATGCTTTAAGGTTATCCCATTTCACATTAAAGCTCGACTACGGATACTTTAAGAATAGTGTCCTTATGTTTATATTGAATCTCATGATTAAGTCGCACTTAATATTTCATTAAACGGACTAGCTATTCTAGGGACTTTATCAATTTGGAAAACAAACATAATAAAGAAATGCCTTTTATTATTAATAAATAATTTGATACAAGTACCAAAAGTATTGGCCTCTAGGGCTTACACCAACAATTTCCCACTAGCACTAGAGCCAATCAGGCATACCCTTAATACCCATAGATATAGTATGGCCATCATGCTTCTGCTGCGCAAGAGGATTTGTTAGTGGATCAACAATGTTGTCAAGTGTAGGTACTCTGCATATCTTCACATCTCCCCGATCTATTATCTCTCGAATCAGATGATAACGCCTAAGTATGTGTTTGGATCGTTGGTGAGATCTAGGCTCCTTAGGTTGTGCGATGGCACCATTGTTATCACAATAGAGATCAATGGGATCCACAATGCTAGGGATTATGCCAAGTTCACTAATGAACTTTTTGATCCAAACAACTTCCTTTGCTGCATTTGAGGCAGCAATGTACTCGGCATCGGTTGTAGAATCAGCAACTGTTTCTTGCTTTGAACTTTTCCAGCTCACAGCGCCACCATTTAGGCAGAACACATAACCAGATTGCGATTTAAAGTCATCCTTATCTGTCTGGAAGCTAGCATCGGTGTATCCAATTACCGCGAGCTCTTCCTGACCTCCATATATCAAGAATGAATCCTTAGTCCTTCTCAAGTACTTAAGGATAGTCTTGAAAGCTACCCAATGAGCATCACCGGGATCAGATTGGTACCTACTTGTTGCACTTAAAGCATATGAGATATCTGGTCGAGTACATAACATGGCATACATGATAGATCCTATTGCAGATGCATATGTAATCTTATTCATGTGATCCCTCTCTTCCTTAGTTGAAGGAGATTGTGTTTTTGATAGACACAAGCCATGTATAGGTATGAATCCTTTCTTGGAATCATGCATATTAAAGCATCTCATCACTTTGTCTATGTATGTACTCTGACTTAGGCCAAGCAGTTTTTGTGATCTATCTCTATAGATCCTGATTCCTAACATATAGGCTGCTTCACCAAGGTCCTTCATAGAAAAGCATTTCCCTAACCAAGTTTTTACTTGTTGCAAGGTAGGGACATCGTTTCCAATGATTAATATGTCATCTACATATAATACCAGGAAGATGATCATGCTTCCACTAACCTTCTTGTAGACACAAGGCTCATCTTCATTCTTTATGAATCCATATTGTTTTACAGTTTCATCAAAACGAAGATTCCAACTTCTAGAAGCTTGCTTTAATCCATAGATTGATCGCTTTAACTTGCATATCTTTTGGGCTTCTTCTGGTATGTCAAATCCTTCAGGTTGTGTCATATACACATCCTCAAGAAGATTCTCATTAAGGAAAGCCGTCTTGACATCCATCTGCCATATTTCATAATCATGATATGCAGCGATAACAAGTAAAATCCGAACAGATTTAAGGATTGCAACTGGTGAAAAGGTTTCATCATAGTCTACACCATGAATTTGTTTATAACCTTTAGCAACCAGTCTTGCCTTATAGGTATGTACCTTACCATCCATGTCAGTCTTCTTTTTGAAGACCCACTTGCATCCTATAGGATTAACTCCTACAGGAGGCTCTACTAAGGACCAAACCTGGTTTGTGTACATGGAATCCATTTCAAATTTCATGGCTTCTAGCCACTTCTCAAACTCAAGACCAGTTATGGCCTCTTGATAGGTTACAGGCTTATCTTGATCCATGAGTAATACATCACCTTGATTATTTATGAGATATCCATAACTCTCTGGTTGGTGGCGTATCCTGCTCGACCTACGCTGGTCTTGTTCTACTTGAGCAGGTTGCTCTTCCACAACTACTTGTGGTTCCTGCTCTAATTCCTCCATAGGTGTATCAATGCTTTGCGATTCTTAAATTTCTTCAAGCTCTACTTTCCTCCCACTGATTCCTTTGGAAATAAAGTCCCTTTCCAAGAAAACTCTTGTTCGAGCGACAAACACTTTGCCCTCAGAAGGATTGTAGAAGTAATACCCTCTTGTTTCTTTAGGATACCCCACACATAAGCATTTGTCATATTTGGGCTCAAGCTTAGTTGAAATTTGTCGTTTCACATAAACTTCACAACCCCAAATCTTAATGTAAGATATATGTGGCTTCTTACCACTCCATATTTCATATGGTGTCTTTTCAACCTTTTTGGATGGAACACGGTTAAGTGTGTAAGTTGTTGTCAATAGTGCATGTCCCTAAAAGGAGTTTGGAAGATCGACGTGAGTCATCATAGATTGGACCATGTCTAACAAGGTTCGATTTCTTCTCTCAGATACACCATTCCATTGTGGTGTTCCAGGAGGAGTGAGTTGGGATAGAATCCCACACTCTTTTGGATGGTCATCAAACTCTAGGCTTAAATATTCACCGTCTCGATCTGATCGAAGAGTTTTAATATTCTTACCTAGTTGGTTTTGTACTTCATTCTTGAACTCCTTGAACTTTTCGAAGGATTCAGATTTGTGTTTCATTAAATAGACATAACCATATCTACTGAAATCATCGGTAAATGTGATGAAGTATTGAAAACCTCCTCTGGATGGTATGTTCAGTGGTCCACATACATCAATATGTATGAGAGCCAAAAGATCATTAGCCCTTTCACCTTTTCTTGTGAATGGGGACTTTGTCATCTTTCCAATTAAACAAGATTTGCATGTATCATATGATTCGTAATCAAAAGAGTCCAATAGTCCATCTTTATGGAGTTTGGAGATACGTTTCTCATTTATATGGCCTAAGCGACAATGCCAAAGGTAACTTGGATTTAACTCGTTAGGTTTCATCCTTTTAGTATTAACTCGTTAGGCATTTCAAGATCAAGGACATACAATCCATTGTTCATTTGTGCAGTAGCATAGAATATATCATTCAAATAAATAGAGCAACAATTGTTCTTTATTATAAATGAAAAACCAAACTTGTCCAAACAAGAAACGAAAATAATATTCGTGCTAATTGCAGGTACATAATAATAGTTCTCTAACTGAATTATTAAACCACTAGGTAAAGTCAATACATAAGTTCCTACGGCTAAAGCAGCAACCTTTGCTCCATTGCCAACTCGTAGGTCAACTTCACCTTTTGCCAAAACTCTACTCCTTTTTAGCCCCTGCACATGGTACAAATGTGAGAACCATATCCAGTATCTAATACCCACGATGCAGAAGTAGATAAATTTATTTCTATAACAAAAATACCTGAATTCGAAGTCTCCACTCCATTCTTCTTATCTTCTAGGTACTTTGGGCAGTTTCTCTTCCAGTGTCCGGTCTTACCGCAATAGAAGCAAGTGCCCTCCTTTGCTATACCTCCACTACGCTTCAAAGCAGGGGTAGTATCGAACGCTACCATGTTTTCATGTTGCTTTTGCAATTCATAATTCATGGTAGCCAGCATGAGGTAAGCAGTTTCATTGGCATCATCGACATGCTTCTTATAAGCATCTCTTTCACCCTTAGGAGCAGAACTAGGAGGCTCCTCCTCAGGAACATGTGTCTCTAAGACATACAACTTTTTGTCATGTTTGAGGACAATCCTCAGATTTCGCTGCCAATCCATAAAATTTGTCCCAGACAATTTTTCCTTATCAAGGATTGATCGTAAAATGTTGTTAGATGTGTTTGTTGTCATGGTAATCTACAAAATAGAATGGAAAATTATAAGTATCATTAAAATCACATATTCAATTAGGCCTTTAATTAAATATGCTCCCACTATTTTACTCAAACCAAATGACCCTTGCCATTTGATTCGGAAAATCCCGTTGGAAGATTTTCTAGTGGATCGAGATCCATATTTCACTTTGTTTTAAGTCAGCGTTAGGCTGATTACACAAAACTTAGCTATTTAGGTAGGAACTCCTTCCAATTGTATCCAATATAATTCTCGAATATTTCAGTTAGGTGAATAACTCCTTATTCTAATCCATCATATGGATTATTCCCAACTCTTGCTTCTTGATGCTCCGCAAGCGCACGAATTTATCGAAGTAATATAAAAGATTGTCGAACCCACAGAGACCAATATCAACCTATCGTTATATATCGTTGCTTTGCAAAGCTAAGGCTAATGAATGATTGATTAAGGGGAAACTAAGACTAAAACTAGAATAAAACTTAGAAAAATATGAAAGAAAAGAGAGAGACCAAAATGTGAATTCTGTGTACCTCAGGCACTCAGCAATTAGTTGGCGCTAATTTACGTATGTTCCGTAGAAAATATTGGTTTAAATACTCCGCCTCACACTCTCGTGTTATTGACTAAAGCCACATCTCCTAACCACAGGATTTTGCTCTCGCTCGCCCGTTTTAATTAGAAAACGTATACCTAAAGCGCTCTCGTTGTTTTTAGGATCAATGCCCCGTTCCCACTATCTGGTTCGATCCCCACGCTCTCGCAGTGCCGGCTCTAATCTTTATTGCTTCTCACTCTCGTGACGAAACAGTGTTAAATAACCTCTCACTCTCGTGACGAAGTTATTTAAATTAAACTTGGAAACAAAGACCAAAACTGAATTTACTATAAGTTAACGCTAATTTAATTACCGAGTCCCGTCGGAACGACGGTGCTCACAAACCAGACTCTAAACATTTAGCCGGACATGGAATTAAATGAAAACAACACAGAAATGGTAATTGAATTTGAAAGCATTACGATAATTAATTTATGAAAGCGATAAATAATAATAATAAGCAATGCGATAAAGAACCTGTAAAGACTTGAAGTAGAATGCGGAAATAAAGAACTTGAATTAACTTAAATAATGACGGCAAGCTTTGATCCAAGCGTTACAAATTAAAGGCCTAAATACTAATGGTGTGGTAGTTCCTCAATGTGAAATAACTACCACTTTTACAATGGTAATTTACTGCCTTAAACTATGAACAGCGCTTTCGCGCACAGAAACTTGGATGCTTACAAATGCAAAGGGAACTACTATATATAGAGGGAAATTTTGTTCTGTAACTTCCATGGAGCATAAATGAGTGGTGGAGAAAGTGGGAGTAGTGGGAAGTTGGAGAAGTAGTGGCCGGTTATTTTTCTAGAGTAACTTCCAAGTAGTGCTGTTAGTGGATGGTGGTTGAGAGAATCTAGGAGAAATTGGTGAAGTGCATGACTGCATTGGGCTTCTTTTTCCAAGTCTTCGTTCTGAACATAAAATATCCATAATTGAGCGCGTGATGATCGTGGTGAGGCCATGACGGTCGTGATGAAATTTGTATCTGCCACGGTCGTGGTGGAACCGTGACGATCGTCACATCAGCAGAATTTAGATTCTACTGTTTTTCTTCTCTTTTCTGCTCTTTTCTTGCATGTTTTGCTTCTTTTCTCCACTTTGCATACTTTTAACTTGGAAATAGAAATACCTGCAAAAACACTTAAATATTCTCGAGAAAATCGGATATTAGACGAAAACGATATAATAATTGAATGTAAATCAAGACCAAAATACGATACATTTTCGTGTTATCAAACACCCCCACACTTAAACCTTTGCTTGTCCTCAAGCAAACCATGACTCGTAAGAAAAATAGTGCATACGGATACTCGTCCTAGGCTACCAACTCTACTTCGGTTGAGTTTGTGTCATAGGTACTAGCTTACACACTAAGGATATCGTAACAACACAATCCCGCTTTTGCGGTCATCAATCTCCCTCCTATACAAACCAATCCGAATCATGTCATTATACCTAAACCTAACTAACTCATCCTTCTTTCATCCCTTTTCATTCTGGCGCAATCACATTAAGCCTGTTATCCTTTCATACTCATGGTAGGATAACCTGTTAGTAACTATGATCTCATTATTATTATCAATTTTTTTTTTGCACATTGGCTTAAATATCAATAAAATAAAGAAGTTTGCACCGTTGGCCTAAATGATCGGGTGAGGATCACCTAACTTAGAAGGGGCATTTCTTTTCATTCATTTTTTTTTCAATTTACCATTTAAACATGAGATCATACACTTATTTGCATCGGCTTCCTGCTTAGTGCGTGCTTAGGATGGTGCTGACTGCTAAATAAACTAATTAGGGACTACTAAAGGGGTGAGAACTTAAGGCTACGACATAACAAGTACTCAAATCGATTTCCATAATAGGGAGGCTCACGGTGTTAAGACGATATCGATTTTGCAGAATTTTTCCCACGACTCACAATCTAACCTTAATTTCGTCTGTAACCTAAGATTTTCAAAAGAAACCCTATTTTTAACTTAAAAATTTTCAAAATATTTGGTGTGGCTCAAGGGAATGGTAAATCGATAAACACAAAATCGCATATAAAGACTTGACAGCACATGCAAAGATGCAACGAAAATAGAAAAAAATTTAAAATCATGCTAGAAAGCAATAAATCTAACTAAAATGCGTTAAAATGAAAGCGGTAGTGTTCCTCCCCCACACTTAAACCAAACATTGTCCTCAATGTTTTGATAAAAGGTGGTAAAGGAAAGAAAGAACCTGTATGAATGCCATTGCGTGCTACCACGGCCAAATTTGCGCTGATTCTTCCCTTGTGTCCCTGTCTTCGCTGGCCACTTCTACTCCGGCGTCTTGTACTACGAGTTATCTGAATTTGCTGAAACTTCATTTTCTTGAAGCCGCTCCTTATATTGCCTATTTCCGAAGGAAGTATCTGCAAAAATTGTTAGAAAAATACGGTGTGGTGTGTGCAGGTGAAACCTGACCATGCAAAGAACAAGGAGGATGTAAGTTACGAACGGGAGAGACATGCTGTCTCCTATCATACTCGTCATTGGTGTCACCACCAGCAGCGACATTCGCAGGAATGTGCGTGGGCACCAGGTCATCTCAAGGGATTGTCATCTAAAGATCTTTTGCCTAAATGTAGCTGAGACGTGACAAGCGATACAATTCTTTATTTTCTGCAAACACAAACAATAAAAGGAAAACATTAAATTAAAAACTCGTGGGTTACCACCCATGCAGAGTTTTGTTTAACGTCGATAGCTCGACGGTTATGAGTGTCGATCTTCGGTTTCCATGGCCATTTATCAAGCCATCTCACATATCCTTCACCTATCCTTTTCTTCCTTCTGTGGGGTGGTTCATTCTTTTGAACTTGTGGTGGTGGTTATGGATCTATGCTAAGTACTAGCTTTTCTAGTTTGGGCTTAGTCATTTCATCCATCACCTTAAAGTCTAACCTTACCCTCTTAACACTAATGATTTTCTTAGTTTGGTCTTCAAATTTTCTCTTTTTATGCAAGACCTCAGACAAGGGTGCGTGGATAATTTTCCATACATGCACATACGTTTTGGAGTCTGCAAACTTATACGGGAAAGGATATGGTGGGGTATATGGAGGGTGATCAACAATTCGTGCTTCATTCTCTACCTCTTCGATAACCTCGTTTGTGGATGGTGTTGGTGAATTTGTCTCAATCTCAACTCTTTTCTCACCATAACTCTCATCAACCTCATTATCACTCTCCTCAGGATTTTCGAGTTGTTCTTCACTACTGGTTGTTATAACATACGCATTCTCCTCAGGGGAGGGACCTATAGGTGTCAGTGCAAGAAGTAAGGTTTGGGTCTCCAATGCCTCAGTGTGAGTCACAAGGGACTCGACCATGGTGTTCGGCCGCCTAAGGGTCTCATAATTATCGAGATGTTGTATTTTAAGCTCTTCATTCTGGATAGTTTGTGCGTCCACAAAGTGCTCCATCATAGATTCTAGTCTAGCATTGGTTGATGTTTCAATGAAATCCTCCATTAATGTTTCGAGGTTGGACTGAACGAATTCTTGCGGTTCTTCAAAATATTGAGAGTGGTGATTTGGGTGGAAATGAGATAGCGTCTCGTGGAAATCTTCCATTAGTATTTCGAGGTTGGAATTGTACGATTCTTGGGGTTCCTTAAAATTTTGGGAATGGCAATCATAGGAAAAATTTGGTTGCGGTTCCTCAAAATATTGGGAATATTGCGGTTGATAATTGTAGAAAAAATTTGGGTGCGGCTCCTCAAGATATTGTGAGTGGTTATCATAGAGAAAATTTGGGTGATACATAGTTTTTAATTTTTTTTTAAATTTTTTATTATTATTATTATTATTATTTTTATAGGAGTGCCTTAGTCTATACGGTGCAACAACAGAATCACAATATTGACTGTTGGTCCCCGGCAACGGCGCTAAAAACTTGATGCTCCGCAAGCGCACAGATTTATCGAAGTAATATAAAAGATTGTCGAACCCACAGAGACCAATATCAACCTATCGTTATCTATCGTTGCTTTGCAAAGTTAAGGCTAATGAATGATTGATTAAGGGGAAACTAAGACTAAAACTAGAATAAAACTTAGAAAAATATGAAAGAAAAGAGAGAGACCGGAATGTGAATTCCGTGTACCTCAGGCACTCAGCAATTGGTTGGCGCTAATTTACGTATGTTCCGTAGAAAATATTGGTTTAAAGACTCCGCCTCACACTCTCGTGTTATTGACTAAAGCCACATCTCCTAACCACAGGATTTTGCTCTCGCTCGCCCGTTTTAATTAGAAAACGTATTTTGAAAATCAATTAGATCCTAATCGATACCTAAAGCGCTCTCGCTGTTTTTAGGATCAATGCCCCGTTCCCACTATCTGGTTTGATCCCCACGCTCTCGCAGTGCCGGCTCTAACCTTTATTGCTTCTCACTCTCGTGACGAAACAGTGTTAAATAACCTCACACTCTCGTGACGAAGTTATTTAAATTAAACTTGGAAACAAAGACCAAAACTGAATTTACTATAAGTTAACGCTAATTTAATTACCGAGTCCCGTCGGAACGACGGTCCTCACAAACCGGACTCTAAACATTTAGCCGGACATGGAATTAAATGAAAACAACACATAAATGGTAATTGAATTTGAAAGCATTACGATAATTAATTTATGAAAGCGATAAATAATAATAATAAGCAATGCGATAAAGAACCTGTAAAGACTTGAAGTAGAATGCGGAAATAAAGAACTTGAATTAACTTAAATAACGGCAAGCTTTGATCCAAGCGTTACAAATTAAAGGCCTAAATACTAATGGTGTGGTAGTTCCTCAATGTGAGATAACTACCACTTTTACAATGGTAATTTACTGCCTAAAACTATGAACAGCGCTTTCACGCACAGAAACTTGGATGCTTACAAATGCAAAGGGAACTACTATATATAGAGGGAAATTTCGTTCTGTAACTTCCATGGAGCATAAATGAGTGGTGGAGAAAGTGGGAGTAGTGGGAAGTTGGAGAAGTAGTGGGCGGTTATTTTTCTAGAGTAACTTCCAAGTAGTGCTGTTAGTGGATGGTGGTTGAGAGATTCTAGGAGAAATTGGTGAAGTGCATGACTGCATTGGGCTTCTTTTTCCACGTCTTCGTTCTGAACATAATATCCATAATTGAGCGCGTGACGATCGTGGTGAGGCCATGACGGTCGTGATGAAATTTGTATCTGCCACGGTCGTGGTGGAACCGTGACGATCGTCACATCAGCAGAATTTAGATTCTACTGTTTTTCTTCTCTTTTCTGCTCTTTTCTTGCATGTTTTGCTTCTTTTCTCCACTTTGCATACTTTTAACTTGGAAATAGAAATACCTGCAAAAACACTTAAATATTCTCAAGAAAATCGGATATTAGACGAAAACGATATAATAATTGAATGTAAATCAAGACCAAAATACGATACATTTTCGTGTTATCACTTCTAAACGTATATAATCTTATTATATTTTGTTTAGTTAAGTTTGACCCATTGTTTTACAAATTGGATATTACATTTATCCCATCACATCTTACTAATATAGAATATGCACCTCGCGTTAGGCGAAACCTACATTATTCGATACTAGTCTTTATGAGTTCTAAAACTTGGAAAGCATAAACTTAATATTCAATTTTGAGGGAATTTTCATTAGTTTGATCTCACATGCTTATTTATCATATAAATCGTCTCTCACATGCATCAACATACATACAGATGCATCAACATATATACAAAATGAAACAGTTATGGCCCCTAGAGCAATTGTTCTCCCAAGCCAATGAGAGAACCTAAGCTAAACCTAATAACGATCTACACTTCTCCAAGTAAGATCTCCAAGGTTGTCCTCCTTTGATCTTGTAGTCTTCTTCTTCTTCATAATATTACATTACATTAAAGAATACTCGTTTTACATACGAGGGAGTGAGATGAGAAAAGAAGTTACATCAAGAGATTAAAAGAGAGGCACGACACGCAGGTCGTATTTAAAATCCCAAAACAAAATAAAGGAAAACTAAGGCCATAACTGATCACCACAAGAGGAAAATAATAAACACACTTTTATTATTATTAATTTAAATCCTGTCAATTAAATAAATTAAATTAAATTTTGGTGAATGATCACACTTTTTTTCAATGAACAATTCATTTGAAATCGGCTCATTTTTCATATCAACACTTGATACTTTCCATAAAATTAAAGCACAACTTTTGTGCCATCACAACCCTAATCGCAGACCTTTTAGATAATACAACCCTTGTGTCGTCATGAACCCTAATGCAACAATTTCATATCGTCAAAATACCATGATCAATAATTCAGTATAATTGATCCATATGCCACTGCTTCACCATACTAAAGTCGGTTTCCAAAGCAAATGAACACATATCGCTCAAATGATCATTACGCGATTTAAATGAACGAAATAGAAACAATATATCCAATATACCATCTTTGCATCAGAGTTAATTGTATCACATATACAATTTGGTCGATCATATTTGTGTAACTTAAGGACGATCGATATATCGTTGCTTCACCATACTATTGTCGGTTCCGAAGCATAGTCAATACCGATCATCCAAATCGTACACAACCTCATGCCAAAATTCAATTTCTCGATTTAATTTAATTTTTTATGTGTTTTAATCGAATTATAACAAAAAACATAAAATAAACACTTATCTGATGCATGGTTTCGTAAGTGGCTCTGATACCACTGAAGGGAAATCGCGATTCAAAAACGCAATGGAAATTTAAATTTCCCTTTAGCGATCCTTACGAAAGATCATGATCAGTGATAGAATGGTTACCTCTTGTGGCGATGAAACCTTTGTGAAATTCTGGCACAGATATCAGATGTCCTACACAGATGTTGAGACACTGATATCCAACACAATGAACAAGATAACAATAAAAATAACAGTGCAGAAAGTAAATAACACAGTGATATGTTTACCCAGTTCGGATCAACAATCCTACTCTGGGGGCTACCAAGCCAGGGACGAAACCAATATACGATAGTATCAATTCACAGATCATACAATTACCGAATAATCTGCTCACTTAATCACTACCCTTCCTATGACTTCTACCTAAGACTCACCTAGGTATGAGGCCCTCCTCAAATCCCTCTACAACCACAACCCGTGATTGGTATCTTTCCACACAAGTAACAATCTGAAAGTCACACTTTCAAAACACACAATTCTCAATACTTCAAAGCTTATGAGAATTGACACACAAGAAACTCAATGCTTAAAAGCTTATGAGTAACTGATAGAACTTACAACACAAAAACCAGTCCTTATACTGTTATCAGAATGATACCAGTTAGGCTCACAAAATACACTTGAAAACCCTAACAAAACACACGTAAGTTCCACACCTAAACTAGGTTTACATCAGTCAATATATAGCATTTAATCTGGACTGAATTGGGCTTCAAAAATGCAGCAAATAGACTGCTCACAAATATGCAAAATAAACTCCAACAAAATAGGTCTTCAATCCAAAGTTTCCTAATATGTCTCCATAATTAGAAACAACTGAAAATCAGAAAAACCAACATATAACCACAATCCAAAAATGCTTTGGATGCCACATAGGATAACCAAATATTCACAGAATATTTAGTAACAATTCACAGCAACAGAATCTGCTTTAAAAACTGAATCCAAACACGATGTCCTATGAGCAGGTATGGGACATCTTCATTCGACATGTTGAATGCAGCAAATTAGAACTTCATGTTTTAACTTCTTGCTGCTAGAATAGTTTTAGCAAAATAAATGTCAACCATAGAATCAAAGAAATAACAATCTCCCCCTTTGGCTTATTTTGGCTAAAACTACACACACAAAAAACTTGTAAAAAAACATCCATATCAGACAGCAGCGAAATACCAACATCACACAGCAAAAAAAACATCCAGCATAGCAGCACTCCCCTTCACCTGCATACAACACACAACACACAACACATCATAGCAGCATAGCAAAACTCCCCCTCAACAGCAGCAACATTCCACAATCTCCCCCTCAACTACTGCAGCAGCACACCACACACAAACATACTACTCCCCCTTTTTAGCCATAAATATGACAAAGGCAAGTAGAACAAGTTATAAGTAAAAATAAACCAGAGTAAACTGCATCAGAGAGTAGATGCACACCACATCACATGCCCAAATGTCATGCACAAACTTCATCATTTTCCCTTCATTCACACACTGCACTACCAGAACCTCCTTTACTCTTTCCAATCTGGCAGCCAAAAGGAACATTAATTGCTATAGTTCTTCATGAATGCAAACCCCAAGTCTGCTCCTCAGGTTTTCAAACTGAACTGCATCCAGAGCCTTGGTAAATATGTCAGTAAGCTGATTTTCTGTGCTCACATGCTCAAGAGTTATGACTTTGTCCTCCACAAGTTCTCTGATGAAGTGATGCCTGATATCAATGTGCTTAGTCCTGCTATGTTGAATGGGATTTTTGGAAATAATAATAGCGCTCAGGTTGTCACAAAACAATGTCATGACATCTTGTGTGACATGATACTCAGATAACATCTGCTTCATCCATACCAGTTGAGCACAACTACTTTCAGCTGCTATGTACTCAGCTTCAGCAGTAGAAAGCGATACAGATTTTGCTTCTTACTAAACCATGAAATAAGATTATTTCCCAAAAAGAAACATCCTCCAGAGGTACTCTTCCTATCATCAGCACTTCCAGCCCAATCAGCATCACAGTAACCTACTAAAATGGGACTTGAGTCATGGGAGTACAACAACCCATAATCACATGTACCACTCACATACTTAAGAATTCTCTTTACTTGATTGATGTGACTGACCTTGGGTTCTGCTTGGTATCTTGCACACACACCAACAACAAATGTTATGTCTGGCCTACTTGCTGTAAGATACAGCAGACTGCCAATCATACTTCTATACAAACTTTGTTCAACATTCACTCCCTTTTCATCTTTGGATAACTTCAAGTGAGTAGGAGCAGGAGTCCTCTTATGCTTGGCATTATCCAGTCCAAACTTCTTCACAATGTTCCTCGCATATTTGCTCTGACAGATAAAAATGGAGTCTTCCATCTGCTTGACTTGTAATCCAAGGAAGTAGGTCAATTCACCTACCAAGCTCATCTCAAATTTAGATTGCATTTGGTTGACAAAATGTTGGACCATTTCATCCGACATCCCACCAAACACAATATCATCTACATAAATCTGAGCAATCATTAGTTTCCCATCCTTCTCCTTGACAAAAAGTGTTTTATCAATACCACCATTCCTGTATCCATTGTTGACTAAGAACTCAGTCAGTCTTTCATACCAAGCTCGTGGAGCTTGTTTCAGCCCATATAAAGCCTTCTTCAGCTTGAAAACATGATCAGGAAAAGTTGGATCCACAAAACCTTTAGGCTGCTCAACATAGTCTTCCTCATTAAGATAGCCATTCAGAAAGGCACTCTTGACATCCATTTGAAACAATCTGAATTTCAACAAACATGCCACTCCTAGCAGCAATCTGATGGATTCCAATCGAGCCACAAGAGCAAATGTTTCATCAAAGTCTACTCCTTCAATCTGTGTGTATCCTTGAGCAACTAATCTGGCTTTGTTCCTGGTAACAACTCCTTGTTCATCAGACTTATTCTTATAAACCCATTTTGTTCCAATCACATTTGTTCCTGTTGGTTGTGGTACCAGTTCCCAGACTTCATTCCTCTTGAATTGACAAAGTTTATCTTGCATAGCACTTATCCAGAACTCATCTGTCAATGCTTCTTTGACATTCTTTGGTTCAATCTTTGAAACAAAGCATGCATTTGACACAGTCTCCCTCGTTCTGGTTCTTACACCTTCATTCAGATCTCCAATAATCAATTCCTTAGGGTGATCCTTCTGAATCCTTATAGAAGGTCCCCTGTTAGCATCCTCTACCTCTTCATTCTCAGGTCTAATGTCGGTTTCTTGAGCATTATCTTCTACAGACTCAATGTCTTGGGAGATTTCATTGTTCATGGGCAGACATGCTCCAACATCATCTGGGACATCTTCGTCTTTGCCAGAGTCATCAACCACCACATTTATGGATTCCATCATCACCTTAGTTCTGGAATTAAATACCCTATATGCTTTACTGTTTGTAGAGTATCCCAAAAATATTCCTTCCTCACTCTTAGGATCCATTTTTCGCCTCTGCTCACGATCCGCCAAGATATAGCACTTACTCCCAAACACATGGAAATACTTCACATTTGGCTTTCTACCTTTCCATAGCTCATAAAGAGTGACAGAAGTACCTGATCTGATAGTCACCCTATTGTGTATATAGCAAGCAGTATTCATGGCTTCAGCCCAAAAATGATATGGAAGCTTTTTGGCATGAATCATGACTCTTGCACACTCTTGTATAGTCCTGTTCTTCCGTTCCACCACACCATTCTGCTGAGGAGTGATCGGTGATGAGAATTCATGAGTGATTCCCTCAGATAAGCAGAACTCTTCAAACCTGCTATTTTCGAATTCTTTCCCATGGTCACTTCTGATCCGAACAACACCACAATCCTTTTCCCGTTGAATCCTTTGACACAACTCTTTGAAGGCTGCAAATACTTCAGACTTTTCTCTGATAAAACTTATCCAAGTGAATCTGGAGTAGTCATCTACGACAACATAGGCATACTTCTTCCCACCAGGACTTTCAACCTGCATAGGTCCCATTAAGTCCATGTGAAGAAGTTCCAGAACTCTAGAAGTTGTGGTAAGATGTTGAAGCCTCTTGTGTGACACCCTTGTTTGCTTCCCAACTTGACATTCACCACATATTTTATCCTCATCAATCTTCAGCTTGGGAATACCTCTAACAGCTTCACTTGACATAAATTTCTTCATCCCTTTCAGGTGTAAGTGACCCAATTTCTGATGCCACAGTTTGGTTTCATCTTCCTTTTACATCAAACAAGTAGACAAACTTTCAGGTTCTTGAGGATTCCACAGATAGCAGTTATCCTTAGACCTGGTTCCCTTCATAATAACTTAATCTTTCTCATTGGTTACTAGACATTCAGATTTGGTGAAATTTACTTTGAGACCTACATCACACAGTTGGCTTATACTGATTAAATTTACGGTCAGCCCTTTGACAAATAGAACACGATCCAGATTTGGTTGTCCTGTATAGTCCAGCTTTCCAACACCTTTTATTTCACCCTTTGATCCATCCCCAAAAGTGACATAATTGGTGGAGTGAGGCTTGATATCTGACAAGAATTTCTTCACACCAGTCATGTGTCTTGAACAACCACTGTCAAAGTACCAATCTTCTCTTGCAGATGCTCTAAGAGAGGTATGTGCTATGAGACCAGCCATCATTTGTCTAGGGATCTATCTTCTCTTCACTTTACCCCAACTCTGTCCTTTATTTTGTTGCTGAGCAGTTTTGGGATAGCCGTGCAGCTTGTAGCAAAAGGACTTTAAGTGACCAATCTTTCCACAGTAATGGCATCTCCATGGTTTATACTTTGATCTACAAACTCTTTTCTGATGCTTCATCTGATGTTGAAACATGTGATTTGACACCCCCTCTTCTTGCTTTATTTTCTGAGGAACAAACTTCAATACAGGCTTCTTGTAAGTCTCTGCTTGATTGTTAAAACCAAGGCCTTGCACATTTCCAGCATCTTTCCCAGTCTGAAGAATCTCATCCAGCTGCGTGGTACCATTGTTCAGCATTCTTATAGACTTGGTCATATTGTCAAGTTTTGACTTTTACCATTCAACCTCCTCTTTCAGATCAGCAATGGTTGATAGATGTTCTTCCTTCTCAGCTTCTAGTTGAGCTATCAGAACCTTCTGTTCCAATATTATCTGGCACCTTTCTTCATTCTTGATACACAACTCTGAAAACCCTGTGAAGACTTCTTCCTTAGTGAGTTCTCCAACATAGGATTCTTTGTCAGAGTCAGACTCACAAGTAGTTTCTCCATCAGCCTTACAGATCCCAGTCAAAGCTGTCACCAATTTTGCTGATTCTTCTTCAAGATCACTCTCAGACTCTCCTTCTGACCAAGACACTGATAAGCCCTTCTTCTACCTTTTGAGATACGTGGGACACTCAGTCTTTATGTGCCCATATCCCTCACATTTAAAACACTGAACTCTCTTCCCTTGATTGGAGTCTTCTTCAGTTCTGGATCTTCTGCCTCCATCCTGGTTCTTATTGATGTCGAGTGACTTGTTCTGAGCATTTGCTCTCGACTTCCAGTCAATCCTTTTCAACACTTTGTTAAATTGTTTTCCAAGCAATACCAGATCTTTAGACACCCCTTCATCTCTGACCAGGTCACCTTCATCTTCTGAGTCACCAACATTTGACACAAAAGCTATGCTCTTCTTCTTTTCAGACTTTTCACTGATCCCTAATTCAAATGTTTGAAGAGATCCCACCAGTTCATCCACTTTCATCTTGTCTATATCCTGAGCTTTCTCTATAGCAGTCACTTTCATGTCAAATCTCTTAGGTAGAGATCTGAGGATTTTTCTGACCAGTTTGCTGTCAGACATCTTTTCACCTAGGGCACTAGAGGCATTAGCTATCTCAATAATGTTCATGTGAAAATCATGAATGCTTTCATCCTCTTTCATCTTCAAACTCTCAAACTTGCTAGTGAGAAGCTGAAGCTTTGACATCTTCACCTTTGAAGTCCCTTCATGAGCAACCTTCAAGACCTCCCACGCCTCTTTTGCAATGGTGCAATGTTCAATCAATCTGAAGATATTCTTGTTGACACCATTAAACAATGCATTCATGGCTTTGGAATTTCCCACGGACCCTTTGTAATCTGCATCATCCCAGTCTTCCTATTCCTTCACCACATCAGTAGGGGTACCTTTTTCATCTTTAACCTTTGGGGGCTCCCATCCTTTTATAACAGCTTTCCATGCTTGACCATCCATGGATTTGATGAATGCTATCATCCTTGGTTTCCAATAGTCATAGTTGGAACCATCAAGCAGAGGTGGTTTGTTCAGAAATCCTCCATCCTTGTCCATTGTACCAGAAAGTACCTTCCCTGAATCTCACCCAGAACCAAACAAGGGTGCAAGCTCTTGATGCCAATTGAAATTCTGGCACAGATATCAGATGTCCTACACAGATGTTGAGACACTGATATCCAACACAATGAACAAGATAACAATAAAAATAACAATGCAGAAAGTAAATAACACAGTGATATGTTTACCCAGTTCGGATCAACAATCCTACTCTGGGGGCTACCAAGCCAGGGACGAAACCAATATACGATAGTATCAATTCACAGATCATACAATTACCGAATAATCTGCTCACTTAATCACTACCCTTCCTATGACTTCTACCTAAGACTCACCTAGGTATGAGGCCCTCCTCAAATCCCTCTACAACCACAACCCGTGATTGGTATCTTTCCACACAAGTAATAAACCGAAAGTCACACTTTCAAAACACACAATTCTCAATACTTCAAAGCTTATGAGAATTGACACACAAGAAACTCAATGCTTAAAAGCTTATGAGTAACTGACAGAACTTACAACACAAAAACCAGTCCTTATACTGTTATCAGAATGGTACCAGTTAGGCTCACAAAATACACTTGAAAACCCTAACAAAACACACGTAAGTTCCACACCTAAACTAGATTTACATCAGTCAATATATAACATTTAATCTGGACTGAATTGGGCTTCAAAAATGCAGCAAATAGACTGCTCACAAATCTGCAAAATAAACTCCAACAAAATAGGTCTTCAATCCAAAGTTTCCTAATATGTCTCCATAATTAGAAACAGCTGAAAATCCGAAAAACCAACATATAACCACAATCCAAAAATGCTTTGGATGCCACATAGGATAACCAAATATTCACAAAATATTTAGTAACAATTCACAGCAACAAAATCTGCTTTAAAAACTGAATCCAAACACGATGTCCTATGAGCAGGTATGGGACATCTTCATTCGACATGTTGAATGCAACAAATTAGAACTTCATGTTTCAACTTCTTGCTGCTAGAATAGTTTTAGCAAAATAAATGCCAACCACAGAATCAAAGAAATAACACTTTGAGTCTGAATCGAAGGAATGATCACGAACGATGTACGATGAATAACGCCTCTACTCAGTCCACACGGAAAACTTCCTTCAGTCTCAATGCTAGCTGCTACGATTGAAGGCTTTGAGTGAGAGATAGAGAGAAGGAAAATACGGCTAGGGTTCCACAGCTGAATTTTCATCAAGTGTTTATGCTTCTGCACAAGGGTTATATTTCTAGAACCATTTATGTGGGATGCATGCTAAAAAGCCCACTTAAGTGCACACACACCGTATCTTATGATGTACTGTATATCACTTAAGCACACGGTACCATACCCTAATTCGTATTCCACTTAAGTGCACCATACCTTACGGTGTTACATATTTACTTAAGTACACCGTACCTTACGATGTTCCTTATTTACTCTACCTCTTATCAAACTGTCCTTATGTGTGTGACCCTGTAGGATTTTGCGACGTTGGTAATTATATTAAATCATGCATTTAACATAATAAACAGTGAGCAGTATCTAGCAACACATCACTGCCGCCCAAGTCACGAAATTGTCATGTGATCTGACAAAACCTTTTGTGATAGTACTTGTGTGTACAATTACCCCTTTGCCCCTATGTCTATATTGAACACAAGGCATATACCGTGTCATCCTTGTTCAGTTCAATATTAGGCCCTTAGACATTTATCCTATTATGCAGGATGGGCAAATTCCATCTAGGTCACTCATGTCCCTCAGCATGCTTTATGAAGTACCCATCAACTGTCTTTATAGTCATCCAATTACGGACAATGTTTGATCAACAATAAAGTACTTGACTCTACATCTAGGGTCCATAGTGATTTCAGGTCGAAGGATGGTATACACCACTATCACCATGAGAGTAACTTATGACACTTTGCATAACATTCTATGTAGTACTCTCATAGTGGGTCAATCCAGTATAAATATTACTCCTAATATTCATACCTATGTTAAGACTTGATAACTCCTTATCCATGATCCAGGAGATGTGATCATCAGTCTATCTATAATAGTCTTAATGCTTTAAGGTTATCCCATTTCACATTAATGCTCGACTACGAATACTTTAAGAATAATGTCCTTATGTTTATATTGAATCTCATGATTAAGTCACACTTAATATTTCATTAAGGGAACTAGCTATTCTAGGGACTTTATCAATTTGGAAAACAAACATAATAAAGAAATGCCTTTAATTATTAATAAATAATTCGATACAAGTACCAAAAGTATTGGCCTCTAGGGCTTACACCAACAAAAACATAGACAAAGTAAAAATGCAGTTAAAGTAAGGATGAAAGTAACTGGGCAGAAATTGTAAATTAAAATGAAAAGCTTTGCGTTAAAGTAAAAATGGTGTTTCAAGGTTCATACATTCTCTCAATGAAAACTCGTTTTTCTAATGCTGGTACTTTGAGTGTAAGTGAGATTTTGTAATGAAATGAACCCCCTGAATCCTAACAATAGAATGCCTATTTATACTAGTATGAAATAACTGCTCCATAACAATCACATCTTTAGTTTTTGCCACATAGAAGTCGGCATGCGCTTCGCTTCTGCATTCCCTCCATGTGTCCTTCAGGATGAAACTAAGAAGTAGTTATTTGCTTTTTGAACAGATCATTTGTGCCCCCAAATAACTGTCAGTTCGACACGCCTGATGTTTTCGAAAATGTTGATGTCGAAATGTCTCTAAGACATTCCAAAAATTACTAAGTCCCGTTTTCATCCTATTTAGACTCCAACCACATGCATGTCATCAAAGGTCTATATACCTTTAATTTGACTTATGCTTAGTTTTTTTCCCTGGTCGAAAATCCCAGCTAACAAATTGCCCCCCAAAAAAGGCCTCTTTCAATGCACTAGGAGATATGGGTGTTATTGTCTTTCTCAATCACTATTCAGCTAGTGGGTTGACATCACGATCATCACGGTCTTTCTATTAATTTTCACCTAGAAAACGTGTGTTTCCCTCTATCCCATAAATTTCTTCATCATGGCTCCGCCTTCGTAGGGTGTTGTGGCTAAGTGCATCAGACTGTTTCGATTTCACTTCTAAGGAGATGACACGTGCCATTGTGCCAACCTATTTCGCGCCATTTGTCAAGCACAAAGACTGAAGATTATTTCTCCCTCACTATAAATATAAATATTATTTCCTTCATTTTTCTTCTATTTTCCTTCCATTGTCTTCAAAACTTCCACTCTGAAAATTCTTTCTTCAAGCTATCAGAAAAAACTTTCAAGCTCAAACAATGGCTCCAAAGAAAAGAGCAACAAAGCCACAAAGGAACCTCTCATATTAGCCAACGTACTCCCATGCACTACTGTGATTAGAAAGCAAGAATACGTTCCTGAGACACCCAACTATGAGGAGAAATTGCGTATTTACAAGTCTTAGGTAATTATCCCTTACTATATCTCTAAAAAACACCCATGCACTCATGGGTCCAATGTATGATCCTTATGTGGATCTTACCAAACTTAGGGATTTTTTTCCCATCTTACCATATGACCAAACCCATTGTTAGTGTTAAAGGACCTCTGAACCTATAGTGCATGACCACCACTTTACGTGTCTTCCGTTTAGTTCCCCACTAAGAAACATAAGAATTAGATCCTCTTGCTGAACAAGATTGACGCGAAAAAAGTGAATTTCAGTAGGCAAAAGGTATCTTCAACCTGATCCATTTGTCGAGAACTGGTCCTGCCTAGTGCAAAAACATGTTGGTCGCATCCCTATATTTCTGGGAAAGCACGACTAACACCATCCAACTTCCATGTAGAATGGTGACACCCACTTTCTTCCACGTGGCGGCCATTACTGGCCTTTGCCCAACTGGAAAAACTTTTTACCCCAACGAGAGCGACGAAGACACCATTGATTTCAACACAAACAGTGAGAGCTTTGGTAATTATATTGATGACTACCATGTCTCTGGAACTGAAGTTTCAGAAGAAGAGCATATCACATTCCTTGCATTATGGATCTCAAGATGCATTTTCTGCTGTGGGTACTTAAAGGTGGCGAAGAGGTACTTAACCCTAGCCAACCAACTGCACGAAGGCAAAGATATTTTCCTTTGCCAACTGATTTTAGGATCCCTTTATGAATCCCTGGGATTAGCTACCGAAGTCTTAAGGAACATTCAACCCAAAGATGATTTATTTCTATCTGGACCTTTTTGGTTACTCCAACTCTAGCTCAGTGCCACATTTGAAATTTCTCTGGACGTTAACAAACCTGACGACGCCAATGAAGTTATTAGGGATAGACGCATCGAAGGGGCTCGATTGAACCCGCTGACTCCGATTGACAAGAATGGATTAGATCGATAGGAATTCTCATCCAACTTCTTAATGTTTGCCAAACGCTACCACTTCTATGCAACATTGCCTCCCTTTGCCAAAAGGACTCATGGGCATGAATGGTTCACTCGTAAGTTCCCAACCACTGGCGAACATGAAGTTGAGTCAAAGAAAATATGGGAAGCATTCTTAATCCCCATACCTCTTTCCACCAGACTAGGGACTTCCAAAGATAATGTGAAAATCATTTTCTATTAACCCAACTTGGTGTCGCACAAATTTTGAATCAGTCAGACTATGCTCAGATCCTTTTTCAGTCGAAAAAGTGAATTGTGCCTTTGCACCAATGAATACTCTGAAAACAACTACCTTCGACGAATTGCTCAACACGCTGCTAATCGCTCTGTTCTCACTCCATTCGTTTTCCAACCAACATTCTACTGTACCCTAGAATTCGACACATGGTGGAAAACTTATCATGCCAAAGAATTTATGATTGCTGCAACATTAAGTCAACATTTAACTGATGCTTTCTCTTCTCTGCAACAAAAAATTCAACAAAGGTAGAGCTCGACACATTAAAGAGAACCTGACTTTCCAGAAATACTTTGAAACTGTGTATGACCCTAACGACCTTAGTTGGATGATCTGTAAAGCAGCTGTTACTATGAAAGAAAAAGTGTTGGCGAAACTTCCCAACTTGCCCATTCATGAATACATAAAGGACGAGTACATGTTTTCTTTAAACTTTTACCCTCCTAAATTTCCCCCTTTTCCCACCAGCAAAATGGCTTTGGCTTTCGTCCCTCTGTTTCAAAGGTGGTTCGTTTGTGAGGAATTTTTGAAGGTTCACAAAAATGAATACCTGAAACCTGCTCAGCGTGTGACTCCGACTATGTATGACATATATAGTTTCAAAGGCCACCTTCATGTTGACGTAAATCATTTCAGGGTCAAAACTCCCATACATGAGGGTAAGGAAAGAAAATGACCTCTCCACAAATTTTCAACCTGTAAATATTATTTATTTGTACTCACAATCGATTATATTTGTTCACAGTTGCCGAGCACAAAAAGAGGACTAGGGATGCTTGCTTAAGCAACCCAAAGTCGAAGCAATTTCCTCCAAGCCTTCCCAAGTAAGTTCCAAATTCAGATGCTAAGCTTTAGACTGCTCAACATATTGAACTTAGATAATTTTCATAACTTGAATTCTATTCATTTTTTTATGAAGGCTGATGATGCAAACGTTGAGCCGGTACCAAAAAGACTGCACCTAGCCCTAGGGTAGCTCCTACTCCTAAGACAAAGAAAAAGAAGAAAGCTCATTCGAGGAAGGGAAAAAATACGGCCGACACAACAAGGAGGTTTGTCTCCACTGAGAGCGCCAAATCAAGCCTAAATGCTGACACTTTAAAGGTAAATCTACTTCTTCTTTAACCCTCTTTATATTATTTCTCTAAGTCCTAACACCTGGATCTTGTAGGGTAAGCCTTCAACCAAACTTGTGTCGACATTCACACATCCAACACCTCAAGCTACTAGCTCACCCACTAATCAGCCTATTCCTACTGTAGACCTCACTGAAGAGGTTAACAAACCCAAAGAAGTAGATGATAACATATCCCACAACTTAAACGAAAAATCTCAACCAACTGAATCGACTTCCTCATCATCTGATGAATCTGGGGAATACCTTAGAGCAAGGAAAGCCCAAGCAAACTTCTCCTCTTGACATCCCTAAGACAACTCAAGATGCTCACCAGCAACCATAAACCACTGTGATCAATGCTGAACAACTAAATATGGAGATCACACCTAATGTCAGAAAAAAGGTTCAAAATATTATGTCTACAAAGCCAACCTCTTCGCCTAGCAACAAACTTTCTCAAGAAGAATTATCAACACTATATAAAACGAATCCTCAGGCTTACATGAGAATGGTGCTACGCTTCGCGGTGAAGAATCGGAGACCAAGCTATTGACTAACTTGACTTGCAAAACAAAATGCCACCACCAAACTTTTATCTTTCCAAGGGAATGGGAAAAGATCGAATAAACCAACAATAAACATGCAAAGCAAAAAGCAAGGCTGAAAGCTAAGCAATAAAGAGATCAAAGGTGCGATGGTTGGTTATGCTAAGGTAAGGTACTAACAGCCTAAGCATCTATAATATCCTATAGGATCCTCTTGAAATATATGTGTTTGGTTAAAAGTGTTTGTTGAAAAAGATTGGGGAGATGAGAAAAAAAGTGTTTTTCTATTGTTTTTTTGATTTGGAAAAACATGAAGTCTTGTGCCTACATACCAATAAAGCATCAAAACCTCGTAGTTCGGGGTAGAAATAACAAAAGGGTTTGTTTTGGTTGATTTTAATAAAGAAGAGACAAGTTGTCATCTTAAGGAGAATACTCAACTAATCCACCACAAACATGTGAAAGATGGATTTTTGCATCACAATCAGAGAAGGGCTCCAACTTAGATATACAATCAACAAGTATGCCTCATACTTCCCTCAAGTGGAAAAGAATCAATGTCATTCTCAACAATGTTAAGAGGTAGGAGAATTATATCTCAATAATAGATGACTCGTGTCTAATCCATTTTTGAGAAAAGGTTTTAAAGTGAAAAGCAAAGTGACAAAAGTCTTAAATGAGTTTTGTGTCTTTTAGTCTTATGAAAAGAGTTTTATATGCTTAAGATGTCTTGAAGCATTTATAAAAGAAAGGAAAGTTTTGAAAAGACAATGACTTAATGTCAATGTTTTTTTATTGAAGGAGGTTCAAGTTAGAAAATGAGAACCTAAGGGTAGACATGAAGCAAATAATGGGTAAAGGATGCAACAAGATACACAATGGATATGCACATGACAATAAGTCAACCATGATCCCTTTCCCTTGGATTTAAAGACAAGCAACATAAAGATATCAATCAAGGGTCACAAGACAAGTCTCAAGTGTCAAAACAAAGGTTCATAAGCAAATCATAACTCAAGTACAAATCAAAGGCTTAAGTGGAAAAGATGCTCAAATACAAGACAAGTCTCATTCACAAGTATGAATCTAAGCAAAGGAGAATACATGCCATGTTGTGGATTAGAATTAGAGCATATGAACAAAAGATGTTATGGTGAGAGAACACTCAAAATAAGTATCTAAACATGGATCATATGAGTATGTAAACTATCAAGCTAAACAAGAGATGTAACACCCCAAAACCAGTAGAATATTTATTTAATTGATTTATTATAAATATTCGTACCTTGGTGAATTTTTGGTGAATTATTGTGATGTCTGATGATTTATATTGTGGGGTATTGACGATGTTAAGGGTGTGTTGATTTATGTTAGAGGTATATGATTTATTAAGGATTATTTTGATAATAATACTAATAATAGAATAATGTGACAATGTTATTTAAATTATTATTATTATTTTAAAATAAAAGGAAGGGCTAAGTGGTAATTGTGCGAGAATTAGTGAGGACAATGATGAAAAAGAGTATTAGGGGTCCTAGGGGTAAGTTGGACAAAAGGAATTAGAGAGAGTGGAGAAGTTCAGTTTTGTACGATCAAATTTTGGGAAACCGCTCTGAAGAAAGGAGAAGAAGGCTAGGGTTCAGAGAGGCTTCAGAGGAACTCAAAGAGGAGATTTCTGAAGCAAATTACTAAGGTATGGGGAGTATTATTTATCATTATATTTGATATAGGTGTAGAAACATGTAGGTAGTAGGTTTTCCGGGAATTTGATGAGTTCATGTCGAAATTTGGGGTTTTTGGGACGTAATTGATGTTAGGAATAAACTTATGATGATGTATTGGGGTTGTTGTGTTGCTCTATGATGAATTCTGATGAAAACTGGTTGATTTGGTGCTGTAATCACATACCTCTTAGGGTCTGAGTTAGTGCAGAAACACAACTGAGAGTTGCAGGTTTGCACACTTTCGCCGGGCGAAATTCCCAGCTCGCCGGGTGAAGCGAATTCGTCCCAACCTCGCCAGGCGAAAGAGGAAGCGAAGGGAAGGTGGAAAAAGTGGGTTTATGGATTTTGTATGGGGGAAGGTGTTTCTCCCCAGCTTCGCCGGGCGAACACCCAAGCGAGCCAGTGGCTTTGCCAGGCGAGAGAAAAGCGGAGGGAGAGGGGGAATTGTGAGTTATTGGAATTATATGGCGAAGGTGTCTCACCCCTGCTTCGCCGGGAGAAACCCAGGCGAGCGCGCTGCTTCGCCGGGGAGCAGAAGCAGTGGGTTTGTTTTGATTTCTTTTCTTTTCTACCCTTTGAGGTTTTGTGTCTTGATGACTTGTGATGACTTTTGATGCATGATGATGATGTGATAACATGATGATTTATGTCGATTTTGGTGTATGTATTACCATGATGCTTAATGAGAGTTTATGATGATGATGTACATGTTGATGTTATACATGTTATGTGAAGTATTATGACAATTTTATGAATGATGATGCAATGTGACGATTTTATGACGATGACGATTATGACGTTTGCATCATGCATTCATAGCATTCTAGGACTTCGGTCCAGTGACGATTTTAGGACTTCGGTCCAGTGGTGGATTCAATCCCATTGTGCAGATTGGAGTGTATGACGTTGCTCTGGTTCTTGTGTAGAATCGATCTTATTGGTGGGGATCTTTGGAGGGTGATGACCCAATGTCCATCAATTATGACGAATTGGTACCACATGCATGAGTCAGTGTAATGCATTTCATATTTATGTGGCATTGCGTGTTTGCGAATGATGATGTGATGGATGACATGACTATAAATGATGTACGATGATGATGATGATGATGTATTAATGACATGACTATAAATGATGTACGATGATGATGATGATGATGTATTAATGACGATGCTGGTTTATTTTGATGCATACTATCTTTGGATTGTTTTGATAATTATGACACTTATGAAGTTTTCCGCTGCATAGTATTCAAGTTAATTTTGCTGTTTTAAACCCGTGTTACGGAGCAAGATGTTATTACTTGATGTTTATGACAAAATGTGACGCCCTTATGGGATTTTACTCTGATAATTGTTGTTATATTATTCGTGAATGTCTGTTGGGTAAAAGGGTGCTACATTAGTGGTATCAGAGCAGGTCGGTCTGTCCTGCCAGGTGTTGTATGATGTTATTCCCTGTCAATCGATGAGTGTGTGTACAATGTCGATGTTTTGTTTCTTCTAACCTTGTTGCTGATGTGCAGAATGACTGGAAGAAATGATCGTGTTATTGCTGACGCGCTGGAATCACTTGCTTAAGTGATGGCTAAGAACAATTAGAATGGTGAAGCTCTTGATGAGTTACGTGCTTTGGGGAAGTTCCAGAGGAACAATCCGCCTGCGCGCATAAATGGCTCAAGGTAATTGAGAAGATTTTCTGGGTGATGGTGTGTACGGATGCTCAACAAGTTCAGTTTGGTACTCATATGCTATCAGAAGAAGCTGAAGATTGGTGGGATAACACCCGTCAGAGGCTGGAGGATGTTGGTACCGAGATAACATGGGCTGTGTTTAAGAGAGAGTTTTTGGGAAAATATTTTCCTGAAGATGCTTGCGGTAAGATGGAGGTAGAATTCCTTGAGCTGAAGCAAGAAAGCATGACTGCGGCTGAATATGTGGCGAAGTTTGAAGCGCTGGTGAAGTTTTGTCCGCATTATAATCGTGTTGATGCTGAGATGTCCAAATGCCTTGAGTTTGAGAATGGGCTGAGACCAGAGATCAAGCAGGGTATTAGTTACCAACAGATTCGAAGGTATGCTGAGTTTGTGGATAAGAGTAGAATCTATGACGAGGATAGCCGAGCTCGATCTGCTCACTATAAGCAACTTAGTGAGAACAAAGAGAAAGGACAGTTCAGTGGAAAGCCTTATGTGACTCCAGCTGACAAAGGGAAACAGAAGGCTTCAGATGGGAAAAAAATAAGTGAGGGAGCAACTCTCGCTTCTACGAAGTGTTACAGGTGTGGCGAACAAGGCCACCGTGCTGAAGTTTGCAACAATAGTGTGCTGAGGTGCTACAGATGTGGTAAGAGAGGTCACAGAGCTACTGACTGCAAAGATGAGGGTCCGACTTGTTTCAACTGTGGTAAACAGGGTCACATCAGTACTTAGTGTCAGAAGCCGAAGAAGACTGTTACTACGGCTCAGACTAATGGCAGAGTGTTTGCTTTGAGTGATGCAGAGGTTTCTAAGAAGGATAACTTAATTCGAGGTACTTGTTTTATTAATAACGTTGAGTTGGTTGCTATTATTGATACTGGTGCTACTCACTCGTTTATTTCGCTCGAATGTGCTAATAGATTGGGTTTGAAATTGTCTGATATGAATGGTAGTATGGTAATAGAAACTCCTGCTATGGTTCTGTTACTACTACTTTATTGTGTTTGAGATGTCCTTTGATGATTTATGGGAAGAGTTTCGTGATGGATTTGGTGTGTTTGCCCTTCCACCAAATCGATGTAATTCTGGGGATGAACTGGTTGGAGTTCAACTACATTCACATTAACTGTTATAATAAAACTGTGGAGTTTCCTGAGTTTGGTAATAATGGAGAGTTGATGTTCTTGTCTGCTAAGCAAGTAGACGAACTCTTAGAAGACGAAGCCTTGATGTTTGCGCTATTTTCATCGTTGCAAGTTGATCGTGAGACTGCGAGTATCAAATTACCTGTCGTCTGCGAATTTCCTGAAGTATTTCCGGATGACATATGTGATTGGCCTCCAGATCGTGAAGTAGAGTTTGCGGTTGATTTGATACCATGTACTAGTCCGGTGTCAATGGCTCCCTATCGGATGTCAGCTTCTGAGTTAAGCGAATTGAAGAAACAACTGGAAGAATTGCTTGAGAAGAAGTTTGTTTGACCTAGTGTTTCTCCGTGGGGTGCTCCTGTGTTGTTAGTGAAGAAGAAAGATGGTAGCATGAGGTTGTGTGTTGATTATCGTCAGTTAAATAAGGTGACTATCAAGAATAAGTATCCACTTCCGAGAATTGACGATTTGATGGATCAACTTGTGGGAGCTTGTGTGTTCAGTAAGGTTGATTTGAGGTCTGGTTATCATCAGATTCATGTTAAGCCTGATGATATTCCGAAGACAACTTTCAGGACGAGGTATGGTCACCATGAATACACTGTGATGCCGTTTGGTGTATCCAATGCACCTGGTGTGTTCATTGAATATATGAATCGAATTTTCCATGAGTATTTGGATAAGTTTGTAGTGGTTTTCATTGATGATATTCTGATATACTCTAAATTTGAAGAAGAGCATGCTGAGCATTTGAGGACTGTGTTGCAAGTCTTGAAAGAGAAGAAGCTATATGCAAAACTGTCGAAGTGTGAGTTTTGGTTGAAAGAGGTGAGTTTTCTTGGCCATGTGATTTCAAGTGGTGGAATTTCTGTTGATCCTGCTAAGATCGATGTTGTGCTACAGTGGGAGACTCCGAAGTCTGCTACTGAGATACGAAGTTTTCTTGGGTTGGCAGGTTACTATCGCAAGTTCATAGAAGGTTTTTCTAGATTGGCGTTACCGTTGACGCAGTTGACGACCGCTCCGGTTTTGATTTTTCCTAATCTGAATGAATCTTTTGTGGTGTATTGTGATGCTTCGAAGATAGGTCTTGATGGAGTGTTGATGTAGAATGGACAGGTTGTTGCTTATGCTTTGAGACAATTGAGAGTTCATGAAAGGAATTATCCTACACATGACTTAGAATTGACAGCTGTGGTGTTCGTGTTGAAAATTTGGAAACATTACCTTTTTGGATCTAAATTTGAAGTGTTCAGCGATCATAAGAGTTTGAAGTACTTATTCAATCAGAAAGATTTGAATATGAGGCAGAAGAGGTGGTTGGAATTGTTGAAAGACTATGATTTTGATTTGAATTACCATTCTGGTAAGGCAGATGTGGTGGCCGATGCATTGAGCAGAAAGTCATTGCATATATCAATGCTTATGGTGAGAGAGTTGGAATTAATTGAGCAATTTTGAGATTTGAGTTTGGTATGTGAAGAGACTCATGACAGTGTGAAGTTGGGTATGTTGAAGTTGACTAATGGTATTCTAGAAGAGATCAGAGTGGGACAACAATCTGATTTGAAGCTGGTTGATCAGACACCTTTGATTAACCAGGGTAACGGAGGTGAATTCTGGATTCATGAGAATGGTGTGATGAGGTTCAGAGACAGAGTGTGTGTTCCAAATGTTCCCGAAATTAAGAAGAGTATTCTTGAAGAAGGACACCGAAGTAGATTGAGTATTCATCCCGGTGCTACGAAGATGTACCAGGATTTGCATAAACTATTTTGGTGGCCAGGTATGAAGAAGGATATTGTTGAATTTGTTTATGCCTGTTTGATTTTTCAGAAGTCCAAGATTGAACATCAGAAGCCTTTGGGTATGATGCAACCATTGAGTATTCCAGAATGGAAATGGGATAGTATTTCCATGGATTTTGTGTCGGGATTACCGAATACTGCGAAAGGAAATGATTCTATTTGGGTGATTGTAGACAAGTTAACTAAATCGGCTCGTTTCTTACCGATGAAGATTAACCATTCTATGCAGAAGTTAGCTGGGATGTACATTGAGGAAATTGTGAAGTTGCATGGGATTCCTTCGAGTATTATGTCGAACAGAGACCCGAGATTTACGTCGAGGTTCTGGAAAAGTTTACAAGATGCTTTGGGTACTAAGTTGAGGATGAGTTCTGCATATCTTCCGCAGACGGATGGCCAGACAGAGATGACTATCCAGTATTTGGAGGATTTGCTAAGGGCTTGTGTGTTGGATCAAGGAGGATCGTGGGATAGCCATTTGCCGTTGATTGAGTTCACATACAACAACAATTTTCATGCTAGTATTGGAATGGCGCCATATGAAATTTTGTATGGAAGGAGGTGTAGAACTCCATTGTGTTGGTATGAATCGGGCGAGAGTGCTGTACTCGGACCTGAAATTGTACAGGAGACGACTGAAGAGACTAAGATGATCCAAGAAAGGATGAAAGCTTCGCAGAGTCGTCAGAAGAGTTATTATGATAAGAGAAGGAAAGCACTTGAATTCTAAGAGGGAGATCACACGTTTTTGAGAGTTACGCCGGTGACTGGTGTGGGCCGAGCTTTGAAGTCTAGGAAGCTCACTCCACGTTTTGTGGGTCCGTATCAGATTCTGCAGAGGATAGGGAGGTATCTTATCAGATTGCTTTACCGCCGTCGCTTGGAAATTTACATGATGTGTTCCATGTATCGCAGTTGAGGAAGTACATTCCGGATCCATCGCATGTGATTCAGATGGATGACGTATAGGTGAGAGATAATCTGACCGTTGAAGCATTACCTGTGCGGATAGATGGAAGAGAAATGAAGCAATTGTGAGGTAAATATAATCTTTGGTGAATGTGTTATGGGGTGGACCAGCTGGTGAGAGTTGGACTTGGGAGCGCGAGAATCAGATGAAGGAGTCGTATCCAACTCTGTTTTCTTCAGGTAATTTTCGAGGACGAAAATTCTTTAAGTGGGAGAGAGTTGTAACACCCCAACATCAGTAGAATATTTATTTAATTGATTTATTATAAATATTCGTACCTTGGTGAATTTTTGGTGAATTATTGTGATGTCTGATGATTTATATTGTGGGGTATTGACGATGTTAAGGGTGTGTTGATTTATGTTAGAGGTATATGATTTATTAAGGATTATTTCGATAATAATAATAATAGAATAATGTGACAATGTTATTTAAATTATTATTATTATTTTAAAATAAAAGGAAGGGCTAAGTGGTAATTGTGCGAGAATTAGTGAGGACAATGATGGAAAAGAGTATTAGGGGCCCTAGGGGTAAATTGGAATAAAGGAATTAGAGAGAGTGGAGAAGTTCAATTTTATACGATCAAATTTTGGGAAACCGCTCTGAAGACAAGGAGAAGAAGGCTAGGGTTCAGAGAGACTTCAGAGGAACTCAGAGAGGAGATTTCAGAAGCAATATACTAAGGTATGGGGAGTATTATTTATCATTATATTTGATATAGGTGTGAAACATGTAGGTAGTAGGTTTTCCGAGAATTTGATGAGTTCATGTCGAAATTTGGGATTTTTGGAACGTAATTGATGTTAGGAATAAACCTATGACGATGTATTGGGGTTGATGTGTTGTTCTATGAAGAATTCTGATGAAAACTGGTTGATTTGGTGCTGTAATCGCAGACCTCTTAGGGTCTGAGTTAGTGCAAAAACGTAACTGAGAGTTGCAGGTTCGCACACTTTCGCCGAGCGAAATTCCCAGCTCGCCGGGTTAAGCGAATTCGTCCCAACCTCGCCAGGCGAAAGAGGAAGCGAAGGGAAGATGGAAAAAGTGGGTTTCTGGATTTTGTATGGGGGATGGTGTTTCGCCCCAGCTTCGTCGGGCGAACACCCAGACGTGCCAGTGGCTTCGCCATGCGAGAGAGAAGCGGAGGGAGAGGGGGAATTGTGAGTTACTGGAATTTATATGGGGAAGGTGTCTCGCCCCTGCTTCGCCGGGCAAACCCAGGCGAGCGCGCTACTTCTCCGGGCGAGGTCCAGGCGAGCAGAAGCAGTTAGTTTGTTTTGATTTCTTTTCTTTTCTACCCTTTGAGGTTTTGTGTCTTGATGATTTGTGATGACTTTTGATGCATGATGATGATGTGATAACATGATGATTTATGTCGATTTTGGTGTATGCATTACCATGATGCTTGATGAGAGTTTATGATGATGATGCACATGTTGATGGTATACATGTTATGTGAAGTATTATGACGATTTTATGAATGATGATGCAACGTGACGATTTTGTGACGATGACGATTATGACGTTTGCATCATGTATTCATAGCATTTTAGGACTTCGGTCCAGTGACGGTTTTAGGACTTCGGTCCAGTGGTTTTTTGATTCAGACTCAAATATTAAAAAAAATATTTATTCTAAGATATCAAATCGATTAAATTGATTTATACATATATATATATATATATATATATATATATATATATATATATATATATATATATATGTTTAGATTATAGCTCTAGGTTTTACTACATTGTTGTTATAAAAAAAAAAAGAAAAATACAATCTTGTTACCACAATTTTATTGTCTTAATACTTGTATATCATTATTACAAACAAAACTTGTATATCATCATATAAGAAAACCAAGAACTCGTAAAAATCATTTAAAAAAAAAAAATAGTAGTTAAAGAACAAATGCAAAAATAAACTATTTAAATGAAATCCTCTAAAAAGATAAAATTGCATTTGGCTTTATCCTCCGCATATTTTGTTTGTTCACTCAAACGCTGAACCCCCTATCTTGCTTCTCCCGTCTCTTATCATCAACATGACACAAGCTTTGCAGCAGAACTTGAATTTGAACATTACATCACATCACATCAGGTTATTCATCTTCTCCAATTGCATCAGTGAGCTTCGTCTTTTCATGTTTATTCAAAGAATTTGGCTTTTTATTGAATATGTGTCCTTTCCGTGAATGCCCGTTAACTGTTTGTTGAAATGTTTCTTCCAACTCTTTGTGTATATTTGAATATTCTTGTGTATTTACATGTTGGGAGTGGGATTGTACAAATGTCATTTTTGGTGTATGGCACTGTAAATACTCATGAATTCACTTTCTAAATGTATACAATGTTAGACTCATACATGGGGGTAGTAATATGGTCTCAATAGTGATTATAACTTATATGCATTCTCCGACCTTAAGAAACTTCAATTTATGTTCCTCCTTTATGTAGATTTCGTGGTATCAGGTTTAGAAAAAATTGGGCTTCCTCTAGCTCAATTATATGTATTAAGAATTTGTCTAGTTTGAATGACGTAGCCGATTCAGCCATAGTTGGTTCTCTCAATACTGTTATCGTTGCTGTTCCTCTAACTTCCATCAACAAATGTAATACCTTGAAATTACCTCTGATCTCCCTCCAAACTTTCAAGCCAACCATTCCACTTCTAACACAACTGCTGTTCGTGCCAGTTCAGACATGAAAAATTCTGTTGAACCAGAAAATTTTGCTACTGCATATTGACTCCCTTAAATTCCCCTTGGTAACTGCTTTTGTGTCCGTTCCCTACTTCCACTCAATACTTGAGGGTTTCATGAACCTCTGAGCTTAATTATCAGACTAGCTTGCCATCTATGAAGTTATGGGATGCTCTCATTGTCAACCAAAATCCTCACCTTTCTTCCATCGATACTCCTCCACTAATATAAAGAACCCAAGGTCCATCTGGCGTTATATTCAATGAAAGCTATACAAACTTGCACTCCAGCCTATGTGCCTCCATGTGCTCTGAGTTGTTTTCCTCCTTTTTCTCATTTTTCTCATCACATCCAAGAGACCAAAACAAGGCCCATGTCCCCTTTTATCTTACAACTCAGCTCGCAATAGTGTTCAAGCTCCCTCAATTCTACTCTTGCACCCCTCTCCCTGCGTATTACTTGATCTGCTTCTTTCTGAGTTACTTCCTCATCCCTTTTCTGACCGTGAGCCTTGTTGTTTCCTTCATATGTAGCTGTCCTGGATGAAGGATAATTCCTTGAATCACTCCCATCTTTCCTGGTTAGCAGCATTCCACTGTCTGAGGAATTGGGAGCAGAGACAGAAATCCAAGTGCAGCATCAATCTCAGCATTGTTGGGCTTGCATTACTTCATCAAAGTGGTTTCTGATGTATAGATTGATTTCTATTTTGCACTTATTTATTTGACACGGAAGAACTATAATATTCGATGTTGATAACAAATTGATTTCAGTGTTTATTTATTTATTGATTTATTTATTTATTTGCTTCAGTCTTTATCAGAATACATAATGAGATCTTATTGGATATGGATATCAGAAATAAATATTGTCATCCACTTGTTTAGTGATGACATATGGAGAAAATAAGAGGTATGTACTTCAAATTTTCCCTAAAACAATTGCCTCAACTAAGTTATTTAACTACAAAAACTTTTCATGACAGGGCATTTGGTCTAGTGGTATGATTCTCGCTTTGGGTGCGAGAGGTCCCGAGTTCGATTCTCGGAATGCCCCTTTTTGAAGGTTAGGAGTTTAGTTTTTCAATAATTTAGTGAAATACTAATAAGCATCAGTTTTTATTTATTTATTTATTTTTAAGATCTGAAAGCTGTCAAGTTTGACTTACTGGTGTGTCTGTGTAGTACTAGTTGTTAAAACATTAGAGAGACTGCATGTGAATGCCATGTTGCTTATAGAAGTCTGTTGCAATAGTTTATCAAACTTTAGCTTTAAAGATAAATCCAAAATTAATACCAGAGTCATCATATCATAAATGTTATGCGTGGATTCTCTTTGATACTTTTTTTTTGTGGCATAAACCAAAGCATCCTTGTCTGTAACTTCATAAGTATGAGATCATTTAAGAAGTCGCCCTCTTCTATTAATTAATTTTCCAAATACACTGATTAAGAATCTAATCCTCAATCAAATAGTTTAAGGATTCAAGTATTTAGTACTTGTGCCACATTGTGGGATTCTTTTATTGTTTTTTGCCCTTGTATTTGCTGTATTTTTTGCCGTGTTTATCTTGCTTCTCCTTGCTTTCCTGGGTGTATTTTTTGGTACTCTTGTGCCAATTGTGCTTTTGTACACTGTTGGAGACTTTCTTGATTTCTCCTTTTAATATATATTATTTCCCGGGTGTATTATTTGCCTTTAAAAAAAAACTTAGAAAACCATGATAGCTTCATCCAGTGGTCTCATTATCATAAGAAAACACAGAACCAGCATGTACTTAGCAGCTGGTTGCTGTTGGCATCAATGAGATATTGATGAAGTAACAATTGCTTGAATCAATCTAATCAAAATCACACATATTTTTTGTGTTCTAAGCAACATAGTAACAAAATCACACACACTAAGTGCATAGAAAATGTGAATTGACGATTTAAGTATGCACTCTAACATATCAAATATTTTGTTACATTTTACCATCTATCTGCAATTACTTTATTAGACCAGATCAGTTTGGAATACTTTTTGTCTCACCGTGTCCATACTGAATCACAAACAACCGAAAATATCAATCTAAAAACATATGAAATTATGTATAAACAGAGTTGTTGATTCAAATTCTTACAAGTTTACACTAAAAGTAATCCCTCATAACTAGAACTTACACTAGTTGGGATTTACAAACAATCTCGAGTCTACTTCTCTTCCATTTCAGTCAACTTTGACTTCCATATGAAATTATGAATGACATCCTTCACGATCTTGTGCCTCAAGTGCAACTCTTACTCTTGTTAAAACTTTTGGGTCTTCCTAAATAATTACAGTTCTCTCTTTACGTGCCAACGATTCTGGCTCTCTACAAGGTTACAATACTTTTGGGTCTGATAGGATAGTCAACATCTGTCATTATGGTACACATTTTCACTTCTTAGTGTCAACTTCCCCTCCTAAAGATCCTATAGTCTTGTTCTTGATCTGTCGCAATATGCTTTTGGTATCAAAGAGGTTTTTGATGTATAGTTTGATTTGCATATTTCATTTATTTATTTGACACAAAAGGCCTATAGTATTCGATGTTGATAACATTTTTTATTTCAATATTTTTTTGCTTCAGTCTTGATCGGAATACATAATGAGATCCTATTGGATTCTTGTCATCCACTTGTTTAGTGATGAGATGTAGTGAAAATAAGAGGTATGTACTTCAAATTTTCCCCCTAAAATAATTGTCCCAACTAAGTTATTTACAAACTAGAAATTTTCATATTAGGGCATTTGGTCTAGTGGTATGATTCTCGCTTTGGGTGCGAGAGGTCCCGAGTTCGATTCTCGGAATGCCCCTTTTTATTGTTTTGAAGTTGTGGAAGTTTGCCCTTGTTAATTGTTTAATTCAATATGAATAAGCTACAGATTTATTTTCACATTTGCTTAAGATATAGAAACTGACAAGCTTGACTTGTTTTCTGGTTTATTTGGTAAATAATAATTAGGCTTCTGGATTGCATGTGAATGCCTTGAGATGAATGCTCTCTGATACATGTGTACACTCAAATTGTTCGTTATTCACTATTGTTTACTACTCTTACACTACGCCACACATTTCATGTTAATTAAATATAAAGCTAGGCATCACTGCTTAATGGAAAACCATAACTGCAAGTCCAATTATGAGTGAAGCTGACCAAATTCTCAAGATGATCAAATTCTCAATTTAGCCTCTTCAAAAAAATAGTGTTTTATTGGTGGAAATACCCAAGTAAGTTCAATTTTCATGTGAACTTCAGAATGAATTTTTCATTACCTATTTTAAAAAACATTGTTTATGAACCCAAATAGATGATAACATACACATACAGGATATTGTATCTTGTAATGTATTAGTAGCCAAACTTATGTCCTAACATGACAAACTCTTCCTTTTGTAATCACAATTGACAAATCATTTTTGTTTTATAATAATGTGAAAAAATTGTATTGTTATATGACGCGAAATGTTGGCTGGAAAAAGCCCACACAAAAATACTCTGTAGCAGGAGTGAGGTTCATGAGGATGCTGCACTCGATTAGTGAAAATACTAGTCGAGTAAGGATCTCTAACCAAAAACAAAATAAAATAGAATTAGGATATATAGCATTAATGAAAGAATTGGGGTAGAAAACTAGCGTCTATTGTAGATGACATAGTTAAATATCGAGTTAGGTGGTTTGAAAACGTATGGAGTATCTCTATAAATTCCATATAAGGAGAATAGATCCTATGGATGGTGGTGACAGAGTTGCTAGATGAAGAGAAATACCATGAAAAATACTGACAACTATTAAGAATTGGCAATACAACTCTCATATAGTAAAATATCAATAAAATGTGAATGCTGCCAATATAATGATGACATGTGGTAAATAATAGGGCTAAATTCAATTTTGTCTAAAATAATTGTCTGAACTAACTGATTTAGATATTCACTAACAAAAACTTCTCATGTAAGGGCATTTGGTCTAGTGGTATGATTCTCGCTTAGGGTGCGAGAGGTCCCGAGTTCAATTCTCGGAATGCCCCTTTTGAAGTTTAGGAGTATAACTTTTCAATATTTTAGTTAAATACAAATAATTAACATCAGAGGCTAATGTGAATTTGAAACTTAGCTTTTGTAGCAGCATCAAGTGGTGTCATTTTTGCTAATAGATTCTCCGTTGTAACTGCAGTTATAGACTTTGACAGTCTGATATAAAAAATCGACATAACTTGTTTATAATGTATATAATGATTGTGTAATATGAACAGTTGGATCTCAAATTATGGCTGATACTGGTTACCATGTGTCACGGTGCGAATTTGCATTTTCAACTTTGTTTCTGCTTTGAAAAAAAATCTTCTGATATCATACTTTTTAGGTTACATGGAATGAACCTGATTTACTTACAAATATGAAAAGGCTGAATCCGTGGCAAGTCGAAATAGTATCGAACATGCCTTCGATCCCTCCTTCCCCTTTCTCGCCATCAAGGAAGAAACTGAGATTGCCTCAACACCCATCTTTCCCCATTGATGACCAATTTTAAATGCCAACTTTTCCGAACAACTTTCAAACTCCAAATATTTCGATTTCTTCCTTTACTAAAGACTAGTCCTGCAGGCATGCAGGGAGCCAGGAATGATCATTTTAATCTCTCCTTATCAGACTTTCACCTCGAAAAAATATCATTAGTCTCTTTAAGCCTTATTTTCAACAACCATTTAATCACGATGCTACGACATCAAAGACGGTCCCTAATAACCTGGCACTGCAACAAGCGAACATAAGTGAGAATATTTTGAGCTCACCATCAGAGAAACTGGACCATGCAAAGCCGAACCAGTTTGTGCTTTTTGGCCAAACAAGACAAATTGACACAGGAAATGGAAATGCTGACAATAAAAGAACTAATAATTCTTCTTATCCTCTTCAAGATCTTCTGAAACTATCCTCTGATCCTCTTCAATAAAAGCATTAATACCTTAATTTTATTGATGAGATCTACAATGAGCTCAAGAGCTCTACAATGGTGGAAATGAAAAATGAAAAGATGAGCTTAAAAGCTTAATAGTTCAAGAACTTATGTTTTAGAGCGAAGCTCTTAACAAGAGATAACCCTTTTAAATAATATATTTCTGAATGCCTCTTTGCTTCCCTTCCCTCTCTTTTATGTCTTTTATATATAGAATTTTTGTTACATCAAAGAATATCTTACCTAACTCTTATTCCACTTCTTTTACAACTTTTTAGAATATGCATGTGTTGGACTAGCTTGCAAATCAGCAGTTCTAAGAACCAAGATACTTCTCGCAATTTAAGTGTTGGTGGAGAAGTATTCTATAGAAATTCGAAAATATTTTCTAATTTTAGAAGTATAATTTCAGATGTATCTATTTAACACTAAAATGCGTTCTAAGTGAGACACTTATTTTATTTCAAAAACTAGTTCGAAATTGTATCTCCGAACAAACCTCTTCAACGGCTTTGTTCATTTAATAACTCAGTGACAAATAGTATAATTCCATATTTGTTAAGTGAGAATTTAAAAAAAAAATACCACGTTGCATATATTTTTCAACTCAGTGACTATTCCAAAAGTGTGTTTCTAGAAATGTCAAGTGGAAAATGTAACATCGCCTTGCATGATTGCTTCACTCATGATCAAAAGCATCATTTCCTCTTCAAACCTTACCAAAACCTTCTTCCACACACCATTAAATTTTCTAGTTCAAAACAACATTTGTGTGTTTTTCACATCAAAAGAAGCTATAATTTAAGGTAGTGTACATGTATTTTCTTCCTCCTTACTTACATTAATCTGTTTTTCAGTATGAAAATATGACACCACATTTTTTGTGTCTTCCAAAACTATGATGAATTTCATATGGAATTGTATTTCTGGATTAGTTCAGAGTTGAATTTGGTCAGTTTTTTTAAAAATATTTTCTCTTATGATTGACCTTAGATATGATGCTCCATGATTTTGTTCTCAAACCTATTGTGTCTACGGATGCCAAACTAGTTGATGTCAAGGTAGATATTGGCAAACAATTTACAAATGAGCAGGAGTTTGTTGTCCGTGATTGTTTACACTAAAAATTGGTAAACAACCACTAGTCTCTTATTAAAGGTTACTTGCAGGGTCAACTAGGAAATTCTAAGACATAGTGCTAACAATTTTCCTTTATGATTTTGATAGAAATGAAAGAGATTCCAACTTAGTCAAAATTGTTATGGAAAAAGATAAGAAGGTAACTTCGATAATAGAAAAAGTTAGAATGTGGTGAAAACTGAAGGGAAATCGCGATTCAAAAACGCAGCGGAAATTAAAATTTCCCTTTAGCGATCCTTACGAAAGATCATGATCAGATATAGAATGGTTACCTCTTGTGGCGATGAAACCTTTGATAATCAAAGGAATGATCACGAGCGATGTACGATGAACAACGCCTCTACTCAGTCCACACGAACAGCTTCCTTCAGTCTCAGTGCTAGCTGCTACGATTGAAGACTTTGAGTGAGAGATAGAGAGAAGGAAAATACGGCTAGGGTTTCACAGCTGAATTTTCATCAAGTGTTTATGCTTCAGCACAAGGGTTATATTTATAGAACCACTTGTATGGGCTGCAAGGTAAAAAGCCCACTTAAGTGCACGCACACCATATCTTATGATGTATCGTATATCACTTAAGCACGTGGTACCTTACCACAATCCGTATTCCACTTAAGTGCACCGTACCTTACGGTGTTCCTTATTTACTCTGCCTCTTATCAAACTGTCCTTATGTGCGTGGCCCTGTAGGATTTCGCGACGTTGGTAATTATATTAAATCATGCATTTAACATAATAAATAGTGAGCGGTATCTAGCAACACATCACTGCTACCCATGTCACGAAATAGTCATGTGATCTGACAAAACCTTTTGTGATAGTGCTTGTGTGTACAATTACCCTTTTGCCCTTATATCTATATTAAACACAAGGCATATACCGTGTCATCCTTGTTCAGTTCAATATTGGGCCCTTAGACATTTATCCTGTTATGCAGGATGGACAAATTTCATCTAGGTCACTCATGTCCCTCAACATGCTTTATGAAGTACCCATCAACTGTCTTTATAGTCATCCAATTACGGACAATGTTTGATCAGCAATAAAGTACTTGACTCTACATCTAGGGTCCATAGTGATTTCAGGTCGAATGGTGGTATACACCACTACCACCATGAGAGTACACTACAAGAAAATTGGCAGATTCCGACGATTATTTTTGCAGGTTACGACGGTTAAAACCGCCGTAATTTGCAAGTTACGACGGTTGCTGCACTGTCGCAGAAACGTGTGTCGCGAGGCCGTATCACGTCGTTTGTGAAAACCGTCACACCAACTGTCGTTATCTCTCACAAGGGTAGGGAACTGTCATAATTTGCATATTGCAACGGTTCCAACCGTCGTAAATTTCCATTTGATTTTTGTTTTTATTGTTGATTATGACGGTTCCAACTGTCGCAACTTTCTGTTCCACAGTTATATCTGTAGGTAAATCCATAGGAAATTTCTTTTCCACGGGTAAATCCGCAGATAATTTATTTTTAAAATAAAATAAAAAATTGTTTGTAGAAATATGAACATAATGGGAAAGAAAATCACATATATTCTTCATTCAACTAAACATATATATCATATTACATTTATACAAGCATCATGTCACTTTATATGTTAGAAGCTTATCATATTACAATTACATTCAGATAAGGAAACAAATACATTGAAGGTCACACTATGATGCTTTGTTGGCATGACTTGAAGAATCCCTTGTCCTTTCTCCAGTATTAATTATTCCTTGCTGCATTTTCATCCAGAGTGCTTAAACTGATTTGTTCATCAAAAGTAGCTGCATCAGGAGTATGTTCCTGTAGATAGTGGCATCCATAAGTGGCATTACTGTCATTTTTCATCCTTCAGACAATATATTTAGTAGAAAAGAAGGTTCTGCAAAGGTAAAAATATGGACTGATACTGAGCATCACCAAATTTATTTTACCAGATAGTTATCAGACGAAAACGAAATATACATCAACTTATTCAAACCTTAAATCACACTTGAAACAAAACTAAATTCAACACTTTCATCCCTAGAATGAGATCACAAATTAACCTCAGCAAAGGTCAAATTGTGGTACCTACAAGTAAAGAAGTGCTTGTATAGCATCAGAGTTATAAAAAACGCTTAAAACAAACTGATAAAAATTAAATAAGTACATGTTCAGTATCAAAGTCATAAAACTGATAGAACTCCTGAATATCAGCAGCTAGAAAATAAACTAAGACATTAAGCAACATCTACTGAAAAACCGAACTCTGTATTCTCTCTTTCAGGGCCAAATTTTGAGAACTTGATGGCATGATTATCAGAAAATTGATCTGTGTTTGGTGATTTTGTTCATTAAGGAAACAAGAAAGTCCAGTGTAACAAACTGTTGTCAATATTGAGTGAGGATAAAAGCTAGGATTTAACTTTTATAGGAATACAGATACATGATATCAAACCAAAAAGTATGGACATTTGAATTCTTAAACATATATCATGTATTGAATCATCCCCATAAGTTTAAACAAATGCAAAAAATTTAGGTCAGGGAATGAATCGTAAGTATATAACCTTTAGAAGCAGCTTTTACAGCTCTTTGTGCCTCCTGCAAGGCTCGTCTCTCAGCCTTTGAAGTTTTCTCTTTCAATGGCTTTGAAACTGACAGCGGGCTGAGTCAAATAAAGTGGCACTAGTAAGAAGAAAGAGAAGGGTTCAAGATTGAAAATTACTATGCGTTGTATTTGTCTTGAATAATTCCTACAGACTTCATTTCCTATAAATTAAACCTTACCACAATACAGAGAACACACTAACATTTACTACTATAAAAGCAGGCTGATTCTGGGTTATTAATCATCTATATCTGAAATTAAGAAGGAGAAAATCAAGTTTGATTAAAAAAGACACTTTCTCATGGCTCTTGCTGCTTGTAGTTTCATACAAATGCCACTGTTGCGAACAACCTTTTATAAAACTTCTCCTACAAAACCTATGACTATTACCATGTAAGTATATATAAATATTTGAATAATATTTTCATTCTTATTATGCATAGACATGAACTAATATTTTGTTTTCGTTGATATAATCAGAACACGTGCTATTCATAAATATAAAGCAAAACAAGTTGATAGAAGCGGAGATAAAGGGTATGGACCTGACCCACAGACAACTCGTATTAAACTCCAAATCACAACAACGACAAGATATCTTCAACTTGACAACATTTATGCTACCACGGCTTTGAGTAGTGTCAATGATGAAGATGATCAAAACCCAAGCAGTCTTAAAAGGATTGGTAACATAGATTATCATTTTGAAATATGAACTGAATGTGCATACATGGTGTCAATTTTATCAAAAAAAGAAATCACCATGATATCAACAAGTTGAAATCATGTAATGATAGAAAGTGGTGTATAGAATGTATTTACAGAATAACAATCCAAGTTTAATGAAAAGTCTTTGAATCAATTAGAAAAGGATTCAGAAACTGTTTGTATAAAATCATAGATAAAGTTCCATAACAACATATATCCAAAACACCACATACTTTCTGTAGCAGTACCCACCATACATTATTCAAAATTTGCTGCAGTGCGAAAAAACTAATGAAGGAATCAATGAATTTGAAGTCCAAACTATTTAATATCACACGCTAAATGTGAAGGCCAAATCATCTAGTTAATAGTAAGATAGCTGCAGAGAATAATAGAACCATATTGACCTTATAAATAGTAGTATGAAGTTGAATTTGAACATACCTTTTTGGTACCATTATATGCCATATCTAGAACAATGCAACATATCAATTGAAAAGATGGATATGGAAAATGTTTTTGTGGTGAAATAAGAAATAGTAGCGGGAAGACCCATTTTCGGTCTAAGTTGAACTTGACTCTCTAAAAGCTCATAGTTTGTAATGCACATAGTTTGCCATGCAAATATTCCAATCCCTTTACTGCAACAGCTGCTATTTCCATCCTTTTTTTCTAGTCTAGAGGCTTCTTGTTTGAAAGAAGATTTGAAAAGAGAAAGAGATTCAGAGTTATAATGGTGATAAAGTTGGATATCATGTCATATAGTATCATGCTAAAATTTCATAATGTGTTTGCTACAGAGTAATTTTATGAAAAGTTATTAACTTAATTTTAGAAATTAAAATGGTCTTGTTTAGGGATTATGAAGGGTTTCATTCTTATTTTTAATTACTCAAAATTGTAATTAGGAGTAACAATTCAAATTTCATAAGGCAAACCAAACATGACCTATAAATTTGAAATAATGATTTTTTTTAGAAAAGTAGTCATCAATGTAGCAAGCAATAACTTCTAGCATTATAGACACAAATTCTCAGGAAATGATGCCAATATATGTCAAATTTATGCAAATATTACTATTAAAAAATACAATAATCATAAACACAAAGCAACAATTCAAGGGAAGTCTAGCGAGATCGTGAATGATGCTCTTTCTTGAGTCGCAATAAGTGAACCTTAGGAAAAACAAAAAGCGATAAACTGAACACCGAAACTGGTTGAAACAAAGACAAACCACCCAATAGAAAACAGAAGCTAAGGGAGGCCTACAATCTGCAATAGCAAAGCCCCCCTTATGACAGAACCAGAAGATCAAACCGGGCCTAAATTGAGTACTGAGCTAGTTTGAGTATAGTAGCAATGAAAGGTTTTATTGGATCTTCAGATGATTTTATATCATAAAAAATTTCAATTTTTCCATACAATATTCACTAATACACAAAGTAAGAATTCATACCTTCAAAATGTTAATTTCAAACAAGTAACAAAAAAACCACCACACCTTCACTGATACAATTTTTCATTTTTTAAAAGTTGCAAAACAATATAGATTAATTAATATCACAAAAATAAATCTTCCATACAAACATGTGACATAATAATACTGTGAAAATGTGCATAATATAGCAATACAACAACAAAAAACAGGATCACAACATAGTAATACATCAGCAAGAAAACACAAGGCCGCCTCTACCAGACTAGAGCCCGCACTATGTCATGTGGCCTATAATGTGATTTAGAAATTCCTCATTATGTGTAAAATATTACTGTCACATTTTTGAAATATAGTTATATATAGCTTTCTTCACATTTTTGAAACAAAGACAATTCTATTATATTATAAACAAATCTAGTTCGACACAGAAAACATGCTACTTTCCACAACAATCCAAAAGAGTAAAAGAAACATATATGCATAAAAATTCAAAACGAAAAATTACAAAGTTTTGCAGGCTCCTTTTCCAATCACTTCTTTATACTATTACAGATGAAAAAGTTTATATATATTACCCTAAATTAAAAAATAGATTAAATCATATCCAATTGCATTACCTTGATGTAATTGTAACACCCCAAAATTTGCCCTCTTGTTTTTGCCTAGCTTATGTTTCATTGCATTGCATTTACATCTCATTTCATCTCATATCTCATACACATTGCAAAGGGCATGTGATCAGTGGATTTCAGAGCATAGATCATTCAAAGCAAGAGAGCTAAAGCCTAAGGTCTTCAAGCAAGCCTCAAGAGTCTCTTATGTCTCATATGATCTCAATTGATCCCACAAGTCATTGGAAGAAGAGAATTCACCAAGAAGTTGGACAGTTCATCATCTCCTAGCAAAAGTAGTCCAAATAAGGTTTTGAGTTCAAGCCGTCTCCTGATGAAATTTTGGTTCAAACTTGATCTCAATGTTTTCTACATGATGTCAAGTATCTAAGGATGGAAGATTGTTCATTGGATCATTTCAGAAGAGGTTCAATTGGTCAGTTGCTTGAGAATCAAGAAATTGGGGAGAAGTCAACTGCGCAAAGGAAAAAGTCAACTTCTGACTTTTTAAGGTCAAATTCATGAAATTCAAGTCACATATGTTCATTAGGCAAGATTTGATCAAGAAATGTCAGGAGGTTCATGGAAAAATCAAGAAATCACAAAACTGCCCAAAATAGAAACTTTAAGGTTTCTAAAAATGGAAAGTTTAGGCCATTTTGCACTCTACTTTAAGGCATTCTTTCCCCATGGTAAAAGCTTCAAACTTCTAGCCCAAGTTGAGCCAATTAAAGATCATATTCCAAGCTTCAAATTCATACCAAGAACTCTTCCATTGGATCAAAATTGAGAGAGTTATGATCAATCAAAGTTTGACAAAATGAAGGCAAATCTCAAGTCATGGCAAGGCAGATTCAGGCCTCCAGGCCATAATTTCATCGAACACTTATGTCAAATGTCAAGAAGGCTGGTTTTCTCCATCAAGAAGGCTTCAAATGAAAAATTGTTGAACATCAAAGTTGTTCATCTCCATGTCCTCTTTAACTTTGATGTTGGGCATTTTCTCATTTTAACAAGTTATAGAGATCATACGAGGGCTCAAACATGGTGGTCTCACACTGAAAATCCATAGACACCAAGGCCTTGCTTGCAGACCAAGTCACATGCCCATACACCAGTTGTGATTCCTTGTTTTCCAAGCATCTCCACCTTTGGATGTTGAAATTCACCTTGGGATTATTACCGAGTTGATCCTAACTAACCGAGTTAACTACCTTGACTCGGTGAGTTGAGTCTAACTAACTCCGACCCTAGGTCCAAACCTAAAGCTAAGTCCAAAGCTAATCCCAAACCTCCCACACTCCAAACCTAAAGTCTATATAAGAAATCCTTCACTCATTTTTAAGGGATTCACCATTATTCACCATTTTTCACCAAATTTCTCACATTGCACTCTCAATTCTCTCTTCCAAACCCTCACAAAAAGCTCTTATTTCTTGAAGGATAATCACTTTTCACATTGAAAAGTGATTAATTCTTGAGCTCAAACTCCATCATTTGGCGTTCTTTGGTTGGATTTCTGGAAGTTCATATTATTCTACTTCAATCCAAGGGTTTCACACCATTTATTTTGGTGCAAGTTCGATCTCGTTGATTTTCCGCGACTTTGCTCGGTTTCGACGCATTTCGGCTACTAATCGAGGAATCTCTGGTTTTCTTTAATTTTCTGCACCAAGATCACTTTGCAACAATTACCAAAGCAAATCTCCGCTTTGTAGGTTGGTTTTCCTCAAATCTATACTTGATTTAGCTTATTTGCAACTTATTCGATGTAGATCTTTGGTGATTTTTTGATTTGGATCCATGGCGCTTGAATTTGATTCTTGACATTGATGATTGTTGGATCTAATTGATGTTTGATTGATGTGATTGAACTCAATTTTCGTGCATGATTGTTTACATGATCATTTGGATGTTTGGATAAGTGATTTACCGCTGAAAAGTGCTTTTCAAAGTTGAATTTCTGCCTCTGTTTCAGTGGTAATCGATTACTCTAACAGGGTAATCGATTACTCTGCCTTATTTTCATGTTTTTAGCCAATTTTCAAATGAGTAATCGATTACCCTATGTGAGTAATCGATTACCACTGAAGCAGATTGTGTTTTTCTTGCATTTTCTTGCTTGTTTGAGATCTCTTGCATGTCTAAACTTCATGGATTGATACGTTGATGATTCGTGGACTATCCTTGAGCTGTTTCACTTCATACCATTGCATGAGCATGGTTTTTCGACACGCGGTTCTTGAGTGTTAATCGATGAATGTTGATGTTTACGTTGTTGATTAATTGATGTAATGATCACATAATGCACACACATTGAGCTTGTTAACTGTTAATTGATGCTTGTGTTGCTAGAATTGTTATGTGCATGTTCATTTGCTTTCTATTTCAAAAGGTGCACATTTGTTTTAATTTGTCCACATGCTTAATAATGTGTATTCTCTTACAATGTGCATTATTCCATGGTGATTTCAAGAATTGTTTACCATGATTTATGGTGTGATTGTGATCATGTTTGATTGAATAATGTGCAAGGCTTGAAGCATGTTTGTTCTTTTATGAATGAATCATTTGTGAGTGCATGCTGCCCCTGATTTTTCATTGCTGTCTATACACATATATGCTGTTGTATGTGCTGCTATTTGCTTTTTACACCCATTTTGTAGGCTGAACATGTGCTGTTAATTGCTGTTTGGTACATGATGATAGATTTTACTGCTGCATTGCACTTATGAGCTTTAATTGTTGTTGTTTTCATTATTTCCTTCCATTTTATTTTCTTATTTGGATATCATGATATGTTATTTTGTGTAGAATTATCTTCACACCTTTAGGATCCTTCTTCTTTAGTTCCTAACTTGCTTGATCCCTACTTGTTCTTCTCTCCTTATTTCTTTACTTGTAAGTTGTTTTGCTAACATTTTCAGGGGCTAATGGTAAGTCAAGTGTGTGGGTGTGCACCCACATACAACCTCTTTTCTTATCTTTTAAAAGCTTTCAATGTGTGATTGTGATAAGCATATTATGCTTCTTTGACACTTCACTTCTTTCACCCCTTTGAGTTCTTAACTTAACTTCAATCTTTGAAGTAAGTTAGAACTCACTCTTCTTCTCTTTTCTTTTAGACCTAGGTTTCTAAACCACACTAAACCATTAGGAACATCCAAGCATGATAACTCTTAGGATTATTAGTCTCCCTTTAGACTTTTACCTTTCTTAACCTTTGAGTCCTTCTTTTCTCATCTTAAAACAAAAGCAAAAAACACTTAATAAAGGATTAACGCGTATTGCACGTGATCCTAGAGCAAGGGAAATGGAAGGAGGGGAGTTTCTCTCCACCTTTCTAGAATGTCTAGCATACGTCCTGTTAGGACGACCATGCGATGCATTCGATCTTATGCAATAGACTTGAATGCAAAACGTGTTATTAACACAAAAATGATCAAACAATTCTCTTCTCCTTTCTTTATTTTATTCCTTAAGGACTCGTCATGTCCGTTCTACCGCAAACAGGTAACGCCTAAGTCTCCATACAGCGAGCTGCAACACCTAACTGCTAGGACGCGCACTCTGACGTTTCCATTAAAAAAGAACACAAACAAAGCAACCCTTGTTGAGTTGAACTACATTTGATCTGATTCTTCTTTCTCGTCTGATTGAAGATACGTAGGCACGAGATACGATATCTCGACGAGCAACCTTTCCCTGTAGTCCGTCGAACTACGTTGACTCTGACTTTCCCATTGCACTGAGGGAATACGTAGGCCTAGGACAACGATAATGTCCTATCGAGTCACTTCTTTCCTTTTTCCCCTTCTCCTTTCTACCTTTCATTTCCAGTTCTCCAGTTAGCAGTTGATATCTAGTTTCCTACACCCTTTGATCGAAACAGCAAGCGTAGATCCCATCGAGTACGATGGACACGTGGGAGTGCTAATACCTTCCCCTCGCGTACCCGACTCCCTTACCCGTTTCTCTTGGTCGCGAGACCATGCTCTTTTCCTTTCCCTCAGGTTTATGCAGTGTTTCCTTTCCCTCTCTTGGGATAAATACACATTGCTGGCGACTCTGTTTCCGCGCAACTTTCGCGTTTGTACTTGGATGAAAATCCCGGGAGCGACAGTAATGACAAGTAGGATCAATCTCAAGAACATCATGATCAGGTGGCTCTGGATGCACTGCACCCTCTTCCGAGTTTCCGTCCCCGCCAAACTCATCTACACCGTGTTAAAAATCCAACCCTAAAATTAAGCTAGATTAATTTAGTACAGCATTAATTTTCATTGGAATCAAAAATTATCAATGAACAATGATAGGTAAATTACAAAATCATTCAAATCCTAACTGTTAGTTGTCGTCTTGTTCACCGTGTTGAGAGAGAGACGAGTTCCATGGAAGTGATTTGAGGCGGTCGAGCCTGGGTAGCTACCATACCTGACCGGGCGCTGACTCCGCCACTGCTCACAAGATATATCTGCAAAAGCTATTAACAAAGTAAATATTCATAAAAACAAAACTAAAACCTGAAAGTAAGTGTACTATAATTAGTTAAAGGCACAAAATTAGCAAGCCTTTCACAATCCGGATCATCTTCAAGACTCTTCTGTGTGTCAAGGGCAGCCCTCCAGACCTCCCCATCATGCCAGGCAACAACATCTATATATACTAAGCAATTTTTGTAATTTTATTGTTTGTGTATTTGAAGCCCTAAATTGTCATTTACAATTTCAAGATCTAAAATAAAGATGTACACTCAATTCTCATTAAGAACAAAGAATACAATGGCATGGAACTGAGTTAAAGGTGGTCCTGATTGTGGCAATTCATCCAAAAAAAGAATATTGGCAGAGATATTAACAACAAAAAATCACTTTATGTCAGTTTAATATATTAAGAATCCAAATATTTTCTTGTTTTTATTATGTTCAAGCTTAATTACAACATTTCTGTCACCAATAAAAACACTTACCAACTTGGACTCCATGATCTATCACCATCCCAATTCACTTCAACTTTACCTTGAACAATATAGTGGACATGTTTACCATGTGACTGTGGAGGTAGTTTAAACCCATCAGAATTTGTCTTGCCCATCCTTTGACAACCTTCAAGTCAACTTTCTTGTATTTTTTTACGATACCTAAATCATGAATTGCATCCACTAACAGAATGTTTGATCTCGCAATAAATAAAGACACAAAGCGATTAAAGGCACATATGAAAGGGATCTTGGACTTACTGTTTAAGGCTACCCTACGTAAACAGTTGAGTAATCATATTAACAGTCTTGCGCTTGTCATCAATCTAAGAATTGAAAGAGTGTTCATAACTGAACTGAAAATGAGAGAGAATTGATGAATTCTGTTGCATTGAATAACAAAATAAACTTTCATTTAGTTACAAGAGATAGCACTACTACTATATATAGGCAAGCATAAGTGCACTGAGTTATAATAAACTCATTTCTAGCTCAGCATTAGATAGCATTTCAATTATAACTAATTCTTTTCTAATCTAACCTATTTCTCTTGTATACAATAATATCCTCTAACATGCCTACTTAAAATAGAGTCGAGGATACACCTCACTCTGCCAACAACTAATACATTAAACGCTAAGAAAACATGAGAAATTTATTAGTGTATAATATCATTATGTAACAAATACAGAAAATTAAAATTTAAAATTGTAAAGGGTTCAACACAGTTAAAAGTAACCACAACACAATACTCAAATAAAGGATTAGAACGTGATCAAGACTAAATTGAGACGCCGCTTATAATTTTCAGATCAAGCTTTAATGAAGATGTTTTTTCAAAGCAATTTAACACTGGTCACTTACTAGTAACATCCTTCTGGTGTCCAGGAATGATTCAAGCTCTTTCATTGCCCTTATGTCATAAAGCTTCAAATTAATAGTGCATATGACAATTAGTAACTCTCAGGAGAGAGAAATACATGATAAAACCAAATAAAAGTAACAAACATGATTAGGTCAGAGAACAAAAATGAAGGGGATATTGGCAAAAAAACACTGAAATAAACAGCGCAGTAATAAAATTAATGGACAGCAGTACAAAAAACTGACAAGGTGAGATTATTTGGTAGTAAAATCCAACTTAATTTCTATAAGGATAGATAATCATCCAAAATAAATAAATAAAAGCCCGACACAAATGTCAAAGAACGGGCCAGAGACTGAGAGTGATGAGCAAAAAACTGAAGGTGGCAGTATGGAAAGATGACACAGTTACCAACCTTTATTATTTGATCTTTAGTTGTCGTTAATACCCAGTTTTCGTTTTGATTCCATTTCACACAAAGCACGGTGTTTTTGTGGCCATGACTGCAAGATATGAAATGAATATGAATATATAAAAACAACATATTACACAGTAGACATCAGATCTTAAGTTAATACTTACAATGAGCAAAGCTCTTTCCCACTTTTAGCATCCCAAAGTTTCACAAGATTGTCTTTCCCACCTGCATTGTGAAAATCTCATTGGATAATTATTTCACATTATTGAATCTCACAACCACGATAAATTTTATTAACAAATATTTAAAACACCTGATACTAATAGAGATTTTGTTGGATGCCAGTCAACACTCTTCACATCCCAACCATGGCCTGGTTGAGTTCAAATGCCACAACAATAACTCTAAGGTTAGTTCATAAAACCGGGGAACTAAAATATAAACAAAGTATATAGATTCAAGGAATTCAAAAAATTATATTTATGAACAAATTTTACAAGAAATTTGCATAGTCATACTCATATCAAATTGATTGACTTTAAAATAAAAAGTAAAAGTATGATAAGAGACGGGAAACCCTTCCCCCCATCTGGTCTATACAGATTAGAGATAGAAAACCCATTCTCATATCTACTCCATTCAAAGCACATTACCGGTTAATGAACACTCATCTTGATATCTCCTAGCCCTTCTATGTGAATGGAAACATGTGGCAAATTCAACTAATCTTAGTTCAACTAGGGAATATAGCTTCATAAGAAATTTGACTAATCGCGTTTACATTTTCAAGTTGAGAGCGGCGTTTTTGTTTGCGTCTTCAATTTTAAATGGGTTTTTCTTTGTTTACCTAACTTAGTTCCGAACAGAGTAGAACACAGTAAAAGTCATACATCAATTGAAATAACAAAGATAGTATTCAATCAAATAAGAAACCCTGAATATACCTGAAAAGTAAAAAGGGGGTGTGGTGATTTCCAACGTACCTCTCTTCTTCCCATGTCAGCTTGGTGCGTTGAGGGACTGGTGTCGTTAACAAGCTACATGGAGGAACAAAGTGAATAATACAGGGGTGAAGATTGAAAAAAAATAGAACTCATAAGAATATGATGGATGTAGATAAGAAGAGGATATTAAAATGAAGTGATGGACAATCATAGTTATGGAGAATAAAAAGATCGTAGTAATCGAATAAGAAGGTTGCAAGGAAAATGAGAGAAAGAGGGAAATTTTGGTTCTCTACTCAAATTTTAGGGTTTATTTCCAAAAAAAAATTGTACGAAAGAAATAGATTGTGCAGATATATGAAATTAAACGCGGGTACTGAAAATGGATCAAAAACAAAGTATTTCTTCCCTACTGACGGTTGAACAAAACTATCTTCGGAACTGTCACAGTCGAAAATTGCCGGCTAATTTGAAAGAACTGTCGTAAGCCTTATTAAACCTTATGTAACAAGTGCAAATTTTCATGTAGAGTTGCGATGGTTGCCCAAAACGGCCGCATAAACCGTCGCGATAATGGACTAGAGGCAGTTCTTCATGAACTGCCGCAAACCAAGTGACGTAAAACTGAAATTTTCTTGTAGTGGTAATTTATGACACTTTGCATGACATTCTATGTAGTACTCTCATAGTGGGTCAATTCAGTATAAATATTACTCCTAATATTCATACCTATGTTAAGACTTGATAACTCCTTATCCATGATCTATGAGATGTGATCATCAGTCTATCTACATAATAGTCTTAATGCTTTAAGGTCATCCCATTTCACATTAAAGCTCGACTACGGATACTTTAAGAATAGTGTCCTTATGTTTATATTGAATCTCATGATTAAGTCACACTTAATATTTCATTAAACGGACTAGCTATTCTAGGGACTTTATCAATTTGGAAAACAAACATAATAAAGAAATGCCTTTTATTATTAATAAATAATTTGATACAAGTACCAAAAGTATTGGCCTCTAGGGCTTACACCAACAATCTCCCACTAGCACTAGAGCCAATCAGGCATACCCTTAATACCCATAGATCTAGTATGGCCATCATGCTTCTGCTACGCAAGAGGATTTGTTAGTGGATCAACAATGTTGTCAAGTGTAGGTACTCTGCATATCTTCACATCTCCCCGATCTATTATCTCTCGAATGAGATGATAACGCCTAAGTATGTGTTTGGATCGTTGGTGAGATCTAGGCTCCTTAGGTTGTGCGATGGCACCATTGTTATCACAATAGAGATCAATGGGATCCACAATGCTAGGGATTATGCCAAGTTCACTAATGAACTTTTTGATCCAAACAACTTCCTTTGCTGCATTTGAGGCAGCAATGTACTCGGCATCGGTTGTAGAATCAGCAACTGTTTATTGCTTTGAACTTTTCCAGCTCACAGCGCCACCATTTAGGCAGAACACATAACCAGATTGCGATTTAAAGTCATCCTTATCTGTCTGGAAGCTAGCATCGGTGTATCCAATTACCGCGAGCTCTTCCTGACCTCCATATATCAAGAATGAATCCTTAGTCCTTCTCAAGTACTTAAGGATAGTCTTGAAAGCTACCCAATGAGCATCACCGGGATCAGATTGGTACCTACTTGTTGCACTTAAAGCATATGAGATATCTGGTCGAGTACATAACATGGCATACATGATAGATCCTATTGCAGATGCATATGGAATTTTATTCATGCGATCCCTCTCTTCCTTAGTTGAAGGAGATTGTGTTTTTGATAGACACAAGCCATGTATAGGTATGAATCCTTTCTTGGAATCATGCATATTAAAGCATCTCATCACGTTGTCTATGTATGTACTCTGACTTAGGCCAAGCAGTTTTTGTGATCTATCTCTATAGATCCTGATTCCTAACATATAGGCTGCTTCACCAAGGTCCTTCATAGAAAAGCATTTCCCTAACCAAGTTTTTACTTGTTGCAAGGTAGGGACATCGTTTCCAATGATTAATATGTCATCTACATATAATACCAGGAAGATGATCATGCTCCCACTAACCTTCTTGTAGACACAAGGCTCATCTTCATTCTTTATGAATCCATATTGTTTTACAGTTTCATCAAAACGAAGATTCCAACTTCTAGAAGCTTGCTTTAATCCATAGATTGATCGCTTTAACTTGCATATCTTTTGGGCTTCTTCTTGTATGTGAAATCCTTCAGGTTGTGTCATATACACATCCTCAAGAAGATTCTCATTAAGGAAAGCCGTCTTGACATCCATCTGCCATATTTCATAATCATGGTATGCAGCGATAACAAGTAAAATCCGAACAGATTTAAGGATTGCAACTGGTGAAAAGGTTTCATCATAGTCTACACCATGAATTTGTTTATAACCTTTAGCAACCAGTCTTGCCTTATAGGTATGTACCTTACCATCCATGTCAGTCTTCTTTTTGAAGACCCACTTGCATCCTATAGGATTAACTCCTACAAGAGGCTCTACTAAGGATCAAACCTGGTTTGTGTACATGGAATCCATTTCAGATTTCATGGCTTCTAGCCACTTCTCAAACTCAAGACCAGTTATGGCCTCTTGATAGGTTACAGGCTCATCTTGATCCATGAGTAATACATCACCTTGATTATTTATGAGATATCCATAACTCTCTGGTTGGTGATGTATCCTGCTCGACCTACGCTGGTCTTGTTCTACTTGAGCAGGTTGCTCTTCCACAACTACTTGTGGTTCCTGCTCTAATTCCTCCATAGGTGTATCAATGCTTTGCGATTCTTAAATTTCTTCAAGCTCTACTTTCCTCCCACTGATTCCTTTGGAAATAAAGTCCCTTTCCAAGAAAACTCTTGTTCGAGCGACAAACACTTTGCCCTCAGAAGGATTGTAGAAGTAATACCCTCTTGTTTCTTTAGGATACCTCACACATAAGCATTTGTCATATTTGGGCCCAAGCTTAGTTGAAATTTGTCGTTTCACATAAACTTCACAACCCCAAATCTTAATGTAAGACTAGGGCTGGAAATGAGTCGAGTCGAGTCGAACTCGCCTTAGCTCAGTTCGACTCGTTAAGAATTAGTCGAGTTCGAGTTCGAGTTCGAGTTCATCACGAACTTTTTTTTCAGCTCAAACTCGACTCGTTAAGAATTGACCGAGTTCGAGTTCGAGTTCGAGTTCGAGTTCATCACGAACTTTTTTTTCAGGTCAAACTCGACTTGTTAGAAGTTCAAGAATATCTCGGTTCAACTCGTTAGATTTATCTTGTTAGGTTCAATTCGCTTATTTCACAGACTTAAAAGTAATTTTTTAAAGTCTATTTTATATATATATATATATATATTTGACATTTTAAATTAATATTTAATAAATAAAAAATATAGAAATAAAATAAAAGTTATAAGATTAGAATTTATACGATGTTAATTTTATTTGTATAATTATTCGTAGAAATATTTTACTCACTTGAGAATATAAATTATCAATTAAAACCGTTAGATTAAAAGAAAATATAAGACTAAGATTTAGAACAAATCTTTAAACCTACTCTTAAAGACAATATAATATATCGCATATATAATCGAATTGACTCATGAACCTAACGAGTCGAACTATGTATAGTTCAAGTTCAGATCATTTAGTTAACGAACTTAGTTTTTAGCTCATATTCAGCTCATTTGGTTCATGAACCTAGTTCAACGATTTAATTTTCGAATCGAATTTCGAACTATTTTCGAGTTGGTTTGGTTCATTGTCAGCCCTATGTAAGACATATGTGGCTTCTTACCACTCCATATTTCATATGGTGTCTTTTCAACCTTTTTGGATGGAACACGGTTAAGTGTGTAAGTTGCTGTCAATAGTGCATGTCCCTAAAAGGAGTTTGGAAGATCGACGTGAGTCATCATAGATTGGACCATGTCTAACAAGGTTCGATTTCTTCTCTCAGATACACCATTCCATTGTGGTGTTCTAGGAGGAGTGAGTTGGGATAGAATCCCACACTCTTTTGGATGGTCATCAAACTCTAGGCTTAAATATTCACCGTCTCGATCTGATCGAAGAGTTTTAATATTCTTACCTAGTTGGTTTTGTACTTCATTCTTGAACTCCTTGAACTTTTCAAAGGATTCATATTTGTGTTTCATTAAATAGACATAACCATATCTACTGAAATCATCGGTAAATGTGATGAAGTATTGAAAACCTCCTCTGGATGGTATGTTCAGTGGTCCACATACATCAATATGTATGAGAGCCAAAAGATCATTAGCCCTTTCACCTTTTCTTGTGAATGAGGACTTTGTCATCTTTCCAATTAAACAAGATTTGCATGTATCATATGATTCGTAATCAAAAGAGTCCAATAGTCCATCTTTATGGAGTTTGGAGATACGTTTCTCATTTATATGGCCTAAGCGACAATGCCAAAGGTAACTTGGATTTAACTCGTTAGGTTTCATCCTTTTAGTATTAACTCGTTAGGCATTTCAAGATCAAGGACATACAATCCATTGTTCATTTGTGCAGTAGCATAGAATATATCATTCAAATAAATAGAGCAACAATTGTTCTTTATTATAAATGAAAAACCAAACTTGTCCAAACAAGAAACGAAAATAATATTCATGCTAATTGCAGGTACATAATAACAGTTCTCTAACTGAATTATTAAACCACTAGGTAAAGTCAATACATAAGTTCCTACGGCTAAAGCAGCAACCTTTGCTCCATTGCCAACTCGTAGGTCAACTTCACCTTTTGCCAAAACTCTACTCCTTTTTAGCCCCTGCACATGGTACAAATGTGAGAACCATATCCAGTATCTAATACCCACGATGCAGAAGTAGATAAATTTATTTCTATAACAAAAATACCTGAATTCGAAGTCTCCACTCCATTCTTCTTATCTTCTAGGTACTTTGGGCAGTTTCTCTTCCAGTGTCCGGTCTTACCGCAATAGAAGCAAGTGCCCTCCTTTGCTATACCTCCACTAGGCTTCAAAGTAGGGGCAGTATGTTTGGGTTTGGCAACTTCCTTGCCTTTCCATTTACCACCCGTTGGTGGGCCTTTTGTTCTGTTTCTTTCCATTACTGACCATCAGAATGGATTTCCCTTTTGACTTCAGATTTTGCTCAGCAGTTCTTAACATGCCTAGCATTTCAGAAAGAGTTTTTTCCATATCATTCATGTTGAATTAAGTACAAATTGACTGAAGCTTTTCGGCAACGATTGCAGGATCAAATCAGTCGCAAGCTCCTTTTTGAGGGGCAATCCCAATCTTTCAAGGTTCTCCACATACCCAATCATCTTGAGTACATGGGGACCTACAGGGGTTCCCTCAGATAGCTTGGCCTGAAAAAGGGCTTTTGAAACTTCAAACCTCGTATGCATTGCCTGCTCATTATAGAACATCTTCAGGTGTTCGATCATATCGAACGCTACCATGTTTTCATGTTGCTTTTGCAATTCATAATTCATGGTAGCCAGCATGAGGTAAGCAGTTTCATTGGCATCATCGACATGCTTCTTATAAGCATCTCTTTCACCCTTAGGAGCAGAACTAGGAGGCTCCTCCTCAGGAACAGGTGTCTCTAAGACATACAACTTTTTGTCATGTTTGAGGACAATCCTCAGATTTCGCTGCCAATCCAGAAAATTTGTCCCAGACAATTTTTCCTTATCAAGGATTGATCGCAAAATGTTGTTAGATGTGTTTGTTGTCATGGTAATCTACAAAATAGAATGGAAAATTATAATTATCATTAAAATCACATATTCAATTAGGCCTTTAATTAAATATGCTCCCACTATTTTACTCAAACCAAATGACCCTTGCCATTTGATTCGGAAAATCCCGTTGGAAGATTTTCTAGTGGATCGAGATCCATATTTCACTTTGTTTTAAGTCAGCGTTAGGCTGATTACACAAAACTTAGCTATTTAGGTAGGAACTCCTTCCAATTGTATCCAATATAATTCTCGAATATTTCAGTTAGGTGAATAACTCCTTATTCTAACCCATCATATGGATTATTCCCAACTCTTGCTTCTTGATGCTCCGCAAGCGCACGGATTTATCGAAGTAATATAAAAGATTGTCGAACCCACAGAGACCAATATCAACCTATCATTATCTATCGTTGCTTTGCAAAGCTAATGCTAATGAATGATTGATTGAGGGGAAACTAAGACTAAAACTAGAATAAAACTTAGAAAAATATGAAAGAAAAGAGAGAGACCAGAATGTGAATTCCGTGTACCTCAGGCACTCAGCAATTGGTTGGCGCTAATTTACGTATGTTCCGTAGAAAATATTGGTTTAAATACTCCGCCTCACACTCTCGTGTTATTGACTAAAGCCACATCTCCTAACCACAGGATTTTTCTCTCGCTCGCCCGTTTTAATTAGAAAACGTATTTTGAAAATCAATTAGATCCTAATCGATACCTAAAGCGCTCTCGCTGTTTTTAGGATCAATGCCCCGTTCCCACTATCTGGTTCGATCCCCACGCTCTCGCAGTGTCGGCTCTAATCTTTATTGCTTCTCACTCTCGTGACGAAACAGTGTTAAATAACCTCTCACTCTCGTGATGAAGTTATTTAAATTAAACTTGGAAACAAAGACCAAAACTGAATTTACTATAAGTTAACGCTAATTTAATTACCGAGTTTCGTCGGAACGACGGTCCTCACAAACCGGACTCGAAACATTTAGCCGGACATGGAATTAAATGAAAACAACACAGAAATGGTAATTGAATTTGAAAGCATTACGATAATTAATTTATGAAAGCGATAAATAATAATAATAAGCAATGCGATAAAGAACCTGTAAAGACTTGAAGTAGAATGCGGAAATAAAGAACTTGAATTAACTTAAATAATGACGGCAAGCTTTGATCCAAGCGTTACAAATTAAAGGCCTAAATACTAATGGTGTGGTAGTTCCTCAATGTGAGATAACTACCACTTTTACAATGGTAATTTACTGCCTTAAACTATGAACAGCGCTTTCACGCACAGAAACTTGGATGCTTACAAATGCAAAGGGAACTACTATATATAAAGGGAAATTTCGTTCTGTAACTTCCATGGAGCATAAATGAGTGGTGGAGAAAGTGGGAGTAGTGGGAAGTTGGAGAAGTAGTGGCCGGTTATTTTTCTAAAGTAACTTCCAAGTAGTGCTGTTAGTGGATGGTGGTTGAGAGAATCTAGGAGAAATTGGTGAAGTGCATGACTGCATTGGGCTTCTTTTTCCAAGTCTTCGTTCTGAACATAAAATATCCATAATTGAGCGCATGACGATCGTGGTGAGGCCATGACGGTCGTGATGAAATTTGTATCTGCCACGGTCGTGGTGGAACCGTGACGATCGTCACATCAGCAGAATTTAGATTCTATTGTTTTTCTTCTCTTTTCTGCTCTTTTCTTGCATGTTTTGCTTCTTTTCTCCACTTTGCATACTTTTAACTTGGAAATAGAAATACCTGCAAAAACACTTAAATATTCTCGAGAAAATCGGATATTAGACGAAAACGATATAATAATTGAATGTAAATCAAGACCAAAATACGATACATTTTCGTGTTATCAAACACCCCCACACTTAAACCTTTGCTTGTCCTCAAGCAAACCATGACTCGTGAGAAAAATAGTGCATACGGATACTCGTCCTAGGCTACCAACTCTACTTCGGTTGAGTTTGTGTCATAGGTACTAGCTTACACATTAAGGATATCGTAACAACACAATCCCGCTTTTGCGGTCATCAATCTCCCTCCTATACAAACCAATCTGAATCATGTCATTATACCTAAACCTAACTAACTCATCATTCTTTCATCCCTTTTCATTCTGGCGCAATCACATTAAGCCTGTTATCATTTCATACTCATGGTAGGATAACCTGTTAGTGACTATGATCTCATTATTATTATCAATTTTTTTTTGCACATTAGCTTAAATATCAATAAAATAAAGAAGTTTGCACCGTTGGCCTAAATGATCGGGTGAGGATCACCTAACTTAGAAGGGGCATTTCTTTTCATTCATTTTTTTTTCAATTTACCATTTAAACATGAGATCATACACTTATTTGCATCGGCTTCCTGCTTAGTGCGTGCTTAGGATGGTGCTGACTGCTAAATAAACTAATTAGGGACTACTAAAGGGGTGAGAACTTAAGGCTACGACATAACAAGTACTCAAATCGATTTCCATAATAGGGAGGCTCACGGTGTTAAGACGATATCGATTTTGCGGAATTTTTCCCACGACTCACAATCTAACCTTAATTTCGTCTGTAACCTAAGATTTTCAAAAGAAACCCTATTTTTAACGTAAAAATTTTCAAAATATTTGGTGTGGCTCAAGGGAATGGGAAATCGATAAACACAAAATCGCATATAAAGACTTGACAGCACATGCAAAGATGCAACGAAAATAGAAAAAATTTTAAAATCATGCTAGAAAGCAATAAATCTAACTAAAATGCGTTAAAATGAAAGCGGTAGTGTTCCTCCCCCACACTTAAACCAAACATTGTCCTCAATGTTTTGATAAAAGATGGTAAAGGAAAGATAGAACCTGTATGAATGCCATTGCGTGCTACCACGGCCAAATTTGCGTTGATTCTTCCCTTGTGTCCCTGTCTTCGCTGGCCATTTCTACTCCGGCGTCTTGTACTACGAGTTATCTGAATTTGCTGAAACTTCATTTTCTTGAAGCCGCTCATTATATTGCCTATTTCCGAAGGAAGTATCTGCAAAAATTGTTAGAAAAATACGGTGCGGTGTGTGCAGGTGGAACCTGACCATGCAAAGAACAAGGAGGATGTAAGTTACGAATGGGAGAGACATGTTGTCTCCTATCATACTCGTCATTGGTGTCACCACCAGCAGCGACATTCGCAGGAATGTGCGTGGGCACCAGGTCATCTCAAGGGATTGTTATCTAAAGATCTTTTGCCTAAATGTAGCTGAGACGTGACAAGCGATACAATTCTTTATTTTCTGCAAACACAAACAATAAAAGGAAAACATTAAATTAAAAACTCGTGGGTTACCACCCATGCAGAGTTTTGTTTAACGTCGATAGCTCGACGGTTATGAGTGTCGATCTTCGGTTTCCATGGCCATTTATCAAGCCATCTCACATATCCTTCACCTTTCCTTTTCTTCCTTCTGTGGGGTGGTTCATTCTTTTGAACTTGTGGTGGTGGTTCTGGATCTATGCTAAGTACTAGCTTTTCTAGTTTGGGCTTAGTCATTTCATCCATCACCTTAAAGTCTAACCTTACCCTCTTAACACTAATGATTTTCTTAGTTTGGTCTTCAAATTTTCTCTTTTTATGCAAGACCTCAGACAAGGGTTCGTGGATAATTTTCCATACATGCACATACGTTTTGGAGTCTGCAAACTTATACGGGAAAGGATATGGTGGGGTATATGGAGGGTGATCAACAATTCGTGCTTCATTCTCTACCTCTTCGATAACCTCGTTTGTGGATGGTGTTGGTGAATTTGTCTCAATCTCAACTCTTTTCTCACCATAACTCTCATCAACCTCATTATCACTCTCCTCAGGATTTTCGAGTTGTTCTTCACTACTGGTTGTTATAACATACGCATTCTCCTCAGGGGAGGGACCTATAGGTGTCAGTGCAAGAAGTAAGGTTTGGGTCTCCAATGCCTCAGTGTGAGTCACAAGGGACTCGACCATGGTGTTCGACCGCCTAAGGGTCTCATGATTATCGAGATGTTGTATTTTAAGCTCTTCATTCTGGATAGTTTGTGCGTCCACAAAGTGCTCCATCATAGATTCTAGTCTAGCATTGGTTGATGTTTCAATGAAATCCTCCATTAATGTTTCGAGGTTGGACTGAATGAATTCTTGCGGTTCTTCAAAATATTGAGAGTGGTGATTTGGGTGGAAATGAGATAGCGTCTCGTGGAAATCTTCCATTAGTATTTCGAGGTTGGAATTGTACGATTCTTGGGGTTCCTTAAAATTTTGGGAATGGTAATCATAGGAAAAATTTGGTTGCGGTTCCTCAAAATATTGGGAATATTGCGGTTGATAATTGTAGAAAAAATTTGGGTGCGGCTCCTCAAGATATTGTGAGTGGTTATCATAGAGAAAATTTGGGTGATACATAGTTTTTAATTTTTTTTTTAAAATTTTTTTTATTATTATTATTTTTTTTATAGGAGTGCCTTAGTCTATACGGTGCAACAACGGAATCACAATATTGACTGTTGGTCCCCGGCAACGGCGCCAAAAACTTGATGCTCCGCAAGCGCACAGATTTATCGAAGTAATATAAAAGATTGTCGAACCCACAGAGACCAATATCAACCTATCGTTATCTATCGTTGCTTTGCAAAGTTAAGGCTAATGAATGATTGATTGAGGGGAAACTAAGACTAAAACTAGAATAAAACTTAGAAAAATATGAAAGAAAAGAGAGAGACTGGAATGTGAATTCCGTGTACCTCAGGCACTCAGCAATTGGTTGGCGCTAATTTACGTATATTCCGTAGAAAATATTGGTTTAAAGACTCCGCCTCACACTCTCGTGTTATTGACTAAAGCCACATCTCCTAACTACAGGATTTTGCTCTCGCTCGCCCGTTTTAATTAGAAAACGTATTTTGAAAATCAATTAGATCCTAATCGATACCTAAAGCGCTCTCGCTGTTTTTAGGATCAATGCCCCGTTCCCACTATCTGGTTCGATCCCACGCTCTCGCAGTGCCGGCTCTAACCTTTATTGCTTCTCACTCTCGTGACGAAACAGTGTTAAATAACCTCTCACTCTCGTGACGAAGTTATTTAAATTAAACTTGGAAACAAAAACCAAAACTGAATTTACTATAAGTTAACGCTAATTTAATTACCGAGTCCTGTCGGAACGACGGTCCTCACAAACCGGACTCTAAACATTTAGCCGGACATGGAATTAAATGAAAACAACACAGAAATGGTAATTGAATTTGAAAGCATTACGATAATTAATTTATGAAAGCGATAAATAATAATAATAATAAGCAATGCGATAAAGAACCTGTAAAGACTTGAAGTAGAATGCGGAAATAAAGAACTTGAATTAACTTAAATAATGACGGCAAGCTTTGATCCAAGCGTTACAAATTAAAGGCCTAAATACTAATGGTGTGGTAGTTCCTCAATGTGAGATAACTACCACTTTTACAATGGTAATTTACTGCCTAAAACTATGAACAGCGCTTTCACGCACAGAAACTTGGATGCTTACAAATGCAAAGGGAACTACTATATATAGAGGGAAATTTCGTTCTGTAACTTCCATGGAGCATAAATGAGTGGTGGAGAAAGTGGGAGTAGTGGGAAGTTAGAGAAGTAGTGGGCGGTTATTTTTCTAGAGTAACTTCCAAGTAGTGCTGTTAGTGGATGGTGGTTGAGAGAATCTAGGAGAAATTGGTGAAGTGCATGACTGCATTGGGCTTCTTTTTCCACGTCTTCGTTCTGAACATAATATCCATAATTGAGCGCGTGACGATCGTGGTGAGGCCATGACGGTCGTGATGAAATTTGTATCTGCCACGGTCGTGGTGGAACCGTGACGATCGTCACATCAGCAGAATTTAGATTCTACTGTTTTTCTTCTCTTTTCTGCTCTTTTCTTGCATGTTTTGCTTCTTTTCTCCACTTTGCATACTTTTAACTTGGAAATAGAAATACCTGCAAAAACACTTAAATATTCTCGAGAAAATCGGATATTAGACGAAAACGATATAATAATTAAATGTAAATCAAGACCAAAATACGATACATTTTCGTGTTATCACTTCTAAACGTATATAATCTTATTATATTTTGTTTAGTTAAGTTTGACCCATTGTTTTACAAATTGGATATTACATTTATCCCATCACATCTTACTAATATAGAACATGCACCTCGCGTTAGGCGAAACCTACATTATTCGATACTAGTCTTGATGAGTTCTAAAACTTGGAAAGCATAAACTTAATATTCAATTTTGAGGGAATTTTCATTAGTTTGATCTCACATGCTTATTTATCATATAAATCGTCTCTCACATGCATCAACATACATACAGATGCATCAACATATATACAAAATGAAACAGTTATGGCCCCTAGAGCAATTGTTCTCCCAAGCCAATGAGAGAACCTAAGCTAAACCTAATAACGATCTACACTTCTCCAAGTAAGATCTCCAAGGTTGTCCTCCTTTGATCTTTTAGTCTTCTTCTTCTTCATAATATTACATTACATTAAAGAATATTCGTTTTACATACGAGGGAGTGAGATGAGAAAAGAAGTTACATCAAGAGATTAAAAGAGAGGCACGACACGCAGGTCGTATTTTAAAATCCCAAAACAAAATAAAGGAAAACTAAGGCCATAACTGATCACCACAAGAGGAAAATAATAAACACACTTTTATTATTATTAATTTAAATCCTGCCAATTAAATAAATTAAATTAAATTTCGGTGAATGATCACACTTTTTTTCAATGAACAATTCATTTGAAATCGGGTCATTTTTCATATCAACACTTGATACTTTCCATAAAATTAAAGCACAACTTTTGTGCCATCACAACCCTAATCGCAGACCTTTTAGATAATACAACCCTTGTGTCGTCATGAACCCTAATGCAACAATTTCATATCGTCAAAATACCATGATCAATAATTCAGTATGATTGATCCATATGCCACTGCTTCACCATACTAAAGTCGGTTTCCAAAGCAAATGAACACAGATCGCTCAAATGATCATTACGCGATTTAAATGAATGAAATAGAAACAGTATATCCAATATACCATCTTTGCATCAGAGTTAATTGTATCACATATACAATTTGGTCGATCATATTTGTGTAACTTAAGGACGATCGATATATCGCTGCTTCACCATACTATTGTCGGTTCCGAAACATAGTCAATACCGATCATCCAAATCGTACACAGCCTCATGCCAAAATTCAATTTCTCGATTTAATTTAATTTTTTATGTGTTTTAATCGAATTATAACAAAAAACATAAAATAAACACTTATCTGATGCATGGTTTCGTAAGTGGCTCTGATACCACTGAAGGGAAATCGCGATTCAAAAACGCAACGGAAATTTAAATTTCCCTTTAGCGATCCTTACGAAATATCATGATCAGTGATAGAATGGTTACCTCTTGTGGCGATGAAACCTTTGTGAAATTCTGGCACAGATATCAGATGTCCTACACAGATGTTGAGACACTGATATCCAACACAATGAACAAGATAACAATAAAAATAACAGTGCAGAAAGTAAATAACACAGTGATATGTTTACCCAGTTCGGATCAACAATCCTACTCTGGGGGCTACCAAGCCAGGGACGAAACCAATATACGATAGTATCAATTCACAGATCATACAATTACCGAATAATCTGCTCACTTAATCACTACCCTTCCTATGACTTCTACCTAAGACTCACCTAGGTATGAGGCCCTCCTCAAATCCCTCTACAACCACAACCCGTGATTGGTATCTTTCCACACAAGTAACAAACCGAAAGTTACACTTTCAAAACACACAATTCTCAATACTTCAAAGCTTATGAGAATTGACACACGAGAAACTCAATGCTTAAAAGCTTATGAGTAACTGACAGAACTTACAACACAAAAACCAGTCCTTATACTGTTATCAGAATGATACCAGTTAGGCTCACAAAATACACTTGAAAACCCTAACAAAACACACGTAAGTTCCACACCTAAACTAGGTTTACATCAGTCAATATATAGCATTTAATCTGGACTGAATTGGGCTTCAAAAATGCAGCAAATAGACTGCTCACAATTCTGCAAAATAAACTCCAACAAAATAGGTCTTTAATCCAAAGTTTCCTAATATGTCTCCATAATTAGAAACAGCTGAAAATCCGAAAAACCAACATATAACCACAATCCAAAAATGCTTTGGATGCCACATAGGATAACCAAATATTCACAAAATATTTAGTAACAATTCACAGCAACAGAATCTGCTTTAAAAACTGAATCCAAACACGATGTCCTATGAGCAGGTATGGGACATCTTCATTCGACATGTTGAATGCAGCAAATTAGAACTTCATGTTTCAACTTCTTGCTGCTAGAATAGTTTTAGCAAAATAAATGTCAACCACAGAATCAAAGAAATAACAATCTCCCCCTTTGGCTTATTTTGGCTAAAACTACACACACAAAAAACTTGTAAAAAAACATCCATATCAGACAGCAGCGAAATACCAACATCACACAGCAAAAAAAACATCCAGCATAGCAGCACTCCCCTTCAGCTGCATACAACACACAGCACACAACACATCATAGCAGCATAGCAAAACTCCCCCTCAACAGCAGCAACATTCCACAATCTCCCCCTCAACTACTGCAGCAGCACACCACACACAAACATACTACTCCCCCTTTTTAGCCATAAATATGACAAAGGCAAGTAGAACAAGTTATAAGTAAAAATAAACCAGAGTAAACTGCATCAGAGAGTAGATGCACACCACATCACATGCCCAAATGTCATGCACAAACTTCAGCATTTTCCCTTCATTCACACACTGCAATACCAGAACCTCCTTTACTCTTTCCAATCTGGCAGCCAGAAGGAACATTAATTGCTATAGTTCTTCATGAATGCAAACCCCAAGTCTGCTCCTCAGGTTTTCAAACTGAACTGCATCCAGAGCCTTGGTAAATATGTCAGCAAGCTGATTTTCTGTGCTCACATGCTCAAGAGTTATGACTTTGTCCTCCACAAGTTCTCTGATGAAGTGATGCCTGATATCAATGTGCTTAGTCCTGCTATGTTGAATGGGATTTTTGGAAATAATAATAGTGCTCAGGTTGTCACAAAACAATGTCATGACATCTTGTGTGACATTATACTCAGATAACATCTGCTTCATCCATACCAGTTAAGCACAACTACTTTCAGCTGCTATGTACTCAACTTCAACAGTAGAAAGCGATACAAATTTTGCTTCTTACTAAACCATGAAATAAGATTATTTCCCAAAAAGAAACATCCTCCAGAGGTACTCTTCCTATCATCAGCACTTCCAGCCCAATCAGCATCACAGTAACCTACTAAAATGGGACTTGAGTCATGGGAGTACAACAACCCATAATCACATGTACCACTCACATACTTAAGAATTCTCTTTACTTGATTGATGTGACTGACCTTGGGTTCTGCTTGGTATCTTGCACACACACCAACAGCAAATGTTATGTCTGACCTACTTGCTGTAAGAGCAGGAGTCCTCTTATGCTTGGCATTATCCAGTCCAAACTTCTTCACAATGTTCCTCGCATATTTGCTCTGACAGATAAAAATGGAGTCTTCCATCTGCTTGACTTGTAATCCAAGGAAGTAGGTCAATTCACCTACCAAGCTCATCTCAAATTCAGATTGCATTTGGTTGACAAAATGTTGGACCATTTCATCCGACATCCCACCAAACACAATATCATCTACATAAATCTGAGCAATCATTAGTTTCCCATCCTTCTCCTTGACAAAAAGTGTTTTATCAATACCACCCTTCCTGTATCCATTGTTAACTAAGAACTCACTCAGTCTTTCATACCAAGCTCGTGGAGCTTGTTTCAGCCCATACAAAGCCTTCTTCAGCTTGAAAACATGATCAGGAAAAGTTGGATCCACAAAACCTTTAGGCTGCTCAACATAGACTTCCTCATTAAGATAACCATTCAGAAAGGCACTCTTGACATCCATTTGAAACAATCTGAATTTCAACAAACATGCCACTCCTAGCAGCAATCTGATGGATTCCAATCGAGCCACAAGAGCAAATGTTTCATCAAAGTCTACTCCTTCAATCTGTGTGTATCCTTGAGCAACTAATCTGGCTTTGTTCCTGGTAACAACTCCTTGTTCATCAGACTTATTCTTATAAACCCATTTTGTTCCAATCACATTTGTTCCTGCTGGTCGTGGTACCAGTTCCCAGACTTTATTCCTCTTGAATTGACAAAGTTTATCTTGCATAGCACTTATCCAAAACTCATCTGTCAATGCTTCTTTGACATTCTTTGGTTCAATCTTTGAAACAAAGCATGCATTTGACACAGTCTCCCTCGTTCTGGTTCTTACACCTTCATTCAGATCTCCAATAATCAATTCCTTAGGGTGATCCTTCTGAATCCTTATAGAAGGTCCCCTGTTAGCATCCTCTACCTCTTCATTCTCAGGTCTAGTGTCGGTTTCTTGAGCACTATCTTCTACAGACTCAATGTCTTGGGAGATTTCATTGTTCATGGGCAGACATGCTCCAACATCATCTGGGACATCTTCGTCTTTGCCAGAGTCATCAACCACCACATTTATGGATTCCATCATCACCTTAGTTCTGGAATTAAATACCCTATATGCTTTACTGTTTGTAGAGTATCCCAAAAATATTCCTTCCTCACTCTTAGGATCCATCTTTCGCCTCTGCTCACGATCCGCCAAGATATAGCACTTACTCCCAAACACATGGAAATACTTCACATTTGGCTTTCTACCTTTCCATAGCTTATAAAGAGTGACAGAAGTACCTGATCTGATAGTCACCCTATTGTGTATATAGTAAGCAGTATTCATGGCTTCAGCCCAAAAATGATATGGAAGCTTTTTGGCATGAATCATGACTCTTGCACACTCTTGTATAGTCCTGTTCTTCCGTTCCACCACACCATTCTGCTGAGGAGTGATCGGTGATGAGAATTCATGAGTGATTCCCTCAGATAAGCAGAACTCTTCAAACCTGCTATTTTCAAATTCTTTCCCATGGTCACTTCTGATCCGAACAACACCACAATCCTTTTCCCTTTGAATCCTTTGACACAACTCTTTGAAGGCTGCAAATACTTCAGAATTTTCTCTGATAAAACTTATCCAAGTGAATCTGAAGTAGTCATCTACGACAACATAGGCATACTTCTTCCCACCAAGACTTTCAACCTGCATAGGTCCCATTAAGTCCATGTGAAGAAGTTCCAGAACTCTAGAAGTTGTGGTAAGATGTTGAAGCCTCTTGTGTGACACCCTTATTTGCTTCCCAACTTGACATTCACCACATATTTTATCCTCATCAATCTTCAGCTTAGGAATACCTCTAACAGCTTCACTTGACATAAATTTCTTCATCCCTTTCAGGTGTAAGTGACCCAATTTATGATGCCACAGTTTGGTTTCATCTTCCTTTTACATCAAACAAGTAGACAGACTTTCAGGTTCTTGAGGATTCCACAGATAGCAGTTATCCTTAGACCTGGTTCCCTTCATAACAACTTAATCTTTCTCATTGGTTACTAGACATTCAGATTTGGTGAAATTTACTTTGAGACCTACATCACACAGTTGGCTTATACTGATTAAATTTGCGGTCAGCCCTTTGACAAATAGAACACGATCCAGATTTGGTTGTCCTGTATAGTCCAGCTTTCCAACACCTTTTATTTCACCCTTTGATCCATCCCCAAAAGTGACATAATTGGTGGAGTGAGGCTTGATATCTGAAAAGAATTTCTTCACACCAGTCATGTGTCTTGAACAACCACTGTCAAAGTACCAATCTTCTCTTGCAGATGCTCTAAGAGAGGTATGTGCTATGAGACCAACCATCATTTGTCTAGGGATCCATCTTCTCTTCACTTTACCCCAACTCTGTCCTTTATTTTGTTGCTGAGCAGTTTTGGGATAGCCGTGCAGCTTGTAGCAAAAGGACTTTAAGTGACCAATCTTTCCACAGTAATGGCATCTCCATGGTTTATACTTTGATCTACAAACTCTTTTCTGATGCTTCATCTGATGTTGAAACATGTGATTTGACATCCCCTCTTCTTGCTTTATTTTCTGAGGAACAAACTTCAATACAGGCTTCTTGTAAGTCTCTGCTTGATTGTTAAAACCAAGGCCTTGCACATTTCCAGCATCTTTCCCAGTCTGAAGAATCTCATCCAGCTGCGTGGTACCATTGTTCAGCATTCTTATAGACTTGGTCATATTGTCAAGTTTTGACTTTTGCCATTCAACCTCCTCTTTCAGATCAGCAATGGTTGATAGATGTTCTTCCTTCTCAGCTTCTAGTTGAGCTATCAGAACCTTCTGTTCCAATATTATCTGGCACCTTTCTTTATTCTTGATACACAACTCTGAAAACCCTGTGAAGACTTCTTCCTTAGTGAGTTCTCCAACATAGGATTCTTTGTCAGAGTCAGACTCACAAGTAGTTTCTCCATCAGCCTTACAGATCCCAGTCAAAGCTGTCACCAATTTTGCTGATTCTTCTTCAAGATCACTCTCAGACTCTCCTTCTGACCAAGACACTGATAAGCCATTCTTCTACCTTTTGAGATACGTGGGACACTCAGTCTTTATGTGCACATATCCCTCACATTCAAAACACTGAACTCTCTTCCCTTGATTGGAGTCTTCTTCAGTTCTGGATCTTCTGCCTCCATCCTGGTTCTTACTGATGTCGAGTGACTTGTTCTGAGCATTTGCTCTCGACTTCCAGTCAATCCTTTTCAACACTTTGTTAAACTGTTTTCCAAGCAATACCAGATCTTTAGACACCCCTTCATCTCTGACCAGGTCACCTTCATCTTTTGAGTCACCAGCATTTGACACAAAAGCTATGCTCTTCTTCTTTTCAGACTTTTCACTGATCCCTAATTCAAATGTTTGAAGAGATCCCACCAGTTCATCCACTTTCATCTTGTCTATATCCCGAGCTTTCTCTATAGCAGTCACTTTCATGTCAAATCTCTTAGGTAGAGATCTGAGGATTTTTCTGACCAGTTTGCTGTCAGACATCTTTTCACCTAGGGCACTAGAGGCATTAGCTATCTCAATAATGTTCATGTGAAAATCATGAATGCTCTCATCCTCTTTCATCTTCAAACTCTCAAACTTGCTAGTGAGAAGCTGAAGCTTTGACATCTTCACCTTTGAAGTCCCTTCATGAGCAACCTTTAAGACCTCCCACGCCTCTTTTGCAATGGTGCAATGTTCAATCAATCTGAAGATATTCTTGTTGACACCATTAAACAATGCATTCATGGCTTTGGAATTTCCCACGGACCCTTTGTAATCTGCATCATCCCAGTCTTCCTCTTCCTTCACCACATCAGTAGGGGTACCTTTTTCATCTTTAACCTTTGGGGGCTCCCATCCTTTTATAACAGCTTTCCATGCTTGATCATCCATGGATTTGATGAATGCTATCATCCTTGGTTTCCAATAGTCATAGTTGGAACCATCAAGCAGAGGTGGTTTATTCAGAAATCCTCCATCCTTGTCCATTGTACCAGAAAGTACCTCCCTGAATCTCACCCAGAACCAAACAAGGGTGCAAGCTCTTGATGCCAATTGAAATTCTGGCACAGATATCAGATGTCCTACACAGATGTTGAGACACTGATATCCAACACAATGAACAAGATAACAATAAAAATAACAATGCAGAAAGTAAATAACACAGTGATATGTTTACCCCGTTCGGATCAACAATCCTACTCTGGGGGCTACCAAGCCAGGGACGAAACCAATATACGATAGTATCAATTCACAGATCATACAATTACCGAATAATCTGCTCACTTAATCACTACCCTTCCTATGACTTCTACCTAAGACTCACCTAGGTATGAGGCCCTCCTCAAATCCCTCTACAACCACAACCCGTGATTGGTATCTTTCCACACAAGTAATAAACCGAAAGTCACACTTTCAAAACACACAATTCTCAATACTTCAAAGCTTATGAGAATTGACACACAAGGAACTCAATGCTTAAAAGCTTATGAGTAACTGACAGAACTTACAACACAAAAACCAGTCCTTATACTGTTATCAGAATGATACCAGTTAGGCTCACAAAATACACTTGAAAACCCTAACAAAACACACGTAAGTTCCACACCTAAACTAGGTTTACATCAGTCAATATATAGCATTTAATCTGGACTGAATTGGGCTTCAAAAATGCAGCAAATAGACTGCTCACAAATCTGCAAAATAAACTCCAACAAAATAGGTCTTCAATCCAAAGTTTCCTAATATGTCTCCATAATTAGAAACAACTGAAAATCCGAAAAACCAACATATAACCACAATCCAAAAATGCTTTGGATGCCACATAGGATAACCAAATATTCACAGAATATTTAGTAACAATTCAGAGCAACAAAATCTGCTTTAAAAACTGAATCCAAACACGATGTCCTATGAGCAGGTATGGGACATCTTCATTCGACATGTTGAATGCAGCAAATTAGAACTTCATGTTTCAACTTCTTGCTGCTAGAATAGTTTTAGCAAAATAAATGCCAACCACAGAATCAAAGAAATAACACTTTGAGTCTGAATCGAAGGAATGATCACGGACGATGTATGATGAATAACGCCTCTACTCAGTCCACACGGACAACTTCCTTCAGTCTCAATGCTAGCTGCTACGATTGAAGGCTTTGAGTGAGAGATAGAGAGAAGGAAAATACGGCTAGGGTTCCACAGCTGAATTTTCATCAAGTGTTTATGCTTCTGCATAAGGGTTATATTTCTAGAACCATTTATGTGGGATGCATGCTAAAAAGCCCACTTAAGTGCACACACACCGTATCTTATGATGTACTATATATCACTTAAGCACATGGTACCATACCCTAATTCGTATTCCACTTAAGTGCACCATACCTTACGGTGTTACATATTTACTTAAGTACACCGTACCTTACGATGTTCCTTATTTACTCTACCTCTTATCAAACTGTCCTTATGTGTGTGACCCTGTAGGATTTTGCGATGTCGGTAATTATATTAAATCATGCATTTAACATAATAAACAGTGAGCAGTATCTAGCAACACATCACTGCTGGCCAAGTCACAAATTGTCATGTGATCTGACAAAACCTTTTGTGATAGTACTTGTGTGTACAATTACCCTTTTGCCCTTATGTCTATATTGAACACAAGGCATATACCGTGTCATCCTTGTTCAGTTCAATATTGGACCCTTAGACATTTATCCTGTTATGCAGGATGGGCAAATTCCATCTAGGCCACTCATGTCCCTCAGCATGCTTTATGAAGTACCCATCAACTGTCTTTATAGTCATCCAATTACGGACAATGTTTGATCAACAATAAAGTACTTGACTCTACATCTAGGGTCCATAGTGATTTCAGGTCGAAGGCTGGTATACACCACTATCACCATGAGAGTAACTTATGACACTTTGCATAACATTCTATGTAGTACTCTCATAGTGGGTCAATCCAGTATAAATATTACTCCTAATATTCATACCTATGTTAAGACTTGATAACTCCTTATCCATGATCCATGAGATGTGATCATCAGTCTATCTATAATAGTCTTAATGCTTTAAGGTTATCCCATTTCACATTAATGCTCGACTACGAATACATTAAGAATAATGTCCTTATGTTTATATTGAATCTCATGATTAAGTCACACTTAATATTTCATTAAGCGAACTAGCTATTCTAGGGACTTTATCAATTTGGAAAACAAACATAATAAAGAAATGCCTTTAATTATTAATAAATAATTCGATACAAGTACCAAAAGTATTGGCCTCTAGGGCTTACACCAACAAAAACATAGACAAAGTAAAAATGCAGTTAAAGTAAGGATGAAAGTAACTGGGCAGAAATTGTAAATTAAAATGAAAAGCTTTGCATTAAAGTAAAAATGGTGTTTCAAGGTTCATACATTCTCTCAATGAAAACTCGTTTTTCTAATGCTGGTACTTTGAGTGTAAGTGAGATTTTGTAATAAAATGAACCCCCTGAATCCTAACAATAGAATGCCTATTTATACTAGTATGAAATAACTGCTCCATAACAATCACATCTTTAGTTTTTGCCACATAGAAATCGGCATGCGCTTCGCTTCTGCATTCCCTCCATGTGTCCTTCAGGATGAAACTAAGAAGTAGTTATTTGCTTTTTGAACAGATCATTTGTGCCCCCAAATAACTGTCAGTTCGACACGCCTGATGTTTTCGAAAATGTTGATGTCGAAATGTCTCTAAGACATTCCAAAAATTACTAAGTCCCATTTTCATCCTATTTAGACTCCAACCACATGCATGTCATCAAAGGTCTATATACCTTAAGATTTGACTTATGCTTAGTTTTTTTCCCTGGTCGAAAATCCCAGCTAACAAATTGCCCCCCAAAAAAGGCCTATTTCAATGCACTAGGAGATATGGGTGTTATTGTCTTTCTCAAGCACTATTCAGCTAGTGGGTTGACATCACGATCATCACGGTCTTTCTATTAATTTTCACCTAGAAAACGTGTGTTTCCCTCTATCCCATAAATTTCTTCATCATGGCTCCGCCTTCGTAGGGTGTTGTGGCTAAGTGCATCAGACTGTTTCGATTTCACTTCTAAGGAGATGACACGTGCCATTGTGCCAACCTACTTCGCGCCATTTGTCAAGCACAAAGACTGAAGATTATTTCTCCCTCACTATAAATATAAATATTATTTCCTTCATTTTTCTTCTATTTTCCTTCCATTATCTTCAAAATTTCCACTCTGAAAATTCTTTCTTCAAGCTATCAGAAAAAACTTTCAAGCTCAAACAATGGCTCCAAAGAAAAGAGCAACAAAGCCACAAAGGAACCTCTCATATTAGCCAACGTACTCCCATGCACTACTGTGATTAGAAAGCAAGAATACATTCCTGAGACACCCAACTATGAGGAGAAACTGTGTATTTACAAGTCTTAGGTAATTATCCCTTACTATATCTCTAAAAAACACCCATGCACTCATGGGTCCAATGTATGATCCTTATGTGGATCTTACCAAACTTAGGGATTTTTTTCCCATCTTACAATATGACAAAACCCATTGTTAGTGTTAAAGGACCTCTGAACCTATAGTGCATGACCACCACTTTACGTGTCTTCCGTTTAGTTCCCCACTAAGAAACATGAGGATTAGATCCTCTTGCTGAACAAGACTGAGGCGAAAAAAGTGAATTTCAGTAGGCAAAAGGTATCTTCAACCTGATCCATTTGTCGAGAACTGGTCCTGCCTAATGCAAAAACATGTTGGTCGCATCCCTATATTTCTGGGAAAGCACGACTAACACCATCCAACTTCCATGTAGAATGGTGACACCCACTTTCTTCCACGTGGCGGCCATTACTGGCCTTTGCCCAACTGGAAAAACTTTTTACCCCAACGAGAGCGACGAAGACACCATTGATTTCAACACAAACAGTGAGAGCTTTGGTAATTATATTGATGACTACCATGTCTCTGGAACTGAAGTTTCAGAAGAAGAGCATATCACATTCCTTGTATTATGGATCTCAAGATGCATTTTCTGCTGTGGGTACTTAAAGGTGGCGAAGAGGTACTTAACCCTAGCCAACCAACTGCACGAAGGCAAAGATATTTTCCTTTGCCAACTGATTTTAGGATCCCTTTATGAATCCCTGGGATTAGCTACCGAAGTCTTAAGGAACATTCAACCCAAAGATGATTTATTTCTATCTGGTCCTTTTTGGTTACTCCAACTCTAGCTCAGTGCCACATTTGAAATTTCTCTGGACGTTAACAAACCTGACGACGCCAATGAAGTTATTAGGGATAGACGCATCGAAGGGGCTCGATTGAACCCGCTGACTCCGATTGACAAGAATGGATTAGATCGATAGGAATTCTCATCCAACTTCTTAATGTTTGCCAAACGCTACCACTTCTATGCAACATTGGCTCCCTTTGCCAAAAGGACTCATGGGCATGAATGGTTCACTCGTAAGTTCCCAACCACTGGCGAACATGAAGTTGAGTCAAAGAAAATATGGGAAGCATTCTTAATCCCCATACCTCTTTCCACCAGACTATGGACTTCCAAAGATAATGTGAAAATCATTTTCTATTAACCCAACTTGGTGTCGCACAAATTTTGAATCAGTCAGACTATGCTCAGATCCTTTTTCAGTCGAAAAAGTGAATTGTGCCTTTGCACCAATGAATACTCTGAAAACAACTACCTTCGACGAATTGCTCAACACGCTGCTAATCGCTCTGTTCTCACTCCATTCGTTTTCCAACCAACATTCTACTGTACCCTAGAATTCGACACATGGTGGAAAAATTATCATGCCAAAGAATTTATGATTGCTGCAACATTAAGTCAACATTTAACTGATGCTTTCTCTTCTCTGCAACAAAAAATTCAACAAAGGTAGAGCTCGACACATTAAAGAGAACCTAACTTTCCAGAAATACTTTGAAACTGTGTATGACCCTAACGACCTTAGTTGGATGATCCGTAAAGCAGCTGTTACTATGAAAGAAAAAGTGTTGGCGAAACTTCCCAACTTGCCCATTCATGAATACATAAAGGACGAGTACATGTTTTCTTTAAACTTTTACCCTCCTAAATTTCCCCATTTTCCCACCAGCAAAATGGCTTTGGCTTTCGTCCCTCTGTTTCAAAGGTGGTTCGTTTGTGAGGAATTTTTGAAGGTTCACAAAAATGAATACCTGAAACCTGCTCAGCATGTGACTCCGACTATGTATGACATATATAGTTTCAAAGGCCACCTTCATGTTGACGTAAATCATTTCAGGGTCAAAACTCCCATACATGAGGGTAAGGAAAGAAAATGACCTCTCCACAAATTTTCAACCTGTAAATATTATTTATTTGTACTCACAATCGATTATATTTGTTCACAGTTGCCGAGCACAAAAAGAGGACTAGGGATGCTTGCTTAAGCAACCCAAAGTCGAAGCAATTTCCTCCAAGCCTTCCCAAGTAAGTTCCAAATTCAGATGCTAAGCTTTAGACTGCTCAACATATTGAACTTAGATAATTTTCATAACTTGAATTCTATTCATTTTTTTATGAAGGCTGATGATGCAAACGTTGAGCCGGTACCAAAAAGACTGCACCTAGCCTTAGGGTAGCTCCTACTCCTAAGACAAAGAAAAAGAAGAAAGCTCCTTCGAGGAAGGGAAAAAATACGGCCGACACAACAAGGAGGTTTGTCTCCACTGAGAGCGCCAAATCAAGCCTAAATGATGACACTTTAAAGGTAAATCTACTTCTTCTTTAACCCTCTTTATATTATTTCTTTAAGTCCTAACACCTGGATCTTGTAGGGTAAGCCTTCAACCAAACTTGTGTCGACATTCACACATCCAACACCTCAAGCTACTAGCTCACCCACCAATCAGCCTATTCCTACTGTAGACCTCACTGAAGAGGTTAACAAACCCAAAGAAGTAGATGATAACATATCCCACAACTTAAACGAAAAATCTCAACCAACTGAATCGACTTCCTCATCATCTGATGAATCTGGGGAATACCTTAGAGCAAGGAAAGCCCAAGCAAACTTCTCCTCTTGACATCCCTAAGACAACTCAAGATGCTCACCAACAACCATAAACCACTGTGATCAATGCTGAACAACTAAATATGGAGACCACACCTAATGTCGGAAAAAAGGTTCAAAATATTATGTCTACAAAGCCAACCTCTTCGCCTAGCAACAAACTTTCTCAAGAAGAATTATCAACACTATATAAAACGAATCCTCAGGCTTACATGAGAATGGTGCTAAGCTTCGCGGTGAAGAATCAGAGACCAAGCTATTGACTAACTTGACTCGCAAAACAAAATGCCACCACCAAACTTTTATCTTTCCAAGGGAATGGGAAAAGATCGAATAAACCCACAATAAACATGCAAAGCAAAAAGCAAGGCTGAAAGCTAAGCAATAAAGAGATCAAAGGTGCGATGGTTGGTTATGCTAAGGTAAGGTACTAACATCCTAAGCATCTATAATATCCTATAGGATCCTCTTGAAATATCTGTGTTTGGTTAAAAGTGTTTGTTGAAAAAGATTGGGGAGATGAGAAAAGAAGTGTTTTTCTATTGTTTTTTTGATTTGGAAAGACATGAAGTCTTGTGCCTACATACCAATAAAGCATCAAAACCTCGTAGTTCGGGGTAGAAATAACAAAAGGGTTTGTTTTGGTTGATTTTAATAAAGAAGAGACAAGTTGTCATCTTAAGGAGAATACACAACTAATCCACCACAAACATGTGAAAGATGGATTTTTGCATCACAATCAGAGAAGGGCTCCAACTTGGATATAAAATCAACAAGTATGCCTCATACTTCCCTCAAGTGGAAAAGAATCAATGTCATTCTCAACAATGTTAAGGGGTAGGAGAATTATATCTCAATAATAGATGACTCGTGTCTAATCCATTTTTGAGAAAAGGTTTTAAAGTGAAAAGCAAAGTGACAAAAGTCTTGAATGAGTTTTGTGTCTTTTAGTCTTATGAAAAGAGTTTTATATGCTTAAGATGTCTTGAAGCATTTATAAAAGAAAGGAAAGTTTTGAAAAGACAATGACTTAATGTCAATGTTTTTTTATTGAAGGAGGTTCAAGTTAGAAAATGAGAACCTAAGGGTAGACATGAAGCAAATAATGGGTAAAGGATGCAACAAGATACACAATGGATATGCACATGACAATAAGTCAACCATGATCCCTTTCCCTTGGATTTAAAGACAAGCAACATAAAGATATCAATCAAGGGTCACAAGACAAGTCTCAAGTGTCAAAACAAAGGTTCATAAGCAAATCATAACTCAAGTACAAATCAAAGGCTTAAGTGGAAAAGATGCTCAAATACAAGACAAGTCTCATTCACAAGTATGAATCTAAGCAAAGGAGAATACATGCCATGTTGTGGATTAGAATTAGAGCATATGAACAAAAGATGTTATGGTGAGAGAACACTCAAAATAAGTATCTAAGCATGGATCATATGAGTATGTAAACTATCAAGCTAAACAAGAGATGTAACACCCCAAAACCAGTAGAATATTTATTTAATTGATTTATTATAAATATTCGTACCTTGGTGAATTTTTGGTGAATTATTATGATGTCTGATGATTTATATTGTGGGGTATTGACGATGTTAAGGGTGTGTTGATTTATGTTAGAGGTATATGATTTATTAAGGATTATTTTGATAATAATAATAATAATAATAATAGAATAATGTGACAATGTTATTTAAATTATTATTATTATTTTAAAATAAAAGGAAGGGCTAAGTGGTAATTGTGCGAGAATTAGTGAGGACAATGATGAAAAAGAGTATTAGGGGTCCTAGGGGTAAGTTGGACAAAAGGAATTAGAGAGAGTGGAGAAGTTCAGTTTTGTACGATCAAAATTTGGGAAACCGCTCTGAAGAAAGGAGAAGAAGGCTAGGGTTCAGAGAGGCTTCAGAGGAACTCAAAGAGGAGATTTCTAAAGCAAATTACTAAGGTATGGGGAGTATTATTTATCATTATATTTGATATAGGTGTAGAAACATGTAGGTAGTAGGTTTTCCAGGAATTTGATGAGTTCATGTCGAAATTTGGGGTTTTGGGGACGTAATTGATGTTAGGAATAAACCTATGACGATGTATTGGGGTTGTTGTGTTGCTCTATGATGAATTCTGATGAAAACTGGTTGATTTGGTGCTGTAATCACATACCTCTTAGGGTCTGAGTTAGTGCAGAAACACAACTGAGAGTAGCAGGTTTGCACACTTTCGCCGGGCGAAATTCCCAGCTCGCCGGGTGAAGCGAATTCGCCCCAACCTCGCCAGGCGAAAGAGGAAGCGAAGGGAAGGTAGAAAAAGTGGGTTTATGGATTTTGTATGGGGGAAGGTGTTTCGCCCCAGCTTCGCCGGGCGAACACCCAAGCTAGCCAGTGGCTTCGCCAGGCGAGAGAAAAGCGGAGGGAGAGGGGGAATTGTGAGTTATTGGAATTTATATGGCGAAGGTGTCTCACCCCTGCTTCGCCGGGCGAAACCCAGGCGAGCGCGCTGCTACGCCGGGTGAGCAGGAGCAGTGGGTTTGTTTTGATTTCTTTTCTTTTCTACCCTTTGAGGTTTTGTGTCTTGATGACTTGTGATGACTTTTGATGCATGATGATGATGTGATAACATGATGATTTATGTCGATTTTAGTGTATGTATTACCATGATGCTTAATGAGAGTTTATGATGATGATGTACATGTTGATGTTATACATGTTATGTGAAGTATTATGACGATTTTATGAATGATGATGCAATGTGACGATTTTATGACGATGACGATTATGACGTTTGCATCATGCATTCATAGCATTCTAGGACTTCGGTCCAGTGACGATTTTAGGACTTCGGTCCAGTGGTGGCTTCAATCCCATTGTGCAGATTGGAGTGTATGACGTTGCTCTGGTTCTTGTGTAGAATCGATCTTATTGGTGGGGATCTTTGGAGGGTGATGACCCAATGTCCATCAATTATGACGAATTGGTACCACATGCATGAGTCAGTGTAATGCATTTCATATTTATGTGGCATTGCGTGTTTGCGAATGATGATGTGATGGATGACATGACTATAAATGATGTACAATGATGATGATGATGATGTATTAATGACATGACTATAAATGATGTACGATGATGATGATGATGATGATGTATTAATGACGATGCTGGTTTATTTTGATGCATACTATCTTCGGATTGTTTTGATAATTATGACGCTTATGAAGTTTTCCGCTGCATAGTATTCAAGTTAATTTTGATGTTTTAAACCTGTGTTACGGAGCAAGATGTTATTACTTGATGTTTATGACAAAATGTGACGCCCTTATGGGATTTTACTCTAATAATTATTGTTATATTATTCGTGAATGTCTATTGGGTAAAAGGGTGCTACATTAGTGGTATCAGAGCAGGTCGGTCTGTCTTGCCAGGTGTTGTATGATGTTATTCCCTGTCAGTCGATGAGTGTGTGTACACTGTCGATGTTTTGTTTCTTCTAACCTTGTTGCTGATGTGCAGAATGACTGGAAGAAATGATCGTGCTATTGCTGACGCGCTGGAATCACTTGCTTAAGTGATGGCTAAGAACAATTAGAATGGTGAAGTTTCTGATGAGTTACGTGCTTTGGGGAAGTTCCAGAGGAACAATCCGCCGACTTTTGTGGGCACTCATGATCCGGAGGGCGCGCATAAATGGCTCAAGGAACAATCCGCCGACTTTTGTGGGCACTGAAGTTTGCAACAATAGTGTGCTGAGGTGCTACAGATGTGGTAAGAGAGGTCACAGAGCTACTGACTGCAAAGATGAGGGTCCGACTTATTTCAACTGTGGTAAACAGGGTCACATCAGTACTTAGTGTCAGAAGCCGAAGAAGACTGTTACTACGGCTCAGACTAATGGCAGAGTGTTTGCTTTGAGTGATGCAGAGGTTTCTAAGAAGGATAACTTAATTCGAGGTACTTGTTTTATTAATAACGTTGAGTTGGTCGCTATTATTGATACTGGTGCTACTCACTCGTTTATTTCGCTTGAATGTGCTAATAGATTGGGTTTGAAATTGTCTGATATGAATGGTAATATGGTAATAGAAACTCCTGCTATGGTTCTGTTACTACTACTTTATTGTGTTTGAGATGTCCTTTGATGATTTATGGGAAGAGTTTCGTGATGGATTTGGTGTGTTTGCCCTTCCACCAAATCGATGTAATTCTGGGGATGAACTGGTTGGAGTTCAACTACATTCACATTAACTGTTATAATAAAACTGTGGAGTTTCCTGAGTTTGGTAATAATGGAGAGTTGATGTTCTTGTTTGCTAAGCAAGTAGACGAACTCTTAGAAGGCGAAGCCTTGATGTTTGCGCTGTTTTCATCGTTGCAAGTTGATCGTGAGACTGCGAGTATCGAATTACCTGTCGTCTGCGAATTTCCTGAAGTATTTCCGGATGACATATGTGATTTGCCTCCAGATCGTGAAGTAGAGTTTGCGGTTGATTTGATACCATGTACTAGTCCGGTGTCAATGGCTCCCTATCGGATGTCAGCTTCTGAGTTAAGCGAATTGAAGAAACAACTGGAAGAATTGCTTGAGAAGAAGTTTGTTTGACCTAGTGTTTCTCCGTGGGGTGCTCCTGTGTTGTTAGTGAAGAAGAAAGATGGTAGCATGAGGTTGTGTGTTGATTATCGTCAGTTAAATAAGGTGACTATCAAGAATAAGTATCCACTTCCGAGAATTGACGATTTGATGGATCAACTTGTGGGAGCTTGTGTGTTCAGTAAGGTTGATTTGAGGTCTGGTTATCATCAGATTCATGTTAAGCTTGATGATATTCCGAAGACAACTTTCAGGACGAGGTATGGTCACCATGAATACACTGTGAGTTTTCTTGGCCATGTGATTTCAAGTGGTGGAATTGTTGTTGATCCTACTAAGATCGATGTTGTGCTACAGTGGGAGACTCCGAAGTCTGCTACTGAGATACGAAGTTTTCTTGGGTTGGCAGGTTACTATCGCAAGTTCATAGAAGTTTTTTCTAGATTGGCGTTACCGTTGACGCAGTTGACTCGTAAGGGTCATGCTTATGTGTGGGACGTTGCATGTGAAGAGAGTTTTGTGGAATTGAAGAAGAAATTGACGACCGCTCCGATTTTGATTTTGCCTAATCTGAATGAATCTTTTGTGGTGTATTGTGATGCTTCGAAGATAGGTCTTGATGGAGTGTTGATGTAGAATGGATAGGTTGTTGCTTATGCTTTGAGACAATTGAGAGTTCATGAAAGGAATTATCCTACACATGACTTAGAATTGACAGCTGTGGTGTTCGTGTTGAAAATTTGGAAACATTACCTTTTTGGCTCTAAATTTGAAGTGTTCAGCGATCATAAGAGTTTGAAGTACTTATTCAATCAGAAAGATTTGAATATGAGGCAGAAGAGGTGGTTGGAATTGTTGAAAGACTATGATTTTGATTTGAATTACCATTCTGGTAAGGCAGATGTGGTGGCCGATGCATTGAGCAGAAAGTCATTGCATATGTCAATGCTTATGGTGAGAGAGTTGGAATTAATTGAGCAATTTCGAGATTTGAGTTTGGTATGTGAAGAGACTCCTAACAGTGTGAAGTTGGGTATGTTGAAGTTGACTAATGGTATTCTGGAAGAGATCAGAGTGGGACAACAATCTGATTTGAAGCTGGTTGATCAGGCACCTTTGATTAACCAGGGTAACGGAGGTGAATTCTGGATTCATGAGAATGGTGTGATGAGGTTCAGAGACAGAGTGTGTGTTCCAAATGTTCCCGAAATTAAGAAGAGTATTCTTGAAGAAGGACACCGAAGTAGATTGAGTATTCATCCCGGTGCTACGAAGATGTACCAGGATTTGCAGAAACTATTTTGGTGGCCAGGTATGAAGAAGGATATTGTTGAATTTGTTTATGCCTGTTTGATTTTTCAGAAGTCCAAGATTGAACATCAGAAGCCTTTGGGTATGATGCAACCATTGAGTATTCCAGAATGGAAATGGGATAGTATTTCCATGGATTTTGTGTTGGGATTACCGAATACTGCGAAAGGAAATGATTCTATTTGGGTGATTGTAGACAAGTTGACTAAATCAGCTCGTTTCTTACCGATGAAGATTAACCATTCTATGCAGAAGTTAGCTGAGATGTACATTGAGGAAATTGTGAAGTTGCATGGGATTCCTTCGAGTATTGTGTCGAACAGAGACCCGAGATTTACGTCGAGGTTCTGGAAAAGTTTACAAGATGCTTTGGGTACTAAGTTGAGGATGAGTTCTGCATATCTTCCGCAGACGGATGGCCAGACAGAGATGACTATCCAGTATTTGGAGGATTTACTAAGGGCTTGTGTGTTGGATCAAGGAGGATCGTGGGATAGCCATTTGCCGTTGATTGAGTTCACATACAACAACAATTTTCATGCTAGTATTGGAATGGCGCCATATGAAATTTTGTATGGAAGGAGGTGTAGAACTCCATTGTGTTGGTATGAATCGGGCGAGAGTGCTGTACTCGGACCTGAAATTGTACAGGAGACGACTGAAGAGACTAAGATGATCCAAGAAAGGATGAAAGCTTCGCAGAGTCGTCAGAAGAGTTATTATGATAAGAGAAGGAAATCACTTGAATTCTAAGAGGGAGATCACGTGTTTTTGAGAGTTACGCCGGTGACTGGTGTGGGCCGAGCTTTGAAGTCTAGGAAGCTCACTCCACGTTTTGTGGGTCCATATCAGATTCTGCAGAGGATAGGGAGGTATCTTATCAGATTGCTTTACCGTCGTCGCTTGGAAATTTACATGATGTGTTCCATGTATCGCAGTTGAGGAAGTACATTTCAGATCCATCGCATGTGATTCAGATGGATGACGTATAGGTGAGAGATAATCTGACCGTTGAAGCATTACCTGTACGGATAGATGGAAGAGAAATGAAGCAATTGTGAGGTAAATATATATCTTTGGTGAATGTGTTATGGGGTGGACCAGCTGGTGAGAGTTGGACTTGGGAGCGCGAGAATCAGATGAAGGAGTCGTATCCAACTCTGTTTTCTTCAAGTAATTTTCGAGGACGGAAATTCTTTAAGTGGGAGAGAGTTGTAACACCCCAACATCAGTAGAATATTTATTTAATTGATTTATTATAAATATTCGTACCTTGGTGAATTTTTGGTGAATTATTGTGATGTCTGATGATTTATATTGTGGGGTATTGACGATGTTAAGGGTGTGTTGATTTATGTTAGAGGTATATGATTTATTAAGGATTATTTCGATAATAATAATAATAGAATAATGTGACAATGTTATTTAAATTATTATTATTATTTTAAAATAAAAGGAAGGGCTAAGTGGTAATTGTGCGAGAATTAGTGAGGACAATGATGGAAAAGAGTATTAGGGGCCCTAGGGGTAAATTGGAATAAAGGAATTAGAGAGAATGGAAAAGTTCAATTTTATACGATCAAATTTTGGGAAACCGCTCTGAAGAAAAGGAGAAGAAGGCTAGGGTTCAGAGAGACTTTAGAGGAACTCAGAGAGGAGATTTCAGAAGCAATATACTAAGGTATGGGGAGTATTATTTATCATTATATTTGATATAGGTGTAGAAACATGTAGGTAGTAGGTTTTCCGGGAATTTGATGAGTTCATGTCGAAATTTGGGATTTTTGGAACGTAATTGATGTTAGGAATAAACCTATGATGATGTATTGGGGTTGATGTGTTGTTCTATGACGAATTCTGATGAAAACTGGTTGATTTGGTGCTGTAATCGCAGACCTCTTAGGGTCTGAGTTAGTGCAAAAACGTAACTGAGAGTTGCAGGTTCGCACACTTTCGCCGAGCGAAATTCCCAGCTCGCCGGGTGAAGCGAATTCGTCCCAACCTCGCCAGGCGAAAGAGGAAGCGAAGGGAAGATGGAAAAAGTGGGTTTCTGGATTTTGTATGGGGGATGGTGTTTCGCCCCAGCTTCGTCGGGCGAACACCCAGACGTGCCAGTGGCTTCGCCATGCTATCAATTTTGATTGATTCAATCGCTTTCTTGTTGGATTCAAGATCCTTGTTCTTCACTCTTCACTCTAGTGATTCAACCACACTTTGGTTGCAATATGTTACCTTTTGCACAAAGATTTAAAAAGAAAGAACAATTTGATAAAGTAATAATTTTGGAAGTGAAAGGAAGAAGGTTTATTGACTAATCTGTCAATGTGTGAATTTATCTTTTGCACAAAGATTTAAAAAGAAAGAACAATTTGATAAAGTAATAATTTTGGAAGTGAAAGGAAGAAGGTTTATTGACTAATCTGTCAAAAACACTTTCTCTCAAACTTTATGTGTGAATTTATCTTATTCACTATAATTCACTATATTACAGACACAAGATGTCTCCCTATTTATAATGAGATTACTTGCACATCAAACAATCTCAAACTAACTAACTGACTGTCTAAATTTTGACAGGCTGTATTCGACTTTATCGAATACACACAATTTAAACTTTTATAAGTTGCATTCAAATTTCTATCGAATACATGCAAATCAACCATTACAAACTATATTCGACTAATACTCCATCGAATGTGTTCGACTTCAACTATGTCGAATCCCGCATTTACAAACATGCTTAACACAAAGAATTACATATTTAACACACCACCTAATTCATTGTGTCTAATCTATCTATATTCATCATAGTTCTCAATCTCTTGAGTTATTCAACCTTCACAGCCTTTGTCATGATATCTGCAATCTGATTCCGAGTTCTGCAGTGTTCGAAGTTCAGCTTCCCATTTTTTACTTGCTCTCTAAGATAATGGTATCTCATCTCAACGTGTTTGCTTCTTCCTTGAGCTATCAGATTATTGGCCAAATTGATAGCAGACGTGTTATCAATCTTCGTGATCATTGCTCCATGTTTTTCACCTTTAATCTCCTCAATCAAATTTACCATCCATGTTGCTTGACATGCACAAAAAGAGGTAGCTACAACCTCACATGATCACATATCTACAACTGGTTCTTTTCTCGAGCTACAAGCAACTGGTGCACCACCTAGCATAAACACATAACCAATTATAAATTTTCTATCCTTAGCATCACCACACCAACTTAAGTCAGTGTATCCAAATAGTTTGCATTCCTTTCCTTCATGTGCTACAGGAAAAAAAATGCCATAGTCTAGTGTTCCTTTAAGATACCTTATTATCCTTGTGGTGGCTGAAAGATAGGATACCTTTAGCTTTTGCATGAACCTACTACCATACCTACATTGTATGCTAGATTAGGTTTTGTATGACAAAGGTACCTTAATGATCCAATGAGTCTTCTATATTGTGTTGGATCAACATCATCTTCATTCGAGTCCTTCATTAATTACAGTCTTGGTTCCGCTAGTGTCGAAGTTGAATTACAACCATCCATCTCAAATATTTAGAGGATCTCACTTGCATATCTTCTTTGATGCAACATAAAACCTCTACTACTCTTGTAGAATTTTATACCAAGGAAATATGAAATTTTTCCCAGGTCAGGCATTTCAAATTCCTTGCTCAGGTCACTTTTGAAGTCTTTGATCTCCTTCTTGCAGCTACCTGTTATCAATAGGCCATCTACATAGAGACAAAGTATGAGAAGTTCACTCCTGTTTCTTATAACATATACTTCATGCTCATTTGTGCACTTTACAAAATCCTTCTCCCTTAGAAAACCATCTATCTTCTTATTCCAAGCTCTTGGAGCTTATTTAAGTCCATACACGTCTTTATGCAACCTGTATATTTTGCTTTCTTGGCCTTGCTTCACAAAACCGACTGGTTGTGCTATATAAACATATTCATTTAAGGGGATATTTAGAAATGCAAATTTCACATCTATCTGACACATATACCAGTTGTTTGTGTTTGCTAGGACAACAACCAACCTGATTGTTTCGATCCTAGTAACTGGTACAAAAACTTCATCAAAGTTGATTCATTATCTCTGAAGAAATCCATTGGCTACAAGTCTTTCTTTGTGTATGATTACTTCTTATTTTGTATTCTATTTCACTTTATACACCCACTTCACATCAATTGCCTTCTTACCTTGTGGCAATTTGACTAATGACTAGGTTTTGTTGACCTCCATGCCTTCTTACCATGTTGAATTTTGCCTCTTTCTAGTTGGATTCTACTGCCAGCTTCACTAGATGGTTCATCACATAAAATTCTCACTAAATCCTTCTTGACACTGTTATTCCAATCCCACTCCTTCAGCTCATCTATGATTGGATCTCTGCTGATCACAACTTGCTTGTTCACATGGTCGAACAATTTGTATCCACTAGTTGAGTGAAACCCTATCAAGATCATTTGGCTTGACTCGTCATCACGTTTCCTTCTCAACTAGTCAGACACATGTCTATGTGTTATGAATCCAAACACTTTTAGATGACTTAAGTTAGGCTTGACATCAAACCACTATTCTTCTGATGTGATTCCTTATAGCTTCTTAGTTAGGCATATGTTCAAGATGTATGTTAAAGTCGACACACCTTCACCTCATAACAGATTCGGTAGATGCTTACCCTTTAACATACTACTCTGGCCTGATTTAAAAGTAAAAAAAATAATTTTCACGCTTATTAAGAATGATAGTTAAGTGCATTTATTTTTCTTGGTTTCATGTAAAAGAGATAACATAATTACTAATATACCCTCAATAAATTGTCATTCACTAACAACATTAAGTAATTAATGCAGGGATAGTTTTGGAATAAAGGCATTAAATGAGCCTAGATTTGTTGATATTTGCTTATATTTAAGGCAAAAAATTAGAAGAGTTTCCCTTATAAATAAGGCCGAAGGGAGTACTTCTTACCATGTTCATGATGGTAATGTTTTTCCTTTTAGCAATACCATTTTGTTGAGGAGTGTATGATGGCCGCACCTCATGCACAATCCCTTATCTTTCACATAATGCATCGAAGTCTCTCGACACATATTCTTCACCACAATCAGTCCTCAAAGTCTTGATCTTGTGGCCACTTTGTCTCTCCACCGTAGCTTTGAACTTGGTGAATACCTCAATCACATCACTTTTCTTCTTGATCAGGTAGATCCATAGTTTTCTGCTATAGTCATCTATGAAAGTAACAAAGTACTTGTTACTTCCAATCGAATCTACATGAAGAAGACCAGAAACATCTGAGCATATGATCTCAAGGGTGGTTTTTGAATTACTTCTTGCGTCTTTGCTGAAATTGTTCTGGTGTTGCTTTGCCTAAACAGATTCTTCACACACTTCATTTGAAATCTAAATTTCTGATAGACCTGAAATCATGTTTCTTCTCTTCAGATTGTTTAACACAAAGAATTACACATTTAATAATATTGACAAAATTTCGTAACTTTCATAACTCTTATTATACGAGAAAAAAATATTTTCCATATCCATGTAGAAAAAAATATTAGATTTTTCATGTCCCTCTTCTATTTTGGCCAAAATTTCATTCTCTTTTTCACTAAGTCAAAACAAGATATTATTCTCCTTATCAAATATGAGTATGTCTGTAAAATAAAAAATTAACAAATTAAAGTATTACATAATTTTGTCAAAAGAGAATTTTTTTTTTCTGTAAAAAATTAAAGAGAAAGGTGTTTAAATAAGTTATAAAAAAGAGTTTTATCTATTTAATTTTTTGCATGTTAAAATTTGAAAAATATCATAAACTATTTTCATAAATTCTCTTAAATAATCTCATTATTTATACTAGTAGAAAAACTCAAATAAACAACCTAATCAGATCTTTAATTTACAGACAATAAACTCATATCATTACAATTTACAAACTGAGCTAACAAGCAACTTTAAATAAGTATGTAACTTAATTAATAGTAACATAACTATTTTATTTAGAAGTTTCTTTTTCTTTGTTAAATAAAACTTTTTTTAGCCTAAGACTCTTGTCTTTATTGCTTGGGCCTTAAGTCACCTCCCCCATGTTTAATGACTTTAAAAAATGAAAGTATAACCGAAGTTTCTAAGAAATTTTCTCAACCAAATTTTGGAATAATAATAATAATATAATAAGTAATATTCAAATATAATATAACTTTAATCACACTTCCTGCAAGTGTTGCTATAATTTGTTCCTTTTCTGCACATACTATTTTGGTAGAATATATACTATAGAAGAGTGCTGCAGTTAATATGAAGGGAAAAATCTGCTAAGTTTGAAAGGCAATGCATAGAACTCTTCACTTCTGATATCATGATTGAAGTTCCTGAATTTCTCCCACCAGTGTCTTCCACTGTCTCGGCGAGTCGAGGCGTGTGTGCGGCTCATCGTGGAATCCAATAAGTAAGCAACTAGAATTGCCACAGTTGCTGGAGATGAGAAAATCACTTGCACTATATTGTTGAACTGTGTTTCATGAGAAAATTGTGATCAGAATCAAAGATGGGATTATTTATAGGGTAGCATGAGGAAATTTTTATGGTAAGATTTTGCGTACCGAAGTGGAGCCAGTGTGAACCGGGCCGTGTCCGGATAGGGCTAGATATTCGTTGAAATACTGTGGAACGGATAGACCGATGAAGAGAGAAAAGCCGACGATGAACATTGATCGGTTGCTGTTTAGGTTGCAGAATTGAAGAAAACCAAGTCCAGCTGATGCTGTTCATTACAGAAGAACATTACATTCAAATCAGAAAGGATTCGACATGCGATGCATGAAACTGGTATTGTAGATACATTTTACATGTTGAGTTTCATTGAAATCACTCTTTTGATATGAAGTTATTGATAACGAATTGATCATACATACCGACGTAGGCAAAGAGGACGCAATATACAGCTGCTATTATTGGTAATGGTATTGCCGCAATGACTGCTCCAAATTTACCTGAAATTGTTCAATACAAACACATGACAAGTGTTTCACCATCATCGGTAATAATACATCAGAATACTTAGAAATTCGCAGAAAGGGACGACGAAATTGAACTGTAATACCAAATATAGAGAAAAAGAACATGAATCCGGCTGATATTTGAATGACTCTCCGACTCCCGACTCGTGTTAGACCCAGCAGTCCTGCATTTTGGCTTAAGTCCAAGAAAAGGAGAGAAAATTAGAAAATTTCAAGAACACAGTCTAAAAATTATTCGGCAATAGCTAGTGGGAGGATTTTTTTAAGGGCAAGAAAAAATGTACACTGATGCAGTGGATCCAGTTGCCGCGCCAAAAATGCCGTCCAGAAAAGTGCCTATACCCTGAAATCATCAATCTTCAACACATTAGTATAATTTTCAAGAAGTAACAAATTTGCTTATATATGTATTGTAAAATAATGACAGTACCAGCCAGCCAACGCCACGGCTAAGCACAGAAGGTGGAACAGGTGTTGCACTGCCAAATCTCGACGCTGCGATGAATGTCCCAGTTGACTGTTCACATAGAACTTTTGTAAGAATGTCAATTCCACAATGGCATATTGATCATCACACACATTGTCATATAGAAAATATTGTCGCAACTAGCTTTTGTGATCGTTATATCTAAAAATATCCGCGCACAAATTAGTCTACATTTAAAAAAGAAAAGATTAAGGCAAACCTCTACAATGGCAACAAGAGAAGCAGCAATCATTGCGAAAATATCACCCGCGTTGAAAGAAGGGGTTCCCCATTGCAACGGATACGGGATACTTATCCTGCACAGATGTACAAAAACCTAATTAAGACGGATACTATTCATTGTAAGAGTTGCAAAGCTATTAAGGACTGACCAACGAGCTGCTGTGATCAACCCGGATCTGTCAGTACGGCAATTGAATTGAGTCAGTTGTGGTCTTTTATTATATGCACCAGCCGCAGTCAGAATTTCAGCAAATAGCCAAGCAATTCCAATTGTGACTATGATTGCAACGCGGTCGACTCCTCTTGATCTCATCTTTTGTGGAATGTACTGCAAGAAGATTCGTTTAACGAAAGATGAACGATCAATTTACCATTTTGAGCTATTTCAAAACGACAAAAGCAAAGTAACATACTTGGGATAGGATGACCAGAATCACCAATGTAGGGAGACCAATTTCAACGCAATCCGCCAACTATATAAATCAAAGGAAAACCAAAGATTATGTTTGTTAAACAATGATCATTAGATTAAAGAGATTTAGCAACAAAAAAAATGCAATGTGTATACTCTTGGAAACCATAGGACAAAGAATCCTAGGCCGGTTAGAGTGACAAGAGGAACCGCGCTGAGAGGGCTCAGAAACCTGCAATATCAATCAGCAACATTGATCAAAGAAGCCAAATGCACAATTATGATCAAAAGACATAATCAAATATCATGTTTATGTTCATATTCTACCTTACGAAAATCCCCCAGAATCCAAAAAAGCCGATCATGATTTGAACAAAAGAAGCAATAATCATAGCCCCTTGTATGGCTCTCATCGAACGCTTAAATCTCTGAAAAATTAAACCAAGAATCAATTAACATCTGTGACATGCACAAACATTATGAATAGAAACAAGCATTTCTATGTTCAAAACAACATGGTGACACAAACCTCATGCGGATCAGGGAACAGACTCATTCTGGTTGACAAAGCAACAGAAATAGCAGGAATGAGAAAAGAAAACGACGCTCCTACAACCACAGGAAGCCTTGTTCCAAACCAAGTCTGCAACAATGTCTTAATACCTCCAACAAACAGTAGTGTTTGTATCATTTTAGCTTTTTCCACCTGCAGTTTTCCCCCAAAACAAAAACTCAAGTTCAAATCAAAATAACCAAAAACAATAAACAAAAATTCAAACAAAAAAAAAAAGTTGATTACATTGCCACCACCCATCAAAGGAACAAGTATAGTTGAAACAATGACAATGGTCCCAAGCATAACAAGGTAGTGTTGAAACGCAAGTAAAATCCCATCAGCTGCAAATGTAACAAAACCATTGAAAATATAACAAAGGTAGAAACTTTATCTTAAACAAAATATGGGTTTTAACAAAAGAGTAAGATAACAAAAGGGGTTCCTTACGCCATGAAGGTGAACTTGTAACACAGTAATCAACACCAGGAAGTTGATCCTTGACAGGATGTGGTTGAAACTCATCAACTTTTCCTCCTCCTCCTCCACCGCCACCTCCACCACCACCACCACCACCACCTTCACCTGCTGCCATTGTATCTCTCTCTTTCTTTGTTGTTCACTTTGTGTATATAGCAATGTTTCTTAATATAGTGCAAAGAACAAAAAGCACTTTTGTGTACTATTTTTCCAAAACGAAACGTTCAGAGAGAGAGAGAGAGTAGGCAGCAACGTTGTGACTCTATAACGAGGATTGTATTTGTGGATCAGTGGATGCAACAACGATTTTTGCAAATGGATCATTTTGGTGAAGTGTGTTATTTTCTTTGGTTGGTACTCCTAATACTACTATTTTTATTTTTGTCTTTTGTGTATTGTCCTTGATAATCCTTGATTCTATGTTGTTTTGTTTGTTGGGTGAGTGGTAATTTTTACAATGGTTGGAATACCAAACGTTGAATATTGTCATCATTTTTATTGTTCATAATCTTTGCATGATGTGTGAATTTTCATTATTGTAATTTCTTCTCAAGCAAGGCACTTTGTTTGTCATGAATTGAAAAGGGATTTTTAATTACCAAAATTAGTTTTTGTAAAATAAAAATTGGGTTTAAATGCACTTTTAACCTTCCAAGTTTTTAATGGTTTGATTTAGCTCTTATATTTTAATTATTTGATTGTAACCTTTTAAATTTATCCTCGTTCTTAGTGACAATATAGACTAAACTTTGCCTAAATGGCATTAAAGATATTAAGTCAATGCGGTATAAAAAAATGTTGATGTAGGAAAAAAACTTTTTTAATAAAAATAAAGTATTTTTGTAATATTTAATTACTTTAAAGAAATTAAAAAAATTAGTAATAATTTTTATAATATTTCATTAAAAAAATCTTGTGTATTTGAATTGACATATTGAACAAAACAAGATAGACAATTGATTAATTAAAATAACATACTTTATGTTATGCGTAGCCTGGTCGACATTCTACTAATTGATTGTTGTTTTTTATTTTTTATTTTTCGCTATTTGTGTTCTCTTAAAATAAATCTTTATTTCTATTTTAATGGCAACATAATATTTCAATTCAAATCTAAAAAAATATTTAATCAATTATTAAAAAAAAAATCAGTATTAGTTTATTTTATTTTATTTTTTATTTTTTTAAATAATCAAATATTACAAAAACACGGTCTTTTACATTGACAATGTTTTTTTTTGCCGCATCCGCCTTTTTTATGCCACATAAGGTTAACTTAATTTTTTTAATGCCGCCTAATAAGTTTAGTCAACATCTCACTAAAAAAATATCAAATATAAAAAGGGACAAACTTAAGTGAATAAAACTAAACAATTCAAACTTAAGAGGTTAAAATCAAATAATTGAAAATCTTGAGACAAAAACTACATTTAAACCGAAAAATTATTACATTGGAACTAAATACTAATTTGTAAACTAATTTTGGTAAATAATTTGAAGTAATGTCATTAAATATGATAGTTGAATTTAATGAATTTTTATTTATAAGTTACGTTAAAATATTTTGATGTCTTTTGTCTTAATTATAAAATTCTTTAAAATTATTTATTTGTCCTAAAGTATAAATTCTTTAATAAATTATTAAATATATTTATTATTATTTTTTAAAATATATTCTTTATTAGTAATATCATCCAGTGTTTTAAAAACCGGACCGGTCATCAAACCGGTGAGGATACTGGGTCACTGATTTATCGGTCGAACCACTGGGTCATTGGTCGAACCGCATGACCAAACCGGATTAAACTGGATTAAATCGGATAACTCGGTTGAATAAACCTGTCATTATAATAGGTATAAAACAGATAAAATCGGTCGAACCGGATGATTCAGTCTCTAAAAAATATAACTAGCACTTAAATTTTTTAAAAATATCATATCATAAATTCACAGGTTCATAATTTAAATTCAAATTTTAAACAGAGTCTAATTGTAAATTTTAAACAGAGTCTAAATTAAATAGAGTTTAATTTAAATTCATAGTTTTAATGTTAATAGAAAATCAGTTTTAATGTTAATAATTAAAACAATACAAATATTAACATTATTCTAAATAATAAATTTTCCAAGTCTATATATATAATGGAGTTAAGTCTAAAATTATATTATATTTAGTTTTTTAATCTGTGTTCTTAAATTTCTATACAAATATTTGTATGATGGTTTTTCAATCAATATAAATACAAAATAGTAAAAATAGTTTTGTGGATATTACGAAACTTAATTTGTGTATCACTTGAATCAAATGAGTGATCACTATTATTCTTGGAGAAAAGTTCCTATGTATTTGAGTAAAAAAAATGAAAAAAAAAAATGAAAAAAAAAATTAAATTTTTTTTTTTAAAAAAATAAGCAGTTGAACCACCGGTTTTCCCGGTTCGCACCGGTTCACACCGGTTCCCACCGGTTCGAAGACATGGCCGATCGAGCAAGTAAACCCGGCCGGTTACCTGGCCGGTTCCCGGTCCAACCGAACCGGATCGGCCGGTCCGGTCCGGTTTTTATAACACTGATATCATCAATTTGCATTGGATACAATATGAAAAGTTTGAGTTTTTTTTTTAGTTTCTATGGTGAAGTCATACTATTGACTTCATTGATGAATTCACTTTAATTGGACAATAGAATACTCGTTGATACCATTTCGGTGTTATAGTGCAGGAAGTTTACGGTGGGTCCTTTTTTATATAAAACTTTTACTTATGGCATATCAGTCATTCATTAAGTTAATAATAATTTGCAAATTATTTACAACTTTCATTTGAATTTAAATAATATACAAATTTATAATGGTTTTTATTTGATAAAATTAATTTTGCAATTGAAAACCCTAAATCCACAAATCCCATCTGCCTGTTCTTTTAACTGTCTTTCTTCTTCTTCATGTTCCTTCTCCCAGATCATCATGAATCTTTCTTCAATGGAGCAGACCGAATTCTTCTTTGTTTCACTTCAACGTTATCCTAAGTTATATCCTTCTTATTCGACCTCTTCCCTATCACCCAATTTCGTGTGTATTTGATAACACTGCAAGTTATGGTTGTCGCATGTTCACATCCTTTCCACAGTGATTTTCTAAAGCTATTATTGGTAGTTGTTACAAATCGTATGGTATTGCCGTGATTTTTACATATTTCCAAACATAAATGAACTTATTCAAGTTCGATTTTTAGCTTTCAGAGCAAGCGTTCATGTACTTCGATTGGTGGTGGTGTTCATCAAATTGTTTGTAAAATTTTCCATGTTCGTTGTTCTATGGTTCAAAGCAATAGTTCAATGTCGTAGTCTCCTTTCACAGATAGTTGTTCGTGTTCATCTCAATCTATATATTTTCCCCAAATCAAGTTGATTTTAGTTATTACACTGAAATTATTGAATTGGGTTAGGGTTTGTATTTTATTGAAATTCATAAATTATGAAATTGATTTGAATTCATACCCATAAATTATGTAATTGGGGATTAAGGTTCAACATAATATTACAATAAATGTGTGGTGTGTTATGCAGACTCACTACTACAAAACGCGTAAACAACAACGCCATGGTCACCAAAGTTCTTTCCTACACCGTGGTGACATCTCTAAACTAAGGCGCTATCATTTTATTTTTGTTTTTTGATAAAAATTATTTGCATATAACAACGGTTGAGGAGCCAACCGTGGTGATATCATCAAGCTTTCATGGGTTCAAACCTCAGCGCCCACGTTTATATTATTCCTTTAATGATAAGGCGCGCCTTTTCTTTTTTTACCTATTTTTAAATAAAAAACTTAAAGGGTTATGACTACGGTTGTTAAGTTCCATCGTTGTGATATATTTTATTTTTGTATTTAAAATTTTTAATTGTAAATTTAACTCTAGCGTTTCTTTATGAAATTTCACTATGAAAGTAATATATCATAACGGTTGCTAGTATTGGCCGTGGTGGTAGCTTTATAATAATATACACTCCTAGTTAACTTGTCTCTTCAGTATCCTTTTTTCCATTGAAAATAGAAACTAACTACGAAACAATACTCAATTTCAACCTTAAACCCTAACATTCAATACTCTGAAACAATACACGATTTCAACCAAAACACCATCGTTCACCCTAGCTTGTCTCTTTAGTATCCATTCGTCACTGTGTATTTGTCATTTTCGTCATCATCGTCAAGGAGGTTGACAAGCCCATCACGATCGTGACGTCGAGAAGGAAGAGTACACCAACCAAGTTGTCACCGTCAAGAAGGAAGACAGCAACAACACCATCGTTGCCTTAAGGAAGAAAGACAACACCAACACCAACACCAACATCATTTACTTAGCCATCGTGTTTAGGGTACGTAAAATATTTTCCCCATGCATCTATAGTAAACTTCATTTGCCATTGTTGTGGTTGTTGTTGTTTATGTTGTGGTTGTTGTTTATGTTCTTGTTGTTCATGTTGCTGTTGTTATTTTTGAACATAGATGTCGACCTTATCGAGTTCTACATCAGATACTAGCGAAGAAACTCAAACAAATAAGAGTTGTGCCAATGAAACTCAAACAAATGATACTCAATCGAAAAGATCACAAAGAGGTGTCACAATGATGCCCCAATTCACATCAGTCCGCAACTCATCAGGTGAAAAAATTCCGATCGAGTTTGATTCGTTCTACAGAGTAGTGGATTGTGAATATTACTCTACTTTTAAGAGTTATGTTGTGTTCCTTGCACATAGCAAAATGAGTATACTGATAGATGATTGGAAACAAGTGGATGATAAAGTTAAAGAAAGCATATGGACAGACATTAAGGTATTACATACTATAATTTTCATATATTTGATATCACTACCTATAATTTCTAATACATATTTATATATTGATTTAAATGTAGTTGAATTTTGAGTTTACCGATGACTCAAAGTTGAAAAAAAAGTGGATATCTTATGCCGGTACTCGTTGGTGGGGATTTAAGTCACATCTCACGACTGACTACATTAGGAAGCCTAAGAGCGGTCTTGCTCGTCCATGGATTCGACATAGTTTTATATTGAAGAAGCAATGGAACAAGTTTGCAAAGATACCTCGTTATGAGGAATTCAAGGTTAATACCAGTCTTATGTAACCTTTAATGTTATGCTAATGAGTTATAGATACTAATCATATATATTTTTCACTATGTTAATAACAGGTTAAAAGCGAAGTAGGAATACAAAACAAGGCAAAAAATATGTACCCCCATAGATTGTCTCGTGGGGGTTACAGGAAACTTAAGAAAAGAATCATGCTTGAAATACAAACAAAAACAGGAGATGATCGCATCCCATATCCACCGTCAAGACATGAGAAATGGAAGAGGGCTCGATTAAGACCAAATAGAGAGTACACCTCTGAGGCGTCAAGAGTAGTTGCTGAGAAAATTATAAGTATGATTTGTTTGGCTTATGTTATTTGTTATTTAAATGTGTTGGTAACAATATATGTAAGTTGCTCATGTTGTGTAGGATAAGTTAGTTGAGGCGGCCCGTGAAGGCACATTTGTTCCAAAAACACGACATGACATATTAGTAGAAGTTATTAGAATAGATGAGCATGGTGGGTGTGTCCATGGTGTTGGAGAAGGTGTCGGCTTGAGGACATTCTTTGGGTCTCAAAGAAAAAGTACCAAATGCCCGAAATTTATTGCACAAAGACAAAAGATTGAGAATGTTGAGAAGGAATTAAAAGAACAAAGGAGGATGTTTGAAGAGGAGAGGGAACAAAAGAGGATGTTTCAAGAGTTATATTCGGTATGTGCTTTACTTGAGATGTTAGTGTTTTATCGAAAATGTATGATATATATTGTGCTTATTTTTGTTTTATGTTCTAATTGAATATTATGCTGTAGAGATTAAGTGAAAACCTCGAACAACGTACAAATAAAGATCACCGTTATGTTGATGGTGATGATGATGATGATCAAACTCTAAGTATGAGTGTTGTACGTCGTGCTTCTACAAAAGGAAGTAATTGATCAACCCCTCCCCCCTCCAGATAACCGCAATGACATAATGGACCCTAACGCAAATGAAATCACCACGTTATACTTGAACATTGCATTGATAAATGATACGCAACCTCTCCCGCTAGAATATTGTCCATGTTTAGAGTTATTCTATTAAAGTCCTGAGGACGTAAGGGATTTTCTTGGTGGATACAAGTGGTTGGACGTAGGGATATTGCAACTTTAGTGCACGTAAGTATATAGTTAAATGTACATGTCATTATAGAACATTATCATTTTTTATATTTCCTCCCTTAATTTATTCATTTTCTTTAACCATTTAGGTACATTCACCGTGTTTGTATAGAGTTAAATAAATCGAGTATTTATGGAATCTTGGACCCGCTTTTTATTCGATGGGCGTTTAATCAACCAAAAGACATTCGAGAGTACTTGAAAAAACGGTTAAATGAGGGAGGAAAAGAATGTTATTTAGCACCATTTCTCTGTTCGTAAGTATTTTTGTAATTGATGTTTATGTATTATATATTTAGTTTTGTTTTAGCAAATACTAATAATATATATGCTCGTGTTTATTCAGTGGTCATTAGCATTTAATCATCATATCATTTAGGACGAATACGGTAACTGTACTGTGTTCCTTGCATGATCCACTCGAAAAGATAATGAAAGAGATTATTAATTCGTAAGTGTATGTTTAATTCATTTTCTTTGACATTGTAATTAGTTTATCCTGTAATATGTTTAATTCATTTTCAATGTACAGTGTTGTGGAGCAAGTGAATATGATGAACAATGTTAGAAGAAAGCCCTCATGGATCTTTTCTAAAGTAAGTGGCCCGATTACCTGTTTCTTTCATTTACATTCATGTGTGGTTATATTCATGTAATTATTGCTTAAATTTGTAGACGATGAGACAACCCGGGACTTATGAGTGTAGGTATTATGTCATGAAACACATGTTAAACATTGTCCTTGCCAACATAGTTGATTCATAGGATAAGGTATATATGTCATAAAATGTTAACATATATTAATATATAAGTTGACTATTGAATTATATCATGCATGGCATTCAAATTTTTGCTCTTTCTTATGTAGACGTTTAACGATGAAACCCCATTACCCGTCAAGGACTTTGTAGATCTTCATAAACGTTGGGCGTATATCTACAATGTGCTTAAGGGTCCTGCTGATTGATTTATTGAGATGTGATAATGACTTATTTTCTGTATTGATGATGTGAATATTACTTTTGACTTAAACATATTGTACAGTTTGATGTAAATATTAATTTTGGCGTTTGATGCACAATGTTAGCTGTTTTTTATGCTTTTTATGCATGGTTAACAAAAATACAGGTTGTTGTAAATTCTCTGATATGGTTATAATAGTTACAGGATAAAAAATGGGAGAATTTGAAAAGCAGAGAATTGCATATTTAAAACAGAGAAAGTTTTGACAACGATTATAAAACATAACTGTGGTTGTATATTGAACGCTGACCAGAATAATATAAATTACAATAGTTCTATCACAACAGTTGGTTTAACTAACCGTTGTGATATGACGCGCGCTTTTTAGAATACAACAACGGTCCCAGGACCGTGATTGTAAGTACCACATATACAAAGACACTCTACATAACAACGTCTGGTCCCGCGTAGTTATATATCTTTCCCAACCGTTGTTAAATGCCTTTTCCGTAGTAGTGTCTTGTGCTCTTTATTTGCAGCTTATATCATGTTAAATGACTTTTCCCATTCAAAATAATGTAGGGTTTTCTTGCTATCCGAAAAGTGCATTCCACCTTAAATATGATCAACCGATGCTGACTACTGCAAAATGATATATTGAGGTATCAACTTGAAAGAACTTTCCTCATGAAATTTCTTTCCATTCTATTTCAATTTTTGTAACTTAATAGAGCTTGTGGCCCTTTTGATGATCATAATAGTAATTGGTATTTATAGTTACATGGAAAAAAATTAGATGGTAGCTTAGATTAGATTCATAATATTGATTTCCAATATCAAATTGTTAAAGATCTTAGATTAATAAATGAAAAGTTTTGTTGATTTCCAATATCAAACTTTGTCAGAATGATACATTTTTGCTTTATTGTCTAAGGTTGACTTCTGTTGTTAGATATTAACATAAGTTTATTGTAATTTGAAACAACTTAGATGAATATACAACATGGTGATTAGAGATGAAAACAACAAGTGAAGAAGAAGAAAGTGAATGCTAAAGTCAGTTGTACTTAGTTAGATCACAATGAGGTATGTTAAATCCAGACATAAAAAATGTTAAGTGTATTTGGTGTGTATGTGTTGGAGCAGTAAAGCGGCAAGCAACAAAAAGATTTGGAAGTATTTTTTTGGGAATTTATCGTGTCCACAGAGATCGGTGCTATTGAACTGCCGTTTGACAATTTAAATGTTAATGAGTTTGAGTTAAAATGGGTTTAAAGTGAATGCAGAAAAGTAAACATTAACACAAAAAGAATTCATTCTTCAGAGAGAAGAAACTTATCCGGCATGCATATAATCCACTCGTCACAAACTTAAACTTACCGACCAGTTATACTCAACCTACAATACTCCTCAATATCATCCAGCATCGCTCACAACAGTGTCCATGTCTGACACACTGAGTTGAGAGAACAACCGTGTTACCCTCGTCGATACTCTCGCACCCGACTCGAGGTACGGAGGCATTAAGCTTTGACACCCATAAAGATTGTTAGCTCTAAATCTATCTCTAGCATCCAGAAACTAACAGATAATCATCCCTAATCAAAGTTTGCGATGTTTATCTCTATCACAACCCAAACCCCGAGCATAAAGCAAAAATCAAGGACAATCACCGATAAAGATTTGTAAAGCAGATTTTATACAACGCCATGGGCGATAAATATACATGAGTTCAAAGTAAATGCATATACAACAACCCAACAAAGAAGAAATACACAAAGAATAAAAGAAATAAACCAAACATCTCGCGGTTTGTCAACGCCGGTCGATGAGAAATCCACCCCGGATCATTCGTGTGCAAGCTTCAATGGTGTTTTCTAAGCTAATCCTACTGAAAAATGAGTTTGATTTAGTTGGGAGCAAAAATCCTCAAAACCGTAACCTAAAAAATGAATGAAATGACTTATATAGTATGTCAAAATCCGTCAAGTTCGCAGTGCAAACTTTTATTCACAAAGAGAACTCCAAAAATTGGCACTTAAGTGCCTCAGAATAGCTAAACCGCCTCTGCAATTCTGCAGAAGTTCGCAATGCGAACTTTTATTCGCAATGCGAACTTTTATTCGCAAAGCGAATATTTGCTAGAAAGTTCGCAATGCAAACTTTGGTCCCTTTTTCTACTGCCTAAAGTTTGGGAGCATTCGCTGGGAAGTTCGCGAAGCGAACATTCGCTAGAAAGTTCACAAAGCGAACTTGACAGTAAACCAGCCCTTATTTTGACCATAACTTCTGAACCGTAACTCGGATTGACGCACGGTCGGAAGCGCTGGAAAGCTTATTCAATGCTCTATACAACAATTGCAAAATATCATTGCTTGAATACCTACAAAAATGAGACAAAATCAATTAAACTCAATGATATTTATATGATACGCAAAGTATACTCTATAACGTAAAGTAAACATATTTACAAACAAAGCGGGGTTTATTCGTACGATATTAACAAAAAGTATCGATAAGTGCAACAAAATTTATACACAAAAATAGCTACAATTTGCACTTATTAGTATGTTAAATCCAGACGTCAAAGTAGTAATATACTAGTAACCGTAATATGCCATTTTGCTATGTACTAGTAACCATAAAATCTTAGAGTGAAAGATCACATTATCCAAAATACAAACAAATTATCAACCAAACATGGAACATCAACCAAATTATCCTTAATTTTACAAAATGAGGTACTTTTCAAAATGAGGTATTTTACAAAATGATGAAAAACACAAAATGAGGTACTTTTCACTCACACAACAATCTTGCAAACAAAAGACTAAATTATGCATTCATCAAAAAATTAACATTGAACATACAAAGGCAAGAATCACAAGGGCTTTCAAGGTTGTAGTGTGGCCAGGTAAACAAACAAGGGGCAATTTCTAAAGGTAATTGAAACAAAAACTTGCCTAAACCTAACGGAGTGATCAATTCACAAAGACTCAAACACAAAATTCCAATCAAATTCTTCCAAAATCTCAACTGTTACACAACTCACAATACTTATTTAGCACAATTATTTGAACTATTTTTGTTTCCTTTCTCAAGGATTTTCTTTTTATTTTCTTTTTTTTTTTTCATATTTTTCTCTTTTTTTCTTTCCTTTTTCTACCTCATAGAAACCAACCAATCAGTAAACAATCATTCTCTCCCCAACTTGAATTCAACCACATCATCATGTGAATACTCCCTACTTTCTAAGGCAAGGTAAAAATTCATACAACAACACAAAGTTGAGGATTAAAAAAAACAATCAATCAAAATCCATACAAAAAGTGAATTTAATACTCATAGACAAGCATTAAGTTCAAACAACATGGATAATGATAAAAAGGCACAAAGGGGTTACGAATGAACACACGCTCACAAGGTGAATGACTATTTGGTTAGGTAGTTGTGCTCAAAATGAAACAAAATGCCTTGATCCTTTTCATGCTTTCATATAATCAACATAAACAAAAGATTAAGCATAATAAAATCCAGTTAGGACAAGAATGTTGGTACTCCGCGCATATATGAACAATGGAAAGCTACCTCATAAAAAGGGTGGGAACTAAAGTGATTCACATCAAGAACAAGTATACAAAAGAATGAATGGCATGGAAGTTTTGTAAAAAACCTAAGTATCATGAATATGCTAAAGTCTAGAAAGCGATAAACACATACCTTGGACGAGTACAAAACTTAACAATATCATTACCATACATCTGAAAGTTGAAATGATCAAACTTGAAACATCACTGTTGTGTAAAACGATATCTTTAAGCAAAGTATAAAATGGTTTCTTGATGATCAAGAACCAAACAAGGGTTAACGGAAAACCAAGAAAGAAAACACATGAAGAATAAGAAGGAACAACAAGGATTGGGCAAATATAAATTCTATTTACTATTCACTTTCTCATTAAAGTCACAAATGATTACAAGTGAATATCACAATTTGCCACACTCAACAAACTGAGTGTACTAGCCTATTTATAGACTAACTAGGTAACTTGCAGCCCAAGAAGCATAAACAATTGGATCCTTAACACAAGACCCAATTCGACAGTATATACTAGAACAAAACTTCGACTACAGTATGTAACACTCAGGCATCAGCATGTGAACAAGCTTCGACTGCATGCTTGCCTCCTGTCGAAACACATGAAATCTCTCCTTCGACCCAACATGAGTTCGACCCAAATCTCACAAATCTCCACATTGGATCTAACTCAGCAATAAGGGAATCAACTAGCTTTCATCATGCAGCTTTATCAACTGTATACAGTGGAAAAACTTGCAACTTGGCAACGTCTTGGTGATCATATCAGCAACATTGTATTTAGTTGAAACCTTCAGCACCTGGACTTCACCACGCTCGATTATTTCTCTGACGAAGTGCAGTCTCGCATCGATGTGCTTAGTTCACTCATGATAGGCTGAATTCTTCGACAGGTGTATTGCACTTTGACTATCACATTTAACAGTGATACTTCGACCTTGAAGTTTCAGCTCCGTTGCAAAACCTTCGAGCCACAATGCTTCCTTCACAGCTTCAGTGAGGGTAATATATTCAGCTTCAGTGGTTGATAAGGCAACAACCTTCTGAAGCGTCGCTTTCCAACTGATTGTTGTGCCAAACATTGTGAAAACATATCCAGAAATAGACTTTCTGGAATCCATACAACCTGCATAATCAGAGTCAACAAATCCTTCCATTTTGACTATGCTATCACCACCACAAGCTCCACCATAAATCAAGACTCTTTTCAGAGACCCATTTATGTAACTGAGAATCCACTTTATAGCTTGCCAGTGCGCCTTTCTAGGATTGACCATATACCTGCTCACTAGCATATGGAATGCTATTCATATAGATTCTTTCAGCTTCAGTACTCGGACTTTGAGTAGTACTAAGCCTAAATTGAGGATTTGTAGGTATCACAACAGGCTTTGAATTCGACATACCAAACTTGTCGAGAAACTTCCGTAGGTATGTCTCCTGAGATAAGAACAACTTCGACTACTTTCTATCTCTCCGGATGTCAATCCCAAGAATCCTGGCTGCAGCTCCCAGATCCTTCATTTCGAACTCCTTACTGAGTTCAGCCTTCACCTTCGTTACATCCTCAATATTGTTGCTAGCTATGAGGATATCATCCACATACAGCAGCAACATAACAAGTGAGTTTCCAGGTCGAAATCTGAAGTAAACACAGTGATCGAACTGACTTCTAGTGAAACCAATGTGTGTCATGAACTTGTCGAATCTCCTATTCCACTGTCGAGGATATTGTTTCAGGCCATACAAAGACCTATTCAGCTTGCACACATAATCTTATTTTCCCTTTTCTGCATACCCTTCAGGTTGACGCATCAGGATCGTTTCATCTAGATCACCATACATAAATGTTGTCTTCACATCCATTTGCTCAAGTTCCAAGTCGAACTTTTCCACCATGGCCAACAATATTCGAATGGATCTATGCTTTACAATAGGTGAGAACACATCATTGAAGTCGACTCATTCTTTCTGAGTGAACCCCCTAGCAACCAGCCTCGCCTTAAAGCGCTTCGACATCACTCATTCGATTCCTTCCTTGACCTTGAAAATCCACTTACAGCTGACTAACCTTGCTCCTGCAGGTTTCTCAATCAGCTCCCAAGTGTTATTATCATGAAGAGATTTCATCTCGTCATCCATGGCTTTTCGCCATTCAGTCTTGTTTCGACTCCTTATAGCTTCCTTGTAATCTCTAGGTTCTTCCTCAAGTACCTCACTTGCAGAGATTAAGGCAAAAGCTATAAGATCTGCATAACCAAGTATCTGAGGTGGCTTGATGACTCTTCTCGACCTATCTCTTGCCAGTAGGTAGTCATCGACAGTTTCCTCAGCCTCTTCAGCATCTTGCTCTTCGACTTCATCTGGGCTATGCACTTCAGCATCACTATGCTCCACCTCAACAGGCATCTCTACCTATTCCAGCTCCTCTTCAGAGATTTCTGCACTTCGACTAACATCACCAGTTTTCTTGAACGTCATTTCGACTTCATTGAAAACTACATCACGACTTGTGATACATCTTCTGTGACTTGGTTCTAGGCACCACAGCCTATAACCCTTGACTCCCTCAGGATATCCAAGGAACATGCATCTCAGAGCTCTAGGTTTGACCTTGTCTTGCCTAATGTGAGCATAGACTAAATAGCCAAATACTCTCAGTTTGTCGAGATCTGATGGATGACCTGACCAAACTTCTTCAGGTGTCTTTATTCCCAGCACAGTCGAGGGACATCTATTTATCAAATAAGCTGATGTCGAAACAGCCTCTGCCCAAAACACCTTCTTCAATCCAGCACTAACCAACATGCATCACACCATTTCAAGGATTATTTGATTGAATCTCTCAGCTAAGCCATTTTGTTGAGAAGTACCTGCTATAATCTTATGCCTTGCAATCCCAGACTCAACACAGTAACTGTCGAACGCTTCGTTGCAGAATTCAAGGCCATTGTCGGTTCTCAACCTCTTAACCTTTCTGCCAATTTGAGTTTCGACCAGAACCTTCCAACTTTTGCAATTCTCACAAGTTTCATCCTTCGTCTTCTGAATGAATACCCATAGCTTTCTGGAATAGTCATCAACGATGAATAGAAAATACCTCGCACCTGAGTGTGAAGGATTTCTTGCAGGCCCCCAAAGATCAGCATGAATGTAATCAAGGGATCCATGTGTTCTTTGCTTGCCTTTGTTAAACTTATCCCTACAGGATTTACCAAATACACAAGATTCACAAAACTCCAGCTTTTCGACTTTGTCACCTCCTAGTAGGTTTTGCTTCCCCAATTCGACCAGGCCTTTTTCGCTGACATGGCCCAATCTCATGTGCCATAATTCTGTCTTCGACATAGGTTTCGTGGATACAACATTTGTCGAACCACTTACAACCTCAGCCTCAAGGGTATACAAGCCTTGGTTTTTCATGCCTCTCAAGACTTTCTTCGACCCTTTCATGACTTTCAGGATACCTTGCTCTTCTTTGAAAACATATCCCTTTCTGTCGAATTCACCAAGAGAAATTAAATTCCTCTTAAGATCAGGTACATACCTAACCCTAGTCAATAGCTTTATTGACTCATCATGGAGCTTGAATCTAACATATCCAATACCTGCAATCTTGCAAGCTTTATTGTTCCCCAGCAGCACTGATCCACCATCTTGATCACACAATTCTTCAAACACATTCTTGTTTGGAGTCATATGTCAAGTACATCAAGAATCCATAATCCACTCTTCGCAAGAGTTGCTGCTCGACACCACAAGGACATCAGATGATTCATAACCATCTTGCACTATAGTTGCATTTGCATTGTCCTTACCTCCATGATTATTCAGGCACTCAGGGCACACCTTTCTTGTGTGACCCTTCTTCTTACAATGATAACATTTGATACTAGCCTTTCCTTTCTTCTTGTCAAACCTACCATCTTTCTTTGACGATCTTCCTTTCACGGACAACCCTTCGCCAACTGATGAAGGTTTCTTCTTCTTTCTTTTGTTCAAATCCTTCGAATACAAGGCTTATTGAACTTCTTCAAAGGCCAGGGACTCTCTTCCATACAAGAGTGTTTCTTTGAAGTAAGCATGCGTTCTTGGCAAAGCACACAACAACAACAATGCTTGATCTTCGTCATCGATCTTCACATCAATATTTTCAAGATCAAGAATCAGCTTGTTGAACATATCCAACTGCTCAGCCAAAGCTTTGTCTTCACTCATCTTGAAAGAATACAAAGCTTGCTTCAAGTAGAGACGATTCACCAGAGATTTGGTCATATTAAAACTTTCAAGTTTCACCCATAATCCTGACGCCGTAGTCTCCTTTGATACCTGCTGGAGAACCTTATCACCAAGGCTCAACAATATTGCGTTGTGTGCTTTCTCGATCATTGCCGTTTTTTCTCTTTCCGTCAACGCAGCATCCATGGTTGCCTGTCCCTTCAACACTTCCAAACAACCCTGTTGTACCAGTAGGGCTTTCATCTTCAAATGCCACAGACCGAAATCGTTGACTCCGATGAACTTTTCAATATCATACTTTGTTGAAGACATCTTCTCCACGCTCACCGCACCAATTTGTTGTGTAAAACGATATCTTTAAGCAAAGTATAAAACGGTTTCTTGATGATCAAGAACCAAACAAGGGTTAACGGAAAACCAAGAAAGAAAACACAAGAAGAAGAAGATGGAACATCAAGGATTGGGAAAATATAAATTCTATTTACTATTCACTTTCTCATTAAAGTCACAAATGATTACAAGTGAATATCACAATTTGCCACACTCAACAAACTGAGTGTACTAGCCTATTTATAGACTAACTAGGTAACTTGCAGCCCAAGAAACCTAAACAATTAGATCCTTAACACAAGGCCCAATTCGACCGAATAATTCGACAGTACATACTAGAACAAAACTTCGACTACAGTATGTAACACTCAGGCACCAACATGTGAACAAGCTTCGACTGCATGCTTGCCTCCTGTCAAAACACATGAAAGCTCTCCTTCGTCACAACATGAGTTCGACCAAAATCTCACAATCACCTTAAATTTCCTCAAGCTACTAAAAACAAGCTCTTTAGACAAACACAAAAACTATTAATATAAACAAACTAAAAGACCGGGTGAAATTGGATTAAACAAGTTATAAAGTGAAGATTTGAGAATTTTACGAAAAATCCGAGTACAAATTGTTTAATGAATGTTCACCACACTACCTAAGCTAGAATGAAAAAGTAATAACGAAACAAAAACGATAAAACATGCTTGTTTTACGTCGTAAGCTCGACGCCTTTACTGTGTTTAGCTAGTAACTTCCTTTCTTCATGCCATGGTGACGCCTCATCGCGCAAACCAAAAGTAAGTGTCCTAACTAAACACTTGAACAAACGTTACGGGAACAAAATATACAAGTATTGTTCTGGACTGAGCCAATGGCCAGTCCGGCCCAATTCATTTCTGCTGCAGTAACGACCCAAATGCCTAAGTCCAATCCACAAAGGGCAAAAGTTACCTTTATGCCCCTCCAACCGGGCAAGGAATGAATCACTCCTCCCCGGAACAGCTGCCCGTTCCGCATAACTTCTTCACTCCCCGAACAGCTAAGGGCACGTGCCCGGAACTATGCCTATGCCCGACATAACGGCTAGTTTGGGCAGTTACCTATTCTTCGGGAAAACAGTTATTTCGCCCCGAAAATAGGACCGTTGGCCACGCGCTGGGGGCATTATATAAATCCTCTCACTTGAGAGGGTCAGGTATCAAATATTCACCCTACGAATAAACACTTTGTACTTGCCCTTTTTTTGACCCTTTCTTACTTGAGCGTCGAAGTGCCTTGCAGGTACACCCCCTCCTCCTCTCCATACGCTAAGTATCTCAGACGTACTTGGTGGCCCACTTCAACAGGATCTGATCCAGCCTTCACGATCAGTGGCGCCGTCTGTGGGAACTCTTGTTCTCCCCTTCTTTCTTTCCCCGAAAACCAAAGATCAAAGCGAATTTCCAAGATAATCATCATGGCCTCTCAAGATCGTGTCAAAGGTGCTCACCAATCCGTCGTCCTCCCCGTCAACAAGTCTGACATTGACGGTCTATCTTCTCTCCTCGGAGATCCCCATTTTTCGAGGGACAGAGCCACAACTTCTCTTTCCCCTACCCCTGCTTACCGCAATCACGATCAGCCTTCGCTGGACATCCAGCCCATTCCTGTTCTGCCCAACGCCGATTCGGTCGTGGCGGCCCTCCTGGAGGCGATCAACAAAATTGACACCCTGATCCTGCAGCAGAACGAAAGGATCGGGGCACTAGAAGAGTCCACCCGTCCAAGATCCCCTCCTTCGAGGAGGAACCAACGACGATCAAGGAGCCCGCAGCCCCGACGAGATATCGATCGAAGGCTGCGCCAAGAACCTGACTCTCGCGTCGTCCGAAAGCGTGACCAAGTTTCCCCGCGTAACCAGCACTCTCCCGGTCATAAGAGGACCCGAAAGGATGAATATTCACCCCCGTTCAGGTCTAAAGGTCGGGACCGATCACCTTCTCCCCGAAGGAACCGCTCACCTCCTCCCCAAAGGAACCATCGCCGCGAGCAAACCCTTCGGTCCCCGTCACTCACCAGTTCCAGCAGCGATGATGAGCCTCGCGGCCCATTGTCCCAGGAAATCTTGGCAACCCGTCTCCCTAAGGGCCTAGAGAAATCCCCGTCACTGGGCACGTACGACGGTACGACGGACCCTGACAAACACATAGAAAATATCGACGTACTTCTAGACTACCGCGGCGTCCGGGGCGCCATCAAGTGCCGGCTATTTCTGACCACGCTCCGAAAAGGGGTGATGGCATGGTACAAGCAGTTACCCGAAGAATCCATTACCTCATGGAGACAACTGGGCAAAATGTTCTCACGGCATTTCACAGCCTCTCGCCGTCACCCCAAGACTGAGGCCTCCCTTGGGGCCATAATCCAAGGAAAGGACGAACCTCTCTGCACATACATCGAGAGTTTCAACAAAGAAGTAGTACAGGTCCCTACAACGGACGAGATGAAAAATTTTCTGCTCGAGCAAGGACTCCGTCCAGGCTCGGAATTTTCTAAGGCCGTCGGCCTCGCACCTCCGAGGAACCTAGATGCCCTCCTCTTCAAAGCCCAATTGCACATTCAGTACGAAGAGAAGGTTGCGGCCAGCAACGTCCGAGCGTCACGCCATCAGGAGAACACTTGGGCCTCCAAAGGCGAAGAAGCCTCGACATCTCGTCGAGGCGAAAAAAGGCGCGAAGACCGTCCTCAGGACTCCCGCGACAGCAAGGGACCCTCTGGGCAATTCCACGAGTACACCCCCTCACTGTATCGAGGGAGAAGATACTGTCAGAATACGCAAATTCGGAATTCAAACAAGCAGGGGTCCATTTCCCCAAACAACTGTCGGCCAAGCCCAACGCCGACAAATCGAAGTACTACCGTTTCCACAAGAGTCACGACCACACTACCGAAGACTGCATCCATTTGAAGGATTCTATCGAGATACTGATCAGGGACGGCCACCTAAAACAGTTCGCGAAGAAGAAAGACACTCCTCAGCAAGACGCCCAGGAGTCCAAGAAAATAGAGGAAGAGGTGCCTTCCTCGGAAGAGGCCAACATCCAGGTCGCTATGTCCGTATCGCGACCTGAGGACTTCTACATCCCGGACAAGCTCAGTGCCCTTACCTATTTTGCGGCCCACAGCCCGTGGGAGACGTTCCCCTCCACTATGGTCATCTCTGGCGGAGGCTTCAATAAAGCCATAGTGGGCTCTGTGAAACGAAAATTCGAGCATCTAATCAACACAAGCTCCAGTAAGGTGACCACGCTTGATAAAGCCCAGAAGGACTCTATCCCCATCTCCTTCTACCGGGAAGAGCTCCTCGGTGGATCTCCAAACTCGAGCATACCCTTACTCGTCAGAGCCTGAATGGCGAACTTCGACGTTCGCAGAATCCTCGTCGACCAGGGCAGCTCGGTCGACATTATGTACTCCCAGTTGTTTTCAACACTTCAGCTGGACGAATCACACCTTACCCCCTACGTGGGGTCTGATTTACAGGGTTTTAACGGATCAGTGACCAAGCCATGGGGATACGTTGAACTGATCGTAACCTTTGGATCAGCTGAGACGACCAGATCCATCAAAGTACAATTTCTGGTAATCGACTGCCCATCCCTGTACCAGTGCATATTCGGAAGACCAACTCTGGCCGAGTTGGTAGCTATGCCTTCAACAGTCCACCTCAAGATGAAGTATTACACTTCAAAAGAGATGGTCGCCACCCTCCACGGCGACATCGAAGCTGCACGATGGTGTTTCGAAGCAGCCATAAAAGGGCTCAATGCCATTGCGTCCAAGCCAAAGGTATCGAGCAGGCCAGCATTGCCCAGCAGCTCTGAGGAAGCCAAACCCTACCTCAGGTCGACTCCATTGACCTCGACAGCCGCTTCCCTGAAGAAGACCAACAGAAGGACCAAGCAGCTTCAGCCAGCTCCTCTACCATGTCCAGCAGCAGCTCCCATACGATGCGTCCAATCCAGGATGGCAACTTCAAGCTCGTTTAGTTCGGCGATGACCCTCAGCGGGGAGTGAAGATTGGAGCAGACTCGCCCGACATCGCGAGGAAGTAGCTCAAAGCGTGCCTCCGTGAGAACGCTGACCTCTTCGCCTAGAGCGCCGCCGAGATGCCCGGCTTGGACCCGTCTGTCGCCTGCCACCAACTAACAATTGACCCGGCCGTCAAGGCCATAGTACAACGTAGGAGAAAGCAGTCTCCGGAGAAAACGAAGGCTGCAGAAAAAGCTGTAAAAGACCTCTTCGAGGCAAAATTTATATCGGAGGCCAAGTATACCACTTGGCTGTCCAACGTTGTACTTGTGAAAAAATCTAATGGCAAATGGTGAATGTGCATTGACTACACCGATCTTAATAAGGCATGCCCGAAGGATGCCTATGCCCTCCCCAATATTGATAAACTTGTTGATAATTCTGCTGGTTTCAAACTTTTATCGTTCATGGATGCCTACTCAGGCTATAATCAAATTCCAATGGCGATGGCCGACAAAAAGTACACGGCCTTCATGACCGAATCGGGCAACTATTACTACAACGTAATGCCCTTCAGCCTGAAGAATGCCATAGCAACCTATCAAAGAATGATGAACAAGGTCTTCCGGGGAGAAATAGGCGACATACTCGAAGTCTATATGGACGTCATGATCATAAAATCCCACGAGGAAACTGATAACACCGCCCATTTGAGAAAGGTCTTCAAACAGGCTAGAAAATACAAAATGTGTTTTAACCCGGAGAAGTGCACGTTCGGCGTCCGAGCAGGCAAATTCCTCGGCTTCTACTTAACAGAACGAGGAATCGAAGCCAATCCCGATAAGTGCCGAGCATTTTCCGAGTTTCCGACGCCCAAGTCAAAGAAATCCATCCAATCCCTCAACGGGATGCTCGCGTCACTATCTCGTTTCGTGGCTAAATCTGCCCAGCACGCCTTATCGTTCTTCAAACTCCTCCGCAAGGAGGCAGCGTTCGAATGGACCGAGGAATGTGACAAGGCTCTTCTCCATCTGAAACGGGCGCTCTCAGAGCCACCAGTCCTCTCTCGCCCGGACAATGGTGAAACCTTGTACCTGTACCTCGCCGTAGCAACCGAAGCAGTAAGCGCCGCTCTCATCCGTGAGACACATGACGGGCAGAAGCCCATATATTTCACGAGTAAAGCACTGCAAGGACCGGAGTTAAGGTACCACCAGATAGAGAAAGTGGCTATGGCCCTCATCAACGCAGCCAGAAGATTAAGACACTACTTTCTAGCCCACACGATTGTGGCTCGAACATATCAACCCATAAAGCAGCTGCTGGGACGGCCAGACATAGCCGGTCGAATGCTCAAATGGTCGCTTGAACTGTCTGAATTTGACATCCAGTATGAAAGCAGGAAAACCCTTAAGGCACAGGCTCTGGCCGACTTTGTCGCAGAAATGACGTTCGCAGACTCCCCCCCGAGCGAAGTGCGTAAATGGACCATTTTCGTGGATGGTGCCTCCAGCTCGGCAGGAAGCGGTGCAAGCATTATACTGGAAAGCAATGAAGGAATCATCGTTGAACTGTCGCTCACCCTGTCCTTCCCCACCTCTAACAACCAGGCTGAGTACGAAGCCTTCCTCGCTGGATTACGCCTAGCCGAGGACCTGGGCGCAGAAGAAGTCGTCATTTGTACAGATTCATAACTCGTGGCCCTTCAGGTCCGAGGAGAATATCAAGCCAAAAACGACAACCTAACCGAATACTTAGCCTTGGTCAAAAAGGAAATGGCGAAGTTCACAACAGTAGAAGTGAAACACGTTCCTGTCATACCCCAAATTTGTCCTACCTGTAAATCACCTTTCACTTGTACATCCATCCACTAACCATATTCAGAAAAAATTCAAAAAATATGTTGTCTTCAACTTCATCCCTCTTTTGTTTTTATCCATTTTTAGTTTAAGTCATATCTATCTTTTAACCATTTTTATTCTTCATCCAATTAAATATCCATTTAAACCATTCACTTCCTTTTTTATCCAATCCAATTATCAATTAGCCATCCAAAGTCCATACTCATTTCCACCTTCTTTTTCTTACCAAATTCCAATATCCATTTCATGTCCAAATACCACACTTTTTTTTAGAACCATTATCCATGTTCATTTTTGAATTTAGTTTAATCCATGAACATTTTCAATTTATTTCTCATTATTATCTTTTTTTATTATTAGAGTTTTTTACCAAAACAAATCACAAAAATTCAAAAAAAGCCCATTATACATCTCACAATCACACTTGCCAAAAAAAAAATGTGCCCATGAAGAGCTTGCCTCACGCGAGCCAAATTCTGCCAAGTTAACCATCAACATGACTTTTCACAGCCACTTCCAAAACGGCAGCACTGCAATTCCTCCATGACGCATCAAGCCATGCATAATCAAACCGTTTCACAGCAGCCACTACAATATGAATCTCGTACGCAAGCCAGCACATCCTCAGACCACGCAATGACCCGGTCACAACGATATACAATACACACTGCGTACAACCATTTATAAGCCATATCCAATTTCACTTGACCCCACCTTCCAGAATTCTGCAAACGACAAAAAGAAAAACACGTCACAATTTGTAAACCATTGTAAAACGACCTATAATTTCCACAACTTGCAAACGCGTAAAAGGGTCTCAAAACGGCACAACGACATCCCTCACTTTCTTCTATAAAAGGAACCTTTCATTCACTCTCAAGAGGGGGGATGAGCCCTAGCCGCCACCTTAAACTGCATCACTTCCTGCTTCCAACTTCTCCCATATAATCCTCTGTTCATATTGTCAACGACTCACACCATAGTAACCTCCCTCACTGCTCACAAACATTTCATCACTCCAAAACGCTCATCAATTTTCTTCATCATTCCTCAAACGCCTCCACTATTCCTCTTTCCTTCAGCCCTCAATCTTTCCCCGACCCTTTCATCCCTTCAATCAACACCCAAAATCACCAACAAACACCCAAACCAGAAATAAATCGCATACCCAAAACCAGTTTTGAATGAGAAATATCAACAGAACGAGAGAAGAAATTAAGGTGAAGTAGGAACAAGAGTGAATCGCGAAGTATGTCAGACCTGAGAACGAATAGATCTTGGGAGAGCGAGGAACTAAAACTGCAATAACTCGAAGCAGAGACGAAACCGAGTCGAGAAGCAAGGAGGTTAAAATTCGTTGCTAATACTGTGTTCCAATCGTTGTCATTAACCATGTTGTCGTTGTTGTGGATGACTCTGAGCACGACTTGTTTTCTTTCTCTAAATCTATTCTGAATCATGTTTAATTTAGGTTTTTTTTTCTTTTATTCTCTCTTTAACCGTGCCATTACTATTTTTTGGGAAAAGTTGATTACGTTTTGGTCTGGCTTTCGTTTGGTAAAGCATCTCCTCTTTTAGTTAGGTTTTAATTTCATTGTTTCGTTTTGATGTTTGGTTGATGGGCTTTAGGCCCATCTAATTTCTCTACTTATCCCTTACGTTTTTCACACCTCCCGTATGGTTTTTGGTGGATGATGGGCTCTCCTAAGCCTAAATGATTCCACATGATTACACCCATTTTTGTTTCTTGAACCCACCTCTTATTTTGTCTTCAATACAATTTGTTTCAAAAAAATTTTAAAAATAAAAAAAGGTTTTAAATTGTTGTCTCTTATTTTTAATTTGATTTAACTTTTTTAGTCTTTCAACTTAATTTGATTGTATGGGCCAATGATGTCAAAAACATCTTGATATTGGGTGATTTTTTTAAAATCGGTACCAAATCTTGATTTATATGAGGCCTACCACCTATTTATTTTTATCTCGATTTATTATTTTATTTCTATTCATTTTGGGTCAATGAAAATCGGATATCAATGATTTATCGATTTCTCGATTAAATCTTGATAAAGGTGAGACCTTTATTCTTTTTCCTATCTTTCTCGATTTTATTATTATTTTTTCATTATTTTTATTCATTTTGGGTCAATGAAAACCAAATACAAAAGATTATCGATTTTTCGATTTAAAATCTTAGTAAAGGTGAGACCTTTCTTAGTTTTTTTCGATTTAATTTATATCGCCATTTAATTTTCGTATATTCTTTTATTTGGTCAATGAAAGTCAAATATTAAAGATTATCGATTTCTCGATTAAATCTTGATTACGACGAGACCGATTTTATTTCTATTTCGATTTTATTTTTCATTATCTTATGTCTTTTCATTTTTGGTCCATGAAAGTCAAAAATCGTTGATTATCGATTTGTCGATTAAATCGTGATTAAGACGAGACCAACTTTATTTTATGTCAATTTTAATTACTTGTCAATATTATTCCTATTCATATTGTCCATATCATATTCATATCATGTTTATCTAACCATTTCATTTGTTCATATTTTAATCAAACACACTAAAAATTATCGAAAGGCCTAAGCACTTAATTTTCGATTAAAATACTTAACGCACCTATTCAAATCGTTTTCATAATTAAATCACGAAAGAATTGAATTCTTGAGGTCAAGCACTTCTTGGGTTCTTGAGTGATCGCGATTGAGGCGCACGCCTTGGGTTGTGATCACCTGACCTTTCGTTTCTAAAACACGCGTCTTAATTATTTGGACAAAGAAATGCAACTGGAGTCTAGCATTTCATGTGGTACTTTTGTTGTTCATCAAACAATATTACGTAAACCAATCGAATGAAAAAGGCGTCGTTGGGATCTAGCATCCCAATAATGCCCCGATTAATTGGTTGCGAGGCCGACGTCTCGTTTATCTAATAATCGTCATTCTCTCTAAAACATTTAATAAATCAAACCATTTCCAAACCAATTCTCGACTCGTCGTTGAGCCACTCTTCAAAACATTCTCGTAAGTCGAGTGCCTGTTGCCTCATCGTCAAATGCACACTTGCACATTTCGTAGGTTTTGTTACTAGGAGCACCCCTAGGGACTAGTATCGATCCTTACCCCTTTTCTCAAACAATCCGATTCGATCTTTTTCAAACTGTTTTTCTAATCAACTAACGAAAGGAGGAGATTCTTGGAATCTAGCATTCCTCGGGTCTTCGAATGAATGGCTCTTGAGGCACGCCCTTGGGTTGTTATTCATTCACCCTTTCATCTTAAAACACTTAATCATTATCAAAATTTTCATAATCAACTCACGAAAGAACTGAGTTCTTGGAGTCTCGCATTCCTTGGATTCTTGAGTGAATGCTCTCGAGGCACGCCCCTTGGGTTGTATGTCATTCAATCTTTCGTCTCCTAAAATTCAAACACTAACCCTTTTATTCGTGGGTGTACCACGAACTACGACCGCTCTGATTCTTTATTCTCGTCCGAGTAAAGATACGTAGGCACAAGATTGCGATGATCTTGGCGAGCTACCTTCCCTCCATCTTCCGTCTTTCTTCTATCCTCTCCCGTAGTCGAACTACGATTGCTCTGATTTCTTATTCTCGTCCGAATGAGCATACGTAAGCCCGAGGTCACGATGATCTTGCCGAGCACCCTATCCTTAAACCACCCATTTCCCCTTAGTATCTTTTCCTTTTATCTTTACCTTTTCGCATTTATTTTAGAGAAGAAAACAAACAAGCTTCGCTAACGTTCATCACAAATTGAACTAAGAGGTTCCCGTTGAGTACAACGGACGTGAGGGGGTGCGCGTACCTTCCTCTCACGTAACCGACTCCCGAACCCAGAATGTGGTTGCGACAACCATGTTCTTATCTTATCTCTTTAAAGGTTTTCTCGATATTTTCCTTTCCCTCTTTTGGGATAAATAAAGTTCGGTGGCGACTCTGTCGAACCGTTTTACGCGCCTTTCGTGCGAGGGTCGTGTCTTCCATTAAGCGATTTTTTTGAGGTGCGACAAATGACGAATCTGCTGAGGACACTTTGCTCTATGCAAGAGAGAGTCAAGCCTATCTTAGTGCAAATTGTGAGCTTGTTAGCTTCGTTTATTTGTTTTCTTCTCGTTTACATATTTGTTCTCTTATGGCTTTTATATGCTCATTATTATGCTTATCTGTTGGATCTTGGGATGATATCATGAGTAAAGCTCTACACCCGAGCTTTGGTAAAAGAAGAGGGAACACATAGTTTAGAATTGGATGTCGAGTAGTGTTAGTCCCCAAGGACTCGCTCCTTGCGTGCCTAGCATGAAAGCTCCCCTAGAGTAGACCTTTTCGTAGATCTTGTTATAACGCAGCTAGCCTGTTGCACGACTTGATTCATGAAGGGTTCGTGACTCTAGGAACCACTCTTAGAACCAAGTTCTATATTGGTGGTCGTGTAGTGTTAGTCTCCAAGGACTCGCTCCTTGTGCGCCTAGCATAAAGACCCCGCTCAGGGGAGACCTTGTCGTCATCCTCGTCGTAATGCAGCTAGCCTATTGCGTGACGTTGATGCGATTAGTGTCCGTAATCCTGGGAACCTTATCCATCAACGTAGAAACTATCTCGTGAGTGGGTTTGTGGGTAAAGAACCTAGAACTTTCCTCATATAGCCTACCTATAAGGTTTCTTTGATCAGAGACTTTGGTCATCTACCTGTGAACGGCCAACCTCAGAACTGTTTGAACCTGTGATCTGCGATCCTGGATCTTGCATCTTGCATTGCATCTCATGTCATTGCTTTGCATTGCATCTGTTATGCATCTTGCATTGCATTTTCAACCTCAGAATCTCACTTCAACTTCTTTCCTTCTCCAGTAAATCAAGCCGATTCCTCGATACCGGTACGCAACTCGAGCCAATACCAGACGAATAATGGAGCAGATTCAACAAGAGCAAGCCACCTTCAGAGAAGAATTGGATTCTATCAAGGGAAAGATTGACCAGATTCTCGAAGCCATCATGATGGCCAGAAAAGAGGAAGAACTGCGTGAAGCCGCTGCTGCCAACAACACTGTGCCTGTACAAGGGTCACCCTCAAGGCTCTCAGTTCCTGTTCCCACCCCTATCAATTATGGGATACCAATGAACTTCACTCCCGCCGCTGAAGGAGTCATGTCTCAACCACTTCCAGCCCCTGGAGTCACTGTTGGTACCATTCCGCAAGCCCAACCTGTTGTCGCTCAGATTCCTATTCCTCATGCTGAAGAAAATCTGCTAGATCAGTATGATGATGTATAAAACTACCATGCTGCTATCCCAATTGTCAATCCTACTGCTGCTCAGGATTTTGAAGCTATCAAGATGTGTCGTAATCTAGCTGAGAAACTCTGAGTCATGGAGGGACGTAACTCAACTTCTTTGAATGCTCTGGATATGTGCTTGGTGCCAGATGTTGTCATTCCTCCCAAATTTAAAGTGCAAGAATTCCCAAAGTACAAAGGTTTCAGTTGTCCTCACATCCATCTGAAGACGTATTGCCGCAAGATGGCTGCCTATGCCAAAGACGAAAAGCTGATGATCCATTTCTTCCAAGACAGCTTGTTTGGGGCATCTCTTGAGTGGTATATGCAGCTGGAGCGTAGCAATGTGCGCACTTGGGATGAGCTAGCTGATGCATTTATCAAGCAATACAAATACAACACTGACTTTGCTCCAAATCGTACTCAACTTCAGAGTATGGCTCAAAAGGACAACGAATCCTTTAAGGAGTACACACAACACTGGAGAGAGCTAGCTGCAAGAGTGCATCCACCTCTGGTTGACCGTGAACTGATTGACATCTTCATGGGTACTTTTCCAGACCAATACTATGAGAAGCTGATTGGTAGTGTTTCTGCTGGATTCTCTAATTTGGTAATCGTCGGTGAGAGAATCGAAGAAGGTCTAAAGAGCGGAAGGATCCAAGGAGGATCTAGCAGTCAGTCTCAAGCCAAGAAGCCCTTCAATGGATACAAGAAAAGAGAGGGTGAAACAAATGTTGTCTCTGCTCAGAAAGGGCAAGCTCAACAACAAGCTCCTGCTCCAATGCCTTATCAAATCCCTTACTTCCAATATCCGTATGTTGCTACTGCGTAATACGCTCCAATGCCTTATCAGCCAAGAGTTCAAGCTGTTCAAGCTCCAATGCCTCAACAACAGGTTCCTCAGTAACAATCCTACAATCAACAAGGGTATCAGTATCCTCCTCAATATCAATAATAGAGAGCTGCTCAACATCAATAACAGAGAGCTGCTCAACAACGTCAGCCTAACCAACAAAGGACAAGGAGGTCTGATAGAGACTTTGATCGTCTTCCAACATCATATGCTCAGATCTTTGCTCAATTGATGGAGAAGAGGGCAATCACTCTGAGGGACCTAGCTCCTCCAACTGTCATTCCCCCAGATTATGATGCTAATGCTCATTGCGAGTTTCATAAGGGTGCTCCAGGGCATACGATCGAGGACCGCAGAGCTTTCAAACACAAGGTTCAAGACATGATCGACTCAAAGTTTCTCACATTCAATGGGAGGGCTCCAAACGTCATCAACAACCCTTTGCCGCCGCCAAACTAGTGCCAACATCAAGTCAAGTCAAATCAAGTCAAGTTTATTCCCCGAAGAAGGCAGTCATGTTGCCATCCCATCATTTGCATTCTTGTATTTTGTCTTTATTTGTTTAAGTACTGTATACTTTGAACATTGCCTTTCGTATGTGGTTTTCTTAATGTATTGACTATGCATGTTTTGAATCAGTTATGTCGTATTCACTCATTTTTTCCATTTACTGCAAAACACTGACACATTTATCCACTTCACTCTCTTTATCATACTGTTGTTAAGCAATGACTAGAGGGAGGATAATGAAAACGAAATACCCATAATTGCAAAATGTATGCTTTCGGATAAAATCTCGTCGATGATGTACAGGCATTGTTTCAATCCCTAAACACTGGAGAGACAAGGAGTTAATCTCTAGTAAACCACTTAGAGCCTAGAAGTAGCAGTTTCCTGCGGATATTCAAACCCTTACACTCAACCTGGGACAGGGTAGTGTTCAGTTACGCACTCAAATCACTAAGAAAAATTCCACAAGACATGATGGTTGGTCATCAAAAACCCATGACTTGGCAGTCACTATCCTTCAACAAAACAAAAACAAAAAAATTAAAAAATCAAAAGCCTGCTAAGTCGAACACCTCAAAGGAGACTTAGGCAAAAATTAAGACAACCCTGATGGACTCGACAAGCAAAATCAGTCCATGCAAAAGATAGGGATCAAAAACAAAATCAAAAGAGGCCATCGAACCCTCAACAAAAACAAAATAAGATTCAGTGACCACCATGCCAAAATCAGATAGTCATTGACATCCATCAAAAACAAAATAAGGTGACTGCCATTTCAAGCATACCTTGAACCGCCAACCCTTTTGGGAGACAAACATGTGCAGATTTAACTGAACGTAGGACTGGAGATCATCACGAAGAAGGGGTGGGTACAAATTATACTTTGAGCCTAATATCCTTTGTTTCATAAACCGTAAACCAGACCACGTTACAACCCTCGAAAGACCTAATTGAGGCGAGGTTTATTCTAAAAGCATACTATTGCAAGGTTGCGTAAACTGACTCCCCATGTTTGCTAATCTTCAGCATTGGTGTCATTCTCCTTGCTATATCTTTCACACCATCAAAATCAGCACAAGTTTGGGCTAATGGTCCATTCGTTTCACTATCATGACACTCCAATAAATAACTCTTTTTCAAAACTTGCATGAGCATTGCATTAAGATTACCATTTATGAATGTACAATTTTAACTGCAAATTTGTGTTAGACATCAAATCAATTCCAATAAGGGGCAATCAAAGAGGAACTTGAGCTTTCAGTGGTTCCGACCCGAAGCAAGACTCCCTCAAAACCCTCAGACTGGGGCAAATCCTTCAACAACTCAATCAGGGGCAAGTCATATCAAAGCACATCAAATCTCAGCCTCCAAAGATCATACTGCTTCAGAATAGTTTAATCAGGGGCATACCATTACCATGTTCAGACTGGGGCAAGGTCCATTGCAGCAGGAAGATCCCTTTGTATCTTCAAGTTGGTCAAGCAGGCTATCCTGACCATTAAGCACAGAGTTGTGGATCTCTCATGAGTGAACCCACAATTCATCAACAAGTCCTCAAACTTGAGGCCTCGAGAGCATCTGCATCAATCATGGTGTCTTCAACAAACTGAGTGTCGAGGAAATCAAACCCTCCCACCACCCAAAGTCCAATCCGCATTGGCAACTAGCAAAAGTCCACCATGCTGGCACACTTACAAAACATATCCAATCACTCGTTTGCAATCATATAATCACATTTGTAATCATACGCATCATATGCATCGCATTCAGCATCATGTGCATTATATGCATACCCAAAAAAACCAAATTATACTTCCCCAACACTTGCATCTCCGCGAGTCAGCATTTGCAATTGCATTTCCATTCGATATGGAACATCATTACAAAATCAAGCATTCATATATGCATAGGTCAAGATCCAGGATCAATCTCAAGTTTGCAAGGTGATCATCAGCCCATCCCGGGGCATATTCTGCAAATCCGTGGGCGTTCCTCACGAAGTTATTTTCAACCTTTTGTTGAACAAGACAAGCTGCAAGACGATCTTCAGCCCAGGCATGGGCATCTTCTTCAAATCTGTGGATGTTCTTCACGAAGTTATTCCGAGGCAAACTTGAGCCCATCTAGGGGCATCTCCTTCAAGACCGTGGGCGTTCCTCACGAAGTTGTTTCAATCTTTTGTTGATCAAGACAAGATTTCAAAGCAATCTCAGCCCAGTCAGGGGCATCTTCTCCAAGTTCATGGGCATTCTGAGATTACCTCAACTTTTTGTTGCTGAAATTGTGATCTCTAAGCAAATTAGTGGGTGTTCCTCTTTAAGTTGGATCCCTTCAACCTTTTGCTGATGTCTCCAAATAAGCCTCACTAATCATATCCCTAGCAAAATTGACCTTTTGGTGGTAGTCAAACCCTGTCAATTCGATTTAGCATGCATCCTTTTAGTGTTGGTAACCCTCAATATCAAAAACTTCCTATCATCCTCTTGGTGGTAACCTGCATCCTTTTGGTGTCGGTCCTCGTAAGTGGGAAGTTCCTATCATCCTTTTGGTGGTAGTAGCTTGTATTGATCCATCATCCTGTTGGTGTCGTCGATCCGTGAACCTGTGGTATGTGAATCATCCTTTTGGTGAATGACAACCTTTGTTATTGTTTTGCTTGCTATTATCCTGTTGGTAGTAGCAAGTTGTGACCTCACTTTCATCTTTTTGGTGAAGGGTCACTGTGGGTGTGTGTTCTCTATCATCCTTTTGGTGGTAGGTCTGTCATCCTTTTGGTGTCAGATAGCTGTGTGTGCCCTATTATCCTTTTGGTAATAACAGGCTTTGACCTCATTTTCATCCTTTTGGTGGAAGGGTCTCTGTGTGTGTGCCCTATTATCCTTTTGGTAATAGCAGACTTTGACCTCATTTTCATCCTTTTGGTGGAAGGGTCTGTGTGCGTGCGTGCCCTATTATCCTTTTGGTAATAGCAGGCTTTGATCTTTTTTTCATCCTTTTGGTGGAAGGGTCTGTATGCGTGTGTGCCCTATTATCCTTTTGGTAATAGCAGGCTTTGACCTCATTTTCATCCTTTTGGTGGAAGGGTCTGTGTGTGTCCTATTATCCTTTTGGTAATAGCAGGCTTTGACCTCATTTTCATCCTTTTGGTGGAAGGGTATGTGTGTGTCTGTCCCTATTATTGTTTTGGTAATAGCAGGTTTTGACCTCATTTTCATCCTTTTGGTGGAAGGGTCTGTGTGCGTGTGTGCCATATTATCCTTTTGGTAATAGCAGGCTTTGACCTCATTTTCATCCTTTTGGTGGAAGGGTCTGTGTGTGTGTGCCCTATTATCCTTTTGGTAATAGCAGACTTTGACCTCATTTTCATCCTTTTGGTGGAAGGGTCTCTGTGTGTGTGTGCCCTATTATCCTTTTGGTAAGAGCAGGCTTTGACCTCATTTCCATCCTTTTGGTGGAAGGGTCTGTGCGCGTGTGTTGCTATCATCCTTTTTGTGATAGGTCTGCCATCCTTTTGGTGTCATATTTCCTGTTATTCAGCATTCCACCTCCCAAGCACTTTTCTTTCTTTTCGAACAAATTCGCGGTCTTCTTCATATCTAATTGACTTCTACCTCTATAAGACTGAACGTCGTAGCAGTTCATCTTACCAGGTTTAAGCCAATTAGATAGGGGCATCTGCCATACCCCAAATTTGTCCTACCTGTAAATCACCTTTCACTTGTACATCCATCCACTAACCATATTCAGAAAAAATTCAAAAAATATGTTGTCTTCAACTTCATCCCTCTTTTGTTTTTATCCATTTTTAGTTTAAGTCATATATATCTTTTAACCATTTTTATCCTTCATCCAATTAAATATCCATTTAAACCATTCACTTCCATTTTTATCCAATCCAATTATCAATTAGCCATCCAAAGTCCATACTCATTTCCACCTTCTTTTTCTTACCAAATTCCAATATCCATTTCATGTCCAAATACCACACTTTTTTTTAGAACCATTATCCATGTTCATTTTTTAATTTAGTTTAATCCATGAACATTTTCAATTTATTTCTCATTATTATCTTTTTTTATTATTAGAGTTTTTTACCAAAACAAATCACAAAAATTCAAAAAAAGCCCATTATACATCTCACAATCACACTTGCCAAAAAAAATAAAATAAAATGTGCCCATGAATAGCATGCCTCACGCGAGCCAAATTCTGCCAAGTTAACCATCAACATGACTTTTCACAGCCACTTCCAAAACTGCAGCACCGTAATTCCTCCATGAAGCATCAAGCCACGCACAATCAAACCGTTTCACAACAGCCACTACAATATGAATCTCGTATGCAAGCCAGCACATCCTCAGACCACGCAATGACCCGGTCACAACGATATACAATACACACTGCGTACAACCATTTATAATCCATATCCAATTTCACTTGACCCCACCTTCCAGAATTCTGCAAACGACAAAAAGAAAAACACGTCACAATTCGTAAACCATTGTAAAACGACCTATAATTTCCACAACCTGCAAACGCGTAAAAGGGTCTCAAAACGGCACAACGACATCCCTCACTTTCTTCTATAAAAGGAACCTTTCATTCACTCTCAAGAGGGGGGAGGAGCCCTAACCTCCACCTTAAACCGCATCACTTCATACTTCCAACTTCTCCCATATAATCCTCTGTTCATATTGTCAACGACTCACACCATAGTAACCTCCCTCACTGCCCACAAACATTTCATCACTCCAAAATGCTCATCAATTTTCTTCATCATTCCTTAAACACCTCCACTTTCCCTCTTTCCTTCAGCCCTCAATCTTTCCCCGACCCTTTCATCCCTTCAATCAACACCCAAAATCACCAACAAACACCCAAACCAGAAATAAATCGCATACCCAAAACCAGTTTCGAATGAGAAATATCAACAGAACGAGAGAAGAAATTAAGATGAAGTAGGAACAAGAGTGAATCGCGAAGTATGTCAGACCTGAGAACGAATAGATCTTGGGAGAGCGAGGAACTAAAACTGCAATAACTCAAAGCAGAGACGAAACCGAGTCGAGAAGCAAGGAGGTTGAAATTCGTTGCTAATACTGTGTTCCAATCGTTGTCATTAACCATGTTGTCATTGTTGTGGATGACTCTGAGCACGACTTGTTTTCTTTCTCTAAATCTATTCTGAATCATGTTTAATTTAGGTTTTTTTTTCTTTTATTCTCTCTTTAACCGTGCCATTACTATTTTTTGGGAAAAGTTGATTACGTTTTGGTCTGGCTTTCGTTTAGTAAAGCATCTCCTCTTTTAGTTAGGTTTTAATTTCATTGTTTCGTTTTGATGTTTGGTTGATGGGCTTTAGGCCCATCTAATTTCTCTACTTATCCCTTACGTTTTTCACACCTCCCGTATGGTTTTTTGGTGGATGATGGGCTCTCCTAAGCCTAAATGATTCCACATGATTACACCCATTTTTGTTTCTTGAACCCACCTCTTATTTTGTCTTCAATACAATTTGTTTCAAAAAAATTTTAAAAATAAAAAAAGGTTTTAAATTGTTGTCTCTTATTTTTAATTTGATTTAACTATTTTAAGTCTTTCTACTCAATTTGATTGTATGGGCCAATGATGTCAAAAACATCTTGATATTGGGAGATTTTTTTAAAATCGGTACCAAATCTTGATTTATATGAGGCCTACCACCTATTTATTTTTATCTCGATTTATTATTTTATTTCTATTCATTTTAAGTCAATGAAAACCGAATATCAATGATTTATCGATTTCTCGATTAAATCTTGATAAAGGTGAGACCTTTATTCTTTTTTCTATCTTTCTCGATTTTATTATTATTTTTTCATTATTTTTATTCATTTTGGGTTAATGAAAACCAAATACAAAAGATTATCGATTTTTCGATTTAAAATCTTAGTAAAGGTGAGACCTTTCTTAGTTTTTTTCGATTTAATTTTTATCGCCATTTAATTTTCGTATATTCTTTTATTTGGTCAATGAAATCAAATATTAAAGATTATCGATTTCTCGATTAAATCTTGATTACGACGAGACCGATTTTATTTCTATTTCGATTTTATTTTTCATTATCTTATGTCTTTTCATTTTTGGTCCATGAAAGTCAAAAATCGTTGATTATCGATTTGTCGATTAAATCGTGATTAAGACGAGACCAACTTTATTTTATGTCAATTTTAATTACTTGTCAATATTATTCCTATTCATATTGTCCATATCATATTCATATCATGTTTATCTAACCATTTCATTTGTTCATATTTTAATCAAACACACTAAAAATGATCGAAACGCCTAAGCACTTAATTTTCGATTAAAATACTTAACACACCTATTCAAATCGTTTTCATAATTAAATCACGAAAGAATTGAATTCTTGAGGTCAAGCACTTCTTGGGTTCTTGAATGACCGTGATTGAGGCGCACGCCTTGGGTTGTGATCACTTGACCTTTCGTTTCTAAAACACGCGTCTTAATTATTTGGACAAAGGAATGCCACTGGAGTCTAGCATTTCATGTGGTACTTTTGTTGTTCATCAAACAATATTTCGCAAACCAATCGAATGAAAAAGGTGTCGTTGGGATCTAGCATCCCAATAATGCCTCGATTAATTGGTTGCGAGGCCGACGTCTCGTTTATCTAATAATCGTCATTCTCTCTAAAACATTTAACAAGTCAAACCATTTCCAAACCAATTATCGACTCGTCGTCGAGCCACTCTTCAAAACATTCTCGTAAGTCGAGTGTCTTTTGCCTCGTTGTCAAATGCACACTTGCACATTTCGTAGGTTTTGTTACTAGGAGCACCCCTAGGGACTAGTATCGATCCTTACCCCTTTTCTCAAACAATCCGATTCGATCTTTTTCAAACTGTTTTTCTAATCAACTAACGAAAAGAGGAGATTCTTGGAATCTAGCATTCCTCGGGTCTTCGAATGAATGGCTCTTGAGGCACGCCCTTGGGTTGTTATTCATTCACCCTTTCGTCTTAAAACACTTAATTATTATCAAAATTTTCATAATCAACTCACGAAAGAACTGAGTTCTTGGAGTCTCGCATTCCTTGGATTCTTGAGTGAATGCTCTCGAGGCACGCCCCTTGGGTTGTATGTCATTCAATCTTTCGTCTCCTAAAATTCAAACACTAACCCTTTTTTTTCGTGGGCGTACCACGAACTACGACCGCTCTGATTCTTTATTCTCGTCCGAGTAAAGATACGTAGGCACAAGATTACAATGATCTTGGCGAGCTACCTTCCCTCCATCTTCCGTCTTCCTTCTATCCTCTCCCGTAGTCGAACTACGATTGCTCTGATTTCTCATTCTCGTCCGAATGAGCATACGTAGGCCCGAGGTCGCGATGATCTTGCCGAGCACCCTATCCTTAAACCACCCATTTCCCTATAGTATCTTTTCCTTTTATCTTTACCTTTCCGCATTTATTTTAGAGAAGAAAACAAACAAGCTTAGCTAACGTTCATCACAAATCGAACTAAGAGGTTCCCGTTGAGTACAACGGACGTGAGGGGGTGCGCGTACCTTCCTCTCACGTAACTGACTCCCGAACCTAGAATGTGGTTGCGACGACCATGTTCTTATCTTATCTCTTTAAAGGTTTTCTCGATATTTTCCTTTCCCTCTTTTGGGATAAATAAAGTTCAGTGGCGACTCTGTCGAACCGTTTTCTGCGCCTTTCGCGCGAGGGTCGTGTCTTCGATTAAGCGATTTTTTTGAGGTGCGATAGTTCCCCGCGAACATAATGTCTGAGCAGATGTTTTGTCCAAACTGGTCAGTACAAAGAAAAAAGGCGGAAACAAGTTCGTCATTCAGGAGGTTCTACCTCGACCCAGCATCGAAAAGGTTTCCCCGACCCTCGACATACACGTAATCGGCGACAACAATTGTTGGATGACCCCCGTTTACAACTACCTCGCCAAGGACGAACTCCCATCCGACCCCAAGGAGGCAAGTTTGATTAGGCGAAGAGCTTGCTCTTATGTCCTGGTCGAAGATAAACTCTACCGGAGAGGATTTTCCATTCCGCTGCTCAAATGCGTCGAGGAAGAAATGGTCGCTCACGTCTTGCGTGAAATCCAAGAAGGAATCAATGCCCAACATCTCGGTGGAAGGTCCCTTGCCCGAAAGGCCCTCCGAGCAGGATATTACTGGCCGACCATGCAGCACGACGCTAAAGAACACGTGAAGAAATGCGATAAATGCCAACGACACGGGGACATGCACCTGCCTCCACCTAACGAGCTCAAGGCTATGTCCTCCCCGTGGCCATTTGCCTAGTGGGGCCTAGACATCCTAGGACCCTTCGTGGTAGGATCAAATCAGAACAAATACCTAATAGTGGGCATAAACTACTTCACAAAATGGATAGAAGCGGAGGCTCTGGCCAAAATTACTGCCCTCAATATACTACGTTTCTACAAACAAAACATCCTCGCACATTTCGGCATCCCCCAAGCGATTGTAACGGACAATGGGACACAACTCATGGACAGGAAGTTCCAGAACTTCGTCGCCCAACTAGGCATAAAGCAACACTTCGCGTCCGTCGAGCATCCTCAAACAAACAGGCAGGCTGAAGCAGCTAACCGGGTCATCCTTCGAGGCCTCAAACGAAGGCTGGACGAAACAAAGAAGGCTTGGGTCGAGGAGTTGCACAGTGTCTTATGGGTATACCACACAACTCCACACTCTACAATCGGGGAAACACCTTTTCGTCTAGCATACGGGACCTAGGCTGTAATCCCCGTTGAAGTCCACATACCCTCTAACCGAACAGAGGCACCCCTAGACGAGGAAATGAACGACGAAGCATTAAGGGAGAAACTCGACCTCATCGAGGAAATCTGAACAGGGGCGACCCTCCGTGAAGCCTCCTTAAAACAAAAAATTGCCATCAAGCACAACGCCAAAGTCATACGACGAGAGTTCGACGTGGGCAGCCTCGTCCTAAGAAGAAACCATAAGGACTCCCGCGAAGGCAAGCTAGCCGCCAACTAGGAAAGACCCCATCGCATCCGGGCAAAAACGGAGAATGGGGCCTACTACCTGGAACATCTCAATGGGGAAGAACTCGCTCGACCATGGAACGCCGAAAAGCTAAAACAATACTATAGCTAAGGCCCTAATTCTCGGTTCAACCCATCGCGACGACGAACGTCAGCTACCGACCGCTATGCATGCCTAGGTACAAGCGTCGCATACCAATAAAGCAAAACCCCCATCAGGAACGAGCCGAGTATCTGCTCGACAGCGGTCCTCAATCGAGCATCGCCATCGTCAAAGTACCATGACTGCCAGAACCCCAGCTCGCGATGAGACGTTCACGCTGCAAACTCAGGCCTCAAACGCGACTCGGGCTCCGCATCCCCGCCAGGTTATTCCCCGGTCGTTCGACCAGTACCCCTCACTGCCGAACACATCTACAACGAGCAATCCCCTGAAACTTCACATAAGTCAAGTACTCCCTATCACGGGTAGACATACATTCACAACGAGCATGAGTACAACACTTAGTAGAAAATAAAAGCAAGTAAAACCATGCAAATAGCTAAACCGGCCACCAGGACCGGACATATAATTTAAATATGATAAATGGCCATTAGGACCATGATTGTACTGGATTACATAAACTGGGGGCCAGGCCCCCAAAATAGGTTACAACAAATACACGACACGCTGGCTGGACTAATTACAACGACAACACAAAAAACCTTCACTCATCCACTTGGTCGACATGCTCGGAGGTTGACTGAGGCTCTTGGATTTCCACGGGCTGACTCTCGACATGATCTTCGAGGAGGGAATCCAGCCTAACGATACGACCACCGTCAACATGCGCCAGATAGTGGGTACCTTCAGTGGTAAAATCAAGCTCAGGATTCACCATTCGCAGTTGAGACACGACGTTCTTGAAGGATTCATCCGCAATGACGATATTGTCATCCTCGGACGCCAACATATGGGCAACCAGCTCAGACCTTGTCTTTAACTCCTTCACATCTTCAGGCTCCTCTTCACCGGGAGCATTGGCCGACCTCAGTTGCTCGACCAGCTCCTCAGCCGCTTTCTTCTCCGCAGCCAGCTTCGAATTCTCTTCATTCAGCCTGCCCACCTCCTCATCTGCCTTCTTTCGGGCTTCCTCAGAGCTCCTCGCCGACTTCGAGGCCTTTTTCTCCTTTTCCTCGAGAGACATTATGGTGGCCTGGGAAGTTCTTAATTCGAACTCAGTTACGGAGTCTCCTTCGGTATATACGGCCGCCATCTCCAGCATTCTGACCAAAGCATAAACATCCTGAGCCACCAGTGCCCTCTTACTTGGACGATCCAAACCCTGCAGCTGTAAAGAATCTGCCCGAGGCACGACCAAAGAAGTCCCTTCGAAGAACTTCCTGTCAAGGATGCACGGAGGAAGCTCAAACTTTCCCTTCTCCGGTGCCCGACCGAGATCCACCGCTTCACTGGGCCTAGCCAGTTTAAACTTGGAGGTCAACGGCAAGGGAGATCTTTGAGCAGGGACAGGCGATGCACTCCCCGAGGCTGGCTGGGAAGAAGTAGGGACACGCTGGGTGAACCGAGGTTTGGGACGACCGTTCCAGGCTTGTTCCTCGCAAGAGCATTTTTCACCATCCTCTCATGAGCCTGAGGCATCTCACCTGCACAAACAGAATACGAGCATGTTAGATACGAGGAAAGAAATAATTCGAGCAAATTAAAATAACTAAGACTACTAAGCAATTTATGAGCATCTACGAGAGTCTTGCACTCCAGAAGCGACTTGGTGTTGATAAAACGATACTCCACGCATCTGCTGCCATCATCCTCAAGAATTGGCTCCCCCTTCTTCGTGACACACTCTGCGAGACGAAACGAGCTAACATACTTTACCAGCTTTTCGTAGGAGGCAGTATCCTGCTCGTCCAAGTTGTGCGGCTAGAAAACATACTCGTTTGGCTTCTTGGTAAAATGGGTGGGCCCCCAGTGGAAGGGGAACTTCACCAGCCTCTCCCCGATATACTTCCCATCCTCGTCGCGCAGGTCGTTACCGTCCTCATCGACCTCGATCTCCCACACATAAGTGCTGTCCTGGGCAGCTTCCGACACGGGCTCTATAATATAATACCTCTCTTTGAATGTCTGTATCGATTCCGAGAAAGGCTTGAACAGCTTACGAGGCTGCTTTAACGAGACCCATTCGTACTTCCTTCCCGTCAGCCGCCGTTGAAGGTGGAAGACAGTAAAGAACAAGGGAAGAGTAGCCCTATCTTCAAGAAATCACAGGTCAGCTCAAACGCCCGTATAAAGGCCAACGAATTCGGATGCAACTGTATCGGGGGCAAATCCAAGTGTACGAACACAGACTGCTGAAAATCAGTAAACGGAAGCCTCATTCACAGCTCCTTGAACGCGTATTCATACATAGTGAAGCGCTCCCCGTAATTCGTACAGACCCTTTCATCCTCGGTGGGAAAGTGCATCTTCCACTCCCCCTCTGGCCCGACTACCAAGAAAACATCTCCCAAATACGAAGCAAACTCAGACACGTGCTCGGCTGGTTCAGCCACCTCCCACTCCTCCGCGGAATCCTCAACGACATCCTCTTCCGTATCTTCTAATTCCTATTCTTCCCCGACCTCGCTGGGGGTACTTGAAGTCGTCGAACTACTGCTGTCCGAGGAACTTGCTTCTTCCTCGGACGAATCCAGGATAATTTCTCCATCTGGCCCCGTCGCCATATCGATCACCTGAAAATCAGAGAAAAAAGTGAATTCGACGATAAATCAAATCCACCCTTCCACCACTAGTCAAGTGAAAGGGCACGCAAAGGGCTGAGGACGACGTCCCCGGCCTAAGCCCTAACATTGAAAGAAAAATTCAGAAACCTCCCTGCAAGGAGACGCTCGAGACAAATTACTCCTAGGCGAAGAACCTCCCCATTCTCATACCCAGTTTCCGTTTGAAGCTCCACCGGAAACTGCAAAGCTTCACCGGAAACTGGGGGTATTCGACCGGATAATTCATCATCAACCCAGAAGATGAAAGATCACGGCGGTTACACATGCGTCGTCGTCATAATAGCGCCGTGAACCGCCTTTCTTACTAAGACATCCTAAAAAACCCAGCGACGCATCAGAGGTGGAAAATGGCATAACCACCATCCACCACCAACAACCGCCGGAAACGAAGTTAATCGTCCTCTAAACCTAGCCCTAACCGCATGCAATCTACCATTGATCATCAAAAAGAGTAAATCAGAGCAAAATCAACGAACTTAATTGAGTTAAAGGGACAAAAAATGGTTACCCGGAGTTGAGACGGTGGCCGGAAAAGCTGACAGCACGAACAGGCAGATGCTCTGAAGGAGACGAAGAGAAACAAGAGCGAAAAGTTCAGAATGGAATGAGTTTCCCCTTTTTATACAGAGGGGCACGTGCGATGGCACGCCCTCGTAGGTCATGATGGCTATTAACTAGCCATCATTGCCTAGCAACTACTGCACAGAACTCTATGCACACGTGGCACCCTAACGTTTCCAATTCCTTTTAACCGTTAGTCTCCCCGTACGACGGGCAGCTCTATCACGGTCAGGAACATCACGGACACCAAAGGCGACGGGCACCACTGGACAAACCTCCTACGCCGTCAAGTGACGACCATAAGTTAGCTCCCCAGAGCCGCGAGCTGTCCTTAAGTCATCACTCCCATGCTTGGAAGCAACGACTTGGGGGGCTCCTATTTTGGACTAGGCCAATGGCCAGTCTGGCCCAATCCATTTCTGCTACAGTAACGGCCCAAATGCCTAAGTCCAATCCACAAAGGGTAAAAGTTACCTTTCTGCCCCTCCAACCGGGCAAGAAATGAATCACTTCTCCCCGGAACAGCTGCCCGTTCCGCACGACTTCTTCACTCCCCGAACAGCTAAGGCCATGTGCCCAAAACTATGCCTATGCCCGACATAACGGCTAGTTTTGGGCACCCTGCCCAACATAACGGCTAGTTTGAGCAGTTACATGTTCTTCGGAAAAACGGTTATTTCGTCCCGAAAATAGGACCGTTGGCCACGTGCTGGGGGCACTATATAAACTCTCTCACTTGAGAGGGTCAGGTATCAAATATTCACCCTACGAACTAACACTTTGTACTTGCCCTTTTTTTGACCCTTTCTTACTTGAGCGTCAGAGTGCCTTGCAGGTACACCCCCCATCCTCCTCTCCATGCGCCCAACATCTCAGACGTACTTGGTGGCCCACTTCAACAGGATTTGATCCAGCCTTCACGATCAAGTATCAATATAAACAAGTAAAAATATACAATATGTACGATATCTACAAAACTCAAAAACAAAGAAACTATCGCAATGCGATTCAATAAAAACATCGATCCCCGGAAACGGCGCCATTTTGCTGGATGAGTAAAGCGGCTAGCAACAAAAAGATTTGGAAGTATTTTTCCAGGAATTTATCGTGTCCACAGAGATCGGTGCTATTGAACTTCCGTTCGACAATTTGAATGTTAATGAGTTTGGGTTAAAATGGGTTTAAAGTAAATGCAGAAAAGTAAACATGAACACAAAAAGAATTCATTCTTCAGAGAGAAGAAACTTATCCGGCATGCATATAATCCACTCGTCACAAACTTAAACTTACCGACCAATTATACTCAACCTACAATACTCCTCAATATCATCCAACATCGCTTACAACAGTGTCCATCTCTGACACACTGAGCTGAGAGAACAACCGTGTTACCCTCGTCGATACTCTCGCACCCAACTCGAGATACGGAGGTATTAAGCTTCGACACCTATAAAGTTTGTTAACTCTAAATCTATCTCTAGCATCCAGAAACTAACAGATAATCATCTCTAATAAAAGTTTGCGATGTTTATCTCTAACACAACCCAAACCCCGAGCATAAAGCAAAAATCAAGGACAATCACCGATAAAGATTTGTAAAGCAGATTTTATACAATGCCATGGGCGACAAATATACATGAGTTCAAAGTAAATACATATACAACAACCCAACAAAGAAGAAATACACAAAGAAGAAAAGAAATAAACCAAACATCTTGCGGTTTGTCAACGCCAGTCGATGAGAAATCCACCCTGGATCATCCGTGTGCAAGCTTCAATGGTGTTTTCTAAGCTAATCCTACTGAAAAATGAGTTTGATGGAGTTGGGAGCAAAAATTCCCAAAACCATAACCTAAAAAATGAATGAAATGACTTATATAGTATGTCAAAATCCGTCAAGTTCGCAGTGCAAACTTTTATTCGCAAAGCGAACTCCAAAAATTGGCACTTAAGTGCCTCAGAATAGCTAAATCGCCTCTGCAATTCTGCAGAAGTTCGTAATGCAAACTTTTATTCGCAAAGCGAATATTTGCTAGAAAGTTCGCAATACAAACTTTGGTCCCTTTTTCTACTACCTCAAGTCTGGAAGCATTCGCTGGGAAGTTCACAAAGCGAACAGTCGCTGGAAAGTTTGCAAAGCGAACTTGACATCAAACCAACCCTTATTTTGACCACAACTTCTGAACCGTAACTCGGATTGACACACGGTCGGAAGCGCTGGAAATATTATGCAATGCTTTATACAACAATGGCAAAATATCATTGCTTGAATACCTATAAAAATGAGAGAAAATAAATTAAACTCAATGATATTTACATGATACGCAAAATATACTCTATAACGTAAAGTAAATGTATTTACAAACAAAGCGGAGTTTATTCGTACGATATTAACAAAAAGTATCGATAAGTGCAACAAAATTTATACACAAAAATAGTTACAATTTGCACTTATTAGTATGTTAAATCCAGACGTCAAAGTAGTAATATACTAGTAACCGTAATATGCCATTTTGCTATGTACTAGTAACCATAAAATCTTAGAGTGAAAGATCACATTATCCAAAATACAAACAAATTATCAACCAAACATGGAACATCAACCAAATTATCCTTAATTTTAGAAGAAGATCAAATAAATGACAAATTATCCAAACTCAAACAGATTATCCAAATTACAACCAAATTATCTAAAATCTTAGAACAAAACCAAAATAATGTAACATTATCTCAAAAACTTCATAAAAACTTCATACTTTCACCAATGCCTTCCTTTTTCTCATGGACATCCCAATGATTTACAACCTTTGACACAACTTTGATTAACAAAACATTATTAGATGATTGAAGCAGATAAAGTACAAGTTTAATCCTTGTAGGAGTCACAACCTCCTTATAATTATAAACATTTAGGAAAATTAGAAATATAATCAGAGGAAAAATGTTTAAGAAATAATGATCACGTTAATTCAATTTACAATTATGTTTTCATAATCACTCCTGAATGAACACTAAATAATCCATTTAGCCACTACACTTCAAAGTCATTTCTATGGTGAGTCATTTAAATGCATTAGTGTCACATTAATAGGTAATTTCAATAAAATAAAAAATGGAGTAAGGGTAGAGAATACTTATGACCCGGGTCGCTGCTTTGGGAGGTACCTTGGTTGAACTACGCAGAAGTTTGTGACTAGATTGTTAAGACATTGTGGACTGAGTTCACCAAAAGAATCATAAAACATAATTTCCTCAAGAAATAGACCCTGCCACAATAGTAAATACCAATTTGAACAAAAAAAATAAAACAATAGATCGAAAAGTAAAATGAATTATAGATAACATGCACACCAATTTTAAAATTGCATGACGTCTCGGATGATGTCTTTCGATTGAAGGAAAAGAGTCCAACTAAATCACTTTTCATTCAACAAAATCAACAACCAGCAAATACCAATGCATTCCTTGTTGTTGATAAGAATAAAAATCTATAAAAAAACTAATATTAAGTGGTATGAAAAGAATTTTCAATTTTGAATGCAACAACTATTTTTGTAAAGTAACATAAAATCATCTTGGAAATATAAGATTTTGTTGTCATGAAGTTAGTTTGATAGATTTTTCGCACATAGTCAGCTGATTGTTGTCTATCCATAGCATATTCCTTAAAAAAGGTAGTTTAATTCAATAATTAATACTTAATGAATGCAAATGTAAGAGTTGGATTAATAGTGGTAATCACCATAAAATTTGTAGGCAAATACCAAACATACTTTGTTTTTCCTATGTTGCTTATCAACCAATTTTGTCTGACAACAACTAGATTAAAAATCTATATAATCAAATGAAAATGATATTAGATAAAAAAATTACATTAATAGGAAATTTTTTAATTCCAATCATATAAATATAACCTCTTGGTCAACACGGCATTTAGGCATCACAGACTTCAGTGTTTTCCTATCCCTAACTATACTTGATGGATATTTAATTAAAACTCAATCACTATAAAAAATAGATGTATGCATTGTTAGTTGTTATCAAATTAATTGTGATAAATAAATTTATTATTAAATTTTAGCATGTGTATTAAAAAACAAACCCATTTAGTTGTTCATCATCACACATAAAGATGTATTCGTCTAGGTAAGCACATATTTCATTCAAATTCATTCTTGGGGAGGGTCTAAAATTCATTGGCATCCATTGAAATTAATATGAAAGAAAGATTGTTGTAAGTAATAATTGATATAATTTTATATTATGTTTTATTCAAAATAATTAGTTAATACTTACTTCAGGAATAACAAAACCTATATTCGAACCTTCATATCCAATCTGACTTGATGGATGGTAGTTAAGGTAAAAATTGTTGTCATCGTCTTCTTCAGGCTGATAGAACAGATTCTTCTTAATCTTTTTTATTGATTTTCATCCAATATTTCAGTCCCAACTTTTTTAAGCTTGAATTTGGGTGGTGCTTATGTTGTGCCCAAAGTCATAGTAAAATTGGACTCAGTTGATTTCCTCTCAGTTGCTGGCATTCTTTTAACAAATTTTTTACGCTCCACTTTAGGTGTTGAAGTTGTGAATTCATAATCTTTTGATTCGTCGTTGTCATGTAATCATAGGCTAGTAGTTTGGTGACTACCCAAACCATTAAAGAAGCCAATTTATTAATTCTATAAAAAAGATTAATAAGTAAAAAATTTAAACAATTCTTTTGAAAAAACTGTTACTAAAAACTTAATTAGTGTGTGTGTGCGCGCGCGCGCACACACACAATTAATAGGAAAGTTTTAAAACTAATTTGTGATGGAGAAATGGAACAAAAATCATGCATAATAACTAGTTCCTTATGAAATAGAAAAATATTAATAAATAAATTAAAAAGTAAACAAGTAACTAGTTCATTCTTAATAAATTAAACAAGTTTTTTGAAGAAACTTTTCATAAAAATGAATGAAAATCATTATTTACTAAAACTAAGTCATATGAAATAGGAAAATATTAATAAGTAAATGAAACGGTAATTGGTAAATTTTGAAGAAACTTTTCATAGAAAAGAATGACACACACATAAAAGTTTAGTGATTGTTTCCTTATGAATTTTGAAGAAACTTTTCATAGAAAAGCTTGAAAATCATCATAAAATCACACACACACACACACACACACACACACACACACACACAAACACACACACACACACACACACAGAAGTTTAGTAATTGCTTCCTTACGAAACAATAACTTGTTCTTGATTCATTTAATTATTAACAAGTTATTTGAAGTAGATTTACATAAAAATGAATGAAAATCATTGGTTACTAGTCTTTGTTAGAAGTTCGGGATTATTGGGATATCCCTCCTATTTGGAGTGGCCCAAATGAATGTGGGTTAGTAGCCCAGGTGTGTACGTCTATTTTTTTTATAAAACAAAGAGAATTAAGTCAACAATTCATAAGGTGAGAAACAACAAAAGGAAATTTGAGAGAAAATTCCCGCAACCTCAATTCAACACAGAGCAGTCCCACGAGATGGGAGTTTTCTCACAATCCAATCGTCGAATCGTCCTGATTTTTGGTAACTGCGTTTATTACACATAGAGGCACGTTTTAAACGGTGGAGATCAAATTTTGAGCATTCTAAGTCTGTATGATGAGTCCACTTCTGAGATGCAGTTTTGTGGTCGTGGTGGTTGATTGTCTCTCTTTATTCTTGTTGTATTCTAAGATTGATTATAGATCTTGATGATGTTGATTTATGTCTCTAAATAGTGTTAGAGAGAACCTTGATTGTATTGTTTGATTACAGTGGAGATTTAAGTGGCCCACGGGTCCCGTGGTTTTTTTACTCCTAGTTAACAGAGGTTTTTCCATGCTAAAATTGTGTTATGTTTATTTGCGTGTTTTGTTGATTGTCGTTGCATTTGATATTTGGAAGAGATTGTGTTGTTGGATTATTCTGTTGCGTTATGGATTTCCTCCCAACAAGGACACACTCAAAGTTTTTGATGTATAAAGGGAAGAAAATGATAGACAACAAAAGTAGGAAATAGAAAAAAAATGAGTTATTACCTGGATGATATCACAATATTTTGAAGTTCTTTTTGTGAGTCTCAAAGTACCACTCCCTGAGTTGTATAAAATGTATTTAAGTGTTTGAAATCCTTTTACTCCTCTTATTATTTATTTCCTTCATTTCAGGATTGTTGCATTTTGTGCGTATATGTCCATTGTTGTTTGAGACGTTTGTTTCATCTTGAATGTTTGTTGTTGCTTGATCGGTGTAGGAAGGCAATTCAAATGGCACTGAAGTTGTGAATTTGTAAGGTTTTGGAAGAGTAGTAATTAGCTTTTTGAAGTTGGAAGGTAATAATATTTTGTGAAGTTAATTAGATGAAATGTTTTGGAAGTTGGAGTAATTAGCTTGTACAATAAGTAATGATGATTATGATTAAAAAAACATTGTTAAAATTCCAATAATCATGTCAGATTTTGTGTGCTCAATGTACTTGAAAAAAGAAACTTTTGGGGCACAATGAATTCGATGATTATTGGGTCAATCTCTTCTTTACACTTGACTCCATTCTTTTTTTCCTAATTCAACATCACAAATCACCAACAACTTCTTTTAAAAAAATACAATCACACTAATTCAAAATAAAAAAGGCAACGTCACTTTATTAAAAAACTACATGCATTCACCATTGAAGCCATTAACATGTTCAATTCAGCCATAAAACAACAATAAAATCAACGGGCCATCTTCATAAGTAGAAGATGTTCCAATGATCATGATGTGGATAAGATACAGAATAAGGTCCATAATTTTGAAAAGGAACAGACTGAGCAACACTATATACTCGCTCCCCTGATACATTTCCTTATGTAGAAGACGATTTTTAGGTTGGACTTTATATTGCCAACACTAAGCATGATACTCCTACAATTGGTGTCATCGACCTTCCTGTTATGGCAGATGATGTTTGTCCTGCATTAATTCAAGAACCTGAGGGTCATGACAATATTTCAACCATGCATATCCTAAGGTCCTTCTAGTCCAATCTTAAGCATTAGGACCACAAAAATTCAGTAACTAAAATATTTTGTACCTGTATGAAAGACGCACTAGAAATTATAATCACAAGATAATAGTGTCGTGTCCCAATACTTTTTCATTTTTACATCAAGAATATATGAAAGTTCAACAGTTGCCTCCATACTTTCCTATTGTTACAACTCTCAATAATGCACCAGCAAAGCCATACACATCATTAATGTGAAAGCACTTGTTAAGTTGTGCCATACCAAAGTCAACATCCCAGAGTGAAATATTACCCTGATACAACACTAGTCCTTATGTGTGCCTCGTGTTCGAAACGCCAATCTGATGTAAGATCCATTAACTTGTCCTACACACAATAATTGAAATAGAAGGACAAAGTAGAAGAAATACAAGAGATTAGAAACCCACAACACAATCTCAAAACTTGAGGTTCATTGTACTTGACCAAAGCCAGCATTAACAAATGCAGTAACAAGTAGCCCCAAGGTTGTCTGTAACACCCTAAAACCCCAAAATATAATTTATAACACATGTGGAAAATATAAAGATATAAAAATGGTGTCACATATCTCAGACATTCGCTAACCTTATCATAAGCGGAAAACAAACTTCATTCATGACATAAAGCATTAAATAAAATAGCTCAGAAAAACAAAATAATGTATTCCTAACCCATTGTTACATTATAAGAGTGACACCGCAGAAAACTAAACATGTGATAAGTTATGGAAGATAAAATGGTAAATAAAGCAGCGAGTAGGCTAACTATGCCATCATCCAAAATAAGTAACGTCTAACGCTCCTCAGTCTCTACCTAAGTATCTGCATAGTATACATATGAAACAACATGGAAACAGAAAAGGGTGATAATACATTCCATATATAAACAGTTCATAAAACGTCAAGGATAATATAATCATCGTAATTAATCAATCACACTCATGACATCGAATGTCAACAAATAATCAATTAATAGATGCAATTAAATATGCAATGTTCACCTCATCTACTCCTATTCATGTGGTACCAATCTTTAGGATATTCAGAGGTATGTTTCTGAGGTATCCAACTCATCACTGGAGTGAAGTCCTACTTATCACTAGACCGAAGTCCTATCTAGCTCCAATGTACACGATGCATGAATGCTACAAGAAAACATGTAATTTTCATCCAGACCTCTGAATCCTCTACTCATCACTGGTTTCTTTTGAACCTAAAATACACCATAAATAATTATTATCATTTTACGACCACGTCATTGGTTCCCTCGAACCTAATTATTTCAACATCAACAATTCTTCCTCATAAGGCATTCACCCATTAACTCAATCGTAATAACTCAAAACAATTTTATCATCAATCTATATCGAAAACCAATAAACAATTTAGAAAAGCAGAAACTGCTTGAAAAACAAGTCAAATGTCCAGAAAAGTCAACACAGGGCTGACGGTCAGTCTCTCGCAATCATGATGGTTGTAGCCATGGCAAGGAAATCCAGACCCACCCTGAAATTAACGGGGGAAACCCGATTTAATTGGGTGTGGGTGCGGGTTCGAGTAAAACCCGATTTTCTATTATGGGTGCGGGGGCGTGGTGCGGGGGATGCTACTACCCGGCCCGCACCCGGCCCGGTCTACTTTAATTTACTTTAATGCCTCATTTTAATTATTTTATTATACATTTATTAGAGTTATTTTAATTTTTATAAATAATTTTACTAGAGTTATTTTACTTTTTAAAAACATGTTTATTAGAGTTATTTTACTCTTTAGAAACTTGTTTATTATTAAAATAATTAAGTATTTAATTAAATTATTAATTTTTATTGTTATGAAAAAATATGTATTTTAAAAAAAATAGTTTTTGTGGGTGGGGGCGGGTCTGGGTGGTAATTTTTTACCCCCGACTGGATTTGGGTGCGGGGGCGGGTCTATTATAGGGAGGTGGATGCGGGTGCGGGGTTGCTTAAACCCACCCCCGACTCGCCCGATTGTCATGCCTAGATGGTTGTCACCCTCCCTATTCACCCAATCCGTCAGACATTGACGGTTAAACAAGGGCGCTATTTGCGAAGCACAGATGGTTGAACTATCACCTCGCTGACATCCGTCAGCTCACCTCAGTTGGTTTTTTTCATAGCACGATAAAAGGTAGACCGTCGCCTAGGGTGACATTTGTCACCACCGAACAGAACGCAAAAATCTACGTTTTCACCATTGGAGCACCTCCAAATATCAAATTTTGAGTCCCATACTGCGCCACACGCATAGTAATCATCAGACACGATAACATTTAATAAATAAAAATGCACAAATTCAACACATATATTATCAATTAATCATGAAATCATCATCATATTCATCAAATCATCACATATATTCATGAACACCAAATATCTGAATGAAACCTATTGATTCACATAAATTACATCATTAACACAACACAACTCAAAATTATATAATAACAATCTAGAGAGGTTTCGCACAAACCATCTTGAGGTTCAAATTCTACATCAATGGAAGAAAAAGGGAAGAAAGAAAAATAAAAGGGGTTCCCCACTATCCCCCATGCTTAAACACAAATATATCAAATCCCACCCTCTTACCTCGATTATGCAGAAAAGCTTGAAACTTTGAAGACTTTGGCTATGGAGACTTTCCTTTTTCACTTTCAATGCTAGGATTTGCTCTCTCCTCTTCTTAGTCCCTATTTCACCAAAATTCTATGTACTCTCACTTTTCCCTTCTATTTAAATAAAAGCTAATTTATTTTAATTTAATAATTTCTACTAATTCCCTCAATTTTCACTAACTCGACTCACCTCCTTAAATTTAATCAAATTCTAGTTTATTGTCCAAAACACAATTTCTCACATTCTCCACTAATTTAAATATAAAACTATAATTAAATTCTTTCAATCCTCATTAACTTAAATAATAATAATTAATTAAAGGCTTAATTGTAATTATGGTCCCCTTGTTTTGTATTTTTTTGGATTTTAATCCCTCTATTTTAAAAACCGTGATTTTGGTCTCTTTTTTAAGTTTTGAGCTTGATTTTAGTCCCTTATCCAATTTTAGACTTTTTTTTAATGATTCGGCACTATTTAAGATGACGTGTCAATGCCAGGTCATTTTAAAAAAATTAATTTAAGATTTTTTTTATTGACTAGGATAATTAATTTATTAATATTATTTTAATTAATAAATTAATCAAAATTTCAAATGAAACACTTTAGGCCTAATTTATTTACCCATGTCTTTGGTCCATCTTTCTAATCCAAATTTGAAATGTTGTGTTTGTTTTAACTTTATAAACATAGTTATAACTTATACAAAAATCAATGTAGGACTTCTAAAAGACATTTTATACTACAACAATATGCCCATCTTCTTCATTGCAACAATTTCTCCTTCTTCTCAAACTTGTGTCCATTACAACATCTTATGCTTCTTCTCCATATTGCATGTCCTTCTTTTAAATGAAAAGTATATCTACATCTTCAGAGGTGTTTCTCCAACAGTATGTCATCAGAGGCATCATCAGAGGAGTTTCGCTATTGGGTGGAAGATTTGGAAAACACTTACCACTTGACAGGTTCAGCGGTGGGACCACACCCATGTCACACGATGGTCCGTGAGTTTCAGTCAGTTATTGGAAAATAAACAAGAAAACAATCATTAGAAAAATGGGGAGGAAAACCAGATATTATTGTTGCATGTGTTGGAACAGGATCAAATGCTTTGGGTATGTTTCATGAGTTTATATCAGACACAAATGTGAGATTTATTGGAGTTGAAGTAGGTGGTTTAGTGTTAGAAAGTGGAAGACACTCTTCAACTTAACTAGAGGTGAAGTGGTGTCTATCATGTGCTATCTCTTATTTATTACAAGATGATTATGGACAAATTATTCAACCACACTCCATTGCAGCTGGGTAAGTCACACCAATGCATGATTTTGGATAACAGAACATATATGTTTAGTATCATCTTATAAAATAATATTATTTTTTCCAATTATTTTGTAGAAAGGAATACCCAGGAGTTGGTCAAGATATGAGTTTCCTCAAAGAAAGTGGGCGTACAAAATTTTGCATCGCAATTAATGAAGAAGCTCTTGATGATATATAATATATTTCATTTAATTTTGAAAGAAAAAAGTTATTTTAATTTAACTATGTGCATACGAGAGATTATGCAAGTTGGAGGGTATATTTCCATCTATGGAGAAGAAGCATAAGTTGTTGCAATTGACACAAGTTTGAGAAGAAGGAGAAGTTGCTGCAATGAAGAAGAAGGACATATTGTTGTAATATAAAATGTCTTTTAGAAGTCCCACATTGATTTTTGTATAAGTTATAATTATGTTTATAAAGCTGAAACAAACACAATATTTCAATTGTGGGTTAGAAAGATGAACCAAAGACATGGCCAATAATTTTAGGCCTAAATTTTTAATTTAACATTTTGATTAATTAATTAATTATAAAAATTAATAATTAATTAATTTATAAACTAAAATAATATTAATAAATTAATTATCCTAGTCAACAAAAAGATCTTAAATTAATTTTTTTTTAAAATTACCTGACATTGACACGTCATCTTAAATAGTGTCATATCATTAAAAAAAAGTTTAAAATTGTAGAGGGGACTAAAATCAAACTCAAAACTTAAAAAATGGACGAAAATCGTGGTTTTTAAAATGGGGGATCAAAACCCAAAAAAATACAAAATAGGGGGATCATAGTTGCAATTAAGCCTTAATTAAATAAAAGACATTTCAAAAGCTCAAATAAAATTAAAAAATACTAGAATAAAAACTGGGGCGTTACATTCTGCCTAGCTGAATCAACCTTTACATTAGTACTTGTGTGTCCATTAAGCAAGTGGGGTTGGAAAAATCAAGCAGATCAAAACATAAGGTTCAAATAAAATTAAAAATCGACCCTTAAACCAAAAATAGCATATAACATAGCTAGAACTATTTTCTGATAACTTGCAACATGAACACATTCAAAGATTTAAATATCAGCCTAAATAGCTTCTTGCAGCAGGTTGCATACAATTGTCTGATTAGTAATACAACTGCAGGCACTATAAAGCAGTGTTACATGAAGCATCCTCTTTGAAAATCCTGAAATATTGAAAGTTACAACTATTGCTTTAGTTATCCATTAGATCCCAAACTTAATTATCCATAAACACTGCATAACAACATTCACATTTGTCTCAAATTACATCTACTAAAATACTCGATCATGACCAGCACATTTCATCACTTGTTGTAGCAGACCTAAGATTCCCAAACACTCATTCCATATATTAGGTATAAGGGTTGTACGTGCATTGGATAAATTAACGGATGTACCACAAACATCAAAGGTTGAAATCCATACATTAGAGGGAATTGTTTGCTTGTACTTGTAACATCAATTTGTGTTGTCGTTGTCACATTAACGCCATGGTATTTTGGTGGATCTGAAACATTTCTTTTGCACACTTCTTTCATCATTGCAACATGTTTTTCTTTTCTTATTCCGTTTATAAAAATAAATTATTTTTAATACAAATAATAACACAATATAATTAATAAAACATATTATACCTTCTACCAAAAAAATATATAATACCCTTTCAATTTGGCTTAAAGAATCAATTATCGACACCGACTCCAACTCAACATTTTGTTTAAATGGTGTGTTTTTGTACCCTGCAAATTATACCATAGCAACTATTATGTTTAACAAAACAATAAGACATTGACTCTAACAATCAGATCATAATTTATTGAAATTACTGAACAATTCTCGCATTATGAGTTGTATTGTTGCATTTTGAACAGTGCCTGGAAGCTTTTGTGTCATTCTTTTTTATTCTTCTTTGGAGCACATTTACTCTTTACCATCGTTGGATCACCTATGACTAACTTTTGTGTCTCAATAGAATCGTCAGTACTGCAATACATTTTTTGTAAATTCATGATGTCATCCCTTATTTCCCCATAAACACCAGTCTTTTTTTAAGTTTCTTTTCAAAAAGTTGTAAAAATAGAACAATATGTACCAAAATGAGCAAGCTTAATCAAATTTGAATCAATTATACCATTACAATCCATGTTCAAATATTAATTTAGGCATCCTTAGTCCAGCGCGATAAAATCGAACTGCTAGGAATGTGATCAACATGTTCTTCCTTCATGACATAAAACATATGAGAACATGGAAGCCCACGAGAATCAAGTAACCTACACGAACATTAAAATGTTGAACCATCAGAAACAACTTCTCTTTCATATTTATCCTGACAATATTTTGTCAATGTGTAAATCTTTATATCCCTAATTTCTATTAGGTTCTTAATAATCAATGCACTAGCCTTCATAATTTCATCTTTAACTTCTTTGAAAATCTCCACTATATAAGTTTTAAGGGCATCGCTCTCAATCAAACGCATGTGATTTGTCAACACAAGTTCTGAAAACTTTGGTTTAAAATCAGCAAACAGTTCATTGTTTCTATACTCACTCATAACCTGCTCAAAATTGTGCATAAATTTAAAAAATACAGCCTTTCTTCCTCACATAACTCTTGATTATTGCATTAACAACTTCATATTGAGATGTAGTTCTTATATGTCCAAAAAACTTATCATGTAGATATGAAATTGCACACAATGAATTTTTCTCATACGTTTTGGCAACCTAAGGATTTCCTTCAAGTTCATTTTCTTTAATTCGCTTTGACCATAACTCTTCAAATTCATCCTTTGTAAAATTTGTGTACATGGAGTTTTAAAAACCTTTAAAAAATTCTGAATTCTTTACATTTTCACCTGCATTCTTATTTAAATTCCAAGCACATAATCAATGGGTTGCATAGAGAAAAACCTATTTTATAGCCTCCCTCACAGCCTGTCTCCATTTGTTACCACTACTTCTGGATATTAATCTTCCATGCACTCTAAAAAAATACCTCAATAACCACTTAGATGTCTTTGTTGTTTCATCTGATGCCAATGTAACACTAAAAATAATTATCTGAGAGTGGTGGTTACACCCTGAAAATATAGCCAATGGGTAGTTGTATTTGTTCTTCTTGTAAGTTGTGTCGAGCGCAACCACGTCGCCAAAAGAAAAATAGTCAGATCTAGTGCTCCCATTAGCCCAAAAAATAGACTTCATTCGTCCATCACTGTTGACGACATATGTCATGGAATCAACAGATAACTTTACATTTAGATAATTTAAAGAAGCGACAACATCACCATCTTTGACAATAGCACACATTTTTTATCAAAATAATTATACATATCTTTCTTTGTAGACCCAATATCGACATATCTACCATTCTGAGCAACCATGTACCTCATTATACGACAAGTTCTAAATTCAAACCATCAATCTGAGCTCTACCTGCTTAAAAAATTTGACGATAAATGGGGCGTAAGTACACAAACCTAGATGAGGTTAATTCATGGTTATGAGCCTCTTCAAAAACTAACATTACATATCTATCCTTTTTAACTTTGTAGTTCACACGAAGCCTAGCTGCGCATTTAGTAAGGGTTAAACGTTTGTGATCTCTTTTCCTATCTACCCTGCATAAGTGTTTATTCTCTCTTAAACAATGTTTGTTGCATAGAAACTGCCTCATTACTGTTATTTTACTACCTTCAAACCCTCTTTTCCTAACATCACTTTTCCCAATGGAAAAACCTTTACATTCACCATACCAATAATAAAATTCATAAGCTTCATCAACAGTACCAAATTCCATAGCACGAATTTCATTAGAAGTAATAGAATTGATACTCACCAATCTATCACCTATAACTCTATCTACTTCAATTGAATCATCATCATCGTCATTATCAGCATCATCGCCATCATCTAAACTTTGATACCCACAGTGGAATGAACGTCATTGGAATCAACATCAACAAAATCATCGTATTTTCCATAGTAAACCTGAATTAACACAATTTTTAAAACAACAAAACTAAACATCAATCACAAAACCTGTAACACCCCGTACTTTAATTACTCTGGAGAATATTAGTTGTGATCAACTGAGTTCCAGTGTACTCTGAGAAATTATCTGCAAAGATAATTAGAGTAACGGTTGAGCTCAGAGCAAATCCAATTGATACTATCTGACTCTGAGATATTTAAGTATTTTGAACTTTAGAGATTTTTGGATGATTAGTAGTGTTACAAGTTAATGATATTTTACTATATCATTTCTTTTCCATTCCTTTTCCACATAAGAGCAAAAGAAAGAAAAAGATAGAAAGAAGTTGGAGAGAAAGAAGGAGAAATGAAGGAAAAAGAGAAGAAAACCTAGAAGAGGGAAAGATCAAGATCATCACCCATTCTTCATCAAACCATCTCATCTTCTTCATCATCATCATCTGTTCAAGGTGGGTTCTAGATAGATGCTTTAGTGTAGAATTTCTTGAGGTTTTAGAGTTAGGTTGGATTTTGTGAGAAAATGAACTATTTTGCAAATCAATGAAATTTAACGGTTAAAAATCGGTATAAACTATGTTGAATGATTACATGATGCTTATGAGCAATTTTGATGCTTGGTTGTGCTGTTTGATAGTGTTTGAGTTGAGGAAAAAATGGGTTTTTACCCTTGGAGTGAGAGGAAAACGCAACTGAGCATGGCTGTTTTGGTGCGGAGCGCCGGGCGGTGCTCAAAGCTCCGGGCGATTCGAGGAAAACGCCCCTGCTTCGTCGGGCGATGCCCAAGAGGCGCAGCATGTAACGCCCCTGTAACTTTTAAAGTTTTTGGAAGAGTTGTTACGCCCCTGCTTCGCTGGGCGAAGCAGAAGCGAAGGGGACGCCGCCGGGCGATGGAGGGAGCGCCGAGCGCTCTTGGGACTTTTTCAAATGTTCCATTTCCTCGTAAATTCTATAACTTTTGATCCGCTTATCCGATTTGAGTGTTCTTGATATCAATAGAAAGCTGTGGAAATAATCTTTATGATGACAGTAAAAGATGTCGGTTTTATTGCCCGATTAAATAATCAGAGGGAACCCAAAAGTGGTATAACTTATGTTTGAATTATTACATGTATTTCTAGTGCGAAATTATGTTATGCTTCGCCTATTAGTGATGTCGAACATGATTGAGAGTAATGCACGTTAAAATATGAAATTAGGTAGAGTGAGAAATATTACCCTTGAATTATGTTGGAAACTAGTAACGGCTAGGAAATTGTTGAACAACGTAATAACGACGATCGTGCGTGAGGGGCAGAGGCGTGCGTCTATTACTGAATGGTATGGACACGTTTATACTAGTATGGATCATGTTTTATTTGTGTTTAGATTGGAAAGGACAATAAGGTCTTAAGGGGAATGCGGCCTATTAGTAGAGTAACAGTGGGGGTTGTTTTTAATCGTATCCACAGGGATTGTTCGATATTTGATGCGTGCCTTTCAATAGTTGTGATATTCTAAGTTCAATGGTTTCAAAAGTTCTCAATTGTTGTTAACATTCACTTGTAGCAAAGATTAATTGGTGACAAAGATTTTGTAAAAGTTTTGATAAAAGCATGTTAAGGTTAGGTTTCGCTAATCCTTTTCATGTATAAACGATTAATCAAGCATATGAACTCGGTTTCCAATCAATACAACCGCGTATCCTCCCGACTAAGTTTATGTCTAAAGCAAAGTCGTGAGTATCGTTGTTTAGACCGTTAGATGATGTCTCACGCTAACAATCTAAACAACAATCATTAAGATCAATACAATGCGAATAGCAAATCCCAAATCTATGTCTAGAGTTTGGTTTTTAAGAGATAAAATTGTTAGGTCATGATTTGTAGAATCTATGTCTAGAGTAAAACAAATCACACATGGATCATTAAGAGAAAACAACATCATCTATATTGATCAAAGACTTTGTTCATACACAATAGATCAACAGCAATACATAAAATCAGAATCAACTACATCTAACCTCAACATTGAGTGTTTAGCTACCACTTCTCATGGTAGATTGGATAACAAGTAAAGAGAGGAGATGAATGAGCATCCACGACGAATAATCGAGAATGGATACGACTTCAGCTTCTCCAAGTGAAAATCCACTCTTTGATGATCAAAATACTGTAAACTATGTTTTCTAGTGAAAATGAACAAGAGATCCCAAACAAATAAAGTGAAAATCTATTTATACACTTCTGGAATCTGCAGGATTCGCACTGCGAGCACATCATTCGCACTGCGAATGAGAGAAAATGGCACCTTAAGTGCCTCTGAGACTTAAACCGCCCCAAGGAGAAATCGTGCGTTCGCAGTGCGAACCATTCCTTCGAACAGCGAATCATTCGCTAGCACATTCACACTGCGAATAAACTAGCGAGCCAGGACAATTAAATTCCAGAACTTACTGCCTCCCTTCGCCAGCATCTTCGCACTGCGAAACAACCAGCGAGCCTTCGCTGGACCCTCGCCAGGAGTTCGCAGTGCGAACTCTTTGTCATTTCAAAAGTGGAACTCACTGCCATCATTCGCTGGCGCCTTCGCTGACGTTCGCAGTGCGAACCTTCGCTGGGCCTTCGCCAGATTCTTCACACTGCGAATGCTCTGTTGCAACACAATTTTAGTGGAAACTTGCATCCACTCCATGTGTCTCACACTTTTGCTCCTTTTATGCCTAAACCTGCACATTAACATACAAATTACAAGCTCCACACATGTATTCCAATGTACGCATTACAACACAATTTACCGCTTAAATTCACAATTTACCATTGGAAAGAAATGAAAAATGCCAAGTATTTCATACAAATATATAACATGTTTGACATCTAACAAACTCTCCCCAACTAACTCTTTGTTTGTCCTCAAGCAAAGTATGCCTCAATAGAGGATTTGCTCGAGCATTCAATTCAACCAAGACGTGAAAAACGGCTCAACTAAACAACCATTACAACAACGCAACAATTACACAATTCAAGAAACTATAATGTAAAGGAATTTGCCTCTTAAATAATTTCAAACAATGTTTCAAGAGACAACTAACTCATCCTGCACATGTCATTCTACACCCCTCTTCGAAAAAGGATTGAAGGCAAACGTGCATACAAACACGGGGCAAATACACTCAAATGACCAATGATACAATACTAAGCAATTCATACCATATCTCAATGAACACAAAAGAAATCATGGAAGTAAAAGATCACTAAGGACTTCAAGGTTGTAGCTTGGTCGGGTAAACAAAAAAGGGACATTTCTAATGGCCATTGAAACGAAATTGCCGAAGCAAAAGAACATTCACTATACACATATTCACACATCTCAACTTCATTTCACCAATTTTTCATTACACCCTCACAAACTACCGTGCACAATTATTGACTCTACATTTTTTTTTTCATTCAAGCAAGCATTTTCTCATTTGTACAACATATTCACACTCTTTTCTTTACATGCTTACTTGAATTTTTTTTCAAAATTTGGAGTAATGCACCCATTTTCTTTTTATTCTCCCCAACTCATTTTCGACTCAACCTAAAGTGAATGTTCCTTGCTTTTTAAGGCAAGGAAGTAAAAGTATACAATTTCAAAGGTTCAAGAAGAAAATGTTAGAAACTCACCAAATTTAGTGATGAACCAAACTTGCAAATTATGTACATAAAACAAGTTCATCACTAAACTGAGTTCTAAACTGTTTAGGCTCAAAGGGGCTACCAAATGCTCACTCCTCACGGGTGAATTACTATATGGACAAGGTTGTGCTCATTTTCAACAAGTGCCTTGATCACTTCTCCTACTTCCACAAAATCACATGGTCACAAGATAAGGCATGAATTAAAAGTAAAAACAACATTCATCAACAATCCTTAGCATATAATAACAGTTTGGAGGCTTCTCACTTTAATGGTTTTTGATCTTAAAATGACACATGCATTTAAAGGAAGTTGTAACATGAAACAACATTATCAATCGCACAAGACACAAAGTTCTAAAACATACAAAATTCTCAAACCAGGTAACAATGTACCTTGTGGCAACACAATGCTTAAGATACTATCATAGCTCTCACATCATGGAGGAATCTTTCTTTAAAAATCAAGAGTCTCCAACCTACTTCCAAAATTCCATCTTAAAAGAAGGAACATTAACATGAAAACATATTAACAATTAAAAACCAACAAATTATTAATAAAAGCGAAACAAATTTTTTTACTAAAAACACTTAACATTACTAATAATAATAAAGTGCTTGGTGTAAGAACACCTACAATATCCAAAATGGTACCACTAGGGTACAAGTACACCAATATCAAAATATTCCACTATCTGGATACAATAGACTAGTAAAAGCTGAAAAATACAAAATATAAGAAAACTTCACTTTGGAGACCAAAGGAAGTACACACATCTGAAAATCACAAAATTAGTCCTCTTCGGACTCAGTCTCCAAAACCTCAGTAACCATCTCATCCTCATCTCCCTCATCAGAAGTATTACCAGAAACCTCCACATCGGTGCCATCACCCTCCAACTCATCACCATCTCCATCCTCGTCAGCATTCTCTCCAGCAGGACCAACTGAATCCTCTCCCCCTCCGAAAACTGGCCTGGCCTCAGGCCATCCAGCATGTGCGAGGAACTGCTCCCTCGACATCATCATGTGCTCCGTAGAAGGGTCACGGATCTGCAATTGGAGAACCTGTAAAGAATCATGAATATCAGTCATGGCACGCTGCTGGGCAGCCATCCAATCCCAATTATATTGGCAGATCTCCTGCTGATATGGATAGAAATTCGGCGACTCAAAAGTGTCACCCCCACTCGTACCAGCCCCTGTAGCAGCAGCAGCCCCTGAAGACTCAGTCCTACCACCCTTAGGTTTGCAAAATTTGTCGATATATCGATCATCGATAGCCGACGTGATAGTGACCTGACGACGGGAAGGCAAATTAACACCAGCTTCATTACATAAGGACATGATTAGGCACGAAAATGCAAGAGGGGAATTTTTCCTCGAAGCGTTCCCTACTAATCCACTCTCGACAATGGACCTTATTTCATCTGCTATTATCCTCGCGACATCAATTTCTACGTTTGTAAGGATACTGTGCACAAGGTGAGCCAGAGGAATCAGAACGGTAGAGGAATGTGACTTTGGCTTAATGTTGGTGACAACCAAAAGTAAAACAAGCTGGGCCAAAGGTAACATGTCCTCTCGATGATACCTCACAGCAACTCCCGAATAGTTTAAATTCACATCTTTACCCGGGCGCAACAAATCAGAGGTCATTTGTGTGATATTCCTGTTGCGGTTAAGGTTCCTGTGGTAATCATCTTCCTCACTGGCACGCAATAGAAGAGGGTCTCCAAGTACTCGGTTAATGGTCCTTCTGTCAAACCTTATAGTTTTCCCTCCAACAACAGTAGTCCAATTAAACAGATCCCCCTCATCAGGAAGGGCGTTGGCATAAAATTCGCGAACCATCTCCACATTGTACGAATCAAGGGGCGTTATCAGCTGATCCCACTTTTTTTCATGCAAGAGGCCAGCTACCGAACGATAAGTCCCTTGATCATTCAGAATAAATCTCTTTTCAGCAAGGATGGTTCTTGTCTCCAATACCTCATATCTCTGAGCCTGCCTAATACCCTTGAACCGAGTGTCGTCGAACGTGATCGGTACCTGTCTGGATGTTGATGCTTTCCTTTTCTTGATCATGGTTTTATGACCCATCTGCACAAATGACAAACAAATCCCACACAAAAACACCAAGACAGATCATTAGAAAATAGGACACACATGCATCAGAATGAACAAAAAAAAACAAAAATCTAGGCTGCTCGCTAAAACACTCGCACTGCGAATCCTGACGAAAGCTCGCCCCAGATTCGCAGTGCGAACAAGCCAGCGAATGCACGAAAACTTTGAAAAAAATTTAGAAACCCAGATTTCACTACATAGCATGATTCTAAATGTATTCTATACTCAAAACCAGCAGAAAATTTGGCATGCATTGAACAACCCCAAACAGAATTTAACCCTAAACTTTCTACACATTCTCATGCATAATTCACAACACAATCCAATTAATTAGAAAGCACAGAGAAAAAAAAATTCAAACCTGGTTGGAATTGGCAATTGAGTAAAAGAAATTGGAGAGATGGACAGAAAATGCACGTGAGAGGGAAGAAAGACTTGAGGTTTTTTCTCTTTTTCCTTTTGGTTGAAAGTGAGAGGCAAAGGACTAGGGTTTGGTCCCCTCAAGTCATCAGCACTTCAACATGGGTCTTGGGCCTACGTGCAGGCCCACCCATAACAAAACCCTCATTTTTAATGATGTGGCAGCAAAACCACCAAGGCTGGTTCGCTGATGTTCGCAGTGCGAATGTCCAGCGAATGCTCGCCCCAGATTCGCAGTGCGAACAAGCCAGCGAACAAGACATATTTTCAAAATTTTCAGGTCTGTCTTGCTGCCATACTGAACATGATACAATACTACAATGTACAATACTAGTCTCACAAAAATGACTTCAAACAGCAAATAAAAGCAAAATACTTACAATGTTGGGGTGCCTCCCAACGAGCGCTTGTTTAACGTCGGCTAAGCTCGACGGTCCACCACAATCTCACGGATCGCGGAAGGGAACAATGGCGGGATTCCGCTCGAAATCACCTCCAAGGTAAACTTTCAATCTTTGGCCGTTCACTGTCCAATTCTCTTTGGTTGTTGTGTCTTCAATTATAACTGCTCCATAAGGCTTGATTTCTAGGATCCGAAACGGACCCGACCATTTAGACCTTAACTTTCCCGGGAACAATTTTAACCGAGAATTGAATAGCAGGACCAGCTGTCCCACCTCAAATTGCTTGATGATTATTTTTTTGTCATGGTAAGACTTTACACGCTCTTTGTACAGTTTATTGGAATCGTACGCCTGAAGGCGTAATTCATCCAATTCCTGTAATTGCACTTTTCTTTTTTCGCCGCTAAGAGTCGGATCAAAATTTAAAAATTTTAAGGCCCAAAACGCCTTGTGCTCCAACTCCACTGGCAGGTGGCAATTCTTACCATACACAATTTTAAACGGTGTGAGACCGATCGGAGCCTTAAAAGCGGTCCGATACGCCCACAACGCATCATCCAATTTGTTGGCCCAATCTTTTCTCGAGGCCGAAACAGTTTTCTCCAAAATACGTTTTATCTCACGATTGGATACCTCCGCTTGACCATTAGCTTGAGGATGATATGGTGTGGCAACCTTGTGCTTCACACCATACTGCTCCAAAGCTTTGTCAAGCTGAGTGTTACAGAAGTGAGACCCTCCATCACTTATTAACACTCTAGGAGTACCAAAACGCGAAAAAATGTTTTTTTTCAAAAATTTCACAACTGTTTTTCCGTCGGCTTTAGCACAAGCTATCGCCTCTACCCACTTAGACACATAATCAACGGCGACCAAAATATATTCATTGGAAAAGGAAGATGGGAATGGACCGACAAAGTCGATCCCCCAACAGTCAAAAACTTTGATTTCCAACATATTCTGTAAAGGCATCTCGTGCCGCCGTGAAATTCCTCCACTTCTCTGGCACCTGTCACAACTAAGGGCATGCGCATGCGCATCTTTGAATAAGGACGGCCAATAAAAGCCCGATTGAAGGACTTTAGTGGCCGTTCTCAACCCATTAAAGTGTCCTCCATACGGAGAGTTATGACAATGCCAGAGAATATTCGTGGCTTCCTCCAATGAGACACACCTTCTTAAGAGGTTGTCGACACCCAGTTTGAACAAATAAGGTTCGTCCCATACGAAAGACTTGGCGTCAGACAAAATTTTTCTTTTTTGGTGGTGCGTTAGACCGTTCGGTATCAATCCGGCGGCTTTGTGGTTAGCCATGTCGGCGAACCACGGTCTAACCTGCACTCTAAACAATTTTTTATCCGGGAACTCCTCTTTGACCTCAAATTCATTCTTGGTCACGTCAACGTTTACCAGGCGGGATAAGTGATCCGCCACCAAATTCTCGGATCCTTTTTTGTCACTAATTTCAAGATCAAATTCCTGTAACAAAAGGATCCACCGAATAAGCCTCTGCTTAGAATCAGGTTTGGTGAACAGATACCTTATAGACGTGTGGTCCGTGTAAACGATGACTCGTGAACCAATCAAATAGGAACGAAATTTCTCCAACGCATACACTATGGCAAGCAACTCTTTCTCAGTTGTTGCATAGTTAATTTGAGCCTCGTTTAAAACTTTGCTCGCATAATGTATAGCGTGGAAAACTTTCGTTTTCCTTTGACCCAAAACAGCCCCAACTGCATAATCGCTTGCATCGCACATTAATTCAAAATCCAATTTCCAGTTAGGTGCAACGATTATCGGTGAGGTAGTTAAACTCTTTTTCAAAAAATTAAAAGCAAAAAGGCAAGACTCGTCAAAGTAAAAAATTTTACCTTGGACGAGCAAGTTGCTCAACGACTTTGCGACCTTTGCGAAGTCCTTGATAAACCTTCGGCAAAACGCGGCGTGTCCAAGAAAACTCCTTATACCTTTGACATTCATCGGTGGTGGCAATTTCTCAATAACGTACACCTTGGCTTTATCAACTTCAAGGCCCTTTGAAGAAACTTTGTGACCGAGCACAATTCCCTCGTTCACCATAAAGTTGCATTTTTCCCAATTAAGCACCAAATTGGTTTCCACACACCGTTCCAACACCGTATCCAAAATTTTCAAGCACAAATCAAACGATTGTCCAAAAACGGAGAAATCATCCATAAAGACCTCAATTGTCTTTTCGATTAAATCCGAGAAGATAGCTTGCATACACCGTTGAAAAGTCGCTGGTGCATTACATAATCCAAACGGCATCCTCCGATAAGCGAAGATTCTAAAAGGACATGTAAAAGCGGTTTTTTCATGATCCTCCGGGTTCACAATAATTTGGTTGTAACCCGAATAACCATCCAAAAAACAGTAGAATTGTTGACCGGAAAGCCTTTCGAGCATTTGATCCATAAAAGGTAGAGGGAAATGATCTTTTCTCGTAGCTTTGTTCAACCTACGGTAATCAATGCACATTCTCCACCCTGTAACGGTTTTTGTTGGAATGAGCTCATTTTTCTCGTTTCGAACCACTGTTAATCCGCCTTTTTTCGGTACCACATGCACCGGACTAACCCATGGGCTGTCAGAAATGGGGTAAATCATTCCGGCATCTAACATTTTTACCACTTCTTTCCTCACCACTTCTTTCATGATTGGATTTAACCGGCGTTGAGGTTGAGCAACCGGTTTAAAATCTTCCTCTATAAATATACGGTGCATGCAATATGAAGGGCTTATGCCTTTGAGATCGGACAAAGTCCATCCCATTGCATCTTGATTCTTTCTCAACACTTGAATTAAGCGACTCTCCTCGTTTTCAGACAAAATACTACTTATGATCACCGGTTTATTACCACCGTCATCGAGAAAAGCATACTTCAAGGTTGACGGTAACACTTTCAGCTCAAGTTTGGATGGTTCATCATTAACCACTTTTTTTAGAATTTCCTCTTCATACTCCCAAGGTTGCAATTCTTCCAAAGCTTCAAGCTCTAACAAACACTCTTCAAGAGCTTGCTCTTCTTCAACCGAGAATACTTCCAAGTAATCATCCAAAGCTCTTTGTAAAGGATCAATGACATGAATTTGCTCTGTAACTTCAAAACTCGCTTCCTCCGTTGCATCGATCCGGAAACAATCACCTTTATCTTTCTTGTGCTTCATGGCATCATAAAGATTGAAACACACCTCTTCATCTTGGACTCTCACTTTCATGAGACCATCGTCCATGTCAATTGCCATTCGAGCAGTTTTCATGAAAGGCTTTCCAAGAATCAAAGGTGCATCCTCATCCTCCTCCATTTCAATGACAACAAAATCTATCGGAAACAAGAATTTGTCCACTTTGACCAACACATCTTCCGCTACACCTTGAGGACGGGTAGTGGATTTATCGGCAAGTTGCAACGTCATTTGCGTGGACCTCAATTCCATGTGTCCTAACCGTTTCACAATCGACAAAGGTATCAAGTTGATACTAGAGCCCAAATCAATCAATCCGTTGCCAACATAGATGTTTCCTATCGTAACCGGCAATGTAACTCGTCCCGGATCACATTCTTTCCTCGGGAGAGTCCGTTGAATGATGGCACTACAACTTGCATCTACCATAATCGTCTCTTGATCTGTATACCTCTTCTTTTTCGTAAGGATATCCTTCATGAATTTCGCATATTTAGGCATTTGCTCCAAAGCCTCGGAAAATGGAATATTTATTTGTAATTGTTTGAAAATATCCATAAACCGAGAATAGTACCACGCACTATCTTTCTTTGTAGGAGCATGAGGATATGGTAAATGTTGAATCGGAATATTGTTCATCGGCTCTTTTCCCTTCCTAGTTCTCTTCACTTTTTCTTCACTCTCTATTTTTTTTCTCATTCTCACTTTTTTCCTTCTCATTTTCAACTAAAACACCCTCAACATTTTTTTCTACTTCAATCTCCTCACTATCTTTTTCTTTTTCATTTTCAACTACAACCTCCTCCTCCACAACTCTTTTACCTACACCCATGTCAATCTCTCTTCCACTTCTTGTTAGAATTGCTTTGCAATCTTTAGGATTCGGAAGCGTATTTGGCGTAAAGTACCCTTTTTGTTGGTCGGCCAATTGTTTTGATAATTGCCCGACTTGTGTTTCAAGATTCCTTATGGCAGTATTGGTGTTCTTTTGGTTGGAAATTTCCATTTGCATAGATTGTGTGAAAGTGTCTTCCATCTTCGTATTTCCAACGGGAGCTTGCGGGGGTTGAGTGTAATTTTGGTATTGTTGACGGTTTGATGGTCTGGCTTCTTGCGGTCTCCATTGTTGTTGATAACCTTGGTTAGCCCTTTGTTGGTAACCTTGGTTGCCTTGTTGATACGGAGGTCGGGGTTTGTATCCTTAATTTCCCGCATAGTTTGCCTCCTCCACAACAGGAGGACAATAACCGGTCGGATGGTCTCCTCTACATAATTCACAAACTAACACTTGCACATTTTTCCTTGAAGATTCCTGCATCTCTTTGAATTGTTGAGGCAATTTAGACATTTGCTTAGTTAACAACTCAACCTGTTGTGATAATAACTTGTTCTGCGCAAGGATAGCATCGTTTGTTCCCAATTTCAACACTCCTGGAGTTCGTTGAGAAGGTCAACGGTTGTGACTACCTTGATGATCGTTCAAGGCCATTTTATCAATGATAGCTGTGGCTTCGGCTGCGGTTTTGCTTAACAAGGATCCACCAGCGGTGGCATCCAACAAGGTTTTGTGTACAAGTTGCAGCCCATTTCTAAATATATGAATTTGTGACAATTCATCAAAACCATGGCCTTTGCACTTTCTCAACATTGATTTGAACCTCTCCCAAGCTTCGTTGAGAGATTCATTTGTTCCTTGTGTGAATACCGCGATGGCGGTCTTTGCTTCCATAAACCGAGTGTGAGGGGAAAATTTCTCTAAAAATTTCTCTTCCAATTGGTTCTAATCCGTCATTATGGCCGTTGATTGATCAAGATACCATTCCTTTGCCTTCCCAATGAGGGAATGTGGGAATAGTCTCTTAAACAGAGATTCCTCTTCTGCTTCTGGTGCACCAGTCGCTCCCGCTATTTCATAGAATTTTGTAAGATGGGTAAAAGGATCTTCATGATCCATACCTGTAAATGGACTTTGATATAACAGCTGGAGAATACCGGTCTTCATTTCAGCATGACGACTGTTGTGTGCATGGTGAGCAAACTGAGCATTGTGTCTCGGACTATTTGTGCATGGCCTAGAAGCAGGTGGTGGTGGTGGTGGTGGTGGATCTGCCTCCATAACTGGAAGTATTTGTGGAACTGGTGGTGGTGTAGAAGTATTTTCCTCTTGTTCTCGCTTCTGTCTCGCTAGCTGCCTCCTTCGTCTAGTTCTGCTGTTGATTCTACGAGCGGTTCTCTCAATCTCAGGATCGAAAAGAAGTTGGTCCGCCGGTAGTTTCCCTCGCATAAACTAAGTCTGCACACTAAACAAAACAGATTAACAAGTTCAAGATAAAGTGGTAACAAGCTTAAAATAGCTCAACTATCGCAATGCTTGCAATATCACCTAACAATCCCCGGCAACGGCGCCATTTTGTTAGTAGAGTAATAGTGGGGGTTGTTTTTAATCTTATCCACAGGGATTGTTCGATATTTGATGCGTGCCTTTCAATAGTTGTGATATTCTAAGTTCAATGGTTTCAAAAGTTCTCAATTGTTGTTAACATTCACTTGTAGCAAAGATTAATTGGTGACAAAGATTTTGTATAAGTTTTGATAAAAGCATGTTAAGGTTAGGTTTCGCTAATCCTTTTCACATATAAACGATTAATCAAGCATATGAACTCGGTTTCCGATCAATACAACCGCGTATCCTCCCGACTAAGTTTATGTCTAAAGTGAAGTCGTGAGTATCGTTGTTTAGACCGTTAGATGATGTCTCATGCTAACAATCTAAACAACAATCATTAAGATCAACACAATGCGAATAGCAAATCCCAAATCTATGTCTAGAGTTTGGTTTTTAAGAGATAAAATTGTTAGGTCATGATTTGTGGAATCTATGTCTAGAGTAAAACAAATCACACATGGATCATTAAGAGAAAACAACATCATCTATATTGATCAAAGACTTTGTTCATACACAATAGATCAACAGCAATACATAAAATCAGAATCAACTACATCTAACCTCAACATTGAGTGTTTAGCTACCACTTCTCATGGTAGATTGGATAACAAGTAAAGAGAGGAGATGAATGAGCATCCACGACGAATAATCGAGAATGGATGCGACTTCAACTTCTCCAAGTGAAAATCCACTCTTTGATGATCAAAATACTGTAAACTATGTTTTCTAGTGAAAATGAACAAGAGATCCCAAACAAATAAAGTGAAAATCTATTTATACACTTATGAAATCTGCAGGATTCGCACTGCGAGCACATTATTCACACTGCGAATGAGAGAAAATGGCACCTTAAGTGCCTCTGAGACTTAAACCGCCCCAAGCAGAAATCGTGCGTTCGCAGTGCGAACCATTCCTTCGCACATCGAATCATTCGCTAGCACATTCGCACTGCGAATAAACTAGCGAGCCAGGACAATTAAATTCCAGAACTTACTGCCTCCCTTCGCCAGCATCTTCGCACTGCGAAACAACCAGCGAGCCTTCGCTGGACCCTCGCCAGGAGTTCGCAGTGCGAACTCTTTGTCATTTCAAAAGTGGAACTCACTGCCATCATTCGCTGGCGCCTTCGCTGACGTTCGCAGTACGAACCTTCGCTGGGCCTTCGCCAGATTCTTTGCACTGCGAATGCTCTGTTGCAGCACAATTTCAGTGGAAACTTGCATCCACTCCATGTGTCTCACACTTTTGCTCCTTTTATGCCTAAACCTGCACATTAACACACAAATTACAAGCTCCACACATGTATTCCAATGTACGCATTACAACACAATTTACCACTTAAATTCACAATTTACCATTGGAAAGAAATGAAAAATGCCAAGTATTTCATACAAATATATAACATGTTTGACATCTAACACGACCTCGTGATTGTCGAAAACAATCGTGTTGGGTTTATGATCGCATAATCGTAACCATTTATCTTGCGGTGTAGTTTCATGAGACTCGAGCTCCTCCTCTGAAACGTATGCATAATTACTTGGCAGGTTTGATTCCCGCGTGTAGTAAGAATGGAACCTACGGGTAGAGACTTGTGATGGTTAACAGGCCATGTGAAGTGACGGTTCACGGCTAACAGGCCGATGATCCCGAATCCATTCCGTATGCCAAGTAACTACAAGGATCCATGACTCGGTCGACTTCTAGACGTAGAAGCGGACGGGAAAAGGGGATGCCTTGGAAAGGTTATCGATTAGCGAGATTCTTGAGTTAACAGGCTCAGGACTTACCCTTGTGTTAGTGTGAGTTAACAGACTCACGAGTATGGATCCATATAGGGTGTGTGTGTACTCAACGTCATTTCCCTTCCTTTTGACTTGAGTTAGGTTTGTTAGAACCTTGTAGAGACGAGAGGACTTATAAGATAGCGAACTCACTGAGATTTGATGTATCTCACCCCACGTTGTTGTTTACATCACAGGTACTACAGGTTCGGCGAAGGGTAAGGACAAGGTTGTTTGACTTTCCTTACTATCTTGGCTTTTTGGGGTGGCAAGGCTTCCGTTGTGAAGATTTTGAGATCATTAGTTGATCTAGTTCTTAGTTTTATCTTTTGGAACATCTTGTATATATAACATGTCATAGTTGTTGTTTTAGGTGATTTCGGGCATTTATATGTATAATGTGTTACTAGGAACTTGTATATTTCAGTACCAAACGTATTATTCATGTATAATATATGCTTTGATGTATGTATATATATATATATATATATATATATATATATATATGGGCATTACAGTTGGTATCAGAGCCTGGTTGTATCCTCGACCTAGCCATGAAATAGTATAAGTATTTTCTTTTCGTTTCATATGTGTTGTGTCGCCATTGGTCTTACGTGTTATATTTATGGTATTGAGCCTGATCAACTGAATCCTATCTGTATGACATTTAGGAACATGGCCGACAGGCGCAAAAACAACCGGGGTAGACCGAGAACCACTCCAGCAGGGACAAATCCACCAGGTGGCGAGGAGAATGCCCCTTTGTATCAATTCATGCAGTAGATGCAGCAACAACAAAATCAGTTTGTGCAACAAATGGTACAGCAAATGGCTGGTGGTCTGCATCCTCCAGTGGTTGTTCCTGAAGCTGCAGGGGGAACATTTTGTAGCGAGCGATTTTGGACGCGGTTCTTAAGCGATGGTCGCTCTCTGCGGTTTGAGCTTTGACTACAGGTCGATTCATTTTTTATCCTATTGTGAGCCGAATAAGGAAGGGAAATAGATGTCTCCAATTAACCCTGCTTTGCATACTGAGTTTAAACAGCGGTCTGTTAGGTTACGGATGCTATCAATGTGGGGGGCCTTTGTACTGGTTATTTGTATTTTCGCCAATACGGTTTTCTTTCTTTCTAGGACTTTCTAGTGGGGAACAAGGGTTAGGATGTTAGGACTGATGCTTTTGAATTACTGCTTTTGATTGATGGAGATATGGGATTTGGGTTTTGTGTTGATTGCGCTCGCTAAGATCTTTTCTTTCGATCTTATGCCTACGTATTCCCATTTACCGAAATAGGGAAATCAGAGCGTTCGTAGTTCCTCCTATTCTATGGGAGGAAATGGGTGTTTTTGGTGTCTTGTTCAAAGCCCAAGACGTGAAGCGAAAGGTGATTTGTATCTTGTTCAAAGGCCAAGATATGAAGCTGAAAAGTCTATTTGTGTCTTGTTCAAAGCCCAAGACGTGAAGCTGAAAGACCTCGGCTTTAGAGAGAATTTGTCATCTCTAAAGAAGGGTTTGTCTGTCACAACTGTTGGGTGACTGGTTATAAAGGAGAATTACTTTAACCGGGATACGCGGATCCTAGCAATGCCATAATTTCCTTTAAAGGGGATTTTAACCTGAAGGAGAAGACTTTAACTCAGTGTAGAGCAATGCTATCTTTCCTTAGGAATTTCTCATGCTAAAAGAGGGACAGTGGCATGGATGTAGATGATCCAGAGGCTTGCCGCTTACAGCGATTAGATGAAGGGAAAGGAGTTGTTGATGTTTGTGTACTGTGAACGAGGCACAACTTTGCTGCTAAAAGGTTGATTGGATCAACCAGTGGTTTTCTTATACAAAGCCTAAGAGGAGGCTATTTTGTGTCTCGTACGAAGCCCGAGAGAGAGGCGAGAAGGTTTTAACTTGACGATGAAGTCTTTTGGTGTCTCGTATAAAGCCCGAGAGAGAGGCTAAAAGGGGTTGATCCTACAAGAGGATCTTTTATACTCAACAAGAGAGTGTTTTTGTATCTCGTACGAAGCTCGAGATGGAGGCTAAAAGTTTGATTGGCTCAACAAGAGAGCCTTTTTTTGTATCTCGTACGAAGCCCGAGATGGAGGCTAAAGGTTTGACTCAACGAGGGAGTCTTTGTATCTCGTACGAAGCCCGAGATGGAGGCGAAATGGGTGATTGACTCAACGAGGGAGTCTCTTATGTGTCTCGTACAAAGCCCGAGAGAGAGGCTAAACGTTGTTTGACTCCGCTGGGGAGAATTTTGGTATCTCGTACGAAGCCCGAGATGGAGGCTATGGTGACTGTTTCAGTTAAGTGACAGGTCCAGTATACTGATTTTAAAGAGAAAATCAGTTCTTATATGAGCAACACTGTACTCAGGGATTTGATTTGAGGATCAGGGATATTTCCTTCTCTTTGAGGAAACGGGAAATCCAAAGGGTATTGAGACTGTCCGAGTCTGCGGGTTTCCTTCCTATTTAACGAAGGGGTCACTTGAGAATGTCTTTAAGACTCAAAGAAATTAGACTGTCCATGTCTAGAGTTTCATCTTTTGTACTATGTTTTGAGAAACAGTAGTAGACTCTTTGAAAAGACTGTTCTATGAGGATGACTAGGTTCTGTTCCTATACCTCTAGGAGGTCGTCGGGACAATTTGTACGAAGCCCAAGAGGAGGCTGGAATCTTTTAAGAAGCCGAGAGGTCCTTGTACGAAGCCCAAGAGAAGGCTATCATTCCCGGAGGAAGAGATCATTATACGAAGCCTAAGAGGAGGCTGTGAATACTTCTAAGAAGCCGTAGGGTCCTTGTACGAAGCCCAAGAGGAGGCGGGGTTGCTTTTAGGAAGCCTGTGGGTCCTTGTACGATGCCCAAAAGGAGGCCGATGCTTTTAAGAAGCCCGTGGGTCCCCAAACCCCAAGAAATTCAAGGCAATGCTATTCACCGAGAATAGATCAAAGTCAGGAAAGTTCGAGAATTTGGAAGAAACTCAAAGATGCCATTCACGGAGAAGACATTCATCTTGGGGAGTAGAGTTTCTTGACAATTCCTAACGAGGACAGCCGAAGAGAAGACTGTATCTGGTGATCCTATTGGAGATCTAGTTGTCTATTTCTACGAATAAACGAAACGGCGTCACCTAGTTCTAGACTTAGTTGCCGGGGAAACTCTAAATATCTATACTATTATTACACAGTTGATATGAGTTTATGAAAGAAGACTTACAGCGAAACAGCCCCACAATACAGTTATATATATATGAGTTTGTGAAAGGAGACTTACAGTGAAACAGCCCCACAATACAGTTATATACATATGAAAGCGGTAAATGAAAGCGGGTAAACACTTACTCGGTTGTAGAGCTTCCATGCTGTTTGGTTAGTTGTTCAACAAAGAAAAATTGAAAACAACAGTATATTCAAAATCAAAGGAGAAAGTGCTTTGAAAAAGAAAGATTTGGGGCTTACAGCTCAAGGAGAGGCCCCGGATTTTATCAGTGAGCGCACTGTTGAATTTGTACAGAGGGACTTATACAAGTGACTGAGGCCCAAGAAAGGTTTTTTGTACAAAGGGATGGGTCTTACACTCTATTAGAGGCCCAAGTGAGTTTTAAGCAAAGAAATGGGTCTTACTACTCGAGGGTAGGCCCAATGGTTAATTTTGAAAAGGACGACGGTCGCGCCGAGGTTTTGGAAACACCGTGGGACTTATACAAGTGACTGAGGCCCAAAATTTTGGTATTTACAAAGGGATTGGGTCTTACACTCTATTAGAGGCCCAAAGAGTTTAAAGAAAAGAAATGGGGCTTACAACACGAGGGGAGGCCCATAGTCTTTATTTTCAAGATGAATATTCACTTTTAAAATGCTTAAAAACAATTAAAAATGAATTTATTCACAAAAATACCAACTATATTAAATAAATAATATAAATTTTATTTTTTTGTAGAATAAAATATTTTACTATTTTTGTGATTTTTCAGAAAAAGAACCAATAAAAAATAATCAAAATTGAAGGAGTTTATTAATTTTCCAAATTATTAAAAAATAATAAGAAAATATAAAAAAGAGGGGTTGGGTCTTACACTCTATTAGAGGCCCAAAGTGTATTTTTGTACAAAAGACGGGGCTTACAACTCAGGGAGAGGCCCAAAATATTTTCAGTTTGAAAATAGCGATCGCGCCGAGATTTTTAACGTATCGGGACTTATACAATAGCTGAGGCCCAAAATTGTTTCGTTAAAAAAGGGTTGGGTCTTACACTCTAATAGAGGCCCAAGTGTTTAAAAATGAAAAGAAATGGGACTTACAGCTCAAAGAGAAGCCCAGTTGATTTTCGTTTGAAAATGGCGATCGCGCCGAATTTTTTCTTTTAACGCAGAGGGACTTATACAATAAGTGAGGCCCAAAATTGTTTTGGTTAAAAGGGGATTGGGTCTTACACTCTAATAGAGCCCCAAAGAGTTCTGAATGGGTCTTATAGCTCGAGGAGAGGCCCACTTTTGTTTTTTCAAAAGGCGACGATCGCACTGTTTGTTTTTGACGGTATCGGGGCTTATACAATGAATGAGGCCCAAAAATGATTTGGTCAAAAAAGGATTGGGTCTTACACTCTATTAGAGGCCCAAGTGTTTAAAAAAGATTTGTTAGGGTGAAAATCAAAGAAAACCCCAATTTCATTTTTTAGGCATTTTTTCAAGAAAAATTAAGTAAAAAATGATAAAAATATCAAATAAAATCATTAAATAATGATTAAAGTTTATGAAAAAAAATATTTTATCAACATAAATATTTAAAATCATTTTGGTTTTAAAAATCAAGAAAAAAAAAGAAATCATTTTAAAAACATTTAAAACAACTAGCGGGATACCCGTGCCTTCGCACGGGTACCCGTCGGTGACGCGCATTTGTTTACATTTAAAATTTGGAAAAAAAATAATATAATTAATAAAAATTAGTAAATATAAAAAATATAATTTATATTTTAAAAAAAGATAGAATCAATAACCGCAAACAATGGTAGATATTTTTTATAAAAATATTTATTCAATAATTTATAAAAGTATTTTGATGAATAAATAACTTGTTTCCAATTATAAAAGTATTTAGATTATCCATACATTTTTTTTTCATATATAAAAATAAAGTTAAATCTAAAATATTTAAATTTTTCCCGTTAATAAAAGTATTTGTAACTTATTCAATTTTATAAAAAAAAGTAACTGTATCAACAATAGACTTTTCCCGTTAATAAAAATATTTATAACTTATTTAGTTTTATAAAAATAATTGTATCAACGATATAATTTTTCTCGTTTATAAGCCACTCCAGTGTATATGCATAGTGGTTTGTAGAAAATGTGGCTGGCCAATTCAGCAGTGATTTGAGCTCAAATTAATTTTAAAAGATTTTAACATATTAAGTTCAACAGTGACAGCTAGATCACTACCATGACATGGAGATACTTCAGTTCTATAAAAGACTAATCTGCCCCTTTGGCTCTTAAGCTTGCCACGTGGATAGCCTAACTAAACACTAATTCAATCTTCCTTTGCAATCCACGTTATGCTTTGGGTTTATTGGGTTTCGTTAACAAAAATCATTAATTGGGTATGAAATATTAAATATTAAATATTAAATATTATTTTGGTAGGATAAACAACTCTTTGCATACTCTATTCCCTACATCTCTATGGTCTATTTTTACGTTTCCAAGGTTTTTGCAGAGACTTTGCTTCTCCTCTATGCTCCCAATCGCCGGATTTCCTTCTCTTTTATATACCAAACCCTAAATCATGCAAATCCGTCTCCTTTCTCTCTATTTTTTTTTCTCTCTCTCTCTTTTCTTCTTCTTCCTTCTCCCTTTTCTTTTTCCTTTGTAAATTTGAACTATAATCAGATGGAACAAATACTTACAGATCTGAATTGAATATTTCTTTGCTAACATTAATGTTTTATTTCTTCAGATTGTGTTACTATGATCTGAAACGACTTCCAGCAGATCTCAAATCGAAACCATCGGATTTGAAATTGAAACCACTCGATTTGAAATGAAAACCACCGGATCTGATATCAAAACCACCAGATCTGAAATCAACACTCAATTTTTTTATACTTACAAGGTTTGTTTGTTCACTTTTGCCATTGTTGTATACAAGGTTATGCTTTCTATTTTTTATTTGTTGTATACAAGGTTATGCTTTCAATTTTTTATTTTATGTGTTGCAATGCTGAAACTTTGATGTTGCGGTTTTTTATTCTTAACCTTTTATGTTTTTCAGATTTCACCATCTTCTTTCAGACATCAACTTGCTCAACTTTTCTATTTTTTTGATGTTGCGATTTTCCCCCTCATTAAAAATAAGTTTGTATTTTTTCACTTTAGAAAGCATTTTGTATGCATGCAAGTTTTTTTTTATAACTAGGTAGTCAATCCAATGAGTTATTTTTTTTAATAAGTCAATCTTGATCTTAATTAATTTTTTGTTCCAAATTACAGAAGAATAACAGATTTCAATTACAGTGGAGTAAAGCAAGTTGAAAAAAATAAACAAATTTAAATTAGAGTGGAGTAAAGCATGCTGGAAAAAAATAAAGAGGATGGTCAAGGTAAGACTTCATCAACCGGTAGAAAGTTATCAATGTTAGTTTTTTTATTTTATTTTATTTAGTGCAATTGTTTTTTTCACATACCCAACAGAGGTTCTATTTATTATGTTTGGATATTAATGCTCTGTGCTATTGTTTTCTGGAGTGAATCTCCCATTGCAGATTAAAGATTATTTGATTGAATTTGAAGATTGTTATTGAAGATTAGGCTGCAATTTTGAGTTTCAATATTACGGATGAGATATTTTGCATTTTTAGATTGTAATTTTAGGATTGTTAAGATTTCACTTTTAAGATTTAATGTAATTTTTAAAAGTTTAAGCTTTACGAGTTTGAAGATTATTTTTTTTTGAATTAAGGAGTTTGAAGATTATTAGATTGTAATCAATATTATTCTGTTTGTTGTACCTTTGATTATCATATTTTTTATGTTCTTTAATATGACAATAATATTTACCAGGAGATCTTATCTATCCACTTAAGTTGAAATTCTTGTATTAATTCCATTAATTTAGTTTTGATGTTACAGTTGTACTTTTTAATATAAAATAATTGAGATTTCATTTTTCATTTATATTTTAAACAAATAAATAGTGTAAGTAATGAATTATTAAATTATCATTTGTGTATAAATATATTTATAAATGACTTTTTATATTCAAAGACAAAATAATTTACATTCACGAATATAATATATATAAAAAGTATAATGACACCTTAAATTGTATTAATGTTTAATTAAAATAATATTATTGACTTTGTCTTTAGTTTAATTTCACCTTGAAGTATTTTATTTCTAATTGAATGCATTACCTATGAGTTGTTTCACACTAATTACATTTGGTTTTTTCAATTACCACTGTGAGCTGTTTCACACTAATTACACTTTGGTTACTTTTGCTATTTCCACGGAGTATTGTGGAAAATGTAAACACATCAATATTCCTCAATAAAGTGTGTTGTGTGACACCTATACAAATCAATAATTTAATGTTTTTCAATCAAACAATTATACAATAACATATAATGTTAAATACTCAAATCTCTTAATTCAATTAATATTAAAAAATGAAAATGACGTTGATACATTATTATTTGCCAATTTATTAAATTAATTTTTATTTGTCAGTTTAATAAATTAAGTAATTATCATCAATAGTGTCCTACTTAAAATGAACGTGTGGAAATGTAGCAATGAAATAGGGATATGAAAATGTTAGTATACTAAGTGTGAGAATTTAATTTATAATGTCGTATTTCTTTTTTTTTACTTAACAAAATTATTTAATTATTATTTATCAATTTAATAATTTAATCAATTAATTATTATTGTTTTCGATAAAAAAAAACTTTTGGCGGGAACTATTCATGATAAAAGTTATAGGATTATAATATACTTACCAAATAAAATAGCCACCATATAATATATGTACTCCCTCCGTTCCATATTATAAGCAAATTTCACCTTTTTAGATTTTTTGGATTAAAATATTATGGGGTACGAATTGGAAAACGATGATTTTTTGCTATGTGAAAAAAATTGGTTGAGTTTTGAAAATAAAAAGTAAGAAAAAGACGAAAGATATCAAAATATCATCTCCGACATTTCTTTTGGGGTAAAAACGAGTACCGAAACTTTAATTTTCAACACGTTTTTATCAAATTTCAAACACTCGTAACTCTCTCGATTTTTATCGGAATCAAAATATGGAAGTACCTACCTGACCGATTTTTCGCAAGGAATCCGATGGTATTACTCACGCACGCGGAAAATCGACGTATAAAACGCAGAAATTAAAAAACAAAAACTGCTATCGATTAAAAACATCGTTCCGCGTTGAATTTCAAACACGCGTAACTCTCTCGATTTTTAACCGAATCAAGATCCGCAAAAGCCTATCCTGACCGATTTTTTGCAAGGAATCCAATGGTATCGCTCACGCACGCCGAAACTCAACGTACAAAACGCAGCGATAAAAAAACCAGAGCTGCTGCGTGTAAAAACATCGTTTCGCGTAAAATTTCCAACTCGCGTAACTCTCTCGATTTTTAACCGAATCAAGATCCGCAAGAGCCTATCTTGACCGATTTTTCGCAAGGAATCTAATGGTATCACTCACGCACGAGGAAAATCGATGTATAAAACGCAGAAATTAAAAAACAAAAACTGCTATCGTTGTTTTCGACGCCGTTTCGCGTAAAATTTCCAACGCGCGTAACTCTCTCAATTTTCATCAGAATTGAAATCCGTAAAAACCTATCTTGACCGATTCTTCGCAAGGAATCCAATGGAATTATTCACGCACTCGGAAACTCACTGTACAAAGCGAAAAAACAGAACCGCTATCATTAATTCGACGCCGTTTCGCGTAAAATTTCCAATACGCGTAACTCTCTCAATTTTCATCGGAATTGAAATCCGTAAAAACCTATCTTGACTGATTTTTCGCAAGGAATCCAATGGTATTACTCATGCAAACTAAAACTTAATGTATAGAACACACCAATGAAGAAAAGACAGAACTGAACATGGTTTCAAAACAACCAAAATTCCACATAAAAACATGTCAAAATGCAAACAGTGGGAGGATCACAACATACACATTAAAGACTACATTTTTACCTCAAGAATTGTTCAATATGATGCATGTATGTGGACAACAAAGGAAAGCATGATTCAAAGAATTCAAGTTGTGGATTTTACCTCTTTTTTGGAGATTTTGGGCAACCTTCCAAGTGCTTTATTCCAGAAATGATTTGATGCTTTGGACAACCTCAAATGACCTCTTAGAAGCTTTTAGGATGGTTGGAATTGGCTGGAAACCTCTGGAGCAAGTTCGTGCACTTTCTCGCGAAATGGTAAAAAACGGCCAAAATGCCAACTCTCTCAAATGGTGTTCCAGATATGTGGCACCATTTGGGATAGTTCAAGGATGATATTTAGAGTGTGTTTGAGGTTTTATCTGGTTTGGAAAGTGACTGAATCAAGACATGGCTTGAAAAATGCAAAAAAGTGCCATTTTGAGGTTTTGAGAGGTGACTTTGTGATGTTGTGATTACAGGTCACTTTTGCTGGTTTTCACAGCTTACATATGATATATATGAGGTGTGTGTGTGATTAGTTTGAGTGAAATTGCTCTCTAGCTCAAAAACTCATAATTTCCTTACTAATGAAGGCATTTTGGAGTGAAAGAGAGAATTTGAGGAAAGCATCTGTTTGATGGCTTTGGTGTACTCAAACTGAGCACAAATGAGCTCTATTTATAGTAGAGCAAGTTTGTTTTGGGATCCACAGTGAATGGCAACTGCAGCAGGTGTTTGTTCCATGTTGGCCAATGGAAATCCAAGTCTCCCCTAGCCATTGACTAGAGGTTAGGGCACAGGCTGCTGGTTCCCTTGGTCTTGGATAAGTCTTGACTAATTTCAGATGAGAATGGCTCAGTACATGCCACCTCTAAGCATCCATTAAATGCTCCAAACCAAAATTGGAGTTTTGTCCCTCTTTTAGGGATTTCTAGGCTTTGGCATGCTTTTCTTTGTTCCTTGGACTTGGGAGGTTCATGGATCAGATCATCCCACTTGGATTTGATCCTTAGATGTGTCCAAACTGATGACAAGGCTTGAAAATTCGTGTGGCACAAAAAATGTGCAAATCTGCCTTGTAAAATTCAGCTTCAGCAAGCCATTTTGTAAGTTCCATAACTCCCTGCTCGAGTATGCTATATGGACGTTCTAGGACTTTTCGGAAAGCTTAGATGACGTACTTCAACTTTGATGTTTGACATTAGACCTGGTTCAACTTGGATCATGGAGAAAAACAGCCTTGAAGTTGGGACATTGTGCTGAAATTACAAGGCAGATTTTTGGCTAAGTGCTGAAAAATGTCAACTTTAACTTTTTAGCCATTTTGATCCAAGCATAACTCAAAATCCTTAATGAATTGGACTTAGGTCTAGTTGAAGTTTTTGTAGAGGGTAATGAGGGCTACAAATCAAGCTTTGGATGGAGAAAAATGGCTTTGTGATTTAGGAGTTATGATCCTCCAAAGTTGGTACCCTTGCCACTTTTTTTCATAACTTAGAAAAATTTCTAAGTTTTTATGGTTACCCCTTTTACAAGTTATCCCACTTTCTTTGATTTTTCTTGATGAATGATGATTCCAATCACACATTAACATCATTTTAGGGTTAAAAAACCATTTTTATGAAAAATCTCAAAAAGTCAAAGTTTGACTTTTGTGCACAGTTGACTTTTTATCAGATGAATTCCAAACTGTGGGATTCTTCAGGAAATCATGTCCTTGACTTAAATCAAAATTGATGGACATGTTCCATGGGTGTTATAGGGTGTATTTAATCGTGTCCCACGGCTTGGGAGCATGTCCTGGTCAAAAGTCAAAGCTACAGTTGACTTTTCCCGCGAAACCCCAACTGTGGTTCAGATGAAATTGAAACTTGTTGCTCAAGCTTCTTAGGTCAATCCATTGTTGCAAATGGATCAACGTGGTATGTTGGAGACCCTCAAATCATGTCTTGAGGTCTTGGCTCATGATTTGTCCCAAAAGTCATCTTAGGGGTGAATTAGGTCAAGAAACCCTAATTCCTGATTTTTTATGTATGCATCCCGTGAGGCTAAATTGACTTGATGATGGGGTTTATGATGTTTCATGGAGCATTTTAGGTTATGCTTTGAAGCATTGGCTCATGCCCAGAGGAAAATTTCCATCTGGAGGCCCTAGTCGACCAAACCCTAATTTGGTGACACTGGCGATCCTGAGGCTTGATCCACCTAGAAGGGAGCAAACTTGTGCTTAATCCTTGTAGTGGGAGTCCTCTTGATCCTTTGTGGATATTTGAGAGGCTAGACAAGTTGAAGATCATGTCATTCCTTGATTGATCCTTTGTCTAAGAGCTCTGCGAGGGCTTGAAACCCTAAATCCTGTTTGTAGTGAATGCTCACCCACCTTTGGGGAGACTAATGAGGTACAAAGGTACATCCATATTGTGCTGATGATTTGCACAATGATGGAAAATCTTAGTGGTCAAAATTTGGGGTATGACAGATGCCCCTATTTAATCTTCTTGGACCCGAAGGTGTGAATGGCGAAGGTATTCGGGCATTCGGGGTGCAAGAGGATTAAATATCGGAATACCCGAAATTTTGATGGTGGTTATGAATGGTAGCTTACGCATTCATCTTCTTTAGCTAAGTGATGATACTTAGAAAAGGTAAACTTCCCCTCGATCCTGGTCTTCAGCCAAGGAGCTGGTCTCAGTTATTTTTTGTAATAAACTTCCCCTCGATCCTGGTTTCCTACCAAGGAACTGGTCTTAGTTGCTGAAATAAACTTCCCCTCGATCCTGGTCTTCAGCCAAGGAGCTGGTCTCAGTTTTCTTTTGTAAACTTCCCCTCGATCCTGGTTTCCTACCAAGGATCTGGTCTCGGTTTCTGATATAAACTTCCCCTCGATCCTGGTTTTCTACCAAGGAACTGGTCTCAGTTTCTTTTGTCAATAAACTTTCTTGACAAGGAACGCTATTAGTAGCGGTTTTCCTCAAACTTCTCGCCGAATTTTCCTGGGGAGATGCCATTTGAGTGGGAAAAGATTTGATGTCAGACTTGCTGGGGAACCCATTCGTCTGAATTGTAGAGGTACACAAACTTCTCTATTTTGGAGACGCCATTTGTCGATTCTACTGGGGAAAGCGAGTCTCTTGAGAGAATGTTTTCGTTTGGGGGCTTACATCATACTTTTCTCGGGATCTTTCCGGAGAAACGCCATATGAAGGGGTCCAATTTTGAGGTGCCGATGACCTTTTCATCAGTGGTTTTTCCGGAGAAAAACTGTCGTACCACCGAATCTCTGATTAAGAGGCTTTCTATGGGGATTTTCCTTAATTCGGGAAAGCAAGGATATCGTCTTCGATGGCGAAGAGCGACATTTGTTGAAAGTTTTCTTGTTTCTCAGAGGTTCAAGTTATCAAAGTGGTCAAGGACCGTCTCTAATCCAGAGATAAACGGGAGAGAGATTGCTTAGATGATTCACTTCCTAACGAGGAAAGGTCTGTCAACTCAATTGAGAGGACTTATCACTAGGGGATAAGAACGATTAGAGTGATAGTGATGCAATATGAATGTGAATGCAAATCAATAATGCATGATGTATATATGTATATGCGGACAAAACTGACGCAACATACAGACTAAGGGATGAACACGATTGGATACTCGGCCACCGCGGGGCGTGTAGAAATATCGCTGGTTCAAGATAGCAATTCTGCCTTGCTTAGGAGAAACGGTCCCTGTTGGGGGGTGACGCTGGTCGGGCTTAGGAGATGAGAACTCGGCCGAAGATGTCAGATGGAACATGGTCTCTGACATTATTGATCCTTCATTCAGGCGTACTGGTTTAGAAGGAGTACTTTGATTCTGCACTTTGAGGTTCGAACACCTTTGGAGACGCGATTGATGTTCTTTCGATGTTCAATAGTCAAAAGAAATTGCCATCTTTATTAAAAAGCAGAAAAAGTTTTAACAAGTAAATTCATTTTTGTTTTATTTCAAGAATCGTTAATCATGTTAACAACGTCGTTCTGTAAAGCTAAAATAAATAAGAATTACAAACAAAAGCACAAGGGCCCAAATTTTATTGATAAGATAGAGATCAGCCAAACGCGTGATTCCAAAGAGTATTTACAAAGTTTGAAAATGGTAATTTACAGGGAAAAGGGCTACGTTGAAACATAACGACCACTATCCTTCTACCAACTTTGAATTCGGGACATCCTGAGCTTCTGTCGAAGATGACCTTGACCGGAGTTTTCCTCCGATGGATGCTGTAACTGCTGCTGAGGGACTTGCCTCTGTTGAACATAGTTACTTGCCATTATCCCTAATTTTTGCCTGGATTGTACTTTGATGTTTCCAATCCACCGGGATGATTTTTTTCATGTCTCTAACTTTTGCCTGGACCGCCCTTTCGGGTTTTCAATCCACCGAGACGTTTTTTTTTTTCAGTTTAGGCGAAGTATTTCTTGACTACATCAACATTCGTGGGGTAGGCAAATTCCTCTCCGTCCATGGTTGCAAGTCTCAAGGCGCCGCCTGAGAAAGCTTTCGTGACCACATAGGGGCCATCATAATTTGGGGTCCATTTGCCCCGAGAGTCAGTGAGAAATGATTGTATCTTCTTGAGCACGAGGTCTCCTTTTCTGAAGATACGAGGTCAGACCTTTTTGTCGAACGCCCTTTTCATTCTCTGTTGATACAACTGACCGTGGCATAGTGCCGTTATTCTCTTTTCTTCGATCAGATTCAGTTCATCGTGTCGGCTTTGACACCATTCAGCTTCGGTGAGCTTAGCTTCCATCAATACCCGGATTGATGGGATCTCTACTTCTATGGGGAGAACTGCCTCCATGCCATATACTAGAGAGAAAGGGGTTGCCCCTGTTGAAGTGCGGATAGATGTTCGATAACCGTGAAGAGCAAAGGGTAGCATTTCGTGCCAATCTTTATAGGTTACAACCATCTTTTGAACGATCTTCTTGATGTTCTTGTTAGCCGCTTCTACCGCTCCGTTCATCTTGGGTCGGTAAGGAGATGAGTTATGGTGTTCGATCTTGAACTCTGCACACAACTCTTTCATCATCTTATTGTTCAAGTTAGATGCATTATCAGTAATGATCTCGCTTGGAACACCATAATGGCAGATGATATTATTTTTGATAAATCGGACCACCACTTGTCGGGTTACATTGGCGTATGACGCTGCTTCGACCCACTTGGTGAAATAATCAATGGCTACAAGGATGAACCGATGTCCGTTTGAAGCCTTGGGCTCAATCATACCAATTATGTCGATTCCCCATATGGAAAAAGGCCACGGGGAAGAAAGAACTTTGAGATGTGATGGCGGTACATGAATTTTGTCGGAGTATATCTAACACTTGTGACACCTCCTTATGTACTTGTAGCAGTCGGATTCCATGGTCAACCAATAATACCCTGCCCTCAGAATTTTTCTGGCCATTGTGTGTCCGTTGGCATGAGTGCCAAAGGATCCTTCATGAATTTCTTTCATAAGCATGTCTGCTTCTGGTCTGTCGACGTATCGGAGCAAGAGCATGTCAAAATTTCTCTTATAAAGAGTGTCACCGCTCAGGAAGAAGTTTCCAGCCAATCTTCTGAGGGTTTTCCTGTCTTTTCTGAGTGTCCCAGATGGGTACTCTTGTTTCTGAAGGAAGAATTTGATATCGTGATACCAAGGTCTGTCGTCTATGACTGCTTCAACCGCGAAGATGTAAGCGGGCCGTTCAAGGCGCATGATGTCGATCTTAGGTATATCATTCCATTGACCTACACTAATCATGGAAGAGATAGTGGCTAATGCCTCAGCCATGTGATTCTCTTCACGAGGGATGTGATGAAACTCAACTCTGTCGAAGAAAGGTAGCAACCTTCTTGCGTAGTCTTTGTAAGGAATCAACCCTGATTGGTATGTGTTCCAATCTCCTTTTATCTGATTGATAATCAGGGCTGAGTCGCCGTATACGTCCAAGTTTTTGATCCTTAAATCAATTGCTTCCTCGAGACCCATAATACAAGCTTCGTATTCGGCCTCGTTGTTCGTACACTTGAACGTAAGTCGAGCGGTGAAAGGAATGTGGGTACCCTGAGGGGTAACAATGGTTGCCCCAATTCCGTTTCCGTAATGATTAACTGCTCTGTCAAAGATAAGTCCCCACTGGGAACCTGGTTCTGGCCCTTCACTGGGTAGCGGTTTATCGCAGTCTTTCATCTTTAGATACATGACATCTTCGTCTGGGAAGTCAAACCCGATTAATTCTTGATCGTCAATCGGTTGATGAGCCAAATGATCGGCTAAAATACTTCCTTTAACGGCTTTCTGAGCGTGGTACTCTATGTCATATTCTGATAACAGCATCTGCCAACGGGCAACCCTTCCCGTAAGAGCAGGTTTTTCGAAAACGTACTTGATTGGATCCATTTTGGAGACCAACCAAGTAGTATGACGAATCATGTATTGGCGAAGACGTTTGGCTGTCCAAGCCAAAGCGCAACAAGTTTTCTCAAGCATCGTGTACCGAGTTTCACAGTCGGTGAATTTCTTGCTTAGATAGTAAATGGCAGACTCTTTCCTTTTGGTTTCGTCTTGTTGGCCAAGTACACATCCCATTGAGTCCTCTAGAACTGTGAGGTAAATGATCAGTGGTCTTCCTTCCACTGGAGGTGATAGAATCGGCGAATTCAACAGGTATTCCTTAATACTGTCGAAGGCGGTTTGGCAATCTTCTGACCAAACGCAATCCTGGTTCTTTTTGAGTAACTTGAAGATCGGCGCGCATGTCGCGGTCATGAGGAATATGAATCTGGAGATGTAGTTCAAACGTCCCAGGAATCCTCTGACTTGTTTTTCAGTTTTCGGAGAAGGAATTTCTTGAATGGCCTTGACCTTGTCAGGATCAACCTCAATTCCTTTCTGGCTGACGATGAACCCAAGTAGTTTCCCTGAACGGACACCGAAGGTGCACTTGTTGGGATTCAAGCGGAGCTTGAATTTTCGTAGACATTCGAACAATTTTGACAGATGTTCAACGTGCTCACTCTCTGTTTTTGATTTTGCAATCATATCATCGACATACGCTTCGATTTCCTTGTGTATCATGTCATGAAACAGAGTAGTCATGGCCCTTTGATAGGTTGCCCCGACATTCTTCAAACCGAACGGCATTACCTTGTAACAAAAGGTGCCCCATGGGGTAATGAATGAAGTTTTCTCCATGTCTTTCGGCGCCATTTTGATCTGGTTATAGCCCGAGAATCCATCCATGAAGGAGAATACTTTGAACTTTGCTGTGCTGTCAACCAGCATGTCAATGTGTGGTAAAGGAAAGTCATCCTTTGGACTTGCCTTGTTTAGATCTCTGTAATCAACACACATTCTGACCTTTCCATCCTTTTTGGGAACAGGTACGATGTTGGCTAACCATTGAGGATATTCAGATGTAGCGAGGAAACCCGCGTTAATCTGTTTCTGTACCTCCTCTTTGATTTTGATAGCCATGTCCGGGTGAGTCCGTCTCAACCTCTGCTTTACTGGTGGACATTCCGATCTTAATGGTAAGTGATGTTCCACGATGCTGGTATCTAACCCTGGCATATCCTGATAGGACCAAGCGAATACATCGGGGAATTCTTTGAGAAGCTTTATCAAACTTTCTTTGACAGTTGGATTGAGCAGTGCCCCAATCCTGATTTCTTTTCTCTCTTGCTCTGAACCCAAGTTTACCGTTTCCAACGGTTCTTTATGAGGTTCAATGGACCTTTCCTCTTGTCTGAGTAATCGGGAGATCTCTTCTGGAATTTCGTTGTCATTTTCTTCTTTAGCCTCGAATACCGGGAACTCAAAGTTGGGAGAAGGCATTGGATCGTATGTTTCAATGGGGTGTAAAACAAGCAATCTGCATGACGTGATGATTTGTGTTTAGAAGAGATAAAGAAGATGCAAGTGTGTGCAGTGTATCTGTTTTACTGCTTGTTTTTATTTTTGAATTATTTTTTTAGGATTACCATTTTCTGAAAAAGCAAAAAGAGAAAACAGCAATTAATGCGGAAATTACAGAACGACGTTATTTTATTAATGAACAAGTCGAATCTTGAAACTACAGCCCTATAAAACAAAACTCTGTCGCTTTGGGCGAAGCGAAGAGGGAAATTTACAGAAAGCGAGCCCTATCAAAACATCCGTTTCACCTGGGCAGGGTGAAAGGTTAAAGATGGCAATTACTTTGACTGGTGAACGGCCTTCGGGACATCGACAGCAACCCATTGGTGGCGAACTCCTCGGTGAATCACAAAGTCTGGCACCTTCCTTGATTTGTCTTCAGAAATGACGCTGATTTCTGGTGGAGCAGGATCATTGGAATCTGTCTCCCAAGCAGAGTTGTCGTAGGAGGATTCCTCTGTTGTATTTTGCATAGCATTTGTGCTCTCAGCTGTATCTCCCCATCCAGTTGGCTGGATATCTTCGAGCCTGATACGAGAGATTTCGGGAGCGGTGTACTTGACCATATAGTCGTATTTTCCACTCGGTTGTCCCAAGGTGTCCCACACTTTTTTGGAACTGGAGGAGTCATCCCTCTCGATGACGTTGACCTCAGGAAAAGCATAGTTGATGAATTCTAGTCCTGCAAACATTGCGAATTCATCTTCATGTTGAGTAGTTTCTGAATGACCTGAGTGTTGATCCCATGACATGGTGGGGACACAGGTATTCTGTTCAATGACGGTCAGTTGTTTTTCATTGCTCGGCTGACTTTCCTGCCCCAAGTCTCCTGGGTAAGGCTGCCACATTGGCAGGCCATCCATCGGGGCATAGTAATTGTGGTCAAAGTTGTCTTTCATCAGGGTGTCCTCCTCTAATGAATTTGGCGGAGCACGGCATCCTTCCGGATCACAATCTCCGTAGATCATTTCGACATCTGATCTTGGTATAAATCTCAGACTTTCTGTAGGTAAGCAAAAAGGCATAGGCACCTCTTCCTGAGACATATAACCGTCCTTGTTAAGGTAGGACTTCCATTCTTCATCTGTGTCAGAGGGATCTTCCTCATTGATAGCATGAACTGTCTGAGACACTGGGTGAAGAAAACCTCCACTGTGGAAGAAGTTTTGAAGGGGATGAAGACTTTCATCGTTGGCAGCTGTCTGGGTACAGGTTGCAGAAAAACTAAGACCCTTCTTTGTTTTATTGTCAATGGGAATGACAAGCTGTCCCCGTCCTGTCTTATCGGTACTCTCGACCACTTTGATAGCATCGTTGTATGAGGAAATCGAGGTTCCTCCTTTGAAATGATCGTCCTTTCTCACCGATAGCGCTTGGAACTGAGTTCCAATAACCTCCTCGGGTTCCACACAAGTAGATGATGATAGGTTACTCACAAGCAAGGCTTGTTCCCCACAAACCGTGACAAGTTGGCCGTTCTTGATGAACTTTAGCTTTTGGTGGAGGGTTGAAGTAACCGCTCCAGCCTGATGTATCCAAGGTCTTCCTAATAAACAACTGTATGTTGCCCGGATGTCCATGACCTGGAAAGTGACTTGGAAAGTGTGAGGACCAATAGTTATGGGAAGATCAACTTCGCCGATAACTGTTTTTCTGGATCCGTCGAATGCTTTGACGACGACCTCGCTGACTCTCATCGGAGGGCCTTTGAATGATAATTGCATCAAAGTGGACTTCGGCATACCATTCAGGGCTGACCCTGTGTCTACCAGTACGCTGGCTAAAGCATCGTCCTGGCAGTTAACTGTGATATTGAGTGCCATGTTATGACGGCGACCTTCTTCAGGTAATTCCTCATCACTAAATCCCAAATTATTGCAGGAAGTGATGTTAGAGACAATGCTATCGAACTGTCTGATTGTTACATCCTGTTCCACAAAGGCTTGCTCCAAGACTTTCTGTAGAGCCTCCCTGTGGGCTTCTGAACTGAGTAACAGTGATAATACCGAGATCTTTGAAGGATTTTGTAACAGTTGATCGACAATGTTGTATTCACTCCTTTGGATGAGCTTCAGCATCTCATCATTGTTTTTTGAAAGGTCGGGATTACCGGATTGACCGATTGGTGGATCAGGAGCTTCTGTCTGAAGTTCCTTTTCTTTGTTAACTTCCCCAACCCCTCGGTTGAAGATTCTACCGCTCCGTGTTACTCGACTGATGTCTGCAATGTTCACAATGGAGGGTAATGGAATTTCCTTTCCATTCTCGACTATTGTTGCACCGTATTTGTAAGGGATAGCCTTAGTTGATTCATACGGTAGTGGTCCCGGTAGATAGATGACTATGGGAACTTTCTGATTTTTCTGACCATCGTAAGTAATCTCGATCTGTTCCTGGTTGGGAACTTTAGATTCATCAAGTAGAGGGATGATGGCAAAAACATCCCTGGTATGGTGACGACCAGAGATTGTGACAACATCCTCAACTTGATCGGCAAGGTAGTTTGGCGTCCAGTTGATGGGTCCAGAACCCGGATATGGGCGAATCTCTCCACGATCCACCTGACCCTGAAGAGCTGCTCTCACAAGGTAACACCCTTGGTTACTTTCCGAACAGACACTACAACTATCATAATTGTGTGGTGGCACCTGGCCACGCCCACTTTGAATACAATGTAACCTTACTAGGTTAGCTTCCACTGATCGGACATCCTGACTTTGACGACGAGTAGGATTCCTGTTACTGATATTAATTTCCTGAGTATCTTCGTCCATGTAGATTGGCATCCACCAGTGATTTAACAAGCGCTGAAGCGCCTCTTGGACAACGGTACAACCTCGATCGTTTTCGCAACCTGCTTTACAGCTTTGATAGTCATGTGATGTTAAGAATCCGAGTCGGACCTGCTCAGCATGTAACTCTACCAGGCTGGTATTCATCACGCGAATATCGAAGATCTGAACCATGTTGATCTGATAGGAATTCCTATCATGGTAGTCTTGGATCCATCCAAGATCCATCTGACGCTGGAGGGCCTCTTGTATGAAAGAGCATCCCTGTTTGTTTACCGAGCAAATCAGACAGGAACTGTAATCGTGCCGTGGCAGATTATGATACTGGCTTTGCCTTGAGTGCATCGCCACCAAGTTGAAATTCATTGCACAGATGTCGTGGTTCTGAATGACGTTGGAATTCGTGTAGACCATGTTAACTCCACGAACTCGGTGCTCTTGGATCCATCTGAGATCCATCTGTTCCTGTAGGGCCGCTTGCACTACAGAACATCCTTGGTTGTCTTTAGAGCAGATATCACACTGGTGATAGTTATGAGGTGGCACATGGCCATATCTACTCTGTCTACAATGCATCTTGACCAGATTGGTCTTCAACAAGAGTACATCGTGAATTTGATAGACATTGTTAGTCTCTTTCTCAATCAGATTGACTGCAGCTTTCTCATGTTGAGGCAGCGAGTTTGTGAGAACATTGGGATTCGTATCTTTGAAAGATAAGAGCCCGCTCCTAACAAGCTTTTGCACGTCGGACTTGAAATTGAGACAATTCTCTATGTTACGCCTTGATCCTCCTTGATGATAAGGGCATGTCTGATCCATCTTAAACCAAAAAGGCAGATTCTCCGGTACGGTAAGAGGAGACTTAGTCTGGATGTGCCCCTTAGCCAGTAGTAACGGAAATAATTCTGCGTACAACATGGGTATAGGATCAAACCCTGATGGTCATGTTGTACGGTTGTTATTGTATGGAGGACGAGCCTGCTGAAGAGGCTGTTGTGTCCTTTGCTGATCAGGTTGGCTCTGCGCAACCTGAGGTTGATACGTAGGAATAGGCGCAGGGCTGGTAGCAGGAGTCACAGCTGCTACTGGCTGATAACGTCGCCTTTGCTTTCCGAGAGAGATATTCCCAATATCTTGCTCTTTTTTCTTAGGGAGAGCACTACCATATTTTTTAGTACCGCTCGTCGATCCAGTGTCTTTTACCAAACGTCCTTCTCGGACGGCTTCCACAAGACGTACGCCCATGCCGACCATTTCGGTGAAATCACTGGGCGCACCGGCAACCATTCGGTCATAGTAAAATGAGCTTAAGGTCTTTAAGAAGATCTTTGTCATCTCTTTTTCCTCAAGAGGTGGACAAATTTGAGCGGCAATTTCACGCCACCTTTGAGCATACTCCTTAAAGGTTTCCTTGTCCTTTTGCGACATCGATCTGAGTTGATCTCTGTCGGGTGCCATGTCCAGATTATATTTGTATTGTTGGACGAAGGCAGTACCAAGATCTCTGAAAGTGCTGATTGTAGCACGGCTTAAACCCATGTACCATTTGAGTGCGGCACCGGTTAAACTATCCTGAAAGTAGTGAATCAGTAGGTCCTGATTCTCCGTCTGAGCTGACATCCGCCGAGCGTACATCACCAGATGGCTTTGAGGGCAAGAGTTACCCTTGTATTTTTCAAAGTCGGGCACTTGGAATTTGTGCGGGACTTTCACATTGGGGACCAAGCAGAGGTCTGCGGCGTCCTTTCCAAATAAATCCTGACCGCGAATGGCTTGCAGCTCTTTCTGCATTTCCAAGAACTGTTCCTGGAATTCCTCCATTCTGTCAAACATAGTTTCCTTCTTACTAGAAGGTGTCTGTGGAATCTGTCCTTCCGGGATAGTGTGCACCACAGGGGGTGGTACCGTGACTACGGAAATAAGTCTTGGCACCTCCCGAAGTTTGTAACCTTCAGGAGTTGTTGGTATGCCCCTGGCATCTTCGATTTCCCGAAGTTTGTAACCTTCAGGCCCAGCGGCTTCTGTTGAGATTCCCTGATCTTCAGTGATCGGCGGAACATATCCTCCCGGGATATAGTTGACAGGCATGCCCCATGGACGATCTTTCGGCATCTGATACCTAGGATCATTCTTCTCCACTATGGGCATTGAGGTGATCTCTGAGATCACAGTTCTTTGCAGCTGAGCTTCTGCCATGGCTTGCATGTCGTTACGAAGCTTTCTCATATCCTCTCTCAGAGCGTCGATTTCTTCTTTCAACTCTCTGTTTTCTTCCTCAAGATCATCCATCTTTTTCTGACGATTGGCCCGAGTATTGTACGAATGAGACAATTTGACTCTAGAACCGAGACACAAACGTGAGATTCGTAGGTAAGAAGAATACGCGATGTGAGAATGATGAATGCAATGATTATATTAATTGTTCTTTTGGTTTAATCAAAATAAACTTCGACAATTAGATTGCAAATATCAAACACTGGGGAAACCCCTTTTTATTGAATTCCAAAGGATTACAGAAATGGAAATACAGTAGATTACAAGGTGCGGAAATAGAAACCTAAGCTAATGGGTCCCGAGTCCTCTCTGAGGAGAAACCGGGTGCTGATTCTGATATCTTCCTTTTCTTTGACCGGGGCTCTGGGGCCATTGTCGGGTTGTCATTCCTTTGCCAAGTGAAAGGAGTGAGCAAATTCCTTTGGTCGTCTTGATTCTCTACAGCATGTTGCTCCAAAATTTCAATCAGAGCATCCTTCTCTTTTAGTAATTGTTGTATTTTGATGCACTCGACGTCGAGGGTGCGGTACTTGTTCTTCCAAGACCTTTTCTCCCGTTGAACTTTGTTGAGAGTAACCTGAAGCTTTTCAGTTTCCCTCATGAAGTACATGACAGATTCCTTCGGCGGAAGAATTTCGTAACGAGGATAAGGCATCTTTAGCTTGAGAGCTCTAGTTTGTACCCAGTGGAGATAAGGCTCCACCGAGACACAGTTTGGTTTTCCCAGAGACTCTCGTCCTTTCTTATGAACATGTTTCCAAGCGTGCACTATTTCCGTCTTTAGTGCTATGTCGTTTTCTCCTTCCTTGAAGAAAAGACCTTCCAGATGAGCGTTGCACGGAACAAGCCTCACCGGGTATCCAAATTGACGATGAACTAATACCGGGTGATAGTTGATTCCTCCTTTAGTTCCTATGAGGGGTACATTGGGGAAGTTTCCACAACGGTCAATGATTCTGATTCCCTCAAAGATCCTATTACACCAATCTATATCAGAGTTGGTAAGAGACATGATCTTCTGCGACCAACGTAAGGCACTCTTGCAATCCCAAAAAGCAGTAGACTTGGGCAAGTGAGAGATAAACCAATTATAAAGTAGAGGTACACAACATGTGATCTCCCCTCTGCTGTACAAATTCCCCAAGTGTACAGAATGATACGCATCTGCGAGCAAAGTCGGCACAGGGTTTCCAATGAGAAAAACCTTAATGGCGTTGATATCGACGAAGTTATTGATGTTAGGAAACAAAAATAACCCGTAGGTGAGCAAGACAAAGATGCTTTCAAAAGCAGTCATGTTTCCTATACTGGCAAAATACAGGGCCTTCTTCGTCAAGAACTGGGCTGGCAAACCTTGGATGCCACCCTTGGCAGTCATGTGAGTCCTGACCTCAGACTCGTCCAAATGAATTGCTCTTGCAATAGTCTGATTCTTTGGAATTTCTTCTAGTCCAGAAAATAGAGCTCGATCTGTAATGTGTAGATCGATCAGATGAGAATACTCCTCCAGCGTTGGTGGTAGCTGGTAATCCGGGAATGTGAAACAGTGATAAACCGGATCGTAAAACTGAATGAGCGCATCCATGATTCCCTCAATCACATGGACTCTTAACAGCGGTAGAAGATCTCCGTGTTTGGCTCTGAAAGCCTCAGGGCTAGTGATCATCCTTGCTAACCTTCTCAAATCCCCTAGTTTTGGAACCTTGAAGGTGTACGTATGAGTTCTCCTTCTACCGAAATCCATAAGTGCAATCCCTTTCTCTGATATTTACAATCACAGTCTTAGTTTAATTTGAAAAACATAGAGACTAGAAGAGAAGTTTTTTGAATGTTTTAATGTTTTATTAAATGAATGCATGAATGCAGCACACAAAAACATAGAAAAAACATGGGGTCAAAGGGTCGTTGTCATGAAGTCAAGGCTCTACCCATCCCCAAAGGTTTATACTAAGGTGATTTTTGTACCTGTACTCATTATCATCAGCTCCTCCCAGGAAAGCAAAATAACAAGCGGATCGCCAGCGAGTTGTAGTGCAATCTTAGAGTAAGTGCCATTCACCGAGAATAGATCACCAGCCTCAAATGAGGGTAGTATCGCGTAACAACTATTTCCAATAGTTTCCGCACTACGAAAGGGTTTGGCTCCTCAGCTTCTCAGACTTAACAACCGGCCCATTGGCTAAAAGAGTGAATGGGTTGCGTTGGTCAGCCTCCACTGAGGTTGATGGTCGACCCCGTCGCCATCACTTATCTTAAGTGTATACTCATTCTTTCCACATACGGCATCACCCGCATTCCCATTAGCAGAAAAATAAACACGTATAGCAATTAGGAAAAGCAGTATATATATTTGTCCTAAACATCCTAGACTTATAAAGCTAAGAATCCTAAGTTCCTGACAGAAAATGGGTTCCCCGGCGGAAGCCCTAATCTGTGGTTTTCACATAAGTGAAGAAAAAGGAAAAAGGAAAAAGAAAGACAGGCCCCCCGGAGGGCGCCATTTTTCTGTAGCGAGCGATTTTGGACGCGGTTCTTAAGCAATGGTCGCTCTCTGCGGTTTGAGCTTTGACTACAGGTCGATTCATTTTTTATCCTATTGTGAGCTGAATAAGGAAGGGAAATAGATGTCTCCAATTAACCCTGCTTTGCATACTGAGTTTAAACAGCGGTCTGTTAGGTTATGGATGCTATCAATGTGGGGGGCCTTTGTACTGGATATTTGTATTTTCGCCAATACAGTTTTCTTTCTTTCTAGGACTTTCTAGCGGGGAACAAGGGTTAGGATGTTAGGACTGATGCTTTTGAATTACTGCTTTTGATTGATGGAGATATGGGATTTGGGTTTTTTGTTGATTGCACTCGCTAAGATCTTTTCTTTCGATCTTATGCCTACGTATTCCCATTTACCGAAATAGGGAAATCAGAGCGTTCGTAGTTCCTCCTATTCTATGGGAGGAAATGGGTGTTTTTGGTGTCTTGTTCAAAGCCCAAGACGTGAAGCGAAAGGTGATTTGTATCTTGTTCAAAGCCCAAGATATGAAGCTGAAAAGTCTATTTGTGTCTTGTTCAAAGCCCAAGACGTGAAGCTGAAAGACCTCGGCTTTAGAGAGAATTTGACATCTCTAAAGAAGGGTTTGTCTGTCACAACTGTTGGGTGACTGGTTATAAAGGAGAATTACTTTAACCGGGATACGCAGATCCTAGCAATGCCATAATTTCCTTTAAAGGGGATTTTAACCTGAAGGAGAAGACTTTAACTCAGTGTAGAGCAATGCTATCTTTCCTTAGGAATTTCTCATGCTAAAAGAGGGACAGTGGTATGGATGTAGATGATCCAGAGGCTTGCCGCTTACAGCGATTAGATGAAGGGAAAGGAGTTGTTGATGTTTGTGTACTGTGAACGAGGCACAACTTTGCTGCTAAAAGGTTGATTGGATCAACCAGTGGTTTTCTTATACAAAGCCTAAGAGGAGGCTATTATGTGTCTCGTACGAAGCCCGAGAGAGAGGCGAGAAGGTTTTAACTTGACGATGAAGTCTTTTGGGGTCTCGTATAAAGCCCGAGAGAGAGGCTAAAAGGGGTTGATCCTACAAGAGGATCTTTTATACTCAACAAGAGAGTGTTTTTGTATCTCGTACGAAGCTCGAGATGGAGGCTAAAAGTTTGATTGGCTCAACAAGAGAGCCTTTTTTTGTATCTCGTACGAAGCCCGAGATGGAGGCTAAAGGTTTGACTCAACGAGGGAGTCTTTGTATCTCGTACGAAGCCCGAGATGGAGGCGAAAGGGGTGATTGACTCAACGAGGGAGTCTCTTATGTGTCTCGTACAAAGCCCGAGAGAGAGAGGCTAAACGTTGTTTGACTCCGCTGGGGAGAATTTTGGTATCTCGTACGAAGCCCGAGATGGAGGCCATGGTGACTGTTTCAGTTAAGTGATAGGTCCAGTATACTGATTTTAAAGAGAAAATCAGTTCTTATATGAGCAACACTGTACTCAGGGATTTGATTTGAGGATCAGGGATATTTCCTTCTCTTTGAGGAAACGGGAAATCCAAAGGGTATTGAGATTGTCCGAGTCTGCGGGTTTCCTTCCTATTTAACGAAGGGGTCACTTGAGAATGTCTTTGAGACTCAAGGAAGTTAGACTGTCCATGTCTAGAGTTTCATCTTTTGTACTATGTTTTGAGAAACAGTAGTAGACTCTTTGAAAGGACTTTTCTATGAGGATGACTAGGTTTTGTTCCTATACCTCTAGGAGGTCGTCGGGATAATTTGTACGAAGCCCAAGAGGAGGCTGGAATCTTTTAAGAAGCAGAGAGGTCCTTGTACGATGCCCAAGAGAAGGCTATCATTCCCGGAGGAAGAGATCATTATACGAAGCCTAAGAGGAGGCTGTGAATACTTCTAAGAAGCCGTAGGGTCCTTGTACGAAGCCCAAGAGGAGGCGGGGTTGCTTTTAGGAAGCCTGTGGGTCCTTGTACGATGCCCAAGAGGAGGCCGATGCTTTTAAGAAGCCCGTGGGTCCCCAAACCCCGAGAAATTCAAGGCAATGCTATTCACCGAGAATAGATCAAAGTCAGGAAAGTTCGAGAATTTGGAAGAAACTCAAAGATGCCATTCACGGAGAAGACATTCATCTTGGGGAGTGGAGTTTCTTGACAATTCCTAATGAGGACAGCCGAAGAGAAGACTGTATCTGGTGATCCTATTGGGGATCTAGTTGTCTATTTCTACGAATAAACGAAACGGCGTCACCTAGTTCTAGACGTAGTTGCCGGGGAAACTCTAAATATCTATACTATTATTACACAGTTGATATGAGTTTATGAAAGAAGACTTACAGCGAAACAGCCCCACAATACAGTTATATATATATGAGTTTGTGAAAGGAGACTTACAGTGAAACAGCCCCACAATACAGTTATATACATATGAAAGCGGTAAATGAAAATGGGTAAACACTTACTCAGTTGTAGAGCTTCCATGCTGTTTGGTTAGTTGTTCAACAAAGAAAAATTGAAAACAACAGTATATTCAAAATCAAAGGAGAAAGTGCTTTGAAAAAGAAAGATTTGGGGCTTACAGCTCAAGGAGAGGCCTCGGATTTTATCAGTGAGCGCACTGTTGAATTTGTACAGAGGGACTTATACAAGTGACTGAGGCCCAAGAAAGGTTTTTTATACAAAGGGATGGGTCTTACACTCTATTAGAGGCCCAAGTGAGTTTTAAGCAAAGAAATGGGTCTTACTACTCGAGGGTAGGCCAAATGGTTAATTTTGAAAAGGACGACGGTCGCGCCGAGGTTTTGGAAACACCGTGGGACTTATACAAGTGACTGAGGCCCAAAATTTTGGTATTTACAAAGGGATCGGGTCTTACACTCTATTAGAGGCCCAAAGAGTTTAAAGAAAAAAAATGGGGCTTACAACACGAGGGGAGGCCCATAGTCTTTATTTTCAAGATGAATATTCACTTTTAAAATGCTTAAAAACAATTAAAAATGAATTTATTCACAAAAATACCAACTATATTAAATAAATAATATAAATTTTATTTTTTTGTAGAATAAAATATTTTACTATTTTTGTGATTTTTCAGAAAAAGAACCAATAAAAAATAATCAAAATTGAAGGAGTTATTAATTTTCCAAATTATTAAAAAATAATAAGAAAATATAAAAAAGAGGGGTTGGGTCTTACACTCTATTAGAGGCCCAAAGTGTATTTTTGTACAAAAGATGGGGGCTTACAACTCAGGGAGAGACCCAAAATATTTTCAGTTTGAAAATGGCGATCGCGCCGAGATTTTTAACGTATCGGGACTTATACAATAGCTGAGGCCCAAAATTGTTTCGTTAAAAAAGGGTTGGGTCTTACACTCTAATAGAGGCCCAAGTGTTTAAAAATGAAAAGAAATGGGATTTACAGCTCAAAGAGAAGCCCAGTTGATTTTCGTTTGAAAATGGCGATTGCGCCGAATTTTTTCTTTTAACGCAGAGGGACTTATACAATAAGTGAGGCCCAAAATTGTTTTGGTTAAAAGGGGATTGGGTCTTACACTCTAATAGAGGCCCAAAGAGTTCTGAATGGGTCTTATAGCTCGAGGAGAGGCCCAGTTTTGTTTTTCAAAAGGCGACGATCGCACCGTTTGTTTTTGACGGTATCGGGGCTTATACAATGAATGAGGCCCAAAAATGATTTGGTCAAAAAAGGATTGGGTCTTACACTCTATTAGAGGCCCAAGTGTTTAAAAAAGATTTGTTAGGGTGAAAATCAAAGAAAACCCCAATTTCATTTTTTAGGTATTTTTTCAAGAAAAATTAAGTAAAAAATGATAAAAATATCAAATAAAATCATTAAATAATGATTAAAGTTTATGAAAAAAAATATTTTATCAACATAAATATTTAAAATCATTTTGGTTTTAAAAATCAAGAAAAAAAAAAGAAATCATTTTAAAACGCAGTACCTCTCTCGATTTTTATCGGAATCAAAATCTGGAAGTACCTACCTGACCGATTTTTCGCAAGGAATCCGATGGTATTACTCACGCACGCGGAAAATCGACGTATAAAACGCAGAAATTAAAAAACAAAAACTGCTATCGATTAAAAACATCGTTCCGCGTTGAATTTCAAACACGCGTAACTCTCTCGATTTTTAACCGAATCAAGATCCGCAAAAGCCTATCCTGACCGATTTTTTGCAAGGAATCCAATGGTATCGCTCACGCATGCCGAAACTCAACGTACAAAACACAGCGATAAAAAAACCAGAGCTGCTGCGTGTAAAAACATCGTTTCGCGTAAAATTTCCAACTCGCGTAACTCTCTCGATTTTTAACCGAATCAAGATCCGCAAGAGCCTATCTTGACCGATTTTTCGCAAGGAATCCAATGGTATCACTCACGCACGAGGAAAATCGACGTATAAAACGCAGAAATTAAAAAACAAAAACTGCTATCGTTGTTTTCGACGCCGTTTCGCGTAAAATTTCCAACGCGCGTAACTCTCTCAATTTTCATCGGAATTGAAATCCGTAAAAACCTATCTTGACCAATTTTTCGCAAGGAATCCAATGACATTATTCACGCACTCGGAAACTCACTGTACAAAGCGAAAAAACAGAACCGCTATCGTTAATTCGACGCCGTTTCGCATAAAATTTCCAACGCGCGTAACTCTCTCAATTTTCATCGGAATTGAAATCCGTAAAAACCTATCTTGACCGATTTTTCGCAAGGAATCCAATGGTGTTACTCATGCAAACTAAAACTTAATGTATATAACACACCAATGAAGAAAAGACAGAACTGAACATGGTTTCAAAACAACCAAAATTCCACATAAAAACATGTCAAAATGCAAATAGTGGGAGGATCACAACATACACATTAAGGACTACATTTTTACCTCAAGAATTGTTCAATATGATGCATGTATGTGGACAACAAAGGAAAGCATGATTAAAAGAATTCAAGTTGTGGATTTTACCTCTTTTTTGGAGATTTTGGGCAACCTTCCAAGTGCTTTGTTCCAGAAATGATTTGATGCTTTGGACAACCTCAAATGACCTCTTAGAAGCTTTTAGGATGGTTGGAATTGGCTGAAAACCTCTGGAGCAAGTTCGTGCACTTTCTCGCGAAATGGTCAAAAACGGCCAAAATGCCAACTCTCTCAAATGGTGTTCCAGATGTGTGGCACCATTTGGGATAGTTCAAGGATGATATTTAGAGTGTGTTTGAGGTTTTATCTGGTTTGGAAAGTGACTGAATCAAGACATGACTTGAAAAATGCAAAAAAGTGCCATTTTGAGGTTTTGAGAGGTGACTTTGTGATGTTGTGATTACAGGTCACTTTTGATGGTTTGCACAGCTTACATATGATATATATGAGGTGTGTGTGTGATTAGTTTGAGTGGAATTGCTCTCTAGCTCAAAAACTCATAATTTCCTTACTAATGAAGGCATTTTGGAGTGAAAGAGAGAATTTGAGGAAAGCATCTGTTTGATGGCTTTGGTGCACTCAAACTGAGCACAAATGAGCTCTATTTATAGTAGAGCAAGTTTGTTTTGGGATCCACAGTGAATGGCAACTGCAGCAGGTGTTTGTTCCATGTTGGCCAATGGAAATCCAAGTCTCCCCTAGCCATTGACTAGAGGTTAGGGCACAGGCTGCTGGTTCCCTTGGTCTTGGATAAGTCTTGACTAATTTCAGATGAGAATGGCTCAGTACATGCCACCTCTAAGCATCCATTAAATGCTCCAAACCAAAATTGGAGTTTTGTCCCTCTTTTAGGGATTTCTAGGCTTTGGCATGCTTTTCTTTGTTCCTTGGACTTGGGAGGTTCATGGATCAGATCATCCCACTTGGATTTGATCCTTAGATGTGTCCAAACTGATGACAAGGCTTGAAAATTCGTGTGGCACAAAAAATGTGCAAATCTGCCTTGTAAAATTCAGCTTCAGCAAGCCATTTTGTAAGATCCATAACTCCCTGCTCGAGTATGCTATATGGACGTTCTAGGTCTTTTTGGAAAGCTTAGATGACGTACTTCAACTTTGATGTTTGACATTAGACCTGGTTCAACTTGGATCATGGAGAAAAACAGCCTTGAAGTTGGGACATTGTGCTGAAATTACAAGGCAGATTTTTGGCTAAGTGCTGAAAAATGTCAATTTTAACTTTTTAGCCATTTTGATCCAAGCATAACTCAAAATCCTTAATGAATTGGACTTAGGTCTAGTTGAAGTTTTTGTAGAGGGTAATGAGGGCTACAAATCAAGCTTTGGATGGAGAAAAAATGGCTTTGTGGTTTAGGAGTTATGATCCTCCAAAGTTGGTACCCTTGCCACTTTTTTTCATAACTTAGAAAAATTTCTAAGTTTTTATGGTTACCCCTTTTACAAGTTATCCCACTTTCTTTGATTTTTCTTGATGAATGATGATTCCAATCACACATTAACATCATTTTAGGGTTAAAAAACCATTTTTATGAAAAATCTCAAAAAGTCAAAGTTTGACTTTTGTGCACAGTTGACTTTTTATCAGATGAATTCCAAACTGTGCGATTCTTCAGGAAATCATGTCCTTGACCTAAATCAAAATTGATGGACATGTTCCATGGGTGTTATAGGGTGTATTTAATCGTGTCCCACGGCTTGGGAGCATGTCCTGGTCAAAAGTCAAAGCTACAGTTGACTTTTCCCGCGAAACCCCAACTGTGGTTCAGATGAAATTGAAACTTGTTGCTCAAGCTTCTTGGGTCAATCCATTGTTGCAAATGGATCAACGTGGTATGTTGGAGACCCTCAAATCATGTCTTGAGGTCTTGGCTCATGATTTGTCCCAAAAGTCATCTTAGGGGTGAATTAGGTCAAGAAACCCTAATTCCTGATTTTTTATGTATGCATCCCCTGAGGCTAAATTGACTTGATGATGGGGTTTATGATGTTTCATGGAGCATTTTAGGTTATGCTTTGAAGCATTGGCTCATGCCCAGAGGAAAATTTCCATCTGGAGGCCCTAGTCGACCAAACCCTAATTTGGTGACACTGGCGATCCTGAGGCTTGATCCACCTAGAAGGGAGAAAACTTGTGCTTAATCCTTGTAGTGGGAGTCCTCTTGATCCTTTGTGGATATTTGAGAGGCTAGAAAAGTTGAAGATCATGTCATTCCTTGATTGATCCTTTGTCTAAGAGCTCTGCGAGGGCTTGAAACCCTAAATCCTGTTTGTAGTGAATGCTCACCCACCTTTGGGGAGACTAATGAGGTACAAAGGTACATCCATATTGTGCTGATGATTTGCACAATGATGGGAAATCTTAGTGGTCAAAATTTGGGGTATGACACATTTAAGGACTTCATTCGTATGAATCCTCTGGAGTTTCAGGGAGGGTTAGATCCAATAAAGGCTCATGAATGGATATCCGGTGTGGAGCGGATTTTCTTAATAGTTCAGTGCAGTGAGGAAAATAAAGTGGTCTTCGCTTCTCACTTGTTGAAGGGTCCTGCCATGAGGTGGTGGGAAAGCGCTTCAGCCTTAATGACAATTCAAGAGGTACCGAAGGTATGGGAACAATTTAAGATAACTTTTATGGAGAAGTATTTTCCAAGTTCCTTAAGGTCTCAGAAGGAATTCGAGTTTCAACAGTTGAGACAGGGTGTTTTGACTGTAGCCGCATATGCTGAGAGGTTTGAGGTAATGACTGCTTATTCTAGGCATACTATGTATGCTTTGGACGAGAGGTGGAAGATTGATCAGTTTCTTTTTGGTTTGAGGGATGAAATTTCACATAGCGTGTCTCAGAGGGAATTCACTAGCTATGCGGAATTGTTAAGGCAGTGTTATGTGGCAGAACACAGTTTGAAGAAGGTGCAAGCGGAAGGAGAATTGAGTAAGTCGAATCAAGGTGATCGTGGAAGATCAAATCAACAATTTAGACCGAGACAACAAATGTTTAAAGGGAAACAAGTTCAGAGTTCCAGGACTAGTGCGCCTCCGGTATGCCGTACTTGTGGTAAGAATCATCATGGTAGGTGCAGTTTAGAAGGAATAAGGTGTTATCAGTGTAATAAGGTGGGCCATGTAGCGAGGGATTGTCCTCAGGGTAGGAATTAGGCACAAGGGAGGAATACCGGCCGAGTATATACCTTGGATGTGAGGATAACAAAGGGTGACAACTCTTTGATTGCTGGTACGTGTTTTGTGAATGGAAATCCTTGCTTTGTTTTATTTGATTGTGGAGCCACACACTCTTTTGTATCGATGCAATGTGTAAAGCGGCTTAGGTTGCAAGCGGTTCCTTTGTCTCTACCCATGGTGGTTACTACCGCCATGGATGAGATGGTTGAAACACCTTTAATGTGTGAAAATTGTGTTTTATCTATGGATTGAAGATTTTTCCAGATTGATCTGATTTGTTTACCGCTTAAGAAAGTGGATGTGGTTTTGGGAATGGATTGGCTTTCAGCTAATTCGGTATTTATCGGGTGCGAAGAAAAGCTAATTATTATTCCATCCGATGAGGCTACTCCAAGAGATGTGTTAACTACTATTTTGGAAGGTACGGTTGGAATGATTAATTTCTTGTTTGAAAAGGAAAAGTCGGTTCTTTTGGTTCTTACTAAAGAGGAGAGTAATAACCTTCAGGTGTTAAGTATTCCAGTAGTCTGTGAATTTCCCCAAGTTTTCCCCGAGGATATCACTTCTCTTCCTCCGGAGAGGGAAGTGGAATTCTCTATTAACCTGATACCAGGAACGACTCTAATATTCGTTTCTCCGTATCGGATGACACCACTTGAATTAAGAGAATTAAAGAATCAATTGGAAGAATTGATGGCTAAGCATTCTGTTCGACCAAGTGTTTCGCCCCGGGGAGCTCCAGTGCTATTGGTAAAGAAAAAGGATGGTGGAATGCGATTGTGTATTGATTACCGTAAGTTGAATAAGGTCACCATCAAGAATAAATACCCATTACCAAGGATAGACGATCTGTTAGATCAATTGAAAAGAGCTTGTGTGTTCTCGAAGATTGATTTACGGTCGGGTTATCATCAGATTCGTGTGAAGAGTTCAGATGTACCAAAGACTGCGTTTAGAACCCGTTATGGTCATTATGAATTTTTGGTGATGCCTTTCGGGGTGACGAATGCTCCGGCAGTTTTCATGGATTATATGAATCGGATCTTTCAACCTTACTTGGACCAATTTGTAGTAATCTTTATTGATGACATTCTTATCTATTCTCATGATTCTCAAGAGCACGGAGAACACCTAAGAATCATTCTATCCATCTTACAAGAGAGACAACTTTTTGCCAAGTTAATTAAGTGTGAGTTTTGGATGTCGGAGGTTAATTTTCTCGGTCATGTCATATCTCAGGGAGATGTAGCGGTTGACCCATCAAAAGTTGAAGCAGTGATTAATTGGGAGAGACCGAAGAATGTTTCTGAAGTTAGAAGTTTCTTAGGATTGGCAGGGTATTATAGAAGGTTTATCAAAGGCTTCTCTCAACTGGCTTTACCAATGACGAGACTTACTCGAAAGGATTGTTCGTACGAGTGGGATTCGGCTTGTGAAAGAAGTTTTATGAGTTTGAAGGAAAGATTGACGACCGCTCCTATTTTGGTTATTCCTGATCCTAGCAAGTCGTATGAGGTATATTGTGATGCATCGAAGATGGGATTAGGAGCTGTGTTAATGCAAGATGGACATGTAGTGGCTTATGCTTCTCGACAGTTGAAAGTCCATGAATAGAATTATCCAACGTATGATTTAGAATTGGCGGCAGTTGTGTTTACTTTGAAAGTGTGGCGTCACTATTTGTATGGTGTATGTTTTGAGATGTTCAGTGATCACAAGAGCTTAAAGTACCTCTTTGATCAGAAAGAGTTGAACATGCATCAAAGGAGGTGGATGGAGTATTTGAAGGATTATGATTTGGAGTTAAAATAGCATCCGGGTAAAGCAAATAAAGTGGCGGATGCATTGAGCAGGAAGGTGTTGCATAATGCCGAGTTGATGATGATAGAGTATACTTTATTGGGAAAATTTCGGGACCTAAATCTTCAATTTGTTTGGACTCCTAATGGTGTGATTATGGGGAATTTGAATATCAATTCTACTCTTAGGGAAGAAATCCAACAAGGACAAGGATTAGATGATAAGTTACAAGAAGTGTTAGTGCAACCGGGTTTTGTGCGAGCTACCGACGAAATTATTTTGTTTAACCAAAGGATTTGTGTTCCGGATGATGCGATGTTGAAAAGAAGGATTTTGGAAGAAGCGCATAAGAGTACTTTTACTATTCATCCTGGTTCCTCGAAGATGTATCAAGATTTAAAGAGGGACTATTGGTGGTCCAGGATGAAAAGGGATATTGCGGTGTACGTGTCGGAATGTGCGATATGCCAACAAGTAAAGATTGAACACCAAAGACCGGGTGACTTGTTGCAACCTTTAGCAATTCCAGTATGGAAGTGGGATAGTATTTCTATGGACTTCGCCGTTGGATTACCCTGCACTCAGGGTGGTTATGATTCGATTTGGGTAATTGTGGATCGGTTAACGAAATCTGCGCATTTCTTAGCTGTGAAGACTACCTACAAGGCGAGTCATCTCGCAAGGTTGTTCATTTCGGAGATAGTGAGATTACATGGTATTCCCTCTAGTATCGTTTCGGATCGAGATCCAAAGTTTACTTCCAGATTTTGGAGAGCTTTTCAACAAGTTATGGGAACGAAGTTGAGTTTGAGTACGTCTAATCATCCACAAACGGATGGTGAGATGGAACGGACAATACAAACAATGGAAGATATGTTGAGAGCTTGTGTACTTGAAAGTGGAGGAAATTGGATAAAACTTTTGCCATTGATTGAATTCTCTTATAATAACAGTTATCATGCAAGTATTGGTATGGCGCCTTATGAGGCATTGTATGGAAGGAAGTGTAGGACACCTTTGTGCTGGGCAGAAGTTGGTGAAGATAGAATGTTGGGACCCGAGATTATTCAATAAACTACGAAAAAGATTAGGATGGTCTGTAGTAAGGTCAAACAAGCACAAGATCGTCAGAAGAGTTATGCGGATAACCGTAGAAGACCTTTAGAATTTTAAGAAGGCGATCACGTGTTTTTGAAAGTTACTCCAAGATTGCGGTTGAATGGACCGTTTCGGTCGCGGAAGTTAAGTCCAAGATACGTGGGACTGTATCAAATTTTAGAAAGAATTAGGGAAGTAGCTTACAGATTAGTCTTACCGCCTTCTCTGTCGGGGATGCACGATGTTTTTCATGTATCTCAGCTTCGGAAGTTTGTTCCGGATCCTCTTCAGCCAATTTTACCTGATACAATCGGGATAGAAGCAGATTTGACGTTTGAGCCGAAACCAAGTCGTATCACAGGAAGAGAAACTAAGGAGTTAAGGAATAAAGAGATTCCTCTTGTTAAGGTCCAGTGGGATGAGACGCATCCGGGCGATGCCACTTGGGAATTGGAATCAGAGATGCGAGACGTTTATCCTCATCTTTTCAGGTAATTGTTTTAAATTCGTGGGCGAATTTCTATTTGAGGGGGGGGGGAGGATGTAACACCCCGTATTTTAATTACTCTGGAGAATATTAGTTGTGATCAACTGAGTTCCAGTGTACTCTGAGAAATTATCTGCAAAGATAATTAGAGTAACGGTTGAGCTCAGAGCAAATCCAATTGATATTATCTGGCTCTGAGATATTTAAGTATTTTGAACTTTAGAGATTTTTGGATGATTAGTAGTGTTACAAGTTAATGATATTTTACTATATCATTTCTTTTCCATTCCTTTTCCACATAAGAGCAAAAGAAAGAAAAAGATAGAAAGAAGTTGGAGAGAAAGAAGGAGAAAGGAAGGAAAAAGAGAAGAAAACCTAGAAGAGGGAAAGATCAAGATCATCACCCATTCTTCATCAAACCATCTCATCTTCTTCATCATCATCCTCTGTTCAAGGTGGGTTCTAGATAGATGCTTTAGTGTAGAATTTCTTGAGGTTTTAGAGTTAGGTTGGATTTTGTGAGAAAATGAACTATTTTGCAAATCAATGAAATTTAACGGTTAAAAATCAGTATAAACTATGTTGAATGATTACATGATGCTTATGAGCAATTTTGATGCTTGGTTGTGCTGTTTGATAGTGTTTGAGTTGAGGGAAAAATGGGTTTTTACCCTTGGAGTGAGAGGAAAACGCAACTGAGCATGGTTGTTCTGGTGCGGAGCGCCGGGCGGTGCTCAGAGCGCCGGGCGATTCGAGGCAAACGCCCCTGCTTCACCGGGCGATGCCCAAGAGGTGCAGCATGTAACGCCCCTGTAACTTTTAAAGTTTTTGGAAGAGTTGTTACGCCAATGCTTCGCCGGGCGAAGCAGAAGCGAAGGGGACGCCGTCGGGCGCTCCTGGGACTTTTTCAAATGTTCCCTTTCCTCGTAAATTCTATAAATTTTGATCCGCTTATCCGATTTGAGTGTTCTTGATATCAATAGAAAGCTGTGGAAATAATATTTATGATGACGGTAAAAGATGTCGGTTTTATTACCCGATTAAATAATCGGAGGAAACCCAAAAGTGGTATAACTTATGTTTGAATTATTACATGTATTTCTAGTGCGAAATTATGTTATGCTTCGCCTATTAGTGATGTCGAACATGATTGAGAGTAATGCACGGTAAAATATGAAATTAGGTAGAGTGAGAAATATTATCCTTGAATTATGTTGGAAACTAGTAACGGCTAGGAAATTGCTGAACAACGTAATGACGACGATCGTGCGTGAGGGGACGAGGCGTGCGTCTATTACTGAATGGTATGGACATGTTTATACTAGTATGGATCATGTTTTATTTGTGTTTATATTGGGAAGGACAATAAAGTCTTAAGGCGAATGCGGCCTCGTGATTGTCGAAAACAATCGCGTTGGGTTTATGATCACGTAATCGTAACCATTTATATTGCGGTGTAGTTTCATGAGACTCGAGCTCCTCCTCTGAAACGTATGCACAATTACCTGGCAGGTTTGATTCCCGCGTGTAGTACGAATGGAACCTACGGGTAGAGACTTGTGATGGTTAACAGGCCATGTGAAGTGACGATTCACGGCTAACAGGCCGATGATCCCGAATCCATTTCGTATGCCAAGTAACTACAAGGATCCATGACTCGGTCGACTTCTAGATGTAGAAGCGGACGGGAAAAGGGGATGTCTTGGAAAGGTTATCGATTAGCGAGATTCTTGAGTTAACAGGCTCAGGACTTACCCTTGTGTTAGTGTGAGCTAACAGACTCACGAGTATGGATCCATATAGGGTGTGTGTGTAATCAACGTCATTTCCCTTCCTTTTGACTTGAGTTAGGTTTGTTAGAACCTTGTAGAGCCGAGAGGACTCATAAGATAGCGAACTCACTGAGATTTGATGTATCTCACCCCACGTTGTTGTTTACATCACAGGTACTACAGGTTCGACGAAGGGTAAGGACAAGGTTGTTTGACTTTCCTTACTATCTTGGCTTTTTGAGGTGGCAAGGCTTCCGTTGTGAAGATTTTGAGATCATTAGTTGATCTAGTTCTTAGTTTTATCTTTTGGAACATCTTGTATATATAACATGCCATAGTTGTTGTTTTAGGTGATTTCGGGCATTTATATGTATAATGTGTTACTAGGAACTTGTATATTTCAGTACCAAACGTATTATTCATGTATAATATATGCTTTGATGTATGTATATATATATGGGCGTTACAAAACCTAATTCTCTAATTAAAATAAAAAGGTAACTAACAAAATTGAAGATTGAAATCATTAAATTTGAAACTCATATATAGAAAACAAATTCAAGCATAAACCCTAATTCCCAAATTGAAATCAAATTTAACACCTCTGATTATAATTTACTCGAAATCAGTAAATATTAACAACTAATTTCAAATAAATATAACAAACATTTATGTATTTACCTTAGTAACTGTGGATTCGATACGAACACATGAAAACTGCTTTATTCAATCTCGCCCTCGAATGCCGATTTTTGGTGGTGTTATATTTGATGAGTGATTGAATGGGAGAACATCAAATGCTCAATCGTCTGCAGTGTTGGGAAGAATAACAAAGGTTAGTTCGATCAACAATGGCGGATGAACTTCAGGTTGAGTGGTGAGAAAATATGAAATGAGGACGGTGATGATATCATGTACAACAATGGCGGACGAACTTCAGGTTGAGTGGTGAGAAAATATGAAATGAGCACGATGATGATGATGTTCAACAATCACAGACAAACTTCAGGTTAAGTGGTGTGAAAATATGAAATGAGCACGATGATGATGTTCAACAGTGATAGACGAACTTCAGGTTGAGTGGTGAGAAAATATGAAATGAGAGCACGATGATGATGATGATGATGATGATGTTGTTTTAATTGATTTCCACAATATTATTATGGTTAAAAAAGAATATTAAGATTGGGATAAATTTTTCACTTTTAATATGTTAGGGACTTAGTTGCAATATTAATAGATATAAGGATACATAGTAAGTGATATGTACCATAAAAGTCTATGTCGAACTGACTAAGGCAACATTGTTTTCTAATTGGCCACATCAGTGGCTTCACCAAAGAAGTCAATTGTGTGACTTCACCATAGAATTTTCTTTTTTACAAACCTTATACATTAAAAAAGAAAAAGAGATGCAAAGGAAGAGGGTTTAAGCATGACTCTAGACAAAACTTAGAGGAAAAAAAACAATAATAAAATCTGAAGCTAGGCAAACCTAGTTTATTCCTAACAAGCTCATCCCTAATGACTAGAGGAGATGATTCCACCGAGTAAAATCAAGCAAAGTCAAACCAATGTTTGTAACCTTACTTGCATAATGGTTTCTCTATCTATAAATGTGAGTTAGCATGAAGTGCATGTGCTTAGCTATTTCCATACTATTGTGCTACCTGTTTTGAATTTACCAAAGGACTAAAAAAGAAAACTTTTTGGCCAAGGAAGCTATTTTAAAGTCTGTTTCATTCCATATGTAGTTCAAATTCCTTATGTGATCACATTCTATTACTAGAATGATTTTAATAACTCACTACAAGAAAATATGCTATTAGCTACCAAATATTTGCTAGAGTTATTTGCTCAAGCCAATTTCTGGTTGATTGGATGAATTTTCATTCACTACACGAAATACATGCGGATTTTCCTGCGGAAAATTATCCGCAAGTAATCCTGCGACTTTACCTGCGAATTTTTATTGTAAAACATTATATTATTAAAGTTGAAAGTTTATTTTAAATATTTTATTAAAGAGGGTATTAGTATTCAATCAAATTTAAAATATAAATAAATTTCTTAAAAAAAGTCTCTTTTAAAAATATATAAAATAATTTTTTTAAATAATTTTTTAAAATATCAATTAAAAGAATAATTAATTAGTATTCATTTTAAACAAGATGGAGAATAATTAATAATTTAAAAAAGGCTTATTTTCTTTATTTATGTTTTTAGTTAATAAAAAATCAAGAGTTTGGCAACAAATTGCATACACGTTTTTTTCTTTTCTTTTTACAAAGCCAGAAATGAGTTTGCTTCTCTTTCCCTCAAACCCTAACGCCGCCGGCATGATTCCCTCCGTCTTCGACCGTCGTTGCTTGTAACGGTAGTAGATCGGCATTTTGATTCATCTCCACCGACTCTTCTTCCGCCTCCGTTCATTTGAGCCAAGTGTTTTCATTTGGGAAGTTACTTCATCTCCTTTGTTGTGGTAATATTTTTCGGTTAGATCGTGATTTGAGAGTATACACTGTTAAAGGTTTTGTATATTTCTAAGGTTTTGTTTATTTTTAATCTTACCTTTAATTATAGTTACTCTTATGGTTAAAGATTTTACAGGTTAAGAATTTGAATTTGAATAAATGTGAACTATGAATGTTTCTGTATAAAGTAGTTACTCTTATGAGCAAAACATAAGATCTTTTATCGCACTCTAAATGTTTGATAAAATGCCTCTGTGTGTTTTTAATATTTTTTCTATAATTCCTTTATTGCACTCTAAATACTTGATAAAATGCCTGTGTGTTTCTGTGTTTCTATAATGCCTCTGATAGCAGTCGAGACGCAACCACCATCTAAGGTTTTGTTTCTCCTCTCATTCATTATCACTTTTCCATGCTCGATTGTTTTTTATTGTTTTGTTTTGGTAATTGAAACTATTCATTGTTCTTTGTATTCAGAAACAAGAAAAATAAGTCAAATAAGTCAATGCAGACCGTCCTAATTCACAATGTTTTTGTTTCAGACGAGCAGTTCTTGTTCTTGAGTCGTAAAGTCCAGGGGGCGAGGGTGTAGATATTACTCCGAAGGAATTTAGAGTGAGAACATTGGCTCAGGAATATGGTGGTCGTGCTTTCACTGTTTCAGGAGATGTTGTCATTTTTGCAAATTACAAGGACCAGAGATTATACAAACAATCTATCTCTTCTCTTGGTGAGCAAGCATCAGTTTTCACTCCCCAATACCCTTATTTTTGCGCACCTCTGATATGTGCATGTTTGGATTCACGGCGAGTTAAGCTGAATCACGGTGGCACTGGCACACAAATGATTTAAGCAAAAGCTACCAACAAAATCACAGCACCACCATGATTTTATCAAACTCAGTGTCTTTCCAAAAATGCATGGTAGTTTCATTCTGCCATCAAATTAAGTTTTCTTTGTAGTCAACTGTAGTTTACTTGCATATTGATTTATATCAACATGAGAATGTTGATTTGGTGTTGTGTCATTTTTAATAATGTGTGCGAAGCAAGAAATTTCGCTAACTTGTGCTGTTTTGTGTGTGTGTTTGATCATATCAGATGTGTTTCCTATACCTCTCACTCCGGATTATGGTGGACCGACTGTAAGCTATGCAGATGGAGTATTGGACACACGCTTTAACCGTTTTATTGCTGTAAGGGAAGGTAAGCATTTAAGATTGAGTTATTCTTTGAGGCGTATGTTAGAATGCTCCCATTGTGAGTTTACTTCTTAACTCATTCAGATATTTGGTCACTAATGTACAATCATGTTGCTAGATCGTAGGGAAAGCAGTCAAAATCCACCTACGTTTTGGATTTTGAGTGTGACATTTGCAGGTCGTGTGTATTCGTTTTGGTAATTTTTGCAAGTTTGTTTTGCGTTTAGTGGAATGTGAAGAAATAAAAATGCAAAATATAAAGTGCAGAAATGTAAAAAGTTAAGGGAATAGAGAAGACACCAGGAGTTATACATGTTTGGTCAAAAAATAAAAAGATCTACACCTCTCCACAAGAATTGATCTTGAAAAGTATCTAATAAACTTAATAGATTTTAGTAGGTTAAACTCTCGAACCCTCTTATACTAGGAAAACTGAAGTTTGTGGCTAACTTCCAACCTAACAGCAAACATGGGAGATAAGTGATGAGTCTTCCTTCCAAACGGTGGATCGAAGCGGTTAGTCTCATTTCCATAAGAATCTTAGAGCAATTAGTCTTCAAGCTTCAAACAAAATTTGGGAGCTTTTAACACCAGGATGAGCTCACAAACCGAAACTTGGTTTTATATCGGGCTAACCAATAACTTGTGAGATTTTACTAATGGGTCGATCTCGAATCGAAAAAAGCTTTTAACACCGGAATGAACTTTAAACTAAATTTGTTTTATCGTGGGCTAACCAAGAACAAATGATTTTTTATCACAGACTGATCCCGAACCTAAATAGAGACTTGATAATATAAATCCTAAACTTAAGCATTTTATGGGTTTAGCTTCGAAACCAAAAAAAGAATTCCTAAGTGGATAGAATGTTAAGGTAAAAATAAAACTTCCTTGGTGAACTTACAAAATTACCCTTCCAGAATTACAACTTCCTCACTCGCAAAATGACTTTCTCGAAAAGCACATCGACTAAATTTTTAGTGAGAGAAAGTAAACAAAGAGAATTTTTAGAGAGAGATTTAGAAGTGAGAAATGAAATCATGTTTTTGGATTATGAAAAATGTGGAAAGGGACCTCTATTTATAGGCTAGAGTTTGGCACAAAAAATGAAACTTTTTGAAATTCTAGTAATCAGACACCAGATGTAGAGTACAATGTCACGACACTAGGATCAGGACAGAAACACAACACAAACAATTATGAAGTTATTTTAAATGTCTGGGAGTAAATAACACAATCAATTGTTAACCTATTTCAGTGCAATCATCGCCAACATCTGGGGGCTACCAAGCCAGGAAGGAAATCCACTATAATAGTATTAGTTTGAAGACCAAGTAAACAACCTCCGGTTTACAATCTTCTCACCTAATCACTACCCGTGCTATTTCTATCTATGACACTCCTAGATATGAGACCTCTCCCACTTCCCTTCAATCACACAACAGTGATAAAAACTTATGACAATGAACAATGGAAGACACACTTCCAAAGATACAAAATCTACTCTTGCTTAAAAGCTTATGAGTGATTACAACTCAAACACATTCCAATTCAAGCACCTAAGAGGTACATGAATGGCTTACAAATGAACAATAAATACAGTCAAACTCAGATATCAAAGTGATATAAGAGTGGATCAAAAATAACAAAGAACACACTAAACCCTAAAACTCTTCTTTCAATACACAACTTTGATTCTCCATTAGGTTTAGAACTACCCTTTTTATATCTCTTGATCAGCATGGGCTTGGGCTATTTATCTAAATAAAACGCATATCCAGAAACAACAGTTGCAAATCTTCTGCATAAGCTTCTGCATGAAAATAGGAACAAAATATAATGTTTCCTAAAAAGTCTTCAAGTCCTTTTTTATGAAATAAATACACTTCTGATATAGAACCAATGTTCCTAAAATAACCCTCCTTGGACTGGGACAGAATGTGAACTAAAACCATAAAGAATCTCACATTTAATAAAACAAATCTTCCAACCCTAAAACCCGGTATAACATGTCAAGACATCATGCTTGACATCTCTGCAATAATTTCTGACCAACATGTCAAGACATCTTGCTTAACATCTTGCCGTGATACTTGTTTTAATAAAATTGCTGCCAATCCCAAAAACATATAACTAATAATCTTCCCCTTTGGCAAATTCTGGCTAAAACAACCTTCATGAAAAGAATTGGAGAAAAAGAAAATAACAACAACATCCACAAGAAACAAGAAAAAAACTTCACACATACTTGGAATAACACCAGACCAAATCAGAGGCACAAGTAGCAGCACCAAAAAATCACAGATACAATCACAATCACAACATACACTCCTAAAGAGCTTAAGCGCGCACGCGCGCGCACACATACACACACACACACACACACACACACTCACACACACACACCCTTAAAGGCAAGATCAACAAAATAGATCCTACTCCCCCTGTCACATAGCTCCCCCTCAAGATAATAACAAAAAAAAACATTTTGCAAAGAAAACTAAATTCTCCCAGACAACGCATGATGTCATAACATGTGGTTTAACATCCCAGCAACACAGATCAAGCTCATGATCCTCCTTAGTTGTTCTCCCCCTTAAACAAAGCCCACTACTACATATTAAAGCAACATCACAATAACACACACTACTACCATACCAGCAACCATTACTCCCATTTTTTTAGCCATAAATTAGACAACAATAAACAAAGGCATAAATTAGACAACTCCAACAACAACATCATCCTTTTCCTTATCTCCTTTAGCATCAATAATAATTTTTATTATTCCTCAAAAATGCAAATTCCCAGTTCACCCCTTAACTTCTCAAACTGATTTGTATCCAAAGCTTTGGTGAAAATATGATCCAGTTGCTTCTCAGTGGCCACATGCTCAAGAGCAACAACTTTGTCTTCAACTAGATCCCTAATAAAATGATGATGAATGTCAATATGTTTTGTCTTGTTATGTTGAACGAGAATTTTTGAAATGTTGATAGCACTCAAGTTGTCACATTATAATGTCATGACATCTTGTTTGATATTATATTCTTTTAAAATCTACTTCATCCAAATTAACTGAGAGCAACTGCTTCCTGCAGCAATATACTCAGCCTCAGTTGTAGACAAAGACAAACAATTTTGTTTCTTATTGAACCAAGATATAAGATCGTTTCCCAAAAAGAAATTTCGACTATGAGAATACAACATTCCATAATCACTAGTACCATTAATGTATTTTAATATCCTCTTTACTTGAGTAATGTGACTCATTTTAGGCTCATCCTGATATCTTGCACAAACTCCTATAGAAAATGTGATGTCTGATCTACTAGGTGTAAGATACAGTAGACTACCAATTGTACTTCTGTATAAACTTTGATCCACATCAACACATTTTTCGTCTTTAGAGAGCTTTAAGTGAGTTGCAGCAGGTGTCCTCTTGTGACTAGCGTTCTCCATACCAAACTTCTTCAATATGTTATTGGCATACTTACTTTGAGAGATGAATATATAAGCATTCATCTGTCTTACTTTGAGTCCAAGAAAATAGGTTAATTCATCTACAACACTCATCTCAAATTCAAATTGAATTTGCTTGACAAAATGTTGGACCATCTGGTTTGACATCCCTCCAAATACAATGTCATCAACATATATCTGAGTAATCATGAGTTTCCCATCCTGTTCTTTAACAAACAAGGTATTGTGTATTCCACTTTTCATGTACCCATTAATGACAAGAAATTCTGTCAGCCTTTCATACCAAACCCTAGGAGCTTGCTTTAGACCATAGAGAGCCTTCTTCACTTTGAACACATGGTCTAGAAAAGTAGGATAATAAACCCCTTTGATTGTTCAACATATACCGCCTCTTGTAGGTACTCGTTCAAAAAGGCATTTTTCATATCCATCTGAAACAACTTGAACTTAAGTAAACATGCCATTCCTAGTAATATTCTTATAGATTCAAGTCTAGGAACTGGAGCAAAAGTCTCATCAAAATCTACTCCTTCAATTTGAGTGTATCCTTGAGCCACAAGTCTGGCCTTATTTCTGGTGACAACTCCATTCTCATCAGACTTATTTTTATAGACCCACCTGGTACCAATGACATTTGTTCCTTCAGGCCTAGGAACTAAATCCCACACTTTATTCCTCGTGAACCGATCTAATTCTTCTTGCATGGAATTGATCTATAAATCATCAATTATAGCCCTTTTCAAATTCTTGGGTTTAATCTTAGAAACAAAACAAGAGTTAGATACCACATCCCTTGATGTAGTGATAATCCCTTCATTAGGATTTCATATGATGATATCCTTAGGATAATCTTTCTAAATTCTGATAGAGGAACCCTTGTTGACTTGATTGTCATCATCCTCAATAGTTGCAGCTTCATTGTTGATCTCAGGATCAACCACATTTTCTGAAGTATCATTCAATTACGATGATGTTTCAACATCGTCTTCGACATTTGTATTCTTCTCTATGGTTGAATCATCTATCACAACATTAATAGATTCCATCATGACCTTGGTTATGATATTGAATACTTTGTAGACTCTGCTATTTGTAGAGTAACCCATAAATATTCCTTCATCACTTTTGGGATCCATCTTTCTACTTTGTTCACTGTTGCGGTGAGAATCAGATATCAAGCTATTAATCAACTTGAATCACACATCTTTGAAATTCACCACCGAGCTTTGATTTATCCAAAGGAAAGGGTAAAGATCGAAGAATCGGGGGTTGGTTATACTAAGGGAAGGTATTAGCACCCTAAGTATTTGTAGTACTCTACAAGAACCTCTTGTTAATGTTTGTGTTATGTTATGTTTGCTAAGGGAATCTGCTAAGGGTAAAGGTAAAGACCTATGGTATGTACACTAAGTTTGCTCGCCAAGACGTCGCATCTTGTGCCTACATATCTGACTAAAGAATCAGAGCAACCGTAGTTCACCTAACTAAGGGTGAGGAACCATTGACTATGGCCAAAGTTCTAAGGGGAATGAGTATGAGCTCATATAGAGTTAAAGAAACTCTCTAAGTTTAAGTTATGATAGGGTAAGGTGGATACTCAAGGTGACGAGTTCCACATAGAGTCCAAGAACTCTAACTTAATTCTAAGTTGAATGGCTATAAGGCCAAGGAAAGAGTTACCAATGACTATGAGGTCAAGGTGGTAAGATGGCTATGAGGCCAAGGGAAAAGGATCCTATGATTATGAGGTCAAGGAAGAGATGATGGCTCTATGTCTATGAGGTCAAAAGGGAAATCCTATGACTATAAGGTCAAGGGAAGATGTTACCAATGACTATAAGGTCAAGGGTGATAATGAGCTTTCTATGACTTTGAGGTCAATAGAGAGACTTTCCTTTGGAAGGAGGGGAATATAACAACTTGGGAACAAGAGTGTTAAAAGGGATTGAAAATAAAGTGAATCAGTATGAGTTTAAGGACTCAAGGGGATAACATTAATCAAGTGAGAATAACATTAAAGCATTGTATATGCATCCATGTATGAGCATGGCAAAAGATGATGAGATAATTCACAACAAACATGAATAAGTGAGCCCACATAAATATGACAAAGATAGCATCCACAAGTTGGAAATTCAAGAAAAAATATCCAAGGTATGGGACTTAGCAATAAAGGCCAACAAGTAAAAACAAAAACCAATAAAGTGACAATATCTAAGGTCAAGGAACAACCTTTCAAACAACCCTTTTATATGTCAAAAATATTCTAAGAAAACCTCTCAAGAAATTCTAAGGAAAGGTTGATTTCCAAAAAAAGAAATTCAAGGATTAAATATAAGGTTTGTTTTTAAAAATAAATATGAAAAAATAAAATAGAATGAAAATAAAATTAAAGAAAATTAAAATTAAACACAAAAATATATTTATGAATTTTTTTGGTAATTTTCTAATAATAAAAACTATTTTTTTTAATTGATGACAATAAACGGAAAATAGAGTAAAAATAAATAATAGGAAATAATCAGGGGGGGTGCACTAAGTAACCTGACGTGAATTAGGTTAGTGTAAGGCGCATGGGCCTCTTTGGTGGGGGTGGCGTTAGAAATCAGGCCCAAATCCAACAGAATGGGACAACTAAATAAAAGGAAATAAATGGCAAAAGGGCGTCTGGGGCGAGGGGGGTTCGAACCCCAGACCCCATGGTTACAGAGAGCATGGTTTACCACTGGGGTGGCTATACATCCAGTGTATATGCCCAACCCATAAACATATAACCCAAACAAACAAATTAAAATGCCAAGTCCAAAATCACATGAGGAAACGTTACAGGAAGATATTATCAACCATATATCAAACGGTCATTTGTGGCTTAAGTGGCAAAATGACAAAAACCTTTCCCAGCCGCTCACAGTTTGCCACGGCTCTTCTTCCCTCATGCAAACATGCAAGTAACCAACCAAAGCTATCATAAACTACCAGGAAAAACATAGTGCAATTCTATCTTGTTCAATCAATGTCATCCTCCATACTTAACCAAAAAAACCATGAATCACGCTCCTTTTCATAGTGTTCAGGACAAGGAAAATGTATGCTACCAAAACAACAAAGTAAAGAAAAATGAAGCAAACACTCATAAACCACCCACGACCAACACCAAGCTGCAACGTAAATCTTGTAACCATCACGAAGCATATTCCACATACACAACAGCAGCACGACTCCAATATGATACACAAAAAGACATGAAAGGCTATATTCAACCGAGGAAAACTCACAAACAGTGACACCTAAACTTACTTAACATAGGAACCACGCAACACGATCACATAATGATAACATAAATACAACATTAGCATGAAGACACAAACAAACTGATATGAAGAGTGATACGGGAACCATGATTGGAAATGACATTGATGATGAGAAACTGCACCTAAGACACATAACAACAACATAGCAATCTCGTAACGATACGTCGAGAAAACCGTTAGCCACTGATCAAACACATCTTGCTTCTACTTATGGCAAGCAAGGCCTACAATAACATATATACACATGTGCAATCTTAAATACTAACCAATAATAACAGACACGAAATTTCATGGTGACACACATACGAACATTAACAGGAACACAATACCTTCTCACTAAAACCCAAGTGTAACATGTTGACATAATGAGCAAGTATTAACATGGGAATCACACAAACTATGTATGTACTAATAAGAAACAAGATGATTTGCACCACATGACAATCTATAGATGACATTCATGTGAAACAAAAAGAAACAGCATGAAGAGCTGTGTGTCATTAGGTGATCACATGAACATGTAAAAGGGCAAAGAAACAAAACATATGAGAGGGTGAAGGGTAATATGAATACCTCTATTTGCAGTACGTAGCTTTGTAGTCGAAAGCGTCGTAACCGTCAAACTTGCAACAAGAAGATATGGTGATGAGTAGAGTTCACTCGCAGCAAAAAGAGGATGTTTTTGGAAGCGAAGATTTGCAACAACAATATATGGAAATGAAGGTGAGTTTTCAGTAGTAAAATATGTGGTATCTCGAGTGAAGATGAGTAGCAAAAGTGTCGTCGATGAAGTGAGTATTGTGCTTTGCTGTGTTGATGTTTTTTGGTGTGTTGATTGTTGTGGTTCTGGTGTTTTATGGTGTTGGTCTTGTTTGAGGGTTGCACAAAGAGAAGACCTTAGAGCAGTAGTTTGTAAAGGGGTGCAATGAAAGGGTGCTGGGGTTTTCTTCCTGTTCTGAGGTGTGTATTTTTCTTCGTGTGTTGATGATGTCCACAAAGGAGAAGGAATTCTCCTTTTTATAGCCAAGATTGCTGGTCAATAATATTGAAAACACAAGGGATATTGTCTTTATCTTGAAGGAAAAGAAATGGTAGGGTTTTTAGCTCCAATGCACATGGATCCTATTCTTCTTGAGCCCAGTGAAATCTCACCACTAGTTGCTTGTTTTGAGGCTCTTGTCAGCAGAAAAAGATTAGCAACAAACAAGGAGTTCTGATATACCAAGCATTGCACGATGGTCTTAGTTTTTGCATCATGGTACTTTTGTGTTTCAAGTACAAGGTGGTTGTACTTTGGAGGCTTCTTTCAAGGTTTTGTGGTAAAGTGATACGTTGGAATTTGATGAGAAAACCTCAGTACACTATACTTGGAGATATGGTTCAAATTATGGTTCAAATGGAAAGGTAGTTTGTGAAATGAAGTGTACCACAACCCTCCCTTTGGCACACGAAAATTCATCCCTCCAAGGGGCCTAATGACACACCTTTTTATTCCTTAGAGAGAAAACATGCAATGGAACCCTTTACATTTTGGTGACAAGCTAAAATTGTGCTTAGAAACATGTAAGAAATGTGCCAAAAGATGGATGTAGCAAAAATGATAAAATCTGAATTTTTTAGTGTATGTAACATTTGTGACATGAACACTTTGATGCACAATTTCTCAATGATTAATACTCCAATTTGTGAGTTCTTTGGCTCTTTGAAAAGTAGGAAGATGATAGAGTAATTCTCATGTGGAAAGCAACTTGCAAAATTGAGAAAAAAATACCAAGAAGTCATGCACATGGGCTGTTCAAAAAGTCTTAGAAAAATTTCGAAGTTATGGAAATTTCACAACTTGAAACCCCTAACTTTAGAACACTATAACTTGAGATTGGATCATCCAAATGAGGAGTTCTACACATGCTTGGAAAGCTTGAAGAACAAGGAACAACTTTCATGTCCAAAGATTTTTTATTTGAAGCTTGGAACTAGGTGAAAAATTGAGACAAAGTTGGATGAAAATAAGGGTGAAAATTACCAAAATTTCACTAAGTTAAAAGGGCATATTAACTTCCAACTCTCATAACTTAAAAACAATGCATTTTTTGAAGAAAGATCCTCTAATACACTTTGAAGTTCATGGAAAGAGCTTCCATTTGAGCTTTGAGTCACTCAATTTGGATGTGTGGTTTGAAAGTTATGGCCTTCCCAATTTTGCACAAGAAGTGAATTTTCCACACTTAGAAAGTTTCAAGGACCAAACATTGCCCTCTTTGCAAGAAACCTCTCAAAACTTGCCTTCTCATGCTCTAACTCAACAATTAGACATGTCATGATGGATTAAGGACTTGAATGCTTCATCTTGGGATCAAAATCTTAAAAGTCAAAGCCTCTGTCAAAACCCTAATTTCCCTTAGAATACAACTGGATGATCTCTGATGATCTTGCTTCTTCAATCTATTTCAATGCTCATAGATGGCCTCTAAGGATGTCTAGTATCATATGGAGTCATGTCCCAAGGCTTGGGAACATGTCTTGATCAAGATCAAAGACAATGGTTGACTTTCTTGACCAAAACCCTAGTTTGAGGCATGGTGATCTTGTGGCTCAATGCACTTGTGGTAGGAGCCAAACACACTTGATTTCTAGTTGAATAAGACTATGTAAGTTCAAATGGTGGCGTTTGGTGTCTCAGTTATCCTTCTTGAATAGGTGACTTCTCACATCAATCTCAATCCACTGGTGAACACTTGTGAGAATTGTATGGAGCCAAAGAGTATCTCAGGAGACCTTGAATCATGTGAGAGTGTGGCTTAGGAGACCTTTGTGCAAACCCTGTTTTTCACATAAAAAAACAAACTAGCAAGATATGGTGGTTAGATAACAATGCATAGATGATTGACTCTAAATGCAAGTGCAAGATGATATGACATCTAAGGGGTAAATTTTGGGGTACAGCAGTTGCCCCTATTTAAATAGCTTTACCGGATGGCACGATGAATGGAAATCCTCGGGGCATCAAGGTGAAAGGTATTTAAATATAGCAAACCGAAAATTTTGCCCTTAGATGAAATGCAGATGCTAAGGACAAGCAACAGACATGCAAATGCTGACATGCCATGAACTTCTAGTATGATGATATGATGCCATGGTAGTGCAAAAATGCAGACAAAATAGGACTCCAAAGATAAAGAGCAAACAACCACAGGTGGACATCTTTGGGGAAGGATGGAGGTTAGTATCCATAAAGAAGACTCACTGGGGATGCAGACTAACCAACAAAAGAGGCTCACTAGGGAGACTCCAAGGAAACACTGGGGATAGAAAAATAAAACTGAGGGGGAAACCCTACAGATCCTCACTGGAGACAGGAGCCAGAGAGGTGTTCTCCACTGGGGAAAGATCCAGGGAGATAGACGACAGGTTCATAGGTGACCGGACGACACTGGGGTAATAAGAACACACTCTTTCTGGGCATGAAACCAGAAAGAAGATAAGATATCCACTAGGGATCAACTTGAAATAAAAGGATAGACATCAACAAAAGATTTTCTGGGGAATTTCTTATATTGAAGAGTTCAAACAGGATCTTCAAGAAAAGCCAGAAAAGACAAAGACAAACTCTGCGTGTGCCAAATGATAATTAATCACAAGGTCTTTCAAAGAGACATTGATAATGACTGAACCTCTGTTGGGAATAAGATTAAAGTGCCAACAATGATTGGACTTGGAAATAACTTGTCAATAAACACCAATATGAGTTGGCGGAGATACCAATATGAGTTGGTTTGCCACCAAAGACTGGACTTTGGACACCAATATGAGTTGGGCCAAGATACCAATATGAGTTGGTTTCCAGCAAGGACTGGACTTTAGACACCAATATGAGTTGGGCCTGGATTGATATTCACAGTTGATCTGATGTTTAGGTTCATAGCTGACCAAAATTCACAGTGTCAAAAAGGGTTAACTGGAAGAAACCAAAACATATCTGAAGGTACGAAACCTGAGCTCGGAACACATAAACAAATCCGAAGGTACGAAACATGAGCTCGGAGCACATCGTCAGCAAGGTTAGCGGGAAGGAATCAAACATGTCCGAAGGTACATAACCTGAGCTCGGAACACATCGTCAGCAAGGTTGACGGCAAGGAATCAAACATATCCGAAGGTACATAACCTGAGCTCGGAACACATCGTCAGCAAAGTTGACGGTAAGGAATCAAACATAACCGAAGGTACATAACCTGAGCTCGGAACACATCGTCAGCAAGGTTGACGGCAAGGAATCAAACAAATCCGAAGGTACGAAACCTGAGCTCGGAACACATCATCAGCAAGGTTGACGGCAAGGAATCAAACATATCCGAAGGTACATAACCTGACCTCGGAACACGTCGTCAGCAAGGTTGACGGCAAGGAATCAAACATATCCGAAGGTACATAACCTGAGCTCGGAACACATCATCAGCAAGGTTGACGACAAGGAATCAAACATAACCGAAGGTACGAAACCTGAGCTCGGAACACATCTTCAGCAAGGTTGACGGCAAGGAATCAAACATTTCCGAAGTTACACAACTTGAGTTCGGAACACATCATCAAAAAGTTTGACGGGAAGAAGCCAGAACATATCCGAAGGTACGAAACCTGAGCTCGGAACACGTCGTCAGCAAGGTTGACGACAAGGAACCAAACATATGATAAGGTACATAACCTGGGCTCGGAACACATTGTCAGCAAGGAAGAAACATATCCGAAGGTACACAACCTAAGCTCGGAACACATCATCAAAAAGTTTGACGGCAAGGAAGAAACATATCCGAAGGTACACAACCTGAACTCGGAACACATCATCAAAAAGTTTAACGGCAAGAACGCCTCAAATAGGGATCACATCAAACAGGTTGATGGAAAGTGACTGATTGAAGGTAACACCATTGGTAAGTGTAGAAGTATGAATAAAACCAAGGACGGATAAGCTTCTCGGGAGAGAGATTGCCACTTATCATTGTAGAGGTAATGATAGCAAAATAAGCTTCTCAAGGAGATTGCCACTTGTTGTTGGGTATAAATTCCAAAGAGATGCTGATATCACAACACTGCTGGAGATATAATTTTGTCTTCAATGAGGATCTGTAAAAGATTCTTCCTGCGAGACACAGTGCAAAATAAATGCACGTTCAAGACAGGCTCAGAAACCACACCTGCCAGGGACCAGAGTTCGATCTAGGGACAAGCTAGAAAGAAACGGTCAAACAAGACTCCAACCATTGAGGAATGAGCTCGAATGGGGATTTATCTTATCCAATTGTGGAAAAGATAACTGAACCAACCATCATCCACGAGGATTGAACTCTGTGGGGAATTCAAAAAGGATGGGCACTTTATGCCTAGGGCTGACAACTCTATTAGAGAGAATAGACAAACCCAGACACTTGGGGAGATAAACGCCAAAGTGAACAAAACAAGTCAACACTATAAAGGGGTAGAAAAATGCTAAGATGCTATGCATATGTATGCATGTATGCCATGCTTATGCTTATGCTGACACAACAGACAAAGAGCGAGACTGGAGATGAAATAAACATATCGACAAGGACACCCAGAAATAAATATCTCGACAAGGACACCCAGCCAACCGCGTCAGATTGGACCATTACTGGGGATGAATATGTAGGATCATCAACTCTACTTCAAGGTTACATCCTTCTGAGGAAAAGAGTAATCTACTCGGCATAGTATCATGACTTCACTAGGATTGCCATCATGAGCTTGATTTCTTTACTGGAGGAAAATCCATGGAGAATTGCCAAAATTAGTTGAAGTAACAGCTTACTGGGGAGCTGGCGAAGGATATCACAAGAACAGAGTAGTTATGCATCCCACTGACATAATGATCATCTTCAAATCTTATATGCCCCAGGCTATATGGTCTATCAGAAGACGATACCAAGAGGATTTTACAGAAGAATTGGCATGCGGGATGCTTCAATATCTTCAAACTCTCGGAGAGGTTCATGAATTTCGGCATAACTGCCCCAGATTAACTGCATTTGCACAACAAAGTCCTTGAACTTGTTCTTCAGACTGGTTGATCTGTGAAGTAGATGTCGTTGACTTTTTAGAGATTTACCGAATCTCGACTTAACTGCTTCCGATTAACTGATCTGTGAGGATAGGTCATCAAAAGGATTTTACAGAAGAATTGGCATGCCAGATGCTTCAATATCTTCAAACTTTTGAAGAGAAATGGACCTCGACATAACTGTCCCAGCTCGACTGTATTTGAAATACAAAATACTTGGACTGCGGTAGAAACAACTGGGGAACAAACTTGCCCCTGTTGGTGGGTCTTTGGCGTCCTTGTCTTTGAAACAAACTTGCCATAAGATGACCTCGAGAAGGGTTGCCTCAATATTCTGAACTTTTGAAGAGTTCTGCCCCTGATTCAATAGCTCTTGGAATGGTGGATTGGCAAATCCTTCCGCTTGATTGCCCCTGACTGAGCTTCCTTTATCAAGTCAAATTCCCTAGCTGGCTACATTTGTTGGGATTTCTTTGATATTGAATTATCTTCCAAACAAGTATTGTTCATTTAAAATTGGCAATTTCAATGCAAAATTTATGCAAGCTTTTGAAAACAAAGTTTATTGATGAAACACACACGGTGGAATGATTAAATAATAAAAAATAAACGCGGATTTAGTCATTTATAGAATGACAGATGAAGTGATGAACACGAACAATTAGCAAAGATCATTAGGAGTCAAGTTAATCAACCTTGTTGTAGTATGCTTTCAAAACAACCTTACCTCAATTAGGTCTTTTAAGGGTTGTAACGTGGCTTGGTCCACGGTTTATGAAACAAAGGATAAAGGCTCAAAGTTTATTTGTTCCCACCCAATCTTCGTGATGAACTCCAATCCTACGCTCAGTTAACTCAAGCTATATATTCAGGTTCCTATATGCTAGGAATTGAATTGATGATGGTTAATGATGATTCAGACACCTTGGTAGTCATTACTCCCTTACAAAATCTGGTTATCCTTTATGCTGAGGTTTTGAGACCTCTTCTTGTCTTTACTGAGGTTATGAGACCCCTTCTTGTCTTTTTTTGAGGTTATGAGACCTCTTCTTGTCTTTGTTTGAGGTTATGAGAGCTCTTTTTGTCTTTACTGAGGTTTTGAGACCTCATCTTTGATTGTTGAGGTTATAAGACCTCGTCTTTGTCTTTGGTGGGTTATGAGACCTCTTTTGTCTTATTGTCATTGGATTTGAGAGAGCTGACTGGTGTCTTGCATTCTAGTGCATAACCAAGTTAAACTGAGAGCTACCCTGCCCCAAGGTTGAGATTAAAGGGGTTTTTTTTTAAGGAAAGAAAACTCCTACTTCTAGGCTCAAAGGGGTATCGAGGGATTATCTTCCTTATTTCTCCAGTGTTTGAGAATTGAAACAATGCCTTACATCATCGGCAAGGTTTAATTGGAAGCATACCACAGCAATTATGAATATTATTTTTCATCATCCTCCCCAATCTTTGCTTAACAACAAACAGTTTGATGAAGTGGAACAGATAAATATTTTGTTTTGTGTTTATGAACATAAAAGTAAATGAGTGAAACGAATGGACTTAATCAAAAGGTGCACAAACATTTCATTAATCTTGCCAATTTGAAAGTACAACAAAGTTTATAAGCAACACAAATTCAAAGTGCAAAGGAAATACAATTGAAAATACTGAAATAAACAAAATGCAGCTGTAGCAGAAAAATCGTGAGTGTAAGCTATTGATTAACTTAACTCGAAAAGCAAGAGTCACCACCGCACTTTTATTTTATCCAAAAAGGAAAGGAAAAAGAGCGAACAAAACCTACACAAGCTCTACAACAAGAACAAGTGAACAGAGACTGGGTAAGGGGGTTGGTTACGTTAAGGGAAGGTGTTAGCACCCAAAACGTCTATAGTACTCTATAGGAACCCTTTGAAATATCTACGCTTTTGGTCTGAAAAATGCTTGTTTGAAAAGAGATTGAGGAGATGAGAAGAGAAATTGTTTTTAAGATTTTTGTGTTTGGAGACACTTGTCGCCTCATGCCTACGTACCCACGAAGTGCAATGTAGGATCAAAACCTCGTAGTTCCTGGTACAAAGAATGAAATTGGTTTGTTTTGGTTGTTTTTAAATGTAAATACAAGTCGTCATTTTCAAGCGAATAATTCCGCTTAAAGAAATGAATAATGTCTAAACTAATGAAAAAGTTTTAAAGGAAAAGCGCATAAGGCACAAAAAGAGTTTTGATGAGTTTGGTGTTTTTTAAAGTCTTTTGAAAAAAAAGGTGTCAATATGCTTATGTAGTTTAGCATTTGTTAACAAATGAAAAGAAAAGAGTAAAATCACTTGACAAAGTCAAGGTTTGATTATGAAAGAGGTGATAGTTTGAAATCAAGAAGGTTTTGAAAAAGGGATAAAGTTTTGAAAATTGAAGAATGGGTGGAAAAGAAGTGACTATCCTAAAGCATAAAGTAAAAGCTAAGGATAAGAATAGCCTAACCACACAAGCAAGCTTCATAGTCTTCGAACCATAATTCCAAAGCAAAGAGAAGGTCATAGTTCTAAGTCCAAGGTTCCAAGAATTGCATTGGATGTCCAAGGTCTAGGTGCAAAACTCCATGTCCATTGCAAAGGATAGTAACCATAGTCCAAGATTAGAAGCACAAGTGTTTTAGAGGTTTTGGCCTTTATTAATGTTTTTGGTCCAAGTGGACAAAGAGAAAAAGGCATAAGCATAAACATATGTCCAACGGACAAAGGAAAAAGTGCGGAAGCATAAACATGTGTCCAACGGACAAAGGAAAAATTGCAGAAGCATAAACACATGTCTAATGGACAAAGGAAAAATTGCGGAAGCAACATGATATGATAATGATAATAATGGAGCATAAAAGTAAAAGAGAGATAGGGAGCGAGAAGGAATTGTAAAGGTAAAAGTTAGAAGTTAGTGATTAGTTGTTAGTTGTTAGTTGTTAGTTGTTAGAGTAAGTGATCAATAATGATTTAATAATGTACTTAGGTCAAGGTTAATGAAGACTTGTTAGAAGATTGATAGAATCAAAGCCTCTACAACAACAAGCTTCATAGATTTTGAACCTCATACAAAGATCAATCAACATTGAGTTGTTTTCTGATACGGGACATAATGTTGCGCTATGTTAAGCAATCGCCAAGTAATTTACGGAGTAATTACCCTACAATGAGGCCGGTCAATAGCACTTTGTGCTAATACATGCTAGATGAACGATATGTAGATCGTCATCCGAAAGCAATACCGCACGAAAAGAAAAGAAGGTAACGATCTCGTCTTGATCAAGAATTCGACAAAGAAATTCTAGTGATCCATAAGACTTTCATCGATTCAAAGAAAAGAGAAATAGATGAAGAGAAAGCCAAATTAAATCACAAAATTATGTGATCTAAGGCTAAGAACAAAGGAAAGGGAAGAAAATGACAAAAAAAACAAAAACAGTCCCAAAAAACAAGCATTTTTCACATTCTGGATGCTGGTTAATCGATTAACCAACTCACAGTGTAATTATGTTAATTGATTAACCAGTGTAAACTTCCAAATTTTTGCACAGAATTCAACTGTTAATCGATTAACCAATTCGTGCATGTTTTGGTTAATCGATTAACACTATAAAAACAACAGGAAATCAATTTGAAAATTGCATAATCCTTGATCAATCATTTATTCAAACACCTCATGATTAAGGATGCAATTGTGCACGAAATTTTGAGTAAAACAGCAGCAAAAACCAGTAATCAAACACAAATTGCAAGATCCAAAGATCAAGCAAACAAGATCAACAAAGGATCTACATTGTGGAAGATAAATCAAGAACAACAATGGTGGAAAATGAGATTACCACTCCAAATCTGAAAATTGCTTCAAATTACTCCAAGATCCAAACTCCAAAGTCTTGATCTACTGAAATTGATGATGAAAACAAGTTTGGATGAAGGTTTAGCTCAAAGTTGAACAAGAATCAATGTGAATTCTTGTTAACTTTCAAAAGTAGAAAAGTGAGCTTTGGTGAATTTTGGTGGTTGGAGAAAATTGAGAGTTAAGAAGAATTTTGACAAGGTGAATTTGGCTATCCAAAGCTTGAAGAATGAATGAAATGAAGGCTTTATTTATAGAGTTTAGGCTTGGAAAATTTGGTGGATTGGAATTTGGTTTGGAAATGGAAATTAGGCTTGGAATTTGAATTTGGAGGGAAATTCATAAAAGAGTGGTGATTAGTGAAGGTGTATGGTGGGAGTTAAAATGAGATGGTCTAGAATATTCCACATGTGATCAAAATGATGAAAATTGGTGCCAATTGCTGCAGAATTTGAATTTGGCACTTTTTTTTCAAAAATTTCACGTGTTAATCGATTAACCATTTCACAGTACAATTAGGTTAATCGATTAACACAATGAAAAAATGAGAAAAATGACTTTTTGATGTGCTGTCTTGGTTCTGGCTCGATTTTTCTTGCTTGTCAAAGAAGGCATGGACATAAACACATGAACCTTGGAGTCTCTTGAATAATAACCAATTAAATCTTGGAAACTCTTGATCAGATGAATTTGAATTGTTTGCAGATCAACTTTGACTTTGTTCAGATGAAATTCATTCGAGCTGAGGGACTGATTTTGATATTTTTAACCTGTTATTCCCCTGAAAATGTCAATAAAGAGAAAACAAAATATTTTTGGGTTTTGGTTAAGGTTAGTAAAATATAAACAAATGAAGTAATAAAGTGACTAGGAAACACACAGATGCTCGGTAAACCCTACAAGGCATAAACCCAAAGATGAGAGGGACAAGGGAACCAATGTGTGATCTTGTTTGTGGTATAAGATGCAAAATGAGATGTGAAAGATATGTGGAATCTTAGGGGTCACAAATTAGGGTTTACAGCTGCCCCTATTTAAGTCTCTTCTATCAAGAGATATGAATATACTTAAATACAAAAAGCGACATTTTTAAGCCCTAAGATGCCACAAGACGATATGAATGCAAAGGATGAAACACTCTGCTGAGAGACAAAAAAACAAGGGATTTACGGTAAATTGAGTGAGATAACGCGAAAAGACACGCCGGGGAACACAAGATGTTTCTGGATATCTGTCAAGGCAACAAGAAGTATCCATCAATAGTTGGAAAGAGAGGGACAAGACCCTGGAAAGACAAGTAGTGACATCCAAGAATAACATTGGATAGAAACTACCAACGAGACAAAAGGTATGCCAATAGACGTCCAGGAATAGCATTGGACGACAACAAGAAGGTTTCTGGTAAAAAAAAACAGCGTCATCCAAGAATAGCATTGGATGAAGGTGAAACACTCTATTGGGGATAAGATATCCAAGAATGGCATTGGATAAAAGAACTACAACATTCAAGAATGGCATTGAATGGGGCAACAACAAGCATCAGGGTCATCCAAGAATGGCATTGGATATAAACAAAATTCCAGTTGAACAACTTCATTGGGGACATCCAAGAATGGCATTGGATGGCAAGGTTAAATGTCAAAGGTATCCAAGAATAACATTGTACTTGGATGGGGAAAAGGTGTCCAAGAATGGCATTGGATAAAAAGAGTTCACGATATACAAGACCAGCATTGAATAAAGTAAGCGGGACTTTCAGGAATGGCACTGAAAGGTAAAGGTAAATCACTACATTCAAGAATGGCATTAAATGATAGTGAGTAAAGAACTTTCAGTAATGGCACTGAAAGTAAAGGTAAATCAATTCATTCAAGAATGGCATTGAATGATAGTGAGAAAGAGCTTTCAGGAATGGCACTAAAAGGTAAAGGTAAATCAATTCATTCAAGAATGACATTGAATGATAGTGAGAAAGACATCCAGGAATGGTACTGAATGCAAAGGAGAAAACTCATTCAAGAATGGCACTGAATGAACAGATAAAACTTTCAGGAATGGCCCTGAAAGGTAAAGGGTAAATCACTACATTCAGGAATGGCACTGAATGGTAATGAGAAAGACATCCAGGAATGGTACTGAATGCAAAGGAGAAAACTCATTCAGGAATGGCACTGAATGAACAGATAAGACTTTCAGGAATGGCACTGAAAGTAAAGGTAAAATCTCATTCAGGAATGGCACTGAATGAACAGATAAAAACTTTCAGGAATGGCACTGAAAGATATCCAAGAAAATATGTTGGGGATTATAGAAAAGAGGCAAAACTTCCAGGAATAACACTGGTAGAAACAAGAGGAAACAAGGTATCCAGGAATGGCACTGGAGATCAAAAGAGACAGACATCCAGGAATGGCACTGGGTGAAAAGACAGGCAATGTTTGGGTAGGTGCCAAGTAAGTTGGACTTTGATCACAAGGTAAGATGTTGATAGCAATAGGACCTCGGAAAAATGCATATGAGCACGAAACACATTTCGAGCTATGAAAATATTTCTATGTACGGTATATGAATGATTTATGTATGCAATGCATATGATAGAGACAACTGAGATAGACTCTTCTGTGAGGGAAGAATGGAACTCTAATTCCTCAACACAGGGAACACTGCCCACTTTGCTTTGAGAGAAGATGTCAAACACCTCTCTGTCACATTTATGAATTGTATCAGGCCGATGGTCTTTTGAGGAAATACATCTTGATGATTCTTGAAGAAGACTTCCCCAGATTGATTGACTGATGAAAATAAACTGATCATGGCTTCGGCTCGACTGCTGCAGGGGAAAAATGATCATGGCTCCAACTTGACTATTGTTGGGGATGAACTGATCATGGCTTCAGTTCTTGAGATGATTGTTGAGAAGGTTAAACTCAGTATGGGTCTTGAAGGAGATCTTCTGGTTAACCAGTTCTGAGAATAACTTGCATTGAGCAACAAATCTTGGACTGATTCATAACAGGATCTAGAAGTAATGTGCCCCTGATAGGATCACTGACCAAATTTCTCAACTGTTTTAAAATTCTTAATGAGGAAAGTTTGCCTGCAAATAGGATTATTCAAACAAACATGGTAGTTTTAATGCAAAGCTCAATGCGATTTTGAAATAAAAAATCATTTTTGGAATGATATTATTGATGTAAAGCAAAATGAATCACTTGTCAAAACACGACGGTTTAGACATGCAAAGTGAAAGATAAAGCAAAGGTATGACATTAAAGCAAATGATTGGCAATAAACTTAGGAGTCAGTTTATGCAGACTTGCTGTAGTATGCTTTCAAAAGAAACCTGGTTTCAATTAGGTCTTTTGAAGTTTGTAACATGGTCTGGTTCACGGTTTTTGAAACAAAGGATACAGGCTCAAAGTTTATTTGTACCCAACCCATTCTTCATGATGATCTCCAGTCCTATGCTCAGTTAATTCAAACTATGCATTCAGGTTCCAAGAGATTTTGGAATTGCAACACTGTTATGATGATAGCTCAAGGGCCAAGGGATTTTTGAGATGGCAGTCACTTCTCTTACAACATTTTGTTGTTTTTGATGAGGACCTCGGTCAACTCGTTTTGTCTTTGAGGATTTTGGTAACCTCTTGATTGATTTTTTTGTTATCCCTATCTTTTGCCTGAACTGTGTCATTTGAGCTTACAGTCAGCGGGATGCCCCAATTTTTGCCTAAGTCTCCTTCATAGGTTTTGACTTAGCGGGATCTTCTTTTAATTTTTTTTCATTCTCTTTTTTTTTGAAAGATAGTGACTGCCTGGCTTAATGATTATAGTGAACCATCATTGGCTTTTTATTTGAAAGACATCTTCGACACATGTTTGATGTGTGCGAAGGAAAGCTTGTGATTGCAATGATTCTCTTGTGTTTAAATACACAGTCAAATTAACTGAACTACCCATCCCCAGGTTAAAATTGCGGGTTTTTTTCGTACAGAAAGAAACTCCACCTTTTAGGCTCAAAGGGGTTGACAAAGGATTAACTTCCTTATTTCTCCAGTGTTTGGGAGTTGAAACAATGACTGTACATCATCAACCAAGTTTTAATTTGAAAGCATACAATCCAACAATTTTAGGTATTTTGTTCTTCATCATCCTCCCTCCAATCTTTGCATAAACAAAAGCTTGATAAAGAAAGTGAAGAGGAAATATATTTTTGTGAAAAAGAAAGCATAAAGATGCACACATTGGATATAAATGAATTGAATCAAAACATTGCAATGCTCATTTCATTGAAATTACCATGAAAGTACAAATAAAGTTCAAAAGCAGACAATTAATACAATCAAAGAAAAATGCAAACAGAAAGAAACAAGGCCTAGTGACTAATCAGCAACAGGGATGGGTTGTCCTGTCTGAAACACTGGCTTTAGGAGATGATCCGTCTAAACTAACTCAAACTTCACTTGGCATGCTCTGGCAAAGGATTATTGACAACATTGGGATTGTCATCAAGAAAAGTCCGAATCTTTGAGTTCACCAAATCTTGTACTCTAGCTTTCAATGCATAACAACCTTCCAAGTTATCGCATGCCCCACCTCGATGGAACTCACAGTGAAGATCAGCCCTATAGCCAGCTGGGAGAGGATTTGGAGGAGGAGTTAGATCCCTCGTTGTAATCAAACCTTTCTGAACAAGACATGGATATAGCTCAGTGTAGGAGATCGGGATAGGATCAAAGTTAACCCTATTGCGATTTTGATTTTGTCTAACAGCCTGACGAGGAGCTTGAACTGATTGAGCATTGACAACAGGAGCGACTGCAGCTATATATTGTTGTTGTTTGTGACGAGGTTTCCCTTCAACTAAAATAGCATGGGTATCACCATCCTTTTTCTTTTGAAAATTCCCAACATACTTTTTAGCACCGCTAAAGGCTTCAGCATTAGCAATCTTTCCTTTCTTGATACTTTCTTCTAGTCTTTCTCCAATAGTGACTAGGTCAGCAAAACCAGAGGATACACTGTAACACCCTTTTCTACCCCCAATAATGTTGCAGCAGAAACAACTTAAATAATCAGAGTAAGGCATAAAAATCACCTCAAAGGGTACACATTTCTCATTAAATCAAAAAACATAAATTACCCTGTAAACAAAAGGGTTTCCTCACAGTTTCACAAAAAGCGTTGAATGGCAGCGGAACTCAAATTTTCAAATAAAAAGGTTTTTCGACAAACGTCATAATAATCAAATTAAAACCATATCATCAAATAGCAACAAAAATAGGGAAACAGCATAGTTCGACTCAAAGGACCCTAACCCGATGTTACACTATCAGAGCAAGACCCTCTAAATCGACTAAAAGCAATTAAACTTCAAGTCCTCGAAAGCATCCACGGCTAAACCTGATCACCTGCACGTTACCCACGTGGAGGCAACATTCAAACAGGTAGGGTGAGTAATCACAATTCATAATAATCATTATAAAACAAGATATACATAAAATGGCGTCATCATCATAAATACAACATCAACAGGGAAAACATCAGGAAACACTATATCACAATTCATCAATGTCACGTAAAATGCAATGCACAACAAGACTCATGCATGTGGTACCAATCGTCACAAAGGATGGACACCAGGCCATCAACCCTCCAAAGATCTCCGTCAATAGGATCGATTCCACATAAGAACCGGAGCACGTCATAATCCACTTCACATCCACACAATGGGATGGAAGCCACAAATAGACCGAAGTCTAACACCATCATCACTGGACCAAAGTCCTAACATCGTCACAGAAATGCTATGAATGCATGATACACAACGTCATAATCATCATCGTAAAAAATATCATTATGTGCATCATCATTCACCAAAACGTCATGTTAATCACGTCATCATATATTCATCAAAACATCAGAAATCATCATCATCAATATCATCAATAACATCATAGTAAATCATCAAAATATCATAGCACCAAAACCTCAGAACATCACAGCATCATAAACAAATTTCACAAAACAGCAGCAGTTCGCTGCTATGTTCGCTGTGCGAACACATTCGCTAGGACCTTCGCCTTGCGAAGCTCTAGCGAATCCCAGAATCCCAACAAAGCCCCCATTCTGCCTCTCTTCGCAACTTCATTCGCTTTGAGAAGCCCTTCGCTGGGACATTCACTGTGCGAACCCACGACACCACTTCTCAGAAATCCACCCAGAATCATCACATTTATCGCGCATTCGCTGCGCTACTCGCTTTGCGAGTCCAGGCGAACATTTGCCTTGCGAGTGTTTCGTTCTCTTTGCGAACTAGTGATTGCAGGGAATCGCTGCTATGCATCAGTAGCATACCAGACCCACTTAACATTACGAATTCAACCTCAGTTCGCCCAAAAACATCCCTACAACATTCCTAAGGCATTACAACTATTAAGGACACAAAACCTACAACTATTAGGTCGATTAATTTCACTATTCCAACTTGAAATCACCTAAACCTTCACAAACTCCCAAGATTCCCATAAACCCTATAAATCCCTTTCTCACACAAGATCCCACACATCGTCAAAACAAAGGTTTTGCCTCGAAGGCTTATTTTACCCCAAATCAATTCAACCCTTAATAATCCATCATCGATTCTTAGAAATACCTCCAAATCATCAATAACTCATAAACCCTTCAAAAACCCCAAAAACCTCAAAACCCATTTTCAACACATCACGTTCTATATTGAAAACAATGAAAGGCAATACTCCTCATACCTTAGATTGTCGATCCGATGTGTTCTCTCTTGAGCCTTTGGAAACCTTCACAAAAATCCTCGCCTTTTCCTCTTTTCCTCAGAGCTCTCCTTCTTTCCTTCTTATTTTCACGGTCTCCACAACTGAATCCTAATTCCCTCAATTCCTCCTTTTTGGTTAATTTAACTCTTGGGCCTCAAATATGGGCTTTCTCCATAATGCCCTCACTAATTCTCTTGAATTGTCCACTTTGCCCTTAATTCCTCTAATATTATTTTAAATTATTAATAATACTAAAATATTCATATTATATACTATTATTTAATTAAAATAACCAAAACTCCACGAAACCCGACATCCACACGGACCACCAAAATTCACGGAAAATTCACAAATATTATATTTAAATAAATTAAATAAATATTTCTCATAAATTTGGGGTGTTACAACTCTCCCCCACTTAAAGAATTTTCGCCCTCGAAAATTACCTCAAGGAAATAGAGTCAGATACGACTCCCTCATCTGATCTTCACGTTCCTAAGTCCAACTTTTGCCAGCTGGTCCACCCCACAGCACCTTCACCAAAGTTATGTCTTTACCCCCAATTGCTTCGTCTCTCGGCCCTCGACACACAGGCAATGCTTCCACGGTCAAATTATCCCTCACTAGTACATCATCCATCTGGATCACATGCGACGGATCCGGAATATACTTCCTCAACTGAGACACATGGAACACGTCATGCAAATTCGCAAGTGACGGCGGTAAAGTAATTCGATAGGATACCTCTCCTATCCTTTGCGATATCTGGTATGGACCAACAAAATGTGGAGTGAGCTTCCTAGACTTCAAAGCTCGACCCACACCAGTCACTGGCGTCACCCTCAAAAACACGTGATCTCCCTCTTGGAATTCAAGTGCTTTCCTCCTCTTATCATGGTAGCTCTTCTGACGACTCTGCGAAGCTTTCATCCTCTCTTGGATCTTCTTAATCTTCTCAGTCGTCTCTTGCACAATTTCAGGTCCGAGTACAGCATTCTCGCCCGACTCATACCAACACAAAGGAGTCCTACACCTTCTCCCATACAAAGCTTCGTAGGACGCCATTCCAATACTAGCATGAAAACTATTATTGTACGTGAACTCAATCAATGGCAACTTGCTATACCACGATCCTCCATGATCCAACACATAAGCCCTCAGCAAATCCTCTAAAGATTGGATCCTCCTTTTTGTCTGACCGTCCATCTGCGGATGATAGGCAGAACTCATCCTCAACTTGGTACCCAACGCATCTTGTAAACTCTTCCAGAACCTCGAAGTAAACCTCGGATCTCTATCCGACACAATACTCGAAGGTACCCCATGTAACTTCATAATCTCCTCAATATACATCTCGGCTAGCTTCTGCATGGAATGATTAATCTTCATCGGTAAGAAATGAGCCGATTTAGTTAATCTATCTACGATCACCCAAATTGAATCATTTCCCTTAGCAGTCTTCGGCAACCCCACCACAAAATTGTTAGAACAAGAATTGATTCTACATCTCTAAATAGTTTTGATGATAACAAACAATATATTACTTAGAACTTGATGCTCCTTAATTCAATTTTTTATGATATGTAGGGAAGTTCTAATGTCAAGAAGTTCTGATACAGAAGCATCAACAAGATTCATCTGAGCGAAGTTCTAATCAAGCGAAGCTCTGATATAGACGGATCACAAGCTCTAAACTAGCTAAGCTCTGATGAAGGATGCCTCACGCTCCAGCACCAAAGTTGTATCCAGCCAGAAACTCTGATTATGCATCACATTTTTATGGACTCTGATACGCTATCCTTCACCTTTAATGAGCATCACAATGCAACGGATTGAAACAGACAATATCTATATTTTTGGAAAGAAGCATTAAAAGGCTTTATTATCATTCTCCAAAATTGGCTCACATGTCTCCAACGGATCAATCACATTCATCTATTTAAAGGAGCACCTTCACAGATGACAACACACGAGCGCTCATACTTTTCACAATCCATCAGTTCCTCATCTGTTTTCATTTTTGTTAAAAATATTGTAAAAAAAAAACTCACGGTAGTGAGAAAGCTTATTAGTAGAATATTATTTCTAAGTTGAAATTCCTTGAGAAAACCAAGTTGTGGTTAAAACTCAAGAAGACAGTGACGGTTGTCCCTGTGTCTGTGTAATTCTAATTGAATAGTGGATTAAGTCCTCAAGAGAGGCGAAATCACCTTGGCGGGTGGACTGGAGTAGATTGAGTTCAATCGAACCAGGATAACCATCGTGTCCTTTGCCTTAATTTTTTTAAAAACTCCAATTCAACCCCCCTTCTTGTGTTTTTTCATTTCTTCAATTGGCATCAGAGCGCCTGGTTCTGGGTGCTAACACTTAACCGTGTCAGATAAAAGATCCTTCACGAAAAAGCACTATGGCGGAATCCGTTCAGAACTACAACGACAAAATCAGTGGCAAACCACCGGTGTTTGACGGCGAAAACTTTGATTACTGGAAAGATCTAATCGAAAGTTTCTTTCTGGCTCATGACGGCGATCTCTGGGATATGGTAACAGATGGTTACACTCACCCTGTCGGAAAAGACGGTCAGAAGATTGAAAGGAAAACCATGACTGATCAACAGAAGAAAGATTTCAGAAATCATCACAAGGCCAGAACGATTCTCCTCAGCGCAATCTCCCACACAGAATATGAGAAGATCACTAACAGAGAATCAGCCAAACACATATTTGATTCTCTGAGAATGACGCATGAAGGCAACTCTCAAGTCAAAGAGACTAAAGCTCTGGCACTCATCCAGAAGTATGAAGCCTTCAAAATGGAAGAAGATGAAACAATTGAGAAAATGTTCTCAAGGTTTCAAATTCTAGTTGCTGGACTAAAAGTTCTGAATAAAGGGTACTCAACATCAGATCATGTCAAGAAAATCATCAGGAGCTTACCAAAAGTATGGAGACCCATGGTCACAACACTAAAACTCTCCAAGAACCTCAACGAAATATCTCTTGAAGAACTGATCAGCTCTTTAAGAAGTCACGAGATAGAACTAGAAGAAGATGAACCCCAGAAGAAAGGTAAGTCTATTGCTCTTAAATCTAAATATAAATCTGAAACTAAAGCTTTTCAGGAAGAAGAAGAAAGCTCTGGTGGCTCCTCAGAAGAAGATGAACTATCACTCCTTTCCAGAAGAATCCAACAACTTTGGAAAAATAGGCAACGAAAATTCAGAAACTCTAGAAGATCAAGCAGTCATTCTGAACCATCCTCTGGACACAAAAAGTCTAGAAACAAAGAGGTAGTGTGTTACGAATGCAAGGAACCTGGACACTACAAAAGTGATTGTCCTAAGCTGCAGAAAGAAAAGCCAAATAAAAAGTTTAACAAGGAGAGAAAGAAAAGTCTTATGGCTACCTGGGATGACTCGGAATCTTCTGAAGCAGAATCCGAATCAGAAAATGAACATGCGAACATTGCCCTAATGGCCAACATATCAGATGATTCAAACTTATCAGAATCAGACTCTGATTCAGAAACTAAAGAGGTATTCTCTAACTTTTCTAGATCTCAATTAGAAGAAAGTCTGTCAGAAATTCTTGAAAACTATCAGAAACTTCAGCTCAAATATAAGAATCTGAAACACGATCTGGTATCTGAGTCTGAAGAGAATAGAAAGCTAAAAGCAGAAAATTCTGAGTTAAAAGAAACTGTTTCAAAACTCAACTCTTTTGAAAAATCTCAGAAACAATCTGATTCAGAAGTTTCCACTAGTTCTGATAGTATTTTAAAACATTACGACTATAACTTTCAAAAATTTCTAGCTAAAAACATAGACAGAAGCAAAATGGCTTCAATGATCTATGGAGTTAGTAGAAATGGGAGAAAGGGCATAGGTTATGTTAATCCTAAAGGTGAAGCTCCATATAAACCAAAACAAGTTGATGATATGATCATAAAATACTCTCCTTTAAACTCTCACTTCACATATGGACACAAACATGACATAAAATATACCAGTGAATCTTACTCTTCAAATTCTATTGAGAAACCAAAACTCAATCAGAATTCTGTGAACACTAACAAACAAGGACCCAAAGAATTGTGGGTACCTAAGGATAAAATCCTATATGTTGCAGATGTCTTTAACAGCAAGATTGAAACACCAATCATGGTACCTGGACTCTGGATGCTCGCGACACATGACGGGAAGAAAGCATATGTTCCAAAGTCTGGAACTTAAAGTTGGAGGGTATGTAGGTTTCGGAGGCAATCAGAAAGGGAGAATCATTGGCTCTGGAACCATAGGTAACGGTACTCTACCCTCCATATCTAATGTCTTGTTAGTAGAAGGATTAATGCATAACTTGTTATCCATAAGTCAATTAAGTGATAACGGCTATGATATAATCTTCAATCAAAAGTCCTGCAAGGCAGTTAGTCAGAAAGATGGAACAATCCTCTTTAATGGAAAGAGAAAGAACAACATTTACAAAATAAAACTTTCTGAACTAAAAAGTCAGAACATAAAATGCCTTTTGTCTGCTGACGACGAACAATGGGTCTGGCACAGAAGATTGGGGCAGGTTAGCATGAGAAGAATATCTCAGATTAACAAACTCAATCTGGTCAGAGGACTTCCTAATCTGAAGTTCAGCTCAGACGTTCTGTGTGAAGCATGTCAAAAAGGCAAGTTTTCAAAACCCTCTTTTAAACCAAAAAATGTTGTTTCTACCTCCAGACCATTAGAACTTCTTCATATAGATCTGTTTGGACCAGTGAAAACTGCATCCATCAGTGGCAAGAAGTATGGTTTAGTGATCGTAGATGACTATAGCAGATGGACATGGGTAAAGTTCTTAAAACACAAGGACGAGTCACTCTCTGTATTCTCTACTTTCTGCAATCAAATTCAGAATGAAAAAGAGTTTAGAATTGTAAAAGTCAGAAGTGATCATGGTGGGGAATTTGAAAACAAAAATCTAGAAACATTTTTTAATGAAAATGGCATTTCTCATGATTTCTCTTGTCCTAGAACTCCACAACAAAATAGAGTTGTAGAGCGCAAGAATAGAACTCTACAAGAAATGGCCAGAACCATGATCAATGAGACTAACATGGCTAAACACTTTTGGGCAGAAGCAGTTAATACAGCGTGTTACATTCAGAATAGAATCTCTATAAGACCTATTCTGGAAAAGACTCCATATGAATTGTGGAAGAACAGAAAGCCCAACATTTCTTACTTCCATCCTTTTGGATGTACATGCTTTATCTTAAACACTAATGATCCTCTGAACAAGTTTGATTCTAAGGCACAAAAATGTTTCATGTTAGGATACTCTGAACGTTCAAAAGGATACAGAGTATATAACACAGAAACACGAAGTGTGGTAGAATCCATTTGTGTCAGATTTGATGATAAGCTTGGCCTTCAAAAGCCAAAGCATGATGAATCTCTTGCAGAAATAGAAGTTCAAATAACAGGCACTGAAACCAGATCATCAGAAAAATTGGCGAGCAAAACAGAAGGAAACTCTAATTCTGAAGAACCCATCCAGAAAAGACTGTCCAGAAGTTCTCTAACTCATCCCGAAGACAAAATTCTGGGAAAGAAGGATGACCTAATCAGAACAAGATCCTCATTCAAAAAGACTGAAGAATCTCTAGTGGGATTAGTCTCTCTAACAGAACCCACTACAATTGACGAAGCACTCACAGACAATGATTTGATCCTCGCAATGCAGGAAGAATTGAATCAGTTCACCAGAAATGACGTTTGGGATCTAGTTCCTAAACCCAAAGGCTTCAACATCATTGGAACCAAATGGGTCTTCAGAAACAAACTAAATGAACAGGGAGAAGTTGTCAGAAACAAAGCACGACTGGTTGCACAAGGTTATAGTCAACAAGAAGGGATAGACTATACAGAAACCTTTGCTCCAGTCGCAAGGTTAGAATCTATCAGACTTTTAATTTCATATGCTGTAAATAATGATATCACTCTCTATCAGATGGATGTCAAAAGTGCATTTTTAAATGGTTACATTGATGAAGAAGTTTACGTGCATCAACCCCCTGGTTTTGAAAACACAAAACATCCAGAATATGTTTATAAACTTAAGAAATCGTTATACGGTCTAAAACAAGCTCCCAGAGCTTGGTATGAGAGACTAAGTAACTTTCTCTTAGAAAATGATTTTACCAGAGGGAAGGTGGACACAACTTTATTTTGTAAGTCATTTAAAAATCACATTCTGATCTGTCAGATATACGTAGACGATATAATTTTTGGATCCACTAAAAGCTCCTTGGGGCAAGAATTTGCTAAGACTATGCAGGCAGAGTTTGAAATGAGCTTAATGGGAGAACTCAAGTTTTTCTTGGGAATTCAAATCAACCAAACTCCAGAAGGAACTTACATACATCAAAGCAAGTATGTCAGAGACCTTCTGAAGAAATTTGAAATGTCAGAAAGTAAGCCTTCCAAAACTCCTATGCATCCCACATGTATTCTGGAAAAAGATGAGGTAAGTAAGAAAGTAGAACAGAAGCTCTACAGAGGTATGATTGGTTCTCTCCTTTATTTAACTGCTTCTAGACCTGATATTCTCTATAGCGTTTGCCTTTGTGCTAGATTCCAATCAGATCCTAGAGAATCTCACTTAACAGCTGTTAAGCGAATTTTTAGATATCTGAAAGGTACTACTAATCTTGGTCTTTGCTATAGAAAGTCTAGAGAATACAAACTGGTAGGATACTATGACGCTGACTTTGCTGGAGACAGAATAGAAAGAAAAAGTACATCTGGAAGCTGCCAGTTTCTGGGAAACAACTTAATCTCTTGGTCCAGCAAAAGACAATCCACCATTGCACTATCAACTGCTGAAGCTGAATACATAGCTGCAGCTGGATGAAGAATCAGCTAGAAGACTTTCACATTTACGAGAGTAACATCCCTATCCTCTGTGACAATACTTCTTCCATCTGTCTTTCTAAAAATCCTATTCTGCATTCTAGGGCTAAACATATAGAAATTAAACATCATTTCATTAGGGACTATACTCAGAAGGGAATTCTTTGCTTAAAATTTATAGACACAGACCATCAATGGGCTGATGTTTTCACCAAACCCCTTGCTGAAGATAGATTTAATTTCATTATGAAAAATCTTAGTATGAAAGCTTGTCCAGAATGAAAAATGTAATTTCTATATTTTTAACTCTCAGAACTTCTTTTCTTTTGTGAACATCTGACCAATAAATTCTTCAGAAGTGAGAAGAAAGATTGCATCAGAATCTATTCAGAAGATCTGAACTTTTCATTTCAAGGATAGATCATTAAATTCACTCTAGCAAACACGTGTCAACCTACGCTCCAGATTTTCTTTGATGATGAACGCGTGTCAAACTCTGGAAAACTGAAACGTCTGTGTTGATATATTGAGGCGCCAAGTCACATCGGTAACTGTTCCAAAAATTTCTCACGCTATCTCCCTTGTCAGAAATCATTACGACTATTAATCATGATGTTATTGTTTTTAATTGCTATTTAAGTCTTGGTCTCTCTTATATATAAATGTCACTTCCAACACCCTCACACGCTCACTATCACTCACTAACTCTCTTTCGTCTTCTCCGTATTATTTGCATTTCTTGTTTTGCTGCCTACATTTCTTGTTTCTCTGTGTTCCCAAAACCCTAAGTCTGTGAATAATGGCCTCCTGCTCTCAACAAAGCTCTCAACAAGCAATGCCTCAAGAATCAGCTGACCAAGTCATTGGAGAAAGGTACGTTGAGCCTTCAAGAACTCTCCTCACCCCCTTTGCCTCTCTTGAAGTTCTCTGTGAGCTCATCGTCGATTTTGAAAGCATGAAAGACAATGGGTATGACCTTACTCCTGAGATTGAGTTTCAAGGATGGAACAAATACTTCAATCGCTTAATGGGTCCAGTTTTTCCCCAACTTGTTAAGGAATTCTGGATTTTTGCATCAGTCTCAAAACATCAAGTAACTTCGTATGTTATGGGAAATAAGGTTGTCATCACTGAAGATCTTATTGGTAAGCTGATTGATCATGATGGATCAGGAACCAGATGCAGTGAGATGGAAAAGGGCACTGATCTAAATACTATCTCAAAGGAAATCTTCACCTCCGGTCAACACTCCAACAAAATCAAAGACCTAAAGGATCGTCACATAATTTGGGCCAGAATCATTCTTGGGTGTATCTATCACAGGAAACCTTCAAGCTCGTCTGACTACATCAACAACGATCAACAGTATCTCCTATACCTCATCTCCACCTTTACCAAAGCAAATCTTCCCTACTGTTTATTCAATCATCTGAAGAACAGTGTCAAAGAAACAAGAGAAGATGAAAGAACCAAGAGAGATTGGATTCCTCTAGGTAGACTTATATCAGATATTCTTACAGAGAATAAGCTGATAGATCACTTAACTGAAGCTCGGGAAATCTCTGATCTAGAAACTATTGTTGGAAGACCTCTCAATGCAAAGAATCTCAAGAAGATGAAAATCATTGATACCATCAAGAAGGATCCAACCCTAATCTCTAAGGAAGTCATCACCACCAGAAAAATCCCTCTGAAAGATTTTCCTCTTTTCTCATCAGATACTCATCCAGAAATTATCCTCAGATATTTGGATGCGTGTAAAGCTGATGGAACCCTACCAGAAGTTTCTCTGCAACAGCTCAGGCAAGCACCTCTAGAAGTTGCCCCCAGAATTTCAAGAAAAAGGAAAACCTCTGAAGGAACTCCTCAGAAAACTCCAAAAGTTGCTAAAGCTGCTAAGAAGAAAGGTAACTCTGCTTTCATTTCTATCGTCGAATCCATAATGGTATCAACATCTGAAACCCCATCGTCTCCTAAACCCTCTGAAAATTCACCACCATCACCACAAACTCAAAATCCACCACCATCACCACAAACTCTTGAGGATTTTGACATTGACATTGACCCCACTCCTTCTGATTTTATTGAACCACAACCAGAACTTGCTCAAATTCTGTCAGACATCGGTCATGAACCTCTCTTCACATCTTCCCAACTAGAACCAGAACATCAAACTCAACATCCTGACACTTCTATACCTGGTATCAACTGTCCTCTCAACTTCTTTCAACCTTCACCTAATTTCTCCAGTCACCCTCAAATCTCTTCAGAAATTACTTCACCCACCTCTCCTATTCTCATTTCTGACTCCCCTTCAACACATCTCTCAGATGATCCCCTCAGAACTATAATTGACCTAGAAGCTCTAGACAAGCTTACCTCAACCTCACACAAAATAGCCATTCCCAAACCAAAACCATCTATATTCAAATCAGATGTTGGTAACTCTTTATTGGTTTTCGAGGTAAAAATGCAGGAATGGATTAACTTTCTGAAGCAGGGTTGTTTGGAGAATCTGAATCCAGCTGCCTCTGACTATCTTTGGACCAAATTCAGAAAGTGGTTTAACTCTGAATCTCAGAAAATGAAGGAACTAAGCTATAACATAGCCCAACAGAACTTCTGTGACCATATGAAGATCTTCAATGAGCAGGTTCTAAGATTCTGGGAAAAGAAACCCATTCTTCCTCTAGGCTGGACAGCTCCTATAGATTCAGAACCTCATGCACAAAACTCTGAGCATCAAACTCTGGTTATTACTGAAGTGGAAGATAAATCACCTGAAACTCCTCCAAAGGAAGTGTCTGAAAAAAGCTCTGAGGATTTGGTAACTTCTGAAGAACCTTCTTCATCTGTTCTTATGCTGAAAACTCTGGATGAGTTGAAGAAAGAGAATGAAGAAGTTAGAAAGAGATTGGACAAACAGGATGAGACAAACGCAGAAATTAAAGGAATGCTTGGCAAGCAAGAGGAATCCGCTAATCAGATCAAAGGCCTTCTGGAAGCATTGTTCACAAGACTTTCACCTGCTCCTCAACCTTAGATTCTTCCTCAGATTTTTTTTATGTTTCTCTGTGTTTTTTTTTTGCCTTTCTTTGTGTTTTATCTTGCAATTTTTTTTTGCTTATGTTCTCATGTATCTGTTCGCTTTTTGATTAATGACAAAGGGGGAGAACGTAGAATATTTTGAAATATAACAGTGCACCATGACTATGTCTCGAACATTTTAACCTCTGCTTCCATATTATTGTTAACAAAGCAGGAAAATGGCAATCAGAACTTCTTGGGAGTCTTAGATCAAAATATTTTCAAGGAAATTTTCAACTCAGGGGGAGTATTCTCTACTCCATACTCTATTAATTAATCATCAAAATATAAGTTTTTGTCATCATAAAAAAGGGGGAGATTGTTAGAACAAGAATTGATTCTACATCTCTAAATAGTTTTGATGATAACAAACAATATATTACTTAGAACTTGATGCTCCTTAATTCAATTTTTTATGATATGTAGGGAAGTTCTAATGTCAAGAAGTTCTGATACAGAAGCATCAACAAGATTCATCTGAGCGAAGTTCTAATCAAGCGAAGCTCTGATATAGATGGATCACAAGCTCTAAACTAGCTAAGCTCTGATGAAGGATGCCTCACGCTCCAGCACCAAAGTTGTATCCAGCCAGAAACTCTGATTATGCATCACATTTTTATGGACTCTGATACGCTATCATTCACCTTTAATGAGCATCACAATGCAACGGATTGAAACAGACAATATCTATATTTTTGGAAAGAAGCATTAAAAGGCTTTATTATCATTCTCCAAAATTGGCTCACATGTCTCCAACGGATCAATCACATTCATCTATTTAAAGGAGCACCTTCACAGATGACAACACACGAGCGCTCATACTTTTCACAATCCATCAGTTCCTCATCTGTTTTCATTTTTGTTAAAAATATTGTAAAAAAAAACTCACGGTAGTGAGAAAGCTTATTAGTAGAATATTATTTCTAAGTTGAAATTCCTTGAGAAAACCAAGTTGTGGTTAAAACTCAAGAAGACAGTGAGGGTTGTCCCTGTGTCTGTGTAATTCTAATTGAATAGTGGATTAAGTCCTCAAGAGAGGCGAAATCACCTTGGCGGGTGGACTGGAGTAGATTGAGTTCAATCGAACCAGGATAACCATCATGTCCTTTGCCTTAATTTTTTTAAAAACTCCAATTCAACCCCCCTTCTTGTGTTTTTTCGTTTCTTCAAAAATCCATGGAAATACTATCCCAATTCCATTCTGGAATCCTCAGCGGCTGTATCATACCTAAAGGCTTCTGATTCTCAACCTTTGACTTCTGACAAGTCAAACACGCATAAACAAACTCTGCAACATCCCTCTTCATACCTGGCCACCAAAACAACTTTTTCAAATCTTGGTACATCTTCGTAGCACCGGGATGAATACTCAACCTACTTCGATGTCCTTCTTCAAGAATGCTCTTCTTAATATCTGGAACATCTGGGACACATACTCTATCTCGAAACCTCATCACACCATCCTTGGTTAATCAAAGTCAATTGGTCAACCAACTTTAAATCAGATTGTTGTCCCACTCTGATTTCTTCCAGAATACTACTAGTCAACTTCAACATTCCCAACTTCACACTGTCAGGAGTCGCTTCACATACCAGACTCAAATCTCTGAATTGCTCAATTAGTTCCAACTCTTTCACCATAAGCATCGACATATGCAATGACTTTATGCTCAATGCATCGGCCACTACATTTGCTTTGCCCGGATGATAACTCAAATCAAAATCGAAATCCTTCAACAGTTCTAACCACCTTCTCTGCCTCATATTCAATTCCTTCTGATTAAATAAGTACTTCAGACTTTTATGATCACTGAACACTTCAAATTTAGAGCAAACAGATAATGTCTCCAAATTTTCAACACAATCACCACTGCGGCCAATTCCAAGTCATGCGTAGGATAATTCCTCTCATAGACTCGCAATTGTCTCGAAGCATAAGCAACAACTTGTCCATTTTACATCAATACTCCACCAAGACCCATCTTCGACGCATCACAATACACCACAAAAGATTAACTTGGATTATGCAAAATTAACACTGGAGCAGTAGTCAATCTCTTCTTTAATTCCACAAAACTCTCTTCACAAGCTACATCCCATACAAAAGTCGGACCCTTTCGAGTCAACTGAGTCAAAGGTAATGCCAACTTAGAAAAGACTTCAATAAACTTGCGGTAGTAACCCGCTAATCCCAGAAAACTTCGTATCTCAGTCGCAGACTTCGGAGTCTCCCACTGTAATACGACATCAATCTTAGAAGGATCAACAGCAACACCACCACTTGAAATCACATGGCTAAGGAAACTAACTTCCTTCAACAAGAACTCACACTTCGACAGCTTTGCATACAACTCCTTCTCCTTCAAGACTTGCAACACAGTTCTCAAATGCTCGACATGCTCTTCTTCAGGTCTAGAATATATCAAGATATCATCGATAAACACCACCACAAACTTATCCAAATACTAATGGAAAATACGATTCATATACTCCATGAACACACCAGGTGCATTGGATAGACCAAACAACATCACAGTGTATTCATAGTGTCCATATCTCGTTCTGAAAGCCGTATTCGGAATATCATCAGGCTTCACTCGAATATGATGATAACCAGACCTCAAATCAATATTGCTAAACACAATAGCACCTACTAACTGATCCATTAGATCGTCGATTCTCGGAAGTGGATACTTATTCTTGATCGTCACTTTATTCAACTGCCGGTAATCAACGCACAACCTCATACTTCAATATTTCTTCTTCACTAACAACACAGGAGCACCCCACGGAGAAACACTTGGTCGAACAAACCTCTTCTCAAGCAATTCTTCCAACTATTTTTTCAATTCACTTAACTCAGAAGCTGACATCTGATAAGGAGCCATCGACACTGGACTCGTACCTGGTATTAAGTCCACTGCAAACTCTACTTCACGCTCTAGAGGCAAATCACTGATGTCATCTGGAAACACATATGCGAATTCACAGACAACATGCAACTCCACACTCGCAGCTTCACGATCAATTTGCAACGATGCAAACATTGCAAACACCAAAGCTTCGTCTTCTTGAAGTTCCTCTACTTGCTTAGCAGACAAGAACATCAACTCCCCACTATCATCAATCTCAAGAAACTCTACAGTTTTGTAATAACAATTGACATGAACACAGTTGAACTCTAACCTGTTCATTCCAAAGATCACGTCAATTTGGTGCAAGGGTAGGCACACCAAATCCATCACAAAGATCTTCTCAAAAATCGTCACAGGACATCTCAAACACACAAGGGTAGTAGTAACAGAACCATTAGTTAGAGTTTCTATTACCATATTACCATTCATCTCAGATAACTTCAAACCTAATCTATTAGCACATTCAAGCGAGATAAAAGAATGAGTAGCACCAGTATCAATAATAGCCACCAATTCGATATTATTAATAAAACAAGTACCTCGAATCAGGTTGTCCTTCTCTGGCGTCTCTGCACCACTCAAAGCAAACACACGACCACTGGTCTGGGCAGCAGTAGAAGTCTTCTTCGGCCTCTGGCATTGAGTACTGATATGAACTTTCTCACCACAATTGAAACAGGTCAGACCCTCATCTTTGCAATCAATAGTTCGATGACCTTTCTTACCACATCTATAGCACCATAACACATTATTTGTGCCCACATCAGCATGGTGAACTTGCTCGCCACACTTATGACACTTTCCAGAAGCGGGATCTGCTCCCCCACTTGCCTTTTTCCCCTCTGAAGCCTTCTGCTTCCCTTTGTCAGTTGAAGTTGTATAAGGCTTACCCCTATACTGCCCTTTCTTCTCACTCAACTGCTTGTAGTGAGCAGATCGAGCTCGGCTGTCCTCATCGTAGATTCTGCTCTTGTCCACCAACTCAGCATACCTGCGGATCTGCTGATACCCAATACCCTGCTTAATCTCTGGTCTCAGCCCATTCTCGAACTTGAGTCATTTAGACATCTCAGCATCAGCACGATTGTAGTGCGGACAGAACTTCACTAGCTTCTCAAACTTTGCAGCATACTCCGCCACAGTCATGTCTCCTTGCTTTAGCTCAAGGAATTCCACTTCTCTCTTGCCACGAGCATCCTCTGGGAAATACTTGCCCAGAAGCTCCTGCTTAAACACAGCCCAAGTTATCACATTGCCAACATCAGTAAGCCTCTGACGGGTGTTATCCCACCAGTCCTCAGCTTCCTCTTCCAGCATATGCGTTCCGAACTGAACCTGTTGCTCATCAGAACACCCCATCACTCGGAAAATCTTCTAGATCGCCTTCAGCCACTTGTGTACACTTGCTGGATCATGTGTAACCACAAAAGTCGGTGGATTGTTCCTCTGGAACTTACCCAAAGCTCGAAACTCATCAGGAGCTCCACCATTTGGATTCAGCTGCGCCACCACATTAGCAACCGATTCCAATGCATCGCAATCACACGATCATTTCTTTCAGCCATCCTGCACACCACCAACAAGGTTAGAAGAACTAAACCATCGACAGTGTACACACACACACTCGTCGACTGACAAGGACAGATATCAAGTAAAACCCTGGCCGGACGGACCGACCTGCTCTGATACCACTAATGTAACACCCTTTTCTACCCCCAATAATGTTGTAGCAGAAACAACTTAAATAATCAGAGTAGGGCATAAAAATCACCTCAAAGGGTGCACATTTCTCATTAAATCAAAATAACATAAATTACCCTGTAAACAAAAGGGTTTCCTCACAGTTTCACAAAAAGCGTTCAATGGCAGCGGAACTCAAATTTTCAAATAAAAAGGTTTTTCAGCAAACGTCATAATAGTCAAATTAAAACCATATCATCAAATAGCAACAAAAATAGGGAAACCGCATAGTTCGACTCAAAGGACCCTAACCTGATGTTACACTATCAGAGCAAGACCCTCTAAATCGACCAAAAGCAATTAAACTTCAAGTCCTCGAAAGTATCCACGGCTAAACCTGATCACCTGAACGTTACCCACGTGGAGGCAACATTCAAACAGGTAGGGTGAGTAATCATAATTCATAATAATCATTATAAAACAAGATATACATAAAATGGCGTCATCATCATAAATACAACATCAACAGGGAAAACATCAGGAAACACTATATCACAATTCATCAATGTCACGTAAAATGAAATGCACAATAAGACTCATGCATGTGGTACCAATCGTCACAAAGGATGGACACCAGGCCATCAACCCTCCAAAGATCCCCGTCAATAGGATCGATTCCACATAAGAACCGGAGCACGTCATAATCCACTTCACATCCACACAATGGGATGGAAGCCACAAATAGACCGAAGTCTAACACCATCATCACTGGACCGAAGTCCTAACATCGTCACAGAAATGCTATGAATGCATGATACACAACGTCATAATCATCATCGTAAAAAATATCATTGTGTGCATCATCATTCACCAAAACGTCATGTTAATCACGTCATCATATATTCATCAAAACATCATAAATCATCATCATCAATATCATCAATACCATCATAGTAAATCATCAAAATATCACAGCACCAAAACCTCAGAACATCACAGCATCATAAACAAATTTCACAAAACAGCAGCAGTTCGCTGGTGAGTTCGCTGTGCGAACACATTCGCTGGGACCTTCGCCTTGCGAAGCTCTAGCGAATCCCAGAATCCCAACAAAGCCCCCATTCTGCCTCTCTTCGCAACTTCATTCGCTTTGAGAAGCCCTTCGCTGGGACATTCGCTGTGCGAACCCACGACATCACTTCTCAGAAATCAACCCAGAATCATCACATTTATCGCGCATTCGCTGCGCTACTCGCTTTGCGAGTCCAGGCGAACATTCGCCTTGCGAGTGTTTCGTTCGCTTTGCGAACTAACGATTGCAGGGAATCGCTGCTACGCATCAGTAGCATACCAGACCCACTTTACATTACGAATTCAACCTCAGTTCGCCCAAAAACATCCCTACAACATTCCTAAGGCATTACAATCATTAAGGACACAAAACCTACAACTATCAGGTCGATTAATTTCACTATTCCAACTTGAAATCACCTAAACCTTCACAAACTCCCAAAATTCCCATAAACCCTATAAATCCCTTTCTCACACAAGATCCCACACATCGTCAAAACAAAGGTTTTGCCTCGAAGGCTTATTTTACCCCCAATCAATTCAACCCTTAATAATCCATCATCGATTCTCAGAAATACCTCCAAATCATCAATAACTCATAAACCCTTCAAAAACCCCAAAAACCTCAAAACCCATTTTCAACACATCACGTTCTATATTGAAAACAATGAAAGGCAATACTCCCCATACCTTAGATTGTCGATCCGATGTGTTCTCTCTTGATCCTTTGTAAACCTTCACAAAAATCCTCGCCTTTTCCTCTTTTCCTCAGAGATCTCCTTTTTTCCTTCTTATTTTCACGGTCTCCACAAATGAATCCTAATTCCCTCAATTCCTCCTTTTTGGTTAATTTAACTCTTGGGCCTCAAATATGGGCTTTCTCCATAATGCTCTCACTAATTCTCTTGAATTATCCACTTTGCCCTTAATTCCTCTAATATTATTTTAAATTAATAATAATACATAAAATATTCATATTATATACTATTATTTAATTAAAATAACCAAAACTCCACGAAATCCGACATCCAGACGGACCACCAAAATTCACGGAAAATTCACAAATATTATATTTAAATAAATTAAATAAATATTTCTCATAAATTTGGGGTGTTACAACTCTCCCCCACTTAAAAAAATTTCGCCCTCGAAAATTACCTCAAGGAAAAAGAGTCGTATACGACTCCCTCATCTGATCTTCACGTTCCCAAGTCCAACTTTTGCCTGCTGGTCCACCCCACAGCACCTTCACCAAAGTTATGTCTTTACCCCCAATTGTTTCGTCTCTCGGCCCTCGACACACAGGCAATGCTTCCACGGTCAGATTATCCCTCACTTGTACATCATCCATCTGGATCACATGCGACGGATCCGGAATATACTTCCTCAACTGAGACACATGGAACACGTCATGCAAATTCGCAAGTGACGGCGGTAAAGCAATTCGATAGGCTACCTCTCATATCCTTTGCGATATCTGGTATGGACCAACAAAACGTGGAGTGAGCTTCCTAGACTTCAAAGCTCGACCCACACCAGTCACTGGCGTCACCCTCAAAAACACGTGATCTCCCTCTTGGAATTCAAGTGCTTTCCTCCTCTTATCATGGTAGCTCTTCTGACGACTCTGCGAAGCTTTCATCCTCTCTTGGATCTTCTTAATCTTCTCAGTCATCTCTTGCACAATTTCAGGTCCGAGTACAGCATTCTCGCCCGATTCATACCAACACAAAGGAGTCATACACCTTCTCCCATACAAAGCTTCGTAGGACGTCATTCCAATACTAGCATGAAAACTATTATTGTACGTGAACTCAATCAACGGCAAATGGCTATACCACGATCCTCCATGATCCAACACACAAGCCCTCAGCAAATCCTCTAAAGATTGGATCGTCCTTTTTGTCTGACCGTCCATCTGCGGATGATAGGCAGAACTCATCCTCAACTTGGTACCCAACGCATCTTGCAAACTCTTCCAGAACCTCGATGTAAACCTCGGATCTCTATCCGACACAATACTCGAAGGTACCCCATGTAACTTCACAATCTCCTCAATATACATCTCGGCTAGCTTCTGCATGGAATGATTAATCTTCATCGGTAAGAAATGAGCCGATTTAGTTAATCTATCCACGATCACCCAAATTGAATCATTTCCCTTAGCAGTCTTCGGCAACCCCACCACAAAATCCATGGAAATACTATCCCATTTCCATTCTGGAATCCTCAGCGGCTGCATCATACCTAAAGGCTTCTGATGCTCAACCTTTGACTTCTGACAAATCAAACACGCATAAACAAACTCCGCAACATCCCTCTTCATACCTAGCCACCAAAACAACTTTTTCTAGTCTTGGTACATCTTCGTAGCACCGGGATGAATACTCAATCTACTTTGATGTCCTTCTTCAAGAATGCTCTTCTTAATATCTAGAACATCTGGGACACATACTCTATCTCGAAACCTCATCACACCATCCTTGGTTAATCAAAGTCAATTGGTCAACCAACTTTAAATCAGATTGTTGTCCCACTCTGATTTCTTCCAGAATACTACTAATCAACTTCAACATTCCCAACTTCACACTGTCAGGAATCGCTTCACATACCAGACTCAAATCTTTGAATTGCTCAATTAGTTCCAACTCTTACACCATAAGCATCGACATATGCAATGACTTTCTGCTCAATGCATCGGCCACTACATTTGCATTGCCCGGATGATAACTCAAATCAAAATCGAAATCCTTCAACAGTTCTAACCACCTTCTCTGCCTCATATTCAATTCCTTCTGATTAAATAAGTACTTCAGACTTTTATGATCACTGAACACTTCAAATTTATAGCAAACAGATAATGTCTCCAAATTTTCAACACAATCACCACTGCGGCCAATTCCAAGTCATGCGTAGGATAATTCCTCTCATAGACTCGCAATTGTCTCGAAGCATAAGCAACAACTTGTCCATTTTGCATCAATACTCCACCAAGACCCATCTTCGACACATCACAATACACCACAAAAGATTCACTTGGATTAGGCAAAATCAACACTGGAGCAGTAGTCAATCTCTTCTTTAATTCCACAAAACTCTCTTCACAAGCTACATCCGATACAAAAGTCGGACCCTTTCGAGTCAACTGAGTCAAAGGTAATGCCAACTTAGAAAAGCCTTCAATAAACTTGCGGTAGTAAGCCGCTAATCCTAGAAAACTTCGTATCTCAGTCGCAGACTTCGGAGTCTCCCACTGTAACACGACATCAATCTTAAAAGGATCAACAGCAACACCACCACTTGAAATCACATGGCTAAGGAAACTAACTTCCTTCAACCAGAACTCACACTTCGACAGCTTTGCATACAACTCCTTCTCCTTCAAGACTTGCAACACAGTTCTCAAATGCTCGACATGCTCTTCTTCAGGTCTAGAATATATCAAGATATCATCGATAAACACCACCACAAACTTACCCAAATACTAATGGAAAATCCAATACATATACTCCATGAACACACCAGGTGCATTGGATAGACCAAACAACATCACAGTGTATTCATAGTGTCCATATCTCGTTCTGAAAGCCGTATTCGGAATATCATCAGGCTTCACTCGAATATGATGATAACCAGACCTCAAATCAATCTTGCTAAACACAATAGCACCTACTAACTGATCCATTAGATCGTCGATTCTCGGAAGTGGATACTTATTCTTGATCGTCACTTTATTCAACTGCCGGTAATCAACGCACAACCTCATACTTCAATATTTCTTCTTCACTAACAACACAGGAGCACCCCACGGAGAAACACTTGGTCGAACAAACCTCTTCTCAAGCAATTCTTCCAACTATTTTTTCAATTCACTTAACTCAGAAGCTGACATCTGATAAGGAGCCATCGACACTGGACTCATACCTGGTATTAAGTCCACTGCAAACTCTACTTCACGTTCTAGAGGCAAATCACTGATGTCACCTGGAAACACATATGGGAATTCACAGACAACAGGCAACTCCACACTCGCAGCTTCACGATCAATTTGCAACGATGCAAACATTGCAAACACCAAAGCTTCGTCTTCTTGAAGTTCCTCTACTTGCTTAGTAGACAAGAACATCAACTCCCCACTATCATCAATCTCAGGAAACTCTACAGTCTTGTTATAACAATTGATATGAACAGGGTTGAACTCTAACCAGTTCATTCCAAAGATCACGTCAATTTGGTGCAAGGGTAGGCACACCAAATCCATCACAAAGCTCTTTTCAAAAATCGTCACAGGACATCTCAAACACACAAGGGTAGTAGTAACAGAACCATTAGTTAGAGTTTCTATTACCATTCATCTCAGATAACTTCAAACCTAATCTATTAGCACATTCAAGCGAGATAAAAGAATGAGTAGCACCAGTATCAACAATAGCAACCAATTCGATATTATTAATAAAACAAGTACCTCGAATCAGGTTGTCCTTCTCTGGCGTCTCTGCACCACTCAAAGTAAACACACGACCACTGGTCTGGGCAGCAGTAGAAGTCTTTTTCGGCCTCTGGCATTGAGTACTGATATGACCTTTCTCACCACAATTGAAACCGGTCAGACCCTCATCTTTGCAATCAATAGCTCGATGACCTTTCTTACCGCATCTATAGCACCACAACACATTATTTGTGCCCACATCAGCATGGTGAACTTGCTCGCCACACTTATGACACTTTCCAGAAGCAGGATCTGCTCCCCCACTTGCCTTTTTCCCCTCTGAAGCCTTCTGCTTCCCTTTGTCAGCTAAAGTTGTATAAGGCTTACCCCTATACTGCCCTTTCTTCTCACTCAACTGCTTGTAATGGGCAGATCGAGCTCGGCTGTCCTCATCGTAGATTCTGTTCTTGTCCACCAACTCAGCATACCTGCGGATCTGCTGATACCCGATACCCTGCTTAATCTCTAGTCTCAGCCCATTCTCGAACTTGAGTCATTTAGACATCTCAGCATCAGCACGATTGTAGTGCAGACAGAACTTCACTAGCTTCTCAAACTTTGCAACATACTCTGCCACAGTCATGTCTCCTTGCTTTTGCTCAAGGAATTCCACTTCTCTCTTGCCACGAGCATGCTCTGGGAAATACTTGCCCAGAAGCTCCTGCTTAAACACAGCCCAAATTATCACATTGCCAACATCAGTAAGCCTCCGACGGGTGTTATCCCACCAGTCCTCAGCTTCCTCTTCCAGCATATGCGTTCCGAACTGAACCTGTTGCTCATCAGAACACCCCATCACTCGAAAAATCTTCTCGATCGCCTTCAGCCACTTGTGTACACTTGCTGGATCATGCGTACCCACAAAAGTCGGTGGATTGTTCCTCTGGAACTTACCCAAAGCTCGAAACTCATCAGGAGCTCCACCATTTGGATTCAGCTGCGCCACCACATTAGCAACCGATTCCAACGCATCAGCAATCATACGATCATTTCTTCCAGCCATCCTGCACACCACTAACAAGGTTAGAAGAACTAAATCATCGACAGTGTACACACACACTCGTCGACTGACGGGGACAGACATCAAGTAAAAACCTGGCCGGACGGACCGACCTGCTCTGATACCACTAATGTAACACCCTTTTCTACCCCCAATAATGTTGTAGCAGAAACAACTTAAATAATCAGAGTAGGGCATAAAAATCACCTCAAAGGGTGCACATTCCTCATTAAATCAAAATAACATAAATTACCCTGTAAACAAAAGGTTTCACAAAAAGCCTTCAATGGCAGCGGAACTCAAATTTTCAAATAAAAAGGTTTTTCGACAAACGTCATAATAGTCAAATTAAAACCATATCATCAAATAGCAACAAAATTAGAGAAACCGCATAATTCGACTCTAAGGACCCCAACCCGATGTTACACTATCAGAGCAAGACCCTCTAAATCGACCAAAAGCAATTAAACTTCAAGTCCTCGAAAGCATCCACGGCTAAACCTGATCACCTGCACGTTACCCACGTGGAGGCAACATTCAAACAGGTAGGGTGAGTAATCACAATTCATAATAATCATTATAAAACAAGATATACATAAAATGGCGTCATCATCATAAATACAACATCAACAGGGAAAACATCAGGAAACACTATATCACAATTCATCAATGTCACGTAAAATGCAATGCACAACAAGACTCGTGCATGTGGTACCAATCGTCACAAAGGATGGACACCAGGCCATCAACCCTCCGAAGATCCCCGTCAATAGGATCGATTCCACATAAGAACCGGAGCACGTCATAATCCACTTCACATCCACACAATGGGATGGAAGCCACAAATAGACCAAAGTTTAACACCATCATCACTGGACCGAAGTCCTAACATCGTCACAGAAATGCTATGAATGCATGATACACAACGTCATAATCATCATCGTAAAAAATATCATTGTGTGCATCATCATTCACCAAAACGTCATGTTAATCACGTCATCATATATTCATCAAAACATCAGAAATCATCATCATCAATATCATCAATAACATCATAGTAAATCATCAAAATATCACAGCACCAAAGCCTCAGAGCATCACAGCATCATAAACAAATTTCACAAAACAGCAGCAGTTCGCTGCTGAGTTCGCTGTGCGGACACATTCGCTGGGACCTTCGCCTTGCGAAGCTCTAGCGAATCCCAGAATCCCAACAAAGCCCCCATTCTGCCTCTCTTCGCCACTTCATTCCCTTTATGAAGCCCTTCGCTGGGACATTCGCTGTGCGAACCCACGACACCACTTCTCAGAAATCAACCCAGAATCATCACATTTATCGCGCATTCGCTGCGCTACTTGCTTTGCGAGTCCAGGCGAACATTCGCCTTGCGAGTGTTTCGTTCGCTTTGCGAACTAGCGATTGTAGGGAATCGCTGCTACGCATCAGTAGCATACCAGACCCACATTACATTACGAATTCAACCTCCGTTCACCCAAAAACATCCCTACAACATTCCTAAGGCATTACAACCATTAAGGACACAAAACCTACAACTATTAGGTCGATTAATTTCACTATTCCAACTCGAAATCATCTAAACCTTCACAAACTCCCAAGATTCCTATAAACCCTATAAATCCCTTTCTCACACAAGATCCCACACATCGTCAAAACAAAGGTTTTGCCTCGAAGGCTTATTTCACCCCAAATCAATTCAACCCTTAATAATCCATCATCGATTCTCAGAAATACCTCCAAACCATCAATAACTCATAAACCCTTCAAAAACCCCAAAAACCCCAAAACCCATTTTCAACACATCACGTTCTATATTGAAAACAATGAAAGGCAATACTCCTCATACCTTAGATTGTCGATCCGATGTGTTCTCTCTTGAGCCTTTGGAAACCTTCACAAAAATCCTCGCTTTTTCCTCTTTTCCTCATAGCTCTCCTTCTTTCCTTCTTATTTTCACGATCTCCACAATTGAATCCTAATTCCCTCAATTCCTCCTTTTTGGTTAATTTAACTCTTGGGCCTCAAATATGGGCTTTCTCCATAATGCCCTCACTAATTCTCTTGAACTGTCCACTTTGCCCTTAAATCTTCTAATATTATTTTAAATTAATAATAATACTAATATATTCATATTATATACTATTATTTAATTAAAATAACCAAAACTCCACGAAACCCGACATCGACACGGACCACCAAAATTCACGGAAAATTCACAAATATTATATTTAAATAAATTAAATAAATATTTCTCATAAATTTGGGGTGTTACATACACTGCCTATCATCTTTTCCCAAAAGAGTGGCTGAAGAGTGTCCATGAACAAACCAGTCAATTCTTTTTCTACCAATGGCTGCTCCACTTGAGCATCTAGCTCTCTCCAGCGCTGAGCGTACTCCTTAAAAGATTCTTTTTCTTCCTGAGACATGTTTTGCAGTTGACGGCGATCAGGTACCATGTCCAAATTGTACTTATATTGTTTTAAGAAAGCATCAGCCAAGTCCTTCTAGCTTTGGATACAGTTCTTCTCAAGTCCCATATACCATTTCATCGAAGCCCCACTCAAGCTGTCTTGGAAACAGTGAATGAGCAGTTTGTCGTTTTTGGCATAAGCAGCCATCTTGCGGCAGTACATCACCAAGTGGCTTCTGGGACAGGTGTGCCCCTTGTATTTCTCAAAATCAGGAGTTTTGAATTTTGCAGGCATAACCAAGTCTGAAACCAAGCAGATGTCCATTGCGGCAGCACTAAAGACATCACTTCCTTCCACGGATCTTATCCTTTTGTCCAGAGTTTGCCATTTCTCTCTGACTCTTCAATGTATCCAGGTTCTCCCTGACTTTCAGATTGTGGACCAGCATCATGGTACATGAAAGGAGGATTCTCAAGAATAGCTTGAGAAACAGAATGCACAACAGGCTGAGGTTTAGTGAACAATGGAGCTGAAGATACTGGCGAGACAAACACTGGAGTAGTTGCAAAGGGTGGTGAGTAATTCGGAGGTAACCCAAATTCTGGCCAAGTAGAAGCTGTTTGCTGAGTCAGTGGAGGGTCAACAGCAGCAGTTAAAGTTTCAACAATCACAGTCCTCTGAGGTGGTTCACCTCTAGCAATCAGAACTTGCAGCATTTATGTGAGCTTGGTCATGCTGGCCTTCAACTCATCAATTTCCATTCTGACTTCAGAATTGTGTTGTTCTTGGTTTTCCATTCTCAATCTGACGGCAGCTCTAGTTCTATAGTTGTGTTGAGGAAACATCTTGACGGTGGACAGATAACTGGAGAAGGATACAATTGAAATGAGTTTCTGAGGCAACTTGGAAGAATGTATATGTATGCTCATGGATGCAAGAGTGCATGGATGCAATAACCACAAACAAGATCACACAAATCACACAGGTTCAAAGGTTCGAGTCACGAGCATGAAGCCAAGGTTAAGAACCAATCCCACAAAGGTATGCACTAAGGTTTTGTCTTCATTGTACCTGCAGAAAACAACGGTTCTAACAGAGTGCCCAGGGTCCAAAATCCCCTATCAAACACACCAGTGCACCGATTTGCTCAGAGGTTGGTAGTTATCCTCAAGAGAATCTAACCTGAGTGTGGAATCGCGTGACAGCTAAGTCATATTTGCATCTTCATAGCTTCCGTGCCACGATCCTAAAAAGGCTAAGATGGGTTAAGGGTTACTACGGTCCTCAGTGTTATAGGCTTCTATGGAAAAAGTAATGCCTTCAACGATTGCTCGATCGACATCAGTAATACCAAAGAGGCAACCACCGAGTGGATGGATTCTCAAGTTTTGCTTTTTCGGGATTCGACTCCCTCAAATCTCCCTTGACTATACCATCCTTCTATCTCAAAGTACACTCTGGTCCGGGTATAGGACCTATCTCGCACACAGAGGAACTCCCAAACAGAACAAGCAAGTAACAAGCAAATCAGACGAAAAGCAGTAAATAAATCAAAGTAGGCTAAACCCCTCAAGGGAGTGTTCTCCCCAGCATAGTCACCACTTTTCCTGTAGCGGCAAAATCATGAGTGTAAGCTATTGATTAACTTAACTCGAAAAGCAAGAGTCGCCACCGCACTTTTATTTTATCCAAAAAGGAAAGGAAAAAGAGCGAACAAAACCTACACAAGCTCTACAACAAGAACAAGTGAACAGAGACTGGGTAAGGGGGTTGGTTACGTTAAGGGAAGGTGTTAGCACCCAAAATGTCTATAGTAATCTATAGGAACCCTTTGAAATATCTACGCTTTTGGTCTGAAAATGCTTGTTTGAAAAGAGATTGAGGAGATGAGAAGAGAAATTGTTTTTAAGATTTTTGTGTTTGGAGAAACTTGTCGCCTCATGCCTACGTACCCACGAAGTGCAATGTAGGAACAAAACCTCGTAGTTCATGGTACAAAGAATGAAATTGGTTTGTTTTGGTTGTTTTTAAATGTAAAGACAAGTCGTCATTTCCAAGCGAATAATTCTGCTTAAAGAAATGAATCATGTCTAAACTTATGAAAAAGTTTTAAAGGAAAAGTGCATAAGGCACAAAAAGAGTTTTGATGAGTTTGGTGTTTTTTAAAGTCTTTTGAAAAAAAGGTGTCAATATGCTTATGTAGTTTAGCATTTGCTAAGAAATGAAAAGAAAAGAGTAAAATCACTTGACAAAGTCAAGGTTTGATTATGAAAGTGGTGATAGTTTGAAATCAAGAAGGTTTTGAAAAAGAGAGAAAGTTTTGAAAATTGAAGAATGGGTGGAGAAGAAGTGACTATCCTAAAGCATAAAGTAAAAGCTAAGGATAAGAATAGCCTAACCACAAAAGCAAGCTTCATAGTCTTCGAACCATAATTCCAAAACAAAGGGAAAAGGTCCTAGTTCTAAGTCCAAGGTTCCAAGAATAGCATTGGAGTCCAAAGTCTTCGAACGATAATTACAAAGCAAAGGGAGAAGGTCCTAGTTCTAAGTCCGAGGTTCCAAGAATTGCATTGGATGTCCAAGGTCTAGGTGCAAAACTCCATGTCCATTGCAAAGGATAGTAACCATAGTCCAAGATTAGAAGCACAAGTTTTTTAGAGGTTTTGGCCTTTATTAATGTTTTTAGTCCAAGTGGACAAAGAGAAAAAGGCATAAGCATAAACATATGTCCAACGGACAAAGGAAAAAGTGCGGAAGCATAAACATGTGTCCAACGGACAAAGGAAAAATTGCGGAAGCATAAACACGTGTCCAACGAACAAAGGAAAAATTGCGGAAGCATAAACATGATATGATAATGATAATAATGGAGCATAAAAGTAAAAGAGAGATAGGGAGAGAGAAGGAATTGTAAAGGTAAAAGTTAGAAGTTAGTGATTAGTTGTTAGCTGTTAGAGTAAGTGATCAATAATGATTGAATAATGTACTTAGGTCAAGGTTAATGAAGACTTGTTAGAAGATTGATAGAATCAAAGCCTCTACAACAACAAGCTTCATAGATTTTGAACCTAATACAAAGATCAATCAACGTTGAGTTGTTTTTCGATACGGGACATAATGTTGCGCTATGTTAAGCAATCGCCGAGTAATTTACGGAGTAATTACCCTACAATTAGGTCGATCAATAGCACTTTGTTCTAATGCATGCTAGATGAACGATATGTAGATCATCATCCGAAAGCAATACCGCACGAAAAGAAAAGAAGGTAACGATCTCGTCTTGATCAAGAATTCGACAAAGAAATTCTAATGATCCATAAGACTTTCATCGATACAAAGAAAAGAGAAATAGATGAAGAGAAAGCCAAATTAAATCACAAAATTATTTGATCTAAGGATAAGAACAAAGGAAAGGGAAGAAAATGGCAAAAAAAACCAAAAACAGTCCCGAAAACAAGCATTTTTCACATTCTGGATGCTGGTTAATCGATTAACCAACTCACAGTGTAATTATGTTAATCGATTAACCAGTGTATACTTCCAATTTTTTGCGCAGAATTCAACTGTTAATCGATTAACCAATTCGTGCATGTTTTGGTTAATCGATTAACACTGTAAAAACAACAGAAAATCAATTTAAAAATTGCATAATCCTTGATCAATCATTTATTCAAACACCTCATGATTAAGGATGCAATTGTGCATAAAATTTTGAGTAAAATAGCAGCAAAAACCAGTAATCAAACACAAATTGCAAGATCCAAAGAACAGGCAAACAAGATCAACAAAGGATCTACATTGTGGAAGGTAAATTAAGAACAACAATGGTGGAAAATGAGATTACCACTCCAAATCTGAAAATTGCTTCAAATTACTCCAAGATCCAAACTCCAAAGTCTTGATCTACTGAAATTGATGATGAAAACAAGTTTGGATGAAGGTTTAGCTCAAAGTTGAACAAGAATCAATGTGAATTCTTGTTAACTTTCAAAAGAAGAAAAGTGAGCTTTGGTGAATTTTGGTGGTTGGAGAAAATTGAGAGTCAAGAAGAGATTTGACAAGGTGAATTTGGCTATCCAAAGCTTGAAGAATGAATGAAATGAAGGCTCTATTTATAGAGTTTAGGCTTGGAAAATTTGGTGGATTGGAATTTGGTTTGGAAATGGAAATTAGGCTTGGAATTTGAATTTGGAGGGAAAAATTCATAAAAGAATGGTGATTAGTGAAGGTGTATGGTGGGAATTAAAATGAGATGGTCTAGAATATTCCTCATGTGATCAAAATGATGAAAGTTGGTGCCAATTGCTGCAGAATTTGAATTTGGCACATTTTTTTTCAAAAATTGCATGTGTTAATCGATTAACCATTTCACAGTGCAATTAGGTTAATCGATTAACACAATGAAAAAATGAGAAAAATGGCTTTTTGATGTGCTGTCTTGGTTCTGGCTCGATTTTTCTTGCTTGTCAAAGAAGGCATGGACATAAACACATGAACCTTGGAGTCTCTTGAATAATAATCAATTAAACCTTGGAAACTCTTAATCAGATGAATTTGAATTGTTTGCATATCAACTTTGACTTTGTTCAGATGAAATTCATTCGAGCTGAGGGACTGATTTTGATATTTTTAACCCGTTCTTCCCCTAAAAATGTCAATAAAGAGAAAACAAAATATTTTTGGGTTTTGGTTAAGGTTAGTAAAATATAAACAAATGAAGCAATAAAGTGACTAGGAAACACACAGATGCTCGGTAAACCCTGCAAGGCATAAATCCAAAGATGAGAGGGACAAGGGAACCAATGTGTGATCTTGTTTGTGGTATAAGATGCAAAATGAGATGTGAAGTATATGTGGAATCTTAGGGGTCAAAAATTAGGGTCTCACAGCAACCAGCCTTGGCGAATTGATTTCAGAAGATTTCAGTTTCCGGGCCCATACGGGGGAACACCTTCGCCACTGATCACTTGTTCTTTGTGATACAAAACCTTGAGAGGCCTTGCAAGTCTTTTGCCTTTTGCTTCAAAAGTTGAGACATTGGCATCTCATGTAACTTCTTGAGGTTTCAACATCCTTAGCAGACTTAGCAGTTTCGCTTCGAACTCTTTGCATTCTTCAATGGGATGCCCCATCGTCCCAGTGTGGAATTTGCATTCAATCTCTGGGCGATCTTCTTCAAGGATCAGATCCCTATCATATATCAGCCTTTGTACAGTAGCTTCTAAGGCTCAGCAACCATCCAAGTCATGCCCTTCGGCTCCCTTGTGGAATTCACAAGTCAGGTTTGCATTGTGCCAAGGTCCTGACACAGAGTTGTGAAGTCAAGGAGTCACCAACTTGTTCTGAATCAGCAGTGGGAAAAGTTTGTTCAATGGCATTGGAATAGGAGGGCAGTTAACCTGGCCTCTTTTGACAGAGCACTTCGTCTTGGTTTAGTTTCGGGAACCTCGAGGAGAAACAAACGTTGGAGGCTGGGACGCTCTTTTGGCAGACACCTGGTGACAATGATATTCTGGTGCAAGACCCAGACCAAATGTTGGCTGGTATGAAGTTTCCCCAAAGGCAGATCCTTATTATGGGAGAACCACAGGGGACGAGGAATTGACAACCTCCTTGGGCGCCATAGGGTGAATGTGACCTTCCTTTATCTTCAAGTTTTGCATGGTTTCTATGACCCAACTCATCTGGCTTTTGAGGATTCTGACCTCCTCTTTCAAATCTTCCTGGTTCTTTAGAATCTCATTCATTGTTGCCATTGTCTTGAATATGGTGCTAGGTATCCTTCAGACATAGAATAAAAAGAGACTCAAGTCTCTGAAATGCAAATGAGATGCGCTTGGAATGCAAATGCAAGCCAAGTGGTTTCAAGGAACTCAAAGGCAAGTTGCAAAAAATTCTTTAGAAAAATGCAAAGTTTTTATTCTTGAAATCCAAGCTCTATTGATTTTTTGAAAAGGAATGAATATCTGAATTCCTTAAAACCAACAATGGATGCAATGAGATATATGCAATGCACAAGACACGGACACACATAAACACAAACATATGTACACATACCAAAGTACACAAGTCCTAGGTTTTGGGTCTCATGAATGAAGCCATGGTCTACCCATCCCAATTAGTATGTACTATTGGTTTTTCATCTGCAGAACATGGTTCTAAAAAGTTCCCAGAGTCGACAACCCATCTTTCGGATATCGACTTCCCAATTACTTGGTAATCAATAATATTCTCAAGAGAGTCTCATCTGAGTGTAGTATCGCGTATCAACCATTTAGGATTACTCCCTCATAGTCATCGCACTACATCCTAAAAGGCCAAGTGGGGTAAATGGTAACTAAAGGTCATCAGAATCACTGACACCTAGGTCGAAAGTGGCAACGCATTCACGATTGCTCGTTCAACATATACCACCTCCAAAAGGGCCTCAACTGAGTGTGGAATCTCAAGTCAACTCCTTTGGGATTACTCCCTCGAAGTGTCCTTGACTATATCCACTATCTTATCATAAGTGTACTCTCAAGTCCGGGTTAGGACTTATCCTCACCATTCAATAGTAGCAACCCTGCCAAACAGAAAAACCCAAACAGGTATACAGATATATACAGATATGTACAAACATACAGGCAAGCAAAAGCATAAATAACATAAACACAACAAGGTGGGCTTAACCCTCAAAAACTGTTCCCCAGTGAAGTCGCCAATTCTGTTGCAGTGAGAATCGGATATCAAGCTTTTAATTAACTTGAATCACACATCTTTGAAATTCACCACCGAGCTTTGATTTATCCAAAGGAAAGGGTAAAGATCGAAGAAAACCCTAATTGCGCTATGTGAAGACACAACTAAGAGATCGGGAATCGGGGGTTGGTTATACTAAGGGAAGGTATTAGCACCCTAAGTATCTGTAGTACTCTACAGGAACCTCTTGTTAATATTTGTGTTATGTTATGTTTGCTAAGGGAATCTGCTAAGGGTAAAGGTAAAGACCTATGGTATGTACACTAAGTTTACTCGCCAAGACGTCGCATCTTGTGCCTACGTATCTGACTAAAGAATCAGAGCAACCGTAGTTCACCTAACTAAGGGTGAGAACCATTGACTATGGCCAAAGTTCCAAGGGGAATGAGTATGAGCTCATATAGAGTTAAAGAAACTCTCTAAGTCTAATTTATGATAGGGTAAGGTGGATACTCAAGGTGATAAGTTTCACATAGAGTCCAAGGACTCTAACTTAATTCTAAGTTGAATGGCTATGAGGCCAAGGAAAGAGTTACCAATGACTATGAGGTCAAAGGTTACCTATGACTATGAGGTCAAGGTGGTAAGATGGCTATGAGGCCAAGGGAAAAGGATCCTATGACTATGAGGTCAAGGAAGAGATGATGGCTCTATGACTATGAGGTCAAAAGGGAAATCCTATGACTATGAGGTCAAGGGAAGATGTTACCAATGACTATGAGGTCAAGGGTGATAATGAGCTTTCTATGACTTTGAGGTCAATAGAGAGACTTTTCTTTGGAAGGAGGGGAAGATAACAACTTGGGAACAAGAGTGTTAAAAGGGATTGAAATTAAAGTGAATCAATATGAGTTCAAGAACTCAAGGGGATAACATTAATCAAGTGAGAATAACATCAAAGCATTGATATGCATCCATGTATGAGCATGGCAAAAGATGATGAGATAATTCACAACAAACCTGAATAAGTGAGCCCACATAAATATGACAAAGATAGCATCCACAAGTTAGAAATCTAAGACAAAATATCCAAGGTATGGGACTTAGCAACAAAGGCCAACAAGTAAAAACAAAAACCAATAAAGTGACAATATCTAAGGTCAAGGAACAACCTTTCAAACAACCCTCTTATATGTCAAAAATATTCTAAGAAAACCTCTCAAGAAATTCTAAGGAAAGGTTGATTTCCAAAAAAAAATTCAAGGATTAAATATAAGGTTTGATTTTAAAAATAAATATGAAAAAATAAAATAGAATGAAAATAAAATTAAAGAAAATCAAAATTAAACACAAAAATATATTTATGAATTTTTTTGGTAATTTTCTAATAATAAAAACTATTTTTTTTTAATTGATGGCAATAAAAGGAAAATATAGTAAAAATAAATAATAGGAAATAATCAGGGGGGTGCACTAAGTAACCTGACATGAATTAGGTTAGTGTAAGGCGCATGGGCCTCTTTGGTGGGGGTGGCGTTTGAAATCAGGCCCAAATCCAACAGAATGGGACAACTAAATAAAAGGAAATAAATGGCAAAAGGGCGTCTGGGGCGAGGGGGGTTCAAACCCTAGACCCCTTGGTTACAGAGAGCATAGTTTACCACTGGGGTGGCTATACATCCAGTGTATATGCCCAACCCATAAACATATAATCCAAACAAACAAATTAAAATGCCAAGTCCAAAATCACATGAGGAAACGTTACAGGAAGATATTATCAACCATACATCAACCGGTCATTTGTGGCTTAAGTGGGAAAACGACAAAAACCTTTCCCAGTCGCTCACAGTTTGCCACGACTCTTCTTCCCTCATGCAAACATGCAAGTAACCAACCAAAGCTATCGTAAACTACCCGGAAAAACATAGTGCAATTTTATCTTGTTCAATCAATGTCATCCTCCATACTTAACCAAAAAAATCATGAGTAACGCTCCTTTTCATAGTGTTCAGGACAAGGAAAATCTATGCTGCCAAGACAACAAACTAAAGAAAAGTGAAGCAAACACACGTAAACCACCCACAACCAACACCAAGCTGCAACGTAAATCTTGTAACCATTATGAACCGTATGCCACATACACAACAGCAGCGCGACTCCAATATGATACACAAAAATACATGAAAGGTTGTATTCAACCGAGGAAAACTCACAAACAGTGACACCTAAACTTACTTAACATAGGAACCACGTAACACGATCACATAATGATAACATAAATACAACAGTAGCATGAAGACACAAACAAACTGATATGAAGAGTGATACAGGAACCATGATTGGAAATGACATTGATGATGAGAAACTGCACCTAAGACACACAACAACAACATAGCAATCTCGTAACGATACGTCGAGAAAACCGTTAGCCACTAATCAAACACATCTTGCTTCTACTTATGGCAAGCAAGGCCTACAACAACATATATACACATGTGCAACCTTAAACACTAACCAATAATAATAGACACGAAATTTCATGGCGACACACATATGAACATTAACATGAACACAATACCTTCTCACTAAATCCCAAGTGTAACATGTTGACATAATGAGCAAGCATTAACATGGGAATCACACAAACTATGTATGTACTAATAAGAAACAAAATGATTTGCACCACATGACAATCTATAGATGACATTCACGTGAAACAAAAAGAAATAACATGAAGAGCTGTGTGTCATTAGGTGATCACATGAACATATAAAAGGGCAAAGAAACAAAACATATGAGAGGGTGAAAGGTAATATGAATACCTCGATTTTCAGTACGTAGCTTTGTAGTTGAAAGCGTCGTAACCGTCAAACTTGCAGCTAGAAGATATGGTGATGAGTAGAGTTCACTGGCAGCAAAAAGAGGATGTTTTTGGAAGCGAAGATTTGCAACAACAATATATGGAAAATTCACAACTTGAAACCCCTAACTTTAGAACATCATAACTTAAGATTGGATCATCCAAATGAGGAGTTCTACACCTGCTTGGAAATCTTGAAGAACAAGGAACAAATTTCATGTCCAAAGATTTTTTATTTGAAGCTTGGAACTAGGTGAAAAATTGAGTCAAACTTGGATGAAAATTAGGGTGAAAATTACCAAAATTTCACTAAGTTAAAAGGGCATATTAACTTCCAAGTCTCATAACTTAAAAACCATGCATTTTTTGAAGAAAGGTCCCCTAATACACTTTGAAGTTCATGGAAAGAGCTTTCATTTGAGCTTTGAGTCACTCAATTTGGATGTGTGTTTTGAAAATTATGGCCTTCCCAATTTTGCACAAGAAGTGAATTTTCCACACTTAGAAAGTTTCAAGGACCAAACATTGCCCTCTTTGCAAGAAACCTCTCAAAACTTGCCTTCTCATGCTCTAACTCAACAATTAGACATGTCATGATGGATTAAGGACTTGAATGCTTCATCTTGGGATCAAAATTTTAAAAGTCAAAGCCTCAGTCAAAACCCTAATTTCCCTCAGAATACAACTAGATGATCTCTGATGATCTTGCTTCTTCAATCTATTTCAATCCTCATAGATGGCCTCTAAGGATGTCTAGTATCATATGGAGTCATGTCCCAAGGCTTGGGAATATGTCTTGATCAAGATCAAAGGCAATGGTTGACTTTCTTGACCAAAACCCTAGTTTGAGGCATGGTGATCTTGTGGCTCAATGCACTTGTGGTAGGAGCCAAACACACTTGACTTATTATTGAATAAGACTATGTAAGTTCAAATGGTGGCGTTTGGAGTCTCAGTTATCCTTCTTGAACAGATGACTTCTCACATCAATCTCAATCCACTAGTGAACACTTGTGAGAATTGTATGGAGCCAAAGAGTATCTCAGAAGACCTTGAATCATGTGAGAGCGTGGCTAAGAACAAACTAGAAAGATATGGTGGTTAGATAACAATGCATAGATGATTGACTCTAAATGCAAGTGCAAGATGATATAACATCTAAGGGGTAAAATTTGGGGTACAGCATTCACGATCAGCCAAAATGTAGCATTTACTTCCAAAAACATGAAAGTATTTGACAATAGGCTTCCTTCTTTTCCACAACTCATAGAGTGTAGCTGAAGTACCAGTTCTCAAGGTAACCCTGTTGTGAATATGACATGCAGTATTCATTGCTTCAGCCCAAAAATGATATGGCAGATGCTTAGCATGAAACACGACTCTAGTTGATTCTTGCAAAGTCTTGTTCTTGCGCTCAACCACTCCATTTTGCTGAGGAGTGATGGGAGAAGAAAATTCATGGCTAATGCCTTCAGATGAGCAAAAATCAACAAATTTGCTATTTTCAAACTCATTTCCATGGTCACTTCTAATTCTGACAATTCTACTTTCCTTCTCTCTTTGTAGTTTTTGACAAAACTCTTGAAAAATATCAAAAACATCTGATTTTTCTTTGAAGAAGTTTACCCAAGTGAATCTTGAAAAATCATCAACAACAACATAAGCATACCTCTTCCCACCAAGGCTTTCAATTTGCATAGGCCCCATTAAATCCATATGAATAAGTTCTAGAACTTTTGAAGTAGTCAGATGTTGGATCTTCGGGTGTGAGGTCTTGGTCTGCTTTCCAATTTGACACTCACCATAGATTCTTCCTTCCTTAATTTTGAGCTTAGGAATGCCTCTGATAGCTTCTGTAGCCACAATCTTCTTCATCCCTTTTAGATACAGATGACCAAGTTTTTTGTGCCATAGCTGGACTTCATCTTCCTTGGACAACAGACATGTGGAGGCACAATTTGCTGATTGAGGTGTCCATAAGTAACAATTATCCTTAGACTTGACTCCCCTTATCAATACTTCATTCTTCTCATTATTGACTAAACATTTAAACTCAATGAAATTAACTTTCAGACCTTAATCACATAGTTGACTTATGCTTATCAATTTAGCAGCCAAACCTTTTACAAGGAGAACATTATCAAGACTAGGGAATCTTGTACAGGCTAGTCTTTTAACTCCTTTAATTTCACCTTTGGCACCATCACCAAAAGTGACATAACTGTGAAATGAGACTTAATATCCACTAGAAATTTCTTCACTCCAGTCACATGTCTAGAACAACCACTATCAAAATACCAGTCTTCTCTAGCTGAAGCTCTGAGAGAAGTATGAGCAATAAGGCAAGTAGTAACTTCCTGGGGTATCCATTCCTTTCTAGTTTTAACCACTGCATGATTAACCCTAGGCTTTGTTGGACCTTTTTGATAGCCATATAGTTTGAAACATAAAGGCTTTATATGACCACTTTTACCACAGTAATGACATCTCCAATGCAAGAGCTTGCCTCAAGTTTGAGTATTCTGATGTCTGGCATAATGTTGAGACATTTGATTAGACATCATTGACTCAGTCTTCCTTCTAGGAGGAACACATTTTGTCACATGGGTTTTTCCTTGACTATATAAAGATTGATAATTAAACGCTATACCAGTAAATATTCTTCCTCTTTCTCCAATTTGAAGTATTTCATCCAACACATTAGTTCCATTGTTTAACATCCTCATTGACTTGGTCATGCTTTCAAGTCTTGAGGTCAATAGGGTTACTTCATTCTGTAGACCAGAGATATTAGATAAGCATCCTTCCTTTTCAGCCTGCAGTTGAGATATAATTTCCTTATGCTTTTCTCCTAGTTAACATACCTTTTCACTTTTGATGCATAGTTCTTTGTAAGAGGAAGCCAGTTCCTTACATGCAATTTCTTCATCACATGAGTCTTCATCAGAAGCCCACCTTCCAGTCAAAGAAGTTACATGTTTAGCAAATTCATCCTCAGGTTCACTTTCATCATCAGACCAAGAAATAGACAACCCCTTATGTTGTTTCTTGAGGTAGGTAGGACATTCTGCTTTAATGTGTCCAAAGCCTTCATATTCATGACATTGAATGCCTTTGCTTTGATTGGACCTCTCTTCTATCCTTGCTTTCCTTTGAGAATTATAGTTCTTGCTGATGTCAGATACAATGCTCTTGACATTATGTCTTGACTTTCTATCCGTTCTTTTTAACACCCTGTTGAATTGCCTTCCAAGTAGCATTAGACATTCCTTCATCAGTATCCAGGTCAAATCGATCTTTTTCATCTTCAGTGTTGGAGATAAAAGCTACGCTCTTGTTCTTCTTTTTCAGACCTGTCACTAATAGCCAATTCAAAAGTTTGAAGTAACCCAACAAGTTCATCTACTCTTAGTTTGCTTATGTCTTGGGCTTCTTCAATGGTTGTGACCTTCATGTCAAATCTCTTGGGTGGAGATTTGAGAATCTTTCTAACCAGTTTCTCTTCTGATACCTTTTCTCCCAAGGCACTAAAAGCATTTGCTATTTCAAGAACATTCATGTGAAAGTCATGAATGCTCTCATCAGCCTTCATCTTCAGACTTTAAAATTTAGTACTGAGCAACTGAAGTCTAGACATCTTCACTTTAGATTTTCCTTCATGAGTGGTTTTGAGAATCTCCCGAGTATCTTTGGCCACAGTACATGTGTTTATTAATCTGAACATGTTTTTGTCAACTCCATTGAATAAGGAATTCAAGGCTTTGGAGTTTCCAAAGGCAGTTTCATCTTCTTCCTTAGCCAATCCTCTTCTGGCTTCAAGTTCTCCTTCCCATCTTTATCCTTAACAACATGATGTTCCCAACCCTTGATGATAGCTTTCCAGGTTTTTCTATCCATAGACTTTAGGAAAGCGACCATATGTGTCTTCCAATAGTCATAATTGGTGCCATCTAAGACAGGGGGTCTGTTAACATTTCCTCCTCTTTCCTTTTCCATAGTACCAAAAAGTATCTTCCTCAGATTTCACGCTAAATAGAATAGGGTGCCTGCTATGATACCAATTAAAATTCTGGTAATCGGACACCAGATGTCGAGTATGATGTCATGACAATGGGATCAGGACAGAAACACAAGGCAAACAATTATGCAGTTATTTTAAATGACTAGAAGTAAATAACACAATCAATTGTTAACCCAGTTCAGTGCAATCATCACATAAATCTGGGGGCTACCAATCCAGGAAGGAAATCCATTATGTTTACCGTGAAAATTGGGGTGGCTTTTAGTCCTCCATTTCTAAACTAGTTCGTTTGTGGGGATTTTGTAAAAATCCTTCGACAAGAATAAAAAAACATGCCAAGCGAGTGGTTCCGACTAAGCACACTCTAAACATTTTCAAAGGACACCTTCATATTGGCATAGAACACGTTCGCGTACAGTCTCCAATATACGAAGGTGTCGAATGGGAGGTTTTTCAACATCACTTCTTTCACCAATTCTTTGTTTATTTGTTTTTTACTTGTACTAATTGCATTGATTCTCTTGCAGCTGTGAGGATCCCTGCCAAGAAACCTGCCACCACTGAGAAGGACGTTGTCGAAGAGGAAAGCGAAGACAAAACCACTAAGACAACAACGAAGGTAAAATTTGTGATTATTGTTCTTTTCCATGTGTTGTCTTAGCATTCTAACATCTAAGGTATATTTCCTTACAGGGTAGTCAAAGACCACCACCGACGCCCAAGAAAAGGAAACAAAAAGAGCTTGGGGTCCAGGTAATTGAATCAGATGATGGAGATCTCTCTCTAGACACCTCCAATCAACCAAAAGAGAAGAAGAAACAAGCAAAAATTTCTGATGCTAGTTCCCAACCCAAACCAAAAGCTGTTAAACCTCTTGTGAAGAAACCTTCCACTACTAAAGTAGTCGAAGTTGATGTTGATCCAGCCACCAAAGACCAGACTGCCAAGACAACTCTTGACCAAGTTGAAAGTGACAACTCTAGCCTTGGGGATGAGGGTACTAAGGTAAATAATTCTCCTTCAATCTCTGGAGTTTCTAATTTTCTTCTTACTTATCTTTGACTTACTCATTTTTTATTTTTTCAGGGTGTCAAAGATGGCAAGGGACTACCCCTTATTCAACAAATTCTACCTACAACCAACAGCGATCCTTCTTACCATCCTTCAAGTCCTCCCTCTTATCAACACACTTTTCCTAAGGATTTCAATAAATAATCCACATATGAGGTGAGTTAACTTGCTGATGAACATCAAAAGGATTCGCCACCAAAAGTCACCACTGAGCATTCTCAAACTAGTGACTCTGAACATGACAAGAGCCCACCAGAGAAAGATGCCTTAATTGGTGTAGAAGGTGACACAGAGATGCCAACTGCAGAAGGAAATGTCGAAGACAAATCTGAAGATGGCTCTCCAATTAACGCATAATAAGGTATTGGTGGCGCGGATGACGAAGAGGAAGAGGAAGACGAGGATTGTTCCATGTTTGACTTCGAGACAGAAGTTCATAAGGAAGAAGAAGATGAAGAGGAACAAGAAAATAATGATGACAATGGAGAAGAAACTGAGCAACAAGAAGACCAACCCAAGGCTAACCTAAATCCTGCAGCTACCCAAGATAATTTTGCGCCTTCGACTGGAACAACTACTAGCCTCTCTCATGAAGATCTAGAATCACTGAAGCATCGTAGACCACTTAAATACCTGAAGGCTATGATTAGCGCAATGTTAGTTCTGGTGTTGGCAGCAATTTTGGTAAAACAATGTGCTGGTTCAAGATGTCTTGCTTGATGTCCTAACATGTGCTTTTGTGTTTCTAACATTCAGTATAAGGTGTATATGTTAGTGTTGCAGGTCTGTGTACTGATGTCAAACACGATGTCCTGACATCTATTGACATTACATCAGTTTGGTTTGTTTCTAGAGCTGCGCTGTTTTTAATATATCTTGGGAGATTTTGTTTGAGAGATTGCAGAAGAATTTATTAGAGAAGATTTATTCTGATACAATCAATTCCTATTACTTTATGGAGTATATTTTGTTACTATTTTGTTACTATTTTAGGGCAAAGAGATTTGGAGAACAAATCTGCTTTATTGTTAAATCAAATCTGTAATTTTATAATGCACAAGCCCAATGTAAGGAATGTTTATGGGAATACTATTGGAGAACTTTGTGGAGCTGATTTAGACATCTGGAAGATTCAAGGTAAAATCAAGAGAAGATTGAGTATTTAAATATGGAGATATTTTAGGAAGATTTGATTGAAGATCTAATTTGTAGGAGAATCTTTTGCAGATTTGTAGCAGCTGATATGTTGTGATTTGAAGCCCAAATCCAGTTGGGTATAGGTTATAAATAGGCTCTTTGTAACCTAGAAAAAAAAGCCAGCCATCATGTAAATTATAGGGGTTGTGTTGGTTGATGAACCACCCGGTTTGTGGGATGGTCATTGTGTGTATCTCGAAGCCTGTAGGTAAGAGATGTATTGTTCTTGGAGGAAGCTGTTAAGCAACTCTAAGTATTGTTCTTAGTCATGTGTGTCATGTCTAGGTATTGTCATTGAAGTGTGTCTTATACTTTTCTGTGATTGAAGAGTTATTGGAAATCAAGCTGTTGATGCAGTGGCTGAGGTGTTGACTGCTAGACATCATTGCGATGATTGGAAGTGAGATGGAGTCTCTTATCTAGGGTGGACTTAGGTAGAAGGGTCATTGGGTAATGATTAAGTGATTAGATCATCAACAGGTGTGTTGATTGTAGGGTTTATAAATTGATACTGCTGATAGTGAACTTCCTTCCTGGCTTGGTATGCCCCCAGATGTAGGTTGTTAGACCGAACTGGGTGAACAATTCTTGTGTTGTTTATGCTTTTCAGTAATGTTATTGTTTATACCTTGCCATGTTATCTGTAACAGACCAGATGTCTCGACATCCTGTAGGACATCTGGGATCTGTCATGCCAGAATTTCAATTGGTATCAGAGCAGGCATCCTATTCTGTTTCTGGGTGAGATCCTAGGGAAGATACTTTCTGGTCATGGGCAAGGTAGGTGGTACCTACTGAAAAGTTGTTTGAACTTGGAGAAGTTCATATTGTTGTTTGAATAGTCCCTAGAAGTGGAGGATGGACTGTTCATGACATGGTGTGTTTTGGACCTGTCTGTTATTAGGCTTGTAGCTTTGGTGGTGAGCTGCTGTGTGGTTTGATTTATTTTCAAACCTATGTTGACCTATTGCACATGGATTGTGGTGGTTGTGCAAAGGTTATTAAGGTTTGCGTGAAGGTTGTTGAGGGGTTTTCTTTATCTGTGTTCCGCTGCTTATGTATCTGTTAGAAAACTCCTGGTGGTTTTGTGTGTTGAGGCTGCAACACTCTGTTCTCCTCTGAAGGTGTATCACATGGTGTTGTGATACTTGAGGATAATATTGATTGACTTATTAAAGTGACCAAAGATACTTGAGGTTTGACCCAAGTCCACTCATAAAGGCATTTTCAATAAGTTTGTTAATGAGAGATCAGAAGGATGCAATTTATTTTTGCTTTCTTCTCTGAAAGACCATCCACAGGTCTAAATTGAAGGATCCCATGGTGTTGTTCTTGAATGATGTTCTACCATTTGTTGTGACATCAAACCAGCAGAGTGTGCAGAATCTCGTGGATAAAGATTTGGCATTGCAAATGTGTTTGGAACCTACTCCTGGCTTGCATAGAGGAGGTTGACTGTTGTCTTCCTTGTTGGAATGTCATCCAAACCATCTAGGATGAGTAGTTGTGTTTGGAGCAAAGAGGACTTGGTGTTTTTTTTTGGACCAAAAGATTATGGTTCCCTGGTATTTGCATGAGAAGGTTCTTCTTAAGCTGGAGTTCAGTTATGTGGTGTCCTCACATAATGGAAGAGCATCCTTGTAGGTTGAAGTGTTGGGAGAAGCATGTTTTTTTTACAATCTGTTTGTGATGACCAGTCATTATTTTTTTTGCTCCAGAAACCTGTTAGAGGGAATCTCCTCTTTAGGTGCAGAAGGATGGCATCCAACATCTCAAAGTCAGACAAGAGGTCTGAACATTAGAAGTTTGAGAAGAAGATTCTTGAGATGTAGAGTATGCAGGTTCCTGCATGTGTGTATGATCTGGTTTTAAAGGTTGGTCAGCTACTGATGGCTGATCCTCTTATGTCCCTTTCATGAGATGTGTGTGGATTACTATGGTGGTTGTCTCCAAAGCCATAGTAGTTGTTTAATGTGATTTAGACTGATGTCGGAACGGATGTTGAAACATCATTTCAGTTCTTTGCTTTCTCAGCCAAAGAAAGTTAGTTGTGCTCATGGTGGAGTATTAGGTCAATCCACTTACCTAATCTGAAGTGATCAGTGGTGTGGATTAATAAAAGAGGGATCAGCTAGTGCCACAAGCGTGCAGGAAAAGAATGTCAGACCAGACCAAATGTCGTACCTTGTGTGACAAGGTTACCTTATCATATATGATAAATAGCTTAACAACAGTTGAGTATTTGTCTGCTTCTGATAAGGTTGTGCATCTAACCGATAGTGAATACTCTGACGGGAGCTGAGCGTTTATCTAAGATGTTGTGCAATATACATTGACGGGAGACTATGTATATGTCTGATGTAAAAGTGTAGAACTGCAGAAGTGTTGAGAATTTGCTTTTCTCTATGAGGCTGTTTATTTCTCTATGTGGTGTGTTGGTGTGTGATGACCTGGGATTATTGCTTAGCATTTGTTCCTAGTAAGTATTGTGGTGGTGATGTTGAAGATGAAGATGGAAGACTATGAAGACATCATAATCTTGATGGTTACAGCTTGGATCAGTTTATCTCTGATCTAAGTGGTTTGGAGAATGGTGTTTGCTCTGGTTGTGAAGGTCGAGGATAAGTGGCAGTTATCTCTGGCTTTCTACTGACGGCTCTACTAAGGGAAGTTACATTCTTTAGTATTGCTATGGGGTAGTCTTGGACTACTTATTTTCTGAAGATTCAGATGTGGTAGGTTTGAAGTCTTTGGAGTTTCTAAGTATGATGGAGGTTGTCTACTCAAACTTGATTGTTGAATCAAGTCTATGAGAGCATGGAAATCTGGTTCTGCAAAGGGAAGAGGTTCTTCTGAGTGGCAGAAGGAGGAGCTGAATTCAACAGTTGGATGTCATAATGTTCTGACATCTAGCTTAACATCAGAAGTCTCAGCTGGTGATGTGGCACATCAGCTTATGATAGGGTGATCTACAGGAATGAACAATAGGATGTTTCAAAAAGATCGTTCTCATGGCAGTTTGCGGGAGCTGCAGGGAAGAGGAGATGTTACATGACCATGGCTTAGGGAGTCTAAGTGTGTTTGCTATTGAGCAATTGGAACATGTGACTTGAAGATCAATTTTCCTTGGTGGATCAGGATATCTTTGTGAGAGTTCTGACAAACGTGAAAAAGGTCAAAATGTGGCATTTGGTTGTTTTCATATGAGGATTCATGAATGAGGTGATCAAACTGTGGCATTTGGTTGATCTCAGAAGTGGATTCGAAGAATCAAGATAATCAGAGTGTGGCAGCTGGTTATTATTGAGGATTGTCTTGGAACAAGTTACTCTTGGACAGAAGGGTGATGAGTTGAAGACTCAAGGAGATTATTCTTCTTGAAGGTTTATGAGAGTTTATTTCTCTAGTTCTTTGGATTACTATGCTATAGTAAGTCCAGTTGGTGGAGCATATCAAGAATCATGGTGATGATGTCTTGGTGTGTGGTAGATGTTCTAACTTGTGTTGGGACATTATCTGGTTGGATATCCTTGGTGAAGGATGATTATGCTCTGGTTCTTAAGCGTGGTGCCTACATTATGCCTAAGGAGCGTCTACATAGTCATACGGGAGAATGATGAAGTAGAAGGTCTGCCTTAGATGGAGAATGTAGAGAAGACTGAAGTAGATCAGGTATTGATTGATTGGAAGTCTGAAGATGAAGAGTATGATAGGGAATGACTGCCTTTGGAGAGTTGGGGGATCTATGTGACTTTGATCCTTATCTAACAGTTTGTTTAAAGGAGGATGGTGATTCTTATGTTCATCACGAATAGCCTAATTGTAACTTCATGTGGAGTTGGATGCTTAAGCATTATTGTCAGAAGAGGTGTTTCTGACTATGTGGATTAGAATGTGGAGATTCTGAGCTTGTTTTTAGTAGTATGTTCTGGCAAAGCATGACTACTAATTTTGAAGACTTCACTAGTATCAACAACTACTAGTGAATGTAATGGCAGAGGAATTGTGTCACATGATGTGATCTGATCAGAAAGTTTTTTTTAGAGTTGTTCTTTCTTCTGCTGCAAGTATCTCTTGAAGAAATTGGATCTTAGTAAAGCTTTTAAGTAAGCTGAGAATTCGTGGGGTCTGTATGAGCATGAAGATGTTCATGTGCTTGAAATGAGGATTGGTGTTTTTGTTTCCGTTGTGTGCCTCAGGGGGAGTAAAGTAGTGTTTTGTTTGATGTTTATGATGTCAGATCAGATGCCATGACTTTATGTCATGTGCGTACTACTGCTTAGGAAGAGTAGTTACATTTTTGTTGCTGAACTTGTGTAACTATTTAGGAGGAGCATGATAGTCTGTCATGCGTGATTGCTACTGCTGAAAAGATGTGGAACTCCTTACTGAAATTCTGGTGCATGTGCAGAATTCAGATGTCCTATAACACGTCATTCGACATCTGGTCTGACATGAATACACATGGCAAAGTATATAACAAAAAGCACGGTACTGAAAAGATAAAAACAAAGCACACAGAATTGTTAACCCAGTTCGGTCTAACACACCTACTCTGGGGGCTACCAAGCCAGGGATGAAGTCCACTATCAGCAGTATCAATTCAAAGCTAAACTCCCCGTTTACAGCTTATCACTTAATCACTACCCAATGACCCTTCTACCTAAGACTCACCTAGGTATGAGAAACCTTTCTCATTCCCAATCATCGCAATGATGTCTAGCAGTCAACACTCCGCTACTACATCAACGGCTCTTTACCTATACAATAATTCAACAAGGAAGACACACTTCCAAGACACAACTTAGAGTTACTTAAGAGCTTCCTCCAAGAACAATACTCCTCTTACTTAACAGTTTCGAGGATCACACTATGACCATCCCACAACCCGGGTGGTTCACACATACCAACTCTCCTAGAGAGTGGTTCACAAACTCATCCCTAATAATTACATCTTTTCTATTCACGGCTTCGCTGCTAAAACTAGGTTTACACCAGTCAATATATAGCATTAAATCTGGACTGGATTGGGCTTCAAAAACGCAGCAAAGAGACTGCTCACAAATCTGCAAAATAAACTCCAATAAAATAGGTCTTCAATCTAAAGTTTCCTAATATGTCTCCATATTTAGAAAACCCTGAGAATCCGAAAACCAACACAAAATCCCAACTCAATTACTTTGGACGCCACATAGGATAACTAAATATTCACAGAATATTCAGTAACAAATAACAACAAACAAAATCTTCCTTGTAAACCAATAACAGACGCGATGTCCTATGATCCAGGATGGGACATCTTTATCCGACATGTTGAATGCAGTAAATTAGAACATCATTTATCAACACCTTGCTGCTAGAATAGTTTTAGCAAAATAAATGTCAACCACAGAATCAAAGAAATAACAATCTCCCCCTTTGGCTTATTTTGGCTAAAACTACACACCAAAAAAAAAACTTGCAAAGAAGCACACAAACAGTAGCGAAATACCAGCAGCACACAAAAAAACTAGCATAGCAGCACTCCCCTTCAACTGCATACAACACACAGCACAGCATAGCAAAACTCCCCCTCAACTGCAGCATCAGCACAAGCACACCATAAGCACATTACTCCCCCTTTTTAGCCATAAATTAGACAAAAGCAAGTAGAATAGCATCAGAAATGATCAACTTATAAACCAGAATAAACGGCATCAGAAAGCAGATGCACACATCATCACATGACCAAATGTCATGCACAAACTTCAGCATCTTTCCCTTCATAAACACCTGCACAAACTTGTAACACTCTCCCCCTATCAAGGATAACATGTGCTTCTTTGCAAGAAGAACACCTTCAATGAATGGAAAACATAAGACTCATCTATATGTCTTCAAGAGCACACCCTCTGTTCAACATACCTGCTGAACGCATTCACTTAATGTTCGATCCTCAAGCAAACTAAGTACCACGCTAGTACAATTAACAGACAGAAGTTCTCCCCCTATATTTCACGAATGATGCTCCAAAAATCTTCAGCTCATTTGCTCCACAAGTACCAAACTTATCCACTTCTAGCATGTCATATGCACATCAGACATCCAAGACAGTCCTTAACTCATCATTCTCTCGTATGATAAGACAAACACCTCTTAGACAAAAAGTGATCTCAGAATCCTACTCCAAGGATAACTAACCCAAAGATGTTCTAACATTGGTTAGGACATCTTCCACACATCATAGACACCATACCTCATGATTCTGGATATGCTCCACCACTGGACTGACTATCTGCATAGTAATCCAACTGAAGATCTTCAAACAACACTGCGCCACCAGCTTGAACAAAGAAAACTTCAGAAACCCAAAAAAAATCTCATTCACCAATAGAGGGTATGCTTCAATCCAGAACTTCTGCTAGAACCTCCTGACAATTTCAACTAACTCCTCTTCAACACAAGAGCAATCAGTCTCAATCATCCTCAAGCATAAAGCCACTGCCTTCCACTGAACTCTAAGTAAACTCCTCTTACTTAGAATTAATAACACACACCAAGACAAGTGTGACATCTCCAAAATCTACAGAGAAAAATAAATTCTCCCAGACACAAACAAAGCTATCCTTCACACTCCTCCTGCATAAGCACTAGCTTCACGCAGCTAGGATAGCACACCAGCCTTAGGAACACCCAACCACACTCAGTAGTACATGTCCCATCATGTTGTTTGACATCACTCTGCACAAACTTGGACAGCAACGTAAGCTTCACAAAAATCTGCACCTTGTAGTAATAGACCATAAACAACAACCTTAACTCCCCCTGACATGAACAACCAATGCTCCTTATGAAGATGAACACTTGACACCAGATGATAGCACAACGATATTGCCACATTCTCAACATTAAGAACTGCCACTTCTTGTATTTGTTGAGCATTATCTCACCATGTTTATTTCAGATACATGGTCTGCCAAGTCCAATATAAAAGCCCACTTGATTTGGAATTTCTCACATATTCCATAACAAATGTCTTTAGATAACTTGCAACACAAGATAAGGACTGCCACCACCTTTTACTTGTATTAGAAGAAACCTCCTTATCTTCAGCCATTCTGATCAGATCACACCACTGACAACAACCTTCTGTCCTTACATTCACAAGCACCTAATGAAGTCTTCATAATGAAAGTAGTCATGTATTACCAGACCAAACTACTTAACATCAGAATCTGCCCATTCTAATCCACATTATGTCATAACTGCCATTTTAGAAAATAATGCTGCTTCTTCCAACTCCACAAGCACAGTCCCAGACCTTCATCCAGGATACACAACAAACAGTGATGTTGTAACATTATGTAGGACATCAGCATTAGATAAAAGATCACACCTACTGCATTTTATTCAGGTAATCACAACCACCTGATCACAACAGAGAGAAATAAACTCTCACACAATTTAGAAATCTGAATTGCATCAGATAACTACCAAGCTCCCAACAAGGTATTTGTTATCCAAGAAAGATTCACAAACAAACAGCAGATGATGCTCACTTCTTCATTCACACACTTCTGATACAGTCAGCTGATAAGGCTACCTCAGGTTGTCATCTTCAAATATCAGGCTACTCAATCACAGCCACTCAGATAAAATAAATTCCTGAACCATAATATCCAGACTGCAGACTTGCATAATTCTCTAGACAAATACCCAGTCTCCCGTCAAAGTTTTTACCCTTATGCATAACATCAATAATAGACAAATACTAAGTCTCCCATCAATGTATCTACTATTAGTCCGAATAAGATTACCTTCTCACACAAGGTATGACAATTTGTTTGACAACTTCTTCTGCACACGTCTGAGAACTTCTGATTCTTCTTTATGACAAATTTTCATGACATTTATTCAGAAGTTACTTTAACTTGGATCAGTGGCTTGATCTTGGACTTCTTTTTGCGCAAAATAACCTTGGCTGAACAAGCAACAACCACCTGAATTGATGTTCCAACATCAATCTCAGTCACACATCTTCACAGAGCTTTTCTGAAGATGTCATCTATAGTAAAGCTCTAGCAGGGGAACACACGAGGATCAACCATCAGTAGCTGATCAAGCTTCTAGGTCATATCACAAACACATTCAACAGCAGGAACATCTCAAGAGTCTTCTCCTTAAACCACAACATCTTGTCTGACTTTGAGATGTTGGATGTCATCAACATTCCACAACCAATCTGCCTTTTCTAATCCTTCGGCCAAACTCATCCCAGACAATTTGGATGATACTCCAAGCACATAGTCGCCAATCAACCCCACCGGTTGATTCAACTCCACAGTGCTTAACCCTTGAAAGTTCTCCACTACACCAGAACAAGAGTTCCATGCTCTCATAGACTTGATAAATGTCATCAAGTTTGAGTACACAACCTCCATCCTGAATCAGAGAAACATCATCCAGACAGCTTGAGAAAATAAATTCTTAATACAATGATGTCAAGACATATCTTTAAGGTCTTCCAAAACATCAGGTACTCTCCCTCAGAATCTGCCAAGAGCACTTCAGAGAATCATACATTCTCCCCTTTAATAGCAGCACAGACTGTGATTAGATCATATCAACCCTTAAGCACACACAGTCAATACCTATCTAGAAAGTGGTGGTGACTTGATCACCAAGTGTGTGGTGACAATTATTTGTGAATAGAAAGTGGTGTATTTTCTAAGTATTGTAAACAAAAAACGACGTGATTTCAGGTTTATGTGAGAATTACCATAGTGGTTGATTATTTTGTAAAAGGTTCTTTAAATTGGGTTGACTCAAAGTCCACCATAGGTTTGGTGTTTATATTAGAAGATTTTAAGAGAGGTTTTGGTGTAAGGATTGTACAAAGATGTGACATAGTAAAATCTCTCACGAGGTGTGAGAAGATTAGATGTATCCTTGTTTAAAAAGAGGAACTACTATACATCGTTGTCTTCATAAACCCTAAACTCTAAATCATATTTAACTAACTTATCAAATTAAATCCTCTCAAAGTTGTCTGCATAAAAAACGAGCTCTCTTATCTATGGTTGGCACGACTATTTCATATTATTTCTAAGGGCGACAATAATTTCTCTTTGATGATCCAGCAAACATATTGCTTCTAAGGATGGCAAGAATTCCTCTTTGCGGATCTATCATACTTTTGTGAAGACCATCATCCAAAGCATGCTCACACACTCCCTTTCTATATACTATTGCTCAGTTTCACAACTAAAAAAAAAAGATATAAAAGCCTCCGAGAAACTTAATTTGGAGTTAGGATATCAACCAAAGGAAGCTTGTCACAACGACTTTGAAAATTTTGTAAGCCTTATGCTCAATGAGGGCTAGGAACTAGGCTTTAATTTGCTTAATGGAGCTACCAACCTTAAACTTGATTGGGATACGATGAACAATGTTGAATCTTGGGAAAACCTTACTCAAACACAGGATGCTGAGACCTCATGGTACAATTAGATATCATATCTTTCTTCCTTTTGGTTTGGTATTAAGCCTGAGTTCAAGTTCCTTAAAAGTCGCACCTTTTGATCCCTTAGCAATGGTTCTTCCATTAATTTTTGGAAGGACTCATGGAGTGGTCCTCCTCTTATATTGGAAACTAACCTGGACTTTCTTCACACTTAAGGCTATTGCCTCCTACCCAATCTGATATGTTTCTTTTCATCTCTAACAAGTTGCTTCATGTTACCTTGTTGGAAAATGATGACAAAGATATCATGATTTGGTCTAACTTTGATTATGACATTCTCAGTTTAAAAGAGGCTTGCATATTCAGATTTCATCCCTCCATAAAGATTGACTAGGAAAAAGCAATATGGATGGAGCATGGACATACCAACATTCAAATCATTTCTAGTTTGAAGAGTAATGCAAGATAAGATCCCATCAAAATGACATGCTTATGAGGATAAGCATTACAACGACCTCCATGTGTTTTCTTTGCAATTGTGCGACTGAGAGCACTGCACTCCTTTTCTTTTAGTGCAAGTTGCAAAAAAAATTGGCTTTAGCTTGGCAGAAAAACTAATCCAACCAACTTGTCTCTCACTTTGGAAGATTGGCGACACCATTGCAGTAGAGGAAGATCGAAACAATGCAATTTGGTTATGAAAGCTGCAAGTATATTTCATATCAACGATATTTGGGATGCGAAGAACAAGTTCATATTCAAACCATCTTCCAATCCTCCAAAAATCAACCACCACTCTCATGGATCAAGTGAAACTTGCATGCAATAACTCCTCTTTAACATCTTTTGTTATTATGTTTGACTCTAGTTAAAGCTTTTGAAGTCCGCATCCACCCACCTCGTGATCCTTCAATCAAAGAGGTTATATGACAATCTCCTATTTTATACTAGTTAAAATGTAATTGTGATGGAACATGCACTCATTCTTCTTCCACCTATGTTTGTAGTGGCATTTTTAGAGATAGTAAGGGAGACTTTATTTTGGTTTTTGCAAAACAAATCTCCTGGGGTTCATCCTTCATATGTTGAGTTAGTGCTATTATGAGAGCTATAGAAATAGAAAAAGAAAAAAGTTAACACAAATTTTGGATTGAAACAGACGACTCCTTTATGATAGTTCAAGCCATTTCCAACCTTTCCATAATGCCTTGGCAATTAAGCAATCGTTGCTAGACTTGCATAGGTTCTACTGACATTAATGTAAATCTCTTCATGACTAACATATATAGAGAATGAAACAATTGTAGAGACTATTTTGTTAACATATGTATCACTTTAAATTCCTTAACCATTTTTTATTTCATCCTTCTTAGAATAAGAATGATTTTATTAAAAAAAAAAATAGGTTGGGCATGTCTTTTTTAGGTTTAGTACTTTTTGATTGGGTCGGATTAATCCCCTATCTTTTGTAATCGTTTTTTCACCAATGTATTATTAAAAAAATACACTCCCTCCATTTCAAATTAATATCATGTTTAAAAAAATTATTAATCGCAAAATACTTGTCATTTTTAGTCATCAATCTGAATATTTAACTTTCAATTATATCATCTAATTAGTATTTTTAATTTATTGTCGTGTTACTTTATGATAATTCTAATTCAAATACACAAATATTTGATAAAATCAATGTTTTGTTTTATTTGTTACATTTTTTTTTAATTTATATAAATGTATCAAATATGACAGATATTAAAAATATTTGATATTAATATTTGGTAAAATCTTAACAATTTTTCTTAATATATATAAATGAAAATATTTTTAATTAGATTGAACTTTTATGCAATGTATCGGTTGAATGAATATATGACAAAGTTTCAATTTAATCTAGAAACAAAAGATATATAACTATTTCCAGAAAACATATATAGATATTAAAATATATACGCGCATTTGACACGGCATGTTTTATTGATTGTATCATGAAATAAAAAAAGACGAGGGCTCGGTAGTAATTTTACGCATCTTTTTTAGCAAAAAAGAGTTTATATATATATATATATATATATATATATATATATATATATATATATATATATATATATATATATATATATATTCCATTTGAAGTATTGTTTAAAAGAAAAAAAAAAAAAAAAAAAAAGGTACTTTCTCGGTTACAACCTTCGAGGCAAAGTTACCCCCATAAAGCGCCTAAATAGCCGTCAATAAAAAAAACTACTAGATATTAGCAGCATTATATAAATAAATTCTTCATCTATATTTTCTCAAAACAAATCGCTGCTACAACAACCCTCTTCTCTTAGTTTTTTCTTCCGCCACCCAAATGAGTTACTACAACCAACAACAACCCCCCGTCGGCGTTCCTCCGCCGCAAGGTCTTTCTCAATTTCACTTACCGTTACTGTTACTTTGTGGTTTGGTACTAATTTCTTGATTATAGATCTTTCGTATTCTTTTTACTCTAATTGTGTGGTTTTGATTTTGCGAATTAGGTTATCCGCAGCAAGAGTCTTATGGAAAAGACGCTTACCCTCCGCCGGGGTATCCGCCGCAAGGCTACCCTCCACAGCAGGGCTATCCACCGCAAGGCTATCCGCAGCAAGGCTATCCACCGCAATATGCTCCTCAGTACGCTCAGCCTCCACCTCGACAACAGCAAAATTCTTCCGGTGCTGGTTGCTTGGAAGGCTGGTAAATCCTCTCTCGATCTCTCGATCTTTCTATTGTATGATATAATTGAATCGATGGAGTCAAAATTGTTATGGTGGTTACTCCGATCAACGGTGAATTGATCGCTGGATCGTGGTTGTTCCGGTGGTGCGTCGGCGATTGATTGTTACTTTGTTGTTTTCCTCTTATCTTTATTGTTTTATTCAAAATGATACTTTTTTTTATTTTACTATATTTTTGCTTTTGTTTATGTGGGCCATACCATATACCGGATATACCAATGTCCTTAGTTGAGCTCTTATTGTCATATATACAAAATTAATCAATTGAATTAGCTTAATTCAAGATTAAAAACAATAGTTAAGCAGAATTAGAAGTGATTATTTTAATTTCAACTTATAATATAAGTCAGGTGGGGTGGGTGGTGGCTGTCACTGATAGTGATTTATTTGACGTGTGGGTTTTGCCATCTTGAAGTGGTACCTTGTCTTGTTGAAAGGGTCTTCTATATTGACAACCAAAGTGAAGATGTGGACAAATTTTCTATCAAACTACTTTTTGATTTTTGTTTAAATTCCTTTTCATAAGAGTTTGCAGTATATAGTATTTTTCTTTATAGAGATTACAATTAGTGTATTCTTGGCTCTCAATTCCTTTCTTTTAAGATATGCATCCACCTATGTAAAGGTTATACAAACCCACACGATTGATTTATGACGCACAGACACCAAAAACACAACACTAATACTTTGACACTAGTAATAATTTGAAAAACGAATAAATTAAACGTGATCACAAGTGTTGGTGTTGGATTCGGATACCAACACCTCTTTTTTCAGAGGCGGCGGTGCTATAGAGCATAGGACCTTACTAGTTTCTTCTTTTTTTTTTTTTTTTTGGTAAATAAGGTTTTAAGTTTCTGGCTTTCTGCTAATGCATTATGTACTCACCGGTCAGCAATGTGATGTAATCTGATTTGTTTGTATAATTTGTAAATGTTGCAGTTTGGCTGCTCTTTGCTGTTGCTGTCTCTTGGATGCGTGCTTTTGAGGGGAGATATTACTTTGCACAAATTGGGTTGATTACAAATGTATTTTGACTTTGAGTACATGATGATTATTGTTCTTATAGTTTCTTTTACATTTCCTTGTTAATTGTTTGTTTTTATGAATATCAAGTTATGAACTACTGCTTCTAAATATCATACTGCCTCATTAAAGGATTGGTCTGTTTTTATTTTCTTTTTGTTTGGTTTCTTTATAGAAAATTTCATTTCTTGCTAGCATTTGTATTTTGCATGAATGTGTTAATCATCACTAGCATCAGCATTTTTACTATGAATCTGTAGCGAATTTCACCTATAGTATTTGTCTCACCAACACATTTGTTTTAACATGCACAAAACTATAGTAACATTTAAGTGAAATTGTAGCACCCATTTTCCAAAACTATCAACAATCTTTTTGCACAGACATTAAGCAGAAACATCAGTAGCAGTCTCAAGTTGACTGTAATTCCCTTTCTCTTTGAAAAGTTGAATGTGATGATGTTTGCAGTAGAGCCTTGTGTCATGTGTAACAAAATTTGATGAGCTTATAGTACAACCTCCATAGGTACATTTGAAGCAGCCTTTGTGATAGGGAGTTCCGTTAACGGTAACCTTTGATAAATAGTAGCATATTAATCATTAGTAATTAGAACTAGATAGTGTAGAACATTATTAATTAACTGCAAATTGCAAATTTCTTTCAGTTATACCTTCTCAGTGGGATACACAGTCTTTTTGCAACACATGCATATGTCTTTTGTCCCCCCAAATGCATTTGCCACTGTTTTGGCGTTCTGTCATTCAAAAATCAAGTCTGTCAAACTGTCATTAAAACTGACAGACTGTCATTAAAACTAAACTTGCTATGAAATGTGACAAGAGAAGCTATAGAAATATATCACCTCATTCTCAGTTGGTTTTTCTGGTTTCTGAATTTTGGGCGTTCCTGTGACGAATGAGAATGAGAGGAAACAAAAGAATGTTAGCCAACTCTAAAACTTTCACACAGAACAATTTCTGTTTCTGTTTACATGTCAATTTTACCTTCAAAGCTTTTGTTCAGGCTTCCGGTTCTCTTGTAGAGTTGATCATAGTGCGGTCTGCAAAAGAGCACCCCATCGATAGAACAGTAGTTGCTTAACTGCAATTGCAAATAGAATTAGAAATCATCAAATTTTGTAGGATCATTCGGTGAGTTTCATCGTTCAATGGTTTCATAATATATTTTACATGTCAAGATATATATATATTTTCTGAATACCTTGAGGGTACTTTGGCAATGGTGGCATCGGAAGCAGGCCTTGTGATATATACGACCATCTGCGACTAGCTTCTCAACAAGATAAACTGTTTTTTCGCATGCCCTGCACTTCTGTATGGATCCTCCAAAACTGGCCATGGCAGCCAATGACCGAACCCTGGGCGGAATGAGCAAAGAGAAAGAGAGGGAACAAAGTTTCGGTTTTCCGCAAGGATTTCCTCTGCCAAAGTTCCCCTCTTCTCTATTCTCTCTAATTTTCTCCCTGCAATTAAGAAATGAGAAAATGAGAAAAAGAGAGAAGAAATCAGAGGAGGAGATGAAAAAACTGAATGGGGACAGCAGTAAATTTCGGATGTAGTATGAAATGTATTTTTATAGATGACACATGTTAAGTTGTGAGTGAATTGTGGATTAAAAGGAAAAAAAATACAAGGTTAAATAAAACAGATAGATTATTCTTGTTGTGAGTGGTGAGTTGGCTTTCCAACTAGTATCTTGTTCTTTATAGGTGTCTTACCATAATTCGATAATTGATACAACAAAAAAAACATAGTATATAAAAGCATTATATAAAATGTGTGGTCCTAACAAAAAAAACTAATATAAAATGTATTTTATACGGTGTCTTATAATGTATGATACTATTACTAATTTGTGTTCAAATAATAGCTCTCTTAATCTAGTACTATATGTATTTTAAATAAGAGACTGAAAAAGTCATCTATAAATAAATAAAAAATTAGCAACTTTGAACGAATTGATATTAGACTTAAAAAAATGTTGAGTAAATTAATTTTGGTAAGCATATTCCTAATGTTATTTGAACACTTGAAAAACTGTAACTAGTCTTATTAAAATTAATAATTTTGTATTTCTCCATTAGAGTGTCAGCTCACACTAAAATATGGAATAATATAAATCATTCATAGGAAGGCTTGGTCTTTTTTCATACTAAAGTAGGATTCTTGTTTGGGGTGCTAGAGCAGAGGTTGTGGGTTTGGTTCTGGGAATATTCAATTTTTTTTTATGGATAATTTATAGAATATACTAAATCTTGTAAAACAAAATAAAATAGTGATATACTAAATCTTGTAAAACAAAATAAAATAGTGATGATTTTTTTAATGGATAATTTATAGAATATACTAAATCTTGTAATGTCTTAACAAAATAAAATAGTGATGATTTTTTTTAATGGATAATTTATAGAATATACTAAATCGTGTAATGTCTTAACAAAATAAAATAGTGATGATCAATTTTTTGGTTCATAACCCTCTCTTTCAATCAAAATGCTCTAATATCTTATATAAACATTAATTATCTTAGATGCAATTTAATCATTATATCTGATTTTATCGGATCAGAAAGAAGATCAGCGGCCAGCAACACGTCGTGAACTTCAAGTTTAACGGTGGTAGAAAAGAGGAGGGGGTGTACGTGCAAAACACTCTGATGCCAAAGTGAAGTTCAGAGTCGGAAAAAAAAAAAGTGCAAGTACAGAAAGTGTGAGTTTAGAATACCCAGTCATTTTTTGGAGAAGGGTATTTATAATGTGCCCTCAACGCTAGACCAACGGTCATCTGTAATGGGCTGAATCGTCAAACCCATTACAGATGACTGTCATGATCCTACGTGGCAGTAAGAAAGACCAACACATGGTCTTCGTCCTGGGTCAACTGTCCCGTGACCTTCGGGGAGCGGAGGACTTGTGTTTGAGGGTGAAATCGTTGCTCGAAAGTCATGGGTAGTTGGCTAATGATGTGTCCCCACGTGGGGAGCACATGGAGAAAGTGGGGAGGACATGTGAGGAGTATTTCCTCCAGCGGGATGGTGGATTGAGCATTTGTGTTGGGTCTTTCCCGACGAAGAGCTGAGTTAGAACATACTCGATGGTTGGACGGTCATCTGATTCAGTCCAGAACAATGTGACAAACTAATAATTTAATATTTAATTCGTCTGAAGTTCTCAAAAGTAATGGAGTTATTTTAGTGCAAAAATGTGTGATTAATGTCACTATTTTAGAAATATGTATTGTTTTATTGATTGGAAAATTATACTAACAAACACCTCCGTTTTATTTGAGAAATAAGGATCCTTCTTCTTCTTTTTTTTTTTTTTTTTTTTCTTCTTTTGATCTATCAAATTTTTATCATCATCATTATTATTAACGATATGAAAGTTGATAGACTTGACTTATTTAATATGAATAAGCATCAATATTTTTTTTTATATAGTTTTTTCAAAGTTGTTATTTAAAAATTAATAAATAATTAATTTATTCAAATGAAAATTAGTAATATGCCGAATAAAATTGTTTGAGAATTTTTAAAATATGTTTTGACACAGAAGTCATTGAGAAAAACAGCATGATGGTTAAAATAGTTAGATGTAAAATTGATATCTTGACTTCAAAATCTTGGTAGGAGCATTTTAATGTTTTTATTTGTGTATATTTTGGAAAAAAAAAACATTGCAACGAAATTACAATGGACATTACGGATGGTGGGCAGACACCATCAAACATTTGATCATATTTTATACTATTATTAATATATAGGATTTAATGGTAATGCACTGTCAGTATAAAAAAATATTATATATATATATACAATCAAAATATTTTAAAATGCCAAATTATTTAAATAATTTAAGATTTATAGACTGCCTTGGTAGGATACATGATTACCATTGGTTGACAGTATAAAAATAATTTACACTGTCAGTGTACTATCCATTTTCTCTAATACATACGAACAGTTTATGATTTAACATGGTGAAATTATTGAAATATTATTTTTCATTATAAATTAGTATAAACTTGTTAGGTATAAAGTGACACGAAATTAGAGATGTTTCAAATACACAAAATTACATTTAAATTATTTTTTTTATTTTTCAAATGAACAGAAATAAATGAGAGAATTTTAATATATAAAATATCATAAATCAATATATTTGATGTGAATGTGTAATATATATATATATATATATATATATATATATATATATATATATATATATATATATATATATATATGGAAGGAGATCATTTGACACCGGTGTCAAAATATTAACTTTGACACAAAATCTTACCCCTTTATTATTATTCATTCAATAGCTAAGATAAATTCCCTTAAAAACTCATGTGTTAGTTTTAAGTGAATATATCTTAATCTTTAAATTAATAATAATAAACGGTTAGGATTTGGTGTCAAAGTTAATATTTTGACACCGGTATCAAATGATCCCTTCCATATATATATATATATATATATATATATATATATATATATATATATATATATATATATATATATATATATTGAGAATATTATTTTTATGTGAAACTGGTAAGACTAATTATTAGTCTTTAGATTAAAAATAAATGGTTGAGAATAAAAAATTTATTTAAAGAACTTGTGTCTCTCTTTCTTCATTTAATTGAACATGAATTGCAATGCACATAAATAATGAAAGAAACATACATATTCCTTAAATGAACTTTTTAATCTAAGAGTTAATAATTATTTTTACGATTCTGATGCTCCGCAAGTGCACGGATTTATCGAAGTAATATAAAAAATTGTCGAACCCACAGAGACCAATGTCAATTTTATGTACTCTATCGTTGCTTTGTAAAGCTAAGGCTATGATTAAAAAGGTACGAATGGAAATGTAAACGCTACTTACTAAAGGTTTGAAAATAATACTAAAACAAGACCGAAATATGATTTCCGCGCACCTAAGGGACTTGTTGAAAACAGGTACTGATTATGACTATACTACCATTCCGTAGGAAATGCCAACTTAAAGACTCCGTCTCACACTCTCACGCTATTGACAAAAGTCACGCCTAATGACCCCAAGATTTTGCTCTCGCTCGCTCGGTAATTAAAAGACGCATTTTGAAAACTAACAAAGCCTAAACGAAGCCTAAAGCGCTCTCGCTGTGTTTAGGATCGATGCTCAGTGTCACTATCCGGTGCGTACCTCAAACTCTCGCTCTATCGGACACACCTTAATGCATTTCTCACTCTCGTGACAAAACACTGTTAAGCAACCCCTCGCTCTCACGACAAAGTTACCTAAATTAAACTTAGACACTAAAACCAGAATATCGAACAATCATATTTTCATACCAATGGTTCCTACAGAGTCCCGTCGGTAACAACGGTTCTCATACAACGGTCCCAATTATATTTAACCAGACATGTAATTAAACATAAACAAACTAAACATGATAAACATAATTAAGGACAACATGCTTAAACAATTATAAAATGCGATAACAGTAATAATAAAGCGATAAAACAAAGAACCTGTAAATGACTTGAAATAAATGCGGGAATTGAAATAGAGAAAATGGAACTGAAGTAATCTTCTATTAATATGACGGAAAGGTTGTTGATCCGAGAATACAGTACAATAAAGTAGCAAAAGGAAAACGATTGCGACAATCCCTCGATGTGAGTTATTGCCGCTTTTATAAATGATTTGTGCCTAACAACTAAAATGCGATTCGGCAGCGCTTCCGCGCAATTTTTGGATCTCCAAAACACACACCAGAGGGGTCTATAAATAGGAAAATCTTGGCTCCAAAAATTTGTCTTCGAATTTGAATTTGAACTGAACAAAATTGCCAAACTGCTGCAGGAAAACTGCTCCCGTGCATAATGGCGATCACCGTTTGTAAATGGCGAACGCCATTTGTTTGAAATGGGATTTCCCTCTTTTTTGGGACATGGCGAACGTCATATGGTTCCCCTTAGGGAATGGCGAACGCCATTCATCTAGAGGAAGGCAGAAAGCTCCAGTTCTTCTCTTTTTCAACTCTTTTGCCAATGGTTCTTGTCCTTTTCTTCGATCAAGCTGATATTGGTCCTGAAAACACAAAGCAAAGGAAAACATAATAAATCAAAGCAAATAGTATGAAAGACTCGATAAAATGGTACTAAAAGTGCGCGTAATGAGTCAGAAAATACGATACGAATTCGAGTTATCAAACTCCCCCACACTAAGACTTTTGCTTGTCCTCAAGCAAACTCCCAATGATATAAAACAGTAAGTTCAACGCTCGACTAATAGGCACAACAAAAACAATCAAAGCACAAGGTTGCTAGGCTAATGATACACGGATAGGTACTAAATAATGAAAACAAGGATACCATAACGACACGATTCTACAAAAGTGGACAAAGAGTTCCTTCCTATGCAATACCAGTTCAAATCATGACATTATAACTTGACCTACAAACTTCGTTCTTTTTCACCTCTCTTTCATTCGAGCACAATCACATTAAGCCCGTTATCCCTCGTGTTTACATGGTAAGTGAACCTGTTAGTGTTTTATGATCTCTTATTCAACACAATTTTTTTTTTCTTTTTCTCCCTTTTTTTTTGCAACGAATTTCAAGTGTCTGAGCCTTTGGGCTAAATGGTCAGGTGAGGACCACCTAGCTTAGTTAGAACAGGTCTTTGATTCGCAATATCTAAATAAAATCACATAATCAAAAACTCTGAGATCAACACATATTTGCATCAGTTCATTACTTAGTTCACACGCAAGGATGGTGCTGACTGCTGATCTAAACTAATAAAGAGGCTACTTCTAAAGAACTAGGAACAAGGTCTCGACATAATGTGTATTTAAAACGATATCGCATACTTAGGAACTCTAGGGTGTAGGAATGGTACCAATATTAGCAAAACTTTCCCAAGTCCGTCCACATAGCCTAAAACAAAGATAAAACAACATATACTTAATATGTCATGCCATTGAGTTAAACGGGAAATTTTTGAAATTGGGGTCAAAATAAGGGAGTCTTCAAACAATGCAAAAATGTAAAGTAAAAATTGACTCAACTAGCGCATATGACTCAATAAAGCAACATACTAGAAAGCGATAAATTGAAAGCGGTAAAGTTCCTCCCCCACGCTTGAATCAAACATTGTCCTCAATGTTTCGATAAAAGGTGGAAAAGGAAAGATAGAACCTGTGTGAATGCTACTGCATGCCAAATCCTCTCTGATCCTCTCTTGTTGTCCATGTCTTCGCTGGCCACTTCTACTTCGGCGGTGGGCGCTTTGAGATACCTTCATTTGTTGAATTTTCTCTTTTTTGAAACAACTCATAGTGTTGCCTGTTTCCGGAGGAAGTACCTGCAAAAAAGTGTTAGAAAAATACAGTGCGGTATCGGTGTCACCACCAGCAGAGACATTCGCAGGAATGTCCGTTGGCACCTAAAAGAAGTTGAGACGAGACAAGCAATACATTTCTTTATTTCCTGCAAACACAAACAATAAAAGTAAAACATTAAATTAAAATCTCGTGGGTTGCCTCCCACACAGCGCTTTGTTTAACGTCGATAGCTCGACGGCTAATAATCTTCGGTTTCCATGGCCACTTATCAAGCCATCTCACATATCCCTCACCTTTTCTTTTCTTTCTCTTGTGGGGTGGTTCATTCTTTTGAACTTGTGGTGGCGGTTCTGGATCTATCCTAAGTATCAATTTTTCAAGTTTGAGCTCAGTAATTTCATCCACCACCTCAAAGGATAACCTTACCCTCTTCACTCTAATGGTTTCCCTAGTTTCAAGGTCTTCTAAATTTCTCTTTTTAAGCAGGACCTCAGACAAAGGTGCATTGGAGTGGATATTTTCCAATACCTCCACATATGTTTTGGATTTGGAGTCTACCTTAACTTCTGCAAACCTTTGCAAGAAAGGAATTGGTGGGATATAGGGAAAAGGACCAGTGATATGTGCATCCTTCTCTACCTCTTCGACAACCTCCCTTTCGGATGGTGTCGGTGGATTTTTCTCAATTTCTACACTTTTCTCACCATAACTCTCCTCAAATTCATTATCACTCTCCCTAGGATTTTCTATTTGTTTTTCACTACTGATTATTACAACATCCACATGTCTCTCAAGGAAGGGTCCTATAGGTGTCTGTGCTAACAGAGATATTTGAGTCTCCAATGCCTCAGTGTGAGTCACGAGGGACTCGATCACAGTGTTCATATGCCTAAAGGTTTCATAAGTATCGAGATGTTGTATTCTAAACTCTTCATTCTGGAGAGTTTGCGTCTCCACAAATCGTTCCATCATGTATTCAAGCCTAGAGTTAGTTGTTGTTTCAATGAAATCCTCAATTAATGTTTCGAGATTGGAATTATGGGATTCTTGTGGTTCCTCAAAATATTGGCAAGGGTAATCATAGATGGAATTTGGGTGAGAGTAAGTTATTGTCGCATTGAAATCCTCCATCAATAATTCAAGGTCAGGATTATAGGATTCTTGTGGTTCCTCAAAGTATTGGGAGTGGTAATTGTAAAGGAAATCTGGGTGATACATAGTTTTTTTTTTCAAATAAGAATGCCTTAGTCTATACGGTGCAACAAAGGAATAACAATATTGACCGTTGGTCCCCGGCAACGGCGCCAAAAACTTGATGCTCCGCAAGTGCACGGATTTATCGAAGTAATATAAAAGATTGTCGAACCCACAGAGACCAATGTCAACTTACTGTACTCTATCGTTGCTTTGTAAAGCTAAGGCTATGATTAAAAAGGTACGAATGGAAATGTAAACGCTACTTACTAAAGGTTTGAAAATAATACTAAAACAAGACCGAAATATGATTTCCGCGCACCTAAGGGACTTGTTGAAAACAAGTACTGATTATGACTATACTACCATTCCGTAGGAAATGCCAACTTAAAGACTCCGTCTCACACTCTCACGCTATTGACAAAAGTCACGCCTAATGAGCCCAATATTTTGCTCTCGCTCACTCGGTAATTAAAAGACGCATTTTGAAAACTAACAAAGCCTAAACGAAGCCTAAAGCGCTCTCGCTGTGTTTAGGATCGATGCTCAGTGTCTACTATCCGGTGCGTACCTCAAACTCTCGCTCTATCGGACACACCTTAATGAATTTCTCACTCTTGTGACAAAACACTGTTAAGCAACCCCTCGCTCTCACGACAAAGTTACCTAAATTAAACTTAGACACTAAAACCAGAATATCGAACAATCATATTTTCATACCGATGGTTCCTACAGAGTCCCGTCGGTAACAACGGTTCTCATACGACGGTCCCAATTATATTTAACCAGACATGTAATTAAACATAAACAAACTAAACATGATAAACATAATTAAGGACAACATGCTTAAACAATTATAAAATGCGATAACAGTAATAATAAAGCGATAAAACAAAGAACCTGTAAATGACTTGAAATAAATGCAGGAATTGAAATAGAGAAAATGGAATTGAAGTAATCTTCTATTAATATGACGGAAAGGTTGTTGATCCGAGAATACAGTATAATAAGTAGCAAAAGGAAAACGATTGCGACAATCCCTCGATGTGAGTTATTGCCGCTTTTACAAATGATTTGTGCCTAACAACTAAAATGCGATTCGGCAGCGCTTCCGCGCAACTTCCGGATCTCCAAAACACACACCAGAGGGGTCTATAAATAGGAAAATCTTGGCTCCAAAAAGTTGTCTTCGAATTTGAATTTGAACTGAACAAAACTGCCAAACTGCTGCAGGAAAACTGCTCCCGTGCATAATGGCGATCACCGTTTGCAAATGGCGAACGCCATTTGTTTGAAATGGGATTTCCCTCATTTTTGGGACATGGCGAATGCCATATGGTTCCCCTTAGGGAATGGCGAACGCCATTCATCTAGAGGAAGGCAGAAAGCTCCAGTTCTTCTCTTTTTCAACTCTTTTGCCAATGGTTCTTGTCCTTTTCTTCGATCAAGCTGATATTGGTCCTGAAAACACAAAGCAAAGGAAAACATAATAAATCAAAGCAAATAGTATGAAAGACTCGATAAAATGGTACTAAAAGTGCGCGTAATGAGTCAGAAAATACGATACGAATTCGAGTTGTCAGATTCTCACATAAAAATAAATTCTTATTTTATATATATATATGTGTGTGTGTGTGTGTGTGTGTGTGTTATTCTAAATCCATATATAATATATTTAAAGTAATATTTATGATATTAAATTTATTTACACATGATTTATAATTTAGGTATGTGATTTGAAATAGTTATGAATACATTTGATTTATGGTATAAACTTGATGCAAATCAGATGCTAAATGTTACTTGTTCTTGCAAGTAATTTAGTTTAATTGTTAAATATATTGAGATGTTATTAATATGTTTAGTGCATTGAAAAAAATAAGATAATCATAAAAATAATGCATTTATTTGTGAATGAAATGATTTGGTAAAAAAAAAAAAAAAAAAACATGAATTTGAATTTATAGTGCATGTATTGGTAATATAAAATGGTGTAAATAGTTTTTTTTTTGTTTGTGCAAAAATTTATTAAAATGATTTATCTATATTCTAATATGAAAAATATTATTTCTTACTTATCTTAATATTAAAAATAATTTGAATACATTTTAGATTATTGTAATTTGAAGAAAAGTTATAGAAAATATTAATGATTTTTGTTCATTGTTAATTATTTTCTAATGTGAATCTTATTTAGATATACTATAGAACATTATTAAATATAAAGTTAAGACATATAATTTATGATGCATATGATAGTTATACAATGAAAATGTTTATTTAAAGAGAATTATAATGACTGTTATATTTAAGAATATGAGATGTATATCATGTTAAAACCTCTTTTATGAAATAGAAGTTATTCTTAACAAATATTTATGATCATGATAGTTGTTGCAATGCATATTTAATGTATTGAATGTACATGGAATATATTTAAGTGGAATTAAAATTTTGAGTTAAAAAGGTTATTAAATATTTTAATGAAAAATGAAGAATGACATAAAAAATTATTTATGTAATAAATAAATGACAAAAGTGTCTTGGTGATAGTCTGTCAAAACTAGTGAGAATATAAAATATATTTTGTATGCAATAATAGTAGTGGCATAATTTCATGATAGTTGGTAAATACTATCAAGAATACATGAAGTAATCATATACATGACTAGTTGAAAGGTTGAATATTCAAAGTTTATTAAAGTTTGGAAAATCTTGCAATTCTTTGACGAAAGGATTGATAAGGATGATGTCTTAGAATATAAGTAAAGACAATGAAGTCATAATTAGGGATGTGAATAAGCTCATATCTAACTAATCATCGATAGTGGAAACTCAACTCACATTTGATTATATTAAGTCTTGAGTTCAACGATGAAAATAAACTATTTCAATGAATAAAATGCTTGACAATAAATAGATCTCAATAGGTAAAAGTACTGGACCATAAGAATAAATGTGGTAGGATGAAATTTTTCTCTTAATAGACATATATCATATGCTTGTTAGAATGCATAATTATGAGCGCATTTCTGATATAATCTACCTATATGAGAATGAAGTGGCGTCGCTTCATAGAGTTCAGTGGCTTGACTCTTAAACTCTCATGAAAATGATATGAGACACAAAGTCTTATTTAATGTATCATATTGATAATTCGATAAAAAGATACTAAGATTTCATGTGTCAGTTATGCACACTTGTTCTAGTGAATAATTGGTTCAAAGCTTGTGTACCAATCTATTTGGAGATGAGTGGAAACTTAACTTACTAAGTAATGATTCAAATTGTAAGATACCTTTATCTGAATGCATGTAATTCTATAATAAATTCTTTCATGGAAGAATTATATGCTGACTTTGTTCAACATTTCAGGAGTGTGTGTGCGATATATCCAGATTTGCTAAAATATGTTGAGGGCACTATTCTGGATCAGGTAAAAGAGAATATTGTTTGTGCATGGACCAATCAGGTTCGACACTTTTACTATACAACAACTAACATAGTTGAATTTGCACATGCTAGACTGAAGAATTGACAGAGAAACAATAAAGTTATTTTTTGGGACGTCGTGGACCAAATGCTCTGAAACCAACATAATGAGATACAACCATCTTTTGATCGGAGCATTACTGTGTTTGAACACCACTTCAAAGACAACATCCTTTATTCACAATTGGTTGACAACGTATATCGAGCGACTTTGAATATTTTTTTTCACGAATCCAAGCGAGCAGATAAAACAAGTTCAGATAACTCAAAGTGTGGATGTACACTTAGGAAGACTTATAGTCTTCCATATGCTTGCTTAGCATTAAAGAAAATGAAGCTTGAAAAACCAATATGTATGGATAAAGTTTGCACTCATTGAAAAAGGCTTTGTTTTGGTGATGATGGTGTGATGAATGATGATAAATCAAACATACCTATCATGACCGAGTGGAAAGTGATCCAAGAGAGATTCATGAAAGTTGATGACATAATAAAATTGCACGTCAAATAACAACTGGTGAAGATTGTCAATCTAAAAACAATGGATTTGAAACCATTGTCGAAACCGATTAAAACAAATGGTGCCTCTAAAAAGGTCAAACTGACACAAAGTGACAACTCCACGAGACGGGCTCCTTCATAATTTGAACATGTTAACTCACACTTTCCGGATTCTCTGACTTCAAAATCCAAAAAGAGTATTTTCAAGGGTGCTCGCATTAGCAAACCATATATTCCACCGACATTATCGAAAATCAAACAAATTGAATAGATGTCGCTTTTTATTCACAAATACATTAAGTGGATTGTAGATGTTAGAGATGACAACAACTGTGGTTTTTGAGTTGTTTCAGGTTTGCTCGGTAAGGGAGAAGACAACTACAAATTTGTCAGACGTCATCTTATATAAAATATGACGACACATAGGGAATCATAGGAACAAAGAAACTTACGATGTAATTCTCAATGCTCTAGTTCCTTGTCTTACGGGTCTGGCTCTGTTTGAAAAATGGATGTGTTTCTTGGAAATGAGACACCTTATAGCAAGTTCTTGTCATAGGGTATGTATTGCTTTAACACGATATGGTTTCTCGTAAACATTCTTTCCACTTATGAGTAATCCACCTCAAAATCCATTCGAACAAATCATGTGTATTGGTTGGCTATTAAATAAACACATTTTATTCAGGTTTATTTGAAATCAGAATGTCCTATACAAAAGACATCACTGAAGCGGAACGGTACATTTCACACAAGATGCTGAAACTTTGTCAGATCACTTTTTAGAAAGGATGAAGGAGTTCACCAAGTTGAACGACATTGAAAAAGAAGCAGATAAGGAAAGATCGAAGAATGAACCACCAATAGATTTAGGCAGTGACATATGTTTTGATGCATTTTAGTTGTAATATAACAATGTAACACATTTATTTTGTATGTAACACGCTGCATAATATTATAAAATTGGGTGGTAATTTTTGAACATTTTTTGTCTTTTGAAGTTCTCATATGCATAATCATTTTGTTCTGTTTTGCATAATTTTTTGGTGGATCCAAAGATGCATCTTCGGACACACCTTGTAGTTATTAAAAAAAACGAAACAGGGGACTATACGGACGTTCATCTTCGGATAAGCCCTCATTTTTTGAAAAAAAAAAGATCCGGATATGTATCTCTGGAGTCTTTCTTGTAGATATGGTCATGTTTGTAAGGTCCTTGTTACTATACAACTTTTATAAATAAGGTCTCTCATTCCATTTTCTTTACACAAACCAGAATGACAACATATCCCCAGATTGCTTTTGTGTATTTCAATGGCACAAATCCCTCCACTTCAATTTCAGATCTGCGAGGGCATGTTTCTTGTCAATCTGAAAACTAAATTGAATACTCTCCTGCGATATCTAGAAAATCAGAGAGTTGTCAAGCTCGAGTACGTTTCACCCTTGATTGATAATGAAAGGAAGATACGGTTCACCATGCTTGAACTGAAGATGGATGATGATTTGAAGGTTATATGGGGTATCTTTTACCGTTACTCAACAAAGCGTCTGATTGAAGTGGATGTTGTTAGATGAGTTTTACACTAGGGAGCATTGAATATTAGGTCAAGAGCAACACAAGTGAGAGAGACACCACATACTCACTCAAAACCTTAAGGTGATAGGTGAGTGGGTTCTCCCACTAATAAATGCTCAAGTCATCATATTCCTATCCAATGTGGGACTATTATCCATACTACTCACACTTGTTATATTATTCTCAACACTCCCCCTCAAGTGTGAGTTCACAATGCTCCTCCTTATGTGAAAACTCTTTTGTCTACATATATTTGTATCGTCGTTGACACGTTTGAGGAGTTTCACATTAGGGAACATTGATACATAGTGTAGGACTAGGCACATTTGTGAGAGAGACACCACTTGTCCACCTAAAACCTTAAGGTGATATGTGAGTGGGTTCTCCCACTTATAAATGTTTAAGTCACCACATTCCTATCCAATGTGAGACTATTTACCCACTTACTCACACTTGCTATATTATTCCAACACTCCCCCTCAAGTGTGAGTCCATGTATACACAAATAGTTGATTCGGAGATGTATCTCCGTAACTCCCCTTAGTTCACTAGCGTGTGAGCTTTCTAAAATATTCTCTATTAGTTTAAAACAGAAACAAGCAGAAACAATGATAGAATGGAGAGCCAACATAAATTAACATAAAAATAAACATTACATAAATTTAACATTACATGTCATTAAAAACATGTGGTTCAGTACGTTGCAACATTCTACAACAGATGCGACAATTCGAAAATAAGCCGGAGATATTATTAGAATGTTGCAACGTACTGAACCAGTTGTTTTTAATGACATGTAATGTTAAATTTATGTAATGTTTATTTTTATGTTAATTTATGTTGGCTCTCTATTCTGTCATTGTTTCTCCTTGTTTCTGTTTTAAACTAACAGAGAATATTTTAGAAAGCTCACACGCTAATAAACTAAGGGGGGTTACAGAGATATATCTCCGAATCAACTATTTGTGTATACAGAGATGCATCTTCATCTCAAATTTGAACATAATAAAGGTTTCTCATCATTTTCATCTTAGTTACGAATGAAAAATATGCGTCTGAAGAGACATCTCCAAATATTAGAAACATTTTAATTTTTTTACGATGGTGAAAGAGAAATCCTAAAAATATATCGGAGTAATATTGGTCTAAAACGTGGCTATCTAAACAAAGCCTTATTTAAAAAGTTAAAAAAAATGTTTATCTTTCAATAATTTATTGACACGTTGAATACTAAAATGTTAGAAGATGGATGATAGAAAAAGTTTTCAATTGGTAATGAAATCATGCCAAATTTAGCTAATGGAAGTTTTACTAAATTATTTATATTATCTATTGGCGTATTCTAATTTATTAATAGAAAAAAAGAAATTTTTTAAATTTTAAATATTAATTAGAAAATATAGTTGAAAAATAATAATTAAAATTACATTAAAAATTAAAAATGACATTTATTTTATAAAATTAACTTTTATAAATGTGACTTTTATTTAGGTATGACGGGATTAACATTTTATTTACCAAATATTATTATTTTCTATTAGACTAAAGAATTATATTAAAAGTTAGAAGATAAATGAGAAATTAACTGCAACATATTTTGCTTCGGTCTAAAAAAAAGTTTACAAATTACAGTCAGTCATTCAAGTAGATGACTAATAAGTTTGTATATGCGGATAGTGCAGATAAAATCCGTCACAAATATGAAGCGAATAGTTTAATAGATATTCATGAATAAAATAAGGGTTAAATAAGTTTTACGATTCTATAAATATAGTGATTTTCAATTTTGGTCCCTCCAAAAATTTTCATTAAGAATTGGTTCCTATAAAAATTTTCGTCTCAATTATGAGTCCCTAACGTCAAATGGGGCTAACGGAAGCTGACGTGTCTGCCTTGGTGGATTAAATAATTAACTTATTTTAATTACATGGATTTCCACCATGTGAAATAAAAATGTTGACCTAATTTGTTCGTATCCTTCCCCATTCTTCGTCTTGCTTGTCATCTTCAAGTCTGTCATCACTTTTTCTTCGTCTTGCTTCTTCGTTCTTCAGTTTCGTTTTAACCTCCATCTTCCTTGAGCGTTTTCTTTAACCAATGTCTTCTGCATCCGTAAAATCACGATTTCGGAAATATTGTGGGTGTCAGGTTCGTATGGTCTCCTATCATTGCAAGAACGGACCAAATAAGGGAAGGTTATTCTGGAGATGTCCTTATTGGAGGAATGCTGATACTTGTAATCTTTTCATTTGGGATGATGATGTTGGTGAAAAATATGGAAATGAAGATGGAGTTGGAACGAACTCGGATTTGGAAATTATTGGCTATATGAAGTCGCTTTATGAAGAAACAAGGAAGAAGAACAAGATCTTGAAGAGCAAGTTGAAAACAAAGACATTTTATGGAAGATTGAAGATGTAGTGTCTTGTTTTTTCATTTGTGTGCAATGTGTATTTTGTCATGAAATATAGTTGTTGATGTTGTTTCAGTCTAAGTGTTGATGTCGTTTGTTGTTGTTGATGTACTTTGTTTAATGTAATGTAATAAATTATTGATGTAATCTACTTTGTTTAATGAAATGAAAATGGTAATCTACTTTGATCCAATGTTGTTGTTGTTGTACCCTGTTTAGTGTAATTTGAATGGCTAGATAATTTGCAGTAGAATACAAAATTCATTTCATTGATAGAACAAGTGTATTTGAACAAGTCATACATAATACAACAAAAGCTTCTAAACAAAATGGTCATATGCAAGCCATATGACATAATACAACAGTTTACAATCATTCATACTACATTAGTGCATAACAAAGCAATTAGGGTTCATACTACATAATCCCTAACTAAAACACAAAATGTTTCACAGGACACAAGTTTTCACTAAGTCAAGCTCCTTTCTATGTCATCCCACTTCTTCTTCCCACTTGGACTGCCATCATTTGTGTCATCTCCAATGTTACGAGTCTTAAGAGCCCTTAGCCGGTCACTTTGTCTTTTTTCTGCTGCAATATTCTTGGACTTCTTTTTTGGAGATAACATAGCTTTCACCTGGACACACATAAGTAACAAAATGATATAAGTAACCAACAAAACCAAAACCAAACAATATAAGTATAAGATGTAATAAACTTACAGGGTCTTGGACAACAGGTTTTGGTGCACTTGGTTTTGGTGCACTTGGTTTTGGTACCTTTGGTCTTGGACCAAAGAAAGTCTTTACTGCACGTTTTGGTGGAGTAACAGTATCAGTGTTTGGTGTATTAACACTACCAATTGGTTTTGCAGGTGATGTATCCACATTAAGTGGTTCTATATCTAGAATTTCATCATCATCCAACAGTGGAGCCAATTCATCAGGATCAATACCACACTACATCCTCATTGCCTCAGCAGAACTCACAGAATTTTGAGTAGGATTCATATCAGATTGTACATGTTCACTAGCTTGTGGCACCTCAGGCTGCACATGTTCAGTAGCTTGTGGCAAATCAGATTGAACATGTTTAGTATTTTCTGGCACATTACTTGTGTTTGCCTTTTTCTTTGCCTTTGTGGTACCTTTTGGCCTACCCTGTAACAAATGAAATGACATACAAGTTTAGGATATTGCAAGTAAGTAACTTACATTTCACAACAAGGCAAAGTACTTACCCTCTTTTTTGGTCCTGTCACAACACTTGGAGTTTGGCTGGCTTGTGTTGGTGTTTCAACATCTCTTGGCAATGCACCATCAACAACCACTAGTTGTTTGTTTTTCTTACATGTTCTTTTATTGTGACCATATTCAAAACAAACCTTGCATCTATGGCTTGTGTTTGACATTTGCCATCTTGTCTGGGATGCCTCATCTGGTTCTCTCCTACGGAGTTTCTTTGGTCTTCCAGGACCCCTCTTGAAACTTGGTGGCAGGATTTCAGGATCAATTGTCTTTGGCCATTTATTTTGCCCATTAATAGGAGTGATAACTTGATTGTAACATGCCAAATAAGTATTTGTTGGCAGGTGATTTCGACCAAAGGTAAAAAACAAGAAGAAATTCAGTGGCACGTCGACGCCAAGGGCATCTCAGGGTGGCGATCTGACACAAGCCAGAAAGACGCGTCGGAGAGATGGCGACAAGCCACGGGGTCGGAGGGAAGGCCAGGCGAAGGAGCAAGTTCCAAGTTCAAGGATAAGCATTTAGGAGGGAAAAGTTTGAAAATTCTAAGAACATGGGAAGTTGAAAGAAGAGTGGGGTGACACGTGTCAGCATCATAGGAAACCTAGGCAGATGAACAGTTATTCTTTAGGCCTATAGAAGGCATTGTATTTTCCATTTTTAGGGGTCGCATTTTTTCACATTGTAAAGGGAAAACACTCAAAGTACCATTCTTAGAGAGAAACGAGTTCAATCCCGCGAAAATGTACAATTGCGTCCAACTTTACTTAATGCAATTTACTTTCAGAATTTAAGTTATCGTCTTTTTTGCTTTCCGTTTTTGCCTTTCCTTCCTTTTATGTTTTTTCGCTTTGTTCCAAACTCGTTTGATCATTCAAACCTTACAACTTTTACCAAAATAGCAAGAAACTAAAATACAACACAGACATACGCTTCCAATTCCTTGTTCTGGGATTTGTGTGGCAGATCCCGCGAGTAAACCTGGGACAGAAGGCCAGCGGTTGTTCGCGCCGGCGAACAAATTGGCACGCCCGGTGGGACCCGTGTGAATTGAGTGTATGTTTTTGCATAGTGGTAAGATGGTAATACCACGTTCGAACGACGAACCGTCTTCGACTGAAAGTACGGTTGTGACACAAACAACTGATGTTGGCTCTGGTACCGTGTCAGCGGTGTCGACTACCCCTAGTGGACCAACCGAACGTCACGTCGACAGGACCCAAAGCCAACAATGGAAGGGACTATAGGGTAGTATATGCCTAGTATCACCATGCCTATACCTCGACCCTATGGGATGCCGACAGAGTTCATGTCGAGTTTGCACTCTACCGGCCCTTTGTTTGGGGAAAGTTCGTCCCTAGTGTTTTCGCCTTATCAGGGGGCAAGACATCTGTCGAACCAGATGGTTCGATCCCCTGGTTTTTTCTCTCAGTCCATACCAACATTTACCTCTAGTTCCGTCGCGGTCATGAGGCAACAGATGGATGAGAGTAATCATGAGATGGTCCATATGTTGACTCAACAGATGGGTACAATATTGAGGCCAGTGATACAAGAATCAACGCAGAGTTACCAACAACTGGCAACTCAAATGACACGTATAGGTGACTTTCTAGGCGCTCCTAGGGCTCAGGGTCGACAGACCCCACCGCCTCGATCGGAGACCCCCATTCGTCAGGATGAAGTCTTCGACGAAACTATTGAACAACCCCGTGAGTTCGAAGAGATTCCTAGGAGGGTCCAAAGGCCTCCTATGATTGTCCATAGGAACCAAGATCCAGACTTTGTCGTCCAACAGGTTCGACAGGACGCCTTGGTTGGGGAACACAACTTGGAGGTCGTAGTCGAACGTATCATGGTTCGTAATGGGGCAAACCCAGGCCTTCGAGAGCCAACATACACGTCCCCATTACCAGATTTTGTGTTACAAACGGAGTTACCCAGGGGTTGGAAGGTACCAAAGTTCACCAAGTTCGCTGGTGAGACTGAGGAGTCCACTGTCGAACACGTCTCTAGGTATCAAATCGAAGCAGGCGACATAGCAAACAATGAGGACTTAAAAATGAAATATTTCCCAAGTTCCCTCACGAAAAATGCATTTACGTGGTTTACTACGTTGCCCCCTCAATCCATCCACACGTGGGCACAATTGGAGAGACTGTTTCACGAACAATTTTATATGGGACAGTCGAAAATAAGTCTGAAAGAGTTGGCAAGCATCAAACGCAAGGCCACAGAGTCAGTAAACCAGTACTTGAATAGGTTTAGACTTTTGAAAGCACGGTGCTTTACTCAAGTCCCTGAGCACGAATTAGTCGAAATGGCTGCCGGTGGTCTAGATTATTCGATCAGAAAGAAGTTAGACACGCAATATCTTAGAGATATGGCGCAGTTGGCCGACCGAGTTCGCCAAGTCGAACGATTAAAAGCTGAGAAAACCTAATCTAACAGATATCGTAAAAAAGAAAAGGTGTCCTATGTGGCTGCGGACGAATATTCGTCCGACGATAAAGAATTCGTCGATGAAAGTGAGATCCACATGGCTGAACTTAAGCCAGGACCTCCCTACACATGCAAATTGTTGAAACCATCAAACGGGAAAAGCCCCGCCAAAACCAGAAAACGGATAAATACGTCGCTAAAACTTATACTTTTGATGTTTCCAAATGTGATGAAATATTTGATTTACTGGTTAAAGATGGTCAAATAATTATTCTGCCTGGTTTAAAAGACCCCCCTCTAGAACAAAAGAAAAAGAGGGGATTTTGTAAATTTCATAATTTCCTTGGTCATAAAATAGCTCAATGTGTTCTTTTCAGGGATTTGGTACAGAAGGCTTTGAAGGAGGGTCGACTCCAATTTGGCGAGAAGCCGAAGATACAGGTTGACACCGACCCCCTGAAGGTCGAAGAAGCTTTGTACTCAGAAGTGTACGAATGTATGATGGTCGAGGCTACTGAAGGTCTTGACAAACAACCAATGGTTGAGGTGGTGGAGTGCATGATGGTCGAAACTACTGAAGGTTCCGACAAGAAAGCTGAGGACAAACTCGAAGCAGTGTATCCCCAGGCTGGCAAAAGTTTGGAAGATTTTCAGGAGAAGTGTAGGATAAGCGGGTCGAAGGCCGCATTATGCCCTAGGTGCAACACTGTGTTCGACGAGAAAGCTGCTGAGAGGTATGAGGCAAGCAAGAGAGAAATGCTGCCAGAAAACAAGCCACGTGTCCCAAGGTTTGTGTTTGACAAGGGTGAGGCTCCTCGTCGAAACGAGGAGTACAGAAAGTTGTTCCAAGAGGCACGGCCCAAAACTTTTGTGCCTCCGTCAGACACCCCACAGGAAAGATGGATGGCACCAGTCAGCCAGAATGGAAGTAAAAGACCAAAATGGAAGGCTTTAGATTTGGAAAAAAAGGCGAATGTCGCCGACAAAAGAGTCGAGCCAACAAGATATAGGGTGTCCCCTAACTACAAGGGGAAAAACCCCATGACTAGGACCCAGTGGAGGCGCTATCAGCGCAATAAGAAGGCTGAGAGAGAGACTGCAACTTCACAAGTGAGGCCTGTCGGAACGTCTGGACAAAAGCGCCAACACCCAAAAGGAAAATAGGTAGAAAAAGACAGAGTGGTGACAAACCAGACCATGGCTGTAACCGTGGACACATCAGGAGAGAAAGGGGTGGTGTCGACCCAAAGCTCATAATGTACTTCGCTGGTTGAAAGCAAAAAGGAATCAGAATATACTCCTCAGTCGGGTGAAGAGGAGCCAAAATATTCTCCTCAGTCGGATGACGAGTATGATCCATCACCTGAGGGAGATTTTGACGAGGACATGTACGACTACACCAACGACGACACCTATGGCAAAGATTTCGTGCTGAATTGTGGTATCGTATCGGTTTTACCAGCTGAGTATGACGTGGTGTCTGAGATCTCTGAGGCAGAAGAAGATTTCGTTCCTGGTGAAAATGCGGATGACAAGCCGCTATGTTATTATGTGATGAATAATGGTGTGGTCGAAGAACAAACGGCTATGTTTGAACGTCCTAGCCCTGGGATGATGTACCACTTGAAGCCGTTATTCATAAAGGCGAAAGTTGACGGAGTGGAGGTCAACAAGGTGTTTGTGGATGGTGGAGCAATTGTGAATCTGATGCCCCACAATCTATTTAAGAAAATTGGAAAGACGGAGGATGACCTCCGACAGCATAACATGGTTTTGTCCAACTATGAAGGCAAGACCATTAACATCTTGGGGGTTGTCCAAGTGGACTTGGCAGTAGGTACAACCAACAGGCTGACACTCTTTATGGTCATCAATTCAAAAGCAAATTTCAATCTGTTGTTGGGACGGGAGTGGATCCATGGAATTGGGGAAGTATCGTTGACAACACACCAGAGATTGACCATTTGGAGAAAATATGGCATCGTCGAAAATATTGAGGCAGATCAAAGTTACTACAAATTTGACGAAGCCAAGGGTAACAAGAAGTCTTTTGACCAACACATAGCAAATGTGGCTCCTTGTGATGACGTGTCAGGCTCCTACACCTTTGTCGACACGGGTCGCGTCTTAAACCTAGACCCTGACTATGGGTTCATCTGGGATGCTGCCGACGAAGCCATGGAGCCAATGAAAATGCCACCAACGGGGTGGCCCACGGTCGGTGAAAATAACTGCTAAGTCAGAAAGCATGACTCGGATTTCGGCCTACGTGGCTGAAAACAGAAGGATGTCGGCACTTGAAAAAGACAAATCACCACGAATAGTTAAGGGAGCCGACTGTGATGCACAAACAGGTGGCCCACAAGGCCAAGAAAAAGCTTTAGAAAACCAGAGGCTTGATTGTATTTATGACGATGAGCCTTTAGAGTTTGAGAAAGACCCAAATCATGAGCTACAGAAAATGCAAGCGCAGGACCCGCTTGAGGAGGTTGACTTAGGGGATGGGGCAACCAAAAGACCCACATATGTGAGTGCCAAAGTGGGGCCAGAAATGAAGGCCAAGCTGGTTAAAGTATTAAAAGAGTACAAGGATTACTTTGCCTAGGATTATGGCGAAATGCCTGGTTTGAGTCGGAGCGTAGTGGAGCATCGACTTCCAATCCAGCCAGGTAAGAGGCCAGTAAAGCAACAACCTCGACGCTTCGCCCCAGAAGGCACGTCGAAGATCAAGCAGGAGATTGAAAGACTGTTCAAAAGCCAGTTCATCATAACTGCAAGGTATGTCGAATGGATAGCAAACATAGTACCCATTATTAAGAAAAATGGAACCCTTCGAGTTTGCATCGACTTTAGGGATTTGAACAACGCTACCCCTAAAGACGAATATTCGATGCCTGTGGCAGAGATGCTGGTCGACTCAGCCGCAGGATTCGAATATTTGAGCATGCTCGACGGCTACTCCGGTTACAATCAAATTCTCATAGCCGAAGAGGATGTCCCCAAAACTGCGTTTCGATGCCCTGGAGCTTTGGGGACATATGAATGGGTTGTGATGCCTTTTGGGCTGAAAAATGCTGGGGCGGCCTATCAAAGGGCTATGAATGCTATATTCCATGACTTTATTTAGAATTTTATGCAGGTATACATTGATGACATAGTCATAAAATCGTCATCAGAAGATGGTCACCTCGACCACCTTCGACGCTCATTCGAGAGAATGAGAAAATATGGATTAAAAATGAATCCACTAAAATGTGCCTTTGGTGTTCATGCAGGGGACTTTCTGGGATTCGTGGTCCACAAGAGAGGCATCGAGATCAACCAGAACAAGACGAAGGCAATCTTGGATCTCAAGCCTCCGACGACAAAGAAACAGCTCCAGTCTTTGTTGGGGAAGATAAATTTCTTGAGGAGGTTCATCTCGAACCTAAGTGGCAAGACGAAAATGTTTTCACCACTGCTCAAGACCAAGAAGGAAAGTGAGTTTCGTTGGGGACATGAGCAGCAGGAGACTTTCGACACAATTAAGGAGTACCTTACAAAGCCTCCGATCCTATTACCACCTAGTCTAAATAAAAGCATGAAGTTGTACATTACCGCGTCGGATACGACCATAGGCAGTATGTTAGCACAAGAGGATAATAGTGGCATCGAAAGACCCATTTATTACCTTAGTAGGATGTTGATAGATGCTGAAACTAGGTACACTATGATTGAAAAGTTGTGCCTATGCTTGTACTTCTCATGTATGAAATTAAAGCAATATATTAAACCAGTTGATGTTTATGTTTCGTCGCATTTTGATGTTATTAAGCATATGTTGTCCAAGCCTATTTTGCATAGTCGAATTGGGAAATGGGCACTAGCGTTAACTGAGTTCTCCTTGGCATACGTCTCTTTGAGGGCGATGAAGGTTCAAATAGTGGTAGACTTTATTGTCGACCACGCGTTAGTCGAAACGTCGATACACAGTATCGACATCGCTCCGTGGAAATTGTACTTTGATGGATCAAGCCATAAAAATGGGGCAGGTGTTGGAATCCTAATAATATCCTCACAAGGTGTCCCGACCACATTTAAATGCAAAGTTGATGGCAAATGCTCAAATAATGAGGCGGAGTACGAAGCTTTAATCACCGGTCTCAAAATACTCAAGGATTTGGGAGCCAGAGAGGTAGAGATAAGAGGAGACTCAGAATTAGTGATTAAACAAATCAAAAGGGAGTACAAGTGTGTGAAAGAGCATCTTTTGAGCTACTTCTCGTTGGCGAAATGTTTGTTAGAGCATTTCGAGGTCGTCAATATTTCGCATGTGCCAAGGGTAAAAAACCATAAAGCTAATGAATTAACACAAATTGCCTCTAGTTATAAAGTGGCGGAAGGTAAGCTGAGAGATTTCATCGAAACTAGGGAGAAGATGGTGTCGAACGTACATCCACCATCAAGTTGGTCGTTATCCAAGGATTCGAAGAGTCTGGTCAAAGGTTTAGGAAGTTATGAGGTTTTTGTTAACAATATGTCACCAACAGATTGGCGAAGACCAGTCATGGAGTATTTGGAGAATCCGTCAGGCAATACTGATAGAAAGACTACGTACAGAGCAATGAGTTATGTCCTTATGGGGAATGAGTTATTGAAGAAAACTTCAGAAGGAGTATTGCCCAAATGCTTAGGAGATACTGATGCCTATTTGGAAATTTCTGAGGTTCATAGTGGGACTTGTGGAGCTCGCCAAGTTGGCTACAAAATAAAATGGCTTTTGTTTCGACAAGGTGTCTACTGGCCCAGCATGCTCAAGGATTGCATAGATTTCGCGAAAGGGTGCCAAGATTGCCAGAGACATGCAAATATTCAGCATGTACCAGCCAGTGAGCTGCACGTTATTGTCAAACTATGGCCATTTTGAGGTTGGGACTTGGATGTAATAGGAGAGATTCGGCCAGCTTCTTCGAAGCAGCAAAGATTCATCCTCGTGGGAATAGACTATTTCACGGAATGGAAAGAGGTTGTGCCTCTGGTGAAGGTGGATCAAGAGACCGTGATAGACTTCATCCAGAATCATATCTTGTATAGATTCGGGATACCTGAGACAATCACGACAGATCAAGGCTCTGTGTTTGTGGGGCAGAAGATGCAAGAGTTTGCGACAGAAACAGGTTTCAAGTTGGTTACCTTGACGCCATACTATGCTCAGGCGAATGGTCAGGTCGAAGCAGCTAACAAGGTGATAATTGGGCTAATCAAGAAGCACGTTGCGAAAAAGCCAAAGAACTGGCATAAGACATTAAGTCAAGTTTTATGGGCTTGTCGTACATCACCCAAGGAGTCGACCAATTCGACTCCGTTCCATTTAACCTTCGGGCATGACGTCGTGCTACCAGCAGAAGTATGCCTGCAATCAGTTAAAGTACAACGACAATACGAGATTCCGTCAGAACAATATTAGGAAATGATGCTAGACGAACTCGTGGACTTAGACGAGGAAAGGATGGTAGCTTTAAATGTCTTGTTGCGCCAGAAGGCACGAGTCGCCAAGGCGTACAACAAAAGGGTCCAAGAGAAAACCTTCGATGTAAATGACTATGTTTGGAAAGCGGTGTTGCCCATGGATCGACGGGATCAGACGATGGGAAATGGTCACCTAACTGGGAGGGACCATTTCAGGTGCCTCGAGTGTTTAGTAACAACGCGTACGAAGTGCAAGAGTTGGGAATGGACCAACGAATCTTAAGAGTAAATGGGAAATATTTAAAGAAATACAGACCTATGCTACAAGAGATTCACATCAAAATATAGCTTTCTCATTGATTAAAGACCAAAATAGGCTAAGGGGCCAAAAATGGCTTACAAAATGTTGTTACATCAGTTCGACATACAAGCTAAGGAAACTCAGGGAATCTAGACTTAAAGTCTTCAAAGAGGGTCTTTTCATGAACAATCTTGCTCTCGAGGAGCACCTTTCGTCTCTGCATACGGCTAATAGCATCCTTGATCTTCATAGCCGCTTCGACGTGAGAAATTCCTTGAGCTACCTCATGGTCGATGGCCTCTTGAGAAGGCAGAGGTTCAGCTGAGTCTAAGGAGGCTTTCTGTTGTTCGACCTCAGCAATCTTTTTTGTCAGCTCTACTATCTGAGCTTGATATTCAGATATCTGCTGGTCGAAGGCCTGATGCTTGTCAGAGCGCTCCTGTTTTTTGGTTTCGAAGTCTCCAAGCTTTTGTTTACAAACTGAGCTAAGGTACCACTCACGTTTCATATCATTATGTCGAAACCGAATTTGAGCGTCGACCTGATGATTCATAGAAAGGTCTTTGGCCAATTGACTAAAGAAGGCTTCAAACTCGATCAAGTACGTGGCCATGGGGGTAGGAAGCTGGAATTCGGAAAGTTCATCCAAAAGCCTAAAGACGTCGTTGGCTATGACAGCTTCTTCGGCGACAGCCGCCAGGAACTATTCTTCGAAAAGATAATACCGCAACTGTTGAAGTTTGAGATTGAAGGAGGTGTCTAATTCCGGAGTCGGGATGGTTGTCGAACTGGTGGGATGAATCTCTTCAGTCTCTTTGCGAAGTTTGTGTAGCGGCTTCAGAGTCGCTGCTGGATCTATTTTCTTGGCTGCCAAAAGTTCCTCTGGAGTAGGGTTTTGTCGACAGTAGGTGAGGTTCTCTCTGGGCCATGTTTAGGGGCTTGAAAGTTCTCTCCGACTTCAGTGGTGGTGACGACAGGTGAAGGATTGATATTTTCCCCAAGAGTTGCACCATCATTCTCAAGGTGGCCAGGTTGGGAAGGAGGCGTCTTCGCCACCAAGTTTTCCTCTGACACAGGTATTTGGAATTCATCGACTTTCTGAGGACTTGGTGTGACAGGGATGCCAGCAGTAGTGGCGTCGGCGGCCAGTTCAGTGCCGACAGTGGTTGAAGTGAGCACATTCTCCTACGAAGCAAAATGCAGGTGATATGTTTCACCTAAAAGTCATCTAGGGTACTAAAACGGAGAAGTGAAGTACCTGCGCAGGATGGGTTGTTGTCTTGGGAGGGACGACAGTAGGGATTGGCTCAAATACGTCTTCAAGAATTTTGGGGACAACCGGGGCCACCGTCGGAGTGCCAGTTCTTGAAGGTGTCCTCCACGTCAAAGCTTTTTTCTTCCTCACCAAAGGTGTGGATGGAGGGGATGCTGGAGCCGCTGCGGTGAAAACTCGAGAATGAGTACTCTCATTCGACTCAGTTCTTTCAGGAGAAGGTGTTTTCTCAGAAGCCTGTGCAGAAATATCACCAGACAGAGAAAAGACAGAAGAAGCAGGATAAGAAGATAAAGTATACCTGTGAAGTGGTGGTCCTGGGTTTTTTAGCAGGCCTAGTGGAGGTCGACGCGGCAGTTGTTTCCCGTTTGCGTCCCTGAAAACGAAGCTGAAACAGTTTAGTTTAAACCCACAGACGAAACAAAATCAAAGTCCAGAAGCTACCTTTGTGGAAGGGTCTTCTGTGGGGTCGACATCTGCAACAGAGGCCGCGGTAGATGATTTAGGAATTCCACCAGCCATAGAAGCAAAAGCATCGACCATATTCTCCAAGAAAAGATTTGGAGTAAAGGTTTGAGCCTGATACTCCGACCACCAGGCGTCGAATTCTTGAGTGGTAAAAAACGAAGGCTGGAATACAAATACCGGCAATTCAAGATGTTGAGTGGCTCTAACGAACCTCATGCAAGCTCTATGACCCTCCAGGGCCAAGCGTCGGTCGGATCGTACTATATCGTCAGAATGTTTTACCAGCGATTTCGGCAACATTTGGCTCAAGCCAAATTGGCGGGCTACTAAATTTGGCTGATAGTTCATAAAACCATAGCCAGTGCGGCCCGGGTCGATCCGGAAGGATATTATGGTAGGGGTAAGAAACGCCTGCCATATAGAGTTCGACTGCGTAGCAGCTTTGGGGGAAACCCCATGAAATGGATTTCTAAACCATTCAGGGCCAAACTTACGCTCCACAAACGGCACCATGTCGGGGCCAAAAGAAGTGGTCTCGACAAACATAGTAAGATACCTCATTAGAAGGGGTTGCTTCGGAGTTTCTTAGGTAGTCATCAGAGCAAGACACATTCCTTCGACAGAGCATTCTCTGTTCAGACGTTCCATTGTCGCGGAAGCTGGATATCCTAACTTGTGTTCAAAAGTGGCGTTGAGCCAATGCTGCAACAGCCACATATGCCCTGAGATGTTTAGAGCCTTGGTGGTCTTGTGGAGGAGTTTCATCCTCATGGCCGACGGGCCAAGAGAATGGTAGAGAGAGGCTAGCAGAAGCTTGGCCAAAGATATCTGTCGACCTTCATGAATCTGAATGGCCAGACTAATAAGACTTTTGGTTATTTGTAAGGAGCCAGGACAGAACATGTAGTACGACAACCATAATGTCAGGAAAGCAATGTGTTCCTCATCAGAGACTTCTTTGGAGCGCTTGTCATGATGATCTTCAATATAGTTCTGGAAGCTAGCACGTTCAAAGTCGAAAGCATGGTCGGTCTCCAGGGTTGGGTCGAACGTCTCACCCTGTGGCAAAAGGCCAGTAATGGCCGCCACGTCGAAAAGTGTTGGTGTGACCATGCCACAGGGGAGGTGGAATATGTTGGTCGATCCTTCCCAGAAGTACATTGACGCAAGTAGCAAACAAGGGTTGACCCTGTGAGCAGTTCTGGAGAGTTGGATGGCGTCGAAAATGCCATATTCTTTCCACTGCTTGCTACGTTTACTTTCGACTCTGTCGAGCCAGGCAATATAATCTTTGTTTCCTGGGGTAGGCATGGATCGGAAAACTCGAGACTTAGGTGCCATAAACTTGAGATCTAAAGTACCGCCTTTCTCGAAAGCCGGTGGAATTGTTTGGTCGAAGCAAGGAAAGAACTTTTGGAGTTCTTGTGGATTAGGTCTGTTGTCCGGAAGGGGGCCATGGAAACCACAAAGTTTGTTCTCCACCGCAAAGGGGATAACCATCTGGCGGCGCCAGTTGGCTACCACCGTCTCGTCAGCGGATGACGGTTGAGGAAGGGGACGGAGTGTTTCCGCTTTAGAAAGCACATACGCAACTGGATTGTTACCAGTGGTTTGAGGAATGGAAGTGGTAGCAGTGTTTGACGAATCCATTTTGAGAGAAAAGAAACGCAACAGGTATTCTGAGACTGAGGCCAAGAGTGTTTAAGAGAAGAACGCAGGTTGGGTTTCAAGCACAGAAAACAAGTTTGAAGAAGTTATGAAAAATGGTGAAACGGTTTTGGAAAAGGCTATTTATAAGTCACATGCAAAAGATGAAAGATCACCAAGGCTTTTCCACTTCTGAAAGTGAGTGGCAGTTCGTTTCGAGGCCCATGACTCGACGAGACTAGCCATCATGGCGTTTTTCTTGGAAATCGTGGTATGGGATTGCCATCATCAGGTCAGACGGCGCTTGACACGTGTTTTAGGAGAAGACAAAGTGTTGGCGAATGTGTCGAAGAAAAACCGTCAAAATCCCGCGAGCAAACCAAAAAGCCAGATTTCTCAATCGACGTAGTACTCAGTCGAAACTAGCCTTTTGGGGGAGGGGGCTTGTTGGCAGGTGATTTCGACCAAAGGTAAAAAAACAAGAAGAAATTCAGTGGCACGTCGGCGCCAAGGGCCTCTCAGGGTGGCAATCCGACATAAGCCAGAAAGACGCGTCGGAGAGATGGCGACAAGCCACGGCGTCAGAGGGAAGGCCAGCCGAAGGAGCAAGTTCTAAGTTCAAGGATAAGCATTTAGGCGGGAAAAGTTTGAAAATTCCAAGAACATGGGAAGTTGAAAGGAGAGTGGGGTGACACGTGTCAGCACCATAGGAAACCTAGGCAGATGAACAGTTATTCTTTAGGCCTATATAAGGCATTGTATTTTCCATTTTTAGGGGTCGCATTTTTTCACATTGTAAAGGGAAAACACTCAAAGTACCAAGCTTAGAAAGAAACGAGTCCAATCCCGCGAAAATGTACAATTACGTCCAACTTTACTTAATACAATTTACTTTCAGAATTTAAGTTATCGTCCTTTTTGCTTTCCGTTTTTGCCTTTCCTTCCTTTTATGTTTTTTCGCTTTGTTCCAAACTCGTTTGATCATTCAAACCTTACAACTTTTACCAAAATAGCAAGAAACTAAAATACAACACAGACATACGCTTCCAATTCCTTGTTCTGGGATTTGTGTGGCCGATCCCACGAGTAAAACTGCGACGGAAGGCCAGCGGTTGTTCGCGCCGGCGAACAGTATCCTTATGATAACATTTGTTCACATACTTAATTGGATCATCTACCTTCCTATATATGACCACAGCATGATGTATTGCTTGGCTGAGTCCCCTTCAACAACCCTTCTAGCTAGCTGTCTTGCTTTAAAAGCTCTACAACCAGTTATCTCTATAGCAAACCTCAACCTTACATCAGCTACCACTTCATTCAATTTCATGCCTGAATTGTTCTTCAGCTTGTCAACTATCACTTTAGAAACTCATTCTGCATTTGCATTTTTGTTGAAGAATTTTATGCCACACTTATGCTTCTGAAATAATGTCTTTATCCTAAATGTTGTTGTTCTTAAAACCCTACTAGATAACACAGTGTAGTTACATTGCTTTTTATCCTTGCAAACAATCCTACACCTATTTAGGTCATTTTTAGAAAACATTACCTCTCTACCATTCAATACATTATGTTCCAACACAGCTTTCTTAAATTGTTTCAAGGATGAGAATTCCATTCCAACCTTAAATAAGAATTCCTTTCTAAGCTTCTCATCTTCATTAAACCTTATCACTGGAGGCCTTTCATCAGCACTGTCATTGTCTCCTCCACTATCAAGCTCATCAGTCATGTAATCATCTTCAATCACATGTTCCCTATCCATCTCAGTTGTAGTATAAACATTGTTGTTCACTTGACTTGTACCCTCAACAATATTTGGCTGTCTTCTAGACACAGAAGCATCAACTCCATTGTTTAAACCTACACCTACATCCTCATCACAATCATGCACCCTCTCTTCTCCACTATCTTCAAATTGAATCTCATCCAAAGTAGCTTCACTTGACTCACTCTCATCATCACCTTCAACATTTTCTTGCCCTTTTTGTCTCTCTAATACCTTCTCCATATATGTCTTCTCACCACTTTCCAACTTTGCCTTAGTGTAAATCTCAACTTCACACTTACTATTCTCAGCACTCACAGCTAACATAGTTGCATCTTTATCATTAACAAAGGGTTTTAGATCATTTTCCAGACTACCATGTTCAGACTTCCACCACATTCTAACATCTTCAGTGTTAAAGGAATGGTCCATAGTTTTGATTAGGTCACGAGCTTCAAAATAAGACCAATAATTTGTGTCTTGTCCACAAAAAGCATACACATCCCCCTTCATATCTCAACCCTACATCCTTTACAAAAGACCCTTTTGTATAAAATACTACCTTAAATATCCCTATACCCTACACATTACAAAAGCAACACAAGGGTATATCAAACTTTGCAAAATCAATACAAAACCCTAACCAACCTCAGTCAACGAAACGCAACACAACAAACAACAACTATAGTTTTCAACATAAGTGGGGCACGCACAGTAAACAAGCATCATATTTCGAAGACAGTAAACAAATAGCAAGTGAGAATACATTAATGAAATCCAATTACCTGAGGTTTGGGACCACCTCTGTCTGGAGCGAAAAACGATTGGGAACGGAGAGAAGGACCACTACGCACGAACGGTCGTCTTCAAGAAATAACTTAGCTCTGAAAGTGAAATTAGGGATTGTGACTTTTTAGGGATTGTGTTATTCTTATGTTAAGTGATAATGTTATTTCAGAAGCATACAAATCATGCCACATCAGTTAATGTAATCCAAAATAAGTTAATTATTTAATCCACCAAGGCAGATACATCAGCTTCCGTTAGCCCCATTTGACGTCAGAGACTCATAATTGAGACGGAAAATTTTATAGGGACCAATTCTTAATGAAAATTTTTAGAGGGACCAAAATTGAAAATCGTTATATTTAGAAGGACTTAAAACTTATTTAACCCATAAAATAAATATATATTTAAATATTTATTAATTAATGAATATAAATGCAGATTTAATGATAGTCGTGTTCGCAAATATTTATATCTATTAATAAATTATAAAATTATTGAAATATCATTAGTTTATTACATTCGCTATTTTCATTTATTTTTTAAATTAGTTCTCATATGTTTTATTTTATTTTTGAATTTTTTTTTAAGAAAACCTTGTATATTTCATACAAATACTATTTGACCTTTTCATATTTAAGTTTTTTTAATACTTTAATATCCCACTCCAACAAATTAGACCAACCAATATCGCTCTTCCTCTGTTCAACCAGTGTTACACATCAATCTCATAGATATGTACCGGTGGCCGACAGGTTATTCATCTCATAGCAAAATCAGACATACCACATATTCACCCAAAACTTTAAGGTGATAGGTGTATAAATTCTCTCACTTATAAATACTCAAGTCTCCACATTTCTAACCAATATGAAACTATTACCCATACTACTCACACTTGCTATACTCAACATTTTTAACTTCAATACGCAATTCTACATTGAAATGTTGCTCATCATTGATATTGAAATCTAGTAACACATTTTATTCAAAGAATTTGACTTTTGTTGAATATATGGCTTACAGTTTTTTATGTAGGGCACCGTAAATATATATACGAATTCACTTTCTAAATGTATCGAATGTTGAGAGTCACACATATAATAGTGGTTATAACTTATAAGTATTCTCGGAACCTTTTACAACTTGAGAGCAATGTAGGACTTCCAAAATAAAACTGCTTAAAATAGAGTCTAAACTGTTGAAATATATAACACAACCACACCAATATGTTTTAAGTCTCCATTTACTTCGCTGAGTTCAGTTTTTTGCTTTAAGAAAAGAAGAGATCCAACGGCATAAAAACTGAGGTTATTGCAGCTGACAGCTGAGGTTCCTTCTGTTAGTGCGTGAGGCACTTTTGGTGAGGAGAGAAAGAGAGAAATTAAGGAAAATAAGGATTTCTATTATTTTAATTGTGTGTAAATAATGATACAAGCTAGGTCTATTTATATACAACCCTAATTGGGCTTGGGCTAACACAACTTGGATTATATTTAAATATTAAATCTAATCAAATCTAATAAAATCAAATCTAATCTAATATTTCAACACACCCCCATAATCCAAGTTGTCGAACATACGCTAGTCATAGTCGATCTGAACTATTCCTAATTTCTTTCTCAAATTTAGGAATCTGTCGATCTTCAATCCTTTGGTGAAAATGTCGGCCAACTGTGCTTCACTTGAGCAATGCCTAACTTCAAGTTCACCTTGATTTACCTTTTCCCTTAAGAAGTGAAATCTGGCTTCGATATGCTTACTCCTTCCATGCAGAACTGGATTCTTCGCCAGATTTATAGCTGACTTGTTGTCGATTTGCAACACAAGAGGTTTCTTCACTTCGACCTCCATTTCTTCAAGTACTGATCTGATCCAAATTGCTTGACATGCAGCATAGGATCCTGCTATATATTCAGCTTCACACGATGACAATGCCACCACAGGTTGCTTCTTCGAACACCATGAGATTGGGGCACCAAATACTTGAAAGAAATAGCCAGTTGTACTTCTTCGATCTTCCTTATCTCCACACCAATCAGCATCTGAAAAGCAATTAACTATTGCTCATTTGCCTTCAGTTTCTCGTCGAAATATAATTCCACAATCTGTCGTTCCTTTTAAGTATCTTAGAATTCTTCTTGCAGCTTTCATGTGTGACACTCTTGGTTCGCTCATGAATCTGCTCACTAATCCGACTGCGAAACCTATATCAGGTCGACTATTGCACACATATCGCAGAGATCCAACTATTTGTTTGAACAAAGTTACATCAACTTTGTCTTCCTCTCCATGCTTCTCCAACTTCAAGTTTGGTTCGACAGGTGAGGATGCAGGATTCGAATCATCCATTCTGAATCTCTTGAGTATCTCTTTGACATACTTCCTTTGATGTAGCACCATACCTTGCTTCAACATATGAAATTCCATGCCTAGGAAATAAGAGAATTTTCCCAGATCTGACATTTCAAATTCCTTCTTCATCAGCTCTTTGAACTTTGACAAGTTCTTCAGGCTATTTCCAGTTACTAACAAGTCATCGACATATAAGCAGATGATTGTTATATCTTGTGCTACAACCTGAACATAGACACCATACTCAGACTTGCATTTTACAAAACCCAATTCGACTAAGTATGAGTCGATCTTCTTGTTCCATGCCCTAGGTGCCTGCTTGAGGCCATAGAGTGCTTTGTGCAACTTATATACTTTACTCGCTTCCTTCTGAATCACAAACCCAGGAGGTTGTGTGACATAGACCTCTTCGTCTAACGGACCATTCAGAAATGCTGACTTCACATCTAAGTGAAATGTCGACCAACCTTGGTTACATGCCAATGCTACCACTAGTCGAACAGTCTCCAGTCTTGCTACTGGAGCAAATACTTCAGAGTAGTCAAGTCCTTCTCTTTGAAGAAACCCTCGAGCTACTAATCTTGCTTTATGTCTAGCTATCGACCCATCAGCATTGTGTTTCAACTTGAACACCCACTTTACTTCGATAGCTTTTGTATGTGCTGGCAATTCGACTAACTCCCATGTGTTGTTTCTTTCGATTGCCTGTAACTTCCACTGTTGAATCTTTAAAGCTTCGTTATGGTTGATTGGTTCAGCACCTGCAATTAAAGCAAAATGAACTAATTCGCCATCTGGTGTGATTCATCATCACCAGTCACTTCATAATCATGAAGTCTTGTTGGAGGAACTCTATTTCGTCGAGGTCGTTGACTTATTTCAGCCACATCCTCTGTATCGGGAATGTCAGCAACTGCTTCTACTTCGACTTCGACTTGATTCTCAGCAATTTCTTCAACTTCGACTTCAACTTCATTTTCTTCGTCGAAATCATAGCTCATCAGTGGCATGTTAATTGAATTACTAGAATTCCAATCCCAGGCAGAATTCTCATCAATCACAATATCTCGACTTAACACAATCTTCTCATTAATTGGATTGAATAACCTGTATGCACCAGTCTTATGATATCCTACCAGAATCATAGGTTCACTCTTGTCATCAAGCTTCCTTCTTCTTGCATCAGGAACATGCTTGTAACACATAGAGCCAAACACCTTCAGATGACTCACTGATGGTCGTTTGCCACTCCATATTTCTTCAGGAACCTTGTTCTTCAATTGCTTAGTAGGGCACCTGTTCAGAATATAAACAGTTGTCGAAACAGCTTCTCCCCATAAAGATTTTGGCAAATTCTTCTGCTTGAGCATACATCTCGCCATATCCACTATGGTTCTGTTTCTTCGTTCAGCAATTCCATTATGTTGAGGAGTATAAGGAGCAGTTACCTCATGATCAACACCATTTTCTGCACAGAATTTTTCAAATATCTTCGAAGTGTATTCGCCACCTCCATCTGTTCGCAGAATCTTGATCCTCTTCTCACTCTGATTTTCGACAAGCATCTTGAATCTCTTAAAGATTTCAAATACTTCATCCTTTCTCTTGATCACATAGATCCATAGCTTTCTACTAAACTCATCGACAAACGAAACAAAATATCTGTTTCCACCAATGGTATGTTCTTCGAATGGACCACATACATCTGAATGTACAACTTCGAGAATGCAGGATGATCTCATTGGCATAGTCGAAACGAAAGAATTTCTGGATTGCTTTCCGACTAAACATCCTTCACAGAGTTTGTCAGGCATCTCAAGACTTGGAATACCAGATACCATATCTTGAGTAATCAGCTGGTTGAGTGATCGAAAGTTCAAATGTCCAAACCTCAAATGCCACAACCAACTATCCTTGTGGTCGACAACAGTTTTTAGACATTGTACTTCAGTCGAACTGATCATGGTCTTAAACGTCCTGTTCTTCGACAACGGAGATTTCAAGACCAAATTGTTCTGGGTGTCAAACAATTTCAATACTCCATCTTTCATGACAACTGAGAAGCCTTTTTCGACCAGTTGTCCAACACTTAACAGGTTACACTTCATTCCAGGTACATAAAACACATCTTTGATCATAGCTTTCGCTCCATTACTTAGATGAAAAACTATGTTTCCAGTGCCTTCTGCTTGCAACGAACTGTTATCAGCAAGTTTTATCTTGCTCTTCTTCGACTCCTCAAAATCTACCAACCACTCCTTTCGACCAGTCATGTGATTTGAGCAGCCTGAGTCGAGAAACCAGATCTTAGATTCGACATGGTTATCTGCTACTGCAGCCATAACCACCATACCACCTTCAGAATCATCTGAATCTTGGCGTGCAAGTTTCGCTCCTTCGTCCTTGCCTTTTTCCGATCCATTGTCTTTCCTGTACCAACAATGTTTGGCCAAATGACCCCTCTTTTCACAGTTATAACACACTATACCTTTCTTATCTTCTTTGTCCTTTCGATAGTTTCCTCCTCCTCTTTTCGAGGATTCAGAATCTCTATCTTCGACCTGATTCTTGTGAGGGTTCGACCAAGACTTCTTTCCTTGAGTCTTGTCGAATTTGCCTTTGGATTTGTTGGAACCACCATTCCTTTTCCATGACTGAGCCTGCAGTGCTTGTATCGAATCCTGAACTCCCTTTCTTTCGACAATTCTCATCTCATGCGCCTCCAACGAACCAACCAAATCTTCCACTTTTAGGGTTTCAAGATTGTTGGATTCTTGAATAGCTACGATAACGTGATCAAAGTGAGAGGTCAACGTTCTCATTACCTTCTCAACTATCATCTTATCAGTTATGGTTTCGCCACAACCCTTCATGAGATGAACGAGTTTCTGAACCTTCGACACATATTCTGCAACTTTTTCGTCTTCTCCCATCGACAACAACTCATATTGTCGACGCAAGGTTTGTAACTTAACAACCTCGACTTTCTCACCTCCTTCATAATACTTCACCAGAATATCCCATGCCTCTTTCGCCGTTTCAGCATGAGAGATTCTGTCGAAGTTAGCAGCATCTACCGCCGTCTGAATGCAATAAGCAGTCTTGCAATCTTTCTTCTTGACTTCGTTGTGGGCTTTTTTCTGTTCTTCGGTTGCATTTTCAGCCAAAACAGGAACGCCACCGTTAACCACTTCTAGGGTTTCATGGAAGCCAAATAAGAATTGCATCTGTTTTTTCCATCTGATCCAATTCTTGCCGTCAAGCATTGGAAGGGAACTCGGAATGCTCTTATCACCAGTCATCTTCGCCGCGGTTGATTAACTTGCCCTAGAAACACGATCTCTGACGTGAAATTCTTGAAAACTTGATCAAGAACAATAACAGGAAGCTCTGGATACCAATTTGTTAGTGCGTGAGACACTTTTAGTGAGGAGAGAAAGAGAAAAATTAAGGAAAATAAGGATTTCTATTATTTTAATTGTGTGCAAATAATGATACAAGCTAGGTCTATTTATATACAACCCTAATTGGGCTTGGGCTAACACAACTTGGATTATATTTAAATATTAAATCTAATCAAATCTAATAAAATCAAATCTAATATAATATTTCAACACCTTCCTGTACCAAAATTAAGAGATAGGTTCAAAAATGCAACTTCTTGACTTTGACAAAAGCCCCGATTTCAGTTAGTATAACAGTAACAAGAAAAACACAGAAAAAAAATGTAAGCACAATGGTTAAGTCCTAGACATTACCCCTGTCCAAGGAAATGAGAGCATAGACAGAAATACAAGTGTAGTATTAATGTTAGTACTTTTGAGCTTGCATTGCTTTATCAAAGTGGTTTCTAATGCATAGTTTTATTTGTCTATTGCATATATCTCACACAATAGAATGTTGATAACATTCTGATTTGAGTTTTTTTTGCTTCAATCCTGATAAGAATAAATAATGAGATTCTAATGGATATGGTTATCATATAGAAATATTGTTATCAACTTGTTTAATGATGACATGTGGTTAAAATAAGAGGTATAAACTTCAAGTTTTCCCTAAGGCAACTGTTTCAAGTAAGATATTTACAAACTAAAATTTTACAATATTAGGGCATTTGGTCTTGTGGTATAATTCTCGCTTTGGGTGTGAGAGGTCCCGAGTTTGATTCTCAGAATGCCCCTCCTTATTTTTAATGTTTTGAAACTCTGTAGCCATTGTTAATTGCTCAATTCAATACAAATAAGCAGCAGATTTATATGGAAGCTGACAAGCTTGACTTATTTGCTGCTGTATTGTTTAAATAATAATTAGGCTTCAGGGACTGCATGTGAAGCCTTGTGATCAGTGCTGTGATACTTGAATAATAAATTAGTAGCCAGAGTAATGTCCTAACATGACAAACTCTTCCTTTGCAAATGTTATTTCATATGTGCCTGAACCTCTTAAATTACTAATTTTCCATTTTACTTCTTTGGACACCATACAAGTATTCAATTTGAAGTATTGCTGCTAAGTTGTTTGTGGTTGATTTATTTCTTTCAGTATAACAATCTCAACTAACTAACCAACTAACTTCTTCTATAACAACTCTTCACTTCTCTAACTACTTTAGTTAACCACTATTCTATATCCTAGCAGATACATCATCAAGTAGCATGTCACATATGCATCTCAGAGGGAACCAATTGCATCAATGTGAAAATATCTAAGTAGTGCGCAATCCTTTGATTTTCACCCAAGACATCACAAATTTTAAACTTTATCCTTTTTTTTTTTCCAGTTTTATTAAATTTCATTTAAGATTATCTAAGCAAGACCTAACAGAAAAGATAAGTGGTGTGTGATCCTTTGATTTCAAAAATTTCCTTTTTGTTTTTTTCTCAGAATGTGCATCCAGTGATGTTGTGTTGTTTCACACGTGCAGTGAACTGAAATCCATCATAGAGAGAGAAGTTTCTTGTTTCATGATGTCATATAAAAACTCAACCAACATTGACTCAGTTATTAATTGGTTTGTAAAACATTCTAAAGCAAAGACCTGAAGCCCTCAACTTTTGTCCTATGAATCTATTTGAATGTTACATTGCAGCCTCATATCAAGGTCATTGATATGCTGGTTTACATATGAGTCTTGTAAATTATGCTGTGAAATACTTTTGATAAGGATTTGAATCAACAATTGTGTTTATTCATAAGGATTTGAATAAAAAATTGTGTTACCTACCACTAGTATTACATATAAGTCAAACATGACAGCTTCCAGATCTTAAAAACCAGATGCTTATTGATATTCACCTAATCAATTAATTTGTCAACCTTGTCAGCTTCAAGATCAGCAATAATAAATAAATAAAAGAGTTAAAACTCCTAATCTTCAAAAAGGGGCATTCCGAGAATTGAACTCGGGACCTCTCGCACCCTAAGCGAGAATCATACCACTAGACCAAATGCCCTTATATGAAAATTTTTGTAAGTAAATGAATAAATTAGTCAGTTCAGGCAATTACTTTAGGCAAAAATTGAATTTAGACCTCTTATTTTTACCACATGTCATCATAACATTGGTAGCACACACATTTTATCAACATTTTACTATGTGAGAGTTGTCATGCCACTTTTACATTTCCATTACTATTATACATAAGTTCACCATTGAAATTAAGGGAAAAAAAGGTTAATCCTTCTAACATTGTCACTATATTATACAACAACAATCAACTTTTATAAGGTGAAGTTGGTTTCATGAAGCAAAAAGTCAGTCATAATGTTATAACTTATAACATAAACCATATATATAGCGAAAATATGGTCATTTATGCATTTTTTTAATAGTTTTGTTAGTGATTTTTCATGGCATTTCTCTACAACTAGCAATTGTGCCACCAAGCATATGATCTATTCTCCTCTGTATAGAATTTATAGATTTCATCTACAAGTGTTCAAACCACCTAAATTAATATTTAACCATGCATGTTATCTACAATATGTGCTAGTTTGCTACCCAACTCTCTCTTTAATGCTATAATTCCTAATCCTATCTCTTTTTTTTGTTAGGGATCCTTTTTTGTCTGTTATTTTGACTAATCCAGTGCATCATCATTGTGTACCTCGCTCCTGCTACACTCAGTAATTTTGGGTTGGTTTAGTACCGTCCAACACTTCATTTCAAACAGCAACTTTTTTATATTATTTTAAAAGTAATTATTTGTAATTTGTGATTGCAAAAGGAAGAGCTTGTCATGTTAGGACATAAGTATGGCTACTGATACATTATTTAATGAATACACCAGAAAAAAGATCAAGCTTGTCAGTTTCCATATTATTGAGTTACCTTTCATGCCTTCAAAATAAAAAAATAATATGCAGGGAGAGGGGTGTAACGGTAGAATTGGGGGAGCAAGAATACTATCCGGAGCTAAGTTATAAGATAAAAGGGAACATGGCCTTTGTTTTGGTCTTTTGGATGTGATGAGAAAAAAAGAGTAAAGTGACTCAACAGAGAACATGGAGGCACATATGCTTGAGTGCAAGTTTGTATATCTTTCACTATGTATATAATGCCAGATGGACCTTGGGTTATTTACATTTGCGGAGGAGTAACAATGGAAGGAAGGTGAGGGGTTTTGGTTGATAATGAGAGCATCTCATAACTTCATAGATGGCAAGCTGGTCCGAGAATTAAGCTCAGTAGTTCAAGAACCCCCAAGTATTTTATGGAAGTAGGGGCTGGACTCAAAACCAGTCACCAAGGGACATTTAGCGGAGTTAATATGAAGATGTAAAATTAGTGAGGTTCAGCAGGATTTCTCATTAACTAGTAAGGCAAAGGTTTTATTAGAAGTGGAACGATTTGCTGACTAAATTGAGGGAGATCAGAGCTAATTTCAAGAATTACATCTGTATATGGATTGGAGGAACAACCAACTATGGCTGAATCATCTGCTTCATTCCAACCAGACAAATCCATAATACCTATAATTGAGCTGGAGGAAGCGACACTTTTTTCTAAGCTTGATTTAAAATCAGAATACCTCAAAATCCACATGAAGGAGGAACGTTACTTGAAGTTTCTTAAGGTTATTCAATAGTCTTGTTTTCATTGCTTTTCTTCGTCCTATCAATTTTGAATCGATTTCAGAAACACTTCACTATTGAAAATAGATATTGTCAATTGGAACTAGGATTATTGTTCATGTAAGATGATTGATATAGAAACATAGAATTGACAACATTAGGTCACCTAAGGAATTACAATCTATTTTGTGCAGTCTTACTTTGGAAGTCCTACATTGCTCTCAACTGGTAAGGTCAGAGAATGCACAGCCACTTATAAGTTATAACCACTATTTAGATTATATTACTATCTCATGTGTGTCTCTCAACATTTTACACATTTAGAAAGTAAATTCATGTGTATTTACAGTGCTCTACACAAAAAATGAAATTTGTAGAATCCCATTTCCCAGAAGTAACCAGAAAATAGAGCAGAATATTAGAATATATAGAAACAGTTAGAAGAAACATTTTAACAAACAGTTAGAGTGCATTCAAGATAAAAACATGTTACTTGAGTAGATTCCATTGGGTTTTCAAAAAAGACACAGAAATTGACGGCAATAGAAGATGTGTGTGAAAAGGTGAAGTTATGGAGAAGATGAATAACCTGATGTAACCATTAAAAAATCAGCTTTGAAGATGCATTTATCTGTGTTCACAAAGAGACACTTTAAGCTAGAATTTTTATTACTTTTCTCATTATAGTTTATACTTGTTTTGCACAAAAACATCTTTTGTGTTTAGAAAAAAAAAATTGAAAATCCACTTTAGTCCTTAAAAATAACACAAGACATCAGAAAAATAAATACGACTTTTAATCATTAAAAAAAGGAAAATGATATTTTGACACCCACCTTACACCTACACCGTATGTACGGACGGTGAATAGTGTCGTCCGTATATGAACAGTACATATTCGTACGGTAAATAGTATCGTCCGTACATGAACAGTAGCGTATTTCCGTACATGCATAGTATCTGTCCGTACGGTAAATAGTACCGTCCGTACATAAACAGTGTCGTCCGTACCGTACGGAAATACGGTGTAGGTGTGGGAAAGGGTGTAGGAATAGCAATGCTGTTAAAAAAATTATGGTAACTTGATTCCTACAATAGAAAATTAATCTATAAACAAATTTTCTTCAATCAATAATGTTTTTTTTATTTAAGCAGAGGAAGTAGTGATAACCATTTAGGATGAGAATAGGTTAGAAGGATAAGGTTTTAGAATGTTTGAGTCTGACTTATAATAATGGTGGGAATATTTATTCTATTTTATAAGGTTAGTCTATACCTTTAAACATTCAAAAATATTTTTATTGATTTTCAGAGATGTATCTTCAAACGCACCTTATACCACGTTAGTTTTTGTATTTCAGTTTGTCACCCTACTGTTGTCAAAATTTGTTTCGGAGATGCATCTCCGTATATTTTATAAAGTGTATCCTGAGCTGATTTTTTTAATGACTCGGTGATGTTTCTCGAGATGCATATCTGAAAATGTTGATAAGTGCAAAATGTACCTATTTTTGTATATAAGTTTTGTTGCACTTATCGTTACTTTGTGTTAACATTGGTTGAATAAACCACACTTTATGTGTAAATACGTTTACTTTACGTTTTAGTGTGTATATTGTGTTTTCTTGTATATATCGTTGAGTTTAATTGCTTTCCGTTCATTTTTGTACGTATTCAATTAAAGGGATTTCTCCATTGTTGTATAGAGCATCTAATAAGTTTTCCAGCGATTCCGACCGTGCGTCAATCCGAGCTACGGTGCAGAAGTTGTGGTCAAATAAGGGGTTGTTTTGCTGTCATGTTCGCTTAGTGAGTGTGACAGCGAATATTCGCTTAACGAATGGCTGGCGAAGGTCCCAGCGAAGGAGTCCAGAATTGGACAGAGGAGAAAGAGACCAAAGTTCGTTTTGCGAACTTCCTAGCGAGCATTCGCTAGGCGAATAAATCGTTCGCTTAGGGAAATTCTGAAGAAAGTAAGAAGCGGTTTAACTTTTTGTAGGCACTTAAGTGCCATTTTTATGCATTCGCTTAGCGAATGGAAGGGTTCGCCTAGCGAACCTGCGAAAATCTGATTTGTATATAATTGAATTCTGTAACTTTTTAAGTGATGGTTTTGGGGATTCTTGCTCCAATTCCATCAAACTTCATTTTTCAGTAGATTAGCTTAGAAAACAACATGGAAACTTGAATGCGGATGAACCGGAGTGGATTGATCGTCGACCGGCGTTTGATAAACCGCGAGATTTTTGGTTTATCTCTTTTCTTCTTTGTGTTTTTCTTCTATGTTGGGTTGTTGTATATGTATTTGCTATGAACTCGTGTATATTTGTCGCCCATGGCGTTGTATAAAACTTGCTTTACAAATCTCTATTGGTGATTGTCTCTGATTTTTGCTTTATGCACGGGGTTTGAGTTGCGTTAGAGATAATCCTCACAAACTTCGATTAGGGATGATTATTTGTTAGTTTCTGGACTCTAAAGATAGATTTAAGAGCTAACAATCTTCAATAGGCGTCGATGCTTAATGCATCTGTGCCTTGAGCTAGCGTGTGAAAGTATCGGCAATGGTAACACGGTTGTTTTCTCAACTTTGTGTTAGACATAACTTTTGTTGTGAGCGATGCTGTGTGATATTGAGGAGTATTGTAGGTGGAGTATAACTGGTCGGTAAGTTTAAGTTTGTGAGGAGTTGATTATGTGCACGCCTGATAAGTTTCTTGTCTCTGAAGAATGAATTTCTTGTTATGTTTTAATGTTTACTTTTCTGTTTTCTTGTTTTAAACCATTTTAATCCAAACTCATTAACGCGAGAGATTGTCGAACGACATTCTTTCCCTCGACCCGATCTCTGTGGACACGACATAAATCCCGGAGGAAATTCTTCCAAAAATAAATATTTTTGCTGCTTGCCTTATTCTGCAATCAACAAAATGGCGTCGTTGTCGGAGATTGGTTTTGATATTGAATCGCATTGCGATAGTTTCTTTGTTTTTGAGTTTTGTATATATCGTATATAGTGTCTGTTTCCATTATGTTTGTTCAAGTGTTGTATACATTTTATTCCCGTAACGTTTGTTTAAGTGTTTGGTTAGGGCACTTGCTTTTGGTTTGCGCGGTGAGGCATCACTATGGCATGAAGGAAGGAAGTTACTAGCTAAGCATTGTAAAGGTGTCGAGCTTACGACGTAAAACAAGCATGGTGTATTCTTTTCTTTTGGTGTTGTTTAGTTTAGGTAGTGTGGTGAGTATTCATTAAACAAGTTGTACTCGGATTTTTCGTAAAATTCTCAAATCTTCACTTTACAACTTGTTTAATGAAATTTCTAGAATCCCATTTCCCAGAAGTAACCAGAAAATACAGCAGAATATTAGAATATATAGAAACAGTTAGAAGAAACATTTTAACAAACAGTTAGAGTGCATTCAAGATAAAAACATGTTACTAGAGCAGATTCCATTGGGTTTTCAAAAAAGACAGAGAAATTGACGGCAATAGAAGATGTGTGTGAAAAGGTGAAGTTATGGAGAAGATGAATAACCTGATGTAACCATTAAAAAACCAGCTTTGAATATGCATTTATCCGTGTTCACAAAGAGACACTTTAAGCTAGAATTTTATATTACTTTTCTCATTATAGTTTATACTTGTTTTAGTAGCACAAAAACATCTATTGTGTTTAGAAAAAAAAATTGAAAATCCACTTTAGTCCTTAAAAATAACACAAGACATCGAGAAAAATAAATACGACTTTTAATCATTAAAAAAATTATGGTAACTTGATTCCTACAACAGAAAATTAATCTATAAACAAATTTTCTTCAATCAATAGTGTTAATTTATTTTGTTTTTTTTTTTAAGTAGAGGAAGTAGTGATAACCATTTAGGTTAGAAGGATAAGGTTTTAGAATGTTTGAGTCTGACTTATAATAATGGTGGGGAATATTTATTCTATTTTATAAGGTTAGCCTATAGCTTTAAACATTCAAAAATATTTTTATTGATTTTCGGAGATGTATCTTCAAACGCACCTTATACCACGTCAATTTTTGTATTTCAGTTTGCCACCCTACTATTGTCAAAATTTATTTCGGAGATGCATCTCCATATATTTTATGGAGTGTATCCAAATATGCATCTCTGTAAAACCTCTCATACTTATTTATGATGTTTTTATTCACTGCGCTGATTTTTTTAATGATTCGGTGATGTTTCTCGAGATGCATATCTGAAAATGTCAATCGAGAAATTAAATAAAATACTACCTTGCATGTTCTTCTTTCTCGTGATCAAAGGGAGCTTCACTCTCAAAACCCTTAAAAAAATTTCTTTCATTCTCAATTTACTTTTCAATACCAAAACATCATTCTTGTATTTTATCATATCAAAGGAGCAAAAGAACCTAGAATTTAAGGTAAAGTTCATTTATTTCATCTCACATTCCTTGCATTAATATGATTTTTGAGATGAAAAAAAGAATGTTGAGTCCGGATATTCAAATCATACTAAGTTTCATGTGTTTTGGATATCCATCTCCATATTTGTTTGAAACTTTGAGTTTTTAATCTATTTTTTTGTTTTGATTGTGTTGCGGTGAGAATCGGATGCCATAGTTATTATATTAACTAGGATCACAAATCTTTAAATGTTCACCACCGACTTTGATTTATCCAAAGGAAAGGTTCAAGATCGAAAAAAACCTAAAGGGGGGAGATCTAAGGTTCGGGGGTTGGTTATATCTAGGGAAGGTGTTAGCATCCTAGACATCTGTAGTACTCTACATGAACCTTTTGTTAGTATTGTGTTACTCTACGGTTTACTTGCTAAGGTATCTGCTAAAGGCTGCTATGCTAAGGAAGAAACCCTAGGGGTTAGTATCTAAGTATACTCGGCAAGATATCACGTCTTGTGCCTACATATCCCGAGGGAGAGCGGAATCAGAGTATCCGTAGTTCTGAAAAGAGGAACTTCTTGACGGGGTCAAGGTTCCAAGGGGAGGTAAATTCTAAGACAAGACCTTACATAGAGTGCAGCGACTCTAAAGTTATAGGTTGGTTTAAGAGGGGTAGGATGTAAATGTTCACGGTGGAGCATTTACTTGGAGTACGACGACTCTGATCCTAAGTGTCATACCCCAAATTTGTCCTACCTGTATATAATTTTCACCTGTACATCTATTCACTAACCATCATTCAAAAATAAAAAAAAATTGGTTATTTCTGATTGCTTGAATCCAGGTTCATTTGAGGCCCATTCAGAAAATGTGTGTGTGGTAATGTTCTTCAATTCAAGTGGCGTGTTTGAAACTTCAATTAGGGATTTATGTGGTGTATTGAAATCATAATTCTTTGATCTTGAGGCATGTTCATTTGGTCCACGGTGGAGGTCTTGGTTCCGCAGGGTCTATCCGTCTTTTGGATTCATTTCTTAAAGATTAATTTAAAGCATTGGTTCAAGAAGAATTCAAAATTGAAGATTGGTTTTAAATGAGATTCTTGATTCCATTTCAAGCAATGCTTTATTTCAAATCAAAATTGGTTCATTTGGTTTTGTTTCGCAAGAACTGATCACCGGGCATATTGTAAATTGGTGTTTTCTTTGTTCATTATTATTCATGGAGGCTATTGCAAATTCAAGTTCAAAAGTCAAATTTTCGAGTACGAAATAGAAGTATCATTGTGAAAGTGTAAATTCCAATCGGGCCAAGTCATAATTCATGAGGATACAAAGCCCATGTGATTTCCAATTACTAAAAAAATTCATTCCAAAGTGCCTACACAAAAGTATTTGTTACGAGGCCATATAAGAAAACCGTTGACATGTTTTTATTACAAAGTCCAAAACAATATACAACCAAAACCCTATGCAACCAACACTCTTTGCCATGCCAAAGTGCCTACAATGAACGGCATAAATGTGCATCTGTCAATAACAATAATCATGACCTCACAGGCCAACCTTCATTCACGCATCACACACACACCGATAGCCAACGTCCTCACTGCAACGACCTTCACGCAGCAAGCCTAAACATTCACACAAGCTGCTCCTCACATACGAAACCATAAGCCTGTCCCACACAATCATCTGCACAATAAGACAAAAGGAAAAAGAGAGATCAGATGTATTACTACCACCACAATTCACAAAAAACAAACAGCTTGTGCATTTCTTACATGAGTGGCGATAACAAAATAATTTGAGCAAAATAAACCGTTACAAGGATTTCACAAACCTCACGCAAATCTCGCTCAGAATATTCGCATAATACCTCACCAAGTACGAGCTCACAACTTCCTCAATCATTCCCGAAAACACCCTAATCCCTTCCTATAAATCCAAACGTTTTCTTCTTTCCCAGGGGACCTAGCCGCCACTCCAAAAGCCTCTGCTGAAACTTTTCACCGACCCTTTCAACCTTCATCAACATTATTTAACCTTCAACACCAAACCCATAACCAAACAACCACACCATTCGATCTACCCTAAATCCACAACAATAAACCAAATCGAACAGAACAGAGAGAGAGAGAGAGAGAGAGTAGAGGTGAGATGAAGAGAGAAAGTTATTTCAAATTCATACCTGAAACCAAAACCGTGAGCCAGATACGGACTTGAGGGAAAATTGAAAAAACAGAAGGTGAGCGATATTGAGACGATGCCACTCCATTTCGATTCCGCTTTCATGTGTTGCCGATGTTGTTCTTCGCTTTGTGGTTTTTTTTCCCCTCTTCCAATTTACTGAAGCAGCCATTTTTTTTTCTATTGGGAGATGTTTTTGGTGACCTAGCTTCACCGTGTTTGTATTGTTGTTTTTTTCTATTTTAATTGTTTTTTATAGCTAGCTGATGCGTTTAAGGTTTCCTTATTTTTCTTTTCTTTTTTTATATAGTGGTTTTTCTTCTGATGATTAGCTTGCTGAACATGGGCTAGTGAGCCCATTGGGTTTCAACGCCACACATCATAATTTCGTAGGCACCGTGCTTTCTTTTGGGATCTTCCGTCTTTTTTAGGGTGGATGATGGGCTCTGAGCCCACACACACTCATTTCAGCGCCTCCCCCTCCCGTTTTTTGTTTATTGTTTTTTTTTCTAATTTATTTTGCTTTTTAAAAAAGTCTTGAATATTTTAATGTTAACCTCTTGGAATTTCACTTGATCTATTCCATTTCAATTTTAATTTAATTGCATTTTATGGGCCAATGACATAAAGATATTCATAGTTTAATCAAACCGATTAAATTGTGATTTATTTGAGGCCCACCATTTTTATTCATTTTTATTTCGATTTATGTAATATTTATTATTTTAGTTTATTTATCATTTTATTAGATTTTTGTTAGTATTTTGGGTCAATGAAAACATATATCGATTGATTTGTCGATTTCTCGACTTAAATCTCGATAAAGGTGAGACCTTTACTATTTTTCATGCCATTTTCGATTTTATTTTATTCTCTATCATTTTTGTGTCATTTACATTTATTTTAGGTCGATGAAAACCAAATATCGATCGATTTATCGATTTCTCAATAAAATCTCGATAAAGGTGAGACCTTTATCCTTCGTATTCATTGTCTCGATTTTATTTTATTTTCTATCATTTTTGTGTCATTTACATTTATTTTAGGTCGATGAAAACCAAATATCGATCGATTTATCGAATTCTCAATTAAATCTCGATAAAGGTGAGACCTTTATCCTTTATATTCATTTTCTCGATTTCGTTTCATTTTCATTGTTGTTTACATTTATTTTAGGTCGATGAAAACCAAATATCGATCGATTTATCGAATTCTCGATTAAATCTCGATAAAGGTGAGACCTTTATGCCTTTATTCATATTTCTGATTTAATTTCTAATTTCTATTTCACATATTCTTATTCAATTTTGGGTCAATGAAAGTCAAAGATCACCGATTAAATCCGATTAAGACGAGACCATTTTTATTCTATGTCAACTTTAACCTCTTGTCAATATTATCTTGTTTATTTTCCGTCGAATATTTTCTCGATTATATTATCGTTTATTCTTATTCATATCCATATCACATTCGCATTCATATTTATCTAATTACTTTTATTTGTTCAAATGCTTAATTCCTGATTACAACGCATATTCGAAACATTTTTCTTAATCAAATTGCGAAAGAATTGAATTCTTGAGGTCTAGCACTTCTTGGGTTCTTGAGTGACCGCTATTGAGGCGCACGCCTTAGGTGGCGATCACTCGACCTTTCGCTCTTAAAACACTCATCTAAACTATTTGGACAAAGGAATGCCATTGGAGTCTAGCACTCCACGTGGTACTTTCGTTGTTCATCAAACAATATTTCGTAAATCAATCGAATGAAAAAGGTGTCGTTGAGATCTAGCATCTCAGTAATGCCCCGATTAATTGGTTGCGAGGCCGACGTCTCGTTTATCGAATAATCGTCATTCTCCCTAAAACGTTTAACAAACCAAACCATTTCCAAACCAATTCTCGACTCGTCGTCGAGCCACTCTTCAAAGCATTCTCGTAAGTCAAGTGCCTTTTGATTCGTCGTCAAATGCACACTCGCACATCTCGAGGTTTCGTTACTAGGAGCACCCCTAGGGACTAGTATCGATCCTCACCTCTTTTCGTAACCCATCCAATTCGATCATTTTTCAAACCGTTTTTTCTAATCAACTTACGAAAGGAGGAGATTCTTGGAATCTAGCATTCTTTGGATCTTAGAATGAATGGCTCTCGAGGCGCGCCCTTGGGTTGTTATTCCTTCACCCTTTCGTCTTAAAACACCTAACCTTCATCAAACATTCTCGCAATCAACTCACGAAAGAACTGAGTTCTTGGAGTCTAGCATTCCTTGAATTCTTGAGTGACTGCTCTCGAGGCACGCCCCTTGGGTTGTATGTCATTTAATCTTTCGTCTCCTAAAATTCAAACCCTAAACTTTCTTTTCGTGGGCGTACCACGAACTACGACTGCTCTGATTCTTTATTCTCGTCCGAATAAAGATACGTAGGCACAAGATTGCGATGATCTTGGCGAGCTACCTTCCCTCCATCTTCCGTATTCCCCTTATCCCTTCCCGTAGTCGAACTACGATTGCTCTGATTTCTCATTCTCGTCCGAATGAGCATACGTAGGCCCGAGGGTTCACAATCCTTGCCGAGCAAACTAATAAAAAACCACCCCATTTCCCTTAGCAACCGAAACCTTTTACCTTACCTTTTCGCATATATCGTTGAGAAGAAAACAAACAAGCTTAGATAACATTCCACATAATTCGAACTAAGAGGTTCCCGTTGAGTACAACGGACGTGAGGGGGTGCGCGTACCTTCCCCTCACGTAACCGACTCCCGAACCCAGAATGTGGTTGCGACGACCATGTTCTTATCCTTCTCCTTAAAGGTTTTCTCGATATTTTCCTTTCCCTCTTTTTTTGGGATAAACAAAGTTCGGTGGCGACTCTGTCGAACCGTTTTCCGCGCCTTTCGCGCGAAGGTCGTATTTCTTAATTAATTTTTGAGGTGCGACACTAAGACTAAGATTTTAGGTGTCTACAGCGAGACGTGGAGTTCGGCGGCTCAAAATCCTAAGGCCAAGGGTACGAGAAGGTTCTATGACGTGGCAGTCCATATAAATATCCTTCCTTTGGAATGAAGGGGAAATTAACCTATAAGTTATTTAATAAAGTAAGTCAAACTTGAAGTCTAATCTTAACTCGAATTGAATCGAATCAACCTAGGGGAGCATATGAATCAAAACCAACGTAGATATATCAAAACTCTTATAAGAAAATTGATAAATAAACAAATACAGTTAACATTGAAGTTGATCGGATTTTAAATTTAAAATAACTAGGAAAACTAATTCCTTAATTAAGATTAAGATTTAATTAATAATTAAAATATTCAAATAAAACCAAAAGAACTAAATTCTAGAAATAAATCCAATTAAAATTATCTAAATTAAATTAATTATGATAAAAAACAAGAAGAAGAAAAATAATAAAATAAAGTAAAACAAAAAGAAATAGCTTATAAAAACAAACAAAGGATCAGGCCAAGGCCAATCCAGTGCAGCGCGGCCCATAAGTTAGGATACACCTCTATGGTGGTGATTGCCAGATCAGGAGATCTAGTTAAGCCCTATGATCTAACGGTTAAGGAATAGGGTGCATGACAAGCGACCAAGGGGTGGAACGCATGGAATAAAAAAGCTGATGATGAGCCACGACGCAGACACGTTATCCTCACTATCCCAAACACAATCCAATGGTGACATACGAGCCCTGATATCTGCTCACGGTATTATGAGGATAGGGCAATATGTAATGAAAACAAAAATGACAAAGCTTCTAGAAACCTATGAGTCACTAATTACACAGGTGGACCCTCACACACTAAATGAAGGGAATAATTCTGTTGCTAACCAACCTGAAATCACGGAAGCACGTAGAGGTGAGAGAGTACGCAAGGAAAATATCAGGCTCAAGGAATACGTGAGAACATGAGATCTATTTAATGCTTGTAATAAGAATATTGTGAGGCATGTGAGATTTGTGATCATTCTGCTATTTCTCTCTCTCAAACTCTTGTATGAACCTTGGTTAGGTTGTTATCCAATACATTTTTCCCTTCATTTTCCTATCGTTTTAGTCACTGTTTCATTGGTGCTTTCATCACACCATGGCTGACCCAAAAACAAAAGAAACACAAGCTGAGATCAAGCGCAATACAGAGAACCTCAAGTAGCTTCAGGAGGTGATGTTCGAACGGTTCGAAAGGTTAGAAGCTGGTAACTCTTCCAGATTCGATCGTATAGAGGCGATGCAGATGAGTGCTGAGGACAAGTTTACTCAAATTCATTTTGCGCTTGACATCTTGATTCAACAAACTCCATCAAAAACCAACCATGGTGCTGGACTCATCAACAAACCGTCGTTCCAGGTGAGAAATGTGAAACTCGAATTCCCTCGATTTGATGGTACGAACGTACATGAATGGATCTTCCGTGCGGAATAATTTTTTGGCTACTACGATACTCCGGATTCAGATCGTTTAACAATTTCATCGGTACATCTTGATAAGGATGTGGCACCATGGTATCAAATGAAGCAACGATTGTTCGCTGTTGATTTTGGCGAACAACCTCTAGTTTACCAATTTCTTATAAAACTGGGTTACTTGCAGGACCAACCACACAAATCCTGGGATACATGTGCAAATTTATCTAACTCTTAGGATAATGGTGTTTTGATGGTTTGTTTTGTTATATCTTTTATGTACGAATGTTTTGGTTAAATAACAACTTCTGGCGAAAAGGTAAATTGAATGAAATTAAAACTTACATAAAGTAAATGACAAAGGATAAATGACTGGGAAAAGTAAAGGCAATTATAAAAGACTTTGAATTTCTATAAACTTAAAAAGATGGTGTTTCACACGTACATTTCCAGATAATAAACTCTTTTCTCTCGCATGGGTACTTTGAGTATTTACAGGAATTTAGTACAAGTTTTTACACCCCAAAATTCTACAACAACTATCCTATTTATATACAAATACAATAACTGCCAAATAACGGAAAAATTCTAAATCTTTGACACTTGGCCTTCTGCATGTCTTCTTTTTCTTCTAAAGCTTCCACGCGTCTTCTGCCAAACGTTGTAACTCTTGAATTTGAATTCTCCCTTTGTGTCGGAATGTTGCGCCTCTTCACCTTGTCGAATTGTCGATAAGTAATGAATGTCCTTCTAACCTTGTCTGATGAAAACTTCCTTATGTTTCTGTCGAACTTGTCGAAAATCTGTTCTTGTCGAAGTGTCGAAAACTTCTGAACACCTTCATTTTTTTCTTCTTCATCTGTAGTCATTTTCTTTAGTTAAAGAACATCATTTTACCTACCAAGACATGGTGTCGAAAATATATGTCTACAAATTGCCCCCCAAAAAATGCGTTTTCGACTAAGGGAGAAAAACATTTTTTGCCAGTGCCTTTCTACACCATGGACTATTCGACTGGAGACTGTTCATATGATTTAGACATTAGAAATGTCAGAACCATCATTGCGCTTTTCCCAAAACGTCATTTCAGCCCACATTTTTGAGCTCTCATCATTCCTACTCTACTCCTATCACATCGTGGGTCAAACCCTAACTGCCACCGTCAGCATTACCCACTTCGCACTCACCACGTGTCCCATAACCTTCCCACTACTTTTCCATTTCCACTTTCAGAATACCAACCGTTTCTTTTTCACACCTTATATATAAGCTGAGAATTTCATTTTTTCCCCTTTTACGTTATTTCTTCAAACTTCATCTTCCTCATTTTCTTTCCAAGAGTTCTTTCAAAACCTCATCTTCCTTATTTCCTTTTCCATTTTCTCTGTAACCAGCAATGGCTTCCTCCACTTCTTAAAAGGTCACCGGCAAAGACTCTCGGAAGTCCAACAGTCTAGCACCGATGGAGAGGATTCTTGGGCCCAAAGTGGTGGGGAATCACGAGTACATTCCAGAACCTCTTTATGAAGAAGAAAAGTGCTCCATTTACCAATCTCAGGTACTTATTCCCATTTTAATTTCTGGAAAATCTCATGCAATTTTAGGACCGCTACCAGATTAACGCTAGACCCAGTTAAGGTGCGAGAATTTTTTCCCACCTACCATCGCTACAAACCCATAGCGAATGGTGTTAGGCCTAGGACGGAGAAGGAGAAGATTATAGATGAAAAATCCAAAATAGATGGCCAAGGGACTCCTTCTGACGAAATAATAAATCTAGAATACATGAACAATTTTAGGATTTTTAGGTCCTGTCCTCTGTCGAAGGATCCTTCTGACTATTTGGCATGGTTGGAAAAGATAGAAAGGGTTAAGAGCAATGATTGGAAAACCATGGGCATTTACGATCTTATTCAATTGTCGAAAGTAGGGCCAGGATATTGCCCTTCCATGCTTTTGACCTCTCTCTATTTCTAGGATAATACCTACAACAATTTCCATATTCCCTGTGGGATGATCACTCCTACGCTTTTCGACATAGCTGCTATCACTGGATTAAGCCCCCTAGGAGTTAACTATGACCCCAACTTGCTTGCTGACGATTCAATAGGTTTCGACACCAATAAGGCCACCTTCACGGCCTATATTGCCAATTACCATGACAAAGAAACCAAGGAAGTTTCTGACCAAGAACATGTAGCTTTCCTGGCCCTTTGGCTGTCGGGGTGCGTTTTCTGCTCCAGATCTCTCCAGGTGGCGAAGCGCTATATCACTATAGCAAATCAGCTTCATGCTGGGCACAAGCTATGTCTTAGCGAGATGATCCTGGCGAATCTATATGAATCCCTTGGCGAAGGAGTCACCACTTTAAAGAACATCAAGGAAAAGAAGACTTTGCTGCTATCAGGGCCTTTTTGGCTTTGACAATTGTGGCTCAATGCCACTTTCGAAGCTTCTCTTCCCAACAAATCCACTGTGGACCCAACCGTTCTAAGGGACAAACGCGTCGAAGGTCTTCGTTTGGCGCAGCTGACACCTCATGACGAAGGCCTGAGTCTTCAACAAACTTTTACTAGCTATGTCATGATGTTTGCGAAACGTTATAGTTTTACACCCAACATGGCTCCTTTTGCTGAAAGGAAAGTTGGACCCTCATGGTTCACCAGAAAACTTCCCCTAGAATCGAAATCGCTGGAAGACGAATTTCTTAACGTCTGGGAATCCTTCCTTACTCCAAGACTTTTAGTATCCAAACTTGGCCCTTCAAAACTCAAAGTTTCCCTTGTTAACTATCAACCCAACTTGGTTTCTCGACAATTTGGGTTGATACAGATGGTACCAAAGCCTCTTTTTTCCAGGAAAGGCTCTCTGATTCATTACAACATGACCCATACTGAAGACGAATGCTCTGAGTTGTTAGCAAAGTATTCTAACCTGGTCGAAATCTAACCAGTGGTCTTTCGACCCATCTTCCTCTGCACTCAAGAGTTTGATGAATGGTGGAGGGCTTACTATGAATCTCAAATGTTCAACGTGGATTCTTTTACCACTCAACTGACTAAAGCCTTCGCTCTTGTGCAGGACAGGACCAAGAAAGGTACTTCTCGACACATCAAAGAAATCTAAGCTTTCCAGAAATACTTTGAAACTGCCTACATGCCTAATGATCTTAGTCGAACCATACGCGAAGTAGCAGTTACTTTGAAACGAAAGTTTACAGAAAAACTTGATGAGTTAAAACTACCCTCGTATGTTCGACCAGAACAACGTTATGAGGTAGCCTTTAAACTTTATCGCCCAAAATTTCCCCCTCTACCATCTGCTGCATTTGGCGTGGCTTTTAGCCCTCCATTCCCAGATTGGTTCATTTGTGGGGAGCATTTAAAAGTTCTTCGCCAGGACAACCAAAAACGTGCCAAGCGTGTGGTTCCGACTAAGTACACCCTGGACAATTTCAAAGGTCACCTTCATATTGGCCTAGAACACGTTCGCGTGGAAACCCCTATATATGAAGGTGTGGAAAACGGGAAGCAGTTCAATCTCACTTTTTATTTATTCGAATATATGTTTTTATGCTTGACACTTTCCCTTTTCTTCTTTTCTAGCTATTAAGATTCCAATCAAGAAATCTGCCACAGTCGAAGCAACAACCGCAGGAGAAGCAGAGCCTCAGAAAGATACTGCCAAGACACCTTTGGCAAAGGTATCAATTTACTTTCTTTTCTCTATAATCCAAGTGTTTCATTTTCTTGAACTAACTAATGAAATTTTCTTTGATCCACAGGGCAGTCGAAGACCCCCACCAACGCCAAAGAAAAGAAAAGCAAAAGAAGTCAAAGCTGATGAAATTGATGATGGTGACGAGTCACCAGATCAGGTAAAACCCACCAAAAAGAAGAAAAAGACGACCAAACCTCTCCCACAGAAACCTCCTACTCCCAAAGTTTTAGAGAAAATTCTATCAAAGGAACCAGGTGAGGAAATCACTCCTGCTCCAGCGGAAAGTGAAAGTTCTAGCCTGAAGACCAAAATTCCAAAGGTATGATTTTTCTTTTCCTTTCGATGCTAACAAGCTGTTTTATCTGTATTCGCTTCTTTGACCTATTTATCCTTCAGGTGCCTGTCGATATTCATGGACAACCTATGGTCCAAGTTCTTCCTAAGACCAGCAGTGATCCTACTTATAACCCAGCCAGCGCCTCCAAATCCTCTCCCAAGAATTCAGCGAAGGAATCAGCCACCGAAGTAGATCAACCCATTGCCATTTCTATACGAATTCCAAAAGTAGTGGAAGAAGAGACTGGTCCTGATACTGAAGACTTCGTCGAAACTGATGGGGATACCGTGATGCCTACTGCAGCGGCTGCTACTAGAAATGAAGCTGAAGATAAATCTCCCCCCCATTCCGAATTTGCTGACTAAGAGAAAGATGAGGAGGCTGCAAGTGATGCCGAAGAAGAAAAAGAAGAAAAAGAACATGAAAGGCCACCAACTCCTGCTGCTGATACTGACGATAAGACAAAAAACGTCAAAGAAAATCTTGGTAAAACAACTAAAGCTGCTTCGACCGGGACGACTTCGACCCAGTTCTCTCATGAGGAGCTAGAAAGTATGAAGGTGAAAAGGCCTTTTGAGTACCTAAAGACCATGCTCAGTTCCCGCTACAACTTTGCTGATACTACCATCAATAGTTTAACCACCTCAGGAACTACTTCTGATGCCAAATCAATGGACGAATCGCTTGCAAACATTCGACAGAAGGTCCTTGATATTGACTTATTTCAACTTCTGGAGAATGACTCCTCTGCTCAATTCGACTTGAAGAAAATCCTAAAGAAAGTCAACGTCCTGGAGGCTCCTCCTGAAGTCACTGATGTGGTGCTGGACCTTACTACCTTGATAGATCTTGTTGCAACTGACTTTAATCGACTTCGAGAGTACTCCAAGAAGCTTGAAAACAAAACAGATACCCAACTTGCTGAGTGGGAAGTTGCGTCGAATTCGTCCAACAAGGTAACTGAAATGGAGCAAGTGTCTGAGCAAAATAAGCGGGAAGCAGCTTTGTGTGGCGAAAACATTCTAAAATGGAAAAACCAAATTGCTGTCCTCCAAGGCAAAATTTCACAAGCGGAAAAACGTCAAGCAGAACTGCAGAAGAATGACCAGGAAGAAATCCGCAAAGAGCTAGAAGTTGGTGTGCACCATGTCGACAGGGCCCGTAAGCTTGGCGAGGAGATTGAGGAGATTTCTAAAAACAAGACACTTTGTGAGCGACGCCTTCAAATCCAGAAGTCGAAATTTGAGAAGCTGAAAGCATCCTTTCCCGTTTGAATACTTGTAATTTTTGTTTGGCTTTTAAAGCCCTTTTTTGTAATGACAATGGATCTGTATTATTTGGCGAGAAGATTTTTTTCCGCCATATTGCTTTTCTTTCTACAATTATTCAACTGCTATTTTAATTTCTTGCAGTGTTGGCTTATATTTTTTCAAATACTTGCCATTTATCTTTAGTATTCTTTTATCTTTATCTATCTCTTCGGCCTCATATGCGCCGTTTGAAAAAACTTTTAAAATTTGGAAAGGTCCTTCCCACTTAGGAGACCATTTTCCCATTAATCTATCTTTTCGATCCATAGGAAGAATTACTTTCCAAACAAGATCCCCCACTGAAAGGGTCTTAAATTTCACTTTCTTATTGTAAAACTTTTCGACTCTTTCTTTTTGCCTTCTCAATAAATCCAACGCATTTAATCTTTCTTCGTCCAAATTGACTAACTCGTCCATCATCATATTCCAATATATGTCTGATGGAATTTCATGATGCCTCTGAATTCGAATCGACTGTAAATAAATCTCAACTGGTAAAACTGCATCATGTCCATAAGTCAATTTGAATGGAGTAGAATTTGTCGCTTCCTTAGGAGACGTTCGACAAGCCCATAAAATTTGATTCAAAGTCTTATGCCAGTTTCTAGGTTTTCTACCCACGTGCTTTTTGATCAAATTTATCACAACCTTATTTGCTGCTTCGACTTGTCCATTTGCCTGGGCATAATAAGGTGTCGAAGTTAAGAGTTTAAAACCTGTGTCTTTTGCAAACATTTGCATGTTTTTTCCAGTAAACACAGATCCCTGATCAGTAGTTATTGTTTCTGGTATCCCAAATCTGTAAATTATATGTTTCTGGATAAACTCTATAACTATCTCTTGATCCACATTTACCAGTGGTATAGCTTCAATCCACTTAGTGAAATAATCCATTCCAACTAAAATGTACTTCTGCCCTTTTGAAGAAACTGGTCGAATTACACCAATTAAATCCAAAGCCCAACCTCTGAATGGCCAAGGTTTTATAATTGAATGCAACTCACTTGCAGGGACATGTGGTATACCTGCATGCACTTGGCATTCCTGACAACCTTTTGCAAATTCGACACAATCTTTCAACATTGTTGGCCAGTACATTCCTTGTCGAAATAATAACCATTTCATTTTGTGGCCTGCTTGGGTTGCGCCACATGCACCACTGTGCACGTTCGACAAAGCTATGTAAGCTTCATCTTCGCCCAAACATTTCAGCAAGACTCCTTCTGCAGTCTTTTTAAATAATTCATTTCCAAAAAGTACATAGCTTAAAGCTCTGTACTTTACTTTTCTTTCGACTTTCTGATTTGGGTCTTGTAGATAATCCTTGATAGGTTTTCTCCAATCTTCAATTTCTGAATCATCTACATTGAAAATTTCAAAATTTTCCTCATCCCCATAACCTAATTTTATTGTCTCCAAATCTGAAGGAGCCAATTTGGTGGATATGACTCTTCCCCTTACTTCAATAGCTTTCTCCAAGTTTTTTTTCGACACCTTGTAGCCTGACGCAAGTTGAGCCAGATCATTTACTTCTTGATTCTTCAATCTAGGAATGTGTTTAATGACCACGTTGTCGAATTTTTTAAGAAGTCTGTTAGCTATTACGAAGTACATAATCAGATTTTCTTTGACACATTTATATTCTTTTTTCAATTGTTTTATTACCAACTCAGAGTCACCCATTATTTCGACTCTTGTTGCCCCCAATTCCAACAATATTTCAAGTCCGGCAATCAAAGCTTCATATTCTGCTTCATTATTCGAACATAAGCCTTCAACTTTGTACTTGAATTTTGTTGGAATTTTGTCAGGAGAAATAATTAGTATTCCAACACCAGTTCCATTCCTATGACTGGAACCGTCGAAATATAACTTCCATGGCTGTAATTCGACATATTCTACTTCATTTTCATTTATTGAGTGGTCAGCTATAAAATCAGCAACCACTTGTCCCTTAACAGCCTTTAAAGGCAAATATTTTAAGGAATATTCTGTCAATGCCAAAGCCCATTTCCCAATTCGACTATGTAAAATGGATTTAGATAACATATACTTTATTACGTCGAAATGAGAAGAAACATATACATCAACAGGTTTTATATAGTGCTTTAACTTTGTACAAGAGAAATATACACACAAACATAATTTTTCTATCACACTATATCTAGTTTCAGCATCATTTAGGACTCTGCTAAGATAATAGATGGCCCTTTCGACGCCATTTTCATCTTCTTGACACAGCATGCTTCCCAAAGTTTTGTCTGATGCTGAAATGTACAACCTCATACTTCTTTTTCTACAAGGAGACATCAAAACTGGAGGACTAGCCAGATACTCTTTGATCTTGTCGAAAGCATCTTGTTGTTCTTGCCCCCATGTGAAATCTTCCTTCTTTAGTCGAAGTAGAGGTGAAAAGGCTTGTGTCTTCCCACTAAGGTTGGAAATGAACTTTCTGAGAAAGTTGATTTTCCTTAGTAGAGACTGCAATCCCTTCTTTGTCGATGGCGCTTTCGCTTCCATTATGGCTTTGGCTTTGTTTTCATTTATTTCGATCCCTTTCTTGTGGACCACAAAACCTAAGAAATCACCCGCCTGCACACCAAAAGCACATTTAAGGGGATTCATTTTTAAACCAAACTTTCTCATCCTTTCAAAGGACTGTCGAAGATGGTCTATATGACTTGTTCCTGAAACGGACTTAACCACAATATCATCAATGTATATTTGCATAAAAGTGTCAATAAAGTCATGAAAAATTGAATTCATGGCTCTTTGATAAGTTGCCCCAGCATTTTTTAAACCAAAGGGCATTACTACCCATTCATAGGTTCCTATTGCTCCAGGGCAACGAAAAGCTGTTTTAGGAACATCTTCTTCAGCAATAAAAATTTGATTATAGCCAGAGTATCCATCAAGCATACTCAAATACTCATGGCCTGCTGCAGAATCTATGAGCATTTCTGCCACTGGCATAGGATATTCATCCTTAGGGGTAGCTGAATTTAAATCTCTAAAATCAATGCATACCCTCAGCTTGCCATTTTTCTTAATCACAGGAACTATGTTTGCAATCCATTCGACATACCTGGTGGTGCGGATGAATCTATATTTTAGAAGTCTTTCGACCTCTTCTTTTATTTTCGACAAGATTTCTGGTACGAAGCGTCTGGGAGTCTGCTTTACTGGCTTCTTTCCCTCCATTATTGGCAGCTTCAATTCGACCAAACTCCTGTCTAATCCTGGCATATCGTCATAATCCCATGCAAAACAATCTTTGTACTCAATTAGCAATTTGACTATTTCGACTTTGAACTGAGGATCCATCTTGGCGCTGATGTAAGTTGGCCTTCTTTCTGCCCCCAGTCCTAAATTGATTTCTTCTAATGGATCCTGTGCCACCATCTTCATGTTAGTCGATGCTGGATCCTTTTCGAACCCCAAGGGTTCGTCATCATAGATGGCGTCGAGCTTCTGATTCTGCCATTCGCCAGTCTGATTGTTGTCATAACCTTTTTCAATATCCCTTTGGGGACATTGCTCTTTAAAATCTTCTTTGTTGGCTTCGACAGCCATGTATTTTACTTCGGCCTCTAAGGCCGCTTTGAGTTTACTTTCGGCTATATAAGCCGTAATTCTTTCGATCGCTGAGGCTTCACTCATCATAATCATCAAATTCACTTCCCCAACCGGTTGGCTCAGTATGAGAAGTTCCCCATACGTGACTTGGTTCGCCAATTACTTCTTTGTCCCATTGAAAACCATGTGTTGGGTGAAGATACATGGAATAATAGGCGTTGTCAGTTGCCTTCAAGTCGAATTCTACTGGGTTGCAGAGGGGTATGTGAGCCAAATTCTTGTCGAAACTTCGACTATTCACATTGTTTACTTCAGTCATAAAATAGCTTTGATCTGCTTTAATATTCTCGACAATCCCATCTGGCCTTCAGATGGCTATTCGTTGGTGCATGGATGATGGTATAGCTCCTATCCCATGAATCCACTCTCTTCCAAGCAGCAAGTTATAATTCGCCCTTGAAGCTATCACTATAAACATTGTTGGTCTTGTTATGGTTCCAACAGTTAGGTTCACCTGGATTACTCCCATGGTATTTCCTACTTTTCCCTCATAATTTGACAACACCATGTTGTGGGGCTTTGTGTCTGAGTCATCCTTTCCAATCTTTTTTATCATGAAATGGGGCATTAAATTCACAGCAGCTCCACCATCTACTAATATCTTGTTGACAGCAATGTTCTCCACTTTTCCTTTTATGAACAAAGGCTTCAAGTGTGCCTTCATTGCATCATCTGGTCTCTCAAAGAAAGCGTTCTGCTCTTCGACACAGTCATTGTTCATTATATAATAACACACAGGTCTTAGCCCCATGATGTCGTCTTCAACATCATCTTCTTCGTCTTCGATCTCCATCACTCTATCATAGTCTCTAGGCAGCACTGAAACCACATTGCATGTGACATCGAAAGATGCTTCTGAGTCTGACCTAAAATCATCAGTCACTTCATCGTCTTCTGGCACCTTGTTGTTAGGCTTCGACATCTCCACCATGTTGCTTGGTCTGTCCTTTTGAGAGGGCTTATTTTTTGGAACAGACTCTTCTTTGTTCATTATCTGCATGTTCTTGCTTGACTCAGATTTATTTTCATCAACAGTGTTTTCTTTGATTTTGTTCTTTTCTGCAGCCTCCTTTTCTGCTCTTTTCTGTCTTTGGAACCTTCTCCACTGAGACCTTGACATGGGATTCTTTCCTTTATAGTTCTCTGATGGGTATGGTCTTGGTTTTTGTTTTTCGACCTCCCTTTTTCCTTCCATGGAGGAACCTTTCTGTATTTCAAAATTCTTCCATCTTTTCTGCCCTTGAGCATTTCTGATTGGTTGGACCCACTTATCATCCTCAGCTTTGACAGATGGCTTGTAAGTTCTATGACGTCCTTCGCCAAACCTTTGGTTGTGATGCTCACTCCTCCTTGGATCGAACCTTCCATTTCTGGCTGCTGGGATTGCCCCCCAGTTTCCTCTTTTTTTGGCTTTCTCCACCCCCTCCAGATTGCTTGCTGCTTTCTTGTCGAACATTGCACTACAACGTGGGCACAACATGACTTCAGCCTTCTTACTCTGGCACCTTTGGATGAATTCGACTAAGTTCTCCTCCTCCTTAGGGTAAGCCAACTTCTGATACTCTTCTCGACGGCGTTCTTCGTCAGTTTCTGTTTGTTTCTTCTGAGAAATTTCCACCATGTTGATATCCACATTCTGGTCATCAGTGATACTTAATTTATTCATTCTTTCAATAAGTCTTGCCTCCTCTTCAGCATTCCCTTTCGCCTGGTTGAAGCTTCCTCCTGAGGGTAGGTCCCTGGAGATGAGTTTGCAGCATTGCTCGACTGAGTTTCCTTTAGGGTCTTCCATTATTCTACGCAAAATCCCATAAGGAGCAGGCTTCACAAGGCCTTCAGCAGCCTCTGCCTTGATTCTGGTAACGTTCTTATTGACTGGTTCCATAGTGTTGATCTTGTCAGCAACTCTCATTGTCTCTATTTTGTCATGATTAAGGCCTTCAGTAGCCTCCTCTCTGATGACAGGGGCATTATCATTTGCTCCTTCATTAGTATCTTCCAAGAAATCTCCCCAGCCAGTTGGCTGGATCTTGTTGATGTCAATACGAGAACTTGGGGGTGCAGAGTATTTCACGAGATAGTCGAATTTTCCACTGGGCTCCCCTAAAGTATCCCAAATTACTCCATCTCCAGCAATTTTGTTGTTATTCTCTTCGTCGAACCCTTCAGTAATTCCAACTGCGTTCTGGTCGTTTAAACCTTCAGTAGTTTCCTCCTTCTTCTGACTGTCGAAGACTTCAGTATCTCCAACTTTGTTCTTACTGTCGAAACCTTCAGTAGTCTCAACTTTGCTGATATTGTTATTCAAATTTCCTACATCAAGATTCTCAGTAATCTTGATCAACACTGGATGGTCTACAAAGTCCTTGGATATTTTTTCCACCTCAGGCTTGTCTAGGAGATCATCAGCAACCTCCACCATGTTGATATTATTGTCGAAGCCCTCAGCAGCTTCCACCATTTCAAAACTACAATCAGAGGCTACTTCGACTTCCACCATATTCACGGTGGAAGGTTCAGCATAATTGGCTTCGACCACCTGCATGGGGTTTGAGTCAATCCTCATCTGTTGTTTTGATTTGTCTCCAAACTTCAGTCTTCCATCACGGATTGCATTCTGAACAAGATCCCTGAAAAGCAAACATTGAGAAGTTTTATGACCCAAAAAGTTATGGTATTTGCAAAAACCTCTCTTTTTCTGTTGGTCCACAGGAGGCTCTTTAGTGCCTGCTGGTTTTATTAATTGACCATCTTTGACTAATAAGTCGAAAGTTTCGTCACACTTGGTGACGTCGAACGTATAAGTTCTTTTAGGAAACCTATCATTCTTTTCAGGTTCGACTGGATTTTTCCCATTCGACGGAGCTAGTACTTTACAGGCATATGGTGGGCCTGACTTTAGTTCTGCCAGATCAATTTCTTGTTCGTTAAACAAAATTAGTTCATTTTCGTCACTATCATCATCCTGGCATACTCCTACATAGGCCACTCTTTCCTTTTTATTTTTATTTGATCTAAATTTCTCAGCTTTTAGCCTTTCAATTTGTCTTACCCTATCTGCTAATTGTGCCATATCTCTCAAATATTGAGTGTCTAGTTTCTTTCTTATAGAATAATCTAGACCCCCTGCAGCCATTTCGACTAACTCTTGTTCTGGCACTTGTGTGAAACATCTTGCCTTAAGCAACCTGAACCTATTTAGGTAATCATCTATAGGCTCTGAAAATTTCCTCTTAACACTGGCTAATTCCTTCAAACTTATCTTAGTCTGACCCATATAAAATTGTTCATGGAACAATCTTTCTAATTGGGTCCATGTGAATATAGAGTTCGCAGGCAAGGATGTAAACCAGGTAAACGCGTTTTTTGTCAAAGAACTTGGGAAGTATTTCATTTTCAAATTTTCATTATTGGTTATTTCTCCTGCTTCGATCAAATAACGCGCTATATGTTCTATGGTGGATTCGCTAGTGTCCCCTAAAAATTTGGTAAATTTGGGGACTTTCCACCTTGGGGGTAATTCCTGTTGTAGAACATATTCAGATAATGGGGAAGCATAACTAGGCCTTTGTAATCCCACATTTACCCCATTTTACGCCATTATCCTTTCGATCATGGCTGATAAATTATTTTCGGCAGGCAGGTTATTATATCGTATTTGCTGTTGCAACACATCATCAGCATCTTGGCCTCTCTGGACTATTACCCTCCTTGGTTCTTGTTGAACGGGGATTTCGACACGAGGCTGTTTGACCACTGCCTCTTGGTTTCTAGGGTTTGCCTGAGGATTCTCTAGAGGCCTTTGATTTATTGTGGGTTCCTCTTCGACATTCACTACTGGGTTTTGCATTAACTGTTCTCTTTGTCGCGTTTGAGGAACACCAAAAAAGTCAGCAATACGTGTCATTTGCGCAGCCAATAATTGGTTGGTTTGGGTAGTGTTTTGTATTAAAGGATTAAACACTGCTCCCATTTGTTGTGTCAACATTTGGACCATATCATGATTACTTTCGTCCATTTGTTGTCGAATTACTTGCGCATAATTATTTGTAATTGCTGGCATTTGGAAATTTGGTAGGGGTTGGTTCAATCTACTCGTATTTCCACCATATCCCGACCCTTGTAGTGGTGAAGACACGTGGACCATGGCATCAGAGTACAAGGATGGTGTATTTTGCAAGTTCGCCATCACTGAAGTTGGCATTCCATATGGTTGTTCTCTACCAAACATAGGCATGGAAAAATTTGTCTGAAATGGCCTATAATTATGTCCTCTAGGAGGAGGCGTCCCCATGGGCATTGAATGTCCCATTGTGGAAGAACCAGGCATATTTTGAGAGAGCGAAACTGCTGGTATAGATCCTGTTGATGAAGGCATAGCCTCCTCCAGAACAGGGTTTGAATCCACATTTCCCCCTGTTGAAGGGATAGGGTTGGAAACTGGAATGTTTTCATTTGGATTTGGATTATTTGGCTGATTTGCCATTCTTCTTACTCTTGTTCTTTTAGGTCTTTCTACGTCGGTTACGGCTAATTTACCGCTTCTCAAAATCATACGACGAAGTAGAAACTATTTGGCTAAGAGTTATTCCGTAAAAATTCTAAAATTTTGCACTGGTCCCACCAGGTGTGCCAATTTGTTCGCTGTTGATTTTGGCGAACAACCTCTGGTTTACCAATTTCTTATAAAACTGGGTTACTTGCAGGACCAACCACACAAATCCTGGGATACATGTGCAAATTTATCTAACTCTTAGGATAATGGTGTTTTGATGGTTTGTTTTGTTATATCTTTTATGTACGAATGTTTTGGTTAAATAACAACTTCTGGCGAAAAGGTAAATTGAATGAAATTAAAACTTACATAAAGTAAATGACAAAGGATAAATGACTGGGAAAAGTAAAGGCAATTATAAAAGACTTTGAATTTCTATAAACTTAAAAAGATGGTGTTTCACACGTACATTTCCAGATAATAAACTCTTTTCTCTCGCATGGGTACTTTGAGTATTTACAGGAATTTAGTACAAGTTTTTACACCCCAAAATTCTACAACAACTATCCTATTTATATACAAATACAATAACTGCCAAATAACGGAAAAATTCTAAATCTTTGACACTTGGCCTTCTGCATGTCTTCTTTTTCTTCTAAAGCTTCCACGCGTCTTCTGCCAAACGTTATAACTCTTGAATTTGAATTCTCCCTTTGTGTCGGAATGTTGCGCCTCTTCACCTTGTCGAATTGTCGATAAGTAATGAATGTCCTTCAAACCTTGTCTGATGAAAACTTCCTTATGTTTCTGTCGAGCTTGTCGAAAATCTGTTCTTGTCGAAGTGTCGAAAACTTCTGAACACCTTCATTTTCTTTCTTCTTCATCTGTAGTCATTTTCTTTAGTTAAAGAACATCATTTTACCTACCAAGACATGGTGTCGAAAATATATGTCTACAACGATCTAACCCTTTTCAATCATGGCTTGAGTTTACGCGCGCGTTAAAGTTGGATTTCGGTCCATCCATTTATGAATGTCCTCGAGCTACCCTATTTAAGCGGACCCAATCTGGTACGGTTGCAGAATATTATCTGCAATTTACGTCACTAGCTAATAGGGTGTATGGTCTTAGTAATGATACTTTGATTGATTGTTTCATTAGTGGATTAAATGTTGATATTCGTTGCGATGTGTTGATTCACACACCCACATCTATTGTTAAGGCAGTGTCTCTAGCAAAGGTCTATGAAGAGAAATATACACCCATTACCAAACAACAAAAAACCAACCCAACCACTTATACTCCCAACAGATCCTTCATTAACAAACCAGATAATAACCAGAAAAATATGGCCCCCATCCTCCATACACCCCCAACTCGACCAATGAGCCAAAACCAAAAAAATCCCAATATTAAGAGAATGTCACCAGCTGAAATGCAAATGAGAAGAGATAAAGGTCTTTGCTATTGGTGTGATGACAAATTTTCATTTACACACAAGTGTCCTAACAAGCAATTGATGTTATTACAATATGATGATACTGATGAAGACCAACTTCTCGAGAAAATGCATAAACCACCAAACATAACCACTGAAAACTCCGAGACTAACCAAACTGAACACCACCTATCTTTCAATGCCATGAAAGGAACTGGTAACATGGGTGTGTTGAGATTCTCCGGTTCAATTGGACATATTCAGGTGCAAATTCTCATTGATGGAGGTAGCTCCGATAGTTTTTTGCAGCCAAGAATATCAAAGTTTCTCAAATTACCAGTTGAACTAGCCCCAATCTTCAAAGTATTGGTGGGTAACGGTGAGATAATGACTGCAGAGGGACTTATCAAAAACTTACCAATTGAGGTACAATGACATAAATTGGAAGTGCCAGTCTTCTTATTGCCGGTCGCTGGGGCTGATGTTATTTTAGGAGCATCATGGTTAGCAACATTAGGTCCACATGTTGCTGATTATGCAACATTGACACTCAAATTTGTCTTGAATGGGAAGTTTGTGACATTGACAGGAGAGACTACTGTGGCACCTGCTCCAGCTCAATTCCATCACTTAAAGAGACTTCACACTACTGATGCAATTGCAGAATATTTCACTATTCAATTGCTGAAATCTCATGAGCTGAAAGATACTTTTAAAGAGTTACCCACTGACATTGAACCTGAAGTAGCAGTATTGTTACATACGTATAGAGATATTTTTCAAGTTCCATCATCTCTACCTCCTATCAGAACACATAACCACACTATACCATTATTGGAAGGCTCAAATCCTGTTAGGTTAAACCCTATAGGTACCCTCATAGTCAGAAAACTCAAATTGAGAACATGGTTCAAGAAATGCTGTAGCAGAGGATCATTTAACCTAGCACAAGTCCATTCTCATCACCAATCATTTTGGTGAAAAAGAAAGATGGAACATGGAGATTCTGCACTGATTATAGAGCTCTTAATGCTCTAATAATTAAAGATAGATTTTCTATTCCAACAGTGGATGAATTGTTAGACGAACTGTTTGGAGCTAAATATTTTTCTAAATTGGATCTCAGGGCAGGCTACCATCAAATAGTAGTTCACCCAGAGGGCAGGTACAAAACAGCTTTTCGAACGCATCACAGCCATTTTGAATGGTTGGTCATGCCCTTTGGCTTGACAAATGCCCCTACAACATTCCAAAGCTTAATGAATCACATCCTTCAACATGCTTTAAGAAAATATGTCTTAGTTTTTTTGATGATATATTGGTTTTCAGCACCAATTGGATGGAACACTTAATACATCTAGAAGAAGTTCTCAAAGTATTACAAGAAAATACCTTGTTTGTCAAGTTATCCAAATGCTCATTTGGAGTCAAGGAAATTGAGTATTTAGGTCACATTGTGAATAGAGAAGGTGTCTCTATGGATAAAGACAAAGTCAAAGTTGTCTTGGAATGGCCAACTCCCCAAAACATTAAGCAATTGAGAGGATTTTTGGGCCGACACATCTACTTTCCTAAATAAGGTTGTAGGTTCTGTTTCTTTTGGGTCGCTGCATATGTCCTTTTAGGTCGGCACATGCTGTTATTTTTGACAGTATGTGCCAGCACATCCATCGCTCAGGCTGGCACATGCTGTTTAAGTTGGTCAGTTTTGTCAATTTTTTTACTCCGAAAATTACCTCCTTGCCACCAATCTTCCAAAACTATAAATACATCATTCATGCTTCATTCCAAACCAGTGATACCATAAAATTAGCCTGCATTTTCTCATCATCTTCAACCTCCGTCTTATGTCTACACACTGACAAATCACACATAATAATCTTTTGTTGGGGTGCTAGCTAAGCGAGTGCCTGATAAGGTCCAATTGGGTTCTTGTGTAGCCAAGATATTGGGTTGAGATTTGTAGGGGTCTTCATCCGAAAAAACCGCGGGTTTGTCCTCCAAGATCGTGTATAGATTTGGGGGGGTTTTCGTGCAAGACGTTCAAGAGAGGATTGCGACGTTGTGAAAGCCTTTGGAGATAAAGTACGCAAAGGACCCTTTTGAGATAAAGAACGCAAAGGAAGTAGCGGAGAACGGCGAATCGAGTTGAAGTCTTGTGGAACAATCGGTGCAATTGATCGTGCGCGAAAGCTTTGGAGATAAAGAACGCAAAGGAGTAGCAATATCGACAAGTCAATTGGCATCCATTGTTGTCTTGGTCTTACTCAAGATCAAAAGAAGAAAAGGGATTGAATCAACATCAGAACCAGTTGTGTTTGTATGGTTACTCTGAACACTTTTCTTGTATATCGACTTTTTGCATAGTAAGAAAGTATCATAATTTCACGTTGGAAATTAGGCGCAGACGTACCCACACGTGAGAACGAAAGTGGGGAACTGCGTGAACAAATCCTCGTGTCGATCTCTCTACTATCTCTTTACTCGTTTTACTTTTCATTACGCAATTTATTAAATAACATTGATTAATCGATCGATTCGTAAGAATTTTCCTATGATCTTTTTATTTTAAATTTGATTCTTGATAATCTTATAATCACTTTTGATTATAAGAGGTTTTTCATATCAACAATAACACAAAGGAAATTCTGAAAATTCGTTCGCACATCAAGTGTTCGATAAATTGCATAGTTCAATATTTTTGCTTATTATCATTGGAAATAACATTACTAAGTTCATTAGTTTAAATGAGTAATAACATGATACTCGATTAAAGGTTAAATTCGATTATTGTGTTTGTCATTCCATATTTGGCTTTGCATATCTGAATTCCAATAACTAGGTTTGTATAGACGACTTTCATCGATCCATACCAAAACCTTCTGCGCGTTCTCTTTTTCAAACAACTTTAAAAACCAAATTTTATTTGGTGATTTTGACTTTGGTGTCTATTATCCCCCTCTGGACAAGTCGTCGTCGTCTAACAATATATGCACCTTTGATTTTAGGGTTAAATACACAAACCCCCCTGTAATGTTAGCGAGTTCTCATTTTAGCCCTTGGTAAATTTTTTTTTTAAAAACCCCCTCATCTTAGTTAGATTCCCTCACTTAAGCCCCTGGTTGCTATATTGCAGCAAAGACTTTTTCATATTGTCTGCGTGACTGTCCACGTGACATTTTTTTATTTTTTTTATTTTTATTTATTATTTATTAATTTTTTTTCATTTTTTTATTTATTTTTTTTCGTTTGTTTTTAATTTTTTTAATTTTTTTTAAATTTTTTTTTTAATTTTTTAATTTTTTTTTGTTATTTTTTTATTTTTTTCCGTTATTTTTTGTTTTTTTTTTAATTTAGGTTAAATCTATTTAGTTTTATTAGATTTTAATTGAAATTTTAGTCATTCATAATATTACAAGTTGTAATAATAAATTTTATTTAAAAAATGAATGTTTTTAATCCTCAAAATAGTTCATTCAAAATGTAATAAATAGGGAGTAAAAGGGATTTTTTTACGGCATTAAACTTTGAATCGCATAAAAAAAAAAGCCACGTGGACTGTCACGCAGACAATATGAAAGAATCTTTGATGCAATATAACAACCAAGGGCCTAAGTGAGAGAATCTGAGTATTACGAGGGGGTTTTCAAAAAAAAATTACAGGAGCTAAAATGAAAACTCGCTAACATTACAGGGGGTTTGTATATTTAACCCATTTAATTATTATGTATATTGTTCAACGATATTAAAAAAATAAACATTATATTCAATTATGTCTCATAAATATAAATATTATTCAAGTATTTTATAAGTAGTAGAAAAAATAAAATAATAAAAAAAAAATTTAATATACATGTAACAAATTTTTATGTGCCAATTATATATATATATATATATATATATATATATATATATATGGTTCATATCCTATGAGAATGCAATTTTTATGTAAGAATATGAGAATAAATCTGAATCATTAGATTTTAAAATAAATGGTGGAGATTATGTATGGTTTTTGTTTTTCTCTCACCTCCATTATTAAAATAAATGATGAAGGAGAGAGAAAACACTGACACATAATCTCCACCATTTATTTTAAAATCTAATGGTTCTGATTCATTCTCATGTTCTCACATAAAAATGACATTCTCATATAATACGTTCCATATATATATATATATATATATATATATATATATATATATATATATATATATATTGGCGGAGCCAGGACCCTAGAACAGGGGGTGCAAATATTTAAAATTTAAGTTAGGGGTGCAAAATAATTTTTTCAGGGGGTTCAAAATAAAAAATCAATAGGGATACTAGTGCAAATATTTTAACTGAACCCCCTCAACATACACTGCCTCCGCCCATATATATATATATATATATATATATATCCCATTTTTTAATTTTCCTGGCTACGTCCTTGGGTGTGTGTTTGTTTTTCTTATTTGATCGTTATGGTAAAATAATTCATAACAATAACATGTTCTTTTGTCAGTATCTCATTTCAGACCAATATGATATACATTATGTAAATTGAAAATTATGAGAGTTTCTGGATCAATCATATATGAGGCTACATAAGAGATTATATAAAATTAGCATATCATATGTAATTAATATATTTCTCGTACGCCATATTTTTGGGCGACATACATTGTCAAGACTACCTAAGAGAAATAGTTTTGCACGATTTTATTCATGGCTCCTTGATCATAATAAAATTCTTCTTATTTTTGCCACATTGTAAGATTCATCTCTTATCTATTAACGTGTGCTTATATTAATTTTTAATACAATTTTATGTACATTAATTAGTATGTTTTGAAACTTGAAACAAGTCGAGCATGGAACATTATTACTTATATACTTGCTCCATCCGTCTCATAAAAAATATCTTATTTGTATTTTTTTCATATCTCAAAATAAATGTCTCTTTAGAATATCAATACAACATTTATTATTTTTTTTTCACTACTATACCCCTATTTATTAACTTTCACGCTTTTCAACTACTCCACTAATTATAAAGTAAGGGTATTTTAGTACAAACATATAATTTTATCTTTAAAATTAACACTTCCAATCATTTTCTTAAAAACCACGCATATTTTATTTCAGACACTTTTTATGAGACGGAGGGAGTAACTCTTAATATTAGTAAGCATAATACTAATAGATAAATGATTTGGAATAGTTATTTATTTGACCGTTCGATCGCGACTTATTCCGGATAAAATGTTATTTGAAAGCATGCAAATGCTAACTAAGGGTGTGTTTGATTTGATTTTGTAAAACTATTTTTTAGTTTTTAAAATTTAAAAATTATAAAATTTGTTTGATAGTTTAGTTTTACAAACTATTTTTGAAAACTATTCTCTAATTGGGAGTTTTAACAACTATAAAACAAAAATAGATTTTAGAAGTTTTTGGTTTTGATTTTTAGTTTTGAAAATTAAATAGAGTAAAAAATTAAGAAAAAATAATACATTTTTCATTAATGACAAATTTGTAATATTCTTCAACTTTAAAACAACTTTTAAAAATTAGATTACCAAACATGTTTTCTTTTATTTTTTTCTTCAAAACTCTTTTTTAAAATTGATTTACAAAATAATTTTTAAAAACTAAAACTCATTGAAACAGACCCTAAAACTTCCACCATCTTTATCTGAATCAATTACCTCTTCTGATGGCACAAATATTTGATGTAAAAAAAAAAGAATGTTGCAGAATTTATTATTAATACACTGACATTATTGTGCATATATAACTAAGGTTAGTCTACAACAACTTGTAATTTAAATATGTTCGGCTCACTTTAGATCATTTAAAAAAAAAGAAAAAAAATACTGTTTTTTTTAATAAATCTAGTAATCTACTTAGCAAAAAATGTAAGACTATACATGATAAAAAAATATTTTAAATATATCAACGGACTTATTTAAATAAAAATAATAATATTTTGTATTATTAATTTTGATCGTACCTGGATCAGACAGAGGTAGTGGCCAACGGCGTCTAGAACGGCAGCTCCGGTGATGGTGAGAGACGGCGGGAGGGTGTACCTGCAGGGTACTCCGACGCTCAAGTGAGAGAGTGTACAGAATATCAGCAAATACAGAAAGTGAGAATGGTAGGAAGAAAGTGTCTAACCTGACCCTCTCAAATGAGAGGGTATTTATAGAGAGCCCCCAGCGCGGGGCCAACGGTTACATGCAATGGGCTGGATCAACTAGGCCCACTCCAAGTAACTGCTAGGGCTTACGTGTAGTAGTGAAGACCAGCACGTGGTCTTCGCCCTAGAGTAACTGCTCCTAGATTTCTGGAAGTATGGCAGACCGAATCTTTCGGACGTGGGAGGTTACTTGGAACGTGTCCACGCGGGATGGACTGTTGGGTGCTCCTCGCGGGGGAGGAGCCTTCCGTGTCGAGGAGATATGGAGCCCGTAGAAAGGGCACGACCTCACGGGGAGGCGATACTGTCCGTCGAGGAGGGACGAGTAGCATACTCGCGGGGGGAGAGGCTAGCTTGTCGAGGAGTCGCATCTCAGCGGGGTGGGACGTCCTCGACTCCTATTGTCCAAGGTGCCCGACACTACCTGAGTGCCCGGCGAGACTGTGGCTAGCACGTGGCAGTCGCGTGTCCGCAGAGGGACCTTGCCTTATTGGGCCTTCCCAGGTAGTATGGGTTGGGCCTGCTCGACTGTTGGGCAGCCTCGGCCCAGTCCAGAACAGGAGCCCCCCAAGTCGTTGCTCTGAGGCGTCAGAGTAATGACTTAAGGCTTACTGGCATGTCGGGGATACCCCAAGAGAGGAACCGAGGAAGCCATGTTCGTGGTCGACGTACGTATGGCCGCACATAAGTCGGGCATCATTCAGTCGCGTTTGGTCGGCACGCCGGGGAGATGAGGAGTTTCAGATCCAAAGTGTTGGGGGAAACTGGAACGACACGCGTGGGGAGACACGCAGCTGCATACGTGCCACGTGTCGCCTGCCATTATTACCTAGGGAGGCTAGGGCGGCTGGCTAGGGTAGTGCACTTGAGTGCCCTATGCCCCTCGAGTTCCGCGAGAATCGCTTATAAAAAGCTGCTCCCCTCGTTCATTTTCACTTTTCCGCTTCTCTCTCAAGAATCTCTCTCATTCTCTCTCTACCCTCTCTAGTTGCCGTTCGCCGCCGTCAACCGTCGGGCACTCCGTGCCGAAAACCTAGTCTCTCCTACAACAGTCGCTCGCCGCCGTGAAGCCGCCGGAAATTCCGTGCCGGAACCCTAAACCGCTACTCACAAGGTACTTGCTTCGAGATTGATCTTTTTCTTACATTTCTCTTTAATTTCATCTAGTATATGGCATTTCCTTGATGAACTGATGATGTTCTCACGAGAAATGAGAGGATTCCTGGCGAATACGGCGGGAATCTTTAGTTGTTGAGAAAGGGGGTGCTAAGAACTTCATCCTCTCTCGTTGAATATTTCGGGGACTAGGGATGAACACGTCGGGGACCCGTTGAATGTCTCGGGGTCCTCGATAGTTACTCTTTTCATTTGCGTTGTGCGGACACGGGGGCAGAATCTTCCGGGGAGACGACGAGTTCCCCGGCGAACATGTCGACCCTCGGTCGGCTATGTCGGGGAACCGAGAGATCCTTGCCCCTTCCTCGCCCGTTCGCTTGAACAGCGGTGGATGGGTGAATTTGATACGACCCATCGAATTCACCGTTTCCTTCTGCTTTTCAGGTAAATGGACAATTTGTCTACGAAGGTGGCCGTAGGATCATTCGAAGAAGACGACGATCAACTCGAATCCCCCATGGCCCACATGGCTTTCGCACGGGAGCGCCCGCTCGAAGAGTGGGTCTGTAAAAAAGCCCTGGAGATGTCGTCTATCTTCGTCTACAAAGACGTGGACGACGCGTTCTGCACCGTCAAGCACAGACTCATCGGGTCCGACAAATCTTGGAAAGTTTTTCGTCCAGAGGAGCATCATCGGATATGCTCGCCTTACCGGGGAATGCGCATCCCGTTATATGAATTTATGTTCGACAAGGCGGGGTGGAGGTTGCCCTTCACGGACTTACAAGAGGGAATCTTCTCCTGGTTGCAGCTGGCCCCCTCGCAAATTCATCCGAACTCCTTGGCTTTTATCCGGGCCTTCGAGCTTGTCTGTAAGTATTTAGAAATCGTCCCGACGGCGTCCCTCTTTTTCCGGATATTCCATCTACAGAGGTCGTCATCAGGTGGACGACATGGATGGGTGTCCTTCAAGCAGAGCAAAGCTCTGTTTCATACATACTTAGATTCCATCCGGGACTTCAAGTTTCGTTATTATTTCGTGAAGCCGGTCACCGTCGGGGCCGTATACTCGTTGTACTGGAAAGTCACTCGCGAGGTCGACGGTGTCTCCGAGGAGGTCCTAAAGCCGAGGTTCCCCCTATACTGGACGGAGGAACACTTCAAAAAGGGGGTCGACAAATATAAGGTGAAGCATAATCAGCTGGATGTCTATGAGCGGGAAGCTTACGATAAGATCGTTGCGTTCGTCGCGAGCTTCAACGAGGCTCAGCACGAAACCCTGGACGGCCAGCCTATACTGGAAGCAGACGGGCAGGTGAAGAAACAACGCCGTCTGATCAATACCCGCGTTCTGCTCGAGACCTTCTGCGATGAAGAGGCCATCGAGTTGTTAGGTGGTGAAAACATGCACGATCTAAGCTTTCCTCGCATCTGTATTCTTTTCATTCCTTGCCTTACTAACATTTGCTTTCTTTTTGCAGGAAAAATGGCCGGAGCCGAGGAAAGATTCAAGAAAATGAAGGCGAAGAGGGCTAGGGAAGAGCAGCTTCGGGTGGAGGCGTCTCGCTCGAAAGGTCAAGATGTCGCTCCTTCCGGGGCCATGCCTGAGGGTGGTTCCTCGGCCGCCATGCCCGAAGGTTCCAGTCAGTCTCAGCCTGCTGCCACTGTGTCCGAGATTTCAGAGAGGCGGACACCTCCTGCTGGGAGCCAGTCTCCGGGTACTCAAGGGACGCCAAAGCGGCAACAGGTTTCGAGCGTGGAGATCGTCGACCTAGGCCATGAAGACAGTCCCCCACCTCCTTCAAGGTTTGAACTTCCACCATGCCATCAAAAGCCTCACTTATTCTCCGAAGTCATCTATCCCCGTGTCCCTCCCTCTGAAGTCCAAGCTGTGCTGGGAGCTGCCGTGGAGGCGAGGAGGAAGACGATCTTCGAGGATTTGTCTGCGGTCATGCGGCTTTACTCGACCGTCATTGTCCTGAACGACGAGACTCGCCCTGCCGCTGAGTTTTCTCGACTGCAAGAAAAGCTCTAGAAATTGGATGCTGAGATGCTCGAACTGCGCAATGAGTTGAAGGAGTGCAGGGACCTGAACAAAGAACAAAGTGAGCAGCAGCAGCGGGCTGAGAAAAAGCTGAAGGAAGTCGAGGAAACTGAGAGAGGCCACGTTGCCCGCATCGCCGAATTGGAGGCAGAGGAGAAGCGACTCAAGGAGAGGGTCGCCGAGTTGGAGGCTGCTGTGCGGCCAGCTGAAGGCGAAACCGAAGAAGACAGGCTCCTAACCACTCGAGCAGCGTTGGTGGCCCAACTCAGGAAACTCGAGCAGGATATTCGTCTGGCCGAGGATGACGCTCTTGAGACTGCGGGCATAGGGTTCCGAAATGCAGTGGCGCAACTCCAGATCCTGAATCCCGGCCTGGTGACCGATGGGGCGGATGTTGACTTCGAGGTGGTCGACGGTCGGATAGTGCCGCCCGGGCAAGGAGGGGACGCCAACGAGGGAGGTGGGCCGGACGCCACCGAGGCTGCCACAGAGTAGGGACATAGTTTGCTTGGCCTGCGTGCCATTTTGTTTTTGCCTGGCTTGTGGGCTTATTTGATGTACTTTTCGCACAATGGTTATTTTGCCCGCTTTGTGGGGTTATATGTGTAACATTCGTACAATGGGCTTTGCCCGATTTTCATACTTCGTTGTGCCTCTTTATTAATTTTGCTTGTGTGTGATATTTTATGCATTACTTATTTTTGTCTAAGTAGTTGATACCACTGGCGCCTTGGGCTTTTGCTCGACTTTGATGATGCTCGATTGCGAAGAGAGCTTATCCGAGCGGTCAAGGGTTGTACTCTGACCTTCGACGAGGCTAAGAAAGCGGTCGATGTCTTAGCTTCGCGGCGTGAACTTCCCATCGCGAGCTGGGTGTTCTGCCTATTTGGTACGTCGACGAAGGAGCTCGGTTGAGGTCTCCTCGTCGGTCCAAAAAGTCTCACGCACACACTTCGTGGTTTTTGGCCGTCGTGTATTATATAGAGGTGTCGCGCATGTACCGTTGTACGCCCCCGTGTTCGCGACGTTGTAATGTCGCGGGCAGTGTCTAACTGTAGTATTGCTTGAGCTTCTCAGCATTCCATGGTCGAGCAAGTTGTTCCCCGTGTAGGTTCTCGAGGTAATAGGCACCCGTCCCCGTCTTAGCGGTGACGCGGTACGGGCCCTCCCAGTTCGCGGCCAGCTTTTCTTCGCGCGAATCTTTTTGATTCCTCCGTAGGACAAGACTGCCTACTTGGAAGTTTCGTTTGATGACTTTGTCGTTATAACGCAAAGTTATTTTTTGTTTTAAAGAGGCTTCTCGGAGGGAAGCGCCGATCCTTATCTCTTCGACAAGGTCGAGTTCCTCTCGCAGGGCTTCGTCGTTCGCTCCATCATCGAGGCGAGCTTCTGTTCTCCTCGAGGGTTCCCTGATCTCGACGGGGATAACCGCTTCGGTTCCATACGTTAGGCGAAACGGGGTCTCCCAGGTCGTTGAGTGTGGGGTTGTTCGATACGCCCAGAGGACGCTGTGCAACTCCTCGACCCACCGTTGTTTGGCCTCACCGAGTCTTCGCTTGAGTCCCCTGAGTATCACTCTGTTCGCTGCTTCGGCCTGCCCGTTGGTTTGATGGTGTTCGACCGACGTGAAGTGCTGCTTTGTGCCCAGTTTGGCGACGAAGTCTTGGAAGTTCCTGTCGGTGAACTGTGTCCCGTTGTCCGTGACAATGGCTTGGGGCACCCCGAATCGGGCGAGGATCTTTCTCTTGTAGAAACGGAGTATGTTGAAAGCAGTGATTTTGGCCAGCGCCTCGGCCTCAATCGACTTCGTGAAGTAATCCACCCCGACGATGAGGTACTTGTTTTGGTACGACCCCATGACGAAAGGTCTGAGGATATCCATTCCCCACCACGCAAATGGCCACGGGGACGATAATGACTTAAGCTCGTTTGGAGGAGCGAGGTGCATCTCCCCGTGTCTCTGGCAGCGGTCACACTTCTTAACGTGTTCCTTTGCATCATGCTGCATAGTGGGCCAATAATATCCCGCCCAGAGTGCTTTCCGGGCAAGGGATCTTCCGTCGAGGTGCTGGGCGTTGATCCCTTCGTGGATTTCCTGGAGGATCCCCGACACTTTGCCTTCTTCGACACACCAGAGTAAGGGAATGGAGAATCCTCGACGGTATAGCTTGCCTTCGACGACGGTATAAGCACATGCCCGCCTCTTGACCACCCCAGCTTCTTTAGGGTCGTCGGGTAATTTACCCATCATCAAGTATTCGTAAACAGGGGTCATCCAACAGTTTGCATCCCCGACTGCGTTGACCTCTGCGGCCGGTGCAGTTTTGTTTATGCTCGGTTGGGTTAGTATCTCCTGGATAACCGATTTGTTCCCTCCTTTTTTCTTAGTGCTCGCAAGCTTGGAGAACACGTCTGCTCGAGTGTTGTGCTCACGCGGGATGTGAGCCACTTCCGCGGAGACAAATTTCTTCAACTTTTCTTGCACCAGGGTTAGGTACTCGATGAGACTATCGTTTTTAGCCTGGAATTCTCCCCGAACCTGCAATGCCACGAGCTGGGAGTCTGTGAAGATTTTGACTGCCTTTGCTCCAAGGTCTTCCACAAGTCGAAGTCCCGCGAGGAAGGCTTCATATTCTGCTTGGTTATTCGATGTCTTGAAGGACAGTTCGAGGGAGATCTCTATCAAGATGCCCTGTTCGTTCTCGAGGATAATGCCCGCACCGCTGCCTTTTGCACTGGAGGCCCCGTCGACGTAAATCGTCCATTTCTAGGAGCCATTGGTAGAGGATTCTGGGGTGGTTATTTCCGCTACGAAGTCGGCCAGTACTTGGGCTTTAAGGGATTTTCTTCCTTCGTACTGAAGGTCGAACTCGGATAGCTCAAGAGACCACCGGAGCATTCTCCCCGCCATATCTAGCCAGCTGAGGAGCTGTCGGATAGGCTGCTCTGTCCTTACCACGATTGTGTGGGCCAAGAAGTAGTGACGTAATCTTCTGGCCGCGGATATGAGGGCCAAGGCGACTTTTTCGATCTGTTGGTATCTGAGCTCGGGGCCCTGCAGAGCTCTGCTCGTGAAATAAATCGGTTTCTGTCCGTCGGGGGTCTCCCGTATAAGGACACGCTCACTGCTTCACCGCTAACGGCCAGGTACAAGAAAAGTGTTTCCCCGGTATCTGGTCGAGATAAGATCGGGGGTTGAGATAAGACTTGCTTTAGATGGAGGAGGGCTTGTTCGCATTCCTCACTCCATTCAAATGTCGCCTTCTGCCGGAGAAGCTTGAAGAAGGGGAGTGCGTACTGCGCGGATTTGGCTACGAAACGGGAGAGAAACGTCAGCATCCCGTTAAGCGACTGGATCGACTTCTTCGAGTTCGGTGTGGGGATTTCGGAGAACGCCCTACATTTGTCAGGGTTCGCCTCGATGTCCCTCTCCGTGAGGTAGAAGCCGAGGAATTTCCCTGCGCGAACACCGAAGGTGCATTTGTCGGGGTTGAACCTCATGCGACATTTCCTTGCCGTGTCGAACACTTTCTGGAGATGAGCGGCATGGTCGATTTCCTCTGCGGATTTGACGATCATGTCGTCCATATAAACCTCGAGCACGTCACCGATATCCGCCCGGAAGACTTTGTTCATCATCCGTTGGTAGGTGGCGCCCGCATTTTTCAAGCCGAAGGGCATTACGTTATAGTAGTAATTGCCTGACTCGGTCATGAAGGATGTATGCCGTTTGTCGGCCTCGTCCATGGGGATCTGGTTGTACCCCGAATAAGCGTCCATAAAAGATAGTAATTTAAATCCTGCAGAATTATCGACTAGTTGGTCGATGTTAGGTAAGGGATAAGAGTCCTTCGGGCATGCCCGGTTAAGATCCGTGTAGTCAACGCACATCCTCCATTTTCCATTACTTTTCTTAACGAGTACAACATTTGAGAGCCAAGTTGTGTACTTGGCCTCGGAAATAAAATTTGCCCCTAGGAGGTCTTTTACAGCTTTTTCAGTAGCCTCCATTTTTTCCGGAGACTGCCTACGCCTACTTTGAGCTACGGCCCTAGCGGCCGGATCTATAGTCAGCTGATGACAGACTACTTCAGGGTCCAGTCCGGGCATCTCTGCAGCACTCCAAGTGAACAAATCTGCATTTTCTCGGAGACACGCCTTCAGTTGCCTTTTCGCTAGGTCGGGGAGTCCAGAGCGGATCTTCACGTTGCGGTCTGGGTTGTCGCCGAGTGGAACCAGCTCGAAATCTCCATCTGGGATGGGGCGCGTTGGGTGGAGAGGCTGCCCATTGACTTCAAGTGGGAGATCCTCGCCATCAACTTCCTCCTGCTCCCCGGGAAATCGGCTGTCAAGGTCGACCGCACTGACCGGCGGTAGTGGAGCCTGCACGACGTCTGAAGGTGTCTCGGCCTGAGTCTTAGATTTGATGCCGCCAATGACGCTCAGACCCCTGATTGCTGCGTCGAAACACCTTCTGGCCGCGTTGATGTCTCCGTGGAGAGTGACCACACGTCCGCGCTTCGTGTAGTATTTCATCTTCAGGTGGACCGTTAGTTCCGCCAACGTGGTCCTCCCCATTATACAGTTGTAGAGGGACGGGCAGTCTACCACCAAGAAACGCGTCTTTACCTGTCGGGCAGTTTCCTCAATCCCGAAGGTGACCATCAACTCAACGAAGCCCCATGGTCGGGTGGTCGCGCCGTTGAAGCCTTGCAGGTCCGATCCTACGTATGGGGACAAGTGTTGCTTGGTCAACTGGAGGGTCTCAAAGAGGTGGACGTACATGATGTCCACCGAGCTCCCCTGGTCGACCAAAATTCTATGGACATCAAAGTTGGCCATCTGTGCCCGGATCAAGAGGGGGATGTTGGCGTTCGGTGCCCCACCGGGAAGTTCCTCGAGGTAGAAGGTGATCGGATTTGATCTTCCCTTGACTCGCTCGAGAGTAGGCGCTCGAGGAGTTGTCGCCTTCAGTTCGTCGAACTTCCTCTTTATCGACCCCACGGTCAAACGGTCAGGGGCTCCGCCAGATATGACCAGTGCCTGGGGAAAGGACTCCCAGGTACTGCGGGCACTTATCGAGTCCTCTACTGGGAAGTTGTTCCACATGTTTCGGACAGCTTCTGGGCTGTCGAGCTCTCCAGGAAAACCGAAGTCTTCAGGCCGCGTGATGCTCAACGCGACCTGCAGCGATCCGTTGTTGGGAGAGGGAGTTGACTCCTCGACGTTCTGGACCTCCTGGCCGCTGGGGTGGGGGGCCTCTTGCTGCTTGGCGTACTTCTTCAGGTACCTCTCTTTAATCAGCGTCTCGATGGCGTCTTTGAGGTGGACGCAATCCTCAGTAACGTGCCCGTGACTGCGATGGAACCGACAGTACTTGGACTTGTCAGCGTTTGGTTTGGAAGCCATCGGTTTCGGGAAGCGGATTCCCCCTTTGATGAACTCCGAGTTGGCACAGTCACTGAAAATGTGTGAGCGGGACACGTTCAACGGTGTGTAATCTTTGAAAAGGCCAGACGGTCCCCGTGATTCGCGGGGCTCTTTGGTCCGGGCCTCTTTCTTTCTTTCCCCGCCTCGTCTGGGTGGAGGGGAGTCTTCTCTTCTCTTATCTCTGCCCCGCCTGGGTGGAGGGGAGTCTTCTTCCTTTTTGCTGCGGGGGCCTTCTCTGCGCCTCGAGTCGAGGGCAATTTGTGCGGCTTCAGCTTCCTCGAACTCAATATGTGATTGAGCTCTCTCGAGGAGGACCTCAAAGTTGCAGGGACGGTGTAGTCCGACGGATTCTGCGAACTTGGACCCTATCCGCAAACCCTTGATGATGAGATACATTTTGATGTGGTCGGTCACGTGGATCTCGACCGCTTCCTTGTTGAACCTCTCTATGTAGCTTCGGAGGGGTTCATCCTTCCCCTGAAAGATGGCTTCTAAGGAGGCTATCGTCTTCGGATGTCGACGGGAGGCCATAAAGTGTTTTCTGAAGCGCTCCCTTAGGACCCTCCACGACATAATCGATTCAGAAGCTAGGTTTTTATACCAAGCCATAGCCCCTTTCCGAAGAGTCGTAGGGAATAGTCGACACTTGATGGCGCCGGAGACGTTCCTGAAATCGAGCAGAGCTTCAAAACTCTCGACATGGTCATCAGGATCGGATGTCCCGTCATAGGTTCCTAAGGATGGGGGTCTCTCTAGGCCCTTAGGGATAGGGGCGTCCATGATGTGCCTGGCCAGAGGGGTCCGGTAGCCGTCGTCCTCGCTGGCTCCCGGGGACACGGATGGGGAGTGTCGCCCATGAACATGGTGATGTCTCGGGGAGTGATCTCTTGGATGCCCTCTGGGCTCCTCGGTTTCCGTCTTGCTCCTTTTATTTTTCGAGGACCGAACAGGTCCCTTAGGTGGCGGGGAGCGGTGGCGTTTCTGAGGCTGTTCCGGCTGTGAACGCTCTAAGCGTGGCCTACGACCTCTGGGAACCGGGGAAGGGCTTCGCGATGCCTCCGGGGACGACGAACGTCTTGGAAATGGCGGTGGTCGGTGCCTTCGCGGGGAAGAACGACCACGACTTTTCTCTAGCGCCTCGATCCGGATGTTCTGGTTGAAGATCATCTGGTTGGTCTGATTGACCAACGCAAACAGGGCGGCTGTGCTCGGATCCGCATTGGGCGGCGGGTCCACGGGCTGGAAGACGGGCCGGAGGACAGCTGTCCTTCTTGGTGGGCTGTCTCGTACTCCACCTCGTCTGAAGAAGGGGAGACGGTGAGTCCGTCTCTGGCGACGTTCTCCACGACGGGTCGGGCAGAGTTGTTGTCGACGTGGTTGCCAGTGGTGAGTTGGGCAATGACGTTGTCTAAGGCTTGATTCGCTGACGGGTTGGCCATGATGGTTGTTGGACGGAGAAAGCTTTGGTTTGTCGAACAGAAAAACGGGGAAGCTTATGTTGTTCCCACAGACGGCGCCACTGATCGTACCTGGATTAGACAGAGGTAGTGGCCAACGGCGTCTAGAACGGCAGCTCCGGTGATGGTGAGAGACGGCGGGGGGGGTGTACCTGCAGGGTACTCCGACGCTCAAGTGAGAGAGTGTACAGAATATCAGCAAATACAGAAAGTGAGAATGGTAGGAATAAAGTGTCTAACCTGGCCCTCTCAAATGAGAGGGTATTTATAGAGAGCCCCCAGTGCGGGGCCAATGGTTACATGCAATGGGCTGGATCAACTAGGCCCACTCCAAGTAACTGCTAGGGCTTACGTGTAGTAGTGAAGACCAGCACGTGGTCTTCACCCTAGAGTAACTGCTCCTAGATTTTCGGAAGTAGGGCAGACCGAATCTTTCGGACGTGGGAGGTTACTTGGAACGTGTCCACGCGGGATGGACCGTTGGGTGCTCCTCGCGGGGGAGGAGCCTTCCGTGTCGAGGAGATATGGAGCCCGTAGAAAGGGCACGGCCTCGCGGGGAGGCGATACTGTCCGTCGAGGAGGGACGAGTAGCATACTCGCGGGGGGAGAGGCTAGCTTGTCGAGGAGTCGCATCTCAGTGGGGTGGGACGTCCTCGACTCCTATTGTCCAAGGTGCCCGACACTACCTGAGTGCCCGGCGAGACTGTGGCTAGCACGTGGCAGTCGCGTGTCCACAGAGGGACCTTGCCTTATTGGGCCTTCCCAGGTAGTATGGGTTGGGCCTGCTCGACTGTTGGGCAGCCTCAGCCCAGTCCAGAACAAATTTTATATTTTTCTATTAATCTAATGAGCGAACATATTCAAATAAATATTTTTATAAAATAGAGAGATGTGATAATTCAAGTTTGAATTTATAATTTTAAAAAAAATCAAACCTCATTGAAAACAAAAATAGTCATTAACAATACTTAATTCATAATAATTTATTTTTTTTCTAATTTATTCTCCACCCTTTAAACCAACTATATGTAAATGTTCTTATTATTTTCAAACAGACAAATATTATGTTTATGCCATTAAGGCATTAATGAAAAGTGTCATGTTTCTCCGTATTTTTTCAAAATTAAAAAGTGAAATTGAAAACAAAAACTAATTCAAAATTATAAACAGTTTTTGAAAACTATTTTATAAAAGGTGAACACTTCAATACCCATCTAATTTGATTGGGTACTAGTACCCAGATGACATGTATACTTTAGATTGGTCCACTTCATTAATATTATTTATATTTATAAATAATTATAATATTAATAAATATAATTGATTCAATTAATGAAAATTTTAAAAGCCACCATACAACTCCAAGTTATTCTATTTTTCCTTTCCACGTATTCGCTCATCGTGTAACCCTTCTTCTTTCTCTTTTTCTAAAAAATTTTCACTTTTCATTCTTTGTTTCTCCTCCAACCATTAATTATTCATGCTTCTTAATTTTCATTAAACACATAAACTTTCTGTTTCACTATAATTTTCGCCGCCGCTTCATTCGTCGCCGCCGCTACTGCATTTTCGGCTACACTGTAATTTTCCGTCGCCGCCACTGCGTATGCTCTTATCAGTGACTCTCGCTCTTCTCTTTGTTAGGTAAGGTGATCTTTCTCTTGTATGAATATTTTGATTTTAGAATTTTCATTTGTTAAAATTATTCATTTTCTAGTTTCTAAAAATATCAACCGCAACAGTGTCATTACATTTGTATCACATAGCAAGTAACATTTGCATCGCGTAACAGTGGCGACGAGTGTATACATTTGATTTTCAGCAACCGCCAAATTTAATTTTCTGCAAAAATTGGCAAGTGTATACATTTGATTTTCTTTTTCAGAATTTTTTATGGATATGTTGGAAATTCACCACAAACTATGGTAATTCCCCTTCAATCTTGTTCTCAAGATTGATAACGAACCACAAACACGCAATGGCAATGATGAAGATGAAGAACAAATAGCAAGAAAAGAAACGAGAGAGAGGAGAAATATTTGGAGAAAAATTGTTACCCACAAACTGTGGGATTTCAAATTTTATTTCACTTGCAATCTTGCAACTGTGAATATACAAAACACTAGCACTGTGATAATCTTCACTGCTTGTTCTGCTTCTACATTCTATTACAAAGTACAGGTATTTATAGATTTAGAATTACAAAGGCCCAAAACTCTAAAGGCCAAAAATATCTATTTGAACGAAATCAAATCAAATCTAAATCATATCAAATCTAATCTAGAAACAAATCTGTGGTGAAACAACCTGTTTCGACACACTGCTTCAGCACTTCGACTTCGACACTCTTGGCTTCTACTTCGACTTCGACACACTTAGACACTAGGAATTACAATTTAACACACCACCTAATTCATTGTGTCTAAGCTGTCCACATTCATCATGGCTCTTAGTCTTCTGAAGGCTTCGACCTGCACTCCCTTCGTCATGATATCTGCAATCTGATTCTCAGTTCTGCAGTGTTCCAAATTCATCTTCCCTTCTGCTACCTGCTCTCGAAGATAATGGAACCTCATTTCGATGTGCTTGCTTCGACCGTGAGCTATTGGATTCTTCGCCAAGTTGATAGCTGACATGTTGTCGATCTTCATGGTAATTGCTCAATGATTCTTCCCTGTAATCTCTTCGACCAAGTTCACCATCCAAGTTGCTTGACATGCACAAAGAGAAGCAATTATATATTCTGCTTCGCATGATGACAATACCACTACTGGCTCCTTTCTCGAACTCCAAGCAACTGGTGCACCACCTAACATAAACACATATCCAACTGTGGATTTTCTATCCTCAGCATCACTACACCAACTAGAGTCGGTGTATCCCACTAACTTGTATTCTTTCCCTTCATCAGCTGCAGGAAACAAAATGTCGTAGTCGAGAGTCCCTTTCAGATACCTCAGTATCCTCTTCGTCACTGTTAGGTGTGATACCTTTGGCTTCTGCATGAATCTACTTACCATACCCACACTGTATGCTAAGTCAGGCCTTGTGTGACAAAGGTATCTAAGTGACCCAATAAGTCTTCTGTATTGGGTTGGGTCGACATCATCTTCATCTGAATCCTTCGACAGTTGCAGTCTGCTCTCAGCTGGAGTCGAAGTTGGGTTGCAATCTTGCATCTCAAATCTCTTGAGTATTTCGCCTGCATATCTTCTTTGGTGCATCATCAAACCTATACTAGTCTTGTAGAATTCGATGCCAAGGAAATATGAGAGATTTCCCAAGTCTAAAATTTCAAACTCCTCACTTAGGCCATGTTTGAAATCTTCGATCTCCTTCTTGCAACTCCCTGTTATCAACAGGTCATCGACATAGAGGCATAGTATAAGCAATTCATTATTGCTTCTCCTTACATACACTCCATGCTCAGTCGTACACTTCACAAATTCCTTCTCCCATAAGAAGCTGTCGATTTTGTTATTCCAAGCTCTTGGAGCTTGCTTAAGTCCATACAGGGCTTTATACAACCTGTACACCTTTCCTTCTTCGCTTCGTTTCACATACCCAGCTGGTTGTGCGACATAAACTTCTTCATCTAAGGGGCCATTAAGGAACACACACTTCACGTTCATCTGACATGTGTGCCAATTGTTCATATTTGCTAGACCAACAACCAACCTGATTGTTTTGATTCTAGAAACAGGTGTGAACACTTCATCGAAGTCGATTCATTCCTTCTGTAGAAATCCTTACGCCACAAGTCTTGCCTAGTGTCGAGTTACTTCTCCTCTAGGATTCACCTTTACCTTGTAAACCCACTTCACGTCAATTGCCTTCTTGTCTTGAGGCAATTCGACAAGTGACCAGGTGTTGTTGACTTCGATGGACTCTAACTCTTCATTCATTGCTTTCATCCACTTCAAATCTTTCAATGCCTCAGTTGCATTGACTGGTTCGACATCTGCGTAGAAAGCATAATGGACCAGCTCACCCTCTTCATCGACCACATCATCTGATGTAATTACACATTCTTGCAACCTTGCAAGCATGTGTCTTGTTGGTCGAGGTCTACTTGAACCTGCTTCATCTGCAACTGGTTCCTGTCGAACTTCTCTTTCGACTTCAATGGCTGGTTCTTCACAAGAGATTCTCACTGAATCCTTCTTGGAATTCTCAGTCCAATCCCATTCTTTAAGCTCATTTATGATCACGTCCCTGCTGATCACTACCTACTTATTCACTGGGTCGAACAGCTTGTAACCTCCAGTCGAATGATATCCTATCAAGATCATCTGATTCGACTTGTCATCAAGCTTTCTTCTCAACTGATCTGACACATGTCTATGTGCTATAGGTCCAAACACTTTCAAGTGGCTGAAGCTAGGCTTGACACCAGACCAACATTCCTCTGGTGTGATTCCTTCAAGCTTCTTCGTCGGACATCTGTTCAAAATATATGTTGCTGTCGAAACCGCTTCTCCCCATAATTCTTTGGGTAGATGTTTTCCATTCAACATACTTCTCACCATATTCATGATGGTTCTGTTCTTTTGTTCTGCAACTCCATTTGTGTAGGGTGGCACCACCTCATGCACAATCCCTTCTTTTTCACATAATGCATCGAACTCTTTCGACACATACTCTCCACCACCATCTGTCCTCAGAATTTTCAGCTTTCGACCACTCTGTCTTTCGACCATGGATTTGAATCTGGAAAATATCTCAATCACATCACTTTTCTTCTTGATGAGGTAAGTCCACAACTTTCGACTGAAATCATCTATAAACGTGACAAAATATCTGTTGCCACCAATCGAATCCACCTGGATTAGACCACATATATCAGAGTATATGACTTCCAGAATTTCCTTCGACTTCCTTCTTGCATCCTTGCTGAAGCTATTCTTGTGTTGTTTCAACTAAACACACTCTTCACAGACTTCACTTGGAATGTCGATTTCCGTAAAAGTCTCAAATGAAAACAAGGCATGTTTACACTCATCATTGTTATATTGTTTTATATGTTCATGTTATATTGTATTCAATTTCAATTTAATTTTTTAGAGCAGGCTGTAGATAACAGTCGTGGTAGTAAACAAAAGGGAAAAGGTGTCAATGTTGCTCTTGATACAAATGAACAAGTCAGTCCAGTTGTTAGTGTTTCTGTCACTCCGAATCATGCATTGAATATTGAAAGTGTAAGGAGTTAGATTTTGAAATTTTATGGGAATAGATGTCTTCTAAGCTATAATATTATATTGACCTTTTTGTGTATTATATTTATCATTTTGTGAATGTTCTTATTTATTCCAGAATGTTATGAGACATGGCTTTGTATTTGACAATTCTACTGTCAAAATGGAAAGTTATAATGCAACATGATTGTCATTAGCCATCCCACCTGATTGTCGCATGTAGTTTGTTATAGTTTCTCTAAATTCATCAAAAGAATTGACAAATTTATCAAAACCGTTCTCCAACTTAGATATCCTTTTTGTTATGTCCTGCTCACATATTAATAAAAATTTTAAAACGAAGGTGTATTGTAAAATACATGTGATAATAATACATATGAATAAGAAGAAATAATATTAGAAATTATTTACCCTATCATGATCTTTTTTAGTGTATGACAGATCAGGATTCCAATCATCAAAATTTTCCTCTACGTCATTCATTGTCTTGTCGTCTGTGTCTTCTTCACTACAAGTTTATTCAATAAAATACATTATAACCACCATTAATCAATATATTGTATGAGTGTAATTTTGCCAAGTGAATTAGATATGATAAATTTGGTTAACATATATATATATATATATATATATATATATATATATATATATATATATATATATATATATTTAAGAAATAAGATTAGTACCTATCCACTATCACCAAAGATTTTCCTTGATACAACAACTTTTTATTTCGGTTAGAGCGTGAGGTAATTGATCCATCATCAACATTTATTTTTTGGCGCTTTAAATTATTATCTTGAATCATACCTGAGTAGAAATAATATATTAATTTTCAATGAGTATCTATAGTTAAAAAAAAAGAGTAAATTTTACCTTAGAGAAACCGAAAGTGATGTAAGCAGAAGCAAATGTGATATGAAAAAAAATGGAATATATGTTGATAATTTGCTATATATATTTAGAGTGAATAGTAACTAATGAAGTGGTGTGAGTGGAGGAGGATATTTGAGTGGTGGGACTGTTGTGATGGTGGTAGCTGCTGAAAGAAATTTGTTAACGTGATATCGTGGTTGGTTTATGCATTAAGGTGTTAACAACTTACTTCATGCATTCAATGCTAAATAAGGCTAAATAATAGTATAATAATATAGTATAACATATGTAGATCATTAATATATAATAATATAGTATAACATATGCAGATCATTAATATAAATAATAATAGAAATTAAAACATCCATCATATTGTTATAAAGTAAAATTGTTTTTTATTTATTTTTAAAACAAATATAATTATTTTATTATCAATTGAAAAAATAATTTTAAATTAATATTTTAAAAATCGGACCGATCATCAAATCAGTGAGGATACTAAGACACTAGTTCTCTGATCGAATCATTGAGTCACTAGTCGAATGTTGTATTTCATGTTGTTTATGGTTAGAAGTGGAACAATAAATGTTATTGTTGTTGTTGCATTATTTTGTATGTCATACCTCATTTTTTGTCGTTGTGTTGAAATAGGCGAGTCATTGGTTCAGAAGTGGGGACTGGTGATTCAGAAGTGGGGACTCGTTTCAAATGAGGAACCATTGTTGAGTTGACGAGATCAGTAACAAACCTTTGATGTCCAAATTATTGTGTAATTGAATGTATGTTGTTGATTGTGTAACTTAAGTTACAATTGCATTCTTTTACACCATTAATATATTTGAGTGTATTCACAGCCAAAACCAGTTCAAATTCAAACAAACCAAACCATAGACTACCATCAAAATCAAAATCAACAAAGATAAGAATCTCTCACCAGAAATCCCAAACCCAAGCGAATCATTAACAGTAGAAACAGTAGTCAACCCACTCGGCGGAACACCACCACCATTCCCCTTCAAAGCCGGGAGCGAAGAAACCGACTTGACGGAATTTAAGGACGGGGTCGATTATGGGGCATGGTGCTTAACGTGGAGGATCATGTAAATGGAATTTGAGGAGTGAAGTGAGGTTTAGCTTAGGTTAAACGCGCGTTTGGATAGAATCTAGGGCAAGAGAAAATTAGGAATTTGAAGAGATAAAGAAAATGTGGGTTGTGTCAAGCCTTCTAGGATCTCTTTAGCTAAATTCAGCTCATTAACGATGTACTACACCTAGATTTCATGATCAAAGAAAGTTTTGTCTTGATCTTTTTGTAGATTCATGTCTGGTTGGTGCAAAACCTGTCAGCACTCCATCTAATCCTTTTACAAAGGTATGACATGATAACTCTGTGTGTTATTCTTCTTTCTTGCATTTTATATCCGCTGCCGATCTCTAACTAACTCAGATTATATAACCTTGTGTTTAGAATATGAATTAAGAGTTCTAAAAGAAAGAAAAAGCAAACACAATTCAACTTCCTTTTAGTGTTTTTCTAACCTTCATGTATAGTTGTTTTAAATTCGTATTATTTCATGTTAGGGTTTTTAGGGTGTTACACTTAGGAGTAAACCCCTTTAAGAATCGGTAATCAATATTTTCACATAAGTTGTTACAAGGCCGGGTTAGAATAGTTAATGGGTCCGATCATACACTTTCAGTACACCTACCAACTCAAAAAAACTCCATTTTCTAACATCTATTTTCAAATCATCAACTAGTCCTCCTTCATACACACTTAGATGTAAATATTCTTCAATTTCGACCTATTCAAATCAATTTTAAAATAAAAAGGTTAAAAATCCACATTTTTGGGATACTACTCAAAAACATTGGTGAATAATGAAAAAATTGAATGGAGAGAGAGAGAGAGAGAGAGAGAGAGAGAGAGAGAGAGAGAGAGAGAGAGAGAGAGAGAGAGAGAGATATTTAAACAATAATGGTAGATGCATGTTTTGGATTATCAGGCTTGTTGGGAGGGTTTGGCTAACTTGAGTAGTTTCTTTTTGAAGTGTGATCTTATCAGCTCATTGCAAGGGGGAATACCCAGGTTGGGAATATGGCTAATCCAGGTTCTAGACTCCAAAGATTTTCCAACTCCCACCATGTAGTAGGCATCCAAGTTATAGACCCTACTAATAAAAACTAAAGTTACATTAGTGAAATCATTAATAAGTGCTTTGCAATCAAGCACAACAAATAAAATCCCCTGTTGAAGAGATTGTTAAAGATTCCTTAGATATTGGATTTTGATTCAGCTCTTTGTACCTACGAAACTGAATAATGTTGAAGAGATTGTTAAAGATTCCTTAGATATTGGATTTTGATTCGGCTCTTTGTACCTACGAAACTGAATAACGTCTGTGTTATTGAAGTAGGAAATTGTTGTTTCACGCCCTTTAGCATCACCATTGTCGTCAGCCCCTTCATTTGAATTATGGTTAGTTATGAAATTCTGATCCACTTCCATTCTCGCAAATTTGGTCTTGGGTGAACATGTTTTATGAATTGATGGTCCACCGCTATACACTCCACCCCATCACTTTGGGCCTTTTTCTTACGTTGTTGTTGGGCCTTTAAAAACTTTTAATTATTCTCGGGCCTATTGTAACCAGTTGAGTCCTTAAGGTAGTTACTATCACAACCAAATGACTTTATCCCACAATTTCCTTCTGAACTTAACTTTTGACAATACTTTGTCAGCAGTTTGTCAAATCGAATTTCATTGGTTGACAAATACTTTTTTTACTTTTCTAACACCTTAATGCTCTGGCCACCCTATGTCTACGTCCACTTTTTATGGATGGCAAAAATATGAACGTAATGGAAGACCACGAATGAGAAGGCGACCCTGAGATGGTAATATATATTTCATACCACCTTTTGTTATTTTTCTTAATTTATTTATTCATTTTTTTCCTTTTTATTTTTGTTATAAAAGAGAAAATAAAAATACATTTCTATCAAAAGAAAAAACAATCAAATTTCATAAGGTTTAAAATGTAATTAAACAGGTGATTGTATTTTAAGAAAAAAAATCAGGTGCAACAATGGAAATCACTGCATCCTGTCTTTCCATGTCAAGTAATTGCAAGGATTAATCTTTTTGTCTAAGACAGTAGAGGTTGATACCTTTTCTACAATGACATTACCATCGTCAGTAATTCTATAGTGGACATTAAGTCCCTCTAAAAAGAGGTGATAAACTACTTCGGATGAATTTAGAGAATTCTGCTATCTTTCATGGACAGTAGCCGTTTCATCTTGGTGCTCATCTATGTCTGAAGTATCACCTGAGAGTTGATCCTTTTCTTGCATCGGAATAACATCATGAGGCTTATTTCGCTGACTCAATGACCGGATATCATATGATAGAACCTGCTTTACTAAGCTTTGGAATTCATCTGGTGATGCATAAAGTGACTTATTTTCCTAAAAGAGTAAAGGATGATCATCACTCAAATGATTTGTAAGATCAAGAAATTGAGAATTGTAAAGAAAAATGAAACAAATAAGATCATCAACAACATACTCATCAGATTAAATCGTTTTAATAGCTTTTCTAAGCATATTTTAGTCTTTCTCAACCTTAATTTAATGGCCTATGAAAAATATGTACCCTTGGTAGGAAGTTATAGCCATGAAGAGTTAAATTATAGTTAAGAACAATGGAGGTACATATTTTCTGGTATACCAACCAAAGTTCAAACAAATAATAAATCAAAACTGGATTGAGTTTTAGTCACTATATTTTGTGCCATGTTCATTCTCAGTCCCAGATTTTCTAACTTTAATTGACCCAATTAATTTACCATCTGTTTACAATGTAATCCTCACTGTTTAATTGTTATCCAGATGAAATAGTTAAGGGTTCACTAACGTTCTGAATGTGTCAAGGTTGCATAAATATTTTTTTGAGGGTCAAGAAAGATGGATATGATACAGAAACTCAATATTTCAAGCAAGAGAATGTTAACTCACTGCCATTATCCAGCAATTTTCAAGTGATGAAGTGAATTCCTCTGAAAAGATAACAGAAGCTACTGAAAGCAAGTTATTCCCCTGAAAAAATACAAGTATATTTTTTAGAATGAGGTAGTAACATTCTACAAAAATAAGTGGAAACAAATACAATAGAACCCATATATTTCTATGCTGACTTTTAATGTGGATCGTATTTTAATGATGCTAGAGTTAGAAAGGTTACTCTTGAATTTAAAGCAAGTTATCCGACAGATGTTGCATAGTTTCTTGCTCAAGTTTTCTAATACTCGACACCAATCTTTAAAAATTTATTCCAATATTGTAACTTCTTTTAGAGGAGACATATGATTGCATAGAATATTATGGTTGGATGACATATTTACTTTGATTCTTTCATATAGGTTATGATGTATATATATGTAACAAGTAAGATGGGAGTTACCATACTTCTTCTCTACACAACCATTGTTGAAGCTTTAGGTTGTTGCTGTCAGCCTGGTGAAGAAAACTACAAGACATTTTTACAAAATTAGTAAAAGGATTGCCATTGATTCATCACAGCAGGTAAATGTAGATAGAAAGAAGCTCACTCATGGAATTCAGGTAAGTTTAAACGACCATCTCCATCTGTATCAGATGCATTAAAATGCTCTTCTTCCAACACTCTCATATGATAACCAAAAGAATCACCATTTGATGAATGAAAAACAAGAATTACAATATTCAATTCAAAATTATGAAATTTACCTCAGAAAAAATATAATCCCTCAACCCTACTGGTGAGAAACTCAAAACTCAGAACTTATACTAAACTTAGATTCAACCAAAAGGAATATTTTCAAATCTATAAATAGCAAAAAAACCTTAAGAGATTCCAAAAATTATGAAATTTCACAAAAAAAGTTCGGAATCTCTCAACCCATAACGGCAAGAAACTTAAAACTCAAAACTCAGATTCAACTTAGATTCAACCAAAAAGCTTATTTCCAAATATATAAGTAGCAAAAGAACTTCTAAGATTCCAAAAATTCTAAAATTTCTCAAAAAATAATTAAGAATCCCTCAACCCAAAACTGCAAGAAACTTAAAACTCAGAACATAATACTCAAGTTAGATTCAAACAGAAAGCTTATTTCCAAATATATAAATAGCAAAAGAACCTCTAAGATGCCAAAAATCATGAATTTCTCAACTCTAATGGCAAGAAACTCAAAACTCAAAACACAATACTCAAGTTAGATTCATACAAAAAGCTTATTTCCAAATATATAAATAGCAAAAGCACCTCTAAGATTCCCAAAATTATGAATTTCTCAACTCTCATGGCAAGAAACTCAAAACTCAAAACTCAGATTCAACTTAGATTCAACCAAAAGGCTTATTTCCAAATATATAAATAGCAAACCAACCTTTAATATTCCAAAAATTAAGAATCCCTAAACCCTAAAGGAAAAAACTCAACAGACTCAAGTTAAATTCAACCAAAAAGCTTATTTTCAACAAACCAACAAAAATAAAAAAAGAAAGAATCCAAACAAATTTAGAATACCTCAACCCTAAAATCCCATGAGCCGATCCATGCCGAGAATCCTAAAAGCCTTCAAATCGAGAAAGGAAAAAAAGTAGGATTTCTGAAACCCACGTTGAAACTCCAAATGAGTGATGGCCGGTGCGAAGTTTAGCGAATGGCTGGGAAGAAGTAGATGGTGGAAAGCAGCGATAGAGAGTAGGGCTTACGGTGGAGGCGGCGAGGTTGTTCCGTTTCTGGTGGATGGACGAATGTGTGGCACGTTTGGATTTTAGTGAGAAATTGAACAAAATTGTGAGGAAAAAAAAAGAATTGAGAGGGATATTTCTGCAATTATGTAAACTCCATATTTAATTTTTATAAAAAAATTATTAAATAAAATCTCAATTAAATATGACAAATGACTATTTCTAATTCATCCACCTCACTTGGGTATCAGTACCCCTGCAAGGTACCTAAGAATTTGCCTTACAAAATCATATACCCAAACATATTTTTAATTTTTAATTTTTAAAAACTAAAATCCAGTTTTTAAAAATAGAATCAAACATACCCTTATCCTTTTAATTAATTACTGATTTCACTCCAACTTTAGTAACATTATTATTTGGTAACATTATTATTGTTTAAATTAAAATATTTACGATTTTTTATTAAGCTTTAGTTATTCTTTAAATGCTTCAAAAATCAAATAGGAAATTTTCTTTCTATGATGAATCATAGTCTTATCATGAAATCTCTCATACTATTAAATTAAAATATTTTATTTATCATTTTTTAAGCCTTCTATATTAGAAGAGTGACATAAAAAAATTAAATTTTATAAGATTTAAATTTAATTTTTATTTTGCTAATAAAATTTATAATTATTAATATTTTATTTATATTAAACTTACGAATTAAATATTATCTTGTTCATATAAAATATCCATGTTTTATATTTTATGTAAAATAAGAATTAAAATTTATCAAATTTAAAATTAAATATTAAAATAATATTAAAATAATACTGGGTTAGATTTTCATTCTAAATTCATCTATTATAGTTTTTTTTGTATTTTACGTCGTGTAAAAAGTTTCCATCTAACACTTGTTTAATCTTACAGTGGACATTGGTTGTTGGTCGCAATTAATCCTAGCAGAGAAGTGGTGTATTATCTGGATTCGTTAGGAAATGATTGGACAACATACCCGGATATGAAGAAATGTATTGACACGTAAGTGAGATTGTTCTAAATATGAATGTGTATATTTATTTGTTTGTTTATTTATTTATGTGAATTGTTCTAAATATTCATTTATATTTTATTAGCGTTATACAAGCTTTCCGAGCACTACGAGATGGGCAAGTACCAAAGAGGAGAGTCAACCCCATTACATGGAATACAGTGAAGGTATATTAATTATCACATGTTTTATTATATTAGTGATGCTACTTGATAAAACTTAGGATTTATCCATATTTTCTTTTCATTTGTAGTGTCCTCGGCAACGTAATGAAATAGATTGCGGATATTTCATGTTGAGGTTTATGAGAGACACTCTTTTTTTGGATCGAATAGAGATTCCATCCGATGTATGTATTTCTAACTTATGAGTTATTTTAATATTTAACACATATCTCTCATATAATGAAATAGTTAAAACTAAATCAAACTATGTTATATTATTATGTAGTACTTTGAAGAATGCAAGTGTGCTCATTACTCAATTTCTCAATTGGATGAAATTAAAGAGGATTGATGTCAATACATTATGGCGCTCGGAGTTTTATCAGGTATAATATTGTACTCTTACTTTAATTGATGAGAATTTAAATATGTGTAACTTTCTAACTATAGACATTGTTGATGTATTCTTTTAATTGAATTACAATCTTTGTGTTCTTTCAGGACCTATGTAGATTTGAAGCAATGCTTTGGTTGGATGCAAAAGTACTAGTATAAGTAATATGTACATTTGTAGAAAAAATGTAATGATTTGTAATTATAAATTGGTGTATATATATATATATATATATTGGTTTGAATTGTCAATTGTTTTGGATATATAATTTTGGTGTAAATTGGTACATTTAAATAGGCCAAATTGGATTGATTTGAATCTCTAAATTGTGGTATTTTTTTGGAAAAAAATTGGTTGAAAAACAGGTCAAATTCTGGTTGAAAAACCCGGTAAAACTTGTGGTTTAAAAAAATTTATATAAAAATTTTCGTATACCTTAGACAGCGCTTTACACTAAAAGCGCTGTCTAAGGTGGGGCTTAGAAAGCGCTTTCACAAAAAGCGCTGTCTAAGGTATGCCTAAAAAAGTTCAAAAAGTTGGAGCTTAGAAAGCGCTTTCACCAAAAGCGCTGTCTAAGGTATACCTAAAAAAGTTCAAAAAGTGGATCTTAGACAGCGCTTTCACAGAAAGCGCTGTCTAAGGTATACCTAAAATATGTCAAAAAGGTGGGGCTTAGACAGCGCTTTTACCAAAAGCGCTGTCTAAGGTGTACCTAAAAAATGTCAAAAAGCGCTGTCTAATGGTACCATAGACAGCGCTTTTCATTAAATATACCCTCTTTTAGACAGCGCTTTTGGTATTACCCAAAGCGCTGTCTAAACCTTTAGCAGCGCAGGTTTAGACAGCGCTTAAAAGCGCTGTCTAAGGCAAAAAAAAGCGCTGTCTAAGGTCTTGTTTGGCGTAGTGAGCTACTATTAGTATTTTGGTTGGTCCAAAGACTAAAATGGCATCTTCTGCTTCTACGTATAAATTACAATTAGTATATAATTATTGTATTAATTAAATTTAATTGTAAATTATCGAATAGATGAAAAACAAATACAGCTATAAAAGAAATGAAGACTAGAATCACTTTTGTTCAGACACAAACTGACACATAGATACACTGAGAAAAACAGAAAACATTGTTCCATCAAACATGACAAAGGAAGAATATGTTTTTGATAGAGCTGTTGAACAGGTATCAATGGTCTTTCTGTTGATATGTTTTGTCGTTTTTTTTGTTGTTTGAAACTATTTAATGGTTTGTGTTTCTATTTTCAGGCAATTGTATCTGTAAAGAAAGGTTCATATTTACTCAAATGTGGTAGTAGAGGAAAGCCGAAGCTCTTCCCTTTCAGACTTTCTTTGGTATGCAACAGATTATTTATCGCAACTTGTCATGAATAATGATTATGAAGCTAACTTTTCTGTTTTTTCCCACATTGATAGGATGACAGAAATTTGATATGGTGCTCGGGGAAGCAGGAGAAGCATTTGCGATTGAGCGGAGTTATCAAAATTGTTCAAGGACAAAGCCATTTTAAGAAACAAAACCAAACCGAAAAGGAATGCCATTCATTTTCACTCATCTATGCTAATGGCAAACACTCCCTTGATCTGGTAATAATATCCGCGATCCATTTATCTATCTATATAGCTGCGTTTGGTTTTCTATATCTATCTGTATATCTATCTATATAGCTTGACTTGTTTATTTTGACTATAGATATGCAAGGACAAGGCACAAGCTACTACTTGGTTTGTTGGATTGAAAGCAGTGATTTCTAGGTGCCAGCAACCAAAAGCTTTTACTAGTTTAACAAGCTGCAAAGGAGTTCAGAGTTGTGTTAGTAGTTCGGCGCGAAAGAAAAATCTTGGTCTTCTAGATGACACCTCTCATTCTACTCAGGTTTCTTACATGTTCTTTGATTCTTTATCAATATAGCTACATGTTCTTGAATTTTTTCACATATATTTTGAATTATACACAGATACAAACACCAGACATGACATCGACACTTGCACGTCCAAGTTTGACACTTTCAGAAAGCCTGTCATATGCATCTGATAACTTCAATTCATCGGCATCATCGCTTTCCAGCATTCACGGTATAACAGATAATTCAGTCCCGGGTTCGCCATATATTAATCCAGATATTCATAGCCATATTAAAACATCTCGTTTCAAAAAGGATTTGTCATCACATAGATCGATCTTCGCTCCTACCTCACCACGTGTAGGAAATAACAGTAGCAATGTATTGAAGGATGTAATGATATGGGGTGGAGGACTTGGTTGCATTGTAGGGATTGAGAATGAGAGGTTTGTTCAAAATAGTAATTATTCTTTAGTGCCCAAGTTACTCGAATCCACGGCAATGTTTGATGTACAAAATGTAGCTTTAGGAGGAAAGCATGCTGCTATAGTTACAGAACAAGGTGAAGTATTCTGTTGGGGTCAAGGGAAGTGGGGAAGGTTAGGACAAAGATTCGATATGGATACTAGTTCCCCAAAAATAGTTGATTCTCTTAGTCATATTCGTGTAAAAAATGTTGCATGCGGCGAGTATCATACATGTGCTTTGACGGATTCCGGCGAAGTGTATGCGTGGGGGAACGATGTTTCTTGTTCGGGTTTGGTTGATGAAGGAAGGATTAGAAGTCAGTGGTTAACACATAAACTTTCTTTACCTGTAGAGGGTATTAGTATTTCGAGTGTTGCTTGTGGCGAATGGCATACTGCTATGGTCTCTAGCTGCGGTCGGTTGTTTACATATGGAGACGGTACATTTGGAGTTCTTGGACATGGGAATCATCAGAGCATTTCTACTCCAACAGAGGTTCAGTATCTTAAGGGTCTATGTGTGAGGTCTGTTTCTTGTGGAACATGGCATACGGCTGCAATCGTCGAAGTCATTGCCGACCGTTTTAAGTATAATACTTCTTCTACTGGTAAGCTGTTTACATGGGGCGATGGAGATGAAGGGAGACTCGGACATTCCGATAATGGAAACAAGCTCGTACCGACATGTGTTTCGCAGCTTGTCGACCACGACTTTGTTCAAGTATCTTGTGGAAGGACGATGACATTAGGACTTACTAGCATGGGGAAAGTTTTTGCAATGGGAAGTTCAAATTTTGGACAATTGGGAAATCCAGATGTTAAGGATAGAGCAGTTATGGTTGAAGGAATGCTTAAACAAGAACATGTTAAAAAGATATCTTGTGGTTCATATCATGTTGCTGTTTTGACATCTTCAGGGAGTGGCTACACATGGGGCAAAGGTGAAAATGGACAACTCGGGCTAGGCGATACCCAAAACCGATACACACCTTGTTTTGTTGAGGCATTAAGAGAGAGACAGGTAGATACAATAACTTGCGGTCCAAGTTTCACAGTTGCGATGTGTTCGCATAAACCTATTTCAATTAGTGAGCAATCAAGTTGTAGTGGATGTAGGTTACCATTTGGCTTCACTAGGAAGAAACACAACTGTTATAACTGCGGTCTTTTGTTATGCGGCGCTTGTAGTAGCAAAAAAGTTATGAATGCATCTCTAGCCCCGGTTAAAAGCAAGGCCTTTCGCGTTTGTGATTCGTGCTTTGATACAAAGCAAGCAAGTGGTAGCACACATTCAATTATGAACTCATCAAAGTCTAGAAATTGTAACTATCGGCATTTACAAAACCAAAAAGAAATTCAACAGAACTTGGAAGATAGTTCTTCTAAGTTAGGTAGTGTGCCACAACGTGGACAAGTTTCATGTTCAGCACAATTTAGAAGCAATTGTACAGAAAATTCAGCAATGCATAATTCTTCAACCAAAAATAGAATAGCTACTGTTTCACCATTGAATGTAGAATCCACAGATACAATAAAAATTGACAAGAGTTGGTCTGTGGCGAAAAAGGCTGCTGCTAAATGCAAAGCAGCAAAAGTGTTCATAAAAGCTTTGGCATCAAGAGTAAGTTCTTTATTATTGTTAGTTGTTGTTGTATAATGAAGTTGTTTCTATAACAAGATAAAATAAGCTCAGAGTTGTTTTTGTAAGTTATCCTGAAAAACTTATGGACGTGTCATAAGCTATTTTCGTAAAATTTAACAGACGGTTTCTTCTACATAGTAATTGATATCTCTCTATACATCATATTTGTAGGTTCACATATTATCAGGAAAAGATAGTCATGGAGTAGAGCAAAAAGCCGGGCTACAAGAATTGCTTCCAAATGTGACACCTATACATACATATAGGAATACTCCAAGAAATACCAACATGGATAGTCTATCGAATTCGTCTGTAGTATTTTCCAGTGCGTTAAGATCCAAATTTAGTAGAAGTATGCTCCTCAAAAATGATAAATTGATGGACAATAACACTAACCTCACTATACCAGAATCTCAACCAGATGTCACTCCAAATGGCTTGAAGGCTGAATTGGTAGAACAATACGAGAATGATGTTTACATCACATTGACAACTTCGCCAAGTGGAGAAAAAGTACTTAAGCGTGTGAGATTTAGGTAACACTTTTCACTTGAACACTTTTTATAACTAGTACTTTACAGTTGATCTCGTTTTATAAGGCTTTGCATGTTTTTTGACAGCCGGAAACGATTTGCACAGAAGGAAGCTGAAAGATGGTGGGAAGAGAATTAAGCAAAAGTGTTTCATAAGCATGGAATTGAAGGATATCAAAAGTAAACACTTGGTGAAACTCACTTGCCATTCATCTCCTGCAATGAAAATAGCTTCAGGACTTTAGATGAGAAGCTTATACTACAAGAAGGTTCGAAGCTTATACTACAAGAAGGAACAAAGCATTCTTTGTTAATTCATGAATATTTTTGGGACATTCCATGAAAATTGGAGTATGTTTTGTGTTAACCATCTTATGCCCATTATCCTTTAGTTTAGGCCCAACATGTGTACTTATGTACATTGATTTTCATCAACGATAATGAATATTAACATTATGTTGTCAATTTCTTCTCCGTGCGGCCTTTTCTTTTTAAATCCTGTTTCTTGCGTAGAATCCAGCACTTAGCTATCAGTACAATATCGCTGCTAGGGGCCTCGACTATTTCTCTGCCTCCATATCATATTATCTATTCTTTGTTGCACCAGAGGAAGTTTGGAGATGTTAGCAGACATCATAAGTATGTCTGTTTGTATCGCCTCTAACTGGAGATCGAGTATTTTCTGTTGGTTGTATCCATTGCTAGTGCATATTGGGCTGTTGTCGTGGCGGCGTTAGACTATTATTGTCAATTAATGGGCAGGGAGCTGTTGTTTTGCAGGATTGTGTTGGAGTGGCTATGTCAATTGCTTGTCAGCATGATTGCAGGTCATCTAGATGGATTTCTCTGCCGTACAGTAGATCCGTAGCGGTATCACGGTGGTATTGATCTGGTGCCGGTCCAGGTGTGGTTTGATCTCGGCTGTGGCCTTCTTTGAGAGCTGCGCTTGGATTAAAAGGAACGTTGCTCGATCTGCGCATTGTGATTTTCCATTGGTTCTGTAGTTACCTTTCAATCGCTTTGACTTGAATTTAGTTGGCGGCGCTGTGCATCATTGATAGCGAGTTGGTTTTGCTTTTACAGTTAGTTTTTGCAGTGGGTGCTCCCTTCAGGTGTTGCAGCCTTTTCATTTTGCTATAATAGGTGTATTCTGAATCTGGTGTAATTGTTTTGTATTATTGGGGCCTTTGTGGTATCTGGACTGTTTTCAACTATTGTGCCATTTTTTGCTGTAATCCTAGCATATCTTATGCTAGTGTACTCTCCACTTTACTTAATATAATCTTTTGCTTTTTTAAAAAAAAAAAGAGTTTCAGTACTTATCAAACCAATGACAAACACCTTTATCATCTAGAATCATTACTTCTGTTACTTGCTTCGAAAAGAACTAATTGAAAGAATGGTTCTTCAACTTCCTATGTACTCACCATGTCGTTCTGTCTCACATTTCACTCTTTGTTGAATAGGACATGGGGAGACTTGGCTTCTTTGCTATACCACAGTCCAGAGTGTCACTCCCCTCCTGAGAGTATTCCGTAAATCTCTGTTAACTTGTCGGCCCAACACTGGGGATCCGATGTTTCGGTTATGTCAAAAAGGGCGTTGACGCTTGGAGACTGTTGTTAATGAATTATCTAGAACGGACTCTGGCATCAGCAGAAGCTGCTGCGACTCTGGAGTATTTTTCTACATATCTAAAGATATATTAATTTTCTATAAATTAACATTTGGTCCATGCTTGTGTATCAACAACATGCTCATAATTAAAATATTTGGGATTGATAATTATGCCAATTTTTTATTTTTTCTTACTAATAAACATATCCATTTTTTTATTTATAACAGTATTACAAAATACTTTTGACTTCGTTCACCAATCTAGTGTTGAAATGAAGTTCAAGAATTTATAAATTAAACACAATTTAGATATTAACACCATACTCCTTAATACTAAAATCATTATGTACATCATGCTAATTCATTCTCTCACCTTACTAACACTTTCAACATAAGACAAAAAAAAAAACTTCATTTAAAAAAAGAAAAGAAATTATGAGGTATACTTTGATGGTGTAATCAAAGATGGAGACAGATTATTCTTATATCACCACTTGCTGATAGCTGTAAAAAATGATGCAGATACTTAAATTGAGTCTATAAGAATGTACTAAATATCTAAGCTATAATTCCCTTTCCTTTAAACTTGTCCATGAGAGCACCTTTTGGTGATTTTGATAAATCGAATACATCTCCTGCAATGTGTTTCTTTCGCATTGGCAATCCAATATCAGCAGCATTACCAATTGGACCCGACCAAGCTTGGAATGGTTCCTTTGAATAAGTATATGTGGTTGAAATGAAAGATACATCTGCGGGAATAGTGTCTGGATCAATATGATGTGAAGATCCCAAAGGAACACCAAGTTGTGCATCTTGATGTGGCGGAGGAAACTTTTCACTCTTGCTCTTGGCGTTTGCATGAGTGATTAGACGTCTTCTCTGTTACACATGAAATCATAGAAACGTATGTAATCGACTTTACTTTTAAGTCACAATATCGCAATGTTGCAGATTTTTCCATTCCTTAAGCATTCTTAAATAATCTCAAAGCATGTGCATTAAGCAAGTGTATAAACCAAAGCATCTTTCAAATGCTAGTGAAAATAAACATTAATAATATGTTTGCACTTACATCAATATTGGATTGAAGCTCGGCATTGGCTTCGGGAGCAGGAAAAGCTTTCAGAGCACGATCACGAGTACGATGCTTCTTTGAAGCATCAACCCGAGTTTTGTTTACAGCTCTTTGTCTGAACATTTATAGAAATAAAAAGTATCTCAGTGATGATCAAACATGCAGAAAGAAATCTTATTTAAATATATCCAAATATTTCCAATATGCAGAATGGAAACTTAAGAGCAGAAATACCTCCTCATTTCATCATCCCGTCTTTTCGCATCCATTTCTTTGCGTGGGGGGTATTTTGGAAGACAAGAAGGATCACAAGCATAAGGTTTTGTCATAAAGAACTGCAAAATGTAGGAGCAGACAAGCAAAGTATATGTAACTCAACAAGAATAACACCTGAATCAGATTCAAGATAGTTTACATTTAATAAATTCATAACGGATAGAACAGTAGTATTACATTGATTTTGGAGTGTCTACATTTGGTAGAACTAGGATAATTGCAGAGAAAGAGCAGAGAAATAATTTATAACGGTGTCAGTATTACAAAGAATAACACCTGAATTTCAGATTCAAGAGAGTTTACATTTTATAAATTCATACACGGATAGAACAGTGGTATTACAATAGATCATTCTAAGACTCTAAGTGGTATGACTACAAAGCTAGAAATTTTCAAAAAACCCACCTCACTTCTTAAAGCATCTGAGGCGGTTTTCCGTTCTACCAGATCGATTGCAAGAAGATTATCAATAAGAGGTAGAGCAGACGGTGGAAAACCTTTGAATGTCTCTCTTACGCGTCTCTTGTAAGGCTCCCGAAGTTTAAAGAAGGGGTAAGAGAGAGCATGGAGGAGATGAAGCTATACCGGAATCATGTCGAACAAGAGCATGTTGATAAGTTTTTAGAGGCGCAGAGGAGACACACCAAGGCTCTTATTCAGAAGGAAAATGCATTGGCCGAAGGAAGGGGACTTGAATATGAAAATTTTCCACAAATTGAGAAACTGCAGAATGCATCGCAGGTTGATGTTGCTACGACTTACTTTAGTAATTTATTGGATATGCTATTTCACTCATACAATAGCATATTAGTAATGAAGATAATGAAAGGTTGTTGGCACCAATTACCAAAGAAGAACTACATGAAGCACTAATAAATATGCATCCAAACAAGTCATCGGGGCCGAACAGATTAAATCTGGCATTCTATCAAAACTTTTGGGAGATATGTGGGGATGATTTGCTGGCAGCAACAGCTAATTGGTTTTTTTGCCAACCTCACTTAATGATAGAAACATTTGTCTCATTCCTAAGGCTATGTTTGGATAACTTAAAACTAACGGAGCGGAATGGAACGGAATGGAACGGAACATAAATTTCATTCCACTGTTTGGATATTTTACAACGGAGCGGAACTAATATCTCATTCCACTATTTGGAAATTGGACGGAGCGGAAATGCATTATAATTTTTTATTCCATTTTTATCCTTAAACACTACTTATAAGATAAAGAATACCACAATATTGATAGATCCAACATTCACACAATAAAATAATATATATAATCATACAAAAATATCAACTTAACATTTGAAAGAAAATAAAACAAATTGTCATAAATTTGAAATTTTATAAATGGAACATGGTTATTATAACCTGAAATTGTAAAGATCAAGTGCACAGGTTTTTCTCAACACCATACTTGGTAACCATGGTAATTAATAAACAAAATCAAGTCTTGCTAAAATTAAAAGATAAATATAGGTCTATTGAAGATAATGATATCAAGTCTTGCTAGAACAAAAGACAAATATAGGTTCATTATAGATAATTAGTCTCTTCCTTAAGTATTCCACAGAACCTATAAAATACATAAAATAAATTACGTTAAATTTCATTCGTTAAAGATAAAAAGAATATAGAAGTGATTAATAAATATGTTACCATTAACAAAAAGGATAGTCTAGAACAATGAGATGTAACATTTCCTTGCGCTTATCGATTGGAATTCCATTAAAAGCTTTCAATGCGTCAACATTCTTAACAAGGTACATGTATACAAGAGGCAAAGAACTTTGTTCAACGCCAATCTCAACCAATTCAGCCCAAATATCTCCACCATTAGCATTCTTATTCTGTTTGACCAACTCCACTGTGTTTATTTCAAACACATCAACCATTTTGTTTGAAAGTTTTGGAAATTTCAATCATGTTTTTATCATTTTCAATAACCTTCTTTACTCGCTTCTTAGTCCTAGATGATGATGCATCTTGAGAATTGGTAACAGAAGGTCTTGCAGGAGAATTGTTGGAAAGATGTTCATCATCATCAAATCCCTCCAAAATAACTTCGTTGGTCTCAACTAGGTGGTCTATTTCTTCAATGGTTGTGCCACAACTTTTTTCAACATTTACAGCCTTTTTTGCTCTCATTTCAGCAGCTGTATTTTCATGCTCTCCTGTTGCTCGATCTTTTCCAAAAAGTTTGGCCAATTTATCATAAAATAATATTGGCTTGTTTTTCCATTCAGCAGCTTCGGGTTTTGCCTTCACCATAATAAACGAAACAAGGCATCACTAAAAAAGTTTTTTTTTATAAGTGAAATCAAATAAAAATAATTTGGTAAAATAATTATAGTAAATAATACATCAATTAACTTGTTCCGAACTTCTTCTTCAGCAATCACATATTTTTCGTTGAATCCCATCCAAACCCACTTAGACCATTATGGAAAAGGTCGTAACAAGAATTGAATTTCGTTTTGACGTGTTTCATGTGATCTTTTATCTTTTCTTTGGAAATTGGTTTGTCCGGAAAGTGAATCTTCAATTCTTTAAGAATGCTATCCATAGCACTTGTTGTCATACTATTACCATTTTTATTTCCCAGTGTTTGTTGATGCAAATATGCATCAATCAAAACTTCATCCATAGCAATTGTCCAATTGCATGTTTCTAGACTTTTGAGTTTTTTTGGCCTCTTTAAATTTGCTTCCATGTCTATTACTAAAAAACACAATGAAAAATATAACATTTTATGTGAAAATTCAAATGTAAAGATTCAAAATACTAAAATTCAACCCGCATATTACAAATAAAAAATTCCACCCACAAATTACAAATACAAAATTCAATCCAAATAAAATTCTTCAAAACATCGTTCATAAGAGTAACAATTCATTAAGAATAATTTTAATAATCTAGCCACATAGAACCAGCAACATTATCTCTAATTGGCTCTCCACTAATCATATCATCATTTTCTTCTCTTTGATCTTGATGACCCTCTTGAAAAGCTCTTTCATTTTCAAGCTCATCTTGCACCTCATCGATTAGAGTTTGATTGGGGTCTTCACCCATCAAATAATTGTGTAAAATGCAACAAGCAATGATGATTTTATTTTGAGTTTTAATACCAAATGTAGGTTCTGTTGCAGTTTGTAAAATTGGAAATCTTTTCTTCAACACTCCAAATGCACATTCAATCGACATTCGTAGTGAGGAATGTCGATGGTTGAATAACTCACGAGGGTTTCGAGGTGGATTTCTAGAGTATTTTTGTAAGTGGTATCGTTCTCCCCTATACGGTGTGATAAGACATGCTTTTAAAGGAAATCCAGCATCACCCAAATAATATTTTTTTAAAAAAATTATTGGTTTATTAGTTTATCTAATCTAAATACGTATACAAATAATTTTAATTATTTTTTATTACCTTGTGGAACTTTAAGAGGGTATGCACGTGCCAATGCACTCTTAACTATTCTTGAGTCAGATGTCGTTCCTTCCCATCCAACCAAGGCATATGTAAATTTCAAGTCAAATGAGCATGCAGCCAATACATTTTGTGTGGGATAATCTTTTCTACCACGGTATCTAGGTGCGAGTTCTATTGGAACTTTAACACGTACGTGTGTGCAGTCAATTGCTCCAATACAGTCCTGACATTCAATTTATATATTAAAAGTGTATAACAAAAATAATCAATATTTGTATAAGACACAATTTTTATTTACCTTAAAATACGGGTAGAATCTATGACTGTTAAGTATCTGAGGATGCACTTGTGTTCCATCAGGTTGTTTTAAAAATTTTCCCTCCACCTCTATCAAAGCATCTAGCATTCTATGAAAATGACGACTAACAGTTTCACCAGAGCGTCTAAAAAAGAAGGACATCACACGGTTTCTGACATTATGTCCTACTATGTGAAGAAATTTTGCTACTTGTTCCTCGATAGACGCTATTCGTGTATGTGTAAGTCCACCTTGATCTTGTAATAAGGTGCACAAGTTTAAGAAAGCTTTGGGACCCATACGAATGATATCATAACATCGTTCACTTCCTACAATATGTTTCATCAACTCATTTCTAACTTTCTCTCTTTGCTATGTGATTCTATAAGGTATTTGGGATCTTTTACGCTTGTTTTTTAGCAAACATATTAGAACAATAATGATAGATACTTGAAGAATCATCATTTGAACCAATTTCATATAATTGATTCTTATGTCTTCGTTAGTCATCTATAACAAATTAAACAATAAAATTTACTTTTATTATAAATCCATATACAACTAAATCAAATTAAAATATTTATAACAAATCAAACACATCATATCAAAATCAAAATATATCAATTAAGAATTTTTATAACAAATCAAATACATAATTTCAAATCTAAATCAATTAAGAATTTTTATAGCAAATCAACAATTTATATTACTAATAATTCTTTTCTTATTAATTTGCTTCAATAACTATGTTAAGTTTAGTAATGTTCAAATATATGAATATGCGTGTTTAACTTGAGTGATATCTGTAATTGTTGCAATATGTTTTTTGTTTGGAGTATATCAAATAAAAAAAAATTAAAGATTGTCTTGTCAACATATTGACTCTAGTATTTATGAAATGTTAGATTGTTAGATGATGATGATGATGATAATGTATGTTTACAAAATAAATATAGATAAGGTAAATAAATATTAAAAATTAATAAACAAAAATCGTACACAGTAGTTAGCAATTATGTCAATTTCTAATGGATATTATTTGTAGCATTGCTCAGTTATTGATTTATATAAGTAAATAATTTACAAATCAAATACATAATTTCAAATCTAAATCAATTAAGAATTTTTATAACAAATCAACAATTTATTTTACTAATAATTCTTTTCTTATTTAGTTACCTAATATTATTAGCCTATTTTTATGGAACACAAACTTCATTCAACTTATTTATTTACCTAGTATTATTAGCCTATTTTTATGGAAAACAAACTGCATTTAACTTGATTAGACAACAATAAATTAAAAACTGAGACATTTCATATTTCCATCAGTAAAAGCTTTCCTCCAATTTTATAAATATTTCAGGGATTTATTAATCCATTTCTTTTTCTATCATTCCATTGCACGAATTATTACTTCAAAAGGAACACAAAAATATATATTCATTCATTACATGCAAGTTCAGAAACCAATACACCAAATTCAAAGTTAAACAAATGAGAAAAATTGAGATGGGTGCAGAGTCGATGAAAAATCTCAAATCATATTAAACAGAAAAATAATCTAACTCAACTTATGCAAGGATAGCAAAATTCATTAACAAATGAAAATTTGTAAAATCATATCTACATAAACGTAATTTGATAAAATAACGAAGAGATTCTACCTCTAACAACGACCAGCTTGGCTAACTGGCCCGTCGGCGTTGCGAATTCTAGAATGAGAAGTGAGGAAATCAATAGAACACAAATAAATGGGTGAAAAAATAAGAATAAATATGACATACCTTGTTAGGGTAAAAGAAGAAGGTATGGGAAGGAGAAGAGTTGCAATGAGTGAATAGAAAAATATCACATGAAATGAAGAATATGAACGGTTAATAAAGTTGAAATTTTGGAGGACAAAATTGTAAATGTGTTATTAATTGATTTTATTCCATTAGATACACTCCAATTTGGGGGAATGAAAAATGGGCTAAAAAAGTGGTATTGGATGGAATTGGTTCCATCACACTCCATTCCATTCCATTCATTTTTTGCAAAACCAAACAATGAAATATAATTTTATTCCACTCCACTCCATTCCATTCCATCCCTTTCCATCACTCCAAACAGACCCTAAATGTGTAAACCCTTGCAGCATGAAAGAATTCCGTCCCATTTTACAAGATGGTATCAAAATTGCTTGCAAATAGGCTGAAATGTTGTCTTTCCAAATGTGTGTCAGAGGAGTAGTCAGCATTTATGGAAGGTAGGTCTATACTTGATAATGCCCTTATAGCAATGAAGATCATTCATAGCTTGAAACGTAAAACCGGGGAAAGTAGAGGGGAGTTGGCTCTCAAGATTGATATAAGTAAAGCATATGATAGAGAGGGTTGGGATATTTTGCGAGGGATGCTAAGTAATATGGGTTTTGCAGAGATATGGATCCATTGTATGATGATGTGTGTAATCTCCATACATTATTCAATTCTGGTTAACTCAAATAAAGTCGTGTCTATCCAACCAGGAAGGGATTTAAGACAAGGAGACTCACTGTCTCCATACCTCTTTATATTTATAACAAAAGGTCTTTCTACACTCATTAGTGGAGCAGTAGCTAGAGAAGATATCCATGGGGTGAAGATATGTAAAAGGGCACCTTTGGTGTTCCATCTAACTTTTGTAGACAATTGTTTTATTTTTTGCAGGGCCAATGTTTTTTAAGTTAAATTTTTTATGGAAATTCTTTGAATCTATGAAGAAGTGTCGAGTAAAGAGATTAACATGTCAAAGTCGGAGGTGTTCTTTAGTCTTAATATCAGCAAACCGACACAAGAGGAACTTTATAGAATAACGGGTGTCCGACATGTGTTAGGCACAAGAACTTATTTAGGTTTTCAATCAATGTTTGGAAGGAGTAAATATAATACCTTTGCCTTTATCAAGGATCGTATTTGAAAGAGAATTAACTCGTGGATAGGTAATCCTTTATCCAGAGCAGGGAAAGAGGTAATGATAAAATTTGTTCTTCAAATAATACCATCCTATATTATGAGTGTTTTTCTTCTCCCAGATTCCATGGTGAGTGATACTGAGAGCATGTTGAACTCATTTTGGTTTTGGGTGGGGGGGGGGGGGGGGAGGTAATAATAATAAATTGATAAGATGGATGTCATGGGAAATGTTGACTTGTTCTAAGAATGTATGTGGGCTTGGTTTTCGTGACATTAAGGCTTTCAACATGGCAATGGTGGCAAAGCAAGGGTGGCACATTATGACTAAACCAGATGATTTGGTATCAAATAATTTTAAGGCAAGGTATTTCCCTCGACCTTCTTTTTTTGAGGCTACTCTTGGAAATAATCATAGCTATGTTTGGAGGAGCCTATGAAAATCTCGAACTGTTTTAACCCACAAATGTCGGTGGAGGATTGGAGATGATAGTAAAATTAAAGTGATGTCCGATCCTTGGGTGAGAGGTGAAGTAAAGGGGTAGGCAAGTGCACCACAAGTCCAAGGTGTGTACATTATTTGTGTTAATAATCTCATGCTTAACGATGTTAGGCAAATGGATGTGTATAAAATTAAAAAAATGTTCACACTTGATGGTGCTAAGAACATTTTGGATGTTTCCCTTTTGGAGGATGTTAGGGAGGATTACTTGATTTGGAAGGAGGAGAATAATGGAGAATATAGTGTTAAGACCAGATACAAGATGATGATGTGTGTCCAACAGGAGAGGCGGGGTTGTAGTACCGAATGGGATTGGAGTAGTCTTTGGAGGGTTAGAGCACCACCTATGGTTAAGCACTTGTTATGGAGCACCACCGAATGGGATTGCTTGATTTCTAAGTCTCTAAACTAGAGTGAGACTTAGAAATCACTGTATTCTTTGTCCGATTGTTTGCCAATTATGTGTAGGTGAAGTTGAAAATGAGTGGCACATTTTCTTTGGTTGTGTATCAAGTGTTCATTGTTGGAATGGGGTGGGCCTTTATTTAATCATAAATTCGAGGATTCAATGTTTTAATGAATCAAATGCTCTAATTCTTGACATCTGTAGTAAGGAGGATCAAAAGATCGCAGGTAAAACAACCACAATTTTATATTTGCTTTGGAACAATATGAACAATTGGATTTGGAATAATGAGAAATTAGATGCAAATCAATAGGGCTTGCAAGCGTTCTATAGTTGGAATGATTGGCTTCTAGCACAAAAAATCCAAGAGGATAATGAGAATGTCTACCAGTAACCGGTGTGGGAACTAGCACGGGAAGGGTGAGTGAAATGTAATGTGGATGCTGAATTCGATAAACTAAAGAGAACTACGAATAAGGGGTGGTGCATTTAGGATAATAATGGTGGTTTCATCAATGCAGGAGTAGCTTGGGATTCTAGTATGTGTTATGTCATGGAAGCAGAAACTATGGCTTTGAAAGAAGCTATACAGTCAGCAAAAACTATTGTATATAGATCGCATAATATTTTAGAATGATTATCAGATGATGGTCCAAGCAGTCCACGCGAATAAAGGTGGTAGTTATGAATTTAGTTTGATTATTTCTTGTATTAAGAACTTATTAGATTGTAATTTCAACTTCGAGGTGAAGTTTGTCTAGCGCCAAACGAATATGGTTGCACGTTTGTTAGGTAAAACAGTCAATTCTTGGACTAGACATAATGTTTTTTATTTGGTTCCTCCATGTATTGAACAACAACTGATTAATGATATAAGTTAAGCTTGTTTGTGTCAAAAAAATATCAGAAGTTTTTTTGTGTGGACAGAATAGAGGGCCTAAGTCTTACAAAGAAAAACAACTACAAAAACACCTCCCTAGAGGTAATAACACCAGCTCTATAAAAACCCAACTGAGCCTTCAAAAAAATTGGAACTTCTCCATAAACTTGATACTGCTTCTCATAACACCCTATGTTAGCTATAACATCAACACACATGTTAGTTTCTCTATAAGCATGAACTACTTGCACAATCTCATGATCTGTTATAAGCTTCATAATATCTTTGAACAAATCCAAACAATTCACATTACTGACTTTTCCCTCCTCAATAACTTTCTTCACTAATAGGGAATCCACATTTATCTCCACTTTCATCAATCCTAAAGACTTAGTAATCTTGGTTATAAAAAAAAGACTTATTAATCTTGAGCCCTTCATAGACACCCCAACACTCTGCCAACACAACACTACATTGCCCCAGATATTTGGAGAAGCTATTGATCCAAGCATCCCTACCATTTCCTTTGACTCTCTCACAACCAGCTGAATTATTCTCTTTGTTGGCTTCATCTGAATTAAGCTTCACCAAGTTATGAGGAGGAGGCCACCACTCTATATTCCTATTCTGCATTAGATTTTTCGCATTCTTATAGTCAAGTCTTCTTTACAAGATGTGAAATACTGGCTCATTCGGTCTCACATAAAATTCATCATGTTCTTCTTTATTCCGAGACATCCAAACTGCATGGCACACAGTGGCCCACACACTACTCCACCTTTTAATTCCTTTTCCATACAACTTAAGGTTTAAAGTAATCCAATCTTTAAGTTCCACTGAGAAAAATTCTACCAAGATATTCCTAGGAACTAAGCTCTTCCAAATGTGCATTACTTTTGGATAATCCCTAAGGGCATGCAAAGTTGTTTCACAGACATTGCCACACAAATTGCAACAAGCATGATCAAGACCCTTTTTATTTTTTGCTGAAGTTGGTGAGGAGCCTATCGTGAATCATCAGCCAAACAAAGCTTCTACATCTCTTAGGAGCTGCAATTTTCCAGATCAACTTCCATTCTTCTTCCACCAACTCATCCTCAAAACCTACTACACAATTATACAACTCCTTCATTGAGAATTCTCCATTGTCGGTACCTGGAACATAAAAAATGTCAGCTTCTTACCCCATATAGAAAGGTAAGCACGATCGAAGTCTTTCAATCCACTCTTGAGGCATCCAATTCTGGAGGATACTCCATCTCCATTCCCTTTGATCATCCACCAAATCGCAAACTTTAACTTCTCGAAGGTCGTTCGGTATAACACTCTCAAGATCTTTCAAACAAAAACTCTGTCCCCGGCCAATTATCTTTCCAAGTATCGATGAAAAAACACCCGAAGTTAAAATTGATTTAAATGATTATAAAAAAAATAGTATCTTTACTGGTGAAATTTGAACACATTTAATTATATTTTCATATTTAGATTCAAATTTAAGACTTTCAATTAAGTTGGATTTTTTAAAAATAAAAATAATATTTTAATATCTATAATATAAGAAAATTTACTGTTCTAGTTAATACACTCCTAACATTTGCTAATGTTTCTCCACATCACCTAATTAGGGGCAAATGTGGTCTTTAAGCACAAGAATCCAACTAAAAAGTCAGACATTTGAAGTGTAACCAAGCATTACCACATTGGTTAACGGATAGATATGCATGTAACAACCACATAATTGCCCCTTGGTTGAAAATGAACTTTATGAGTCACAGTTAATATTTTGTCTAGGTACTACTAGCATTAGGAACCAAAGTCTGTGCATGCTGCAGCCAAATATCCACCTCCAAGATTTTGTTTTTCCCAATCTTTTGCTTTCTCTTCTACGAAACTTTGATAGTTTTTCTCTCACAACTTTTTCCAGCACCATTTTTCTTCCATCGTAACCAACCTGCGTCTGAGGTTTGACAGAACCAAAAATGGCCAGGCCGTTTGAGCTGGTGAAGGATATCAACGACACCAAGGATATTTGGAAGATTGTCGTAAGAATACACCACAAATGGACTGTCGTCATACAAAATAAGGAGCACTTTGAGATGATCGTTGTTGACAAGACGGTAAGTCTAAAGGTTACGATCGTTGGGTTTAAATTTTATTTTCGTTTCATCGGAAACAACCTCAAACTTGGAAGAATATTTCTTGTAGGGTGTGACATTCATGTTAAAGTGCCAACAATGTATAAGCAAGCTTTTGATTCTCTATTAAATGTGAACAACACCTACACGATTGCAAACTTCCAAGTTGTCCTCAATGAACTTGTCTTCAAACCATCCGAGCACAAATATATTTTGGTTTTCACCAGCGGAACTTCAGTGTGTGACAAAAACAAACATGACATCCCACCCAAAGTCTAGAAGTTCACTCCTTTTGCAGATGTATTATCTAGAAAATGAAAAAAAAGATGTCTTGATAGGTACCTTTATTGTTATTTTGTTTTTCCATCAATGGTATATACTTTTTCATCCAGAGATTGTATGTAATATGTTGTGTGTTTTTTCAGACATAATAGGGATGGTGTCTGATATTGGTTACACCCAGTTGCAATTCGGGAGCAAAAAACAACAGTGTAATATGTTGTTGAAGGACTTGGGGTTTGTTTATATACCAACCTGTTTTTTTGGAAAACAGTTGTACGTTATGTTTAAATTTTTTGACACATTTTACTTTTCTTGATGTAGTCACAACACAATTAATTGTACCTTGTGGGAGGGATACGCCTTGCAGTTCCACGACTACATGAAAAAAAGAAATCAGTTGGATGGACCTACTATAGTTGCCTTACAGTTTACCAAAGTTAAAGAGGAGGGTATGAACATGTTTCTTGCCTGCCAACTGATATGTCAGTCTTATTATACTGTCCCTCAAGATAATAACTCATGGGTTTGAAATGCAGGGAAGTATCCTTTATGTGTTTCAAACACTTTTAATGTCACAAAGCTCCACATCAATGACGAATTGTCTGAAATATGGGAATTCCAATCAAGGTGTCAGTACACGAAGTAGATTGATAATTTGCGTTGACCATATTCTTCATAGAGTAATTTGTATTTTGTCAACCACGTTATTTCTTAAATTTATTTTACCCTCTCCTACAGCATCCCAAAAACGCTACCCATTGAAGGATCGAGTAAAATGATGGCAACACATTCTCAAAGCTGGTCACAAAATACTGGGACGTCTCAGCTCACTCCATATGACAAGTTTATGTATAAAGCAATTGTTCTTCCTATTTCTCAGATCCTACAACTTAAAGATGTAACACCTTCGTATATGACTTGTACTTTGTTTATTGTTCGTATTTCTGTTATCCCTATATCTGTCTACCAATGAATGAAATCAATGTACTAATCAGATGTTCGTAATTCGAGGATTCAATGTTTCAATGAATCAAATGCTCTAATTCTTGACATCTGTAGTAAGGAGGATCGATTGCAAGAAGATTATCAATAAAAGGTAGAGCAGACGGTGGAAAACCTTTGAATGTCTCTCTTACGCGTCTCTTGTAAGGCTCCCGAGGTTTAAACAAGGTAGCATTGGGAAACTTTGACCTCTTCCAGTATTCATCTGAAGGTGAACCACATAGTTTGTATATCTTATGCAGTTGCTCTACCTATGCAAGTAAGGAGATGAAAAAATTACTATTAACATTGTGTGTACACTGTGGACAACATAATATGGTAGTTATTGGTCTACACAGCATAATAAGGCAAATGAAAAGAAATTAATATATCCTCATGATCGTACCTGGATCAGACAGTTGATAGTGGCCAACGGCGTCTGGAATGACAGCTCCGGTGATGGTGAGAGACGGCCGGGGGGGGGTGTACCTGCAAGGTACTCCGACGCTCAAGTGAGAGAGTGTACAGAATAACCGCAAATACAGAAAGAGTAAAGTGGTAGAAGAATGTGTCTAACCTGACCCTCTCAAATGAGAGGGTATTTATAGAGAGCCCCCAGTACGGGGCCAACGGTTACTTGCAGTGGGCTGGATCAATTAGGCCCACTCCAAGCAACTGCTAGGGCTTACGTGTAGTAGTGAACACCAGCACGTGGTCTTCGCCCTAGAGTAACTGCTCCTAGATTTCCGGAGGTAGGGCAGACCGAATCCTTCGGACGTGGGAGGTTACTTGGAACGTGTCCACGTGGTATGGACCGTTGGGTACACCTTGCGGGGAGGAGCCTTCTGTGTCGAGGAGAGATGAAGCCCGTAGAATGGACATGGCCTCGCGGGGAGGAACAGTGTCCGTCGAGGAGTGATGTGTAGCATTCTCGCGGGGAGAAGCTAATCCGTCGGGGAGGCACATCTCCGCAGGGTGTGATGTCCTCCTTTCCTATTGTCCCAAGTGCCTGACGCTACCTAAGTGCCCGGCGAAACTGTGGCTCGTACGTGGCAGTCGCGTGTCTTGCAGAAGGACCTTATTGGGCCTCCCCAGGTTGTATGGGTTGGGCCTGCTCGACTGTTGGGCAGCCTCGACCCAGTCCAGAACAGGAGCCCCCCCAAGTCGTTGCTCTGAGATGTCAGAGTAATGACTTAAGGGTTATTGGCATGTCGGGGATACGCCAGGAGAGGAACAGAGGAGGTCATTCTCGTGCTCGACGTTCCTACAGTCGCACATAAGTCGGGCATCAGACAGTTGTGTCTGGCCGTAATGTAATACCCCAAATTTTGACCACTTAGATTTCCCATCATTGTGAAAATCATCATCACAATATGGATGAACCATCATGCTTCATCAGTCTCCCCAAAGATGGGTGAGCATCCAATACAATCAAAATTAGGGTTTCAAGCCCTCTCTGAGTGCTTAGACAAAGGATCAATCAAGAAATGACATGATCTTCAACTTGTCTAATCTCTTAAACATCCACAATGGATCAAAAAGGACTCCCACTTCAAGGATTAAGCACAAGGCTGCTCCCTTCTAGGTGGATCAAGTCTCAAGATCGACAGTGTCACCAAATTAGGGTTTTGATCACCCAGGGCCTCCAGATGAAAAGTTTCATCTGGGCACAAGGCAATGATCCAAAACATGACCTAAATATACTTCATGGAACCTCATGAACCCATGCATCAATTCAATTTTGCCTCAGGGGATGCATTCATCAAAAATCAGGAATTAGGGTTTCTTGACCTAATTCACCCCTAAGTTGACTTTTGGGACAAACCATGAGCCAAGACCTCAAGACATGATTTGTGGGTCTCTAATATACCATATTGATCCATTTGGAACAATGGATTGATCTAAGAAGTTTGAGCAACAAGTCTCAATTCCATCTGCACCACAATCAGGGTTTTAAGAGAAAAGTCAACTGTAACTTTGACTTTTGACCAGGACATGCTCCCAAACCCTAATACATGATTGAATATACCCTATGACACCCATGGAACATGTCCATCAAGTTTGATTTAGGTCAAGGACATGATTTCCTGAAGAATTGCACAGTTTGGAATTCATCTGATAAAAAGTCAACTGTGCCCAAAAGTCAACTTTGACTTTTTGAGATTTTTCACCAAAATGGATTTTTAACCCTAAAATGATGTTAATGTATGATTTGAATCATCATTCATCAAGAAAAATCAAGAAAAGTGAGATAACTTGTAAAAGGGGTAACCATAAAACTTAGAAAATTTTCTAAGTTAAAAATAAAGTGGCAAGGGTACCAACTTTGAAGGACCATAACTCCTAAACCACAAGGCCATTTTTTCTCATCCAAAGATTGATTTGTAGCCCTCATTATCACCTACAAAAACTTCAACTACAAGTCATTCCAATTCATTAAGGATTTTGAGTTATGGAGTGATCAAAGTGGCTGAAAAGTGAAAATGTCACTTTTTCCAACACTTAGTGAAATTTTCACTAAGTCAGATTCTGCCTCGCTTTTTGCCAAATGTAGGGGGATTTTTCACTTGGAATCAAAAGAGATCAAAACCAAACTTGTTCAAACAGTTGTTTTATCATGTAAGAGCTTTCCAAAATGGTCAAGAACATTACCAAATTCAACTTACACCATGAGTTATGACATTGGCAAGTTGCCTTGCTGAAATCTGTCAAGGCAAGGCAGAATTTGCAACTTTGGTCGATTTGCCAAAATCAGCCAAATTCAATTGCTCCTATCCACTTGGACACCTCAGAGGATTGAATCTAAAGGGGACAATCACTGAGCCAAGCCTCCAAAGTCCATGGAACAAGAAATAACATGTTGAACCTAGAATGGCCAAAATAGGGACAAGACTTCAAATTTGGAATGAGGCATTCAATGGAACCATCAAGGTGGCATGGACTGAGCCATTCTCATCTGAAATCAGTCAAGCCTTATCCAAGACCAAGGGAACCAAAGCTCTGTGCCCTAACCTCTAGTCAATGGCTAGAGGAGACTTGGATTTTCATTTGCCAACATTGGCCAAACCTACTTACCAGCTGCCATGCACTATTCCTTGCAAAACAAACTTGCTCTACTATAAATAGAGCTCAATTGTGGTCAGTTTGAGTACACCAAAGCCATCTAACAGATGCTTTCCTCAAAATCTCTTATTTCACTCCAATTTTGCCTTCTAAGGCAAGGCACTATCGGGTTTTGAGTTTGAGAGCAATTCCAATCAAACCAATCACTCACACACCTCACATACATCACATATGAGCTGATCAAACACTTAGATTACTTCTAAAACATCAATTTCACAAAATCACCAGCTGGTTGCTCAAGGTTTTAACCAAAGTGCAGCTGAGGTACCACGAAATGATCCAGCCAATTTCAATCAAGTCCAACCATCCAAACACAATCCATAGGGTGTAGGGAAGCTGTTCAAATCATCACAACTCATTTGTAACACCTCCAAATCAAAAATCACATTGAACTTGCTGTCACGACTTGGAGGTAAGCACATACTTGGTCATCTCTCAATCTATGCATATTTCCTCGCACAATAATTTGGCCATATGTTCATAATCATGCATGGAATATTTTCCCTCAATTAATTGCATTGTTTGAATCATGTATCAAAAATCCTAGCCTTCATGCAGAAATTAGGGTTCTTGAGGTCTCTTCGTGATTTCTTGTTGTATGTTTAATTTAAATGAAATTAAAGTACATAGACATGATCGTGAGGTTGAGACGAGCATAATGATATGTGGATTGCTTGATATGATTACGTATTCATGGAGATTGGATAGAAAATGAAAATCTGAGAAACCCAGAACACGCGCGTGTTCTTCAGCTTGTTCTTGGCGCCATTTTTAGAATTTCAAATATTTGAATTTTGTGATTTTGTTTAATTGATTCAAAAATTAATTTCTCTCTGAGTTTTAATGATTTTGAGTTGATTCTTTTTTTAATAATTCACAAAAATGTTAAAATATTTTATTTTCACAAAAAATCCCAAAAATATTATTTATTTCATATAATTGATATTTTTGCAAAGAATTAATATTTTAATTGTTTTTGACATTTTAAATATTTTTTCTACATTAATTTTGCAACTTTTAATGCTTTCTAATTATTTTGTAGGTCAATACTTAATTTTTGAAGCATTAATCCAAGATCACAATTTGTTTTTCATATGTTAAACAATTTTTGATCATTTTAATTGAATTTTTATTCAATTAAATACATTTTGAAAACAAATTAGGGTTTTGGATTAATTCAACCCTCATAAATCATTTTCAAAACACTTTGGGCCGCTTGAGAGAGTGTAAGACCCATCCCCCCTTGTACAAAAACTTTTTGGGGCCTCACTCATTGTATAAGTCCCTCTGTACAAGTAAACGGCGCGATCGTCGCCCGTTTAAAAATAAAAATCATTTGGGCCTCTCCTTGAGCTATAAGACCCATTCAAAACACTTTGGGTCTCTATTAGAGTGTAAGACCCAATCCCCCTTTTAACCAAAACATTTTGAGCCTCACTTATTGTATAAGTCCCTCTGCGTTAAAAGAAAACCTCGGCGCTATCGCCATTTTTAAACGAAAAATCATTTGGGCCTACCATCGTGTTATAAGCCCCACTCTTTTCTTTAAACCTTTTTGGGCCTCTTGAGAGAGTGTAAGACCCATCCCTTTGTACAGAAAACCATTTTGGGCCCCAGTCACTTGTATAAGTCCCGCTGTACAAAGTCAAACAGTGCGCTCACTGATAAAACCCTGGGCCTCTCCTTGAGCTGTAAGCCCCAAATCTTTCTTTTTCAAAGCACTTTCTCCTTTGATTTTGAATATACTGTTGTTTTCAATCTTTCTTTGTTGAACAACTAACCAAACAGCATAGAAGCACTCCAACCGAGTAAGTGGTTATCGCTTTCATTTAATGCTTTTATATTATAAACTGTATTGTGGGGCTGCTCACTGTAAGTCTCCTTTCATAAACTCATATCTACTGTGTAATAATAGTATAGATATTTTGAGTTTCCCCGGCAACTACGTCTAGAACTAGGTGACGCCGTTTCATTTATTCGTAGAAATAGACGCCTAGATCCCCAATAGGAGCACCAGATACAGTCTTCTCTTCGGCTGTCCTCCTTAGGAATCGTCAAGAAGCTCTACTCCCCAAGATGAATGTATTCTCCGTGAATGGCATCTTTGAGTTTCTTCCAAATTCTCGAACTTTCCTGACTTGATCTATTCCTTGCGGATAACTTGCCTTGAATGTCTCGGGGTTTGGGTACCCCCTACGGTCATAATCTTGGACCTTAACTAAGGAACCCTCTTTAAAAGCTAAAAGTCGCTGGATAGTAAACCTCGCACGTTTACCAGTGGTTTTTATCTTTAAAAGAGTTATCTCTCCTAATGGAAAGGAGATGATAAACCCACGGGCTTCTTAAAAGCATCGGCCTCCTCTTGGGCATCGTACAAGGACCCGTCGGCTTCTTAGAAGTATTCACAGCCTCCTCTTAGGCTTCGTATAATGATCTCTTCCTCCAGGAATGATAGCCTCCTCTTGGGCTTCGTACAAGGACCCGTCGGCTTCTTAAAAGTTTCCAGCCTCCTCTTGGGCTTCGTACTAATTGTCCCGACGACCTCCTAGAGGTATAGGAACAGAACCTAGTCATCCTCCTAGAACAGTCCTTTCATAGAGTCTACTACTGTTTCTCAAAGCATAGTACAAAAGAAAAAAACTATAGACTTGGACAGTCTAACTTCCTTGAGTCTCAAAGACATTCTCAAGTGACCCCTTCGTTAAATAGGAAGGAAACCCGCAGACTCGGACAGTCTTAATACCCTTTGGATTTCCCGTTTCCTCAAAGAAAAGGAAACAACCCGGATCCTCAAATCAAATCCCCGAGTACAGTGTTGCTCATATAAGAACTGATTTTCTCTTTTAAAATCAGTATATTGGATCTGTCACTCAACTGAAACAAAACTTTTAGCCTCCATCTCGGGCTTCGTACGAGATACAAAAACACTCTCTTGTTGAGTATCAAAGACTCTCTTGTTGAGTCAAACCCTTAGCCTCCATCTCGGACTTCGTACGAGATACAAAAACACTCTCTTGTTGAGTATAAAAGATTCTCTTGTTGAGTCAACCCTTTTCGCCTCTCTCTCGGGCTTTATACGAGACACCAAAAGACTTCATCGTCAAGTCAAAACTTTTAGCCTTTCTCTCGAGCTTTGTACGAGACACAAAATAGCCTCCTCTTAGGCTTTGTATAATGATTTTCCTAGCGGAAATTAGCCTCCTCTTAGGCTTTGTATAAGAAAACCACTGGTTGATCCAATCAACCTTTTAGTATCAAAACTGTGCCTCGTTCACAGTACACAAACATCAACAACTCCTTTCCCTTCATCTAAACGCTGTAAGCGGCAAGCCTCTGGATCATCTACATCCATGCCACTGTCCTTCTTTTAGCATGAGGAATTACTAAGGAAAGATGGCATTGCTCTACACTAAGTTAAAGTCTTCTCCTTCAGGTTAAAACCCTTTCTTCGGAAATTATGGCATTGCTTGGATCCGCGTATCCCAGTTAAAGTAATTCTCCTTCTCCCCTCTTTAAAGATGACAAATTCTCTCTAAAGCCGAGATCTTTCAGCTTCACGTCTTGGGCTTTGAACAAGACACAAATAGACCTTTCAGCTTCACATCTTGGGCTTTGAACAAGATACAAACCACCTTTCGCTTCACGTCTTGGGCTTTGAACAAGACACCAAAACACCCATTTCCTCCCATAGAATAGGAGGAACTACGAACGCTCTGATTTCCCTATTTCGGTAAACGGGAATACGTAGGCATAAGATCGAAAGAAAAGATCTTAGCGAGCGCAATCAACAAAAAACCCAAATCCCATATCTCCATCAATCAAAAGCAGTATTTCAAAAGCATCAGTCCTAACATCCTAATCCTTGTTCCCCGCCAGAAACCTTTTGCCCAAGTAAAAAAGAAAGAAAATAGTATTGGCGAAAATACAAATAACCAGTACAAAGGCCCCCCACATTGATAGCATTCGTAACCTAACAGACCGCTGTTTAAACTCAGTATGCAAGCAGGGTTAATTGGAGACATCTATTTCCCTTCCTTATTCAGCTCACAATAGGATAAAAAATGAATCGACCTGTAGTCAAAGCTTAAACCGCAGAAAGCGACCAGCGCTTAAGAACCGCGACCAAAATCGCTCGCTACAGAAAAGTGGCGCCCACCGTGGGGCCGGTTCTTTCCTTCTTACAATTTAAACCTTGGGTAAGTCATTTTCATGGCGGTGGCCGCCAACAGAAAAGTGGCGCCCACCGTGGGGCCTTTCAAAGTTAGATCTAGGCACGGTCTTTTTTCTCTTCACTTGTGTGAATACCACAGATTGGGGCTTCCGCCGGGGAACCCATTTCTGTCAGGAACTTAGGAATCATAGCTTTATAAGTCTAGGATGATTAGGACAAATATATATACTGCTTTTCCTAATTGCTATACGTGTTTATTTTTCTGTTACTGGGAATGCGTGTGATGCCGCATGTGGTGAGATTGAGTATACACCTAGAAAAGCCAACCCTTTCGTAGTGTGGAAGCTATCAGAAATAGATGTTACGCGATACTACCCTCATTTGAGGCTGGTGATCTATTCTCGGTGAATGACACTTACTCTAAGATTGCTTTACAACTCACTGGCGATCCGCTTGTTGTCTTGCTTTCCTGGGAGGAGCTGATGATAATGAGTACAGGTACAAAAATCACCCTAGTATAAACCTTTGGGGGATGGGTAGAGCCTTGACTTCATGACAACGACCCTTTGACCCCATGTTTTTTCTATGTTTTTGTGTGCTGCATTCATGCATCCATTTAATAAAACATTAAAACATTCAAAAAACTTCTCTTCTAGTCTCTCTGTTTTTCAAATTAAACTAAGACTGTGATTGCAAATATCAGAGAAAAAGATTGCATTAATGGATTTTGGTAGAAGGAGAACTCACCAGTATACCTTCAAGGTTCCAAAACTAGGGGATTTGAGAAGGTTAGCAAGGATGATCGTTAACCCAAAGGCTTTCAGAGCCAAGCACGGTGGTTTGCTACCACTGTTAAGAGTCCATGTGATTAAGGGGATCATGGACGCGCTCATTCAGTTCTACGATCCAATTTATCACTGTTTCACATTCCCGGATTACCAGCTATCACCAACGCTGGGGGAGTATTCTCATCTGACTGATTTACATATCACTGATCGAGCTCCGTTTTCTGGACTGGAAGAAATTCCAAAGAATCAGACTATTGCAATAGCAATTCATTTGGACGAGTCTGAGGTCAGGACTCACATGACCACTAAGGGTGGCATCCAAGGTTTGCCAGCCCAGTTCTTGACAAAAAAGGCTCTATACTTCGCTAGTATAGGGAACGGGACTGCTTTTGAAAGCATCTTTGTCTTGCTCACCTACGGGTTATTTTTGTTTCCCAACATCAATAAATTCGTCGATATCAACGCCATTAAGGTTTTTCTCATTGGAAACCCTGTGCCGACTTTGCTCGCAGATGCGTATCATTCTGTACACTTGGGAAATATGTACAGCGGAGGGGAGATCACATGCTGTGTACCTTTGCTCTACAAATGGTTTACCTCTCACTTGCCCAAGTCTGCTGCTTTTTGGGATTGCAAGAGTGTCTTACGTTGGTCGCAGAAGATCATGTCTCTCACTAATTCCGATATAGATTGGTGTAATAGGATTTATGAGGGAATCAGAATCATTGACCGTTGTGGAAACTTCCCCAGCGTACCCCTCATAGGAACTAAAGGAGGAATCAACTATCATCCGATATTAGTTCTTCGTCAATTTGGATACCCGATGAGACACATCCCACTGGGTGTTCATCTGGAAGGTCTTTTCTTCAAAGAAGGAGAAAATGACAGAGCACTAAAGATGGAAATAGTGCAAGCTTGGAAACAGGTTCATAAGAAAGGACGAGAGTCTCTGGGAAAACCGGACTGTGTCTCGGTGGAGCCTTATCTCCATTGGGTACAAACTAGAGCTCTCAAGCTAAAGATGCCTTATCCTCGTTACGGAATTCTTCCACCGAGGGAAACTATCATGTACTTCATGACGGAAACTGAAAAGCTTCAGGTTACTCTCAACAAAGTTCAAAAGGAAAGAAGATCTTGGAAGAACAAGTACCGCACCCTCGACGTAGAGTGTATCCAAATACATCAACTACTAAAAGAGAAAGATGCTCTGATTGAAATTTTGGAGCAGCATGCTGTAGAGAATCAAGATGACCAAAGGAATTTGCTCACTCCTTTCACCTGGCAAAGGAATGACAACCCGACAACGGCCCAAGCGCCCCGGTCAAAGAAGAGGACTCGGGACCCATTAGTTTAGGTTTCTGTTTCTGCACTTTGTAATCTACTGTATTTCCATTTCTGTAATCCTTTGGAATTTTGATATTTGCAATCTAATAGTCGAAGTTTATTTTGATTAAAAAAAACAACAATTAATATAATCATTGCATTCACCATTCTCACATCGCGTATTCTTCTTCCCTACGAATCTCACGTTTGTGTCTCGATTCTAGAGTCAAACTGTCTCATTCGTATAATACTCGGGCCAATCGTCAGAAAAAAGATGGATGATCTTGAGGAAGAAAACAGAGAGTTGAAAGAAGAGATCGACGCTCTGAGAGAGGATATGAGAAAGCTTCGTAACGACATGCAAGCCATGGCAGAAGCTCAGCTACAAAGAACTGTGATCTCAGAGATCACCTCAACGCCCATCATAGAAAAGTATGATCCTAGGTATCAGATGCCGAAAGATCGTCCTTGGGGCATGCCTATTAACTATATCCCGGAAGGATATGTTCCACCGATCACTGAAGATCAGGGAATCGCAACAGAAGCCGCTGGGCCTGAAGGTTACAAACTTCGGGAAAGCGAAGATGCCAGGGGCATACTGAAGACTCCTGAAGGTTACAAACTTCGGGAGGCGCCAAGACTTACTGTCGTAGTCACGGTACCACCCCCTGTGGTGCACACTGTCCCGGAAGGACAGATTCCACAGACACCTTCTGGTAAGAAGGAAACTATGTTTGACAGAATGGATGAATTCCAGGAGCAGTTCTTGGAAATACAGAAAGAGCTGCAAGCCATTCGCGGTCAGGATCTATTTGGAAAGGACGCCGCAGACCTCTGCTTGGTCCCAAATGTGAAAGTCCCGCACAAGTTCCAAGTGCCCGACTTTGAAAAATACAAGGGTAACTCTTGCCCTCAGAGCCATCTGGTGATGTACGCTCGGCGGATGTCAGCTCAGACGGAGAATCAGGACCTGCTGATTCACTACTTCCAGGATAGTTTAACCGGTGCCGCACTCAAATGGTACATGGGTTTAAACCGTACTATGATCAGTACATTCAGAGATCTTGGTACTGCCTTCGTCCAACAATACAAGTACAATTTAGACATGGCACCCGACAGAGATCAACTCAGATCGATGTCGCAAAAGGACAAGGAAACCTTTAAGGAGTATGCTCAAAGGTGGCGTGAAATTGCCGCTCAGATTTGTCCACCTCTTGAGGAAAAAGAGATGACAAAGATCTTCTTAAAGACCTTAAGCTCATTTTACTATGACCGAATGGTTGCCAGTGCGCCCAGTGATTTCACCGAGATGGTCGGCATGGGCGTACGTCTTGAGGAAGCCGTCCGAGAAGGACGTTTGGTAAAAGACACTAGATCAACAAGCGGTACTAAAAAATATGGTAGTGCTCTCCCTAAGAAAAAAGAGCAAGATATTGGGAATATCTCTCTCGGAAAGCAAAGGCGACGTTATCAGCCAGTAGCAGCTGTTACTCCTGCTATCGGCCCTGTGCCTATTCCTACTATCAACCTCAGGTTGCGCAGAGCCAACCTGATCAGCAAAGGACACAACAGCCTCTTCAGCAGGCTCGTCCTCCATATAACAACAACCGTATAACATGGCCACCAGGATTTGATCCTATACCCGTAACGTACGCAGAGCTGTTTCCGTTACTGATGGCTAAGGGGCACATTCAGACTAAGTCTCCCCTTTCAGTTTCGGAAAATCCGCCTTTTTGGTTTAAGGTGGATCAAACTTGCCCTTATCATCAAGGAGGTTCGGGGCATAACATTGAGACTTGTCTCAATTTCAAATCCGACGTGCAAAAGCTTGTTAGGAGCGAGCTCTTATCTTTCAAAGATACGAATCCTAATGTTCTTACGAACCCGCTGCCTCAACACGAGAAAGCTGCAGTCAATCTGATTGAGAACGAGACTAACAATGTCTATCAAATTCACGATGTACTCTTATTGGGGACCAATCTGATCAAGATGCATTGTAGACAGAGTGGATATGGCCATGTGCCACCTCATAATTATCACCAGTGTGATATCTGCTCTAAAGACAACCAGGGATGTTCTGTGGTGCAAGCAGCTCTACAGGAACAAATGGATCTTGGATGGATCCAAGAGCACCGAGTTCGTGGAGTTAACATGGTTTACACGAATTCCAACGTCACTCAAAACCACGACATCCGTGCGATGAATGTCAACTTGGTGGCGATGCACTCAAGGCAAAGCCAGTATCATAATCTGCCGTGGCACGATTACAGTTCCTGTCTGATTTGCTCGGTAAACAAACAGGGATGCTCTTTCATACAAGAGGCCCTCCAGCGTCAGATGAATCTTGGATGGATCCAAGACTACCATGATAGGAACTCCTATCAAATCAACATGGTTCAGATCTTCGACATCCGCGTAATGAATACCAACCTGGTAGAGTTACATGCTGAGCAGGTCCGACTTGGATTCTTAATATCACATGACTATCAAAATTGTAAAGCGGGTTGCGAAAACGATCGAGGTTGTACCCTTGTCCAGGAGGCACTTCAGCACTTGTTAAATCACTGGTGGATGCCAATCTATATGGACGAAGATACTTAGTAGATTAGTATCAATAACAGGAATCCTACTCGTCGTCAAAGTCAGGATGTCCGATCAATGGAAGGTAACCTAGTGAGGTTACATTGTATTCAAAGTGGGCGTGGCCAGGTGTCACCACACAACTATGGCAGTTGTAGCGTCTGTGCAGAAAGTAACCAAGGGTGTTACCTTGTGAGAGCAGCTCTTCAGGGTCAGGTCGATCATGGAGAAATTCGTCCATATCCAGGTTCAAGACCCATCATTTGGTCGCCGAACTACCTTGCCGAGCAAGTTGAGGATGTTGTCACGATCTCTGGTCATCACGGGACCAGGGATGTTTTTGCCATCATCCCTCTACTTGACAAATCTAGAGTTCCCAACCGGGAACGGATCAAGGTTACTTATGATGGTCAGAAAAATCAGAAGGTTCCCATAGTCATCTATCTATCCGGGCCACTACCGTATGAATCAGCTAAGGCAATCCCTTACAAATACGGTGCAACAATAATCGAGAATGGAAAGGAAATTCCATTACCCTCCGTCGTGAATATTGCAGACATCAGTCGTGTAACACGGAGCGGTCGAATCTTCAACCGAGGGGTTGGAGAATCCAACAAAGAAAAGGAACTTCAGGCAGAAATTCCTGATCCACCAGTCGGTCAATCTAGTAATCCTAACTTTTCAAAAGACAACGATGAGATGCTAAAGCTCATCCAAAGGAGTGAATATAACATTGTTGATTAACTGTTACAGACTCCTTCAAAAATCTCAGTATTATCACTGTTACTCAGTTCAGAAGCCCACAGGGAGGCTCTACAGAAAGTCTTGGAGCAAGCCTTTGTGGAACAGGATGTAACAATCAGACAATTCGATAGCATTGTCTCTAACATCATTTCCTGCAATAATTTGGGATTTAGTGATGAAGAATTACCTGAAGAGGGTCGCCGTCATAACATGGCGCTCAACATTACAGTTAACTGCCAGGGCGATGCTTTAGCCAACGTACTGGTAGACACAGGGTCAGCCCTGAATGTTATGCCGAAGTCCACTTTGACACAATTATCATTCGAGGGCCCTCCGATGAGAGTCAGCGAGGTCGTCGTCAAAGCATTCGACGGATCCAGAAAAACGGTTATCGGCGAAGTTGATCTTCCCATAACTATTGGTCCTCACACTTGCCAAATCACTTTCCAGGTCATGGACATCCGGGAAACATACAGTTCTTTATTAGGAAGACCTTGGATACATCAGGCTGGAGCGGTTACTTCAACTCTCCACCAAAAGCTAAAGTTCGTCAAGAACGATCAACTTGTCACGGTTTGTGGGGAACAAGCCTTGCTTGTGAGTAACCTATCATCATCTACTTGTGTGGAACCCGAGGAGGTTATTGGAACTCAGTTCCAAGCACTATCGGTGAGCAAGGACAATCAGTTCAAAGAAGGAACTTCAATTTCTTCATACAAAGATGCTATCAAAGCGGTCGAGAGTACCGATACGAAAGGATGGGGACAACTTGTCATTCCCACTGACAATAAAACAAAGAAGGGTCTTGGTTTTTCTGTGACCTGTACCCAAATAGCTGCTAACGATGAAAGTCTTCATCCCCTTCAAAACTTCTTCCACAGTGGAGGTTTTCTCCACCCAGTGTCTCAAGCAGTGCATGCTATCAATGAGGAAGATCCCTCTGACACAGATGAAGAATGGAAGTCCTACCTTAACAAGGACGGCTATATGTCTCAGGAAGAGGTGCCTATGCCTTTTTGCTTTCCTACAGAAAGTCCGAGATTTATACCAAGATCAGATGTCGAAATGATCTACGGAGATTGTGATCCGGAAGGATGCCGTGCTCCTCCAAATTCATTAGAGGAAAACACTCTGATGAAAGTTAACTTTGATCACAATTACTATGGCCCGATGGATGGTCTGCCAATGTGGCAGCCTTACCCAGGAAACTTGGGGCAAGAAAGTCAGCCGAGTAATGAAACTCAGCTGAGCATTATTGAACAGAATACCTGTGTCCCCGCCATGTCATGGGATCAACACTCAGGTCATTCGGAAATTACTCAACATGAAGATGAATTTGCAACGTTCGCAGGACTTGAATTCATCAACTATGCTTTTCCCGAGGTCAACGTCATCGAGAGAGATGACTCCTCCAACTCCAAAGAAGTTTGGGACACCCTGGGACAACCAAGTGGAAAATACGACTTTATGGTCAAGTACACTGCTCCCGAAAGCTCTCGTATCAGGCTCGAAGATATCCAGTCAACTGGATGGGGAGATACAGCTGAGAGCACCAATGCTATGCAAAATGCAACAGAGGAATCCTCCTACGACAATTCTGCTTGGGAGACAGATTCCAATGATCCTGCTCCACCAGAAATCAGCGTCATTTCTGAAGACAAATCAAGGAAGATGCCAGACTTTGTGATTCACCGAGGAGTTCGCCGCCAATGGGTTGCTGTCGAGGTTCCGAAGGTCGTTCATCAGTCAAAGTAATTGCCATCTTTAACCTTTCACCCTGCCCAGGTGAAACGGATGTTTTGATAGGGCTCGTTTTCTGTAAATTTCCCTCTTCGCTTTGCCCAAAGCGACAGAGTTTTGTTTTATAGGGCTGTAGTTTCAAGATTCAACTTGTTCATTAATAAAATAACGTCGTTCTATAATTTCCGCATTAATTGCTGTTTTCTCTTTTTGCTTTTTCAGAAAATGGTAATCCTAAAAAACATTCAATAATAAAAACAAGCAGTAAAATCAAAACACTGCACACACTTGAATTTTCTCTATCTCTTCTAAACACGAATCATCACGTCATGCATATTGCTTACTTTAAACCCAGTTGAAACATACGATCCAATGCCTTCTCCCAACTTTGAGTTCCCGATATTCGAGGCTGAAGAAGAAGTTGACAACGAAATTCCAGAAGAGATCTCCCGACTACTCAGACAAGAGGAAAGGTCCATTGAACCTCACAAAGAACTGTTGGAAACGGTAAACTTGGGTTCAGAAAAAGAGAGAAAAGAAATCAGGATCGGAGCACTGCTCAGTCCAACTGCCAGAGAGGATCTGATAAAGCTTCTCAAAGAATTCCCCGATGTATTCGCTTGGTCCTATCAGGATATGCCAGGGTTGGATACCAGCATCGTGGAACATCACTTACCGTTGAGATCGGAATGTCCGCCAGTAAAGCAAAGGTTGAGACGCACTCACCCGGACATGGCCATCAAAATCAAAGAGGAGGTACAGAAACAGATTGACGCGGGTTTCCTCGCTACATCTGAATATCCTCAATGGTTAGCCAACATCGTACCTGTTCCCAAAAAGGACGGAAAGGTCAGAATGTGTGTCGACTACAGAGATCTAAACAAGGCAAGTCCAAAGGATGACTTTCCTTTACCACACATTGACATGCTGGTTGACAGCACAACAAAGTTCAAAGTTTTCTCCTTCATGGATGGATTCTCGGGCTATAACCAGATCAAAATGGCGCCGAAAGACATGGAGAAAACTTCGTTCATTACCCCATGGGGTACCTTTTGTTACAAGGTAATGCCGTTCGGTTTGAAGAATGCCGGGGCAACCTATCAAAGGGCCATGATTACTTTATTTCATGACATGATACACAAGGAAATCGAAGTGTATGTCGATGATATGATTGCAAAATCAAGAACAGAGGATGAGCACGTTGAACATCTGTCAAAATTGTTCAAACGTCTAAGAAAATTCAAGCTCCGCTTGAACCCTAACAAGTGCACCTTCGGTGTCCGTTCAGGGAAACTACTAGGGTTCATCGTCAGCCAGAAAGGAATCGAAGTTGATCCTGACAAGGTCAAGGCCATTCAAGAAATGCCTTCTCCGAAAACTGAAAAACAAGTCAGAGGATTCCTGGGACGTTTGAACTACATCTCCAGATTCATATTCCTTATGACCGCGACGTGTGCGCCGATTTTCAGATTACTCAAAAAGAACCAAGATTGCGTTTGGTCAGAAGATTGCCAAACCGCCTTCGACAGTATCAAAGAATATCTGTTGAATCCTCCGATTCTATCACCTCCAGTGGAAGGAAGACCACTGATCATTTACCTCACAGTCCTAGAGGACTCAATGGGATGTGTACTTGGCCAACAAGACGAAACTAAACGGAAAGAGTCTGCCATCTACTATTTGAGCAAGAAGTTCACCGACTGCGAGACTCGGTACACGATGCTCGAGAAAACTTGTTGTGCTTTGGCTTGGGCAGCCAAACGTCTTCGCCAATACATGATTCGTCATACTACTTGGTTGGTCTCCGAAATGGATCCAATCAAGTACGTTTTCGAAAAACCTGCTCTCACGGGAAGAATTGCCCGTTGGCAGATGTTGTTATCAGAATATGACATAGAGTATCACGCTCGGAAAGCCGTTAAGGGAAGTATTTTAGCTGATCATTTGGCTCATCAACCGATTGACGATCAAGAATCAATCGGGTTTGACTTCCCAGATGAAGATGTCATGTATCTAAAGATGAAAGATTGCGATGAACCGCTACCCAGTGAAGGGCCAGAACCAGGTTCCCAATGAGGACTTATCTTTGACGGAGGAGTTAATCATTATGGAAATGGAATTGGGGCAATCATTGTTACCCCTCAGGGTACCCACATTCCTTTCACCGCTCGACTTATGTTCAAATGTACGAACAACGAGGCCGAATACAAAGCTTGTATTATGGGTCTCGAAGAAGCGATTGATTTAAGGATCAAAAACTTGGACGTATATGGCGACTCAGCCCTGGTTATTAACCAGATAAAAGGAGATTGGAACACATACCAATCAGGATTAATTCCTTACAAAGACTATGCAAGAAGGTTGTTACCCTTCTTCAACAAAGTCGACTTTCATCACATCCCTCGTGATGAGAATCACATGGCTGATGCATTAGCCACTCTCTCTTACATGATTAGTGTAGGTCGATGGAATGACATACCTAAGATCGACATCATGCGCCTTGAACGGCCCGCTTACATCTTCGCGATTGAAGCAGTCATAGACGACAGACCTTGGTATCACGATATCAAATGCTTCCTTCAGAAACAAGAGTACCCATCTGGGGCACTCAGAAAAGACAGGAAAACCCTCAGAAGATTGGCTGGAAACTTCTTCCTGAGCGGTGACACTCTCTATAAGAGAAATTTTGACATGGTCTTGCTCCGATGCGTCGACAGACCAGAAGCAGACATGCTCATGAAAGAAATTCATGAAGGATCCTTTGGCGCTCATACCAACGGACACACAATGGCGAGAAAAATTCTCAGGGCCGGGTATTATTGGTTGACCATGGAATCCGACTGCTACAAGTACATGAGGAGGTGTCAGAAGTGTCAGATATACTCCGACAAAATTCATGTACCGTCATCACATCTCAAAGTTCTTTCTTCCCCGTGGCCTTTTTCCATATGGGGAATCGACATGATTGGTATGATTGAGCCCAAGGCTTCCAACGGACATCGGTTCATCCTGGTAGCCATTGATTATTTCACCAAGTGGGTCGAAGCAGCGTCATTCGCCAATGTAACCCGACAAGTGGTGGTCCGATTTATCAAAAACAATATCATCTGCCGTTATGGTGTTCCAAGCGAGATCATTACTGATAATGGATCTAACTTGAACAATAAGATGATGAAAGAGTTGTGTGCAGAGTTCAAGATCGAACACCATAACTCATCTCCCTACCGACCCAAGATGAACAGAGCGGTAGAGGCGGCTAACAAGAACATCAAGAAGATCGTTCAAAAGATGGTTGTAACCTATAAAGATTGGCACGAAATGCTACCCTTTGCTCTTCACGGTTATCGGACATCTGTCCGCACTTCAACAGGGGCAACCCCTTTCTCTCTAGTATATGGCATGGAGGCAGTTCTCCCCATAGAAGTAGAGATCCCATCAATCCGGGTATTGATGGAAGCTCAGCTCACCAAAGCTGAATGGTGTCAAAGTCGACACGACGAACTGAACCTGGTCGAGGAGAAGCGAATCACGACACTATGCCACGGTCAGTTGTATCAACAGAGAATAAAAAGGGCGTTCGACAAAAAGGTCCGACCTCGTATTTTCAGAAAAGGAGACCTCGTGCTCAAGAAGATACAATCATTTCTCACTGACTCTCGGGGCAAATGGACCCCAAATTATGATGGCCCCTATGTGGTCACGAAAGCTTTCTCAGGCAGCGCCTTGAGACTTGCAACCATGGACGGAGAAGAATTTTCCTACCCCACGAATGTTGATGTAGTCAAGAAATACTTCGCCTAAAACTAAAAAAAAAAAAAACGTCTCGGTGGATTGAAAACCCGAAAGGGCGGTCCAGGCAAAAGTTAGAGACATGAAAAAAATCATCCCGATGGATTGGAAATCTCATAGTACAATCCAGACAAAAATTAGGGATAATGGCAAGTAACTATGTTCAACAGAGGCAAGTCCCTCAGCAGCAGTTACAACATCATCTATCGGAGGAAATCTCCAGTCAAAGGTCATCTTCGACGGAAGCTCAGGATGTCCCGAACTCAAAGTTGGTAGAAGGATAGTGGTCGTTATGTTTCAACGTAGCCCTTTTCCCTGTAAATTACCATTTTCTAACTTTATATATACTCTTTGGAATCACGCGTTTGGCTGATCTCCATCTTATCAATAAAATTTGAGCCCTTGTGCTTTTGTTTGTAATTCTTTACTTGTTTTAGCTTTACAGAACGACGTTGTTTAAACTTAATCAGCGATTCTTGAAATAAAACAAAAATAAATTTACTTGTTAAACTTTTTCTGCTTTTAAATTAAAGATGGCATTTCTTTTGACTGTTGAACATCAGAAGAACATCGATCGCTTCTCCCGAAGTAAGCGAACTTCAAAGTGCAGAATCAAAGTACTCCTTCTAACCCAGTACGCCTGAATGAAGGATCAACAATGTCAGAGACCTTGTTTCGTCTGACATCCTCGGCCGAGTTCTCATCTCCTAAGCCCGATCAACATAGCTCCCAACGAGACTATCTCTCCTAAGCAAGGTGGAATTGCTATTTTGAATCAATGGTACTTCTTCGCTCCGCGATGGCCGACTATCCAATTGTGTTCATCCATTAGTCTGTATGTCGCGTCTGTTTTGTCAGCATATACATACATACATCATGCATTTTTTATTTGCATTCACATTTCATATTGCATCACTATCACTCTAGTCGGTCTTGTCCCCTAGTGGTAGAAGTCCTCTTAATCGAGTTGTCAGTTCTTGCCTCGTCAGGAAATACTGTGTCTGAACAACCTCGCTTCCAGTTTAATTCTAGAAAGAAGTTGGTCCTTGACCACTTTGATAACTTGAACCTCTGAAAAGCCAGAGAAAACTTTCAATAAACATCACTCTTCGCCATTGAAGATGATATCCTTGCTTTCCCGAATTAAGGAAAATCCACAGAGAAAGCCTCGTGATCAGAGATTCGGCAGCACGCCAGTTTTGCTCCGAAAAACCACTGATGAGAAGGTCATTGGCACCTCAAAGTTGGACCCCATCATATGGCGTTTCTCCGGGAAGATCCCGAGAAAAGTATGATGAAAGATCCCAAATGAAAACAGTCTCTCAAGAGACTCGCTTTCCCCAGTAGAATCGACAAATGGCGTCTCCAAAACAGAGAAGTTTGTGTACCTCTACAACTCAGACGAATGGGTTCCCCAACAAGTCTGACATCAAAACTTTTTCCACTCAAATGGCATCTCCCTAGGAAAATTCGGCGAGAAGTTTGAAGGAAAGCCGCTACGAATAGCGTCCCTTGTCAGTAAAGTTTATTGACAAAAGAAACTAAGACCAGTTCCTTGGTAGGAAACCAGGATCGAGGGGAAGTTTATGACAAAAGAAACTAAGACCAGTTCCTTGGTAGGAAACCAGGATCGAGGGGAAGTTTATTTCAAAAGAAACTAAGACCAGTTCCTTGGTAGGAAACCAGGATCGAGGGGAAGTTCATTTCAGAGACTGAGACCAGTTCCTTGGTAGGAAACCAGGATCGAGGGGAAGTTTACAAAAGAGACTGAGACCAGTCCTTGGTAGGAGACCAGGATCGAGGGGAAGTTTACCTTTTCTAAGCATCATCGCTTAGCTAAAGAAGATGAATGCGTAAGCTACCATTCATAACCACCATCAAAATTTCGGGTATTCCGATATTTAATCCTCTTGCACCCCGAATGCCCGAATCCCTTCGTCATTCACACCTTCAGGTCCAAGAAGATTAAATAGGGGCATCTGTAATACCCCAAATTTTGACCACTTAGATTTCCCATCATTGTGAAAATCATCATCACAATATGGATGAACCATCATGCTTCATCAGTCTCCCCAAAGATGGGTGAGCATCCAATACAATCAAAATTAGGGTTTCAAGCCCTCTCTGAGTGCTTAGACAAAAGATCAATCAAGAAATGACATGATCTTCAACTTGTCTAATCTCTTAAACATCCACAATGGATCAAAAAGGACTTCCACTTCAAGGATTAAGCACAAGGCTGCTCCCTTCTAGGTGGATCAAGTCTCAAGATCGACAGTGTCACCAAATTAGGGTTTTGATCACCCAGGGCCTCCAGATGAAAAGTTTCATCTGGGCACAAGGCAATGATCCAAAACATGACCTAAATATACTTCATGGAACCTCATGAACCCATGCATCAAGTCAATTTTGCCTCAGGGGATTCATTCATCAAAAATCAGGAATTAGGGTTTCTTGACCTAATTCACCCCTAAGTTGACTTTTGGGACAAACCATGAGCCAAGACCTCAAGACATGATTTGAGGGTCTCTAATATACCATATTGATCCATTTGGAACAATGGATTGATCCAAGAAGTTTGAGCAACAAGTCTCAATTCCATCTGCACCACAATCAGGGTTTTAAGAGAAAAGTCAACTGTAACTTTGACTTTTGACCAGGACATGCTCCCAAACCCTAATACATGATTGAATATACCCTATGACACCCATGGAACATGTCCATCAAGTTTGATTTAGGTCAAGGACATGATTTCTTGAAGAATTGCACAGTTTGGAATTCATCTGATAAAAAGTCAACTGTGCCCAAAAGTCAACTTTGACTTTTTGAGATTTTTCACCAAAATGGATTTTTAACCCTAAAATGATGTTAATGTATGATTTGAATCATCATTCATCAAGAAAAATCAAGAAAAGTGAGATAACTTGTAAAAGGGGTAACCATAAAACTTAGAAATTTTTCTAAGTTAAAAATAAAGTGGCAAGGGTACCAACTTTGAAGGACCATAACTCCTAAACCACAAGGCCATTTTTTCTCATCCAAAGATGGATTTGTAGCCCTCATTATCACCTACAAAAACTTCAACTACAAGTCATTCCAATTCATTAAGGATTTTGAGTTATGGAGTGATCAAAGTGGCTGAAAAGTGAAAATGTCACTTTTTCCAACACTTAGTGAAATTTTCACTAAGTCAGATTCTGCCTCACTTTTTGCCAAATATAGGGGGATTTTTCACTTGGAATCAAAAGAGATCAAAACCAAACTTGTTCAAACAGTTGTTTTATCATGTAAGAGCTTTCCAAAATGGTCAAGAACATTACCAAATTCAACTTACACCATGAGTTATGACATTGGCAAGTTGCCTTGCTGAAATCTGTCAAGGCAAGGCAGAATTTGCAACTTTGGTCGATTTGCCAAAATCAGCCAAATTTAATTGCTCCTATCCACTTGGACACCTCAGAGGATTGAATCTAAAGAGGACAATCACTGAGCCAAGCCTCCAAAGTCCATGGAACAAGAAATAGCATGTTGAACCTAGAATGGCCAAAATAGGGACAAGACTTCAAATTTGGAATGAGGCATTCAATGGAACCATCAAGGTGGCATGGACTGAGCCATTCTCATCTGAAATCAGTCAAGCCTTATCCAAGACCAAGGGAACCAAAGCTCTGTGCCCTAACCTCTAGTCAATGGCTAGAGGAGACTTGGATTTTCATTTGCCAACATTGGCCAAACCTACTTACCAGCTGCCATGCACTATTCCTTGCAAAACAAACTTGCTCTACTATAAATAGAGCTCAATTGTGGTCAGTTTGAGTACACCAAAGCCATCTAACAGATGCTTTCCTCAAAATCTCTTCTTTCACTCCAATTTTGCCTTCTAAGGCAAGTCACTATCGGGTTTTGAGTTTGAGAGCAATTCTAATCAAACCAATCACTCACACACCTCACATACATCACATATGAGCTGATAAAACACTTAGATTACTTCTGAAACATCAATTTCACAAAATCACCAGCTGGTTGCTCAAGGTTTTAACCAAAGTACAGCTGAGGTACCACGAAATGATCCAGCCAATTTCAATCAAGTCCAACCATCCAAACACAATCCATAGGGTGTAGGGAAGCTGTTCAAATCATCACAACTCATTTGTAACACCTCCAAATCAAAAATCACATTGAACTTGCTGTCACGACTTGGAGGTAAGCACATACTTGGTCATCTCTCAATCTATGCATATTTCCTCGCACAATAATTTGGCCATATGTTCATAATCATGCATGGAATATTTTCCCTCAATTAATTGCATTGTTTGAATCATGTATCAAAAATCCTAGCCTTCATGCAGAAATTAGGGTTCTTGAGGTCTCTTCGTGATTTCTTGTTGTATGTTTAATTTAAATGAAATTAAAGTACATAGACATGATCGTGAGGTTGAGACGAGCATAATGATATGTGGATTGCATGATATGATTACGTATTCATGGAGATTGGATAGAAAATGCAAATCTGAGAAACCCAGAACACGCGCGTGTTCTTCAGCTTGTTCTTGGCGCCATTTTTAGAAATTCAAATATTTGAATTTTGTGATTTTGTTTAATTGATTCAAAAATTAATTTCTCTCTGAGTTTTAATGATTTTGAGTTGATTCTTTTTTTAATAATTCACAAAAATGTTAAAATATTTTATTTTCACAAAAAATCCCAAAAATATTATTTATTTCATATAATTGATATTTTGCAAAGAATTAATATTTTAATTGTTTTTGACATTTTAAATATTTTTTCTACATTAATTTTGCAACTTTTAATGCTTTCTAATTATTTTGTAGGTCAATACTTAATTTTTGAAGCATTAATCCAAGATCACAATTTGTTTTTCATATGTTAAACAATTTTTTATCATTTTAATTGAATTTTTATTCAATTAAATACATTTTGAAAACAAATTAGGGTTTTGGATTAATTCAACCCTCATAAATCATTTTCAAAACACTTTGGGCCTCTTGAGAGAGTGTAAGACCCATCCCCCTTGTACAAAAACTTTTTGGGGCCTCAGTCATTGTATAAGTCCCTCTGTACAAGTAAACGGCGCGATCGTCGCCCGTTTAAAAATAAAAATCATTTGGGCCTCTCCTTGAGCTATAAGACCCATTCAAAACACTTTGGGCCTCTATTAGAGTGTAAGACCCAATCCCCCTTTTAACCAAAACATTTTGAGCCTCACTTATTATATAAGTCCCTCTGCGTTAAAAGAAAACCTCGGCGCTATCGCCATTTTTAAACGAAAAATCATTTGAGCCTACCCTCGTGTTATAAGCCCCACTCTTTTCTTTAAACCTTTTTGGGCCTCTTGAGAGAGTGTAAGACCCATCCCTTTGTACAGAAAACCATTTTGGGCCCCAGTCACTTGTATAAGTCCCACTGTACAAAGTCAAACAGTGCGCTCACTGATAAAACCCTGGGTCTCTCCTTGAGCTGTAAGCCCCAAATCTTTCTTTTTCAAAGCACTTTCTCCTTTGATTTTGAATATACTGTTGTTTTCAATCTTTCTTTGTTGAACAACTAACCAAACAGCATGGAAGCACTCCAACCGAGTAAGTGGTTATCGCTTTCATTTACTGCTTTTATATTATAAACTGTATTGTGGGGCTGCTCACTGTAAGTCTCCTTTCATAAACTCATATCTACTGTGTAATAATAGTATAGATATTTCGCGTTTCCCCGGCAACTACGTCTAGAACTAGGTGACGCCGTTTCATTTATTCGTAGAAATAGACGCCTAGATCCCCAATAGGAGCACTAGATACAGTCTTCTCTTCGGCTGTCCTCCTTAGGAATCGTCAAGAAGCTCTACTCCGCAAGATGAATGTATTCTCCGTGAATGGCATCTTTGAGTTTCTTCCAAATTCTCGAACTTTCCTGACTTGATCTATTCCTTGCGGATAGCTTGCCTTGAATGTCTCGGGGTTTGGGTACCCCCTACGGTCATAATCTTGGACCTTAACTAAGGAACCCTCTTTAAAAGCTAAAAGTCGCTGGATAGTAAACCTCACACGTTTACCAGTGGTTTTTATCTTTAAAAGAGTTATCTCTCCTAATGGAAAGGAGATGATAGACCCACGAGCTTCTTAAAAGCATCGGCCTCCTCTTGGGCATCGTACAAGGACCCGTCGGCTTCTTAGAAGTATTCACAGCCTCCTCTTAGGCTTCGTATAATGATCTCTTCCTCCGGGAATGATAGCCTCCTCTTGGGCTTCGTACAAGGACCCGTCGGCTTCTTAAAAGTTTCCAGCCTCCTCTTGGGCTTCGTACAAATTGTCCCGACGACCTCCTAGAGGTATAGGAACAGAACCTAGTCATCCTCCTAGAACAGTCCTTTCATAGAGTCTACTACTGTTTCTTAAAGCATAGTACAAAAGAAAAAAACTATAGACTTGGACAGTCTAACTTCCTTGAGTCTCAAAGACATTCTCAAGTGACCCCTTCGTTAAATAGGAAGGAAACCTGCAGACTCGGACAGTCTCAATACCCTTTGGATTTCCCGTTTCCTCAAAGAAAAGGAAACAACCCGGATCCTCAAATCAAATCCCTGAGTACAGTGTTGCTCATATAAGAACTGATTTTCTCTTTTAAAATCAATATATTGGATCTGTCACTCAACTGAAACAAAACTTTTAGCCTCCATCTTGGGCTTCGTACGAGATACAAAAACACTCTCTTGTTGAGTATCAAAGACTCTCTTGTTGAGTCAAACCTTTAGCTTCTATCTCGGGCTTCGTACGAGATACAAAAACACTCTCTTGTTGAGTATAAAAGATTCTCTTGTTGAGTCAACCCTTTTCGCCTCTCTCTCGGGCTTTATACGAGACACCAAAAGACTTCATCGTCAAGTCAAAACTTTTAGCCTCTCTCTCGGGCTTTGTACGAGACACAAAATAGCCTCCTCTTAGGCTTTGTATAATGATTTTCCTAGCGGAAATTAGCCTCCTCTTAGGCTTTGTATAAGAAAACCACTGGTTGATCCAATCAACCTTTTAGCATCAAAACTGTGCCTCGTTCACAGTACATAAACATCAACAACTCCTTTCCCTTTATCTAAACACTATAAGCGGCAAGCCTCTGGATCATCTACATCCATGCCACTGTCCTTCTTTTAGCATGAGGAATTCCTAAGGAAAGATGGCATTGCTCTACACTGAGTTAAAGTCTTCTCCTTCAGGTTAAAACCCTTTCTTCGGAAATTATGGCATTGCTCGGATCCGCGTATCCCAGTTAAAGTAATTCTCCTTCTCCCCTCTTTAGAGATGACAAATTCTCTCTAAAGCCGAGATCTTTCAGCTTCACGTCTTGGGCTTTGAACAAGACACAAATAGACCTTTCAGCTTCACATCTTGGGCTTTGAACAAGATACAAACCACCTTTCGCTTCACGTCTTGGGCTTTGAACAAGACACCAAAACACCCATTTCCTCCCATAGAATAGGAGGAACTACGAACGCTCTGATTTCCCTGTTTCGGTAAACGGGAATACGTAGACATAAGATCGAAAGAAAAGATCTTAGCGAGCGTAATCAACAAAAAACCCAAATCCCATATCTCCATCAATCAAAAGCAGTATTTCAAAAGCATCAGTCCTAACATCCTAATCCTTGTTCCCCGCCAGAAACCTTCTGCCCAGGTAAAAAAGAAAGAAAACAGTATTGGCGAAAATACAAATAACCAGTACAAAGGCCCCCCACATTGATAGCATTCGTAACCTAACAGACCGCTGTTTAAACTCAGTATGCCAGCAGGGTTAATTGGAGACATCTATTTCCCTTCCTTATTCAGCTCACAATAGGATAAAAAATGAATCGACCTGTAGTCAAAGCTCAAACCGCAGAGAGCGACCAGCGCTTAAGAACCGCGACCAAAATCGCTCGCTACACGTAACACCGAGGAGATGAGGGGTTTCAGATTCGAAATGTTGGGGGAAAATTGAAAGGACATGCGTGGGAGGATGAACGGCTGCATGTGTGCCACGTGTCGTCTGTCATCATTACCTAGGGCGGCTAGCTAGGGTAGCGCACTCAAGTGCCCTATGTCCCTCGAGTTCCGTGAAAACCTCTATAAAACTCCTCCCCTCGTTCATTTTCCCACTTTTTTTGTTTCTCTCTCAATAATCTCTCTCCTTCTCTCTCTATCTTCTACGGCAGCCGTTCGCCGCCGTCAACTGCCAGAACTCCGCACCGGAAACCTACATCGTCGCCTATAAGGTATTTGTTCAAAAACTGTCCTTTTTCTTGCGTTTCCTTTTGATTTTAACTAGCGTATAGCACTTCCTTGGTGAACTGATGAAGTTCCCATGAGAAATGAAAGGGTTCCTGGCGAATACGGCGGGAATCTTTTGTTGTTGAGAGAGGAAGTGTTAAGAACTTCTCTCGCTTTTGTTGAATGTCTCGGGGACAAAGGATGAATATCTCGGGGACACGATGAATGTCCTGGGGTCCCCAATGGTCACTCTTTTCGTTAGTGTTATGGGAAAAAAAAGGGGGAAAGAAATTTCCGGGGAGGCGATGAGTTCCCCAGTGACCATGTTGATCCTCGGCCGGCTATGTCGGGGAAACGAGAAAGCCTTGCCCCTTCCTCGCCCATTCGCTTGAACATCGGTGGAGGGGTGAATTTGATATGACCCATCAAATTCACCGTTTCCTTCTGCTTTTCAGGTAAATGGGCGGTTTGGCTGCGAAGGTGGCCGTAGGATCCTTTGAAGAAGACGACCACCCAGAGTCCCCTATGGCTCACATGGCTTTCGCACAAGAGCACCCGCTCGAGGAGTGGGTCTGCGACGAAGCCCTAGAGATGTCGTCCATCTTTGTCTACCGAGACGTGGAAGATGCGTTCTGTACCGTCGAGCATCGGCTAATCGGGTCCGATAAATCATGGAAGGTTTTCCGCCCGGAAGAGCATCACCGAATATGCTCGCCTTACCGAGGAATATGTATCCCATTATATGAGTTCATGTTCGACGAAGCGGGGTGGAGGCTGCCCTTCATGGATTTCCAAGAGGGGGTCTTCGCCTGGTTGAAGCTGGCACCCTCGCAGATTCACCCGAACTCGCTGGCCTTTATCCGGGCCTTTGAGCTTGTTTGTAAACACCTGAAAATTGTACCGACGGTGTCCCTCTTCTTCCGGATATTCCATCTTCAAAGGTCGTCGGCCGGTGGACGACACGGCTGGGTGTCCTTTAAGTAAAGCAAAGCTCTGTTCCACACGTATTTGGATTCTATCCGGGATTTCAAGTACCGTTACTATTTTGTGAAGCCGGTCACCCTTGGGGCTATCAACTCGCTGTACCGGAGAGTTACCCGTAAAGTAAACGGTCGCTCCGAGGAGGTTCTGGAGCTGAAGTTCCCCCTGTATTGGACGGAGGAACACTTCAAAAAAGGGGTGGATAAATACAAGGTGAAACACAACCAGTTGGACGTCGACGATCGGGCAGCTTATGATAAGATCGTCGCGTTTGTCGAAAGCTTCAACGAAGCTCGGTACGAAACACTGGATGGCGAGCCTATAACGGGAGCAGACGGGCAGGTGATGAAGCAACGCCGCTTGATCAATACCCGTGTTCTGCTCGAGACCTTCTCCAATGAAGAAGCAGATGAGCTGTTAGGTGGTGAAAACATCCTCGACCTAAGCCTTCCCCACGTCTGTATACCTTGCCTTACTAATGTTTTCTTTCTTTTTGCAGGGAAAATGGCTGGAGCTGAGGAGAGGCTCAAGAAGTTGAAGGCGAAGAGGGCTCGGGAAGAACAGGCTCGGGGAGAGTCATCTCATGCAAAGGGTCAAGGTGTTTCTCCTTCTGGGGCCATGCCCGAGGGTGTTTCCTCTGCTGCGATGCCCGAAGGTTCCAGCCGATCCCAGCCTGCTTTGACTGTGTCGGGGATTTCAGGTATGCGCACACCTCCTGCCGGGAGTCAGTCCCCGGGTACTCAAGGGACGCCGAAATGGCTACGGGTTTCGAATGCGGAGTTCGTCGACCTGGCCCACGAAGAAAGTCCCCCGCTGATAACGCAAAATTATATCGTGTATTTGACTTGACATGCATGAATTTATATTGTGTTTTAATTGGTTTTTCCCGATTTATGTTTTATTCTACCCGTTTTTGTTTATGTTTTTCAGGCACTCGAGTCGAACCGGGATTTAACGGAAAATAAATATTTATTGAAGAAATTGAAGAGAAAAGAATTGAAGAGGAAAGAAAATGAATTGGAAGAAAATGAATTGGAAGAAATTGAAATGGAAAGGAAAGAAAAAAAGAAGCAAAGAAAAGAAAAAAAAATATATAAAGGGTGGGCCCACCACCACACATATGGCGCAAGCCACATTGTGGGTGGCGCCCACCACTAAAAGAGAAAGTGGCGCAAGCCACATGGTTGAAGAAGGATGAGGTGGCGTGAGCCACCTATTTCTGGGGAGAGAAAAAAGAATAGTTGCACCACTTCTCCTACTTTCTCTAGGTCTCCAACTTCCGTCCGTTATTTTCTCAAGCATTTTCCACACGACTGAGACGTTCTTCTCAACTGCCAAGACTGGATATAAATTGAAGTGAAGACCTCCTTTGGGAGGGTCCGTGAATTTTCAAGAGAGCTCTGAGTGAATTATTTTTTTCTGCACTTATTTTCAATCAAATAGTTTGTATTTCTTCGGCACTTCTATTTCTTTATTTCTTACTGTAAGCAAGTGTTGCCGGATCGCTTCAAATCTTTAGCAAGGATTCATTTACCAGTTATTTCAATTCCAGGTTTTTATTATATGCTTTATTCTGTCGTTTACTGCAGCATGATTAGTAGTAGTTATATATATATATTGTTAGCATGTTTTCCATTCCAACCATGTCTGGCTAAGTTATTTGGTATCAGTATGTAAACAATTTATTCACATGGAATTAAGTAATAATCGGTGCTATATTTTTACAAATTAGTTTTTAGGCTTAGGTTTCTTATTTTTAATCGATCGGTTTTTCTTACGAAAGTAAAAGGACATTTAAGGTTAAGGTCAAGATAAACGAGAGTTTGAGAGTTTAACCAGATAGCTGAAACTAGGCATTGATTTTAAACACAGCGGAAGCACTTTAGAATTGATTAGGACTTATTCATTTTCAAAAAGTATTTTTAAATGCAAATGATACAGCGAGAGCGCTCATTCTGATTTAACGGTATAGTCCAAATCAATAAACACAAGAGTGTGAGATAAGGTCTTTTAAATGAGTATTTTCTACTGAAAAGTAATTTGACACTTAACCCTGCACCGATGACTTATTAAATTCCAGACGATTAATGCGTTACATACTGATATCTCGTTATTGATTATTTTTATTAAAAGTTAGTATTCTTAGATTTAATTTCTATCGCCTTATTTCCCTTAGAACAATTAGCCTTAGCTAAACATAGTAACAATCTGATAGCACTAGTTTGATTATCAGTCCTTGTGGGATCGATATCTTTTTAAAACTACGCGATAGACTGTGCGCTTGCAGTTAGTAACCCCATTCGACTCATAAAGTCGTGATCAAGTTTTTGGCGCCGTTGCCGGGGACTTTGATTTAGTCATTAGTGCGATTCATTTGTTGCGCAGTATAGACTAAGGCAACAAATTTTATTTTCCTTTTTCTCGATTGTATGCCAAGTACTCGCTCACAAAGCGAAGACTTGCAACCCCCAGTCGCCGAATTAGAGCGTTTCTTACATTTAAGACGCAGACTACTTGAGTATCAACGCAAGTATAATATTCCCGATCTCCCTGCTTATACCCCTGAACCAGTCAAAGAACAAAACATGGGTGAAAGACCACAAAACCGTCCTCTTAAGTTCTATGCCACCCCGTCTGAGCAAGAACCACATAGTAGCATTGTTGCCCCTGCTATCAACCGAAACGATTTCGAGTTGAAACCTTCATTGCTGTCAGCCGTACAACAACATCAGTTTTCTGGAAACCCTACAGAAGATCCTAACGAACATTTGACCAAATTTGTGCAGTACGCAGACACAGTAAAGGTAAATGGTGTAACTGCGGACGCGATAAGACTACGTCTTTTTCCTTTCTCATTAAGAGACAGAGCTTAGGATTGGTTGCAATCCTTGCCATCAAACTCTGTTACTACGTGGGATAAGTTGAAAAAGGTATTCTTAGCACGATATTTCCCCCCAAGCAAAACAGCTATGTTGAGAGCCCAAATTAATAGTTTTCGACAGAAGGATAACAAATCTCTTTACGATGCATGGGAAAGATATAAAGATATGATGAGGATGTGCCCGCATCACGGTCTTGAAGATTGGTTAATCATCCACACATTTTACAATGGTCTCTTGTACAATACAAGATTGACAATAGATGCCGCCGCTGGTGGTACGCTTATGGATAAACCATATGAAGAAGCCCACCAACTGATCGAGAGCATGGCTCAAAACCACTACCAATGGGGAGGAGAAAGAACTGCAGTGGAAAAATCCCAAACAAATGGTGGAATGTACGAGGTTAGTAGCCTTGATCATGTCAATGCTAAGGTAGATGCCCTTGCCCAAAAGATTGATAACTTGACCATAACGCCTGCAGCCACCGTGGCTGCTGTAGCTCAACACTGCAAATTATGCGGAAACCCTGGACATGCTGCCACTAAATGTCAAATTCTGGCAGGAGTCTCCAGTAACCAAGTAAATTATGCTCAAGGAAACCCTTATGCAAATACCTACAATCCGGGCTGGAAGAACCACCCAAACTTCTCTTATAAAAACAACAATGCATTATATGCACCTGGTCAAGCACCTGCTGCGCCACCAGGCTACCAAAAGGCTGCTGCAACTGCCCCTAATGTTCCTAGGAAATCCAACCTTGAACTAATGATGGAAAACTTTATAGCTACCCAGGCTCAAACAAATAAAGACTTCCTGAATCAAAACATACACACGAGTGAGCAAATTAAGCAATTAGCAAACAAAGTAGACGCTTTAGCCACCCACAACAAAATGCTTGAAACGCAAATTTCGCAAGTGGCACAACAACAAGCACCTACTGCTGCTCCTGCAGGAACATTTCCTGGACAACCACAACCTAATCCGAAAGGACATGCAAATGCCGTTATATTGAGAAGTGGTAAAGAACTAGAAGGACCCATTGATCCAAGACTTCAAAATCCGCCCATGTACCAAAAGCCTAATACTGAGAAGGAGAATGAACCCAAGGAAAAGGAAGATAATGACCAAGAGGCCGTGGAAAAGCCTTATGTGCCTCCACCACCATATAAACCCCCAATTCCGTATCCTCAAACGTTCGCAAATTCTAAAACTGCAGGGCAATTTAAGAAATTTGTTGAACTTCTGAAACAATTGAACATCACAATACCTTTTACAGAAGCTATCACTCAGATGCCCTCATATGCTAAGTTCCTTAAAAAAATCCTATCTAATAAGAAAAAGATTGAGGATAACGAAACAGTTACACTTACTGCTGAGTGTAGCGCAATAATCCAAAACAACATGCCTCCTAAGCTGAAAGACCCAGGTAGTTTCTCCATACCCTGTGTAATTGGAAAGTTCGTCATAGACAAGGCTCTGTGCGACTTAGGTGCCAGTATCAGTGTAATGCCCTTATCCATATGCAAGAAGCTTGATATGGGAGAATTAAGACCAACTAAGATGTCCGTTCAATTAGCCGACCGCTCTATTAAATATCCCGTTGGTATACTGGAGAATGTTCCAGTTCGTATAGGGCAATTCTATATTCCTACCGATTTCATAATCATGGACATTAAAGAAGACTCCACTACGCCTATCATATTAGGAAGACCATTCTTAGCTACCGCCGGAGCCATTATAGACGTAAAGAGAGGTAAACTAACCTTTGAAGTCAGTGAAGAAAAGGTTGAATTTATCCTGACACAATTCTTACAAGCACCAGCTATAGAGGACACATGTTATCTATTAGATGTCATAGATGAGTGCGTAAGAGAAATGGAAATGGAACCGACCATATATTCAGATATTATAAAAATTCCAATACCTCCGATTTTTGAAGATGATAATTGGCGTGAACCATACCAAGATGATAGCCTAAGCGAATGTTTAGCACTTACACCCGATCATCTTCCTTGCCCAAAGAAACCAGCTTTAGAACTGAAAACACTACCCGATAGTTTAAGGTACGAATTCCTAGACACAGAACTCGAACGACCTGTAATAGTCAATGCAGACTTAGGACAACCCGAAACTAAGAAACTTTTAGATGTCTTAAGAAAATATCCAACTGCGTTAGGCTACAACATCGCTGACCTTAAAGGAATAAGTCCTTCTATCTGTATGCATCGCATTATGCTAGAGGAAGACTGTAAGACCTCTAGAGAACACCAGAGAAGGATTAATCCAATCTTAAGTATTGTAGTTAAGGATGAAGTGAAAAAGCTCTTAGATGCAGGAATTATATACCCGATATCAGACAGTAAATGGGTTAGCCCAGTACATGTCGTACCTAAGAAGGGAGGTGTTACAGTTGTTAAGAACTCAAAAGGTGAATCTATAACACAAAGAGTCGTGACAGGAAGTAGAATGTGTATCGATTATAGAAAATTAAACAAAGCTACTCGTAAAGATCATTTCCCATTACCATTCATTGACCAAATGTTGGAACGATTAGCAAAACATTCTTACTTCTGCTATTTAGACGGTTACTCAGGATTCTTCCAAATCCCTATTCATCCTGATGACCAAGAAAAGACAACTTTCACATGTCCCTATGGTACATTTGCTTACCGACGAATGCCGTTTGGACTATGTAACGCTCCCGCAACATTCCAAAGATGCATGATGTCAATTTTCGCTGATTTTATAGACGACATTATGGAAGTGTTTATGGACGATTTTTCTGTTTGTGGGCAGAGTTTTGAAGGATGTCTATCGAACCTAGAAAAGGTACTTGAAAGATGTGTAAAAGTCAATCTCGTACTAAACTGGGAGAAATGCCATTTTATGGTCAATCAAGGAATCGTACTTGGACACGTAGTATCTGATAGAGGGATTGAAGTTGATAAAGCAAAGATAGAGATTATAGAAAATCTCCAACCTCCAAAATCCGTACGAGAAATAAAAAGTTTCTTAGGACACGCCGGTTTCTACCGACGATTCATTAAGGATTTCTCGAAAATTACCAAACCACTGACAGGTTTATTAATGAAAGACGCTGAATTTATCTTCGATGAGAAATGCCTAAAAGCGTTTGAGCAATTAAAAACGGCTCTCATTACCGCACCTATCATGCAACCCCCTGATTGGAGATTACCATTTGAAATCATGTGTGATGCGAGTGATTATGCCGTAGGCGCAGTCTTAGGACAAAGAAAGGACAGAAAGCTCCATGCAATTTACTACGCAAGTAGAACCCTAGATCCTGCCCAAATGAACTATGCCACCACTGAAAAGGAACTCCTAGCTGTCGTGTTCGCTCTGGATAAATTCCATTCCTACTTGGTAGGAGAGAAAATTATTATCTATACCGATCATGCCGCGATAAGATACCTACTAAGTAAGAAAGATGCCAAACCTAGACTTTTAAGATGGATCCTACTCTTACAAGAATTTGATTTAGAGATAAAGGATAAAAAGGGCACCGAAAATGTGGTCGCAGACCATTTATCAAGAATAGAAGGTATTAAGCCTGAGCAAGTGCCTATTAATGATGACTTCCCATATGAGCGACTGATAGCCCAACTGGAAAGCAATATGTCTGAATTAACCTTGAACGATACCAAACCAAAGGAATTAGTGGAAGAAATTCAAACGATTACAACACTACCATGGTATGCTGACTTTGTTAACTACCTAGCTGCCGGGGTACTTCCACCAGATCTAACTTACCAACAAAAGAAGAAATTCTTTCATGACCTTAAACAATATTATTGGGATGAACCTCTACTTTTTAAGAGAGGTGCCAATGGGATTTTTCGTCGATGTGTCCCCGAAGATGAAATAGAAAACATAATCTCACATTGTCATTCTGCTCCTTATGGCGGACACGCAAGCACTTCAAAAACTTGCGCTAAGATCTTACAATCTGGCCTATTCTGGCCTAATCTATGGAAAGATGTCTATATCGCGATATTAAACTGCGACCGGTGCCAACGCACCGGTAACATCTCTAGACGCGATGAAATGCCACAAAAGGGTATTTTAGAAGTGGAAGTTTTTTATGTGTGGGGGATTGACTTCATGGGGCCATTCCCATCTTCTTTTGGTAATAAATATATACTCGTCGCTGTTGATTACGTTTCAAAATGGATCGAGGCTGTAGCTTCTCCAACAAATGACACACGAGTAGAAATCAAGCTTTTCAAGAACATAATCTTCCCTAGATTCGGTGTGCCCAGACTTGTCATCAGTGACGGAGGCTCCCATTTTATATCTAAGATATTTGAAAAACTTCTACTGAAGTATGGAGTCCGACACCGTGTAGCGACACCATATCATCCACAAACAAGTGGACAAGTTGAAGTCTCGAACAGAGAAATCAAACAAATCTTAGAAAAAACTGTTGCAACATCTAGAAAAGACTGGTCATCAAAATTACACGAAGCTCTGTGGGCATATAGGACAGCTTATAAAACCCCAATAGGAACCACACCTTTTAAGTTAGTCTAGGGAAAATCATGCCATCTCCCTGTAGAATTAGAGCACAAAGCCTACTGGGCCATTAAGACCCTCAACTTAGACCATACTGCCGTAGGTGAGAAAAGAATCTTAGACATTCACGAACTAGAAGAACTTCGACTAGACGCATACGAGAATGCTAGGATATATAAAGAAAGAACTAAAAAATGGCATGACAAACGAATTTCCCGTAAAGAATTTAATGAAGGCGACGTAGTACTCCTGTTTAATTCACGCCTTAAACTCTTCCCAGGAAAACTTAGATCTAGGTGGTCAGGTCCCTTCATAATAAGTAAGGTTTTCCCAAGTGGTGCCGTAGAAATAAAAAGTAGATCTAGTCAACCATTTATAGTAAACGGACAACGTTTAAAACATTATCACTGCGTAGACAATAGAGATTAATCGGCTAGTCTAAAGCTCCTAGAGCTGCCCGTTCATTCCGAAAACTGACATTGCACTAGAACTATGTCAGGCTTAAGACATTAAAAACAGTGCTTGGTGGGAGGCAACCCACGTATTTTAAATACCCGAATTTTAAATGCTTTATTTCGTTTCATTTTATTTTATTTTATTTTGTTTTATTTTATTTTATGGTACTCCTTGTTTTACCTTTTATTGCAATTTTAATTTTTCATATTTCCTATCCTTCTCCCATTTCTTGACGCCATAATTTACATGTTCATCACTAACTTTGCATGACTATCTACTTACTTACAGGCTGTTGCACCCCAAATTTTACCCTCATTTCTTGCTAGTTGATGTTTTATTTATTTTAAATTTAATATTTATTTCAATACTTTCATTTGTTTTTATTTTAATTTAATTTCAATATGGCTTATTTATATTTAAATTATCCTATCTTTATTTAATCTCAATTTAATCTCAATTTAATTTAATTGTTCCAATTATTAGTTTAATTAAATTAGATCAATTGTTAATTTGGTTTATTGTTTTAATTATTTAATTAGAATATTGATTAATTGTTATTTATTTTATATTTTTAAATTGCCTTTAATTAATTTAACCTAATTTCTTTTGAGCATAATTAATTAATTTTATTGGTAATTTAGTTTCAATTTAATTATTTTAATTAATTATCTTTCCTATATTAATTATTTTTGTTAAACATTCTTAATCTTTTTTAATTTAAGTTTAGTATTAATTAGCTTTCATTAATGGTCATTAGTCTTTTATTAAAAAAACAACAAAAAACACGTGTGTCACAATTCTTTTAAACCTCAGTGGATTTTATTGTGAATTTTGATTGGAGGATGAGTTGAAGCAAGGACCAATGGGAAACCATCGTTTTCGTTTGACTTTTCAACGGAAGGTGAGGACCAATCAAAAGTGACACATGCTTTGGAAACTTTTTCTTCCTCTTTGTTCGTTCGTGTTCTTGTGTTGCAGAGGAAAACAATTTCAATTCCTTTGCAAGCTCATTTCAAGTTCACATTCATCAATTGCTTGGCGCGACGCAAACCCAATTTCAAATTCACCCACTTTTCCTCTTCAAGCTTCAATTGAAATTCATTTGAACAAAATGGATGGTGATGCGTTCTACTCTCGTCTTTCTTCTGCGCAATCTGAGCACAAGCAGAGCCATGTCGCTTTCACTTTCCCAAAATGATACCCACATTGGCTTGCAACGAAGGAGAGGTGGAGAAACAATACTCATTTGATGCATTCAACCCTGCAACATCTGTATTTTATCAGTAGGAGGAGCGTTTGCCTCCCAAGGTTCAACGGTTGGATTCAAATTTCAAAACCCTAGCCTCCAACATTTGAAAGTGGGAATTCTCTCAACCCGGCCCAATATCATTGCCTATATAAGAGGCTTAGGTTCAGTACATCGATTCATCAACAAATTTTGCTAAAAACACTCAAATATTCCTCTAAGTTCCGAGCAAGCTAAAGGAAGAGCTGATTTTGGATTTGCTGTGGAAGAAACAGTCTGCACTCGAGAGTCATAGACAAGGCTTCATCTGGTATCACCCTTTTCTCATGTTCGTTTAGTAGCATTTCTGTCATAATCATTTACTACTCTTTGCATTTGAATCCTACTTATAATGTTCCTTGTGTTGGTTATCTGTTCATAGTTAGATTTTTTTTTTCATCCCTGTCATACATGTTACATAAAATGTTTGTGTTTTGGCTCTTCACAATGTATGAACAAAGTGTGGTTTTGCTTAATTCCTATTCATAACTTGCCAGCATGATTTGGATTTGCTTCTGTATCTACGCTGATATAAGTTGAGGTTTTGTGATGCCTTCGGTCTTGTTATCATGTTCCAATACATCAATTTTTGTCATTAACTATATTTTGAACTTGTGACTCTCTTGTTTGTGCAACTCCGCCTTGAACCTGTGACTGATCTTTGTGTATGTGATTGATGTTAGAAGTAAACACCTTGATCAGTCAATTTGATTTATTTACGTTTTGTGGTTCATGGACTTGTTATATTAAGCTCTTTGCTTTTATTGTTGGTGTGAGTTCCAAGTGTGCAATAGCTAGATCAGGTTTATTTCACCATGTTAGATATCCATTGACTTCTGATGTGTCTTAAATAATTTGTGCTTGTATTGGAGTTGTTTGACCCTTCCCTGTTACAACTGATATGTGATGTCCTTTTGCTTCCATGCTTTGAGTCTAATGTCGTTATGTTTGCCCTGTTTTTGTGTTAGACTTTCTATAACATGAATCTATGTCTTGCTCATCTGTTCATGTTTACACCTCTTATTATGCTCATCAATTTCTCTTTAGGTCCTACACAACGTTCATGTATCCAAATGCTGAACTGTCAAAAGCTATGTGCTCAAATCATGTTTGCTTAAATCCTTGACAAATATATGTTACATTTCGTATTCATTGTGTAATGACCTGTTCTGAATGCTTTCAATATGTGTATGTGTTCATGACCTGTTAGAGTTCCTGTTCTTCTGTTAAGTTTTGTTGATTGCTAATGCTACCATCACTTTGGCCAATGAATTTATAACTTCACTTTTTCTGGTATGCTTGCTAACTGTTGTGTTTGACCTTGTTGCTCTATTGAAATCATACACTTGTTTCTGCTTCTAGTGTAATGTTTGTTGAACCTGACATGTGTTTTCCTTTGATGTCATGATGTTTATTGCTCCTTTGATTCACTTTGCACACAATGCACCTCTGCTAATTTGTACCTCATCACATATTCCATGTTGCCTAAGTTCGTAGCACAATACTTGTTTCAAATTGACTTGAATAACTGACTTGCCCAGTTTGTTTCCTTTACATTTGAATGATTTGGTCACTAAATTTCATATGCTCACATGTCTTGCTCAACTGATATGCCACACTTATTTTGTTGTCACTCTATGTATGTTGGGTGCTTTATGAATCTTGTTCTACACAGGGCAAGGTTAATGCTTGCATGTTTTAAGTTTAAGACCACGTGTTTTCATGTTGAACTTTTGTTTTTGCACTCATTTGTTTGCCTTGCTAAACCTTAAACCAATAGCATAGCATTATGTGTTGAACCTTAGCGTGATCTTGTTTTGTTACTCTTAATGGCGGAAATCTTTAAGTACAAGCCATGATGCTTTGTATATCTGAAACATGTTAGTCAATCTTGTTATAATTCACTCTGCCATGCTTTGTTTGATTGTCATAACATTTATCTTCTTGTTTTCAACACTTCTTTATGCCTCTACTTTGTGGCCAAAAGGTGTCTCATATGTTAGGGATTAGTGTTAACAAAGTATACCTTTGAAATCCTTGTTCTTTGCTGAATAATTTAGACATTTACTTTGTTAATTTTGGTTGTGTCTTGGTTAATTTATGTTTATGTGAACTTGGCTGGGCAAACAAGCAAAACCTGAACAAGCTGGGCATGGCGCGCATGTTTGGCTTGTTGGGAATTTATGAAGTTTGTTTACATTATATATTTATTGAATCATATATCAAACTGATGAAACAGCCGTCCCAACGGTATCACACTTGCCTTGCCTCTACCATTTCGCCTGCAGGACTGGGGTTCGATTCCCCGCCTAGTCCTTTTATTTTATTTTCTGATCTTCGCTATTTTTCTCATATATATATCATCACTATCCACAATGTTTCAAGTGCGCGCATTGGCCGGGTGGCGTTAATTTTGGACTGCAGGCGAAAGAACCTGAGTTCAATCCCTATGGATGTCATTTCCTTTCTTTTAATCACTTGTTGGCTTTAATTCATTTTTAAACTTATATCTCTATTTTCAAAACACTCTAACTTATGCATCTTTAGTCCTTTTTCTCCCATTCTTTTTGCTATGTTTTTCTAATTAAACCCACTTTCCACCTTTGAAAAAAAGAAATGACAAAAATATTATTTTTAAGACCTTTATGCATGTATGCTTTATTTCTCAAAATTTATATGTCTTTGATTTATCTTTGACCTTTATTTTCGTTACCTATTTGGAAGCATAATGCAAATCTTATGCTTACCTTCACTTCACCTTACCTTTATTTATTTAAGCATAATGCTAATCTTATGCTTATTTTCATTATCTTCATTTATCTTATATGTGAAGCATAAAGCCATTATTATGCTTGTAACACTTACACTTTATCACTTCACTTTCACTTATCTTTTATCGTTTGAGCATAAAGCTATTATTATGCTTATATTTGCTTTTATATCAATGCTTTACCTTGTATCATTACTTATACTTATCATGCTTTATCTTGTAACTGTTTTATTTTATTTTCCACATCCAAATAAAGGTTGTATGGTTGACTCTTAAGTCATTGGTTTTGCTCTAAGAGTTCTTTAACTCTTAGTGGTGTCCATCACATGAACCACCACTCTCTTTACTAACTAAACACAACATAGGTCCATCTCAACTAGACCTAGAGAGTTTTAGACTCTATTCATCCCTTTCTTAATTATTGGCCATAGTCAATAATTCAGTAGAAGTAGAACTACGCATACTCTGATTCTATTCCCGAGGATACGTAGGCATAAAGTACGATGCTTTATCGAGTATACTTAGATACTAACCCCTAGGTTTTTTTTTTCAGTCTTTAGCATAGAACCTTTAGCAAACATAAGATATACTAACAAGAGGTTCCCGTAGAGTACTACGGATACTTAGGGTGCTAATACCTTCCCTAGGTGTAACCAACTCCCGAACCTTAGATCTCCCCCTTTAGGTTTTTTTCGATCTTGAACCTTTCCTTTGGATAAATCAAAGTCGGTTGTAAAAGAAATATGATGCAAGTTAATTAATAGCTTGTTATCCGATTTTCACCGCAACAGAAATGGCGACTTCACTGGGGATCTGAAAGGAATGTTAGACCTATTGCTGGTCCTTTCCTAAGAGGGTTAAGCCTATCTTGTTTTATGTTATTCATGTTTGTTTATTCTACTTGTATATTTGCTTGTATGGTATATTTGCATGTATATCTGTATATCTGTTCTATGTTTGATATTATCCTATTTGGTTTGGGTTGACATGGCATCTATGAGTGAGATAAGTCCTAACCCGGACTTTAGTGTACTTAGGATAGGACGATGGTATTCAAGGAGGCTTTGAGGGAGTCGAATCCTGAAAAGTTGAATTGTTAACACCATCACTCACTTGAGGCCCTCTTGAGAGTCTAGTTATGTTGAACGAATTCGTTCGTGAAAGCGTGCTACTCTCGACCTAGGAGCCCGTGATATTGAGAACTGTAGTTACCAAACCCCACTTGGCCTTTTAGATGTAGTGCGGAGACCATGATTGAGTCTATTTCTGAATTGGTTGTCACGCGATACTACACTCAGACGAGATCCTCTTGAGAATTTTATCGATTACCAAGTCATCTGGGAAATCCTTAAAATCCGAAAGATGGATTGTCGACTCTGGGAACTTTTTAGAACCCTGTTCTACAGTTGATAAACCCTAGTACACACCCTGTGGTTGGTGTTTTACCTAGACTCCATGCTTTGATCTCGAACCCTTTGATCCTTTTACATATGTTTTACATCCTGTTTGCATCTTGTATGTCATTTGCATGTTTGCATGTTTCATTGCATGCGTCTGTTTGCCCAGTTCTTCATTTCCAATCATCTCTATCTTCCAGAGATTGCTTGTGAGTTATCAAGCTAATTCCTCGACACCGATATTGGACTAGAGCTAACTACAGACGAAGAATGTCAGAGCAAGAGGTACACAATGTTGAGGTCCGAATGGAGATCGATGAACTTAAGTCGAGCATGACTAGACTCACTGAGATGCTTCAAATTTTGATTGCTAGGGGAGAGCAACCCTAAAGGACTGTCATCCAGGAAGTTTCAAGTGCTGATCCTCCACCCGTTCAGTTACCACCATCAACTTGGCCCGAGTTTGGTTTACCTCACAACTATTCTCCGCCTCTTGCATCTACTGCTATGGTCGGTCAGAATGCTATGCCTGTCTTCCAAGCTCCTGTTTTCGCCGAGACCAGACCTGTGGTCCACGCCACTCCACAACCCGTTCGAGCTTCTTTTGAAAATCCCCACTATGAGTACAATGCTACCAGTGCTCAGGGTGAAGAGCCTGAATATTTGGTTGAACCTGAAGTCGTCCATGAGCGGTTCCAAACCTTGGACAAAAGACTCAAGGCCATTGAGGGTAATGATTTCTTCAACTTGGATGCTGACAACTTATGCTTGGTGTCTGACCTTGTTATGCCTGCAAAGTTCAAATTACCAGAATTTGTGAAGTACCAGGGGCATTCTTGTCCAAGGGCTCACTTGGTCATGTATCTTCGAAGAATGACCGCTTATGCTGATAATCAAAAGCTGCTTATCCATTGCTTTCAAGATAGTTTGAGTGGAGCTTCACTCAAATGGTACATGAATCTTGAACAAAATTCCATCCGCTGCTTTCAAGATCTTATTAATGCTTTCATGAAGCAATACAAGTATAACTTGGACATGGCTCCTGATCGCCGTCAACTTCAGAACATGTCTCAGAATGATAAGGAATCTTTCAAAGAATATGCTCAGTGCTGGAGAGAACTCGCTTCTCAAGTTGAACCTCCTTTAGGCGAAAAAGAATTAACTGGTTTATTCATGGATACATTGACTCCATTTTATTGGGAGAAGATGATCGGAAGTGTTTCATCCAACTTCACTGACTTGGTTACTATCGGCCAAAGACTCGAGGAAGGTCTTAAGAAAGGAAAGGTATCCAAGGCTGCTGAATCTTCCAACGCTGTGAAGAAACCCTTTGGGAACTTCCATAAGAGAAAAGAGGATCAAGCCAATGCTGTGATGTTTAAAGTGAAAAGGCCTCATCCCCAACCTCGATATAATATTCACCCTACTGTTGCCGCCGTCACCCCTGTGGTTACTACTCCACGACAAGCTTAAGCTACCCAACGTCCACCTGCAGGACAGAACCAATACCGTAATAGGGGTCAATTTGATCCTATTCCCATGACATACACCGAAATTTATCCTGGCATGGTGAAGAAGGGGTTGATTACCACGAGACCTTTGCCTCCTCCTCCAAATCCTCTTCCAGCCAGCTATAGGGCTGATCTCCATTGTGAATACCATCTAGGTGGTGCAGGTCACGATTTGGAAAATTTTTATGCATTGAAGGCTAGGGTACAAGAGTTGGTGAGAAGCAAAATCCTCTCCTTTAAAGATAACCCTAATGTTTAGAATAACTCTCTGCCCAGACACGCCAAGTGAAGCTTCAGTCGGCTCCAGCAGATTATTCTCCTAAAAGCCAGTGTTTCAGACAAGACGGCTCATCTCTGTTTCTGATTAGTCAGTAGGCCTTTGTTTCTCATTGTTTTTGTTTTTTTCTTTATAGCTGTTTGCCTTCAAATATGTGTGTACTTTCAAATTCAATGAAATAAGCATTTTTGCAACTTTTTGATTCAATTCAATTGCTATTTATTCTAAATACTTTCAAAATATACATTTTCTTTGCCACTCTATTCTGCAAAGATTGGAGAATGAGGATTACCTCATATACATAATTGTCGTGATATGCTTTCAACTAAACCTTGCCAGTGATATAAGGCATTGTTTCAATTCCCAAACACTTCGAACCTAGAAGTAGGAACCTTTCTTTCATCACATAAAATACCCTCAAAATCTCAATGCTGGGGCAGGGTATTTCTCAATTTCAACCAAGACTATGATTGCAATTCATCATAAATTCTGGGGTGGACACCAATAAAACTTTGAGCCTATACTTTTTGCTTCATAAACCAGAAATCGAATCTCATTACAACCCTTCAAAAGACCTGATTGAGATAAGGTTACTTTGAAAGCATATTACAGCAAGGTTGTGTAACCTGACTCTTAAAAGTCTTTGCATTAAAACCTTTCACCTTAATGTCTTGAACCGCCGTGTTCTGACTAATGATTCACTTTACTGTGCATCTTATTCAAAATAATTTTTGATTTCAAAGTTGCATAAGCTTTTCATTCACCATGTTTGTACAAGAACTTTTGTTTGCAAACTGGCTTTCCTCTCAAGGAATTTTTCAAACACTAAAGAAACTTGGTCAGTGATTTAATCAGGGGCAAGTTCCTATTATATCCTGTCAAGGATCAGTTCAAGAATTATGGTCTAATAATGACTTCTCAGATTTGGTTTATCCAGACAACTTTTCAAGATTCATACTGGGGCAGGCCTTCCCAGTGTGCAGTAAATCAATCATCTTTCAATACTCAGACTGGGGTAAGCTCTCTAAGAGCACCATGAAACGGTCATTTTCAGAATCAGACAAGCTGAAGCAATGATCAGCTCATCTACAATAATCAGCTAGTCTGGGGCAATTTACCTGAAGAATCCCTGAGCAGCGCTTTATCCTACAAGGATCATCAATTTGGATACAGTTTACCAGTGTGGCAATGATGTGTTCAGCAGTTGCATCTCTAGTCCCAAGCAGAATGGCAATGATCTCCGTGTTGAGGAATCAGTCTTCCAGTTTTGTCTTCTCTTTAAAGAGTCAAGCTGTGTCATTTGCATTTGATTATACATATGTACCTATCATGAGTGATTCATCCTCATTTTGCACTTTTCGTGAGGTCGTGTCGTTGTCCACGTCTTACAAAATGTTACATATCATACCTATTCAGTACCATTCCTGAATGATGTCGTTTCCTTGTGCATCTAGTCCTAATGCTAGATGATGATCCTATCAACTCCAGTGCTATTCCTGGAGCTTTATATTCTCTGACTTCAGTGCCATTCCTGGATGTCGTTCTCTCCATCATTCGGTGCCATTCCTGAATGTTTGTTAGTGCTTGCCGGTGCTATTCTCGGGCCTTTATTTTCATTCCAGTGCTATTCTTGGATGTATTCCACGCTATCATTCAGTGCTAGTCCTGAACATAGTGACTTGCTCTGCTTTCAGTGCCATTCCTGAAAGTTCACGTTTTATGTCCCATGCTTTCTTGGATTACTCTCTTATCTCATTCTCTTCTAATGATATTATGAGTTACATCCTTGTCTAAAGCCATTATTAGACATTGTGACTACCTCCATCCAAAGCCAATATTGGATGACTGACTTCTTTAACTCATCACCTTATCTAAAGCTATTATTAGATATCGTGATTCATACCTTTTGTTCAAAGCTATTATTGGATGATCGGTTCCCCCGCATTCAAAGCCATTATTGAATGTAATCTTTATCCGCTCTTACCTAAAGCTATTATTAGGTATGGTGATATATTCACTTTCATTCAAAGCCATTATTGAATGATTGTTTTCTCTGCATTCAAAGCCATTATTGAGTGTAGTCTTGCTCACATTCATCCAAAGCCATTATTGGAGGACTGATTTCTTTATCTCTTTACCTTATCTAAAGCTATTATTAGATATCGTGATTCATACCTCCATCCAAAGCCATTATTGGATGACTGACTTCTCTTCTTTGTTCGCTTTATCTAAAGCCATTATTAGATATAGTGATTTTGTATCCCCTATCCAAAGCCATTATTGGATGGCTGGTTTCCTCACTTTTTCACCCCAAAGCTATTATTGGATGATTGATTCTTTCCATCTGATGCCTTTCCAGATGGGTCTCTCTTTCTGATGATTCTCGGATCAGGTCTCTTTATCCAGTTCATCTAAATCCATTATTAGATATTATAATTTGTACTCTTTTTTCAAACCTTTCATTCAAAGCCATTATTGAATGACCGTTTTATTCAATCAGTGATCAGATCTTCTTTCTGGTCTCATACCCAAGAGGAGTGTAGGTTTTGTTTCCCCGATAGTTTATCTTCCCCGGATCTTTCCCCAGTAGAGTTTGTCTTTCAGGTCTCCCCAGTGAGTCCCTTTCGTTGGTTGGCTTGTATCCCCATTGAGTTTGTTTCTCATGGATGCTGATTTGTTCCTTCCCCAGTGGAGCTTTCTGGTCTTTTTGCTCCCTGTTTTCCCCCTTGGTGTCTCATTGTGTCTGCATTTTTGCATCCTCTTGGCATCATGTTTGCTGCATTGCATATGTGTGCATCTAGGGTAAAATTTTCGGTTATCTGTATTTAAATATCTCACACTGTTGATTACATAAGGATTTTCATCTCTCATGTCATCAGGCGAAGATATTTAAATAGGGGCAACTGTTGCACCCCAAATTTTACCCTCATTTCTTGCTAGTTGATGTTTTATTTATTTTAAATTTAATATTTATTTCAATACTTTCATTTGTTTTTATTTTAATTTAATTTCAATATGGCTTATTTATATTTAAATTGTCCTATCTTTATTTAATCTCAATTTAATCTCAATTTAATTTAATTGTTCCAATTATTAGTTTAATTAAATTAGATCAATTGTTAATTTGGTTTATTGTTTTAATTATTTAATTAGAATATTGATTAATTGTTATTTATTTTATATTTTTAAATTGCTTTTAATTAATTTAACCTAATTTCTTTTGAGCATAATTAATTAATTTTATTGGTAATTTAGTTTCAATTTAATTATTTTAATTAATTATCTTTCCTATATTAATTATTTTTGTTAAACATTCTTAATCTTTTTTAATTTAAGTTTAGTATTAATTAGCTTTCATTAATGGTCATTAGTCCTTTATTAAAAAAACAAAAAAAAAACACGTGTGTCACAATTCTTTTAAACCTCAGTGGATTTTATTGTGAATTTTGATTGGAGGATGAGTTGAAGCAAGGACCAATGGGAAACCATCGTTTTCGTTTGACTTTTCAACGGAAGGTGAGGACCAATCGAAAGTGACACATGCTTTGGAAACTTTTTCTTCCTCTTTGTTCGTTCGTGTTCTTGTGTTGCAGAGGAAAACAATTTCAATTCCTTTGCAAGCTCATTTCAAGTTCACATTCATCAATTGCTTGGCGCGACGCAAACCCAATTTCAAATTCACCCACTTTTCCTCTTCAAGCTTCAATTGAAATTCATTTGAACAAAATGGATGGTGATGCGTTCTACTCTCGTCTTTCTTCTGCGCAATCTGAGCACAAGCAGAGCCATGTCGCTTTCACTTTCCCAAAATGATACCCACATTGGCTTGCAACGAAGGAGAGGTGGAGAAACAATACTCATTTGATGCATTCAACCCTGCAACATCTGTATTTTATCAGTAGGAGGAGCGTTTGCCTCCCAAGGTTCAACGGTTGGATTCAAATTTCAAAACCCTAGCCTCCAACATTTGAAAGTGGGAATTCTCTCAACCCGGCCCAATATCATTGCCTATATAAGAGGCTTAGGTTCAGTACATCGATTCATCAACAAATTTTGCTAAAAACACTCAAATATTCCTCTAAGTTCCGAGCAAGCTAAAGGAAGAGCTGATTTTGGATTTGCTGTGGAAGAAGCAGTCTGCACTCGAGAGTCATAGACAAGGCTTCATCTGGTATCACCCTTTTCTCATGTTCGTTTAGTAGCATTTCTGTCATAATCATTTACTACTCTTTGCATTTGAATCCTACTTATAATGTTCCTTGTGTTGGTTATCTGTTCATAGTTAGATTTTTTTTTTCATCCCTGTCATACATGTTACATAAAATGTTTGTGTTTTGGCTCTTCACAATGTATGAACAAAGTGTGGTTTTGCTTAATTCCTATTCATAACTTGCCAGCATGATTTGGATTAGCTTCTGTATCTACGCAGATATAAGTTGAGGTTTTGTGATGCCTTCGGTCTTGTTATCATGTTCCAATACATCAATTTTTGTCATTAACTATCTTTTGAACTTGTGACTCTCTTGTTTGTGCAACTCCGTCTTGAACCTGTGACTGATCTTTGTGTATGTGATTGATGTTAGAAGTAAACACCTTGATCAGTCAATTTGATTTATTTACGTTTTGTGGTTCATGGACTTGTTATATTAAGCTCTTTGCTTTTATTGTTGGTGTGAGTTCCAAGTGTGCAATAGCTAGATCAGGTTTATTTCACCGTGTAAGATATCCATTGACTTCTGATGTGTCTTAAATAATTTGTGCTTGTATTGGAGTTGTTTGACCCTTCCCTGTTACAACTGATATGTGATGTCCTTTTGCTTCCATGCTTTGAGTCTAATGTCGTTATGTTTGCCCTGTTTTTGTGTTAGACTTTCTATAACATGAATCTATGTCTTGCTCATCTGTTCATGTTTACACCTCTTATTATGCTCATCAATTTCTCTTTAGGTCCTACACAACGTTCATGTATCCAAATGCTGAACTGTCAAAAGCTATGTGCTCAAATCATGTTTGCTTAAATCCTTGACAAATATATGTTACATTTCGTATTCATTGTGTAATGACCTGTTCTGAATGCTTTCAATATGTGTATGTGTTCATGACCTGTTAGAGTTCCTGTTCTTCTGTTAAGTTTTGTTGATTGCTAATGCTACCATCACTTTGGCCAATGAATTTATAACTTCACTTTTTCTGGTATGCTTGCTAACTGTTGTGTTTGACCTTGTTGCTCTATTGAAATCATACACTTGTTTCTGCTTCTAGTGTAATGTTTGTTGAACCTGACATGTGTTTTCCTTTGATGTCATGATGTTTATTGCTCCTTTGATTCACTTTGCACACAATGCACCTCTGCTAATCTGTACCTCATCACATATTCCATGTTGCCTAAGTTCGTAGCACAATACTTGTTTCAAATTGACTTGAATAACTGACTTGCCCGGTTTGTTTCCTTTACATTTGAATGATTTGGTCACTAAATTTCATATGCTCACATGTCTTGCTCAACTGATATGCCACACTTATTTTGTTGTCACTCTATGTATGTTGGGTGCTTTATGAATCTTGTTCTACACAGGGCAAGGTTAATGCTTGCATGTTTTAAGTTTAAGACCACGTGTTTTCATGTTGAACTTTTGTGTTTGCACTCATTTGTTTGCCTTGCTAAACCTTAAACCAATAGCATAGCATTATGTGTTGAACCTTAGCATGATCTTGTTTTGTTACTCTTAATGGCGGAAATCTTTAAGTACAAGCCATGATGCTTTGTGTATCTGAAACATGTTAGTCAATCTTGTTATAATTCACTCTGCCATGCTTTGTTTGATTGTCATAACATTTATCTTCTTGTTTTCAACACTTCTTTATGCCTCTACTTTGTGGCCAAAAGGTGTCTCATATGTTAGGGATTAGTGTAAACAAAGTATACCTTTGAAATCCTTGTTCTTTGCTGAATAATTTAGACATTTACTTTGTTAATTTTGGTTGTGTCTTGGTTAATTTATGTTTATGTGAACTTGGCTGGGCAAACAAGCAAAACCTGAACAAGCTGGGCATGGCGCGCATGTTTGGCTTGTTGGGAATTTATGAAGTTTGTTTACATTATATATTTATTGAATCATATATCAAACGGATGAAACAGCCGTCCCAACGGTATCACACTTGCCTTGCCTCTACCATTTCGCCTGCAGGACTGGGGTTCGATTCCCCGCCCAGTCCTTTTATTTTATTTTTTGATCTTCGCTATTTTTCTCATATATATATCATCACTATCCACAATGTTTCAAGTGCGCGCATTGGCCGGGTGGCGTTAATTTTGGACTGCAGGCGAAAGAACCTGAGTTCAATCCCTATGGATGTCATTTCCTTTCTTTTAATCACTTGTTGGCTTTAATTCATTTTTAAACTTATATCTCTATTTTCAAAACACTCTAACTTATGCATCTTTAGTCCTTTTTCTCCCATTCTTTTTGCTATGTTTTTCTAATTAAACCCACTTTCCACCTTTGAAAAAAAGAAATGAAAAAAATATTATTTTTAAGACCTTTATGCATGTATGCTTTATTTCTCAAAATTTATATGTCTTTGATTTATCTTTGACCTTTATTTTCGTTACCTATTTGGAAGCATAATGCAAATCTTATGCTTACCTTCACTTCACCTTACCTTTATTTATTTAAGCATAATGCTAATCTTATGCTTATTTTCATTATCTTCATTTATCTTATATGTGAAGCATAAAGCCATTATTATGCTTGTAACACTTACACTTTATCACTTCACTTTCACTTATCTTTTATCGTTTGAGCATAAAGCTATTATTATGCTTATATTTGCTTTTATATCAATGCTTTACCTTGTATCATTACTTATCCTTATCATGCTTTATCTTGTAACTGTTTTATTTTATTTTCCACATCCAAAGAAAGGTTGTATGGTTGACTCTTAAGTCATTGGTTTTGCTCTAAGAGTTCTTTAACTCTTAGTGGTGTTCATCACATGAACCACCACTCTCTTTACTAACTAAACACAACATAGGTCCATCTCAACTAGACCTAGAGAGTTTTAGACTCTATTCATCCCTTTCTTAATTATTGGCCATAGTCAATAATTCAGTAGAAGTAGAACTACGCATACTCTGATTCTATTCCCGAGGATACGTAGGCGTAAAGTGCGATGCTTTATCGAGTATACTTAGATACTAACCCCTAGGTTTTTTTTTCAGTCTTTAGCATAGAACCTTTAGCAAACATAAGATATACTAATAAGAGGTTCCCGTAGAGTACTACGGATACTTAGGGTGCTAATAACTTCCCTAGGCGTAACCAACTCCCGAACCTTAGATCTCCCCCTTTAGGTTTTTTTCGATCTTGAACCTTTCCTTTGGATAAATCAAAGTCAGTTGTAAAAGAAATATGATGCAAGTTAATTAATAGCTTGTTATCCGATTTTCATCGCAACACAGGCTAACTTAGCTTAGCTAGTAAGTAACTTTCAAGATGCAACAAGTGGATTACATGAACATTATTTTCAGAGGCAGAGCTCAGAGGAGGAGATTTGAGATGTTAGCTCAGAGAGATATGGCTTTGACTATTTACTATGATGGACCTACCATGGCTGAGTTAGGTATCAGGGACAGCATCCTGTTTCTGTTTAGCCAGCTGGGGTGGGAGACTGCTTCTATCAGACGAAGGTTTACTTCTTATCGTAGGCTGACACTTGAGTTCCTTAGCTCCCTTACTCACATACCTAACCATGGTTACAGATTCCATAGAGGGCTGGTTACTTTTAGACTGTTTGATAATGACTATACCTATAACCATAGAGAACTTGCTGAACTCCTAGGATTTCCTAGTGGACCTGATGTGATTACCGCATACCAAGATGAATTGCTCCTTGACCTTGACTTGAACTACTTTTGGGTAACATAACCGGTAATTATAATCCTGAACCCTTTGGCATGTTTTCTGAGAATATCCACAACCCAGCCATCCGGTATTTTCACAAAATCCTCGCCCATACCATTTTCGGTAAGGAAGAAAATGACACCTTTGTATCCAGAACTGAGCTTTATATTTTGTATTGTGCTTCACAGGGCCGCCCAGTAAATGCTGCTACCTTTATGATAACTAATTTTGTGAGTCTTGTACTGGATGCTCGCGCACCTATCATAGTAAGAGGTTTAGTCACCATGATAGCAAATGTCATAGGAGTGAGGCATCCTCTGATCAGGTTTAACCCTCTTGGTACCTTCCGACATATGAACCTTAACTTCTGCTTTAACCACCGTATCATAGGAAACCTCGGACCGGATACCTTTGACTACCTAATTAATAATGAGGTCGTCCGTCTTTTCACTTTACCTAACCATGAGCGCACCAGTGTCCATAATCGAAACAATTGGTTTTATGACTTGACCGACCCACTTCATGCTCCACCATCACCACCTGATACACCACAGATTTATGAATTTGATGCAGACTATATTTCTGATGCTGAATCTCACACTCCTACTATAGCTCCTATAGCTCCTCCTCCACCAATTGATTTCACCACTGCCATAACAACCTTGGAGAACCGAGTGACTGACCTTCAAACAGAATTCACCACTATTCGCACTGAATTTCATGGATTCATGGATATGGTGGTAGAACAATTGGATCATTTTCATCAACAACTGTTTTCTAGAGGACTTGCTAACAATCCAAATCAACGCGGCTAGGAGAGTATTTGTTTCACATCCGGGCTTCTGCATTTTAACAGTGAGGACACAGTTAATTCTAAGTGTGGGAGACGGAAGCTAACTTTTCATTCAGTTTTTCGCATTTCCGTAATTCAATGCAGTTTCTCTAATTTTTGTAATTTAATTCTTTTTACAGTTACAAATTTATCATTTCAGTTGCACTTGGGTTTAATGTATTTTGATTTAAATTGACTTAAATTTCAAGTTTTAATTTCTTTCAGTCTGTTGGTTTGCTTTGGCTACATTTATTGTTTTGTTTTGGTTGCATTTACTTTCGATTCAGTTATTGACTATTACAGTTCAAGCATGTGATATTGACTGCTATTTCATTGATTTTTCTGCTATTTCATCATTTAGTGTTATTCATCTGCCTTATCATCTATCATAACTCTATTGCATGATTTAATGTTGATGAAAAATAGAAGGAATCTTTTACTTATTATCACATGTAGGGAAGTGTGGGATTTGAAGATAAAAACAAACAAATAATATATATATATATATATATATATATATATATATATATATATATATATATATATATATATATATATATATATATATATATATATATATATATATATATATATATATATATATATATATATATATATATGTTGGAAGTGGCTCCCGCCACCACATGAACATGTGGCTCGCGCCACCTTGAGGAAATGTGGCTCTCGCCACTTTAAATCATGTGGCTTCCGCCACACCTTTCCTTGTGGCCCCCGCCACTCCTATCTTGGCCTTTTGCATGCAAAAATGCATGTGCTTGTCTAATTCCAATATTATTGCCTTTTTCTGCCACCTATCAACTCTCTGCATGCATAATTGCATGCGCAGCACATGCCCCTCCTCACATGCATTTGTCTACACCTACTTTATTTTCCTTTGACCGCCACCTACCACAACTACACAAATTTAATAATACATCCTTCTACTATAAATTCACACTTTCAGTAACATTCACTCACACACATATTTAGAGTATTTAGAATATTTTTGGTCTGCACGTCTAAGTTTTGAGAGTGAAATTTTCTATCAACAAAAATGGAACCAGCACCAACACCACAAGGGTTTACATTACTTTGCAGAGATCAAAACCAAGCTACTCTTCTCCAGTCGCTTAGACAACGTGAGATCGAGCCAACAAGGTATGCGGATACTAATTGTTTAGAAGTTTTAGGACTTACCGAAAGCGTAGACTTCTTATTAAAACGAGTAAATTTGAAACAATTTTTGTCTAATAGAGACCCCGTCTATGTCCCGCTTACCTTAGAATTTCTTAGCTCGCTTATTTATGACCCAGAAGGGACGGTCCAGTTTCGAATGTTTAATACTGAATTTAAATTTACTTTTGATGAACTGGCTGCTAAACTAAATTTCCCAGTAGGAGACAATGTAATGTATAGTATCCCGAGTGGACCTGACTGGGTTCACAGCTACAAGTGTCTTTGGAGAGGTCTAACGGGCACTCATACGCAAAGTTGTGAAGGAAATAAGGCCACTCTCATTCAAAACCCGGCTTTTCGTTATTTTCGCAACTATTGGCTACTACAATTTTTGGCCGGTCTAATTCAAACAAAGTGAATGAGAAGGAATTTTCCTATTTACTTAACACCTTTGCTAACCGCCGAATAAACCATGTTCCATTCATGATTAATCATATGTGCTCCATTACCGCCTCAAACAAAGGCGCCATAACATTCGGTGGTCTAATAACAACTATAGCTCGTGCCCTTGGGCTCGAAGGAGATTTTGCAGCCTTAACACCACTTCCTTCTCTTACCATTGATTTGAAAATGACTGAACGTATGAAGCTGGTTAAGAAAAGAGAAGACGGTAAATATGATCTACTGATTGGCAATAAAGTTTTCCCAAATTTTACACTTCCTAACCCAAGCCGCACAGATGTGCAGCAAGAGGAAAACTATTGTTATACTGGTAACCCAGACCCCGCATACATTCCTGAGAATGTTGCTGCTGGCGGGGACGAAACTAACGCACAAGCACACACCGCACCCTCCTCCTCTAATTTTGTTGCAGGTACATCATCCAGACGCAGGCCTAGGAGACGAGAGGAAGAACCATCCGGAACTCTAGAAAGCATATACGCTGAGGTGATGAGACAGAGCGAAGCAAACGCCCTCCGCGACCAAACCATACGAAGCATCGCAACTCAGCAAGCTCAAATAATGGCTCAGCAGACCCAGATGTACAACCAACAAGCGGAGATGATCCAAGTTTTACAACGAATGCAGCAAGGCTAGAACAACATGGCAGAGCTGATCCAAGGGATGGCCGGTATGAATGTGCAAGTACATGAACAACATCAGGATCTGGGTGCATCAGAACAACAAACCAGAAACACCAGGCGAGCACGGACTCGAGGAAGAGGCCGCCAATAGCCCGTTTTTCCAGGTTTCTCCTTCCTTTTTCACCTTACGTTGTTGCATTGGGGACAATGCTCAATTTAAGTGTGGGGGAGGAAGTTTTATCGCTTTCATTTATATTATTTTGGTTATTTATTGCTTTTTCTAGGTAGATTTAAAATTTTTCATGCTTATTTAATTTTTCATGCTTAGTCTCCTTTCATTAGTATGCTCAGTTTTTTGTATTCAATAAAAGAAATTCATGTGCTGTCGAGTCTCTACACATAGTTTCTGCTACTACTTAGATTCTCCCAACTTTCTTGAGCCATAACAAAAAAAAAATTATTTTGGTTTGATACATGACACGGCACTTTAAAAGCTTAGAAGGCTAAGTTAGGAAGACTTAGGAAAGTGTTAATAAAATCGGTACTGTTTTGACACCCTGAACCCCCGAATATACAGATGAATCTGAGTACTTATTATGCCGAGACCTGAAATTTGAAAATAACCTCTTGATTAGTTTATACTAGCAGTCAGCACCATCCTAAGGCACAAACTAAGTAATAAACTGATGCAAATATGTGTTCGATCTCAAAAGTGAATTTAATGAATTAATAGAAAAGGAGAATAAACGACATGTTCCCTCTAAGTTAGGTGGTCCTCACCCGACCATTTAGCCCAATGGATCGGACTCTGGAAATTCGAAACTAAAAGAAAAAATGCAAAAGATCTGGAAAATGAGATCACTGAACACTAACAGGTTTACTTACCATGGGCGTGCGTGGATAACGGGCTTAATGTGATTGCGCGAGAATGAAAAAGAGGTGAAAGAAAATAGGTCGAGTTATAATACCATGATTCGGATCTGTCTGTATAAGGTGGGAGTTTTTTATTACATGATGTAATTCTGTGTCATTACGGTATCCTTGGTATTGATATTTAGTACCTATCTTTCTGACAAGGCTTGGTATCACTGTATGATCTGTGTCGTGTTTTTGTTTCAAACCCGTGCTTAGATGTTTCATTTGCTTGAGGACAAGCAAAGGTTCAAGTGTGGGGGAGTTTGATAACGCAAAATTATATCGTGTATTTGACTTGACATGCATGAATTTATATTGTGTTTTAATTGGTTTTTCCCGATTTATGTTTTATTCTACCCGTTTTTGTTTATGTTTTTCAGGCACTCGAGTCGAACCGGGATTTAACGGAAAATAAATATTTATTGAAGAAATTGAAGAGAAAAGAATTGAAGAGGAAAGAAAATGAATTGGAAGAAAATGAATTGGAAGAAATTGAAATGGAAAGGAAAGAAAAAAAGAAGCAAAGAAAAGAAAAAAAAAATATAAAGGGTGGGCCCACCACCACACATATGGCGCAAGCCACATTGTGGGTGGCGCCCACCACTAAAAGAGAAAGTGGCACAAGCCACATGGTTGAAGAAGGATGAGGTGGCGCGAGCCACCTATTTCTGGGGAGAGAAAAAAGAATAGTTGCACCACTTCTCCTACTTTCTCTAGGTCTCCAACTTCCGTCCGTTATTTTCTCAAGCATTTTCCACACGACTGAGACGTTCTTCTCAACTGCCAAGACTGGATATAAATTGAAGTGAAGACCTCCTTTGGGAGGGTCCGTGAATTTTCAAGAGAGCTCTGAGTGAATTATTATTTTTTGCACTTATTTTCAATCAAACAGTTTGTATTTCTTCGGCACTTCTATTTCTTTATTTCTTACTGTAAGCAAGTGTTGCCGGATCGCTTCAAGTCTTTAGCAAGGATTCATTTACCAGTTATTTCAATTCCAGGTTTTTATTATATGCTTTATTCTGTCGTTTACTGCAGCATGATTAGTAGTAGTTATATATATATTGTTAGCATGTTTTCCATTCCAACCATGTCTGGCTAAGTTATTTGGTATCAGTATGTAAACAATTTATTCACATGGAATTAAGTAATAATCGGTGCTATATTTTTACAAATTAGTTTTTAGGCTTAGGTTTCTTATTTTTAATCGATCGGTTTTTCTTAGGAAAGTAAAAGGACATTTAAGGTTAAGGTCAAGATAAACGAGAGTTTGAGAGTTTAACCAGATAGCTGAAACTAGGCATTGATTTTAAACACAGCGGAAGCACTTTAGAATTGATTAGGACTTATTCATTTTCAAAAAGTATTTTCAAATGCAAATGATATAGCGAGAGCGCTCATTCTGATTTAACGGTATAGTCCAAATCAATAAACACGAGAGTGTGAGATAAGGTCTTTTAAAAGAATATTTTCTACTGAAAAGTAATTTGACACTTAACCCTGCACCGATGACTTATTAAATTCCAGACGATTAATGCGTTACATACTAATATCTCGTTATTGATTATTTTTATTAAAAGTTAGTATTCTTAGATTTAATTTTTGTCGCCTTATTTCCCTTAGAACAATTAGCCTTAGCTAAACATAGTAACAATCTGATAGCACTAGTTTGATTATCAGTCCTTGTGGGATCGATATCTTTTTAAAACTATGCGATAGACTGTGCGCTTGTAGTTAGTAACCCCATTCGACTCATAAAGTCGCGATCACCCGCCTCCTTCAAGCTTCGAACTCCCACCATGCCATCTCAAGCCCCGCTTCTTCTCTGAAGTCATCTATCCTCTCGTCCCTCCCTCTGAAATCCAAGCTGTGCTAGGGACCGCTGCAGAAGCGAGGAGGAAAACGATCTTTGAGGACATGTCTGCCGTTATGCAGCTCTGTTTGACTGTTATTGTCCTAAACGATGAAACCCGCCCCGCTGCTAAACTTTCTCGACTGCAAGAAAGGCTCGAGACCTTGGAGGCTGAGCTGCTAGACCTGTGCAAAGAGTTGAAGGAATGCAGGGACCTGAATAAAGAACAGAGTGAGCAGCAGCAGCGGGAGGAGACAAAGCTAAAGGAAGCTAAGGAAGCGGAGAAAGGTCATCTTGCCCGGATCACCGAGCTGGAGGCAGAGGAGAAGCGGCTCAAGGAGAGGGTTGCAGAGCTGGAGGATGTTGTTCGGCCAGCTGAAGGCGAAACTGAAAAGGATAAGCTCCTAACCTCTCGGGCAGCTCTGGTGGCCAAACTCAAGAGTGTCGAGCAGGATCTCCGGCTAGCCGAGGATGATACTCTTGAAGCCACGGGCATAAGGTTCCGAAATGCAGTGGCGCAGCTTCGGATCCTAAATCCCGGCCTTGTGACCGACGGGGCTGATGCTAACTGCGAGGTGGTCAATGGCCGGATAGTGCTGCCCGGGCAAGAAGGAAATGCCAACGTAGGAGGTGGGCCAGACGTTGCTGAGACTGATGCCGAGACTGCTGCTGCGTAGGAGTATAGTTCACTTGGCCTGCGTGCCATTTTGTTGTTGTTGCCCGACTTGTGGGCTTATTGATGTAATATTTGTACAATGGGTTTTGCCCGATTCTAATACTTCGCTTTGCCTCTTTATTTATTTTGCTTGTGTGTGATACTTTATACATTACTTATTTTTAGTTGAGATCGCTGGCGCCTTGGGAGTTTGCTCGACTCTGATGATCCTCGACTGCGAAGAGAGCTAGTCGAGTGGTCGGGGGTTGTACTCCGACTTTCAACGAGGCTAAGAGGTCGGTTGAGGTCTTAGCTTCGTGGCGTGAACTTCCCATCGCGAGCTGGGTGTTCTGCCTATTTGGTACGTCAACGATGGAGCTCGGTTGAGGTCTCCTCGCCGGGCTAAAAAGTCTCACGCACACACTTTGTGGTTTTTGGCCGTGGTGTGTTATATAGAGGTGTCGCGCATGTACCGCTGCACGCCCCGTGGTCGCGACGTCGTACTGTCACAGGCAGTGTCTAACTGTAATATTGTTTGAGCTTCTCAGCATTCCATGGTCGAGAAAGTTGTTCACCGTGGAGGTTTTCGAGGTAATAGGCACCCGTCCCCGTCTTTGCAATGACGCGGTATGGGCCCTCCCAGTTTGTGGCCAGCTTTCCTTCGCGTGAATCTTTCTGATTTCTCCGTAGGACAAGACTGCCTACTTGGAAGTCTCGTTTGATAACTTTGTCATTATAACGCAAAGTTATTTTTTGTTTTAAAGAGGCTTCTTGGAGGGAAGCGCCGGTCCTTATTTCTTCGACAAGGTCGAGCTCCTCTCGCAGGGCTTCGTTGTTTGTTTCTTCGTCGAGGGGAGCTTTTGTCCTCCTCGAGGGTTTCCTGATCTCCACGGGGATAACTGCCTCGGTTCCGTACGTTAGGCGAAACGGGGTCTCCCCGGTCGTGAAGTGTGGGGTTGTTCGATATGCCCAGAGGACGTTGTGCAACTCCTCGACCCACCGTTGTTTGGCCTCGCCGAGTCGTCGCTTTAGTCCCTGGAGTATCACTTTGTTCGCTGCTTCGGCCTGCCCGTTGGTTTGAGGGTGTTCGACCGACGTGAAGTGCTGTTTCGTGCCCAGTTTGGCGACGAAGTCTTGGAAGTTCCTGTCGGTGAACTGTGTCCCGTTGTCGGTGAAAATGGCTTGGGGCACACCGAATCGGGCGAGGATGTTTCTCTTGTAGAAACGGAGTATGTTGAAGGCAGTGATTTTGGCCAGCGCCTCTGCCTCAATCCACTTTGTGAAGTAATCTACCCTGACGATGAGGTACTTGTTTTGGTACGACCCTATGACGAAAGGTCCGAGGATATCCATTCCCCACCACGCAAATGGCCACGGGGATGACAATGAAATAAGCTCGTTTGGAGGAGCGAGGTGCATGTCCCCGTGTCTTTGACAGCGGTCACATCTCTTGACGTGTTCCTTTGCGTCATGTTGCATAGTGGGCCAATAATACCCCGCTCGGAGTGCTTTTCGGGCTAGGGACCTTCCGCCGAGGTGCTGGGCATTGATCCCTTCCTGGATTTCTTGGAGGATCCCCGAAACTTTGCTTTCTTCCACACACCGGAGTAAGGGAATGGAGAATCCTCGACGGTATAACTTACCTTCGACGACGGTGTACGCACATGCCCGCCTCTTGACTATCCCCGTTTCTTTAGGATCGTCGGGCAGTTTTCCCGTCGTCAAGTATTTGTAAACTGGGGTCATCCAACAGTTTGCGTCCCTGATAGCATTGACCTCTGTGGTCGGTGTGGGTTTGTTTATGCCCAGCTGGGTCAGTATCTCCTGGATAACCGATTTGTTCCCTCATTTTTTCTTAGTGCTCGCAAGCTTGGAGAGCACATCTGCTCGAGTGTTGTGCTCGTGCGGGATGTGAGCCACCTCCGCAGAGACAAATTTATTCAACTTGTCTTGCACCAAGGTTAGGTACTCGATGAGACTATCGTTTTTGGCCTGGAATTCTCCCCGAACCTGTGATGCCACGAGCTGGGAGTCTGTAAAGATTTTGACTTCTTTTGCGCCAAGGTCTTCCGCAAGTCGAAGTCCCGCGAGGAAGGACAGTTCGAGGGAGACCTCTATCAGGATGCCCTGCTCGTTTTCGAGGATAATTCCCGCTCCGCTACCTTTTGCACTGGAGGCTTCGTTGACGTAAATCGTCCATTTCTGGGAGCCGTTGGTCGAGGATTCAGGGACGGTCATTTCCTCTACGAAGTCGGCCAGTACCTGAGCTTTCAAGGGCTTTCTTCCTTCGTATTGAAGGTCGAACTCAGATAGCTCGAGAGACCACCGGAGCATTCTCCCCGCCATATCTGGCCGACTAAGGAGCTGTCTGATAGGCTGCTCCGTCCTTACCACGATTGTGTGGGCCAGGAAGTAATGACGTAGTCTTCTGGCTGCAGATACGAGGGCCAAGGCGACCTTTTCGATCTGTTGGTATCTGAGCTCGAGACCCTGAAGAGCTTTGCTCGTGAAATAAATCGGTTTCTGTCCTTCGGGGGTCTCCCGTATGAGGAAAGCACTCACCGCTTCGCCGGTGACGGCCAGGTACAAGAAAAGTGTTTCCCCGTTATCTGGTCGGGACAAGACCGGGGGTTGTGACAAGACTTGTTTTAGATGGAGGAGAGCTTGTTCGCATTCTTCACTCCATTCAAAAGTCGCCTTCTGTCGGAGAAGCTTGAAAAAGGGGAGTGCGTACTGAGCAGATTTGGCGACAAAACAGGAGAGGGCAGTCAGCATTTCGTTAAGTGACTGGATCGACTTCTTCGAGTTCAGGGTAGGGATTTCGGAGAATGCCCTACATTTGTTGGGGTTCGCCTCGATTCCCCTCTCCGTGAGGTAGAAGCCGGGGAACTTCCCTGCGCGAACACCGAAGGTGCATTTGTCGGGGTTGAACCTCATGCAACATTTCCTCGCCGTGTCGAACACTTTCTTGAGATGGGCAGCATGGTCGACTTCTTCTGCAGATTTGACGATTATGTCGTCCATATAGACCTCGAGCACATCGCCAATATCTGCCCGAAAGACTTTGTTCATCATCCGTTGGTAGGTGGCGCCAGCATTTTTCAAGCCGAATGGCATTACGTTATAGTAGTAATTGCCCGACTCAGTCATGAAAGCAGTATGCTGCTTGTCGGCCTCATCCATGGGGATTTGGTTGTACCCCGAGTAGGCATCCATGAAGGATAGTAATTTGAATCCTGCAGAATTATCGACCAGCTGGTCGATTTTAAGCAAGGGATAAGAGTCTTTCGGGCATGCCCGGTTAAGATCCGTGTAGTCAACGTACATCCTCCATTTTCCATTATTTTTCTTAACGAGTACAACATTTGAGAGCCAAGTCGTGTACTTAGCCTCGGAAATAAAGTTTGCCTCTAGGAGGTCTTTTACAGATTTTTCAGCAGCCTCCATTTTTTCGGAGACTGCCTACGCCTACGTTGAGCTACAACCCTAGCGGCCGGATCTATAGTCAGCTGATGACAAGCTACTTCAGGGTCCAGTCCGGGCATCTCTGCAGCACTTCAGGCGAACAAATCTGCATTTTCTCGGAGGCATGCCTTAAGTTGCCTCTTCGCCAGGTCGGGGAGTCCATAGCCAATCTTCACGCTTTGATCTGGGTTGTCGCCGAGAGGAACCAACTCGAAATCTCCATCTGGGACGAGGCGAGTTGGGTGGAGAGGCTGCCCGTTGATTTCAACTGGGAGGTCCTCGCCTGCAGCTTCTTTATGCTCCCCGAGAAACCTGCTGTCAAGGTCGACCGCGCTGACCGGCGGGAGTGGAACCTGCACGACGTTCGGAGGTGCCTCAGCCGGAGTCTTGGGTTTGACGCTGCCGACGACACTCAGGCCCTTGATTACTGCGTCGAAACATCTTCTGGCCGCCTTGATGTCCCCGTGGAGAGTGACCACACGTCCACGCTTCGTGTAGTACTTCATCTTTAGGTGGACCGTTGATGGTACGGCCGTCAGCTCCGCCAAAGTGGTCCTCCCCATGATGCAGTTGTAGAGGGACGGGCAGTCCACCACCAAGAAACACGTCTTCACCTGTCGGGCAGTTTCCTCAATCCCGAAGGTGACCATCAGCTCCACGAAGCCCCATGGTCTGGTGGTCGCGCCATTGAAGCCTTGTAGGTCTGACCCTACGTACGGGGACAAGTGTCTCTTGGTTAGCTGGAAGGTCTTGAAGAGGTGAACGTACATGATGTCCACCGAGCTCCCCTGGTCGACCAAAATTCTGTGGACATCAAAATTGGCCATCTGTGCCTGGATCAGGAGGGGGATGTTGGCGTTAGGTGCCCCACCAGGAAGTTCCTCGAGGTAGAAGGTAATCGGATTTGATCTTCCCTTAACCCTCTCGAGGGTAGGGGTTTGAGGAGTGGTTGCCTTCAGTTCGTCAAATTTCCTCTTTATTGACCCCACGGTCAAATGGTCAGGGGCTCCGCCAGATATGACCAGGGCTTGGGGGAAAGACTCCCAGGTACTGCGGGCACTTATCGACTCTTCTGCTGGGAAGCTCTTCCACATGTTTCGGACAGCTTCAGGGTTGTCGAGTTCTCCCGAAAAGCCAAAGTCTTCAGGTCGCGTGATGCTCAACGCGACTTGTAGCGATCCATTGTTGGGAGAAGGAGTTGACTCCTCGACATTCTAGGCCTCCTGGCCGCTGGGGCAGGGGGCCTCCTGCTGCTTGGTGTACTTCTTCAGGTACCCCTCTTTAATCAGTGTTTCGATTGCGTTCTTAAGGTGGACGCAATCTTCAGTAATGTGCCCGTGACTGCGATGGAATCGGCAGTACTTGGACTTGTCAACATTTGGTTTGGAAGCTGCCGGTTTCGGGAAGCGGATTCCCCCTTTGACGAACTCCGAATTGGCACAGTCGCTAAAAATGCGCGCGCGGGACGCGTTTAGCGGTGTGTAGTCTTTGAAAAGGCCAGACGGTCCCCGTGATTCGTGGGGCTATTTGGTCCGGGCTTCTTTTTTTCTTTCCCCACCTCGCCTAGGTGGAGGGGAGTCTTCTCTTCTCCTGTCTCCACCTCGCCTGGGTGGAGGGGAGTCTTCTTCCTTGTTACCGCGGGGGCCTTCTCTGCGCCTCGAATCGAGGGCAATTTGCGCAGCTTTAGCTTCCTCGAACTCAATATGCGACTGAGCCCTCTCGAGGAGGCCTTCAAAGCTGTGGGGACGGTGTAGTCCGACGGATTCTGCGAACTTGGATCCTATCCGCAAACCCTTGATGATGAGATACATTTTGATGTGATCGGTCACGTGGATTTCGACTGCTTCTTTGTTGAACCTCTCTATGTAGCTTCGGAGAGGTTCATCCTTCCCCTTAAAGATGGCTTCCAGGGAGGCTATCGTCTTCGAATGTCGACGAGAAGCCGTAAAATGTTTTCTGAAGCGCTCCCTCAGGACCCTCCACGATGTGATTGATTCAGATGCTAGGTTTTTGTACCAAGCCATGGCCCCTTTCTGAAGAGTCGTAGGGAATAATCGACATTTGATAGCGCCAGAGACGTTCCTGAAATCGAGCAGAGCTTCAAAACTCTCGACATGGTCATCAGGGTCAGATGTTCCGTCATATGTCCCTAAGGATGGGGGCCTCTCCATGCCCTTAGGAATAGGGGCGTCCATGATGTGCCTGGCCAGAGGGGTCCGGTAATCGTCATCCTCGCTGGCTCCCAGAGACACAGAGGGGGAGTGTTGTCCATGAACATAGTGACGTCTCGGGGAGTGGTCCTTTGAGCGGCCTCTGGGCTCCTCGGCGTCCGGCCTGCTCCTTTTATTTTTCGAGGAGCGAACTGGTCCCTTTGGCGGCGGGGAGCGGTGGCGTTTCTGAGGATGTTCCGACTGAGTACGCTTCAAGCGTGGTCTGCGACCCCTGTGGACTGCGGAGGGGCTGCGAGATGCCTCCGGGGACTGAGAATATCTTATATATGGCGGTGGCCGGTGCCTTCGCGGGGAAGTCCGACCACGACCTTTCTCCAACACCTCGATCCAGATGTTCTGGTTGAAGATCATCTGGTTAGTCTGATTGACCAAAGCAAACAGGGCAGCAGTGCTCGGGTCCGCATTTGGCGGCGGGTCCACGGGCTGGAAAATGAGCTGGAGGACTGTTTCATGTCCGTCTTGGTGAGCGGTCTCGTACTCCACTTCCTCGGAAAATGGTGAGGCGGTGAGTCCGTCTCTGATGTCGTTCTCCACGACAGGTTGGGCAGCATTATTGTCGACGCGGTTTCCATTACCGAGTTGCGCGATGACGTTGTCTAGAGCTTGATTTGCCGACGGGTTGGCCATGATGGTTGTTGGATGGAGAAAGCTTTGGTTTATCGAGCAGAAAAATGGGGAAGCTTATAAGTTCCCACAGACGGCGCCACTGATCGTACCTGGATCAGGCAGTTGATAGTGGCCAACGGCGTCTGGAACGGCAACTCCGGTGATGGTGAGAGACGGCCGGGGGGGGTGTACTTGCAAGGTACTCCGACGCTCAAGTGAGAGAGTGTACAGAATAACCGCAAATACAGAAAGAGTAAAGTGGTAGAAGAATGTGTCTAACCTGACCCTCTCAAATGAGAGGGTATTTATAGAGAGCCCCCAGCACGGGGCCAACGGTTACCTGCAGTGGGCTGGATCAATTAGGCCCACTTCAAGCAACTGTTAGGGCTTACGTGTAGTAGTGAAGACCAGCACGTGGTCTTCGCCCTAGAGTAACTGCTCCTAGATTTCCGGAGGTAGGGCAGACCGAATCCTTCGGACGTGGGAGGTTACTTGGAATGTGTCCACGTGGTATGGACCGTTGGGTACTCCTCGCGGGGAGACGCCTTCTGTGTCGAGGAGAGATGAAGCCCGTAGAATGGACATGGCCTCGCGGGGAAGAATAGTGTCCGTCGAGGAGTGATGTGTAGCATTCTCGCGGGGAGAAGCTAATCCGTTGGGGAGGCACATCTCCGCGGGGTGTGATGTCCTCCTTTCCTATTGTCCCAAGTGCCCGACGCTGCCTAAGTGCCCGGCGAAACTGTGGCTCGCACGTGGCAGTCGCGTGTCTTGCAGAAGGACCTTATTGGACCTCCCCAGGCTATATGGGTTGGGCCTGCTCGACTGTTGGGCAGCCTCGGCCCAGTCCAGAACACCTCATAAATGTAAACTACAGTTAGATCAAGATTACGACAACTTAGATAGTTGTGACACAGAAAAACAATGAAAACACAAAATACTAAAAGCCAACAGAGTGAGATATGTAAGTTGGCACCTCTGTGCGACTGGGCATAATTGGTTTCCCTGCCAATAACTGTCCTAAAATGCATCAAGCACTCCAAAGTTCTATACCCACACCATAACTTGTAGCAATGTTAGTGTAGAAATGGATGACCGTCTGTAAGACATGATGCGTGATATTGGACAAGATTCGTTTAAGAGGGCACATGTGAATGATACTTTATGCAGTGACAAGGATAAACCTTTGTACCCAGGATGCACAAAATTTACACGTTTGTCAGTTGTGTTAAAATTATTTAATTTAAAGGCAACTAATGGATGGACTGACAAAAATTTTACCGAATTGCTTGAATTGTTGACACAAATGCATCCAGAAGGTAATGTAATTCCAAATCGTTATTACGAGGCAAAGAAATTATTGTGTCCGATAGGTTTGGAGTATGAAAAGATACATGCATACCCTAATGATTTCATATTATACAGAAAAGAGTATGTAAACTATAATCATTGTCCGAAGTGCAAGGCGTCATGCTACAAAAAGAAAGATGGTGATTCTAGTGATGATGAGGTGGTCAAAAAGGGTCCTCCCGCGAAAGTGGTATGGTACCTACCAATAACTTCAAGGTTCAAGAGATTATTCGCTAATGCAAATGAAGCAAATAATCTTAGATGGCATGCAGAAGAAAGAAAATGTGATGGACAAATTCACCATGTAGCTGATTCTTTGCAATGGAAGAAAATAAATTCTTTGTTTCCAAATTTTGGAAAAGAGTCGAGAAACCTTGGACTTTATACTGATGGAATGAATCCGTTTGGTAATCTAAGTACTAACCATACTTCTTGGCCTGTTCTCCTGATGATTTACGACTTATCTCCTAGGCTGTGCATGAAGCGTAAATATATTATGTTATCGATGATGATTTCGGGCCCAAAACAACCAGTAAATGACATAGACGTTTATCTAAGTCCACTGATTGATGATTTAAGAGTGTCGTGGGAGGAAGGGGTGGATGTTTTTTATGTGTATTCTGGTGAACAATTCAATATGCGTGCCATGTTGTTTTGCACCATCAACGATTTTCTGGCATATGGCAATTTGTATGGGTATAAAGTTAAAGGGCATAAAGCGTGTCCTATATGTGAAAAAGACACATGTTACCATCAACTTGAAAAAGGAAAGAAGACTTTTTATCTCAGGCATCAAAAATTTCTAAATCGTTATCATCCATATCGTAGATTGCAGAAATCTTTCAATGGGGAACAAAAGCGCGGTGTTGCTCCAAAGCTCTTAACTGGAGAGGAAGTTTATCAACGACAACAGAGAATTAATGATGTCCTTAGAAAGTACCAAAAGCAATTTACTGTGAAAAATATATGGAAAAAGATGTCGGTTTTCTTCGATCTTCCATATTGGTCTAGTCTTGATGTAAGACATTGTATTGATGTGATCCACGTGGAGAAAAATGTATGTGATAGTTTAATTGGAACACTTCTCAACATTCAAGGAAAGATAAAAGATGGATATAATGATCGTCTGGATTTGGGTTTGATGGGTATGCGAGAAGAGTTAACTCCACAACGTATAGGTAACAAGATATATTTGCCTCCTGCCTGCTATACTTTGTCTTAAAAAGAGAAAACAAGTTTTTGTGAGTGTTTGCAAAGTATTAAAGTGTTGTATGGTTACTCATCAAATGTCAAGAGGCTTGTATCAGTTAAAGATCTCAAATTAATTGGCTTAAAATCTCATGATTGTCATGTCTTAATGCAACAGCTACTACCAGTGGCTATTCGTGGGATATTTCCTAACAATGTTAGGAAGACAATAACTAGGTTGTGCTTATTTTTCAATGCAATTTGTTGTAAAACCATTGATCCATTAAAGTTAGATGATTTGGAAAATGAGGCTGTAGTTATCTTGTGCCAATTAGAGATGTATTTTCCTCCTTTATTTTTGACATTATGGTTCACTTGATTGTTCATCTAGTAAGGGAGATTAGATTATGTGGTCCAATTTATTTATGGTGGATGTATCTGTCATACCCTAAATTTTGACCACTAAGATTTCCCATCATTGTGTAAAACATTACCACAATATGGATGAACCATCATGCCTCATCAGTCTCCCCAAAGATGGGTGAGCATTCACCACAGTCAAGAATTAGGGTTTCAAGCCCTCTCAAAGCCTTAGACAAAGGATCAATCAAGAAATGACATGATCTTCAACTTGTCTAACCTCTCAAACACCCATAGAGGATCAAGAGGACTCCCACACCAAGAATCAAGCACAAAGTTGCAACCTTCCAAGTGGATCAAGCCGCAAGATCACCAGTGTCACCAAATTAGGGTTTTGGTCGACAGAGGCCTCCAGATAAAATTTTCATCTGTGCATGAGCCAATGCTTCAAAGCATAACCTAAGATACTCCATGAGACCTCATGGACCCAATCATGAATTCAATTTAACCTCAGGGGATGCATTTATCAAAAATCAGGAATTAGGGTTTCTTGACCTAATTCACCCCTAAGTTGACTTTTGGGACAAAGCATGAGCCAAAACCTCAAGACATGATTTAAGGGTCTCCAATACACCACATTAATCCATTTGCAATAATGGATTGATCCAAGAAGCTTGATCTACTAGTTTCAATTTCATCTGGACCACAATTAGGGTTTTGAAGAAAAAGTCAACTGTGCCTTTGACTTTAGACCAAGGCATGCTCCCAAACCTTGGGACATGATTCAATACACCCTACAACACCTATGGAATCCATCTATTAAGTTTTATTTAGGTCAAGGACTTGATTTCATAGAGGATCGCACAGTTTGAATTTCATCTGATAAAAAGTCAACTGTATAAAAAGTCAAAGTTTGACTTTTTGATTTTTTGGTCAACCAAGGTTCCTTAACCCTAAGACAATGTTAATTTGTGATTTGAATCATCATTCATCAAGAAAAATCAAGAATAGTGAGTTAACTTGTAAAAGGGGTAACCATAAAAAACTTAGAATTTTTCTAAAATATGGAACAAAGTGGTTAGGGTACCAACTTCCAAGGACCATAACTTGAGATCCAAGCAGCCATTTTGGATGATCCAAAGATGGATTTGTAGCTCTCATGACAAACTTTAAAAGTGTAAACTACACCTCATTCCAATTCATCATGGATTTTAAACTATGGAATGATCAAAATGGCTGAAAACATGAAATGTCACTTTCTCCAACACTTAGTGAAATTTTCACTAAGTCAGAATCTGTCTTGCTTTTTTCCAAAATGTAGGGGCATTTTTCACTTGGATCCAAAAAGTGTCAAGACAAACTATGATCATACATGTGTTGTATCATATGAGAGCTTTCCAAAATGGCCAAGAACTCCATCAAACTCCACCTGAGCTAGGAGTTGTGACAGCTACAACATGCCTTGCTGCAAACTGTCTTGGCAAGGCAGATTTGTGCACAAGAGCTCGATTTGTCCAAATTTTGCAATAACAAGCATGCTTATCCATCTGCACACCTCAAGGGGGAACAACCAAGGGACAAGAACTGATTCATCAACCTCCAGAGTCCCAAAATCTACATGTAGTATGCCAAACCTAAAAAGGCTAAAGATGCTTCAAGACTCCAATTTTGTTTTGGAACATTTAATGGATGCTTAGAGGTGGCATGTATCAGAGCAAGAATATACACTTCAGTCAAGCCTTATCCTTGAATCATAGAACCATAGGCCTGTGCTCTAATCTCAAGTCAATGGCTAGAGGAAACTTGAGATTCCATTTTATCATAATTGGCCACATACCTGTACCAGTTGCCATTCACTATTGCTTGCAAAACAAACTTGCTCTACTATAAATAGAGATCAATTGTGATCAGTTTGAGTACACCAAAGCACCCAAACTGATGCTTTCCTCAAAATCACCTCTTCACTCTAAATTTTGCCTTCTAAAGCAAGCCACTATCGGGTTTTGAGTTTGAGAGCAATTCCAACCAAACCAATGGTTCACACACCTCACATATAACATATAGAAGTTATCCAAACACTAAAATCACAACTGGAACATCAATTTCACAAAATCACCATCCAACTGCTCAAGTCCTTGACAGAGTTGCAGTTGAGGTACCATCTCAAGTTCCAGCTTGTTTCAAACCATTCCAAGCATTCATACACATCACTTGGCACCTAGGGAAGATGTTCAGATCATTGGAACCAGCTTGTAACACCTCCAACTCAAAACACGATCACCAGCTGCAAGAGGTAAGCCTTAACTTGGTCATCTCATGACTCATGCATATTTCCTCGCACAATAATTTTGCCATATGTTCGTAATCATGTATGGAGTGTTTACCCTCAATCAATTGCTTTGTATGAATCGTGTATGGAATTTCTGAACCTTCATGCAGAATTTAGGGTTCTTGAGGTTTCTCTTTGATTTCTTATTCCATGCTTAAAATAAATGAAATTAAAGATCATAGACATGATCGTGAGTTGAAAATGAGCAGATTGATATGTGGTTTGTGTGATTTCATCAAGTATTCAGTGAGATTGATGAGAAAATGCAAATCGGCCAAGAACAGGACACGCGGGCAAAACCAAGGTGTTCTTGGTGCCCTTTTTCAAATATTTGAATTTTTGAATTTTGTGATTTTATTTAATTGATTAAAAAATTAATTTCTCTCTGAATTTTAATGATTTTGAGTTGGTTCTTTTTTTAATAATTCACAAAAATGTTAAAATATTTTATTTTACCAAACTTTCCCAAAAATATTATTTATTTCATATATTTGATATTTTTACAAAGAATTAATTTTTATTTGTTTTTTGACATTTAAAATATTTTTTCCTTCTTGATTTTCCAAACTTGAATGGTTCTTAATCATTTAGTGGATAAAAACATGATTTTTGAAACATTGATCCAAGATCATCACTCATTTTTCACATGTTTTCAATGATTTTTATTAATTTTTAATCAAAATTAACTCCATGTTAAACAAAATTAGGGTTTTGATTAATTTCACCCTAACAAATCTTTTTTAAACACTTTGTGGGCCTCTAATAGAGTGTAAGTCCCAACCCTTTTGTAGATAAACAATTTTTGGGCCTCACATATTGTATACGTCCCTCTGTATATTTTCAAAAGTTCGGCGCGATCGTCGCCTTTTTAACAAAATCAATTGGGCTTCTCCTTGAGCTATAAGACCCATCTTTATTCATTTTTTCAAAATCTTTGGGCCTCTAATAGAGTGTAAGACCCATTCCTTGTAAATAAGATACCTTGTTGGGCCTCAAATATTGTATAAGACCCACTGTATTTTCAAAAACCTCGGTGCGATCGCCGTTTTCAAACAAACCATCTGGGCCTACCCTCGTGTTGTAAGTCCCATTTTTCTTTTTCAAAATAATATTTGGGCCTCTAATAGAGTGTAAGACCTAACCCTTTTTTTGAAACTAAACTTGTTTTGGGCCTCAGACATTGTATAAGTCCCTCTGTACATTTCAAAAGTTCGATGTGATCGTCGTCTTTTTAAACAATAAACTTTGGTCCTCTCCTTGAGTTGTAAGCCCCACCACTTATACAAAAACAAATCTTTGGGCCTCTACTAGAGTGTAAGACCCAATCCCTTTTTAGCCAAAACCTTTGGGCCTCAGACGTTGTATAAGTCCCAGTACAATCTTTTCAAAACAATTTCCCTTTTGATTTAAATTCAAGTATACAGTTGTTATCAAAACTTTCTTTAATTTCTTTGAACAACTAACAATACAGCATGAAAGCTTGCTCACCTGTAAGTTTTATCCGCTTTCATTTACTTGCTTTAATATATATAACTGTATTGTGGGAAGCTGCGCATGGTTAGTCTTCTTTCATCCTTTTACATACATGTCAAATATATATAACTGTATTGTGGGAAGCTGCGCACGGTTAGTCTTCTTTCATGCCCTTTTACATACTTGTCATATATCAACTGTATATATACTAGTATAGTTATTTAGAGTTTTCCCCGGCAACTAGGCCTAGAACTAGGTAAAGCCCGTTTGGTCACTCTTAAATACAAACAAAACTAGATCCTCATAGGATTTCCAGGTACAGTCTTCCCTTCTCTTGGGGTTAAACAATATGGAACAAAGAGAAAGACAGTATTCTCGATGAACCTTTTCTCAGACTGTCACCCCTATAAATTATCAAAGAAATTCTACTCCCCGGAGTTGATCTATTCTCTGTGAATAGCATCTCCTGAGTTTCTTCAAATCACAGAACTTTCACTAAATGATCTATTCTCTGTGAATAGCATTTCTTGAACTTTTCTTGGTTTGGGACCCACAGGCTTCCTAAAAGCATCCCCGCCTCCTCTTGGGCTTTGTATAAGGACACGTCGGCTTCTTAAAAGTTCTCATGCCTTCTCTTGGGCTTCATACAAGGACCCTCACGACCTCTTAAAGGTATAGGACAGAACTTAGTCATCCTTTGTTAGAGTTGTCTTTCTAAAAGAAGTTACAAAAGCCCTCAGGCCAATTTTAGGGTTGATACTCATCCCTTAAACGAGTCGGCCTCCTCTTGGGCGTTGTACAAAGATAGACCTTTCCAATAGACTTGGACAGTCTAAATCTCCTTGAGTCTCAAAGACATTCTCAAGTCCCTTACAAATATAGGAGAAACCCCGGATTCTGGATTACTCTCCAGCTGAGTTAAAACCCATAGGTTCTAAAACCCAGTCTCTCTCCTAAAAACTCCCTAACCAGGGTCAGTTTATCATCATATAACACTATCTCAAATTAGAACCTCAAGGTATCTGATCTATCAACCCTTCTGCATTCCCCTGCAAAAGTTGGTTTCCCTATTTGGACATGCCTCGGGATCTCAAGAATCCCTAACATAAGTTAGCCTCCTCTTGGGCTTTGTATAAAGACTTGTCCTCAGCGCAGTCAGCCTCCTCTTGGGCTTTGTACAATGATTCTCCCCAGCGGAGCTAACCTTTTCAGACTCTCTTGTTGAGTCAATCACCTTTTCAGTCTCTCTTATTGAGTCAATCACCTTTTCAGAATCTCTTGTTGAGTCAATCACCTTTCAGACTCTTTTGTTGAGTTAATCACCTTTCACTACTCTCTTGTTGAGTCAACCCTTTTAGACTCAATCTCGGGCTTTGTACGAGATAGACAAAAACACTCTTTTGTTGAGTCAATCTTTTCCAGCCTCCTTCCAGGCTTAGCATAAAGATTTCCCCTAGCAGAAGTCAGCCTCCTCTTAGGAAGAATGATTTCTCCAACTTGTTCAGCCACAATCCTGGGCTTCGTACAGGACAGTTAAAAGCACTCTCTTGTTGAGTCAAACCCTCTTCGTCTCAATATTGGGCTTTATACAAGACTGATAAAGACTTCCCCAGTGGAGTCAATTAACCTTTTAGCATCAACCTTATGCTTTGATCAAGGCACACAAAAAATCAACAATCCCTCTTTAGAGATGACAAATTCTCTCTCAGTCAAACCTTTTAGCTTCAATCTTGGGCTTTGAACAATATGCAAATACTCCTTTAGCTTCAATCTTGGGCTTTAAAAAAGACATTAATACCCTTTTAGCTTCAATCTTGGGTTTTGAACAAGACACCAAAACATCTTTTTCCTCCCATAGAATAGGAGGAACTACGATTGCTCTGATTTCCCTGTTTCGTTTAAACGGGAATACGTAGGCATAAGATTGTGAAATCTTAGCGAGCATACTAATAAAAAACTCTAGGTCCAATACCTTCATACATCAATCAAAACTTAGGTCCATAACCTTCCCAAAAACATCAACAAAAACTCACTCTCCCTGTCACATTTCCCAAGAAACTTTCCCAAACCCATTACTAGATAAACACCATCAAGTACAAAGCAAAACCTAAAGCTAATATCCCGTGGATAACCACATATAGGATGGGTAACTGACAACTGCCCATTGTATAACCTGACCCCGGACCCCCCAATCTCTTTAAGCGTTTGTTCAGTTAAACATTCGCGTGCAAGGTTAGTTTTAGATACCTTCCCTTTCCCTTCCAGCTTCATGGGATACATAAGAAATCAGAAAGTAGCACCCCTTTCTCTGTGAGGAGGAAAACCCCAACTTCAGCGATAAGGTGGTCGCGTCACCGACAAAAATCACTCGCTACAGTATCCAACAGAGCGATACATGAAGATCCTAAAAGGGTATACAAAAAACCCACACCGTGCAGAAGCATCGATTATTGAGAGGTACATTGCAGAAGAAGCAATTGAGTTTTGTTCAAACTATTTGTCAGAAGTGGATGTTGTAGGGGTTCCCAAGTCTCGTCATGATGGAAGATGTGAGGGTGTGGGTACACAAGGTTTAAAGGTAAAGAGCTTAAGTATTGAGGTGGTTGTTCAAGCGCATTTGGATATCTACTTAATCTAAATCCAAGGTTGTCATGATGACTACTTTGGTCACAACCCTAACCTTAATTGTCTACTTGGCAATTTCCCTAACTCTAATTGTCTATGTGGCATTTTCTTAAAATATTCAATATTATTTCTAACCCTAATTGCCTACGTGTAATAATAATAATAATAATAATAATAATAATAAATTATTTCTAATTCTAATAATAATATCAATAATAATAATAATATAATAATAATATGAATATTAAATCACCAACAACAACAACAACAACAACAACAACAACAATAATAATAATAATAATAATAATAATAATAATAATAATAAATTATTTCTAATCCTAATAATAATGTCAATATTATATTGTAGAAGGATTATTCAGCCACCACTATTAATAATTATATAAATAATATATATTAATATAATATTATTCAGCCACCACTATTAATAGTCATATAAATAATATATAATAATAATAATATAACAACAACAATAATAATATTAATATAATAATAATATGAATATTAAATCACCAGTAATAATAATAATAATAATAATATAAATAATAAATTATTTCTAATCATAATAATAATATCAATATTATATTGTAGAAGGATTATTCCGCCACCACTGTTAATAATCATATAAGTGATTAATAATTTTTTTTGTAATTTAAAATAAAAAATAAAAAATTTTATGAGTTTACATTTTATTAATTTGTTAAAAAAATTCAAACTATTATTATAAGTGATTAGTAATATTTTATTTAAATTAAAAATAAATAAAATATCTGTAATTAATTTAGTCAATAATTGGTAAACAATTGAAATTAAGAAAAATTTTATGAGTATTAAAGTCACATATATTTAATGAATATAATGTTGATTTAATAAACCGTTTTGAATATCAATGCATAATTGAAATAAAATCACCAATAATTAATTCACCTCTCTATTAGAAATCTACGTTAACAAAATTGATACATTTCTTTCAATAAAAAAGACTGTTACATAGTACTCATATTTACTTAACATTCATATAATATAATTCATATTTATATTACTTAACATTTAATAACTCCCGTATAGATATTAATTCATATTAATATATATTAATATTTCTATTATTCTTTATAAATACCTCTTTTATCATCTCTATGTTACATAGTACTCATATTTACTTAACATTCATATAATATAATTCATATTTATATTACTTAACATTTTGTAACTCTCGTATAGATATTAATTCATATTAATATATATTAATATTTTTATTATTCTTTATAAATATCTCTTTTATCATCTCTATTTGGTCATCTCATCACACACTGGATCTCTATTTAGTGTCTCATCACACACGATAGTTTTACAAACAATTATATTATTTGAATTAGTGCTTGCTTTAGTGTTGTTTTGTTGTTTGTAGATATTCATTTCATGATAACTCTAATATCTGAGATTTTGGGTAGCAAGATGCCAAAATGACTATCAATGGTTAGTATTGAAAACATATCATCAATATATCATATTTTGTATTTTATTTTACATGATTAAATTTATACTTTGTTGTTTGTAGATATCACTCCCACAATAACTTCAATATCTGAGATTTTGAGTGCCAAGATTGAAATTAACTAGAAGGATAGAATAATACATATATGGATTACACCTGATCGCACAAATCCATTATAGAATGAAAGTCTCTATATGCTTTTGTTTGATGAAAAAGTGTTATTTTTATTAGTGTATATGATCACTTGGGATAATTAACTAAAAGGTAATTATTATATATTATTTATTATTGTTTATATCTATATAATAAACTAAAAGGTCATTCTTTTTATCTATATTATGTATTTAAAATTAATAAAAATATATGAATAGTTTTATTAGTGTTTATCGCTAATAATTACCTTTTAAAATGTAATTTAGGATGTTATTGAAGGTGGTGATTCAAATAGCAAAAATGAAGTGGTTGTTGCTAATTCTTGCTAAACTCCAACTAGCAAGTCACTTGTGATGACAACTTTGGTCACAACCCTAACCCTAATTGTCTACGTGGCAATTTCCCCATCTCTAATGATCTATGTGGCATTTTCTTAGATTATTCCATATTATTTTTAACCCTAATTGCTTTCGTCTAATAATATTAATAATAATAATAATAATAATAATAATTATTATTATTATTATTATTATTATTATTATTATTATTATGATAATAATCATTTAGCACTTAGTTTGTAAAAATTATAAGAAAATTTTATCATTTAGCACTTAGTTTATAAAAATTATAAGAAAATTTTGTCTCTATTTTATTTAATGACTAAATCATATATTTAATTTTATATACAATTAAAAAATATAATAAAAATATTTTTCATTAAATTAATTTTGTACAATAATTTTAAAATTCAAATTAAAAATATTATTTTTAACTTTAAAACTGTTTTTGAAAATTAGTCTATCAAATGAGTTTTTGTATGTATCATAATAAATAATAACTAAATAAATAGTAATAAGGTAATCAACAAAATAAAAATAACACTTATAAAAATAAAAATTTAATATATAATTTTAGAATATATTTATTTCTTTTTCATAAATATATAGTGGATTAATTTTGAGTTTTTCACAATAAAAATAATGGAAAACTTATGACTATAAATTCATTAAAAGACTCTTAAATTTTTAATTTTTTGCACTAAAAATTCATTAAAACAATTTTCATTTTCTAACACTATTGAGTGTGATATACCTCAATTTTTATATAAACAAATACAATTAATGCCTAATTTTGATCTCTCTCACTTTTATTTGTTAATTTATAGTGGAGTAATTTTGATTTTTTCTCAATAAAAATAATAGAAAATTTAAAATTTAAAATTATGATATTCAAGACTATTATAAATTTATAATAATTTTATATTATAATTTTCATAGTTAAATTTTGATATTAAAATATAAAATTTATATCTAAATATATATCATGTAAAAAGTACCTCTCATGCAAAAAGAATAAGATAAAAAATATAATATGAAAAAACGATATCTTTATTTGTAACACCCATATATAATATAATACATCAAAGCATCCATATCATACATGAATTCACGTTTTGGTACTGAAATACAATAAGTTCCTAGTTAACACATTATACATATACATGCCCAAAAATACCTAATAAAAAAAACTATGGCATTATATATACAAGATGTTCAAAATGATAAAAACTAAGAACTAGATCAACAATGATCTCAAAATAAACTCCACAATGGAAGCCTTGCCACACAAAAGCTACGATCCGTAAGGAAAAATCAAACAACTTTGTCCTTACCCTTCGCCGAACCTGCAGTACCTGTGATGTAAACAACAACATGGGGTGAGATACATCAATCTCAGTGAGTTCCCTATCTTATACGTCCTCTCGGCTTTACAAGGTTCTATCACACCTAACTCAAGTCAAAAGGGAAAAGGGAAAATGACTTTGAGTACTCACACACACTATATGGATCCATGTTCATGAGTCGCTTTAACTCACAATATCACTAATCGATAACCTCACCAAGGCATCCCCTTTTCCCGTCCGCTTCTACGTCTAGAAGTCGACCCGAGTCATGGATCCTGGTCACCTACTTGACATACGAATGGATTTGGGATCTACGGGTCATTAACCGTTATGAACCCTCACTTCACACGGGCCATTAACCGTCACAAGCATATGCTCCCTGAGCGCCATTCGTACTGCACGCGGAAATCAAACCTGTCAAGTAGTCATGCATATGTTTCAGAGGAGCTCGAGACTCATGAAACTGCAACTCAAGATAAACCGGTTACGATTACGTGATCACCCACGCAAACGTAATTGTATTCGACAATCACAAGGCCACATTCGCCTTAAGACCTCTTTGTCTTTTCTCAAACATAAACACAATAACACATGATCCATACTAGTGTACTTATTTTTATATCATTCGGTAACAGACGCACGCCTCGGCCTCTCTTGCACGAGTGACGTCGTTATGTTATTCCACAATTTCCTAACCGTTACTAGGTTTTAACATAGTTCCGGGTAATATTTCTCACTCTACCTATTTCATATTTTTAACATGCAAATACTCTCAAACATGCTCAACAACAAGGGAAATAGGCAAACACAAGTCAAATATATATATTGGAATCACATAATTCAACATATCATAAATTGCACCAATTCCGGTTCCCTCCGATTTATTTAATCGGGCATTAACCTAGAATTTTTCCACTTCCATTAGATAGAGTATTTTCATAGCTCTCTATCGATACCAAGAACACTCAAATCGGATACACGAAACAAAAGTTATGAATTTCAGAAAATACTATTTTTTTTCATTTTGTTCCAGGTCGCGCTAAGCGCGCCCTGCCCGCGCTAAGCGTGCTCCTCACTGCCTGGAAGGGTTGCGAATTCTCCCGACCGCGCTAAGCGCGTAACACCGCACTAAGCGCGCTCTGCGTTATGCATAAAAATACTTCCTTTTTCCAGCAACTTTCCACACCCCCAATTCAATTTCAAACAAACAATGAAGGTATATTTTCATGTTTCTATCATAGTTCATCCATCAAACTTCATATAACATCAATGTATAATTTCTACACCAAAACCCTAAGAATTTCCAATCAAAACAACCAATCCAAAAATTCATAACAATATCAATAGATGATTCTACACATGTTATAATCATACTACACAATTTATAGCTCATTTTATCCGTTAGATTTCATTGATTTGCAAAATAAGCATTTTCTCACAAAACCTAACTTAAGCTAAAATCATCTCTAACTCTAGAACTTAAAGCTTCTATCTAGAACCCACCTTGGTTAGAGGTTGAAAATGAAGAAGATGAGATGATTTGATGAAGGGTTGATGATGATTCTTGCTCTTGAAATGTTGGATTTTCTCTTCTTTTCTTTCTCTCATTTTCTTTCCTTTCTTCTTCCTTCTTTCTTCTTTCTCTCTCTATGTTACTATCTTTCTCTTTTTTGTTTGTCAAATGGGAGGAAAGAAAACATATAGTAAGTATTATTAGTAAATAATGCTACTAAATGTCCAAAAAGTCTCTAAAGCTCCAATAATTAAATACCTCAGAGTCAGATAATATTAATTGGATTTACTCTAAGTTCAACAGTTACTCTAATTATTTTTGAAAATAATTTCTCAGAGTACACTGGGACTCAGTTGATCACAACTAATATTATCCAGAGCAAATTTAAAATATGGGGTATTACATCCTCCCCCCCTTAAATAGAAGTTTGTCCTCGAATTTAAAAGATTGCCTGAATAAATGAGGATAAGCATCTTTCATCTCCGACTCTAGTTCCCAAGTAGCATCACCCGGATGCGTCACATCCCATTGCACCTTATCAAGTGGAATGTCTTTGTTCCTTAATACCTTTGTTTCTCTTCCCATAATACGACTCGGTTGGGGTTCAAACGTTAAATCTGCTTCTATTTCCACTGATTCTGGTAGAACTGGCTGAAGAGGATCAGGAATAAACTTCCGAAGCTGAGATACATGAAAGACATCGTGCATTTCTGACAGAGGGGGAGGTAAGGCCAACCTATAAGCTACTTCACCAATCCTATCAAGAACTTGATACAGTCCCACGTATCTCGGACTTAACTTGTGTGACTTAAACGGTCCTTTCAATCTTAATCTCGGAGTAACTTTCAAAAATACATGGTCACCTTCCTCAAATTCTAAAGGTCTCCTACGATTGTCTGCATAACTCTTTTGGCGATCTTGCGCTTGTTTAACTTTCTCGCGGATCATTCGAATCTTTTCCGTAGTCTCTTGGATAATTTCGGGTCCCAAAATTCTATCTTCACCAACTTCCGCCCAACATAAAGGTGTTCTACATTTTCTTCCATACAACGCTTCATAAGGAGCCATACCGATACTCCCATGGTAACTATTGTTATAAGAAAACTCTATCAACGGTGGAAGTTCCTTCCAATTCCCTTTACTTTCTAGCACACAAGCTCTCAACATATCTTCCATTGTTTGTATTGTTCGCTCAGTCTGACCATCCGTCTGAGGATGATTCGACGTGCTCAAACGCAACTTCAAACCCATAGCTTGTTGAAAAACTTTCCAAAACCTTGAAGTAAACTTTGGATCTCGGTCGGACACAATATTAGAGGGAATACCATGCAATCTCACAATTTCAGCAATGAATAACCTCGCAAGATGACTTGCTTTAAAAGTAGTCTTCACGGCTAAGAAATGCGCAGATTTCGCTAGTCGATTCACAATCACCCAAATCAAATCATATTCACCTTGCGTACGGGGTAAACCTACGGCAAAGTCCATAGAAATACTATCCCACTTCCAAACTGGAATTTCTAAAGGTTGCAACAGGCCTCCCGGTCTTTGATGTTCAATCTTTACCTGTTGGCATACTGCACATTCCGACACATACACCACAATATCCTTTTTCATTCCGGACCACCAATAATCTCTCTTCAAGTCTTGATACATCTTCGAAGAACCAGGATGTATTGTAAAAGTACCTTTATGAGCTTCATCCAAAATCTTTCTTTTTAACACCGCATCGTCCGGAATACAAATCCTTTGGTTAAACATAATAATTCCGTCGGTAGCTTGAATAAAACCCGGTCGTACTAACACTTCTTGTAACTTCTCATCCAACAATTGTCCTTGTTGAATCTCAACTCTTAGAGTAGAATTGACATTCAAATTTCCCATGATTACACCATTCGGAGTCCACACAAATTGAAGATTAAGATCCCTAAACTTTCCCAACAGAGCATACTCCAATATCATCAATTCTGCACTATGAACTACTTTCTGACTTAATGCATCTGCCACCTTGTTTGCTTTTCCTGGATGATACTTCAATTCTAAGTCATAATCCTTTAAGTACTCCATCCACCTTCTTTGTCGCATATTTAACTCCTTCTGGTCAAATAAATACTTCAAACTTTTATGGTCACTGAATATTTCAAACCGTACACCATACAAATAATGACGCCACACCTTCAGTGCAAATACAACTGCTGCTAGTTCCAAATCATGAGTTGGATAGTTCTTCTCATGAACTTTCAATTGTCGAGAAGCATAAGCTACCACCTGACCACCTTGCATCATAACACCTCCTAATCCCATCTTAGAAGCATCGCAAACTACTTCATAAGAGTTGTTGGGATCAGGAATGATTAACACAGGAGCCGTCGTCAATCTTTCCTTCAATTTCATGAAACTTTGCTCAGAACTTGAATCCCACTCATAAGCACAATCCTTCCGAGTAAGCTTTGTCATTGGTAAGGCCAATTGAGAAAAACCTTTGATGAACCTTCTATAGTAACCTGCCAATCCCAAGAAACTTCTAACTTCTGAAGCATTCCTCAGTCTCTCCTAATTAATCATTGCTTCTACCTTCGACGGATCCACAGCCACACCACCTTGAGATATAACATGTCCAAGAAAATTAACTTCTGACATCCAAAACTCACACTTGCTTAACTTAGCAAAAAGTTGCTTCTCTTGCAATACTGATAAGACAATTCTCAGATGTTCTCCGTGCTCTTGTGGAGTACGAGAATAAATAAGAATGTCGTCAATAAAGATCACGACGAATTGATCTAAGTAAGCTTGAAATATCTGGCTCATATAATCCATAAAAACTGCCGGAGCATTCGTCACACCGAAAGGCATTACTAAAAATTCATAATGATCGTAACGAGTTCTAAATGCAATCTTAGGTACATCTGAACTCTTCACTCGGATTTGGTGATAACCCGACCATAAATCAATCTTCGAGAACACACAGGCTCCTTTCAATTGATCCAACAGGTCGTCTATCCTGGGTAAGGGGTACTTGTTCTTAATGGTGACTTTATTCAACAGTCGATAATCAATACACAAGCGCATTCCACCATCTTTCTTCTTTACCAACAACGCTGGAGCTCCCCATGGTGAAACACTAAGTCTAAAAAAATGTTTAGCCATTAATTCTTCCAATTGCTCTTTCAGTTCTCTCAATTCAAGTGGTGGCATCCGATACGGAGAAACGGATATAGGAGTCATTCTCGGTACCAGGTCAATAGAAAATTCCACTTCCCTCTCCGGAGGAAGAGAAGTGACATCTTCGGGGAAAACTTCTGAAAACTCCCAAACAACAGGAATGCTCAAAACCTGATGGTCGCTACTCTTCTCCTTAGTGAGAACTAAAAGAACAGATTTCTCCTTCTCAAACAAGAAATTTATCATTCCAACCGTACCTTCTAGAATAGTTGTTAAAACATCTTTCAGGGTAGCATCAATAGATGGAATGATGATAAGCTTTTCCTCACACCCAATAAACACCGAATTAGCAGAAAGCCAATCCATTCCCAAAACGACATCCATTTTCTTAAGCGGTAAGCAAATAAGATCAATCTGAAAAACTCTTTCATCCACAGACAAAACATAGTTTTCACACATCAATGGAGTCTCAACCATTTCATCCATGGCGGTAGTGACCACCATGGGAGGAGACAAAGGAATAACTTGCAACCCAAGTCGCTTCACACATTGCATCGATACAAAAGAGTGTGTGGCTCCACAATCAAATAAAATAAAACAAGGATGCCCATTTACGAAACACGTACCAGCAATCAAAGAGTTGTCACCCTTTGCTTTCCTTGCATCCAAGGTATACACTCGACTGGTATTCCTCTCTGGGGTCTGATTCCTACCCTGAGGACAATCCCTCGCCAAATGGCCCACTTTCTGACACTGATAACACCTTACCCCTTCGATACCACACCTTCCATGATAATTCCTACCACAAGTGCGACATACAGGAGGTGCACTGGTCCTAGAACTATGAACTTGCTTCACTTTGAAAGCTTGTTGTCTTGGCCTAAATTGTTGATTTGATCTCCCTCGATCACTTTGATTCGACCTACTCAACTCTCTTTCCGCTTGCACATTCTTCAAACTGTGTTCTGCCACGTAGCACTGCCTTAACAATTCAGCATAGTTAGTGAACTCCCTCTGAGACACACTATGTGAAATTTCAGCCCTCAAACCAAAAAGAAACTGATCAATCTTCCACATCTCGTCCGGAGCATACATGGCTTGTCTAGAATAAGCAGCCATAACTTCAAACCTCTCGCCATAAGCAGCCACCGTCAAGTTACCCTGTCTCAACTGTTGAAACTTGAATTCCTTCTGAGACCTTAAGGAACTTGGAAAATACTTCTCCATAAAATTTATCTTAAACTGCTCTCATACCTTAGGTACCTCTTGAATAGTCATTAAGGCTGAGGCACTCTCCCACCACCTCATGGTCGGGCCCTACAACAAGTGAGAAGCGAAAACCACCCTATTTTCCTCACTACACTGGACTATTAAAAAAATTCTTTCCATGCCAGCTATCCACTCGTGGGCCTTTACCGGATCCAACCCTCCCTGAAATTCTGGAGGATTCATACGGATGAAATCCCTAAAACTTCCACCTGTAGCTGCTGGAACAACCACTGGAGGATGAAGACCCCAGGCCATTTGTTGTACCATTTGTTGCATAAACTGGTTTTGTTGTTGCTGCATCCCTTGCATAAACTGATACAAAGGAGCATTCCCATCGCCGCTCGGCAGATTCGTCCCAACTGGAGTAGTTCTGGGTCTACCACGGGTATTTCTGCGCCCGTCAGCCATGTTCCTAAATGTCATACAGATAGGATTAAGTTGATCAGACTCAATACCATAAATATAACACGTAAGACCAAAGGCGACACAACGCATATGAAACGGAAAGAAATACTGATACTATTTCATGGCTAGGTCGAGGATACGACCTGCTCTGATACCAACTGTAACACCCATATATAATATAATACATTAAAGCATCCATATCATACATGAATTCACGTTTTGGTACTGAAATACAATAAGTTCCTAGTTAACACATTATACATATACATGCCCAAAAATACCTAATAAAAAAACGATGGCATTATATATACAAGATGTTCGAAATGATAAAAACTAAGAACTAGATCAACAATGATCTCAAAATAAACTCCACAATGGAAGCCTTGCCACACAAAAGCTACGATCCGTAAGGAAAAGTCAAATAACTTTGTCTTCACCCTTCGCCGAACCTGCAGTACCTGTGATATAAACAACAACATGGGGTGAGATACATCAATCTCAGTGAGTTCCCTATCTTATACGTCCTCTTGACTTTACAAGGTTCTATCACACCTAACTCAAGTCAAAAGGGAAAAGGGAAAATAACTTTGAGTACTCACACACACTATATGGATCCATGTTCATGAGTCGCTTTAACTCACAATATCACTAATCGATAACCTCACCAAGGCATCCCCTTTTCCCGTCCGCTTCTACGTCTAGAAGTTGACCCGAGTCATGGATCCTGGTCACCTACTTGACATACGAATGGATTCGGGTTCTACGGACCATTAACCGTTATAAACCGTCACTTCACACGGGCCATTAACCGTCACAAGCATACGCTCCCTGAGCACCATTTGTACTGCACGCGAGAATCAAACCTGCCAAGTAGTCATACATATGTTTCAAAGGAGCTCGAGAATCATGAAACTGCAACTCAAGATAAACCGGTTACGATTACATGATCACCCACACAAACGTGATTATATTCGACAATCAAAAGGCCACATTCGCCTTAAGACCTCTTTGTCTTTTCTCAAACATAAACACAATAAAACATGATCCATACTAGTGTACTTATTTTCATACCATTCGGTAACAGACGCACGCCTCGGCCTCTCTTGCATGAGCGTCGTCGTTATGTTATTCCACAATTTCCTAACCGTTACTAGGTTCTAACATAGTTCCAGGTAATATTCCTCACTCTACCTATTTCATACTTTTAACATGCAAATACTCTCAAAACAACAAGGGAAATAGGCAAACACAAGTCAAATATATATATATATATATATATATATATATATATATATATATATATATATATATATATATATATATTGGAATCACATAATTCAACATATCATAAATTACACCAATTCCGATTCCCTCCGATTTATTTAATCGGGCATTAACCTAGAATTTTTCCACTTCCATTAGATAGAGTATTTTCATAGCTCTCTATCGATACCAAGAACACTCAAATCGGATACACGAAACAAAAGTTATGAATTTCAGAAAATACTATTTTTTTCATTTTGTTCCTGCTCGCGCTAAGCGCGCTCCTCACTGCCTGGAAGGGTTGCAAATTCTCCCAACCGCGCTAAGCGTGCAACACCGCGCTAAGCGCGCTCTGTGTTATGCAGAAAAATACTTCCTTTTTCCAGCAACTTTCCACACCCCGGATTCAATTTCAAACAACCAATGGAGGTATATTTTCATGTTTCTATCATAGTTCATCCATCAAACTTCATATAACATCAATGTATAATTTCTACACCAAAACCCTAAGAATTTCCAATCAAAACAACCAATCCAAAACTTCATAACAATATCAATAGATGATTCTACACATGTTATAATCATACTACACAATTTATAGCTCATTTTATCCGTTAGATTTCATTGATTTGCAAAATAAGCATTTTCTCACAAAACCTAACTTAAGCTAAAATCATCTCTAACTCTAGAACTTAAAGCTTCTATCTAGAACCCACCTTGGTTAGAGGTTGAAGATGAAAAAGATGAGATGATTTGATGAAGGGTTGATGATGATTCTTGCTCTTGAAATGTTGGATTTTCTCTTCTTTTCTTTCTCCCCTTTTCTTTCCTTTCTTCTTCCTTCTTTCTTCTTTCTCTCTTTATGTTACTATCTTTCTCTTTTTTGTTTGGCAAATGGGAGGAAAGAAAACATATAGTAAGTATTATTAGTAAATAATACTATTAAATGTCCAAAAAGTCTCTAAAGCTCCAATAATTAAATACCTCAGAGTCAGATAATATTAATTGGATTTACTCTAAGTTCAACAGTTACTCTAATTATTTTTACAAATAATTTCTCAGAGTACACTGGGACTCAGTTGATCACAACTAATATTATCCAGAGCAAATTTAAAATACGGGGTATTACCTTATTATTTCTTAATTAACACTTTACTATCTTCATAACTTATATATTGAATTGTCCGTTTCACAAAACTCTTAATTAACAGTTTACTATCTTCATAAATTATATATTGAATTGTCCGTTTCACAAAACTCTTTACTTTTTGTAACTTAAATTCTCATAAATTTTATTTTTATTTATTTAATTATTATTTTAATGGTCATTAAAACTATAATTGATATACACAATAAAATAATGGTTTGTAAACTAATAATTCATTCAAACATTCTTCAATTTTTAACCTTTGTGCACTTATAATGATTTTTCAGAATTTCTCTATTTATAACTACGATTCATTCATTTTACACTCATTAGAATAATTAGAATCACTTTTCACTCTTTATAAATTAGAATCACTTTTCACTCCTTATAGCAACAATATTTTATAATCAATATTTTATGTATTGATTAAACATATTTATTTTGAAGTTGTGCATATGAAATGGTGGTTGAAATCATATAGTATTGAAAATAAAGACAAGATCAAAAGTATCATTTAAGATGTGAAACAACTATCTTATTTTGGTTTGTGGAACTATAAAATTTAGTTTGACTTCCTGCAATCAACTCTTGAGAGGTATATTTCAAGACATTCTAATATATAGTTTGGCAGAATATTTGAACCCTATTTTTATTGATATCAAACATTTGTTCATCTTCTTTTCTAATTTTTTTTTATTATTTAATTTATTTAAGTTAGTTAATTTTTGATACGTGTCATTTTTTTTTACCTTTTTAATGATATTTTTATATATTTTATAATAAATATTTTATGTATTGATTAAACATATTTTTTTGAATGAGTACGGATGGAATGATGGTTCAAATCGTATAATATTCAAAAAGTGTATTGGAAAGAAAAAATTAGAAAAGAAGGAAAGATCAAAAGTTCCCTTTAAGATATGAAGTAACTATCATAAATTTAAAAGTATTATATGGTAATTACAGAAAAATTAAAAATATTGTATGTTTAACCTTTAAGAAATTGTCTGTTACAATTTTAATTACAAATTTTTTATGGGTCCAAATGGTGATAATTATTTATGATATTATTTTCTTTATTTGTAAAATGGTATAAATTTTGTTTAGTGTTGATAATAAACATCTCTTTTTTATATTACATTAACATATATTTTAACTATGATCATTCAATTTTTAAAAAATGAGTAACATATACTCATCAATTTATTAATTATATTAATAAAAATTTAAATATTAAAATAATCAATAATAGATTATATTGCGGTTAATTCTACCAAAAGAAATATTGTTTGTAAATTGGTCTTATAAACTTTTAGTTTGGATTTTCTCCACTTTTTCCGATCAACTTTTCAAATGTTATTATTTAATGTCGAAGTCAGAAAATAACTGATCTTATATATTTAATTTTTATATTAAATATAATTTTAAAATAATCTATAATTTCATATTTAGTTATGTTATATTGTTTTATAATTCTTATTTACACACAATTTTATATAAAAAATTATATATATATATATATATATATATATATATATATATATATATATATATATATATATATATATATATATATATATTTGTAAAAATCGAATATCCTCTATACAATTGCAGAGACTAATTCCTCAAGCCGTGTAGGACCATAATGAATGGAAAAGCTTTCCCTTAAGATAATTAAATGCTAGGGCGTGCCTATGGTCGGGTTTGAAAACACAACCTCCGATTAATCTTGAAGAAATTAGTATCCTTAATCTAAATAAATTTAAATATAATAGTATGCCTAAGAATTTTATTGTAAGAAAAAATATTATTCTTTTCATAAATTTAATCTTATATTAGTACTTATTCAATTATTTTTTATTGGATTTAAATAATATGGTCATATAAATATATGTAATAATAATTTATATTTGTAACAAGAAATATATTCATGACAATTAAATTGACAATTATACCTAATTTTAGTTTAGGTGAAAGTTAAAATTTTAACTTTTGCTATTATATTATATAATCAGTATAAGTATGAGAAATTATATATCATTTAATATACAATGAAATTAATATATTATAGGCCAACCGCGCAACGCGCGAGTTTTACTCTAGTATTGAATAACACGGATGAAGATTAACCTTACTTATCTGCTCACAAAAGCATCATAAAGAAAAATACCCCAAGATGAATGAAAGAGGGTTGTTAAAAGAGCATAATAAGAGTTTCTCTGAATGGTTTAAAGAAAAAATTGCTAATAATGATAGTGCTTCTAATACAGTTAAGCGGTTGTTCTATGAGCCTAAATGTAACATAATAACTTGGAGTGGGTATGATATTAATAAAACTTCCTTTTATACAAAGTCAAAGGATGATCGCAGTACCACTCAAAATAGTGGGGTTATGATTGTGGTCGAGTCCATGCACTTCACTAGTTCTAAAGATAAAAACCCGGTTATGGCATCTACACCCTACTTTGGGGTGATTGAAGAGATTTGGGAAGATGATTGTGTTGTGTTTAAAGTTCCTGTATTTAAATGCAAATGGATTGATATCAACAGTGGTGTAAGAATCAATGAATTTGGATTTACACTGGTTGATCTTAGCAAGTTAGCTTATGCGAACGAACCTTTCATCACGGCATCTTAAGCAAAACAAATATTTTATGTCACAAATCCTTCTAATCAAAGGTGGTTAGTGGTTATACAAGGAAAGGTGCATGGTAGTGATGAAAATCAAGATGCGAATCTTGATATTTCCGAAACTCCTCATTTCTCAACAAATATGCCTACCTTCATTGAAGAAAATGAAGAGGATGATGTGCATGCTATTCGCATAGATCATGAAGAAGGGATATGGGAGAACTAGTAAGGTTTTTTTATAATTTAATTCGACATTACTTTGATTTCTAATTGATTTTATTTTGTGCTTAATTTGATGTCTAATTGTTTTTATTTTGTGCTTAATTTGATTTCTAATTATTTTTATTTTGTATAAACAGATACATGGTTGATTCAACCGACAACCCTTCTTCATCTAGTAACCCTAATAAAAGAAGAGTTAGAGGTCCCACTATGATGGCATAAATTGACAAAGTTCATCAAATGGGTGAAAAGATAAAGGTCAAGTTTGATCCAAGAACCTATGAATGTACTGGTGTTTGTAAAAATGCTTCAACTTTTAGGAGTTATGTAGCATCTCTTGCTCGAAAGAGATGTAGTATTTTGAAAGATGAGTGGAAAGACATACATAAAGACATAAAAGATGCTATTTGGGTTGATGATAAGGTATTTTAAATTCAACACTTTATTATATTTTATAATCATATACTAACAACATATGCCATATACTAACACCAAATTCTTTATGTATATGTGTAGGCTCATTTCACTATTCCAGAATGTGATGATCCAAGGATCCGTTGAAGGATGAATGAATTAAATATGCGGGAGAGAGATGGAGAGGTTTTAAGACATAACTCACAAAAGAATATATTAGAAATCCCATTGAAGGTCGCCCTCCTGCACATGTCAGATATAATTATATTAAAGAAGAAATATGGAAAGAGTTTCTGAAGTCTCGAGATACCCTTGAATTTAAGGTTAGTAGGAGTTATATTTTTTTGTTGTGCATAAAATTTTTATTATGTTTAGTGATTAATAACTTTTTGAGTTCATAATAGGAAAAAAGTCAAAAGGGTATAGAAAATGTGGCTAAGAATGTATACCCACACGTATTATCTCGTGGAGGGTATCGCTTGCTTGTGGAGAAAATAAAAAAAGAAAGGAGATTATCGAGAGATGATTCCATATTAGATGATAATGGTAGTCCATCTCCACCGTCACGCCATGAAGTATGAAAGAGAGTGCGACAAAAGAAAGAGGGAGAATACACATCAAAGTCTACACAAGTTGTTGCTGAGAAAATTGTAAGTAAAATTTAGAAAATACTTCAAGTATCATTATAGTTGTGATTGATAAAAACTATTGCAATTAGTTTTGGTTTATTCTTTTTGTAGGATTCTCTAGTTGAAGAAGCTGAAAAGGGTGCCTTTGTTTCGGATGGATGTAACGATATCTTAACAGCAGCCATTGGAACGTCTGAGCATGGCGGTCGTGTTCATGGTGTTGGAAAACACCATAAAATTATCACTTTCTTTGGAAGGTCGTCTTTACATCAACGACAATATATAGATGTAAAAGAACAACTTGCACAATTTTCATCTGAATTGGAAGCAAAACTTAGAGCTGATTTTGATCAAAAGTTGGTTGAAGAGCATAAGGTGTTACAACAAACTTTTATAGAGACACTTAGGTCTATGGGTTTCTCGCAAAGCACAAAAAAATAATAAATGCATTGAACAAAGGGAAATTGTCGATGGAAGCGGAAAAAGGAAATTGTTCAGCTGCAAAAGGAAGCACAAAAAAAGTGGAAGACGATGTTCAGAGATTGTTACTCATGGTTCTGAAAATGGGTGACACACATTTGGAAATAAAATTAAGTCATTGTGTGAGTGTCATTATTTTTTATATGTCATCTACGTGTATCAGAGAGTTGTTGGTGGTTTTTCATTGGCTTTACGTGTCTACTCTGCAAGTTTAGTGCGCGTAAGTACATTTTCTTTTTTTATTACTGCCAATATCTATTAATATGTTATATCTCTCATCACTTTGATTCTAATGTTTATTTTAAAATTATTCAGGTATATTCATCGTGTATGTATTGATAATTCCACATCAGAAGTATATGGATTTATGGACCCTGCTAGGTGTATGTATGTTGATAATGTGCCAAAAACTGAAGCAAATGTTAAAAAATACATACAAGATAAGTTACGTGACGAAAAGAGAGTGTGTCACTTACTACCAATTATTCATGGGTAAGTTTGCATAAAATTGTGTTTTCTATTTTTTAATTTTGATAACATAGATATTTTATGTGACTTTTGTGTTTCCACACACACGTACAAAGATCATTGGCAATTAATAATCATTTGTCCAAGAGACAATATTGTGGTCGTCTTTTGTTCACTTCATCGGGAACTTAATCAAACCATGAGGAAAAATGTTACAAAGTAAGTTTATCTTTTATGTGATTTTTGTTATAATATATTATATATCCTATATACATAAATTGTTACAGAAGTAATTTCATATTTTATGTGGCTTTATATGGATTTTTTTCTTTCTAAATTAGTGCTTGGGGGGTTTATCAAATGGCAAATGGCAATAGAAAAAAGGCTACATGGCTTCAACCCAATGTAAGTGTGGTGTAAATTATCATTCTATATTTAATTTTATCATAAATATTCACCAATTATGTCATTCATTTGTAGACAAGGCGGCAACATAACTCTATTGATTATGGGTACTATGTGATGAAAAATATGTTGGATATTGTCTCTGCCAATATAACCGAGTCTTGGATGCAGGTAATAAAAATAACTTTACTTTGTTATTTATTTTGCGTTTTGCAACTTAATGTGAATTTTCAAAGAATAACTTTATATTGTTATTTACGTATTATAGGTATTTGATGACCCAACAGAATTAACACAAGATGATTTGTATGATTTGCGACTCCGTTGGGCAACATGTTTCTTTGAGTTATATAAAAATTAAGTTTTATCTGGTGAGTTATATATATATATATATATATATATATATATATATATATATATATATATATATATATATATATATATATATATATCTGATTTGAGTTTCTTAACTTTGGTGTTGTCTGCTGATGTTAATTGGTGTTATTATTTATTGTCAGTAAATGTGATTTTGGTGTTGTCTACTGAAGCTACAACTCATCTTCTTGTGGATTGAATGTTGGTAATTCAAGTGTGGGAAAAGACTTATAAATGGTTGGATATTTTTGTATGTTTTCACTGGTTTTGCTGTTGTAGTAGTCCACCGTGTAAACATACTTATAATTTTGTACACTTGTGTGTATCCTAGATTAGTACTTTTGTAAATCAATTGTTTATTTTGAAGAATATGTGCATCCTAGCTATTTGGTGCAATGAAATTAACAGGTTGGTTGGAAAAATATGAAAAATTAGATACCAAATAGCGACTTAAATGTGGTCTGTGTGATGTTGGAAAAATATGAAAAATTAAGTACCAAAAAAAATTACAGAGATTCCACCTCGATTCCGCTAAAAAATAGTCTAATTTTTTTAAGAAAGATTGCATACATATTACATCGGACGCGCCTTGTAGGGATGGCAATTTGGCCCATCCCCAGTGGGTACCCAGAAAATTACCCACAACGGGTATGGGTACGGGTACGGGCTCGGGTGATTACCCACTTAAATAAGCGGGGATAGGTGCGGGGATGGGCACCTTAGTACCCAGCCCATTGCCATCTCCAGCGCCTTGCAACCGATGTAAAAACTTATATTTTACATCGGGCCAAAAAGGAAACCGATGTAACAATCAACATTTTACATCGAGCCAGAAAGGCAACCCATGTTAAATGTGCATTTATTTATAAAAAAAATACCCTATTATACCCAGCCCATTGCCATCCCTAGCCCATTGCCATCCTTAGCGCCTTGCAACCGATGTAAAAACCTATATTTTACATCGGGCCAGAAAGGAAACCGATGTAACAACCAACATTTTACATCGAGCCAGAAAGGCAACCCATGTTAAATGTGCATTTATTTATAAAAAAAATAAAGTTAAACCCATATTTCACATTAATAGTCAACCAATGTAGTAGGTGTATTTTTCACATTGGACTATTACTCGATGTAAAATGTCTTTGATTTACTACATCACTTGGCTTTACATCAAACCTAGATCTGAGTGAAAAACTATGTTCGTTAACTAAATGAGCTGAACTTGAACTATACATAGCTCAACTCGTTAGGTTCATAAGTCAATTCGTTTTTATATGAGAATGATAATATTATTTTTAAGAGTATGTTTAAATATTTACTTTAAATTTTAACCCTATATTGTGCCTTATGTACCAGTTATGGAAATAAAAATGACAATTGCATTTAGAGTCATTTTTGTTGGAGACATTATGACATTGGCTAAAATAATATGTGTAATGAAGGTTGCAAGTGATGTAATTATTCTGTGATGAAAATGTATCAATTTCTAGTATTTTTTTGTTGTACTATTTCATTAAATTTGTAAGTTTCCTAAATATTTGATGAAGTTATGGATTTTTAGATAAATTTAAACTTCAATTGAGTGTTTTTTTAATTAGACTTTCAAATGTGTCTCTTGAAAGTTGTGTAGTTTTTGAATTAGTAGATTTTTGAAACAAAGTTAAATTCCATACTCATAACTTTTATTTTATCTCAATATTTTATTTTATTTTTAAATATTAATTTAAAATGTCAAATACATAAAAATAAAATAGACTTTAAAAAATGACTTTTAAGTTCGTGATGCAAGTGAGTTGAACCTAATGAGATGAACCTAACGAGATGAACTGAATAGTTCGTGAACTTTTAACGAGTCAAGTTTGAGCTTAAAAAAAAGTTCATGTCGAACTCGAACTGAGATTTGAGCTGAACCAATTCTTAACGAGTCGAGCCGAGCTAAGGCGAGTTCGACTCGACTCGACTCATTTACAACCCTACTCCTTTCCATCTGATTTACCTTCCTTACCACAAAATCTACATGTCTTCTCTCTACATGTTAGATATTTCTTAATAATTAATTTACAAAATGACTTGGAAAATAAAAAATTAATAAATCGAATGCCACATCATCAAAAAAGTGTCACATATTAATTTTTTTTACATCTCAACGTTTTTTTTACCAAAATTGGGGATAGGGGACCAAAATTGTTTAAAAACAAAATAGGGGATTGATTTTGTGAGTAAGACATAATAAGAGGACAAAAACCGTAATTTATCTTAGGCTAAATTACATTGATGGTCCCCTATTATGTCTTACTCACGATATCAGTTTCATTATTTTGTTTCTAAACAATTTTGATCCTCCATTATCCAATTTTGGTCCAAAAATCTCTGAGATGTAAAAATAATAGATAGGTGGCACTTTTTGATGATGTGGCATTCGATTTATTATTTTTTTATTATCCAAGTCATTTGTAAATTAATTATTAATTAATACATTTTATAGAATAAATTATAATTTATAATTAAGTTATTTTTTTAAATTAATTTTGAAATTAATTAATACAAATTTTAAATTTTAAAATAAATTAGTTGGGCATATGACTCATCTCCTCAACCCACAAGCTAACATTAAGTGAAGTTTGTGTTTGTTATATAAACACTCAATGTAAATATAACAAAAACGATGCGAGACTTGTTGGCTTAGTATTTACAAGAGTGACCAACCAACCTCATCATCTCATCCTCTTCCTTGTTGGAAATTATGGGCAATCAATGTCCATAAATATGTTCCAAAATAACAAGAAAAGTGGAAGTGAGTAAATTCCAAAAAAATGATTAGGAATTAGAAGAGAAACAACACTTCGTGAAGTGTTGCTTTGAAATGAACATAGGTCATGCATGGAAACAATGCAACTTTTGGTTAAAAAATGTTTTTTCATCAAGGGTCGCAACCTTGTGAAACAACACATACATGACCTATAAATACTCCATTCCGGAATTCAGAAAATCATATCACAAACTAAATATCCTCTTGTACAAATTCTAAACACTCTTCGCTACATAATCGAGTTTTCGTCGGTCTTGCGCAAATTTGATATAAGGCTGAATTATCCTGGGTATTCCTGCATTCCGACTCTAAGACATACAAGAGAGTACTTGAAATATTTTTAAGATAAGCGATTCTGTTCACAATTCTAGCCTTGATCCATTTGATTAATATTAATTTTGTAACCATCTTAAAAGTATGTCAAATAATGGATACCATGGCTTCAGTTTTAAGCATCAAAGAGAGAAATTCAAGGCAGAACATAAAAGAATTAGTATTATGAATTCTGGTACATTCTTATTGTTTCTCATATAAATTTTTAGAGTATTGTGAAAATCATAACATTAAGATAATAATTTCCAAAATTATAATTTTCTAATATTGATGGATTGATATTGAATTATTTTAATCATAGATAATCAATTTCATATGTATAATATGGTATATTTATTTTGTCTTCCATTTCTATTTTGAAATAATGATCCGACAATTTAAAATATGGAATTTTGTGTATTGTGTTAGAGTACAGTGCAGTTTAAATCCAATTAGACTATTGCAAACGCACATTGGTTTATTACATTTGATCCCATATAGTAATTGAAAGATTCTTTGAAAATTCTATTAAAATACTGTAAGTACATATGTATAATATGATATATCCATGTATATTTGCATTTCAACTGAAATATTACTTTGAATATAATGCATGAGTTTCACTTCAATGTATCATGATAGACGTTGCCTTATCATTGCCATGCATATATTTTGTCATTAGTGTATTATTAACTATAGAGATGCATTCTTAAAAGTGCTTTATCATAAATGGTTGAATGATGTAAATTCATAACAGTACCATCATTTCCAAGCAGTGTTAATTGTAACGTGAATCATACATATATATATATCACTACTAGAAATACTCTGGTTTCCTGCGGATTTTGACAAAATTTCCGCAGGAAACTGGTTACCTGCGATTCTTCCTGCTATTTTCTGTTCCCAGCTAAAACCTTCGTGGGTAATTAATTTAGCAGGTAAAGTCGCAGGAAAAAATCGTAGGTAAAACAGATAAAATCGCAGATAATACCGCAGGTAACTGAAATTTTCGCAGAAAAAGTCGCAGCAAATTTAATATCCGCAGGTAAAGTCGCAGGAAATTTCTCTCTCAGGTTTTTAATTATTATTATTAATTGTGTTTAATTCATATTTAAAATATTAGAATTAATGTTAAATATAATAATAATAATAGTATAAAAATAAAAATCTAATTTGAATAAGCCAATGCAACACTAATCACATTCATATTTTTAAAGCAACTAAACATTACTATAAAATCAATAACAAGTACTTCTAGTTTTCATTACTAATAAAAATGATACAATCAAGTTAATAATAATCACTTGTCCAACCAAATTAATAAGAAAAACAATGCAAATTTCAAACTAGTTAACAAGAAAAAGTAATCCAAATCAAAATTCACTACTAATGTTTTCATCTAATTCATCAACATCATCTTCACTTGAATTATTAGTTTCATTATTGGCTTGAGTTGGATGAGAAAAAGATGCAGCAAATCCTAAATGATTCATTAATAAAGAAAGTTTATTGTTCGTTTCAATCATCTATTTTTCTTGTCGTTGCAATTGTTGCTTCATCTCCAACTTCTCTTGTTCTTGTCTTTGCAATAATGATGCATTGAGAGCGTGGACTTGACTTCTCAAATCATCCACCTCTTGAGAATTACCCGAAAGACTTGGTTGAGATGATAATGGAACTAGAGTTTTGGCAATGGTTCCAAGACCAAATACCCTCCCTTTCTTCCTTCCAAATGACTCCACCCATATATTATTAATATCTACATCATTATGACTCTAAAACCAAATGGTCCCCAAATAGATAATATTGAGGTTCAGTGTACAGTTCTGTTTTGATTTAGTTGACGAGTCGATGGTTGTTGTTATGTATGTGCGATGTCGTTGGGATGTTTATTGCTTCCTGTGGCTTATTGTTGTGTTCATGTGTAAAACATCACATATATTGAATTGTTGCCATTAACATTGTTTATTCTAACATGAGATAGTAGAGCTTATTGTTATACTGAATCTTGATTATGAATTTTCTTTCGATTTGGTTTGGTTTCGATTGAAAGTTTTAGTTCGAATTACTGCTGCTGTTTTAGTGTTGTGTGTGACTTTTGGCTCGATTTCATGGCGATGAAAATCAGTTTGTATAAGCTGCTTATATGCATTTGTTTTTCGAACCGATTTCATGGCGGTATTTTGTTATGTATGGTGAACACTATGGAATTATTTTGTGTTGAGAAAAGCTGATGTTTGTTTGCTAGAGCTGTTTTAATTCAGAACATTGCCAATGATTATATTGAATTGTTGTCATTAACATTGTTTATTCTAACATGATTTTTATATGAGATAGTAGAGCATATTGTTATTGTACAATATTAATTCCTTGTTATGTTTTTTGAATTTTCTTTTAGGATGAATTTGAACGGAAAAAATTGGAGATTTCCTCTCAAAATTCAACTGTTTCAGGAGAGGATGAAGCTGATAGTCAACCTACTGTTGAAATGCCGCCTGATTTGGATATATGGGTGAAGTCATTTGGAAGGAAGAAAGGGAGGGTATTTGGTCTTGGAACCATTGCCAAAACTCTAGTTCCATTATCATCTCAACCAAGTCTTTCGGGTAATTCTCAAGAGGTGGATGATTTGAGAAGTCAAGTCCACGCTCTCAATGCATCATTGCAAAGACAAGAACATTCAAAACATTAAAACCCACGCTCTCAATGTTTTAATAATATTTGCAACCATATATTAATAATATTGAGCCAACATTATTTTTCATGGTGTCAGGATACTATCCAAAAATGAAGGGATTCATAAACAACCCGATAAAGAAGTCTTGGGCTCTTTTAGCAGCAATTTATCTTAACTAGTATTTGTTAGTGGAAGTAAAACCAAAAGCAAGGAGATTAAAGCCAATAAATCCCTGTTGCTTGGCCTGCAAGTTACCATAGGTCGCATCTTTTAAATACAAAATACTATCTAACAAAATACCGCCATGAAATCGGTTAGGAATTTTAGGATTCCTGGAAGTTATATAAAGGGTATTGCCTGTGGAGGTCGACATAGTGCAGTAATCACAGGTACATGTGTGTCAGTCTTTTCAGTATCATAAATAATCTTTTAGGATACCTGCATTCGTTTCTTCGAGGGAAAATATAAATAAAAATGGTGTGTATTTCTTGATGCTAGATTAGGAACTGTTTAGTAACACGTCCTTACATTTATGATAATATCAATAAATGGTGTGTATTTCTTTATTCTAGATTAAGAACTGTATAGTTAAAATATAAGAAATTAAGCAAATTCCATAGTTGTCTGTTGTATCCCAGAATTCTTCTAATCTAGTTTTGGTCATTTCGAAGTTCATACAAACTGATTTTCTAATATCTAACTGCTGAAATGACAGATGCTGGAGCTGTGCTTGCGTTTGGTTGACCTCAAATAGTGGGAATTATAATGTGAAATCTAGATACCAGTGCATCAAGAATTGGGAAACAAATTATCTCTAAAAGATTCCCTCAATTTCAGTCCTAAAATTCTGATATGCACACTGTTATTGTATTATATTTTCATTATTCTAATCAACATGTTGATAAAGAATACAATTACAAAATATGCTGGAGTACTTACATATGCAGATTCAGCGTGAACACCCACCCAACTTTGATCCTTTTTTCGATGGGTGCGAAAATAAAACTCAGTCAATGATGGATCGGCACCCTTTTCCTTTTTCTATCAATTACAAAATAATAGTGTAAGGCTCACCCATCACCTTCAGAAAGATATAAATACTAATTTATGAAATATAAAGAAAATTTATAATACCATTCTTTTCCAATGCAAACGATGAGGAATAGATCCTCCAGTGTGAAGAGATGCACCATCCATAGAACAACGATTTCTTTTATTTGTTGCAGATACTTTTTTGAACTTGGAGGAATTCCAATGTACCGTTAATTGCTTCCACACCTCCTCTCCCATCCATTCCGGCCTATACTCTAAATCTCTCCGAACATCTTGCATTAATTGCGACATCTTAGCTGCACTTCTTTTTTCAAAGTTGCGTCGCACTGTAACCTTGTGTTCGGGTGGCCATGTAAACTTTTGCTGTATCAAAAAAACATGAATCAATTACTTACTTATTTCAATATGCTTCTAACATGAAGCCCTATCTTTAGATTTAATTACCTTAAATAGGTCAAAGAAAGAATCTCGTTGCTCTTTTGATAATTTCTTCCATGACGGTTTTCCCTCATTCAAATGAGTACGTATGATGTGAGCAATTTCTGAAACTACCAATTTGTGATGATCAAATCTGAAAAAGAGACATTTTAAACAAACAAATGTTGACTTAAATGGAGAACAATTCCATAGATAAAGCACACCACTGTTCGCATTTAACTCTGAATCATATATATCAAAAGTCTGTCCAGCAACTCAATAAACGAAGAGAAAGAGAATATTTAGAAAATACAATGAAAAATTAGAAACAGAATACACAACAATAACAACAGGGAAAGTGTGAAACCAACAAAAGCATAAATATATAGTTTGATAAATATATAAATATATTTATATTTAAAAATAATTAAATTAGACTCACCCATCACCTACAGGTTAGTGTGTTTCATTATAATGTATATATAGTAATTTTCGAGTTTATAAAAATAATATAAGCATGGTAAATCTTTGTGTGATAGGAAAGTAACAGAAGAATACAATAAAGAGATTTTAAGGGTGACAAACAATCTCTTGGAGGTTTTGTCTGAAGGGCTAGAATTGGAGAGAAATGTTTTGAAGTCTTGTTTGGAAGGTGATGAAGTGGAATTAGAAATGAAGATAAATATGTATCCACCTTGTCCACAACCTGAACTGGCATTAGGAGTTGAGCCTCACACTGATATGTCTGCTCTTACCCTACTTGTCTCAAATGATGTTCCAGGCCTTCAAGTTTGGAAGGAAAATAGTTGGGTGGCGGTTAATTACTTGCAAAACGCACTCTTTGTGCACATTGGTGACCAACTTGAGGTAATAGCATGTCACATTGGAGTATATCATATTATTCAATGTTAACTCTAATAAATGCTCTCTTTGTATTAAAATATATTTAAAAATATGTACATATTTTAAGAGACTCACCCATCACCTTCAGGAAGTATTGAGATTCTAGTTCCAACGGTGTCTCCACTAGCATGGCTAGATAAAGATGGGGCTTCAACGACCATAAGTTGAGAAGGGATGGGTCGGGATCGATGATGAGGTTGAGGTTGATTGGATTGAGAAGGGATGGGTCGAGATTGGGGTTGATTAGTTTGAGGTTGAGAAGGTAGAGTGCAAGATTTGGTGGGTTTAGGCCATGATCGAGAATGATTTTGAGGTTGAGGTTGAGTTTGTAAAGGGTGAGATTGGGTGGATTGAGGACGAGGTTGATTAGGTTGAGGTTGAGAAGGTAGAGTGCATGATTTGGTGGGTTTAGGCCGTGATTGGGGTTGAGGTTGATTGTGTTGGGGTTGAGATTGATGGGATTGGGATATAGATCTAGACGGTGGTTGAGTGAGTTGAGGTCGAATTGGATGTGGAATAGGTTGTTGTTGTGGCCGGAGTTGAGTGAGTTGAGGCCGACTTAGATGTGGAATAGGTTGGGGTTGAGGTTGAGTTTGATATTGAGTGGGTCGAGGTTGAGTTTGATGGGGAATAGGTTGGGGTTGAGGTTGAGTTTGATATTGAGTGAGTTGAGGTTGAATGAGATGAGGAATAGGTTGGGGTTGAGATTGAGTGAGTTGAGGTTGAGTAAGTTGAGGTTGAATAAGATGAGGAATAGGTTGGGGTTGGATGACTTCATGTTGAGTAGTTACATAACCTTTTCCACAATTCTTCTTTTTGGACTTTTTAAGTGACTTCATCTTGCAAAAAATAAGAGTGCAAAATCAAAATAAGTTGAGAGGTTTTCTACATGTTATTGCTGTTTGCATTACCAAAACAATTTTTATTCACGTAATGCTATATGTTAAAAAGTCTTAAAAACTTGAAGCTAATCATCTTTCTGTACTTTTGTACAATTTTTATTGATAGCATTACCAAAACAATTTTTATTTATAGCATTACGTGAACAGGCAGTGTTCTAACTTGATATATAAATATTGACCATATAACAGTTAGTAGAAATGGCATATGACAGTGGCCACATGAAATGTATGCCCACAATTGTGTAGCACATGTTCATATAATAGAACCTACCTTGAAATTTCAAAATCAATAGCTCTGTTCGGTGCCGGAAATGAGTTCGAATTTGTTCTTCAACCTGCAAGAACAACAATTGATTGTATTAGCTGTCTATAACATAAAACCTTGATACCAGTTTTGTCAAAAGTTACCATAGAATTGGAATTAAAAAAGCTTTAGTGGATAGCATTTGGTTCAGTTTTCAGAATGGTACTTTAATCAAACAATGAATAAATACAACAGAGTAACACATCTGGGCCTGTAGTTAAATTATTTTCATTTTCATTAGATTCGCTACAGTACCGAAAGCAAGGCAATGAATTGGTCACTTATTTACTGCCTAATATTTCCTCGTTCTTATCTCATCGCTACAGTGAGGCGGATGAATTCGTGAGTCACATTAGTGCCAACAAAGTTATGTCCTTTACACTAAAACTCACATCAGCATTATAGTTGACCAAAGCTTGAATACATAAAATTCATAGTAGCAACTTAACCATCCAATACATAATAATGCACACATTGAGACACCTCGGTTTCACAAGCTAATTCCAACAAATTTTAATAGAAGATTAACATATTTCAACATCCCATTACTTAACAATTCAACTTTACTAACATGATTCTACAACCAAGTTCCATAACAGAATATTAAAGCCAACTAACTTAACAAAATTCATATCAGGTTTTAAACACAAAGTTAACGAACTGGCCTTAACATAATTCACTCTAGTCTAAAAAGGCATAATAGAATGTTACTCACATTATACTAACTGTGCACTAACTGCAATCCAAACTTCTATTTTGAAAACAAATTAACAACAGATTTTTACAAAGTCAAATTAACCTTCACTAAAGTCAAATTAAACTTCTATTAGGAAAATCAATAGCTCTTGCTATAGATGACAACAATCCAGGCATATCCTCACAACTCAATGTAGCCTTCACTAAATTCTATTAATCTTCATCTTCACCATCTTCATCTTCACCGTCATCATTGGAATCCTCTTCATCTTCATTTTCTTGCATCATTGACAAACTAACCTCTTCACCATCAACTTCATTATCTTGCAGGTGATCAATTGGGTCATCTTCAATTGTTGCATTAAATTGTGACTCTTGCATTTGAAAAGCAACCTCTAATGTGTGCCTATCATCAACAACCACTCTTGGCTTTGTCTTTATAGCTACCAACCAATCAACCTTATCTCTTGGGCGCCCAGGATAAGGTGAATAATAAACTTGAGTTGCAGCTTTTGGAAAAATAAAAGGATCAAATTTGCTATATTTTCTCCCCTTACGAACTTCTACAATCTTGTACTGACGATGTATTCGCATCCCATGTCTTGAAGGGTCAAACCAATCACAGTAAAATAAAACCAACTTTTTTGTTGTTTGGCTTGGCCATTCAAATTCTAGAATCTCTGTAATGATGCCATAGTAGTCATTTGAGGTTTCATCTTGTCCTATTCCACTAACACACACCCCACTGTTATAGGTAGTTTTTCCTTCACCCCAATAAGTTGTGTGGAATTTGTATCCATTTGCAAAATAAATAGGCCAAGATTTCGCTAGTCTCAAAGGCCCCCTTGCCAAATCATACAAGTCAGAATTTTGTCTCTTATGTTTACAATTCATCGTCACCTAGTCAAATAAACCAATTCATACATCTTAGTTTAAAAGCAAATTCTACATCTTTGTTCAAACCCAAATATCCTAGAATTGAACACTTTATAAATATGCTTACATATTCTTGAAACCAGCGCGGAAAGTCAGCTTCTAGTTGTTTATCAATGATATCGTCATTGAGATCCCCGTACATACTTTTCAAACTTTGGACATACATACTACATAAGATATTATTGAAAATTAGTGTCATTATTAGTTTGATAAATATATAAATATATTTATTGCTCAATACTTACTCAATAAATGGCTTAACCTCTTTGCAATTTAAGAGAACATGTAGTTGGGCAGCTGCTATTTCTCTATCCTCGAGCCACCTTTCACAGTATTTTCCCGCTGTTTGGCCATTCAAATATTCAAAGATAGACAAAGTTGGTTGCATATGGTCTTGATGAATCCCCTTGTTTACGCCTATAACACTTGAGTGTTTACGCCTTTAAAAAAAATTTAGTTTTTCTAATTTTCACATTAATAAAAAAAATATTAAATAAATAAATTTTCGTTAAAAATAACAAATAGTAAAATTTTTAATATGTCAATTATGTTTTATAATTTTATTTATTAATAAAAATATAACAAATTAAAAAAAAAAAAAGCTAAAGCCGCAGCAAATATCGCAGTAAATTTCTCAGCAAAATCCGCAGCAAACTTCGCAGCAATACCTGCGACATTTCCAGAGACTTTTGAGGTTTCCATTGATGACCAATTCCTGCGAAATAAATCGCAGTTAAATCCGCAGGAAAATTGTCAAACTATTTTAAAATTTAAGTCGCAAGTAAGGTCTCAGGAATTCCTGCGAAATTTGCTGCGACTTTTGTTTTCGCAGGAAATAATGTTTCGCAGGAAAAGTCGCAGGTATACCTGTGGATTATTTTCCGCAGGAAAATCCGCAGGTAACTCATGTATTTCTAGTAGTATATATATATACCTATTTAATTTTCCTTGAATGATACTGTATAGTAGTAAACAAATATGTCATGTATGCAATGTAACGTAATAATAATTAGAAGATTTCTTATCACACCACCCTTGTTTCTTAGGCACCATCTGAATTTCCGGTTTTGCCCCTTGATTCCGGATGTGCACATCTGGACGCACCAATTTTTTTAAAAACGCTGATTCTTTCCGGAAGTGCACATCCGGAAACATTCCTGATCTACAGATCCGGAAAATGGCAGAACATTATTTTTTTAAAAAAAATCGGTTTTTTTGCTTGGTCGCATATGTTAATAAATCGTCGCAATTTAATATACATTTGACAACATCCATATATAAAATAAAATGATATATATATATATAATAAATCTCTGTCAAAATACAGTGCATACATCTAATATAAATATAATACATCAAACAAAAAACTACTGCATATGGCGAAGGATCTCTCCTGGCTCCCCTGCTCCTCTGCCCCTACCCGCCATCCTGGATCGATGTCTGCGGTACTGAAGTGCCCCCTGAGCAATCGCAATAATCCTGTCCACGGCAAGTCTGGCACCAGAGCCCTCAGGGAGGTGACCGTCCGCAATGGCCTGCTGCCCTATCTGTACTATCTGACGACAACGTGGTAGGACATCCTGAGTGTGGTCCAGCTGAGACTGCCGCTCCTCTAATATCTCCTGATGAGCAGGTCTGGGTGGCGATCCCTCAGCAGTGGGCACCATGCATGGGTGTGAGACGGTGTACAACCACACGATGTACCCGGCAGCAACACTCCAGTCTGTCTCTGCTCTGGTCTCCCGAGCCTCCTCCGGTACCAAGTGGGACTGGTAGTCAGCATATAGCTCATCTATCTGCCTGCGGGTCAAGCCTAGAGGAGCAGACTCATGAGGCATCCTGGGGATCGTCTACGTGTAACCGAACTGACGCAAGACGCGCTCTGGCAGGTATCGGGCAGTAACGGTCGAACTGCATGCCAACCATCCTGAGAACAGACAAACCTCATCGAACGGGCGCGTTACACGGTGAGCGGCATAGGGGCAATACAAAACGTTCTCAGCAGCCATCCGATCTAGATACACTCTGAAGGGGTCCGGCGTCTGGTTCCCTCTGAGCAGGACAAATGCAGCAGCACGTGGCATATCCTCAGTGTACCCCTGGGCACTCCCCCAACCAGTAATATAGGGAAAGTGCTGTAAAATCCACGCCTGAAATGGAAAACATAACATGGGTGTCAAACATTATAATGAATACAGAAAGAAAAGAAATGAAAAAATCACTTAGAATATTAGATTGTTACCACGTATAGCGTACAGCTGCCTGCCACAGTCTTGGCTGCCCAGCGGCAACCATCAGAGAGCCTGGAATAGGTGAATGCCAGCGCAGCCGCCCCCCATTTGTACCTATGGATCTCTGTCTGATCCGAAAGGTACCTGAGGTAGACGATATCAACATAATAGGCGCTGGTGTCCACAAACACCTGCGTGCCTAGCAAAAACAAGTAGTAGCACCTTAGGGCACGCGTCCTGTGGATCGCCACCTCAGCTGGATCACCATCTGTCCGTCCTGCCTCTACAAGCGCCTCAGTAAATCTATCCATCAAAAATGAGAACCGGACGTGTGCGCCCCTCAACTGGTGCACCTCCGCATGTGCCTTCTCTGGGCTAGCCCCAAGCTCTGTAACCAACAACTCTATGCCGTCCGCCTTCGTCATCCTACCGTGACTAAGAAGGGTACCCGTGATCGGTAGATGTAAGAGGCACGAGATGTCGTCTAGCGTGATCGTGATCTCGCAGTACGGTAGATGGAATGAGGATGTCTCAGGGTGCCATCTCTCAACAAATGCCATCAGGATACCGTACTGGATCTGGGAATACCCAATCCTAGACAGGCCTCCAAGACCAGACTCCGCAAGTGCAGACGTGAACCACTCAGCCTCTGGCAGCATCTTAATCGTGTCCATAACCTTGCCCCCATGGTTATAGAACTTCTGTGAATCCTTATCCTGAAAATTTCCAAATAAAACAATGTTACAAATGAACATATTTTCAACGAATACAATTCTATAAATAAACCGAGAAAGGTTACCTGTCCTAGCCAGACAAATCTGGCAGTATGCTCAGAGTACCCCGCGAGTAGGGACATATTAGACGGTCCCCCGGGGTAACCGCCCAGCTCATCGAAATCGTCATCATCGTCAACACTCTCATGTGTTGGGTGATCACCCTCTGGAACAGTAACAGCAACAGGGGAACGAGGAGGAGCAGCTGATGGAGCTGTAGTCTCCCGACGACGCCTGCGTGCGGGCTGGGACCCTGATGAACTAGCTGTAGAATCCCGACGCCTCCGAGATGTAGAATCGGCGGCTGACGAGGGAGTGGCCTGAACCTGTGATGTGGATGGCTGTGGTGTAGGATGTCCCTCAGCTGTAGGGGCTACCCCAACTCCCTCTGCGTCGGAAGCCTCGGCTGTAGACTGCATCCGCTCACGTCGGACAGATGCGTGCTGAGTTGTCCGTCCATGTATGGTACGATCGTCTCTGCCAGCCATCTAATCTGCAAAGCATAATAAATAAATTAAATTTTGTTTAAAAATAATTAAACAAAAACAAACAAACAAGCAAAATTAAAAAAGGAAAAAAAATAGTTTCAATATTTCCGGAAGAACGCAGAATTTTAAACGTTGGGTATTTCCGGATGTGCACATCCGGAAACACTAAACGTTTCAATATTTCCGGATCTGTACATCCGGTACGTATTTTGAAGTTAAAAAACGGCAGCCATGGCCACTGTAACAACCAAAAGGGCATTTTTATGCCCTGATCGTCCGTTTGAAGCAGTAAAAATGACCTACATTGTCTCTAACCTATGTTATTCATACAACCTAACAATTTCTACACCTAAATGTCTACTCTAAATCGATTACTCGAAAATTACTCCGAAACTCTAAAATTTGAAAACTTACCGATTAAAATGTGATACGGAGGATTTGGAGTGTGTTGATCGTTGTAGCAGTTGCTCTGCGCCGAACTCGAGTGGAAAAAATCGAGATTTGTGGTGATTGAAAATTTGAGAGTTTGAGAGATTTTGGAAATGGAAAGGTGAATAATGAGGGGGGAAGAACGTCTGGCGCGAACTAATAAGAAATACTTCCAGATGTGCACATCAGAATTCTTTCCGGATATGCATATCCGGAAAATCTCTACGATTTTTAAAAATTTGGTGCGTCCGGATGTGCACATCCGGAATAGAGGGGCAAAAAAATAATTTCACGTGGTGTCTAAGAAACTTGGATGGTGCATTAAGAAATTGCCTAATAATTATCATGTGTTGGTACATTGCAATGGAACAGAACCATTATATTGGTTCTATGCGGATTCTCAAATCTTTCTCATAGTAACAAATTTTATAATTAAAAAAAAAGGAAAATATCATCACAAATTATAACCTATATGTGTATGTTCATTATAAAATTTGTTATATCTATTATTTATTTGTATTCAAATAAATTGTGTTTTGAATTGTATTTCGAAATTATTTATTAAAGTTGAATTTTTTAATCATCAAAGTGGTTAAATTCATAACTAAAAAAGTTACAATTTCAAATTATAATTGAACTTTAATTCGGATGCTATGTGAATTATTTGTGTTTGATGATATATAATTATTAGTATATGACATATAAGGATCATTTAAAGTGGGATCGTGACTTATATAGACTTCTAAATTTGGAGTCTAATGTAACTATTGATCCTCGAAATGTGAAGTTCTTTGAGAAACTCATCATGAAGGATAAGAAATTTGTAACTTACACAAATAAAGAACCTTGTGAGGAAGGTTCTCCACGGATTGTTGAAATACAAACCGAAAATTCGTCACTAATGAAGAATCTCGTCAGGAAGATTCTTCATGGATTGTTGAAAAACAACCCGAACTTAGAATAAGCAAGAGAGTCTGAAAGGCTAAGGATCTAGGACCAAACAAAATTAATTCTCGACTTATTTCTTTTATCTAGTAGAAAGAAATAATGGGAAATTTGTTCGTAAAATTCCTATTATTCTTCAAGTTGAAGATAATCCTAAGATTTAAAGAGAAGAATTAGCTTCAAAATAATTCCCTTTTTGGAAGGATGATATCCAAGACAAAATGTATTCAATCATGTCAAACCATACTTGGTAACTTGTCGATCTACCTAAAAAATCAAGAACAATTGAATGAAAGTGGGTGTTTAGAAGGAAGTATAATAGTGATGGTACATTAAACACCTATAAGAATATATTAATAACCAAGTGTTTTAGAAAAAGGGACGTGTTGATTATTTTGACAAATATGCACTAGTAGCAAGCACAATGAAAATTAGAGTTTCGTTTGCATTAGCTTTCTTGCATGACCTTATAGTACATTAAATGGATGTCAAAAAGCATTCCTAAATAGAGATCTCGATGAGGAGATTTACATGGAGGAACCAGAAGGTTATGTTCTTCTTGGTAATGAACAAAAGGTATGCAAGTTTGTTAAATCCTTATACGGATTAAAACAAGCACCGAAACAATGACATCAAAAGTTTGACTTTGTCATTGTAAGATTCACCAATTAAGGGTAGACACACAACTTAAAGGGAAACTTTTTAATTATTATCAAAAAACAAAGTCAAATTGTTTGTCATCATCAAAAAGGGGACATTCATAATGCCAAATAAGACCTTAGACAGCGTTTTTTTACCTTAGACAACGCTTTTAAGGCTGTCTATTTTGGCACTGTCGTAGGTATAGGCAACGCTTTTTTAAAATATAAAAATGTTATCTTAAGTACACTTTAGGCAGCGCTTTATGTTCAAAGCGTTGGCGTAAGACATCTTTAGACAGCGCTTTCTGATAAAAGCGTTGGCGTAAGACATCATTAGACAACGCTTTTTTATAAAAGTGATGGTGTAAGTCTCTTAAGGAAATGTTTTTTTATAAAAGCGCTGGTGTTAAGCATCATTAGGCAACGTTTTCTCATAAAAGCGCTGGCATAAGTGTTCAATAGGCAGCGCTTTCTCATAAAAGCGTCGCCATAAGTAATAGATAGGCAACGCTTTCTACTAAAAGCGTTGGTGTAAGTCACTTTAGACAACATTTTTTTCATAAACACTAGCTCAATCCATCTTTAAGTGACACTTGTTTTTTCTTAAGTTAAAGACCGAGCCAAATTCTCCTGAAATATATAATTAAAACAATACAAGGGGATTGAGCAATGAATATTCATAATATTTTTTCAACATCAAATTTGTGTTTAAGCTCTCATGATCATATATCAGTAATGTATTGTGATAAAGAAGAATCATTGCAATTTAAGTGAAGATTTGAGACAAGTAACTAAGGTACTCATTACAATTCATACTGTTAGTTCCTGGATTGGCTGGAATTTTGGTAAAACAAAGTATATTCAATGTTGATGTCAAGGTGCTGATGTTGCAACATTGAAGTCTTAACACTGGGCTGTGTTAAGTAATTAATTGCTGAAGTTGGATGTCTGATGTCACACAGGTGATGTTGTAACATCAGATCTGCAGAATTAACAACAGCAGGTTGTGATGTTGTTAGGGTTGCGTATTAGCTGGAATTGTGGAGAGCAAGCTGTCTCATTGGATGCGAATATCTTGGGATAGATATTTGCTTCTACATAGGAGATCTGTTGCAGATTTGTAGGAGATTTAAAAGGTTGAAGATTTAAAAAGATTTTAGGAGAAAATCTATTTTAGATATTCAGTTTTAAATAACAAATCTGGGAGATATTGTAGCAAGTCCAAGACCAATTCAAGGAGCTATATAAAGCGCACAAGACCAAAGGAAAAAGGTACATAAAACATTCAGAAGATCAGAAGCTGGAGGCTTAGTGTCTAGAGTTTGTTTAGAGTGCTTGTATTTACACTATTCTAGGGTTTGAATAGGTGTTGAGTTTCTGTCCTCTCTAGAAGCTGTGAAGCAATAGAGAGTGTTTGCTTGATCGAAGCTGTGAAGTAAGATCAAGGGTACTCAAAGTGGTCTCTTTGAGAGTTTGTAAGGGATTGAGTGGTGTTCTCATACCTAAGTGGTTTCTTAGGTAGGAAGTCATTAGTAGAGTATAAGTTTAGGAGATTGTCAACGGGTTGTTGAGTCTGTAAATTATATCTACAAGTAGTGAATTCCATCCCTCGCTTGGTAGCCCCCAGAGTAAGTTGGTTGTAACCGAACTGGGTCAACATTTCTTGGTGTTATTTTACTGTTATTGTTGTCCATTGTGCAGAGTGTGTTGTTGTGACATCACACGTCTGATACCAGAATTTCAATTGGTATCAGAGCAGGCATCCTGTCTGTCTCTGGGTGAGATCTAGGGAAGTTACTTTCTAGTGTAAAGATGGACAAAGAAGTTGAAGGATTCGTCAACAGACCCCCTATTTTGGATGGATCCATTTATGATTATTGGAAGCCAAGGATGACTACCTTCTTAAAATCCTTGGACAGCAGGGCTTGGAAGGCTGTTATTAAAGAGTGGAAAGCACCTGTTGTGTGTGAAAAAGATGATGCTGGCAAAGATAAAGAAGGCACCTCTAAGCCAAAGCCTGAAGAAGAGTGGACCAAGGAGGAAGATGAGCTTGCCCTTGGAAATTCCAAAGCTTTAAATGCCATCTTCAATGGAGTGGATAAGAATATCTTCAGGTTAATCAATACCTGTGAAGTTGCTAAGGAAGCGTGGGATATTTTGCAGGCTACACATGAAGGAACATCTAGAGTCAAGATGTCAAGACTTCAGATTTTAACATCAAAATTTGAAAGCCTGAAGATGAAGGACGATGAGACTATTCATGACTTCCACATGAATGTTCTGGAGCTGGCTAATGCATCCAGTGCTCTTGGTGAGAAAATGTCAGATGAAAAGCTTGTACGGAAGATCCTTAGGTCCCTTCCTAAGAAGTATAAGATGAAGGTAACTGCCATTGAAGAATCACAAGACATCATCAAAATGAGAGTTGATGAGCTCATTGGATCTCTTCAAACTTTTGAGCTTGGTTTGAATGAGGAAGAACCAGAAAAGAAGCCAAAGAGTATAGCCTTGGTTTCAAATGATCAAGAAGAGAAAGGGAATAGTGCTGAATCCCAGGAGGATCTACCTCAGGCCATTGTTATGTTGGGAAGGCAGTTCAACAAGGTGTTCAACAGAATGAACAAGAACTTCAAGCCTAATGTCAAGAATGTCGCTTCTGACATCAGTAAGTCTAAGGAGAAGGATGAAGAGAAGACTGCTAAAGAAAAGGGTGTTCAGTGCTTTGAGTGTGAAGGTCATGGACATGTTAAGAAAGAATGTCCCACATTCCTGAAGAAGCAGAAGAAAGGAATGACAGTTTCCTGGTCAGACTCTGAAAGTGAAAGTGAAGGAGAGTCAGCCAAACATGTCAAAGCCTTAACTGGAACAGTGGTTTCTGATGGTGACTCTAGTGATGAGGAACTGACGTTTGAGGAGTTAGCATCCACTTATCAAGAGCTCTGTCTAAAGAGTGCAAAAATCTGTCAAGAAAGTGAAAAACAGAAGAAATAGATTGTTCAGCTTGAGACTGCTAAAGCTTATTTGGAAAATGAAGTCTTACTAGTTAAATCTCAACTTGATCAGATGACAAAATCTGTTAGGATGATGAACAGTGGTACAGCCACTCTTGATAAGATTCTTCAGTCAGAGAAAGTTGCTGGAGATAAATCAGGTATAGGATATGTGGTTGAGGAAAGGAGTTCTACAGAAGCAAGCATTTCTGGAACAAAGAAGGAGGTGTCCCAACCAATGTCTCAGCATCAAACAAAGAAACATGATTCTACACCTAAGAAGGTTACTCATCCACAGCCTCAGAATGTTGAGAAGAGGAATGCTCATCATCAGAAGAAGGTGCAGTCTCAAGGAGCTAGTCAGTATATGCCTCCTCAATATCACAAGAGCATGGAGGCTGTTAGGTCCAATCAGAACAGGTTTCATCAAATGTCTCAACATCAGGACAACTGGTATGGTTATGGATATGGATACACCAATGTTGTTCCTCATTACTATGGAAGAAGGAAGCCTCATCATCATAGGAGACAGCCTAGAAGACAGCATCCTCAGTTCAGGAGACAGTCTAACTATGGTAGTAAAAGACAACAGCCTTACCATAGAAGAAGAAATCAACACTATGGATGGTAGCACCAGCAACATCATCATCATAATGGTAGACGATATAACCAATTCAGAGATGACAGAGTTAGATGCTTCTATTGTGGAAGGTTTGGACATATGCAGTACTCTTGTTTTAAACTGCATGGTTATCCACAATCTGCTCCTCAAAGAAAACAGAAGGAGGTCAGGCCCAAAGTAGCAAAACAATGGGTTCCTAAAGCTCAGGTCACATGTCTATTGGCTCACACATCAGATGGACATTTTGCTATGGATGCATGGTACTTTGATAGTGGATGTTCAAAGCACATGACTGAATCCAAGAAGCATTTGGTAGAGTTCAATCCTTGCCATGCAAATGAAGTTATTTTTGGCAATGGTGAAAAAGGAGTAGTAGAAGGAGTTGGAAGAGTGAAGAATCATGATGGTCTTACTCTTGATAATGTGCTCCTTGTTCAAGGGTTGAGTGCTAATTTAATTAGCATAAGCCAACTTTGTGATGAAGGTTACAAGGTAAGCTACACCAAAGATGAATGTGTGGTAGCTGATGAGCAGAATGAGGTAGTGATGAAGGGAGTAATATCCAAAGATAATTGCTATCAGTGGATACCTCAAGTGGACAGCTTATCTAGTGATGTTAAGGTTAATGCTGTAACATCAGATGGTGACATCAAGTGTGAAAGTATGGTGAAAAGTCAATCTGGGTTAATGACTTATGGTGTTGTTACTCCTAAGTTGGATGATGTGTTAAAAGCCAACTTGAGTAGTCAGTTATGTGTGCAAGATGAAGGAGTCAACAATGCTGATGGAAGGATCAAAAGTTGTGACCTTAAGAAGTGTTGGGAGCTGAATACTTGCAAGGCCAAGAAAGATGACAACCTGACTAATGACTCCTATAGTTCAGAAGAAAAATTTCACAAGTTGACAATCCTTAGGTTGGAAGATGCAGATGTTAGAGCTGATGTTAAAACATCTCAAGTCAAGAAAGGTACTTCTAGCCTTAAAATAAAGAAGAGTGATGATGAACTAATTGCAAAAGTAGTTCCTGGGGTTGCTAAACGACTGAAATCAAGGAAGAGGAAAGCTATTGAGTCACCTCCAAAGATGAGAACTGATAAGCAGAAGATCTATGTGGATGGTACTACAAAATCCAGGAGTAAAGTGTTCATCTCTTCCAGAAATAGGAAGATCAGAGATAAGTCTGATGATAATGTCTAGGATATCTCTCAAATGAAGGAAGTCGTTGTTGTTAGAACTTCTGAGAAAATTCAAAAGGCCATACTGGATAACATTCCTGTGCTTTTCATAAAATGGTGGAAGTATGTTCTGGAAAAAGAATTTGGTATATATACTCTGGATATGGTTGAGTTTGCTAGGATATGGTTCAGAGAGGGTGTGGGAACTTATGGTATTCAGGTGTGTATGAATAAGTTGCTCTGACTGTGGTTTATTGGGAGCTTCTTGAAGGACTTCTTTGTGCAATGAGTCCTTTGAATGGTGATGAGAAGCTGATGTCCCAAAAGATGTTATAGCATCATGTTTGCTGGTGGTTATATCTAGAAGATGGTTAAGATGGGACATGTGGAGTTGGATGCTCTAGCATTTTTTGTCATAAGAGGTGGAGATTATGGTCATGTGTTTAGTAGTTTGTTCTGGCAAAGCATGACTACTGTCTTTGAAGACTTCACCAGTTTCAACAACTAATGGTGGATGTAAGGATAGAGGAATTGTGATCTCTTGAAGAGACTGGATCTCAGTAAAGCTTATAAGTAAGCTGAGAATTTGTGGAGTTTGTGACACAGTGTTGAGTTTGGATTATTTTGCTGATAGTAAATCCAGTAGTGGAGCATATGTAATACCCTGGTGTCAAGAGTGTCAAGAGTATCCTTGGTGAAGGATGTCTTTGTTTTGGATCTGAAGCTTAGTGCTTACATTATATCTAAGGAGCATCTACATAGTCATACGGCAGAATGATGAAGTAGAAGGTTTGCCTTGGATGGTGAAGTTGAATTGTATGATAGCCTTTGGAGAAAGGGACAGTGGTACCAAAATGCATGTACTCAGAAAATGTGCTCAAATGTTCATCTCCATCTAGAGCATTTGTTAATCATGACAGGGGGAGTACTTGTCTATGAATTTTGCAGCAAAGGTGCATTTATTGTGAAGATTGCATGCTGATCAAGCTTGTGGAGATTGGTTGCATCTTATGAGGATATAATGTCAGATAGCATGTTATGACATTAGGCTGTTGATTGGTGTTTTGGTGTAGCCTTGAATGGTTCTAGTCATATGAAGCAAATTGTTTGAATCTTGTGCGCACATGCTTCTGAGGAGATGTCTGAAGACAAGATTAAATCATGGCCTTGAATAGATTGTACACTTGTCTTGATGTGTGTAAGAGGAGTTTACTTAGAGTCAGTGGAAGGCATTGTGAGTGTGCGTCAGAACTTGTGGATGATTGTGTGAAGCATTCCTGACTGGATGGATATGTCTGGATTTTCAAAATGTAGATATTCCTGACAGAAGAAGTATGGTTTTGGACTTACTTGTTGAGGTTTGTCTAATTGTGGCTAAAAAGGGGGAGATAAATTGATGCTGCTAAAATGTTGATGCAGTTATTGAGGGGGAGTGTAGACTGAGCTAGTGAAGATATCATAGCATTTGAAGAGTGCAGCCAAGCAGACATCAAGGGGGAGAAAAAGTGTTGCACATTGTGAGCTACTGAACAGCTGTGATGCTGGTTCATATTTTTGAGGGGGAGCACCAATTGGCTGTTGTCAATAATGAAGATGGTGTTGCAGCAGATCAAGTGATGAAGACTATGAAAAGTATCAAACTGCTACTATTGAGAGTTTCAAATTTTTGAAGATTATTCCGCTGCTGAAGTCTCTGAAGATGCAGAGATTATTTTAGCCAAAATTAGCCAAAGGGGGAGATTGTTAGTTCCTGGATTGGCTGGAATTTTGGTAAAACAAAGTATATTCAATGTTGATGTCAAGGTGCTGATGTTGCAACATTGAAGTCTTAACACTGGGTTGTGTTAAGTAATTAATTGCTGAAGTTGGATGTCTGATGTCACACAGGTGATGTTGTAACATCAGATCTGCAGAATTAACAACAGCAGGTTGTGATGTTGTTAGGGTTGCGTATTAGCTGGAATTGTGGAGAGCAAGCTGTCTCATTGGATGCGAATATCTTGGGATAGATATTTGCTGCTACATAGGAGATCTGTTGCAGATTTGTAGGAGATTTAAAAGGTTGAAGATTTAAAAAGATTTTAGGAGAAAATCTGTTTTAGATATTCAGTTTTAAATAAAAAATCTGGGAGATATTATAGCAAGTCCAAGACCATTCAAGGAGCTATATAAAGCGCACAAGACCAAAGGAAAAAGGTACAGAAAACATTCAGAAGATCAGAAGCTGGAGGCTTAGTGTCTAGAGTTTGTTTAGAGTGCTTGTATTTACACTATTCTAGGGTTTGAATAGGTGTTGAGTTTCTGTCCTCTCTAGAAGCTGTGAAGCAATAGAGAGTGTTTGCTTGATCGAAGCTGTGAAGTAAGATCAAGGGTACTCAAAGTGGTCTCTTTGAGAGTTTGTAAGGGATTGAGTGGTGTTCTCATACCTAAGTGGTTTCTTAGGTAGGAAGTCATTAGTAGAGTATAAGTTTAGGAGATTGTCAACGGGTTGTTGAGTGTGTAAATTATATCTACAAGTAGTGAATTCCATCCCTGGCTTGGTAGCCCCCAGAGTAGGTTGGTTGTAACCGAACTGGGTCAACATTTCTTGGTGTTATTTTACTGTTATTGCTGTCCATTGTGCAGAGTGTGTTGTTGTGACATCACACCTTAACATCACATGTCTGATACCAGAATTTCACATACTATATCACTTTAAATTGCTCATAATTTCATTTCTCACTTCATCTAAAACCTTCTTGCATCATCATTCATGATTATCTAAAAACCTTATTCATCTGATTCTTATACAAGTGTTTTAGAAATAGAGAGGTTTCTAACTTCCACATTCAAGATGAATGATCTTGGACTAGTTGACACACTTTTAGGGATCAAAGTAAAGTGAAATAGTGGGGGTTATGAACTTAGTCGAATACACTATGTTGAGAAAGTGATTAATAAGTTCGAACACTTACACTTTAAGAAAATTACCACTCCATTTGATCCTAGTGTCAAACTTCAAAAGAATGATGGAAGAGTTGTGGCTCAATTAGAATATGCAAGTGCATGCAATATACTAGAACCAACATAGCATTTGCAATTAGTAAAATGAGTAGATTTTACTAGCAATCCAAATGGTGAGTACTAGAAGGCCATTATTAGAAAATTTCTGATATCTTATGAAAACCAAAAATCGTGGTCTCCATTATGGTAGATTTCCTGCCATATTAGAAGGATATACTGATGCGAGTTGGATAACGAGTGTTGAATATAAAAAATATTCATTTGGGTGGATATTTACACTAGCAGAGGGTGTAATTTCTTGGAAGAGCAAGAAACAAATGTGGATCACTCTCTCAACCATAGAATCGAAGTTTGAGGCTCTTGCTTTCGCTCGTGAATAAGTTGAATGGTTGAGGGACCTTCTGTTGGAAGTTCCATTGACTGAAGACAATGTTTCAAAGGTGTTGATACATTGCGGTAGTCAAACCACTTTAACTAGATCATACAAAAATTGTATAACAGAAAGTCTAGGCAAGTAGGACTTAGACATTATTTCGTGAGAAAAATTGATTAAGGATATAATCATTCACACATACACGATCAAGCTATAATTTTCTTGATCCATTTACTAAGCCACTGGCCAGAGGCTTAGTAAAAACAACCTTGAGAGGCATGGGGTTTAAACTCCTTGAGTAAAAGTCCGTCAGCGACGGCAACCCAATCTTACGTTTATAGAACATTAACCTCAAGATTCAATGGGTAACAACAAGTCGTTGATTTGGATGTTTGTCGAACATTTCGTGATAATGTTGACCTTTAAAATGAGGGTTGAGTTTTTAGGTAAACTCTTAATGAAGTTCAATACCGAGGGTATGTGTCTCATGGAAAAGGATACAATATGAACTTCACCTATGTGAATATCGAGATGGTGTCGTCTCGAAGTGAGAGTTGGAGTTTCTCTCATGAAAAATTCACAAAAACAGGAAAAGCACATGGCCATAAATAGTGGTAGGCGAGAGATGTAGGTGAAGAACCGTTAAAGAGTGTGTGTGAGGTAACGCCAATATAATCACCAGGAATAACGATTCAAAGCATAGCTACCTAACATTCCGATTAGACTTTGTGTTATTCTTACTAAGGTTGAGTTTGTCATTATTAGAACAAGTGAGGGGTTGTTGGAAATTATGGACAATCAATGTCCATGGGTGTGTTCCAAAATAACAAGAAAAGTGAAAGTGAGTAAATTCCAAAAAAAAAATGATTAGGAATTTAAAGAGAAGCAACACTTCATGAAGTGTTGCTTTGGAATGAACATAGGAAATGCTTGGAAACAATGCCACTTTTGGTTAAAAGGTGTTGTTTCACCAAGGACCGGAACCTTGTGAAACAACACATACATGGCCTATAAATACTCCATTCCAGAATTCTGAAAATCATTTCACAAACCGAAAAATCCTCTTGTACAAATTCCAAACACTTTTCGCTACATAATCGAGTTTTCGTCGGTCTTGCGTAAATTCGATATAAGGCTGAATTATATTGGGTATTCCTGCATTTCGACTCTAAGACATACAAGAGACTACTTGAAATACTTTTAAGAAAAGTGATTTCGTTCACGATTCTAGCCTCAATCCATTCGATTTATATTAATTTTCTATTCCTTTAGTCCAACATAGTTATCATCAAAACTGTTTCAGAAGAAATTGGATATACCATGGTTCAATATGAAGGTTACTTATGATCTGAGACAAACACTTTTGGTGTGTTCAGGGACGGAGCTATGCATTGCATAGTGTAGGCCTATGCCCCCACTAATATTTCTCACATGCATGAATTAATATTGACATATATTGTAACACCCTTTTCTACCCCACGAATATACACGGCAAAATACACAAATTATCAGAGTAAAAATCACCTCAGAAGGGTGCACATTTCCCAATTAAACTCAAATTAACACATTTACTCCGTAAAACACGAGTTTTTCTCAAAATATTCAAATCGTCATCAAAACATTCAAAAGCCATCAATTATAGCAGCAGAACCACCATAACCACCATGACACAAAACAAAAGGGTTTATAATAAAACCATAGTCTTCAAAAATAAAAATAATAATAATAAATAATAGGTTCAACGTGGTTCGACTCAACGACCCCAACCCGATGTTACACTATCAGAGCAATGACCCTCTAAATCGACCAAAAGCAAATAAACTTCAAAAGTCCTCGAAGGCATCCACAGCTAAGCCTGATCACCTGCACGTTACCCACGTGGAGGCAACATTTAAACATGCAGGGTGAGTAATCATAAATCATTATAATCAATATAAAAACAGGATATGCATAAAGTTGACGTCATCATCATATACAAAATCATCAGGGTGTACACAAGGCAAACATCAAAGATCACGACATCATAAATTACATCAATGCCAAATAAATACAATGCACACAAGACTCATGCATGTGGTACCAATTCATCAAAATCGATGGACACTGGGTCATCACCCTCCAAAGATCCCCATCAATAGGATCGATTCTACACAAGAACTGGAGCACATCAAAATACCTCACATTCACACAATGGGATTGAAGCCACAATAGACCGAAGCCTAACTCACTGGACCGAAGTCCTATAATCATCAATAGACCGAAGTCTAACTCACTGGACCGAAGTCCTATAATGCTATGAATGCATGATACACAACATCATACTCATCATCATCAATAAATGTCATTATGTGCATCATCATTTATCAAATCTCATGTTAATCATATCATCAATTATTCATCAAAACGTCACGAAATCATCATCTCATAATCATCAACAACATCATGGTAAAACATCAGAAAAATCACAGCATCAAAACATCATGACAACACAGAAATCACAACACAATTTACGAACTGCAGTCGTTCGCTACCTAGTTCGCTTTGCGAACATGTTCGCTTTGGCGTTTGCTTTGCGAGCTGCCAGCGAATCCCCAAAATCCCCTACAAAACCAGGGAGTTCCCATTCTTCCTCTTCTCGCCACCTTCATTCGCTTTGCGAACCCACTCGTTGATACGTTCGCTTTGCGAATCAAATGTCACCCTTCATGTTTCATTCCAGCATCATCAAACAAATTATCGTGCATTCGATGTGCTACTCGCTTTGCGAGTCTGGGGCGAGTATTCACCTTACGAAGGGATGGTTCGCTTTGCGAACCTGCGATTTCAAGAAATCGCTGCTACGCATCAGTAACACAACATACCCAAAAACCTATATGATTTCAACCCTAATTACCCCAAAAACATCCCTACAACATTCCTAAGGCATCATGGCACTCAAGGACACAAAACCTACAACTATTAGGTCGATTGATTATACTATCTAGACTTCAAAATCACCTAAACCTTCACAACCCCAAAGATTCTTATAAATCCCATAAATCCCTTTCACCACAAGGTCGAAACAACATCGACAGGGAAAATCATTCTCAAGGTATAATTTATCCGATTCAATTCAACCCTTAATAATCGATTCACAAAATACCCTCAAATCATCAGTTTACTCATAAACCCCATTAATTCATATAAACCTCAAAATCAGCTTTAAACGCCTCGAATTCCTATATTGAAAACAATGAAAGGCAATACTCCTCATACCTTAGATTGTTGATTCAGAGTTTTCTCTATTGAGTCTTTTGGAAACCGTCTCGAATCCTCGCCTTTTCCTTTTTCCTCAGAGCTCTCACTTCTTTCCTTCTTTTCACGTTCTGATCAAATGAATCCTACTTTTCCCAAAATTCTCCTTTTTGTTAAACCCTTGGGCTTCTAAAATGGGCTTTCCCAATAATACCCTCACTAATCCTCCTCAAAAGTCCATCTTACCCTTAATCCTTCTAATATTTTTTAAATTAATAATAATACTAATATATTCATATTATATACTATCATTTAATTAAATAACCAAATTCCACGAAAATGCCAACGTCAACACAAACCACCAAAATTCACAAAAACTCACGAATATTATATTTAAATAAATATTCTTACAGATTTGGGGTGTTACATATATCACTACTACAAAACGTGCAAACAACAACGTCAGATTTACAATGGAAGAAATATACACCGTTGTAATAAATTAAACTTTCGCACCCAGTGAATAGTTGAATATATAAACAGTGATTTAATGACGGTTGTCTATAAAAACCGTAGTAATAAATGATGTGTGACAAGCTTTGATTCTCAACAACTTCATTTTTTCCATAATTTTAGAGTACATTAAGCGTGTGTCACTTAAGTCCTTTATTTAAAAAATAAAATTTAAATTATTTTACAACGGTTAGTTTAAACAACCGTTGTTATACGCTTGTGTCACTTAAGTCAATTATTAAAAAAATAAAATGTAAATGATTTTACAACGGTTAGTTTAAGCGACCGTTGTTATCAGGCTCGGTCCAATCAATTCGGGGGCCCTGTTATAATTAAAAAAAATAAGTCTTAAAATATTAATTTATATCAAATTTTTTAAAAAATCAATAAAAATGCATAGATTTTGAAAATAAAATTATGATTTTACACCTCTTTTTAAAAAATAAATGTAAAATAGATTTTTAAAACAATAATTTTACACCTGTTTTTTAAAAAATATATGTAAATATATTTTTTTAAAAATTAAAAAAAAATTGGTCCCTCTAAAATTTGGGGCCCAGTGCTGCAGCACAGGCTGCACCTGCATTGGGCCGGCCCTGGTTGTTATACTCTTATGTCACTTAAGTCCATTATTTAAAAAATAAATTGTAAATGATTTTACAATGGTGAAGAAAGTCAACCGTTGTTATAGGACTCGCATTTCCACTACGGTTGAGTAACACAGCCGAAACTTAATGGTTTATTGATAAATTTAAAACAAAACTTAATCTGTATTTCTTTCATAAGACGCCCTAGGCGAACAAGCGAGTCGGAGATGACAGCGGTGACGTAATCTTTACTTTCTTCGTATCCATTCATTTGGAGTTCAAATCTTCATCTTTCTTAGTACAGTACTATTCAACAACTTCATTCCTTTTATCTTGGTTTATGTTGTATATGCTCAAATATTCTTCTTTCAGCTATGTTGTAAAATCTTCATTCTTCAAAGTATGAGAGTACGGTATTCTTCAACATCTTCATTCTTTTTTTCTTTTATTATGTTGTATATTCTCAAGTCAGTATGAGAGTACATGTTTCATATGCTTTAGGTTATCAGGGTTCTCCAAAGTTTTGCAAAGGTTATTAGGTATTCTTCAACATCTTCATTCCTTTTATCAGGGTTCTGCAATGTTTTGCAAGAAATATGGTAGGCCTGATGTTCAAGTTGGTGTTAGGTATCATCAGTAGTGTGTTATTTATGCCTCGATTTCCATATACGCTATGTTTTAATACCTTCAAGTTGTTTCTGTAACAGAAAGAATGCTGAGGAAGCTATTCAGGGATTGAATGGAACAATGATATCAAAGCAGACCGTGCGTGTTTTTTGGGTAGCAGTCCTGGAAATAAGCATGTCAATTCTATTTTCTTCTACTTCAAACTTAATTTATTCGTAATCTGGTCTAATTTGATGTTTGTGTAATAAAACTTCTAATCTAAATTTTGTCATCGTAACCATGCATATTTTTATATAATCATTATTTAATGTTTTGTGACAGATTATTTTAGTAATGTTTTATAAATAACAAAAATTTATAGGAACGTTATGGTGTGGCATCTTAGGGCCCATTATTCCTTAAACACACATTACCACTTCTTATGTAAATAGCATTAGGGTCTATATTAGTTTATTTAATGTTTTAATTTCCAATGCTCCGTCTTAAATAAGAATATAATAAAAAATGAATGAGGAAGATGAAGAATCAGCAATGGTTTTTGAATTAAAGAAATAATAATGACTTTCAACTAAAACGATTAGATTTTCAATGTAAAGAAAAGGTGAAGAATCAGATAAATCATTATAAATATGTTATTCCTCTTCTTACCATCACACAAGCATCATCATTGAAGAGAATTAATCAAAATGAATTCCAACAATGCAGTCCAAGAAGTCCAACAAACTGTAAATGTTCAAGAAGTTGCCTAAGAAGTCCAACAAACTGCGCATGTGGTTAAAGATGCGGTAGATGTCCAAGAAGTTGCCCAGGTCGTAGATGTCCAAGAAGTTGTCCAGGCCGCAGAGGCTGCAGAGGTCCAACCAGTTGTTCAGCCTGAACAAGCTGTACATACCCAACAGGCGGTCGCCTTGCAAGAAATACGAGCCAGGAGGAGAAGAAGAAGAAGATCAAGAAGAAAGTGAATGAGAACAGTTACGGTCGATTCAGATAATGAGGACGAAGCACCGTTTGGTTGGAGTAATTTTATGTCAGCTAGGGCATTTAGATTTGATAATTAAAACTTAAAAGTGTCTCTGTTGTCTTCAATATTCAAGATTTTAATTTAGATGTATTAAATATAAACTTGCATTTTGTTGGAGTTTACTTTATATGAAACTTGTATTTTGTTGTCTTATTCTTATTAAAAATATTTACATATGTGGTAAACTCATTACATAGCCTTGAATATATAAACTTGAATGAAAACTTTATCACATACGTGGTAAACTCATTACATAGCCTTGAATATATTTTCTGTTGTGATATGATGAACAATAAATAGGTTAAAAAATGGGATTATATAGAAAAGCATAATTATATTTGTTAATCCTGCAGATATGTAACAACAGTTATACATCATAACCGTTATAATATAACACGCGTTATCCAGAGAAAAAAAATACTAAAACGGCGCAGCTGGGAATTGAACCAAGGTCCATTATATTTATCACAATGGTTCGTTTGAAAAACAGTTGTGACAGGGCGCGTTTTTTCTAGGTTAGTACAACGGTTAATGGGTCATCATAGTAAGTACCATTTTACAACAACACTCTACATATCAACGTCTACGCCCGCGTGATGATACATCTTTCCCGACCATTGTTAAATGGGTTTTACGTAGTAGTGTGTCTATTCTTTTACTAGTATGTGAACAATGCCACTACACTATATAAATTAACATTGCTCACTACACTATATAAAATATAATTGATTTAATTTTGTTAGATTTAATGACTATTTTGAATTACATGCTCATATATAATTGAATTCAATGATAACATACTAATATATAATTTAATTCAATGATAACATAGTAGTATCTGTCTCATGATATTAATTTCAAATTTTATAATAATTGCTCATATCACTACAAGAAAACATGTAATTAGCTAGGGGGTTATCCCCTCACTAAGCCAAAAAAACCCATCACAAAACATCATTTTGCGAGGGGGGGGGGGGGGGGGGGGGGGGGGGGGGGGAACCCCTAGCAAATCAGACCATCGCAAATTATTGGCTAGGGGATAAGCCCCTCGCAAAAGTGGCTAGGGGATAAGCCCCTCGCAAAAAACCATCCAAAAAATTTAGCCTGCTTCACTGCAGGCATAGACACAGCTAGTGGCACAGTGGGCACAGACGTGTCAGAAAATTTGCGAGGGGATGAACCCCTAGCCAAAAAAGCTACGTATTGCCTTTAGTGAGGGGTAATCCCCTAGCTATGTATGTCAGGCTATTTGCGAGGGGCTCACCCCTAGCTAAAAAAGTTGCGTATTAAATTTAGTGAGGGGTTATCCCCTATCTATTTGTGTCAGAATTTAGTGAGGGGAGGAGCCCCTAGCTAATTGCCATATGTATTAAATTTGCGAGGGGTTAGCCCCTATCTATTATTATCATATTATTTTTATTATATAATTATATTATTTTAATTATATTATCATTAACTAGAATAATATAATAATATAATAAATTTTTATATAATTATATAATAAAATATTAAAATTTATAATTATATTAATAATTAGAAAAATATAATTATATAACAAATAAATATACATATTTTAATATAATTTTATAATAAATAATTATATATTTTTAAATTTTGTAAAATATAATAATTTATAAAAAGTGCATTAAAATTAAATATTCACATACATCACCAAATGAAAAAGAGTTCATGACATAGATATTAAAAAGTACATTAATATTCACATACATCACCAAATTAAATATTCACATACATCACCAAATAAAAAGTGCATTAAAATTAAATATTCACATACATATTAAAAGTTTCATATTTCAACAATTTAAAGTTAATCATCTTCATCATCCTCCTCATCTTCCTCATCTCCCCTAGCACCTTGGTTCATATGCGCGGCCATAAATTGTTCAAATTTTAATGCGCGCTCATTTGCAATCCGCATAGCATCCTCATACTCTGCTATTTTCCTCCTCAATTCTTCCTCCATCTTAGCTTGTCTTCTCCTCATTTCCTCCATCTCTATTTTTATATTCTATTTTTAAAACAACATTAAAATCTATTTTTATATTCTATTTTTAGTAATATAAACAATATTTATAAACATTTTTTACAATCTATTTTAAAACAACATTTTTTAAATATATATTACTAAAAATAAATACAGAAAATTCGAAATCAAAAAAATTATAGATTTTATAATACCAGCAACACACCAAAATCAACATATTGATATCAATTATACCTAAAATATTTAGAAAAAACAATTAAATGTGTACCTTTAGAAGCTCCCTTAAATTTGTAGCTCCAGCTTCTAGATGACAGTTGAATCCTTTATCCATTATATACATGTAATATAACAAATAAATAAATAAAAATTAATTGTTGAAATACACAAAACAAAATTAATTAAAATATATATAAAATAGTTGAAGAAAATAAATGGAATGGGAAGACAAGTATTTACCTGTATTTGAAGTTGGAAACGGAAGAAATTGGTAGATTGAGAAAATGGTGGAATAGAGGAAGAAGATGAAGAATGGGAGAATGGGGAGAAACGAAAAATAAATACTGATTATATATGTATTAACTGCACTCTTTGGAAATGTGAGAGCATTTAAGCAGTTGCACGTTGCGAGGGGATACCCCCTAGCCAGTCCAACGGTAATAATTTGCGAGGGGGGACCCTTAGCAAAATTTTAACGTGTCAGATTACTCTCTGCATGTGTGGCACGTGGACTTATTGGCGAGGGGAGGCTCCACGCTATTGGAGAGATAAGATTTGCGAGGGGGTGGCCCTTAGCCATTGATTAGCGTGTTGCAGTCAACGTGCAGCAGAATAATTGCCTTTTTCAGAGTGATTTGACCAAGCATCTTCATGGTGAGGGGATACCCCTCGCAAATTACTAATCAAAATTTAGTGAGGGGTTGGCCCCTCGCAAATGGTCACATATCAGACTTATTTTGCGCTGACCCCTACTTTAAACAGGTTTTAAAGTTCAAAATTTTTTTCCCTCCTCTTTTGCGAGGGGTAGCCCCTAGCAAAAGTTTTTTTCTTTTTTTTTTCCTATTGTGTGGTTTGCGAGGGGTTTACCCCAAGCAACCTTGTTTTTTTAGTGAGGGGTTTTCCCCCTAGCCAATTCCCCTAGCTAATCACATGTTTTCTTGTAGTGTATCAAATTCTCCAAAATTAAATTAAGGCCTAAATAATGTTTTCGTCCCTGTAAGTTGGCGAGTTTTTGGTTTTCGTCCCTGAATCTTTTTTTTTCCGGGTTTAGTCTCTATATCTTACTTTTTGTTGGTGTTTAGTCCCTACAGAGGTTTCCTGCGGATTTTCCTGTGGATTTTCCTGCGGATTTTGGTTTTAAGGAAAATCCGCAGGAAACCTTCGGATTTTCCTACGGATTTTGGCTTTAGGGACTAAACACCAACAAAAGGTAAGATATAGGGACTAAACCCGGAAAAAAAAAGATTCAGGGACGAAAACCAAAAACTTGTCAACTTACAAGACGAAAACATTATTTAAGCTTTAAATTTAGATAAATAGATGAAAAATTAAATTAATAGGATAATATGAATCATCTATTGATATAATATATAGTTAAACATATTTTTAAGTAAGAGAATATTTATTTATATACTCTTAAATTAGAATTGAATCTTAAATCTTTTATGTGTTAATTTTTATAATTATTGTCATTACGTCTACATATTAAAAAATTATTATATTAATAATATTTAATTTTTAAAATAATTTATAGATAAAATTAATATATTATACTTTTTTTTTTAAAATCAAATGACAGAGTTTTATTCCAGAAAAAATATTGAAAAGTACAAGGCCGGTCTAAGGTAGCAACACAGGCAAATTTAATAATATATTATACTTTGATTATAATTTAATTTAATTAGGATTAAATACACAAATCTCCTTGTAATGTTAACGAGTTTTTATTTTAGTCCCTGGTAAAATTTTTTTTTTTTTTTAAATCCCTCATCTTAGTTAGATTCCCTTACTTAGGCCCCTGATTGCTATATTGCAGCAAAGATTCTTTCATATTGTCTGCGTGGCAGTCCACGTGACATTTTTTTATTTTTTTATTTTTTTTATTTTTTTATTTATTTATTTTTTTTGTTTTTTTTTGTTTTTTTTTATTTTTTTTTATTTTTTTTCGTTTTTTTTTTAATTTTTTATTATTTTAGATTAAATCTATTTAGTTCTATTAGATTTTAATTGAAATTTTAGTCATTCATAATAATATTGCAAGTTGTAATAATAAATTTTATTTAAAAAATGAATGTTTTTAATCCTCAAAATAGTTTATTCAAAATGTAATAAATAGGGAGTAAAAAGGATTTTTTTTTATGGAATTAAACTTTGAATCGCATAATTTTATAGGATTAAAAGAATATTTATTATTATTTTTTAAATTATTTATATAAGAAAAAAATGAGTATGACACTTCTTGATAATTATTCTTGAAACAAAAGAGATGAATGATACATTATTGGAGCAGTACCAGTTTCATGTATAAAAAACAAATAATTTATTCACTAATTTTTAAAACAGAACATGTACACACAAATATGTTTAAATAACATTTATTAGTAGTATATAATAATTAGAAAGAAACTAGCTCCTTATTCTTATTATTCCATCTATGATCAAGTGTAGAAAGTTTTTATTCAATAGTTGGAATTTATTTAACAATTCCAGCTTTATCAATCCAAACCCAAACTCTATCACAACAAAAAATAAATAAAACAAAAAAAATAAAAAAAACGAAATAAAATAAAAAAAAAACGAAATAAAATAAATAAATAAAAATAAAATAAAAAATAAAAAAAACAAAAAAAAAAAATTTTTAAAATAAAAATAAAAAAATAACAAAATTAGTCACGTGGACTGCCACGCAGGTAATATGAAAGAATCTTTGCTGCAATATAGCAATCAGGGGCCTAAGTGAGGGAATCTGAGTATTACGAGGGGGTTTTCAAAAAAACATTACAGGGGCTAAAATGAAAACTCGCTAACATTACAGGGGCTAAAATGAAAACTCGCTAACATTACAGGGGGGTTTGTATATTTAACCCTTGATTTTATTGATGATCCATAAAGTCTTGCGAGTGATTATATGTACCTTTCATCCAAGATCCTTAGCTTTCGCCGAATTTTGTAAAATGAATCTTTTGTCAATGGTTTAGTGAAGATATTTGTTAGTTGGTTATGTGTATCCATAAAATGACTTCTACATCGCCTTGAAGAACATGATCACGTTGAAAATTATGTCGTATGTCGATGTGTTTGGTTCTTGAATGCATTACTGAATTCTTGGTTATGTTGATTGCACTTGTGTTGTCACATTGTAATGGAATGCATCTGATGTCAGGTCTGTAGTCACGAAGTTGTTGCTTGAGATTTTAGCACAACAACTCGCTGCTATGTATTATGCTTCTGTAGTGCTAAGAGAAACACAAGCTTATTTCTTACAAGACCAGGATGCTAATGCATTTTCTAGAATGTGGCAAGTACCACTTGTGTTTTTTCTATCTGTTTTACATCCTGCATAATTCGAGTCAGAATAACCAATTAAATCATATATACTACCTTTTGGATACCATAATCCAACATTTGTTGGTCTTTTCAGATAGTTCATGATCCTTTTTACAGCGGTGTGATGAGATTCCTTTGTATTAGCTTGAAAGCGTGTACAAAGACAAATACTAAACATAATGTTAGGACGACTTGCCGTAAAATAAAGTAAGAAATAAACAAGGAACCATGAAGAGATGCATTTAATGAAAATTGTTTTCTAAAAGATTAAAGAGACAATTGATTGAAGGAAAGGGTGCAATCGATTGTAGCATTTGCACGTTTTAAAATTTTGAAAATTAAGCTTTGACAATCGATTGTACAAATGGGACAATCGATTGTATGATTAAAAGTTTTCAAAAATACAAAAGCATAATCAATTGTGATGTATGTGCAATCGATTGCATTGATTAAAAATTTGAATTTTTAAAAAGAAAACTTATGAAAATATTTTCTATGTATAAAAAGTAATGTCATGAATCTTTATGAATATGCATGGATTGAATTTATATGTATTCATCACTTAGGGTATATGATCATGAAATAACAAATTTTACCATCCTTGCTTGATCAACCATAACTTAATCAATTTTGAGAAGTTTCTTCATTCCTTTATCACTTGATCATGTATTCACTGTCTTGATTGTCTTCATCAAAACATCATCATAAAGTTTGAAATTATAATTTCCTCTTGCAGGGCAAGAATCTATTGGTCATCGTCTAAGGCTTCATCAATCTTTGAAGGTTCTATTTGAGAACTAAATACCATATTCAAGCAAGCATCCTTGAGATTTAGCCTTGTTGAAACTCCTTTACTTATTTTACCAATAACTTTGTCAATATGATGATTACGATGGATTCTCCATTTTTAAGGAAGATCACTTTGATTTTACTCTTGTTGAATGGTTTCCTCTTTGTTTTCGGATTGATCAACTTTGTCATCTTTGACAACTTAAAAAAATTTGCGTAATTGAAATTCATATCAAATTAATTCAAAGTGAATTTTATATCAAATTATATTAAATTAATATCAAATTAATTCATATTAATATAATGATTCAAAATTAATTCATTTTCCTTATTAATATTTGATGTATAATGACTATAATAATATTCAATGTTATATATACAATTATATATCCAATCTAGAATATTTTGTCAAGAACATTTTAAGTTATTATTTTGTGGGGTATATGTTTTATTTAGTTTAAAATTCTAAATTTATCGTAAGAAGGAGAACCAAAAATTAAAACTATTAAAAAAATATCTGGAGGAAAACTTGAAAAATTAAACTAATAAATTGGATGGATTTTTTTATGAATTATTATAAATTTTACTTTTTCAAACTCTTATGAGAGAGTGAGAGTTGGGTAGAGTGTGTAGTAGTCCAAATCAAGTTTCATTATCATTTTCCTGGACATATGTGTTTTCCAACAAAGAAAGAGAAAAGAAAAATTATGAGTGTGTGCTTAAAATAATGGATGTTATTAATGTTTTTTAATTTTTTTGACAAAGCTTTAAATGATTTGTCAAGGGTAAAAGAGGAATTTTATTTAGAACCTTGACAAAATTTAGAAAAGTTGCTGATTAAAAAATCGGTGTAAAAGTGTGATGTGAAAGTGATTTATAATTTGAGAGATATATACTTTTGTAGTAGTTATGGCCGATAATGAGCCGAACCAATTTGAATATAATGCGAAACTCGGTTCGACAATTAATTCGTTGAATTTGGTTCAAGAATCTAATGAGTTGAATATGAACGAAAAATTAAGTTCATTAACTAAATGAGTTGAACTTGAACTATATATAATTCGACTCGTTAGATTCATGAGCTAATTCGACTATATTTGAGAATTATTATATTATTTTTAAGAGTATATTTAAAAATTTAATATAAATTTTAACGTCCAATTTTATTTTAATCTAACAGTTTTAATGTATAATTTATATTTTTAAGTGAGCAAAATATTTTTAAATATAATTATACAAATAAAAAAAAATTTTAATCAAGAGAATATATATTAATTCAAAAGAAAAACGCAATACAAGGTGATCAAACTGATCCAACCTTTTACAAGACAAGGAAAACAAATTACATCATTATTCTAGCTAGGTGTGGCCTTATCTTTTCACTAAGCCACCATGTATAGACTATACACTCTTTTATTCTATCTTCTATACATCTATTATCTTCACTTTCATTAAAACAAATATATTTCTCATTCTCCTTATGTTGTACATTGTTTCTGTTATGGACATCTTTAGCAATGTAGCTTTCCACCCTTTTCCTTTTGTTGCTCCTATCAGCCATCCAATCTCTTCCTCCCATTGCTTAGGCCTATGATCCATTTCTAACCAGGATGTTCACCCATATGCTAACAGTTTTGTGGCACCTTAAAAATAAATGGCTAATTATACAAATAAAATTAGCACCATATAAATTTATTAATTTTTGAATTAGTGGATTTTTGAGACAAAGTTAAATTCCAATTTAATAACTTTTATTTTATTTCAATACTTTCTCTTTAGAGTAATATTAATTTAAAATGTTAAATATATAAAAAAAATAGACTTTAAAAATAACTTTTAAGTCCGTGAAGTAAGTGAGCTGAACCTAACGAGATAAACCTAACGAGTCGAACCGAGTTGCTCGTGAACTTATAACGAGTCGAGTTTGAGCTTAAAAAAGAGTTTGTGTCGAACTCGAACCGAGAATTGAGCTGAAGCAATTCTTAACGAGTCGAGCCGAGCTGAGGCTAGTTCAACTCGACTCGACTCATTTCCAACCCTAGTGGTAGTTAAAGTTTTTAAAAAAACGAGTTATAGATATGCGAAACTATAAATCCGACTACAGGAATAAAAAGTCCACCAACATTGCCTCGGTTATTACTCCCTCTGTCACAAATTATAAAACGTTTTGGATATTTCACACGAATTAAGAAACTTAATTATTACTTTAAAGAAAAGACAAATTATATATCACTTTACAGTAATGTCTCTCATAATTATATAGGAGAGAAAAATTAAAATAATTGAAAGAAAAAATAATACTCCATCCGTCTCATAAATAGTGTCTCATTTGCACTTTTTCTATGTTTCAAAATAAATGTCTCTTTAGAATATTAATACAACATCTATTATTTTTTTCCACTACTATATTCCTATTCATTAACTTTCACGTTTTTCAACTACTCTACTAACTATAATAAATATGGATATTTTAGTAAAAGATACTGTATTAGTTTTATCATTAAAATCAATATATCTAATCATTTTCTTAAGAACTGCGCACCACTCAAATAAGACATTTATTATGAGACGGGTGTAATAATAAATACTTGAGGGTATATTAGAAAAAATGTCATTAATATTGCATTGAAAATGTAAATTGACTTATAATTTAGGACAAAATTTTTTGACAAAATAACTTATAATATAGGATAGGGGAAATAGTTACCCGTTAATTATAAAACATTTATATTAATTCAAATAACATATTAAAATAGATATTATAAAAAAAACTCAAGAAAGGGGCATTCCGAGAATTGAACTTGGGACCTCTCGCACCCTAGGCGAGAATCATACCACTAGACCAAATGCCCTAAATGAGAGCTGTGTTGCCAGTTTTACATTTCTATTACTATTATACACAGGTTCACAGTTGAATTAAAAAGAAAATGGCCAGTCCATCTAACATTTTCACATTATTATACAACAACAATCATGTTTTGTCCCACTAGGTGAAGTTGCCTGCTTGAATCAAAATTCGTCATAATGTTATAACTAATAACATAGAACAGATCATATATATACCAAAAATGGTCCTCTATGCATTTCTTAATACTTTTGTCAGTAGTTCTACATCTAGCAATTGTGACACCACTATCCATGGAATCTATTCTCCATAAATGGAATTTATAGGTTTACTCCATATATGTTCAAACCATCTAAGTCGATATTTAACCATGTCATCTACAATAGGTGCTAGTTTTCTACCCCAACTCTCTCCAGTGCAGCATCCTCATGGACCAGGACCTCACTGCTGCTACCCCGAGTATTTTATTGTTGGCCTTTTACGGTCCAACACTTTATTTCATATAACAATGCAACACTTTATTTCATATAACAATGCAATTCTTTCGCATTATTATAAAACAAAATTATTTGTCAATTGTGATTGTAAAAAGAAGAGTTTGGTTACTAATACATTACTAGATATAGACCCGCACGTTGCGCAGGTAATTCGAATATTTACTTTATATAGATTTTCTACATCAAACCTGGTTTTTTCAACGTCTTTCCATCTTCACATAGAAACTAACAGATTAATTTCCAATGCTACATAATCTCAATTGGAAGCACCACTCTTATGTATTAATCAAAATATTTCCTTCTTTTCTTGTAGCACCTGCATTACTAATTTCATTTAGCACAATATAAATATGACTATTACTCAAACTATAATATCCTGCATGGTTTGACAAGGTTTCTTTAAAATAGAGTAATGAAAAAATCATTCTGAAGTTCACATGAAAATTGAACTTACTCAAGTATTTTCGCCAATAAAATACTATTTGTTTGAAGAGGCTAAATTGAGAATTTGATCAGCTTCACTCATAATCTGAAGCACAGACACCGGAAACACGACACCGACACTGACACGTCAATAAACGAATAAATTAAACATAATAATAAGTATCGGTGTCGGTTTCGGACACAGACATTAACACGGACAACCTTCTTTTCAGAGGTGTCAGTGTTACATAGCTCATAATTGGACTTGCGGTTATGGTTTTCCACTAAGCACTAATGCCTAGCTTTATATTTAATTAACATGAAATGTGTAGAGTAGTGAAGTTCATTGAGAGATGCAAGAGTAGCAGACAATGGTGAATAACAAATATTTGAGTGTACACATCAGTTTATATTTAATGTGGCAAAATATAGATTACTTGGCATATTGATAGATGAGGTGTCATGCTAAAATTCTGCAATAAAAAAATACAAATAGATAAATAGATTCATGTATCAGAGAGCATTCACATGGAGTCCCTGAAGCCCTAATTATTATTTTACAAATAAAACAGAAAACAAGTCACGACTTCCACAGTTTCAATAAGATTATGGTTCGCATTCAATACAATACAGAAAATAAGATTAGAGAATGATCTAAACCCAAACTGCAACAATACAGAAATTAATAACAATAAAAAAAGTTATGGTTCGCATTCAGATTATATTTGCTATGTCCGTTAATATAATTATTAATTAACGTGCAATGTGGAGAGTAGTGAAATTCTTTGAGAGATGCAAGAGTAGTAGACATGGTGAATAACAACTTTTTGAGTGTACACATCAATTATATTTGACGTGGCAAAAAAGAGATTACTTGGCATATTGAAAGATGACGTGTCGTGCTATAATTCCGCAATCATATTTTACAAAATTAATTTATAAAAATAATAAAATAGAAATAGATAAATAGATTCATGTATCAGAGCATTCATCTTAAGGCATTCACATGGAGTTCTTGAAACATAATTGTTAATTAACCAATACACCAGAAAACAAGTCAAGTGTGTCAGTTTCATATCTTTAACAAATATAAAAGTGAATCTGTAGCTTATTCATATTGAATTAAACAATTAATAATGATAACCTTCCAGAGCTTCAAAACAATAAAAAAAAGGGGCATTCCGAGAATCGAACTCGGGACCTCTCGCACCCAAAGCGAGAATCATACCACTAGACCAAATGCCCTTATATGAAAAGTTTTAGTTTGTAAACAACTGACTTGGGAGAATTGTTTTAGGGGGGAAATTGAACTTCATGCCTCTTATCTTCACCATATGTCATCACTTAACAAGTGGATGAGAAGATTTATTTCTAATATCCATATCCAATAGGAGCTCATTATGGTTTCTGATCAAGACTGGAGCAAGGACTTATCCTTAGTGGCTGCAGGAAGAAAACCAGAGTAGAGTTGAAACTGCATAGAAAAGAAGGGTTAGCAGCAGAGATTATGAAAATGGTGCAGATTATTTAAAGATGAGAATCAAACTCTACTCAAAGGAATGATGTTTACTAGGAAAGATAGGAGTAATGTCAAGGGATTATCCTTCTTCCAGGACAGCTACTTTTTGAAAGAAACAACCAGGCTCAAGGACAGAAAATGAGTGTATGAAGTAACTAAGATAGAGCAGCTCAAGTAATATGCCGGGAGTTGGATGCCAGAGTAGAATTGGGAGAGCTTGAACACTGTCAAGAGCGGAGTTGTAAGATAAAAGGGAACATGGCCTTTGTTTAGGTCTTTTGGATGTGATGAGAAAAAGGAGGAAAACGACTCAACAGAGCACGTGGAGGTACATAGGCTGGAGTGCAAGTTTGTATAGCTTTCATTGTATATAATGCCAGATGAACCTTGTGTTCTTTACATTTGTGGAGGAGTATAGATGGAAGGAAGGTAAGGATTTTGGTTGACAATGAGAGCATCTCTAACTTCCACCCTCAAGTACTGTAAGGAATTAGAATTTATTTTGAGCAGTTTAACTTTGAAACTCCTACATTGCTCTCAACCGGTACGGTCAAAAAATGGTCACCAGTTATAAGTTATAACCACTATTGAGACCATATTACTACCCCATGTATGAGTCTAACATTGTATACATTTAGAAAGTGAATTCATGAGTATTTACAGTGCCATACACCAAAAATGACATTTGTACAATCCCACTTCCAACGTTGTAAATACAGCAGAATATTCAAATATATTTACAAGCAATTGGAAGAAACATTTCAACAAACAGTTAACGGGCATTCACGGAAAGGACACATATTCAATAAAAAGCCAAATTCTTTGAATAAACATGAAAAGACGAAGCTCACTGATGCAATTGGAGAAGATGAATAACCTGACGTAATGTAATGTTCAAATTCAAGTTCTGCTGCAATGATAAGGGACATAAGAAGCAAGATAGGGTTCAGTGTTTGAGCGAAGAAACAAAATACGTGGAGGATAATGCCAAATGCAATTTTATCTTTTTAGAGGATTTCTTTTAAATAGTTTATTTTTGCTTTGTTTTTTAACTAGTATTTTTTGTTTTGAAATGATTTTTAGGAGTTTTTGGTTTTCTTATACGAGGATACAAGTTTTCTTTTTAATAATGATATACAAATATTAAGGCAATAAAATTGTGGTAACATGATTTTGACATCAATGTATTTTCTTTTTTATTTAACAACAATGTAGTAATGCCTAGAGCTATAATCTAAACATATATATAAATCAATTTAATCGATTTGATGTCTTAGAATAAATAAATAATTTTTTTAATATTTTAGTCCGAATAAAAAAATATTAAATTTATATTTTACTTTTTAATAAAAAAATAAAATTTAAAAACTACAGCCAAAATAACATGAGAGAAAAAAATCACTTAACAATAATCAAACAATAACTAAATTAAAGAAGAATGAGGAGTTGAAAACTCTATCAAACCAAATTCTCCGAGAGATGGGTCATATTAACTACAACAAGAGAATTTATTTTGATTCAAACTCGTCGATATATTCGATCCATGAGAGATAATGCTTCAAGAAGAAGGAAGAGAAAATGAAGATTATGAATCTTCTAGAGATAATTATCCTAACCACAATAAGAAATTCATCTCAATAAGCATGAAAAAGAGACCCAAACTACTTGTCTTTCTCAAACCATGTACTAGACCTCAAGAGCTCAGTCGAAATGATCGACTAAGATTACAAGAAAAATCACTAACATAAGAAATATTTTAAAAATCGGACCGATCATCGAACCGGTGAAAGTATTGGATCACTGATTCATTAGTCAAACCACTTGATCACTGGTCGAACCACATGATTAAACCGGATTAAACCGAAAAATTCAGTTGAATAAATCTGTCATTATAACAAAGTTATATAGGCATTAAACCGGATGACTTTGTATCTAAAAAAAATCACTAACACCTACAAATTTTAAAAATTTAATAATTTTACAAGTTTATAATTTAAATTCAAATTTGAGTCAATTATAAATTTGACTCAAGTAATTGATTTAAGAATTTAATCAAAGTATCAATCTCAAATATAAATTTATGTTTGTTGCTTATCAAATATGCATTACCATTTAATTTATGCAACACCCTAACTCAACTAATAGAAATCAATGATATCAATCACATAAAGGAGAAAATAGAGTATGTTCCGCAACATATCAATGTTATAATACTACAATAGTCTTTATTCACTATATTTAACATCACGGCCACCAACTTTTAAAGGAAAGAATATCGGTTTTCTCTTATATTTTTATTTTTATTTTTTTAAATAATGAAAAACGACATCAATTTTTTTTTAAAATAAGTACTTAAACCGCCGGTTTTTAGCGGTTTATGTCAATTTTTACTGGTTTTCATCGATTCAATGACATGACCGATCCAACAATTAAATCAGACTGGTTACCACTCCGGTTTCTGGTTCAACCAGTCCGGTCCGATTTTAAAACTATCAACATAAGTTCTTCTAGAGTCCATAATGAGACCCCTCTAAAAGTTGAAATCCATGTACTAGAGAAATATGAGTCGTGATATTGACCTTTAAAAAATTAGTAAAAGAAGACTTCCATTTCATATTGATTTCTTCCTTCCTTTGCTCGACATAAGAGGATGTGGGTAAGGGAAAAGTTAATGATGAATATAATGTCTAAGTTTATTCAATAATTTCTCATGATCAAAGGAGGTCAATGCGAAAACTAATTAGTTTATAGCTTGTCACAACAAAAATTCGCTATGATACCAACGAAGTAGGTTAGTTCCATTGATTAGTATTGCCCGAAGAAAATTGAAGATTAAAATGTGCTCACTATGATAATCCAAACCTTAATAAAATTTACCCACTATCATCATTCATAGTAATTAATATAACTCATAAACTCTTAACTGCATCATAATCTTTAAAGACGTGTGTAATATAATTACTTGTTATATCCATATAGATGTGCAAAATTTTGGATCCATAATGAATGAAATGGATAGCTAAATTATTACGACTACGTTTAATGCATTTTGGATTTTGTGGTAATTAGTAATGTGAATACATGTTGGTGTTTATGTTGTTTTGTGTGTTTTTAGTCATATTTTTGCTCCTCTTTTTTATTTTTGTCAAAGGGAAAAAAGTTTATGATAAATCTTAAATATTTACGCATTTTAGGTGTTAAATGTAGGGGGAGTTTAAGGGCTTAAGTCGTTTTTGTGCGTTGCTCAATGAGTAATCAAAATATCCAAAATATCTCAAATTCGTCAAACCTCAAAAAAGGGGATACTGAAATTGTTTCGTCTGTAACAGTGTGATTTCATATGTATTTTGATGTTTTTCACATTTTAGATCTTTTTGATTTATCGCTATATTGTAATTTTGATTTAATCACTTTGTTGTAATTTCATTTTACCATTGTGTCGCTGTTATGTACCTTACAACTATCCCTGATTCTCACTTAGGTTAAAACCATGTAATATTTTTTAAATTGAGCAAAATAATCAAAAGTCAACTATGTATGACTTGAATCACAAGTTAGAAGTCTTAAAACAATATGTTTTTAAACTTGATTTGAATCATTACTTTGTCTAACTCGAATAAAGAGTAAAAATAAAATGTGTAATTTGGTGTTGAAAACTACGGAGCTATGTGCTTGCAATTTTAATCAAGAAGTGATCAAAGTTAAGCAAGACGTACTTAGATCTATCATAGTTTTGATGATGACAATCCATGAAGATGTAACCTGATCTTAATGAAAACTCATAGAGATACAACTTGACTTCAATCATAAAGACAAACAAGTATTAAAATTATTTCAAGCAGTCAAAGATGCACAAGATAGTTCATCAAGCTCTTCCTCCGAATGAAGTCGAAGAGTTAGGGTTTAATGATCACTGTGGCATGCTCTGATGATGGCGTCCGACTTGAATATATCTCAAGCCTCATATCCAAGAATATTCAAGTATAGTGATTATGTAATTGGTGTATTCAACAAAAGACTTGAAGCTTTAAAGTGTGAAAAAGAGGAAGTTGTGAAAGCTCGTTCAATCGTATTTGAGTGATCAGTGTTTTGTAAAAACGCCATGGCGTTTTAGTCAAGTAATATGGCTAAATCGAACAATCACTAAAATATTTTTAAAAAGTCTCCATTTCTCAAATAAAAACACATAAAATTGTTTTGGAGTCTAGCCAAATGAATTTGAAATTGTCATTACGATTATGACTTGTTTTTTTGAATTGTCTAATCGATTGGACGATATACCCAATAAGTAAGGGATGATTGAGTCTAGAATTGATTGTAACAGTGTCTTAATGAAGGGTAACGGCTCTCTGTCAAATCTTTCCAAAATGGACACAAATAATTGATTATTTAGGTCATCTAATTGATTGGAATGAAGACCTAATCAATTGGACAATTAATTTTGCCCATGGATCATTTCCTTTTTGAACCAATCTTTGGCCTATAAATAGAGGCCTTTCCTTTCACTTTTTCACATCCCGAAATGTGATATTTCTCACCTTTCTCACTCTCTCTCTCTCTCTAAAATATTTTCTCTTTCTCTCACATAAAATTGGACATAGTGCTTTGAAAAAGCATTTTGTGTTTAAGTAGGAAAAATGTTCTCGAAAGGGTAATATTGTAAATTTACCAAGAGTATTTTTACCTCTTGATTGACTATATCTTCCTTTAGGAAATATTTGTTTGGATTTGAAGCTAAACCCATTAAAAGTTTTGGTTGAGGGATTTAGTGTTAAGCCACTTAAGGAAAAACTTTCTTTCTGGGTTCTTGAAGATAACCAATGTAAAATCTTCTTATCGGTTCTTGAGTTCATCCTGGTTAAAAGCTTAGTTGTTTTGAGATTAGTCAGGTGTAAAATCTCGATTCGGTTTGTGGCTAGCCCGTGTAAGACCTTAGTTCGATTTGAAGGATATCCAGTTTAAAACACAGCATTGGTTCGAGAAAAGTCCGTATAAAATCTCATTTTAGCTTGAAGACTAACCGCTAGAAGGTTTGTTAGTGTTTGACGTGAAGACTAACCGCATCATTCCGTTGTTTACTGTCTGGTTGGAAGTAAACCTGAAACATCAGTTTTTCCTTATATGAGGGGGCTCGCGAGCTTAACCTTCTAAAATCTCATAAGCATTATTGAAACCCCTCAAGATCAATTCTTGGGGAGAGGAGTATGTCACTTCATTTAGACCCAACCTCTATAAATCTCTGGTGTCATCTTTTTTTCCTTATTTATTTACTTTCCGCATATTTTCTTTATCCTGATTTTACCCTACAATATTCAAACATTTTCTTGAAAATATTTTTGAACTCTAATTTAAAAAACAATTTTGTTTTAATTCAACATTTTTCAAACCCCTGTAATTCAACCCCCGTCCGTATCTTGTGAGTGGAGTCACATGTTCAACATAAACTTGATTTGAGTCAAATCAAATCAAATACACCTTGATTATAATCATAGTTATGATTTATTTGAATCATGCATGATTTTTTTTTTTTGAGAATTTAAGTATGACTATGTGACTCAAATCAGGTGATTGCTTGGCTCAAATCACATGATTTAAATGATCATCTGAATCAATCTAGATTTATCATCTTGATTCAAGTCACTTTTTTCATTTTATTCAAATCATAATTTTAGAATTTAACACGAATCAAATTGATTATTTGTCACCTATTTTGTATCTTATATTTATCACATATATAAATCATTTTTATTTCTCTCTCAATATATTCATTTCATAATTTTCATTATCCTTGAAAAAATCAGTAGTGTTTTTTCATTCACAAACACTTTATTTCTAAATTCAAACTTAAGGAAAAACTTCATTAAATGTTGATTTTGTGAGTTATGATTAAGCGATGTGTGAGATTAATCTGAAAACCAATCATATTTAATCTTTAGCCAAAATGCCATTTGTTGTGGTTACTCTACTCTAGGATTGAGTGTGAGTGTTAGTTGCAAGGTACATTAGGAACTCTAATATTTTCGTGAAGCTTGTTGTGTGCTCTTAAATTGAATAATCAAATTATAATTACTGACTATGGATTCTGGAGACTGACTTCCAATGGAGATAAAGAGAAATTTTATCTCTAAAAGAATTTTGGTAGGATCGACATCGAGTGAAGATCATTGCAGATAAAATCATGGAGTTTCTAACTTCTTAGAAATTCAAAGACTTAGACAAATGTAATTTCAGTAAGATCAAGTGAAGATCATTGTGGATGAAATCTTGGAATGCTTTGGTTCAGAAAAGATTAGTGGCTCAAGATTGAGTGAAGATCTTGAAGAATTGGAAGTTTTGTGGGCTATGTTCAAGAGAACGAAAATTAAGATTCAAACTTGTGTTGCTAGAGCATTTGGCTTTAAGTTTTTAGTATTGTCTGTGATTATCTGTTATATAAGAATATTGTGTAATAGTTTGTGAAATTGTGGAAGACCAACAAATTTTTAATGATTTTTTATTGTAGACGATACTAGATGCAAATGAGGACGACACACTGAACAATTAGAAATATCAATGTACAATTCTTTACATAAAAAAATTCATATTAATACAGAATTTTGGGATGGGAATATTTTTTGTCCCAAAATAATTAAACTGGAATAGAATTTGTGATACTTTTCGGTCACAAATATTTATTAAAAACATATTTCATATTTTGAAACAAAATTGATATTCACTCTCCAATATGAGATATATTGTGTGTTTCTGACCCAAATATAGACAAATTAATATTTTTTTCTAAAATTTACTAAGCTGAAAATTCCGGTGCCAATTTTATGATGAAAATTTGCTATTTTATTTTTATTTTTTTGTTGGAATTTGATATGTTATATAGAGATTAATTGATATGTATTATCAGTAGTGTAAAAAATTTTATATTATCAATACATCACAACCATTCATAAGTTATATTTTAGATGTAATTAAAGAAAAAGTCAAACACATATAAAAATCTAACGGTTATTATTAATTGACATTGTAAAATATATTTACAATATCGATTCATTTTAATTAAATTCTATTATATATTCATTTATATAATTAATCAAATTATACATTAAGATTTAATTATATTAGTTTAAATAATTAAATTTTGTAGTAAAATGTTTTAGTAAAATTATATTGTTAAAATTTAAAAAATTGTTTTGCAACAAATTTTAATAAAAATAAAGTTATTCAAAAAGTAAATAATAGAAAAATAAGTATTTGTAATAAAAGTAAAAACATGGAATAAAAAAAAATTAGTGTTAAGATAAGTATAAGAGTTATAAAAATAAAAATGAGATAAAATTTAAAAAAAAGTTTTAGAACTAAATGTACACACAGAAAGGAGACTGATAGGAAAGAATGATAGGCTTTTAAGAATTGAAAGATCTTGCTTTTCTTGCTCATCTTTTATGTCACTCTTGCTCGATCACTCAAATAGGGGTTGTTCTTTCCACCTTTAATGGTGAAAAGTCACCCTAATAAATTATAAAATCGCTATATCGAATTATGGAAGTACATTTTCGGACGCATTTAATGCACACCAAAACACGTTGTAAGTGAGAAACATCCCATTTTTCCTAAAACTAATCCGAAAATGTTTCTTTGGACTAACCCTTACACTGATTGTGTTTATTTCACAATTTAATGAATAATTCAGAAGTGTAGTTTCAAATTTGCCAAGCGCGAAATTAAATAAAACACCACTTTGCATGTATGCTTCGCTCATGATCATACCATCATTCTTCTTAAAAACCTACCGAAACTTCATTTCATACTCAATCAAGTTTTCTACTTCAAAACAACATTATTCTGTTTTTTCACATCAAATGGAGAAAAATAAGCTGAAATTTAAGGTAATGTACATGTATTTCCTTCCTCATTACTTCCTAGAATTTGGTTTTGTTTTGAAAAAAAACAGATGTTGTGTCTGAAAGTACATCTCCGGATTATTTTGGAATGTAACGTGAAGTGTATTTCCGAATTATTGTAATGTTGAACTTAGTGTGTTTTTAATTTTTTCTGCTATAATTGACCTTAGATATGGCGCACCCTGACGTTGTCTCCAAAGTTATTGTGTCTATGAATGTTAAACCGGTTGATGTTGATGTAGAAGTTGGTAAAAAAAATTACAAATGAATAAGAGTTTGTTGTTCGTGAACATATGCTCCAATGGATATGTACAGAGGTTGCCAATTTGGGGTTCAACATTGTAATCGGGATGTCAGATAAAGGTTTTGTTTGTTGTTCGTGAACATATGCTCCAATGGATATGTACGGAGGCTGCCAATTTGGGGTTCGACATTGTAATCGGGATGTCAGATAAAGGTTCTGTTAAAAGACATGCATTTGTAACATTGATATACGAAAGAAATGGCAAGTGCACAAAACAAATCCGAAAGTTGAAACGAGATGAAACTAGAATGAGGAAATGTGAGTGTTTTTTAAGTTGTGTGGGTACCTTATGACGAATAATACATGGATATTTAATGTGATTTATGGTATGCATAATCAGGACTTGTGTTACAAGTTAGTCAGTCATCCCATTACATGTTACCTTAATCCTGAAGAGGAGGATCATGTATGTGACATGACATTAAACATGGTACAACCCAAAAACATACTTGCAAATTTGAAATGGAAAAGACCTTAAAATGTCTGAAATATAATGTTTGTGCCCGAAAGAACAAGGCAATAAGAGGTCAAAGAATTGAAATGCAACAACTATGGAAACTTTTAGATGATAATCATTATGTATCTAGGTACAAAGTGTGTGAGGATGGAGAAATCGTTCGAGATATATTTTGGACTCATCTTGATTTTATCAAATTGTTCAGCGCATTTTCCTATGTGTTCACTACTAATTCAATATATAAGACCAACAAATACATATTTCCAGTTTTAAAAATTGCTGGTGTTACTTTTCTGGAACTATATTTTGCAGGTTAGTGATCAAAGAAGCTCCCTTAAAGCTGAATATACTTTTGATGATAACAAAAAATATTGGTTCAAGGCTCGATTAGTTGCCAAAGGGTTTCATCAAAGACAAGGTTTTGGTTTCACAAAAACATTTTCTCCTGTGGTTAAACCCATTACAATAAGGATTGTGCTTACCATTACTATCATTCATCATTGGACTATCCAGCAAATTAATGTTAACAATGCCTTCTTTAATGACTTGCTGGATGAGGAAGTGTATATTGAACAAATTTAAAAGGTTTCAATCACTCACTTGTGTGCAAGATACACAGAGCCTTCTATGACCTCAAGCAGACCCCTAAACAATGGTTTGAAAGGTTGCAATCTGCCTTGCTCCAACTTCATTGTGGAGCAAGCAAATGTGGTCCTTCTCTTTTTACTTATTCTTCTAATGGGCCATCTACCTTCTTACGTATATGGATGATATCGTTCTCACTGGCAGCTCCAAGCCTATGGCCCAAGATATTATCAGTAAGCTGAACTTGCTGTTTCTCTCAAACATTTGGATGATCTTGATTATTTTTTGAGTATTAAGGTCAAACAGGGTGGTAATGACTCTCTACTGCTCACTCAGACTAAATATCTTCGAGATTTACTTCATAAAACAAATATGCTTGAATCCTGCCATGTCACTCCTCATATGCAGTCCACCTGCAAACTTACTAAAACTGACTCAACTGCCTTATCTAGTTCTTTTTTCTCTATAGATCTGTTGGAAGGAGAAGCCTGGGGTGAGTTTTACAACACTAACAATGTCAATAAGCAACCAAAACCCAGCACACTCACACCAGAACAAAATTATTTCCTAGAGAAACCAGAACTGCACAAAAGAGTTACCAACACGATGTGACACAAATATTAGATATGTGAGCCCTTAAACTATTTGGTGAGGGGTCAGATTCATAATCGAAGCATAGAAAAAAAATATTTATTAGAACTTCTAATTTAGAAGACATCAACTCTTTAAAAGAAATCTACATATATTATTCTTGATTCAGGTTTTAATTTAGATATAGCTAAAAACATAAAATTTCTTAAACTATTATTAGCACTTCTGATTTAGAAGACATCAACTCTTTAAAAGAAATCTACATATATTATTCTTGATTCAGGTTTTAATTTTGATATAGCTAAAAGGTTAAATTACCTATTGGGTCCTTTAACTTATTTAATTGTAACACTTTGGTCCTTTATGTTTGTTTTGCTTCAAGTAGGTCCTTTATGTTACATAACTGTTGCAACATTACCCTTTTAATCAACTTCCGTTTAAAAAAACGTGATGTGGCACAAACGCTGCTTATGTGTAATTATTCAATTTATTATTTATTTATTTTATTACCAGGTGTAATTGTTGAATTACAAATTATGTTATCCAACCTTAATTTCTTCATTAACCCTAATCAGATTTAAGTGAGCATTCTGAAGGTGAAGAATACTCAACTCAGCTCAGGGACGAAGACGAAGACGCCACCATTGACGGATACGGTCTTGAAGGTGAAGAATTTGAGGTACGTTTTTTATGTCTATATTGATTTTAGTTTGGTGTTCTTCTTAGTGCTTCTTAGGTTAGATATGATTGATTTTAGTTTTGGGTTTGTTTGATGATAATAGGTTAGGATAGATATGGATGTATTTTACGTTGATTTCCATCATGGGGGATATTTTGTTGGTGACAAATATGAAGGGGGGAAGTGTCAAACTGGAAGTGCGATGGTGATAGATGGAGTTACTTCGAGATTTTAGGTGTTGTTAAAGAGATGAAGTATCCAGATGTTCTTGAAATCTGGTACGACTTTGCTGGAACATTGAAGGCTCTAGAAAATGACTATGGTGCAATAAAAGCACTGAACTGGTCAAAGACTAAGGGTAAGGTTGAAATATACATTGTTCATCCTATTTCTCAACCTGATATAGTAGTTTCCCTACCTGAGCCCCTAGTTGATGATGTTACTGAGGCCCAATCTGAGGATGTCTTCGAGCCCCATCCTGAGAATGTTACTGAGGACCAACAAGAAGTTATTAATGAAGCCCAACATGAGGATGTCTTTCAGCCCCAAGCTGAGGATGTACATAAAGCCCAACATGAGGATGTAAATGAGCCCCAACATGAGAATGTAAATGAGCCCCAACATGAGAATGTAAGTGAGCCCCAACATGAGAATGTAAATGAGCCCCAACATTGAGAATGTAAATGAGCCCCAACATGATAGTGATGATAGTGCATTAGGACACGTGTTTGATGACTCAGATGATGAGATTTTAAACGATGATTTTGATGCAGTGTTGTTAGGAGAAGGAGGTGTCACTGCTGGCCAAAATGATCACCTGTTGATGAGTTACTAGCAGATGACACACCTAAAAAAAGAAAAAGGAAGGGTGGAAGACCAAAGAAGAAAAAGTAGGTTCTAACTGAGACATCTGGCAGTTCCCAAAAAAACAAGGGTAGACCTATGAAAAAGAAGGTGGATAAAGGAAGTGAAGTTGTTGTGGATGAAACACCAAGTGATGAAGATGTGCTTGATTTTGAAATAAGAGGAAGGAGTAGAGGTAAGAAGGTATGTCTTGGGTTGTCTGATTCTGACTATGTAACTGAAGAATTAGAAAGTGAGAATGACATGACTAGTGATTATTCAGATGAGAATGGAAAGGTAAAACACCCACCATTTGTCATGCCTAAGAAGTTTAATGACTATAAGTGGGAATTGGGAAGCTTGTTTTCAACAAAGGATGAGTTCAAGGAAGCTATTGCAAGTTATGTTGTTTATAATGGTAGGGATTTAAGGTTTTTGAAGAATGACAAAACTAGGGTTAGAGTGGGATGCAAGGATGGGTGTGAATGGGTGGCTTTGTGTTCTAAATTTCCTAATGAGGATACTTGGCAATTAAGAACACTTAATGACAACCATACTTGTAATAGAGAGTGCAATGTTAGGATGTTTAACACTAAGTGGCTTTGTAAGAAACTATACTCCACAGTTAGACTCAATCCTAATGTGAAATTGACTGTTATTTGTGAAAAAGTACATGAGAAATGGAATGCTGGAATGAATAGGATGAAAGCTTATAGGGCAAGGAAGGCAGCACTTACAATTGTGGAAGGGTCATTTAAAGAATAATATCGTAGACTGTATGACTACACACATGAACTTCTGAGGTCTAACCCAAACATCACCATCAAGATAAATGTCCAAGCAACTGAACAACAACCACATGAAATTGAAGAACAACCTGAAAATTATGTGAGCAGGCCATTACTTCCAAGTTTCCACAGATTATATATGTGCCTTGAAGCCTGCAAGAAAAGTTTTAGTTTTTGTAGACCGATAATTGGTATTGATGGTTGTTTTCTCAAAGGCAATTATGAAGGTCAGATTCTTGTTATAGTTGGTAGAGACCCCAATGATCAAATGTTACCAATTGCAATGGTTGTAGTTGAAGCAGAGACCAAAGACTCTTGGGCGTGGTTTTTTGATCTGCTAGTTCAGGATTTGGGAGGACCAGAAGGGTGCAAGAACATTACTTTCATTTCAGACCAGCAGAAGGTAATTAATATGTTTTTAATGTTTTTAAATTGTAACTAGTAGGTCCTTAATTTTTTTAAATTGTAACTAGTAGGTCCTTAATGTTTTTAAATTGTAACTAGTAGGTCCTTAATGTTTTTAAATTGTAACAAGTAGATCCTTATTGTTGTAGCATTGTGTGTTTATAAACTGATCATGGGTTGTTACTTGCAATAGAGGAATTGTTACTTGGAGTTGATCAAAGATTGTGTTAGACACTTGTATAGCAATTTCAGAAAAAGATTTCCAGGAAAACAGTTGAAGGAATTAATGTGGAGGGCTGCCAAGGCTACATATCCCCAAGCATGGGAAAGGGAAATGAAGGTGATTAGGAAAGTAAATGAAGAGGCATTCAAACATTTGTGGAAGATTCCTCCTAGATTCTGGAGTAAGTCACAGTTCAAGTATAGTACAAAAAGTGATGTGTTGGTGAACAACATGTCTGAAACTTTTAACAGTGTCATAATTGGAGCAAGACAAAAGCCAATTGTAACAATGTTAGAAGAGATCAGAGTCTACCTCATGGATAGATGGGCAACTAATAGAGCTAAAATTGAAGATTATGCTGAGTCTGTACTTCCAAGGATTAAGAAGGTGCTTGAAAGAAGGCAAGAAATATCAAGATTCTTTATAGCAAGGTACTTCATTAATTATTTATGTATAAATTCAGTCTATTCAGTAATTCAAATATTGAATTTTCCTTTTATTTTTCATTTGTTTATAGGTTATCAGGTGACAAAATTTATGAAGTAAGGCATACAAGTGTGACTGGAGAGAAATACATTGTTGACCTTAAGAGGTTTGGGTGCTCATGCAGGCATTGGATGTTAACTGGAACTCCATGCTACCATGCAATTTGTTGCATCCAAGGTAGATCTGAAGACCCAGCTGAGTACATTCCTCCATATTACAGGAAGGAAAATTATCAGGCTTGCTACCAACCACTGATCTATCCAACAAATGGGGAAAACCTGTGGGAATTAACACCATATCCTGATATACTTCCACCCCCATCCAGAAGGGCACCAGGGAGGCCAAAAAGAAGCAGAAACAAGGATGTTGATGAAAAGAGAAAAGATTCAAGAAATGTTTCTAGAAAGGGATTGCCAAATAAGTGCTCAAGATGTGGTACTTCTGGACACAACAAATCATCATGTCCATCTGCACCAACACAGTCTCAACCTGCCAATGCTCCATCTCAACTTGCCAATGTTCCATCTCAGCCAACAAAAAGAGTTCAAACAAGGCAATCTCAAACAGCCACTACTACAATTCTAACAGTCCAATCCCAACCAACTAAAAGAGTTCAGACTAGGCAATCCCAAAGTGGCACCACTTCATCTCCAACAGTCCAATCCCAAAAGTCCCAAGGAGTTCAAACTAGGAGATCAACAGCCTCAGAGAGAGTTCAAACAAGACACTCCATCACAGTTTCTCAGCTACTTGCCATGAGAAGGGCCAGACCGGGACCAACATCTATCCAGCAACCAACAAGTCAGAGACCAAAGCTAACTATTAAGAGAAAAGCCAAATAGAATGTTGGAGCTAAATATGTAGTCTGTATTGGAACTAAATATGTAGTCTGTATTTTGGAACTAAATGTATTTTGGAAATCTGTTATAACTAGGTGTTTTGGGTATCTTTTGGATCTTATAACAATATTTTGGGATATGTTATAACAATGTATTGGTGACCTACTTTTGGAACATAATTCTGTTTACATCTGTTATAATTCTGCATTATTATGTATTGTGTTATAATTATGTTGCGGCTGTGCATTATTATGAGTTGTTTTATGACAATGATTAATTTGTAACAAAAAGGTCCTCTTTCTTTTTAAATTGTAACAAACAGGTCCTATAACTTTTTAAATTGTAACATATTGGTCCTTTAAGTTGTATTAGTTGTAACACAAATAATATTAAATGCAAAACTGATTACACATATTGCAGTAACAAGACTGGTATACAAGTGCAACACAAATAACAGAGATGCAAAACTGATCGTACCTGGATCAGACAGTTAGATAGTGGCTAATAGCATCGTGAAACATTCAGCTCCGGTGATGGTGAGACGGAGGGGGGGTGTACCTGCAAGGTACTCCGACGCTCAAGTCAGGAAAGGTCAGAGAAAAGCAAGTACAGAAAGTAGGTGAGTTTAGAATATGACTTAACCTGGCCCTCTCAAGAGAGAGGGTATTTATAGAGAGCCCTCAGCACGGGGCTGTTAGAAGAGTAATAGTGTGGGTTATTTTTAATCGTATCCACAGGGATTGTTTGATATTTGATGCGTACCTTTCAATAGTTGCGATATTCTAAGTTAACGGTTTCAAAAGTTTCTCAATTGTTTTTAACATTCACTTGTAGCAAAGATTAATTGGTGACAAAGATTTTGTAAAAGGTTTTATAAAAGCATGTTAAGGTTAGGTTTCGCTAATCCTTTCCACGTATAAACGATTAATCAAGCATATGAACTCGGTTTCCAACCAATATAACCGCGTATCCTCCCGACTAAGTTTATGTCTAAAGCGAAGTCGTGAGTATCGTTGTTTAAACCGTTTGATGATGTCTCACGCTAACAATCTAAACAACAATCATTAAGATCAACACAATGTGAATAGCAAATCCCAAATCTATGTCTAGAGTTTGGTTTTTAAGAGATGAAATTGTTAGGTCAAGATTTGTGGAATCTATGTCTAGAGTAAAACAAATCAAACATAAAGCATTAAGAGAAAACAACTTCATCTATATTGATCAAAGATTTTGTTCATATACAATAGATAAAAAGCAATACATAAAAACAAAATCAACTACATCTAACCTCAACATTGAGTGTTTAGCTACCACTTCTCATGGTAGATTGGATAACAAGTAAAGAGAGGAGATGAGTAAACATCCACGCCGAATAATCGAGAATGGATGCAAAATCAGCTTCTCCAAGTGAAAATACAAGCTCCAATGGTAAAAAGACTGAAAACTATGATTTTGGATCAAAATGAACAAAAGATCCCCAAAACATAAAGTGAAATTCTATTTATACATAGCAGAATTCTGCAGTATTCGCACTGCGAGCAATTCATTCGCACTGCGAATGAGGAAAAATGGCACTTTAAGTGCCTCTGAGACTTAAACCGCCCCAAGCAGAAATCGTGGTTTCGCACTGCGAACCCTTCATTCGCACTGTGAATCATTCGCTAGCTTCATTCGCACTGCGAATAAACTAGCGAGCCAGGATTCTCAAACCCAGAACTTACTGCCTCCCTTCGCCAGCACCTTCGCACTGCGAACCAACCGGCGAGCCTTCGCTAGCTTCATTCGCACTGCGAATAAACTAGCGAGCAAACTGGAACTCTCTTCCTCTACTCGCTGGCGCCTTCGCTGGTCCTTCGCAGTGCGAACCTTCGCTGGGCCTTCGCCAGATTGTTCGCACTGCGAACACCCTGTTGCAGTTAAAAACTCAGTGGAAACTTGCATTGGTTCCATGTGTTCACGATGTTGCTCCTTTCATGCCTATACCTGCACATTAACACACAAATTACAAGCTCCACACATATATTCCAATGTAAGCATTACAACACAATTTACCGCGAAAATTCACAATTCACCGTTAGAAAGAAATAAAGAATGCCAAATATTCCATACAAATATATAACATGTTTGACATCTAACAAACTCTCCCCAACTAACTCTTTGCTTGTCCTCAAGCAAAGTATGCCTCTCACGAGGATTTGCTCGAGCACTCAATTCAACCAAGACGTGAAAAACGACTCAACTAAACAACGATCACAACAACGCACAATTACACAATTCAAGAACTATAATGTAAAAGAACTTCTTCTTAAACACTTTCAAACAATGTTTCAAGAGACAACTAACTCATCCTGCATATGTCATTCTACACTCCTCTTCGAAAAAGGATTGAAGGCACACGTGCATACAAGCACGGGACAATTACACTCAAATGACAAATGATGCAATACTAAGCAATTCATACCATATCTCAATGAACACAAAAGAAATCATGGAAGTACAATATCACTAAGGACTGCAAGGTTGTAGCTTGGTCGGGTAAACAAAAAAGGGACATTTCTAATGGCCATTGAAACGAAATTGCCGAAGCAAAAGAACATTCACTAATCACAAATTCACACATCTCAACTTCATTTCACTAATTTTTCATCACACCTTCACAAATTACCGCACAATTATTGAATCTTTTTTTTTTTCATTCAAGTAAGCATTTTCGTATTTGTAACAACATATTCACACTCTTTTCTTTACATGCTTGCTTGAAACAATTTTTTTCAAAATTTGGAGTAACACACCCTTCCTCTTTTTTTTATTCTCCCCAACTCATTTTCAACTCAACCTAAAGTGAATGCTCCTTGCTTTTTAAGGCAAGGAAACCGAAGTATACAATTTTCAAAGGTTAAAGAAGAAAATGTTAGAAACTCACCAAATTCAATAATGAACCAAACTTGCAAATTATGTACATAAAACAAGTTCATTATTAAATTGAGTTCTAAACTGTTTAGGCTCAAAGGGGCTACCAAATGCTCTCTCCTCACGGGTGAATTACTATATGGATATAGTTGTGCTCAAATCCAAACAAGTGCCTTGATCACTTCTCATACTTCCACAAAATCACATGGTCACAAGATAAGGCATGAATTAAAAGTAAAGACAACATTCATCACAATCCTTAGCATATAGTAATACTTTGGAGGCTACTCACTTTAATGGTTTTTGATCCTAAAATGACATATGCATTCAAAAGAAGTTGTAACATGAAACAACATTTACAATCGCCCAAGACACAAAGTTCTAAAACATACAAAATTCTCGAACTAGGTAACAATGTACCTTGTCGCAACACAATGCTTACGGTACTATCATAGCCCTCACATCTTGGAGGAATCTACCTTTAAAATCAAGAGTCTCCAACCTACTTCCAAAATTCCATCATAAAAGAAGGAACATCAAAATAACACATATGCACAGTTTAAGAGTTGAACATTCGTCACTGAAGAATTCAACTCTTAATAACACTTAACAACAAAAAACACACTTAAGTGTTGAGCATCCGTAAACTGAAGAACTCAACACTTAATACTCTAATTAAAAACCAACAATTTATTAGTAAAGCGAAACAAAAAATTTTACTGCAAACCATAATCATTACTAATAATAATCATAAAGTACCTGGTGTATAAAACACCTACATAATCCAAAAAGTACCACACGAGTACGAGTACATCAATAATAGACTAGTAAAAGCTGGAAAAAAAAAACAAAATACAAGAAACTTCACTTTGATGACCAAAGGAAGTGTACAAGTCTAAGATCCAAAAAATCAGTCCTCATCGGACTCAGTCTCGAGCACGTCTGTCCCTGGCTCATCCTCAGGCTCAGTCCCTAGTACATCCGTCCTCTGCCCATCATCATCATCATCAGAAATCACAATATCATCGCCATCTCCCCCCTCCTCGGCATCATCAGCAGCAGGCTCAACAACATCCTCTCCCCCTCCGAAAACAGGCCTGGCCTCAGGCCATCCAGTATGCGCGAGGAACTGCTCCCTCGACATCATAGTGTGTTGCGTAGAAGGGTCACGGATCCGCAATTGGAGAACCTGCAAAGAATCATGAATATCATTCATGGCACGCTGCTGGGCAGCCATCCAATCCCAATTATATTGGCAGATCTCCTGCTGATAAGGATAGAAGTTGTGAGATCCAGAAACAGCGCCCTGGCTTGTACCGGCCTCAGCACCAGTACCAGCCCTAGAAGATTCAGCTCTAACACCCTTCGGTTTGCAAAATTTGTCGACATATCGATCATCGATAGCCGACGTCACAGTAACTTGACGACGCGAAGGCAAAGTCACTCCAGCATCAGCACATAAGGTCATAATCAAACAAGGGAAAGCAAGAGGGGCATTCTTCCTCGAAGCATTCCCTCCTAAACCACTCTCAACGATGGCCCTTATTTCATCAGCAATGATCCTTGCGACGTCAATTTCTACATTTGTAAGGATGTTGTGCACAAGGTGCGCTAAAGGAATCGTAACTGTAGAGGAATGTGACTTCGGCATAATATTTGTGACAACTAAAAGTAATACCAGCTGAGCCAAAGGCACCAAATCCTCACGATGATAGCGAACAGCCACTCCTGAATGATTAAACTTCACATTTTTACCTGGGCGTAGGAGATCACGAGTCATAGTGGCAATATCACGATAATCACTCAGCGTCTCATGATACTTATCCTCTTGGCTAGCACGCAGTGGAAGGGGGTCTCCAAGAACTCGGTTAATAGTCCTTCTGTCAAACCTTACCATTTTCCCGCCAACAGTAGTAGTCCAATCAAAGAGATTGCCCTCATCAGGAAGGGCGTTGGCGTAAAACTCACGAACCATTTCCACATTGTATGAATCAACAGGAGTTATCAGTGTATCCCACTTTTTTGCAGTTAACAGGGCAGCAATGGCACGATAACTACCCTGCTCATTCAGAATAAACCTCTTCTCCGCAACGATGGTCCTTGCTTCTAACACCTCATACCTCTGAGCTTGTCTAATTCCTCAGAACTGAGTCTCATCAAAGCGGATCGGTGCTTGTCTTGATGTGGATGCTTTTGTTTTCCTGATCATGGTTTTAGGACCCATCTGCACAAATCACAGACAAAACCATATAAAAACACCAAGACAGATCATTAGAATTAAGGACAGATATGCATCAGAATGAACTACAGAAAAACAAAAATCTGGGCTGCTCGCTAGATCACTCGCACTGCGAAGCCTGGCGAACGCTCGCCCCAGGTTTGCAGTGCGAACAAGCCAGCAAATGCACGAAAATTTTGAAAAAAATTATGCAGACCCAGATTTCACAACATATCATGATTCTCAATGTACTCTATACTCAAAACCAGCAGAAAATTTTGCAAGCATTGAACAACCAAACACAAAATTCTAATCCAACTTTTCTACGAATTTCACATGCAAAATTCACCAACAAAGTTACAATTAATAAGAAAGAACAGAGAAAAGAAAATCAAGCCTTGTTTGGAAATGGCAGTTGAGAGAAAAAAATTGGAGAGAATGACAGAACTTGCACGTGAGATGGGAAAGGATTAGAGTTTTTTTTTCTCTTTTTGGTTTATAGTTAAAAGTGAGAGTGAGAGACTAGGGTTTGGTCCCCCCAAGTCATCAGAATTGAAACATGGGTCTTGGGCCTACGTGCAAGCCCACCCATAAAAAACCCTCATTTTTACTGATGTGGCAGCAAAACCACCAAGACTGGTTCGCTGACGTTCGCAGTGCGAATGGCCCGCAAATGCCCGCCCCAGATTCGCAGTGCGAATGGCCAGCGAATGCTTGCCCAGATTCGCAATGCGGATGGCCAGCGAATAAGGCAGTTTTTTCAAAATTTCAGGTCTGTCTTGCTGCCACAATTCCAAATGCTCAAAATGCGAAAATGACTAAAAACAGCAAATTAAAGCAAAAATACTTACAATGTTGGTGTGCCTCCCTACAAGCGCTTATTTAACGTAGGCTAAGCTCGACGGTCCAGAGACTAGACGCCTCGCAAACAAAAGCCAAAGCACCGGCTACCGAACCGACACACTACACGCACACGAACTCATCCGTTATCATGCCCAGTTTTAGGTCTCCTTTTCTTTAAAAACGACCAATCCCAACATGAATTCATCAAGGCAACCCTTACATCTTCATTCTTTTTCTTTTCAAATGCTATACGTTCCAACTTCTCTTTTTCCACGTTTTTGGCTTTTTGCACGACGTCATCCACTTGATTCACAAACATCACTCCTTTGAACAATGTAAAACAAGCTTCTTCCTCCATACCACTTTCCTTGATCCGCACTTTCATTAAGCCCTCATCAACGTCCACCAACATTTTAGCGGTTTTCATAAATGGCCGGCCCAATATAATCGGCGTATCTTCATCCTCATCCATTTCAACAACCACAAAATCAACAGGAAAGAAGAATTTATCTACTTTTACTAGCACATCCTCCACAACACCATACGGACGCGTTCTAGACTTATCCGCAAGTTGTAATGTCATGGTTGTTGATTTGATGGTACTATTTTCGAGTCTTTTCACCACCGACAAGGGGATTAAATTGATGCTCGCACCCATGTCAACCAAAGCTTTGCATTGAAAATCAGTATCTATTGTAATAGGTAATGCTACTATTTCCGGATCTTGTTCTTTCCGCGGAAGCACACATTGGATGACGGCACTACACTCAGCATTAAGATCAATGTTCTTTTGTCCGTGCACCTCTTCTTTTTCCTAAGTATGTCTTTCATGAACTTGACATACCTCGACATTTGTTCAAGAGCTTCAGAGAAAGGTACGGTGACTTGCTACCGACTAAATAACTCCAAAAACCTTGCATAATGTCTATCATTCTCTTTTTTCTTAGGAGTAGGTGGATACGGCAATCGTTTTTGTAAGACTTCCTTCTCAAACTCCTTCCTTTCTTTTTCTTTTTTCTTGGTCACTTCTTCATCATTCTTTTCAACTACCCCATTTTCATCATTTTTTTCAACTTCCTCCAACACAATATCGTTTTCCTTTTCAACTTCCACCTCATGTTCAACATCATTTCCACGTGTTCTACCACTTCTTGTGAAAATGGCTTTACACTCCCCTTTGGGATTTGGTTTAGTGGTAGCGGAGAAGGATGGCCCCGGTTGGTTTTGGGCTAATTGGTTGGCAAGTTGCCCTACTTGCGATTCAAGATTTCTAATCGAAGCTTCCGTACTCTTTTGAGTTGCCATAGATAATTGCATGAATTTGGTGAAAGTCTCCTCCATTCTTGAACTTCCAATTTGATCTTGGGGTGGTTGGTAAGGATTTTGTCTCCATCCTTGTTGATTTTGGTAGTTGCTTCGCGATTGATAACCTTGTTGATTTTGATAAGGTGGTTGAGCACTTTGGTACGGAGGTCGCCCTTGATAACCTTGAGTTGGATTTCCAGCATAATTTACTTCCTCCACAACGGGAGGACAATATCCGGTCGGATGGTCACCTCTACAAAGTTCACACACTAACACTTGCACATTTTTACTTGAAGAATCATGCATTTCTTTGAATTGTTGCGGCAATTTAGACATTTGCTTTGTTAACAACTCCACCTGTTGTGATAATAATTTGTTCTGTGCAAGGATAGCATCGCTTGTTCCCAATTCCAACACTCCCGGAGTTCGTTGAGCAGGTCCACGGTTGTGACTACCTTGATGATCGTTCAAAGCCATCTTGTCAATGATAGCTGTGGCTTCCGCTGCAGTTTTGCTTAACAAGGATCCACAGGCGGTGGCATCCAATAAGGTTTTGTGTACAAGTTGCAGCCCAATTCTAAATATATGAATTTGTGACAATTCATCAAAACCATGGCCTTTGCACTTTCGTAACATTGATTTGAACCTCTCCCAAGCTTCGTTGAGAGATTCATTGGCTCCTTGTGTGAATACCGCGATGGCGGTCTTTGCTTCCATAAACCGAGTGTGAGGGAAAAATCTCTCCAAAAATTTCTCTTCCAATTGGTTCTAATCCATCATTATGGCAGTTGACTGATCAAGATACCATTCCTTTGCCTTCCCAATAAGGGAATACGGGAATAATCTCTTGAACAAAGACTCCTCTTCTGCTTCTGGTGCACCAGTCGCTCCCGCTATTTCATAGAATTTTGTAAGATGGGTAAAAGGATCTTCATGATCCATACCCGTAAATGGACTTTGATATAACAGTTGAAGAATACCGATCTTCATCTCAGAATGCCGACTGTTGTGTGCATGGCGAGCGAACTGAGCATTGTGTCTCGGACTATTTGTACATGGCCTAGAAGCAGGTGGTGGTGGTGGTGGTGGATCTGCCTCCATTACTGGAAGTATTTGTGGAACTGGTGGTGGTGTAGAAGTACTTTCCTCTTGTTCTCGGTTCTGTCTCGCTAGCTGCCTCCTTCGTCTAGTCTTGCTGTTGATTCTACAAGTGGTTCTCTCAATCTCAGGATCGAAAAGAAGTTGGTCCGCCGGTAGTTTCCCTCGCATAAACTAAGTCTGCACACTAAACAAAACAGATTAACAAGTTCAAGATAAAGTGGTAACAGCTTAAAATAGCTCAACTATCGCAATGCTTGCAATATCACTTAACAATCCCCGGCAACGGCGCCATTTTGTTAGAAGAGTAATAGTGTGGTTTGTTTTTAATCGTATCCACAGGGATTGTTTGATATTTGATGCGTGCCTTTCAATAGTTGCGATATTCGAAGTTAACGGTTTCAAAAGTTTCTCAATTGTTTTTAACATTCACTTGTAGCAAAGATTAATTGGTGACAAAGATTTTGTAAAAGGTTTTATAAAAGCATGTTAAGGTTAGGTTTCGCTAATCCTTTCCACGTATAATATATTAATCAAGCATATGAACTCGGTTTCCGACCAATATAACCGCGTATCCTCCCGACTAAGTTTATGTCTAAAGAGAAGTCGTGAGTACCGTTGTTTAAACCGTTAGATAATGTCTCACGCTAACAATCTAAACAACAATCATTAAGATCAACACAATGCGAATAGCAAATCCCAAATCTATGTCTAGAGTTTGGTTTTTAAGAGATGAAATTGTTAGGTCAAGATTTGTGGAATCTATGTCTAGAGTAAAACAAATCAAACATAAAGCATTAAGAGAAAACAACTTCATCTATATTGATCAAAGACTTTGTTCATATACAATAGATCAAAAGCAATACATAAAAACAGAATCAACTACATCTAACCTCAACATTGAGTGTTTAACTTCCACTTCTCATGGTAGATTGAATAACAAGTAAAGAGAGGAGATGAGTAAACATCCACGCCGAATAATCGAGAATGGATGCAAAATCAGCTTCTCCAAGTGAAAATACAAGCTCCAATGGTAAAAAGACTGAAAATTATGATTTTGGATCAAAATGAACAAAAGATCCCCAAAGCATAAAGTGAAATTCTATTTATACATAGCAGAATTCTGCAGTATTCGCACTGCGAGCAATTCATTCGCACTGGGAATGAGAAAAAATGGCACTTTAAGTGCCTCTGAGACTTAAACCGCCCCAAGCAGAAATCGTGGGTTCGCACCGCGAACCCTTCATTCGCACTGCGAATAAACTAGCAAGCCAGAATTCTCAAACCCATAACTTACTGCCTCCCTTCGCCAGCACCTTCGCACTGCGAACCAACCGACGAGCCTTCGCTAGCTTCATTCGCACTGCGAATAAACTAGCGAGCAAACTGGAACTCTCTGCCTCTACTCGCTGGCGCCTTCGCTGGTCCTTCGCAGTGCGAACCTTCGCTGGGCCTTCGTCAGATTATTCGCACTGCGAACACCCTGTTGCAGTTAAAAACTCAGTGGAAACTTGCATTGGTTCCATGTGTTCACGATGTTGCTCCTTTCATGCCTATACCTGCACATTAACACACAAATTACAAGCTCCACACATATATTCCAATGTAAGCATTACAACACAATTTACCGCGAAAATTCACAATTCACCGTTAGAAAGAAATGAAGAATGCCAAATATTCCATACAAATATATAACATGTTTGACATCTAACAGGGGCCAATGGTTACTTGCACTGGGCTGGATTACAAGGCCCAATCCAAGTAACTTCCAGGGCTTATTTGGCGTAGTGAAGATCAGCGCGTGGTCTTCGCCCTGGGGTAACGGTCCCGAGATCTCCGGAAGGTGGGCAGACCGAATCCTTCGGAGGTGGGAGGTTACAAGAGAACATGTCCTCGCGGGGAGGAGCCCTTGTGCATCGGGGAGAGACGTGCCCTGCGAGGCCTAACGTCTCTGTTCGATGATATATGCTGCACGTGCCTGACACAGCTGAAGGCTGGCACGTGCTCGATGCAGGTGTTGCATACGGGCCTTGTTGGGCCGTCCCAGGTCGTGTGGGTTGGGCATGCCCGTCTGAAGGGCAGGCTCTGGCCCAGTCCAGAATAGGATCCCCCCAAGTCGTTGCTCCGAGGTGTTGGAGTAATGGCTTAAGGGTCAGCAATCGTATCGAGGACGTATCGGATTCAAATGTGGGACCAGGACGACGACAGTCGCGGGGACCTCTTCGGTTTCGAGGGGCTCATGCTATGAGCGAGGAACGTCAAATGAGGTAGAAACCTTGACGTCTGCTTGGGTCTGACAGGCCGTTTCTGGGTGACTCCGTGGGGAGACGAGAAGTTGTGGAGTCGAGCACCAGACATAGTGAAAGGACGCGTGTGGGAGAACGAAAGGGCGCACGTGAGGAAGCGTGTGCCACGTGTCACACGCCATCATTACTTAGGGCGGCTAGTCTAGGGTAGCGTAATCGAGTGCCTGGGAACTCCTCGAGTCCCATGAGGGGCTTTATAAATAGTGGCCAGCCCGTCTAATTTTCACTTTTCGCTCTCCCTTGCTCAGATTCTCTCTCTTTTCCTTCTCTGTCTTCACCGCCGTTCTCCGCCACCTACCGCCGCGCCAGAACTCCGTCATCCGTTTTTCAAGTAAGTTTCCTGATCTTTTCCCCTCTTTAAGGTGTTTTATATGGTGTTCCTATGGTGAACTGATGAAGTTCTCGGGGAAACCATGAAATTTCCGGCGAAAACGGCGTAATTTCTCTATGTTTTTGTTGAACCTCACGGGGAGATGGGATGAATTCCCCAGGGACAAGAAGAATGTCCCGAGATGAATAATTCGAGGCTCTCGCCAACGTTCCGAGCTGTGGGATGAATTTTTCCCCGGGGTGGCGTACCTGCGACTTGAGGATGGTCCCAGGGACGCTCCTTCTTCTCCCTTTCACTTGATCAGCAGTGGAGGGATGAATTTGATATGGATCATCAAATTCACCGTTTCCTTCTGCTTTTCAAGTAAATGGAAACCTTGGTCGTGGCCGTGGAATCTCTAGACGTTGACGACCAACCTGACTCCCCGATGACGCCGATCCATAGTGTCGAGGAACGGCTGCTCGAGGAGTGGGTCATCGACGAGCCTCTAAATATAATTTCCCAGTTCGTCGACAGGGACGAGGACGACATCTTTTGCACCGTCGAGCATCGTTTGGTGGGCTCCTCGAAGACATGGAAGGTGTTCTGGCCTCAAGCACACCGTCGTATTTGCTCGACGTACCGAGGGATGCGGTTTCCCCTGTACGAATTTATGTTCGACGAGGCGGGGTGGCACCTGCCCTTCACCGATTTTCAACAATCGGTGTTCGTTTGGCTGCGGCTGGCGCCCTCGCAACTCCATCCCAACTCCCTTGCCTTTATCCGCGCTTTTGAGCTCGTGTGTAAATATCTCAAGATCGAGGCGACTGTGCCCCTCTTCTTTTGCATTTTCCATTTGCAGCGCCAGGAAACTGATGGTAGACACGGCTGGGTGTCTTTCAAACAGGTGAGCAGACTATTCCAGACCTATATGGACCCTGTTCGTAACTTTAAATACCGGTACTACACAGTGAGGCCGGTTTCGCTCGAGGCCGTGAATTCGGTGTATCGTCGGGTCTTCCGAGAAGTAGACAGGCAGCAGGAAGAAGCCCTCGAGCCAAGATTCCCCTTATTCTGGACGGAGGAGCATTTTAAGAGACGCACGGACAGTTACATCGTCATCCCTGGCCAATTTTGCGAAGGGGACCGTCTGGCGTACTAGGAGATAGTCAACTTCGTCGTCGGATTTAACAAAGCCAAGCTCGTGACACTAGACTGGAAATTTGTCCGGGGTGATGATGGACAGGTCCTAACGAAACCCCGGTTGATTAACACGAGGGCCCTCCTCAAGACCTTTTCCGATGAGGAGGCCATGGAGTTGTTAGGTGGTGGAATCTTCCTCGACTTACTCTTTCTACTCGTTCTGGGATCGATTTACTGACATATTTCTTTCTCTTTTGCAGGTAAGATGTCGAATGCGGAAGAGCGAATCAAAAAGCTGGCGGCTGCCCGTACTTCGAAGAAAAGTGGGAAAGGTCGTGTCGAGCAACTCCGTACGCAACACCCCGGCCCCGCCCCAGCGCCCCGAGGGTTCCTCCAGCACTCCCCAGGGTAGTCAGTCTCCCGACAGTCAGGGGTCATCGAAGAGACAGCGACTCACTGAGCATGTGGATGTCGATCTCACTGAGAACGAGAGCCCTCCCGCGGTGAATTTTGTGCTCCCACCTTGTCACTCGAGGCCGAATTTCTTTACAGGGAACAACTCCGTGTGAGTTGGTGCACCCGAAGTTCAGACCATCTTGGGGGTCGACAGGGCTTACCGGCGAAGGGCGTTGGTGGAGGATGTGTCTGCGGTGATGTGGGTTTGCGCGGCTGCCTTGGTCATGAACGATGAGACATGCCCGGTTGGCGAGCTGAACAGGTTACAAGAGAGCTTCAAGTCTATCTCAGCTGAGATGGAGAAGACGATGAAGGAGTTGGCCGATTGCAAAGAGCAGAATAAAGCACAGGCCGTGCTTCAAGAGGAGTTAGATGAGAGGCAGAAGAATGCTGAGGAGGAGAGGAAAGGTTTCCTGGCGAGGATCGTCGAGCTGGAGGAAGTTGTTCGCCCAGCCGAGGAGGAAACCGAGGAAGACAAGTTGTTGACCTCCCGGGCATCTCTGGTAGCGAGGCTAAGGCAGACCGAGGAGGATATCCTCGCGGCAGCGGACGTGGGTTTTAACAACGCCGTGCAACAGCTTCGGATTGTGAACTCCGATCTCATCACTGAGGGGATTGGTCCCGACTGTGAGGTGATCGACGGTCAGATCGTGCAGCCGATGCAGGAGAATGAAGTCGACGGAGAGGTTACTGAGCACCAGCGGCCATAGGAGGACGTAGTCGACTAGGTGTTTACCTGTTCGTTATGCGTGGCCTGCGAGCCACTTTCTTTTGTAATGACTTTTGTCTGGCCTGCACGCCATTTCTGGTAATGATTTTTTCCCGGCCTACGTGCCAGGGGCTTTTTGACATGTTTGTAACATTTGTACAATGGGCCTTTGCCCGGTTTTAATACTTTTCTTTTTGCTTATCTGTGTGTGTGGTGCTTGTGTATTTGCTATACTTTACTTGTTTTTGTCTAAGTCATTTGGTGATTTTGGGAGTTTGCTCGACTTTGATGTTCCTCGACTGCGTGGAGAGTTGGTCGAGTGGTTGGAGGTGTATTACGACCTTTAACGAGGCTAAGAGCTCGGTCGAGGTCTTAACTTCGTGGCGTGAACTTTCCATCGCGAGCTGGGTGTTCTGCCTAATTGGTACGACGACGACGGAGCTCGATCGAGGTCTCTTAGCCGGATCAAAAGTCCTCGCGCACACACAACGTGGCCTTCGACCACTGTGTTCGTATAGAGGTGTAGCTCTTGTACCCTAGCGCGCCCCCGTAATCGCGACGTTGGCGTGTCGCGGGCAGTGTTTAACTGTAGTATTGTTTAAGTTTCTCAGCGTTCCAAGGTCGAGTAAGTTCTTCCCCATGTAGATTTTTGAGGTAGTAGGCTCTTGTCCCCGTTTTTGCGCGGACGCGGTACGGGCCCTCCCAGTTTGCGGCGAGCTTGCCCTCTCGCGAGTCTTTCTGGTTCCTTCGTAGAACGAGGGTGCCAACCTGAAAATCTCGTCTAATAACTTTCTCGTTATAACGTAGAGTTATTTTTTGCTTAAGTGAGGCCTCCTTGAGGGATGCGCCCGTCCTTATCTCCTTGACGAAGTCGAGCTCTTCCCTCAGAGCTGCGTTGTTCGCGTCCTCGTGGAGGGGAGCTTCTGTCCTCCTCGAGGGTTCCCTAATTTCCACGGGGATCACCGCTTCCGTACCGTAGGTCAGACGGAAGGGGGTCTCCCCGGTCGTGGAATGCGGGGTTGTTGTAACACCCCCTTTCTATACCCCCAAATAATCACATAATCATTAGGCACATATTAAAAATTCCGTCAGAGTATAATTATAAACATAGTATAAAAGAGGTATGTCATATTATACATGAAATTAAAACATTCAACACCTGCTCAACAATTGATATGCAACAGTGGGGTAACTTTGCAACAGAGGAACTTAGTCTTTACACCCACATCTCAATATTTAGAATAAAAGCGGAAAATCTAAACATTGAATAACATCAACATATATATATATATATATATATATATATATATATATATACCATCAAGTATTATCCACCAACATAATTCATGTTTACATAAACATTCATCAACAAGATACATGTACAAATGTATCACAAAAGAATCATAATCATCCTAGCTACCCGGTGCTACATATTAGAGTCGACCGACCAAAAGAATGAAGACACGCTTAACAAAAAAACCATCTGCATACCTACTCTACAATGCCTCATAGAGCATCATAAAACAGCAGAAGGGTGAGAAATATTATCATAATAACAATGCATATAATTATATATCTTAGCATAAAAATACACATATTCTACATTCTCACCACAATTCATCATAACTCACTCATATACATCACAATGTATATACATACAAAACCAAGCATATTCATCATGCATACTTTCACAATTTTTATCATTCCACATAAACATACACATTTATGTTTATTCATCAATGCACAATTATAAAGATGATAAATGCAAATCATAGAGACCGACTCACGACTCTATACAAATGCAATGCGGTACCGACTCAATCATCTCAAGTTCACTCAGGAACTTATTGGAACCATCGCTCGTTACCAATGTAACTCCCCGTCGGGCCTACGATGTTCACCCATTGCTCACACCTCACATAGGCACACAATGTTTATGGATTGCTCACACCTCACATAGGCACACAATCTGATTGCTCACACCTCACCTAGGCACACAATCATTTGTAATCATCGCTCACGCCCCACATAGGAACACGACATTACAACGGATTCTCATTAGAATCACTCAACACAAGAATGTACATCATTATGCTTCACATACAAAATGACTCAAGACATTCTTGAAATGCATACATATTCACAATATATTCATGCATTCATCTCATACAATCACATACAATCTATATACATTCACATCAATGCACTATTGTATGATTCACATCCAAAACACACATTCAAATATCATACATCCATCACCAATGCATATCAATCATGCACAACATTTTATCACATATACTCACGCCATACAATAGCACATAAGCTATACGTTACATATCAAAAGCATATAGCATGATAACACATCATTCGCACGCCAATACGATGGTAAAAATCCGACAACCCGACTATTTTTCAAAAACACGAATTAATTAAATCATCTTTTACCCTCCAAACCATTTTTAATAGAAAGAACTTTTCACTAGCTTTCCAACGCTTCAAACGGGGACCAAAACGGACTTACGGTTCAAAAGTTATGTGGAAAACAAAATCGGACATTTTGGAAAATTTTTGCAACGTACAGGTCTGCTCAGGTCGAGTCTATAGGTCGGCGCAAAGCATTTTAGGTAGATGCAAAAGTCCTTTAGGTCGACGCATACTGCGCAAAATTTGTTAAAAACTCAGTTTTCGATCGTTAAATGACTTTCGGACCTCCGATTTCTATTCCGTAAAAAGCTGTGATCTCAGAATTTAAGATACTACATTATTTTCACTATTAAAAAGCCATCCAACACATTTTTCATTTTTGACATATTTTAAAACATAATTTTATCAATAAATTCACACCCCAAAACTCAATCAACACCTATGGAAACATACCAACAAGTATCCCAACTCCAAACTCATTGTTACACCAATAGATAACATCCATATCAGTACCCAAACCTCAAACAACATCAACAACACATTTATGCATACAAAATCATGTTTTGATCATCATTCACAACATTTTCTACATTTAGGGTTTATACAAAAACTCATAAAAATCAACAACAACAACAACAACACAATCATACATAATGATATACATTGATGAGATAATAAAATTTTACACCCTTACCCGGATTCCAAGCTTGCTAGATGATTGTTCTTGATGGTTTTCTAGGTTTTTCCAAGTTTTCTCCTCTTTTCTCTTCTTCCTCTTTCTTTCTCTTCTTTCTCTCTCTATTTCTCTTTTCTTTCTCTTTCTCTCCTATTTCTTCTTCTTATCTCTTTTTCTTTTCTATTTCTTTTCCTACTTTCTTTTTTTCTCATTTTCTTTTCTTATTTTCTACTCAAATTCAATTAATTCATTTTCTCACATAATTCTACACTTAATCACTTTTCTACCAATTTTACTAAATTTCTCACATAATTCTATTTCCACTAAATTTCTAACTTATCATTAATTGAGAAATGTCCAAAATACCCTCCATTCTAATTTCCCCGAAAACTCTCAAAAACGGTAAAATACCATAACATGCCAACATAGCATATTAACACACCAATTTCACAAATAAAATAAGTTATCTCTCAATCTAAATAAAAGACTCAACAAAATGGGAATAATCGGAATCGGGGCGTTACAACTCTCCCCCACTTTAGAAATTTTCGTCCTCGAAAATATTACCTGATTCAAACAACCCCGGATACGACTCTCGCATCCCACTCTCTAGTTCCCAAGTCATATTGCCTTCCGCAGCACCTCCCCACGCTACTTTCACAAGCGCGATATCCTTGCCTCTTAGCTTCTTAACTTCACAGTCCAAAATCCTAATCGGTAAAGCTTCAACCGTCAGGTTATCTCTCACTTCAACCTCGTCCATAGGAATAACATGTGATGGATCCAGAACATACTTCCGAAGTTGCGAAACATGGAATACATCATACAAATTCGAAAGATTCGGAGGCAACGCCACACGGTAAGCCACAACACCAACTCGTGCAGAAATCTGATACGGACCAATAAAACGAGAAGTCAATTTCTTCGACTTCAAAGCATGACCCACACCCGTAACCGGCGTAACTCTCAAAAACACATGGTCGCCTTCTTGAAACTCAAGATCTTTCCTTCTCTTGTCATGATAGCTCTTTTGTCTACTTTGAGAAGCTTTCATCTTCTCACGAATAAACTTCACTTTCTCCGTCGTTTGTTGTACCATCGCCGGTCTAACTATCGTCCTCTCACCGGTTTCATGCCAACACAAAGGTGTTTGACATCTCCGACCATACAAAGCCTCAAATGGTGCCATACTTATACTTGAATGAAAACTGTTATTGTAGGTGAACTCAATCAATGTCAAATAACTATCCCAAGCACCACCTTGCTCGAGCACACAAGCACGCAATAAATCCTCCAACGATTGAATTGTCCTCTCGGTTTGACCATCCGTTTACGGATGATAAGCCGAACTCAATCTTAGCTTAGAACCCAAATCCTTTTGTAAACTCTCCCAAAATCTCGATGTGAATCTAGGATCTCAATCCGATACAATACTCTTAGGAACTCCATGTAACTTCACAACCGCAAGAACATAAATCTCGGCTAACTTCTTCAAAGGATAACTAATATCAATTGGAATGAAGTGAGCAGATTTAGTAAGCCTATCAACGATTACCCAAATAGCATTATGACCTCTTTGCGTATTCGGCAATCCCGTAACAAAATCCATCGATATACTATCCCATTTCCACTCTGGAATGTCCAACGGTTGCATCAATCCACTAGGCTTTTGATGTTCCACCTTAGACTTTTGACAAGTTAAGCACGCATACACAAATTGAGCCACATCCCTCTTTAATCCGGACCACCAAAAGATTTTCTTCAAATCTTGATACATTTTATTCGCTCCCGGATGAATACTTAAGTTACTTCGGTGTCCTTCTTCCAATATCATCTTTTTTAACTCCGCATCATCGGGAATACAAATACGACCACGGAATCTCAAAACTCCAAAATTATCAACCTTGAAATCCTCCTTCTCATTCATCATCAAATCAACGAACTTCAAATCCAACTTTTGCTTTTCACATACGGTTGCAAGAAAATCATTCGTAACATGTAGCATACCAAGTCTCACACTTCTCGGCGTCATTTCACAAACCAAACTCAAGTCTCTAAAATTCTCCAAAAGTTCCCATTCTCTCATCATCAATGCGGACATATGTAACGACTTCCGACTCAAAGCATCGGCCACCACGTTTGCCTTACCCGAATGGTAATTCAAACCAAAATCATAATCCTTCAAAATCTCTAACCACCTTCTTTGTCTCATGTTCAATTCTTTTTTATCAAATAAATATTTCAAGCTCTTGTGATCACTAAAAACTTCAAATCTTGCACCATAAAGATAGTGCCTCCAAATTTTCAAAACAAACACCACGGCCGCTAACTCCAAGTCATGTGTAGGATAATTCTTTTCATGCACTCTCAATTGTCTTGAAGCATAAGCCACAATTTTTCCACCTTGCATCAAAACACCACCTAAACCAGCCAATGAAGCATCACAATACACAACAAATGGTTCCGTCGGATTTGGCAAAATCAAGATCGGAGTCGTTGTCAACCTTCTTTTTAGCTCATTGAAACTCTCTTCACAATGAATATCCCAAATGAAAGCCTTTCCTTTACAAGTCAATTGCGTTAACGGAAGTGCCAACTTCGAAAATCCCTCAATAAACCTCCAATAATAACCCGCCAAGCCTAAAAAGCTTCGAATCTCCGTAACCGACCTAGGAGCCTCCCATTGCATCACCGCATCAATCTTGGATGGATCAACACTAATACCACTACCGGAAATAACATGTCCAAGAAAACTTACTTCCGACAACCAAAATTCACATTTCGACAACTTAGCATACAATTGTTTCTCTTTCAAAATTTGTAACACAATCCTCAAATGCTCTTCATGCTCCTCTTGAGACTTAGAGTAAATCAAAATATCGTCGATGAACACAACCACAAAACGATCTAACTGTTCATGAAAAATACGATTCATGTATTCCATAAACACACCCGGCGCATTAGAAACCCCGAATGGCATCACGGAATATTCGTAATGGTCATACCGTGTCCTAAAGGACGTCTTTGGAATATCTTCTTCTTTCACACGAATCTGGTGATATCCCGATCTCAAATCAATCTTGCTAAAAACACGCGCACCAACTAATTGGTCCATCAAATCATCGATCCTTGGAAGCGGATACTTGTTCTTAATTATCACCTTGTTCAATTGTCGATAATCAATGCATAACCGTATACTCCCATCCTTCTTCCTTACCAACAATACCGGAGCACCCTAAGGAGAAACACTTGGTCTTACAAATCTCTTGTCCAACAAGTCATTCAATTGCTTCTTCAATTCTACCAACTTCGATGCCGACATACGATACGGTGCCATCGAAACCGGTCTAGTACCCGAAACTAGATCAATAGAAAACTCGACTTCTCTTTCCGGCGGTACATCCGTAATATCCTCCGGAAACACTTCTAGAAAATCACACACCACTGGGAACACATCGAGCTCCACTTTACTCTCCACCGATAATGATGCAAACAAACCGAACAATTGAGCTTCGTCCGCTAAAAGTTTCTTCAACTCTTTAGTGGATAGGAAACTCTCATCTTCATCATCTTCCAAAGAAGGAAACCTCACTAACTTGTGATAGTAATCTATATGAACTCGATTAAATCGCAACCAGTTCATACCCAAGATTACGTCCAATCCCTCCAACGGCAAACACACTAAATCCATAATGAAGTCTTTACCATACATGGTCAAAGGACAACTTACACACACCAAAGACGTAGTTACCGACCCTGAAGCAGGAGTCTCAATAACCATCTCACCACCCCAAGAAGTCATAAACAAATTCAAACGCTTAGCGCACTCATGAGAAATGAATGAATGAGTCGCTCCCGTATCAATAATAGCAACTAAAGACGTATTATTAATAAAGCATGTACCTTTAATCAAATGGTCTGCACTAGTAGTGTCCGTCCCCGCTAATGCAAACACCTTTCCGCCCGCTTGAGCTTGTTTCGGCTTAATACACTTAGTACTAATGTGACCCACTTCTCCACAATTATAGCACTTCACTATATTCCTTCTACAATCGGTAGTAGCATGCCCAAGGCCTCCACAGTTAGAACATTTCACCACGGTCTTCCCACACTCAAATGATTTATGACCCATTTCACCACACTTGTAACACTTAACGGAACCGGAACCTCCTCCTCCAGATTTCTTCTCAAAGTTTCCCCTATGCTTACCCTTATCAATGGGTGTCACATAAGGTCCACTTCTAGCTTGTTGCTTTCCCTTCCTCTCATTCAAACTTTTGTAATGTGTAGAACGAGCCTTGCTATCTTCCTCGAAGATTCTACAACATTCCGTCAAATCCGTAAACCTCCTTATCCTTTGATATCCCACAGCTTGTTTAATCTCGGGATGCAAACCATTCTCATACTTAATACACTTTGAGAATTCAGCAGTAATTGCAGCATAGTGAGGATGGAATTGAACCAACTCCACAAACTTAGCAATATAGTCCACCACGGACATACTACCTTGTTTCAGTTCAAGGAACTTCATCTCCTTCTTCCCTTTCACACTTTCAGGGTAATACTTCCTCAAGAACTCGGTACGAAATAAATCCCAAGTTATTTCTTCATCATCCACCTCAAGAACTTGACGCATACCGACCCACCAATCGTCGGCTTCTTCCTTCAGCATGTGAGACCCAAGCCTCACCTTATTCTCCTCCGCACAGCCCATGACTCTGAAGATCCTTTCAATCTCTTTCAACCAAATTTGAGCACCATCGGGATCAAATCTTCCTTTGAAGACCGGTGGTTGATTCTTCCTGAACTCGTCATTAGCATTCACGTTCGGCGCACCTTACACCGCCCTAGCCATTGCTTCCAAAGCAGCAGCCATCACATTGTCGTTTCTACCAGCCATATTCTGATCATTCCCAAAAATGACAACAAGGTTAAACAACAGTTCAACCAACACAACAACAAGACAGACACAACTGACTCAACCAGGCTCTGATACCACTTAATGTAACACCCCCTTTCTATACCCCCAAATAATCACATAATCATTAGGCACATATTAAAAATTCCGTCAGAGTATAATTATAAACATAGTATAAAAGAGGTATGTCACATTATACATGAAATTAAAACATTCAACACCTGCTCAACAATTGATATGCAACAGTGGGGTAACTTTGCAACAGAGGAACTTAGTCCTTACACCCACATCTCAATATTTAGAATAAAAGCGGAAAATCTAAACATTGAATAACATCAACATATATATATATATATATATATATATATATATATATATATATATATCATCAAGTATTATCCACCAACATAATTAATGTTTACATAAACATTCATCAATAAGATACATGTACAAATGTATCACAAAAGAATCATAATCATCCTAGCTACCCGGTGCTACATATTAGAGCCGACCGACCAAAAGAATGAAGACACGCTTCACAAAAAGACCACCAGCATACCTACTCTGCAATGCCTCATAAAGCATCATAAAACAGCAGAAGGGTGAGAAATATTATCATAATAACAATGCATATAATTATATATCTTAGCATAAAAATACACATATTCTACATTCTCACCACAATTCATCATAACTCACACATATACATCACAATGTATATACATACAAAACCAAGCATATTCATCATGCATACTTTCACAATTCTTATCATTCCACATAAACATACACATTTAAGTTTATTCATCAATGCACAATTATAAAGATGATAAATGCAAATCATAGAGACCGACTCACGACTCTATGCAAATGCAATGCGGTACCGACTCAATCATCTCAAGTTCACTCAGGAACTTATTGGAACCATCGCTCGTTACCAATGTAACTCCCTGTCGGGCCTACGATGTTCACCCATTTCTCACACCTCACATAGGCACACAATGTTTATAGATTGCTCACACCTCACATAGGCACACAATCTGATTGCTCACACCTCACCTAGGCACACAATCGTTTGTAATCATCGCTCACACCCCACATAGGCACACGACGTTACAACGGATTCTCATTAGAATCACTCAACACAAGAATGTACATCATTATGCTTCACATACAAAATGACTCAAGACATTCTTGAAATGCATACATATTCACAATATATTTATGCATTCATCTCATACAATCACATACAATCTATATACATTCACATCAATGCACTATTGTATGATTCACATCCAAAACACACATTCAAATATCATACATCCATCACCAATGCGTATCAATCATGCACAACATTTTATCACATATACTCACGCCATACAATAGCACATAAGCTATACGTTACATATCAAAAGCATATAGCATGATAACACATCATTCGCACGCCAATACGACGGTAAAAATCCGACAACCCGACTATTTTTCAAAAACACAAATTAATTAAATCATCTTTTACCCTCCAAACCATTTTTAATAGAAAGAACTTTTCACTAGCTTTCCAACGCTTCAAACGGGAACCAAAACGGACTTACGGTTCAAAAGCTATGAGGAAAACAAAATCGGACATTTTGGAAAATTTTTGCAACGTGCAGGTCTGCTCAGGTCGAGTCTATAGGTCGGCGCAAAGCACTTTAGGTCGATGCAAAATTCCTTCAGGTCGACGCATACTGCGCAGAATTTGTTAAAAACTCAGTTTTCGATCGTTAAATGACTTCCGGACCTCCGATTTCGATTCCGTAAAAAGCTGTGATCTCAGAATTTAACATACTACATTATTTTCACTATTAAAAAGCCATCCAACACATTTTTCATTTTTGACATATTTTAAAACATAATTTTATCAATAAATTCACACCCCAAAACTCAATCAACACCTATGGAAACATACCAACAAGTATCCCAACTCCAAACTCATTGTTACACCAATAGATAACATCCATATCAGTACCCAAACCTCAAACAACATCAACAACACATTTATGCATACAAAATCATGTTTTGATCATCATTCACAACATTTTCTACATTTAGGCTTTATACAAAAACTCATAAAAATCAACAACAACAACAACACAACCATACATAATGATATACATTGATGAGATAATAAGATTTCACACCCTTACCCGGATTCCAAGCTTGCTAGATGATTGTTCTTGATGGTTTTCTAGGTTTTTCCAAGTTTTCTCCTCTTTTCTCTTCTTCCTCTTTCTTTCTCTTCTTTCTCTCTCTATTTCTCTTTTCTTTCTCTTTCTCTCCTATTTCTTCTTCTTATCTCTTTTTCTTTTCTATTTCTTTTCCTACTTTCTTTTTTTCTCATTTTCTTTTCTTATTTTCTACTCAAATTCAATTAATTCATTTTCTCACATAATTCTACACTTAATCACTTTTCTACCAATTTTACTAAATTTCTCACATAATTCTATTTCCACTAAATTTCTAACTTATCATTAATTGAGAAATGTCCAAAATACCCTCCATTCTAATTTCCCCAAAAACTCTCAAAAACGGTAAAATACCATAACATGTCAACATAGCATATTAACACACCAATTTCACAAATAAAATAAGTTATCTCTCAATCTAAATAAAAGACTCAACAAAATGGGAATAATCAGAATCGGGGCGTTACAGTTGTTCGTTAGGCCCAGAGGATGCTGTGTAGTTCCTCGACCCACCGTTGTTTGGCGTCGCCGAGTCGGCGTTTCAATCCTCAGAGGATTACTCTGTTCGCCGCTTCGGCCTGCCCGTTCGTCTGAGGATGCTCGGCCGACGTGAAGTGCTGCTTCGTGCCCAGTTTGGTGACGAAGTCCTGGAAATTCCTGCGGTGAACTGTGTCCCGTTGTCGGTGATGATCGCTTGGGGCACGCCGAATCGGGCGAGGATGTTCCTCTTGTAGAAGAGGAGTATGTTGAAGGCCGTGATTTTGGCCAAGGCTTCTGCTTCGATCCATTTCGTGAAATAATCCACGTCGACAATGAGGTACTTGTTTTGGTATGACCCCATGACGAAGGGGCCGAGGATATCTATTCCACACCACGCAAACGGCCACGGGGACGACAATGTCTTGAGCTCGTTAGGGGGAGCGAGGTGGATGTCCCCGTGTCGTTGGCATTTATCGCACTTCTTGACGTGCTCCTTGGCGTCCTGCTGCATGGTGGGCCAGTAATACCCTGCCCGGAGTGCTTTACGGGCTAAGGATCGCCCTCCAAGGTGTTAGGCGTTGATCCCCTCGTGGATTTCTTGGAGTAAACCGGGGACCCTGGTCTCTTCGACGCATCTGAGGAGGGGAATAGAGAACCCGTGGCGATATAGCTTGTCCTTGACTATTGTGTACGAGCACGCTCATCGCTTGACCAACCCCGCTTCCTTGGGATCTTCGGGCAGCTTGCCCGTCGTGAGGTATTCGTATACCGGGGTTATCCAACAATTGTTGTCCCCGATGGCGTTCACGTCTGTCATCGGAGCGGGTTCGTCGATGCTCGGGTGAGAAAGTACTTCCTGAATGACGGACTTGTTTCCGCCTTTCTTCTTCGTGCTCGCCAATTTGGACAAAATGTCTGCTTGGGTGTTGTGCTCGCGCGGGATGTGGGTCACTTCTGCGGAAGCAAAATTCTTCATCTTTTCCTTTACCAATGTCAGGTATTCGATGAGGCAGTCGTTCTTGGCCTGGTACTCCCTCGGACTTGCGAGGCTACGAGCTGGGAGTCAGTGAAGATTTTGACCTCTTTGGCGCCCAGGTCTTCGGCCAATCGTAGCCCGGTGAGGAAGGCCTCATACTCTGCCTGGTTGTTCGATGTCGGGAAGGATAACTCGAGGGAGACCTCGATCAGGATGCCTTCCTCGTTCTCGAGGATAATGCCCACCCCACTCCCTTTCGTGTTGGATGCCCCATCGACGTAGACTGTCCATTTCTGGGATCTGTTGGTCGAAGGTTCTGGGACGGTCATTTCCGCCACAAAGTCGGCCAGTACCTGAGCCTTCAGGGCTTTCCTTCCCTCATACAGGATGTCGAACTCGGCGAGTTCGAGCGACCATCTGAGCATCCTACCTGCCATATCTGGTCGTCCAAGGAGCTGCCTTATAGGCTGTTCGGTTCTTACGACCACCGTGTGGGCTAGGAAGTAATGGCGCAGCCTCCTGGCCGCGATGACGAGGGCAAGGGCGACTTTCTCGATCTGCTGATACCTGAGCTCGACACCTTTGAGGGCTTTGCTCGTGAAGTAAATCGGTTTTGCCCATCGGGGGTTTCCCGTATGAGGACGGCGCTGACCGCTTCGCTCATGATGGCGAGATACAAGAAGAGTGTCTCCCCGTTCTCTGGCCGTGAGAGGACCGGGGGCTGTGACAGGACCCGTTTGAGATGGAGTAACGCCTGCTCTCATTCCTCGCTCCATTCAAACGTGGATTTTTGTCGAAGAAGCTTGAAAAACGGGAGTGCGTATTGTGCGGATTTGGCGACGAAGCGGGAAAGGGCGGTCAGCGTCCCGTTTAGTGATTGTATTGACTTCTTTGAGTTCGGAGTTCGGATCTCGGAGAAAGCCCTACACTTGTCGGGGTTGGCCTCGATTCCTCGCTCTGTGAGGTAGAAGCCGAGGAACTTACCCGCCCGAACACCAAAGGTGCATTTGTCGGGATTGAACCTCATGCGGCGTCTCCTCGCCGTGTCGAACACCTTCTTGAGATGAGCGGCGTGGTCGACTTCTTCCACAAATTTGACGATCATGTCGTCCATATAGACCTCGAGCGTGTCGCCGATCTCTCCCCGGAAGACCTTGTTCATCATCCTTTGGTAGTTCGCGCCGTCGTTCTTCAGGCCGAAGGGCATTACGTTGTAGTAGTAATTGTCCGACTCAGTCATGAAGGCTGTATGCTGCTTGTCGGCCTTATCCATGGGAATTTTGTTGTACCCCGAGTAGGCGTCCATGAAGGACAATAGCTTGTAACCTGTAGAATTGTCGACCAGCTGGTCGATGTTAGGCAAAGGCTAAGAGTCTTTCGGGCACGCCCGGTTAAGATCGGTATAGTCAACAAACATCCTCCATTTTCCATTATTCTTTTTGACAAGTACAACGTTGGACAGCCAGGTTGTGTACCTGGCCTCCGAAATAAAATTTGCCTCTAGGAGGTCTTTTACAACTTTTTCAGCAGTCTCCGCTTTTTCGGGAGACTGTCTATGCCTACGTTGAACTATGGCCCTAGCAGTCGGATCTACTATGAGCTGATGGCAAGCCACATCGGGGTCAAGGCCAGGCATCTCGGAGGCGCTCCATGCGAACAGATCAGCGTTCTCCGGGAGACACGCCTTCAGTTGCTTCTTCGCCAGGTCGGGGAGTCCGGTGCCAATCTTCACGTTCCGGTCTGGGTCGTCCCCGAGGGCGAAGAGCTCGAAGTCTCCTTCTGTGACATGTCTGTGGCTCCGGTGGAACCTGCAGTACTTGGACTTGTCTGTGGGGGGGTCGTTGGCTTCGGAAAGCGGACGCCTCCCTTCAAAAATTCCGAGTTGGAGCACTCGAAGATGATTCGCGTGCGGGGAGTGTTGAGCGGCGTGTATTCTGTGAACCGGCCAGCTGGTCCTCGCGGTTCACGGGAGTCCCGGGTGGCTTTTCTTCTTTATTTCTCCTCCACGTCGAGGAGGAGAGTCTTCTTCTCTGCGGCCGCGGGGGCCTTTCTTCCGCCTCGAGTCGAGGGCGATATGTGCTGCCTCCGACTCCTCGAACTCGATGTATAACTGAGCTCGTTGGAGGAGGTCCTCCAAACGGCGAGGTCTGCGGAGGCCCACGGACTTGGCAAAATCAGATCCAAGTCGTAGTCTCCGGATGAGTAAAAACTTTTTCATGTCGACGGTCGTGTGGACCTTGACAGCCTCCCTGGTGAACCTCTCAATGTAGTTCCTGAGAGACTCGTTCTTCCCCTGGAAGATGCTCTCTAGTGCGGCCTCTGTATTCGGGTGTCGGCGAGATGCTGTGAAGTGTTTGGTAAAACGTTCTCTTAGTTGCTTCCAGGACGTGATCGACCCGGGTGCTAGACTCTTGTACCAGGTCATGGCACCCTTCCGTAAGGTGGTAGGGAAAAGTCTGCACTTAATGGCTCCCCTGACGTTTCTGAAGTTGAGTATGGCTTCAAAACTTTTGACGTGATCGTCGGGGTCGGCCAGGCCGTCGTAGGTCCCCAGTGGCAGGGGTTTCTCCATGCCCGCGGGGATTGGGGCGTCCATGATCTCCCATGACAGGGGAGTCCTCTAGTGGTCATCGTCGCTTCTGGCTGGGGACCTTGATGGGGATCGGTGGTGTCGACCAGGTCCTTGTCATGGAGGGGAGTTCCTAAAACGGTTCCTCGGCCTCTCGTCGGCGGTCTTGCTCCTCTTGGTAGTCGAGGAGTGCCTGGGATCCTTCTGAGGCGGGGAACGATGGCGATTCTGGGAGGTTTCTGGCTGGGTGCGCTCGAGGCGTGGCCGTCGGCCCTCGCGCACCGGCGAGTGGGTCCGAGATTCTTCCGGAGGAGTCCTTCGCGGGGAAGGAGAACGGCGAGGTGAAGGTGGACGACGATGTCTTCGCGGGGAAGATCATCGTGTTCGCCCTCGCTCGAGTGCTTCAATTCTGAGATTCAGGTGCATGATCAGCTGGTTGGTCTGGTTGACAAAGGCGAATAGGGCCACGGTGCTCGAATCCTCATTAGGCGGAGGAGCAACTGGCTGAAAGGCGGCTTGCTGGTCGTCCCACTGGGCGGCGTCGTAAGCCGTGTCTTCGGAGTCTGGGGAGGCGGTCTGTCCGTCTCGTACGTCGCCTTCTTCGACGTTGAGGGCGGCATTGTCTTCACGGTGGTTTTCGTTCTCGAGTTGCGTGAGGACGGTGTCCAGAGCTTTGTTCGCAGACGAGTTGTTGGCCATGCTGGTGATGAACGGAGGAATTGCTTTGATTTATCGTTGAAGGAAAAACGGGGAAACAGTGTTTCCCACAGACGGCGCCACTTATCGTACCTGTATCAGACAGTTAGATAGTGGCCAACAGCATCGTGAAACCTTCAGCTCCGGTGATGGTGAGACGGCGGGGGGGTGTACCTGCAAGGTACTCCAACGCTCAAGTCAAGAAAGGTCAGAGAAAAGCAAGTACAGAAAGTAGGTGAGTTTAGAATATGACTTAACCTGACCCTCTCAAGAGATAGGGTATTTATAGAGAGCCCTCAGCGCGGGGCCAACGGTTACTTGCACTGGGCTGGATTGCAAGGCCCAATCCAAGTAACTGCCAGGGTTTATGTGGCGTAGTGAAGATCAGCGCGTTGTCTTCACCTTAGGGTAACGGTCCCGAGATCTCCGGAAGGTGGGCAGACTGAATCCTTCGGAGGTGCGAGGTTACAAGAGAATATCTCCACGAGTGGAGGAGCCCTTGTGCGTCAGGGAGAGACTTTCCCTGCTGTAGCGAGTGATTTTTGGATGTGGTTGCGAAGCACGATCGCTCTAGTACTACAGTTCGATTCATTTTTTATCCTATTAAAGCTGATGAAGGAAGGGAAATAGATGTCTCTAATTAACCCTGCTTGCATACTGAGATTAAACAGCGGTCTGTTAGGTTACAGATGCTACAAAGATCCGGGGTTTTTCCTAGTTTGTTTTGTTGACGAGGGGTGCTTTAGGCTATTGGTTGAGATGTTAGGACGGATATATATATGAAAGTATGGGATTTTGGGTTTTTGTTTAGTGTGCTCGCTAAGATTTTTCTTTCAATCTTATGCCTACGTATTCCCGTTTACCAAAACAGGGAAATCAGAGCGTTCGTAGTTCCTCCTATTCTATGGGAGGAAATGGTTGTTTTGGTGTCTTGTTCAAAGCCCAAGACGTGAAGCGAAAGGTGGTTTGTATCTTGTTCAAAGCCCAAGATGTGAAGCTGAATGGTTTATTTGTATCTTGTTCGAAGCCCAAGATGTGAAGCTAAAAGTGTTGACCTTAGAGAGAATTTGTCATCTCTAAAGAGGGGTTTATCTGTTACGACTGTTTATAAAGGAGAATTACTTTAACCGGGATTTGTGAATCCGGCAATGCCATAATTTCCTTTATAGGGGATTTCAACCTGAAGGAGAAGACTTTAACTCAGTGTAGAGTAATGTCATCTTTCCTTAGGAATTTCTCATACTAAAAGAGGGACATTGGCATGGATGTAGATGATCCAGAGGCTTGCCGCTTACAGCGATTAGATGAAGAAGAAGGAGTTGTTGATGTTTGTATACTGTGAACGAGGCACAACTTTGATACTAAAAGGTTGATTGGACCAACCAGTGGTTTCCTTATACAAAGCCTAAGAGGATGCTAATATGTGTCTTGTACAAAGCCCGAGAGAGAGGCTAAAAGGTTTTGACTCGACGATGAAGTCTTTTGGTATCTCGTATAAAGCCCGAGATGAAGGCTATTTGACTCAACAAGAGAGTTTTTGTATCTCGTACAAAGCCCGAGATGGAGGCGAAAGGGGGATTGACTCAACGAGGGAGTCTCTTTATGTGTCTCGTACAAAGCCCGAGAGAGAGGCTAAACGTTGTTTGACCCCGCTGGGGAGAATCATTGTACAAAGCTCAAGAGGAGGCTAACTTCATTGGAGAAGGATCATTATACAAAGCCTAAGAGGAGGCCGTGGCGACTGTTCAGTTAAGTGACAGGTCCAGTATACTGATTTTTAGAGAAAATCAGTTCTTATATGAGCAACACTGTACTCAAGGATTTGATTTGAGGATCCGGGTTATTCATGTTCTTTAAGGAAGTGGGAAATCTGAAGGGTATTGAGATTGTCCGAGTCTGCGGGTTTTCTTCCTATTCTTGAAGGGGTCACTTGAGAATGTCTTTGAGACTCAAGGATATTAGACTGTTTGTGTCTAGAGTTTCATCTTTTGTACTATGCTTTGAGAAACAGTAGTAGACTCTTTGAAAAGACTGTTCTATGCAGATGACTAATATTTGTTCCTATACCTCTAGGAGGTCGTCGGGACAATTTGTATGAAGCCCAAGAGGAGGCTGGAAATTTTAAGAAGCCGACGGGTCCTTGTACGATGCCCAAGAGGAGGCTATCATTCCCGGAGGAAGAGATCATTATACGAAGCCTAAGAGGAGGCTGTAAATACTTCTAAGAAGCCGTAGGGTCCTTGTACTAAGCCCAAGAGGAGTCGGGGTTGCTTTTAGGAAACCTGTGGGTCCTTGTACAATGCCCAAGAGGAGGCCATGCTTTTAAGAAGCCCGTGGGTCCCCAAACCCCGAGAAATTCAAGGCAAGCTATTCACAAGGAATAGATCAAGTCAGGAAAGTTCGAGAATTTGGAAGAAACTCAAAGATACCATTCACGGATAATACATTCATCTCTGGGAATAGAGTTTCTTGACAATTCCTAATGAGGACAGCCGAAGAGAAGACTGTATCTGGTGGTCCTATTGGGGATCTAGTTGTCTATTTCTACGAATAAACGAAACAGCGTCACCTAGTTCTAGACGTAGTTGTCGGGAAAACTCTAAATATCTATACTATTATTACATAGTTGATATGAGTTTATGAAAGAAGACTTACAGTGAAACAGCCCCACAATACATTTATATGTAAATGAAAGCAATAACCACTTACTCAGTTGTAGAGCTTCCATGCTGTTTGGTTAGTTGTTTCAACAAAGAAAGATTGAAAACAACAGTATATTTCAAAATCAAAGGAGAAAGTGCTTTGAAAAAGAAAGGTTTGGGGCTTACAGCTCAAGGAGAGGCCCAGGGTTTTATCAGTAAGCGCACTGTTGAATTTGTACAGAGGGACTTATACAAGTGACTGTGGCCCAAAAATTGTTTTCTGTACAAAGGGATGGGTCTTAGACTCTCTCTAGAGGCCCAAAAGGTTTAAAGAAAAAGAGTGGGGCTTATAACACGAGGGTAGGCCCAGTTGACTTTTCGTTTAAAAATGGCGATCGCGCCGAGATTTTCTTTTAACGCGAAGGGGCTTATACAATATCTGAGGCCCAAAATGGTTTGGTTAAAAGGGGGTTGGGTCTTACACTCTATTAGAGGCCCAAAAGTTTTGAATGGGTCTTATAGCTCAAGGAGAGGCCCAAAAGGTTATTTTTCAAAAGGCGATGATCGTGCCGTTTGTTTTTTACGGTATCGGGACTTATACAATGCACTGAGGCCCAAAAATGATTTGGTCAAAAAATGATTGGGTCTTACACTCTATTAGAGGCCCAAAGTGTTTTGAAAATGATTTAGGAGGGTTGAATTAATCAAAAAACGCTAATTTGTTTTAAAAAATGTGTTTTAATTGAATAAAAATTCAATTAAAATGATCAAAATTGTTTAAGATAGGAAAAACAAATTGTGATTTTGGATTAATGTTTCAAAAATTAAGTATTGACCTACAAAATAATTAGAAAGCATTAAAAGTTGCAAAATCAAGGTGGAGAAAATATTTTAAATGTCAAAAACAATTAAAACATTAATTCCTTGCAAAAATATCAATTATATAAAATAAATAATATTTTTGGGATTTTTTGGGAAAATAAAATATTTTAACTTTTTTGTGAATTATTAAAAAAAGAATCAACTCAAAATCATTAAAACTCAGAGAGAAATTAATTTTTGAATCAATTAAATAAAATCACAAAATTCAAATATTTGAATTTATGAAAATGGCGCCAAGAACACCCAAGAACACGCGCGTGTTATGGGCTTGCCCAAATTTGCATTTTCTCTCCAATCTCACTGAATACTTGATTATATCATGCAATCCACATACCAATCAACTCGTTTCAACCTCACGATCATGTCAATGGTATTTAATTTCATTTAAATTTAACATATAACAAGAAATCATGAAAAATCCTCAAGAACCCTAATTTCTGCATGAAGGCTAGGATTTTTGATACACGATTCAAACAATGCAATTAATTGAGGGGAAACATTCCATGCATGATTATTAACATTTAGCAAAAGTATTGTGCGAGGAAATATGCATAGATTGAGAGATGACCAAGTTTAAGCTTACCTCTAGGTCGTGACAGCAAGAGCAAATTAATTTCTGAGTAGGAGGTGTTACAGATGAATTGTGATGATCTTAACAGCTTCCCTACACCCTATGGAGTGTGTTTGAATGCTTGGACTTGACTGAGAATGGCTGAATCACTTCATGGCATCTCAACTGCACTTTGGTTAAAACCTTGAGCAATTGACTGGTGATTCTGAGAAATCAGTGTTCCAGTTGTTGTTTAAGTGTTTGATCAGCTCACATATGATGTATATGAGGTGTGTGTGTGTGTGATTGGTTTGAGTGGAATTGCTCTCTAAAGAAAAACCCGATAGTGACTTGCTAAGAAAGGCATTTTTTAGAGTGAGAAGTGGTTTTTGAGAAAGGTAAGTGTTGTAGGCCTTTGGTGTACTTAAATTGATCACAATTGAGCTCTATTTATAGTAGAGCAAGTTTGTTTTGGGATCCACAGTGAATGGCAACTGCAGCAGGTGTTTGTTCAATGTTGGCCAATGGAAATCCAAGTCTCCTCTAGCCATTGACTAGAGGTTAGGGCACAGGGCTGTGGTTCCCTTGGTCTTGGATAAGTCTTGACTAAATTCAGTTGCAAATGGCTCAGTCCATGCCACCTTGATGCTTCCATTGAATGCTCCAATCCAAAATTGGATTCTTGTCCCTATTTTGGCCATTCTAGGTTCAACATGCTATTTCTTGTTCCAAAGACTTTGGAGCCTTGACTCAGTGATTGTCCCCTTTAGATTCAATCCTCTGAGGTGTCCAAGTGGATAGGAGCATTTGGATTTTGCTGATTTTGGCAAATCGAGCAAAAATGCAAATTCTGCCTTGCCTTGGCAGATTTCAGCAAGGCAACTTTCCAATGTCATATCTCATGACTCAAATGGAATTTGGTAATGTTCTTGGCCATTTTGGAAAGCCCTTACATGATACAACAACTGTTTGAACATGTTTGGTTTTGATCTCTTTTGAATCCAAGTGAAAAATCCCTCTACATTTGGCAAAAAGTAGGGTAAAATCTGACTTAGTGAAATTTTCACTAAGTGTTGGAACAAAGTGACTTTTCTTGATTTTGATCACTCCATAACTCAAAATCCACAATGAATTGGAATTAGGTCTAGTTGAAGTTTTTGTAGAGGGTAATACGATCTACAAATCAAGCCTTGGATGGGAGAAAATGGCTTTGTGGTTTAGGAGTTATGACCCTCCAAAGTTAGTACCCTAGCCACTTTATTTTTAATTTAGAAAATTTTCTAAGTTTTTTATGGTTACCCCTTTTACAAGTTACCCAACTTTTCTTGATTTTTCTTGATGAATGATGATTCAAATCATACATTAACATCATTTTAGGGTTAAAAATCCATTTTGGTGAAAAATCTCAAAAAGTCAAAGTTGACTTTTGTGCACAGTTGACTTTTTATCAGATGAATTCCAAACTGTGCAATTCTTCATGAAATCATGTACTTGACCTAAATCAAACTTTATGGACATGTTCCATGGGTGTCATAAGGTATATTGATGCATGTCATAGGGCTTGGGAGCATGTCCTGGTCAAAAGTCAAAGTTACAGTTGACTTTTTCCTTAAAACCCTAATTGTGGTGCCGATGAAATTGAAACTTGTTGCTCAAGCTTCTTGGATCAATCCATTATTGTAAATGGATCAATATAGTTCATTAGAGACCCTCAAACCCTCTCTTGAGGTCTTGGCTCATGATTTGCCCTAAAAGTCAACTTAGGGGTGAATTAGGTCAAGAAACCCTAATTCCTGATTTTTTATGAATGCATCCCCTGAGGCAAAATTGACTTGATGATTGGGTCCATGAGGTCCCAGGAAGTATATTAGGTTATGTTTTGGATCATTGGCTTGTGCCCAGACAAAAAATTTCATCTGGAGTCCCTAGTCGACCAAAACCCTAATTTGGTGACACTGTCGATCTTGAGACTTGATCCACCTAGAAGGGAGCAGCCTTGTGCTTGATCCTTGAAGTGGGAGTCCTTTTGATCCACTGTAGGTGTTTGAGAGGTTAGATAAGTTAAAGATCATGTCATTCCTTGATTGATCCTTTGTCTAAGAACTCTGAGAGGGCTTGAAACCCTAATTCTTGATTATAGTGAATGCTCACCCATCTTTGGGGAGACTGATAAAGTATGATGGCCCATCCCTATTGTGATGATGATTTGCACAATGATGGGAAATCCTAGTGGTCACAATTTGGGGTATGACAAATGCCCCTATTTAATTTTCTTGGACACGAAGGTGTGAATGATGAAGGTATTCGGGCATTCGGGGTGCAAGAGCATTAAATATCGGAATACCCGAAATTTTGATGGTGGTTATGAATGGTAGCTTACGTATTCATCTTCTTTAGCTAAGCAATGATGCTTAGAAAAGGTAAACTTCCCCTCGATCCTGATCTTCAGCCAAGGAACTGGTCTCAGTTTCTAAAATAAACTTCCCCTCGATCCTGGTTTCCTACCCAGGAACTGGTCTTAGTTTCTGCTGTAAACTTCCCCTCGATCCGGGTTTCCTACCGAGGAACTGGTCTTAGTTTCTTTCGTCAATAAACTTTACTGACAAGGGATGCTATTCGTAGCGGTTTTCCTTCAAACTTCTCGCCGAATTTTCCTGGGGAGATGCCATTTGAGTGGAAAAAGTTTCGATGTCAGACTTGCTGGGGAACCCAGTCGTCTGAGTTGTAGAGGTGTACAAACTTCTCTGTTGGAGATGCCATTTGTTGACTCTACTCGGGGAATGTGAGTCCCTTGAGAGACTGCATTCGTTTGGGGTCTTTACATCATACTTTTCTCGGATATCTTCTCAGAGAAATGACATATGATGTGATCTAATTTTGAGGTGCCGATGACCTTTTCATCAGTAGGTTTTTTGGAGAAAAACTGCCGTACTGCAGAATCTCCGATTTAGGAGGTTTTCTCTCGGGATTTTCTTTAATCCGGGAAAACAAGGATATCATCTTCAATGGTGAAGAGTGATGTTAACTGAGGGCTCTCTAGTCTTTCATAGGTTCAAGTTATCAAAGTGGTCGAGGACCCAACTTCAATCCAGAAATAAAACCGGAGGAGAGAGATTGTTCAGACGTAACACTTCCTGACGAGGAAAGGGCTGACAACTCGATTGAGATGACTTTTATCACTAGGGGACAAGACCAACTAGAGTGATAGTGATGCAATATGAAATGTGAATGCAAATCAATAATGCAATGATGCATGTATGTTTATGCTGACAAAACTGACGCGACATACAAACTGACAGGTGAACACGACTGGATACTCGGCCATCGCGGGGCGAAGAAGTACCGCTGGTTCAAGATAGCAATTCCACCTTGCTTAGGAGAGAGAGTCCATGTTGAGAGCTATGTTGATCGGGCTTAGGAGATGAGAACTCGGCCGAGGCGTGTCAGACGAAACAAGGTCTCTGACACAGTTGATCCCTTCATTCAGGCGTACTGGGTTAGAAGGAGTACTTTGATTCTGCACTTTAAAGTTTGCTTACTTCTGGAGAAGCGACCGATGTTCTTCTGATGTTCAACAGTCAAAAGAAATTGCCGTCTTTATTTTAAAAGCAGAAAAAGTTTTAACAAGTAGATTCATTTTTGTTTTATTTCAAGAATCGCTAACAACGTCATTCTGTAAAGCTAAAACAAATAAGAACTACAAACAAAAGCACATAGGCTCCAATTTTATTGATAAGATAGAGATCAGCCAAACGCGTGATTCCAAAGAGTATATACAAAGTTAGAAAATGGTAATTTACAGGGAAAAGGGCTACGTTGAAACATAACGACCACTATCCTTCTACCAACTTTGAATTCGGGGCATCCTGAGCTTTTGTCGAAGATGACCTTGACTGGAGTTTTCTGACAGATGATGTAACTGCTGCTGAGGGACCTGCCTCTGTTGAACATAATTACTTGCCATTATCCCTAATTTTTGCCTGGACTGTACTATGAGATTTCCAATCCACCGGGATGATTTTTTTTTATGTCTCTAACTTTTGCCTGGACCGCCCTTTCGGGTTTTCAATCCACCGAGACGTTTTTTTTTTTTAGTTTAGACGAAGTATTTCTTGACTACATCAACATTCGTGGGGTAGGCAAATTCCTCTCCGTCCATGGTTGCAAGTCTCAAGGCACCGCCTGAGAAAGCTTTCGTGACCACATATGGGCCATCATAATTCGGAGTCCATTTACCTCGCGAATCAGTGAGAAATAAATGTATCTTCTTGAGCACGATGTCTCCTTTTCTGAAAACACGAGGTCAGACCTTTTTGTCAAACGCCCTCTTCTTCTCTGTTGATACAACTGACCATGGCATAGTGTCGTTATTCTCTTTTCTTCGATCGGATTCAGTTCGTCGTGTCGGCTTTGACACCATTCAGCTTCGGTGAGCTTAGCTTCCATCAATACCCGGATTGATGGAATCTCTACTTCTATGGGGAGCACTGCTTCCATGCCATACACTAGAGAGAAAGGGGTTGCCCCTGTTGAAGTGCGGACAGATGTTCGATAACCGTGAAGAGCAAAGGGTTGCATTTCGTGCCAATCTTTATAGGTTACAACCATCTTTTGAACGATCTTCTTGATGTTCTTGTTAGCCGCTTCTACCGCTCCGTTCATCTTGGGTCGGTAGGGAGATGAGTTATGATGTTCAATCTTGAACTCTACGCACAACTCCTTCATCATCTTGTTGTTCAAGTTAGATTCATTATCAGTAATGATCTCGCTTGGAACACCATAACGGCAGATGATATTGTTTTTGATAAATCTGACCACCACTTGTCGGGTTACGTTGGCGAATGACGCTGCTTCGACCCACTTGGTGAAATAGTCAATGGCTACCAGGATGAACCGATGTCCGTTTGAAGCCTTGGGCTCAATCATGCCAATCATGTCGATTCCCCATATGGAAAATGGCCATGGGGAAGAGAGAACTTTGAGATGTGATGGCGGTACATGAATTTTGTCGGAGTATATCTGACATTTGTGACACCTCCTCATGTACTTGTAGCAGTCGGATTCCATGGTCAACCAGTAGTACCCTGCTCTCAGAATTTTTCTCGTCATTATATGTCCGTTGGCATGAGTGCCAAAGGATCCTTCATGAATTTCTTTCATAAGCATGTCTGCTTCTGGTCTGTCGACGTATCGGAGCAAGACCATGTCAAAATTTCTCTTATAGAGAGTGTCACCGCTCAGGAAGAAGTTTCCAGCCAATCTTCTGAGGGTTTTCCTATCTTTCCTGGATGCCCCAGGTGGGTACTCTTGTTTCTGAAGGAAGCATTTGATATCGTGATACCAAGGTTTGTCGTCTATGACTGCTTCAATCGTGAAGATGTAAGCGGGCCGTTCAAGGCGCATTATGTCGATCTTAGGTAGGTCGTTCCATTGACCTACACTAATCATGGAAGAGAGAGTGGCTAATGCATCAGCCATGTGATTCTCCTCACGAGGGATGTGATGAAACTCGACTCTGTTAAAGAAGGGTAGCAACCTTCTTGCGTAGTCTTTGTAAGGAATCAATCCTGATTGGTATGTGTTCCAATCTCCTTTTATCTGATTGATAAACAAGGCTGAGTTGCCGTATACGTCCAAGTTTTTTATCCTTAAATCAATTGCTTCTTCGAGACCCATGATACAAGCTTCGTATTCGGCCTCGTTGTTCGTACATTTGAATGTAAGTCGAGCGGTGAAAGGAATGTGGGTACCCTGAGGGGTAACAATGATTGCCCCAATTCCGTTTCCGTAATGATTAACTGCTCCGTCAAAGATAAGTCCCCATTGGGAACCTGGTTCTGGCCCTTCACTGGGTAACGGTTCATCGCAATCTTTCATTTTTAGATACATAACATCTTCGTCTGGGAAGTCAAACCCGATTGATTCTTGATTGTCAATCGGTTGATGAGCCAAATGATCAGCTAAAACACTTCCCTTAACGGCTTTCTGAGCGTGGTACTCTATGTCATATTCTGATAATAACATCTGCCAACGGGCAATTCTTCCCGTGAGAGCAGGCTTTTCGAAGACGTAATTGATTGGATCCATTTCGGAGATTAACCAAGTAGTATGACGAATCATGTATTGGCGAAGACGTTTGGCTGCCCAAGCCAAAACGCAACAAGTTTTCTCAAGCATCGTGTACCGAGTTTCGCAGTCGGTGAACTTCTTGCTTAGATAGTAAATGGTAGACTCTTTCCGTTTGGTTTCGTCTTGTTGGCCAAGTACACATCCCATTGAGTCCTCTAGGACTGTGAGGTAAATGATCAGTGGTCTTCCTTCCACTGGAGGTGATAGAATTGGAGGATTCAACAGATAATCCTTGATACTGTCGAAGGCGGTTTGACAATCTTCTGTCCAAACATAATCCTGGTTCTTTTTGAGTAATTTGAAAATCGGCGCACATGTGGCGGTCATGAGGAATATGAATCTGGAGATGTAGTTCAAACGCCCCAGGAATCCTCTAACTTGTTTTTCAGTTTTCGGAGAAGGCATTTCTTGAATGGCCTTGACCTTGTCAGGATCAACCTCAATTCCTTTCTGGCTGACGATGAACCCTAGTAGTTTCCCTGAACGGACACCGAAGGTGCACTTGTTGGGATTCAAGCGGAGCTTGAATTTTCTTAGACGTTCGAACAATTTTGACAGATGTTCAACGTGCTCACTCTCTATTTTTTATTTTGCAATCATATCATCAACATACACTTCGATTTCTTTGTGTATCATGTCATGAAAAAGAGTAGTCATGGCCCTTTGATAGGTTGCCCCGACATTCTTCAAACCGAACGACATTACCTTGTAACAAAAGGTGCCCCATGGGGTAATGAACGAAGTTTTCTCCATGTCTTTCGGCGCCATTTTGATCTGGTTATAGCCCGAGAATCCATCCATGAAGGAGAAAATTTTGAACTTTGTTGTGCTGTCTACCAGCATGTCAATGTGTGGTAAAGGAAAGTCGTCCTTTGGACTAGCCTTGTTTAGACCCCTGTAGTCGACACACATTCTGACCTTTCCGTCCTTTTTGGGAACGGGTACGATGTTGGCTAACCATTGAGGATATTCAGACGTAGCGAGGAAACCCGTGTCAATCTGTTTTTGTACCTCCTCTTTGATTTTGATGGCCATGTCCGGGTGAGTCCGTCTCAACCTCTGTTTTACAGGCGGACATTCCGATCTTAACGGTAAGTGATGTTCCACGATGCTGGTATCCAACCCTGACATATCCTGATAGGACCAAGCGAATACATCGGGGAATTCTTTAAGAAGCTCTTTCAAACTCTCTTTGGCAGTTGGACTGAGCAGTGCCCCAATCCTGATTTCTTTCCTCTCTTGTTCTGAACCCAAGTTTACCGTTTCCAACGGTTCTTTGTGAGGTTCAATGGACCTTTCCTCTTGTCTGAGTAGTCGAGAGATCTCTTCTGGAATTTGGTCGTCATTTTCTTCTTCAGCCTCGAATACTGGGAACTCAAAGTTTGGAGAAGGCATCGGATCGTATGTTTCAACGGGGTTTAAAACAAGCAATCTGCATGACGTGATGATTCGTGTTTAGAAGAGATAGAGAAAATGCAAGTGTGTGCAGTGTTTTATTTTACTGCTTGTTTTTATTTGAATTGTTTTTTAGGATTACCATTTTCTGAGAAAACAAAAAGAGAAAACAGCAATTAATGCGGAAATTACAGAACGACGTTATTTTATTAATGAACAAGTCGATTCTTGAAACTACAGCCCTATAAAACAAAACTCTGTCGCTTTGGGCTAAGCGAAGAGGGATAATTTATAGAAAGCGAGCCCTATCAAAACATCCGTTTCACCTGGGCAGGGTGAAAGGTTAAAGATGGCAATTACTTTGACTAATGAACGATCTTCGGAACCTCGAAGGCAACCCATTGGCGGCGAAATCCTCAGTGAATCACAAAGTCTGGCACCTTCCTTGATTTGTCTTCAGAAATGACGTTGATTTCTGGTGGAGCAGGATCATTGGAATCTGTCTCCCAAGCAGAGTTGTCGTAGGAGAATTCCTCTGTTGCATTTTGCATAGCATCTGTGCTCTCAGTTGTATCTCCCTATCCAGTAGGCTGGATATCTTCGAGCCTGATACGAGAGCTTTCGGGAGCGGTGTACTTGACCATAAAGTCGAATTTTCCACTCGGTTGTCCCAAGGTGTCCCAAACTTCTTTGGAACTGGAGGAGTCATCTCTCTCGATGACGTTGACCTCGGGAAAAGCATAGTTGATGAATTCAAGTCCTGCAAATGTTGCGAATTCATCTTCATGTTGAGTAGTTTCTGAATGACTTGAGTGTTGCTCCCATGACATGGTGGGGACACAGGTATTCTGTTCAATGACGGTCAGCTGATTTTTATTGTTCGGTTGACTCTCTTGCCCCAAGTTTCCTGGGTAAGGCTGCCACATTGGCAGACCATCCATCGGGCCATAGTAATTGTGGTCAAAGTTGTCTTTCATCAGAGTGTTTTTCTCTAATGAGTTTGGCGGAGCACGACATCCTTCCGGATCACAATCTCTGTATATCATTTCGACGTCTGACCTTGGTATAAATCTCGGACTCTGTGCGGGATAGCAAAATGGCGTAGGCACCTCTTCCTGAGACATATAACCGTCCTCATTCAGATAGAACTTCCATTCTTCATCTGTGTCAGAGGGATCTTCCTTATTGATAGCATGTACTGCTTGAGACACCGGGTGAAGAAAACCTCCACTGTGGAAGAAGTTTTGAAGGGGATGAAGACTTTCATCGTTGGCAGCTGTCTGGGTACAGGTTGCAGAAAAACCAAGACCCTTCTTTGTTTTATTGTCAGTAGGAATGACAAGCTGTCCCCATCCTGTTGTATCAGTACTCTCGACCGCTTTGATAGCATCATTGTATGAGGAAATCGAGGTTCCTCCTTTGAATTGATTATTCTTGCTCACCGACAGTGCTTGGAACTGAGATCCAATAACCTCCTCGGGTTCTATACTAGCAGATGATGACAAGTTGCTTACAAGCAAGGCTTGTTCCCCACAAACTGTGACAAGTTGATCGTTCTTGACGAACTTTAGCTTTTGGTGGAGGGTCGAAGTGACCGCTCTAGCCTGATGTATCCAAGGTCTTCCTAATAAACAACTGTATGTTGCCCGGATATCCATGACCTGGAAGTGACTTGGAAAGTGTGAGGACCGATAGTTATGGGAAGATCAACTTCGTCGATAACCGTTTTTCTGGATCCGTCGAACGCTTTGACGACGACCTCGCTGATTCTCATCGGAGGGCCTTTGAATGATAATTGCATCAAAGTGGACTTCGGCATAACATTCAAGGCTGACCCTGTGTCTACCAGTACGCTGGCTAAAGCATCGTCCTGACAGTTAACTGTAATGTTGAGCGCCATGTTATGACGGCGACCCTCTTCGGGTAATTCCTCATCACTAAATCCCAAATTATTGCAGGAAGTGATGTTAGAGACAATGCTATCAAACTGTCTGATTGTTACATCCTGTTCCACAAAGGCTTGCTCCAAGACTTTCTGTAGAGCCTCCCTGTGGGCTTCTGAACTGAGTAACAGCGATAATACCGAGATCTTTGAAGGAGTTTGCAACAGTTGATCAATAATGTTGTATTCACTCTTTTGGATGAGCTTCAGCATCTCATCATTATTTTTCGAAAGGTCGGGATTACTGGATTGACCGACTGGTGGATCAGGAGTTTTCGTCTGAAGTTCCTTTTCCTTGTTAGGTTCTCCAACCCCTCGGTTGAAGATTCTACCACTCCGTGTTACACGACTGATGTCTGCAATATTCACGACGGAGGGTAATGGAATTTCCTTTCCATTTTCAACTGTCGTTGCACTGTATTTGTAAGGGATAGCCTTAGTTGATTCATACGGTGTTGGTCCCGACAGATAGATGACTATGGGAGCCCTCTGATTTTTCTGACCATCATAATTAATCTCGATCTGTTCCTGATTGGGAACTTTAGATTCGTCAAGTAGAGGGATAATGGCAAAAACATCCCTGGTCTGGTGACGACCAGAGATTGTGACAACATCCTCGACTTGATTGGCAAGGTAGTTCGGCGTCCAGTTGATGGGTCCTGAACCCGGATATGGACGAATTTCTCCACGATCCACCTGACCCTGAAGAGCTGTTCTCACAAGGTAACACCCTTGGTTACTTTTTGAACAGACGCTACAACGGTCATAATTGTGTGGTGGCACCTGGCCACGCCCACTTTGAATACAATGTAACCTCACTAGGTTAGCTTCCACAGATCGGACATCCTGCCTCTGACGCCGAGTGGGATTCCTGTTGCTGATACTAATTTCCTGAGTATCTTCATCCATATAGATTGGCATCCACCAGTGATTTAACAAGTGCTGAAGTGCCTCCTGGACAAGGGTACAACCTCGATCGTTTTCGCAACCTGCTTTACAGCTTTGATAGTCATGTGATATTAAGAATCCAAGTCGGACCTGCTCAGCATGTAACTCTACCAGGTTGGTATTCATCACGCGAATATCGAAGATCTGAACCATGTTGATTTGATAGGAGTTCCTATCATGGTAGTCTTAGATCCATCCAAGATCCATCTGACGTTGGGGTCTCCTGTATGAAAGAGCATCCCTGTTTGTTTACCAAGCAAATCAGACAGGAATTGTAATCGTGCCGCGGCAGATTATGATACTGGCTTTGCCTTGAGTGCATCGCCACCAAGTTGGCATTCATTGCACGGATATCGTGGTTCTGAATGACGTTAGAATTCGTGTAGACCATGTTAACTCCACGAACTCGGTGCTCTTGGATCCATCTGAGATCCATCTGTTCCTGTAGGGCTGCTTGCACCACAAAACATCCTTGATTGTCTTTAGAGCAGATATCACACTGGTGATAATTATGAGGTGGCACATGGCCATACCCACTCTGTCTACAATGCATCTTGACCAAATTGGTTTTCAACAAGAGTACATCGTGAATTTGATAGACATCGTTAGTCTCTCCTTCTATCAAATTGACTGCAGCCTTCTCGTGTTGAGGCAGCGGGTTCGTGAGAACATTAGGATTTGTATCCTTGAAGGATAAGACCCCGCTCCTAACAAGTTTTTGCACGTCGGACTTGAAATTGAGACAGGTCTCGATGTTATGCCCTGATCCTCCTTGGTGATAAGGGCAAGTTTGATCCACCTTAAACCAAAAAGGAGGATTTTCCGGTACTGTAAGAGGAGATTTAGTCTGAATGTGCCCCTTAGCCAGTAGTAATGGAAACAGCTCTGCGTACGACATGGGTATAGGATCAAATCCTGGTGGTCGTGTTGTACAGTTGTTGTTATATGGAGGATGAGCCTGCTGAAGAGGCTGTTGTGTCCTTTGTTGATCAGGTTGGCTCTATGCAACCTGAGGTTGATACGTAGGAATAGACGCAGGATTGATAGCAGGAGTCACAGCTGCTACCGGTTGATAACGTCGCTTTTGCTTTTTGAGAGAGATATTCCTAATATCTTGCTCTTTTTTCTTAGGGAGAGCACTGCCGTATTTTTTAGTACCGCTCGTCGATCCAGTGTCTTTTACCAAACGTCCTTCTCAGACGGCTTCCTCAAGACGTACGCCCATGCCCACCATCTCGGTGAAATCACTGGGTGCACTGGCAACCATTCGGTCATAGTAAAATGAGCTTAAGGTCTTTAAGAAGATCTTTGTCATCTCTTTTTCCTCAAGAGGTGGACAAATTTGAGCGGCAATCTCACGCCACCTTTGAGCGTACTCCTTAAAGGTTTCCTTGTCCTTTTGCGACATCGATCTGAGTTGATCTCTGTCGGGTGCCATGTCCAAATTGTATTTGTATTGTTGGACGAAGGCAGTGCCAAGATCTCTGAAAGTGTTGATCGTGGCACGGTTTAAACCCATGTACCATTTTAATGCGGCACCGGTTAAACTATCCTGAAAGTAATGAATCAGTAGGTCCTGATTTTCCGTCTGAGCTGACATCCGCCGAGCGTACATCACCAGATGGCTTTAAAGGCAAGAGTTACCCTTGTACTTTTCAAAGTCGGGCACTTGAAATTTGTGCGGAACTTTCACATTGGGGACCAAGCAGAGATATGCGGCGTCCTTTCCAAGTAGATCCTGACCGCGAATGGCTTACAGTTTCTTCTGCATTTCCAAGAACTGCTCCTGGAATTCCTCCATTCTGTCAAACATAGTTTCCTTCTTACCAGAAGGTGTCTGTGGAATCTGTCCTTCCGGGACAGTGTTCACCATAGGGGGTGGTACCGTGACTACGGCAGTGAATCTTGGCGTTTCCCAAAGTTTGTAACCTTCAGGAGTCTTCAGTATGCCCCTGGCATCTTCGCTTTCCCGAAGTTTGTAACCTTCAGGCCCAGCGGCTTCTGTTGTGATTCCCTGATCTTCAGTGATCGGCGGAACATATCCTTCCGGGATATAGTTAACAGGCATGCCCCAAGGACGATCTTTCGGTATTTGATACCTAGGATCATACTTCTCCACTATGGGCGTTGAGGTGATCTCTGAGATCACAGTTCTTTGTAGCTGAGCTTCTGCCATGGCTTGCATGTCATTACGAAGCTTTCTCATATTCTCTCTCAGAGCGTCGATCTCTTCTTTTAACTCTCTGTTTTCTTCCTCAAGATCATCCATCTTTTTCTGACGATTGGCCCGAGTATTATACGAATGAGACAGTTTGACTCTAGAACCGAGACACATACGTGAGATTCGTAGGGAAGAAGAATACGCGATGTGAGAATGATGAATGCAATGATTATATTAATTGTTTAAGGTTTAATCAAAATAAACTTCGATAATTAGATTGCAAATATCAAACGGTGGGGAAACCCTTTTTTATTGAATTCAAAGGATTACAGAAATGGAAATACAGTAGATTACAAGGTGCAGAAACAGAAACCTAAACTAATGGGTCCTGAGTCCTCTCTGAAGAGAAATCGGGTGCTAATTCTGGTATCTTCCTTTTCTTTGACCGGGGCTCTTGGGCCGTTGTCGGGTTGTCATTCCTTTGCCAGGTGAAAGGAGCGAGCAAATTCCTTTGGTCATCTTGATTCTCTACAGCAGGTTGCTCCAAAATTTCAATCAGAGCATCTTTCTCTTTTAGTAATTGATGTATTTTGATGCACTCTACGTCGAGGGTGCGGTACTTGTTCTTCCAAGACCTTCTCTCCTTTTGAACTTTGTTGAGAGTAACCTGAAGCTTTTCAGTTTCCGTCATGAAGTACATGACAGATTCCATCGGCGGAAGAATTCCGTAACGAGGATAAGGCATTTTTAGCTTGAGAGCTCTAGTTTGTACCCAATGGAGATAAGGCTCCACCGAGACACAGTCCGGTTTTCCTAGAGACTCTCGTCCTTTCTTATGAACATGCTTCCAAGCGTGCACTATTTCCATCTTTAGTGCTCTGTCATTTTCTCCTTCTTTGAAGAAAATACCTTCCAGATGAACACCCCGTGGGACGTGTCTCATCGGGTATCCAAATTGACGAAGAACCAATACTTGATGGTAGTTGATTCCTCCCTTAGTTCCTATGAGGGGTACGTTGGGGAAGTTTCCACACGGTCAATGATCCTGATCCCATCATAGATCCTATTACACCAATCTATGTCAGAGTTGGTAAGAGACATGATCTTCTGCGACCAACGTAAGGCACTCTTACAATCCCAAAAAGCAGCAGATTTGGGCAAGTGTGAGATAAACCATTTGTAAAGCAAAGGTACACAGCATGTGATCTTCCCTCTGCTATACAAATTTCCCAAGTGTACAGAATGATACGCATCTACGGGCAAAGTCGGCACAGGGTTTCCAATGAGAAAAACCTTAATGGAGTTGATATCGACGAAATTATTAATGTTGGGAAACAAAAATAACCCGTAGGTGAGCAAGACAAAGACGCTTTCAAAAGCAGTCACTTTTCCTATACTGGCAAAATACAGGGCCTTCTTTGTCAAGAACTGGGCTGGCAAACCTTGGATGCCACCCTTGGTAGTTAGGTGAGTCCTAACCTCAGACTCGTCCAAATGAATTGCTCTTGCAATGGTCTGATTCTTTGGAATTTCTTCCAGTCCGGAAAATGGAGCTCGACCAGTGATGTGTAGATCAATCGGATGAGAATACTCCTCCAGCGTTGGTGCGAGCTGGTAATCCGGGAATGTGAAACAGTGATAAACCGGATCATAAAACTGAATGAGCACATCCATGATTCCCTCAATCACATGGACTCTTAATAGTGGTAGCAAACCTCCGTGTTTGGCTCTGAAAGCCTCTGGGTTTGTGATCATCCTTGCTAACCTTCTCAAATCCTCTAGTTTTGGAACCTTGAAGGTATAACTATGAGTTCTCCTTCTACCGAAATCCATTAGTGCAATCCTTTTCTCTGATATTTGCAATCACAGTCTTAGTTTAATTTGAAAAACAGAGAGACTAGAAGAGAAATTTTTTGAATGTTTTTAATGTTTTTTAAAATGAATGCATGAATGCAGCACACAAAAACATAGAAAAAACATGGGGTCAAAGGGTCGTTGTCATGAAGTCAAGGCTCTACCCATCCCCAAAGGTCTATACTAGGGTGATTTTTGTACCTGTACTCATTACCATCAGCTCCTCCCAGGAAAGCAGAACAACAAGCGGATCGCCAGCGAGTTGTAGAGCGATTTTAGAGTAAGTGCCATTCACCGAGAATAGATCACCAGCCTCAAATGAGGGTAGTATCGCGTAACAACTATTTTCGATAGTTTCCGCACTACAAAAGGGTTTGGCTCCTCAGCTTCTCAGACATCACAATCAGCCCATTGTCTAGGTGAGAGAATGGGTTGCATTGGTCAGCCTCCACTGAGGTTGATGGTCGACCTCGTCGCCATCACTTATCTTAAGTGTATACTCGATCTTTCCACATGCGGCATCACACGCATTCCCATTAGCAGAAAAATAAACACGTATAGCAATTAGGAAAAGCAGTATATATATTTGTCCTAATCATCCTAGACTTTTAAAAGCTAAGAATCTTAAGTTCCTGACAGAAAATGGTTTCCCGGCGGAGTCACCATCCTGTGGTTTCATTCCAAATGAACGGCGTTTTGACCTAAGATCCTAGTGACGTCAAGGTTTCTACAAGATCCCTAAAGAGACCTACGTTACTCCCCAGCAGAGTCGCCATTTTTCTGTAGCGAGTGATTTTTGGATGTGGTTGCGAAGCACGATCGCTCTAGTACTACAGTTCGATTCATTTTTTATCCTATTAAAGCTGATGAAGGAACGGAAATAGATGTCTCCAATTAACCCTGCTTGCATACTGAGATTAAACAGCGGTCTGTTAGGTTACAGATGCTACAAAGATTCGGGGTTTTTCCTAGTTTATTTTGTTGACGAGGGATGCTTTAGGCTATTGGTTGAGATGTTAGGACGGATATATATATGAAAGTATGGGATTTTGGGTTTTTGTTTAGTGTGCTCGCTAAGATTTTTCTTTCAATCTTATGCCTACGTATTCCCGTTTACCGAAACAGGGAAATCAGAGCGTTCGTAGTTCCTCCTATTCTATGGGAGGAAATGGTTGTTTTGGTGTCTTGTTCAAAGCCCAAGACGTGAAGTGAAAGGTGGTTTGTATCTTGTTCAAAGCCCAAGATGTGAAGCTGAAGGGTTTATTTGTATCTTGTTCGAAGCCCAAGATGTGAAGCTAAAAGTGTTGACTTTAGAGAGAATTTGTCATCTCTAAAGAGGGGTTTGTCTGTTACGACTGTTTATAAAGGAGAATTACTTTAACCGGGATTTGTGAATCCGGCAATGCCATAATTTCCTTTATAGTGGATTTCAACCTGAAGGAGAAGACTTTAACTCAGTGTAGAGTAATGCCATCTTTCCTTAGGAATTTCTCATACTAAAAGAGGGACATTGGCATGGATGTAGATGATCCAGAGGCTTGCCGCTTACAGCGATTAGATGAAGACGAAGGAGTTGTTGATGTTTGTATACTGTGAACGAGGCACAGCTTTGATGCTAAAAGGTTTATTGGACCAACCAGTGGTTTCCTTATATAAAGCCTAAGAGGAGGCTAATATGTGTCTCGTACAAAGCCCGAGAGAGAGGCTAAAAGGTTTTGACTCGACGATGAAGTATTTTGGTATCTCGTATAAAGCCCGAGATGAAGGCTATTTGACTCAACAAGAGAGTTTTTGTATCTCGTACAAAGCCCGAGATGGAGGCGAAAGGGGGATTGACTCAACGAGGGAGTCTCTTTATGTGTCTCGTACAAAGCCCGAGAGAGAGGCTAAACGTTGTTTGACCCCGCTGGGGAGAATCATTGTACAAAGCTCAAGAGAAAGCTAACTTCATTGGAGAAGGATCATTATACAAAGCCTAAGAGGAGGCTGTGGCGACTGTTCAGTTAAGTGACAGGTCCAGTATACTGATTTTTAGAGAAAATCAGTTCTTATATGAGCAACATTGTACTCAAGGATTTGATTCGAGGATTCGGGTTATTCCTGTTCTTTAAGGAAGTGGGAAATCTGAAGGGTATTGAGACTGTCCGAGTCTGCGGGTTTTCTTCCTATTCTTGAAGGGGTCACTTGAGAATGTCTTTGAGACTCAAGGATATTAGACTGTCCGTGTCTAGAGTTTCATCTTGTGTACTATGCTTTGAGAAACAATAGTAGACTCTTTGAAAGGGTTGTTCTATGCAGATGACTAATATCTGTTCCTATACCTCTAGGAGGTCGTCGGGACAATTTGTATGAAGCCCAAGAGGAGGCTGGAAACTTTTAAGAAGCCGACGGGTCCTTGTACGATGCCCAAGAGGAGGCTATCATTCCCGGAGGAAGAGATCATTATACGAAGCCTAAGAGGAGGCTGTGAATACTTCTAAGAAGCTGTAGGGTCCTTGTACTAAGCCCAAGAGGAGGCGGGGTTGCTTTTAGGAAGCCTGTGGGTCCTTGTACAATGCCCAAGAGAAGGTCGATGCTTTTAAGAAGCCCGTGCGTCCCCAAACCCCGAGAAATTCAAGGTAAGCTATTCACAAGGAATAGATCAAGTCAGGAAAGTTCGAGAATTTGGAAGAAACTCAAAGATGCCATTCACGGAGAATACATTCATCTCTGGGAATAGAGTTTCTTGACAATTCCTAATGAGGACAGCCGAAGAGAAGACTGTATCTGGTGGTCCTATTGGGGATCTAGTTGTCTATTTCTACGAATAAACGAAACGGCATCACCTAGTTCTAGACGTAGTTGCCGGGAAAATTCTAAATATCTATACTATTATTACACAGTTGATATGAGTTTATGAAAGAAGACTTACAGTGAAACAGCCCCACAATACATTTATATGTATATGAAAGCGGTAAATGAAAGCAATAACCACTTACTCGGTTGTAGAGCTTCCATGCTGTTTGGTTTGTTGTTTCAACAAAGAAAGATTGAAAACAACAGTATATTTCAAAATCAAAGGAGAAAGTGCTTTGAAAAAGAAAGATTTGGGGCTTACAGCTCAAGGAGAGGCCCATGGTTTTATCAGTGAGCGCACTGTTGAATTTGTACAGAGGGACTTATACAAGTGACTATGGCCCAAAAATTGTTTTCTGTACAAAGGGATGGGTCTTACACTCTCTCAAGAGGCCCAAAAGGTTTAAAGAAAAAGAGTGGGGCTTATAACACGAGGGTAGGCCCAGTTGACTTTTCGTTTTAAAATGGCGATCGCGCCAAGATTTTCTTTTAACGCGAAGGGGCTTATACAATATCTGAGGTCCAAAATGGTTTGGTTAAAAGGGGGTTGGGTCTTACACTCTATTAGAGGCCCAAAAGTTTTGAATGGGTCTTATAGCTCAAGGAGAGGCCCAAAAGGTTATTTTTCAAAAGGCGATGATCGTGTCGTTTGTTTTTTACGGTATCGGGACTTATACAATGCACTGAGGCCCAAAAATGATTTGGTCAAAAAAGGGTTGGGTCTTACACTCTATTAAAGGCCCAAAGTGTTTTGAAAATGATTTAGGAAGGTTGAATTAATCAAAAAACCCTAATTTGTTTTCAAAAATGTGTTTTAATTGAATAAAAATTCAATTAAAATGATCAAAATTGTTTAACATAGGAAAAAAAATTGTGATTTTGGATTAATGTTTCAAAAATTAAGTATTGACCTACAAAATAATTAGAAAGCATTAAAAGTTGCAAAATCAATGTGGAGAAAATATTTTATATGTCAAAAACAATTAAAACATTAATTCTTTGCAAAAATATCAATTACATAAAATAAATAATATTTTTGGGATTTTTTGGGAAAATAAAATATTTTAACATTTTTGTGAATTATTAAAAAAAGAATCAACTCAAAATCATTAAAACTCAGAGAGAAATTAATTTTTGAATCAATTAAATAAAATCACAAAATTCAAATATTTGAATTTATGAAAATGGCGCCAAGAACACCCAAGAACACGCGCGTGTTCTGGGCTTGCCCAAATTTGCATTTTCTCTCCAATCTCACTGAATACTTGATTATATCATGCAATCCACATACCAATCAACTCGTTTCAACCTCACGATCATGTCAATGGTATTTAATTTCATTTAAATTAAACATATAACAAGAAATCATGAAAATCCTCAAGAACCCTAATTTCTGCATGAAGGCTAGGATTTTTGATACACGATTCAAACAATGCAATTAATTGAGGGGAAACATTCCATGCATGATTATGAACATTTAGCAAAAGTATTGTGCGAGGAAATATGCATAGATTGATCAGCTCACATATGATGTATATGAGGTGTGTATGTGATTGGTTTGAGTGGAATTGCTCTCTAATGAAAAACCCGATAGTGACTTGCTAAGAAAGGCATTTTTGAGAGTGAGAAGTGGTTTTTGAGAAAGGCAAGTGTTGTAGGCCTTTGGTGTACTTAAATTGATCACAATTGATCTCTATTTATAGTAGAGCAAGTTTGTTTTGGGATCCACAGTGAATGGCAACTGCAGCAGGTGTTTGTTCAATGTTGGCCAATGGAAATCCAAGTCTCCTCTAGCCATTGACTAGAGGTTAGGGCACAAGGTTGTGGTTCCCTTGGTCTTGGATAAGTCTTGACTGAATTCAGTTGCAAATGGCTCAGTCCATGCCACCTTGATGCTTCCATTGAATGCTCCAATCCAAAATTGGAGTCTTGTCCCTATTTTGGCCATTCTAGGTTCAACATGTTATTTCTTGTTCCAAAGACTTTGGAGCCTTGGCTCAGTGATTGTCCCATTTAGATTCAATCCTCTGAGGTGTCCAAGTGGATAGGAGCATTTGGATTTGGCTGATTTTGGCAAATCGAGCAAAAATGCAAATTCTGCCTTGCCTTGGCAGATTTCAGCAAGGCAACTTTCCAATGTCATATCTCATGACTCAAATGGAATTTGGTAATGTTCTTGGCCATTTTGGAAAGCCCTTACATGATACAACAACTGTTTGAACATGTTTGGTTTTGATCTCTTTTGAATCCAAGTGAAAAATCCCCCTACATTTGGCAAAAAGTAGGGTAAAATCTGACTTAGTGAAATTTTCACTAAGTGTTGGAACAAAGTGACTTTTCTTGATTTTGATCACTCCATAACTCAAAATCCACAATGAATTGGAATTAGGTCTAGTTGAAGTTTTTGTAGAGGGCAATGAGATCTACAAATCAAGCCTTGGATGGGAGAAAATGGTTTTGTGGTTTAGGAGTTATGACCCTCCAAAGTTAGTACCCTAGCCACTTTATTTTTAACTTAGAAAATTGTCTAAGTTTTTTATGGTTACCCCTTTTACAAGTTACCCAACTTTTCTTGATTTTTATTGATGAATGATGATTCAAATCATACATTAACATCATTTTAGGGTTAAAAATCCATTTTGGTGAAAAATCTCAAAAAGTCAAAGTTGACTTTTGTGCACAGTTGACTTTTTATCAGATGAATTCCAAACTGTGCAATTCTTCATGAAATCATGTCCTTGACCTAAATCAAACTTGATGGACATGTTCCATGGGTGTCATAGGGTATATTGATGCATGTCATTGGGCTTGGGAGCATGTCCTGGTCAAAAGTCAAAGTTACAGTTGACTTTTTCCTTAAAATCCTAACTGTGGTGCAGATGAAATTGAAACTTGTTGCTCAAGCTTCTTGGATCAATCCATTGTTGCAAATGGATCAATATAGTTCATTAGAGACCTTCAAACCCTCTCTTGAGGTCTTGGCTCATGATTTGCCCTAAAAGTCAACTTAGGGGTGAATTAGGTCAAGAAACT